>CM028131.1:624760000-627260000 GCA_016271365.2 Neoceratodus forsteri
CTAATTGCAGGGTGTGCTGGTTTGGTAAGGGAGGCATGAGGTGGGAACAGCTCATGCCAACCATGCACCACCTATTGAACACCCAGTCTGCACCAGACATACTGCTGATCCATCTCAGCGGGAATGATTTAGGCAACAAAAGGGGGATAGATTTAGTAGCTGAAGCAAAATCGGAGCTAGCTTCACTTTCAGAAGTGCTACCCGCCTGTAAGATTGTCTATTTGGACATCACAGAGTGTATGGTCTGGGGTGCAGATCAACATATGTATCTGCTTGGCAGAGCAAGGAAAAAAAGTAAATGTACACATTTCTGCATTTTTACTTGACCTGGGTATGCACACAATTTATCACCCTCAAATTAAGTATTCTAAAGATTGGCTCTACCTAAGTGATAGTGTGCACTTCTCAGATGCTGGCAATTGCCTCTTCTTAGGGGACCTCCGACATGGCATCCTCTCCGTGATCTGAAGAACAGTATGTCTAAACAACTTGGCAAGCTGTTCCACAAAACAAAGGCTCTTTTACGAGCCAAACGTTCCTGGTCAAAAAATAGAAAAATGCACACAGCAAACAATGCATTATATACCAAACATGCTTATGCACATAGTATGGTTACTAGGCTTATTACTGGCAACACAGAGTCACACTTACAATACTCACGAGAATATTTGATCAGCAACTCCAACAGAGTGGATTTGGGGGACTTTACTTAACAGTGACCATGCAATATAATACAATTGCACAATATACACCATTTGCATAACTTAGCAATGCCCAGCTGTAACCACCACCTCAGATTTTCACATTTATTTTTTGTTTTGCATTGTTCAGGGATTGGGGGGCATTCATATACTGATACCATGCAAAACATCACTGTTGAAGCATATCTCTACTTAGTATCAGTTACTTACTGCTCCAATTTTACTGTATTCACCTACTCACTGTTAACACACACATTATAATTTTGTATCATGCAACTAGAATTACAATGTAAACTGCAAGGATTATTTGAACATACATAGCATACTATTATACTGCATGCATAAAACAACATATGTAATCCTTGATGTCTATACCATACACACCAAGGCATACATAGCGTAACATATTAACATTTCTTTGTAATGTCTTCTGTTTCAGAAGATGACAAACTACTACACATCTGAAGGGCTGCCTCAGCTGCTGTAGGCTGTGACAAAAATAACTGATCCTACAGTAGTGATGCGTGGCACCAATTTGCCACTAGTAGAGACCTGGAAGGGAGTGGCCAGGTACCTCAGAAATGAGAAGTGTTTGCAGAAGAAGAGGTGGAGGAAGTGCAAGGCGAAGTGGAAGCTGGTCCACCAGAAATTCTACAAATTGAAGGATTCGGGGAAAGGGCCAGAGAGTGACCGGGCCTGGTACGACCAGGCATACCAGCTGTGGCTCCAGGCAGGGAAACCTGCTTTCAGAGAACGTGTCTTGTGTCATAAGTAAAATATCGTTTTTGCATAATGCAACAGTATACAGAAATTAAGCAATAATGACCTCAGAGCCGGTCATTTCCTCAAGATTAATGACTGGCTGGGAGGCAAGGGTGCCCCAAGGTGCAACAGAGGGCCACCCCCACCCAGCAGATTGTCAATCTGTAGCAAATAACTGGCTCTGAGGTCATTATTGCAATTATAACTCTAGTTGCAATAATGGTTATTGTTTTAAAAACAGATTTATTTATGTTTTCTGTGGCAGTAGTGGGAGCTGTAATAGCAGGAAGCACAGAACAGGTGTCATGCTGGTCACTTCTTACAGATTTCAGACCGGCGTGGCAAGCAATCGCATATGATGCTGACATCATGAATAATTAATTAGACTTATAATAATAAATTAGAAACTCAAACTGCATTGTCTCACTAAATGAAACTTCACTAACAAATATGTATATAGAATAGCAACAGATGTAAAATTAAATGGGTATTAAAGTGCACAAATTTATTTATACAATAACCTTAACTACGCATAATGGGCCAGATATTCAGAAATGCACCAAACGCAGGTGCAAGACCAGCACAGCTCAACTCTAATGCACCACGGTGCAGTGAGTGCGATATTCAAAGTTGCACATGGTGATATGTGCCAGCGCAACACAGCTGAATATCACAGGGACGCACCATGACACACCCAGAGGTGCACCAGGGAGGAACCAGACCTGCACCATAGTGCAACCAGAGATGCACCAGGGAGCAAAAGAAGAAGCGCCAAGGCACATAAGGACCAGCCCCAGCCAATGGTGGGAGCATAGCAGCAGACAAAAAGCATGGGGCAGGCAGAGGAACACAGCTGGGGACAGTGGCAGGAAGGCACAGTGGTGGGCCACAGATGACTACTAACAGCAGGGTGCCGACAGGCATCCAGCTCCCCCCAGCACCATGGCACAGGACGCAAGGAACAGGTGGCAATAAAGGCCAAGGGAGGGCTGCCACTGGAACCCCCCACTGCATGCCATGCCCCACCCACCCAGACCATGGCCAGCCACACCCTGGACCACAGCGCCCAACACACATGCCACACATCCTGGACAACCAGCCCATGGCCACCCCAAGGCACAGCTACTGACCAAGGGGTAGGACACCACTATGCATGGCCCACCCAATGACACAGGCACACCACACAGACACCCACCATGCCACTGCAGCATGGCTCCACACGCCAGCTGCAAAGCAGACACAGACACAGGCAGTTAAGCAGGAAATCTGTATTAAATATAACTATATACAATGGAATGGGGTGGGAAAGGGTAGGAGAGCGAGGGTAGGGGACAGGGTACAGGGACTGTACAGTGGGATGGGGAAGGAAGCAGAAGGGATGGCAGGGGTAAAGGGAAATAGTGGGGTCCAACTATGGGAGGCCACGGCCTGCTGTCACCTGACATCTCCACCATTGCCTTCCTAGAGCACTATCCACCTCATCTGCTGTGCCACCTCCAGGGTCATGGATGTAATCAGTATTATTTGCCATGAGAGGTGGCAATACAGGGGCAGCTGTGACCTCCTCTGGATGCCTATGACAAAGGAATGGACAGATGATCAGTGCGAGTCCCTAGGAACCATACCCTCCCACTGTGCGCAATGGTCAGTGGGAACACACACCCCTGGAGTGGCACCTTGGCCACCCACAGTGGGTGGGCCAGTGCATGCCGGCATCCCAGCATGCCACAATAGTCCACAGCATTGGACACCGCCGCCCAATGTACACCCGACCGCGCAGTGACAGGCAGTTGGCACAGGGCAGCAGCAGCACCAGTGGTAGCCAGGTGCACACCCATCCCACCAACAGCTGATACACATGTGCAATGGCTGCCCCATAGCGGCATGCACATCACACAGTGTGCAGCACACAGATGACATGGCACATGGCACAGGTGGCCATGGCCACACCCTCACCCCTGCTGACTACCAGGTACTGAGTAGAGGAAGACAACAGTGCCTACCTGCTCACTGCAGCACCACTCGCACCTGTCCTGCTGCCGCTCCACCTCCACTGGTCAGATCCACACCACCACCAGTTGGTCCCAGAGTGGCCTACTGCACCCCACCAGGCACCCCAACCGCTCCTGCATGGAACTGATCTTCAGACCCTAGGAATGGAACAAAGACAGGCACACATCTGAGAACAACCACATCATGTGTCCACCACCCCTCCCCTTGTGCACAGTGTGTGCCCAAAGCTGACATGACCCGCAAGGCAGTAGCTCAGCACATCCAGTGGCCAGCAATGCCATACCGCAATGCACATGCTGACAGTGTCCCCCCCACAGGGCATGTCAAGCAGCCAAGCCAACACCACAGTACAGCAGTTGGGCACACATGCAGCATGTGATGACTTACCTGGCCATGGCACGGCCCCCCTGTGGATGCATGCCTGCAGTAGCCTCAGTCTCTTGGGGTCCCACCGCATCATGTCCCCATACCGGTGGCAGCATTGCTCACCAGTCCGTGGCACCCCAGTGTCCCAAACTAGGCCTGCAGCAATGGCCTGCCAGATCTCTGTCCTGGCCTGCTGCAGGGGCTCCTGGCCAAACAGCCCAGGTGCATGTGACTGCACACGGGCCACAAGATTGACCAGTTCCAGATCTGACCAGTTTCGGGCACATCACACACCTCGCTGTGCCATGCTCTCCACTCAAGGTGCTGGTTCAAAATGGTGGCCAGTAGTGCATGTGCACAATGTGCACGGGATGTGCACCTCATGTAGGCATGTGCCGTGTATGCCAATTGTGCATCGCCGTGGATAAGCAGCATGGGCATGGCCCACCCGGCACATGGTGGTGCAGTCCCAAGGGGCATAGGGTCAGGTCAGGGGTCATCCGGCGCACAGTGCACCATAGCGCAATAAAGGCCATGGTGCACAGTGCACCATGGCCCCTAGAGCGCTCTAAGCACACAGTGCAAGATAGGCGGTAGCACAGAACATGACACACGCGTACTGCGGGCAGCACACTGTGCATGTCATGTCATTGCACCATGACATATACCAGAGCAAATCCACTGTGCAAGGAGCAATTGCTCGATATTCAGCCATCACATGCTAATGAGCTCATCAGCCAATGCGTGGTGCACCAGGGAAATTAGCATGTCATTACTGCTGCGCTAGTAAGGTACCGTACAACAGCACAGTCCATGGACCAGTATTGCAACCATCTCAGGTAAGTTACGCCTGCTGTGGGACCAGCCAGCACAGCAGGGTGGATGGGGTGGGTAGCTGCAGGCAGAGACACACATGTCCTTGTCCACAGGTGGCACCATGTCTGAGCATGAGAAGAATGAGGAGCGTGAGCCTGCTCGCCCAACTTTCCAAAGGTAGAGGCCGATGCCCTGTTTGAGGCCTACCTTGACAGGGAGCAACTGCTGAGTGGTGCCACTGGCACACCATAGGCCAGGGCTGTGGCCTGGGTAGAGGTGGCAGTGGCTGTGAACCTGCAGAGCAGCTACCAGCGGTCTCTGCAGGAGTGCAGGAAGAAGGTGGGCACTGATAAACACCACATAAAAGAGAAGGTGGTGGCCATATGGGCAGCCAGGACAGCCACTGGTGGGGGCCATGCTGGTGTACCACAGCTCACAGCAAAAGAGAAGCTGGTGGCAGCCACCATGCATTGCAGCACCATTGAGGGTGTGTCCTTGGTGGTGGCTTCCAGACAGGAGGGAGCCCATCACTGCATGGTACGTATGCCATGCCTGGGAGGGGCCTGCTGGTATTGCAGCACTAACACATCTGTTTTCTCTTACAGCACCGACATACCAGCATACAGTAGCAGGGGCACCAGTGGCAGTGGTGGGGGCAGGCCCAACCCCGGAGGACCAGCCATCCACCTCCACGGGCATCCAGGGGCCCAATCAGCTGCAACACACCACTGCTGTCCAGTTGGATGTCCTGGACTTGGTTTCGGATGAGGCCCTGGCTGTGTTCTAGCAGGATAACAGCCATGGCATACTCTGCATGGAGACACAGATCGTGGTGGGGTCTGACACTGATGATGACATGACCATCATCCTGGACAGCATGGGTGGTGTCATGGGGAAGACACCCATACCTACTACATTCACGGGAAGCGTGGCCAGTGGCCTGTCAGTGGTGGAACAACTTCCCACCACTGCCGCTGGTGCTGCTGTGTGCATAGCCATGGCAGTGCCATGTGGTGGTGGTGGTGGTGCATCCGCTCAGGTGCTGGCCAATGTACAGGGGTTGGAGAAGTAGCAGCAGTAGATGACTGGGCATGTTGGGTGGCTGGATGCAGTGTCCACTGCCGGGGCACCAGACAGCGACCTACCCCATGGGGACCCTGCTGTGCAGCATCCACCTGAGCAGGGGGCCATGCAGCATGGTCATACACCACTGGTGGGACGGTGGCACACCCATGCTCCCCTTGGTGCTGACCCATTGTCAGAGCACACCTGATTGCTATGGGCCTCCATGGAGCAACAGGTGCTGCTTGTAGCTGGGGTGTGTGCACTTCGTGCAGAGGTGCATCAGGCAGCCGAGCAATGCCACACCACAGTGCACATGCCGACAGTGCCCCCACCATATGGCATGTCAAACAGCCCAGCCAACACCACAGTACAGTGGTTGGGCACACATGCAGCATGTGACAACTTACCTGGCCATGGCACGCCCCTCCTGCAGATGCATGACTACAGCAGCCTCAGTCTCTTGGGGTCCCACTGCATCATGTCCCCGTACCAGTGGCGGCATTGCTTCCTGGTCCACAGCAACCCAGTGTCCCAAATCAGACCTGCAGCAGTGGTCTGCCAGATCTCTGTCCTGACCTGCTACAGGGGCTCCTAGCCAAACAGCCCAGGTGCATGTGGCTGCACACGGGCCACAAGGTTGACCAGCTCCAGGTCTGACCAGTTTCAGGCTTGTTGCCCACCTCACCGCACCATGCTCTCCACTCAAGGTGCTAGTTCAAAATGACAGCTAGTAGCACGTGTGCACAACGTGCCTGGGATGCGTGCCTCATGTAGATATGTGCCGCGTACACCAATCGTGCATCACCGTGGATGTGTGGCATGGGCATGGCCTACCCGGCACATGGTGGTGTAGTCCCAAGGGGCATAGGGACAGGTCAGGGGGTCACCCGGTGCACAGTGCAGAGGAGCACAATAGAGGCCATGACATGCTGTGCGCCATGGCCCCTAGAGCGCTCTGAGCACACAGTGCATGATAGGTGGTAGCACAGGCCATAACACATGCATATTGCAGACAGCACACTGTGCATGTCATGGCATTGCACCATGACAAGTGCCAGAGCAAATCCATTGCACAAGGAGCAAGTGCGTGATATTTAGCCACCACATGCTAATGAGCTCATCAGCCAATGTGCAGTGCACCAGGGAAATTAGCATGTCATTATCGCTGCACCACAGCTCATTTACATGTGATGCACTCTAAAGGTGCCACACAACAGCACAGGCCATGGACTGGTATTGCAACCATCTGAGGTAAGTTGCACCTGCTGTGGGACCAGCCAGCACAGCAGGGTGGATAGGGTGAGCAGCTACAAGCAGTGACATACATGTCCTTGTCTACAGGTAGCACCATATCCGAGCGTGAGGAGAATGAGGAGCGTGCTGATATGTCATAGCTCATAGTACAAGAGAAGCTGGTGGCAGCCACCATTCATTGCAGCACCGTTGAGGGTGTGCCAGGTGGTGGCTTCCAGACAGAAGGGAGCCCATCACTGCATGGTACATATGCCATGCCCCGGGGGGGCCTGCCATTATTGCAGCACTCACACATCTGTTTTCTCTTACATCACCGGCACAACAGCATGCAGTGGCAGGGGCATCAGCGACAGCTGTGGGGGCAGACCCAGCCCTGGAGGACCAGCCATCCACCTCCACGGGCATCCAGGGGTCCAATCAGCTGCAGCGCACCACCGCCGTCCAGCCAGATGTCCTGGGCTTGGTTTCATATGAGACCCTGGCTGTGTTCCAGCAGGATACCAGCCATGGCATACTCTGCATGGAGACACAGATCGGGGCAGGGCCTGACACTGATGACAACATGACCATCATCCTGGACAGCATGGGTGGTGTCATGGTGGAGACACTCATGCCTACTACTATCACTGGCAGTGTGGCCAGTGGCCTGTCAGTGGTGGAACAGCTGCCCACCACCACTGCTGGTGCTGCCATGTGCAAAGCCATGGTAGTATCGTGTGGTGGTGGTGGTGGTGCATCTGCTCAGGCACTGGCCAGCTTACATGGGCCGGAGGGGCAGCAACAGCAGACAGCTGGAGATGTTGGGTGGCTGAATGCAGTGTCCACTGCCAGGGCACCAAACAGTGACCTGCCCCATGGGGATCCCGCTGTGCAGCATTCACCTGAGCAGGGGGCCGAGGAGTGCGGTTGTACACCACTGGTGGGACAGCAGCACACCCATGCTCCCCTGGGCACCGGCCCATTGTCAGAGCACACCCAATTGCTGTGGGCCTCTATGGAGCAACAGGTGCTGCTCACAGCTAGGGTGTGTGCACTTCGCACAGAGGTGCGCCAAGCAGCCGAGCTGTGTGAGAGGGGCACCATGCAGGTCCTGGAAGCTATACAGCACCTGCAGGAGAACACTACCACATCCCTGGATCACATTGATAATGTGACCTCAGTTGGCCTTACACCACTGGCTGCCACAGGGCATGTCCACCAGCCATAGACACCGCGGAGTGCACTGTCCACCCCATGGACCCAGCATTGAGCGACACCCTCCATGTCAACACCGGGCTCTGAGGTCAGCATCCCAGGCATGCCTGGGGTGGTGCCTACACACCCCTGCGTGAACCTGGTCATGTTTCCGTAGTTCAACCCCTGGGAAGCAGTTGTATACACCCCCTGTGGCCATTGAACAGCCAGAGGCTGCCGAACGGCCCTGGCATGGCTGCCCCCATGTCTGCAGCAGCCATGGTTCCATGCGGCAGACCTGTTGTGTGCGCCGCCCTGTCTGCAGTCTTCTGCCACTACCCTGTGTGCACATGGGCAATGTGCTTGGGTGCATGCCACAGTCATGGCAACTCTGTGTTGCGCCGCACACTGCCTGTGTGCACACCTGCCCAGCCGCTGACCTGAGTGACATGTGTGTGATGAGAGCAGAACTGCATTGGTTACGCCTGTGCACCAGCATCAGCACCAGCACCCTGCATCTAATCCATGCCACGTGCTGGCACCTGGGCACATGTTTGCATGTGTGTGTGTGTGTGTGTGTGTGTGTGTGTGTGTGTGTGCGCGCTGCTGTACGGTGCTGCGTGCTGTTGTGTGTGGCTGTCTGGCACTTCCACCCCCACCCACGTCCCATGCCTCTGTGTGTGCATGCCCATTGCCATGCCTGCCCATGCTCATGTGCCACACCATTATGTCTGACCACTGCATAAGTGCTGCTCTACATACCTGCGTGCACCATAGTGCTCCTGTGCAATTGTGTCCTGGTGCTGCCATGCCATCCTTTGGAGCTGGGGATCCCTCTGCCCGGGGGGGCGCGCACCACCACCCCGGCCCATTGTCCTCATCATCCCCACTGCTATCCTCCTCTTTGGCCTCAACAGCTATCCCATGATCAATGGCCATGTTGTGCAATATGCAGCAGGCCAGGACTAGGTCACAGGCTTTCAAGAGGCCGTACTGTAGAGCACCACCAGACCTGTCAAGGCAATGAAATCATGCCTTCAGCATCCCAAACACATGCTCAATGATGTTCCACATGCTGGTGAGTGCTTCATTGTAATGGTCCTCTGCTGGGGACAACGGGCCCCCTTAGGGGGTGAGCAGCTAGGGCCTGAGTGGGTAGCCACTGTCACCTGTGTGGACAGATACATGGTTAGCCTAGTGTCATATATCACTGTGCCCCTTGCCCATCCCTGGTGCCCCCACCAGTGCACCTACCCTGCCCACCCCATCCCATGACCTGCTGTTCCTAGCTTCCCATGGCCGTCCCATACTCACCCACTAGGTGACCCATGGGGATGTCCCCATGCTCATACCTGTGGCAAAGCACTGAGCTGTGCTAGATGACTGTATCATGTGCACTCCCAAGGTGTGTGGCACAAACATTGGTTATGCACCCCCTGGCATCACGCACCACCTGGTAGTTGACACTGGGGTAGCCCTTCCTGTTAATGTATGCTATGCCCTCAAGGCCAGGTGGCATGTGGATGCCCACATGGGTGCAGTCAATGGTCCCAAGCATGTCAGGCATCAGTGCTACCCTGTGGAAGTCCTGCATGGTTGCTGTATGCTCTGCCTGTGTGCTGGGGAACTGGATATATTCCACAGCATGTGGCAGTAGGGCATTGAGGAATTGTGTGAGGAGGTGTGACGTGGCTGACTGGGTCATGCCTGTGGTGTTCCTTGTAGGTCTCTGGAAGGTGCCCATGGCAAGCAGGCACATGATGGCTGTCACCTTCGTCTCCACTGACAGGGCATGGCTCTGTCTAGTGGGTGCCTGCATCTCCTCACTGCACAGCTCACAGAGCTGCCTCAGAATCACCCAGTTCAGGCAATACCAGCCCACGATCTCTGTATTGGAGTAGTTCTCGAAGCTGATGCGTGCAAGGTACCACCTGTTCTTGACATACTACTGATGGGCCCTTCCATGGCCATGTCGCTCTTCCTCCTGTCTCCTCACATCCCTCATTATGGACTCCATCTGGAAGGCTGTGCTGGCCATGGCCCCTGCTGTCCTGTCTCCCCCGGGGCATTGGCTCCTGTGGTCTGCTTGCCACCATGGGGCAGTGCTTTTCTCTCTGCCTGGCTCTTTCTCTGTTGCTTCCCCTGCCCCTGGCTCACACTCCACTGCTGCCACACCCCTGTGGCTGCCTGTTCCACTCCCTCAGTTCCTCACAGGCTCTGTCTCCCTTGTTCCTTCTGTTCCTTCCCTCCACAGTCTGGTGGCTTGCTCTCTCTCTCTCTCTCTCTCTCTCTCTCTCTTTGCTCCCCTCTGGTGCAAGTGCTGTCCCCGTGCTTGTGTCCTGTATTTAAAGGCTCAAGTCTGCTCAGCACATCTGGACATTATTCTGCACTTGCACCATGGGTCGGGGGTTGAATATCACACTGTGCCACATATTCATGGGCACGCCTCCTGCCCTTGCACATGCATTCATTAGGGTTGCACATTGGCCCATTGGCGCACTACTACTTGCGCTGCGCACTGGCTTCCACTGAATATCGCTCCATGGTGCATTTCTGCAGTTGCGCAACTGCTTTGAATATCCTGCCCAATGTGTATGCCTATCCACAAAACAGTGTCAGCAATAGTTCTATCATACAGTCAAGGTAATATAGCCACATGATGAAATACAGATTCAAGATACCATATTACTGTATCAGGAATTAAGAAATGGTGTTGGTTTTTAAAACTGATATCATCAGCATTTTAACTTAGTATAGTACTTTGTAGAATACAAAGTCTTGTACAGTAGTAACAAAACAGTTTGCCACAGAACAAAATCAACATTTCACATCATATCCATTTTTCTTTCACAGCAGCAACTGGAGCCACCGCTGAGGAAACAACATCTGCCACAGACCTGGTCCCTGCAAAGGAGGGGACAGCACCAGATGACGATGATGAAATCATCATCGTCACAATAGAACATAAGTACCACAAAAACATACACCGCACACAATGTATAGATATTCACTGGTGTATTGTAGTTATAGTGTGTCCCTTCTTTCTTGCAACAATAAAAAAAGATGGTAACGGTTTTAGAAATCATCATCAAAACTGGAGCCATGATATTGTTCACATGTTTATGTATATGCATATCTGGGGATATACATATACACAACCTTGTGGACAGTGTAATGGGTGTAGTTTTCAGTGGTGATTTGTAACAGTGCTGGGCAGCTTTTTTTTATTTCAATCCATCTTCTCCAGCTGAAAACTCTTTTTTAGTTTTAAAATACCTGTTTACTTAAATGGGTATGGTGACAAGTGTATCAGATTTGGTACAGTGATTACAGCTCTGTTTTACGACACAGATGTAGTGAGCCCCACAAATCGAAGGGGACAGACAGTGAAAGAGCAGAGGAAAATAAAATGTCTGAAAAGTGAGCCCATGCTACAGTAATACTGTTTTGCCTGAGATGTGCCTTTTCTGGGCACAATACAGGGAATTAGAGCTCTACACTGCATCTTTCAGCACAAGGCTGCTGGAATCCTGTCAAATTGTTGTGTATTAACTAAAATTTACTTTATTGGGGCACAAATTTAAAACGGAGCTGAAGTGACTTCATTTCTGGTCAAACTCCCTTAAAATCTGAGCACTGAGTGAGTGGCAAGAACTTGAGCAGGTGAGTGCATGGCGAAGTGCACACAGAGACAAGTATGTCAGTGCATGTCTTGCGTGTCCTGCGGGTACAAGGGACATAGGGCCATGGCACTAAGGCAGTATAGAGGATGCTACATATATAAGGTAGGGCTAATTTTAACTGCACCGGGACAGCAGGAAGACTGTGGGTAAATAGAGACTAGTGACCACAAAATGGCCACCAAAGACATGAAAGTAGATTACATTTTAGGCTCCTTATGTCAGAAAGGGGAGCTGTTAAAATGTGATACATGTGCTATGTATGCTGTACCAACACAGGACACAATAAAACAAAACTTTACATGTATTAAATGTGCTGAAAACATAAGGCTGGTGAATGAAATTAAGGGATTGAAATGCTTGGGTGCTGAGGACATTAGACCAATAACTGAAGCACCACTCACTACCACATCACAGGAAGACAACGCACAGAAGCTAGCAGGGGGTTGCACTACTAAATACACTAGCGAGGACTCAGACACCAACAGCTGGGTTACTGCTTGTGAAGAGTCAGACTCTAGTAGCTGGGCTGCTGTATCTAAGGGCCCACATAAAAAAAGGAGAAGAGCACTTGGATCTACTGAGGTAGCCTTACATAATAAATACTCCCCCCTTAGCACAGTCTCGGAGGCAAGTTCTGATATCCCAGCTAATGACAACACATCAGACATAAAGGCCCTGATCATAGGAGACTATATATTAAGAAAAACAGACAATGTCTTAACAAAAGGTAATAAATATAGCAGAGTGCTAAACTGTCTCCCAGGAGCTAGAGTCAATGACATAAAATGCTGTTTACCTAGAGTATTACAAAACAGACCAAACTCCCAAATAATAGTAATGCACGTGGGCAGTAACAATATTGGAAAGGACCATGAGAAGGACATAGTGCCTGAAATACTCGAGTGTGCAGGCCAAATAAAAATAAAGGGACAGACACCCATGATCTCAAGAATACTACCTCACCATGGATGTAACCCTGAGAAAAATTGCACCATTCAAAGGGTGAACAGCAGATTGATAAATGGTTGCAGTACCAGAAGCATGGCATTTATTAATCTGTGGGAGAAGTTTATAGACAACAAAACAATGTATAAAAAAGATGGACTACACCTGAGTAGCCTGGGCATACACACATTGGCAATAGCAATAAAGGAGGCACTACAGAAGCATTTAAACTAGGCAAGGGAAGGGGGGAGGGACCCTGGAAAGAATTAGCCAAAAAAATATAAAGATCAAACAAAAGCACACAAATGACATACACTGTTTATTGTCAAATGATAGAAGTCTAAATAATAAAAGAGAAGAGAAGAATTAGAAGCAGAATTATGTAATGGAACACAAATCACAATGGCCTTTATCGCAAAAACTTGGTGGACTGATAAAAATGTATGGGGATGGAATATTCTAGGTTATGAACTTTACAATCTAGACAGGGAAAACAAAAAGGTGTGGGGGAGTAGCAGCATATATATCAAGTGCCCTAAAATCTATTGACATATCAGAAAAAGTTAAACAAGGGAACGAAGGAACTGAATCCATTTGGATCAGGGTACAACTAGGAATAAATACACACATCATTGTAGGAGTATGTTACAGGCTTCCGGGGCTTCAGTAGGTTATCTAAAGCAATAAATCAAGAGATAAATAAAGCCTGTGAGCTAGGGAAGGTACTGTTTGTGGGTGACCTGAATTCTGGAGACATAAATTGGGAGACACAAAAGGCAGGTAACCCACTGAGTCTGGAGTTTTTAGAACTTAGCCAAGAAATGAACATGACCCAAAATGTCAACACTCCAACCGTGGGGAAACAACATACTTGATTTAGTGATGACAACTAAAGAAATAAATATCACATCCTGTCATACCACCCCCCCAACTAGGACATAGTGACCATAACAGGGTTATCTTCAAATTTAGACAACACATCCCTATAAGTAAAGAATGCAGGGAAATTTATAACCTGAACATTGCTGATACAAGTAATATTTTGGAGGACCTAGAGGGAATAAACTGGAATAGCAAGCTAAATAATAAAAAGTGGAAGAAATGTGGAACTTTTTTAAACAAGAAATCTTTACTATATGCAACAAACGTATTAAAAAATTAAAAGTCTATAACAAAAAGGGAAAAAAACAAAATGGCTAACCAAAACCACACTTAAATTGATAAAAAAGAAGCAGAGACTTTACAGTATACATAAAAGTACTGGAGACCCTCAGGTATGGGGTGATCTAAGTGATAACATTCAGTGAGTTGGAGTATACCAAGCAATAATCAGCTTCTGTGGGGATTAAACACCGAGGTGAAGCTGAGGCATTTAATCAACACAGAAGCCGGTTATTGCAAGTATATTCCAACTTGATGACTGTTGTTACTATATTACGAGTTGGAGTGTGTTGCGAAAAAAAGTGTTTTACTGTCGGGGAAAACTGCTGGCGCAACAGCATTTCTACTGCTTGTTTTTTTGATGTGTGTGGGGGGTAATTAAACCACCGCGGGGGAGGTGATTAAACCACTGTGGGTGGGGTTTAGGTGAATAAACTACTCTGAGCCATTGTTTTTAAGTTTGTGGGGAAATAACTGACCAGAGTTCTGAATGCTGATTGGCTGAGTACAGATACCTGTCGTATAATATAAAATAATACAAGGTAAATGTAAGTGGATGATAAAAAAAAACAAGCAAAGAATGGAGCTACCTGGCGTCCACAGCTAAAAAAGATAACATGCAACAATTCTGTAGTTACGTAAACTTCCTAAAGAAAACCAAAAATAATATATGCTCCATCAATAAGGGAAATGAGACAATTACAGATCCAGTTAAGGCTGCAAATATCTTTAATGCCTACTTTAGTACAGTATTTTCCATTAAACAACAGGGACAGGTAGACATTAGGCCCAACAAGGAATGTCGCATAGAGATAACAACTGAAACAATATTGAACAAAATAAAATCTTTAAAAAACACAAACTCAGCTGGACCAGACAATATTTCAAACAAGATGCTCAAGTTACTTTCCCCTAAAATAGCTGTACCATTAACATTGATATTTAAAAAATCACTCGAAAGTGGTAAAGTTCCAGGGGATTGGCTAGCAGCGAATGTGGTGCCCATACATAAGAAGGGCGATAGATCAGATTATATGAACTATAGGCCCATAAGCCTGACCTTGGTGCCAGGTAAATTGATAGAATCCATAAGAAAGGATGTAATAGACATCCACCTTGCAGACATTGACCAGGGGGACAAAGAGCAGCATGGGTTTGAGGCAGGAAGGTCATGAGTGACCAATATGCTGTGTTTCTATGAAAAAATCTCAGCAGCTTTGGACAGGGGAGAGGATGTGGACTGCATCTATTTGGACTTTGCAAAGGCCTTTGATAAGGTTTCCCACCTACAAGTTTTGCACTGCCTAAATGATATAAAAATGGACCACAGAGTGGTCCACTAGATTAAGGACTGGCTGGGTGGTAGGTCACAGAGGGTGTGTGTGTAAATGGGCATGATTCAGGCAAAATGGAGGTTATGAGTGGAGTCCCCAAGGGGTCAGTCCTGGGTCTGGTACACTTTAGAATTGTTATATATAGTATAGGAAGGGGGGGACTGGATAAGTAAATACACAGATGACACTAAGTTAGCTGGGCTGGTGATGGATGCTGAGGGGGTCAACAGCCTGCAGACTGACCTGAACAGCATCTATGACTGGGCAACATCAATGGGCATGAGTTTTAATATAGATAAATGTAACCCCTTGTTACCCAGGGTTACTAGAATCCCAGTAAGACCTAGTGGTAGGCAGGGAAGGCAGCTTGTGAAACTCCAGTTAAATGGGTTTCACACTGTCTCACTCTGTTGAGATGACATCACCAATAGAACTGTCGCAGCTGCATAAGCCACATTGGAATCTGCAACAGAGGGAGTGAGATAGAACGTTGGGAGTTTTCAAAGTCAGTTCCTGTTTACCTTCTGCAAGGGAAGGAAGTCAGTCTCCTGTTTGTTTTGAAGCAAGAAGGTCTGTGTCCAGTTTCAAGTGGTGGAGACCCCTGTCCAGATCTCAGTGCCCCCTCCCTCCGGGGGGGGGAGTAAAGTATCCCCATGTGGATTCCAGGGGCAATCCCCTAATTTCTGTTAAAGAGAGAAAACTGCCTTTTACTGTTTCAGTTTGTGCTTGAGAAGTGGAAAGAGTTGTACTTCGCCTGTGGGGCACCTGCAACGAAAGGGTGAGTGTTTGCTCTAATATGAGAGGGCAAAAATGTGTTTCTTCAGCCTGGGAAATGTGAAGAAATCTGGGATTTGAACTACTATTTGGGAGGCCTATAGTACTAGGACAAACAAATGGAGTAGTGTCAAAAGCTAAAGTGCTGTGTGGATTCAATCATGTTGTAGAGGGGGTGCGACAGTTCATCCACCGTTTAATCTACATTTTGAAGTTTCAGTTTGTCCAGAGAAATGGCCGGGTATGAGCTGTGGGAGCTGGAGGTGGGAACACCCCCCCATCTTTAGTAACCAAGTCCACCTCTACAGATTTCTGCTGTGATTGCTACTTACCTCATGCGCTTGGCCAGTGATGAGGGAGGTACCCAGACGTGGGTCACAAATGGGAAAATCTCTCTAGGAGTCACAGACTCTAAGTGGTGTGGGGAGCCACAACATGGGTAAAGAATTCTTTTTGTGAGATGGGAGTCAGAAGAAGTAAGAAGGAAATCTCTCTAGGGGTCACAGACTCTAATTGGTGTGGGGAGCCACAACAAGTAAAATGGGTTCATTCTTCCAATGAACTGCCAGTCAAGTGGCCGGCAGAGGAGCCAGACCAGTCGGGCTGTGTATCCAAAGTGCATGCAAGTCCAGGCTGTGTGTCTGGTGGGTCCAGAGCCTGAAAACAGTAGAATTGGTCCATTCTTCAAGTGGACCGCCTTGTAGTCTCTAATCTGCATTATCAGTAAACGTAGCCCCATGGGGGTCCATCTATGCTTTGTTATGTTCAGCTAGTTGTGAATAAAAGCCACACTGAAAAATCCCATTCCTGGTTCTGGACATTACAGTTGTTGCTTCCTGTGTTCAGATTTACTTGGGTGCCCCTGTGCAGAGTAGCCAAACCTAGGTCCCCTTGTGCCGAGTAACCTCATCCTCCCTAGACGGGTCCCACCAGTGTGCTGCCAGCGCCAACAGCATGCCACCTGTCATTTTGGCAAAAAGGCAGGGGTGGGGGTTACAAAAATGGAGGCACCGCTTTGGATTTGTTCGGGAAGGAAGGTACTTGGGCAAGGGGGCTAGCGTTTTGGCTATCTGGCAGTGGGTAGCCCAAAAAAGCTGAAGCAATTTCCCTAGTGTGTTGCTATGTGCTGTGAATCTTGTGCTGCTGTTTAAAAAAATGCCAACTGTTTACCAAGGAGCTTTAAAGCCAAAGAGTGTGCCCTTGTCCTGCATCAAAATTGTTTACACCATTTTTGCCTGCTTTAAAAATGAACTGTGGTAAATAAAAGTGTGGAAGACTAGGGGTAGCAACAGAGAAATTGTGCCCTGGACATTTGAAATACTTTTAAAATAAATTCTTGTGAAGAAAAGTGTGGAAGACTAGGGGTAGCAACAGAGAAATTATGCCCTGGACGTTTGAAATGCTTTTAAAATGAATTCTGTGAGGAAAAGTGTGGAAAACTAGGGGTAGCAACAAAGAAATTATGCCCTGGACGTTTGAAATGCTTTTAAAATGAATTCTGTGAAGGAAAGTGTGGAAAACTAGGGGTAGCAACAGAGAAATTATGCCCTGGACGTTGGAAATGCTTTCTGTGTAAATGGAGAGACTGCAGAGTTAATGGCAATGTTACATGGTTGAAATGGGCTCCCGCCGTGAAGCCAGTTGGGAAAAAAAAAGTGCATTTTACAGTTTAAATTTGCCTGTTCGACGATCGCCGTGAGGAGAGGAGCCCTCACAAGGAAGAAGAGGCTCATTTGCATGGCGTCGTGTGGTTGGTCAGATTGCCATTGGTCCCGCCCCTCAGCCAGCTCTTCTGAGACTGCCTCAGCATTCGAGAGGGAGACAGAGTGTAGTGCGTGTACTGGCAGTGGAGGAGCGTCGCGGAGGATTCAAAGCACTGTAAACATTCAAAAAATTGACATTTTAGTTTAAAATTGGGCTAAACCCGCAAATCGATTGTGGAAATAGTGAATTTAGTGGTTAAAATGATGATCGCTAAGATTGCCCACCCGTTTGTGTTCTGAGGCCTTCAGGAACTGGCTGCAGGCCGTTTTACCCCATCGCAGCAAGTTGCTACTAATAACAGTGAGTAAACCTTCATAAAACTGCTCAAACAATGATTTTCAGTAATGCCATATAAAATGTGTGTGCAGCAGTGTAGTCGCTTTGCAAGTAACGACTGTGTGAAGTCCTGCCAGCAAGTGCAAGTCTGTAAAGCCATTGAATATGTGCATGGAAGTGAAAATAGCCTCAGTTTAAAGTTTGCAGCCAGAGAGAGACTGTGGGTTGTAGCAAAATGCAACACTAGTAGAAGCAGGCAATCCTGTGCTGAAACCTGAAGCTTTTAAGGGACTGTGAATTAAATAAATGTTATCAGCTTGTGAAAAGTCCAAGGAAAATCCTGTAAATGTGTGTGAAGCCAGAACAGAGCAAGTTATGCAGTTTGAGTAAAAGTTATCAGTAGCTGGTGTAAATCGGGTGCGCAGTGGCTTGACCCAGATTCTAAATGTTGATGCACAGGAGTGCTGCCGCCGCCATTACAGGGTGGGGTAGTAAAGTAAACACAGCAGCAGAGGAGCCATTTTAAAGCTACAGAGTGTGTTCATTAAAGTGGGACTTTCAGTTACAGTGAACTTTTGTTTATTTTTCTGCAGTTATGGCCTCAGGACCAGCTCGTTACCCGGATCATGCCCGGGTTGCAGTAACAGCAGCAGTAAATAGACTGAGAGATATTGAAAGGTGGTGCTATGGAGGGCAACTGCCTCCTGATGTGGCAATTCCTAATTATCCAGTGCGTGTATGCCAAATATGCTTGAGTGCTGGAAGGGATGTCTTCATGATTCCTCACTGTGCTGGATGCCTTCAAAAATATGGCTTGTATAAAGCGCCTCCAATTCATTTGGCCCCCACATGGACAAAAATTCAGGAATCTGCAGTTGGCAGCACACAGCACCAGGCGGAGCCTGTGGAGGAAGGTCCCTCTGTGGAGTGTGGCAAAAAGCTAGAGGGTGCAGAATTAGAGACTAAACCTGAAGTTGAAGTTTTGGATGCTGGATCTCAGAAAGAAAGTTCGGATAAAGCATCAATAGACCCCTGGGTGGGGGGGCCTAGCCCAAGTCTCTTAGATGAAGATGAGATGCGGGAGGCCTTTGAATGGGAGGTGTCGACCTCCGCGCCTAGTGATGAATGGATAGTCTCAGGGGTGAGAACGACTGCTCACTCCTGGGCTCAGATCCTCAGTGAAGAGGAAGATGAGGAGGAACCTATGTGGCCTTGTGAGAAAAGAATGGGTACACAGCCTCAAGATCTTGCCTCAGAGGAATGTGTTGAAGAAGGTGGTAATGCCTGTCTTTACAAGAGGAAGAAGTCAGGGATCCATTTTTAATTTCTTTGAGGATGCGAAGCTGGCAGAACCAGGACTGGCCACCCCCAAGCCAGGCCAGCGGTCTCAGATTGACCAAAGCAAGTAAAGAGGAGAGACTGGTTCGTAGAAAGGTAAATGAGATCTATGGTATGACCTTTCCTACCTTTCCTCGGAGAGTTTGGGAGGAGATTGAGGACTGCAGGAAATCCTGGATCTGGGATGAAGCAATGAAAAGTGTGCATCCTGGGGCTAACAAGCATGTAAAGAATAGACTGTTCCATGAAAAGTATACCCAGTGGAAGAGAGGCAGAACACTGTTTATGGACAGAGTGAGAATAGTGGACAGAGAGGGACATGAAATCTCCCACTGTGTGAGTTATGTGTGCCCAGACGGGGTAATAATTCAAGCCCCTGACCCCCGGTACTATTGGCCTCAGTGCAAGGACCTCCCAGCAATTAAGCCCATGCCTACAAAATGGAGAGCCGAGCAGTAGTAGTCAATACTGCCACACGAGACTGTGAAGTGCCCTTATTGATCCGCCAATATGAATAACCTGGACTCAGGTGCTCCACATTCATCAGTCTACAGTGTACTGTCCTGTCTAGCAACCATCCACTGGCCGACCAGATGACTTCAGATCCAGAGAGGACACCAGCCCAGCTGTTTCTTGTTCATCGCCTGGTAATCGGATGATGTCGGACCAGCTGTTTTTCTTTTTGTTCCTGTTCTAAGGTTCCGTCTCCAGAGATGACATCAGCCCAGCTGTTTCCAGATGTGCCCTCCTGTGGTTCCCGGAAGATGTCCGCCCAGCTGTTTCAGAAGAAATGCTGCCAGGGAGAGTCTTCGGCAGGGTGTAGGTCCGTGCAGAGTCTTGTACTACAAATGGCTGGTAAGTCTGAAATTTTCCTATCTTTATGACATTGCAGTACACACCCTACACTACAGACTTCAAAAATTTTGAACTGTCCTCAAAGACTCTCCCCTTCGGGACTTTGGCCTGTTAGAACTGTGCTTCACCGGGCTCTGGCCCAGGAGCGACTCTTTATTGGACTAGCCTTCGGGCCTTGTGGACACTAGTTGGGACTTTTTAGGCACTCCATCCCCCCAAAAATGTGTATTGTAAATAATGTCATTATTTGTACTCTAATGTAAATACTGTTTTTCTACCTTTTTTCTAAAAAATCTTTTTGGGATTGTTCAGTGTTTTTGTATGGTAATGGGTTTAGATAGACTGTGTATGCAGATTAGGAGTGTGTTTTGTCTTTCTTTTTCTTACAGGTGTTCCTGGGAAGACAGAAGAGAAGACAAGAAGAGGAGGAGGGGCTCATCGGAGTTCCTCGTCAGTGCTTTATTGTGTAGAAATTTAAAGTACTGTGTTATTATTGTTATGGTGGCTACTGTATTAACCCTTTCCTTCCACAGGTGTGGTTGTTGGGGTAGGGAGGAGGCAGTAATTGGTATTTTAAAGGTGTGGTTGCAGGTTGCCCAAGGTCGGGGAGGTCTCCAGGTTGTTTTTTGTTTGGGAATATTATGTTAGAGGCAGATAGGTTTTCCCTAGAGGGTTAGGGGGGATGGACAGGCTGTGGCCCTGACCTGCAGTAGGGACCGCAGTGCTGATCTATCAGGGCCATGCTCTGGATGGTTCTACCAGAGCCACTGGGTGTCCATAGTAAGAGGATAGTGTAGAGGCTGATATGTCAGCTACAGGCCTCTAGTCCCTTAGTGTTGCATGCCTGTGCTTGCACATGGTAGGAGGGGGCCTGGTCACCCCCCTCCGCAGGTAGCACATAGGGTGGGACGGCCTAAAGCTGGGTGCATAATGACTGGGGATAGTCATTTTCCTGGTCAAGGGTGAGTGTAACCCCTTGTTACCCAGGGTTACTAGAATCCCAGTAAGACCTAGTGGTAGGCAGGGAAGGCAGCTTATGAAACTCCAGTTAAATGGGTTTCACACTGTCTCACTCTGCTCTCAGTCTCAGCTGAGACTGAGAGATGACATCACCAATAGAACTGTCGCAGCTGCATAAGCCACATTGGAATCTGCAGCAGAGGGAGTGAGATAGAACGTTGGGAGTTTTCAAAGTCAGTTCCTGTTTACCTTCTGCAAGGGAAGGAAGTCAGTCTCCTGTTTGTTTTGAAGCAAGAAGGTCTGTGTCCAGTTTCAAGTGGTGGAGACCCCTGTCCAGGTCTCAGTGTCCCCCTCCCTCCGGGACGGGAGAAGTAAAGTATCCCCATGTAGATTCCAGGGGCAATCCCCTAATTTCTGCTAAAGAGAGAAAACTGCCTTTTACAGTTTCGGTTTGTGCTTGAGAAGTGAAAAGAGTTGTACTTCGCCTGTGGGGCACCTGCAACGAAAGGGTGAGTGTTTGCTGTAATATGAGAGGGCAAAAATGTGTTTCTTCAGCCTGGGAAATGCGAAGAAATCTAGGATTTGAACTACTATTTGGGAGGCCTATAGTACTAGGACAAACAAATGGAGTAGTGTCAAAAGCTAAAGTGCTGTGTGGGTTCAAGTAATGTTGTAGAGGGGGTGCGACAGTTCATCCACCATTTAACCTACATTTTGAAGTTTCAGTTTGTCCAGAGAAATGGCCGGGTATGGGCTGTGGGAGCTGGAGGTGGGAACACCCCCCATCTTTAGTAACCTGATCCACCTCTACGGATTTCTGCTGTGATTGCTACTTACCTCATGCGCTTGGCCAGTGATGAGGGAGGTACCCAGACGTGGGTCGCAAATGGGAAAATCTCTCTAGGAGTTGCAGACTCTAAGTGGTGTGGGGAGCCACAACATGGGTAAAGAATTCTTTTTGTGAGATGGGAGTCAGAAGAAGTAAGAAGGAAATCTCTCTAGGGGTCACAGACTCTAAGTGGTGTGGGGAGCCACAACAAGTAAAATGGGTTCATTCTTCCAATGAACCGCCAGCCAAGTGGCCGGCAGGGGAACCGGGCCAGTCGGGCTGTGTATCCAAAGCGCATGCAAGTCTGGGCTGTGTGTCTGGTGGGTCCAGAGCCTGAAAACAGTAGAACTGGTCCATTCTTCAAGTGGACTGCCTTGTAGTCTCTAATCTGCATTATCAGTAAATGTAGCCCCATGGGGATCCATCTATGCTTTGTTGTGTTCAGCTAGTTGTGAATAAAAGCCACACTGAAAAATCCCATTCCTGGTTCTGGACATTACAGTTATTGCTTCCTGTGTTCGGATTTACTTGGGTGCCCCCTGTGCAGAGTAGCCAAACCTAGGTCCCCTTGTGCCGAGTAACCTCATCCTCCCCGAACCCAGGTCCCCACCAGGTATTGCTGCCAGCGCCAACAGCATGCCACCTGTCATTTTGGCAAAAAGGCAGGGGTGGGGGTTACATAAATGTTGCGTAATTCATTTGGGAAAACACAATGACAAAAACAACTACTATATAAATGGATCAGCACTGCGCAAATTTGAGGAAGAAAAAGTCCTGGATATTCTGATCAATCATAAACTCACATACCGCTCTCACTCTAATAAACAAATCATAAAAGCTAAACAAGTGCTGTGGAATATAAAGGAAAACTTTAGGAGCCGAAGTTGAGAGGTGATTATGCCTCTGTATAGGGCATACAGTATGTCAGGCCAATACTGGACTATGGAGCCCCAGTGTGGGGACCTATCACTAAAGGTGGAGTAACCAGTATCGAAAAAGTACAGAGGCAAGCCACCAAAATGATACATAATATTAAAAACATGCCATGCCAAAGGCGCTTGAAGGATTTAAAACTTATGTCACTGGAGAAAAGAAGGGTCAGAGGAGACCTGTTGTTATGTTTTGATATAATGCAGGATAATTATATACTAAATGAATTAAATCTTCAATTCAAAAATGATGAAAAGGGAACCAGGGGTCATCTACTTTAGCTACAACACATAAAATACAACACAAATAGGAGAAAAGCTTTCTTTACACAGAGAGTGGTGGCTCCCTGGAACAAGATATCAGAGGAAATCATCTGTTCAAAAAATAAGACCCACTTTAAAAACCAACTGGATAATTATATACTAGAAAGCAGTATAATATTTTATTATGGGTGAATGGATGGGAGTGGTAATGGGCCACCGATGGCCTTCTTTGCTCCTAAATTCCTTTTATGACTCCTTGTATGTAGCTTTTCCCACTTTTGCAAGACATAGAGGCAACTCTTTGTATGGGAAATTGTTAGAAACACTGTTTACTGCTGGTACGAGCCAGCATGGTTTCTATTTGTAAAGGCCGCCTTGAAAAAGCGTAAGAGCTACATAAAACGTTGGTGGAGGGGTGCTACTATTGCCTTATGTTTGTTTTAGCTTTTTGTATAAATAAAAGCAGTTTTTTACTGAGACCTGGTTTTAGGTCTTTCTGTTTTGGCGTTCTTGTGCACTGCTGAAAGGACAATTACAATTCATGTATTCGTGGTAGCACAGACTGGTCCTGTTAGCTGCTTTCCTTCTTGTTATGGTTTCTATTTGTTTAGGAAGTCTCAGAGTGATTTCAGGGACTAGGAGTTCCTGATGCAGCTACCTGCTGAATGGTACTTGTACCCATGGGATTATACTAGAATGTATAACTTGAAGCTCATGCCAGACAGCCAATCAGCAAGCAGTATATTACAAGCAATTGCACAATTATCATCACATTGCTTCTGTATATAAACACTCTCCTAGACAGAGTAAACCTAATATAAATAGAATGTTAACCCACTTACAATCCCTTTTTTTTTCTATTCCAGAACCACTGAGGGCCACGGCCGTACAAGATATAAAGCTGGAAAGGCCTGAGCCCAAAACATCTAGCCCTATGTATACTGAAGCTAATCTTTGCTAATTTTATTAAAGATTTACCTCCTTCTAACATTAACAAAATGTCACAGACAGTATGCACCTTTTTTTGTCAAAAAATTCCAACGTTGTATTTCACAACAATGGAAGTAACATTTTTTCTCAATGCTTTACTAAATCACAATGAAGTCTTTCTGTGTTGTTCATTTGTCCCTCATGTATACCTTGCAAAATTATGCTACTGTTATCGTGCAGTGTACCAGTCTACAAACTATTGAGCTGGGGGGGCGGGGGGAGACTCAGAACAACAGACTGCAGCAAGTCACAAGAGGAAGACAGCTATCAGTAACTGATAACATTCAAACTAAAACTGTTACCAAAAAATGTGTGTGTTGTATTTCACATCTATACAGCTAACATATGTCCTTAATAGCTCAGTCAATTTTTTTTCTCTCAATTGCTGTGAGCACAGTTCAGATAGAAACATATTAAAGTTCCATGAAAATTGATAACATAAAACTACAGTTGTGACAAGTATAAACCAGCACAAATATACTCATAATTTTTTTTTGTTTTTGTTTTCTTCACAGAAACACCAAGAACTCGCCATGAAGCAGTTTGTGAGCGCTGGACAGTCTGGTACAGGCACAAAAAGAAACCATTGAAGACATTAAAACAATAATCCAACTAGTAGAAAAACAAAACAAAAATCAGGAGCAGATAACAAACAGAATATTACCACAATTGAAAAACTGATTCAGGCAAACACTGACCAAATCAAGTACCAGTACCACACTGTCCAGGCGCTCACAAAAACCATGCAAAAGGCAATTGAACAGTCAAGGGCTTCAATGGCAGAAGCTGCACCATCACAGGAAGGTCTTGATCTCCAGTAAGTCTGTCCCCTTCTCTACCCCTCTAGGGCACTTTCCCCAAACCAAGACCAGCTTCCACTTCATCCTGCACCTTTCCACCTGGCCACCCCCTTTCAGGTGTCACCTGGACACAGCCTCCAGCAGCTGAGGCAGCTCGCATGACCCCATCTGTAAATACTTGTTTTCTAAGTTGCATTATTGTTTTTTTATTATTATTATTATTTAAGGTGAAGTAACCATTTCTTTTTAAGTTAACAAAATTGGGGGAAAATATATATATTTTTGTAATATTTATTTAAACATATAAAACAAAGCATTATTTTTGCATTTAGAATAGTGAACGAATCATATATTTTATTTAAAAAGTAAAATATTTTATATTGCAAGCCATATAACCCTATCTACAAATGTTTAAGATAAAACAACTATTAATATTATTTTTTCAAAGCTGAAAATAAGCAATTTTAATATGAGAAATATCTATTTTTATGTATATTAAAAACTGTGAAAGCATTTTCAATCCCACAAAAAGTATTATAAAACAATTATAACCACCAAACACAGTCTCTGTTGACTCATTCATAATGTAACCTGTATATATCCTATATTAATTGTACATACAGTACATACTAGTGCAAATCAATACACACAGTTTCAGTATTAGTATGTACAATTTAGGTGGTTGAGAGGAGCATGGGCCCTCTGGGTCCTGTGTTCCCCGCAACCACTGCACCCATACATACTAACAGGGACCGTCCGCACCCTGTACACCCATCAACCACCACAACTATACATAGTAATATACACAAGTGGGAGCATAGGCCCTCCATGTCCTGTGCTCCCACTTGTGCATATTAGTATGTACAATTTATGTGGTTGAAGGGAGCATGGGCCTTCCGGGCCCTGCGCTCCCCTCAACCACTGCACCCATACATACTAATATCCACAACTGGAAGTACAGGTCCTCCCAGAAGGCCTGCACTAACACTTGTGCATAATGGTACATACAGTTTTGGTAGTTGAGGGGAGCATGGGCCATCTATGCCCTCTGCTGCCATCAACCACCAAAACAATACTTAGTAATATGCACAATTTAGGTGGTTGAGGGGAACATGTTCCCTCTGGGTCCTGCACTCCCCTCAAGCTCCAAAATCATATATGCTGCCTAACTCTCACTCCATTCCATGTATAAACAAACTGACACTCTACAGTATAGGAAAACAAAGTGAGAGTTAGGTTAGATGACCCCATAGCACGGCCCAATGCCTCTTAGTGTGTGAAGCATGGGGGGGGGAATGGGGGTAGGGGGATGTATGTGTGTGGGGGAGGTAACCCTAACATCACATTTCCAAACTTTTGTCAATGTGCAGTCAATCCAAACTCATGCATTAATGGAGTTTGTGCTAATGAATTCCCCTTCTTTTTGAGAAACTGTTGTGTAAGTGGTTAGTGGTATGTGTTTGTGGGAGCACAGGCCCTCTGGGTCCTGCATTCCCTTCATGTTGTCCATTTTTTTCATAATGGTATGCGTATGTGGGAGCATTGACCATCTGGGCCCTGTGCTCCAATGTACACATAAATATGGACCCATACAGCAGCCCCATAATACTGAAAAGGAACCCTTGTAGCACTTATTTGGCAATATCTCAGTAACCGTAGCAACTATGGAAAAAATTCCACTGCAGTTGTAATCATGACTTCGGAACCTCCGTGTTTGCTTAGTCTACCTGGGGCAGACTAAGCTGCAGGTAGTAAAATTCCCCTATCTCAATTGTTTTCGAGATACGGGCACTGAAAGGCACTGCAGGCACCGCAATGTTATCCTATGGGAAATTTCTCAACTTCAGAATGCAGTAACTATGAGCCTGTTGAATGTTTTAGGACCAAACCACCAAAAGGCACATCTGTGGGACAAGGGCTTGCCACCCTGCACATTTCAGCCTAAAAGCACAATCCACCTTGGAACAATGAAATGACAAAGAAAACAACAAATGGAAAACTGTTTTTGAGCAGAGTTTGTGTGACAACTTTAATGTATTCACAGCACTCCTGTCCCTATAATGGGAATGTTTTTGAGCACAAAAACATGTTGTCGAGCTACATTTTTTTTGTGTGTGAGTTCAGTACCACACAGACAAAAAATGTTTGCATGGCAACAAAATGGCAAAATGGTGGAAACATTTTGAAAAGCATATTTCCAGGCTGCCTGCACAAAAACTGATGCCTCGGTCATGTTCCTTAGGACCCGATTAGGTAAACACAAATGGTCTTTAGCAAGAGGCAGTATTTTTCAATTTACAATGTTTTTTGTCTCTCACTAACTGAAAGCAAGATGGTGGCAGCATGAAAACAAAATTCCAGAGCACGACAACAAAAAATGTTTGCAAAGGTTTTCACACTGCACATATAAATTTTTCCATAGGCTACAATGGGAAGTGAAAAACTTGCATAACTTTTGAACGGACTAAGAGTTTTTCACCAAATCTTCAAAAGACACTAGTTTAACCCAGGCCACATATAGACATGCACATTTGAACCCACTCAGATGAATTCTTCAGTCCTTTAAGCCCAAGTGACAAAGTTGAGGGTTTTCACTTTTTTGACACTCTATACTTCCTCAATCATACATCTGACCGTAACACAATTTTCCAGATCCAGAGATCTATGGTTGAACGATGCGCATGCAAAGTTCAGGCAAATCGGACAAACGGTTGCAAAGTTATTAAAATGCAAACTTTTTGGGTTTAACATTAAAGTGGCCCACCAACCCTAACTATACCTGCACTACCATGCAGGTATAATATATGTCTATATATATATATATATATATGACAAAGAACCTCTGTGCGCAAGTCCATTCCACTGGGGTGTCAAACAGACGAGGCATACTGATGAGTCCTGGTAGGACAAAACATGTGTCTATGTCTTCTGTTGGCACCCTTTGCAAACTGTGTGAGAGGCCTTTCAGCACCATGCATTTCTACTTAAAGTTGAACCAGCATAATATTCTGTGGTGATTTGCATATGCAGCCCATGATGCTGTGCATTGTGGGGGTATGTGTGATATATAAATACAGTATATATATATATATATATATATATATATATATATATATATATATATATATAAATATATATATCATCATCACACATGCCCACACAATGCAAAACATCATGGGCTGCATATCTAACTCCACAGTATCTTATGCAGTTCAATTACAAGCATGGTGCAAAAAGGTTCTCATACAGTTTGCAAAGGGTGCTAACAGATGTATATATATAATGGTTAGGGAATACCTATTGAGGGGGCTAATGAGTGCTTTAAAGCTACGAGCCTGAAGGGCGACTGGCTTTACTGCCCTAATTAGCCCCCAAGACAAGTATACTTCCGAGTGTTCCACCCTTACCCATCGTTCGTTGAAAATAATACATTAGGATGGTTATTGTAAGGTCTGTTGCAGCAAGGAGGGAATGGTGTGTAGTGAGTGAAGCTAGCAGTTTGGGGGATTGTTTTTTTTTTCCAGGTTGTTTTGCAGCTTGTTAACTGGTTTGGCTAGCTTCCTAGGGTTTAATGGAGTGCAGGTGTGTACTTTTAATTGTGCAGGCATATACTTTTAATTGTTTGATTAGTGCAGGTATATAGCTATAATTGATTGATTAGTGCTGGCATATGACATTGATTAAAAGATTAGTCACAGACATACATACAAACATACATACAGTAACATCTGTTAGCATCCTTTGCAAACTGTGTGAGAGGCCTTTCAGCACCATACAATTCTGCTTAAAGTTGGACCAGCATAACATTCTGTGGTGATTTGCATATGCAGCCCATGATGCTTTGCATTGTGTGGGCATGTGTGATTTTGTATTTTCTTGAAACTTGGCTTCCCAGCCAAATGCCCTTTGGGGTAACCCTTGCCTCAGTGTTTGCGCACAGAGGTTCTTTGTCTTTATATATATATATATATATATTTATATACACACACACACAAATAGGGGATACATGATGGCATGATGGGCAGGAGTGTGATATGGAAAATATTCTCACTTCTGTAGAGTGAGCTCTGGATATTCACGAGTGCTGAAGGCATGAGTGAAATATCAAGAGCTCACTCTGCAGAAGCGAGAATATTTTCCATAGCACATGATCTGCTCATCATGTGTGTTATTTATACAATAGAGGTGAGAGCTATCTCAATGAGAATTATGTGTTTGGGGATATGAGTTTCATTCGAGTTACATTCATGCTGTTTCTGTGTGCTGCTAGTGTGTGTGTGGTTGTGTATGAATGGGCTGTTAAAGTGTTCTGCTATTGGCTGATGTTGCTGTGTGTGTGTGTTGATTCAGTGTGGTGTGTACTGCTTCTTGATTGGTTATGTTGTGAGGGGGCAAGTTGTTAGTTTTGGTGCAGGGAGACAGTGCTTATTTGTTTTTTTCAGGTATATCGTTTGATTTGTGAACATATTGATTTGTTTAGTTCACTTGTTGTGGGGTATATATTGTGCATGCTTGGTGCACTTTTTACTTATGTTGTTTTGCTCACTGCATTATTTTCACAGGAGCGTTCATCACAACAGTCTCACTTTTGCAAGATACTTTTAGTTTTTGTGTTTTACATGTGGAACAAGTATTCGAAATGAAACAAGAAGGTAAATAAGATGTTGAAAATGTTTTCGATTCAAAGTAAATGGGATATCTGCTCTTCAATGTTTGGAGATGTAAATAAGGTGACTATTTCTCTGCAGAGCTGCCATTTGGTTTACTCTGAGTCCAAGTCAGATGATAGCAATCTTTGGGCCGGATATTCAAAACTTTGCCCCAGTGCTAAATTAACACTGCCCAGGAGGCAAACATAGCCCGGAGCACAAAGCAAGCTATATTCAAAAGGAATAGCACGGAGCAAACAGCTTCTGAATATAGCATGGGAATGAGGCTGGGCAAACTGGGCTGGGAGTGCAAAACCACTTTGCGTGGCGCTAATTGCTGAATATAGCATTGCTCCTGTATTCATGTCAGTTGGCCCCTTGCATACATTATGATTTTGCCCGGTGCTAATGCAGTTTGCCCGCACTATTTGGCCTTTTGGATATAGCAGACCCGCGCTAATCCCACGCTAAACCTGCGCAAATGGTTTTTGTCCAGCGTATAGTTTTGAATATCTGGCCCTTTGTCTTTTATGAGGACAGTTCTGATATTGGTGTCCTGCGGAAAGAAGAGAAAATATTAGTTGTTAGGCATTATTTGTTGCCATGCACATGTGATATGTTCTGTGAAACTGATCTGTACCTTGCATGATGTTAAATGTTGTATTTGAGGCATTTATAGAGGGGTTGTAGAAACACACTGGCATTCCATCTAAGTACAAATCTGAAATGTCCGGTTTACTTTCTATAGTGTTAGCTTGTTTGGAAGTGCTTGGTTGGTTTTTCCATTTCATTGCTCAAGATTTTGCAGATCTCCTTCTGTTTGTTGTCATTAAGTTTGCTGTATGTATTTATAAATTGTACCTTTTTGTGCCCCGAGAGCTGCATGATGTCTGTAGGGGCAATGTTTGCATCGTTCGGTTTCTGTATGAGGTTTTTCCTCATTGAATGATTGGTTAGCTTGCGGTCAATATGCATTCCAGCTTGTTCAATCATGTTTTTTAACAATTCTGGCAATGGTGTTGATCCCTAGTAGCTGAAACCCAACCCAGATAGACTAACTTAGGGTAGCTGGTTCAATCCACTGGGGTGTCATACAGATGAGGCACACTGATGAGTCCTGTTAGGACGAAACACATGTCTGTGTCTTCTGTTGGCACCCTCTGCAGACTGTGTGAGAGGCCTTTCAGCACCATGCAATTCTGCTTAAAGATGAGCCAGCATAATATTTTGTGGTGATTTGCATATATAGCACATGATGCTTTACATTATGGGGGTATGTGTGATTTTGTATTTCTTTGAAACTTGGCTTCCCAGCCAATGCCCTTTGAGGTAGCCCTTGCTTCAGTGCTTGCACACTAAGGTTCTTTGTCTTTTAGCTTATTTTTTGTTTTTATTGGGCTCACCACAACCCAACCCAGATAGACCAACTTAGGGTAGCTGGTTCAGTCCACTGAAGTGTCATACAGATGAGGCACACTGATGAGTCCTGGTAGGATGAAACTCGTGCCTGTGACTTCTGTTGGCACCCATTGCAGACTGTGTGAGAGGCCTTCCGGCACCATGCAATTCTGCTTAAAGATGAACCAGCATGCTATTTTGTGGTGATTTGCATATATAGCCCATGATACTATGCATTATGGTGGTATGTGTGATTTTGTATTTCTTTGAAACTTGGCTTCCCAGCCAATGCTCTTTGGGGTAACCCTTGCCTTAAGGTTATTTGTCTATATATATATATATATATATATATATATATATATACTGTATATATATATATATATATATATATATATATATATATATATAGAGGCAAAAACTCCATTTAATGCATTAGTTAGGGTTGTTCCACAGAGACAAAAGTGAGTAAATTCAGTGTTAGGGTTGAAAGCCCCTCACCCACACCTCCAACCGCATCGGGTGCACGCTAGTTGCTGCCAACTCTCACCCCATCAGATGTGTGAAGAAGCAGAGGTATACAAGAATGGGGTGAGAGTTAGGAATGAAAATCCCAACGCGCACCCTGATGCCGGTTGGGGGCGTGGTTGGGGGGTCCAAGGGGGGGCTTTCAACCCTAACACTGAATTTCCTCACTTTTGTCGCTGTGGAACAACCCTAACTAATGCCTTAAATGGAGTTCTTTGCCTCTAATTTCCCTTCTTTTTGAGAAGTATAATGAGAAATAGTGAATGTACTGCGGCAGCGGGAGCGCGGGGCCCTAGTAACATGGTGCCCACAAGCGCAAATGGTAATGCGCATGGTGATGCAAATTGAAACTGAAAGATAAACAGTACTGTAGACAGAAATGGCTACAATAACACAAACGCAAGAGCAAATGGAAACGCGCAGGGTAACGCACATGGTGCCGTAGACGGGAACAGTAAGTGAAATGGTTATGGAACCGCAAGCAGAAGTGGTAAGGGTAACAGTAATTTAAGTGCACAGGCTAGTTTTCCCCAGAAGCAACATAGAGAAAGACAGTGAGTACAAAGAATGTATGCATAATAATGGGTCTCGGAGCACAAAATGAGGAGTTGGAATAGTAAATTGCTTATATCTCAGGAACCGTACGACGTAGAAAAAGTCATATGATTTATGACTTTCCTGGCTAGTTTTGTACTTAGCCCCCAGCATTTTTCCAATGAAAAGTCCGTATCTCACATCGTTTCCGAGATACGGGCCCTGAAAGACGCAGCGAATGCAGTAATGTTATCCTATGGGAAAAAAAGAGAAGTTTGGAGTGCCATAGCTTTGGCTCCCTGTAATATATTTTCACCAAACCAGTAAAAGACATATCTATGGGATGTTGGCTTTCTTCTTGTCAAATTTCAGCCCAAAAGACCAAACCGTTATTTTGCAGCAGGGTAGCAAACAATTCCTGTAATGCGGCAGACGCCGTAATGTTATCCTATGGGAAAAAGCGTCAAATTTGGAGTGCCATAACTTTGCCACCCTGTAATATTTTTTCACCAAAACACAGAAAGGGACATCTGAGAGATGTTGGCTGCGTTTCCTCCAAATTTCAGCCCAAAAGACCAAACCGTTCTTTTGCAGCAGGGTGCCAAAGAATTGCTGTCATTTTCACACAACCTGGAAAAGTACTGTCGAACTTTGCGAAAGCTTTCTCAAATTCATTCGACACTGTCACAAGTGCAACAGTACTTTGCAAAAGTGCTTTTTCCAGAAATCTGAAAAACATATTTCTGGGGTGTTTTACCCCAAAATAAAGACATGCCTAGCATCCTCATGGTCCGACTAGGTGAATACAAAAAGAATTTGGTTGCTAGAGGGTCCCAATTTTAAATGCCAAGCATTTTTCTGATGACCAACTGAAAACAAAATGGTGGATTTTCGACAGTAAAAGGGCCATTTTCGAAAGTAAAAACTGCATTTGTGACACTGTCGAACTTTTTGTTAACTTTTCCCATTGACTTATAATGGGAATTTGTTTTTTGAATAACATTTGAACCGTTTAATATTTTTTCATGGAATCTTCAAAAGGCACATTGGGGACCCTGGTTGCATGTTTCCTGAAGATTTCGGAATGGTCGCACAAACCATGCAACCTCTAGAGACAACCAAATAATTCCAAAAAAGTGTAAACATGCGTGCAGATCATGCTTAATAACTCAGCAGCCGTATACCTGAACAGTACAAAAGTTGGCAGATCCCAAGATCTATGGTTGTTGATCCTGTATTCCAAATTTCAGGTAAATCCGTTGAACGGTTGCAAAGTTATTAAGGTGCAAACTTTTAGGTTTAACATGTAAATGGCTCCTCAACCCTAACTATGGTAGCACTACAGTGCTACCATAATATATATATATATATATATATATATTAGAGAAAAACTCCATTTAATGCATCAGTTAGGGTTGTTTCACAGTGACAAAAGTGAGAAATTCGGTGTTAGGGTTGAAAACCCCTTGGACCCCAGCCCACCCCTAACCGGCATTGGGAATAGCACTGGGTCGTCGTGACTAACTCTCACCCATCACATGTGTAAAAAGCAGAGGTATAGGAGATGGGGTGACAGTTGGGACCGGGCCCCAGTGCGCGCCCCAGCCTCTCCGGATGGCTGAGGGTGGGCTGGAAATTTTCAACCTAACCGTAAGTTCCTATGCGCTGATGAACAACTAACGATGCGATGCATCGATTTTACTATATTCACTATTTTGAGAATGATAATGACAGATAGTAAATGTAATGCAGTGGCGGGAGCGCGGGTTCCCCCGCCACATGATGTCTTCACACATAGTAACACAGTGCCAACAAACGCAAATGGTAATGCGCATGGTGACACAAAGTGAAACAGAAAGATAAAAAGTACTGAGAAACAGTGAATGTAATACAGCGATGGGACCAGTGATGGGAGCGCGGGGCCCGATTGTCTTCTTGTCACATAGTAACACAGTGCCCACAAACAGAAATGGTAATGCGCATAGTGCGACTAAGCAAAACACAAAGATAAACAGTACTGTAGACACAAATGGTTAAAATTACAGAAACAGAAGTGCAAATGAAAACGCAAAGGGTAACACAGAAGGTGGCGTAGACAGGAAAAGTAAGTGAAACAGGTACAGAACCAGAAGCAGAAGCATTAAGGGTAAGAGTTATGGAAACGCACACAATAGTTTTCCCCAAAAGGTGCATATAGAAAGACAGTGAGTACAAATAATGTATGCAAAATAATGAGTCTCGTAACAGAAAATGAGGACTTGGAATAGTAAATTGCTTATATCTCAGGAACCATACGACATAGAAAAATAATTTAAAAGTCATATGAATTATCACTTTCCTGGTTAGTGCTACGGTGCTACCATAATATATATATATATATATATATATATATATATATATATATATATATATATATATAGATATATTCAGCATATCTTAAGGGGATACATAATGGCTAGGTGTGTGATACAGAATACATCTGAATGAGTGGCAAGTGAGCTCAGGGAATATCATGAATGATGGAGTGTAGCGGAGCCATGAGTGATGGTTCCCTGAGCTCACTTGCCATGAGTTGAGAAATATTCTGTATCACACACTTAGCCATCACATATATCTTTTATACACTAGGATTGTGTTTTGTGCAGTTTTTTTGTTTTGTTTTGTGTCACCACAGTGTGATATCTGGAGTTATTACACTGCATTGAGAATACATGTTTTTAATCTAATGAGTTATCTGCCCACTCCTATTGTTTGTGTGTGTGTGTGCGCGCTTGCGCGCGCGTGTGTGTGTGTGTATATATTAGAGGCAAAAAACTCTGTTTAATGCATTAGTTAGGGTTGTTCCACACCGACAAAAGTGAGGAAATTCAGTGTTAGGGTTGAAAGTCTCCTTGGCCCCCCCTTCCCACACTGCCAACCGGCATCAGGGTGCACATTACGGTTGTCGGCCATAACTCTCACACATCCACATGTGTAAAGAAGTAGAGGTGTAGGAGAATGGGGTGAGAGTTAGGACCGACAACCCTAATGCGCACCCCGATGCCGGTTGGGGGTGTGGGCAGGGTGAACCAAGGGGGGTCTTTCAACCCTAACACCGAATTTCCTCGCTTTTGTCGGTGTGAAACAACCCTAACTAATGCATTAAACAGAGTTTTTTGCCTCTAATTTCCCTTCTTTTTGAGAATGATAATGAGAAATAGTGAATCTACGCAAATAGTAATGCGCATGGTGAAGCAAAGCGAAACAGAAAGAGAAACAGTAGTGTAGACAGAAATGTTAAAAACAACACAAAAGCAAGCGCAAATGAAAACGCAAAGGGTAACGCACATGGTGGCGTAGACGTGAACGGTAAGTGAACGGGAACAGAACCAAGCTAAAACGGTAATGGTAACAGTAATGTAAGCGCATAGGCTGGTTTTCCCCAAAAGCTGCATAAAGAAAGACAGTGAGTACAAAGAATGTATGTGTAACCCCCTTGTTACCCGGGGTTACTAGAATCCCAGTCAGACCTAGTGGTAGGCAGGGAAGGCAGCTTGTGAAACTCCAGTTAAATGGGTTTCACACTGTCTCACTCTGTTCTCAGTCTCAGCTGAGACTGAGGGATGACATCACCAATAGAACTATCACAGTTGCATGAGCCACATTGGAATCTGCAGCAAGGGAGTTGGTTAGAATGTTGGGAGGTTTTGAATTCAGTCTACAGTTGAGTGTGAGTCAGTGAAGTGTGAAGTTGGGAGCTTGCTGAGAAAGCAGCTCAGTATAGGCTCTTGGAGCCTCAGCCCTGACAGAGGGCTACTTTTAGTTTAAATGGGTGTGTGTCTCCACCTTAAAGAGAGACACAGAAGATTATTGAAGTGGTGGAGACCGCTGTTTTCGGGTCTCAGTGCCCCCTCACTTCAGGGGTGGCAGGAAAGGGTTCCCTGCAGATTCTTGGGGCAACCCCCTAGTGCTGCTTGTGAAGGAAAAGCTGCCTATGTGTTTCCAGAGTTTATTTGGGAGAACAAGAAGATTTGTGAGTCACCTGTGGGGCACCTGCAACGTGAGGGTGAGTGTCTGCTCTAGCTAAAAGGGCCTATGTTTTTCACCCTGGGACTTGTGTGACAATGTGAGGATTGAACTACTAAATATTGGGAAGCCTAGAGTAATGGGCTAAGCAAGTTAAAAGTAGGTTCAAGTCCAGAGTTTGTTGGGATGCAAATAATATGTAGAGGAGATGTGACAGATGTACCCAGAATCTACATTTGAAAGTTTTCAGTAAAGGAATTGTTCAGTTTCAGAGAAATGGCCAGATATGGGCTGTGGGAGCTGTAGGTGGGTGACCCCCCATCTTTAGTGACCAGGTCCACCTCTACGGATTTCTTCTGTGGATTTCTACTTTGCCTCAGGCACTTGGCCAGTGATGAGGGAAGTACCCAGACATGGGATTGTAAGGAAAATTTTCTCTAGGAGTCGAAGACTCTAGTGTGGTTTGGGGAGCCACAACAGGATAATTGGTTCATTCCTCAAATGGACCGTGGATCAAGTGGCCAGCGGGGGAGCCGGGCCCGTGGGGAAAACCCAAGTAGTGTACAAGTCGGACTGTGTACCCAAAGCTGTGTGCAAGTCCGGGCTGTGTGCCTGGTGGGTTTAGAGCCTGAGGGCTGGAAATAGTGATAAAGTGTTCTGTAGTCTCTAATCTGCATTACCAGGAAATGTAGCCCCGTGGGGGTACGTCTATGCTTTGTTTGGTCAGCTTGTAAGGGAATAAAAGCCACACTGAAGAATCCCATTCCTGGTTCTGGACATTACAGTTATTGCTTCCTGTGTTCGGATTTACTTGGGTGCCCCTGTGCAGAGTAGCCAAACCTAGGCCCCCCTGTGCCAAGTAACCTCATCCTCCCCGAACCCAGTCCCCACCAGGTACTGCTGTCAGCTTCAACAGCATGCTACCTGTCGTTTTGCTAAAAAGGCAGGGGTGAGCGGTTACATATGCATAATAATGGTTCTCGGAGCAGAAAATGAGGAGTTGGAATACTAAATTGCTTATATCTCAGGAACCACGTCTGACGTAGAAAAAATGTAAAAAAGTCATATGATTTGACTTTCCTGTCTAGTTTGTGCCAGCCCCAGTAGGGGGCTAAGCACTTTCAACGAAAGTCCGTATCTCACACCATTTCTGAGATCACGGCCCTGAAAGACCAAAACCGTTATTTTGCAGCAGGGCCAAAGGATTCCTAATATATTGACGCCGTAATGTTATCCTAAGGGAAAAGTGTCAACTTGGAGGTCAACTTTGCCACCATGTAATATGTTTTCAACAAAATACTGAAAGGCACATCTGTGAGATGTTGGCTGCATTCCTCAAATTTCAGGCCAAAACATCAAACCATTCTTTTGCAGCAGGGTGCCAAAGAATTGCTGTAATTTTCCCACAGCCTAGAAAAGTACTGTCGAAGTTTGCGAAAGCTTTCGCAAATTCATTCAACAGTGTCGCAAGTGCGACAGTACTTTGCAAAAGTACTTTTTCCAGAAATTTGAAAAACATTTCTGGGATGTTTTACCCCAAAATAAAGAATGGCTAGCATCCTCAGGGTCCAACTAGGTGAATACAAAAAGAATTAGGTTGCTAGAGGGTCACAATTTTAAATGCCAAACATTTTTCTGATCGCTAACTGAAAACAAAGTGGTGGATTTGTGACAGTAAAAGGGCCATTTGCGAAAGTAAAAGCTGCATTTGCGACACTGTCGAACTTTTTGTTAACTTTTCCCATTGACTTATAATGGGAACTTGTTTTTTGAATAACTTTTGAACCCTTTAATATTTTTTCACGAAATCTTCAAAAGGCACATTGGGGACCTCGGTCACATGTTCCCTGAAGATTTCGGACCAGTCGCTCAAACTGTGCAACCTGTAAAGTTGATAGTAAAATTTCAGAAAAGCGTAAACGAGTGTGCAGATCACACTTAATAACTCCGCAGCTGTATATGCGACCAGTATGACACTTGGCAGATCCCAAGGCATATGGGTCTTGATCATGTATGCCAAATTTCAGGCAAATCTGTTGAATGGCTGCAAAGTTATTAAGGTGCAAATTTTAGGTTTAACATGTAAATGGCTCCTCAACCCTAACTATAGCGGCACTACCATGCCACTATAATATATATATATATATATATATATATATATATATATATATACACACATATATATATAGATAGATAGATAGATAGTCATGGCAAAAAACTCAGTTTAATACATCAGTTAGAGTTGTTGCACAGCGACAAAAGCGAGGAAATTCGGTGTTAGGGTTGCCATCCCTACCATCCCACCACCACCCCATCCCTACCAACAGGCTTCGAGGTGTGTGTTGGGGTCGTCAGCATAACTCTCATCCCATTCCATGTGTTAAGAAGCTGAGGTGATGTAGTATAGGAGAATGGGGTGAGAGTTAGGCATGACAACCCCATCGCACACCCCGATGCCTGTTGGTGGGGGTGGGGTGGTGGAGGGATGATAGGGGTGGCAACCATAACACCGAATTTCCTTGCCTTTGTCACTATGAAACAACCCTAACTGATGCATTAACAGAGCTTTTTTGTCATGAATTTCCCTTCCTTTTGAGAATGTGCACTATAAATAGTGAATGGTATGTGGTGGTGGGAGTGTGGGGCCCAAACACCATGCATCCCATTTTGTGTAATAACCCCTACAGTAACAGTAACGTTAACACTAACAGTAACTCCAATGGTAACAGTAACAAGAATAGTAACGGTAACAAAAATGCACATGCAAATGGTAACACAAATGGTAATGAAAATGCAAACAGTAACGGTAACGCAAACGCAAGTGGAAATGGTAACGCCAATGGTAGACGCGAAAGGAAACAGTAACGCCAACCGTAATGCAAACACAAATGATAATGAACACACAAACGGTAATGGTAATGCAATTGGAAATGCAAAAGGTTACAGTAACACCAACGAGGATGCCAAAGGAAAGAGTAACGCAAACAGAAATGCAAACGCATAGCGTACACAAACACAAATAGTAGCATATACGGTGATGCAAAGTAAACGCAAATAAAAATGGTAACAGAAACACAAATGGTAGCAGTGACGCAAATGCAAGTGCAAATGCAAATGCAAAGGGTTGCGCACATGGTGACATAAACGGAAACGTTAACGCAAATGGTAACGGAAACGCAAGCAGAAACACTGACGGTAACAGTAATGCAAAAGCACACCCTTTTTTCCCAAAAAAATCTGCACTCAGAAGCACAGTGAATACAAAGAATGTATGCATAATAATGGCCCTCGGAGTAGAAAATGAGCACTTGGAATACTAAATGCTTTATATCTCAGGAACCGTATGACATAGAAAAAAATGTAACATCTCATATTATTTATGACTTTCCAGGCTAGTTTTGTATTTAGTCCTCTAATGGGGGACTAAGCATTTTTCCAACAAAAAGTCCATATCTCGAACCGTCTTCAAGATACAGGCCCCGAAAGGCGCGGCGGACACCGTAATGTTATCCTATGGGAAAAATAGTCAAATTCAGAGTGCCATAACTTTGCAGCCCTCTAATATTTTGTTACCAAACCACCAAAAGGCATATCTGTGGGATCTTGGCTTTCTTCCCTCCAAATTTCAGAACTAAAGACCAGACCATTCTTTTGCAGCAGGGTGGCAAAGATTCCCTATTGTTTTAGCCATAGTGTCAAAAGTACTTTCACAAATCACGATACTATGCATAAATGAAATCACGAAAGTTGTATATCACAGTACTGTATCTCTCTTCTAAAAATAAAAAAAATATTTTTGGGGTGTTTACACCCAAAAAAAGACTGATAGGAGAATGGGGTGAGAGTTAGACCTGATGATCCCAAGGCACACCCCATCACCTGTTGGTCTGTGGTGGGTTGGAGTGGGGTGGTAGAGTGTGAGGGTGTTAGGGTGTCAACCCTAATGCCTTATTTCCCTACTTTTGTCACTTCAACCCTAACTGATGAATTAACAAAGTTTTTTTGCAATGAATTTCCTTACTTTTTGAGAAAATGTAATGTAACTGGTAACTGGTATGTGTTGGTGGAAGCGTGGGTCCTCCGGGCCCTGTGCTTCCTTCAAGATGCCCATTTTTGCATAATGATATGTATCTCTGGAAGTGTGGACTCTCTGGGCCCTGCGCTCCCACTTACACAAAACTACAGAGCCATACACCAGCCCTATTGGGCTGAAAAGGAACTCTTGTAACACTAATTTGCCAATATCTCAGTAACTGTAGCAGCTGTGAAAAAAATTTCAGACTTCAAAACCTTCACACATGATTAGTGAAGCTGCCCATAGCAAAAAATCCATATCTCAAATCGTTTCTGAGATACAGGTACCGAAAGGCGCTACGGGCACTGCAGTGTTATTCAGTGGGAAATATCTTAACTTCATAATGGCATACCTATGGAACCGATGAAAATTGTTCCACCTAAACAGCATCATTCTCATAGAAACATAGAATTTGATGGCAGATAAGGGCTGCTTGGCCCACCTAGTCTGCCCATTTCCCTACCTAATGGATAAGCTGCAGATCCTAGTTAACCGACAGCCTACTTCCTCCTACCCCCCACTAGAATTGCCTTATGTCTGTCCCATGCATTCTTGAATTATCCTACTGTTTTTGACTCCACTACCTCCTCAGGAAGGCTGTTCCATTTATCCACAACCCTATCCATGAAAAAATACTTCTTCACGTTGCCTGTGACCCGTCCCCCCCATCTTCAAATTGTGTCCCCTTGTTCTTGTACATCTCTTTTTCTAAAAGATGCTACCCTCTTGGACTTTGTTGATTCCTTTGAGGTACTTAAAAGTTTCTATCATGTCCCCCCTCTCCCTCCTCTCCTTGAGAGTATACATATTAAGCTCCTTTAATTTCTCTTCGTATGTCTTCTGGTGCAGACCCTGCACCATTTTAGTTCCTCTCCCCTGGACAGCCTCCATTCTATCTATGTTCTTGCAGAGATGGGGTCTCCAGAACTGCACGTAGTACCCCAGATGGGGTCTCACTAACTGTCTGTACAGAGGGATAACAATTTCCTGTTTTCTACTGGTGATGCCTCTCCCTATGCTTCCCAGTATCCCGCCAGCCCTCCTTACTGCCTTCCCACATTGCTGGCCTACCTTAAGGTCATTTGATATGACTACCCCCAGGTCTCTTTCCATTTTTGTTGTTGTTAGTATCTCACCCCCCAATTGTGTACTCTTCCCCTGGGTTTTTGTTTCCCAGGTGCATTCCTTTGCACTTCTTTGGACTGAATCTAAGCTGTCATACATTTGACCATTCCTCCAACTTTGCTAAGTCCCTTTGCATCCTTTCCACCCCAACTTCTGTATCAACCCTGTTGCAGATCTTTGTGTCATCTGCAAAGAGACATACTTTTTCTTCCAGTCCCTCTGCAATGTCACTTATAAAGACATTAAAGAGGACTGGTCCCAGTACTGAACCCTGTGGTACCCTGCTAGTAATCCCCCTGTGAATTCTGTTTACTATCACCCTCTGTGTCCTGTTGTCTAGCCAATTTTTTACCCAGGCTACCACTTTGGGACCCACTCCAAGACTAGCTAACTTGTGTATTAATCTTTTGTGTGGGACTGTGTCAAATGCCTTGCTAAAGTCTAGGTAGGCCATGTCTACAGCCCCTCCCTGGTCTACTACTTTGGTCACCCAGTCAAAGAAATCTATTGGATTCATCTGACATGAACTTCCTGCTGTGAATCCATGCTGTCTTGGGTCCTGTGCCCCACTGGCCCCTAGGAATTCAACAATTCTTTCAGAAGTAATTCCATCATTTTCCCTACCACTGAGGTCAAACTAACAGGTCTGTAGTTTCCTTCCTCTGTCTTGCTCCCACTTTTGTGAAGGGGAATCACATTCTCCCTCCTCCAGTCCTCAGGTACCACACCATCCTCCCATGATTTGTTAAAAAGGATAGTCAGTGGTGTCACTAGTTCTACCCTTAGTTCTTTTAGAATTCTTGGGTGAATCCCGTCAGGCCCCATTGCTTTGTCCACTTTCAATTTTAAGAGTTCTTTCAGAACCCTTTCTTCTGTGAATGGACTGGTATCGACCTCCCTCTCCAGAGTGTTTCTATTCTTTGATTTAGGTACCACCCTTCCTCTTCTTTCGTAAATACTGAGCAGGAGTATTCATTCAATATCCTTCTTTTCACTGTCCTCTCTGCCCACCACCCTCCCCTTTATTAAGCCTCACTATCCCTCCTTGGTCTTTCTTCACTCCTAATGTACCTATAAAAGGTTTTAACCCCCTTCTTAACTGATTTGGCTATCTTTTCCTCAGTTTGGGCCTTTGTTATTCTGACTGCCTTCCCCGCTTCCTTCTGCTTTAACCGGTACAGTTCTCTGTCCTGCTCCTTCTGTGTTTCCTTATACTTCCTGAATGCTATCTTTTTCTCCTTAACCTTCCCAGCCACCTCTTTTGAGAATAATAGTGTTTTTTTCCTTCATTTTCTTTGTTGATTTGCTCCACACAAAGGCTTGTTGCCTCTGTGATGGCTGTTTTGATTTTTCCCCATTGTTCCTCCACCCCTCCTTGCCCATTTGCTAGTGCTTTTCTGAGGCACTCTCCCATTTTCCCAAAGCAGCCCTCCTAAAGTCCAATACTCTTGCTTTTGTATGGCTTGACTCTATGGCTGTGTTTATTATGAACCACACTGTTTGGTGGTCTCTTGTTCCCAGATGGCTACCCACTTCTAAATCTGAGATCTTTTCTCCATCCCAGTTTTACAGTACCAGGTCTAAGACTGCTCCCTCCCGAGTGGGTTCCACCACTAGCTGTCTGAGGCATGCCCCTTGTAGGGCATTGAGAATAACCCTGCTCTTGGATGTGTCTGCAGTAAAGGTGCTCCAGTTAACATCTGGCATATTCGGGTCCCCATCAACAATATCTCTCCTTTCACTGCCATTCTAAGGATGCCTTCTACCATTTCCTTGACCATTGCTTCCCCCTGTGATGGGGATCTGTCTACAACCCCGTGCAGATTGTGGTGCCATATCCTGTCTCCAGGGTGACCCACAGTGCCTCCTCTACTCCCTGTGCATCCTTTAGTTCCATTGCTTTGATCCCTTCCCTTAATAGAGAGCCACTCTTCCTCCTCTATTATGCTCCCTGTCCCTCCTGTAGCTTGTGCACCCTGGTATGTTGACATCCCATTCGTGGTTCTCAGTGTACCATGTTTCTGTGACTGCCACGATATCCAGGTGTCCCTCTTCCATCAAGGCCACTAGTTCAGGGAGCTTGTTACACAGACTACGGGCATTGGTACTCATCACCCTCCATTTTTTGATGGCCTTACCCCTTTTAGCCCCATCCCTCTCCTTACTACCTTTTTCTGCATTTACCCCTGTCCTGCTCCCTTTTGACTTCTCTACCTTGGTGTTTACCTCTCTACTACTGTGTTTTGTAGGGGGGGAGGCTGGGTTTTCCCTGCTCCTTTTCAGTGCCTCCCCCATTGGCCAGTTTAGCTTGCCAGTGAAGCATTTAAACCTATCACCTAGGATCCTGGTTCCCCTCCCAGACAGATGCAGACCATCACACCAGTATAGGCCGACATCCCTCCAGGTGGACCCCCAGTCCCCAATGAAGCCAAAACCCTGAGCTTTGTACCAGTTTGTCAACCATTCATTGAATCCCATGGTGCAGAATACCCTATCATCATACTTGCCATACATAGGCAGCATCTCCGAGAAGGTTACTGTATGTGCTACTTGTCTAAGGTCCCTCCCCAACTCTTTAAAATCCTCTTGCACTGCTCTGACCCCATTCACAGCCAGGTCATTTGTTCCTAGGTGGACAATGACATCCAGCTCCCTCCCTTGTGCAGCTGCTCCCATGATCCTGAGGATTCGCTCCCTGTCCCTCCAAGCCATGGTGCCAGGTAGGCACCTTACCTCCCTCCCTCTCCCCTTCCTCCCCCAGTTCTACCCCCCTAATGATTGAGTCCCCCACCAGGAGTTGTTTCCCTTCCCCTGTGGGGTCCCATGCCACCCTCCTGTGGGTCTCTTTTGTGGAGGTTCCCAGCATCCTTCTTGGTCTACACTGCAGGTGCCTCAATAGAAGAACCACTCTCTGCCAGAACAGCATATGAATTGCGGAGAGGTACAACTGGAGGATTGCACCTCTGTTCCAGCACCCTCTCCCTCCCTGAGCCCACCTTGGTCCAACCGCTCCTCTTTCTTGGCAACCTCTGAGGTAGCAGCAGTGGCCCTGGTGGTTCCTGGGTGGGGGAGGAAGTTTCACGAATCCTAGCCAAGTCAGCCTGGAGATGAACAACCTCCTCCTTCAGACCAGAGAATTTCCTACAAATAGGGCAGCATCGCAGCCTCCAGAATGTCTCCCAGAAGACTGCCACCCCACAGCCCCACATCTCTGGGACACCCCCTTTATACCCTGCAAATTTCAAGCCAAAAGACCAAACCATTTATTTGCAGTGCACTGGAAAAGTTTTAAAATTCCTTGTTCGTGAGGTGTCAAAATCCCCGTTTGTGAGGTCAATCCCCATTCACAAGCTATCAAAATCCCCATTCATGAGAAGTCCTTGTTTGTTTGATTTTGGCTATGTGGTATGGAAATCATGATCAAGGATTTTGTCAGCTCTAGAAAAAGACCAAACCATTTATTTGCAGTGTACTGGGAAAGTTTTAAAATTCCTTGTTTGTGAGGTGTCAAAATCCCTGTTTGTGAAGTCAATCCCCATTTGTGAGGTGACAAAATCCTTGCTCGCGAGCACAATCCTCTTTCGCAAAACATACATATATTCCAAAGACTGAACTGAGCATGCTCACAACCCGAAAATTCAAAATTAAATAACTTTCAAACGGATTAATATTTTTTTCACCAAACCAATGCTGGATTGTTCTTTGGGGAAACCTTTCTCTACCCTGAAAATTTCAAACCACAATTCCAAATGGCATATTGACTGCATTGCAATGGGCAAAAATCAGCAAAAATGGGCAAAAAAAAGGCAAAAAATGCATTTTTTGGTGCTTTGCTGCACAAAAACTGCAAATTCAACTGAAACACAACTTGGCATATCAAGAGATCTACCATCTGTAACTGCACATTCCGGATTTCGTGCAAATCTGTTGAACGGTTGCAAAGTTATTAACATGCAAAATTTGGGATTTATCATTAAACTGCTTACTTGATCCTAATTACAGTATAGGGGAGTAATATAGATACTGTATAACAGGAAATATTCACTGTCTTTTTATTTTCACTATATTCGCTGGTTCCATATTAGAGTGAAAATAAAAAGACAGTGAATATTAGGTAGATCACTATATATAGCAGCACTAGTATTCCACCAGTGAAAATAAGAGGACGTGAAACATGTGAGGGTGTGCTTGGAGTGCTAGATTCCTATTATATCGACAAAAGTATGGAAATTCAGTGTTAGGGTTCCCAACCCTACCACCCCATCCTCCCCATACCAACAGGTGTCAGGGTATGCCTTGGGGTCATCTGGCCTAACTCTAACCCCATTCTATGTGTAAGGAAGCTGAGATGGTACAGTATAGGAGAATGGGGTGACAGTTAGGCCCGATGACCCCAAGGCACACCCCCAATGCCTGTTGGTATGTGGAGGGTGGGGGTTAGGGGGTGGTAGGGTTGAGAACCCTAGCACTGAATTTCCATACTTTTGATGCTTTAATAGGAACCCTAACTGATGCATTAATGGAGTTTTTTGCAATGAATTTCCTTACTTTTTGAGATAGTATAATACTATCCTTATTTTACTGTGGGAGCACAGGGTCCTTCAGACCCTGCCCTCCAATTCCTCTGAAGATGCGCGCATGTATGTAGATGTGGAAGCACAGAGCCGTCTGGGCCCTGTGCTTCCATGTGTCAAACAACAGTGACCAAATTGTCAGCATAGCCATCTTATTACCACACCTCATGTACCCCGGTACAGAGAAATTGTGAAATGCAAGGCAAAACTTAATTATGCGCAACCACAATGCCAGTCTGTGCCACAGGTGTGAAAACACATTTGGGGCAGGACGTGGAAAATGACAGCTGTACTGTTCATGAGGTGGTGTGAAAAAATGGCTATGCTGAAAATTTGGCGGCAGAATATTGAAAAGTGCCAAAGTTATGCATGATCGTAGAATAAATTCAATGAACACATGTAACTCGGGCATTTTTAGGAATATTTTCACCAAATTTTCAACCTGCCATTTTTGGGACCTACCATATGAACACTGGCACTGTCATTTCGTTACTCAGTTCTGAAAGGTGAATTTGTGCAGCATCTGAAAAATCACCTTACGGGTACAATTAACGAAACAACAGTGAGAGTATTCATGAGGTGGGGTCCCAAAAGCCCATGTTGAAAATTTGGTGCAAAAATTCCTTAAAATGGCCGAAATATCAACATAAGTTCAAAACGCCTTTGACAGCCATTATATGTCACTTACCCTGATTCTTCAATTCATAGTTCGGCTTTGAAGAGTGCAGATGTGTCCCAGTCCACAGAAGATAACAGCCGCCATCCTCCGTAGGCAAGTACAGAGCAAGGTGGGGTGTGGGGTGGTGGGTGCTGAGTGGGAGGGTCGGATGGGGGAGGTGGTCGAGGGAGACAGCAAGGGTCCATTTCCTTTTTTCCAGGAGAAAAAAAAAGATGTCGGGGGACTGTTTTATTTTTCTACAGGGTTCATTTTTACAGTGTTTGGGGACACTGGAGTGGGCTCCCCAGTTTCTCACATTGTTGGAGGGGTGGAAGTACATAATATATGGGGACAGTGAGAGTGGGCTCCCCAGTGTCCCACACTGGCGGGAGGGTTATAGTGCTGACAAGGAGATTGGGTAGCCCCCTGCTGGCAAATATATAAACAATCATGTTTTGGGACACTAGGAGTGGGCTCCACAGTGCCCCACAGTGGCGGGGGGCTTACATTGCCAACAGGGGGATTGGGCACCCCGCTGTCAGCAAATTCATAAACACATTTTTTGGAACACTGGGAGTGGGCTCCCCAGTGTTCCACACTAGGAGGGGGGGGGCTTACAGTGCTGACAGTGGATTGGACATCCCGCTGTCGGCAAAATATATTTTGTATTAATTAGCATTATTTGGCCCCCTTCCCCTTAAACTCACTGAAATGGGACGCACATTTTTTTTTAGGTAAAAACCAACAGGTGTTTACCTAAACTGGGGCTGATGAATCTGATTCTGATGTTTGCTTGTTTTTAAATGGCCAGAACTGTTTTTTTATTTTTTTCAGGGGCCAATGGTAATTTTCCATAGAAGTGCTGCAGATTTTCAACAGTTTTTGTGAAAAATGCTGCAAATTTCAACGATTTTCACACAACAGTGCTGTTAGTTGTTGAAAACTGCCACAATTAACAGTTTCACAAAGGAAGTGCTACAAATTTGTGACACTACCAATAACTGAACACAAAAAACATATTTCCGGCCACTTTTTAAAAAATAAAGTGCCAGCAACGTGTTCCTTGGGCCCTGATTAGGTAAACACAACTGTTGGTGTTTCTCCAAGGGGTACTATTTTTTGAATTACAGTGTTTTTTTACCCGTCACTAACTGAAAACAAGATGGCAGCAGCACAACACTACTGAACCCATTTGCGGCAGTAAAAAGTGCTTTCGCGAACATACTGTATATTTTTTCCCATAGACCATAATGGGAAAACTTGAAGTTCTATAACTTTTGAATGGATTAATATTTTTTCACCAAACCTTCAAAAGGCACATCAATGATCCAGACCCTTATACCCTAGCAATTTCAGACCAGACCCCAAAACCATTTTGGACTTGTGGATGAGCAAAGAATTTGCACCTAAATGGTAAATTTCACATTTTGTGGCACTCCACAGCTCTGCAACCGCACCACCGACTGAAACGAAACTTGCCAGATCCAGAGATCCATGGTACCAGGCAGAGCATGAAAAATTTCAGTCAAATCGGTCAAATGGTTGCAAGTTATTAAAATGTAAAATATAGTGTTTAACATAGAAGAGGCCATGCAACCCTAACTATAGGACACTACCATGCTCTATAATACACACACTCACATATATATATATATATTAGTTGCAAAAAAATGATGTCAATGCATTAGATAGGGGTTTTATTAAAGCATAAAAAGCTGGGAAATTCGACATTAGGGTTACCAACCCCTACCACCCACCCCCACCCTCCACACACCAACAGGTGTCAGGGTGTGCCTTGGGGTCATTGGCCCTAACTCTCACCCCATTCCATGTGTAAACAAGATGAGACGGTACAGTATGGAAAATGGGGTGAGAGGCTAAAATGACTCCCAGCATGATGCCTATTGGTGAAAGGAGGTGAGTGTGGGGTAGGGTAATCAACATCGAATTTCCCAGCTTTTTGCAGTTTAATAAAACCCAACTGATGCATTAATGTAGTTTTTTGCAATCAATTTCCCTTCTTTTTGAGAAAGTGTAATGTAATTGGTATGTGGTTTTGGGAACACGGGCCCTACGGGCCCTTTGCTCCCCTCATGTTACCCATTGTTGCATAATGATATGCATAAGTGGGAGCATGGGCCCTCTGAGCCCTGTGCTCCCACTTACACATAAGTATGAACATACCACAGTCCTACAGTCATAAAAAGTAACCCTTGTAACACTGATTTGTCAATATCACAGTAACCGTAGCAACTATGGAAAAAAATTCTACTGCAGTTGTAATCATGAATTCAAAACCTCCATGGGTGCTTAGTCCATCTAAGGAGGACTAAGCTGTAGAGAGCTAAAAATTTGTATCTCAAATAGTTTTCAAAATACGGGTGCTGAAAGGTGCAGTGGGCACCACAATTCAACAGTTGAACGTAACTCAGAGATTTTTAGGATTTTTTTCACACAATTTTCAACAAGGCATTTTGGGGACCCCACCTCATGAACCATGTCACTGTCATTTCATTAATCTGTCCCGAACATTGAGTTCGCACAGCGAACGCACCATTCTGCGCCATAGGTGTGAAATCATGTTTTGGGCAGGATATGAAAAATGACAGCTGTATATTGTTTATGAAGAGGTGTGGAAAAGGGTAATGTTGAAAATCAAGAGTGAAAATATGAAAAATTGGCAAAGTTACGAGAGCACGTAAAAACTGCACAACACACACTCGTAACGTGGCCTTTTGTGGGAATAATTTAACCAAATTTTTAACATGGGCCCATTGGGAAATTCCCTCATGAACACTGGCACTTTGATTTTGTTAATCCATCCCAAAAGTTGATTTCGCACAGTGACCATGCCATTCTGCACCAGAGCTGCAAAAACACATTTTGAGCAGGATATCAGAAATGACAGCTGTACTGTTCATGAGGAGGTGTGAAAAAATGGTACTGTTGAAAATCTGGAGTGAAAATATTAAAAATTGTCAAAGTTACAAGCATGTGTAGAAACTGCACAATGCACGCTTGTAACACAGACTTTTTTTTTATTTTTGGCACCAAATTTTCAACATGGGCTTTTTGGGACCTTTTCTCATGAACACTAGGACTGTCATTTCAATTATCGGTCCCAAAAGATGATTCCGTGAAGTGACCGCAAAATCACCTTTCAGGACCGAGTAATGAGATGACAGTGATATTGTTCATGAGGTGGGGTGCCAAAAATCCCATGTTGAAAATTTGGTGCTATAATCTCAAAAAATGGCCGCGATATCAACATAAGTTGAACCTCTCCCCCATTGACTGCCATTATACAGCTTACCTTTGAGTCCTCAGTTTGTGGTTCAGCTTTGAAGAGTGCAGACATGTCCCGGTCCACAGAAGATGACAGCGCCCGACCTCCAGAGGTAAGTATGGGGTAAGGGGGGTGGAGGGAGCTTGGTGCACAGAGGGAGGTTTGGGATTGGGGAGGGGGGACGTGAGACAATGAGGGACCATTTTCTTTCTTTCAGTTTTGTTTTTTTTACTAAAAGACATTGGGGGACTGTTTTCTTTATTTCAGGCACTACTGCTGACCATGATGGGGCATGCTCTAACTGGAGACACTGTGACTGGGCTCCCCAGGGTCCCACTTTGCTGGGGGGGCTACCACCGACATGGGGATTGGGCACCCTGTTGTAGGACATGGTGGATCTTTTTAGGGGCTACTGCCGAACGGGGATTGGGCACTCCATCATCGGCCATGATTATTTCTGTTAGGGACACTGGGAGTGGGCTCCCCAGTGTCCCATACTGGTGAGGAGCCTCTAGTGCTGACATGGGGATTGGGCACCTGATGTCGGCAAAAGTGCTTTTTAATCATTTTTCTCCTATTTTTGGGTCATGACCTAAGATCCTAGGTCGTATCTCGTGCATACAAACTAGGATCCTAGGTTGTATTATGCGGATACGAAGTAGGATTTAAATGATTAAATAAACACATTTCATGGGCATATTTCATCCCATAAAGTGCAGAATGCACCAAAGGGGGGGTCCCAATAAGCAAGCTACAGGTGCTGGTTACTCCCAAGAATATCATTTTGGGAGGTTTAAAAAAACATTTTTTGGCAAAACTAAAACCAAGATGGTGGCCATATGAAATAGGAATTTTTCCATATGGAGCAGGATTCCTATTCCATTTCATACAGCTATATTGAAGTGCCTACTAAGCATGCTCAAAAACTACTTAAAAACTACTTATTCTTTTTACATCAAACTAGCAAAAGGCACATCTGTGGGCTAGTCCCTTTCTACTCTGCAAATTTTATGCCAAACAACCAAACCCTCTGGGCTGTATGCAAGTTCAAGGAAAACTTCCAGCAAAGTCAATGGGTAAAAACATGTTTTTTCACCTCTGTGTAACTCAGAGATTGCACATCCGACCAGAATGAAACTTGCTAGATCAAGAGATGTACCCCAAAAGAAGGCACATATCACATTTCATGCAAATCAGTTCAATGGTTGTTAAAGTTATTAACATGCAAAATTTTAAGTTTAACATTGAAGTGCCTACTCAACCCTACCTATAGGGGCACGACCGTGCCCCTATAATATATATTCATTGCAAAACACTTTGTTAATGCATCAGTTAGGGTTGATGTCACAGGAACAAAAGTTTGGAAATTTGATGTTAGGGTTAACCCCTGTACCACCCCCATCCTCCACACACCAACAGATGTCAGGGTATGCTATGGGGTCATCAGACCCAACTCTCACCCCATGCCATGTGTAAGCAAGCTGACATGCTACAGTATAGGAGAATGGGGTGAGAGTTAGGACTGATGACCCCATGGCACTCCTCGACGTCTGTTGGTGTGTGGAGGAAGGAGCAGTAGGGGGAGGTGGGGGGTTAACCCTAACATCGAATTTCCAAACTTTTTTCACTGTGACATCAACCCTAACTGATGCATTAATGAAGTTTTTTCAATGAATTTCCTTACTTTTGGAAAAAGTGTAATGTAATCAGTAAATGGTATCAGGCCCTGCACTCCCACCAAACTGCCCATTTGTGCATAACAATATAAGTCTGTAGGAGTGTGGGCCCTCCGGGCCCTGCGCTCCCACTTACACATAAATACGGAGCCATACAGCAGCCCTATAGGCCAAGGAGCACTTGTAACACTAATTTGCCAATATCTCAGTAACTGTAGCAGCTATGAAAAAATTCCAGTGCCATTGTAATCATGACAGCAAAACCTACATGCGAGATAAGTCGACTAAATCCTTATCTCGCATCATTCCCTAGATACGAGCACTGAAAAGCACTGTGGGTGCCACAATGCTATCATAGGTATCACAGGTAGGTATCATAGGTATCATAGGGCCCTCCCACCAAATTGCCCATTTGTGCATAATGATATGCATCTGTGGGAGCGCGGGTCTTTTGGGCCCTGCTGTCCCACTTACACATAACAACGGAGCCATACAATAGCCCTATAGGCCTGAAAAGGAACCCTTGTAACACAAGTTTGCCAATATCTCAGTAACAGTACAACCTATGAAAAAAATACCACTGCAGGTGTAATCTATGACTTTTAAACTTCCTTGCAAGCTTAAAAGTGAACTAAGTTACGGGTAGCAAAAAAATCCATATCTCGCTTTGTTTTCGAAATACAGGTGCCGAGAGGTGCCGCGGGCATCACAATGTTATCCTATGGGAAATTTCTCAACTGCGGAACACTGTAGCTATGGGCCCATTGAATTTTCAGGACCAACCCACCAAAAGGCACATCTGTGACCAGGGCTTGCCGCCCTGCAAATTTCAGTCCAAAAGCACAATCCACCTTGGCACAATGAAGTGACAAAGAAAAACAACACATTGGAAAATGTGTTTGTGCAGTGTTTTCATGATAAATTTAATGTGTTCACAGCACCCCTATCTCTATAATGGCAATGTTGTCGCTCATTGAAAAATGTTGTTGTCGGGGCGCTTTTCCCTCGCTCCTAATACTGCTGCTAAATATACGATTTAAACTGCTTTTTGACAAAAACTTAATCTAAATAAGAGATAAGAGATCTGTGGAGGAACTGAAGATGGACTACTTTGTGGTGTCCACTGCAGTGAAAACCTCGCAAACCACCATGAAAAACCCAAAAAAGCAACCGCCGGTCTCACAGGTGGAAAATACAGGCCACGTCTCTCTCTCAGCCGCGGAAGTTAGCGCCTTGGGAGCGAGGTCATCCAGCAAGTTCTGGCTGCATTGGAGCCCAGATTTACTAGTTTAGCCACCAATTTCGACCATAAACTGCAGGAATTTGTGGATTTACATGCCACCCAAGCTACCAGATTGAATGAGGTTGAGCAATGTGTCTCCGATATAGAGGATGCCACATCTCCTATGCCAGAACAAAATTATAGCTCTACAAAGGGAACTGGAGGAATTTAAAGAACTTTTTGACTACCAGAATTACCAGTGCCATTTGAATTTGCAACTTTGGGGGCTACCAGAGGGAATGGAAGGACCGAACGTGATAGAGTTCTGTGTGAAAACCCTGCCTGAGCTCCTTGGACTCTCACCCAAAAATGGCCATTTCAAAATCGAGAGGGCTCATAGGGCAGTCATGCCTAAACCTACATCGAATCATCCTCCAAGGCATATAATTATGAGATTTCATAATTATCCTGATAGGGAGCATCTGCTGAAAGCTTATAGGGAGAATCCTGGGCTGCAGTACCAGGGGCATAAGTTGTTCATACCGCAGGACTACTCTGCTCGGCTGTTGAAACGCTGTCGGGCCTTCAACCCTGTGATGGTGCAGTTACGAGAGGCTAAGGTGGAATGCTATATGTTATATCCTGCAACCCTCAAAATCAAACATGAAGGGGCTGTCTTTTTACTCTGGGAGGTAAAGAAGGTGGAAATGTTTGTTCACGACCTCAGAAAAAAAATGGGGTGATGTTGTCTCAACCTGATCTGTGTGGAGTATTCTTTTTTTGTGGATCTGGCTCAATCCTACGGGCCTTGCTGGAACTGGGTGCATTATACCTAAGGTACTTTTAAATGAGCTTGGGTACTTAACACATGCTGAAAAGGACTGTTGAGCTGAACTATATTTTTTGACTCTCCCCTTTCTCTTTTTATGTTTCAACTTGCTCTGTTTAAGTATAGCCGAGTTGGCTTAGAGGAAGGGGAATGTTTATGCAGTTATGAAACTATATCTTACAAGTATATGCTGCAGGAGGGGAGCGAGGGGGGTGTCTTAGTCTTACAGTGGGAAAGGGGTGTAAAATTCCTGCTTTTTGCAGTTACTGTTACGATGGGGTGGGGGTGGGGAGGGGGACAGAGGGAAGATTTGTATATAGTTAATGTTTGTGTGTTATTCTGCAGTTTGTTACTAGTTCTAAGATCCAAATGTACAGACAATCTAAAAGTATTATTGGAGACGATGGATGGGGAATCGGGGAATGTTTGCAATGGATACTGGTTGGGGAAATTACAGAGCCTGAATTATGGCTAGGTTGCAGGACCTGACAGTAGTTTCATAGAACGTTAGGGGAATAGCCACCCCAGTGAAGCATACAATGTTGCTGACGGCCTTATAGTGACAAAACACTCAGGTGGTTCTCTTGCAGGAGTCCCACCTTACAGAGAAAGAGCATGTTAAACTGAAGAGGAACTGGGTTGGGGAATAGTACGTGGCTTCCTTTACTTATCATAAAAGAGGGGTGGCTATTCTCTTACACAAGAAATTGCCCTTTTGGATGGAATGGGTGTTAAAGGATCCATCCGAGGGGCGCTATGTATTTGTTGTGGGGAATATACAAGGGGAGAAGGTCACCTTTGGGAGCATATATGCACCTGCTGTCCATGACCCACTCTATTACAAGGCACTCTTGGATTTGTTAACTGAAGAGCAATTTCCGAATTTAATAATGGAAGGAGATATGAATTGCCTACTCAATCCTATGTTAGATCACTCGGAGGGTAAGGAAACCCCTAAAAGGGCCATTCAGGGCTGGTTAGAAGGTATGATTGATTTAGATATTATCGATGGGTGGCATTCAGCCAATCCCACTGCTAGGGAATATACCTTTTTTTTGCAGCCCCACCGCAACTGGTCCCGCTTGAATTATCTTTTCCTACTGCGGGAATGGTATTTTCATCTTACATGTATTAAACATAACCCAATCCACATTTCCGATAATCTTATGGTCATAATGACCTTGCAATGGGGGAAGGAAGAATGACCAAGTACAGAATGGAGATTTCCTAATTACTTGTTAGCAAAAAAAGAATTTAAAGAGCATCTGCAGGAACAATGGAAGATATATGTGCAGGATAACTTAGAGACAGCCTCTTCAAGGGCTATCTTTTGGGATGCTGGAAAAGCATTTATGAGAGGGCCATAATTAGTTATGTAGTGCATTACAAAAAAAAAGTTAAGGAACGTAGGATTAACTTGGAGCAGAGACTTAGAGTCTTAGAAAGAAGGGTAGCTTGGGGGGACGACGTGTACCTGCTGTTGGTGGGAACCTGGGAGGCATTAAATAATTTATTGATGGGAGAGGCAAAGAAATCCTGCCTTTTTGTGCGGAAACATTTTTATGAATGGGGAAATAGACCCAGAACTATGCTGGCTAATTTAATAAGGGGAAAGCGTGGAACACATTTAATACATGCTATTAGGGGAGAAGATGGCACACTCCAACAAGATAAAAAAATCTATTGGAGAGAGATTCAAGAGAGTTTACCAAGAATTATACTGTTCTCAAACTGGGACAGAGGAACATGGAAAGTCCGACTTTTTGGATAGGCTCACTTTACCTCAGATCTCAGCGCCCAGAGAACTTGGCTAGGCTCCACAATAACCAGAGAAGAAATAACCAAAGCTATTGCAGCCCTTAAGAGAGGGAAGACTAGTGGGCCAGATGGCTTTCTGGACGAATATTATAAGGTCATGCAAGAGCACCTGGTCGAGCATTTGGAAGAAGAGCTTAGGGAGGCCAGAGAGGAGTTGGGAGAATTGCCTCGCTCCTGGGGGGGAGGCAACTATCTGTTTAATTCTGAAGCCAGGGAAGAATCTATATGAGTGTGCTTCATTCAGACCAATATTTCTTTTAAACTGTGATTCTAAAATCATGGCCAAGATTATGGCTACTAGCTTGGAAAAATTGCTACCGGGAGTAATCCACCCAGACCAAACCAGGTTTATTCGAGACAAACATTCCTATCATAATATGAGAACTCTCCTTAATGTAATATGGGGAGCTGGAAATGGTTGGGAGCCAGTGAATATTCTATCAATGGACACAGAAAAAGCATTTGATAGAGTGGAATGGACATACTTGATGGAAGTCCTGGCCCGGTTTGGTCTGGGTGGAGAATTTATTGGCCTGGTCCAACAAATGTATAGGGGCCCTAGGGCCAGGGTTTTAATTAATGGAACCTTCTCTGACAGCTTTGTATTAAGTAGGGGTACTCGGCAGGGCTGCCCGCTCTCACCCCTCCTATTCACCCTGGTGCTTGAACCTTTAGCTATTGCCATTCGAAACAGCCCAGACATTTCAGGAGTTATAGGTAAGAGGTGAGGGGAGTGCAAATTATCGTTATATGCTGACGATATGTTGTTATATATAACTAAGCCATCCCAATCCATTCCTCGTCTACTAACACTGATTGACACCTTTTCTAAATTTTCTGGCTATAAATTACATTTAGAGAAATCGGAGTTGATGAGAATTGGTGAATCCAAACACCCTGAGAAGGGACAGGGGTCAGAGTGGGGTTTTAAAACAGTCCAAGGGGCATTTACTTATCTTGGTATAAAAGTGGGAAGCAGAATTGGAAGTTTATATGATCTTAATTATACCCCACTCTTGCAAACTATAACAGCAGATTTGATTAAGTGGCACAAACTTCCTATCTCATGGTTGGGGAGAATAAATTTTAATTAAAATGAATGTCCTTTCCAGAATACTTTATGCCCTTCAGATGCTACCTGTAGGGTTACGTCAGGCCGATATTAAGAGATTGGAGAAAGCTTTCTCTGATTTTATTTGGCAGGGTAAACGTCCACGGGTGGGCCTAGCTCAGTTAAAAGCTTCTACGGAAAAGGGAGGGCTCCAATTTCCAGATTTGGGGGTTTACCACATGGCTATACAGTGTCGTTATATACAAGATTGGATTGGTAGACCCAGGGAAGCAAGGTGGCTTGACTTAGAAAAGAGGCGATGCCCGGGTAGGGTTTCTGCATATCTATCTATTAGAGGTTGGCAGGCATATCTTAACTTACCTGATCCAAACCTCTTGATCAAAATGGTAATAGAAAGCTGGAAAGGGCTGAGTAGACAAATAGGTATGGGCTAGGATGATACACTGTTCCTGCCCTTGGGGGAAAATCATTTTTTCCTGCCGGGCTTAGAGGATGCGGGATATCGGGAATGGGGAGAGTGAGGTGTCCTGTGTCTAAAACATCTTTTTACCTAGTCAGGGCTGGCCTCTTTTGAGAATTTGAAGGCTAGAATGGGTTTGGGGCACCAACATCATTTTCAATACCTCCAAGTTAGGGCATATTGTAAATCTCTTGGTAGACTCCGTGGGGGGGGGACTCCACATGAGATCAACTAGAACATTCTATATTAGTGGGACAGAAAAACCCTAAGGGTACAATTCGTAGAATGGCCAAAGAGGGGAAAGCTCTGCTCCCAGACAAAACAGGGAAAACCAGACAGTTATGGGAAAGAGGCCTTGGGTTCTCTATATCAGAGCAGAATTGGAGACTAATATCCCAACTTCATCAGGGTATACTGCTGTGCAATAAATATAAGGAATCTCATTATAAATGTTGTCATAGAATGTATTATCCACCAGTTGTGGTTCATAAGTATAACCCTGCAGTATCCCCTATATGTCCTAGATGTAATAATAATCCAGCCACATATTATCATTACTTTTGGACTTGCCCTGTCTTGCAAAAATTCTGGAGGGATGTAATAAATGAGTTGCAGGGTGTTGTTGGGTGGCAGCTGCCAATGTACCCCTTGCTGCTCTTATTTCGGGTGGAAGATGCTGGGGAGGAGGAATGGATCCCTGTTCAGAGGTGGCTTAGGGTGGTACTGTTTATGGCTAGACATTGTATTTTGAATACATGGGTGTCTGCTGCACCACCTAGTAGATTCCAGTGGAAAGTCTTATTACTGCAGGCACTCACTCTCGAACACCTGACTTATGCTATAAAAGATAAAGATGAGCTCTTTCATAAGACCTGGCAGCCATATCTGGCATCCTTGTCAGTGGCAGACACCATAACGTTGAGTGAAGGATGGCTCTGAGATGATATAAGTCTCTCTTTGCTGGCACATTGTTATTTGTATAAGAATGGGAGTGATCCCAACCCTCAGAATACTTGGATGAAGAAGATTGTATTTTTATGTTTGATTTTTATGATTGTCCTTTTGTTTTAGGCTGTAATCAAATGATGGAAATGGATCTTGATGTATATAAGTTGTGGATCTACTTTTATGTATGTCTTGTGTGTTATGTTTGTCATATATATTGAAAAAAATGAAAAACTCAATAAACAAATGATGCAAAAAAAAAGAAAAATGTTGTTGAGGTTCCTTTTTTTTCCCTCAGTTATTGCCACGGCAACAAAAAATGTTGCGACAACAAAACAGCAGAATGGTGCAAAAAGTTTGAAAAACATATTTCCAGACCACCTGGTGAAAAACTAATGCCAGGGTCATGTTCCTCAGGGCCCGATTAGGTAAACACAACTGTTGATGTTTACTAACGGCATTATTTTTTGGGTTACATTTTTTTATCTCTTGCTAACTGAAAACAAGATGGCAGCAGCACAAAAACAAGTTCAGGGAGCATGACAACAAATATGTGATCGCAAACATTTTGGCAGTCCACATATAAATTTTTCCATAGGCTATAATGGGACATGAAAAACTTGAATAACTTTTGAATGGAAAAATATTTTTTCACCATATCTTCCAAAGGCACCAGTTCAACCCAGGCCTCATATAGACAAGCAAATCTGAATCCACTCAGACTCATTCTTCAGTCCATTATGCTCGACCGAAAATGCACAAATGTTGACTAATTTTCACGTTTTTGATGCTCTATGATTCTGTAACCGTACATCTGACCAGAACGAAACTTTCCAGATCCAGGGATCTATGGTCAGAGGCCGTACATGAAAAATGTCAGGCACATCTGAGAAATGGTTGAAAACTTATTACAGTGCAAAGTTTGGGGTTTTACATAGAAGTGGCCCTCCAACCCTAACTATACCTGCCCCACCAGGCAGTTATTTTATATATATAGAGTATATATATATATATATATATATCTATACATACATACATATAATATTGCTTATCAGCGCCCTCCTGGGCTGCTGGACCGCTGCTACCTCATCCACTCCAGCGGACTTGGGACCCCCACTGAAGAAACTACCCGGGATGAGTACCGCCAGTCCCACCTAATTCTCAGGTCGGCCGTGCTCATCCAGAGAAAAGCTGATCACTTAGAAGCCTGCCCACCCAGTATTGTACCTGTGATTTAGGGGAAGACCCACCTGGAGTGCCGTTGGAACACACCCATGGTACCCGAAGATAGCCTTGAGCCACACCGCTGGTTCAGCCCTCAGACCACAGCTCCCAGACCCTCTGCTTATCAGAGCCTGCCTGGGCTGCTGGATCGCTGCTACCTCACCTGCTTCAGAAGACTTGGAACCCCAACTCCTGTTGAAGAAACTACCCGGGATCAGTACCACCGATCCCTCCTGATTCTCAGGTCAGTCGCGCTCATCCAGAGAAAAGCCGCTCACTTAGAAGCCTGCCCGCCCAGTACCGTGCCTGTGGTTTATGGCAAAAACTGCCTGGAATGCCACTGGAACACACCCATAGTACTGGAGGATAGCCTTGAGCCACACTGCTGGTTTGGCCATCAGACTGCTTATCCCACTGGCACTTCACATTAGCTCCCCACACTTCCCCAACCTCACCCACCCTGGGTGGATCTTTCTTATATGGTAGGTAGGTAGGTAAAATTGTTATTTTTATACAGGATATCACCTGTCATTAGGGATGAAATCCCTGTTTACAAGACAAGACCTGTTAAATGTTACAAAAGATGAAATTCATGTGGTAAATTACAGATACAAAATTTGTACAGAATTATGTTAAATACAATGTACACTATATAAAATACATATTATCAAAACTATTAAATACCTCAGACAACTAATGAGAGTACAAGTAATCTAACAGATTTAGGTAAATTAAGTTGCATAGTCAGAAATTACTACATAAATCATACAGACAGATTTTAAATGCATTGCATTATGTAGTCAAGAGATACTACACAAGGCAATAAACAAATTACACTAATTATTGAACTAACAATTACACACGACTTGAAAAATTTATTTCAACCCTGTACTGAATGATTTGGAGATGCCACTCTCATTGAGTATCCCAGTATATTCCAATATTTTGCTGCATGGCGTTTTAAAGTTTTTATACCAAATTTTGTTTAATTATGATTTCTCTTTATTTTATTTACATAAACAGATCTAGTTAAGGTCCGGGTAGATGCAATCTTTTTCGTCAATGCATTAACTGATATATAATGAGCCAGTTGCTTTGTAAAAAAAACGGTGCAATAATTTCAACCATATCTCCCCATTTCTCTGTTGTAAAGTAGTCCATCCCAATGTAATTAATAATACACAGTGATGTGTTCTGTAATGACAACCCAGTACAAACCTTGCAAGTTTATATTGAATTTTGTCCAATTTATCCCGCATTAATTTAGGTGCAACCCCATATATAATACTTCCATAATCAATGGTGGGCATCACCATCTGCTCCACTATAGTTTTCCTAGTTTTTAAATCAAAGCATCTTGATGTTTGTCTGACAGCCCCTAATTTTTTACCAACTTTATTTAGCACCTTCCTGGTATGTTCTTGAAAATTTAACTCTGCATCAAAAATTACACTCAGGTATCGATATTCAGTTACCTGATCTATTAAAATATTTGACAAAGATGTAATACCCAAATTTTATTTTCTTTCTGTTCCCAAAATAGAGAACTTTTGTCTTCTTTATGTTCATCACCAGGCCTGACCTTGTGAACCACTCCCCAATGCTGCTGAAGTCCCTCTGCAATTTAATTCTCAGGTCTGCAATGTCCACCCCAGTTGCAACAAGAGCCATATCATCGGCATACAATTGAATATTAGATGTTTGAACTGTCTGGGGGAGCTCATTGCAGAATACTAAGAATAACAAGGGCCCCAATATAGATCCCTGAGGAACTCCTCTATCTACTGGTTTCATTGTTGACAAAATATGGGACACACATACTCTGAGATCTTCATGGTCCCTCTGTAATACCCATAACCCAGGGTTTACTCAGCAGCAGGGAGTGGTCCACCAGGTCAAAGGCTTTCGACGGGTCTGCAAACAAGACTGTAGTCTCCTTTCCTGCATCCAAGGAGGCTGCCACAATGTCATTAAATTCAATCAAAGTTGAATTTGTGAAAAGTCCTCTTCTATATCCTGCCTGGTATGGTGTAAGAATATTATTTGTTTCTAAACAATCCATTATTTTTGTGTACTAATTTCTCCAGGCATTTGGATAGTGTTGAAAGCAAGGCTACTGGCCAATAGTTACCTGGGTTACTTTGTTCTCACCCTTTATATATTGGAATAGTTTTACTTTGTTTCCATGTAGTAGGGAAAAGCCCTGTACTTAGATTCCAGTTGAACATATATACTATTATTGGTGCTACGTAATCAGCAGCCATTTCCAAAAACCATCCTTCCAACCCATCCATGCCAGGAGATTTATGAATTTTTATGTGCTTTAAACATGTTTTTTTACCTCCTTTATATTTAGTATTCTAAAGTGAAAGGGTGGATGTGACCCATTAAAGTTTAGTTCTTCCTGGGTCTTATTAGGTGGAACTCTTATATCTAAGCCTGATAAATTTACAAAAAAATAATTTAACAAATTTGCTATTTCTACAGGTTCTTTTATTACCTTCCCCTCATGAGTCAATTGATTTATGCGTTGTTTATTTTTGTTACCTGGACTAATAATGTCATTGACTGTTTGCCAGAATCTTTTTAGGTCATTGTTCCTATCTATTTTCACCCTATAGTAATTTGATCTAGCTTTCCTAATCTGATGTTTGCAATAATTCCTTTTGTTTTTATAAGTGCCCCAGTCACTACTTGTTTTTGATTTTTTGGCCAGTTTCCACAATCTATTCATAGGTATCATAGGTATCATAGGTAGCACAGAGCTTTAAAGACTAATGTCCATAATGCTCGCCGATATTAATTATAGCTCATTATAGAATATTGGCCTAAATATTTATCCAAATTAATTTTAAAGGTGTCCATGTTTTCGCATGCTACAACATCCAATGGTAAATTATTCCATATTTTGCATACTCTAACTGAGAACCATGAACTCCTTTTTTGTTTTATAATGGTCTACTGTGAGTTGAAGTGGGTGTGCCCTAGTATCATAAACTGATTCCCTGAGCCCTAGACCAAGCAGCTCCCATAACTGATCATCGTGCAAGGCCTTAAATACCAAACATAAGTCTCCTCTCATTCTGCGGTATTCCAATGTATACAATCCGAGTTTCTTCAGTCTAGCTGTGTAATCCAAACCCTTTACCTCATCCATTTTTCTAGTAGCCCTCTTCTGGATTTTTTTCTAGAGCTGTTACAGAGCCCATATCTCCTGGTGCCCAAAACTGGGTGCAGTATTCCAAATGGAGCCTCACCAAGGAAGAGTACAGAGGCAACAAAACCTCACCACTTCTAGTTTTGATATGTTTATTGATACAATGTAATATACCTGCAGCCTTCTTAATTACCAGATGACAATGAAGTTTAGGACTTAGGTCATTTGTTGCTCTAACTCCCAAATCACGTTCATCATCAACTGCCTTTAAAACAGTACCACCTAATTTATAATTTGCATACTGATTATTTCTCCCAAAGTGCATTACTGTACACTTATCTACATTAAAGGTCAATTTTTTGTAGTTTGCCCAATTTTGTAATTCCTCAAGAGCATACTGTAGGGTATTTATACCTTCAGCATTGTTAACTGGGAAACCTAGGCAGGTGTCATCTGCAAATTTGGTCAACCAAGCATTGGTCGAGGTTTTAAGTGATTGATCTTAATACTTTTTAATAAGTTGCCATTAATCCAAGGATCCCTAGCCTTTCTCTTACTTACTTTTACTTTTGGTGCATGCTTATCTCATAACTCCAGGAATCTGGCTACAAAAATACAGTACTGTTTGATTTAAATCCAGGATTAATTTACATCTCTCCCATTTTTCTGTCTGCATGTCCAGATTAAATCTATCAACTGAAAATTGTTTCATATCCCTAACCTATCCATCCCCCAATTGTGTCCGTGGTTGTACCATACTTCCTACAATTGCCCAAATTAAGTGGCGATCTCCCAAAAAGGGAGGTTCAGCTCCCTTTGAATGGACAATTAGCTGAGATGAGACTAACAATAAATCCAGTAATGTGTCCTTGGCCGTGGAATTGGTATATCTAGTAGGTTCATCTATCAATTGTATTAAATCAAGGATGCCAACATGTCTTTTAATCTATTACCTCTCAAATTATACCAATCTGAGTTTAAGTCACCCATTAAAATAAACAATTTATCTTTCACTTTGTCCTGGACTATATTAATGATCTGTTCTAAATATACCTTCTTAGCATTTTGCGGAGAATACACAATCCCTGTATCAACTTTTAAATCTTGTAAATAAAGTACTACATTTCCTGAGTTACCTTTAATTAAAGTTGTAACTAATCCCAGTGTGTTTTTTATATAAAGAATGACCCCCCCCCCCTTCTATTCTTCCTATCTGAATGATTTATTTGATATCCTGACAGGCCTATTTCACCATCTCCTGCTTTATTTGTGAGCCAAGTTTCAGAGAAGCCTGCTAAGTCTGGCTTTTGAGCATCAAATAGAATTTCCACCAAATCCATTTTTGGAGCCAGGCTCCTTGTATTGTCATGTATGATTTTTAAATTTGTTCTATTCCTCTCTGTGGGCCCTGGATTTAATTCTATAACCCCCGATGTCAGGAGAAGGGCATACATGATATCATCTGAGCACATGCTTCTATGCATTTCATATGCCTCCAATAATCTAATCTGTCCAGCAAGACAATATGTTGTCCAAGTTCTTGTGAAGTCATTTCTGTTCAGTTTTAGAAGGCCGTGGCTTCCACCTTGTGTTCCTATTAATGAATGAGTTGGCCAATAATAACCTAATTTGTTTGAATCTTCCTTAGTTGTACAGAAATAATTAATTGAACAAACAACAACAAACACATCACTTTTCCTGTGTACATTGTAATGCCTTAAACCTGTTAAAACTACGTCTCAAAATTTTTTGCCTGTCAACACTTTAACGAACAATAAACTTGATAAAACAGTTTAGGAACTTTCACCTTAAGCCCGCTAGTAAAAGTGTGCAGCCTATTTCTGAATTATAATTTATGGTTGACTATATATATATATATATATATATATATATAAACTAATCTACCTCCCTTGTTTATTCTAATTTACACTTCTCTAAGCTTCATTACTTTTATCTACATTAAACACTGCTAACAGATCAAACACATCAGAAACAGTTTTAAGTTCTTTTCCTCAACACTCATGCATGCGAGCGGCGCAGGAATTTAAATGGCACAGTTCCCGCCTCTAATGGTGACCTCAGCAGCTGACTCCCCCAAGCCCACTTCTCACTGAGTAGTGTAGGAATAATGGAGTTAATGTCCCAACACGTAGGCAACTCACACAGTCTCTCACACTGGTGATATCCTCTGTTTGCACTGCAGGGGAATCCTCTCGGGGTGTAAAGCAAGCAGCAAATGATGTGGAATACAGCGTAGCCACTTGAGAGCGGCGCGGGAATTTAAATAGCACGGTATCCACCTCTAATGGTGATCTCAGCAGCCGACTCCCCCGAGCCCCTTCTCGCTGAGTAGTGCAGGAATAATGGAGTTAATGTCCCAACATGTAGGCAGCTCACACAGTCTCTCACACTGGTGATATCCTCTGTTTGCACTGCAGGGGAATCCTCTCGGGGTGTAAAGCAAGCAGCAAGTGATGTGGAATACAGCGTAGCCACTTGTGAGCAGTGCGGGAATTTAAATGGCACAGTTCCCGCCTCTAATGGTGACCTCAGCAGCCGACTTCCCTGAGCCCCCTTCTCACTAATAGTGTAGAAATAATGGAGTTACAGTAATAGCCACAGACATTGCCAGCTATTTCCAGATATTTCAAGAAATTTCTAAAGAGTTTCTCTCTGCTGCCCCTACTGTGGAAATGGAGAAAGCATGAGATATTTCTGGAAATATCACGGAAATTTTGGGAAATAGCTGGCAGTGTCTGTGGCTGCTACTGTAGTATCCCAACACGTAGGCAACTCACACAGTCTCTCACACTGGCAATATCCTCCATTTGCACTGCAGGGGAATCCTCCCGGGGTGTGAAGCAAGCAGCAAGTGATGTGGAATACAGCGTAGCCACTTGTGAGTTGCGCGGGAATTTAAATGGCACAGTCCCCGCCTCTAACGGTGACCTCAGCAGCCTACTCCCCCGAGCCCCCTTCTTTCTGAGTAGTGCAGGAATAATGGAGTTAATGTCCCAACATGTAGGCAACTCACTCAGTCTCTCACACTGGCAATATCCTCCATTTGCACTGGAGGGGAATCCTCTCGGGGTGTAAAGCAAGCAGCAAGTGATATGAAATACAATGTAACCACTTGTGAGTGGAGCTGGAATTTAAATAGCACAATCCCCGCCTCTAATGGTGACTTCAGCAGCTGACTCCCCCAAGCCCCCTTCTCGCTGAGTAGTACAGGAATAATGGAGCTAATGTCCCAACATGTAATCAACTCACACAGTATCTCACACTGGTGATATCCTCTGTTTGTACTGCAGGAGAATCCTCTTGGGGTGTAAAGCAAGCAGCAAGTGATATAGGTACTATTCGGTCAGATGACTAAGTGCCTGATTTCCCATTGGTTCCTTATTATGCCCAACCACTAGGGGGCTCCTAACACTAACAATGGTTGGTTCCTAAGTCTGATTCTGGTCTCAGCCCACCTTCTTGATCCACTGTTATGGCTTGCAATCCCAAATTGATATCTATTTGCAACTTTTCTCCCAGTGCTCTTGATCTGAAACCCAAAGGGATGTATACACCATGGCCAGCCTAAAGCACCTGATCCTCTTAGCCATGGTGTCTCTACTACTCATTTTTTATTTATGCTTTTTTTTTTTTTTGCTTTCTATTTGTCTCTCTCCCTCACCCTGGAGCTACACTTCTTCAGGAGACACCTAGGTACCACCACACAACTTGCCTTACCTGAATCCCCAGGGATTCCCCCATGGAGCAATGAATTTACTCCACAGGCAGGTATGGGATGTGACCCCAGCACCCCGATAACTTTGATGTCTCGTCGGGTCGGGCAGGCAGTCATAATTAGGGTCGGTACTGGTGCTCCATCTACCCGTGCTCTGGCAGTGTGTTTTTCCTCCTTTCTGAGGAAGTGGCTGGCACTCTGACATCAAGGCATTCTCGCCGACGTCCGCCACTCCCAATCCTCTTTTGCATGCTCCTGTGCTTGCTACACCTCTGACTTCTGCCAGAGGCCAGCCAAGCATCGAGTGAGTGCCCCCTCCCTCCTGAGAGAGGAGAGCTGTCCATTGGATGCTCAATCCTCTCCCTCCCCTGCCAACCCCCGATAGCCCGGGCTTGTTCCTGAACCCGTGTCACCAACATGACGCGAGGTGTGGTGTCCAGTGCCTCAACCCTCAGCGCCACCGGGTCGGCATCTACTACTTATTTTAGACTCAAAAAAAGGCTATAAAGTTAGCTCGGGTCACTATGACTATATGCCACCTCCAGCTGATTTCTACTTCTCCAATCTCCTCCAACTCCCTGACACTCTACATGACACAACACCGCTATTCATAAAAAAGGGTGTTATCTACATAATTACTTATGATAGAAAGAAATGCTTGCTCTACTACTCAATCCAAACTACTTTCATCCACCAGAAGCTATGGTACCTGATGCTCTTTGCTATCCTGCTATCCGGGGATATTGAAACAAACCCTGGCCCTGCCTGTGATCTCTCTCTCACTCTGATCCACTCCTAAGCAATGCCAAAGGACTCCTCATTGCCCATCATAATATTAGAAGTCTTGAGTACAACTTGGCCGAACTTGAGGCTTGGATCTCACTCTACAAACCGGACATATTGTGCCTGTCTGAAACGTGGCTTAAACCCTCCATCTCCAACTTGTGATGTTTGACTCCCTCCTACAACTTTATTAGGAAGGACAGACCATCCACCAAAAGAGGAAGTGGTATTGCCATCTATTTCAAGGATCACCTACACCTCTTGGCTCTAAACATGGATTCCATGACTCACTGCGAGTCACTCCATGCCCTCCTTACTCTTGGGGCTAAAAAATTTCACATCGTCTGTGCCCACAACCCCCCAAACAGTGGCTTCTCTGGTCTAGATGAGCTGCTAACCCAGGTGTCCTTACTCTCAGGCAATGATGAAATGCTCATCTTAGGTGACTTAAACATAAATTGGCTAGGAAAGAGCTAGGCCTCCTTGCTCGCAAAGCTACAGGGTCATAACCTTCATCAACTAGTTGCTGAACCCACCAGGACTTCTTCTTGCTCAAATTCAAACTCCCTTATTGACTGGGTGCTAACAAACCATACTGAGCATATCCTCTCTGCCGGCACTCTTGCTGATGCTATTGCTGACCACTCCCCTGTTTTTCACATGTGGGGGTCAGCAGCTCCCCCCCCCCCACCTGCTAAACTGCATTTTATCTCCTTCTGTAACTACGCCAACTTAGATTACTGAAAATTACTTCTCGACGTCTCAAAAATAAACTGGTCCAGTCTTTACAATGCTCAAGATGTGCAGACCACTCTTAACATATTCATTACAAACTTTGTTGCCTTACATGACCTTCACTCCCTCCTTTTAACTCAGCGGGTTAAAGGGAAACATACAAGATGGTTAAAAAAGGGCTTGCTTACTAAACTGAAAGAGAGAGAGAGAGAGAGAGAGATAAGTGCTGGAGCCATTTCAAGTCCTCTGGTCAACAAGGTGACTACAACACTTACAGGCAGCAAAGAAATGCTTGCAAAAAGGAAATAAGATCTGCAAAAAGCTCCTACTGTAAAACCCTACTAACTAATGCCTCGAGTGACCCCAAAAGGTTCTGGTCCCACATCAAAACATTCCTGGGTTCCTCTCACTCCTCCACTCCAATGACACGATCCTGAACGGTACCCACTGCAACAATCCCCAAACCATTGCCAACTTCTTTAATAAGCAATTCACTGACTTACCAAGTTCACTTCCACCTTCCCTGCCACTCGAATAAAGGACCCCCCTGCTTGGTTCAGCAAATGGTCAGTGAACCCCTCCTTTCACTTTAAGGCCATTACTAGTAATGAGGTAATAAAGCTTCTCAGATCTGAGACAATACTGCCACAGGCTCCGATGGTGTTGAGCCCAGGCTACTAAAACTAGCTTCCCCTCTCACTGCAGCCCCTCTGACCCATATTTTTACTCTCTCCATGTGTCAAAGTTGTGTTCCTGACATTTGGAAGATTGCGCAGGTCACACCTGTCTTCAAAAAAAGTGATCACAAAGACCCATCAAACTACAGACCTATAGCCATACTATCAGTCCTAAGCAAAATCTTAGAACAATTTGTAGCCTCGCAAACTGTAGACTTTCTTCATAGATATGACCTCTTATCGAATATCCAGCATGGCTTTCGCAAAGGGCATAGCACTACCACCGCTCTGCTCAAATTTACCTTGGACACTCTCACTGCCATGGACTCAGGTCTTCTAACTGGGGCGTTTTTTTATCAACATGACAAAAGCTTTCAACCTGGTGGACCACCTTCTTCTCCACTCCTCCTTAAAGAATATTGGCTTTGCCTCAAATGTCATCAGTTGGTTCTCTAATTACCTAACCAATAGGATCCAAGTCGTAAATTTCAATTCAACCTATTCTGATCAGGCAACTGTCAATATAGGAGTTCCTCAAGGCCCCATCCTGGGGCCACTTTTATTCTCAATATTTATTAATAATATCTCCTCCGACCTCTCCTCCACCTCCTCCCTTCTGTATGCCGATGACATAGTTTTATACACCAGTGCAAAAACTGTACATGACATCAATCAATGATTGTCCTTAGACTTCCAAAGCATGCAGACTTGGCTATCTGACAACAAACTTGTCCTTAATGAAGCCAAAACACAGTCCATGTCATTTGGAACACTCTCAAGGCTCAAATCATGCCAACATGAATTCATGGTCTCCTGCCTTGATGATACACCTATTGGTTTCGTGACCTCCTTCAAGTACCTTGGGTTGACCCTAGATCAATCCCTAAGCCTTGAGCTGCACATACAGAACACTTGCAACTCTGTTATGTCTAAATTAGGCATTGTGTACCGGACCAGTTATGCACTAACCCCCTCGGCTAGATTGGCTATTGCCAGGGGTATACTTCTTCCAACCCTTACCTATGGGTCAGCTACATATGCTGCCTTGCCTAAATCTAACCTTCATAGGTAGGACGTTACATATATACAATAACATATGTAGGTTTGCCTCCTCATCTCAAAGACTGAAACATCACTGCCTCTTATACTCAGATATGAATTGGCTATCTCCCAGTGCAACAAGACTTCACGCTCTCTGCTTCACAGTTGATAGTATTGTAAGGACCAGACCCCCTTAACGCTGGCTGGGATGCTCATTCCTCAGTCCTCCAACTATGGCTTGCACTCAATTGATAAATCACTTCTATGCATGCCAAAGTTCTTGTGCTTTTGCCCTCTATGCCCCCCACAATGGAACTCCCTCCCGCTTGAAGTACGCTTGGCATCCTCTCATTATGCCTTTAAAAAAGCACTCCGCTATCACCTCATCTCATCAAATCAGTGCTCCTGCTTTAAACCTCCTTAGCACTATGTCCTCCCCCTACTAAGCTCTTAAACCTGCCAAATGCCTATCTACTATCAGGCTACTACTTTTCCTCACTCACCCAGTTACCCTCCCCTCCCCAAACGTTTTCTCCTCATCTCTTTTCTCTACATCAGCTCCCCCTCTCTGAGCTTTACCCTACTCCAAACTCAAACTATCGCAACTTCAAGTCCCCTGCTGCTTTTCCACTCATGAGCCTTGACTCATTTCTCCTAGAGCTGTACTGGTGATCTCTCCGTGAATTCGCTGTTTTTGCCCTACTTGTAAATAGCTCTGTATAAATTGTTCTGACTGAATTTCTTATACTGTAATCTGCCCTAAATGCCATACTTTACCAATGCTTTAACCTGACATATCTAACCATGTTTGTATAAACTCTGTGTACCAAATAATGTAACTTTTTTTTGTGTAAGCTGCTTTATACACTGTACATTAAGTTTCACGATGCAACCCTGGTGCATAATACTATGTTTTGAATCCATTTTTTTGTATTTGCCGCTGTTTGTCACCTCTGTAATTTCTCTGTAATTCTCCCAGGTCATGCCTGAAAATAGTCATCCCTATGGCTAGCGCACCTACCCAGTAAACAAAAATTAAATAAATAAAACATATATATATATATATACACACACACATATATATATATATTTATGCAATAGGCATGGACATAAATCCTATGTGATAAATCTGAGCTACTGTGTGTATAAATGTGAAATCTTACATTTATACACATATTAGACACATCATCACAGATTTACACATAGTAGCTACGTCACAATCACTCTGGAACTCATTTAGAATGTCTGGCCTCAATACCAGTACTAACCATATTCAAATGCAAATAACTTTAAAATGAAAAAAGATAGCATGGTACTGTGAGCATGGAAGATGTTCAGCACAAAGATGTCTACCAAATGAGTGGTGTTTCATTTATAGATACCTGTTAGTTTTTTTATAATTAGCAAAACACAGCAGAAAATTCAATTTTTTATCTACTTTTTTGACAAACAAATGCAAATAACTTTAAATTGAAAAAAGTAGCATGGTACTGTGAGCATGCCACTTGTTCAGCACAAAGATTTCTACAAAATGAGTGGTGTTTCATTTAATAGCAACCACTACGCTAGGCGGACACACACTAGGAAAGTTAACAAAAAGTCCCAGAAATTATCATTTAAAAAAAAAAAGATAAACAGTCAAAAGCAAATGTCCCTGCACTGAAAGAAAGCATCCCTACTGCATAAATGAAATATACAATGGTGAGCTGTCAGATAAATGATAGTTCTATACTTGTGCTGTTTGACCTCGGACACCTCACTCGTGGCTTACGCAGTCCTCGTGAGATTACCCGAGATCAAACAGCACTTGTGTAGATAAATCATTTATCTGACAGCTCACTATAGTGTGTGTGTATATATATATATATATATATATATATATATATATATATATGGATATATATATATATATATTTATGCAACAGGGTCATGATAAAACTGTAGAATAAAACCATTTATTTACAATACTATGGTGATAAATTTAGGTAGGCTGCTTTTACCAGGAGATTTCAGGTTGGGTGGCGGCAGTATATAGTATATGTATATATATATATATATATATATATATATATATATATACACACATATACTGTGGCCTAGATATTCAAACTCGCCAGGTTGTGGCGCATAATACTGAGAGCAGCGCAACTTGGCTGTGCAGGGGCGTTGACTGGGCAATATTCAACGGAGCTGCGCCATGGCTCAGCATCATTGAATATTACACCCTGGCCATCCGCAGTGCACATGGCACAGTGGCACTGTGCCAGCACAAGTGACCAGAGTGGAGCAGGGGAATGCACTAGCGCAAGTTCCATTGTGCTAGGCACAACAACTGCAATATTCAAAAGTGCACATGCAAATGGAGCCACAATGTATGCAAGGCACAAATGGGGCCATTTGCATGTCATTATGGCCCTATTTGCATGCAGGTGCGCCGATCCCCGGCGACTTGCGCCTGGCACCCTGCCAGGCAGCAGCCATCGGGGACCGACGCCCCCTGCAGCGTGGCAATGTGCCCCACAGCTCGATCACGGGCATTTGAAAGATCAAAAAGAATCCTATATCCCTGGTGGTCCAGTGAACCACTGTCTGCCCAATCGTGGGATTAAGTAAAGAAAACATAAGAATCCTATATCCCTGGTGGTCCAGTGAACCGCTGTCTGCCCGATTGCAGGCTTACTGTAAGTAAAATAAAATTAAGAATCCTATATCCCTGGTGGTCCAGTGGACCACTGTCTGCCCAATCATGGGCTTAAGTAAAATAAAATTAAGAATCCTATATCCCTGGTGGTCCAGTCAACTGCTGTCTGCTCAATCGCGGGATTAAGTAAAGAAAACATAAGAATCCTATATCCCTGGTGGTCCAGTGGACCGCTGTCTGCCCAATCGCGGGCTTAAGTAAAATAAAATTAAGAATCCTATATCCCTGTTGGTCCAGTGGACTGCTGTCTGCCCAATCACGGGATTAAGTAAAAAAGAAACCTATTTCCCTGGTGGTCCAGTGGACCCCTCCCACCCACCCACTGATCCCCACCGCCGCACGCCCCGGTCAGCGGTGGTGGCAACCTGCAACGCCTGCTGCCCTGCTGCCCACGACTGACACTGTAGGTGGGCTGTACACCCATTGGTCCTAGCGTGAGCCAACGGCCATGCAACCTGCACCATACTACATTTCACATATCTAGAATGTGTCTGATGCTGACTGCCGCCCATTGGCTCAGGCTGGTGGACCAATGGGTGTACAGCCCTACCTACAATGTCAGTCAGCGGGCGGCAGGGCAGCAGGCAAGCAAAGTGCTGCCACCCTCTGCTGACCGGGGAGCAGGCGGTGGGAATGGTGAGGCGGTGAGGGTCACTGGACCACCAGATATAGATTCTTATATTTTTTACTTAATCCCGTGGATCGACGCAGACAGCGTCCACTGGACCACCAGAGATGTAGGATTCATTTCTTACTTAAGCCCGTGATCAGCGAGACAGCAGTCCACTGACCACCAGGATATAAGATTTTTTCACAACAATGCCCACGATCGGGCATGGGGGCACCACCATAAGGTGCAGCCGGAGTAAGTGGCCACCCACGAGTGGCAGCTGCTGTGTTGCACCCTGCAAAACAGCAGCTCATCTGTGGGTGGCCAGCTGTTGCTCCTTTTTTTTTTTTTGATCAACTTTGTGCGGCGCAGGTAGGGGTTGCGCATGCATGGCTCAGAACATCCCAGGCTGAATTTCGGGATGTGCAGAGTATGCCTGGGGACGCCCCTCACTCCACCTGCACCTGCATACATTACTGATGCTCTCCGGCGCATCGGGATTTGTGCCAGGCACAATTCCCATTTGAATATCGTGCCAGGGCACATCAGTGGGTTGTGCATGGTGCAACACTGTTGCGCCATGCGCTACCCTTTTGAATATCTGGGCCTGTATATACACACATCTTAAAAGTACTGTACCTATTTTGTGGTGACACCTACTGTATATTGAAGAGGGAGTTAGGACAGTCCCCAGCCATTACTTTGGTCCAGGGAAGACTTGCAATACTTCAGATGGATGTATTTGAAGTTAGCAGAAGTTTGTTTCCCATAAATATGTCTTGAGGAACAAATTATATACGCAACCAATGGCTTTATATTTCCAAATATGGCTTTTTATTAAAACACATTCATGCCTTCAGAGTTGGGCAGTCTTTTTAACTGAGGTATACTATAAGCCTAGGGAGGACATTATAAGGAAAATCAAAGGCAGATTTAGAGACACATATATTCAAAATAATACATTTCTTTTCAAGAAAACTAAACTACAACTATGGTATAAAGTTTTTAAAGCAGACTTTAAGTAAAGAACCTTCTTTATTAAACAATACTTTTGAACTGTAGAAATCAAGGCATAATTACCTGCTTTTATTTTAGAGACTTACAATAAGAACTTTCTAGTATTTAAACAACAAATAGATTGTGTAATCTGCCCTTATTGTAGATGTGGCAGTAGTGAAATCGATGATCTTATGCATCTTGTCCTCTAATGTCCATTGTTCAAACTGAATCAGAGAGAAATGGCAGGCCCCCATCTTGAAAAGTGTATTTCTCCCTCTTGATGGAACAATAATATTTCTAATTCAGCCAGTCATGATGTGCTGTTTAGACTTGCTAAATTTCTGCTATCATTGCAGTTTGAGCAATAACAAATTTTATAAAGTACAGCAGTTGTAGTCTATTTTTGGCACTTACTTTTTGGTGCATCATTTATTATTGGGATTACCTTCATTTGAATAGAGGAATGTAGGTGACCAGACCCGAACCTATTTCTCAGAAGGGGTTTACATACTTCTTGGTATCAGAAAATGAACTTCATCAGCTGTACTTTATTCTTACTTGTGACTATTTAACCCAGCTGATTTTCTCTTTTTGAAATGGAATACTTGCAACCAATGATCATTCTATCCATTATGTATCTTTCATTATTGATGTTTCATTATGATGAATGCTGGTGTCCTAATTCTTATTCTCCAAACGTTATCATCTGAACCCACAACTGAATGGGTTGCAAATAGGTAGGACAGTTTGGTTAGTTATTGTACACTCACATTTGTCAAACTGTCTTATCCAAAAAAAGTGAATGTAAAATCTTGGCAAGTCAATTATAGTCTCACAAGAATGTACTGTAAGCTTATACCATTTCTCATTGTCTTATCCTAAAAGTGTACATTAAATAACATTCAGTTAATTATACTCCTTGAAGAATTCCCTTGAACAGTATTTGCACTTTAAAGCAGCAGTACTAGTTAACAATAATTCAAATAATTTGGTGGGCAGTTAGGACAAACCAAAACATCAATATATCTGATTTTTGTTTTGCTTTATTTCATTTGCAAGGCAAGATATAGAGGATAATGTCTAGGTTGTGGTTGTTAACCATGCTATAATTAATGGTCTCCATTTTTTTACATACAAAAAAATGTGTATTAAATACCGTAACACCTAAGTAGGTGTTACGGCATTCACGAGCTCCCTTTACATAGCAAAGCGCTCGAGACACACACTAAAGAAACATAGCGCGAGCTTTCAACTGTAGCAGCGACAGGCGGAAGTCTCAGGTGTAAGTACTCAACCAACTCTGCCCTCTCCTCGTGACGTTGACACAGGGCAGTGCTTTCGGATGACAATTCGGCAGGGAGCATTTGATTTACTGAAAGGATCCCATTGAATCCAAGCCGGTGTTTAAGGGACAAGCTGGTAGTGCTCTGAGGACTGCCTAACTGTAACCGATAGTGCTCTGCTCTCAGGACTGCCTAACAACTGCAGCAACTGCCAGAAGAGGAAGGAAAGGCCTAGTCCTCTCCTTCATGCGCCCCAGCACCTCCAAAGTAAGATTTTTGGGTAACCAGTCCATTCAGATTCTGTATATGATAATGCAGCGAGTCCTAATAACAATTCTGATTACCATTTTAAATAATTAAATCTTAATGTTGAAGCACAGTTCTGTTTTTCTCACACAAATAAAAACGTTCTTTTCAAAGTCAAATCTCACCATAGAAAAAACGGAGCCCTTCAATTATATAAAACAAAATATGGGGTGCAGTGTGTTTAACTCGAATTTAACACACACCCTCATTGCTGGATGGCTTTCATAAACCCCTCGAGCTTCGCCCTCGGGGTTTATGTGCCATCCAACAACTCAGGTGTGTGTTAAATTCTCGTAACACACTGCACCCCATACTTTATCCTATATGTAATCACCTCAAGTGGTTGCCAGGACAACCACATAAACCTCGAGAGCGCAGTCCAAGAGGTTTATATTTGGCATGGCAACCACAAGAGGTGATTACACTCATGGTTAACAACCACAACCTAGGCATTGTATTTTTGGTAACTGCATCAATTTTTCTGAACTACAACACCACCATTTGGCCACTAAGAGTAACAAGTGACAATTCCAAGTTTAAAAAAAATGCACTTACCAAGTAAGGAATGAAACAGGAATACCCATTAGGACATTTATTAGCATAACACAGTAGAAGATGTTCAGGTAACCTGGAATGTGTACTTTTTTAAACTTCTGTCAGGGACAGCTGATCAACATTCTTTTAAAATAATTACTACAACTGGTGACATTCTTTCCTGTAATCCCATTGGAATGACATAGTCAAGCTAGGTTTACAGCATTCTGATGTCATAACAATGGGATCATCAGGTTATAAACTTAATGATTTCAGCCAGTAATAGACAGTCTCCATACATTATAAAGGATTCTGAAGTTCTTAAAAGACGCTGGTCTTTTGCCATGTCAACAATCATGGATGCAAGCAAATCAGATGGTGCTATGCCAAAGACCATCAGAAACATGTGCTGGCAACCCCCTGACATATTTGCATTATAATTACATTAGGTGCAGTTAAAGTGTGCCATCTGGAGAGAAGATTTTTGAAAGTTGCTGGTGGCTGCTATCTTTATTGTAGAGCCACGTATATTACTAAAGTTGTAATTAAACACTGCCTTAAAAATAGCTGATTGAATTTAAAATATCCCAATGAAGAATCTAAGATTATCAGGAATACATTACTACTAAGAAAAAGGTAGGATGAATATTTGTTGCTGGATAACTAGTACTGCTGCTTTAAAGGGAAAGTCCCCATAACCTTTTTTTTCTGTTTGCCAGTGTAGTGTGTAGGCATGAACGATTATCCTTTATTTTGCAGCCCCATAGTTTAAGCCTAATTTTAATTTTAATGAAGTTGCTTCACTCTGTTCTGCCCTGGTGTGAAACCTGTTTGACACTATTACAAAGGACATGACCCCACTCATAAAAGGAAACATGGGAGTTGATAATAGCACATCAAAGGTACTGGGAGTAAGCAAAGAGTTCCTAGCACATAGGAATTTATCAGTTGAATAACAAAAGTTCACAAGCATCAGCATCCTTCAACCGCATTTTTCCAACTCTGATACACATTTAACAACACAAAGCATTAGAGAACTTACCTTGACAAGTTTGATGGTCAGCTCAAGACAAGAATACAGATACCTCAGAAGACATGCAACAGAACTGACTGACAGTAGGACTTCTGCTGCCTTGTGCATGTATGCATCATCAACTCCCATGATGCCTTGCATGAGAGAGGTCATGATCTTTGCAATAGCACCAAACATGTTTTCACACCAGGGCAGAAAAGAGTGAAACAACTTCATTTAAATTTAAATTAGGGTGAAATTGTGGGGGGGGGATGTAAGTGAGGGAATCATTGTTCATGCCTACAAGCTACAGTACAGTATATAGAAAATAGGTTGAGTGGACTTGCTTTTTAAATACATATACGTATATTTTAAATAGCTGAAGACCGCCTTTTAAAAATCTTGATGTATAACGTCTTTGCTATTATATTTGCGTGTCTGTATATATGCTCATTTTTGTCAAAACTGGGGAGTCTGAACAAATAAACTTGAACTGAATTGATTTGTGACCTCCATCATACTGTACTTTCCTTTATCACTTCTCATTTTTTTCTATTCTATACAGTGCAAGCCTATAATAACAGGTACATTTGTGCATATAACTTTTGCCCATTATATTCCGTGTCCATTATATCCAGAAAAGGTGCAGCCTGTGTGTTAGGTGTGTCAATGTGTGTGAGCATGGACTCAGAGAGAATGAGAGCTTATTATAAAACTTCACATATTACTCAGAATCCTGCCTATCATATGTTTCTGTATTCTGTGTGTTTTTTTAAAGTTATTCAGCTGTCAGGAAAAATTAGTTATTTTAAGGAAATTTATTGCAGAAGGTAAAAAGAACATAATAACTCCATTGGTTGGATGTTGGGGTTCTAGGACACTAAGAACAAAGTGTACTATAAGGTTTTTGTTGAGCTATAAACATTAACTTTTTGTTTAGTTCATTTATTAATAAAAGTTAATGCAGCTTCTGTAGAATTATTTTGCTAGAAATGTTAGCGCTGTAGCTTCTCCATCTTAATTGCACTCCCCCCCACCAAAAAGCACTACAAATGCCCATAAAAGCTTCATAGTGTCCAGTATAAGCAATGTTTCAGTCCATTACAACCAGAGAAAAATACATTGGATTTGATATATTTGGTTTGGGAAATCAGTTTTTGTCTGCTATAACCGATTTTCCATTATAAGTGGAGTGTACTGTACTGCCTTCACCCCTTCTAGCTTCTCCAGCAACAGTTCCCACATCCTATGAAAGTCTGCCATCCTGAAGTTCAACATTTTTGTCTGTGACTTCTTTCTCTCTTCTAATATAACAGTAAATCACAAGTGTTGATGGTCACTGGTTCCCAACAGATCCTGCACTGTGACCCCCCCATCATCCCTGTTAATAAGGACTAAGTCGAGGATGGCCCACCCCATTGTAGGCCTCTTGACCCTTTGGGTCAGAAATACATCCAGGAGCTCAAAATCCAGCAGCTGATTCCTGTCAATGGCTGCTGCTGGGACCCTCCAGTCTACCTCTGGCATGTTGAAGTCACCCATTAGCAGCATCTTTCATTGCTTTGCTGCCTTTCTAAGTTCATCCTCTAGTTCCCTGCCTGCTGCCTCTTTCTGTGATGGAGGGCTATATACCACTCCCATCCTAATGCTCCCCCTATTTGTAACCACTTGTACCCATGCTGTACGTACTCACTGGCCCTCCCTACTACCCCCTCCATCTTTTCCACACTCCCTATACCTCCTACACAAGTCATGATACAGAATAGACCTCATCTCTGATCACTACCAGGACCAAGCATGCTGCTACCATCACTACCTGCAGGTCACCATTTTTGTTCCCCAGGCTCCTGTCATTAGCCCAAATAGCCCTCCACATCTCTTACTTTCCTACTCCCCTAATTTCCCTTCCCCCATCTTCCCTCTGCCCTCATCTTTAGTCCCTTGCCTAGCACCCCTTCCCTGCTCTGTCTTGGATACGCTGCAGCTCCTGCACCTGAACTTGTTCTGTTATCGCACTGTCTCCACTCTGTTTACTCACTGTTCCCACCCTTTTACTAGCACTTTTAAGAAGCTGCACCTATCAGTAACTGATCTGTCTCCCCATCTGCTAGTGTAGAAGTGCCTTGATGTGCTCTGTGAACTTGCACCCCAGCATTCAGGTGCCCACACTGGAGGGATTTAGGCTACCCAGTTTGTATAGCCCAGTGATGCACAACATATGGCACGTGGGCCACAAATGGCCCACACAGCAGCTTTCTGTGGCATGCGAAGACCTTGTCAAGTCCTTGGAGATGTTACGTTCATAAGCTCGTTCCTGCTACATTTCACTGCAATCAAGCATTTTTTTGTTTTCTTTTTATTTCTACCTGATCTGTCAGTAAAATAAAGTATTAAATAAGTCAAAGTAAAATAAAGTTTTAACAAACTACCTAACTAATGGTCATGTGCCAGAATGAGCTGCCACAGTACCACAACAATACCTGACATGCCTGATTTTCTCTGGTAACTCCTTTTGCAGTACTCGAGTTGCAGCTCCAGTGCTAAGTGAGATACTTTCTGGAAATTTTTGTTTCTCTGTTTGGTGAGCTGTCACTGCACCAGCAACTCCTTTTGCCATTACTTTTGGTCCAGATTCAGAGCAGTACCAGAGCAGGTGTAGAAATATTTGAAGAAGCAGCAATTCCTGACACCCTGCTGACAACACAATGAGGGTGATACTAAGTTTGCAGCTACTTTCAAGAGACTTTTTTTTTCTCCTTATGGTGGGCTATCACAGTGGTGAAAGTTTCATTGACTTCATCACTTCTGGGAACCAGCCAACACAGGGCTGTAATTAGCATACTGAGTGGCAGTGAGATGATTCATACTAGGATTCATACTAGGAGGTTTAAGAAATACAGAAGGCTAATATGGTGCACTTCTCCCATATTACGGGTTAATGATCCCATAACAAATTTCTTGTTAAGTGTTTATCTAATTTTAATTTGAATGTATCAAAACTATTATCTTCAACAATATCTCCTGGAAGAGAATACCATATGGGGATAATTCTCTGAGTAAAGAAATCACTTCTTAAAAGTCCTCTAGGATTTGTAAGCATAAGTTGAAATCTATGACTTCTGAGGCTAGTTTCTCTATGGTTTATTCTAAACCCCACTTCCGATAAGAGGGGATCTTCCCCAATGATTTTAAACATCAGTAACAGATTTCATACTGGATTTTATACTGGATAATAGGAAAGTCAAGAAGGCAGAGCCCATAAAAGGTTTCCCCACAATTCAGTGGCGGCAACCAAGGTTACCAACTTAATTTATGTATTTATCTATTCTGGTCTTAAATACCTCCACATTCTCTGCATCAGCTATTTCCTGCGGTAATCTATTCCACATACTAATTGCTCTAATTTTAAACCCATTTTTTGTATATCTGTCCTACACACTTTTTCCTTCAACTGCCTATTATGTTATCTCAGCTGATATTTTGAATTTTTAAATTATATTTCCATTTCCATCCTCATATTTTCATCCCCTAAGATTTTAAATAAAAAAGATAAAAGTCCACAAACCCAGCATCTCCAATCTCCCCTCATAATCCAGACCCTCACACCCTGAAATCATCTTTGTATAAGTCCTTTGAGACCTTTCCACCATTTTAACATCTTTCACCAAATATGGACTCCATACCTTTGAACAGTAGTCCAATAGGGGCCTCACTAAGGTCATATATAACGGCATCAGAACATCAAGGTCATATATAACGGCATCAGAACATCCTTACCTCTGGAGTGAAAACCTTACATAGAAACATAGAAGTTGACAGCAGATAAGGACCTCAAGGCCCATCCAGTCTGCCCATTTCTTTTTCTACCTTATAAATGTGCCATCGGCCTTTTTTCTGTCAGTGGCCTATCTATTCATACTCATTTGTATTGCTCCCTTATGCCTATCCCATGCCTGTTTGAAGCCCTGCACTATATTCATAGCCACCACTTCTTAAGGTAGGCCATTCCATGTATCCACCACCCTTTCTGTGAAAAAGAATTTCTTCACATTCCCCCTTAATCGCCCCCCCCTCTAATCTCATGCTGTGTCCTCTTGTCCTGCTATTTTCTTATATTTAAACATGTTAGACTCTTTCACCTTGTTAATGCCCTTAAAGTGTTTGAATGCCTCGATCATATCACCTCTCTCCTCCTTTGCTCAAGGGTATACATATTGAGCTCTGTTAATCTGTCCTCATATGTCTTCTGATGCAGTCCCTGCACCATTTTGGTTGCCCTTCTGGACTGCCTCAATTTGGTTAATGTCCTTGTGAGGTGTGGCCTCAATACTGCGCAGTACTCCAGATGGGAGCCTAACCAGTGTCTTGTAAAGAGGGATTATTACCTCCCTCTTATGACTTGTGATACCCGTACTAATACACCCTAACACCCCCTAGCCTTACCTACTGCTTTAGAGGTCTGCTTGGATGATTTCAAGTCATCAGTGATGATGATGCCCAAGTCTCTTTCTTCCTTTGTGACTGCTAGCAACTCCCCTCCCAGCCTATAGGTGGCTTCAGGGTTTCTCTTCCCTATGTACATGATCTTGCACTTCTTTGCATTAAATCCCAGTTGCCACTCTTCTGACCATTTTGCTAGTTTATCCAGATCTCTTCTCATTCTGCCCACCCCATCTGGATCATCTACTCTGTTGCAGATCTTGGTGTCATCTGCAAACAGACAAGCCTTACCCTCTAGTCCATCTGCAAGGTCACTAATGAAGATGTTGAAGAGAACTGGCCCCAGGACTGATCCCTGAGGTACCCCACTTGTGACTTGCATCTCTTCTGACCATATACCATTTACCACCACTCTCTGTTTTCTGCCTGTCAACCAGTTTGCCACCAGTTGACCAACTTCTGACCCACCCGAGCCTACCCAGCTTATTTATCAATCTTCTATGTGGAACAGTGTAAAAGCTTTGCTGAAGTCAAGGTAGGCGACATCAACTGCTCCCCCTTGGTCCACCACTCTGGTTACCCAGTCAAAGAAATCTATGAGATTAGTTTGACAGGACCTTCTTTGTAAACCCATGCTGTCTTGGATCATGTGCCCCTATGGATTCCAGGTGTTGCACTATCCTTTCCTTAAGGAGTGCCTCCATAATCTTGCCCACTACTGAGGTAAGACTGACTGGTCTGTAGTTCCCTGCCTCCTCCCTGCTACCACTCTTGTGAAGTGAGATCACATGAGCCCTTCTCCAGTCTTCTGGGACCTCTCCTGTGCTCAGAGACTCACTAAACCATTCTGCTAATGGCTCTGCCAGTTCCACCTTTAGCTCCTTAAGTACCCTGGGATGTATGCCATCAGGTCCCATTGCCTTATCCACCCTGAGCTTAGCAAGCTCTTGTAGGACCCTTTCTTTTGTGAAGGGAGTAGTGCTCACCTCCCTCCCCTTTGTCCATAGTGCTGAGCTGTGGGCCCTGCCCTACCTTCTCTTCAGTAAATACTGAGCAAAAGTATCTATTAGGATAGATGCTTTACGTGGTCCTCCTCTCACATGCTCCCTTTTCTCCATTAAGCTTAGCAATACCCCTCTGGACTTTCTCCTTTCACTAATGTATCTATAGAAAGTCTTGTCACCTTCTTTTACTGTTACGTGCTAGTGTTTCCTCAGTTTGGGACTTTGCCTGCCTTATTGCCTTCCCTGCTTCCCTTAGGGCAGTTTGGTATGCCTCCTATCTTCATCCCGCTGTGTTCCCTTATATTTCCTGAAGGCCAGCCTTTTGGCTCTGACCTTTCTGCTACTGTATTTGAGAACCAAAGTGGTTTCCTTCTTCTTTTGCACTTCCTTTCTGTCTAACACAATGGGATGTTGCTTCAAGTATTGCATCCTTAATGCTTGCCCACTTTGCCTGTACTCCCTCACCTGTGTTTCTTTTGCCAGGCTAGCTTAACTCTGTTGGCCATCTTATCAAAGTCAGATCCTCTGAAGTCCCATATTTTTGCCTTGGAATGGGATGATTTAGATGTAGTGGCCAAATTGAACCATACCATGTGATGGTCACTGGCCCCCAGGTGACCTTCTACCTGGAGATCTGTGATCCCTTCCCTGTTAGTCAGTACTAGATCTAGGATAGCCCTGTCTATTGTGGGTTGTTGTACCAGTTGTTTGAGGCCCTCCCCCTGCAGGAATCCACTATGTGTCTAGTTCTGGCAGATGTTCCTGCTGGTATTGACCAATCTGTATCCAGCATGTTGAAGTCTCCCATTATCAGAACCTCCCTTTAGCTGTCATGTTTTGTATATCTTCTAACAGTAATGTATCTATGTCCTCCCCTGGTCTGGGGCCTGTAGAAAACCCCAGTTCTTATGGCTGTCCCATTTCCTGTTTCAGGGTGACCCACAGTTCTTCTGGCTCCTTGTGTGTATTCTGAATTTCTGTAGCTTTGATATTTTCATTGACATACAGGGCCCTCCTCCCCTTTTGCACCTGGTCTCTTCTAGACAATACATAGCCAGGTACTGAAGTCTCCCAAGTGTGGTTACTGGTAAACCACATCTCACTAATTGCTACTATGTCCAGTTTAGCCTCTGACATTTTGCCTACAGATCTGGGATCTTATTTCCCAGGCTGTGAGCATTTGTACATGATTTTCCATTGGCCAGATTTTGGTGTGTTGAGTTGTTGGGTGAGGTTTGGCATTACCCCTGTGCGTCGTATGGGAGACAAATCTTTTTCTTACCTGGTGATGCAAATGAACTGCAAACATGCTGAATCCCTGTTTGACCACTAGCTGAGGGAGGGGTGTTCTTCCCATTCAATGTAGGGGTGCTGCACCCCTCCCCATTTGCTAGTTTAAATATTCTGCAAAGACATCAAACTTCTGCCCCAACTGACTCCTCCTTAGTCAGATGCAGTCCATCAAATTTAAAGAACTTTCGCTCCCAGAACTGTTGCCAGTTCCCTACAAATCTGTGTCCTTTTTCCTGGCACCAGCCCTTGAGCCAAGTGTTTAGCTCCCCTATCTCCCCTTCTCTGACCTTCCGTCCAACTGCCCCCCTCTCCCAGACTGGCAGGATCTCAGAGAAGGAGATGCCGGATGAAATGGATGATAGTTTGTCACCCAGCCTGGTCAGGTGTTCCTTGGTCTCCACAACTGACTGGCTGGCAAGATCATTAGTCCCTATGTGTACTAGGACATCAATGTTTTCTCCTTCTTTGTGAACAATTTTAGCAATGCGGTCAGTGTCTCTCCATGCTGATGTACCTGGGAGACATCTGACCATTACCCCTGGCTGGAGATGGGTATCAACTCCTCGAATCATGGAGTCTCCTATGATCAGAAGTTTTTTGGATTTCCTTTTTGCTTTTTTTGTTTTGGTTCCTGATTTGGGTGAGTTTTGTTGTGCTAGCTCCTGTGCCGCAGTGTCCTGCTCTGCAGTGTCTTTTGCCTCTTTGTTTGATTTCAGAGATAGAGGCAGATACCTGTTTGTAGTGTTTATATGGTTTTTGGAGGTAATATGTTGGAGAGCAGAGAGTGATGGGGCACCCGATTTGCCCCTCCTAACCACCTGCCAACCTCCTGGTCCAACTACCCTCTGTGGTCGAGGTTTTTCTGTTGGATGCTAGGGAAATGGCGGGTGGTTCTTATAATGTATTTCCTCTTGAATATGAAACTTGAGGCATGCAATCTCTGCCCATGCTGCCCGGAGCTGAGCCCTAAGATCTCCAATGGCCCAGCATGTAGGACAGTGTCCTAAATCCTGTAAGACTGTCCTTCTGAAAATTGTTCCACAGTACCTGCAGTTAATGATATCCATTCCAGATAAGTTGCTGGGTTTATAACCTAGTCAGAGTAATTAGAAGAAAAAAAATGCAAGCAATGGTTTGATTGTGTTTTGTTTTTGTTTAACTTGTTATAACAAGTTAAATTACTAGTGCCCCTGTAAATGAGCTCACCTTGTGGATGCCCCACTGATCTGCCCCTTCCTGCTCTGCCACAGGAAATGTCACAACTGTGGTACCCTATAAAAGGAGTGTAGTGTGGGGTGGTTGGGGATGGAGTGGGTGGCTGGACCTTCCCTGCCGAAAAGAAAACCATGGACAAAAGAACAAGGAGGTAAGAGAAAACAATCAGTCAACAACAAATGCAGTAACCCTGAAAGCTTATCCTAATGTTAGATAAAACTGTAAAACCTGTAAAGCACCACCTGTAATAATTTCAGAGAAGATATACGCTGTAAGAAACACTTTGCTACAGAGAAAAATAAAGCAATCAAATGTTAGCAACAAACAGTAGCAATCCCTGTAAGTAAAAAATAAAAACAACACCACACAGTAAATCTGCTTAGCCAAAAGAAGTTTTAATCCTTTTCCCTTGCTCTGGTAAGGTTCTCTACTCTGCCTTTCAAGCAGTCTTGGAAGGAAAGAGCTCAGGTGAAGCTAGGTGCCTTGGCCAGCAAACCAAGTCTTCTACCTCCAAGATATCAGCTAACCTGACCTTTTAACCTTTTAACCTTGTCTAATACCGTTTACTAAAAACATTGCCTTATTAGATATATTCCTGCATTGTATATCAATCTTTAAATCACCATGGACATAGATTCCCAGGTCTCACTCACACTTAGATTCCTTTAGTTTTATACCCTTCATATAATAATTTTGGTGAATATTTTTCCTTCCTATGTGAATTATGATGCATTTATCTTTATTAAAATTCATTTCATTTTCCTCCGCCCATTTCAAGATCTGTAATAAATCTCTTCCAAAACTTATCCTTTCATCAAATGTATCCACTACCCCTCCTATTTTCACATCATCGGCAAACTTCACCAACTTATTTTCACTACCTATATCCAAGTCACTAATAAATAAGCCAAACAGTAACAGTCCCAGCACCGACCCCTAGAGAACACCACTCCCCACCCTCTGAGGTTCTGATAACACTCCCCTAATCCTCACCTGTTGCTTTCTATCAGCCAACCATTGTTTCACCCATTTTACTATACTAGAATCTATTTCCAAATTAATAATTTTCTCTACTATCCTATTATGTGGTACAGTATCAAAAGCTCTAAGGGGAATAATTTTAGTTCCCCTAGTCTTTCATTGTATGTTATATGTTGGAGGCTAGCCACCATTTTGGTGACTCTCCTTTGCACACTTTCCAATCTATTGCTGTCCCTCCATAGGTAAGGACTCAATAAAGGGGAACAGTAATCAAATATTGGGTGAACATATGCTTAGTACAGTGGTATAATACAGGCTCTATTTCTAGAAGAAATCGACCTTCTTATACAACCTATAAGCTTAGTAGCTTTCTTGGCTACTTCTGTGCAATGATTACTAAACTTAAAATTGTTACTAATGAGGACCCTGAGGTCCCTTTCATTGCAAATACTTTTTAGTCATTTGCCATCCATATAATAATCATTGCATGAGTTGGTTTTGCCTAGGTGAATGTTAACACATTTTTCAGAGTTAAAGATCATATCATGTATCCTGGCCTATCTTTCCAATTTGAAGAGATTATCTCTCAGTTTATGGGACCCATCCATTGTACTAATATTAGATACTAGTTTGGTGTCGTCGGCAAACTTAATTGCAAAACTATTTAAATCTTTATTAAGATCTGAAATGAAAATAGAAAACAGGGTTGGTCCCAAAACAGAACCCTGTGGGACTCCACTAGTAACATATCCCTTATTGAACAATGACCTCATATTCTTACTGTCAGTTCCCTATCTCCCAACCATGCTTCAATCCAAGTAATGTGTCCTGTTAAGTTGTACCCTTTTCATACTTTCAATCAAAGAGTCATGGAAAACCTTTTCAAAAGCCTTGCAGAGGTCAAGATAGGCAACATCCACAGGCTTATGGTTCTCCAGAAGCGTGCTAACTCTTTCATGAAAAACGAGGTTTGTGGTCAGGCAACACCTGTGTGCTTTAAAGCCATGTTGTGAATCATCCAACAAGTTTTTGGGCACCATTTTGGCTTCTAGCCTATCTTTAATTATAGACTCAAGTGTCTTTCCCAAAATACAATTTAAACTAATAGGTCTATAGTTGATGATATTACTACGGTCACTTTTTTTTAAAGATCAGTACCACCACTACTTGGCGCCACTCATTTGGAACTTCACCTGACTCCAAAGACATATTAAATAGTATGTACAAGGGTTCCACCAACCAAGGTTCTATAGCTTTCAGAATTCTTGAATGGACAGCATCTGGACCAGGGGACGTATTCAGTTTAAGATTTTTAATTTGGAAATAATTTCCTCTTGAGGAATCTTTAAGGGTGGAACGTGTTGGGGGGGGGGGATCAATTTCCAAGCCAGGGGTATGGGATTTAGTATTAACATGTTTAGAACTGAATGTGGAGCAGAAATAGTTATTAAATTGACATGCCATTTCTTTGGGATCAGTGATTATATCCCAGCCATTTTTAATTGTGCCTATATTCCCAGACGCACACTTCTTATTATTAATATATGAAAAAAATATTTTTCCTTCATCATTCATATGTGCCAATTTAAATTCAATTTTACATTTTTCATTATTAATATCCAATTTACAATGTCTAAGTGCCTTTCTATACTTATGTTTATTACAGTTGTTGTTATCCCTTTTAAGTGCCCTAAACACCCTGGGCTGGATATTCAAACTGCGCTATTCTGTGGTGCAAGCCCTTGTGCTGCACAAAATAGTTGAGCAGGGGTGTGGCCGGGGTGATATTCAAAGGAGTTGCGCTATTGAGCAACTCCTTTGAATATCACCCCCCGGCCACAGCCACTGTGCATGGTGCAGTGGAACTTGCACCACCGCAAGTGGCCAGAGTGGAGCATTCAAGTTGCGGTGGCACAAGTACCATTGCGCCATGTGCAAATTTCCCATATTCAAAAGGTGACATGCAAATGGGGCCATAATTCATGCAAGGCACAGGGAGGGCCATTTGCATCTATTTATGGCCCCATTTGCATGCCATTAGCATGCAGGTGCACCGATCCCCGAGGACTTGCACCTGACACCCTGCCAGGCAGCAGCCATCAGGGACCTATGCCCCCTGCAGCCCGATCATGGGCATAAGTGTAAAAATCCCCCCTCCCCCCGACTGGCCCGATCGCGGGCATAAGTTTACATAAACCCACACCCCCACCAGCCCAATCGTAGGCAAGAGTGTAAATCAACCCCCCAACAGCCCAATCATGGGCAAAAGTGTAAATAAAACCCACCCCCACCAGCCCGATCGCGGGCTGCAAAGTGTTCAAACACCCCGAAGAACATATCCCTGGTGGTCCAGTGGACCTCAAAGCCTGATCACGGGCTGCAAAATGTTCAAACACCCCCCAAGGACCACCTACCTGGTGATCTAGTGGCCCCCCACCACCCACAAAGCCCCACCACCCGCTCCCCGTCAGCGGCGAGCGGCAGCATCCACCACCTGCCACCCACCACCGACCCAGACTGCGGTAGGGCTGCATGCCCGGTGGTGCAGAGCAAGAGCCAATGGGCGTGCAGCCCCCGCCATACAAGGCAGTCGGGGTGGGGTGGTGAGGCTTTAATGGTGGGTGGGGAGAGGTCACTAGACCACCAGAGTAAGTGGTCGCAGAAGTGTTAAAGCTGCTGCAACCATGATCAAGCTTTGAATCCCACTGAACCACCAGAGATATGTACTTGAGAGGTTGAGCTGCTGCAGCCTGACTCGAGCTGGCGAAGGTGGGTTGTTACACTTTTGCCAGCGATCAGGCTGGTGAAAGTTTGTTGCACTTTTGCCGCGATCAAGCTAGTGAAAGTGAGGCTTTGTGAACTTGATGCCCGGCGATCACAGCGAGTGAGGGTGAATATATAAACTTATGTCATTCGGGCTGATGAAGATGGGGAGTTTATGTAAACTTGTGTCCTGATCGGGCTAGTGGGGGGTGGGGTTTATGTAAAGCTTATGCCTGTGATCAGGCCAGTCGGAGGAGGGATTTTACACTTTTTGCCTGATCTACAGCCAGTCGAAGGGGTTGCGCTATATACTTACGATTGGGCTGCGGGGGGCACAGGAGTACGTTGAGGCCACCCACAGGTGGTAGCTGCTGTGTTGCACCCTGCAATGTGGCAGCTCACCTGTGGGTGGCCCTGATTCTCTCTTTTTTTTTTGCTCAAAGTTGTGCAGGCGCAGGTTGGGGGTTGCGCCTGCACAACTCTGCACAGCCCGCTGAATATCGGGCTGTGCAGTTTATGCATGGTTCCTCCCCCTCCGGTTGAGCATGCCTTCATTAGCATTACGCTGTTGCTCAACTTGACTTGGGGGGTGCAACTGCCTCCTGCTGAATATGGCAGAATGGCGCAATTTCGGACTTACGCAGGCGCAACCCTATTGCGCATGGCGCAACCCTTTTGAATATCCAGCCCCCTTTGTTTAATAGAAATTAATTTTTTAACCTTGTTTGTAAACCACAATGGCTTTTTCCACTTTTTGTTGTACAAATTATGATTTGGAATATAAATATATCACTGAGCGCAGTGATTTTATTTTTAGTTTTAAGCCAAAATTGATCAACAGAGGCATTGTCAGATTTCCAATCCCAGTTATAGAGTTCATCAAGTACATACATGCGATATCTCCCTCTTTATGCAGGAGACTCCTGTTTTTTTTTGACTGAACTCCCTCCCTCCCTCTTGGGAAATAAAATCTCCTGCTTAAGTAAAATTCTGTCCAAAATATCCATGTTTTTTGGTCAGATAAAGACACATAAAAATTAAATCAGTGATGAACAATGTATCTGATAACGGTATATAATTAGTTGTTTATTCTTTTTGGTGCTTATTCTTGACAAAATGAAATACATTACATTTTTGTAATGACTTTTTTCTTATTTTTTTGACGTCATTTAGGGACAAACTCATGACATTATGGCATCTCCCTACTAGTAGGCCAATCTCCCTCCTAATTTGATCCAAGTCTCCCTCTTAAGCAAGTTGGCAGGCCAATCTCCCTCCTAATTTGACCCAAATCTCCCTCTTAAGCAAGTTGAACATATCACATGTATGCAAGTATAGCTCTAAAGTTCACCTTACTAAAATCTTTGACAATGGTTATCCCCGATTCTCTAACCGAATTTTTGTCCAGAGAAAAAGTTATACTATTATGATCACTGTTAAACAGTGGTTCATGAGTTTTGAGATTGGATATATTATCAGAGATGTCAGTAATTGCAAGATCAAGTGTGTTATTACCTCTGGTGGGCATAGTGACTAGTTGCAGTAGACCATTTGACGTACATAGTTCAAGAACAGTATATTCTCGGGAACTGGGATGCTGTATGTAATTCCCAGTTGATCCCTAGTGTGTTAAAATCTCCAAGTAACATGATCTCTTTTGATTTCAAATGGCTTTCAGTGTTACTTAGTAACTGGTTATGGTCAAAAGAGTTTATATCAGGAGGTCTATAACAGACCACCCACAACTAGATTCTTGGAGTATTTATTTTTAATTTCCACCCACAATATTTTATTAGAATCATCTATATTTACATTTAATTGTCTGTATTTCAAATTGCTCCCAAGGTAAAGTGCCACACCCCCACCCCTTTTATTGGTCCTATCTTTGAGGACCAAATTGTAGCCTTGAATATTTTTACTCCAGCAAGAGGTATCACCCCACCATGTCTCGCATATGGCTGTGATATCAATATCTTTTGAGATTAGTGTTAGTTGCAATTCATCTTTCTTTATATAATGTAGGCTTCTAGCATTTGTGAGTAAAAAGTTGATCCTTTTTTATTGGTTTCTTTAGTAGGTTGTTTAACAATTGTAGTCTTCTTAGGCAATGCCTGAGGAGTAATCCCACCCTGACCCCAAACACTATTTTTTTGATCCATTGGGTGGCCCATTAATGGCCTGAAAGAAGATGTTGCCCAAACCTCTTGCACCATATTTGCTTAAGTAAAAACCATCACTACTAAAAAGAGTACTCTTACAAACAAATAATTCCCATGTTCTTAAACAAATTAAATAATTCTCCAGGCACCACCTCCATATGGTGGGCTGTCACTGTGGTGAAAGTTTCATTGACTCCATCACTTCTGGGAACTAGCCAATACAGGGCTGTAATTAGCATACTGAGTGGCAGGGGAAATGATTCAACTGCTCTGCAAGATTGGGGGGGTTTCAAAATACAAGGAACAGTGCTGATGCAATTGAAAGGTAAAGTCCTTATGGATCAGGGTGGGGAGATTGGAATTGGCATTGGTGTAAACTTCAGATTAAATTTCCTTACGGATTATTTTTCAACCACTCTGTGAGATCGGGGGTGGGGGGGAGTTTAAAACACACGTTGCTGATACAATTGAAAAGTAAGGTCATTATGGGTTGGGGAGGGAATTGGTTTAGCATTGGTATGTGGGAAAAGAATCAGTATTAATTAATGTTAGTTAAGTAGTGTTAATAAATAACCTGCTTGTACTCAATTAATGAAATGGCATAAAAATGGAATGTACCCCCTGGAATGTACCCCAGAGAATGTCCAGAGAAGGAGAGCAAACCAGTGACTGAGTGTGTCTTATCACATTTCTGCATTCTCCTTGTTATGTTGCTTATTTTGTATTTTTTAATTTTTTTATTGTTACTTTTAGTAACAAGTGGTTTATGGCAGGATAAACAAATAGACAAATAAATGTTTGTATGTTTGATTTACTTTGATGTTCTTTAAATTTGTCATCATGGGACGTTTAACTGTGGCCTTCAGCCAGTGGCCCTCGGCCTTGACTCAAGATTTTGGTCTGGCCCTACTCCAGAAAAAGTTGGGCACCACTTGTATAGCCTTTTATTCATCCAGGAGTGTCCCCAGTCTCCTACAAACACAAAGCTCTCTTCTCTGCACCATTTCTTCAGTCAGGTGTTGAAGTGAGTAATCAGGGGAAGCATCTTCTCTCCCCTATTCCAGACTGCCAGGACCTCAGAGAAGGATGTTGAAGTCACTGTCAGCTTGTGCCTTCCTCCTAACTTCCTAAAGCTATCTTTCACCTCCCCTAAGGGCCTACTAGCAGGATCATTAGTCCCTAGATGGACAATAACATTGAGCCTTTCACCCCCACGCCTAAGAAGGTCCTCTCTACCTTGTATAATCCTTCCCTGCTGATGTTCCTTGAAGGCACTTGACCATACCACTTCCCTGGTCTCTCACACCTACAACCATTTCAGTCTCCCTGACAATGGAGTCCCTTATTACTAATATTATTCGAGCCCTCTACTTTCCCTGGAACTCCAAGCTTCACTCAGGTGTCTCCCTAGGGACAGGTCTGGTATCCCAAAAGGCAACAAGTTCAGGTCTTTATATTGGGGGTAACAGACCTATGAAGTCATGCAGGGGAGCAAACTGGTTCACTGTCACTCCTTACAGGGGGCCCCACCCCTGCTCAAATGGACCATCCTCCTCCACCAACCACAGTCTACCCCATAGTCTGGACCCTAGGCATCCTTTGGGGAAGAGGAGTAGTGTCTACCTGCACCAGTCCTTGCTTGGACCTGGTCTGGAGAAAGCTAAGAGCCATATGGCAGGTTCTGCAGCAAGTACTGTAATCCAGCTGCAAACCAGGCAGCATCGCCATCTCCAGAGGGTCTTTCTGAAGATGGTTACTCTGCAGGTGTTGCACTCTACCAGCCCCCTTCCTATCTGTCCTGCCTCAGCTCTCCACATCCCCATATATTGTTCTCCTAAATTCCTGGTCCACTTACTGTCCCTAGGGGCTATTTACCTAGTGCCTACTACAGGTGCTTAGGCTTACTCCACTACAAGGACCTGTTTTTTTAGGGTACCCCAGAATTTCTCCAGGAGTCTTTTAAAACTAGTAATAGTCTACACCACTTTACCTGACTCCTGGATCCCACCATTTACATACTGTATTCCCTACTATGTTATTCACCTGGGAGTGATCTACCTACTTAATACTGCAAAATGAAAGACAGTGCACACCTTCCGGTACGTATGTGTGTTATGGTTGCTGCAGAGTCATTATAGTTTCTATAGTTTATTCAAGATCAGAAATTTGTAGCTCAGAAATAATGATTAATTTGAAATGAGTGCACAACATGTTACTAGTAACATTCTGTGACATAATTAGTTTGAATATTGGCTGGCCTGCCAGTGCAGAGGTAGAACTACCACCCACAATGCTAAAAACCTGGGTTCAGGAATAAACTGGGGCATCAGAGGGCTGGCTGGGGGAAGGAGGAGTGAGTGTTTCATAGGATGATCTCCTGCTTCAGTGAGGGAGAGCTATGCATCCCATTATTCTACCACCATGTGGGTGACCACTGGTGGTGGTGCAGGGAGTCAGTACAGGGATTGCATAGGGTAGAGACTGCATGTGCATCAGGTGAGTCAGGCTTGCCAGCACCCTGATGATACCGACATGATCTCCACATAAGGGGATCTCAGTGGAGGGAAATGACACTGGCCAGGAGTATGAAGCTATGTGTGTACTCTACATCCATCTTGGGCATCCCCTTCTGTCTCCCAGGTACATCCCCAGCTTTTCTCTCCACCATGGGCAGCTGGATAAAGAGGGGAAGAATGCCAAGGACCTGAGAAAAAACCGCAGCCTGGGGGGCAAGCCAGGAGCAATGCAGCAGTGTGTTGCAGGTGAGCTGTGGACTTCCAGGAAGTCTGGTACTGTAAGGGGAGCCTTGAAGGATGGGTAGGAAGTGCTGGCAGAGGGTGGAAGGAGGTCAAAGACAGGGCCCGGGGGCAAAAATAGAATTAAAAAAATTGGTTTACTACATATCAGAGTTAATAATATTTTGTAGTTAAAATACAGCCTTTTTGGATAATGACATCTGAATTATGTCATTAAAAAAGAAAATATTAAAGCTGAAAGATATCAGAAAATCTTACTCTTACACACTGACTGTTTGTATAGTCTGAAATGACAACTGAACAAGAAAATAATTACAGTCTATTTATATCTGGTGCCTTATTAAACTAAATGAAATTCCAGATGTGTGGACTGGAATGATCAGATAAGCTGCAGATTATTCTATTACTTCACAATTTAAGTGCTAATTGTCTAATCAGTTATGTTAAATTTAACATGGTTAGCCAGACCAAGGGTGAGGGAATGTAATATTTCTGATATGTTCACTTAAGGGGTGGGTGTTAACCTTAAATGACCAATGTAGCCCTTTTTAATCCAAATGAGGAGCTTTTCATTTAATATTAAATTAAATTACAACAAATGACATGGAGCTATTGTTGTTTAAATTGTTGTTATCTACACCAGTAGTACACAACAGATGAAATTATGCAATGACCTCCAAAACATCTTTGAGTCCTTGGAGAAATGGTTTGTGCTACATAAGCTGGTCTTAAACTACAAAAAAACCAAGACGATGCTGTTCTCAGGAATATAAGTAAAAAAAAAAAAAGATCCTTCCCCTAGTCAACCTAAATGATAAAGGAGATAAATTGGAACAGGCTGAATCTTTCAAATATTTAGGAGTCACCCTGGATGACACTTTATCATTCACTTCACACATGGATAATATTATTAGCCTTGCCAACAGAAAGCTAGGCGCACTGTTCAGGAATCACCTGAGCCTCACCACCAAACCCAGATGACTTGTAGTGTCCTGTACGGCCCTATGATCCTGGACTATGGCCTCCCATCTGCACAGCAGCTAGTTGACTCCATACTTAACAGAGTAAAGGTAGTGACTAATAAGGCTTATTGTTTTGTGCAGGGGGCTGACATGCTTGCCCATAGCTGCTCCCTTTATACCTTAGCTAACTGGCTCACCCTCCAGGAAAGACTAAGATATTAGACCTGTCAGCATGCAGAAAAAGCACTATTGGGTCTTACCCCCTTGGCAATTGGTAACCTCTTCCCCTCACTTAACAACCAATACACCGCCTATTACCTATACACTATTTCAAGGAATACCCTAGAAATACCTTTCCATAAAACTAGCCTCGGCAAGCACTCCTTTGCAGTAAGGGCAACTCTATGTCACAGCGATTTGCCTGAAACCCTTGTAGGTCTCCATAAAACTGCCCAATTCTAGAAAGCACTGAGAATAGAACTCACTAAAAGTTCCAAATGCACCTGTTACAACTAATTTGGTCCCTTTGGCTCATTTTATCTTCCCAGTTGCTTATGAACTACTGTGTTCATACAGGTACCTAGGGCTTCCAATACTTACTCCTGATTATGCTTCCCTGGAGCTGCTGTTTACTAGTAACTGTCTTTGCCCAACTGTTTTTCATATGTTCTTCTGACTATGCTCTACTTGAGTTGCTGTTTTTTTTTTCTGCTGACTACGCTCCATGTGAGCTGCTGTTACCATATTACTAACTGTAATGAACCCAAGATTATTGTTTTGTGTATCCTCTTCTTGTCTCAGCCATGGAACCATTGCAAATGAGCACTTGTGCTCAAAGGTGTACTTCAAATGATAAAATAAATAAAAAGGAAAACAATTCTGTCATATGAGTGCACTCAATAAAACTGACTGAGCACATACTAAGTGTGGCACCATAAAAAAATACAGATGGTACTTAAATTAAAAACATAAATTTCAAAACATTAAACATAATTTCAAAGATGAATGCACCAATTAACAGTGTATTATTTTTTTTATCCCTAGTGCTTTCTATTTTATGTCTCATCAGCTAGAATACTTACAGTTATGCAAAGTGTTTTCACTCACAGTTCATTTCCTATATACCTAAGGGTCGTGACTCCTATAGCACAGTCTGTAACAGCTTTAACACAGTCCATCCAATGACTAGATGAAAAATTGGATGTTTATGCCAATCAGCTGGTAGTGGTCAAGCAGAAAGTTGAGACTATAGGAGGCCCAGAGGAAGAATCTGTTTAGATGCCAGACAAAGCACTGGTGGCTGCTGCTACATCTGTGAAGGAACAAGGAGAGCTAAAAACAAGGATCAAGTAACTGGAGAACAAACACAATGCAAGACTCCAGTGTTGGAATACTTGGCCTCCCTATAGGAACAGAGGGGGAGGACTTGGTCACATTTCTAGAGTGATGGCTCCCAGAAACTTTAGGATTTGACTATGCAATGCCAGCAGCAAAGCTAGGGTGTGCAATATAGAAAAAATAATACACACAACCAGAATCCATGCACCTCCCACTGCTATTGAAAACAGGAGCCAATGCTTCATGCAAAAGGAAAATCCTTTTATTTTAAATCGAGTTCAGTCCTCAAACCATGTAAAAACACATGAAGACTGGGGAGATGCCAACAGGACCCCCACCAACTTCTACTGGTTTCACAAAATGCATCGTCAGGGAGTGTCCCATGGCCTACCTTCATCCCTCTGTATTATCCTTCCTTCTCCCATTTTAAAAGTATAGCTCTTAGGGTAGAAGAAGAGTTAACTGGGGGTCATCTGGGAGAGGGAAAGTTATGACAATATATTATATTCATTGGAATCTTAGGTACATTTGAGTCATGATATCCTGTGTGATGACATAGGAACATATGCACAAACACATCTGGATTCCATATATGATATATATACATGGATGTTATTAATTGAATTCATATTAAGGGACTGTATATGAAGTTGTTTTTTGAACTATATATATTTATATATTTATATGTGCATCGATTCTTTCGCATTGTTTATCATTTCCACACACCCAACATATCTTTCCTTATGTGTGCACCATATATTTCATGGGAATTGTATGATGTGTATTATAATCTATTATATATATATTCTTTGCAAAATACTACATTAATGCATTAGTTAGGGTTGTTATTAAATCATAAAAAGAAGGGAAATATGACATTATGTTTTCTAACCCTAACACCCCACCCCCACCCTGCACACACCAACAGGTGCCAGGTGTGCCTTGGGGAGGTCAGCACTAATGCTCACCCCATTATTCTATACTGTACCCATCTCAGCTTATTTACTTATGGAATGAGGTGAACGTTAAGGCTGATGACCCCAAGGCATCTCGATGTCTGTTGGTGTGTAGTGTGGGTGGTGTTAGTTGGAAACCCCTAAATATTTTCCGCCCTTTTATGGTTTGATATCAACCCTAACTGATGCACTAATGTAGCTGTTTGCAAAGAATATATATATATATATATATATATATATATATATATATATATTGCAAAAACTCTGTAAATGCATCAGTTAGGGTTGATTCCACACCAACAAAAGTCTGGAAGTTCAGTGTTAGAGTTACCAACCCTACCCCCACACACACACACACCCCACCCTCCATAGACCAACAGGCCTCGGGGTGTGCCTTGGGGTTGTCAGGCCTAACTCTCACCCCATTCCATTTGTAAGAAAGCTGAGATGGTACAGTATAGGAGAATGGGGTGAGAGTTAAGCCTGACAACCCCAAGGCACACCCGATGTCTGTCTCATATCAATGTGGTCCACATGTAGAATAATCAAGTGAGTAGCCAGGCCTCAAATCTGCAGTATGTGGGTGTAGCTAACCAGCCAATATCATTTACCCAAGAACTCCTGAGTAATGATTTCACTTGGACCCTTGTGCATGTCAGCAATAAGGCATGACAGGGTGTGCATTTCTACTAAGGTTTATACTACTAATGTAATGCTAGAAGCTAGCAGGCTGAGACCCATTATTGCTTCCATTATTCAAAAAAAATGTCTCAAATGAGCTCAATTTATGATGTAATTACCCAATCTTAGTTTAAAACACACTTTATTTTTAGCTGTAACTACATCAGCTGGTAGTTTGTTCCACAGTCTCACTACCCTATTAGTATAGAAGTATTTCCTAATGTTAGTTCGGAACCTTTTACTCTTTTTCTGTAAAGGGTGCCCTCTTATTTTGTACATCGTATTCTTGAACTCAGTCCCTAAATTGCACATTAATTCTAGGTCCAATATGATACTATATATATATATATATATATATATATATATATATATCAACAAAAGATCCTCACGTGCTCGGTGAGTCTCCAAGGACATTAGATTTAAAGCTTGTAATCTACCAGTATACTCCAATCCTTTGCCATCGGAGAGTGTTTTTGTGAACCTACACTGAAACTGTTCCAGTCTGGCCTTCTCACCCTTTTTGTATGGGGTCCAAATCTGGGAAGAGTACTACAAGTGGGGACATACGTATGACCTCTACAGCGGCAGCGTTGGGTAAGTTACTTTTTCTATTACTTTCTATTACTTTTGGAAACTTGTTCCAGAAAGCTCTGTGCAGTCACTAGCAAGGATGGAGAAGTACTAGAACAAGAATAATCTTATGGTGTACATCATTATGTCTTTTATACAAAAGTAATATCGAATTGTAACTGATTATATTTATTTGAAAGTAACTAGTAACTAACCTATTACTCTCAAAAAATGTAATCTGTTATAGTTTTTTATTCCTTTTATATTGTTTTTGTATGGAACGAAATACGTAACTGTAACTGTAAGGTGTACTACTTTTTCTAGTACTTCTCCATCCTTGCTAGTGACTGCACAGAGCTTCCTGGAACAAGTTTTCAAAAGAAATAGAAAGTAATAGAAAAAGTAACTTACCCAACACTGTACAGTGGCATCAAAACTCTACTTGTCTTGGAGACAATATTCCTTTTAATTGAATACATTACCCCATTAGCTTGCTTTATTGCGCTACCAGCCTGCTCCCTACTATTCATTTCATATCCTATACTGATACCCAAATCTTTCTCACAGGTGGTTTTATCCAAAATGTGTCCATCAATTTCATAGTCAAATTTGTCATTCTTAATTCCCAAGTGCATAACCTTACATTTCTTTAGATTTAGGGTCATATCCCATTTCTTTGTCCATGCCATAATTATGTCCAAGTCGTTCTGGAGCCTGACAGTCTTCCAAACTATTACAAGGTCCTCTGATCTTTGTGTCATCAGCATATTTTATATTTCAAGAACTAATGTCAAAGGTCATGTCAGAAATAAAGACACAAAACAGAGCCGGTCCAAAGACAGACTCCTGGGGGACCCCACTCATGTCCCTTCCATCCGATGACAGATGGCTGTTAACCACCACACTCTGTCTCCTTTTTTTAGCCACTCAGCTATCCATTGTACATATATACTCACTATCTTATAGGTCTGTAACTTTTCTAGTATTGCCCAGTGGGGGGGTAAGGTCAAAAGCCTTAGCGAAGTCCAAGTAGATAACATCGCATGGGGTACCCTTGTCTAGGTAATCACTTATTTTTTCATAAAAGGTTAATAGATTTGTAGAACACCTTCTGCCCTTTCTAAATCCATGCTGTGAGGAATCTATATTACCTAATGCAGTAAGTAACCTATCCTTAATAATCCCTTCCAAGAGCTTACAAACTTCACTGGTTAAGCTTATTGCCCGATAATTACTCATGTGCTCCCTGCTTCCATTTTTTACTCATGTGTTCCCTGCTTCCATTTTTAAATATGTATACCCTAGAGCAAAGAAGTGAGAGAGAGGTGATATGATCAACAAATTAAAAAACCTTAAGGGCATGAACAAGGTGAAAGATTCTAACATGCTTCAATATAAAATAGCAGGACAAGAGGCTACAGTATGAGATTAGAGGGAGGTCAATTAAGGGGTAATGTGAGGAAGTTCTTTTTCACAGAAGGGGTGGTGGATGCATGGAACGGCCTACCTTAGGAAGTGGTGGATATGAATACAGTGCAGGGCTTCAGACAGGCATGGGATAGGCATAAGGGAGCAATGCAGATGAGTATGAATAGGTAGGCCATTGACAGAGTAAAGGCCTACGGCACATTCATAAGGTAGAAAAAAAATGGGCAGACTGGATGGGCCTTGCAGTCCTTATGTGCAGTCAACTTCTATGATTCTATGTTTTTATGTTATACTTTCTTAATGTCCAATGTCTCTGCACATTCTGTTGCTGCACATTATATGTGTTGTTCTTAACATTTTGTTAGTACTGTACTCTGTATGGAACAGTTGTGTGGGATTAAAATGCCAGTTTAACTGTGTTGGAAACACTTCTGATGTTTTCATAACAGAAAACTGCAATTTAAAAAGAACATAACAATGCATTGTCACAGGGAGCTCCTGCCACTCTTGAGGACCAATATTTTCTTAAATCTATTGCAACAGTGCTTCCATTTCTTAGCCTAATCAATTCTTTACAATTTCTAGTCCATAAGGTTGGCCACCTATGGGCACCCCCTTCCCTTTTTTGACTGTGCTATAGTGTCCTCTTTAATTTTCCTATTTCCTCTCAGGTCCTCGTACAGGGAGGTTATTGTGGTGACCTCCAAATGTATGTAAAACAGGTTGTGTTTATCGTTGTTGGATTTAGTATACAATAGCACAATGTCATACAATACCTTGATGTATATACCATATGTTTATGAAACCTGTAAAGGTTGAAAATACCATGGCACTAGGTGTTTTTGATAATGGTAAAAAGTACTAGGTGACTATTATAGAAATTAAGTTAGTTGTACTTTTAAAATGCATGTAAATTGCTGTAAACTGAACAAGTTTGAAATTTCATGGTGATTTGCATATATCCCAAGATGCTTTGCATTATGGAAGTGTGTAGGATGCTGTATTTCTTTGAAACTTGATTTGTTGCCAATGCCCTTTGGGGTAACCCTTTTCCGGTGATTCTGCACTGAGGTTCTTTGTTTTTAGCTTGTTTTGTTTTTTTTTTCTTTTTGAGCCCCCACTACCCAAGCAAACTGGGCCCGGATAGGGATGAAGAGTTTTTACTAAAAAGTCGTTAGATCAGAGACCAGTGTCAGTAGGTGCTGGCTAAGTGCAGAGAAAGGACATACATAGTCAATTGTTGCAAACTGATGTACTGAAGAAGAAATATGGCATTGCAGAAGCTTATTTCCTGTCATTTGAATAAACATCACACAGAGATTGTATGTTGAACCTGAAGTTCGGTGTCTGGTCCATCTGTTATCCCACAACCCCTCCACATGCATCTGTCTTTTATTTCAATTCCTTTTTTCCAGTTGTTATCAGAGTAGACCCTTAGTTATATTCAAAGAATTTGGCTAGTGCATCTCGTATTGCTGATGCGTACCTATTCATAGCAGCCAAAGACATTTCCTCCACAGGTGTACAATCATTGTCATCAGGCTGCTGGAATAATTTGTTGTCCTGTTCAGGGATCCAGATGCTCATGAAATGCTCTCACTTGCTCTCACAAACATTATGTAGTGCACAACAAGCAGCAATTACGTAAGGTACATTTTCACTGCTGCACTTACTCCATTTAAGAAAACATCTCCACCTCCCCCTCAGGTGGCCAAAGGCACACTCAACTACCATGCATGCTTTACTGAGCCTGCAGTTGAAGCTCTGCTTCATAGGATTTATGTAATCTGGGTAAGGCTTCATAAGCCATGGCAAGAGAAGATAGGCAGGGTTTCCTATTAACACAACAGGAACAGTGATTCCATTCATGTCCCATGTCAGCAGTGGGAATTGCTTAACACTCTGCCCCAGTTTGAATAAGTTGTTAGTTTTCAGAACCCTTGCATCATGTGCCTTTCCAGGCCATCCCATGTGATGTCAAAGAAGTACTGATGGTCTACAACTGCCTGCATTACTACAGAATAATATGACTTTCGGTTGTAGTACTCAGCAGCATTGCCAGGTGGTGATAGGATTGGGAAATGGGTCCCCTCAACCTCATCACAACAGTTAGGGAAACCCCACTCTATCTTGAACCCTTGCTCAATGTCAGGTACATTCTGGATGACAATCATTTTTGGCAGAATTACTTGAACAAGTGCCTTGCAGACCTCTATGACAGTCTTGCCCACTGTAGATCTTCCCACTCTAAAAAGACGGCTGAGTGTCCAGTATTCAACATTAGTAGCCAAACACCACGATGTTATTGCCACTCTTTTGTCCACAGATACCACCAGATGCAGCTTGGTACCCATTGTCCCAATGTATGGCTGTAGTTCTGTACAGAGAAATGTGAATGTGGCTCTGGACATGTGGAAGTTGGCTAGCCACTGCTACGCTAAGGGGGACAAAGCCATGGGTCCAGATGACATACATCCAAGGATCCTCAGGGAACTGAGAATGGAGCTCATAGCCCCTCTAGTGGACCTGTTCAGTGAGTCCCTGGACACTGGAATGGTCCCAGAAGACTGAAGAAGGGTAAATGTTGTCCCTCTTCATGAGAGTGGCAGCAAAGAGGATGCAGGGAACTACAGACCAGTAAGTCTTACATCTGTTGTCGGGAAGATCATGGAGTCACTCCTAAAGGAGCGGATAGTGGAGTACCTGGAATTCATTGGAGCCCTAGATCCCAGGCAACATGGTTTCATAGCAGGAAGGTCCTGTCAAACAAATGTGATCGATTTCTCTGACTGGGTGACAAAAGCAGTGGACCAAGGGGGAGCTGTAGATATTGCCTACCTTGATTTCAGCAAAGCCTTTGATATCGTTCTATACAGAAGACTGGTCAACAAACTCAGAAGTCTGTGGGTGGGCCACAAGGTAATAAGATGGGTTACAAACTGGCTAGGGGGCAGAAAACAGAAGGTGGTGGAAAATGAAACCCACTCAGACAAAATGGAGCTCACCAACGGGTACCTCAAGGTTCAGTACTCAGGCTAGTCCTCTTCAATGTCTTCATCAGCAACATTGCAGATGGGCTGGAGGGAAATGTTTGCCTGTTTGCAGATGATACCTAGATCTGCAACAGGGTAGACATGCCAGAAGGGGTGGAAATGATGAGAAGGGACCTGGAAAAGCTGGAGAGATGGTCTGAAGCGTGGCAACTGAGGTTTAACACAAAGAAGTGCAAAATCATGCACGTGGGGAGTAAAAACCCAGGAGCAAACTACAGGATGGGGGGATGAGCTGCTGACACTTACAAGGGAGAGAAAGGAACTTGGGGGTCATTATCACAGCTGACTTGAAAGTCACCAGGCAGGCAGCCAAGGCAGTTGGGAAGGCAGGTGGGATGGTGGATTGTATTGGGAGGGGTATCACAAGCCACTGGAGGAAGGTAATAGTTCCACTGTACAAAACCTTGGTGAGGCATCATCTGGAGTACTGTGTGCAGTTCTGAAGGCCACACCATCATAAAGACATCGACAGGATGGAGGCGGTGCAGAGGAGGGCGATGAAGATGGTCAGAGGGTTATGGCAAAAGCCTTATGAGGAGAGAGTGAGGACCTCAATATGTACACCCTAGAGCAAAGGAGGGAGAGGGACGATATGATTGAAATGTTCACGTACCTCAAGGGTATAAACAAGGTTAAAAGGGGAAACTTCCAGTTCAAAAAGAATGTCGGGACCAGAGTACATGACATGCGACTAGAGGGAGGCTGATTAAGAGGAAATGTGCAAAAGTTCTTTTTCACTGAGATGGTCGTGGATGCATAGAATAGCCTGCCCCAGGAGGTAGTGGCTGCATGTATGGTGGCAGAATTTAAACATGCATGGGATAGGAATAAAGGAACACTAGTGATGGGAATGTAAAACTACAGGCTATGCTCATGTAGAGTCATGGACTGCTTTTACAAGCAATAAAATGGGTAGACTGGATGGCATTGGCAGTCCTTATCTGCCGACAGTTTCTATGTATCTATGTATCATTCCAAGTCTGCAGTACTATGTGGTCTCACCACGTGGAACTGTTCTCTCTGCACTATACACCACATTCTACAGAGCCCACTGCAAATGCACATGCTATTACATTGTGCAGCATAGTGAGGCTCCCAATTAGCTTTCATGTCATTATACGTAATCTGGCAGATCTGAGTCGCCTGAGCATTTACCTTTTCTGCTGCCTAATACGTAGTTTCACCTTGTTAGTGAGAAAACAAGCTGTCAGCAGCATAATAACACACTGAAGCATGGAGGGGGGCACCATGTTGTTGACTGTTGTTTACATGGCAACTTCCCATGCTTCATGGGAAAACTGCTGCCAACATCCTCACGTCCCCTGATGTATTGTGTTACAGAGAAGCTTCTCACACACAGCATGGCTTCAACGTGGCCAGGAAGCGAGTGGAAAGCATGTTTAAAGATGCTTCCCTTTTGGGAAATGTAGACGGGAGAATACTGTGTTAAAACACGGTTCAGTGCCAGTATGGATGTCAGCACAGTAAGTGCGGTAACGGTTTAAAAACCATTACCAACTTTTTCTTTCAAGTGTGGACAGGACCTATGTCAGGAGTTTGGTCTGGCAGGTGTAACTAATTTAAAACAAACTGCAAAAAGTTTACTAATGTTTAAGATAAAAAGGGTCATGTACAGAGGCTGGAAATATGGATTATCCCAGCACCGTTTATGGTACTCAGAGCATTGCTCACCAATGGAATATTCTCCTTCCATCCTATAGGCTGATGCCTGATCCATTCGAATATGAGCTGGCCAGAGACCATCCCTCAGCCCAGCCCCAATTCTCCAGTTTAGTTTGTACATCCTTAGAGGCTGATCGCAATTCAAGACTGCTCCCAAACTTCCAGGTATTTTAAAATATAGTTCTTAATTTCTCTGTCTTTTCTTCCTAGCCTTTGTAAGTTTTTAAAATTTCAAGATACAGGCATTTGATTCCTTGGTCAGAGTGTAGGTTATTGGAAACATTTTTTACCTTTTCTGGATCTAACCTGTTTTCCCTCGGGAATGGACCCTCCTGCAGCATCCAGCCCTGGTGGTTAAATATTTAGCTGTGGCTACTTTTTAGTTCTGGACCCTCCTGCATTGTCCATCCTGTCTACTTTGTATTGCCTTAGCTCCTTATAGCTCTGGACCCTCCTGAAGCATCCACATCTAACCAATATATTTATTTATTTGAATTTTGGTAACCAGGTAAGCCAACTGAGACAACACAGTCCCTTTTTCAGAGGTGACCTGGGAAAAACAATATATATAAAATATAGCATAGTTTACAAAGAAAGGGCAGGATACATTGGCTTAGGTGACAACGAATTCAAGGACAAATGGATAGCAATATATAAACATCATATAAGTTATGCAATAACACAATAGGCAAACATAATATAAATATATACTGTATATATATATATATATATATATTAGAGGCAAAAAACTCCGTTTAATGCATTAGTTAGGGTTGTTCCACAGCAACAAAAGTGAGGAAATTCGCTGTTAGGGTTGAAAACCCTAACTCCGATTCACCCCCCAGCACCACACACACAGAGACACACACACACACACACACACATGCAAGTATGGGGGAGGACCAAGTCAGCACAACCAATGACAGACATCCAGCAGCAGGTGACAGAAATAACAAACAATTGTCTAAATGTACTACGAGACATCCCCACCCACCTGACCAGGTACTGCATGCTCAGTGGAGATCAACAGCAAAACTGAGGCCATGTACACCAAACGACACATCCCTGATTGCAGCTGCACACAACGCATCACACTTAGTAGTTGTATGGCCTTACCTACGATGCCCTACACCACACCACAACTGGTACTGTGCCGTTAGTCAATATAAATGCTGAAGGTGCATGATGACAGTTGTAGAAAGGTTTTAACACTAGTGAGTATACATTAATTAAGAGAAGTACATAAATTAACTACAAGACACTAGCATGCTCAAGATAAAAGTAGTGTTACATTTAGTATGTGATTTACATAGTAGTACATTTACTGCAATGGTTTACTCAAGATAGAGAGGCTGATGTAAACGTATGGAAAGCATTGCCTGTTCAACGCTTGTGAAATGTGACTGCCAGTATCAGATGCACTTACTGATGAAGGTGTACTGCTGATGTACATACATAGACCTTCAGTGTGTTTCAAAACTAAAGATGCAGTAAGTATTCTTTGTAAGAAACAATGTAATTGCATGGATCAGGCCAAGCAACTTCTAAATATCATAGCACTACTGAGCCAACAATGACGTACCTGTATCGGAGATGTCTATAGGATAGATTTTCCTGTAGGCACCATACCTCTCAACCTTTCTTCACCAAAATGTGTGACACAATGTGTGACAAATTAGCAAAATGTGTGACATATCGTCTAACATGGCACTGCAAGCTCAGAACACTATAGCTATCAGTGCACTAACATTCATAATTTTTTTTTATAACTGAGCATAATAGATTATTATGAATTTCTGCTTTAAAGTCTCAGTGGGGAATGTGGAATATCACCTTCCCGATGATGGACAAAGGGTTTCTGAGAGGTAAAATGAGTGACGTACCTCATAATGTGTGACAGCTGAGAGGTATGGTAGGCACTTACTGAGTATGTTGTACCTGAGAAAGACAATCTCATTGCATCTGTGATGACTAACTAATTCAAATAGTGATACATTTACTATTGTTGCAATGAGTGATCTATGCCACTTATGGACACAGTGTAATTTTTTAAACAGTTGTTTCATACTCAGGCTGTATGCCTAGTGTTTGGGTTTGCCACACTTCTGTCACTGATGCTATCAAAGTGATAACTATGTTAATTGTGGTGCAACAGAAATCAAGTAGGTATAGTGTAGATATAAACAGAATGTCTTTTAGTATTGATTTAACTCACAATGGGGTAAGTGTACTAGGACAGCAGGGGTTATTCTCTATCACTGACTCTATCAGTTATAATCACACTAAGGTTTCGATGACTGTAATGATCAAGTTACACTGTTCATCTTCATGAGTTCATATTCACAGCCATTCTCCAGTAACTAGACAGTCTATGGTGTAACTGGGTCAGACACTTGTGTTGCAAAGCTGCTGCAGTGCCTAGCAGAGGAGAGTATCTACTCATAAAGACAATTAAGCAATAGAGCATGACCAACAGTTATGTTAAATGGTCTGTTAATCACCCTGTAGGGGTTTAATGTTGAATGAGGCGAGCCGAAGTGCCACATGTCGCTAGACAGTGATAAACTGACCATTAACATAATACCTGGGAGTGCTTATTGCTATCATAATAAAACTGTTTTTTAAACAACATTAAACCATGTTCATCATATGGTTAGGCTCTACATGTATCTTAATAAAAACTAAACATAAGGCTGTTACAATGTTTACAGTCAATTAGAAAGCTGCATTTCTCAAACCCTTGTTATAATCAGAGATATTATACCTGTACAACTCCTTGGTTTTGCTCAACTCTATTGCTCAGGTGGCCCACCACATGTGGTGTGGTGTGGTGTGGGGCATCAGTAGGTAAGGCCATACAACTACTAAGTGGGTATGCTGTGCAGCTGCAATCAGGGGATGTGTACGTTTGGTGTACATGGCCTCAGTTTGCTGTTGATCTCCACTGAGCATGCAGTACCTGGTCAGGTGGGTGGGGATGTCTCGTGAGTACATTTAGACAATTGTTTGTTATTTCTGTCACCTGCTGCTGGATGTCTGTCATTGGTTGTGTTGACTTGGTCCTCCCCCATACTTGCATATGTGTGTGTGTGTGTGTGTGTGTGTGTGTGTGGTGCTGGGGGGGGTGAATTCGGAGTTAGGATTTTCAACCCTAACAGCGAATTTCCTCACTTTTGTTGCTGTGGAACAACCCTAACTAATGCATTAAATGGAGTTTTTTGCCTCTAATTTCCCTTCTTTTTGAGAATGATAACGAGAAATAATGAATGTGATGCAGCGGCGGGAGCGCGGGGCCCTGATGTCTTATGGCATAGTAACAGGAACAGCAACACAAACAGAAACACTAACAGTGGTGCACATGGTAATGCAAGCGCAAATGAGAACAGAAAGGGTAACGCACACGGTGGCGTAGATGGGAACGGTCTGCCACGTGATGTGTTGTCACATAGTAACATGGTGCCTGCAAATGGAAATGTCAGTGGGCATGGTGACGCAAAGTGAAACAGAAAGAGAAACAGTACTGAGACACAAATGGCAAAAATAACAGAAAGCATAGCGCAAATGAAAACGCAAAGGATAACGCACATGGTGGCGTGATGTCAATAGGGGTGAAACGGGACGGAACCGCAAGCGGAAAGGGCAACATTAACAGTAATGTAAGCGCACAGGCTGGTTTTCCCCAAAAGCTGAATAGAGAAAGACAGTGAGTACAAAGAATGTATGCATAGTAATGGGTATCGGAGCAGAAAATGAGGACTTGGAATACTAAATAGGTTATATCTCAAGAACCGTACGACGTAGAAAAAAAATTTAAAAGTCATATGATTTATGACTGTCCTGGCTAGTTTTTTACTTAGCTCCTGTCAGGGGGCTAAGAAATTTTCCAACCAAAAGTCCATATCTCTCGCACTTCAGATACGGCCTGGAAAGGCGCGGCTAACTGTAATGTTATCCTATGGGAAAAAAAGAGAAGTTTGGAGCGCCATAACTTTGCCTCCCTGTAATATTTTTTCACCACACCACTGAAAGGCACATCTGTGGGCAGTTGGCTGTCTTCCCTCCAAATTTCAGGAAAATAGACCAAAGCGTTATTTTGCAGCAGGGTGCCAAAGGATTCCTGTAATGCGTCGGGCGCTGTAATGTTATCCTATGGGAAAAACCGTCAACTTTGGAGTGCCGCAACTTTGCTGCCATGTAATATTTTTTCAATACAACACTAAAAGGGCACATCTGGGAGATGTCGGCCGCGCCCTCCAAATTTCAGCCCAAAACTCCCAACCGTTTTTGGCAGTGCAGTGCCAAAGAATTGCTGTCTTTTCCACAGACTAGAAAACTACTGTCGCATTTGCAAAAGCTTGCAGAAGATTTGCAACACTATGGAGCACGGAAGTACTTTTATGAAAAGTACTTTTTCCAGAAATTTGAAAACATATTTCTGAGGTGTTTTACCCCAAAATAAAGACATGGCCAGCATCCTCAGGGTCCGACTAGATGAATACAAAAGAATTAGGTTGCTAGAGGGGCCCAAATTTAAATGCCAAGCATTTTTCTGATCACCAACTGAAAACAAAATGGCTGATTTGCGAAAGTAACAGGCCCATTTGCGAAAGTAAAAATGCATTTGCGAAAGTGTTGAACTTTTTGTTAACTTTTCCCATTGACTTATAATGGGAAATTGTTTTTTGAATAACTTTTGAACCGTTTAATATTTTTTCACCAAATCTTTGAAAGACACATCGGGGACCCTGGCTGCACGTTCCCTGAAGATTTCAGGCCAGTCGTGCAAACCGTGCGACCTGTACGCGTGACCGTAGAATTCCAGAAAAAGCGTAAACGTACGTCCAAATCATGCTTAATAACTCCACAGCTGTGTATCCAACTGGTACAAAACTTAGCAAATCCCAAGGACTATGGATCTTGATCACGTATTCCAAATTTCAGCCAAATCCGTCAAACGGTTGCAAAGTTATTAAGGTGCAAAGTTTTGGGGTTTAACATAGAAATGGCTCTCAATCTTAACTGTGGTAGCACTACCTGTATACTATATATATATATATATATATATATATATATATATATATATATATTTTTTTTTGATGTTAGGGTTGAAACCCTTTGCATCCCTCAGCCCACCCCCAACTGGAATCGGGGTGTGCATTAGGGGTCATCGGCCTAAGTGTCACCCCATCATATGTGGAAAGAAGCTGAGGAATAGGAGAATGGGGTGACAGTTAGACCGATGACCCCAATGCACACCCTGATTCCAGTTGGGGGGCTGAGGGTGCAAAGGGGTTTCAACCCAACATCAAATTTCCTCACTTTGTCGCTGTGGAACAACCCTAACTGATGCATTAAACCGAAGTTTTTGCCTCTAATTTGTCTTCTTTGAGAATGATAATGAGAAATAGTGAATGTAATGCAGCGGGAGCACGGGGGTGATGTCTTGTTGCATTGTAACATTGTGCCCACAAACGCAATCGAATGCGCATGATGACGCAAGTGAAACAGAAAGAGGAACAGTACTGTAGACAGAAATGTTAAAAACAACGGAAACGCAACCGCAAATGAAAACGCAAAGGGTAATGCTGGTATGAACGTGAACGGTAATGAAACGTAATGGAACCACAAGCAGAAATGGTAATCGAAGAGTAATGTAAGTGCACAGGCTGGTTTTCCCAAAAGCTGTATAGAGAAAGACAGTGAGTAGAAAGAATGTATGCAAAATAATGACTCTCGAACACAAAAATCAGTAGTTGTAATAGTAAATTGCTTATATCTCAGTAACCGTACGACATACAGTAGAAAAAAAAATTAAAAGTCATATGTATTATCACTTTCCTGGCTAGTTATATACATATGGGGGCTAAAATGTTTCGACAAAAACTCTGTATAGCGCATCGTTTTCGAATACAGGCCCTCAAAGGCGTGGCAAACGCCGTAATGTTATCCTACGGGAAAAAAACAGAAGTTCGGACTGCCATAACTTTTGAACAGTTTAATATTTTTTCACAAAATCTTTGAAAGGCACATCAGAGGCCACAGCTGCGTTCCTGAAGATTTTGGGCTGGTCACAAAATGCAGGCAACTGTAGGCGCCGACCAGAATTCCAGAGAAAAGCGAATGTGCGCAAGAGATCATGCTTAATAACTCCGCAGCTGTGTATCTGACTAGTACAAAACTCAGCAGATCCCAAGGCCTATGGTTCTTGATCGTGTATTCCAAATTTCAGCCAAATCCGTCAAACGGTTGCAAAGTTATTAAGGTGCAAAATTTTGGGGTTTAACATAGAAATGGCTCCTTAACCCTAACTATGGTAGCATTACCGTGCTACCATAATATATATATATATATATATATATATATATATACACACACATATATGTGTATATATATATATATATATCACATATGTTACACAATGACACTACAGGAAAATGCAAAATAGAAACTTATTCTTACAGTGGCAGACACAGAGAGAGAGCATACAAAATGGCACAGAGCAAGCAGCAACAAGGCCAGACAAGGCTTAATATAGTAAAGTATTCAATCAGGACGGAGTAACTTCAGAATGATAGATTAGGAGAGCACAGATCAAGTTCCGAAGGGGAGATATCTGTACAGTTAGGGGAGTAGAGGGGAGTCAACTGGAGCAGGTGTGGAGAGAGGAGGCAGCGAGGTGAGAAAGTAAAGAGGATTTAAATATTGGGAAGGAGGAACAGGATAGTAGGGGGTGAGGTAGAAAATTCCAGGCATGGACAGCAGAGAAGGCAAATGATCTAAGGGCCACTACTAGCCATGGTTTGGTCATAACAAGCAGGGGTAAGGAGGTAGACTTAAGAGCTCACTGAGGTTGCCTAAGCCAAATGAATTCACCAAGGCAGGGGGGAGTGTATTTATGGACCAGTTTGTGCATTAGGCAGAGGGTGGCAAGACGAGGTTTAGATTCATAGGTTAACCAACCCAAGGACGAAAGGACATCACAGTGGTGATAACAGGCATTGACTTCCAAAGCGAATCTACCCACCCTGTGATATGCCTGTTTAAGACGGGATAGGACTGTAGTGTTGGCTGCAATCAAGAAGGGTGCACAATAGGTAAGTAGGGGAAGGAGTGAGGCAGCTGCGATCTTATGATGAGAAGCCAATGTGAGTAGGGGACTGATACAGTAAAGCAAGCCAAGCTTTTGGTTTATAGATTTCATAAGGAGGTTGACGTGTGTCAAGAGAAAGTACTGTATCAAGAGTAACACCCAGGTATTTAAAGGATAGAACAGATTCCAGGGTATCACCATTGCAAGCGAGGATCGCGGAGGGGGGGATAGCTATGTGAAGAGGAGAGAGGAAGGGAGAACACCACACTTTTGGTCTTTTTTGTGATCAGGACAAGTTGCTGTTCAAGGAACCAGTCCTCAAGAGCACACAAATCTCACGCTAACATGTTGTTACTCCACCCAATGTCAGATGAGGAGCGGTAGATAATGACATCATCTGCATAGAGATGCACAGAAGCTACTCCACAGTTGTTAGGTACAGTAGTAGCCAGAGACATTGCCAGCTATTTCCAGATATTTTGCAAAATGTCTGAAGAGTTTCTCTCTGCTGCCCCTACTGTGGAAATGCAGAAAGCAGGAGATATTTCTGTAAACATCACAGAAATTTTGGGAAATATCTGGCAGTGTCTGTGGCTGCTACTGTAACTCGTTAATGAAGAGAGAGAATAGGAGTGGGCCCAAAATGGAGCCCTGATGTACTCCATGGGAAATGTGTCGGAGGTTGAAGAGAGAGCCAGCCCACTTGACCCTTTGAGAGTGGCTAGTAAGATAACTCTATACCCAAAGCAAAGCATTGGTATTGAGACCAAGAAGGTGTAGCTGATAGAGCAGAAGTCCATGGTTGACCAAGTCAAATGCTTTGATCAAATCGACAAAGATAGCCCTAGTGACCAGGCCTTTGTCCATGACATGAAACAGATCGGAGGTGACCTTGATTAAGGCAGTAAGCATGCTATAATTTTTCCTGAAACCATGCTGGAATGGTGAGAGCAAATGATGGAGGTCAAGGTATTCCTGCTGGTGGTCATATAGAATGTGTTCCTGGATTTTGGCAAGGGGTAGAAGACTGAGATGGACCTGTAATTCTCAATTGCGGTATTTTGGCTGCCCTTGTGTACTGGGACTACAACTGCAACTTTTCGCTTATCTGGGATGGTGTTTGAGAAAAAGGACCTGTTGAACAAGTCTCAGAGCAGGCTAGCTAGGGCAGCAGCCCCCAACTTAAGAAATCTAGGTTCAAGGGTATCGAAGTCAGGAGAATCATCAGTTTTCAGGTTAACAAGTAATCGGGTAACTTCTTTAAGGATGGCAAGTTTCAGGTGAAAGGGTGGGCAGGCATCAAGATTTACTAAAGGGAGAAGGTCTGGTAATATGGGAGTGCAATTGGTAAAATGTGAAGTATAGCTATGAAGGTTAGTGAAACATTCATTGAAACCGGCTGTGATGGAAGGAGGGTTAGAAAGAGCTGCATCCTGGACAGTGATGGAGCAAGGGGCTTCCATGGATTTGTCCTTAATCAGTGAATTCAGCTGCCTCCAGAATTCCTTAGGGTTGCAGAGATGTTCTGTTTGGAGAGACCTGTAATGCTGGCATTTGGCCTTAATAATTTTGCCCTTACACTCTTTCCTGAGCTGTCTGTAGACTTGCCAGTCAACAGGCATCCCACTGCGTTTATAGTTCTGCCAGGCTTTATCTCTTGAGATCATAAGTTTCCTGAGCTCCCTGGTAATCCAAGCAGCTTTTAACCCTCTTGATCTACACTTTTTCAACGGAGCATGACTGTCAACTATCACTGTGAAAGTAGATATAAAGAAGTCAAGGGTTTGATTAATGTCAGGAAGAGTGTTAATGGGTCCCCAGCTGGCTGCATTTAAAGACACAATAAAGGCTCTTGGGTCAAAATGGGACATATCCTGTACCTAGGAGATCTTTGCAGGGGGTCTAGGGGAGTTATTGTGCCAGATGCAGTAGGTGGGAAATGATCACTTATGCTGTCAGGGAGAACACCAACATCTTTAACCCAGTGAGCACAATTGGCGATCACCCAGTCAAGCAAGGAGTGGTTACCTGATTTAGTGGTAATTTGAGTCAGTTCATTAATAAGTTGAACTAGTACTGTGATTCCTCTTTTTGGTTCTGAACCGTCCTGCGGCATTCAGACAGACTGAAAAATATGGGGATCTTTTACAAGACTGGACCCTCCTGCAGCATCCAACCTTTCCACTACAATAGTTGACCATAGTGCTACTTGTACCTTTGTACAAGTCTTGACCCTCCTGCAACATCCAGCCCTGCCACAAACTTAGTATTTCTGGTGCCTTTTCACAGGTCTGGACCCTCCTGCAGAGTCTCTGCCTGACTCCTAGTATGTTTTTCCTGCAGTGATGTATTGGCTCCCTCCTTGTGCACCTAAGTAACTGTTTTTCCCTACTGCTGTAGGTTTTTTAAACCACCCACCATCCCTCTACTTACTTTCTGACTGCTACTTTCCATACCACTATTTGAGCCACCTCCCCTTCACCCGAGTCATCCTTGCATGGCTGTACCCTCTTTTCTCAGCCTCTGACATCATTGGCTTATAGGATCTCTGTTGGTTTTGGGGGTGGCCATCCTCTCCTTCTTTCCCTTTGAGGCAATAGTCATGTGAGATTATGTGATCCTCAGTGGGATTGGTCAAGCATTTTCAAGACTTCCGGTGGTCATTTTGTGCCATGTGATCTCAGCTACTATTTTGCAGCCTAAACCGCATTCTTCACAGCCAAGAGGTGCTGTCCTCACATGACATCTGTGGCCATTTTGGCCACCCAAGATTTCTGTGCCCATCTTATGAGAGGCATCTTTTGCACTTCTCCCCATCCATAGACAGACTAGCTACTGTGAGAACGGCAGCCATCTTGCTGATCAAATCCCGTGGCAGCCATCTTAGGAAGGCCTTTTCTGCACTCAGCCAGCACATAATGGTGGTCAATGGGGGAATAATTCCTTAAGTCCTCAGATTCACCTGGTCCCCAAGGCAGCCATATTTTAGAAATCATTTTTCTTTACATTTTTCTATGAGAGGAGAGACACATGAAGTGTTATATTTTGGAAAGAAGCACTATGACGGACATCCTCAAAGGCTAATACATCATACAGTTTTATCTACCAGTCTTCTACAGGACTGCAAAGGAAAACAGACTGCAAATTACCATGCCAGTTTGGACAGAATATGGTGCCAGACTCACAGATGGCCACGTTGGACAGGCTTGATGTGCAGTATGCGGTCACAGAGACAATACTGTAGCATCAGTCAATGAGTTCATCTCCAAGCAAAGGGCAATTACCACTGACAGCTCTATTGGCAGTAAATTTCATCCAGACCCAGGTCCTTTTTCAGTTGCTAGAAAGCTCCAGCTGACAGAAACACAAATCCACCAAAATCAAAGAAAAGAGCCATGGACAACCATGCACAGGCACCAACAAAGAAGCTCCAAAACTCTACTGATGAAGTTGATGCCCACAACATTCAGGTAAACAAAACAGGAACACATGCAGACTATGACCCAGGAAGGTCACTGATGGATTAATTCATATGATAAGGGAATTCCTAAGAATCGCTGACAAGTCCAAAAAACAGACGCCTTACTTATGGCAAACCAGGCTTTAGTATGACCTCATGTTCCTACATGGCAAGCTCTCAATGTAGTTCTCCAAAAGGAACATGATGCAATAGAACCTATCAGAGTTCCAGAGAGAGATATGCCTATCCTCTCATCAAGCCCAGGAAAGTGGCATGGTTCATAGCACCCAAAAATGATCCCCTGAAATCTGCCCTGTCTAAAAAAGAACAGCCATACTGATCAACAGCACAGCTGCTGTGAAAGATTCCATGAATAAACAATAGAGGAGCACCTGAAGATGGACCATGAGGTTTCGGGTATAGTCCTGTCAATTGACACAGTGCTGTGGTTTGTGAGGAGGCCACTTCTCTGATGGAGTAAAGTGATCACTGTGGCCATTCCCGAGACATCTCCCCAGTTGGAAAATGTTGATTGTGCCATCCATGCAGCTTGATACATAACTCATGCATCATGAAGCATCATTAAATTTGGCTCAAGGGTGACAGTGCTCATTAATCGAGCCAAGAGAGCACTATGGCTGTAACTGTGGCAGGCAGACAATGAGTCTAAAAATGCCCTAATGAAATTCCCATTCAGAAATGGACACCTCTTCAGAGAGGCCTTCAAACAATTCCTGGCTGAAGGACAGAACCAGTGGAAAGCAGAGTTCAGGAGACAGGGACTTGTACTGTACTCACCCCTAATGAAGACCTAGCAAGTCAAAAACACCAGGGCTAACTACTCAGAGCTTTTTAGATTGTGTGGAGGGTTCACAATACATGTTGTAAACTGCAACAGCTTAACATCTTTGGCTTTAGCTTTTTTTTATCCCCTCAAGTGCTACCTTTGAGACTTTCATTGCATGTGTCGGGGCTGGCAGCCCTGGTTGGCACTGGCTCAGCCTCCTTGACTGCCTTGTTTTCCTGTTTTGGATTTACCTCAGAGACTTGTACCTACCTTCAGGACATTCCTTTCACCCAAAGTTCAAGGCTTTTCACAACCAGTAATGTCCACAAAGTAACCGGTACTCACGTGGCTGGACATCAAAGCCACATTTTCAAGGTAGACCCTCCCAAAACCGGCCTAGGTATAATACTAGTTGTAAATTCAATCCCTCTACCAGCAAGCCCAATTTCCATCACAACAATAAAAAGTGATGAAGCAATGCAGGCCTGGGCGAACCCACCACACCATGTGGAGGACATTTCCGACTGTTCACCACCCACTGGGCTCAAATGACTACAAACAAATGGGTCAACGAACTGGTAAAGCACAGATGGCATCGAGCTTCATCAAGAGACAGTTCCACACAGACCAATGACTTCCCCAATGCCAACTTGTCAGGAGAAGGCAGACATAGTCCAGTTGGCCCAACTTGCCCTGACAAACAACTAAGCTATTTCACCTGTGCCTCCACAGGAACAGAATAAAGGGATATACTCAATGTTCTTTATGGTCCCAAAAAAGACAGGTGAAATGCATCTTGTGTTGAACCTAAAGTTCCTAATCAGTATGAAGTACGCAAAAAGTTCAAAATGGAAACCCTGAGATCCATGATACTAGCTATTCAACCAGGAGACTTCATAACTCCAATCAACCTAAAAGATGCATATCTCCATCTCCTGATCAGACAGTCACTAAAAATATCTCAGATTCAAGATCAACAGTCAGCAATACAAATACACCAGCATCCCATTTGACCTCGATTCAGCTCCACGAGTCTTCAGAAAGACACTAGTGGTACTGCAGCATCACTGCTCAAGGTAGAGGTCCATGCTATATCTTACATGGCTGATTGGCTCATCTAGGGGAGATCTCAGGCCCAGGCCCAGGCACAAAGGGAAATGGAACTACATGTACAGTGTCTCCAATAGCACAGTCGGGTTATTAATTGGAAAAAAGTAATCTCACTCCATCACAACAAATAGCACATCTGAGAACATCAATAGATACCTACCGCACCATAGTGACCCCTCAGAAGACACATGCAGAACATCATACAGAACATAAACAGACTCAGATCTCAGCCAAATAAAGCATTGTGCTATTATCTCCAGATCCTGGGTCTAATGGCAGCGCAAATAGACACAGTACCTTGGGAGATGCTACACATGCACCCTCTCCAAAGATACATTCTGGACACATGGAACCTAGCCACTCAAAATTTCAGCACAAAGGTCTCCCCCAACTCAACAATTTTGGATAGCTTGGTATGGTGGACAAACAGAGCTAAGCTGACTAGGGGCATGCCACTATCTCAACCCACAACTGCAACAATCACCATGAATACAAGTCTAAAAGGCTGAGGAGTGATACTGGGGAACCATGTCACTCAGGGAAGGTGGTCACCATCTGAAGCACATCTGCCAACAAATGTTCTGGAAATTTGTGCGGTCTACACTGCCTTCATATTCTCTGCCCCCTCCATCTCAGGACATGCAGTCCTGCTGTGAATGGGAGCAATGTGACCATTGCATAGAGATGTGACATGATGGGATATGCAGCCTGAGTAGAGGAACTCTGCTTTCCCTCTGAAAATAACTTCATTAAACCCAGCATTTCAACATTAAAACCATATCAGCAGTTTGCAGGAGAGGTTACCTACAGTACATATGGTGAATATCATACAGCAGTGAACACTCATTTTCCCTATGGATGCCGCCAGATTGTCCAACACAGAGGTAACTGCTCCACCGCTGACTCTCCACCCAGCAAGGCTGCACCTACCAAAGTGCTTCCACAGCAAGGAGGAAAAACAAACTTGGAGGTCAAAATGACTGAGCTAATGGCCTTCAGGACAAACTTGTGACACTCCATGGCTGAAATCAGGGGAGCACTCATCACCCTCACTTGAGCAATCTGATGTGGTCGACTCTTGACTACATACAACGGATGACCGCCTAGATGCCCTGGAGGAAGTGGTTGTAATAATGGCAAATACCCAGGCATAGATCATAGACCAACATGACGTGTGTGTGTGGGGGGGGGGGTTAGTTGATGCTTCAAAAAGAGACAATCACTCACTAGGTGCTGTTGTTATTTCTTATTTTTATTAGCAGTACCCTGATGTTTCGCTCTATTTTGAGCTTTTTCAAAATAATTTTGTTCATCTGTTTTGCAGGTCAAAACATAAAATACAGTTACAGTCTGGCCATACATTGAACAATGTAAATGTGCTAGCATATGTTTAGTTCCAGGCACTACTATATCATTTGAGTTCATTAATGATTAAAACATCATGGCCCTATGGATTTTATGCTTCAGTTTAACCTTGTTTCTAGATTAGAACAATGTGACATTTAATGCATCATCTTCATCTTATATTTTACAATGGTCTCCACCACTGTGCAAGCATGTATTTTAAATAAGCTGTGAAGGCTTTCACCCAATTGACTCCCAATTCAGAAGGTAACTGTTTGCACAGTTGTTTATGTTTGTAACATGCAGTTTAGATTTCAGCCTTTTCAGTGTTCCTCACATCCTAGAGGCTGTGGAATATAGACAGAAAACGAAATGATATTTTGCTTTACAAGTTCTCTCCATATTTTTTTTGTAAAACCAGTTGTCTTGTATAACATACCTTATTGACTGATGTGTTAATTCATGTGCGTAATGGTGTTCCTGTGCAGAGAGGACCATTCTGTCTTGGCTGCCTCTTGAGGATGCCAATTCTCCAACCTTGGTGTGATGGACGTCCGCACGCTCATATACGTGCATGCGCCCTGCTGCTAAGCAACAAGGGTACACACTTACCCTCATGTCAAAGTCAGTATGGGAGATGACATAGTGGGCTCCGAACTTGAACAGTGTTAAAAGTCATATTTAGAATGTGACTGAAGTTCTGTTTGTTTCTGTATATTTTTTTTTCACTCTCTGTTATTGTTGTCCAGATCCATAAATTTTGTACATACTGTACATCTTATATTTGCTCAACCCCCTAAAAGGTGGTGAATTTGAGGGGGAGAGAGGGAGAGGAGGGGATTAGTAAGCCTGGATGCAATTGCACAGTTCCACAGACAGAGGGCTACCACTAATATACATGCCTTACACTTATATGCTGTCTACGTTACACACATTAGCAACTGATGCATTTGTCATGTATTCATGCCACACTGTGCACTATTATTAATTTCTTAATGTCACTTATATACAGTATTTGAGATTCCATACATTTGTAATATGTAAATTGGTGTCATGAGAACCTGTTTGTGTGTATTTTGCTCTTTATTATTTATTAGAATTTTGCTTCATTATGTGTCACATTACTGTTTGTTCTGCTCATTATTAATGTTGTGACTTTAACATGTTTATGTTCTTCCAATATGGGTATATTTTCTGCCTATTACTCCAGGTATATTTTGTTGATATAGGTACTCATGTGACATCAAAGCCATTTACATTTAAGTTAACATGCTCTGCTGTTTTCCTTCTCCTCTACCCCCTAAACTGCCCATTACCACAATGCTGGCCAGTTGGTATCAGTATTCATTCAAATACACTGTATCTGGGTTTAGTGTTTTGAAGCAGAAATTCCAATGCATCTCTAGTTTGTCTAATTTCTTTACATAGTCTCCCCCTCTTGGTGAGGGAGTGACTACTTCCAGTCCCCAAAACCTTAGTGTGGCACCCAAATATTGGTATGATACATGCAACCCCACAGGGTCACCTTCACCCACCTCTATGGCCCTACCGATGCTACTATGAGCCTTCAGTGGGACTTATACTACACTGCAACTAGGAGGTACTCCTAGGATGGGACTGAGTTACCGTGTTTTAATTTTCCTACCTTCATCATTTATTGACTCCAGGAAACATTCTCACTTCTTAGTGTGAACTTACACCATGGGTTACCTATACTTAGCCAGGTTATTGGGGGTATAAGTAACCTGAAAGGGAATAGGGCATGTTTTTACCACACCCCAGACCCTAACAATAGCTAAGCCCTGGCCAGCTACAGACATATGGACAAGGATTATGAGTTTTAGCTCTCCTAGAAACATAGAAACATAGATGTTGACAGCAGATAAGGACTGCAAGGCCCATCCAGTCTGCCCATTTTTTTCTACCTTATGAATGTGCCATAGGCCTGTACTCTGTCAATGGCCTATCTATTCATACTCATCTGTATTGCTCCCTTATGTCTATTCCATGCCTGTTTGAAGCCCTGCACTGTATTCATATCCACCTATCTGAGTTAGGCCGTTCCATGCATCCACCACTCTTTCTGTGAAAAAGAACTTCCTCACATTATCCTTTAATCGGTCTCCCTCATATCTCATGCTGTGTCCTCTTGTCCTGCTATCTTTCTTATATTGAAACATGTTAGACTCTTTCACCTTGTTAATGCCCTTAAGACGTTTGAATGTTTTGATCATATTACCACTCTCCCTCCTTTGCTCTAGGGTATGTACATTGAGCTCCGTTAATCTGTCCTCATATGTTTTCTGATGCAGTCCCTGCACCATTTTGGTTGCCCTTCTCTGGACTGCCTCCATTTTGTTAATGTCCTTGTGCAGGTGCAGCCTCCAGTACTGCATGCAGTACTCCAGATGGGGCCTAACCAGTGTCTTGTAAAGAGGGATTATTACCTCCCTCTTACAACTTGTGATACCCCTACTAATACACCCCAACATCCCTCTAGCCTTACCTAGCAGGAAATGTCCCTGAAAGCAAGATGTTGGAACTTTTATGGACACTAATTTGTTAGGGGAGGCACAACAGGGACTTGTTTGTTTCATTTTGAGCTATCACAAGCAGTGACTATTATTTCTTTTGATGAGACTTGGGTTGAATGCACTAATGTATTTTGTCATTCTCCATGCGAGGGGCGGGCTGGTAATGAGTGAATGTTTCAAGCCTCCTCTGAGATGAGCAGCTGCCTTCCTGTTAATCTATATAGGCTAAGGACAAACACTCCTTAGTGGGCCCTAGGCCCTCATCGCCAAGGGATCTGGTAGGCCTCGATGGAATTGTCGGTATAGCTTCCTCAAGTAACCTGAGAGGAAAGGGGGAATGTGGATTCCAACATGATAATCATTTTGCTACCTATTTTGGTTTCACTTCTCCTTTTTTCTTTCATAGCCCTTAGTATTTTGAGTCCGTTCAACCTTCAGGAGGCTCATTCCATGGGATGGCATGGCCAGATCTCCAGGCAGCAGAAGAGGGCACAACCATCAGTCCGAACCATAATGTGATTAGTGTGGGGTTTTTCTACCACTGCCTTAGAAGTCAGACGTTTTAATATAGTTCCTTACTTCTTCTACCTCAGGGCAAGCAGGTTTACCAAGCTAGAGGTTTACTTGCCTGTTGGCGGAACATCTCCCTTAAATATTTGCTTATGGTTAGCTGTGTTTCTCAGTGTTCATTCCTATTTAGGCCCTGTGTTTCTCTGGTCTAAGTTTCAGGTTAGAGATAAGGGGAGCAGATGGCAATGTGGTTGTCAAGGCCATGAATGGCCACCATCAGGTTTACTGCAGCACTATCTGGGATGGGGATGTTTCCTGGAGCCCCCCCAAAAAAAAAAAATAGCTGGGCCGGGGAAATCTACATGCTGCTCAACAGTAAGGTCTAAATATGTCTTCCTTGCAAACATTTAAAGTGGTCTCACAAAATGTGAATGGACTCAGTAACCCAGTCAAAAGATGTAAAATTCTCACAGATCCTAAAAGGTACAAACCTTATCTTATTCTACTGTAAGAAATGCATCTTTCAGGGGGTGCAACATGCCAGGCTGGTTAAATTTGGCATGGAACAGGTGATAGTATCAGACTTTAAGCAGGGCCATAAGTGGGGAACAGCTATTCCCAAACATTCTTTATTTCACCATGACAGGTCCTTCATAGAGAAGGGAGACTGGTGTTAGCCATTGGTACAATCAAGGGGAAACAGCATACTGTGGGCAGTACTTAAATACTTCTGGGGTCAGATGCCTCTACACATCAGCAGCTTTCTAGTAAAATCCTAGAATTTCACCAGGACCCATTACTATTAGGGAGTAATTTCAATCTTCTGCTGGAGCCTAGCAAAGACAGCTCCAACTTAAAGCCACTGAAATACATCACGGGGCAAAATCATGGTCTCCAGCTTATTAAGGACTTGGGCCTGATGGATGTCTGGCATCAGCTAAACCCACATGCACAGGTCTATACCTTTTACTCCAGTGCACACAACCAGTACTCTCATCTGGACTAGTTTTTGAGCAGGTCAGAGCATGCGGGATGGGTAACTCCATCCTAGACTGACCCTGTTTTACTGTCTGACCATGCCCCTATTCAGGCACACTTACAATTAGCCCTGGAAAAAAGTACCTAAGCAAGGGAGACTGAATATCATGCTCCTCAGGGATCCACAATTTAAGGAGCTTACTGAGATCCGCCTGCCCCACATTCTTCAAGAAAACACGGGACAAAACTCAGGTACGATCGTTCAGCTCGTAGCCCAGAGCTGTCAGGCTTCAATTTCCATAATTGGACTGGCTCCTGGGGACTGTGGCCACTTCCTGATTGGATGCTGCAGATCCCCATTGAGAAAGCAAGCACTCAAGGTGCCTTTTTCAAATCACAGCTAACCCACTGTCTTGCTCTACTACTCTCTGGACAGTTTTTTCGCCCACCCTCCCACCCCTCCCTCCTTTATTAAATACACTTCCCAGTGATCCCCACCCCTGAGGCCTCATACTAGTCAATTACAGCAACTTCCTAAAGGGGCTCTCCTTTTCTGCAACTTCTTAAAGGGGTGGCCCTCACTCGTGCTCAAATTTCACAAACACTGCTGACTGCCTTATCTTAATCACACACTCTTTCCTACAACCTCCCATGCATAGATTCTTCTACCACACTCATCTTTGTACCCCACTTCCCTATTCCCTTACTGATTACTGTCCTTTCACCTTCCCTCTTTCTTGCCACCAGCATGGAGTGCCCTAAGTGGTTCCACCTCCTCTACTTACTCTCACTCCTTGTTCTTCCTCTCTGCCCCTCTGTGCTCAACTCCCCTCCTCTGCCCCTCCCTCTCCCTCCCATCTCCCTCCCCCTTCCCTACAAGTTTTGCCCCAAATCCTTCTCACACCCTCCCTCATTTCTCTCACTCTCCCCTCATCCCACACCTCCTCACTTCCTCTCCCTTCCCCATCCCCCCACTTGTGCATCAAAATTCATTCCTGCCCCTCCCCATGTGAGCCCCTTCATCAGCCTTTGCCTGTCCCATGAGTTCTCTCCTTCCTACCACAGCCGTATCCTTTTTACCCACCACTACACCAAGCTGTACTCCACCAAGCTGTCTTCGCTTGTGAACCGCAGGCACTTAAGGCTCTTCCTCCTACTACTACTCCTTATCTCTGGCATTGTTTACCCCAACCCTGGCCCCACACCCTCTACCAATTTCACCCCTTACTCCTCCCCCAAACCCACTAAACAGCTCACCTTTGCTCACCTTAACGTGCAAAGTCTTTTGCCAAAAAAACCTTAATCGAGTCCTGTGTGACAGCTAATGCATTTGATGTCATTGCCCTCACCGAAACCTGGCTGAAGGAGGACAGCTCTCCCAATGAAATCCTCCTTGAAGGTTACTTAATCTTTAGAAAAGACAGGGTGGGGAAGTGTGGGGGAGGCTGCCTCATCTGGGTTGCCGATAACCTCCTTGCCACCAAATTCGATCCCCCACTACCCACCTCCTCCCTCGAGACCATGTCAATTAACCTCCTCCTTGGAGCAGATAAAATGGTCACAGTCAGTGTGGTGTACCTGCCACCCTCCTCCTCACCCTGTGATCTCGACCTCTTCCTCGCTATCAAGACCTCCCTCCCCCAAGGAAGGGATTGGATCATCCTTAGGGATTTCAACCTAAACTTGTTGTCCCCTCACTGTGACTCCACCAAGGAATCCATACTTGGTCTTGGCCCTCACCAGCTTATCACTGAACCTACCAGAACCTACTACAAAACTGGATCTCAGTCCCTCATCGATTAGGTCCTGGTCTCACACCCCTCCCATGTCACCATCTCCAGAGTTTTTCCCGACTCAGTCAGTGACCACTGTGCTATATTCTGCCAATGGCCTACAAAAACACCCCCCCACCCACACAAATTCATCCAAACCAGGCAACTGAAGAAGATGGATGTCTCCAAGTTTTCCAAAGCTGCCCTAGCCCAAGACTGGTCCTTCACCGAAAACATTTCTGACATTTGCAAAGTGCTTGAAGCCTTTAGCAATAAGTTCCTTGCCCTCTGCGACCATTTCATCCTACTTAAAAAAATCTGGGTTAAGGGTTCTAGCCAAGAATGGGTCACCCCCGAGTTTTACAAACTAATGAGGAATAGGGACTGAGCCTGGAAATTATACAGAAAACACAAAACCCCCCAACTCCTCCAAGACTTCAAAACCCTCAGAAACAGGTACAAATCTTCCACAAGATCTGCTAAATCCTCCTAAATCCTGGAAAAACAACATGCTTCCCAGGGGAACCCTAGGAGGACCTGGAACATTCTTAACAACCTTATTGATAGGGGAATTTCTGAAGATCATATTTGTCTTACCTCTGAAGGGACAACCACCACCAAGCCAAGCAAAATTGCCTCCCTTTTCAATAAATACTTCAGTGACCTCTACCAGTGTGAGCCCAGCTCCACTCCTACATAATTTACCCCTACACCCCTCCCAGTCTCCCACCCTAAGTTACATTTCAGGTACCGAACCCCTGGTGAAGTGGTCAAGTTAATCAAAACAAATGACCCAAGACCATCCAAGGGCACCGACAACATTGACTTCAGAGTTCTCCATCTTGTCTGGGACTCCTTGGCCATCCCTCTTACTAACATCCTCAACCACTTCCTCTGCATGGGGTCCTTCCTGAAAGCTTGGAAGTGTACCATTATTAAACCTCTTCACAAATCTGGTTCCAAGGATATAGTATCCAACTACCATCCCATCTCCCTCCTTGCTCCTCTTGCCACAATTTTAGAGAAAGTGGTCCACAGGCAAACCCTGAAATTCCTCTCCAAATACAACCTGCTCACAGAGGCCCAGCTTGGGTTCCATGCTCGACACAATACCGAAACTGCCCTCATCAAGTTCACCCACTACACAGACAAAGCTAACAACGAAGGCCTCTACACCAGTTCTGCATTCGTAGACCTCACCAAAGCCTTCAACCTCGTTGATCATGAAGTTCTCCTCTGTACCCTGGCTGGCCTCCATTTCTCACCTGAGGTCTGCCTCTGGTTCAAGGATTACCTAATGGGCAGAGCCCATTGCACCATAATTGGTGGTGTCCTCTCGAAATCCTGCCCCATCACATACAGCGTCCCCCAAGGGTCCATCCTGGGCCCTCCTCTCTTCTCTTCTCTTCTCATCGTTAACTCCCTGCCTGACATTTGCACCACCTCAGAACTCATTTTCTACGCTGATGATGCAGCCCTTTTCTGTCAGGACAAAATCCCCAACACTTTCATTAACAAACTCCAATTTGATTTCAGCAGACTTCACACCTGGTTCATGTCCAAAGGTCTTGTACTCAACTCCAAGAAAACTAAGTTCATGGTTTTGTCCAGCCCCTGATACCCCTTGGCCTTTATGAACATACAAACATACAAAATTTGCCAGTAGATAAAGGCCTAGAGGTCTATCAAGTCTGCTCGAATGTGCAGCTAACACCCCTTATTCTGCAGCTGCCCCTCCCTTCCACCCTTCCCCTTCATTAACCCTCCCCCTTGTCCTGTCCCATCCCCTTTTGAAGCAGTCCACTGTTCTACTGGATACCACTTCTGCAGGTAATGCATTCCACCCAGCCACCACCCTCTCTGTAAAAAAGTGTCTCCTCATCTCCCCCTGAACCTTCCTCCCTCCAGTCTCATATCATGGCCCCTGGTGGCCCTCCCCTCCCTTACTTTGAACAGCCCCTCTGTACCAGTCTTATTTATCCCTTTCATGTATTTAAAGGTTTCAATCATGTCACCCCTGCTCCTCCTCTCCTCCAGTGAGTACATGTTCAACTCCTTCAACCTCCTCTTGTATGATAAGTCCCCCAGCCCCTTGATCATCTTTGTCACTCTGCGCTGCACCCCCTCCAGTAACTTAATGTCGCTCTTCAGATATGGGCACCAGTACTGCACACAGTACTCCAGTACTCCAGGTGTGGTCTATCTAATGACCTATACAGTGGCAGAATCACCTCCTTCCTCCTCGAGGACCTCTCCCTCTATTACAACCTTGGTAATGCTATAGAAAGAGTCTGAGAATTCAAATACCTTGGCTTACTCCTGGATAGCCACCTCTATTTCGATGCTCACACTAGCCTCACAATCAAAAAAAGCTCATCAACAACTCGATATCCTCCACAGAACCAAGCATTTCCTTAACAGGGAATCCAAATCCCTCTTCTTCCCCACTTGGGGGCAGAAAGAAGTAGGCTACTGGTTAACTAGGATCTGCAGCTTATCCATTAGGTAGGAAAATGGGCAGACTGGGTGGGCCAAGTGGTCCTTATCTGCCTTCAAATTCTATGTTTCTATGTTTCCACTTTCCTGTCTTTGACTATGGTTCACTTGTCTTCCTCCCCTGCTTCTACATCAAAAATTTCTCCAGACTTTGAAGCTCCTACCACAATGCTATCCATTTTGCCTCTGGTCTTCCTAAACTCACTGTAACCTTTATAAGCTCACCAGTCGGCCCTCCCTTGAGGCTTGCCTCAACTGCAAGATGGCCACCTTCTTCTTCAAACTCTCCTGTGGACTGCTCCCTGATTGCCTCACTTCTCTCTTCCAGACAGCCACCACCACCAGGACCACTAGACTGTCCTCCACACTCTCTTTCACTGTTCCTTTCTGCTGGACCACTTAAGGACAGAAAACCCTCTCTTTTATGGGACTCAAGCTCTTCAACTCTCTCCCTCTGGAACTAAAACTCTGCCCCTCCACAAATGCCTTCAAGCACAATATCAGAAGATATTTTTCTCCCACTTGCACCAGTTCACAGCCCTAATCTGGCTCCCTTCTGCCCTTTTTGCCCTTATTTTCTGGTTATCCACCTCAGGCACTTATCCTCTCTTTCTAGCACTTGTAGTATTGTTAATCCACCTAGGCTTGTTTTTAGATTGCTCTTAATTTTTTTTGTTTCCTACTGTTATATTATAATATTGTTAAACTCTTACTGAATGCTTAATGTCACCTTGTATTTGTTAATTCACCAAGGTTAGTTCATGGTTTGCCCTTTAGTCTGTATTATCCTAAATGTATGTACCATTTTATTAACCCTCACTGTTAGTTAAATGATTAAGCCTATGTCATGTCTCATGATTGTTGTATGTAACTGGATGCTTGACTAAATGGGCAGCAGTGCTCACATGCTTTTCCAGTATAACCAATAAAAATGAAATGAACCTCTATACTGTGGGATACATTAAAAGCAGTCCCATGGGTAGAGATCATTAGCTTCATGTCCTAGAAAAAAAGACAGATGAAACAAAGGCAGTTACAATTACAGGATACTTTGGAGTTCCTACAGCTTGCTCATATGCAAGGGGACCAGATGGTGGCACCACAAATTCAGAAAGTTAAAACACAGCTTCAGGAACTGCTCCAGTACAAAACAGAGCAGGCGCTACTTTATGTAAAACAGAGATACTATGAGGGAGGAGAAAAAGTGTTGCATATATTGGTTTATAGATTGCGACAGCAGCAACAGCTCTCCATAGTTACCACATTAATGTGCCCCATTTTGGGACAACTCCATTACAGAACTATTGACATCTTGGAATGGTTCCGTAAGTTTTATGAAAACTTATGCACCTAGGGTAGTGAACCTGGACCTGACCAATATAAGAGCTTTTTTGCCCACCTACAGCCTCCTGCTTTGTCTAAAGAGTGGCTGGAAGAGTTCACCTGTCCCATAATAGCAGCAGAAATATATAAGGCCATAACTGATACAAAGACCAGTAAAAGTCCAGGCCTGAATAGGTACCCATCTGAATTTTATAAGACATTTAAAAACTTCTACTCCCCACATTACAGTCTACTTTTCAAGAGATTACGGGCAGTAACACCCCTATACATAGATTGGGAGGTCCCAGTGGCCAAGAGCACCAGGAGTCAGGATGTGCTGAATGCCTTCCAAGACTGTCTACTGGTGCAGCTAGTTAAGGAATCCACCAGGCAGACCACAGTCCTTGATGTGCTGCTCACCAACTCAGAGATGGTGCAAGTGGTGGGAGTAGGGGAGCCGCTGGGGGAACAGCGACCATAACTCTGTTTGGTTTGAATTGGCCCTCAGGGCTGGTAAGCCACAATTAAGAACTGAAGTCCATGACTTTAGAATGGCTGACTTCAATAGGATGAGGGAACTGGTCAGGAATAAGTTAGTAGGGGTGGAGGACATATAGTAGGTGGGGTGGAGGAGAGATGGGGGGTAATTAAGGGGGCCATCCTCAAGGCATCTAAAGTACAGTATGCATAAGAAAAATAACAAAGAAAAACAGGTTTAAGAGACCACTATGGTTCTCAGCAAGGGTCAGGAAAGCGATAAGGGCCAAAAAGAAGACTTTCTATAAATACAAGAGAAAGCAGGGGGAGGTAGAATGGGAGGATTGTCTACAGAAAAAAAGAGAGGCAATGAGGGCCATTAGGGAGGCCAAAGCAGACACAGTGCTGCATATCTCGGAGGGGGTAGGGAACAAAGAAAAACTATTTTTCCGATATATTAGTGAAAAAAGGAAAAAGGGTGGGGGTATCATAAGGCTAGTTGAGGTGGGTAGGGTGATAGAGGGGAAAGGGCAAAATCCTAAATGACTACATTTGTTTAGTTTTTACTAAGGAGGACAGCGGGTCCATGCCAGAGAGTGGCACCAAAGCAGCCACTAAGGGAATCCCAGAAATGAGACAGCCATTGTTTACTAGTGAAAGGGTTCTGAAAGGGCTGGCTGCCCTTAAGATAAATAAGGCCCTAGGACCAGATGGGTTGCATCTGAGGATACTCAGGGAATTAGCAGCAGAGCTGGCCGAACCACTGGTATGTCTGTTCAACAGCTCAGTTAGGTACAGGGAAGTTCCAAGGGATTGGAAGATGACAGACTTGCTGTACAGTACAGTTTCATAAAGGGGGAGATAAGGAGCAACCAGGGAACTAGGCCTGTCAATCTAACGGCTATAGTAGGGAAACTGATGGAGTCAATGATCAAAGAAGACCTCATAGACTACCTGGAGAGCAACAGGCTCCAGGACAGTAAACAGCATGGTTTTGTGGCAGGAAGATCTTGACAGATTAACCTGACAGTTTTCTTTAACTGGGTGACAAAGAAATTAGACAAGGGTCAAGCTGTGGATCTGCTCTACTTTGACTTCAGCAAGGCTTTTAACTCAGTACCTCACAAAATATTGCTCAAGAAGATGGAAGACCTGGGTGCAGCTAAACCCATAGTGAACTGGGTGGGTAACTAGCTAGAGGGAAGGCAGCAGAGGGTGGTGGTCAATGTGGTCGAATCAGAGGAGAGGGAAGTTATGAGTGGGGTTCCACAGGGATTGGTCCTGGGTCTGGTCCTCTTCAACATATTCATTAGTGACATTGGTAAAGGAATCCAGGGCAGGTTGTCTCTTTTCACAGATAACACAAAACTATGTGGGAGGGTGGATAATGACAAGGGAATAAGGCAAATGCAGAGAGACTGACAAAAGCTAGAGGGGTGGTCAAAGGTCTGGCAGTTAAAATTCAATGCTAGACAGTGCAAGGTAATGCACCCAGGGAAAAAAGAACCCCAAGACAGAGTGCCAGAAGGGAGGAGAGAGACTTAGCGCTACAGCTGAGGAACAGGATCTGGGAGCTATCATTAGCAATTCACTTAAGCAATCGAGTCAGTGCAACAAGGCCTATAGCAAGGCTAATAGGATGCTGGGATGTATCATAGATACATAGACAGTGTCGGCAGATAAGGGCCTATGGCCCACCCAGTCTGCCCATTTGAGCTTGTAAGTTCAGTTTATGTTTTCCTAGAAGTCTGCTGCCCCTTACCTCTGACCTCCAGAATTCCTTTATGTCTATCCCATGCATTCTTAAATCCCATGATTGTTTCTGCCCCTACCACTTCCTCTGGCAGGGTGTTCCACTTGTCCACCACCCGTTCTGTGAAGTTCAAGTTTCCGTTCTGTATCGGGCATTCAAGTTCAAGTTTATTTAACCAGAAAGACTCCATTGAGCAATCTCTTTTACAAGGAGGTCCCATGTGGACAAATTGCATAGTAATACAGTGTAAAACAGCATATGTACAATTAAAAATGCAATAGTGCAATTATAAAATTGCAGTAGTTACATATACTGTAGGTACATAATGATAAACAAAAACACATAATATGATAACTATGCTAAACAAGTACTCATAGTTATGATATAATCTAGGCTGCTAGTCAAAGCACAAAAGGAAGAAGAAAAAAAATATGGGCCAGGAGGATGGAACGTAGGAGGAAGGGAAGGGCAGACATGTAGGAAGATTTGAGGTATTTGAGGGAGAATAGGGAGGAATCACTTGATAGGAGAAGAGAGTGGATGAAAAGGGGTATTGATAGCAGAAGAAAAGAGGTAATATTTCCCCTCTACAGATCCCTGGTGAGACCTCACCTAGAGTACTGCACCCAGTTCTGGAGTCCTCACCTCAGAAAGAATAAGGATACGTTAGAGACAGTGCAGTGCAGAGTAACAAAAATGACTCAGCGCCAGCAGGGCAGATCCTATGAGAAGCACCTCAATTCACTAAATACATACTCACTGGAGACCAGAAGGGAGAGGGGAGATATGATAGAGATCTTCAAGTTTCTTAAAGGAATCAACAAAGTGAACTGCGGGGAACTATTTCACCTGAATACCAAGTTGCAGTCACAGGGACACAAATGGAAATTAACAGGAGGTAGATTCAGGAATGTGAGGAAGTACTACTTTACAGAAAGGGTGGTGGAAACTTGGAACAATATGTCAGCTGAAGTGGTGGGTGCATAAACAGTCAGGGGATTCAAGCAGGGCTGAGACATAATGAAGGGAACAGTGTTTCCTGGGGGAGACAAGACCAAGGGGGAGAATAGAGAGAGGACGGGGAGGGTTAGTACCCTGGAGGAACAGTAGGTTCCAGGGATTAAAGGAAACTTGGGCAGACTGGATGGACCTCTGGTCTTTTTCTGCCATCGTTGTCTATGTTTCTATGTTTCCATACCACCTAGCTGGCAGTATGCTAATACACAGTGTCTGCTCACCTGAAGCATCATAAAGATCCTACCCACTGTGATTCTTACTGCCCCATTTCTGTCCTAAATAAAGACTGCAAGTTATATGTGGTCATATAAGCCAAATAACTAGAAAATATACTACCTACCCTTACACAAAAAGACCAGGCTGGCTTTGTTTCTCATAGGTAAACTTCCAATAACATCAAATGTACACTATATTTACCGGAACATTCCTTCAACTCCAAAATCCCAATGCTTATTTTGGGAATTAATGCCTAAGAGGCATTTGATCGGGTCTCTTGGCAACATACTCTCCAGTATTTTCACTTCCTGGACTTTTTCCAGGTGGTGATTCACAACATATATACTGACCCTCATGCCGTGGTAAAGATAAACGGCATGTTTTCGGAACATTTTTGCTTAACCAGAGGCACTTGTCAAAGATGCCCATTGTCCCCACTTTCTTCATTTAAGCAGAACCTCTTACCCAACTTATCTGAGATAATCATTTAGTTAAATTAAAGGTGTACAAGTAAAGTAGGGGGACTGGAACATAAAGTGGTGTTTAATGCCTGTGATTTATAGTATACATGATGGCCCCTGAAACATCATTACCAGCCCTATTTTTAGATCTCAAAGAGATGGAACTCCTTGCAAGTTATCAACCGAATGCAGACAAAACAGAAATGCTACACGAAGGGTATGACCCCCGGGACACTTACACAAGTTTACCTTTTCAGATGTGATAGAGTGGACATATGTTACCTAGGGGTCATGATCTCTCTCTGGATCTGTCCAACTGTATTCTCTAAACTATGGGCGACTTCGGTCAGCCCAGTGGAGCTGAGGGTTGATGCGCTGGATGCCACACCTCGCGCCATGCCGGTGACCTGGGTTCAGGAATGGGCCCGGGTTATCAAGGGTTGGCAGGGGAGGAGAGGGATTGAGCATCAGATGGACTGCTCTCCTTCTCTGGGGTGGGGGTTGTGCAGCTGCCGGAGTGCTGGTGGCCTCTAGTGGAGGCTGGGGGTGATGCAGCAGCACAGACAACATAAAGGGGCAAGATGGGGCATGGTGCCAGGAGGAGCATATACAGAAGGATGCGCATTCCATCCATTGGTATCATTGCACACCCCATACGCAAGGGGGACCAGAACAGGGGAAAATGGCACCAGTTGTGGCAGCTTGATTTCCGTCTCCATGGGGGGTGCCTGGCTCCGCAGGCATTGCGGCACATTACTGGATTCAGTCCTGGTGGTGGAGCATGGGGGGCTCTCCACCCCCCACCGTGAGGGGCGAGCCATGAGGGTAGAAGCTGCAAGCAGTCCAAATAGGAGCTGGGGTCCTTGGGATGGCATCTGGAGGGCTTGGGATGCCAGGATGCAGGTAAGCAGACCGGGGCCAAGGCAGAAAAAGGATTAACAAAAAAAAAACTAAGACCGACTTCAGCAACAATTCCATGAAGATCTCCAAAAATGGATTCCACAATTCTTCCCCCTTATTCATAGTTTAGAGGTGATCAGAATGAATCTTCTATATTCATAGATTCATAGAAAAGATACAAGTTCAGTAGGCCGAAGGCCCTCTTAAGAACTCGCCACCTGATTTAATGGTGGTAAATATATTTCTTATTCCCCATATAAGCATCTAAACACTTTTTAAAAGTGTCCAATGTTGGACTGGTAACAACATATTTTGGTAGACTATTCCAAAATTAAATTATCCTTTGAGTGAAGTATTTGCTTCTTTTAGTAGTTTTTATGGAATCCCCAATAAGACTAATACCGTTATTCCTAGTGTTGATAATATTATTATTCAAGGTAATGCTTATAGTAGAACCCAAATATCCATCCTTTAGTGCCTTGTATGTTAAACACAAGTCTCCTCATATTTGCCTATACCTGGTACTGAATATCTGTAACTGTTTTAATTGTATACAGTAATCCTGGGCTACACAAGATTTTAACCTTTTAGTGTATTTTCTTTGGACACCTTCAATAAGAATACGGTATGCTAAATTGTGAATTATATTCGAGATGGGGGCGTACAAGACTGGAAATTATCTACTTCTTTCAAATGCTCCTGCTCATACCCCCTAGGGCTGACTTCAATTAGTGGAACAGTCCTGCTTCTTTTGGTCAGGCAAGCATCCTTGGGTAGCATTTAGAAATTTACAACTACGTAAAAACCAGGGTGACTTGCCACTTTCCAACTTCCAGGCATATTCCCGGGAGTGCCTGAAAACAGGCAAATTCTTGTCTAGCACACCTACTTGGTAAACAAAAATTAAATAAATAAAAAGTAAATAAATATTGCCAGACAGCCCTATGGGTCCTGGCTCTGAAGTGGCTAAATCATACAAATTCCCTGCATTGGAGGAGAATAGAAATGCTAACATCAGCTAAGCAGCACCTTTGTGCTGTTATTCGGACCACATCTGTCAGGCTCCTGTAGTTTCCCTCTCACAATTCACTTGGGCAGTCCTGGATAAGTGGGAGACCCTGACCAAAATTCACAGAATCCATTAAAAATATACAATATTTTGACATGCTAGCACATGACCATAGCATTGACCTCTCTAAAATATCTCATACCTTTCTCCAGTGGGAGAGGCGTGGGATAATCCACATTTTTTAATTCTTTGAATCGGGTACTTTCATTACATTTGGGTACCTCAAACAACAATATGCATTGAATCAGTCTAATTATTTTTACTATGTACAAGTCAGACATTACATTCATGCTAGACTTGGGCTAGAATGGGACAAAGTATTGGTCCACCCACTAGTGGACCTTATTTTTTGTCAATGGAAGGGATTACCCCAGATCACATAATTTCTGTTATGTACCAAGAGCTGCAACACTTACCTGCTCAAGATATGGAAGCTATAAGTGATGGGATGGAGAACTAGAAGAACAAATAGCTGAGGCAGACTGGGCAATGGTCTGCTTCAGGCAACAGAAGCTTACACAAGTCATGCATTTCGAAAGAGTATAGTTGGAAAACCATTGTCAGATTCTTCCCTACTCTGCACATCACAAGTAATATGGAATAATGCATGAGGAAGAGTGTATTATGAGGATTGTATGCACATCCATGGTGTGTGATGCCCCATAAACCCCAAAGGCTTTGCAACTGGTTGTTGCATGAAGGTAGGGACTGTTGACCCAGTGGAGCCTCTGTAGCTGTGCTGAAGCAATTGTCATAGTTACGGCCCCCACCACATGAGAACAGGTTGAATAATAAGTTTGCTTTTCCAGAAAACTGGAGTGCCATTGTTTTAATTATTTATTTATTTAGTTGTTCTTTCAGTTTATTTTAATTTTGTTTCAATTGGAAGGAAAGCACAATGAGGTTGCTCGATGTGTGAACAGGACCTGGGACGGCACGTCAGGACTACGAATGGTGGGAGTTCATACTAAGGTGTTAAAAGAGCTGGAGAGCCAAAGACCCATAATTGCTCTTATACTTCTTAATATTCAAAGTAATTAAGGTTGTGACTAGATAGTAGATAGGCATCCAGCCGTGATTTGAATTCTGATTTACTTCAACTAACAATAATATTAAGGGGGAGTTTGTTCAATGGATTGATAATCCTTAATGTATAGAAGTATTTTTTGGGATGACAATTAAAAGGTTTGCCAGATAATTGGAGGGGGTTACCTCTAATATCATGCTTGTTGTTTTTAAATTCTAGCCCTAATTCCATCATAAGAGCAGGGTCCTGAATGATGTCATATAGAAAAAGCAGATCCCTTCTCAAACAACAGGTCTCAAGTGGCATAAAATTAAGAATTTTTGATCGATTGTCATATGAATGATTGTGCATTCCTTTTATTTATTTGGTGTATTTATACCGTACCCTTTCTAGTTGGTTAATATTTGATTTTTTTATAGGGACACTAGAGTTGTGACACATACTCCAAATGAAGACAAGCATAAGCTTGAAATAAAGGCATCATTATCCTTGGGTCTCTGGATTTGATGTTGCATCTAATAGACCAGATTACTTTATTAGTTTTATTAACAGTGCCATTAATATGATGGGCATAGTCAAGGTTATTAGAAACCACCACACCCAGGTCTTTCTCATCTGTAGTGGTTAACAAGGTTGCTCTCCCTAGTACATATGATGTGTTAGGATTTTGTTGGTCGAAATGCATAACCTTGCATTTATTATTGTTTAATTTCATACCCCATCTATCAACCCATGCAGTGACTTTATCCAGGTCTCATTGTATAATGCTAATATCATTAATGTTAACACAGGGACCTCCGATTTTGATATCATCAGCATATTTGATAGTAATGGAGAGACAGTTCTTTGTTAGGTCTGATATAAATGCTTGGAAAAGGCATGGTCCTAGCACTGAACCCTGGGGTACACAGCTGGTGACAAGGCCAACATCAGACAAATGCCCATTAATTAACACTCGCTGTGTGTGACCCTCAAGCCAATTGCAGAGTCAATAAATAATATATTTGTTGATTTTTACATTTGGGTAATTTTGTTTTGAGGGCCCAGTGAGGCATGACATCAAAGGCCTCACTGAAGTCTATAAAAACAACATCACATGGAGTTCTATTGTCTAGCTGTTGACTGATCTGTTCATAAAAACACATCAGATTCATCAGACCGCCTCTACCTTTTGTGAAATTGTGTTGTTCGGTATCAAAATTGGTAAGGGTAGGTGAAATAATGTCCTTTACAAGACCTTCAAAGATTTTGCATATAGGTGAGGTGAGGCTGATAGGTCAGTAGTTTGCCCAATCTGATTTAAAGCCCTTTTTTATGAATAGTTATAACATTAGCTAATTTCCATTCCTTTGGGGAAAGGTTTTTAATAAGACGTGCCTCAAAGAAAAACTTTAATGGGTGTACAAGACTGTTAGCTAGCAGGTACAAGTGACCTGCAATGTTATCCAGTCCCATGCATGTTTTGCCTTTTTGAGAAATTAATTTATCATATATGGCTTCTGTGTCAAAAGTGATGGGTGGGTCATGCATCGGAGTGAAGCTAGTACCGACAGAGTTAGTACTAGTGTAAACTTTGCAAAATTCTTGATTAAATATGTCTGCCATGTCATGGGGTTGTAAATCAGTTTGTTTAGTTGCAGCGGACCAGCTTTACAGTGTAGTTTTCTTAAAGAGTTAATATAAGAGAAAAAATGCTTACTATTAGATTTATTTGTATTTCTGGCCAAATTCATTTCCCAATTCCTTTTTACTTTTTAAATCCTTGATTTGCATTGTTTCTAAATATTGAGGTACTGTAAGCCAACCAATTTTGCACAGTCTTCTATTTTAAATACTTTGCATATTTTTTAATTTTTTTGTTTGAGTAAACTCCTGATAGGTTTATTAAGCCATTTCGGGTTAAGTTTCTGTTTCTTATGTTTCACTTTGGCAGGTATACACCTGACCATCACTTGGGTTAGTGTATTATGAAATAATTCCCAATATTCATTAATAGGCAAGTCTTTATGTGTGGTATCCCAGTCCATTTATTCAATGACTTTTGCCATCTCATCTACATTAGCTTTATCATACAGATAGGTAGTTGTAGTCCCAGTATCAGCCGGATAATCAATTACCAAAGTGAATGTAATAGTGTTATGGTCATTATTACCAAGTGGGGCCTCTATCATGACATTTTTGATGTTAAGGATGTCATTGTGTAGCACTAGGTCCAGAATGTTTCTACCTCTAGTGGGGGAATGGACACCTTGTATTAAAATAAGCTGGGTATATGTGGTCAGAAATGTTTTACTATTACTTGCGGTAGCCATTTTGGTGCTCCAGTCTATATCACTAAGATTGTAGTCTCCCATGACTGCGATATTGCCAAGTTTACATGCTGACTCCAATTCATTAATAATAACATCCATATACTCTGGATGGGAATTGGGGGGGTGATAGCAAGTACCCACAATCAGAGGTGGGGAATTAACTGATATAATTTTTACCCAAATTGTTCCAGGTGCCAAGGTATGCTTTTTTATTTTATCAGTAATATCAGTAGAATCCAGTCAGTTGCTTACAAATAAGGCTACACCTCCACCCTTTCTTCCTTGCTGGTTTAGATTGAAAATATTATATCCTTGCAGATGGGAACCCCAAGAGGACTTTGAGTCCCACCAGGTTTCAATAATGGATGCTATATTTACACCACCCAGAACCAATCTGAACTGTAATTCATCCATCTTGTTATTTATGCATCTAGCATTTAGACAGAGAAAGTTAAGATGAGCTGTATTTTGGTGCAACTTTTTACCAGATCTAATGTTAAGAGTTGCAGTGCCATCCCGCCTCTCCCCCACATGTTCTAGTTTAAATTTTGGTTTATAACTTCTGAAATTTGTTTACCCAGAAGGGAACTGCCCCTTCTGCTCAGATGAAGCCCATCCCCACAGAAAAGTTCAAATTTATCATTGAACTCCTCCCAATGAGTAATGCAGTGGAGATCTTCGCGTACATACCATTTGCATAGCCATTCATTAATTTGCTTGATTTTATTATTGATGTGTGCTGGTGCACCAGGGTGAGGAAGAATCTCTGAGAAATAAATGTCACAACCAATGGATGCCAGTATATTCGTGAGTGCCACATAGTCCTCTTGAATAGAATGAACTGAGTCATAATTAATGTTGTTGGAACCTGCATGTATAATTATAAGAGGATTATCCCGAGTTGTGCAAGATGTGTTTCACCATGTGCGTGATGTCAGCTATTTTAGCCCCCCATATGAAGAACGTGTGCGATTGAACGTATCCTGATTACAAATCAACGTAAGTATTTAATAATGGAATCTCCTAAAACAAATGTCTGTTGAATATTATCTGATGTACCCAAGTCCATAACAGTGTCCTCAGCTCCAGGAGTAACCGTTACTAAAGGTTCCACAGTTATAGTTGGGGTTAAGTGGCCATCCTGGTTTCTGGTAAAGAAAATGTTGCTGGGATTTTTGTTGCAAGACCTAGGTAGCTTATGTTTACTTTTAGAGACAACTTTTACAGGTGCGGTGTAAGGGCCTGATCATTTTGACTGAGCAATGGAACTTGCTGCAGAGCCCTGCTACTAGTATTGGGCCGAATAGCAGCAGAGGTTGAGGTATAGGCTTCTATATACAGTGAGCTCAAATCAGGATCGTTACCTAGTGGATCAAAACTATTATGTAAGGGGAGAGAGAACAGGTTGGCCTTGCGACCCTTTTTTGGGGCCCTGGAGTTTTGCGCAGTGTACCATGTTTCATCAGCATCATTTAGATGTGCTTCATCCCTATTTCTTTTTTTATTAGGGCATCCTGTTACTGGGGTACTGCCTGTCATAGGGGCTACATTAATTGGTACCATAGGAGCTGTACTCACCAGGGTGGGGGAATAGTAGGTACCTCCCATGGTAATGTAACATTAATTTGTTGGACCAGGGTTACAGAGGGTGCTGATGTAGTACCGACATCCTCCCTTCATCGAAAACGTTTCAACATGTCATTTTGGCTCTATTCTAGACTTGCCATTCTAGAGTTAAACAGTGCTATTACCCTATGTAGATCACTGATCTTGAGACATTTTTTACATTGAAATGGGGGTTTAGGAATGGGTGTAGATACAATGGAATACATCTTACCTAGTGTGCATGTAATCCCAACATCCCCCTCCACAGTCATGATGGTATCCACCAAAATGTATAGATGTAGTGAGCAGTAGTACAGAGCACTAGAATGCTAGTGCAATCTTTTGCTAAACCCCAAATATTGACAGTAAGGTTTTTGCAGCTGTTTAGGTGCACAATATTAGGCACAAGTGCATTGAGGGATTATCCTAAAGGAATTGACCAACTATTGGCAGAGAGAGTGGACACTATCTCCAGTCCTCCAGTCCCACCAGACACACTTGACATGTGCTAAGATGTGCTTGTCTTGGCATGCATCTCCGTGCATGACACCGCGAGCGCCCTGCTTGTAGCAGGGCTATCTATATACTGCTGAGTGACCCAGAAGCTCTTGTCAGGTCACAGTGAGTGAAATAATTGTGCCCTTTCTATATTGTGCTAAATGGGCAAAAATCACTTATACGTGACCTTGGCAATGCTTTATAGCACAGATTCAGCCCCAAAGTCAGAAATTACTGCTGCCCTGTAAGTCAGTAGTTTCACAGTTAACCCAGTGAAACTATCAGACTCCTCTTCCTATTTCCTGTTTGCACAGGAATAGAGCTCCAGCTGCACTCGAGTAGTGCAACAAGTACACACAAAGTTTAAAATATTTAAAAAGTAGCACCACACAGAGAAGCACAGGTTATTTCAGACCTCTGCATTCAGAGTCTCTGCCTGTTTGAAGTTTGAGTGAGCAGGAATGAAAGGGGGAAAAAAAGCAGGTATTAAAAAATAAGTAGGGGGTTTGTTTGTCGTGTGTGGTGTGGTGAGGAGGAAGAGAGCCATGGAGTACAGATTTTGCTCGGGTGTGGGAGAGGAGGCTGTCTCGCTTAGTCCTTCATGCTAACAGCCAACATGAGGACAGAAAGTGGCACAGGTGCGCAGCCTGAGTGAGAGATTTTTTTTTATTCTCCCAAAAGGTGGTTTACGGTGCTCTATAATTCACATGTGAGAACTGCGGAGTTTGCGAACTTCTACCAGCAGTTGATCATGGGCAGTAACCAGTAAATATAATATGATGCACAGAGGGGAACCTCATGCTGCAGGCAATGTGGATGTGCACCAGCAACGCATTTCCATATCCTCTTGGAATGCCTAATCCTCTAATCATTCTGACTCATAGAAACATAGAAACATAGACTCTGATGGCAGATAAGGACCGCTAGGCCCATCTAGTCTGCCCATTTCCCTACCTACAGGATAGGCCGCAGATCCTGTTAACCAACAGCCTATATCTTCCTGCCCCCCACAAGAATTGCCTTATGTCTGTCCCATGCATTCTTGAATTCTCCCACAGTTTTAGACCCCACAACTTCCTCAGGAAGGCTGTTCCATGCATCCACTACCCTCTCTGTGAAATAATACTTCCTCACATTGCCCCTGAACCTCCTCGAAACTGAGAAAGACATTTTGGAACTGCTGCTGACAGTAGGGAGGCTCACACCCCAGTTAGCGCTTTTACTTATTATGCCACATCATATTAAAGCAAAACATTATTAGACACAGCTGGTCTCTGCCTAACAGCAACCAATAAGGTAATAACTAAAAAAATGGCTAAAATTGGAACCCCCCCCATGCAGAAGGAGTGGGAAGATATAGTGCAGGAAATCTAAACAATGGAAAAACTGGGTGGCCCTGACACTCAGGATGGAAAAATTTAATAATGCCTTGAATGACAAAAACTGAATAAAATATAAATTTAAAAGTAACCATGGCATACCTGAACAAACAAGAGGGGGACCTGCAGTTGTACCATGATCAGAGAAGCTCTAAAAGTACTATGATGGGCAGAGAGGCACCTGTCTGCTAGGAAAACTGAACTTCCAAGTGGACTGGTTCAGTAAGGTCACCCTGAGTCAGCCAGAATGGCAGCTACACCCCCACATCTTCTGGAAGATCAACAAAGGGTGGGGATCACTACAGATGTACCTGATGGCATCAGAGCACAATGCTAAACCCCCATGCTACCACTCATGCTTTCACCACCCCAAGGCAGAGAAGACCAACACATTGTCAGTCCCCGAAAACTTCAGCAAAACCTATATCTTTCCATTTCCACCAACTCCAATTGTTGCAAAAGTGCCTCACAAAGTCAGAACCACCAGGGCAACAGTTATACAGATAACACCAGACTGGCTAAGGAGACCATTGTACTACAATCAGAGCCATGTTTATTGACACCCCGTGGCACCTGCCCACATGTCAGGATCTATTGAGCCAAGATCCAATCTCACACCACAACCCCAAGGCATTCAGACTGACAGCATAATTGCTGATGGGTAAGGGATCTTAGACACAGGTTTTCACCCTAGAGTTGTGGCTTATCTGTTGCAATCAAGAAGGCAATCAACCAACAAAACTTATCACAGTCACTGGCAGATATTTCACAATTGGTGCATTGCTAAGGGTACTTTACTCTCTGTCACAGGACTTCCACAAATTCTAGATGTCTAAATGATGGAGTGGAAAAGGAACTTAGCCAAGATTCTGCCATTTCCATCATTAGGGGTCATCTACATGGGACTTGCCAAAAAAGGAGCTCACCCAGATGTAGTCAGGCTGCTACAGGACATACAAGTTTCCTCTCCACCCATGAGGCTCACTTGCCCCCCCTTGCAAGTGAATTTCATTCTGGTTGCCTTACACAAGTCACCATTTTTCCCAGACTCCTTCCACTGTGTGATGCTCAGGACTGTTCCTAGGGGACATGTGTTCAGCTAGATGAGTGCATGAACTCCAAGCTCTGTTGTACAGAGAATCCTTCCTTATATTTCATGATAACAGATTCACCTAATGTCCAGTCCCTTCCTTCATCCCCAGGATATTGTCCCAGTTCCATGTAGAGCAGGAGATTCACCTCTTCTCTCTACACCTGGAAAAGGAACAACCAGAGGTAGCTCACCACCCACTAGATGTTGGTACCCAGCTGAGACAAAGCAACTCTGCAAAGCTAATAGACATTTTGTAAACATTTCTGGAATGAAAGTAGGTCAAGCTGCATCTAAGGACTCCATAGCCAGGTGGCTCACAGTCACCATCGCAGCTGCCTATCAATGGGCAGGTATCTAACCACACACTCACAACCCCAGGCATCAGAGACCATTCCACCAGGGTGATGGCCACATCATGGGAAGAGAGGAGAGGAGTCTTTGCCCAGGACATTTTGCCGGTGGCTACTTGGTCCTCCATCCATACATTTGTTAAACGCTACTGGCAGGATATTGCTTTATCAGAGAAAGCCTCATTTGGAAAGGTGGTGCTTTTGGCAGCTTCAGACTCTGTTTAAACCTATTTCTGCATTTGCCCTCCTAGTCTTAGACACACTGCTACTAAGGTCCCACTGGTGAGCAAAGTTCTGAGCGCTATGAAGGGTGCTGGGAATAATGATATTTACTCACCTGGTAAAGGTAATTTTACCTTCACCCTTTAAAGTACTCTAAGTCCCTCCCATTGCAGTGAGGACCAAGAGTCAGAGGCAACCAGACCCACCCTCTTTTCTGTATCTATTTTACCTAAATTCTAATGCCAGACATTCACTGCATTTATTTATATATGATTGAATTATTACCACTTGATTGTTCAGTTGACTATTTTCTTAGCTGGTAGTTGGTAGTTACAGTAGCCTGCAAGTAAACCAGTTTTTCATTACAAATATACTGCATTCCTAGTGTATTTTTTACCACATACTGGGCTTCCTGGATCTTGTTGTGTTTGTTCTTCTTCTATTTTTTCTGCTAGGGGAGTATCTCACTGGAGAAATAGGGCTTGGCTGAGGGATGGCCCCAGCCAGCTCAAATTCAATTGAATCATTCATTAAACTATAGGATGGATGGAGGATTTTCCATTGGTAAGCAATGTTCTGAGTACTTTAAAGGGTGTAGGTATAATCACCTTTAGCAAGTGAGTAAATACCATTAAAACAGTCCCTTCTCCATACATTTACTGTAAGGAGAGATGAGAGCCATGTGCTTTCTTAAAATGGCATGAATGCTCCCTTCCTGAGGCAGCTCCGGTGGGGGGAAGCGGGCACTTTGTCACACAAAGTTAAAGTATGGCACTACTGAAAGTTAAGTTGCTTGCCTTTTTTTACCTTTGGATGGTATCCACCGTAGAGTACTAAAAGAGCTTCGGGAAGAAATTGCTGCACCACTAGCTGAGCTATTCAATAAGTCCCTGGAAAGCAGCAGAGTACCTCAGGACTGGAAAAGGGCAACAGTAGTGTCCTTGCACAAAAGTGGAAGCAAGGAAGAGGCAGGAAACTACCGCCCAGTCAGCCTGACCTCTGTAGTGGGGAAAATTATGGAGTCATTGCTAAAGGAGAGAATAGTGTATTACCTAAAGAAAAGTGGAAAACTTGACCCCAAGCAGCATGGCTTCACAGCAGGGTGCTTGTGCCAAACAAACATGATTGATTTCTTTGACTGGGTTACCAGAACAGTAGACCAAGGTGGGGTGGTAGACGTGGTGTACCTGGACATCAGCAAAATCTTCGACACCATTCCCCACAGGAGACTAGCTAATAAACTGGAACATACAGGCGTCGGTCAGAAGATAGTCAACTGGATTAAAACCTGGCTTCAGAATAGGACCCAAAGAGTTTTGGTCAATGGTTTATTATCAAGGGAGGGAAGAGTGACCAGTGGCATTCCACAAGAGTCAGTGCTAGGTTCGGTCCTCTTCAACACATTTATCAGCGGCATCACTGATGGACTGGAGGGGAAGGTTTGCCTGTTCGCAGATGATGCAAAGCTCTGCAACAGGTTGGACACACAGGAGGGGGCCTCAGGTATGGAAGCTGATCTCAGAAAACTGGAAAAATGGTACAGGAATTGTCAGTTAAAGTTTGATGCCAAGAAGTGTAAGGTAACGAATCTGAGAAAATGGAACCCAGGAAATAAGTACATACTGGAAGGACATCAATTACAGGAGACAACGATGGAACGGGATCAAGACATAATCATTACCGATGACTTAAAGGTAGGAAAACAATGTGAAAAAGCAGCACAGAAGACCAGTGGCATCCTCAGATGTATAGGCAGGGTATTATGAACAGAAAGCAGGAGGTAATAATGCCAGTCTACAGATCCTTGGTGAGGCCACACCTGGAACATTGCATCCAGTTCTGGAGGCCTCACCTGAAAAAGGACATTGACCGTTTAGAGACTGCATCTAGGGGCTGCACCATTAGCCATACGAAACAAGATCCAAGGAGTTTAATTTATTCTCTCTGGAGCAGAGAAGAAATAGAGGGGACATGATAGAATTATTTAAATATGTCAGGGTAATTAACACAACTCAGATGGGAAAACTCTTCCTGGAAAACAGGGCTGCACATACAAGAGGGCACAACTTTGGTCTAGTGGGAGGTAGGTTCAAAAAGCAACACTGGGAAGTACTTTTTCACCTAGAGAGTGATAGACCCTTAGAACAGCCTGCTACCAGAAGATAGTATGAGAATTCAAACTCACATGGGACAGAAATAGTGGGCAGCTTAGGAAGAAAAATAACTAGGGGGTAGCCACCATGGGCAGACTAGATGGATCACGTGGTCCCCATCTGCCGACTCCTTTCTTATATTCTTATGTTTTTGTCTTCCATTGAATAAGGTAAATCCTGGTTCTTTATAATTTCATTTTCTTAACTGTTTAATTTTATTAAATCCATTTTAGTCATGTAGAGTGTAGCTTTGTTTGCTTTAATGCTACGCCTCTTATTTTTATTACAGGGGGTTTCAGCAGATAAGCACTCTGATGGGAGCACAGTGAAAAGCCCAATCTGAGTTTAACAATTTCAGGAAAAATAAAATATAGCCAAGATGGCTAGTTGCTATCAATTTGGGACACTAACTGTTATATTCAGTGGGCACATTGGCTGCAGTTTTGGCTCCATATGTGATGTTTTATGTACTTTGTTTTATACAAACATGCTAACACCTCAAAATGTAATACAAAGGGGTGTGTGACAACTCTGCTATATTGACATATTGTCTTGGAACTCTTTTATGTATTGCCATCTCTTATTATCAGTTTTTGAATGTATAGCATCAAAAATGCAATAAACATAAAAAAACAGTTATTAATGCCATCCAATGGCCCAGTGGAATCCCCTTGCTTTTCATGCTACTGACATGGGTTTGGGATTAGACACTAGGATTACAGTGGCAAGGGCTCAGGAGGGGTGCCGAGCACTGTGTGATCCAGCCTACGGAGGGAGACAGCAGGGTTTTGCTGGGGTGGACCAGGGAACCTGCTCCCTTACAGGATGTGGCGGCTGCACATTAGGGTGCTGTGACTTAAAGATCAATTGCCCCTCAGTAGTGAGAAACTCACCATTCTTCATTTATTGTGTCCCTCATACTTCACATTGATGGAGTCCAAGTCCTGTTTTTATTAAAAAAAATTACTTTTGTTATTTTTGATTAAATACTGTTCCATACCTACTTCCTGCATCATGGTCATGCTGTTTGATTATCTGCTGCGCCCTTTGACTTTGCAATCCTGGAGTGACATGAATCCTGACACTCAGCTTGCACCTTCTCTGCATTGACAGGCACATTGCACTGTAAAGGCAGAGAGGGGAAATGTGATCCGACGAAAGTGACAATGAAACAGATGCTATCCAGGTATTTTTACCTGTTGGTCTCATTGCTTCAGAACCCCTGGCTCGAGTTAGGAGATGCTCCTCTCCTGCAGACAACAGCAGTGATGAGGAAAGTATCTTGACAGCAGCCTCAAGGTGCTAGTGCCCCAACAACTGGAGCAATGGTTACTGTAGCTACCGGAACTTTTAATGATGACAGTGGTATTGTTCCATACATGTATTAAATTAAAGATGTTGCATTGCATGTACCTTTTTTCAAATGCTCATGTAAACAGCCATTGATTAATCTCAGTTTCAGTGTCTCTTTCATCCCCCTTACTTATATATGTACAGTGGCAAAGTCAGAGTGTGTATTCTAACAGAAATGTCAACCCTGGAACAAATCCCTCACCCATCCATTCTCTATAACTCCAGTAAGTGTATTGCACAAGAAACATACAGTACCATTTTACAAAAACGTAATGACCTATGAAACATTATGCAACAGTGGGTTAGGATGCAATGGTTATTCAAAAGATTGGCATGCACCAAGGACGACAGTCAGCTAGGCAGAAAAATTAGTGACAATGATTACGAGTATGATGATGATTCCTGTCGGGTGACTAACTAATAGTTATGAAAATCTAGATTTTGTAATATTGAACTATAAACCCATGAATGCCATCTACAATTTCTGCAGCTGTCAACATGAAAAGCATACATCTGCCATCACACTATCAGAGAACATGTCAGACTGGGGCTACCAAGCAAAGAATAGGTACAGACAGTTTTGGTCTAATAAACAGATTTTATTTTTAAAAGCAATGGCATTACCATTTATTGATCAGTGTGACAAATACTACTTTAATGCCTAGTGTCGTGTGTACAATTGATATTTTGCATTCATGCAGTGCCTTTGCAGGAATGCTGTAGTAGGAAACACTGGGACTACTTGGTGCATTCTTATAATGCTTGGACAAGAATGATATGTATGCACTCAATGTCTGCTCAGCCAGATGAGAAAAGGTCAGCAGTGTGAACACAGAATGCACTGAAAAATGGAGCTGCAAAAATCATACATAAGGTATGAGAAACGGTTCTGTTATGATCTGTTCTTACATAATGGGGCATGTAACAGTTTGTAGGTTACAAACATTGTGATTACAAAAAGAAAGCAGTAGGGGCAATTGATCTTTAAGAGTCAATGTTTTAAAGACAAGCCTCTTCCACAGGATATGCAGTTCCTTTATTAAAACAAAATACATATCATTTGTCTTGATATAATAAAACTCTTATTATCCAAGTTATTTTTCTCTTCACCTACTATCCCATAAACATATTTTTTCAACAATAAGTATCTGTTCAACTGTTGCTTTACTGTTACAAAATATAAACAAAAATGTTTGTAAGCTTTTTAGTAACAGGACTAGTATTATTGTTGTTCATAAAACCTTTTGATAATGTGTGTCTTTCAGGTAAATGTCATGCACAATAAATTATTGATCAAAGTACCTAAGATGCTTGTTATTCAGGGCAGTATGAGTTATATATATTCTAGATTAGAAAAAATTAATATGTTTCTATTTTGCCTGATCCATTGTGAATGAAAACACCCTTGTCTATTGACACTTTAAAATAATATATGCTTGTATTTTGCTCATTTTTAGTATTTAGGCAAATTTATTGAGTGAATTCCCTACACTGTGTTCTGACCACCAAAAACACTTTTCAGGTCAGATTTACAAGGTGCCACTTATGTGGTCATCAGGTGAGGTGGCAGCTTGCTCACCCTGAAAATTTGGAACCAAAATGGGTAAAAAATGATAGTTTTGACCAAAATAAAAAACACCTGGAAAACTGACTACAGTAGAACAAGTCCCAAAATCTGTGTACTGCACATGGGTGTAGACTTAGTTTATTTTCCTTTTTTTTTTTTTGTCTTTTCTTCATAATTTAGCCATTTTTGGTCATTTTGAACCCACATTTTCAGGTCAGCCAAGTCAACACCTCATCTTCCATCCAAATAAGTGGCACCTTGTAAATGGGACCCCAAATGTGTTTTTGTGGTCAATGCCACAAAACACAGTTTTGTAGTCAATGCCTAAAACACATTTTAGCTTGGATGTGGAAGGTGACACTTATGCTGTCATGTGGTGAGATGGTAACTTGGCCACCCTGAAAACTTGGGGTCAAAATGGTAATGTTATGACCCACTGTCAATGTGTATGCACAGTATGTGCATTTCAAGACTTAATTTATTCCCATGTTTTTCATGTCATTTGCAGGTAGTGTAGAGGAGCATAGTGAGGGACATTAAGGCATCATGACATGGGAACTGAAAACAAATACCAGGACCGGAGGTGGGCACCAGTGGAAGTGGTGGCGGGGATACTAGAGGGTGAGGAAGGGTGTGTTTTTTTTAAATACATGATCAGTGGGAGGGGGGTATTGGTGGAAGGGTTGGGTACCTGTTGCCAGTGTATTATTTATAAATCAGCTGGCTGGGAGGGAGGGGGTACCAGTGGCATGGTTGGATATCTACTGTCATTGTATTCTTTATAAATCGGGAGGCCAGGAGTGAAGAGGGACCAGATGGGATTCAGCACCCCTTGCTCATGTACTCTGTTATGGATCAGGCAGCTGGATGAGAGGGGGGACTGGCAGTAGGGTTGGGCACCTGCCACCAGAGCATTCCTATTATAGATCAAGTAGCCAATGTGGGGACTGGTGGCAGGGTTGCACACCCATCACTGATTTATTCTGTGATAGATCTTATAGATCCAGTGACCAGGAGGGAGAGTGGACCAGTGGCAAGGTGAACAGCTGCCACTGGTACATTCTGTTGGAGACCAGACTGGCAGGAGGAACACCACAGTGAGTCTGGGCATTGACTGCTAGTGTATTCTGTTAGATACTGCATGACCTGAAGAGAGGGAGGACTAGTGGGGCTGGGCACTCATCATCATGTATTAGTTAAAGAGAGTTGTGAATGGGAGGGAGGTGGATCAGCAGCGGGCTTGGACACCTGCCACTGGTGTATTCCTTACAGATAAGGAGAGCAGGAGTGAGGACTGGTGGCAGGGTTGGGCACCTGCCGCCAGTGTATTACTTACAGATCAGGCAAGGAGAAGCATGGTTGTTCACCTGCCACTGCAGGCTGTGGACAGCAGGGATGTTTCTGTGACCAGTAAGAGCCTGCATATGTAAACAGATTGTGAGTCCTAAGAACAGAAGCTGTTGTTGACCTGAAAAAAAAGTCTTATGAATCAAAGGTTGAAAAAAATGTTCTTCACTTGCGTTAAAATGGGATTTTCTTTTGTTAGTATTTAAAACTACCCATTTTTTCAATAAAACCACTTATCAAAAGGCACCCCCTTTGGTCAAATTGTAACAAATCTGAAAGTTACAGGCTTCAACTATCAGACATTTTAGAGCTATAGGTGAGCAAACCAATATGTTATAAAAGTGACTTTTATATATTTAGAACCTTCTAGAGCTTTTAAACCACTAAATTGATCAATGCCAAATTTTCAGGATCCAGCGATCCTGAGCCCCAGAATGCATATGCCATATTTCAAGTGATTTCATCCAGGGCTGGCCACGTTATTAGCCTACAAAAATAGAAGTTTAACACAGAGCATATTTGTAACTCTAACTATAAGGGCTTTACCATGCCCCTATATGTAGCTCCAGTATAGTAAGGGATGAGGTGAGTAGGGTGTTTAATGTTAAACCCCAATATTTGCACCTTAATAACTTTGGCGGTGTTACACAAAATTGCCCACAATTTGGCAAGCATTGTGTCAGAGTCAGGTTCTCAAGACATTAGAAGTTTTGTGATGACAGTTTGTGTGGTTTTCAAGATACGGAGTGTCGAGTTTTAATGAAGTGTGGTGGTTTTTCCTATACTTATTACATACACTTTTTTTGCTCTCACCTACACCCAAGATGGTATGGAATTTTTTTACAGAACTTTTAGGGTAGAAGCAGCCTATGCCACGGTAGTTCCTTTAGAAGATTTTGTGAAAAGATATCAGTCAGTGTAGCAAGCTATGCCACTGCCAGTCAGATACACAGATATATGGGACCTGATTCCAAGGCAGCTTACGCATAGCGTAAGCCAATTTATGCCAAACCCCATGGTGTAAATCGCAACTTGCACCATGTGTTACGCTGTTCCCTATTCCAAAAGGTGCCTTGCACCATGCCATATGTGGGTTGTGCCAAATGTGGGTTACGCCACCCACTATGCTGCAACCCACAATAGCATGGCCCAAGGGTGGATTACAGCAGCACCTGCACCCTATTCCAAAAGGGTGGCTACTGTAACCTCCTTATGCTATTCTAAGAGCTGCATTGGCGCAGCGGAGTTAGACCATCATGGAGATGGTCAAAGGGGTATCTGTCTGTGCCAATCGATGGATGCCCACTCTACACCACTGCAGCAAGGTTCCTGCAGTGCTCCCCATGCCCCACAAACACATTCATGCCTCCCACCTCTGAATGTCAGGGACCCCCGGGGTCCATATTTAAAGTCCCCCGGATGCCTGTGCCACCTATCCAGCCCCTCTATGCCCCCTGGTGCTTGCAGTGGTGTTCTGGAGTGGGGGCTCTGGGGGGGCAGTTTGCAGTGGGCCACAACTTGCGGCATGCAGGGTTATTGTGCCATGCCCATGGCACCAGCCTACACCTGGTCATAGGTGCCAGGACCCTGCCACTCTTAGAATATGGTGCAGGGTCCCTGGTATAGCAGCAAATGTCACAACTCACATATGCCTGTGAGTTGTGTCATTCATCTTGGAATCAGCCCCATGGTGTTATATTCTGTCATATTTTGTGTATGTTTAAAATGCCACAAGGAATTATGGATAAAAGAGTCACATGGAATAAGGGAATAGACTGTTTTTTTTCCAAAGGTCTGCAAATTCCCTGTTACCTAAGAGAAACTGGTTTTCTCAGGGAAGCTAGAAATTGCATTTCAAAAAAGTCTTCCTGGCTAACTAACAGAGAGGTCCTAAATCTATCACCTGTAATAAAAATTGTCACTTGAACAACCAGAATGCTTCAGAAGACAGCATTGGGGTAGCTATTAAAGAGGAAAAGGGTTATAAACTCAGGAGATGTTAAAGGCTAGCGCTGTCATAAAAAAAAAGTTACACTTCAAAGGACAGTGCTATATTCCAGGAAACTGTCATGGTATAATTATATTGGTTAGCTGGCAGGATATTGGAATTTTAAGAGTCTGACTAATATAGGTATGAGTCCCTTAATAAGAATTTTTGGGGATGTGCAAGAGTGACATCTACTGGCCTAAACGTTAGGACCAGATCAAGACTTACAGACTGCCTTGGACCACAGGTATTTAAGACCCTCAACACAGCCTTTTGAGGACACTTTGCTTTTGGACATACCTGACCACAAGAGAACAACTGCCAGCAGACACACAAGATGCAAGACTGCTACAGAAAGGACTGAAACCTTTGAAAAACCATTTATTTTTCTGGAATTCATTTCACTATGAATTTAAGGTAGAACTTTGGATAACTGTTATAGTGTGGAGTTTTTTTTGTACACATCCACTTTTATTTGTGTTATTCTATGACCAACATTTTCCAAACCTTTTTGTTGTAATTCATGATAATTAATTATTTAGTAAATACATTTGTTTTGTTTAAGAAACCTGCCTGAGTGAGATTTCTATATTGTGTGCGTGGTTGTGGGATGTTTCAGTAATAATCTGTGACTAAGCTGTTATTGCTAAGGGGTGCTATCATAAGCTACCAAATTGAACAAGGTTCTGAAAAGGGAATGTCTGGGTAAAGGTAGGGGGAATACCAACATCTCAGGGAAGAGTCTGTGGGGATTTGAATCAGATTTTTGCATGCCTTGTGGGAGAAGGCAGAATCAGGGTTACAATGCTACCCTGAAGAGGTTGTAATGCCTGGATCTTCCCCCTTTGTGTAACAACCGAGAAGGGTTCATATTTGGCTACAAGATTCAACACTAGTATTGTACCCTGATCCAGAGTAAAGAGGGGACCCTGGGACTTCGTGGCAAATGTTCAGTTGTGAACTCAGCAAGCAGTATAGAAGGACACAAAGAGGGTATCCCATTCCCCCCTCCCTGTCATGGATTACACTTAGGATTGGGCACTGTGAGCTCAGTGGACCTGACCCTCAGGAGTGGGTTCATGACAATCAGTTCCAGAGTTATAAGGATTTTAAGTTTTTTTTCTGGGTATGCTCAGTAAGGTTTTAGGAAAACCCTCTGATAGGAAAGATAAATGTACTTTTTGAGAGCATTTACCTTTCACAAAATTAATGTTTTACCTTTCGTGAGAAAACATTTTCGAGTCATGATGGCTGCCATCTTGTTTTCTTACTTGGTTAAAAAACTTTTAAATGCAAAACAATGAGGAATTTGAAAAAAAAAAGATATAAATCTTGCTAAACAGGACCTGTTAAGCAAGATTTTGTTGTCTATTTCCCCCCCAAATAAGTGAGAAATATATTTTGGGGGTTTTAGCTGCCATTTTACCGAAATGGCTGATTTATGTTTTGTGAGATGAGAATTTGTGTCACACACATAAGTGAGATATTAAAATTTACAACAGATAAATTTATGTTTTCATGTATTTTAGAGTTGCACTAAAAGTGCAAAACTAAAATTCAATTTTTGTGTATCATATACTGTACTTTTACTCATAGCTTGACCATTTTACAATATTTCATCCCAAATTTTACATATTCTTTTTACATTGGCCTACCTCATCAACAAGGATAGTGGGAATTTTCAAGTACATGTCAAAAGGTGATTTTGCAGTCACTCTGTGATTTCACCTTTAGAGTGGGATTTAACTCATTCTAGCACCCATGTTCATGACAATGGGTCACAATAATTTTCATGTCACACAGTTAAGTGCAACACTAATGTGCAACACTAAAATTTACAAAACTACAACTTCAGTGTTGCACATTTTAGTATTGTACTTAAATGTGTAATACCAAATTCCACTATAGTGTTTCCCATAAATTTACTCATAACTTGCCCATTTTACAAAATGTTACTCCCAAATTTTTAAAATACTCTTTATATGACCCTACTCAGGAGCAAGGATTTGGGGAATTTTTAAATACAGGTCAAAAAGTAATTTTGCAGCCGCTCTGTGAAACCACCTTTTGGGTGGGATTTAACACATTTTAGTGACCACATTTATGATGTAGGGTCAAAATAATTTTTATGTCACACATTTAAGTGCAACACAAACATTTGCAACATTAGAATTTTACATGTGCACAAAAAATGGAATTCTTGGGTCACACTTAAATGCAGAAGGATTATTTTCTTGGCACAGGGCCTGGAGGGCCTTGCACATCTGCAGATGTTTACAAAGGTCCTGAAGGGACTTGTGTGAATGAGGATATGATTCCACTATCTCAAAAAGAAAGGAAATTCATCATAAAAAAAACTGCTTTAATGCAAAAGTTAGGGTTCACGTTAATGCCACAAAAGTAGAGAAATGCAGCATTAGAGTTTCCATCCCTAACTCTCCCCCAAACAGCAAAAGGACAAGACCACAGAAGCAACCACAGACAAACAGGTAAGGCAAGCAATATACAACTGTTTCCAGATTACATAAATGCAGTTCACATGATGTTTCTTTTAGGTGAAAACCTTTTATCTGGTGGCATCAATAGTATATGTCTAAGTATCTTGAAAAAAAAAGATGTCCCACAGGAAATGCTTTTCTCGAGCTTGAGATATGCTGCCATCCATATGTGAGTAATCAGCCTGAAAAAAAAGTCTCTACAAAAAATAGTAATCTGGGGGTGCAATGGAATAACGGACAGCACTGTAATTCTTCTCCAAAATAAACTTTATTCATATTTCTTTAAGGCCCAGAGCCAACATAGTATGTCCTGAGAAGCTACAATAGAACGTGTAAAAGAGTTAGAGTGGCGTTCTGAAGCAAATAGTATGGGTTTGCTTTGAAAGAAGCCCTTGAAGGGTAAAAAGGTTAAAACAGGAAAATGAACAGCAAATATAAAGGGAAGTCTTTATCAAAATAACAATCAGGATTGACCTATCCCCATTCAGAGGGAATTTTTATGGTACAAAGGGAAGCCAAGCCATTGATAAAGACATTAAGAGGCACCTCCTGATGAAGCCTACATGGTGTAAGTGAAACGTCGAACAATGGGCCTTAAAGAAATATGAATAAAAGTTTATTTTGGAGAAGAATTACAGTGCTGTCCATTATTCCATTGTGCCCCCAGATGACTCTTTTTTGTAGAGACTTTTTTCAGACATTGGCAGTATAGCTCTGTGACCATTTAGTCTGAAAGTTAAATTCCTCCGATTGATTTGCTTGGTGTTATAGATGTAGTGCTGTTACTAGTGCACAGATCACATTTCTCATTGAAATTATTTCTGCCATTTCTTCCTAATGACACAAGTGGTTTATTCTTATCTGCATTAATATGTCCCTGATGGAACGTGGGCATCTCTTCTCCCTGCCCTGACCCCTGTGAGATTTATTCGACCGTTATAGCTTAAAGAAATAAGAAGCTGTTACTGCTATGCCTTGGCAGACAGCCAGGAGAGAATACCAGCAGACTGCATGCATGCCTTTGTGTTTATCAGTACCTGCCACTCAAAATGTTATAAAAAAAGGTATAAGAGGCACACTACTGACTCGTACACAAAATGTCCAAAACATTGAATAGATCACATAGCAACAGCAACAAAAGCTGGATACCTTCTCATCTCACCGTCCCCTTCCCTCCCATCATCTAGCAGAGTTTGTTTGTCTTTTTTCTAGCCTACCACACTTTCTACAGAATGCCAGTGAACTGCTAGTGAAGCTTAAACTCATTTGCATTGTTTGCCAAGAACACTAATCCGTTCAACAATCAATCAATCAATAAATAAATAAGCTTAGACTGTATATAGCAGCATAGGCTGTCTTCACTCCCCCTTTCCAACCATTCCCTGGTAGACATAGCAGTAGATAGCTTACTTCTCTGGTTCTCAGCCTTAACGCTCACCCCATTCCATCAGTAAATAAACTGAGATGTGTACAGTATATAAGAATGGGGTGAGCGTTAGGGCTGACAGCCCCAAGGCACACCCCACATTTGATTTGTGAAGACACATGAGAGGTGAAACCACAATGTTTTTCCTGTTACTGCCTGCAGGGTGGGGATGGGGTGTTAGGATTGGGAAACCTAATGCCACATAACCCTACTTTTGTCACTTTAACTCTAACTAGTGCATTAATGAAGTTTTTGCAATACATTTCCTTATTTTTTGAGATAGTATAATCATATCCTCACTTGCCAGTGGGAGCGTACAGCCCACCAGGCCCTGCGCTTCCATCCCTCCATAGATGCATACATAGGCCCTTCACTTCCATTTCTGCCAAAACAGCAGTTTCTTTCCTTTGTTGTATGGCTTGTTAAAGTTCCATTGTTATCCTAAGGTAATTTGCATGTTTTATTTGTTTTGGTTTTTTTTATATTGCCTCTAAATGTTCAGGGGGAAATAAGTGTTATTGTTGTAGTACCCATTAAGACCTTTGCTTTGATATAAAGATTGTCCCTAAAGTTCAACTATTGCGGGAGTTATGGCTTGTTGAAGTTCCAATGTTATCCTATGGGAAGTTGCCTTTTTTAATGTTTTTTTTTTATATTGCCCCTGAATGTTTAGATGGGGAATATGTGTTTTCTTGTAGTACCAAGTAAGACCTTTGCTTTGATATATAGATTGTCCCCTAAATCCAAATATTGGGGGAGGTATGGCTTGTCCTAGGAAAATCTTCATTTTTATCTGTTATGCTTTTTTTATATTGTCCCTAAATGTTTCGGGGGGGGGGGGTATGTGTTATTCTTACTTCTTTAATATTATACAGACACAATAGTGGCTATACACTATATTAAGGCTGAGTAAGCACTTTAATGTTCAGCTCCAATTTTTGCACCTCAATAACTTTACCCATGTTCAACTGATTTACACAAAATTTAGAAACCACAGCATTAGTGTCATAGTCTCTGGATCCTAAAAATATATTGGGAATTGGTTGACCGGGGGCAAAGTTACAGAGCTGCAAAAAAAAAAAAAAAATCACCCAAATTCTGCCTTTTTCTTTTTTACTCTAAGAGGATTTGAAGCCTGAAATTTACAGGTTTCATGGAGTTTGGTCCAAGGTGTCTGCTTCTGTGTTTTTTATGTTCTAAACATAAGTACTTTTTAAATTATTTAAGGAAAACTGTTTAGTTTGTGAGCAGGAAAACTGTTTAGTTTGTGAACATGCACGGTTTAAAAAAAATCAATGTTCTAAAAATAACTGAATTTTGCAACAACATGAAGTCATGTTGCCATCATATGAGACTCTGTCATTTCTCAATCCCTCCTGTGTTGTTTCTCAGTCCCTGATGTTTTCATTCAGCAGGGATGGGGTTATGTGTTAGTGGGTAGCCCCTGCCCTACTGAGTGTGCTCTGCCACCATTAGCTGCATAAGCAGCTTTATTCATTATAACTGGACACTGGGGGAGCCCCAATTCCCAGTGTCAGTATATTAATTTTTGTATATTCTCACACTGGGGTGCCCACCCCCTGATGCCGGGTCATTCCCTGCTCCCCTCTGTATGCCCCCCCCCCCACAAACACATTATCTGAACTGCCCACACCAAGTGGACCAATCCCCCATGTCAAATTTCACAAGCTCCCCACTCAGCAGTGTGGGACACCCAGTGCCCCCATGTAGCATGTCGATACTTGTGTGCCCAATCCCCAATGTTGGAAACTGTTACTGTTCCTGTAAAAAAGAAAACCATCCTTTGATGTCTTTGCTTTTTAACCTGAAACAAACAAAACAGTCCCTTGTCCTCTGCCACCTTCCCCATCCCCCCATCCAGACCCTCTCATTCCGCACCTAGCACCCCACACACACACACCCTTTATGCCATACTTCCCATGCCGAGGTCCAACGTCATGATCGTCTCTGGACCAGAGACATGCCTTCACTCTTCAATGCTGAACTGTGAACTGAGAAAAACAGGTAAGTGCCATATAATGTATTCCAATGGAGTTTTGAACTTATCTTCATAACTTGATCATTTTCTTTTTTGTAATTTTTGTTTATGCCCCAGACTCTCTGGCCCCTCCTAAGTCACTCAGGCCCCATGAGCAGCCCCCTGAGCCTCTCCAGTCATGGTCACTGACCACCATGGAGCTTTGGCTTCACCCCCAGGTGGGGTCAGGGTGGGGGCACTCCCCCAAACTTATGCATTTCATCAGGCCAGCGCCACAAGCAGGACAGAGATGGAGGCCTAGGGAGCTCCTGTGGGCTGTCATGCTGGAGGTGCTGGTGCCATTTTTCCTTTTTCTCCCTACCCCAGAGACATTGCACGCAAGGATGGCAAGGCAACCCTGCCCACACAATGTGTGCATCCAGATGTTGGTGTCGATGATGTCTCTTCCCTCCCACTGCCCTTCTGTCTGCACTGCCACCTGTGGTCACCCAGGTGACAGTATTGCTGCCAAAGATGGCACCCTCCACCCTGGAGGAAGACAGTATCCTCTGGGACACTCAATCCTCTTCCCCCCAGCTGGCCCCGATGACCTAAGCTCGTTCCCGAACCCAGGTCACCAGTGTCATATGCAGTAGCACTACTGCTGTGCCAATGGGCCAGCAACTTGGTCATTTTTAGGCATTTTTTCACCAAATTTTCAACATGGCCTTTCTGGGACCCTACTTCATGAATACTGGCAATGAAATTACATTAATTGGGCCCAGAAGGTGATTTCACAGTCACTGTGCAAAATCACCTTTCATGCCTGATTAATGTAATTTCACCAACAGTGTTCATTAGGTGGGATCCCAAAAAGGCCATGCTGAAAATTTGGTAAAAAAATATGTAAAAATTACCAAGATATGTGTGTACATTGGCATTTTTCTACACACACTCATAACTTTGGTAATTTTCAATATTTTGACCCAAATTTTCATCACAGCCATTTTATCACACCATCCCATGAATGTGACAGCTGTTTATTTTTCAAATCCTGACAAACATGTGATTTTGCATTGCTGGTGTAAAATTACTGTAGAACCATTAATAATCATGCAAATTTTTCTTTGCACATTATATCCGATGCACAGTGTCGCGCCCTCAGATTTTCGCAGGTAAAGGTCTTTAAAATCTGACTTTAGATTGAGCTGATCTTGCGCACGATCACTGCATGATCGGCCTGTACTGAAGTCAGATTACTGCACTATTACTGCTGTGAGCATGTCTCTTGTTAGGTGGCTAAACTCACCCATTGCTAAGGGAACGAGAAAGAGAGAGACTTCCCTGCTCTCCAGACCTCCGACATAGATGCAGAAGTACTAGCGGTGACAGCTGGCATCTCTAACCTGATGGCGGAATCTGTTTCCCCGGAGCTTGCTGTTGCCTCCTCCCCATCTAAAAAACATTGTTCACAATATACAGTCTATCCTCCTGAGGTTAGATTTGATGTGGGCAAGTATTCTTGTGATCATGGCATCATGAACGCTGTTCGGTACTATGAGGTACAGTATAAAAAGAAAATTAATGAAAGCACTGTGCGTACCTTTAAATGGGACTACCTGGCTAAGCTAAAAACAGACCCTGACCCAGAGAAACTTGTTTATGAGCTGCCAATAAAACCTAGAGGATGTCCATGTCTCCTGCTTGCAGACATTGAATGTGAGCTAAAAAACATTATAAAATCTTTCAGAACAGAAGGAGTTGTTATAAACGGAAGGCTGGTGATAGCTATTGCAACCGGTATCGTTAAAGCCAAAAGCCCGGGGCGTGGCTTAGCTGCTGAACTAAATGGCAGCTTAATCTGCTGGAGCTGTTCGTGCAGACATTTATATCCAACGATTTCGTGTCTGTGGAGGTTTAAACCGAGCGGAAGAATTGAGATAGAAATCGAATAGAGCTCCGGTACAAGCTTATAAAAGAATTTTTAAGATAGCTGATAAGAAACTTGCTTGGAAGCCCATCTCAATACTGCGGCCTGCAAAATGGTGGAAGCGCCAGGCTCAGGGCTCAATCTGGCATACTTCAATAGCTTATTTGAGAGACTACTTCACAGGATGGATGAAGTAACGGACGCGTCGCACCATACTACAGAAGCAATTAAAAATTTAACAGGGCGAATAGTAACAATCGAACAAAAAACGTTGGTGCAGGAATCTGAGATTGAGAGATTTAAAGGAATGCAGTGGGACCAGCAAGGGAAAATTAATATGCTAATGGCTAAAGTTGACGATTTGGAATACCAGAGTAGAAGAAACAATCTGCGGGTAATAGGGTTCCCGGAGGGTGTGGAAAAAAGAGACACGGCCCTATTCCTACAGCGCGCTCTCCCTGAGATCCTGGGCCTGCAAGCAGACTTTAGTCTAGGCATAGAAAGGGCACATAGAGCTACGGTTCCAGTGCCGATTAAAGGGGGCAAACCAAGGGCTATTCTGTTTAAGCTGCTGTCATTCAAAACACGACAGGCCTTGTTACAACGTGCTAGGGAGGTGGTCGTTGTTGGCAAGGCATCCTATATCGCTGTACCAGGACTTTTCCAGGAGTTATCACTTAAGAGAAGAGAATACACCCCCTTGCGCCATAAGATGCAGAAACTGGGGATACAGTATTCTTTAAGGTACCCCTCTACAATGCGTATAGTGCAAAATGGGACCCCGCTCCTCTTTGAAACTCCCGAAGCCTTGGAGGAATTTTTGCACAAACAGCTGGGGAATTCGTCCAGCCTATCCACTTGCCCTGACCCCTTGGAACTAGAAGAGATGGTGACAGATCTAGGAGTGCAGCCTGAGTCATCCACGGGCCTCCCTCACTGAAGCAGGAAAAGAGCAGCGACAGAAAGTCACAGGTGAAGGGATCACCCCCATATCAGAACTTGCATTCAAACTGAGACAGCGGATAGAGAGGTGCAACATAGTGAAAGCACGGCCTTGGTGCGTTACATGACCCGCAATCCTTACGAGGTGTTGAGATCTCCTTCATCCCCCTCAATGCGCACCCCGAGGAGGACACCCCTAAGGCAGAAGTAGACTCCCCGGTTAGTTGTGGTATGAGGAATGTGGCGGCGTTGGAAGGCAGCGCAGATGAGGAACTGCAGAAGGAGCAACATTCCACTGGTGCAGCATCCGAAGACCGCGAGAGGAGCCAGGCTGATGAAGCAACAACACCGAGGCATTTGAGCCCATGAAAGGAACAGCAGATCAGGATGCAAATTAGATAAGTACCGCATCTATGTTAAATCGTGGGTAGTGGATGGTATCCAGGCATAGTGGATATTGCTCGGGCTGGAGAGCTGTTTATGGTTTGGTTTTAAAAACCATGACCCAGAAGATCATGAGACATTGAGACTTTGGCCTCTTCAGGGCGTTTTGATCTCAGGGTTGGAGTTAAACCTCCTGCGGGGGGTTTTATATGGGGGGGCAGGGGCAGTAACCAAACAGAATACAAAGCTGTGGGTGCAACTGAACCCCTGGGTATACTATGAGAGTTGAGAAGCGTTTTACAAAGCGTTTGAAGGCTGGGCAGCGGGGGGTAGGATGCAGATGGGTCTGAGCATTTTAAGAAGGAAGAACTGTTACATATTTTGGGCCTGAAGGGTGGACCCTGGTTATGATGGGTATAAAGGACGGCAATCGGGTGGGGCACGAGATAAGCCTGACAAGCTATTAGTCAAGGGGTAACTACTCATTTGAAGGATGCTGTGGGAATGGACAGAATAGTATGGAATATAGAGACGGAACTTCTCCATATGTGGGTAACCCTAGCCTTGTTTCGGAATGGCCAACTGACCACTAGATCAGGGCAGACATTTAGGAGGATGCAGTCTGTCTCCTGGAGGTATGTCTTGGCACACAGCTCCTCCCCCTCAATCGCTGTGACCTTGGATAAACAAGGTATGGTGGGGTTGAGACATGGCCAGTTCGCCATGTTTCCAGGAACTACTCTGCAGGTTAGGTCTCTTTTTGAGAGGCAAAGGACCCGGTATGCAGGATGGTTTCAACGAAGCACGGAAGTGCAGTATGTAAATAGGTTCAGTGTGTGGTTGTTTGGGGGGGTTATCTTTAGGATTTTAGGGTGGTACTTGTGTTATAATGTAATCTGGCTGCCAAGGAAGGTCAGGGGTTTGAGCAGAAGCATTGGTGGACTGGTTGTACAGGGTAAAGGGAGCCTAACAGTGTCTCAAGGTCTGGAACTCCAATCTAGATTGGGCCACAGGTACTGGTGGGTGGTAAATTGGTGCCCTTCCGTCCTCACCGGAGGTTCGATGGTAGCATTTCACATTGCATTGACTCTCGAAGGTTATGACTATGGTTGAAATACCCTGTATCACTTGGAATGTGAGGGGCATGAACTCGCCGGTGAAGAGGAAGAAGGTGATGTCATATTTGCAAAAGAATAGGGCCCAAGTGGTTTTTTTGCAGGAGACAAAACTAGATGGGAAGGGCCATGGGCTTCTAAATAGGGGCTGGGTGGGCATAGAGATCCATGCGTCAGCTGCTACAAAAAGACGTGGAGTAGCAATATTAGTACATAAACAATTACACTGGTCTCTTACTGCCTCAAGGGCGGACTCACAGGGCAGATGGGTGATAGGGATATTTCAGACTCCTAAAGGGCCTATAGTACTAGGGAACATTTATGGGCCAAATGAGGACGATGCAGCCTTTTTCCACCAAGTCTCCCAAGTGCTTTTAGATATGAATAAAGACAATATGCCCACCATTTTTGGAGGGGATTTCAATTTAGTGCCAGACCCTATGGTGGACAAAATCCCTAAAAAGGAAGACACTGGCCATGGGAGAGGTAGGAGAGCCCTGATGAACTGGATGGGTGATCAAGGCTTGACAGATATATGGTGAGCATTAAATCCCAGGGGGAGGGATTATTCATTTTACTCACCGGTACATAATTCCTATAGCCGTATTGATTTTTTTTCTAACGTCCCCGCAGATTACACAGGCAGCTATGAAGTTGACTATACTTCCTATTGTAATATTGGACCATGCCCTGTGTGTCTGTCTCATAGCTTGAGCCCTTGTACCTCCAAATCTACCTCTTGGAGGTTAGACCCCTTGTTAATAAAAGATGTGAAGTTCCTAGAATGGGCTAAGGTGGAGGATAAGAGATTCTTTTTGGAAAACCCAGCCCAAGATACCACAGCTGGGGTTAGGTGGGAAGCTTTTAAAGCCACCATGAGAGGTAAGATCATTACATATGCAGGGTCAAGAAGGAGAGAGGGGGACCAAAAATTGAAGGAATTAGAAGAGGAGATCAAAGAATTGCAGAGACAGCATAAGGAGCAAAGAGGGAAAGCAAGGCATGATTTTCTCCATAGGAAGATAGTAGGTCTCGAAATGGAGACAAATTCTCTTCTGTCACGTAAGGCTGAACTCTCTATAATGAGGTTGAAGCACAAATATTGGGAAAGGGGAGAGAAAGGGGGGAGTGTGTTAGCATATAGGTTAAAAACAGCAAATGGATAGATACATTGCTGGACTGAAAGATACTGCAGGACAGGTGCATACTAACAGTGAAAAATTAAATGCAGTTATGAGGGAATATTATCAATCTTTGTATGCCTCAGCTAGACAGGTGGATCCCCAAGTAATTCAAGTTTTTCTACAAACACTGAAACTTCCCTCTATAACTTTACAACAGGCGGAGCTTTTGGATGCCCCATTAACTATAGAAGAAATAAAAAAGGCCTTATTTTCTCTTAAACCAGGGAAGGCTCCAGGGGGGGACAGCTATTCAGTGGAGTTTTGGCAGGCCTTAGCAGATATTATTGCCCCAATACTTCAACAAGTTTATGTTCAGGCAGAGGTGCAGGGTGTTTTTCCACCCACGATGCGGGAAGCGGTTATTACCATATTACCCAAAAAAGGGAAAGACCCTACTTCCCCTGGTAGTTACCAGCCGATCTCACTTTTAAATGTAGACAGTAAAATATTTACTAAAGCATTAGCATTAAGACTGGGTCCCCTGCTACCGCAGTTAATACACCCCTCCCAAGTAGGATTTGTCCTTGGTAGGTTCAGTGCAGATCATCTTAGGACCTTAACCAATTTAGCTTTTATCGCGTCTCAATTAGATACTCCCAGCGGCGGCGTGTAGCTATAGATTTCAAAAGCGCCGATTCCCTGGAGGGATTACTCCATGAGGTGTTGGGTAGTTGGGAATTGGCCTAGATTTCATCCTGGGTAGCAGCCTTGTATACTTCCCCAACGGCCAGATTATTGACAAATTCTACCCTATCCCCACCTTTCGAGTTAGCACATGGTACCAGGCAAGGTTGCCCACTCTCTCCCCTCCTATTTGTGTTGGCTGTAGAGCCCTTAGCGGCATACCTTCATGATAGTAGATCTATAAAAGGGATAGTAGCTGGAAATACAGAATACACTACCCTTTTATATGCAGATGACCTTTTGGTTCTAGTTGCGGATGCAGCTGAGGCGCTACCCTCTATACTCACTACTCTGCGCCAATTTAAAGGAATTTCGGGACTTCAATTAAATGCCATAAAAACCGAAGTTCTCCCCCTTAACTCCAGATGTCAGCCATAGGTACTAGGAGACACGGGTTTGAAGTGGGCCGGGGAAAACATTACTTATTTAGGTATTCGTTTCTTGGCCGAAATCTCGAAACTATGGGAATATAATCTCCGCCCTCTCCTGGTGGAATTACAGGAGGATATGTCCAGGTGGACCAAACTTCATTTAACCCTAGCGGGTAAAATAGCCGTGATTAAGATGATCCTGGCCCCCCAAATTTTTTATTTTTTGGCACATATTCCCCTTTTATTACCACAAGGCTGGACCCAAAAGATAGATAAGGCAATAGGGAGTTCTCTGTGGGAGGGAAAGCCCCCCAGATATAGTAGGAATAAACTCCGGGCGCATTGGAGCGTGGGGGGGTGGTGTCTGCCATGGTTCACAGGATATAAGTGGGCATTTCACTTGGCACAGTCGACACGCTGGTTGGGATTGGGTACTTCCCCCCAACCACAATGGGTGGATATAGAGCAAGCTGTAAGTCAAAAAATCTCTCTGTCACTGCTTGTTTATAATAGTCCCCCAACAAACTTAAAAAATCGCCCCACAATAGGGGCAGCTTTCCGATGCTGGGAAACAGTAAGAAGGAAGTTGAAGGTAGACTTAACGCCTATTCAATTAACTCCATTATGGGGTAATAGTAATCTGTGTATAGACAAAAAAGTGGTATACTGGAGGAGTTGGGCAGACAAGGGTATTGCCAGGTTGGAAGACATACTGGCCCCAGCTTCCCTGGTGGTGGATTTGTTTGCTAACTTGCAGGTCAGATGGTCGATTCCGACTTCCGATTTTTGGAAATATTTACAACTACGCAGTGTGGTCCAAAAATATCTGACCCAGGTAGCAAAAAAAGATAGCCTGAGTACACCTTCTTGGTTAACAAAGGGAAAAGGGATGGCCAGTTCAGTTTACAATGCACTCCGAGACAAAATACCTAGCCAAACTGAAAAGTCTAAACAGAAATGGGAACGGCCTTACAAATGAAGATTACCGATGTGCAGTGGAAGGAGTGCTGGAAAGGGGCTCAAAAATGTTTTACAGATGCAAGAAGTAAGTTAATACAGAATAAAATCCTGCATTGTTGGTACCGCACACTGGTAGTACTACAGAAGGCGGGGGTAATAAAGTCCAATCTATGTTGGAGATGCAACTCTCAACCCGGGGATTTGGCCCATATACTTTGGTCCTGTCCAATAATACAACCAGTGTGGGATAATATATGTGAAGTGGGTGCCAAAGTGTTAAAAAAGTGTATTCTTCGGTCCCCAGCCTTGCTTCTCTTGGGTATGAAATCAGAGGCACCCAAGTTAAGGAAGTTGGAATATCGGCTGGCTGGCACTGTGGGCCATGCAGGCGAAAAAGGCTCTTGTGTGTAGATGGAGGACCACACAGATACCTGGCACACAGGGCTCCTCGCCTCTATGGTTCACATAGCTACCATGGATAAACTTTCCCACTTGGCAAGCAATTCCCTAGCAGAATATGAGGAATGTTGGACTCCTTTGCCAAATATGCTGTCCCTAAGACTGGAGTGGGCTGAAGCTGTACAACCAGGATTACTGCAATGGTAACAGGATTACATAGAGGAACAGTCAAACTTGGCTAGCCAAGGATTGTATATGGGAGGTACAATGGTGCCCCCTCTTGTATATGGAATGTACCTAATATTATATAGAATAGTGGTTCTTTTTTTCTTTTGTATGTTTTGTTTCTCTTTAGCTGAGGTGTCAGAAGCCTGGACAACACCAAAGCACACAAGAGTCTTTTTTTCCTTTGTTTGGGATGTGACTATGGAGCATGGTAGCCTTGCCTCTCCGTTGCTTTAAGATATAGAATCATATATGGTGGGGTAAGTACAGGTCAAATGTAACATTACCCTCTCTGTCTCTATGTGGAGTTGTATCTGTAACCAACAACTCATTATCAGACTCATGTCTAGAATAAGTGCTTTTATTATTGTAAAAATAAAGGAAATAATAATAAAAGGTGTAACAGCAAAATAAAAAAGCCAAAAGCCCTGAGCTTCTAATTGAGAATGGAGGCAGTCTCTCTTTCACTAGGCAGTGGTCCTGGCTGTTTCTCAGTAGAATAGGATACAGCAAAGGAAAAGGCATGAAAGTGGCCCGAAAAGCACCAGTAGATTTTGACTCCCTCAAGTTTGGGTTTCTGCGCCATATATCCACTGCTTCCCATCAGGAACTGATACCCCCCCCCGAGTTAGTCTTAAATCTTGATGAGACTGGTGTAAACCTTGTCCCATGCTCTGAGTAGACAATGGAAAGTGTTGGCAAGAAACAAGTGGAACTTACGGGTTTGGGTGACAAACGCCAAATTATAGTTGTACTTCGCTGTACTCTGTCAGGCCACTTTCTACCACCACAATTGATCTATCAGGGTCGCACTGATCAATGCCACCCTTCATACAAGTTCCCCACCAATTGGCATGTAACACATACTGAAAACCACTGGACAAACTCGGAAGCAACAATACAGTTTGTGGAGTCTGTAATCGTTCCTTATGTGGACTCATTAAAAGAAAAAAATCAGCTTCCCAGTGAGCAGTGGTCTCTTCTTATTTTGGATCTATTCAGGGGCCACATTACAGATGATGTTATGAAATGTATGGAAAAGAACAACATTATCCCTGTTTATGTGCCAGCTTCCTGCACTGACCAATTGCAGCCTTTGGGCATCTCGGTGAACAAAGTGTTCAAAGATGAGCTGAAAATGCACTTCACAGACTGGTATGCATCTGAAGTTGCAAAAAAGCTTCAAGAGTATAGTGGCAGTGAGCCCAGCAAACTTGACATTGACCTTCGAACAAAAACATAAAAAATGCCATGCTCAGTGGCTAGTAAGCAGTTACACCAAACTGTCTGCAAAAAATGATGACTGTAGGCGTGGATTCGAGCAGGCGAGCATTCTGAGTGCCCACACCAACTGTCTAAATGGTAAGCTCATAAAGTTTCATTTACAAAGTTAATGTATCCCCGTATCACTCACAATACACAACCTTAAAATGTGTTCATTTGTGTTCATTTTATTTTCAGAAAATGAAGAAAACATTGATGGCCACAATACAGCTGGTCCTGCTGTGAAGTGATTGCAGAAAGCCATAAGAGCAGCAAGCTTGGAAACAGCACTTGTAGCAGCACCTTGTAACTCATTCGTATAAAATATTTGTTTTCTTCTTCACCAGCATTGAATAAAGAGTACTGTAGTACAGTTTAACTCACCTAGCAAACCGTGGTTGTTTTTTTTATATACAAATACTCTAATAGTCCTCCAAGAGAAAATCACAAGGAAAACGTAACAAACAATAATCACCGATATGCGGAAGTGAAATCTGACTGACCATGTGGTCCCAACAGCCGAATTACATACGTGCGTTTAATCCCTGCCCACCTTAGGCTTCTCAGAGGATAAAGAAATAAACAGGAGTCAGGAGAGGAACAAGTTAATTGTTTGCAGCCCATTTGTTTTGTTAACACCATAGAGTACTGTATTTCTGTGTTCCTGTTTCCATAATTGCACCTCGGTAGCGTTGTTGTCAGTGACGGTCCTGTTCTTGGTATCAGACAAAACTACTGATCATTAATTCAAGGTAGGATCAACCACAGACTTACTAATACAAAATTAATGTCTAAAACTGGTGAGAACCAAGTACTGTATGCTGCGATTCAAAAAAATAGAAAAAAGCGAGCAACAGGAGTGGCACAAATACTATCTGTAAATGATCGCTGTAAATATGTATTCACTGACCATCAAATATAGCAATAATATATTTACAACGAATATTTCGAGTTCTACAGTACATTTTGTACAATATGATATTAAATAACACCTGCCGTGTTCAGAAGGAGGGATCATAAACAGACTTTGTTGAAATTTTGTGTGTTACAATGTCACAAAAAAAAATTTCATGAAGTAATGTTGTTTGCAGGAATGTCCATTGGCCCAGTAGGAACCACGTTGCCTTCCCATGCCAGTGACCTGAGTTCAGGTGTGAATTTAGTGAGCTAATTTAATGAGCCAAGGCTGGTGGGAAAGGTGCTGCAGCATGCAGAACCAGCCCCAGCCTGGGTAGGGATGGAGTAGTGTTTTGGTGCAGACACAGCACCCTGTGGTGGGCTGGGGAGCCTTCTCCCACAAGGTATTGACATGCATGTCGAGGCCTGATGGGCCCATGCTCTGGGTCAAGACTGTCTCCAGTACTGTGTTTAATTCATTTTGCACAGGTCCCTTTCAGGATACAATTCCACTGTCAGAAAAAAAGGGAAATTAATTGCAATAAATTGCATTAAAGTAGACATTAGGGTTGCAGAACACAAAGCACACAAAGCAGGGAAATACAAAAACATTAGGGTCTGGGACCTCCAGAGTATTGACGAATCGGTGGCGGGGCCTTCCTTGTGGTTGTTAACCCTAATGCCCACCCTCTCCCCTGAGCAAACCAGGTCAGATGTGATCTCTTTTCTTCATGCAGGGCCTGCAGAGCCATGTGTTAAAAAAGCTACGACAAATTCTGTTGGCAACATGTGGCAAGCCATACTTCTCTACCTTTGAAAAGTGTATCACTATAAGGCACTGGGTTGGAGTTGTACCTTGTGCTTCCAATTGGAGGCTATGGGCTGGGGAGGAGGTGGGCATTAGGGTTTACAGCTGCAAGGAAAACCCCACCACTGATTCACCAATACTCCAGAGTCCCAAAACCCTAATGTTTTTTCATTTCCCTATTTTGTGCACTTCACGTTCTTCGACCCTATCGTCTATAGTAATGCAGTTTTTGCAATATAAATATATATATATATATATTCCATAAAAGTGAGGGGAAGTGGGGAGAACCCCTACATTGAGGTCTAAAACCTCCAGTGAGTTCATTTCCTGTGATTGTGATCAGATGTATATTAAGAGTCAAGGGTTTTGAAACAAAGGGAAGTCCTGAAGGATGTGCCCCACCATTCACCTATGTCCCACCCAGAAGTGACGCGGAGGGAGGAAAGTTGTACTAGTCTTTGAAATGAAATAGCTGCCACATAGTTGTCAGTCATGCTGTCACACATTTTTCCTTTAGCCAAATTACAGTAATTACTGTGTAACAGCAGTTTTATCTTGAGGTCGTCCTAGTGAAGCCCTATATTAGACATTACAAGTAAGTTACTTAAAAATATGTATTTCTGGAAGTTCTGTCAACATAATTTTTTTTTACCTCTGTAAAGCTGTTGAGGAGAGAGAGAGAGAGAGCACAGGCATAGCATACTACAGTGTCAAGAGATTCATAGCAGTCTGCATTGAAAGTTCCATCGTGTGCTCTGCAGGGTTAGCAGTATTGACTGTTTTATGAAAAAAATATACATAACCCAGCACTGCTAAATGAAGAAAAAAATATCAACTTCTTTGTAACATTTTCTCCCTGTAGAGCTCTCTCTCAGTTCTGTATGAGCTGATGTAGTTGAGTGACACTGAAATTAGGTTTCTAGACAGTGATTGCCTATGTGCACTGTGTTCTGTGCATTATAAATGTCTTATTGACTTGAAGAATCTCTGTCTGATTAGTCATGGCCATTTCTTTGTTTGTTTTGTTTATGAAACCATAGATAAAAAGTTTGAACTAGTGTACTAATCTGGGGAAGTTGTGCAAACAGATGTGCTTAACACTGCACCTTACCTTTTGCACTTTACACACACACTGACACATGCACAGTCATAACACGCTATTTGTTTCACAGAGGTTCCGTAGAAGTTATGTCTAATTTCGTAATGTGGTGCCAACAAAAATAAAACCTGTTTGTTTCTATTTTTTAGTTTAGCAATATTTGGGACAGAGGGTTATGTTAATTCTCACAACAGTTGCTACTGTCAGCACATTGCCCTGTTCATATTACTCATACAAGATGAACATATACTGTAGTCACAGCTCTGCGATGTTTGATGTATGAGATCTGATCTCTGTACCACCTTGATGATAGCTTTATAATGTATATGCATCGGTTTTATTACGGAAATGTGACTCTGTAATGCACCCTAAGCAACACGGAATTAGTCTTACTTTTATCTTGCCTCAGTATTCGGTATGACTGTATGTTACATTGCAGTTGATGTGTTCACTGGAAATAATGCACAAACACTTAATTAAAATAACACTAAATTTCCACGTTGAGTGTAAAGAAAGCAGTTACACAGTGAGGAACTGAATCTCTCTCATTCTCAGTCCTATATTGTACCTAATGAGATATAGAATGAATAGTGATAGCAACAGATCTGTGGTGCAGCATTACTGCAATGTGCACCACTCTGTAGATTTTTGATTTTATTAATTTATTAATTTGGGAGGAATGTGGGTTGGGTTGCACACCTTGTTCCAGCAGCACCATTTTCTGTTGTGGTAGTGAAAATTGGGACTGTGCCCTTACAGAAATGGAAATGAATAAATTAAAAGTAAAAATAATAAATAAGGCCTTACAGGCATGTACAAAAAATAGAAAAAATTGTAATAATCCAAGACTGCTACACTATTCAGAGGGGCTCCGATCTAAATCAGTTGACACTATTTGTATATTGTGGGGGGAGTCTCGCTCCACCATCCCAAGTGTGTTCCATATCTTGATATCTATTGTTATCCACATGTCAGTTTATAACTAAGATGAATTTGAATAGGCACCAAACTGAATTACTATATTTATTTGTCGCATTTATTTATTACTTGGAGCAGTTTGTTTAAGGATGACACGTCGCAGGTTCCAGTTGCAGCATATTCAGTTCTCTTAATGGAGGCAGTATAGCACAGTGGTTTAGGGCTCTGAGCTGCAAACCTGGAGACGTGGGTTTGAATCCCACAGCCCCACTTGCATACTGTGTGACCCTAAGCAAGTCAGTTAACTTCCTTGTGCTCCCAGGTTGCAGCTGGAAACAAGCTTCGGCTTAGTGTGCCTTTCCTGGTTAAAAAATTTCCCCTTTCCCTTTCCATTAGTACAGAAAAATATATAATAGACAATTATTTAAAAGAAAAGGGTGACACTTAGAAGGTATTTTTGAATAAAATATGAAAAAATCATGCTAAGTCTCACTAAGCTAATACATTATACAGAAGAGCTCTGCTCTGCATCAATTTGCAGTGTGTGTGTGTGTGTGTGTGTGTGTGTGTGGTTGTTGGGGGGTGGGCTTGATCTGATGGCCCCAATTAGGTCTTGTTCCTGACATGTAGCTATTAGCTCCAGGTAGTTATTACTTACATGTCATTTTGCAACAGACAATTACTTCAAAGTTATTATAGAACATAAGAAACACATGCAAAGTCTTTAACCAGAATGGCATCCCATTCCTTTGTGGAGTGTAGGGAACCTAACTGAGAGGCGATCAGAGTCAAAACTTTATCTCTGCCCCTCTCTCGCTCTCTCTCGCTCTCTCTCTCTCTCTCTCCCTCTCTCAAGTATGTAATGAGATCAATAGTGACTTCAGACAAATTAGGAATAATCCTAGCAGCTACTCTAGTATACTTCATTACTCAGATTGGAACCACTTTAAATCTTTCTCTTTTGGATGGATCAGATGAAAGAAAATGGGGAATGCAGTTCTTTCAAGATACCCCAATCTGGCGGAGTCTCGGACATTCAGTCTCATAATGTTTCAAACTTCAAAATCCTGAATGAAACATATGAAGACAAAACTTAACAATTATGAAAATAAAAATGCGAGAGAGCTCTATTCCCCAAACCTCATTTTGTGCAGGGTATGTACCACCACTTGGTACCCCCCCCCCGAAGAGTTATGGCCTAAACCCCTAGCTAAAGTGACAAGGGAAGGTATGGTATTCCATTAGAAAGGTCTTATGCCTTACCCCATTCCTTCCATTGTTGTGCCCCATAGCACAGCTTGAGGGATTCATCCCCCAACAGATTCAGAATGGATTTAGCACTTGAGAGAGATATTCTCACCAACATATCTACCAGTTCTTTTAGGGACTAAATATCCAATTGTTTCAAGATATAAAGACACAGTACCAACTCTGTGGATTGGAGTAATACAGATACTTGCAGCTGTGATACTACAGTATAGTTCAACGCTTCCAATTGGAGCTTGCATGCTGGATTTGTATGAAATCCCCACTGAGAGTGAAAACTGGACAAAGGCTTGCCTGGCAGCCACTAAGATAATGCGCCTCCATCAATGGAGAGAATATGCATGGAAGCAACTCACCAGATTCTTCAAAACCCCTGTTATAATGCCCCATGACCTACATACACAGGGAGCTGGGTGCTGGAGAAACTGGGGCAAGCTTAGGGCCATGCATACAAATGTATGGGCTGGCAACATAGTCTAGAGGTTAGAGTAATGAGCTGTGAATGAGCTTGGTACATCCAGCAAACCAGACCTTGGTTTGATTCTCACAACCTCCACTTGCACACTGTGTGACTCTGAGCAAGTCACTTAACCACCCAGTGCTCCCAGGTCACCCCTGAAAACAGGCACTTGTGCCTAGTAGGCCTTACCCGGTTACCAAAGACAAAAAAAGGTGATGTGGTAAAGCCCACTGCTATAACCTTTTATTCTCTCTGTAGAGACAGAACTCCAAGAGTTGTTTGGCAGGCAGTTCCCTCTCACTCCCTTTCTATATATATTCCTACAACTTCCCAAAGGTCTGCAGGACACTAATTCCCGATACTTTCTGGGAATACTACTCACTGTGGCCAAAAAGGCCATTACAAAATGTTGGCTGACACCCTCATACCAGACTTAGCAGGGTGGAGGTATCTGATCGACCAAGTATACCACATGGCAAAGATAACAAATTCCCTCAATGATCATATGGAAGTGCATAATTTCTGTTGGAATTGCTGACTGATTCACACCATGAGCAATATCCCACATTGATCCCCTGAATATCATTTTGACTCTCCCTGCCCTGTCCCTCCTGAATAATGGAGAGAAGCCTATAGCTTCTAGCTTAACAAAGGTACAGAATTTGCTGGGATGCTACTCATCGGGCCTTGTAATGCCCCCGTCTCCCTCCACCCTGTTGGTCTTGGAATCAGCCATCTCCAGATGTCGTATACAAGGGTTTACACCCTCTACCATACTAGTGCTGCACAACAGTGCTGACTCTGTAAAATAGGTAATGATTTACTGATATTTGATATACATCCCCCAGCACTGTACCCATGTGGGAAATGGTGGTCCAGTGAGGGCAAGTGGGCAATGCAGCAGCACAGTAGTTATAGAAATAATGAAACCCCACACAGTATGTGTTTCAACATGTATTGTAATGACATTTTATTGTGATGACCTCTGAAAATTTAATAAAAATTATATTTACAAAAAAAAGAAAAGAAAAACACTTCACTGACAAGGCATTTATAATACTATCATGTCAACAAGGAAACTTGTAGAAACAAAAAAAAACACAGGTTTGATTCCTGTACTCTGAGTAATCCTTCACTTTAAACAAACTCTGATCAGAGCCACAACAGTTGCTAATGCATTAATATGATAAGAGATTTACTTATTTCAAAGGTTTTATGAGGAAAGACATACTAAACTAGTAACAGCTCATTTTCAGATATCTTCTGGGGGAAGGGGAAAGGGGACGAGATAATAGAGACAAAAATACAGAATATAAAGTTCATAGAAATGTAATACATATAACAAAGAGGACAATTATGTCTAAATTTACACAACAATAATAGAAAAAACAAAACCATAAACATCAAGGTAATGCAGTGAAAAGTGTTTTTGGTTCTGGACATACACACCCCCTTGAAAGTGCACACAACACACACACACATAGCTGTTACAACAGTTGTACACACACATAGGATGTGAGTGTCATTAGTAGGATAGAGCAGCTACACTATTTCATTTTCAGTGGGATCCTGCTTTTATTTTTTTTTATTTTAAACCTTTGTTTACCAGGTAAGTACAATGAGCCAAGGCCCATTTTCATGTATGACCCAGGACCATAAATATACAGTCAAGATGTTACAAAAAAATTATTAAACATACAATCCAACATTACATTACTAACAATTATTAAACATACACTACAACATAACATTATAACAATTATTAATATACAATACACATGATAACACTCATTCAAAACATTGACAGTACAATTTGCTAAGAAAATAATTCTTTAGCTTAATTTTAAAAGTTTGATGGGTAAAATTCTCATGTAATAAAATCGGAAGCTCATTCCAATTTTTAGCTGTAGAACAAGAAAAAGAACCATCCCCCATTTTAGTCTTGGTTTTGGGAACATTTAATTGTATCTGATAATTTGATCGAAGTTCCCTTGAATTCCTCTTAATTGATAACAATGAATACAATGGAGAATTTGTACCCTGGTGGAGAATATTATCAGTTAGGGAGCAAAGACAATATAGACAATTAAGCCTTGGTGGGAGCCAGGCAGAAAGTCTGTATAGTTCACAATGGTGTGTAGAATAAAGCAATTTGAAAGCAAATCTACAAATGCCATGAAACACACAGGTAAGGAAAGATGATTCTCTCTTAGACAAATTTGAAAGGAGAAATGAGTTATAATTTAACTGGGGAAATAATACACCCCTGGCTATTGCCTTCCTAGTTGGTAAGGTTAACAAGGATTGAAATTTAAATAAAACACCCAGGGCTGGATATTCAAACTGTGCTATTTTGTGGCGCAAGCTCTTGCGCTGCACAAAATAGTTACGCAGGGGTGTGGCCTGGGCAATATTCAAAGGAGTTGTGCTATTGAGCAACTTTGAATATCACCCCCTGGCCACAGCCACTGTGCATGGCGCAGTGCAACTTGCGCCACCGCAAGTGGTCAGAGTGGAGCATTTAAGTTGCAGTGGCGCAAGTACCATTGTGCCACGCGAATTTCCCATATTCAAAAGGTGACATGCAAATGGGGCTATAATTCATGCAAGGTGCAGGGGGGGCCATTTGCATCTATTTATGGCCCCATTTGCATGCCATTAGCATGCAGGTGCTCCGATCCCCGAGGACTTGTGCCTGGCACCGCCAGGCAGCAGCCATCGGGGACCAACACCCCCTGCAGCCCGATCGCGGGCAAAAGTGTAAAAAATCCCCCCACCCCCGACTGGCCCGATCGTGGGCAAAAGTGTAAAAATCCCCCCTCCCCCTGACTGGCCCAATCGCAGGCATAAGCTTAAATAAACCCCCACTAGCCCGATCGCTGGCATAAGCTTAAATAACCCCCACTAGCCCGATCGTGGGCATAATTGTAAAATACCCCCACCAGCCCAATGTGGGCAGCACAGAGTCCAACCCCCAAGGACATATCCTGTGGTCCAGTGGACCACTAAGCTTCCTATCGGCTGAAAATGTTGCAACACCCCAAGACCATATCCCCGGTGATCTAATGTCCCCCCACCCCACCTACCCACGAAGCCTCTACCACCCCTGCTCCCCAGCAGCCAGCAGGCAGCAGCATTCACGCTTCCGCCTCTCATTACTCGCTGATTCCATGCCCAGTAGCATGTTCATTGGTGAGCAAGAGCTGCATACGGTAGCCCATAGCAGCAGTCCAGATATGGAATGAATTCATTCACATATCTGACTGCCTTTGTACGGTATGGAGCTGTATGCCTCTTGGTTTGCTCTGCACCAATGGGGCGGCAGCCCTACTGGGTAGCCAGTTGGTGGGGCGCGGGCAGCAGGCAGTGGTGGATGCCGCCACCGCCGCCGCCGGGGAGCGGGTGGTGGGGCTCGTGGGTAGGTGGGGTGGGGGACACTAGATAACAAGGGATATGGTCTTGGGGGTGTGTTGACATTTTGCAGCCCGCGATCGGGCTTAGCAGTCTACTGAACCACCAGGGATCTGTTCTGGGGGTGTTGTAACATTTTGCAGCCTGCATCGGGCTTAGCGTCCACTGGACCACCAGGGATATGTCCTTGGGGCTTGACTCTGTGCTGCCCACGCATCAGGCTGGTGGGGAAGTATTTTACAATTATGCCCGCGATCGGGCTAGTGGGGGTTATGTAACCTATGCCTCGCGATCGGGCCAGTGGGGTTATTTAGCTTATGCCTCACATCGGCCAGGGGGGGTTATGTAACCATGCCCGCGATCAGGCCGTAGTCAGGGGAGGGGGATTTTTACGCTTTGCCCGCGACGCTTAGTCGGGGAGGGGTTAATATATGCCCGCCATTGGGCTGCAGGATGGGCATAGGGAGTAGGTTGAGGGCCAACCACAGGTGGCAGCTGCTGTGTTGCACCCTGCAATGCGGCAGCTCACCTGTGGGTGGCCCTCGACTTACTCCTTTTTTTTGGCTCAAAGTTGTGCAAGCACAGGTTGGGGGTTGCGCCTGCACAACTCTGCACAGCCCACTGGATATTGGGCTGTGCAGTTTATGCATGGTTCCTCCCCCTCCAGTTCAGCATGCATTCATTTGCATTGCACTGTTGCTCAGCTTGCCTTGGGGGGGCGCAACTGCCTCCTGCTGAATATGGCAGTATGGCGCAATTTCGGACTTGCGCAGGCGCAACCCTATTGCGCATGGTGCAACCCTTTTGAATATCCAGCCCCCAGTCTCTGATTTACTTGACGAGAAATAAGATTTCCATGATTGGAAAAAGTTAAGTTTTGGTCCAGCAGGACTCCCAGATATTTAAATTGTTTTACCTGCTCCATTTTAATACCCAATCTATCCATAATCAACAAATTCTGGGCTCTACTAAGTCTTAATCCGGACTCAAAAAGCATACATTTGTTTTTTGTATTATTTAATGCCAAATGATTCCCTTGTAGCAACTATACAATACACTAAAGTCCTTACCTAAAGACTCATTTATTAATTCTACAGAAACTAAACTTTTATACAAAATAACATCATCTGCATAAATCAAACAATGCGTACTTTTCAATAAAGATGGAACAATATCTATAAATACGGTAAACAGAAGTGGGCCCAGGACAGACCCCTGGGGCACCCCCATTGTAAAAACCTATTAGAAGAAAAGGCTTCATTTAATCCTACTTTTAATGGATTTTTAGTCAAATAACTGTGAAACCAATCAAGTGATGTTTCTGCTAAACCATAGTTCCAGAGCATCCTGATCAGCAGGGGATGGCTCACTAAATCGAAGGCCATGGACAGGTCCATGAACACAGCATCAGTGAGACAACCTTCATCCATGGCTACACTGGTGTGGTTCATGAACCTGGCCAAGGCCGTCCCTGTCCCATGAAATTTCTGAAACCCATGCTGATCAGGAGTCCTAAAACCATTATCCTGTAAATAAGCAAAAAGTTGTTAATTCACAAGTTTTTCAAAAATCTTGCCCAAAGGTGGCAAGAGAGAGATAGGACGATAATTGTCCATATCTGCTCTATCACCAGATTTATAAATTGGTTTGATTACTGTTTGCTTCCATTCATTAGGGAAGCACCCAGTACGCAATGACAAATTAAAAATGGAAGAAAGTGGATAGGTAATATATTCAGATATCAGTTTTAAGAACCTAGTCTCAAGTTCACCAGCACTAGAACTAATTGTCATTTGTTTTAATAATTTCTAAACTTGATGTGGTTCTACAGCTGCAAAATAAAAATAACCTGATTTTGAAGTATTACAAGATTGTCCACCTACACTCAAATCTAAGTTGAAAGTTTGAGTATATTTGGACAAGTCAAGTAATTTATCCAAAAAAGACTCACAAATCTCCTGAACATCAGTAATCTCATGACCTTCCTTAATAAAGACTTCTGAGGTTTCTTTCTTAGATGGATTCATTAAAGGGTTTACCAAAAACCAAAACTTTTTGGGGCCTTTTAGACCCGAGGTTTGTAAGTTCTGAAAAAAACTTGATTTGCTTTGTCTAACTTTTATTTTACATTAATTTCTGAGCTTCCTATAACTATTAAAATCTCTCAATGATTTAGTTACTTTATAAAGTTTCCAAGCTGTGTCTCTTAATTTCATTAAGTGAAGCAAGGGGGGGCAGTAATCCATTTATTCAAAGAACCCCTAACTCTCCTAACCACTTTAGGAAAATGGTTATTTTGTAACTCCGAAAGAGTAGATGTAAAATATTCTACAGCATTATCCACATCAGGAATTGCAGCCATGAAAGTCCAATCAAGCTTTTGTAAATCAACAAGTAGCTCTCTACTCACTTCATTCACAAACGTACGGTATGAGATGAACCTGGGTGGTGGTTTGGGCCTTTTGGATCTCCATATACAATAAGTGGCCAAGTGGTCACTTATCACATCAGGAAGTACACCAACACTAGAAAATATTTACCTGTTTATTAACAAGGACCCAATCAAGGATTGTGTGTTTCTGACTACCCATATTCATACACGTAAATGTGTGAATGAGCTGAGATAAACCTGCATTGGTTAATAGCGTCTCTATAGTAGGATCACTTTCGGAGTCCCTATGAATACTAAAATCTCCAGTGATCAGAAGATCTCTACCTAAATTTATAGTTGCTACAATATTTAAAATATCAACCAACCCTTTCTTAGCAGTTTTTGAGGGTTATAAACTGTGCAATACTTTAATTTTTTAAAACCACCTAGTTTCATTTCCAACAGTAGCTATTCACATTCGGAGGTAGATTTATATCCGGGGTTATCTCAACTATTTCCAATCCCAATTTATAATGTACTGCAATACCCTCCTCCCTTCTTTTTTCCACCCCTATCTTTCCGTATTAATTTGTAACCTTCAAGGGCAGTCAAATTATCACACAGTGAAGGTTTCAACCAAGTTTCAGTTACACTGAAAATATATGGCTCATAATTAGCAACCCAGGCCTCAATTTCAGCTTGTTTTGACATGAAACTTCTAACATTAAGATGAACTAATCTTAAACCTTTTGTTTGCCAATAGTTGTCATGTAATACAATCTCGGGAACTAAAGGTCCTGGGTTTGTTTCCACATCACCAGCTAATTGCAAAATACACCTCATAATACAAACCAATAAGGAAGTAAAGGGAAACTTTATCCTAGATTTTACAAAGGTAAGAGCCCCCATATCATAAGTAGCCCTTTTGTTGAAACAACCCAAATCCCTTACATTTAAAGAAATGCAGTAAGTAGCGGCCTTTAAAGAATTTGAAAATGTAAAATCAGTAAGTGATTGAGCTTGCACATTAAATGGTGTAATGGGATTTATAATAAACATTAAACCTTGATCAAGTAATATTAGCCCCATACACCAATACATCATAGATACCCTTAGCCCCCCCCATCTTAAATAACACAATCGCTAAAAGAACAGCTTTACAACTCTCTGTATAATCGTATTTACACGGTTACTACTATGCACACATATAATAGATCTTACATACAAACTTTAGCTCACAGTTCCATATGCAATTTTGCATGCAGTCTCCCTCCGTTGACTCCCGATAGTGACTCCACCACTCCTGAGTACTCCACTCTTGCTTGCAGCCGCTCTGTGGGTAGCCGCTAATGATGTAAAGCTTACATCAGTGTAGTCTCCATCCCTCCGAATCAGCTGTTTGCCTCCTGCTCCCGCCCGGTAGCCCCCTCACTTACCGAAACTGGGAACCCAGATATTGCACAGTCCTGGTGGCCACACTGTCTCCCGATAATCAGGGCACAGAAATATAGGAGTCTGGCAATGTAGCTGGAGACTCTGCGATGAACAGCAGGCACAAGATAAAGGCTACAAGCAGCGTCTTGCAGATAAAACAGCTGTCTTGCAGGTGAAGTAATCAGGCTATTTAGTAGAGTTAGCACAGGTAAATGCAGAATCTAATTTTTATTGAGGTCCTGCTTTTATATATTTTATTACAATGTAGTTACAGAGGCTAGGTCAGTTAACATGCAGTATCTCATTTTCAGTGAGGTCCTGACTGTACCTATTATAACACTAACAGGTCTGAGATGCCCTAAATGAGTTGGTTCCATACAGCCTGTATGTTTTCAGTGATCAACTAGTGTATCTCTCTTTGGTCAGCAGAGGGATGCGAACTGTGCTAATTGCATGTTTTAGTGTCTCATTTTTGCTCTGGGGGGCTATATTCAAACATGCTTGGGGCACTCACACTTTGCTCCAAACATGTTTAAGTATAGCAAATTTAGTGAACTGTGCTAATTTGCACTAAGGAAAGGGACTTTGCAAGGGACAGCCTGATACCTTTTAATATGGGGTCATTACTCTATGTAGTTCTGGTTTCTAGTTCTAGGTTTGTCTACCTATTTCTGTTTCAAGCATTTAGCCACTGACTGAATTGTTTTTAGCCACTAATGGCCATACCAGCAACCCAGGTTTAAGAATGGACCTGGATCACCTGGGGAATGGCCTGGGAGGGAGAATGCACATTGGTAGGACAGGGAGAGGAATCTAGGTGGTAGCACCATGGGACAGCATGGGAAGGGACCCCACACCTGGATGCCTGAGGTGTCTCCATGGAGGCTGATTACACACATGTCTGGGCCAAATAGGGGAGAAAACAGGAGGAAATGCCCTCCGACTCTAGAACAGTGATGGCCTGCCTTCTAGAAGGTCCCACACTGATGACTAGGTACCTCTGATCCAAGGTCCTGTGACAGGACCGTCAGAAAAGGTTAATCCCAGAGAAGGTGAAAGATGGGGCTAGGTAGACTAGCCCAGATGAGGGCAAGTCAGGGTGCTGAAGCAGATAAACAGCTTTGTTCCATGGACACAGTGGGGCGACATGTCACTCATCATGGTTGTGTACTCCATGCTCGTGAATAGCAAGGGACTGCTTGCATGGAGGAGTGATGCTGAGAAGCAATGCATGAACACAGTGAGGTAGCAAGGTACCCCTCAAGGTGGTATAATGAATGCTGGTGAATGGGTAGGGACTCCCTGCATTAAGGAACGAAGCTCAGAAGCACTGCAAGAACACAGTGGGGTAACATGGCACCAATTACAGTAGAGTTCTGTGTGTTGTTGAATGGTGAGGGATTGTCTGCACTGTGTAACGATGCTCAGAAGCACTGCATGAACACTCTGGTGCAACAAGGCACACATCAAGATGGTGTATTTTGTGCTGGTGAAATGTGAGTACTGCCTGCACTATGGAGTGATGCTCAGAAGCACTGTATGAACACAGTAAGGGACTGCTTGCATAAAGAAGCGGTGCTGAGAAGCACTGCATGAACACAGTGGGATGACATCGCACTCATCGAGGTGGTGTAATGCACGCTGGTGAATGGCTAGGGTCTCCCTGCACTAAAGAACAATGCTCAGAAGCACTGCATGAACACAGTTGGGTAACATGGCACCAATTATGGTTGAGTTCTGTGTGCTGGTGAATGGTGAGGGATTGCCTGCACTGTGTAATAATGCTCAGAAGCACTGTATGAACACTCTGATGCGACAAGGAACACATCACGGTGGGGTACTGCTTGCTGGTGAAAGATGAGGGAATGCCTGCACAAGGGAGTAATGTCAGAAGCACTGCATGAACACAGTGGGGTGACATGGCACCCATCAAGGAGATGTACTGTGGTTGATGAAAGGTGAGGGACTGCCTGTTCTGTGGAGTGATGCTCAGAAGCACTGCATGAACACTGTGGAGAGACAAGGCACCTATCACGGTGGTGTAATGCAGACTAGTGAATGGGTAGGGATTGCCTACACTGAGGAGTGATGCTCGGAAGCACTGCACAAACAGAGTGGGGCATCATGGCACCCATCCCTGTTGCATACTGTGTACTGGAGAAAGGTAAGGGACTGCCTGTACTGGGCAGCAATGCTCAGAATCAATGTATGAACACAGAGGGGCAACATGGCACCCATAAGAGCTGCATACTGCATGCCGGTGAAAGGAGAGGGACGCCTGTACTGTGGAGTGATGCTCAGGAGCAGTGCATGAACACAATGGGGCAACACGGAACCCATCATGGTGGTGCACCGAAATTTAATATTCTTCTGTTTCAGAAAAGTTTTACTTTTTGTCACCAGACCAAGAGCACCGTTATGAGGGTTTCTTTTCGCTCAGATATATGAATTTTTAGCTTCGTTGTTGGGAAAAAGAGACAGACTACAGTCAAGAGGTAAATCCTTTTTTTTGATAGGATTAATTTATGATGTAAGTATTTAGATGATGTGTTGATGGTGCGCAGCAGTGATATTGAGGAACTGTGTGCATTTGTCTCCTAAAATCCTAACATCACAGTTTCAGTTTAATGTGATCTTACATAGATACATTTCCTAGATTTATAAATACCCAGGGAGGAAGATAGTTGTTTGACTATGGATCTGTTCAGAAAGGAGACCGAAGGGGTGCACTGTGGCACCCAGCTAAGATGACTGGGGGGTCTTAGAGCTCTCCTTCGCTGCTGTATACTCAGATTACATTTAAAATAAATTTTTTTTCTTGATCTGCTGAATGCTGTACTTTTTATAACCTTCAAGTTTATATACCCTAGCAATTAAAATTAAACCTTAGAGTACTGCCACAACCACCAAGCAAAGAAGATAGCGTTCAGCCACAACCGTCAACCTTGAACCATGTGGCAGGTAAAGTGGGAGATTTGGTGGTTGTGTTGCATGAGCAAACCCTCCCAACTCTGGCCAGCAAAAGGCTTCAGCTACTGGCCTCAGTGACTAAAATGAATATAAAACTGGACTCCATTATGGCATGATTGACTACTGTGGAAACGCTGACGGACAGTTTGAGAGTGGATGTCCACAATTCCAACAGACAGTCTGAGTCATTTCAGCTTGTGTCCATGTCCCTCTTCGAGGACTCACAACTCCAATGATCAATGCTGGAGGATCTGGAGAACTCAGCTGGTAGTTCTAATGTGTAAATCCTAGGTGTACCCAAAGGGATGAAGATTACCATATAGTTCTGTTTCTGCATGAGTGGTTGGCAGAGGCACTGTTTAAAAATTAGGGAACTACATGGCTGGTGCACTGCTGAAGTGATAAAGCTACTGCTCGTGGCATTGATGACCCAGAATTTGGAATGAGCCAGAGTCATTAAGGGCTAGCTGGGAGGGATTGAGCATCCCAGAGCATGCCTACTTTTCAGAGAGGGAGGTCTTGCAGTCTCCACCACACTATGGCCACCTGGGTGACCATGGGTGGACAGTGCAAGCTGGATGTGGTATACAAGGGAGGGAAGGAGGGAGGATGTTGAAGGTCTCTGACATGCACTAAGCATGCATGCAAGGTTCTGAGCCTACTGTTGGCATCCCATGGGGAACCGGTGAAGAAAAAACAGAAACCCCCTGAGAGTGGCAGCACGAAGCCACCTGTGCACCACAGGTCTTGCATCACCAACCAAGGCATCCACCTCAGAACTGACAAACAAACAGAATCCAGTGTACAACCCATGCCCACCCCAAAAAAAAAAAACATGGTACATATTTAAGCAATAAGGCATGACCAGGGGTTAGATTAACAGTCTGTTAATCACCCCCTTGAGGTGTAATATGGCACGAGGTGCAGCCGAGTGCCATATTGCCTCAGGGGGTGATTAACTGACTGTTAATCTAACTCCTGGGAGTGCCTTATGGCTATTATAAAAAAATTATTCCAAAAGAAAAGTGTTAAAAGTATACTATTTGAATGTTTTCCCTCATTCACAGAGAGATTTTTAATAAAATAGTTCTTCCACCAACAGTTTAAGAATACTGGTTCATAATCAGAATGCAGCATTCCAGTCATTCAGCAGTGCTAGAGGATGGAATGCTGACAGGAAGAATCCATGTGCCGTGGTGATCAGGCTGTACAAGACAGTGTAACAGGGATTAATGTAAGGCTGTTGGGATCCTAACAGCCAATCAGACTGCAGCATTTCTGAGACCCTTTTTATAATAGAAATTAAACATTTTAACTGCCTGAATTGGCTTTTCTTATTTTGAACTCCATGAAAAAAGGGGTCCTCTTAGTTATCAGAAATCAATGTCAGCAAGCCAACCCACCAAATCATTGAGGTAGGACCCACAGTTTAGTCCCTACACTAGCTTCCCAGCTGTGAAATGCCTGCAGTGGCTACTCTTGAATATAGAGTGCATTGCCTAATAGGCTCTTTTTATAAAAGTGCTTCCACTCAGGAAATTTCACATGTGGTCAAAAGGAGCATGCTAAAAGGAGTACCAGAACTGAGCTGGAGGTCCATCAGAGGGGATCCTGTCCAATCCCCCTGTGGCCTCACCTTGGTGGGTAAGCCAGACAGGACCTGCAAGTGGAGGAAAGTTCAGGAGAAGGCAGGTGACAGGACTGGGTGTAGTGGGTATGGTTAAGATAGGGCTGGCTGGGTGAACTGAAGAAAGTACACTAAATTAATGTAGCTTTTGTATCCCATGGGGGTGGTGAGCACTGGTGGCTACAGGCCAGTGGTGGCAGCATCAAGCAGTCTATCCGCGGATGTACTGAGGCACTAGGGGCGTAGTTCATCCCTTTACACCAAGGTGGCCATGCTGGGTTATATAATAGTTCTCAGGCAAAACATGAAATATAATTTGCATGGTGCCTCCACCTGATGAATATTACAGAGAGTGCCCCAGGATCATCAAGCACTACAGCCCACTGGGCAAGTGGCAGTAACTTTTGCTGGTACACAGGCTGAGGTAGGTAGATAGATCCCAGATGAGATTGGGGGGGGGGGGCTACAACAACATATAGCACAGAATGTATTCCTATAAACTCTGGTCTCTCCCTGTGAAAAAAAAAATGACACCAGGACATAGGCCACTCACTCTAAAAAGGCTGCAAAACAAACGTCATTTATTTAGTTTTTGTTGACTGGGTAAGTGCACTAGACAAATCCTGCCTATTTTCAGGCACAACCCGAGGGAGGGGGATACAGATGAATGCCAACTGACCTTGAATCAGATTAAGCTGTTGGTGGTATTTTTAATGAAAGAGGGAAATTTGGCCAGGACACCGGGGAAATTCTCCTATTCTGACTGTAGGGGTGCTGCCACTATGGAGGAAGGTAAACTGGAGAATCATTTTGCTGGTGTACCTGTGGGTGAGAAGGTTTCCCAGCCCACAGGTCCAGCTCAGGAGACCACACTAGAGAACATGGAAGTATTGAATTCAGTGAGTATGAATAAATTTGCTACATCTCAGATACAAGAACAAGTACGACATGGACTTTTGATTCGGATGACAGTTGGTTAGATAATATTCTGCAGCAAAATAAGGAACTGCATTGTGCTGCTACCAAAAGCACAGTAATGAATACCGCAATGCCTGACACTGCTAATGGGCAGGACTTTGATGTTTCTGATGAAGTTTTGCAAGAAGCGGCAAAATTAATCTTGTAGCAAAGAAAAGCCGTGAAAGAAACAATTCAGGGCGGTAAATCTAACCCAAGCGATGTCATCACTCTACCTTCATTCCAGACACCTGAGTCATCTCCGGTGAATGCTACTCAGTTACAGCAGCAAAATCCCCTGACAGGAGCAACGAATTCAGATTTGCTTTTTCAAACTACGCCTTCAGTAAGTACAACTATCAGTCTTCCTGAACAGTCATCTAGTGCTATTGTTTCCTCACCGGGGGTTACAGAAAGGCAGGGGTTGATTTGACAGCACAGCCCGCATGGGGATCCTCCCCATCATCTTTGGAATGCTCCCTGCTTGCTGCAGGTTGGAAGTGGGGCGCTGCAGGGATTTGGATCCTGGATCCGGGCCATAGCCCGATCCCAGGGGACTCTTCTCCTCCCAGTACAGTTGGGTCTGCATCTGATAACGCTGCAGCAGTCACCCAGGGATTAGCACAGAAGTGTACTTCTAATTGAGAAAATTTGTCCCAGTCTGTTTTAATCCCCAAAAAAAGTTACAGAGTCCTCAGTTTCAGAAGACGAAGTAGTAACATCGATTCACTGGGCTGAGTCAGGGAACGTGGGGCAAGAGGCTCCCAGAACTACTCCTAATTTTCAAGAACATGCAAAAACTGCTTGGGAGTCTTTTCGGAGGAAAGACCCCTTTACAGGATCCTCTGCCCCCTTGCAGAGATGCAATGCAGTTTGCCTGGAATACCTTGGGGGCTTGGAAATGGCTCCTGATCGCTTGTATATTGGTCACGATTTATTGAAGGTGTCTTTTGGGTTTTTTTCAACAGAAATCCATGCTTTGATTCATGTTTCAGGCTCTGCGCTTTATGATATAAGTTTTACTTCCCCACAGGGTCTTGACCAATTTTGGACCAAATATGATGCTTTCAAGTACACTGAACTATGGTTGCCATTTAAAGCAATACCACTGACAAAACCTTCTATAAAAACGTTAGTGTTTTATTTCGTAATGAAGCTGTTTCCATCCATGACATTGTTTACTGGTTGCAGAAACACTGTGATGTGTTAGGAAATCCTAGACCTATATTTCATGAGGAATGTCTTTGGAATGGGAGGTGGGTTATACAGATTTATTTAAGACACAATACTTTAGGCCCGGTACATCTTCCTAACAGTTTATTTTTGGGTAATGAGAGAGGCCATTGTTTTAACCCTGGCCAACCAAGAACTTGCTTTGGGTGCGGGACATATACCCATTTGGGATCAGCATGTGACAGAATCAAATGTAATTAATTTTTTTCACATTTGGTCACCATAGCTCTGACTGCACTGAGGATTTACGCTGTAATTTATGTGAGGATGTTGGGCATCCTTTTAGAGCCTGCCCTTGGGCTACTCACAATAGAAATGATCATGTTAGTCAAGATTTTATTTTGCAAGAAGCTCAGAAAAAAGAAATACAGAAAAAGAACAGAAAGTTAGTCAGGCCCCTCCGGAGCATACAAACTCTCCACCTCCGCCTCCACCCCCCTTCGGGCCCTTTTAACACTGAAGCTCAATATTTGACTGTGGAAGTATTTCCTACCCCCCCTATAGTTCCTCCTTAGAGTACTGATTCTGTATTTTCTTCTGCAGTTTCTGAATCACCTCTTGAGACCAAGGACATGGAAATCCAAATGCCTCTCCCCCCCCCCATGGCTAAGAGTAGCAAGAAAAAAAGGGGTATGAAGCAAACACGGCCCAAGTCTAAAGTTGCAAAAGCTAGCATCCCAGGGGATGAAGGTATTATTTTATCAAATAAATTTGCTGTTCTTAGGCCCGCTACGGTAGATTCTGAACAAGGAGGGGACTTGGAGGCTTCTTCCTTTGCTCCTTTCTCCTCTGAATCAGAGGGGGAATGAATTGAAGAGGGAGTTGATGGGGACCAGACTCCTAGGATTCATACCAGAATTCATAGAAGTTCTAGATTAAGGAAACCACCTTAAAGTATCCTGCATCCTGTGCCATTAGCCTTTCCCTGTTTAGGGGTAGCGTCCATTAATGTGAATAGTGTTCGGAATCCTAAATGTAGGTTGATAACGCTGTCCATGTTAAAAGATCTGAATTGTGATATATGTTTATTACAGGATACTAGGTTAAACACACTTTCTTTAGTTCGTTCAGCCCAACATTTGTGGTGTTGGGGCCCCTCCTTTTTTTCATTTGGTACAGGGATTTGTGAGGGAGTGGGCATATTGTTTAAAGGGGATGGGTTTAGGGTGTCACGTCTTGTAGACATATCAGAGGTAGAGCTCTTCTCTTAGATTTTACCTTTAAGGGATTTGGGTGGAGACTGATTAATATCTATGCTCCTTTCACAAAAAGGGAACATATTGATCTATATTAAAAAATTAGCCCTTATTTGTACACAACAAAAATAGTGATATGGGGGGAGATTTCAACTGTGTACTGGATAGGGGAGCAAATACAACTGAAATGTATTGTGATTCCAACTATCTTACTTCACTTATTCACCAGAGTAGTCTGCAAGATTCTTTTCGATGTGTACATAAAGCAGGGGGTCATACTTACTATAGAGGTGCACTTTCTACAAGAATTGACTTTATATTTACAAAAAAGAATATTAGTATCTCAAAGGCAGACATTATTCCTTTGGAGACTTCAGACCATGCAGCCCTTCAGATTGTACTGGGAGGTGATATTGGGCCAAGATACGGTCAAGGATACTGGAAACTAAACACTACACTCTTGAAGGAACAGAAAGTAAAACACAAGATTATTGAATATCTTAAGGCACAAATGTCTGTTGCATGTTTAGTGGGTAACCTTAGTACATGGTGGGAGGAAACAAAAAGAGGTTTAAAAATAGCGTTTCAGACATATTCTTCTAACAGTAGGTTGAGTCAGTATAAAGAGTATCTTAAACTCCGGTTTCAACTTAAGCTCTACTCCGTTATTAATATCCAACATATTGGGTTGACACAGCAGATCCTTAATCTAAAAAAAGAGATGTTGTCCTTACAATATTCAAGAGCTACAGCTATGTTGAATGAGCATAAGATTTGCTCCTGGGGGAGATCATTAGGAGGTATGGTTTGAGTTTTCACTGCTATGCTGATGACACTCAACTATACCTTTCCTTTGCCCCAGGAACATCAAATGCAGTGGATGTGATAAATATCTGTCTGGCTGAGATAAATGACTGGATGTCTTCCAGCTGGCTGCGACTGAACCCTAACAAGACTGAGGTACTAGTAGTGGAGTCGAACAGAGTTCATGATGGGATGGCCTCTGACTCTGTGACTGGCATTGCACTAGGAGCGGTGTCATTGATGGCCTCCCCATGGGTGCGTAATCTTGGTGTGATCTTTGACAGGAATTTGTCCATGGAGGCTCAAATATTCTCTGTGGTTCGTTCTTGTTTTTTTCATCTGAGAAATATCACCAGGATTAAGCCCCTTGTTCCAGCTCTGGACCTCCCTACTTTGGTACATGCCTTAGTCACTTCTAGAGCTGACTACTGTAATGCCCTCTATCTCGGGATCTCTGGAACTTCTCTTCACAGACTGCAGCTAGTGCAAACGCTGCTGCCCGGCTTTGACTGGACAAAGTAAGTTCAGTCACATTACTCGGTATGCTTGTATTGCACTGGCTGCCTGTCAGGTGGAGGTATTGTTCAAGGTGTTTTTTCTCACCTATAAGACCCTACATGGACAGGGCCTAGTTACCTTTCTGATCTCCTGGTACAGTCCACCTCTATCCATGATCTCCGCTCCTCTAATAGTGAGCCTCCTCAAAGAGTCCGAGGAGCGAGATTGAAATCAGCTGGGGATCGATCATTTGGAGTTGCTGCTCCAGCTCTCTGGAACTCGCTGCCATTGGAAGTGAGAGAGGCCCCTACTATAGAGGCTTTTAAGAGCCGTCTGAAGACCTTTTTATTTATGCAGGCTTTTGGAAATTGAATTTATATGTATGTTATTTTAAGGAAATATATACGGTATGACATACTGTACAGTTTTGTGCGGCGCCCAGAGCCTTTAGGATTGGGCGTCTTTTTAAATAAAATTGACATTGACATTGACATTTGCTCACCAGGGAAAACTGGGTTTAGTGAGGCATTTAAAGTCTGCTCACACATGGTCTCTGAGAGACTTTTGGACTCTGTTAGGTTACGGGATGGCACTAGTGTATCGAATGGGCCAGCAATATTACAGGCTGTCTCGCAATATTTATCAGAAATGTATAGAATGACCCCAATTGATATTTCACAAGTAACTTCATTTTTGTCATCTGTTCAGGTTTCAAATATACCTGAGGACCTTTTAAGGAATATTACTATACCTATTTCTAAAGCCGAGATTGGAGAGGTTATTAAACATTTGAAAAAATCCACAGCCCCAGGCATTGATGGCCTTTCTTCTGAATTTTATGCAGAATTCACTGATATATTACAGACTATATTAATGACAGCATTTAATTCAGTGTTGGATACACTGCAGGTTGATATGCATTTTTGTGTAGCAATACAGATCTTGATTTATAAGAAAGGTGATAGAAGAATTTTGGACAATTGGAGGTCTTTGACTTTGTTAAATACTGACTAGAAAATGTTATTGAAAATTTTACATAGTCGCCTACTTAATATAGCTTCATTGCTTATTATATCAACTCAAACGTGTTCTGTTTTGGGACGCTCAATCATGCACAATCTATTATTACTTCGAGAGATCATAGAAAGGGGTAAAGATGGTCAAACTTAGGGATTTGTTATGTCCCTAGATCAGGAAAAAGCCTTTGATCGTGTACGACATCATAACATTTCCTTAATATTAACACATTATGGGATTCCTGCTAGTTTTGTGAACTGGATCTCGTTACTGTATAAGAATGCTAGGGCAATGTCCTTTGTCAATGGTCATCTGGGTACTTATATTGATATATCAAGGGGGGGGTAAGACAGGGATGATCCACTCAGTCCTTTATTCTATGTACTGTGCCTGGACCCACTGCTTCATCTTATTCAACAGGACTCAAGTATTGCTGGGATCCCTACACCAGGGGGTGACATGGACATTAAGGTGACTGCTTATGCAGATGATTTATGTGTTCTAGTAGCTGATTGCACGACAGGTATTCAGGTTCTTAATTGTACTGAAATATTTTCTAGATTATCTGGAGCTAGTTTGAATATTGAGAAAAGTATTATTTATCCATTAAATAATTCTAGTACTTCTCCTGTGTCTTGGAAAGGTATTCAGGTGTCTACTGACCCCTTTCAGTATTTGGAAATTTGGTTTGGACGGGAGGATAACAGTGTATATAATTGGACAAAGAAACTAGAATTTGCAAAAACAAAGGTGGAAGTATGGAAAAAATGGAACCAGACAAAAAGGAAAAAGGTGGCGGTAATTAAAACCTTTTTTTCTCCCAATATTTATTTTTCTTAGTTCTGTTTATTCTTTACCTAAATCTTTGGAAACTAGACTATTAGGACTTGTATTCCAGATAATATAGGGAAGCCGCTTGAATCCTATTAAATGTGAAATAGTATATTTACCGGTAGCAGAAGGCGGTTTAAATTTGATTAATCCAGTACTTTTTTTCTTTTGTAATTTTTTTCATGTTAATTTCATTGAGTTGACTAAACCGAGTCTCGCTGTATGGTCTATATTTGCTAGTGAATGGTTAAAGCCTCTTTACAATGTTTGGGAAGAACAAGGTGTCTTGAAAGCACAGGTTAAAATGGACTGTTTTTTTTTCAGACCTGCACTTAGTAAATTAAAAACCCAGAAGCTACAATTTAACATATTGTCCAAATTCACCACTAAAACATTTTATTCCACAATCCATAAGTCTATCAATTTACCATTTCTCTCTTTTAGGCAGACAGAACCTAGTTATACTAATCTTATATTGGATTCTCTGAAGGACCCCTATATTCCACCAAGAATATGAGATATTTGTTGGTTAAGTGCACATGGCTGTCTCTTTATGAAAGGTAAGGCTAAACATAAAAGAATGGAGGAACAGATGTGCCCAAGGTTATCTTGTATTACACAAGAGGAATCAATGGTACACTTTTTTATTGAATGTCCATACGTTAAAGCTATATGGGGTATAACAGCCACTAGGTGGAACAATAGATACTGGAATAATATATCAATATCATATGTAGAAATTGTTGGTGGCTTTAGTTTCCAAAACTTGGGTATACATAAGGGAACAATACGAATCATTCTTGCCTTTATAAAGTTTGTTTTATGGCAAACAAGATGTAAGTTTGTTTTATAGTAATTGTATCAAGAACCCAAACAAACTGTTATTATTGTGGAAAATGAACTTTTGAAACAATGTATGTTCGAAAAACAACATATGCCTTCAGATTGTTGGGTCCCACATTGGACAGAGGTACCATTCCTTAAGGATAAAATAGGATAGTTTTATTAGACTTTTTTTGTGGGATTTCTTGTTTCTGTTTTCTATGTATTATGTTTCTTTGGAATATAATGTACGGTTTCTCCTAAATAAAAATTTCCCCTACTCTTTTTGATAAGTGCCATGGGATCTTTAACATCCACCTGAACTACCACCAATCCAGGCAGATGGGACCTCGGTTTAACATCTCATCCGAAAGACGGAATTTATTTACACAGGTGAGCACAGGCTCAGTAATGGGAAGCTCTTACAGATGCCAATACAGTTTAAACAACCTCCCTAGATGGGCCCAGGATAATTTTTAGTACTACATGCCAAGAAGCAAGACACCATAATACTAAGGGATGAACCCTCCTACTGCATAATCTAACAGTGCCTGATTACAGCAAGAAACTACTGTAAGAGATGTACCCTTCCACTCTACAACCTAATGGTACTCATTTAGGGTAAGAAACATGAAGTAGACATGGTGCATGCTACACCTTAGCCCTTCCTGGGCCTCAGTGTCTCTGCAGCTCCCCCTGCACCCTTGGACCATGAGTTCAATTAGCGCTCACTGCTCTTTGATCATTCTTCCTCAGGAACCCTTTATTCAGGTCCTCTGCATACTTGAGATCTACTGAAGAACACCATCAAGCACACCCCTTGAGGGGAAACTGTCAACAGGCACTCACTATCCCAGTACTGAATCCCAGCCAGCATCCAGCCTCCAAAGACTTAGCTCACAGAGAGCAAGTGCCACCTAAACTCAGAACCCTGCCACCACCCCCTACCCTCTCTGGTTTGTCATAAGCAGAGCTTCAACAGGAGAAACCCTGCCTCTCCTGTTTAGTGTCCTTTAATTTCATTTTGACTATGACCTCTGACTAACTGACTTTTCTCTTGATACACATATTTATATCCTTCAGGGTACATCATCCAAATAGCCCTGAGTCTTGCACAGGAACAAAGAGCACAGGATGTACTCTGAAACTGACAAAGTAGTAAACAACTGAACTTCTTTTCTCAAAGCTAAAACACTTAGCCCTTTACATTTACTGGGACAGGACAAGGACTGGCATATGTCTAGCTAAAATAGTAAATCCCAAGTGCTCTCATAGGAGGTTATACTCTCTGCTGTGCACGTTTGCCATCTGCACCAAGACTGACATCTCAAGTGAAGTACAAAAGGAGCTTTACTTAACAGCAACACATGTGTCAATGACACATTAAACATTAATATTATTCTTCTCAAAAAACTTTTGTAATGCATCAGTTAGAATTAGAGGTGGACAAAGTGGCCAAAATCCGTCAATTCGCATATTAAAGTGTAATCCGCGGAGTAATCTGCAACGCGAAGCAGAGTACTCCACCTTCCAATTATTATCGCAAAGTCCATTGGAATTTTCCCAACCACTTCTACATCAATTTTAATGTGAAGTACATTGATTTCAATGTGCTTCGCATTACCTCACCTTGTCTGTAAGCTCTAAGGTGAATTTTGCAGTGATTCATGGGATTGTAGGTCACATGGGCTCTATATTGTTCTGCACAGCCTCAGTTCTGTGTAGTGTGTGTGTAGTGGTAGCTGGAGACAGTTTGCTCTCAGAGCTGTGAGATTCAAACCCTCTAAAAACCATTCAAAAAGCCATTTTGAGCTATTTTATTTTATTTTTTTTTGCTTAACATTTAGTACATCGATTGCAGGAAACCCTCCTGTGCTGATATCATCGAGTGTTTATTGTTTTTGTGTGGATTTTGAATATTTATTTAGAACATTCAGTCTGTGTACTGACAGACACTGTTGAAGTGTGCTTGGGGGAAGGGCGCATCTGTGGTGGAGGTAGAGTAACTGGGAGAAAGGCAGTCTTTCTAACTGTTTTGGTTATATTTTTGTCGTATAACTGTGTTCATGTACACACAGTATTATTTGTAGTAATTTTTGACATTTATTTACTGATTGTTGTGGTGCAGTGCATAATTTCAATTTGTTTAAAATATTTGGTTATATTACTGAAGTTTTCAATTTGCTGCGCATTACCTGTAGTGTGTGTGCGATGCATCCCATCAAATCAGACACATTTTATTGTGCCACACAGTAATTGCAGCACTGTGAACCTGTTATCCACCTGTGTTGTTTTGTACTGCTTTGTGGTATCTTGGTAGTGGACTGTTACTGCAGTGCACTGCCCCCAACCAGCAAAAGGTATTCTTTTCCAGTTTGGGATTTGTGAGGGCTGCTTAAGATGTTGTTGTGCCTTTGTGTCTGCATATCTTGAGTGCACAGTGCAACTTTAATCTGTCTGTGCATTTGCATCTGTTTAGTGCCCAATCTCCATCTGCAAGCCACAGTTGTTGTTTTTTGGCTTCCCATCCACCCCAAACTGAAAGTTAATAAATCTAAATTTGTTTAGAATTTTCTTGGTACTCCCCAAAAATGCCTTCAAAGAGACATGCAAGCAAAGCTGTTTCTGGCTATGGCACTGCTGCCAGTGGCAAGATTGGCCATGGGTGTGGTAGTACACAGAAGTGCATAGCTGTTGTCAGTAAAGGTATTTCTCCGTCAGTGTCTTTTACAGTGCAATCTGTTACTTCAGTGATAGTTGGAGGAGATGATGTTGTTCCCACGGGTCGTGTTAGTGCAGTTGCTGCTGTCATGAGTATTGCTGCCCCAAGTTCTACTTCTGCCCAGTTAACTGTTTTAGAAAATATAGTTAAGTCTAAAGCTGTGACTGACACTGCAGATGATGTCATACTCCCCAACATCCCCATGGTAGTTGAACATGATTCTGATCCTGACAACGATGACTCACAATGTCACATTTCAAGCGCTGTTGAGGTCATGCCTTTGCCATCCAATGATTCAAAGTGTTGTGCAAAAATATTGGGTGATGATAATGATGCTGTGATTGGAACATGTTCTCCACAGGACAGCATCCAAGCTGAAATTGTGAATGCGGATGATGAATATGATGATGATGTCAGTGACCCCTGTTGGGAACTGGAGAAAAAGAAAGTCAAGGTGTCTGTGTCTGGGTCTGTTGGTGTTAAATCCCCCCTCCTCAAAAAAGTTGTGATGTAGCGGTTCCTGTTGATGATAATGATGATGATGACCCAGTAATAATCATATTTAGGTATGGTGGTCAGTCGGAGTCCAATCATTTAGTACACCCCCATTTCAGTGTTTAAAACAACAGAGTCCAATATGCAGCATCAGGGTCATGTTAAAAGTAGGGGATCAAATTCCCTTGTTTGGGATTTTTTGTCCAAGATGCAAATGAAGACCCAGTTGCAATCTGCCACGTTTGCCATGCACATGTGAGTCGAGGTAAAAAGGGAAGTCATCTGGGCACGGGGGGACAGCATACAGATCTTAAGAGCAGGCACATGGCACTGTGGACTCGGCACTAGAGGGAAGCTAATGCCATAGTTGGGCATTCACCCTCATCATCAACCTTATCAAGCATGTTATCCCCTTCCATGAGTGTAAGACCAAGTAGCAATGTCTGTAGTAGCGTTAAAATAACACCGGAGAATTACTACAGGCATGATGAGGAGGAGGACTGTGATTTAGAAATGTTGTCAAGTGGTGATCAGAGTAGCAGCAGTGGTGGTGGTCTATGCAGTATGTCTAGTGCAAGTGGTACATCAACCCTGTGCTTAAAATGGGGAAAATAACTTAATTTGTGGACTTGTCACCTGTGCACCCCTCTTCATCACACGTCCAAAGCACCCCTCCCCCGGCCATTCACAGAGCAGAGCCATTTGGCACACTCCGTGCAAAATGTGTAACAACAAGTCACCCCATGTTGCAGAGTGTTTTTGCCCATAACCTGAAGTACCCACCCAATCATGCAGTGTCACGTGAACTTAATGTTGCTGTAACTGAAATGCTGACAACTGATCTTTTGCCCTTCTCCTTTGTGGAGAATTCAGGATTCCAGCGGTTTGCAGCACACACCTGTCCAAAATGGAAAGTCCCATCCAGGACGTACTTTTCCACCCGTGCTGTCCCTGAGTTATACTAGACTATGGCCAACTCTGTAAGACATGCCCTTCAACATTTGCCCACGTCATTCATCCATTTAAGTTTGGATATGTGGACAAGTGACAAAACAGTGGGGAGTTCACATTTGTGTATTACTGCACATTGGGCACAGGTGCTGGGGGTTGTTTGTGCTGGTGGTAGTGGGAATAATCAGTGTAGTAAGGCAGACTGTCGTGGTAGCAACCTTCTGGGAATTTGACAGCATGCAACGCTTGCAATGTGCAGTGTGACCTGTTCCCACACTGGTGAAAACATGCTAGACTTGCTACTGACCAAAACTGATGAGTGGCTGAACCCCCTGTCCTTGAGAGCTGGATTTATAGCAAGTGACGATGGCTCAAATGTGGTTAAATGCATCATGAATGGTGGCTTTTTTTGGGTTCCATGTATGGCCCACTGTTTAAATCTGGTGGTCCAGGAGTTTCTTCAGCACCCTGATATAAAGGAAATGTTGACAGCTGCACGCCGTATCTGTTCACACTTTTCACACTCTGCAAAGGCCCGTGACTAACTTTGGCAGCTGCAGATCCAAAACAGCCTCCCGCAGCACTGCCTCAAGCTGGAAGTTGTCACGTGGTGGAGCTCAACTTTATACATGGCAGAGAGGTTGTATGAACAATACAAAGCAATCTCTGAATATCTTGTCCTGCACAGTAGCCGTGACACTTCTGGGGCCTCCATGTCTCTCATGACCAAACATTGGTGCCTCATGGACTCTGTTATAACAATTTTGAGGTCTTTTGAACATGCCACAGAGGCAGTGTGAGTGGCGAGTCTGCCTCCATCAGCCAATCAATTCCACTGCTGCAGGTGCTGAGGCAGACATTGCTGAATCTACAGCATAGCCTTGATGGTTCCAGAGACTTTGCCAGTAGTGTGTTACTGAAACACATGGTGACAGTATTCAACTGCACTCGACACATCTTGAGCAATCAGCAAAGTGACAAATTCCCAATAGCAACAATGCTGGACCCATGATACAAACGTGGAACTGTGTCACTACTGGAGGGAGTGCCTGAACAGGTTAAAAATGTCAGTGGGCAACTGGTGCGCTTGGTTCATGGGGCACAGAAGTCACATGCCAAGGTCAGCAAACCTCAGCAGCATAACAAGGCTGAAGGTCAGTTTGGAGTAGTACCAAGCACATCCTGTAAGGTGGCTACGGTTCCAGGTGGCCTGTCATCAAAACTGGTTGACATTAACCCACTTTGGGGTGCTTTGTGCCAAGTTGGGATTTGAGACATCAATGAATCCGGAGAACAGGATGATGAGTCAACCACCGGACTTCGTGCAGCACAGCGAATGATTAACTCATATTTGGCTGAAAACAGGCATCTGTCAGTAATTGATGATCCTGTTTTGTACTGGAGTGGAAAGGTCAGTGAATGGCCAGAGCTGACCTCAGTGGCACTGAAGTACCTGACCTGCCCACCCTCCAGTGTAAGTGTTGAGAAGCTATTCAGTTCTGTGGGGGCAATAGTTTGGGACCATCGTACAAACCTCTCTCCTTCAAATGTCAGCATGCTGACATTCATAAAAATGAATCAGGAGCACATACCAGCTCAAACTGCAACCTCTCTATCCATACCCCATCATGGTCATGATTGTGGTGAGGTGGGAGAAGCAGACTATCCTGGCGGCAGCATGAAACAGCCTACTATTGAGGTAGATGATGAAATCATGGAGAAAGAATTCCCTAGTGGGCACAATTCAGACACTGATGACTGCAAGGGCAGCTTCCTGTATGATGATGATGATGAAGTTGATGTTGATGGGTGTTATGTTAACTGGCTGAAAGGTTGTCACATTTTTTTCAATGGTACATGTTTTGCTTTTCATAACGTAAAATCAGTGTCCCACCCTGAATGAGTCTCATTCCATAATTTTATATTGGCAATTTGGCACAAGTAAATTCACAATCCTTCTATTTTACCTTCCCTGCCTTGGTATTATTTCTGATTAGACTTAACAGAATGTGTGCTGTTGTCATTAGCGAACACAGTCAGCCTCTTAAACACAACTGTCCATTTGTAGTACTAGGTGTTAGCCACTTAAAACCTGCTGATTCACAATATCTGCCTCCTGACTGAGAGTGAAATACTGTAACACAATACACATCATATCCAGCCACCCACCCGTGTGTGTCTGGCAGTGAGAGGGAATCAATTAATCAATCACTTTATTTAACCAGGCATAAACACCATTGAGCAAGCTCATTTTCAAGGTGGTCCAGGGCATTACTACAATACAGTACACTTCATAAGATTACAATTACGGTGGACAGCGGTGCAAAAAAAAAAAAAAAAATTGTGAAGGTGCCGGTCAATATGGGCCTATACATACTGGTCAACATCATTAACATGCAAAGGTACGTAATGATAAGCTGTGCTGGAATCAGAAGAGACAACAATCCCATATAGTCTCCGTTAAGTAAGAGCTCATACCTAAATGATAAAAGATAAGGAGGTATTAAGGAATAGGGTAGAAATTGGGGTGAAAGAGTAGGCAGCCAAGAGGGAGGCCAGAATGGGTAAAAGGTAGAGAATAGGCAGGGCCATCTCAGATTAAGGGAACTAGGCTTGTAGGTCCTAGGTTTCTGTTGTTAGGAATGTGGGGTGGATGAGATACTTAGGCGTAGGATTTGAGAGTGGTACCCGGGTCTTAGGGGTCATAGGCATCTGAAACAGTTGCATGACTCCTTCAGATAATCCGTTAAAACAGCTTTGAATGTGAAAATGCTTGGAAGTGAGGATAATTTTAGTGAGTCTTACATAGTGTTGCAAAGTGATGGAAGTGAGAAGTTGATTGCTGCCGAGTCAAGGGTAGTTTTCACTCTAGGAATCTGGAAGCAGATTATGGAGAAGCATCTCAGGCCATAGGAACCTTTAGCCCATTTGAAGAGGTTCAAGATATATGCAGGGAGGTTATCAGATAATGCTCTAAAAAACCAGAGGAGAGCATTCCTTTTTCTCCTAGTTGAGAGTGAGGTCCATCCTGAAACCTAGTATAGACGACAGTGATGTGTACCACAGGGTAAATTTAGGATAAATCTTAAAGCCCGGTGGTAAAGGGTGTCCAGTTTGTTTAGCATCGTTGATGGGCAATGACTGTAAAAGAAGTCAGCGTAGTCCAGAATAGGTAGGAATGTAGTTTGTAGTAGTCTCATTCTGGCTTCTAATGTAAGTAAGTGTTTAATGCGATAGAATAAACCTTATCGCTGTCTTAGTTTCTTCAAGGTTTCATTTAAGTGGCACAGAAAATTGAGCTTATTATCCAGCCAGAACCCTAGGTATTTAAAGGTATCAAATACTTCAAGGGGTTCATCTAAGAGTGTTCAGATCTGTGTGATATGCGGACATCTGGAAGTAGACTTTGGTAAGAGAATCATTGCTTTAGTCTTTTTGGCATTGAGGAGGAGCTTATGAGTGATAAGCTTGTATTGGAGGGTGACAAAGTCTTTCTGTAAGTACTCATGGGCCAAATCCAAGGATGAATTGGTGGTATAGAGTACAGTATCATCTGTGAATAAGTGCACATTGGCTGTGCCCAGCTGTGAGTCCAGAATATTGATGTATATTGCAAAGAGGATAGGGCCCAGGATGGAGCCTTGTGGGACTCCTCATAACAAGGATTTTTGTGGGGACAGATCTTCTATGGCTTTTACTTGTTGTAACCTATTGGTTAGGTAGCTGGTGAACCATTTAATGGCAGAACTATCAAGTCCGATGTTACTCAGTGCAGTAAGCATGATGTTATGATCCACAGTATCAAAGGCCTTACTTAGATCAAGGAAGAGGGCAAATACATGCTTTTTAGAGTCCAAGGCCATTTGCCAGTCTGTAGTTACTTTGGCAAGAGCGGATACTGTACTGCGTTTGGCTCTAAAGCCAGACTGAGCCGGGTTTAGCAACTTTTGTTAATCCAAATGTTCTCTAAGTTGGATGTTGACAATTTGTTCAAGTAATTTAGAGAGGACGGATAGTATAGAAATAGGCCGGTAATTGTTCAGATCACTCGGATCCCCAGTCTTGAATAATGGTAGGATGTGGGCAGTTTTCCACGAAACAGGTAGCTCACCTTGAATCAGAGAGGTGTTGAATAAATGTGTAATGGGGGCGGTCAGATAGGTATGGCCAAGTTTTAGGAAGTAAGGTTCAATATTATCTGCACCTGCACTCTTTTTTGTATCCAGAGAAAGGAGGAGGTCCTCCACTTGCTTGAACGTAATTGTGAGGAAGCTGAAGAGGGTGGGATGCAGTTGGTTATGGTTGTGGTTATCAGTAAAGCCAACAGTGTAGTCTCTTGTTGGGCTAAGTTTGCTGATAGGTGAGGTGTCAAAGGCAAGCCCTACAGTGGCAAAGTGATCATTAAACTTCTCCAGTATATCAGCTTTGTCCGTATAGGGGGTACCGTCAGACACAATTTGGTTTGGAAGGGGTGTTGCAATGGACAGACCTTCAACTTCTTTAAGGATGTTCCAAAATTTGGCAGAGTTGTTTTTATTGTCTTCTAGTTCTTTTTGGAAGCACCTAGCTTTTTCTGACCTAATTAGCTTGGTACAAGCAATCCTAGTGGTATGGAATGCTAACAAATCGGCCTCTGGGTGGGATTTCCTCTCTATTTTCCACCAGTAGTCCCTATCCCTAAGTGTTTTCTTCAGGATGGGAGAGAACCAGCCAGGAGTTTTATTTTTTGATTTAATCAGTCTTAGTGGGGCGTGTTTGTCTATTAGCCCCAGTAAGAGGCTGTGAAAGATGTTAAATGCCTCGTTAAAGGTGGGGATTAGATAGAAATCCTGCCAACAAATGTTGCTTTGATCTTTCAGGAAAGTGTACTGGCAGAACTTTTTCAGGCATCTTTTCAGTTTGAATTTGGAGGCCATTTTTATTTGGGAAGGATGTCTGATGCATGCAGTAGCACAATGGTCACTTATATCATTGAAAAATGCTCCAGTATGAAAGATATTGTGAGGTTTGTTTACTAGCATAAGGTCCAGGAGGGTGCTGTGCTCAGGGTTTTTTCTGTTAGGTCTGGTTATAGCAGTCGCCATTTGTAACAGACCATTAACATCGCATACATCCTTTAATTTCTTAGAGCTGTCATCATTCCAATTTAGATTGAAATCCCCCATTAGAATACACTCAGTATTAGCAGAGTCAAGAAGGTTTTAAAGGTGTGGCAGAAGTGCCCAGCCACCAGATGGCGTTGGTAGCATGCTGCCATAAGGAATGATTTCTCGCTGGAAAGTGATAATTTTAGAGCCAGGCATTCAAATTCCTTAGCCTTTGAGGTACAGTCAAAGACTGTGACTGTGAATTTGCTTTTGACATATATTGCAACTCCTCCACCTCTAGTTGGTCTATCACAATGGTAGATGATATATCCGGGTACGTTGATAGATTTGTCCGGGGTTGAGGTTGTGAGCCAGGATTCAGTTATCACAAAGAAATCAGGAGATGCATGTAGAGCCCAGGTCTGTATAGAGTCAATCTTCTTTAGAAAACTACAGACATTGATATGGAGAAAGCTAATCCCTTTATATTGAAGGTGGTCCACAGAGGCATCCAGAGAAATAGGTGGGCCTGGGTTTAATTCAACATTTCCTGAACAGAGTATGAGAAGCAGTAGTAGTTTTTTAAAGTGGTGTCTTACTCTGCTAAATAGTCTTGTGTTACTCCTTCTAGCATACATTGGTTTAGCGGTGGCTGTGTTAAGGGCAGGATTGCTATTTGCTAGGGATAAAACATAGAGAACTGATAGGCCGATACCATCCTTGGGAAATGCACTGTGCTATAGTTATGGCCTGGTGGGAGGAGGGGCATGACCATAGAGGATACGTCCCTAATGTAGGATGCCATGGTCTAATGTGGGAGGCTATATCTTAGTAGATGACAGAGGAGGAAAACTGGCCTTTGTCCGAGTTGCAAACCAAAATTTTGGGTGGAGCATAACTTAGTAATATAAGACAACTATAGAGAAGGATAGGCGCAGATGGCATTCTTAACATGGAGATATTTCCTTTTACCAGTAATAAATACAGGATTTGCAACAGTTCCTTGAGAGGTCCAGGGAAATGAGTGTTCCTGTGGGAGGATGGGGGACCAGTGAAAATTAAGGCCTAGATAACCAATGAGGCGTGGCTGGCAATAGCCAGTAGGACTGAGCTAGAAAGCCGGGGAGGGGTTTATGTGTATTTAATCAGGAACGGGGGGGTGAAAAAATTGGCAGTTAGGGTTCCCTTCCTGGAGGTAATCAGTCTCTGAGGGCAAGTCCGTACCTGCATTTCTGTGAGGGGCTGGTGGCTTCACACCTGGACTGCGGGTGGCAGTCTGGCAGATTGGGTTCATCAGAGAACCATGGCTGTGGCTCTCAGACTACCTGGAAGGAGAAGGCAGAGAAGAATTAAATAAGAAAGTCAGAGGGGTGTGGCTGCTCATGGAGCTAAAAAGAAATGCAGACTGGCTTAAGCGGGGGCGGGGGGGTGTTGCAGACCAAGATGTTAGGCAAGGTGCCTCCAAGTCTGAGTGAGCAATAACAGGGCTATTTAAAACACAATACTAGCGTAAAAAGGTGAAGGGGGTCAAAGGCCTGAGCTGAGATCGCTACTGGTCTTACGAGGAACACAATACAGGCATTTACATTAAATCAGAAAACTTCAGCTATAAAATACAAACAAGACAGTTTTAACAGAAAACATAATCTAGCACAATATAATCAAACATTAACAGTGCAGAGCTATATGGAGCCAATCAGAGTGCTCCTGGGGCTGACTGCAGCCAGTGAGCCACAGCAATAAAAGACTCTGGAGTTAAACCCAGAGACAACTGTCCTCATGTAAAGAAAGCAAAAATTGGCAGCTAGGGCTCCCTTCCTGGAGGTAATCAGTCCCTGAGGGCAAGTCCGTACCTGCGTTTCTGTGAGGGGCTGGTGGCTTCCTACCTGGACTGTGGGTGGCAGTCTGGCAGGTCGGGTTCGTCAGAGAACCACAGCTGTGGCTCTCAGACTACCTGGAAGGAGAAGGCAGAGGAGAATTAAATAAGAAAGTCAGGGGGGTGTGGCTGCTCATGGAGTTAAAATGAAATACAGACTGTATGTATTGCAGCTGTTCCCATGACCACCACCAGTAACCCTCATTCAGCCAAAGCCACCAGATAGTGAGAAGGAATGTCATCATGTGCCCATGACCACCACCAGTAAACCACAGTCAGCCCAAGCCACCAGACAGTGAGAGAGAATGTCATCATGTACCCATGACCACCACCAGTAAACTGCAGTCAGCTAAAGCCACCAGATAGTGAGAGGGAATATCATCATGTGCCCATGACCACCACCAGTAAACCACAGTCAGCCCAAGCCACCAGATAGTGAGAGGTAATGTCATCATGTGCCCATGACCACCACCAGTAAACTACAGCCAGCCAAAGCCACCAGATAGTGAGAGGGAATGTAATAATGTGCCCGTGACCACCACCAGTAAACTGCAGCCAGCCCAAGCCACCAGATAGTGAGAGAATATATAATCATATACCCATGACCACCACCAGTAAACCGCAGTCAGCCAAAGCCACCAGATAGTGAGAGGGAATGTCATATTGTACCCATGACCACCACCAGTAAAATGCAGTCAGCCAAATACACCAGATACTATCTCAGTGAGAGGGAATGTGATTGTTTTCCATCCTGTGCCCTGCCCATGCCCTGGCAAATGGAGACCGCATCCAGCAGCCACAGCTGCAAGGCTTCTTACTATCAATACTTTACAGTGAGTATGTATACTAATTTTTCATACTATGGAAGTTCCTTGAGCTGTGTTATGCTTCCTGTTGCATTTCTGAGATGCACTTGAGAAATACATACGTTCAACTTATTTTCTTTTTTTACAGGTTAACAGTTTCAAGCACTCTCCTGAACCAGAAGACTGTAGTACTGCAGTACTGTCTACAACCGCCTATAGGATATCTGTTTCAGGTAAGTATATCAATTTTATTTCATCAGGTCTTTTTTGTAGTTAATTTTTTCAAGAGAGTATAAATCATAGAAAGTAGGTGACACGTACATCACATAATATATTTTTCATGCACATCAGACACTGTATTGCTGCAGCAGGCCATGGCAGTGTTGAGCACAGTTTTATCAAGGTCATGACAAGACATCTTTTAAAATGTAACTTAAGACATTGGGACAGTGTATGGGTCACATGTACTAAATTTGTGATTTGGTCTTGGTGTGGCTAAGAGCTTGGTATCTGTTAAGCTGGATATATAAAAGACAGTAACAGCCACACTTTGAACAGAATGTGTTACTGCAATGAAGAACTAATAATTTCTTATTCATCTGTTTTTGCAGTGTTTTATCAGTGCTGTGAGCTGCCTTCAGTGATTTCTCCAAATAAGAAGTTCAACATCACACCAGCAACTGGTATGAATCCTGACCATCAGGACTGAACTGGAGGATACACAGAAAACCTGTGAAGAATTCACAAAAAAAGAAACCATTAATGAAACGTGCTGCCAAATGATAACACCCCCCCAAAAAAAAAATACTTACCTTGCATGTCTTGACAGTAATCCAATGCCTAAATTTCTTATCAAGCCAAAATATACACACTCCAAGTTCAACCATATAATGACCTGTGATACAAAAAGAGCAATGATTACATGTATATATGTAATATATATATATATATATACATACACACGTTTGTGTGTGTATATGTGTGTATAACCATTTAAGGTCAGGTTCTGTGGAAAATCCTGATGGTGCCAAGTACATTAACTTACCAAGGGTAGTATGAGTGTACACAAACATAGGGCATCCTTCCTGTTTGGGTCAGTACAGCAGACTTTGCGTAACCAACAGCATCATCACATCATCATGGTTAACTGAATGGTCATCTTTTGCTATCACATCATTTGGCAAGACACTGTGCATCAGCCCAGTCAGTGCAAGAAGCCTTACATGAAATTCCAAGAGCAACAGCAGGTGACATCGTTCTTGTTGGAGTGTGTGTATGCATGAATGGGTGTGGCATGAATTCATGGAGACTTTTCATCACATTTAACTCATTCACACCACAAGAGCTCTTTGAGACTTCCACCATTTGTGCCCTGTATACTCTTATCACTGCATCCTGGGCCTTTCTAAGCAAAATCAGCCATAATTAGCATGCCACAAATAAAAGGAAATACCTCTTGAACCGTAAGTGCTAGACACAAAGTACGAGAGGCAAAATTGTTCAGCACAATATTATCTTTCCAATGGTGCTATGCAGAAAGTTGTAATCAATTCGGTTTTTATTTTATACTAGCTGAAATACCAAACAACTGTGGGTTTTCTTTTTGGATTTATTCAAGGTACTTAGGTAAGTCTTGAGAGACAAATGTCAGTCATGCACACTATTCCATAAACAAATGCAAATAACTCCCAAAGTACACATGATAGACACAAAGTATCAGTCGCAAAGTTTTTCAGCACAAAATTACCTTTCTAACAGTGCTATGCAATCATATATAATCAATTTGATTTTAATTTTGTACTAGCTGAAATATCAAACAACTGTTTTTTTTTCAGTTGTATTCAAGGTGCTTAGGTGAGGCTTGAGAGACAAATGTCAGCCATGCACACCATACCTTACACAAATGCAAATGACTCCTAGACCATACGTGATAGACACAAAGTATCTGTGGCAAAGTTATTCAGCACAAAATTACCTTTCTAATGGTGCTATGCAATCAATTCTAAGCAATTTGGTGTGTTTAATATTTAGATAAAAACTGCCGACTTCCGAGGAAGGTTAAGAACTATTGAATCCCATAGAATCAAGATGCAAAACTCTATACTGCATCAATTAATGAGTGAAATTGCAAATTTACAAATAATTCATAGTCAGACCTTGGATAATAATATTTACTCTAAACTTATTCGAAAAAAACAACAATATAATACAATTCTTTCAGACACAATGTCATATCAGATAGATCAAACTAGATAACTATTTATGTTTATCTGATAAACCTTTGAAGCTCCTGGCATGGCAAACCAGGAAGAAGCAACAAAAAAAACTATATTCTGGCTGTTAATGATTTGCAAGGGATGCAGCTTGAAGATCCTATTTCTATTAATAAAGATTTCTTAGGTTATTTTCAAAATTTATATCATACAGAAACTAAAGATATTCAGGCTGATCAGATTAGAACTTATATGTTACAAAATCCTCCCATTAAAGTCCTGGTGAGGTTTAGAAACTATTGGATGGTGATATTACGAAGCATGAAATTGATATAGCCATAGAAGCTCTCCCTGGCAATAAATCTCCTGGCCCCAATGGGATAGTAATAGAATTTTACAAACAATTTAAAAGGATATTAATACCCCAGCTACAAAAACTTTATAACTCATTCAATACATCTAAATCTCTTCCTAATTCATTCCATGAGGCCAATGTTCGGCTGTGCATCATATCTCCCCATCTCCCTGTTAAATGTAGATTATAAAATATTTACTGAAATTATACCTAAAAGGCTAGAAATTATATTACCACATATAATTCACAAAGATCAAAATAGCTTTATAAGAGGTAGATCCCTTAAAGAAAATATTAGATTAGCATTAAATGTGATCTCTTTACACAAATCAGAAGAAGTTGATTTATTAGCTATAGACACAGAAAAAGCATTTGATAGAGTTGAATGGAAATGTTTACAGAAATTAATGAGGGAGATGGGGTTTGGTGCACAGCTCAATGGATGGATACAACTAATACTTAGTCAGCCTTGTGCCAGACTAAAAACTAATCATAATATATCCAAACCATTTAGACTTTATAGAAGAACATGGCAAGGATGCCCTTTGCCACTATTCCTATTTACAATAATGATAGAAGTATTAGCAACTACTATTAGAAATAATGTACAAATAAGAGGAATAAATATAAATAATCAGACATACAAGATTAATCTTTACGCAGATGATTTATTACTTTTTATTTCAAACCCTGAAGTATCGATTAAAGAACTTATAGGGGTAACAACAGAGTTCAGACAATTGTCAGGGTATAAAATTAACTGGGATAAGACTATTTTGATGAAAGTCAGTAACCATATAGATATAGGGCTACCGGATGGATTAAAGTGCCAATCAAACACCCAAATACAATATTTGGGAGTATCATTATCCTCAGATATATGGAATTTAATGTATTTAAACTATAAGCCATTAATTATGGAAATCCAGATGGATCTAAATCAGTGGAAAAATCTGCCATTGACGTTAATTGGTACAATCAGTATTATAAAGATGAAAATCTTGCCCGAAACTCATTTCCCTGTTTCAGTCTCTCCCAATTAATATCGCACAGAAATATTTTCTACAGCTTAAAAAGATTATCATGAAATTCATTTAGAAAAATAAATATCCCCTAATAGCATATCATACACTTACTAGAGCTAAGAATATGGCCAGTTTAGCAGTACCTTATATACATAATTATACAATGGCAAGAAAATTTCCTGGACTCTGATTGGTCAGTGTGTGCCTGAGACAGTGATGATATTACACAATAACATCACTGTGTTGATTTTATGGAGCATGCACCTTTTTTTTCAGAAACAAAGATATACTGCCTCTCTAAAAATCTACTAGAAACATTTTTATTTTTGTTTTTTGTTTTCCATAACATCGAGCCATTGTATAATTGCAATAAGGCATTCCAAGGTGTGTGTTATCATGTAATAACATCACTCTTGGGGTGGTGAAAGCACTCGGCTTCGTCTCATGCTTCAACCCACCCTAGGAGTGACGTTATTACATGATAACACACACCTTGTCATGCCTTATTGCTTAAATATTATCTTGCTACTCAAAATTTAAACAATATGGGATTGAATATATGATGCACAAAATCAGTTACAAACAACTCAAATAGAGAAGAGAACTCATCCATACTCTGGTATGATTCAATTAAGCAATAAACCACGACAGGGTGTTGGTGATGCTGGTTTTACCCACGCCTGGCATGGTTCGGTCATGAGGCCGCAGGCCGAGTGACTAAACCTTGCCAGGCATGGGTAAAACCAGCATCACTGACACCCTGGAGTGGTTTATTGCAATTATACAAATGTGGTGTGTGGCAAAATATGAACAGAAATTGCATTGTGATTATTTTTTGGGGGGAAAGAGTAAGGAAATAGTGGAATATCCTTTCATGTAAAAAAATAGTCCAGACAGTGGGTTTGCTTTTAACATGAAGAAATGTTTATTTTTTGTGTTTTAACATTTTTTTAGGTTTTCATTTTATTTGAAGAAGAGACAAAGTAATGATGTGCTTAACTTAAGCAGTGAAGCAGAACAGTAGCTGTGAACAGATGTGGTTTTAAGATGTATTATTGCTTGAAAGTAGATTCTTTTTATTATTTCAGAAAAAGTCTATCTTAAATGATTAGGTATTGTTACGTTATAGTAATCTTGTTAATCAGTTTTTAAGTCCAGTGTAGTATCAGTGTCCTGTGGCTTTAAGATGGTTGTTGATTTTTTTTTTTACTTGTCCGATGCCTGTGGGCTGTTGTCATTTTGAGTAGGCTTGTGGCTGTATTGTGGCGCTTTGTTTTTCAGGATTGGCTGGTGGGGGCCTTCAGCGGAGCCGAATTTGAATTGTGCTCTGTGGTACTTGAGCTACTGAGAGTGGCTTGTGTGTGGACGTTAGGGGCTGGGGATGCTAGGCAGAGAACGAGCTTTCGTGGTGGCTGCACTGTGGGTTTTACAGGTACTGCCTTTTCGGTTACGGCTTCGATTTGAGGAATGTGGGGCTCATTATCTTCTAATGATTTGAATATGGCATCGAGCTCCTCATTGTCGATTAACTCAAACGTTGTTTCCATTTTTATGTTTACCGTGAAAAGGCCCGGTTTTGCAGTTGTCGGTAGCGCGATTCAAGATGGCGGTTTTTTGATTTTAAAACGGGGGTCGGAGTGGTTTTGAAATTGACTGCAGCTCGAGCCATGGCACAGCTGGCACTTGTTCCTGTTGGTGATGCTAGATTTTACAACAGAGTGATAGTGCCAGCTGGCCAATGAGAATGTGGTATTTTTTTTTTGCCATTGTATAATTACTATTTTCTGCGTATAACAAAAAACTTAAACATAGGCAATTATCTATCACTATGGTAACAACAATTTCGGCTTCAGAGGAGGCACATTTTATACTTAAAGAGAAGGTTACACTAACAGAGTTCTCTCCAGTATTTTTGAATTATAATTTTGTGCCTTTTTATGTTGATCAATCATTTCAGTTATGGGAGCAACATGGTATTAAGTCCATGAAGGAGGTTTTGGTTGAGGTAAAGTGAAATGTTTTCCAACTCTTCAGTGGGAATTTAATTTACCTGCCTCTCATTATTTTCAGTATTTTCAATTAAAGGGTTTTTAATTCCAATAACCTTCCTTCTTGTGACCAGTACTCATTCTAACCTTATGCTATCCTGACCTTACGCATAACTGTTCTCAGCATGTGAATAACTGTTATAAAGTTGTTAATCATTCTCCTTCACATTTCCTCTTGTTCCTCTTCATCCCTTCCACTCTTTCCCCTCACCACTATATGGCTTTTCCCCTATCCCCCCTCCCCCCTGTAATATCTTCTGAGCTCCCTTGCTCGCCACCTGTGTCTGCTCTAGTAGGGAACCCCCCTGAATGTCCACCAACCCTTGAGTTACCTTAGAGTTTATATGTATCTGTATATATTGGCTCTATTGTTGTGTGCTATGTATTTGTTTGCTAATCTAGATGCTCCTGTCATGTGCACTGTTCCTATTATAAATACCATAACATTTTGCAAATATTGTTTTTACCTTTTTCTCTGTGTCATGAAATTTCTGTACCACTGGACATTTGTGAAAATGTGCATTTTTGCTCACATACTTTCCAGTATAAAAATAAAATTGAATTGAATTGAATTGAAAAATAAGTAGCTTTCTGTTCCTAACAGCTAAGCCATAGTGGATGGACATTTGCTGCAGCAACAAATTGGGACAGATTAATAGAAAAATCATGTTATGCTAAAGAAAGATCACATTAGCCAATCCATAGACTTTAAAAGTGGGGCATAGGCCTGTCTCAGTGGTACCAGTGGCTGTGCTTTATTCTACCATTTTCTACCATATGGGAGACCATGGTTTGCAGTTTGAGCCTGACTTCATGCACCAGGTCAGTGGGATCATGGGGAGACTACAAAAGCAGCACTCCCAGACTCTGGGGTGGGGGGTTCTCCCACCCTGCTACTGAGGGCCTCTTCTTGTGGGTGGGAAAGTGGTCCTGGTATCATGGGTAACCCCACAATGGTGGCCTTCTTCTGGAGATAAGGAAATGGTGTGGGCAAACCTAGCTTAGGGAGGAGGAAGAGATCAGAAAAAAATACTGTGAAAAATTATAATGCTACTGGCACATGATATCAGGTGCACACACCCACATCAGTGGACATGACGACCATCCCCAGTGCTCTCCAACTCTGCTGCTTGAGTATTTGTGTTCCTAGCCTTGGCCTGGTTAGGACTCACTGCACAGAACTGACCTACAGGGTTAGAGACCTATAGCAGAGGTCAACCTTAACATTCATTTACTAGCCCGGATACTAGTGCAGATTGCCATGGGCTAATGCAGAATCTCTGTTACTTGCCCAGCTGTGCTAGTGCAATTCCTCCTGTGGAAAGCTGCAGTTCCATTCTCAACCCGGGTATCAAATAAATCAACAAATAAATACATAAACATAGCTTATTTAATTTAAAACCAGGTCCTTTTCATGGAGGTTTAACTATGTGCTGCCTTAGCATTAGTGAAATGCAAAAAATAGGTGTCTGTGTAGTACATTTACAAACTATTTAATTTTGTACTAACTACTGATTTTATTTTTTGCTGATAAAGATCCTTTCTTCTTTTCCTTTCCTTGTTTAGCTCAGTACTCATGCAGACAGATTTGTGACTGTGTCCAGGAGCAGCACAGTTCTAGGGTTGCCACCTGTCCAGTTGTAGACTGGATAATCCAGTTTTCAGGGTCCTTATCTGGTCATCCGATCTTGATTAAATTTAGTTCAGTTTTTGGGCCATTTTGAGTGCTCAGATAGTATTAAAACTGATTGTATCAAATCATTCACTGTTGCATGCATGCCCAGGTTACAAAAAAGTTCTGATGCCACTAGTCACAGGCCTTTGTTTGTAAAACCAGTCTGTCTAGGAGGTGTAAAGTATGACCATTAAGACCATTAACAGTAAATCAATCTAATCTTTTCAACTCTGAATTTTAAGTATGGTCATTTATTGCCATGCTAGGAAACAGTGTTCACACCTTTATGTGCTGTAATGGGTTCCTTTTTTTGTTTTTCCTATATTCTCATATGTTTTAGACCCACTTTTTCAAATTAGTTTTCACTTTTTTATTGCCTTTGCCACTGTGTTGATTATTTCCCTCCTAAGTCCTCAGCAGCTGCCGGTCTTATTTTTTATACTACCAACCTGAACATCCCATGATATTAGCTACACCTTTACAGGCCATTGGAATAAATAGCATGAAATAGTGTGTCTGAAACTGTGGGATGTGATGTCTTAGACATTTGAAAAGAAACAGCAGTAGCTGATGAGGTAAAACGGAACACAATGTAGTATTGAGGATACCACAAGTACTGATAGTTCAGTTATCAAAAAGGTGGTCAAAGCATATCAGAATACATGACTCTCATGGAAAGGAAAACTGGAGAGTGTTTAACAGAGAGAGTAATAGGTTGTGAGTGGGCTTTGTACATCCAGCAGATCTGGGTTTAAATTCCCACAGCCTCCACTTGCATACAGTGTAACCCTAAGCAAGTCATTTAACCTCCATGTTCCTGAGCCACCTCTGTAAATGGGTCTTGTGCCCAATGGGAGTTACCTGGTTGCTAAAGAATAAAAATAAATAAATAACAGTATGGGTTGATGATGTTGAATTTATCCTTACTTTTTTTGGTGACCATTTTTCAATAGAACTGGGACAATCAAGCTTTTCTTGGATTTGCAGCTAGGGTGGGAAAAGGAAGGAAAATGGGAAGAAAAAGACACACACACTTTTCACAACACAACTTTATTAACTTACAAATCTGAAAATGTGGAAATATATTAAAGAAGTCAGTAATCCAGCTAACATTAATAGAAAGCAGGCTGCCGAAGACAAACAAATAAAAGATAATGAGTACGAAAAGACAAAGCGAAGCCGTTGGTTCCAGCAATGTTGGCTAGAACAATTATGACTGGTTGGGTATGATGGTGCAAAAGATCTGATGTTCTGCCATTTGTGTAACAAACATGAAATACAGTTAGGTAAGGCGGGCAATAACAATAATTTTCGTTTTCGGTACAGATGACTTCCGGCTTGACTTTGTCCTATAATATAAGTGAAGCTCATGCTAGGGCAAAGGAAAAGGAGGATGCCAGCACTGCCACTCCAGGGACAAGTAATGTGGAGGGAATGCTGAAGAACATGAATGAAGTAATGCTTAACCGTCTGGATAACTGTTTCGCACATGCCATGCAAATGCTAAGAAAGGATGTCCTTTCACAGACTTTGTGTGGATGTGCAGCCTTGATGATATGAAGGGCCAGATATCAATTCAGCATATCAGAATGACAAATATGCCTGCAACTTTATCCACTATGTAGCTGAGGTTGAACACATAGTGCTATGAGAAAAAATTATGGGAACAAAGTTCATTTCAGTCATCAGTGACAGAACCACTGATTCTTCAGTCACAGAAGCTGAGATAGTGTTTGTGTGGTTTGCAGTTAAAGGCACAGTGCAAAATCAGTTGGTAGATGTCCAGACTGTTGGCAGGACAAATGTGATTTTATTTGCCTTTCGTTTAACAAATCATTGTTAACCATACTGACTGTGGGCTACTGCAAACTTATGCGGGCCAGTGCAATCTCTGGTTCACTAGCCCAGCTGGCTAGTGAAAAAAAAGTTAATGTTGACCCCTGCTATAGGTAGTGGTCTGGACAGATCTCAGAACCAGTATGCAGTCTCTGCAGGCAGCTGCCAGGCTTGACTGAGGACAGAGTGAAAGGAGACAATGGTGACCCTGGGGGCAACCTGAAAACTATAAAAAAGGTGGTTAGCAATAATCTGTGCATAAGTCACGTACAGTTTATGTTTCAAAGCTGATTGAAACAAATCTTCAGTAAAATGTAGGTGATGCTGGTGTGCACTGGGCAGGAGTCTCAGGGTTACATAGTTAAGCTGTATCTCTACTTCTTGCTTTGGATAGAGTGGTACAGTGGGATTCCCATTCTTGGCCTTACCCATCCAATGAGTACTCTATGTTGAAGACAGCTGTGTGGGTCTTGGTGCTAAGGCTCATCATCAGTTGGATTCATGGAGCTGTACAGGCTGGTTGTTGTATGGTAGTTCTCGTGGCCAAGGTCCAAGTACAGCCCCCATCCCTGGCACTGCTGCTTCAGTTGCCAGAACACACCGATGGCCCCACTACCACTCTCCCTTTGGATGGGGTCCCACTGCTCTTGGGCACCTCCAGTGAGTAGCTCCCCCTGCAGGAGCACCAGCCTCCTCTTGCTTGCAGAGCTGCTCAGCACTCGGCTTACCCTGCTGCTACCTATAGCTGTTGAATAGCCCTCTAACAGCATTTATTTTTAGTAGCAGTAGTTGCAGTAGTAATCCTTAACCAGTCCAGAATATTAAAACATTTGAGACTGATATCTCGTTTATGAATATGTCTTAGGGTAGCAGCAGCAGGGTTATACCCATCAACTGTTATAATCAGGAATAATAAATTCTGGTGACATACTGTACTACAAAGCACAGCAAAAACAGATGCAGAAAAATTCATCTTATGGTAATAAGATCTAAAAGAAGTTCAAGACAGCCAGCCTTGTATAAACTGTTCCAAAAGTGGCAACTTCATATGGAGACCTCTGCCCCACAAAAACAGGTTTTCTAAATAGAATGTTTCATGTAATAAGAGTCTGGGAGCTTAAATTATGCTGAATGGTGGATGCTGGAAAAAGAATGATTGCATGAGGAAGGCAAAGGATTCTGATAAAGTCTTATTGGCAAAAAGTGCAAATAGAACTAGATGGCATGCAGGCAATCAAACTGCAGGATAAGGGAAAACACTACAAAGCATTATATCAAATAGAGGGTGGTTACCCTGTGGAATAGCCTCACCAGACAGGCTGTGTAAGATAGCATTTTTTCTATGGTATATGTGCAGTTGACGAATACTATTATGGTCCCAAGGTAACATGTCTTAGAAGAATATTATAGGCATCCAAATCAGCACGAGGCATAATTTCTGGATATTCAGGTAACCAGCTACTTCTCACACAATCGTCCAGCAAACCCAGAAGAAAGAAAGACACCATTCAGTGCCTAATTGAGCAGAAGCAAAAGGTTGCTTGCAAAAGCAACAATAATAGTTTCTACCTACATTGTGCTCACAAGAGCTGCTCCAGGATCAGTTTACTACCTGAAGTGATCTGGAATCACTTTACTGTGGGTATCATTTACTCCAAAAGCTATCTTGCACTAAACTTGCTAACTCTTTAGTGTAGGTGTACTAGTCTAGCACCACACCACCATGGATCACTGTGCTGGGGAAATCTGAGGAAAGCAGAATCTCTCCAATTTTTTATGACTTTTGTAGGATTCAAACCCAAATCTCCTGGATCACAACAATGTGCTCTAAGCACTATGCTACTCTGGCTGCTGTTCTATATAAGCTTGTAGTTAGGCACATCTGACACAAACTAATCCTAGATCAGCTTGGCTCAGCTGGTAAACTGATCCTGGAGCAGTTGTAATGGTAAACTGGTCCCAGAGCAGTTGTTATGAAAACAATCTACCTACATCCAACACCAGTGACATAATGCAGCCACTGTTGTGAATTAACAGCAGTAGCCCTGCGTTACACCAACACTTCATCTGAGGTAACAGGGGTATTACTGTTTAAATACTTACAGAAATGTTACTATAAGTGTAACGGTAAGCCTAACAGTATGTATAGAAACATAGAAACATAGAATTTGACGGCAGATAAAGACCGCTTGGCCCACCCAGTCTGCCCATTTCCCTACGAAATGGATAAGCTGCAGATCCTAGTTAACCAACAACCTACTTCCTCCTACCCCTAACCCCTAGAATTGCCTTATGTCTGTCCCATGCATTCTTGAATTCCCCCACTGTTTTTGACTCCACAACCTGCACAGGAAGGCCGTTCCATGCATCCACTACCCTCTCCATGAAAAAATACTTCCTCACATTACCTCTGAACCATCCCCCTTCTATCTTCAAATTGTGCCCCCTTCTTCTTGTACATCTCTTTTTCTGAAAGATGCTACCCTCTTGGACTTTGTTGATTCCCTTGAGGTACTTGAAAGTTTCTATCATGTCCCCCCTGTCCCTCCTTTCCTCGAGGGTATACATACTAAGCTCCTTAAGTCTCTCTTCATATGTCTTCTGGTGCAGACCCTGCACCATTTTAGTTGTCCTCCTCTGGACTGCCTCCATCCTGTCTACGTCTTTGCAGAGACTGGATCTCCAGAACTGCATGCAGTACTCCAGATGGGGTCTCACCAGTTGTCTGTACAGAGGGATAACAACTTCTTGTTTTCTACTGGTGATGCCTCTTCCTATACATCCCAGTATCCCCCCAACCCTCCTTACTGCCCTCTCACATTGCTTGCCCACCTTTAGGTCATCTGATATGACCACCCCCAGGTCCCTTTCCATTTTTGTTGTTGTTAGTATCTCACCTCCCCATAGTGTACTCTTCCCCTGGGTTTTTGTTTCCCAGGTGTATTACTTTGCACTTCTTAGCATTGAATCTAAGCTGCCATACATTTGACCATTCCTCCAACCTTGCCAAGTCCCTTCTCATCCTTTCCACCCCACCTTGTGTATCAACCCTGTTGCAGATCTTTGTGTCATCTGCAAAGAGACATACTTTTCCTTCCAGTCACTCTGCAATGTCACTTATAAAGACATTGAAGAGGACCTGTCCTAGAACTGAACCCTGTGGTACCCCACTAGTAACCCCCCTTTCTTCAGAGTGGACTCCGTTTACTATTACCCTCTGTGTCCTGTTCTCCAGCCAATTTTTTACCCAGGCTACCATCTTGGGACCCACTCCCAGGCTATAGTGTATGGTTACCCCCTACTGTGCATTGATTTCCATACTCATAATTTCTTGTCATGCTTTTCTATATATTATTGCTGGTTTGTTTGCTTTTTTCATGTATTGCTCTACACTCAACATGTTTTCAGTTCTGTAACATTATTTGATGCCCAGAAATGTTGTATGTAACCCCTTTACATCCTAGCTCCTTGACACATCTGGAAATAAGCTGGTTCCAGTTCAGCATGCTTTGCCTAGTGATTATATTTTAATAAAGACAGACTAGGCAGATTCTAGAGTAAGAAAGGCATTGAGGGTTACACTGTAGTATGAGTAATGGTAGCAATCTGGTTGATAAGCTTGGATGTGTGTGTCCATACTAAAACTGAGTACAGTCACTGCCGTACAGCCGAAGGGGTTGACAAGATAAACTACAAAACCTTTCTGTCACTGCAATGCTATGTTTTAATGGATGACTTCTATCCTGCAAGTCAGTATATAATCTGAAGCATGTTGCTGTGGTGCTCAGAATTTCAGTGTAACACTTGCTGCTGCTACTCTCATCCCCAGGACCTTTACCCCAAAATGAGGCTATCCAGTTGAAGGGAAATTATAAATAAATCATTCAAGCATCTGGGACCTCAACCCACTTCCATCAGGGCTCAAACAGTACACCTCTGTGATGCCTGATGGATCTTCAAGCACGGATGGGAGTCAAAGCTAAGTTCTGGGTCTCTGTCATGACACCAAAAAGGCCATGCCGCCCTCTTTCCAATGTGTTATAGTCACTCCTATTACATTCCATGTATGATATTTAACAATCTGAGCCACCAGCTCCTACTTCCCAAACTATTATCATCACGACTGTCTCCCATGTGGAGCAAGTGATTTGAGGGTTCTCTCTCCTAACACACCCAAGCTGTCCACATCTTTAATGTGCCCTTTCCCCCAGCCCTTATTCACACATTTTTGGCTAACAGTCTGGCTCTAAATGTCAAAAACACTGTAGCCATGTTTTTTGGCATGCAAGAACTGAAGAAATCACCTATCAGCTTAGGATCTCAACTCTAGAGGGTACTCCACTAAATGTAGTCACAAAATTTCAGTATTTAGGCATCTGGCTAGATCCTACACTCAACTACTCTGCATATAGAGCACTTGGAAGCCAAACACAGCCCTATATTGTGTGCACTCTGCAGAATCAAAAACTACCGCCAACACTTCTCTAGGTCTGAAACTGGCTCCAAACAGATTTTACCCTCCATCAACTACAGGGACACTGTACGTGGGCCAGTATCTGCCATCCAACTGTCTAAGCTTGATACCATGTACTGAAGAATATCTTTTGCAGTCCCCCCCTCCATTCTGTGATAATCATGTTCTTCAGCAATAGCACTGGTGCACTGCTCCAATGAAGGAATGTTATTCTGCAACCTGCACACATGCTTTTGCCTGGTTGAAAATATAAGCAATGAATTATATGTTAGGGTCCCTTCCAGTGAGTCTGCTTCAGGTAACACATTCAAATAAGTTTCCTGTGCTGCCCTTTCATCATCACGTCCAAAAACCCCTCTCTGTTCATAAACACCACATTTTCCCTTTTTTCCATAGCTTTTTTATAAGTTCAATGCAACACCTCCTCACCTCTGTCCAAAGCGTATGCTCTGTCCTTTACCGCAGCTCAAGTTCCCTTCCATGGTTGCCAAGACTGGCTGCTTCAACTAAGCCTGTTTAGCACTGACACTCCCTGCTTGTGCAGCCTGCCAGCTGTCTGCGGACTGCTATCCTGCTGCCATTCAAACTAGTCTCTTCATACACATTATGTCTCCACGGCAACCACCCCCCTGCTGCCAATTCTGAGTTTGCCCCTGAACTCAGCTCACAGACATGTGATCACAAAGCATGCCCGCTGGGGTCAAGACTGGCACTGTATTGTACATCTGATATGACCACCCCCAGTACCAATGTTTCTTAACAAAAATAACAATAATTTATATATATATATATTACTCCAAATTTTCAAGATAGTCATTTTATGACTCCCCTTATAAACATGACATGTATCATTTATAGTATATTGGTCGAAATGTCATTTCACTCTAGAAGTGCGAAAATACATCTCATCCAAGATTTTAAAAATGACACCTGTCACATTTATGAGGTAGGATGGAAAAATGGCTATGTAAAAAGTTTGGAGTTTAAATATTGAATATTAGTGAAATTATGAGTGAACGTTGAAGTACTGCAATGTTCAGTCACAACCTAGACATTTTACCATATTCATACACCAGGGCCCAGATATTCAAACTGTGCCAGGCTGTGGAGCAAGCCTGGGCACGGCGCAACATGGCTGCGCAGGGGCATTGACTGGGCAATATTCAACAGAGTTGCACCATGGCACAGCACTGTTGAATATCACACCCTAGCCACCCGCAGTGCGCATGGTGCAGTTGCACTGCGCCAGCGCAAGTGGCCAGAGTGGAGCAGGGGGATGCGCTAGCGTAAGTTTCATTGCGCCATGCACAGTAACCATGATATTCAAAAGTGCACATGTAAATGGGGCCATAATGTATGCAAGGTGCAAATGGCCCCATTTGCATGTAGGTGCACCGATCCCTGGCGACTTGCGCCTGGCGCCCTTCCAGGCAGCAGCCGTCGGGGACCAATGCCCCCTGCACAGCGCGGCAATGTGCCCCACAGCCCGATCGCGGGCATTTGTATAAGAATATTACATCCAGTATCCCTGGTGGTCCAGTGGACCGCTATCAGCCTGATCACGGGCATTTGTAAAAAAAAAGAACTCCTATATCCCTGGTGGTCCAGTGGACCGCTGTCTGCCCGATCGCAGGTTTCAGTATAAATAAAATTAATCCTATATCCCTGGTGGTCCAGTGGACCGCTGTCTGCCCGATCGCAGGCTTCAGTATAAATAAAATGAATCCTATATCCCTGGTGGTCCAGTGGACCACTGTCAGCCTGATCATGGGCATTTGTAATAAAAAAATTGCGTCCAAAATCCCTGGTGGTCTAGTGGGTACCCTCCCACCTGCCCACTAGGCCCCTGCCCCACTCCCCCGGTCAGTGGTGGGTGGCAGCACCACCCGCCTGCTGCCCCACCACCCACCTACTAACACTGCTAGGTAGAGCTGTATGCCCATTGGTCCAGGCGTGAGCCAATGGGCATGCAGTCATGCAATACTACACATTCAGATATGTGAATGTCAGTAAACCCAGGCGGGTGGGCGGCAGGTGGAGTGGGGTGCTGCCACCACCGCTGGCCGGGGAAGTGGGGTATGGGGCTCAGTGGGTGGGTGGGGAGGGGTACTGCTAGACCACCAGGATATTGGAAGTAATTCTTTTTATTACAAATGCCGCAATCGGGCTGACAGCGATCCTGGACCACCAGGGATATAGGATTAATTTTAGTGATACTGAAGCCCGACGAGCTGACAACAGTCAATGGACCACCAGCGATATTGGGCGTGATTTTTTGAACAGATGCCGCGATCGGGCATAAAACCACCACGGAGATGCAGCCAGAGCTCGGGTGGCCACCCACAGGTGGCAGCTGCCGTGTTGCACCCTGCAATATGGCAGCTCACCTGTGGGTGGCCAGCCATTGTTCCTTTTTTTTTTTGGATCAACTTTGTACGGCACAAGTAGGGGTTGTGCATGCATGGACTCAGCACATCCTATGCTGAATTTCAGGATGTGCAGAGTATGCATGGGCACCCCCCACCTGCGCCGCATACATTACTGATGCGCTCCGGCGCATCAGGATTTGTGCCAGGCACAATTCCTGTTTAGAATATCGTGCGGGGCATCAGTGGAGTTGCGCATGGCCATTGTTGTGCCATACAACCCTTTGAATGTTCAGGGCCTGATTTTCAGCATTTTTCTTATTTCCCTACCTCATGAACCCAGTAGGTCAAAATTTTCAAATCCTCACTGAAACATCATTCCGCACCACCAAAACATCATTCCATACCATAGGTGCAATAACACATTTTGGCCAAAATTTGAAAAATGACAGCTATCATGTAAAAAAATGGTTATGTTGAAAATATAGGGTCAAAATATTTAAAATTTCCAAAATTATGAGCAGGCATAGGAATATTTCAATGTACGCTCATAACGTTGACATTTTTTGACAGATTTTTAACATAGCCTTCTTTAACAAGGGTGGTGAACATTTTCAAATCCCCCCAAAAGGTGATTTTTCAAAGTGACCACAAAATTGCCTTTCTGGACAGATTTGATAATTCCACCACCATTGGTCATGAGCTGGGGTTCCAATAAGGCCCTGATGAAAATTTGAGGTCAAAATATACAAAAATAGGGGACATGGCCAACTGCCAAGCATGCAGTAGCAATCTCAAGTAGCTATGAGACGCACAAGGGCATTTCATATAATTTACTTAAAACAAAGAAAAATATGTATTTATTTATATGTTTATTAAATTCTGCTCAGTCAATAGAAAACATGAAGCCGCTTCTCATGATATTAAATTGTGTACCGTTTGACCATTGATAGGTGATATGGGGTGAATGAATAAACAGGTAGGTGCTGGTGAAGAGGGAGCCTAGACAAAAGAGCGGCATCCCGGGCACAGCAAAGATTATCAACAACCAGCCTTGGACAGTGATCCTTCGCAGCCCACTAATGCAGCACTACTGTGCGCCATCCAATCTTTGGACAAGCAGATGGCTGATTTCCAAGATCAACAAAAATCAATGGACTTAAAAAATGGATATTTAACAGCGGAAATGCAGGCTGTGAACGAGATGGCTGATCAAGCCCTTATTGTCTCCTATGTCCTAACTAAAGAAAATGTTCTTCTGAGGAAACATCTTGAGAACTTAGAAAACTCCATAAGAGAAACTAATGTCACAGTCCTGGGCTTAATGGAAGGCGCCGATTTGGATAACTTGTTGGATTTTATTGCTACATGGTTATCGAACTACTACCAGCTGGTGTCTGCATCAGCCCTGGTTAAAAGTTACAGGATCACCCCCACAGAAGCCCGCAATCACAGACCGACTAATGATCACCCATAATGGACTGTTTTAGTTCAACTGGGGTCAGTCGCTGATGCAGTCCTGTTAACAGCTAAGCAAAAGGGACCATTGAAGTGGCATGAGAATCGGGTCTACTTTTCCCCCAATCTCAGCTTCGAAACCAGGCAAAGACGCAAGGGCTTTGATGGGGTGCATTCAAGATTACGGCAGTTTGGTGTTAAACATCTCCTACTGATGCCAGCTAGCCTAAAAGTTATGTACGGGGGCAAGACTTACCAATTTTCTGTCCCCAGTGATGCAGCTAAGCTGATGGACAAAACTGAAAAGGAATTCCAAAGGAGGGACCAGGACTCTGATGAAGTGGAGACAGTGAATGACTGAGTGAGCATTTTCCTGTACTTTGCTGCTGATTGGTTTGAGGTATGTTTTTGCTTGGTGCCATACTAAAATATACTTTCTAGATCTGGGAACTGTGTTCGTGCTAATATTACAGTGATATGTGGCTTGGTTCAATGGGATTTAAATAGCATTCATGATGGTTTATATTTTCAGCTTGTGGCATGGTTCAAATAATATGTCGGCACCACATGGCATCGGTTTACATGTACAGGCTCTGCCTCCTTCTTCCTCTCCATGGAGGAGGCATTTTAGCGCCACTCTGAGGTTATTTCTAGCACAGTCGCACTTCACTCTGCCGCATTTTAATGTGCGTAAAGTGTAGATTAACCTCAGATCATCTAATGCAATGAGTCTGAGAGACTACTGTTCGTATTATATTTTTTTTTGTAACACTGTGTGTGCTTAAGTAATATCAGTTACAATATTGATGATGATACTAGTCATCATACAACTTTAATAAAATATTGGGCTCTTTTAGTAAGTATAACAGACTATTGTATTTTCACCCTCTTGAGATACTGTCTTTGATCTTGTAGGGTTTTACTTAAGGGATTGCCAATTATTTTACACTTGATGTACTGGGCATAGGGAGTAAGCCTCACTTAAGTTAATGGAAACTGATGGTCTAAGAAATATGTATGTAGAGTCCCCTCCTCATGGCAGATTAGGCTTCCTATTTACTATAGGTGTAACACAATATTTTGTAAAGCTCAAGTGAAGTAACAGGATTTGTGGCATAGCCTTTCCTTTACTGTCAAAATGATGTATGCTCTAATGTACTGTGCTAAGAGTTTATTGATTGTGATAATGCTTACCTACAAGTATGTTTATGATGCATTGTAATGCAGTCAAAATTCTAAACATAAAGTTTAAAAAAATATGCAAAAATGGCAAAGTTATGAATCAAAGTTCAAAACCCCATTGAAATACACTGAACCGCACTTACCAGATTTTCCTGTAAAGCAGTCACTGGTTCCAGCAACAAGGCAAGTCTTCAAATGCAGAGTGGATCTACACCATTGGACATGTTCAGGTGAGTGAGGGTATGTGGAAGGTGTGGGGTAGTGGGTGCTGAGTGGGAGGTTGGGATAGAATGGGTGGTGTGTATGTAGGGGGGTCAGATTGGTGAGGGACAGTTTTCTATTTTACAGTTTAAAAAAATCATCAAGAAACAGTTTTCTTTATTACAGCTGATATTCTGACACTGGGGATTGGGCACCCCAGTGTCAGGCTACTCTTCAGGGAACAGAAGTGGATGACCTGGAGGGAAGGGGGTCCAGAGAAGCACTACTGGGTGTGGACACCCCAGTCCACAAATATCTTTATATATATATATTTATATATATATATATACAGTGTCGCGGTAGCACCGCTATAGTTAGGGTTGAGCAGGCTGTTTAATGTTAAACCCAATTTTTTGCACCCTAATAGCTTTCCAGTCCTTTAATAAATTTGCAAAAAGATTTGGCATGTGTGGTCAGGCTGTCAGAATCTCAAGATGTGGAAAGTTTCATGGGGGCATCTGGTACGGTTTTCGAGATATGGGGGTCAAAAAAGTGAAAGAAAAAACAATTTTTTTTCCTATATTAACATGGGGATTTTTGCTCTCACCTGCAGCCTAGACAGTATGGATTTTTTTCCATGTTTTTTTCAGGGATGATGGGGTCTATGCCAATAGTGTACATTTGGACAGTTTGGTTAAAAAATATTGGACAGTTTTTGAATAGTAATGTTTTTTGTGATAAAGTTGAAATTCAACCGTTAAAAAAAACAAAACAGATCGATTGATAAAAAACAGATTGATTGATAAAAACAGATTGATTGGTAAAAAAACAGATCGAGTGAAGAAAAAAAACAGATCAATTGATAAAAACTGATTTTTCACCCAAACCATCCAAGGGCACACCCTTGGCATAGACCCAATCATCCATGAAAAATTTGTGGAAAAAGTCCATACTGTCTAGGCTGTAGGTGAGAGCAAAAAAAAAATAAAGTGGATTTCTTTCACATTAAACAGTCTGTTCACCATGCAGCACCAACACCGCAAGCCCCACCATGACATCAGCTGCCCAAGTGCCACAAGCAGGACTAGTAGAAACATAGAAACTGTCAGCAGTTCAGTTTTGTCATTGGAATCATTTTGCCTATCTGACTGTATTTCACCATTTCCTTTGTCTCTAGTGCCCCTCCCTAATCACCATACCCTTATTTTTGTTTCACTATTCATTCTTGCACCACCCCGCTCCCCCCATTGAGTGGCAAACAGAGCTGACCATTGGGACATCCTATTGTGCCACAGCCATACCTCTCAACCTTTTGTCAGTGAAATGAGGAACACGGATACTCAAAATGAGGGACAATGAGGGACAATGACTCTCATAATGAGGGACACGTCTTCAAACATGGAGATACAAGCTCAGAACACTGTGGAAACCATTACCTTTATTTGTACAAAGTTTATTTTTTTATTTAGCATCTTAGAATGTTATTAATTTCTGCATTAAAGTCTGAATTTACAGTACGTATTCTGTGTGTGCAGCACCTTTTCCATGAGAGACGAATGAGGGACATGGCAATTTTGAGGGGCAAAATGAGGGATGCCCCTCGCAATGAGGGACACTTGAGAGGTATGGCCACAGCACTTAGTGCTGCTTCACCGATCCATATTTTGCATCGTAGATTTACAGAGAAATAACATTAAAAAATGTATTGGTTACATCGGGGAGCGGGGGGGTGAGGGAACAACATCACCAGGGAATTACAATAAGTAATAGTTATGGGACCATGGGGGACCAGGGAGGGGGCTGGGGGTGCTGCCATAATGCTAGCAAAGGGGATCGATTTCCAACCAGAATAACTGATTAAAATGTAGTTTCAGTTTGATCGCTTTTGAAAAATACAGCTGAAGCTTCGGAAACAAGCAAAGCTTCCTGCCGTAAGTTTGACAAATGATTGAAACTAACACAAAGCGACATTATTCTGCAGCCAGCTCACTATGTCCCTCCCTCAGGTCAGTAGGAAGGGAACACTACTTGACTGGGGATAGTGTACCGATCTGTTCTTTAATAGCCCAATGGCAGCCAGCGACAACACGTGAGCTGCACAACTGTGTCAACACAGACATACATCCAGTGGTAGACCAAGAGGGACTGCTGCACCACCAAGTCATCATCATTTCAGATTCAGCTCTGTCTCAGACAGAAGATAGGACATGACAGGCAAGGAGCAGACAGGAAATCCCTAAAAGTGATTATTCCACTGCACCATCCAAACCCAGACAAATTTCCCCCAAATCACCACTGTTGGGCTCCAAATTTGTGACTCCAGAGTTACTCTGAAAGTTTGTGGCTGGAGTTACACTTTTCTTAACTGAGGGAATTCCTGGCAGCTGTTGATTAGTTGCCTGTCATGAGCTCTTGGCCGGACACCTTTTTTTTGGGGGGTAGTAAGCTCCTGGCTTATTCCTGGTGTCTAGTGGTACCCCCCCACTTCCAATGCCCATTTTTTTAATCGGTGGTCAGTGGTATCCCTCCCCCCTACATTTTCTCATGTTTATTCCCAGCACATCACAAAATTATCCCTCAATGTCTTTTTAGATATTTTTTTTAAACTTGAAAAAGAAAACTGTCCATCGCTGATCATGCCCACACCCCCCACCCAACCATCCACTGTGCACCCACCTCCCCACACACACACACACACACACCCCTTACTCTATACTTACCTCTGGAAGTTGTCTGCTGTCATCTTCTGTGGACCAGGACACATCTGCACTGTTCAAAGCCTAACCGTAAACTGAAGAATCAAGGTAAGTCCTGTATGATGTATTCAATGGTGTTTTGAACTTATGTTGATATCTTTGGTATTTTTAGGTATTTGTTCACCAAATTTTCAAAATGGTCTTTTTGGGACCCCACCTCATGAACACTGTCACTGTTGTTTCATTAATCGGGCCCAGAAGGTGATTTTGTGGTCGCTGCATGAAATTACCATTTGGGACTGATTAACGAAATGACAGTGCCAGTGTTCATAAGGTGGGGTCCCAAAAAGCCAATGTTGAAATCTTCGTGAAAAAATCCCTAAAAATGGGTGAGTTACATGTGTTTGCTGAAATCTTTCTATGCACGCACATAACTTTGGTAATTTTCAATATTTTGACTCCAAATTTTCAACAGAGCCATTTTTTACGCCACCTCATGAACTGTACAGCTGACGTTTTTCACATCCCGTCCTAAACATGTTTCCACATGTGTGGCATGAAATGGCATTTTGGCATACATTTGAACATTTTCACCTATTGGGTTTATGAGATGGAGTCATAAGATTGTGTTGAAAATTTAGGGTAAAAATATTAAAAAATGCCAAAGTTATGACCATTTGTTGCAATTTTGCTACGCCCACTCGTAACATTGGAAATGTTCAATATTTTTTACCCAGATTTTCAACATAGCCTTCTTATTACCCCATGTCATGAATGCCACTGCTATAATTTTTCAAATACTGGACAAACTGTGTTTTCACACCTGTGCTGCGGATTCGCTTTGCACTTGCGTGCAGTTATGTTTTGGCAGGGATTGAAACATTTTCTGCACCGGATAGATGAGGTGGGGTAATAACATGGCTATGGGGAGAATCTGGTGACTGTTGCCCTATAACCGGAAGCATAGGGGCCAGAGGTCTCTGTGCTTCCACAGGTAGATACACATACACATCAATAGGGAGATGGGAGGGTGACCGGCCCCGCCAGCATAGCAGTAGAGCTACCGCTTGCGACGCCAGCTGCCCAGGTTCAGGAATGGACTCAGGCTGCTGAAGGACCAGCTGGGAGGAGGAGGACTGAGTGCCCATTGGGCTGCTCTCCTCCTCTTCCTCCTCTGGGGAGAGTGAGTTGCCTGTCCCGCTGCTCTACTGCCACCTGGGTGACCACGGGTGGAGGTGCAGCGGGATGGCACAAAGTGGGTGGGAGGATGTTGGCCAGGAGCTAGAGCAGCAGTGCATAGCAACGTGCTTCACACCTTGGCTCCCCATAGTGTGTCCAACTGGGCGGCACCAGGAAAAGTGGAAAAAACCCACACTGGACTCCTGAAGATGGGACAAGACTGTCCTGAGAACTCCATAACCAGGCTTCTCGGAGAGCCAGGATGGACCACCCATTGCACACTCATGGACTGGGGGGGACTTAGGGGTGTCCCCTTCCTCTCCGCCTTGGGGATAATCCATGACAGGATGGGGGCAGATCCACCAGTGCCCCGACAGAGTTACCTGGGTAGAACTACAGGAGTGCACACAGCCTAGGGCTCCCAGAAGAAAGGGGTCTAGTGTGGCGAGTGAGGGGGCATAAAGAGCAAAATTTAAAAAAATGGAGAGATGGGAGGACCCTGTATTCCCACAGTAAAATAAGGATACTATTATACTATCTTAGAAAGTAACAAAATAAGGTGCAAAAAACTTCATTAATGCATCAGTTAGGGTTAAAGTGACAAAAGCAGGGAAAAGTGGCACTAGGGTTTCTGACCCTAACACCCCATTCCCCACCCTGCACAGACCCACAGGCAGGGAGGGGAGAGGAAGCCTGTCTTGGGGACCGTTAACCCTAATGCTTACCCTATTCTCCTATGCTGCAGTCATGTTACCTAATTTTGTAATGGAATGGGGTGAACATTAGGGTTCATGGCCCCGAGTCAGCCCCCCCCCACCTGTGGGTCTGTGCAGGGTGGGGAATGAGGTGTTAGGCTTGGAAACCCTAATGCCACATTTCCCTACTTTTGTCACTTTAATCTTAACTGATGCATTAATTAAGTTTTTTGCAATATACAGAGAAGCCCGCCAGGATGAAGCGCAGTGTCACAGGTTTCCTGTATGACAAAAGGGATTAACTCCCATTGAAATTGCATTGTTTGCTGCAGTAACTCTACTGCAGAATTCAGCTGAGTTGGGAGTCATCCTGGTGGGCTTCAATTAAACATTGGGAAGGGTGGGTAACCTGGAGGGAAGGAGAAGAAAGAAGCAGTACTGGGGGTGGACACCCTAGTATGCTTATTTATAAAATAAAAATAAATAAACTTTGGGAAGGGCAGGTGAGTGACCTGGAGGGGACGGTGTAGAAAGAAGCAATACTGGGGCTGGGCACCCAGTCTGCTAAACAAAATCTCAGTCCTTAATTTCTTATGTAGTACAGTATTGCAGAAGCGGAAGTTTATAAGTTTAAAGAAATACAAGGAGCTACAGTACAGTATTACAGTTTTTTGCTGCATCTACACTACCATGGCGCATCTCATCTGCCAGTGTTACAACTAGCTTCCTCCCAAGTCCTGATCCTAACCCTTTTAGTTTACTGCACCCTGGTCCTGATTCCCAATGCTTTCAGTCTGCTTTACTACACTTTCAGAATTTTTAAGAACCTGACACAAAAAGGACAACCGAAGCAGAGTCACAGAGCAGAGTAGAAGCAGAGCCAGAGAGGAGAGTTACTATGTTGTGTGAGATTACCTACAACTTCAGCAGTGGGGACTCTCAGCTGATGAACTCTGTGGTGCTGGCCCATGCTCCTGTGCACGTTCTCTACACAACTCTTAGACATTGTACAGTATTTGATTTTAATTAAAACATAGAAGTGAAAAATGGTAACACTGCAGGCATCTCTTTGTTGTTCTGAACCATGGCAAAACTTCATGCTGTTGCCCTCCCTATGGCATCTGCTTACCACTAGTGATGGCAGTGGCTAATTCACTCCAGCGGAGTGGTTCGCGAGTGAAAGCAAATTCGCGGAGTGCTCCGCAGCGCGAAGAGAGTACTTTGCGTTATTAACGGGCAACACGAAGTCCATTGAAAACACTGACTTCACGCTACTCTGCCTTCCCAAACCACTACTCCACCAATTCTTAAGGCGAAGTACATTGAAAACAATGTACTTCGCCTGGTTTTTAAGCTCCAAAGGTGAATTTTGCAGTGATTCATGGGATTTCAGGTCACATGGACTCTAGATTGTTCTGCACAGCCTCAGTTGGGGTAGCGTGTGTAGGAAGCTGTAGGAGACAATATACTCTGAGAGCTCTCTGCAATTCAAACCTTCAAAAAGCTGTTAAAAAAGCCTTTTTGAGTAATTTTTTTTGCTGAAACTTTAGTTCATCGATTATAGGAAACCCTCCTGTGCTCATATCATAGAGCGTTTATTGTTTGTGTATGGATTTTGAATGTTAATGTACAACATTCAGTCTGTGTACTGAGAGACAGTGGAAGTGTGCTTTAGGGGAGAAGCGTATCTGTGGTATAGGTAGATTAACTTGGAGAAAAAGACAGTGCTTTCTGTTTTGGTGACATTTTTCTTGTATAACTATGTTAATGTACACGCAGTAATATTTTCAATATTTCTTGCCACTTTTTTGCTGATTGTTGTGGTGCAGCAGTGCATAATTTTAGCTTGTTTAAAATATGTGGTTATATTACTTAAGTTTTCAATTTGCTATGCATTACTTAGTGTGTGTGTGAGTATGTGTGTGACGTGTGTCATCAAATCAGACACCTTTTATTGTGCCACATAATAATTTCAACAATGTGAAGCTGCTATCCACTGCAGCTGTGTGATTTTTGTACTTCTTTGTGGTATCTTTGCTGGTACTAGTACTAGTGACTGTTACTGCAGCAGTGCAGTACACTGCCCCTCCCCGCGGCCCGCCCCAACCGGCAAAGGTATTCTTTTCCAGATTTGAATTTCTGATGGTGAGTACTGGTTAGGTGTTGTGCCTCTGTGTCTGCATCTCTTCAGTGCACAGCCCAATCTTAATCTGTCTGTGCATTTGCATCTCTTTAGGGCCCAATCTCCATCTGTAACTTAAGTCACAGTTGTTTCTTTGGCTTCCCTTCAGAGTACTGGACAGGTGTGGTGCTTAATTCTACATGAACATTGAACTCATTCATATGCGTTTTTAAGTCAGGACCATCATCATGAGTCACTTGTGATACAAATCACGTTCTTCATCATCACGGTCACAAATGCAGTCACAAATCATGATTCATGATCATTCACGTTATGAATCACAATATACCATTTTTTTCTAGTTACTTGGATGTATTGTAAGCCTGTTTTGTAGTATCTCTCCAGGCTTCACCACCCTACCATTGTACTCATTGATACGTGTTTTTAAGTCTGGGAGTTTTAAGCTACAGCTCATCAGGGAAGTACAGCCATAGGCGGTAGGCATTCACGTTTCTTCATCATCACGGTCACAAATGCAGTCACAAATCATGATTCACGATCACGTCACAAATCACAAAATGAATTTTTTTTTAATAGTTACTTGGATGTATTGTAAGCCTGTTTTGTAGTATCTCTCCATGCTTCACCACCCCACCATTGTACTCATTAATGGGTGTTTTTAAGTCAGGGAGTTGGACCATGTCTGCAGTACATACAAAGACTGGAAAGAAGACTGACTGCACACATGCAGTTTAGTACAGTATACTTGCACTGCTCAGAATACAAAGTGTCACGCATATGGAAGACAACAAAAAAGGGAATAATTACATACAAGGGTCGGGGGTGGTGGTGGAGGAATACATTTTATAACACAGCAAGGAAGGTGTGGGGGGGCACATGGTGTGAGGAAAAAAAAATAATGTGGGATCCCATGGTGATCCAGCAGCAGTTCCAGCATGGACATAATTTGCAACTGATGTTCCTCTATGTGATCCAGCCACTGCTCCACAGCACTCACCCTCTCGTTGTTATCCTCGACAGCACTCCAGAGAACTTCCAAGTCGGCCTGTGTTACATGCAGTTCTCTGGGGTCCACACGAACTACAGGCTGACCTGCTGGTGGTGGTGGTGGTGGGGGTGGGGGTGCTGGTGAAGCAGCAGGTGCTGCTGTGGCCCTTCTCTTCTTAGGGATGCCACAATGCACAGCTGCACCCTCTGCCACAGCATGGCCAGCAGGTGCAGGCATGGTCTGTTCTGTGGCAGCCTGCCACTCCAACTGCTGGTGATTGAGCATATGGATTTGATGGTCCCCAGTCCCCAGGTGAGTCCGGGGGCCACAGCGAACCTCCACCTCACATAGGCGGCACTTGACCACACTGCTGCCCCCCCGACACAGTCAAAAAAATGCCAAACAGACATGTGGGGAAGACCAGGCACAGGCAGGGAATGACCAGATGAACTGGCAGCCAGCTGGTCACGGTGCTGAACAGGGATGGGATCCACACCTGGGCCCAGGGGAACAGGCACATCCTGCTCCAGAGGACTTGGTGTTGGACTTGGTGGTGGTAGTGGTTCAACTGCCTCAGAGTCAGGACAGGAGGCAGTGCTGGTCCTGCTTCTGGGAGGGGCACTCACAAGGAATGGGCACCCATGCCCTCCACACATGCGCACAGTACGACGCTTACCACTACCACACTCTCCCAGAGCTGCCCCCACCCCAGACATTCCCTCACCCTGGTCCATCACTCCTACTGAGTTCCCTCAGTCTGTGCAATCACTACTCACACTGTCACACACACACACACACACACACACACAGTCACACAGACACAGACAAACAACTAACTACTTATAAAGGTAAGAAAAATAAAATTTCCAGAAAGAACAAATTAAGTAAAAAAAGAGTACAGAAAAGACAAAAAAATGTAGCTTTTGAAAAAGCTGTTGGGTCTAAATCAAAGTTTAAATCTCCTCCTTGCTCTGATCTCGTAGTATCAGCAGTCACAAAACACACTACTCTCTCTCTGTCTGCACAGGAGAAAGTAAAAGTGTCTGCTTGTATCATTCACTTTCTTCCTGCCTAGCTAAAGAGCATGTGACTTACAGTACTGTAAACCATGTGTGGCGGGGGCTGCCAAATCTGAAACACCAAGTGGATCACTTAGAATCATAATGAGGAACACGAAGTCCAGTAAAAACAATGACTTTGCCTTACTTCGCATTGCCATTCCGCCTTAACATGAAGTGGTAACGACAAGGCGGAGTGAGCACTTTGCATTGCCCACTCCATGTAGAGGAGTGACAATGCGAAGTGCCCACTTCGCGTTCACTTCACTGGCGGAATTTAAATTCACTGCATCTCTACTTACCACCACACCCATACTCCTCCGTACAGTTTTCATCATAAAATACTTGAAACTTATTTTTACTTACAATTTTTATATTCCACTGTATAGTGTAGGGAGGGTAATAGATTGAGTTGGTGAGTGAGTTCAGTGGAACAGGTTCACTGGCTCACTACTTCAGATGAAGCCAGCAGCAAGACTTCCAGCTGCAGCTTCAGCATTCAAGAAAGTCCCACTGTTCTCATACAGAGAAAGTGGGTGAATGGCTCCTCTCATTAAGCTGGGCACCCTGGATTTTGGGATATCCAGAAAAAAAAAATTCTGGTCATTATTTAAAAAAAAACACATTAGAATCTAGCTAAATTGGTCCTCTTTAGCTATGGCCAGGTGTCTGTTTTTTTTTAAATTACACCATTGTTATGTATTTTCCATGTTTTTTAGTTCAAGGGGAAAAACAAAATTGTTTGTGGTGTGAGAAGCAAGTGGTGAAAAACCAAAAACGGTCTTGCAACACAGAATATTTGGTGTCATAGCAGAACATTATCCAAAAAACCCTACTGAATATGTTCAGAACAGAAAAAAACTAAACTTTAAATCCTTGTAAGTTTGGAACCATTTAATATTTTTCATGAAATCTTCCAAAGGCGTTTCTTAGCACAGCATGCTTTTGGAGAAAAATTCCATTCTGTATAGGCTATGCATGACAGCAAACCCGAATCCCATGTTAAATACAGGGAAAAAAATTAGACGTCCACAGGAAAATGACATATGCAGATCTCAGAAACCACACAAGCTGCCATGACAAAACCTTCTACAGGTTTAAACCTTACCACCTAAACAAAACATGCACAATTTCAGCTAAGTCTGTCAAATGCTTCCAAAGCTATTAAGGTGCAAAGTTGGGGTTTAACAAAGAAACTCTCACTCAACCCTTACTATAGAGGCACCACCTCCCCCCTATAATACACAGAGGTCCAGGGTATTATCCATTTACTTTGCAGTCTCTTTATTTCCTGCAGAAAACAAAAAATTCCAAACAAAAAATACTTAGTCCCTTTAAATTGGGGGGAGAGAATCCCGGTCAATCCACAGAGTTCAAATGCCCTATAACGTAGGTGACAAGTCTGAGAGCATAATACATAGACCCTTTGGGGAGGACGCCAGTCCCAAGGGACAGCACCTCACTCCCTACAGCTGGTCAGCAGCAACTCCAAAACATGGAACAATCTGGTCCTTACCAAATGCTCAGTCTGAAAAGAGAAACAATGAATTAGCATATACAGTACTAGTTCTGAATGGAAAACATCCTCATTCTATTGCTCCCTGCACCATTAGGTGGCTCCTTTTCTGGGATGTTGAAAAGTGGTGCTCCCTGCCTGGAATGCCAAACAAGTGGTGCCCCTTTTTGGCATGCTGAATGGTGGTGCTCCTTCTATGGAATGCCAAACAGCAATTGTCCTTCTGAGATGCCAAACGCTGCTCCATTTCTGGAATACCTAACAGTTGGTGCTCCCATTCTAGAATGCCGAACACTGGTTTGCTCCCCTTCTGGGATGTCCAAAACTGGGTGCTCCCTTTCTGGGATGCTGAAACACTGGGTCAACAATAACTACAGAGAGACAGAGGAGTGGGCACCACAAAATCAGTAGTGGCAGCTCCACTCCCCGCTACAGCAGCCCAAGACTTAGTCCATTGTTGCCATTTTCGAGGGTAAAATTCAAAACACTTTCCTTTCCTGCCTAAACAGAGATCCACAAAGTTCCAAGCAACTGGACACCCCTAAGTACATTTCCCCAGCTCCCAGTAGAACCTCCATGTTGTGACAGCTGGTGCCCACAGGGACTGCTGGCATTGGTGCCCAGGGTATCCCGTGTTAATAGCAACTCAAAATGAGCGAGTCAATTACAGTGAATGAAAAATATAATTTGTGACTTGAGCAATGAGCTTTTTACAGTGCATGTATAGTTCAGTGCTTTGTGTAGTCCTTTCCACCTTTGAATGCATGGGGGGGGGTCCTAATGAGAAGTGAGTGTGTGTGTTTGGGTGGGTTGCTAGCATCATGACATAGAAGGTAGGGTAGGCTGCAGGTTAGGAAGGTTGTGTGGCAGCTGTTCGACCAGCCAATGATTTGGATTTCCTTACCCAACGCGGTGAGCCAGGTTGGGAACAGACCCAGGATCACCGGAGGGCCGGCCGGGGGAGAAGGATAGGGCATTCTATGGACTGCTCTCCTTCTCTGGGGGGAGGGTGGAGAAAGTGTCTGGCGTGAGACAGACCCCTGGTGGAGGCCGGGGGCCTCACAGCTACCAGCGCTCGTAACTAATGAAGGCGGGGCAGACACTGGATGTCATTGCACGTCCCCACCTCCCGGAGGAAAATCAAAGAAAAATGGAGGGGAGAGCCTCTGTCTCCATGAAGCCCTCCTTGGGGCTTCAATTAGCCATGTCGCTGCACTCCCAACCAGATACTATGCCCGCGGCCCGGAATTGGGAGAACCAGAGCCACTGCCCCACCCTCCGGGGGGTAAGTGGGGGGGTAACCGGGAGACTGCGGGCATAGGCAGTTGGTGGAAGCTCCGGAGGCCGTGACCAGGGCAGAAATTGACGAAGGACCTCCCGAATAAAGTTTAGAAAAAAAAAGGAAGGTTGAGTGGGCAGCGCTTTGTAGGATGTGTGACTGTGGGTTTGATTCTGGCTGCTGAGAGGACTGATTTCTACTGATTTTTTTTTTTATTACTGTTGTGCTGTACAGGTGTTTTGGCAAGAAGGTTTACTGGTATTCTCTAGATTTGGCTTTGGTTAGCATCTTCTGGGTCACAAAATATATCAGTGTCTGGTGTTCACATATATATAAGAAGTGGGTGTGGGGGGCTGAGCCCCCCACCTTAGTGGGTGTGGGGGGCTGAGCCCTCTGCATAACATTACAGAGTAAATACATCTGTGGTATTTTGTGACCCAGAAGCCGCATCTGTAGCTTTTCGCTATTCTGATGGTTGTGTGGTGTTTGATATCGCTGTGTTTGTCGTCGCTAATGTTTATGCGCTCATTTTGTCTTCACTATTTTATTATCGCTATTCTGACATGGAACCATGCCCACACATCCAGCAGTGGTGGGCGGTCAGTGAGTAGTCATACTGGGGCTCTTGGGGGACAGCCCATCCTTTTACACCAAGGTGTTCAGCCTGGGTTCTTTTACAGTTCTCAGGGAAGATGGAAAATATAAAATATGATTAGAATGGTGCCTCCACTTGGCACCATGTCATAATACCAAGACAAAAAAGGTCTTTGTTAATAACTGCTGTGGAACAACATCGATGACAAATGTAGCGCAGTCACACACAAAATGCTGCAAGTCAAAATCGAGCAAACTAGGGGAAAGAAGGAAAAAAAAAGAACCAAGACAGCAAGCACAAGTCAGAGTCCCCAAGTACACATACTGTATTTGTCCCTGCTAAACCATGAAACGTACATGGGCACAACAGTGTAAAGGTAGGAAATACCAGAAGAAATCAGCAAAACAGGAGCCACCTCAGCCAAATCAGTCCTTTCAGCAACCAGAAGCAACAGCCTAGCTGGTACATAGGCAGAATTACAAATACTGTAGCTAGCAACTAGGTCCACAAGGGCACATACACAAGCAGGGGAGAGAAGCTATAAGTCACTACAGAAGGTGAAAGACAGGGAGAGAAGGAGAAGGGAAAAAAAGGGTTAGCTGCTGGAGATCTGTCTCTGAGCTAGTAAGGAGACTACTGAAGAATACAGGAACTTCCTGCCCCAGAACAGGAAGGGCAGGAGCTGTAAGGGCACAGAGGCAGTAGAAAAGTAGCAGGAAAAAACAAACAAAAGAAAGAAAACTGAGAGAGGAAAAAGTAAGCATACAAAACAACAGTCGAGAGGCCACAAATAAGACATGATGGGAGTGGTGCAGTGGCTGTGGAGCAGCAGTCTTCCAGGAGACATTCTGGAGGATGTGGTGTTGTCCAATCTGCAGGCGCCTCTCTGGGTTGAGGGAGGAGGTTACTTGTCTCCAGGCTGAGCTGGCCAGGATTCGGGGGATATGCTCTCCCACCCAGGGACCACCAGGGCTACCGCTGCTGCCTCAGAGGTTGCCATGAAAGAGGAGTGGTTGGACCATTGTGGGCTCAGGGAGAGTGAAGGTGGTAGAACAGAGGTGCATCCCTCCAGTTATACCTCTCTACAATTCATACACCGCTCTGGCAGAGCTTGGTTCCTCTATGGAGGCACCCGCAGTGGAGACCAAGGAGGATGCTGGGAACTTCCACAAAGGACACCCACAGGAGGGTGGCATGGGATCCCACAGGGGAAGGAAACAACTCCTGGTGGGTGACACAATTGTTAGGGGGGTAGAACTGGGGGAGGGAGGGGAGGAGAGAGGGAGGTAAGGCGCCTGCCCAGCGCCATGGCTTGGAGGGACAGGAAGCAAATCCTCAGGATCATGGGAGCAGCTGCAAGGGGGAGGGAGTTGGATGTCAGTGTCCACCTAGGGACAAATGACCTGGCTGGGAATGGGATCAGAGCAGTGCAGGAGGAGTTTGTGGAGTTGGGAGGGCCTTAGACAAGTAGCACACAAGTAACCTTCTTGGAGGTGCTGCCTGTCTATGGCATGGGTGAGGCTAGGGTGCTCTGCACCATGGAATTCAATCAGTGGTTGAAAAACTGGTGCAGAGCTCAGGGTTTTGGCTTCATTGGGGTCTGGGACTCCACCTGGAGGGATACAAGCCTATACTGGTGCGATAGTCTGCATCTGTCCAGGAGGGGAACCAGGATCCTAGGTGATAGGTTTAAATGATTCATTGGCAAGCATTTAAACTAGCCAAAGGGGGAGGCACTGAAAAGGAGCAGAAAAATACCAGCCCCTCCCACATACACAAATAGGGTAGTTAGCAAGGTAGACACCAAAATAGAAAAGTCGATACGGAGAAGGGCATGGGTAAATGGAGAAAAAGGCAAAGGCAGTAAGGAAAGAGATGGAGCTAAAAGGGGTAAGGCCATCAAAAAATGGACAGCAATGAGTACCAATGCCCGTAGTCTGTGTAACAAGCTCGCAGAATAGTGGCCTTGATGGAAGAGGAATGTCTGGATATCGTGGCAGTCACAGAAACATGGTACACAGAGAACTATGACTGGGACGGCAACATACCAGGGTACACAATCTACAGAAGAGACAGGGAGGGTAGAAGAGGAGGAGGAATAGCTCTCTCAAAGCAATAGACCTAAAAGGTAAACAGGGAGGAGAGGAGGCACTGTGGGTCACCCCGGAGACAGGAAATGGCACCACAATCCGCACAGGGGTTGTATACAGACTCCCATCTCAGGGGGAGGAAATGGACAAGGAAATGATAGAAGTCATCCTTAGGATGGCAGAAAAAGGGGAGATATTATTAATGGGGGACCTGAATATACCAGATGTTAACTGGAGCACCTTTGCTGCAGCCACACCCAAGCGCAGGGCCATTCTTGATGACCTACAGGGGGCATGCCTCAGACAGCTAGTGTTGGAACCAGCTTGGGATGAAGCAATCTTAGACCTGGTACTCTCAAACAGAGACAGAGAGAGGATCTCAGATTTAGAAGTGGGCATCCATCTGGGAACAAGTGACCACCAAACAGTGTGGTTCACGATAAACACAGCTGTAAAGTCAAGGCATTCACATGTAAGGGTACTGGACCTTAGGAAGGCTGATTTTGGCCTCAGAAAAGCATTAGCAAATGGGCAAGAAAGAGGGGTGGAGGAACAATGAGGAAACATCAAAACTGCCATCACAGCAGTTGGATTTCTGCTTGCAACGCCAGTGACCCCAGTTCGGGAATGGACCCGGGTGCTGGAGGGCCAGTCAGGGAGAGAGGGCTTGAGCGTCAGATGACTACTCACCTTCTCTCGGGGGGAGGGCAGGGAAGCGATCCAATGCTTGCTGACCCCTGGCAGAGGCTGGGGGTATGGTAATGCACTGGGTTCCAGTGACTAAAGGGGCATGGTGAACGTCAGTGTATGCCTTGATGTTTGTGGCACACCACGCCACCAGGGAGCAAATGGGAAAAGAGCCCTGTGGCTGACTGGATGACGGTCACCAGCTCCTGCTGCCACGATACCCTGAGCAGTCCACAGACCACCTCAGCAGCACCTGGGGCCAAGAATTGTGCTGGCTACCCAACCGGTGCCTTCCCCTTCGGAGGACAGAGACCCACCCGGCGAAAAGTTATGTCCGGGTTACCCGGGGGGCTGCAATGTGGGGTGGTGGGTGGCTGCATTGGGGCAGTGTGGCACTGAGGGGCATAGGAAGGCCCAAAGGAGAGGCTGGCCTGGAGCTGGGGGAGCAAAAAAAAAACTGCCTTCACAGAGGCAACAATCCATTGTGTGAAGCAAATAAATCAAAACGAAGGACAAAAATCACTATGGTTCTCAAAAGAGGTGGCAGGGAAGGTTAGGAAGAAAAAGATAGCATTCAGGACGTATAAGAAAACATAGAAGTAGCAGAACAGAGAACTGTACCAGTTAAAGCAGAAGGAAGCAGGGAAGGCAGTCAGAATACCAAATGCCCAAACCGAGGAAAAGATAGCCAACTCAGTTAAGAAGGGGGATAAAACCTTTTATAGGGTACATTAGAGAACAAGAAAAGACCAAAAGAGAATAGTGAGGCTTAATAAAGGGAGGGGGTGGGTGGGCAGAGGGTGACAGTGAAAAGCAGGATACTGAATGAATACTTCTGTTCAGTATTCACAAAAGAAAAGGAGGGAGATACCTAATCTAATTAATAGACACTCTGGATGGGGGGGAGCGATACCAGCCCATTCACAGAAGAAAGGGTTCTGAATGAACTCCTGAAACTGAAGGTGGACAAAGCAATGTGACCTGATGGGATTCACCCCTGAATTCTAAAAGAACTAAAGGGAGAACTAGTGAGACCACTGACTACCCTTTTTAACAAATCATGGGAGGATGGTACGGTACCTGAGGACTGGAGGAGGGCAGATGTGATTCCTCCTTCACAAAAGTGGGAGCAAAGCAGAGGCAGGAAACTACAGACCTGTTAGTTTGACTTCAGTGGTAGGGAATATGATGGAATCACTTCTGAAGGAAAGAATTGTTGAGTACCTAGAGGCCAGTGGGGCATAGGACCCAAGGCAGCATGGGTTCACAGCAGGAAGATCATGCCAGGTTAATCTAATCGATTTCTTTGACTGGGTGACCAAAGTAGTAGATCAGAGAGGGGCTGTGGACATGGCCTCCTAGACTTTAGCAAGGCATTTGACACAGTCCCACACAAAAGATTAATAAACAAGTTAGCCAGCCTGAGAGTGGGTCCCAGGGTGATAGCCTGGGTAAAAAATTGGCTGAACAACAGGACCCAGAGAGTAATAGTAAATGGAGTCCACTCCAAAGAAAGGGGAGTTACTAGTGGGGTACAACAGGGTTCAGTACTGGGACCGGTCCTTGTCAATGTCTTTATAAGTGACATTGCAGAGGGACTGAAAGCAAATGTATGTCTCTGTGCAGACAACACAAAGATCTACAACAGGGTTGCTACACAGGGTGGGGGGTTGGAAAGGATGAAAAGGGACTTGGCAAGGTTGGAGGAATGGTCAAAAGTATGGCAGCTTAAATTCAATGCAAAGAAGTGCAAAGTAATGCACCTGGGAAACAAAAATCCTGGGAAGAGTACACAGTGGGGCATACTAACAACAACAAAAATGGAAAGGGACCTGGGGGTAGTCATATCAGATGATCTAAAGGTAAGCAAGCAATGTGAGAAGGCAGCAAGGAGGGCTGGGGGCATACTGGGATGTACAGGGAGAGGCATCACCAGTAGAAAACAGGAAGTTGTTATCCCTCTGTACAGACAGTTGGTGAGATCCTATCTTGAGTACTGTATGCAGTTCTGGAGACCCCATCTCCACAAGGACATAGACAGAATGGAGGCAGTCCAGAGGAGGGCGACTAAAATGGTGCAGGGTCCGCACCAGAAGCCATACGAAGAGAAACTAAAGGAGCTTAATATGTATACCCTTGAGGAAAGGAGAGAGAGGGGGAACATGATAGAAACTTTCAAGTACCTCAAGGGAATCAACAAAAGTTCAAGAGGGTAGCATATTTCAGAAAAAGAGATGTGCAAGAACTAGGGGGTGCAATTTGAAGATAGAGGGGGGACGGCTCAGGGGCAACGTGAGGAAGTATTTTTTTCATGAAGAGGGTGGTGGACACATGGAACGGCCTTCCTGAGGAGGTCGTGGGGTCAAAAACAGTGGGGAAATTCAAGAATGCATGGGACAGACATAAGGCAACTTCTGGTTGGGGTTAGGAAGAAGTAGGCTGTTGGTTAACAAGGATCTGCAGCTTATCCAATAGATAGGGAAATGGGCAGACTGGGTGGGCCATGTGGTTCTTATCTGTTGTCAAAGTCTATGTTTCTATGTTCTGTGAATGCCCCCACACGGAGAACAGTCACCGAAAGACACACAGTTAATGCATACTAGTAGCTAACAACCTACCTGCACCAGACAGTCACCAAACCACAGACACTGCACACCTGCAGATAGATCAACAACATGGACAAACGTGTCAGGGTAAAACAGTGCACTTCACGCTGCAACCTCCTTACAATGTAATGCGGGGGGCTCTGCCCCCCAACACTCCCCACAATAAATATAACAAACTCCAGTCCACACGGCACAGGGCACAGGGTAATGTCACAATATGGCGATTTGACTCGTACAGTGTTGTGACAAACTATTTTAGCCTCACTATTATTCCCATGCTATAATTCAGTAGAAATATTGACCGGTACCCCCTTCCACTTGGTGAATATTATGGAGAGCACCTGCAGATGCTCAAGCACTATACCCCACTGGGTAAAGAGCAGTAACTTTTGATGATACATGGGCCTGGTGTAGCTAGGTCCCGGGGAGACTGTGCAGGGGGGCAACAACAAATCATTTATACATATATAGCAGTAAAGAGATTATTATAAATTCTGGTCCCTCCCTGTTAAACGGATGACACCTGGACACACAGAAGTCACTCTTAAATGGTTTTAGAACGAAAATAATTTGTTTACACACATGTGCACAGTCTCAGTCATGGCAAGCTCATATGGATGGCGTTACAGGTTAAACAACTTCCCCAGCTGAGCCCCAGATAAGTTTTAGTACTAAGTGCCTAGAGGTGACAAAAATCATAATACTAACTGATGTATCCTCCCTGCTCTACAGTCTAACAGTATCCATTTAAGGTACAAAACTAAGGGATGTACTCTCCCACTCCACAACCTAGCAGTACCCATTTAAGTCATGAAAGATAGATAGATGTGGTACTTGTTACACCTTATCCTTCCTGGGCCTCGATGTCTCTCTAGCCTCCCATGCACCCCTGGAATGCAGGTCCAGCTAGCACTCAAGATTTACATGGTCGCCATGGCAACCTCTCACCAGTTAACAAACTGGTTTCCAATGCATGCCCATACATTATCCTTTATATTATAGGGGCACAGCTGTGCTTCTGTAGTCCAGGTTGAGCAGCCTGTTTAATGTTAAACCTCAAATTTTGCACTTTAATAACTTTGCAACCGATCAATGGATTTGCACAAAATTTGGCATGTGCTGACCCGTGGGGTAGAGCTCTTGATGTGGCTAGTTTCGTTCAGGTTGGATATGTGGATTCTGAGATCTGGTACTGCAAATTCCTTAAAAGTCACCACTTTTTGCAGTTTTTTCCTCATCGCCTTGCGTCCAGACGGTGTGAATTTTTTATGGTAGAAACAGCTTGGCTCACAGAACTGCCTTGCTTTTGTTCATGAAAAAAATATTAATCTGCTGCAAAGTTATTCAGTTTTTAAGTTCCCATTATTTCTAATGGGAAGATCACTCTCCAGGATAGAGGTGTAAAGTTCAACAAAGGATCTGACCTCATGAAAAAGGCTTCTTTTTAGTGAGGGGCCAATCCTTTTCCACCAGGAAAAATTATTTTCATGAGCCGCCGTCTTGTTTTCTGTTATAATACCTGCCTTCCAGGTAGCCTCTTCTTTTCGCAAAATATATCATTTTATTTATTTATGATTTACGCCCCTCTGGGCTTTTGCTGCTGGCTGCTGCTATTTGTGGGCTCTTCCAGCCCAAATGCTGTTTCTGTCCCCCCTCCCCCCAGTTTCTTATTCTGCCCCTTGGAGCTTGCACATAGCTGTGGTGTGGCTCTTCTGATTTTCTCCACTCGGGGAGTGCTCCATCCTGCCTGCGTCCCTGCAGGCTTTTAATTCAATTTAAAATTAGCCCACTGGCCACTGCAGAAGCCACGGCTTTCTATATACGGCACCTGCCACTTTCACTGCTGCTGCCTCCTCGCTCCTCCTGAAACACATCCCCCCAGGCTTTGCATTGCCATGGGAGCGGCTTTACTCACTGGTGGCTCCAGCTGACCTCCTGCACTCCCTCCCTTTCTCTTTACTGCCTCTTAGCATTGTAAGGCATAAATACCCTGCCGCCGGAGAGATGATTTGGGAAGGTGGGGGAAGGTGCTTCCTTTACTGCCTCCTCCACCGCCCACTGGTTTCATTTCCTCCTCCTCTCCCATCTGTGTGGAGTAGGCCACAGCCTGAGCTCCATACAGACGGGGAGTTGTAAGTGCCCACAGGCACTTTCACTTAAGCATGATCACACTAGCGGCTGGCTGTAAACTGTAGCTCCAACTTGCTCTCCTGCTGCCACTGCTACAAATCAATGCACCCACACAATTCAAGGCTCAAGGAGCCCCCACTAAACCCCAGGGAAAGGGTATTAATTTATTTAAGAAATTCTGGCCTCAGCCACTTGGGTGGTAGCCCACCAGACCACCAGGACAGCACATTACATAGTGCCCCCTACAGGGCATATCCTAGCCCCCGAGACCACCAATACCTCCTTTATTCACCAGCAGGGCCCACTAGCCCGCCTAGAACCTTCACTGGCCACCTGGGCTACTAAATACAATACTGACCACTCAGCCACCAAGGGGCACAGGTTTTTTTTTAGCTGAGTTCCCCCTCCTCTACCACACTTCTTTTCCTCTGCTTCTGCTCTATTACTGTTTTTTTTATCCAACTAACCTAACTTCTCTTTTTTTATTTTGCAGGTCTGACAGGATGTAGACGCCTACCCCATCAGATAAGTATAATTCCCTTCCTAACCTGTCATTTCTGCCTTGTTTCACCTCTTAAGAGCTGTGGATCCTTTGTGACCCCTTTTCTATTCTTTTTTTTTTTTTTACAGCTGTGGTGGATGACCTCTCCCCAGGACTATCCCTTGGCACCCTTCACTCAGGTAAATCCCTCTATTCTACACATATAGGGTGGGTTGACTGCAACAGTATTTTGCTCTTCGGGAGCTGATGAGAGTCACTGTGTATTCTTTATAGCTTTCATGGCTCTGAATGTTTTTTTAACTATTTAAATCCTTTTTCGTCACTCGGTAAGATCCTTTTCATGAGTCCTTATTCGTTCAAACAAAAAAGGGTCGCGAGTCATGAAAAAGGATTTTTGACTTAATAAAGATCAATGGCAAACATTATATGATTTTTCTTTTTTTCACAGGTGTTTCCTATGGCAGATTTATAAATTGAACATTTTAACTTGAAAGGATATGTCTCCAGTTGTCTTTGCTGATCATGGTGATAATGTAAGCCTCAGTAATTGGTCCTCCTTTAGTCAGTCACTCCAGGGTATGTGCTGGTGAATTCACTCCCACAGTAGATGCCAAATTTGTATTTCTGTCTTCTGAATGTGTGACAATTTTTTGTTAACTGAAAAGAAAATACTATTCGCCTTTCAGCTGTTGCATCTCGAAGCAGTCAACTGTTCACTATTCAAAGTGTTCCTTTTTTTTAAACTGTGGACAGTCATTGCAACATATGGTTGTGCTGTGCAAGTTGAATGTAAGGTGCCATACTGCAGTCTTACTTTTAAAAAAAAGTTATCTAATTTATATTAAATTGCAGTTGTTGCAAACAGAAAAAAAAATGTCTGTGCTACTAGAGTATGTAAGTGAACGGACTGTTAGCTTTTTCATGCACTGAATGTCTTAGCCTCAATTCAGTTTGTCTTTATGATTTTGGGTAGGTCTGTCTAAGATTGGGGTGTATTGATGGCATGAAATGTATTCGGTTTAAAAAAAAAGAAATGATATGAGAAACTGCATCTTATCTTACAGCTTCCAAACTCCTTGCCAGCCTGTAGCTGCTGTCAAAGAGTTTGAGTGAAAGTGAAAGGGAGTAGTGAGAATCCTTGTCAGTTTCACTTACACTCCACAGTGGTGTGCACTATGCCAAAATAAAAAAAAAGATTACAAAAATTGGGACCACGGAGATGCTAGTTTTTTTTTTTTATTTGCTTGTACATATGGGGTGGGATACTCAGACTGCACCAGGCAGGGGCGCAAACCTGGGTGCCGTGCAACTGGGCTGCACCAGAGCATGGACCATGCGATATTCAACGGTGCTGCACCATAGCTCAGCACCGTTGAATATGGCACTAAGGGTGCACGCACTGCACACGGCGCAGTGGTACTGCACCAGTGCAAGTGGCAGGAGGGAAGCCGGGGGATGCGCCAGCACAAGTACAGTTGCGCTAGGTGCATCAACCATGATATTCAGCACTGGGCATGCAAATGAGGCCATTATGCATGTAAGGCGCAAATTTGGCCATTTGCATGTCAATATGGCCCCATTTGCATGCGGTGCGCCGATCCCCGGAGACTTGCACCTGGCACCCTGCCAGGCTGCAGCAGTCAGGGACCGATGCACTGCAGACCCTTGGTGGACCCCGCTCCCATATGCCCGATCATGGGCATATGTGTAAAATATCCCTGGTGGTTCAGTGGACTGCACTCCATCGCGCAATCGTGGGCATATGTAATACCATTAAATATCCCTGGTGGTCCAGTGGACCACTCCCCGTCGCCCAATTGCGGGCATAAGTGTGTATCCCCCTTGCAAATAGGGGTTCCTAGAAATGCCAATCTGGGTTTACCTTAGCCCGGTTTGTTCTGTCCTTCTCCCGCTGTCTCTCGGGCTTCTCCTGACTTGGCTTCTAATTTTTCTGGCTTCCCAGGTCCTGTTTGCCCTCGTGAGTGCCCCAGCTTGCAGTCAAATGAAAATCCAGCCCCTCGGGGCTTAAACTGCTGACCATGGACAGCCTGCTGGGGGACTGCTCAGATGGGAATTAAAGGAGTTCTGAACGGGGCTCAACTGAGTATGCCTGTGCAGAGCCCCGGTCATCTGAATAATGCATAACAGTGTGTCTGGCTGCCACCAGGGTAGCTATGTTCAGCTCCAGCCAAAAAGTAAAGAATTAAAATGTTTTACATAATGGAACTGTTGCTGCTTGTTGGGAATATACTGTGCATGTGGGGAAAAGTGTTTAAAGTTAAAATGAGTACTGTTTCCTTGGCAATTCCAGTATCTGGGACTCTATGTGTCAGCCTGTCAGCTGCTGCAAGGGGTGCTTGCATAAGTGTAGTAGTGACAGGAACAGTAAAAGAACCATGTTTTTCTTCTGTGCAGCGACTGCAAGTACAGCCCTTAAGCTATAGAACTGTGGGGCATTTGAGGCAAATAATTACTTCTTTCTTGCTGCACCAGGACATTATTCAGGACTGTATCTAATCTGCTATAAGGGACAGTGGGTTAAGCAGCCATTGCCAGCAGTACAGCCAATTGGAATTGCAGCAATAGATAGCCAGGACTTGTGGGATATTCACTGCATCTCATGGGTAAGCACCCAAGTGCTTATGGGGGCTTACAGGGACATTATTTTAGGCGCAAATTCCACAACCCAATTGTGCCTCGAGTGTTCTAATTGACAAGTCCTTCAGCAACTTGGAGACATGTCACGCCATCCCTGCTACCAATCAGGAGTCGAGCTAGGAGCTCTATAAAGAGACAATGTTGCCAGTTTGTCTGGAGATTCAGAGAGAGAGTGAGAGAGAGAGCAGCAGAGCAGGCTCCAGCCTGCTGGGAGCCCCCCATGGAGGAGGGGCTCAGGCTTCAGCCATGCCATCAGGCCTGGGCCACTTAATTCAAGCCCTTTCAGTCTTTAGAGGGCATTTGCTATTTTCTTCGGTTAATAGTTAACTAGTTACAATATTTGGGCTTTCTGCAACAGCTAGTCTGGAGGTTGCCAGTACTGTCCTCCAGAGGATAGACTTCCCTCCCACGTTGGGGAAAGATGTGGACTGAAGAATCAGATGTCCAGCAGCGGTGAGAGTGCTGACCAGACCAGATGACATCATGCAGTGGTGAGAGCACTGACCAAGTACCTCAGCGGTGAGACAGCTGAAGAAGTCTTTAGGATGCCTTCGATTGCGGATGAGACCAGTGGAGGACCTGAGTGAGTACCCTCATACCCCCAGGTGCGAGGGAGAAGCTAAGCAAGTAATCTTGGGGGCTCCATGCCCCATTAAGAAATGTGTGCTGTTAAGTGTGAAGTATTGAAATCATCAGCCTGGGCTGCTAACCCCATAAGAGACGGCCTAGTTCAAGTAATGGATGCATCTTGTCTGTGGCCCAAATGGCTAAGTTGCAGGTGCAGCAAGAGGCTGGGCTTAGTGAATCATATAAATGTGTAGCTATGGGTTAGAGTCCTGCCATCGTGGAGCTGTCTGCCAAGATGCGCTTGCCACTTCATGAGACAGGAGGCCCTAGAGCATATTAATGTCTAAGATACCTTAAAGAGAATGTACCTGTGTCTACACAGAATTTCATCTAAGAGCACTTGGTGTAAGTGTTATATGGCTAGACGTGCTGGATAGGACTCTGCTTGTGGATAATGTTCTTGGTATAGAGAACGTACTGGATGTGACTGCCGGTAACTAAAATATGGGATGCTTGATGAAAGTGTCGTTGCCAACTTACTCTGGATGGATGCCTTCTGGTATATAAAGTACTGGATGTGACCGTGTTTAAACTGCGTTTAGGATGCTTGACAGAAGCATCACTCTCATTGCATTGGATGGGACTTTCAAATATTGTGCTGAATGTTCTGGATGTAAGATCCACATAGTTTGTTCTGGAATGTTCAGAAGTCTGGGAGTGGAGGGGCAATCCCTGATTCATCTGCAAGTGCAGGGCAATCCCTGCTTTGTCTGCTAAAGTGCAGGGCAATCCCTGCTGTGGTTGTAAATAGTAATTTGCTGCTTTACAAAAATCTGGTTCCAAGTTGCCCCCCACCCTCAAATTAATAGCCGGCCACCTCGACCAGCTGCAACTCCATCAGGCCTGCAACATCTTGGACTGTGGTATCTGTTTAACCAGTATGGTATGAGATTGTAGGGTTTCTGCTGTATCTGGGACTGGTACCAGTGTGGGTAATATTAATAATTATGTTTAACATCTGATTTATCAGCAGCTAGATAGCCAGGGCTCTGGATGTCTTAAGTCAAATGGTAAAATGTGATTTATGTCTGCCTGTTAATATGTAGCCACCCAGCTGGAGGGTTCACCAGCAAAATCCAAAATGATCTCTGTACATGTGTAAATACGGTAAGATATCCTCTACTCCTCCTGTTTCTCTTTCCTAGCTCCTTTATTCCCACCGAAATAAATATCTTGTTGTTGTTGCTTGAAATCCTGTGTGAGCATATTATTAGAGAGAGCCTTTAATACAAAATATTGAAATGTGGGGAACTGTGTATTGGGGCATGTCTGGGGAAGGTAACTGGTCACTGTGGGTGGTGTAGCAGCTCAGGGGACTACACCCAGTATCATCTCACCCACGTAAAGCACCCAGAGTGGAGGCACTGCGCAAAGGTTTTAAAAAATGTTATTAGCTAGTGAACCCAAACCCCTTAGCCTATGTTCCAGGGCAGTAGACAGGGGTGTAACACTGGGGGGTGGCACCGCCCAGGGGTTACAAGTGGAATATATCCCTGGTGGTCCAGTAGACTGCTCCCCAGTGCCCGATCATGGGCATAAGTTGAATATTTCCCCGGTGGTCCAGTGGATCCCCCCCACCCAGCACCCGATCGTGGGCGGAAATATCAATCCCACTCCCAGTGGCCCAGTGGTACCCCCCCTCCCCACCCGTCCACTGAGGTCCCCGCCACCAGCACCCCCAGTCAGCAGCGGGCAGTGGCACCCGCCCACATGCGCCCAGTAACCTGCCATCTGACAGCGTACAGTACTGCATGGGCCAATGGGCATATAGATCATACTGTACTACACAGGCCCAATATGTGAATGAATGTGGTGCTGGGTGGCGGGGGACTTTGGTGAGTGGGTGGGGAGGGAGGTACCAGTGGACCACAGGATTGCGATAGTATTTCCGCCCATGATTGGGTGCTGGGGGGGTTCCACTGGACCACCAGGGATATATTCAACTTATGCCCATGATCGGGCAATGGGGGGGCACAACGCTCCCAGGGCAGGGAGCTTGTGAACAGTGTTCTGGGTGGGCGGGTGGCCACCCACGGCTGGCGGCTGCCATGTTGTGCCCTGCAATATGGCAGCTCACCTGTGGGTGGCCCAGACTTGCTCCTGGTTGTACCAGGCACAATGTTTCACCCCCCCCAAGTGGTGCAAGGCGGTGTTGTGCCAGCATATACGCCACACATCCCTGGCTGAATATTGGGATGTGCCGCATATGCATGGGCACGCCCCCCACACTTGCACCGCATACATTACCGATGTGCCCCAGTGCATCGGGAGTTGCACAGCGCAACTTGCCCCTTTTTGAATATCGCACCGGGACGCATTGGTGGGTTGCGCATGGTGCAACCCTTTTGAATATCCCACCCATGATGTATTTCATTTAACTTTGTGAATTCATGCTTCCTAGATCTGATCTATTTCACTCAACAAAAGAGGAAAGCATGTGATGACATGTAGATGGGCCCCAATGAACTTGGGAAGGGGAGGTTCACATTTCAAACTTTGCATTAATTATGTAGGTACAACTTTCCTGTGATTGGACCTGTAGAGTTGATGCCGGTAAAAAGCTGGAGGCAATTCAGCCAGACTTTGCCACTAAAGCTGCTTCTCAGGACTCTTGAAGGTGAAGACTGAGTGCAGAGCCTTTGTTGCTTATAAGTTTCTGATAAATAGCAGTATATCTATCTGTACACTATTGAAATACTATAGCTAAGATATCTATCTAGATCTGGTTTATTGCAAGGTGGATGGGTGCATGTTCTTTTTGATTATGATTTGCGGTGATACACTGTGGTGATACGTATGAGGGAATGTTTTGTGTTGTAGCTCCCACTGGGGCTATGGTAGGTGGTTGTGGGAAATGCTGTAGGAACCAAGGTGTTAACTGCTATGTGATGATTCGTAATTTGCTTATTGAGTTGGTGATGCTGATATTGTTGCTCAGCCATGACAGTGGCTCCTCCTTGACAATCACTTTATGCATTTCAAAGCAATCCTAGAGTTTAGTAGTCCAATGAGCCTGGCCCCATTAATTGCTATTACATGCTCTCGCAGTAGCGGCTAGCATTAGTACAGTGTCTACTTTACTTTGCTAAGTGCTTGCCTTTTTTTGCTGCTGCTAGACATACTGCCGTTGATTGTGTAGCTGACCCAGTCTGCCGCCAAACCAATCCTCTGAGGAGGTCAGCTCTACTGCCCCTGGTCCTGTTTCAGTGCTGGTGGCAGTGCTGCTGCCGACTGCTTCAGCATCTTCAATTTTCCTTAACCTAGCAGCATTATGGAGTTGTGCCGGATCTTCAATGGTAGAGAACTGGTCCACCATACAAAACTGTCAGCCACTCCTTCCCATTTGCTCTGGGCAATTGCCCCTAGCTTGTGACACTTTGACCTGGCAGCTCATCATCATGGCATCTAAGACCGTCCAATAGAAGTTTGTGTGTCCTAAACACCTTGCAGGACCAGAATTCCATTGGCTTTTCTGGGTTTTAGCTGCTGTAGCACCAGCAAACCTTTTATCATCTGTGCTGTGAATGGGAGCAGGTTGGGGGGAGGCAGAGTAATAAATACCCTTTGTTAGTATGCACAGTCTCATCCCAATCTACCAGCTCAGGAGCACGGCACTAATGTGCTGTCATAAAACTGTGAGATTGAATAAGTTATGCCATAGTTCAGTAAAAGATGTATCAATCAGTTAACCATTCAATTAAACTTTTATGTATACAGTGTTTCATTCAATTTGGGCAAGTTCTTGGGTTTAATTACAATACCTAGCCATAAACACGGCATTACGAAAAAATATAGAACAGATAAATTGAGAAATAGATAAACCGCAGCAGCAAATTGTAGTAATGGGCAGACTAGGTGGTCCAAAGGCCCTTATCTGCCAACAACATCTATGTATCTATGTATCAAATGGAAGCAGTAACACAACTGTGGATTTTTTTTTTTGTGATTGCTTGTTGTAAGACTTCCCCATCCAGTAGATATAATGTAGGAGACAGGGTTGAATTCCTTTGGGTAGCAATAAGGATTCTTTCAAAATAGCATGGAAAACTAGATTTATGGTTAGACAGGCAGATTTTGTGTTATGCTTAATTTTATTAAGATGAAGGTTTTACAAAGGCTTTGTTCATCCTCATCTTTACCTGCAGTGTCTAGTGGCACCCCCCAACCTCGCAATTGCCATCCCCATAATCATATATTTCCCTGGTGTTTAGTGATATCGCCCATCCCCACCCCTACTGGCAAGTTGTATATTCCCTGGTGTCTAGTGGCACAGCCACCCTCCGATTCCCATATATTTTTAATACAAAAACATTGGTGTTCAATGCACCTCCACCCGCCCATCGCTGTTCCCCATTTCCCTAGTGTCTGGTGAAACCCTCCACCTGCTGATTGCCATTTCCCATATTCCTGGTGTCTAGTGACACACCCCCATGCTGATAGTCATCCCTGTTGTAAAATGTTTTGATATCTGCTGTCTAGTGTCACCCCCCCCCACCCTTCCATCCCAATTGGAACCTGAAATCAAGAAAACGGCCCCTCAATCAGGGGTGTCGGCAGGCGTACGCACTGTACTCAGCAGAGTACAGTAAAAACAATCAGGCAGGGGCAACAAATCAGGCAGGGGCTACAAAAAGAAGAAAGCAAGTAAGTCACATTGTGTCTGTGTAGTGCTGAGCCCTTTTGCCTTTGTTGTTCGCCATGGGGCACTGATGCCACCAGCCAAATACACAAACAAAAACAACTTACCAGGCAGGCAGAAAAACAGAGGAATGAGGATTACAGGAAGAAACTGATTACCTGAAGTCAGAAGTGGCAAATGGGTTGGGGAGATGGCTATTGTTGGTGCGGCGTGGCAGCACATATTTTGGTTTATGATTACAAAACGGGGGGGGGGGCAACAGTGCATAAGTTTTGAGTACAACTTTAAAATTCCTGGCTACACCCCTGCCCTCAATGTGGGTTTTTTTCTGAAACTGTAAAAAAAAAAACTCCTTTGCCAATCAGCACCCCCACCTCCCACTCAACAAACCCCAGTACACTCCCACACACCCTCACTCACCTGAACAGGTCATAAGTTCAAGATCCACACCCTGATCAAAGACACGTCTTGCTGTTGGAACCAGTGACTGCAATATGAGAAATTAAGGTAAATGCGGTGCAATGTATTTCAATGGGGGGGTTCAACTTTAATGCATAACTTAGCCATTTGTTTGAGATTTTGACCCCAAATTTTCAAAACAACCTTTTGGGGACCCCACCTCATGAACAATAGGACTGTCATTACACAACTCCCGCCCGACAGGCGATTCCGCAGTCGCTTGGCAAATTCACCCTTTGTGTGGGATTTTGACATTTTTTCTGCCCTTATCATGAGGTGGGGGTCATAAGAAGGCTATGTTGAAAATTTGGGGTCAAAATATGAAAAAATGCCAAAATTATGACCATTCATTGCAATTTCACTACTAAGCTCGAAACTTTGGAAATGTTTAATATTTTGACCCCAGATTTTCAACATAGCCTTCTTATTACCCATCCTCATGTATGCCACAGCTGTCATTTTTCAAATCCTGCCCCAAATGTGTTTTTGCACCTGTGGCACGGAATGGCATTGTAGTTGCGCAGAATTACGTTTTGGCGGGGATTCGAAAATTTTCTGTACCAGTTACATGAGGTGGGGTAATAAGATGGCTATGCTGACAATTGGGTCACTGTCGTCCTATAAATGAAAGCACAAGACCCTCCACAGCTACTTACATATAAGCATCTACATAGGGCCTGGTTTGGACCCTGCGCTCCCACAGTAAAATAAGGATGCTATAATTCTATTTCAAAAAGTAAGGAAATAAGTTCCCAAAAACTTCATGGATGCTCCACACCTGCTCTCCTGCCTGGTTTGGGAGGGTGGGGTGTTAGGGTTGGAAACCCTAACGCCTCATTTTCCAACTTTTGTTGCTTTGACCCTAACTGGAGCATTAACTAAGTTTTTGCAACACACACACATACATATATATATATATATATATATATATATATATATATATATATATTATACCTGCTGGTAGGGCAGGTATAGTTAGGGTTACACAGCCACTTCTATGTTAAACTCAAACTTTTGCTCTTTAATAACTTTGCAACCATTCATCCAATTCACCTGACATTTGGCATGCCAGTTGTACCATAGATTTACGGATCTGGAAAGTTTCATTTTGGTCAGATTTGCAGTTGCGGAGCTGCAGAGCATTGAAAAGTGCAGAAAATTCTCAACTTTTGCGAATTCTTTGCCCCTCTCCACAGCCTGAACGATTTGTCCATCTGCTCCGAAATGTTCAGGGTATATGGAGATTGGGTCAGGGAAGTGCCTTGTGAAGGGTTGGTGAAAAACTACTGATCCATTCAAAAGTTATTAAAGTTTAAAGTTTCCCATTATATCCTATGGGAAAAAAAAATACATTCCACAAGACAATTTACCTATAGCGCTTCGACAGCGCTAGGGCCGACATCCCCGACAGTGACAGCTGCAATGCCAGCTGTCAGCATTGTAGCCATGGGGATGTTGGCACATACAAAAGGGAGACTGCTCCCCTGAACCCCCCCTTGTGGGGAGCTGCGCCCCCCCACACCCCCTGGTCTCTAGGATTCTAACTCCTAGTTGGAGTTGGACCGGGGTGGGGTGGGGGGCAAACACCCAGCGAGGCAGTCCCAATTGCCACACAGACCACCACAGCAATGGATGGATTTTTCCCAATTCCTGTCACTATGGTGGTCTTTGCTGTGCCGGAGTCACTGCAGTAATGGTACACCCCGCACAACAGCAAGTTGTAGTGTTGTGAAACCACCTTTTTCTGTCACAAATGCCCTCAGTACTATCATGCTGTGGCCATCTTGTTTTAAATTAGCAGTGGAGAAAAAAAGACGTTTTAATTCAAAATAGCATGCCCTTTGGTAAACACCAGCTGTTGTGTTTACCTAAACAGGGCCCTAGGAACACGACGATCCTGGCATCAGATTTTGAAAATAATCCCCAGAAATGTGTTTTACGCATTTTTCCCATCTGTACTTTTGTGATTTTGGTGGCACTGTGGTGGCATAATGTTGCAAATAACAACATCCTTTCATGACCACTGTCGCAATTTGTGACAGTACTGTCCCCAAAACACTCAAAAAACACATTTCTTTGCCACTTCACTGCAAATAAGCAGTTCAGACTTTTGGGCTGAAAGTTGCAGGGTAGAAAGGGGTTGCCCCACAGATGTGCCTTTAGCTGAGTTGGTGCAAAAATTTACACCAGTTCCAAAGTTACAGCACTCCGAAGTTGAGAATTTTCCCATAGGATAACATTATGGCATCCAACAAAACCACAGTTTCTTTGCCACCTCACTGCCACTACACGGTTTGGACTTTTGAGCTGAAATTTGCAGGTTGGCAAGCCTTTGCACAACAGATGTACCTTTGGCTGGTTTGGTGAAAATCTGTACACTGGTTCCAGAGTTACAGCACTCTGAAGTTGCAAATGCTCCAATAGGATAACATTGTGGTAGCTGTGGCACCTTTTGGCTTCTATATCTCGAAAACGGTTTCAGATACAGATTTTTCACTAAGCTCAGCTTACTAAGCATGCATGGAGGTGGCCAGGTCATGAATACAACTGCGAAATATTTTTTTCCACAGTTGCTACACTTACTGAGATATTGCTAAATAAGCATTATAAGGGTTGCTTGGAATGCCTCTAGGCCTGTGCTATGTGTCTATACTTATGGGTAGGTGGGAGTGCAGGGCCCAGACGACACTCACTCCCACCTATGCATACCATTTATGCTAAATTAGGAGCACTGGGCCCTCCTATGCTATGCCTCTACACTCATGGGTAGGTGGTAGCACATGGCCCAGAGGGCACTGCGCTCCCACCTATGGATACAATTATGCAAAACTAAAAGCTAAACTAAACTAAAAGCACAGGGCCCTCCAGCATTATGTTTCTATACTTATAGGTAGGTAGGAGCACAGGGTCCAGAGGGCCCGTGCTTCCACCCATGGATACATCTTGCAATACTGGGAGCAAAGGGCCCTCAGGTGCTATGTCTCTACTCTTATGGGTGGGTGGGACTGCAAGGCCCAGAAGGACTGCACTCCCACATATGCATCCCATTATGCAAAATTGAAAGTACAGGGCTCTCCTTCGCTATGCCACTACACTGATGGGTGGGTGAGAACACAGGGCCCAGAGGGCCCATGTTCCCACCTATGCATACCATATGAGTAACATTTCACTTTCTCAAAAAGAAGGGAAATTCATTGTAAAAAAAAACTTTGTTAATGCATCAGTTAGGGTTGATTCCACACCAACTAAAGTGTGGAAATTCGATGTTAGGATTATCAACCCTACCCCCGCCCCCCTCCCCACGATCCACAGACCAACAGGTGCCAAACTGTGCCTTGGGGTCATCAGACCTAACTCTCACCCCTTTCTCCTATACTGTACCATCTCAACTTGTTTAAATATGGAATGGGGTGAGAGTTAGGCCCGATGACCCCCAAGGCACACCCCAGCGCCTGTTGGTCTGCGGATGGTAGAGGGGTAGGGTAGGGTTGGTAACCCTAACATCAAATTTCCAGACTTTGTTGGTGTGAATCAACTCTAACTGATGCATTAACTGAGTTTTTTGCAAGATATACTGTATGTATATATATATATATATATATATATATATATGTGTGTGTGTGTGTGTGTGTGTGTGTGTGTGTGGATAGATAGATAGACAGACAGACAGACAGACAGACAGATGGATACTATATCTAAAACACTAGGATCAGTCAAAATAGCTTAGTGACTGTGTGGGATGGCTGTGTGGAGTCTAGCCCTGCCATGCTGGTCTGACCCTGCCACATGTCTAATGCTTCTTGGCTAAGAAAGATAAAGGAGCATCAACCCCAGCATGTTAACACCCCCCCCCGTATTCAGCGAGGCCTTCCCTCCAGCAGCACTCCCTGCTCCCCTGCCCTCATCTGTTAAGAAAATATGTAAATTTGTCAATTGCTGGCCACACCAATGTCCCAGTGGCAGCCGACTGCACTGCCATGCCAAAGACCCAGGTTAGAAGTGAGTCCATGAAGTCATCTTGGGAGGCAGGTCAAGGTTGAGACAGTTAACGTTCAGCAGTGCATCCCAGCTGGGGAAGGTTGGTGGCAGGTTCCACCACCACAGCAACCTCTATGACAGGGTCAAGGATCTTGCTCCAGCCAACAGTGGCATTGCCCACATCAGGGAGCAGGCAGAGAAAACAGTGGAAGAAAACCCTAGTAGCCATCTATAGACAGCTGGGGATTCCTTGCCCTGATCAGGGTGTATCCCCATAAATCGGGTGTATCTCTGAAGCCAGGCAAGCTACCAGCCAGGGAGAAAACATGTGTGGAAAACAAAAATTAGTCAATTGCTTTGCTGCATAAGGTTCCTAATGGAAAATGTGTACTAAAATTAATGAAAATACAAAATCAGGGGCATGTGTGATTTTGTATTTTCTTGAAACTTGGCTTCCCAGCCAAATGCCCTTTGGGGTAACCCTTGCCTCAGTGTTTGCGCACAGAGGTTCTTTGTCTCTAAAATTAATGATCTTATAAGCCAGAAAACCCATCATATAATGTAACAAAGAAGGCAGGGTGACTAAAGGATCTCGACTGTTAACACTTTCGTACCTTGCGGGCATATGCCCAAATGATTCTACTGTAGTTCCTTGCTGGGGTATGTATAATATTGTACTTGCACACATTTTTAAAAAGGTTTTAAAAAAAACTCCTAGATCCATTTCCTGTCCCTGTTTTGTGGTGCATGCCCATTTACTGTGTATTCCCTCTGCATGTTATTTATCTTGCTTAAACATAACTGCTCATATCCATGTTTATGCAAATCTGGAGGGGAGACAACATGGACCCTAAGTTCCTTCTGTTGCCACAGTACAGCCACACTAAACTCCGCTAAATTTCTTAGGATTTTGCCATTATAGTGATCAGAACCCCCACCCTGTCCCCCATTCCATTTTCCTTTGTGCATCCTCTGCACATTCTGTCTCTTTGCCCCCGTGGATCTTCTTTATGTCACGGATGTATGATGTAAACAAATATGGTCCTAACACTGACCCCTTTGGCAGTTCACCAGAAACTGCTCTCCATTAACATTAATTATGAAACACTAAATGCAATTAAGCCAAGACAGCACATTTTCCAGTCCAGTTAACTTAAATGTCCCAGTCACTCAGGCAGATCCTGAGAGTAGAATAGTTACTTACAAGCAACTGTTCAACAACCAGGCCCTGTAAATCTGGACTGGATCTGCCTAGGGGCTCTCACGCTGATGATATTTATAGACTATAATTCAGCATTCAAGAAGAGCTCTGCTTTCATTTCCATTTCTCCTATATGTTCTGCTTTATTTATGGGACTTGTATGTTTGCAAATTACAGATCCAAAACACATGTAATTGATGTTTGTTGAGTGGGGCGAAGGGGCTCCATATATGATTGTTTTCAGCAAAGAGACACCTTTCAATATTTTACCCAAGCATACTGTAATTTTAAAGATCCTACAGCAACTCTGAATTTTTACAGCTGCTGTTTGTACAGCATAGTAAACATTCTACTAAACAACATACTCTTGTTTAGTTTAGTTTCCTTTACTTTCAGTGATGTGCTGCCAAATTTGTAACAACAGACTCTCAGTAGTTAACAGCTGGATCCATCCCCTCCCTTCCTAGTCATGTTAATGGGGGACAGCATTTAACAACCACCTCTATAAAGCCTGTGAGAACCCCCTCCCGCACATTACTGTTCATTTCTTTGTACTTTGGCAGAATCAGTCTTGAAATATTTTTTTTCCCACACATTGGAGCCAGTTAGAGACAAATGTGCTGCTGTTTGTGTAATGAATGCTCGATATACTCCTTATTTGCTGGCCAAATTGGTGATTAGTAATACATATATATATAGTTTCCTTTTTAGCACAATAAGCCTTCATATATATATATATATATATATATATTGTTTCCTTTTTAGCACAATAAGCCTTCAAATAGGTCAGTTAATATGGTATGAAAACACAGCTTGTAGGTAACTACCAACATGCTAGCAACCTGGGCTCACACTCCAACCTTGGGACAATGACTGCCGACCAGTAGGACAGGTATCCATCTCAGAGTGATCCAGCCTACCTGAGGCACCACATGATGGGAACACCATATGGAGGGAAGGAGTAGTTGAGGGCCCTCCCTGGACATCCCGAGATAGGTAATCAAGCCCAGAGGTGGAGTTGCAGGTTACACCTTCATGTAGCAAACCGAATAGCAAAAAGGATGTGCAGCGATAGGACCCTGAGGTGCAGCTGAGTAGGAAGGCAGCATGAGAACAAAAAAGAACTCGATGTACACATTCTACAGTTCTGACAAATGTAAACAAATCAAAAAGGCAGAATCTGTAATCACATTTTACTTGCCAAACCGCACATCCACATTTGTACAGCACAAAACACCCCAACTCCCTGAGAAAGCTGAAGTAGGCTGTGAAAAGTTGAAGCACTTTGTGCTGTGCAAGCCCACCATGCAGTCTGGCAAATAAATCTTTGTACCTCCAGATTTTGCCTTTTTTAATATCTTCTGGTACATGTCGGAATGGTTTGGGTGTGTGCATCTGTTTCTTTTTTCTTCTTGTACTAGTGTTGCTCAGATAGTATCCCAGAAACTACAGTAGGATACCAACAGATACCTCTAATTTGGCTAGACAGTTGCTGTGGTAGAAGAGCAGTGTTAGCTGGCCCAGTGGCGCCGAGGATTGAGGCACTGGACACCACAACTCATGCCACAAGGGGACACAATTTGAAGATGGGGGGGATGGCTCAGGTGCAATGTGAGGAAGTATTTTTTCACAGAGAGGGTGGTGGACGCATGGAACAGCCTTCCTGAGGAGGTTGTGGGGTCCAAAACTGTGGGAGAATTCAAGAATGCATGGGACAGACATAAGGCAATTTTTTGGGGGGGTAGGAAGAAATAGGCTGTTGGTTTAATAGGATCTGCAGCTTATCCTCTAGGTAGGGAAATGAGCAGACTAGGTGGGCCAAGCGGTCCTTATCTGCCATCAAAGTCTATGTTCTATGTTTCTATGCCATGCCAGCGATCTGGGTTCAGGAACAGACTCGGGTTGTTCAAGGATCAGCTGGGGCAAGGAAGGATTGAGCATCCGATGACAGCTCTCCTTCCTTGGAGGAGGGGGGACAACATAATGCTCTGTAGACTGATACCCAGCAGAGGCTGGGGGTCAGCACAGTTGTGCTGTTCAGAATGGGGTGGGTTCATGGTGAAAATCAGAGGAAAACACCTTGCAGTGGTAAGATGGCAACTGACCCCTCGCAGGCTTTGCACTGGTGGTTGGGCAGTCATTCCAAGCCACGGTGGCTAAGGTAAGATCCCGAAGGAGCCAGGTGATGGGGCTGGGGAGGTCAATAGGATGGGGGCCGCCATGGGGAGATCACAGAGTAAGATGTAAATAATAAAAAAGAAAAAGATAGCAGTGCTGTCTGACCATGGATCCGGCACGGGGTCAAAATGCTGCACGGCAGAATGCTGTGCGACTTAATCACGTTGCACAATTTATTTAAATCCTTTGTTCTGTGGGGGCTCTGCCTCACACCCCCCATTATAGGGCTGCACCCCAGACTGCTTCACTTAGGATTCTAACTCTGGGGGTCCCAACACGGAGGCTTTGGTCACGGGGTTCACGATAATGCGCACGCTATTAAGCGACAACATTTTGACCCGCTACGCCATGGAGCCTACCCTCTAAGATCCAGTGCATGGATCCTACAAACATTGTAGATCCTGTGGATCCTAGCAACAAATGTTGTTGATCCTGTGGATCCAACAGATCCAGCTCAGATCATACCTGTCTGACCTAGGATCCATCGCTATGTGACCCCGGATCATAACTATCTGACCTAGGATCCCTGGATCCTAACTAAGATCCATCACTATCTGACCCCGGATCATACATCTGTCTATGGTAGGGTTTCTGGTAGGATCCTAGGTTGGATACCAGCACTATCTGACAGATAATGATAGGATCCACAAAAGCACTATCTGAGCAACACTATCTTGTACACCTCTATGTGGGAGGGAGGGACATTAGGGAAAAGTAAGCAGTGGAGAATGGGTGCAGCTAAGCTATTGATGCTGCCATGTTCTCCCACATCTGACTGCATCATACAAACCACCCAGCAGATCCATAGCTAGCTATCAAGTGTGCGCGTGTGTGTGTGTGTGTGTGTGTGTGCAGATACACGTGCAAGTGCGCTGTGTCTGCTTGTGGGGCTCTTTAGTGGACATATTAAGCCATAACATATGCCCTCCCCTCTCTATTCAGAGGAGGCTTTATGAATTTAAGAATGTGAAATGGGATTTAGAAAACAACATTCAATGTTTTATCTTAGGCTTGTTTATACTTAGGTTTGTCTATACTGTACCGACATTAGCATAATCACAACAGTAGCAATAGAATAATGGATGATTAACCATATGCAAGTTGCCCATGTTTCCATCAAGGGTTTTTGATGACATCGTAAACCTAACAGACTCAAAGAGACCAAGAATTCTCTGATGTCATTAGAAACCCAAGATGAAGACAAAGCCTTGTTTTGCATATGGTTTGCCAATATATTATTATATTCTGATGCATTCACAGGCAAAGTCTGCAAAGCTATAGGGAAGATTAGGGGTTGCTGGAAGGGAGAGTAAAAAGTCTACAACACAATTAAAGGCATAAGATGAAGGCAAAGGGGGTTACAAACTGCACTGTTCCTAATCAAAGAAGGTATTACTAAAATTCAGAAAAAGTTAAAAAATTATTTTTAAAAATGTTTTTTAAATTGTCTCGGATCTTTGTGTGTCAATATAATCTATAAAAACAAGGTGAGCAGTGATTAAATTCCAAACCCAAATTTATATTCCACATGCCATATGGAATATTATTTATATTCTTTGTTATTTCATACTCCAGATGGATTTTACCAATAATTTTGGCCAACAAATAACTAGCTAAAGGTTTGGCTAAAGAACAGCTTTTTCAAAGGTGGTGGTCCTAAATAAGTACAAATATTCAATAAGTATACACATTGTCTTATGTTGAAATTGCATACTTCAATTTATGAAAATTATACAAACTGTCGATATAGAAAATGTATATGAATCTTGGCCCCTACAGTCAAATGGTTAGTGTGGCACTAACATTGTTAGTGCTCTAATCATGAATAGTGCTGGCTGATGGGGTGGGGGGACCATATTCACAAACTCCTGGTGCAGTCCACTGACATGACAGTGAAATGGCACAAAAGATACCATTGCACCTCCGTTACATACTGAGCACAGCAGAATATTCAGTGGTTTCAGGAGCCCTTAACAGCATCCATCACAGTGCTGTTAAATGCTGCCAAAACCCTGCCCTTATCCTTGCGCAATGCAGCACTTCTCCCCGATCACCCAACTGCTTAAGCTATACTCACATCACTTCCAGTCTTGGTGGTCTAGCGGTCACCCCACCCTCAGATCATCTGACTTTCCAAGTTATAATTACATCTCCCTATCCTGATGATCTAGTGGCCCCCCCAAGATCAAATGCCCCCTCCCAACCTACCTGCTCAGGACCCTTCTCCCAGCATCCTCAACGCCCCAGTCACCAGTGCCGTTCTATGGCATCTGGGATGGGAACTGGCACAGCCCTCCACTCACCATCTGTGACAGCCATCATCTGACAGGCATTCACAATCGTGCCATACTGTAGAATCAGTTGTTTGGTGGCAGAGCAATGAGAGCCAGACTGTTTTCTGCAGCCCCTTCCCTCCCACCAACCCCACAAAGCTCTGTTATGGCTTTTGGTGGTCATGTAACTTGCAGAAACCAATTTGGCTCAGTGATGGTCATGTTGCACATGCAGCACATGGCAACATCCATCAGGCTGCATCTCACAGGTACCAGTTTTCTTGGCAGCATTAGGGAGGGTCGCAGTAAGGGTTGGGTTGGTTTCTGTGGCCCCCTCCCTCCCTCTACCCACAAGGCTCTCTCCTGCACACCAATGGCCCTGTGATGTGAGGCAGCCAAATGGGCTTATTGGCAACTAGCTTGGTCTCCATCTGTGCTATAGATACCATTACCTCCAAGTGGCCACCTGCATGAGCGGCCAGTCTATGTGAGGGCAAACCAGAAGAAGGGCATCTTCCAAGGGAGTCATCGGGGGCATTGGCAGGTCACATTGTCCATTTATCTTCATGCCAATATCTACAGGCTGCTATGGCCATCCTGCCCCATGAAGGTTCCTTTGTTGTTTGCTCCTAAACTGACTACCGCAGGACACTCTAGCTGTTTCAGTGGGTTCATATATGTTGGTTTGTTAACATTTTCATTGCTGAATATCATGGCCTATCTAAGGTGAGTATGGCCTTTGCTTACTTTATCACACTATTGCTGTGTGATTTCTTCTTCTTAGACTCCTTACAATGTTATCACTTCCATGCTAATTTTGCCAAGACCCTAACCTACTAGCCTACTTAAGAGGAACTGCTCCCTTTCCCTTATTCTGGCACCTGTTAATTTATAGGATCCAAACATTGAGCAACTGGGTTTGCTACTGGTCAGTGTTTTCATAAGTTTTCTAAGTTTAAACTGTGCCATCTACTAGCCTGCAGCTTCGAATGCATGTGGGCATTACCTCTACTTCTAGCACTTAATAGTGACATTGAGCCCACTCATGGCCTGAATGCCAGCTGCAATATTACTCATGAAGATTTTCTCCCTACTCCCTGGCACAACTATTGGGGTTTTAAAACATAGCTTATTTGAATGCCTGTAGTGTCACTGCTAAGTTGCCAGAAAGAGGCTGGAGCAGCCTAGTACCAACAAGACACCCTGGCTGCCATCAAATCATTACTAAAACCTATACCTCTGAACCCTTACATCATGATGCATAACTACAAGGTTTTTATAAGTGACAGGCTTAAGAAAAGGAGTGACAGTGTCACGGTTTACATTAAATACCACATTAATGCTGCAGAACTTGCCTCCCTACCTCCTCCTGATAGTTTCACTAATGACTGGATCATGGTGCAACCTGGATGGCACTGAAAAGGTAAACCTACAGTATACTGTGTCTACCATTTCCCAGCTAGTGGAGTGCAAGGCCTAAAATAAGTAGTGGCTATAGCTGATTCTCTTGCTCTCACTGAATTTACTGGACTCAGTAATTTTTACCTTCACTGGTCTGGCAGGTATATCACCATCTATAATTTGAGTTTTCTTTGCTATGCTGATGATACTCAACTGTATCCATCTTTTACACCCGAGACCACTGGTGCTGTCAAAGTACTTAATTTGTGCCTGGTTTAGATCCAGGACTGGATGTCATCAAGTTGGTCAAGGCTTAATTCAGATACGTTGGAGGATCTGGTGACTGAGTCTGGTCAGAGGTAAGGTGTAGGGGTCACTGATGAGGAGACTGGCCTACAGCTAGGTTCCTCTGGGTTGGCAGTCTCTACTAATTTTAAGAATCTGGGGGCCATTCAAGCGATGAGCTGATACTTGAGGCTCAGGTGTTGGCTGTAGTCCAGAATGGTTTTTACCATCTCAGAAACGTCACCTGGATTAAAACCTTGATTCCCCCTGAAGACCTTCCATCACTGATACATGCATTCATCACTTCTAGACTCAATTACTGTAATGCTTTATAGCTTGGGGTAAGTGTAGGTGTCCTACGATGTCTGCACCAGCTGCAGACATCATAGGTGTCCTATGATGTCTGCAGCTGGTGCAGAGTGCAGCAGCCTGGTTGCTGACTAGCCTTCCTAGGTCTTGTCACAGAACCCCAGTCCTTCAAAAACTGCACTGGCTGCTGGTGAAGTGGCATATAAACTTCAAAGTCAGCTTGCTGACATACAAGGCCCTATTCAGACTGGGTCCTGGCTACCTGAGAGACCTACTGACTCCCTATCAGGCTTCTCACCTCCTCTGCTCTTCTGAGATGGGCCTCTTAGCTAGCCCTAGGGTGAGGCTGAAACCTTCTGGCACCCATGATTTTCACTTGCCAGCCCTACCTTATGGAGCAGGTTTCCCAGTGCTCTGAGAAAGGCTCATTTAGTGGAGGCCTTTAAGAGGAGCTTGAAGTATTTCCTCTTTTGGGATGCTTTGGCACTGTTTGATTTACAAGCTCTGAACTGCCACTCTACTTCTCTTGTATATTGCATTGCAGTTTTTTATTGTATTTATGTAATGTTTTTAATGTTGTGTGCATTTTACAATTATTGTACAGCATTCTGACCCCTGGGATTGGACACTTAAAGGGCAACTGACTCAACTTCTGCTACATTGCAGAATTAGATTAAGCATACCTCCAGTAAATCTCATACCAAAAACTAGATTTCTACGTTACTTCATTTTAAAGGTGTGACCTATTTTGTAACCCTGATTTCACTACCTGTTCAAAAAAGTTGGTGTCAGTGAAGAGTTGCTGATGATGTCATCTCAGAAACTCACAGTCTAGTACCCCTGTCAGCAAGCTTATGGGACCTGTGTCTCCAAAGTTCTAAAGATCATGTGCAATGGGTTTCACAAGGAAAACAGGCAGCATCATTCAATAAACATTGCTTTAAAAACTATGTGTGTTTCAGGTTTTGTAACAAAGCTGACAATATTCTTTGAGGTCTTTTTTCCAGGGTTGTTGGATGCTGGGTCATTGAACACTGTTGTGAGGTTTGCAGACTGAATAGGTTTCTGATGTGGTGAAGGCTGAGATCACTCACACTTATCATTCAATGGAGGCGATTTCTAAGGATGGCACTTGAAAACAATTATTCCATCTCCTTGTCAATGGGGGTGGGAGAGGTAATGTTTTTTTGAAACCTTACTAGAAGTTTCTAATTTAGCCAGCCTAATGTTTTCTCCTCGTCAGGCCATTTTTTTTTTTTTTTTAACCTACATTCAGGCTGATCTATGTTCTACTCTAAATTAAAATGATAATTTTACCAGAGTTAACAGTAGGAATTAAGACATATAAGGTCCCTATTAAAATGTATTGTAAAGCAGACACCGACGAACAGCAGTGAAGTTACCAACATTTCAATATTAGCAGCAATACAACTTCCTAACAGGCACAGTAGAGTAGCACTCCAAATGGCATCAGCAGCCTGGAGGCATGCTGACTCAGCATCCAGCAGCCCTGGAGCCACTTAATGTAGGTCAAAAAAATAGCCTGACAGGGAGAACACATTGGGCTGGCTAAATGAGAAACTTCAAGTAAGGTTTCAAAACAGCATTGCCTCTCCCACCCCTATTGACAAAGAGATGGAATAATTGTTTTAAAGCGCCATCCTTAAAAATCACCTCAACTGAATGATAGGTATGAATGATCTCAGCCTTTCACCACATCAGCAACTTATTCAGTCTGCAAACCTCACAACAGTGTGCTATACCCCAGCATCCCTGGAAAAAAGGACCACAACAAAAAGGCACCCCACAAAAAATTGTCAGCTTTGTTACTAAACCTGAAACATACATAGTTTTTAAAGCAATGTTTATTGAATGGTGCTGCCTGTTTTATTTATGAAACCTATCGCACATGATCTTTACAACTTTGGAGAAACATGTCCTATAAGCTTGCTGAAAGGGAGTACTAGACTGTGAGTTCTTGAGCTGACATCATCTGCAGCTCTTCACTGACACAGGCTTTTTTGAACAGATAGTGAAATCAGGGTTATAAAATAGCTCATACCTTTAAAAGGAATTAATGCAGAAATCTAGTTTTTGGTATGAGATTTACTGGTGGTATGCTCATTCTAATTCTGCAATGTAGCAGAAGTGGTGTCAGTTGCTCTTTAAGAAATAAAGTCTACTACAACTACTTCTAGTCTACTACAACATGCTCAGTGACGTTAATCTAAAACAAGTTGCCACAACCCCTACTAGTCAGAACAATGAAACCCAGATGTACTTTCTCATTGATTGGATCTTAGTTAAAAGGAAGGATAGGCTCTCGCTGGTTGTCAAATTTCTTGACTCAGTCAACGACCACTCCCCTGTCTTCTATGTTTGGCACAATAGAGTTCCCTGCCCCCCCCAAAAAATAACAAATTGCCAGGTGTCAAAATAACTTCAGGTTCTATACTACCACCTTCCTGAATGCTTTAGCTAATGTCGATTGGCCCCCTATTAGTTATGCATATGCTGTCAATTCTGCCCTAAACTTCTTTATCTCTATTGCAAACTTACATGCCCTGATTACCAAGAGAAGACTCAAAGGGTTTAGCTCCCATTGGATGACCAGCTCCATCTTCACCCAACTGAAAGCAAGGGATATAGCTTGGACCATCTTCAAAAATACCACATCCATATTATACTGGAATAAATATAGGCACCTTAGAAATACCTGTAAAAGGCAAATTCATGATACTGAGGCTGCCCTTTTTAAGAAGCAACAATTTGACAGCCTGGGTCACCCTGGTAAATTATAAAAAGGACTCAATAACCCATTTAATTACACTAATAAGGTTACCCTACCCCTACTCACAGTGAGTATTTGGGGTGTCCCCCACACTAATCCTTCAACTTACAGTAACGCCAACTCATTTAATGAGGATTTCACTAACCTTGAACACTGCCTTCATGGCTTTCTTCTTCCTGGCCTGTCTGTCATCTCACGGGTCTCATCTTACCAGGCCTCCTTTCTATCTGTGTTCACAACCAAAGAAATGTTCCTACCCCTGTCCAAGATTAATATGACAAACTCCAATTGGAGTGATGATCTCCCACCTAGGCTGTTCAATGCCGCAGCATTGGTGATATCCAAATCTATGACAGTATTGTTCAGCCTCTCTCATACCACTAGGCAGGGACCTGAACTATGTAAAAAAGTAATAGTAGTTCCAATCCACAAGTGAAGTCCTAACTATGATATTAGCAATGTCAGACCTATCTCCTGTCTTCCTGTATTTGTTTTGCTGGAAAAACAAGTACACCAACAAACCATTCACTACATAAATTTCCACAATCTCCTCTCTCTTTGCCTGCATGGTTTCAGGAAATACCATGATTCCTGCCTGTGCTGCTCTGTCTACTGTTATCAATGATCTACTACTTACCAGGTGATGGATTATGGCTTGCTAACTGGCACCCTGTTCTTGGACTTGCCTAAAGCTTTTCAGGAGGTACTCATCAGATTCTATTCCACAGCCTTGAAGGTCTGGACTTTGGTCCCACTTTCCTCAGCTGGTTCCATGACTACCTCACTGACCACTCCCAGACTGTTAAATTCAAAGTTAACCTTTTTTCACCTGTAGGTATCAAACATGGTGTCCCTCATTGTTTTGTCATGGACCCCATTCTCTTTTTTTTCTGTGTATCAATGCCTTGCCTACTATTTTTCAACATTCTAGCATTGTGTAACCCCTAGGTGGTGCTATCCCAAGGGCTACTACCCTTGCCTGCTTGGCTAGTAGCAGGTTAAGGGGCCTAGGTAATGAAACGGCTGCCTCCACCCAGTGGTCAGGGTTATTAGTGGTCAAGGTAACCTGGGCACAGCCCTCCGGGACACTGTAACCCCCGCTTTCCCGTCTAGTGGCCTAAACAATATACAATAATTACTTTCACAATGACCCTTATTCACTTACCACTAGGGCTGGTTCCTCTAGCTTGACCCTGGGGACCCCCTGTAAAACAAGGTTAAGCACAGCAAATAGCAACAGTACAATACTTTTGGCACAAACTGGAACCACAGTCAGGTTAAATGCAAAAAAGTTAAATCTGATTTATTCAGCGGACTTGAACAAGGGAGGGGCGTAATCAGGTTGATTTGCTTAAAAGCTATATTAATCAGACAGTTATGCATGCAGTTCAGAGTCCCTACACAGCCACACACTCTGGATACTTAGGTAGGAAAATGGTGGGCTAGCCAGGAATGTTGCAGCTGGTTGGAGCCCTGTGATGGAAGAAAGCAACATGCACAACACATGCTATTTGTAATCCGGAGCTGGAGGGCTTAGTTCGTGAAAGAAAAGACAATAAGACAATCAGATGACAATACTTTTAGATTTAGCCATTGTTGCAGGGAGCTACCCTGATGTTTACTCATGATACCCAATACTGGACACAGGCAGGATGAAATCGAGACTGCAGGCTGCTGAGCTGGAGTGCCCGGAGAAGCATGGCCCACACGAATCACTGAGGCATTGTTCCTGTTCATGGCGTTGAGCAGGGGGCTGATCCCCAGGCCAGTCTCGCATTGATGACTTTCTCTGCATAGCAGGTATTGTGTCTGGGCCAGTGTAACAGGGCCCAGGCAAATGGAAATGGATACAGATTCAGTCCGTGGAACGGGATACAGCGTCCAGCAAGCAAAATACAGTTCAGACACACAATGGGGAACCAAATCACGACCCACTATAAGCACACAGCACATTCACATGTAAAGAAATTCCTCTGTACCAGGCAAATGGCTCTCCGGTCGCAATTACAGAGTCTCTGCACAATCCGGGAGTTCAGAGGTAGCTGGAAGTCCTGACAGGCTGATTGCATTCAGCAAATTTTCGGTCTTCTTCAGGTTAAAGCCTGGTCACAATTCAGTGGCTTAATTCGCTCTCCAAATTTGGATTCAGTCTGAAAAAAGCACAAGTTCCCTCTTAGGAACAGCAGGCAGGCATTCAGGCCAGACTCAGGCCTTTCCACAGTTCTCCCGTGCAAATCCACTATAGATTGCTGCTCAAAGCCTCAAACTATCTCAAGCTGTTACTTCTTCACTTCCCAACTCAGATTTAACTGAAACTGCAAGCAGTGTGGGACTTGCCCCAAGATCCAAAAGGTTTGGTTGGCTGATCTGTCTGTCAGTCACAACAAGGGCCCCCCTTCCAGGTTATTGTAGGTGCCAAAAGCCCCAAACTACAGTTCCTACAAGTTTTGGCATCACCAAGCCCTTGTAGGCAGGCTCCATTTTAGAGTCCCAAATGTACTGATTTGCCCATTCTGCAGTCCAGGACCAAGATGATGGAAACAAACAGAACTGTCCATGCTGCAAAGAAGGCAGGTTAGAACAAACTGCAATATTATTACTACTCTATCAAATGATCAGCAAACAAGAACAGGTACTCTCTGGCAATACATTTAAACTGCTAAAATGCAGAACACCAGCCTGGCAGTGAGCATTTAGGCAAGCTCAAGGAAGACTTTTTGGGAACCCCCATTTGTAGGGGGTTACAGTTGTACTGTATGCTGATTATGTGGTGTTATACTCAATATCCAACAAAACTGATGCATTCAGCTCGGGCCTGTGTTCATCTTCTACAGGCCTGACTTCAGACAAACAGGCTCCTGCTTAACAAAAGTAAAACTAAAGGGGGCTCTGTGGAACCTGAGCAAGGTGGCCAATCTAGATTAGAGTTTTACACAGAGATTATTAAATACAGCCTAAAAATTTCAGGCATCTAGCAGCACCAAACTCACCCACAGGAGTTTTCAAGATCCAGCCTTTAAAACAGTAAAGCCACAAAAAGAATGACAGCAGCAGGAGGGTGTGACAAGTAAAAATGCTCCTACGATGCCACGCAGTCAGCCCCAGGATGTGCAGCTGCAGCCATGGATGAACCGGCTGAGGAGACACACCGGACATTGGGTGTCAAGATAAATACATTGATCTACCCCCATATCTGTCCCTTCCACATTCCTTTGACCCTGGTTCCAACTCTAAATTCTCCATACCGTATCATTATATATCTTTTTATATTAGGTTTTATTTGTGTTCGGTGCACCTGATATGTATATTTCTTTACTTTTATGAAAAATTGTGTCCTACCCAAAACTAGCTGTATCTTCTGTTCCAAACATATACTACTGTCAATGCCACCTGCTGATACTTTGTATATACTGCATTATTGTGCCTCTCTTTATTTGTATTATTACTATTTTCTTGTGTGTTGCCATGTATATTGTCCCTTGTTCCTTGTTAACAAACCCAAGTCCACCTCGAAAATGAGGTTGCTTAACGGTGATAGCCTGGTTAATAAAGACTTTGTGATTGATTGATTGATTGATCTCTACTGTGGCAGGACTGGCCAACAAGTTTGATACCCTCACAAATGGGAGTCATACTCATGATGTCTATGGATGGCTTAAAGAAAGAAATGCAAGAAGTCACTAAGAATCGGAGTTGGCAATGGGGACTGTGGTAGTGTGGGTCCCAATAAACAGATCATACAACCAGATAGGATGCATAAAAAATGCATATGTCTGCATTTATCATTTTATTCAAAAAGAAGAAAAAATAAATAAATAAAATACTAAATTTAATATATACAGAAAGGAAATATAAATGGTGTTAATCCATCACACCTCTTCAAACATCAGGAGATAATTCTTGCAAAATAAAACAATTACAGAATTCCTGAGTTCTTTCCCTTCTCTCAAACAATGTGGAAACTTGCACAATTTCTTCTTAGAACCTTCTCTCTCCTTGGCCAGAACCTTACTGACCACCTATCTCCCTTGGTTCTCCTAGAGGAACTTTTTATAATGCCACAGGGTGACCTCATCAATCATGTGATATCTTAATTAAGATGAACAATGGCATTTTCAAGCTTATATATATAATTAAACCAACTAGTATCATTCTAGCACTTCAAGGGTTTACCCCAAAAAAACATTTACTTCCTCACAAGGTCCTAAAACAAAAATATAAACTTAATTATAGGACTATGATGTCAGAGCATTAGCTTAGCTCCTCCCCCTTCTGACATCACTCCTCCTTGAGACCATATAAGCTGCCATTTCATGAGTTGCCTGCTCTACAGAAGGACCTCTGCAACTAACATGGGCACTCAGGTAACAGTTTATTTTAGTACAATACCTTTTATTTGTTCCAGTTTCCTTAGTTTTACAGCCACTGCTTCTCAACTTACTAGCTGAAGTTGCAGCAGACACTTGCTTCTCAACTCAGCCCTCTGCTGTTTAGAGGCTCTTTTGTTTACAAATGAAACAGCTCCTTCTTGACATTTGTTTTGGGACACTGAGCTTGTTGGACTGCTTCTCCCAGTAGCCACTGAAGGTTTGCTGAGCATAGCTTTTCAATATATAAGTATTGTTTTTATTTTAACAAGATGCAATTAAGTACTGACAGAAAAGAAAAAAAGGGACAGTAAAGAATAGATAGAAGATTGCCAGGTTGGCCACCCTGACAAGAAAGTATAGGATAGATATTGAAATATAATATAGGATAGGGTGAAAAGAAATAATGGGGGGTGTTGTTGCATCTTGAAGTGATTGTTTATACTTCACAACAGGACCCCCTGTTACACTCCTCCCACCACAAGAAGGCAACATAATGTTTGTTGTGTTGACTGAAACCCCTCACCCTGTGAAGGGTTGGAACTTCCGCCCACCCACTCCAGAAGTTCCCCCCAAGGACCCTTAAAGATAAACAGTATTCAAAACACTACTCCAAATCAGACAATACTGTTTACAAGTCATACTTTTCCCTGGGGTTGTGCCATCTTGGCACCTTGTGACACATACAACTCCATTATCTATATCTGGAACAGAGTTACTAGCTGGATCAGCACCAAAGCGTGATAAAAATCAGCGTTCTGATGCGAGAACCAGCTCTATGTCGTACAGTAAACTTATAAGGTTGTAATGATAAATACCACCTTAAAATACGGGCATTTTTATCTTTCATCAAATTTAGCCAGCATAAGGGATTATGATCTGTTATAATCGTAAACTGATTTCCCCAAAGATAATATCTCAGGGCTTCTACTGCCCACTTGATGGCCAGACATTCTTTCTCCACTGTGGAATATCTTCTCTCTCTTTCATGTAATTTCCTGCTGAGGTATAAGATGGGGTGTTCCTCTCCCTGGCGATGCTGGGTCAGTACTGCCCCCTATGCCTGTGTCAGAGGCATCCGTCTGTAATTCAAATGGTTTAGTGAAATCAGGGCTACATAACACCGGAGCTGAGCATAGGATGGCCTTGATTTTGTTAAATGCCTTATCACAGGCGGGACTCCACTTTACTTTATTGGGAAAATGTTTTTTTGGTCAGATCTGTGAGAGGAGTAGCAATGGTGGAAAAATCCGGGATGAAGCGTCTATAATAACTTGCCAGACCAAGGAAAGACCTGACATGGTGCTTTGTCATGGGTAGGGGACTGTTAGCCACAGCTTCAATTTTACCTACTTCTGGCTTAATCCTCCCATGTCCAATAATGAACCCCAGATAGCGTGTTTCTGTCTTAGCTATAGCACATTTGGACGGGTTAATGGTCATTCCAGCATCCTGGATGCTTTGTATCACAGCACTAAGCTGTAATAAATGAGTCTCCCAGTCGGGGCTATAGATGACCACATCATCCAAATAAGCAGCACTATAGCCCTTGTGAGGTCTCAAGACATGATCCAGGTACCGTTGAAAGGTAGCCGGGGCTCCATGTCAAGTTGGCGTAAACAAAGCCATTTCAGTAGTTCACTTGGATCCTCCGGTGCTGGGGTCATCTGGCTTTCCTCCTTCATTGGATTACCAGCTGCAGCTGTGGCTCCTTCTTCCATCTTTCTTTGGTAGCAGGTTCGATCCCTGGCAACAACTGGACACCAGTCTTCAATCTGACAGACCTGGTCAGATGTAATGCATTCAACTCCACTTGTTCTGGTTGTTGCATCTGCTAGGGTATTTTCAGTGCAACACCCCCTCTGGAGTACCTTCTGACACCCCAGAGGTTGGAATCCCACTTCTGACACCAGTTGTGGTAGTGTGGGTCCCAATAAACAGATCATACAACCAGATAGGATGCATAAGAAATGCATATGTCTGCATTTATCATTTTATTCAAAAAGGAAAAAAAAATAAATAAATAAAATACTAAATTTAATATATACAGAAAGGAAAAATAAATGGTGTTAATCCGTCACACCTCTTCAAACATCAGGAGATAATTCTTGCAAAATAAAACAATTACAGAATTCCTGAGTTCTTTCTCTTCTCTCAAACAATGTGGAAACTTGCACAATTTCTTCTTAAAACCTTCTCTCTCCTTGGCCAGAACCTTACAGACCACCTATCTCCCTTGGTTCTCCTAGAGGAACTTTTTATAATGCCACAGGGTGACCTCATCAATCATGTGATATCTTAATTAAGATGAACAATGGCATTTTCAAGCTTATATATATAAATATATATATATATATTAAACCAACTAGTATCATTCTAGCACTTCAAGGGTTTACCCCAAAAAAACATTTATTTCCTCACAAGGTCCTAAAACAAAAATATAAACTTAATTATAGGACTATGATGTCAGAGCATTAGCTTAGCTCCTCCCCCTTCTGACATCACTCCTCCTTGAGACCATATAAGCTGCCATTTCATGAGTTGCCTGCTCTATAGAAGGACCTCTGCAACTAACATGGGCACTCAGGTAATAGTTTATTTTAGTACAATACCTTTTATTTGTTCCAGTTTCCCTTAGTTTTACAGCCACTGCTTTAACTTACTAGCTGAAGTTGCAGCAGACACTTGCTTCTCAACTCAGCCCTCTGCTGTTTAGAGGCTCTTTGTTTACAAATGAAACAGCTCCTTCTTGACATTTGTTTTGGGACACTGAGCTTGTTGGACTGCTTCTCCCAGTAGCCACTGAAGGTTTGCTGAGCATAGCTTTTCAATATATAAGTATTGTTTTTTATTTTAACAAGATGCAATTAAGTACTGACAGAAAAAGAAAAAAAAGGGACAGTAAAGAATAGATAGAAGATTGCCAGGTTGGCCATCCTGACAAGAAAGTATAGGATAGATATTGAAATATAATGGAGGATAGGATAGGGTGAAAAGAAATAATGGGGGGTTATTGCATCTTGAAGTGATTGTTTATACTTCACAACAGGACCCCCTGTTACAGGGACAGTAGCCACTTTGATAAAAGAAAATACCCACCTGAGCACTAGGGCTTGAAACACTGGAGAACCAGGTCAGATCACCAAACCTGAGCATCAAGATGTCTGAAGGGTGCAAGGGGGATGACCTGCTCCTTTCTCTGCAAGAATGGTTTTATCAGCAATTTGGGGACAATATGAAACAGAGGCCACTAAATTTGCAAAAGTCCTACCACATCATGCCTAGAGGGAGTCTGGACAACCCAGAGGCTCAAGACCCCTGGTGATGGTCACAAATGGAATCGGGACCTGGGACTTTGTTTTTGGCACTTTCTCGGTGAAAACTAAAAAAAAAAATGCTGTTGCAAGATGGACAACAGATCTGACTTTAACGGGACACTGGTTTTGCCACCAGGCAAAAGAACAAAAAATTTTATGGAGTCCACACCATGCTGAGAGAGGCCAAAACTGCACATGGTATGATATTCCCAGCATGCCTGTGGAATGTTCATCATAGGAAAGGTTTCCTCTTTACTAAACCAGCAGAAACACACAGTACGCAGACCTGCAAGAGAGGAACAAAGAGCCTCTGCCTCTGGTGAAGATGATAGCTGAGGTCATGTTGGACTTTCTCTGGGCAAAGAATACATTAATCCTTTGTGTTCTTTAACCAGCCATTTCAGAACTGAGCTCTTTTGTAGCTCGAGACTCCCTACAGAAGAAAAAAACTTTAATAATAGATGCTTTTTCCTTAAAAGAAAACTGGATAACTTGAAATACAGTGGTGTACAGAGTAGTTATGTATTACTTCCTGGCTCATTTTGTCCTGCCATGCCTTGCAATGCATTTTTTTGTTTGTTTCTCCTTCAGAGAACACCATGCCATAACAAGCTGCAGGACCACTCACTCTCAGCTCAGGATATGCAAATGAGTTGGACGCTGTGAGAGACGTTCCTGTACCACTAGCAGGACACTGTGAAGTACCATAAGTACAAACTTCTCTCACAGTGTCCCAATGTATTTTTTTCATTATGTATTTTTATGGTTTTTTCCCATTTTCTCCTGCCCCCAGTCCTGGATGCTCACGTGTGCAAGTGGAGGCACACGCATTGTGTTCCGAGATGTTCTTCCAACTTGCCACTCCCCCCACCTGTGCTACCATCGGCCCTCCACCCGGTGGCAGCGGAACTATGTGGGCATGACAACCACCCAAGGAGATGAGAGCTGCCATTAGGCTTTTGACCTGCTCCACCCCTCCCCCCATGCTGGAACCCCGATGACCCAAGGTTGTTCCCGAACGCAAGTCGCCGGCATGGAGCAAGGTGTGGCATCCAGCACCTCAGTCCTCAGTGCCACTGGGCTGGCCCCCATGTATTTTTTTAATTTCCCTTTTCAGTGGTCTGGATGCAAAGGAAGTGCTTTCAGCTATCACTAAAAATTAAAAGGCATGTAGGACTTACTTTCGGTGTTGCTAGCCTCTACAATTAATGTCAGCGTTCAGCGGTGTTTCTTCCATGTAGCACCATTATGCTGACTGTGTGTTTATGTTTGTTGACGTCTAGCGCATGCATGCAGGAATCTCGCTCCCATTTGGCATCCCTGTTATGCACTTCATTTCTCTTGTGTGCAGTAGAAGTAAGAAATGGAAAGCAGAGAGCACAGAAAACCCTCTATAGTGGCATTTCATTGCTGAAGTACGTCTTCTTGTTCATGAAAGCATTCTTTTGAGGGAATGGGTTCTAACCACAACAGTGCTATGTGACAGCTTCCCAACCCCCCACCACACCACATCATGTAACAATCAAAGTTTAAAAGGCAATTATCCAATAAAACAATGGATGGACACCTACAGCTTAGGACCCCATCCCAAATTTTCACAGCAGACTGCCATGAGTTGTCACTCCTTTCAAGCCCTTGATATGGAGTGGTAGTACTTTAAAATGTTTGCATGCTGTGTGCCTTCACCTTTTGTGTGTGTGTGTGTGTTTATTCTTGCTTAACAAGATAATGGCCTAGTATGCACAAGTGTCTGTTTTCAGGGGTGACCCTGGAGCACTGAGTAAGTGAGGTGACTTGCTCAAGTCTGACAGTATGCAAGTGGAGGCTGTGGGAATCAAACCCAGATCAGCTGGATAGAAAGACAGAAACATGGACAATGACGGCACCAAAAGACCAGTGGTCCATCCCATCTGCCCGAGTTTCCCATTTATCCCCATCACATATGGTCCCTCCATGTTCCCAGACCTCCCCATCCTTCCCTCCAGTATCCTCCCATTGTCTGCCACCCTGAGCCCCCACTCTGCATTTCACTCTGTGTCAGTTCTGCTTGAAACCACCAAAGGTTGTACCACCCAGCACTTTGTCTGGAATGTGGTTTCACGGCTCCATCACCATGTCTGTATAAGAATACTTTCTCATGTCCCTCCTCAACCTCCCTCCTGTCAGTTTCCTCTTATATCCACCTGCCATGAACCAAATAGTTCCCCACCGTTCACCTTTTTCATTGTCTTAAGGAACTTCAAGGTCTCAGTCTTATGTCCCCTCTCCCTTTTTATTTTCAGCAACTCCCACCACAGCTAGTCATCCAATACCAAGGCACATCAGGCCAGAGTCCCCCCATAGCCACTGATGCAGTACCAAAGCACATCAAGTGTAAGTTCCCCCACAGCCATTGATGCAGTAACAAGTCATATCAGACCTGATTCCCCTCACAGTCATTGATGTAGTACCAAGTCACATCAGGCTTGATTCCCCCCAGTCACTGATGTAGTAACAAGTCATGTCAGGCCTGATTTCCCTCACAGACACTGATGCACTACCAGTGCATTTCATACCCGAGTCCCACCACAGCCACTGATGTAGTACCAAGGCACATCAGGCCTGAGTCCTACCACAGCCACTGATGCAGTACCAAGGAGCATCAGGCCTGATTCCCCCCTCATATCATGCCCGAGTCCCACTAGAGCCACTAATGCAGTACCAAGGAACATCAGGCCTGAGTCCCACCACAGTCCTGGGTCGCACCTAAAAATAAGCATCTATTGTTGTCTAGTGGGCTGACCTGGTTAACAAAAGCTAAAGAAATAAACAGCCAGTGATGAAGTACCAAGGCACATCAGGCCTGAGTCCCACCACAGTCACTGATGCAGTACTAAGGCACATCACAGCTGAGTCTCCCTACAGCCAATGATGCAGTACCAAGGCATACTATGACCGAGTCCCACTACAACCACTGAGCAGTACCAAGGCACATCAGGCCTGATTCCCTCTACAGCCACAGAAGCAGTACCAAGACACATCAGGCCTGAGTCCTACCACAGCCACTGATGCAGTACCAAGGAGCATCAGGCCTGATTCCCCCCCCATATCATGCCCGAGTCCCACTACAGCCACTGATGCAGTACCAAGGCACATCAGGCCTGAGTCCCACCACAGTCCCGGGTCGCACCTAAAAATAGGCATCTGTTTTTGTTTACGGTGCTTACCTTGTTAACAAAAGCTAAAGAAATAAACAGCCAGTGATGAAGTACCAAGGCACATCAGGCTTGAGTCCCTCTACAGCCACAGAAGCAATACCAAGGAACATCAGGCCTGAGTCCCACCACAGTCCCGGATCGCACTTAAAAATAGGCATCTGTTTTTGTTTACAGTGCTTACCTTGTTAACAAAAGCTAAATAAATAAACAACCAGTGATGCAGTAACACGGCACATCAGGCCTGAGTCCCACCACAGCCACTGATGCAGTACGAAGGAACATTAGGCCTGAGTCCCACCACAGTCCTGGGTCGCACCTAAAAATAGGCATTTGTTTTTGTCTACTGTGCTTACCTGGTTAACAATAGCTAAATAAATGAACAGCCAGTGATGTAGTACCAAAGCACATCAGGCCTGAGTCCAACCATAGTCACTGATGCAGTACTAAGGCACAACACAGCTGAGTCCCCCTACAGCCAATGATGCAGTACCAAGGCATGCCATGCCTGAGTCCCACCACAGCCACTGATGCAGTAAAAAGGCATATCATGCCCGAGTCCCTCCACAGCCACTAATGCAGTAGCAAGGCATATCACCTCAGAGTCCCACCACAACCACCGATGCAGTACTAAGGCACATCAGGCCTGATTCCCCCAAAGCCACTGATGCAGTACCAATGCACATCAGTACTGATTCCCTCCCACAGCCACTGATGCAGTACCAAGGCACATCAGGCCTGATTCCCCACAGCCACTGATGCAGTACCAAGGCACATCAGGACTAATTCCCTCCTATAGCCACTGATGCAGTACCAAGGCACATTCTGGCCTGATTCCCCCCACAGCTGCTGATGCAGTACCATGGCATATCATGCCCAAGTCCCACCATAGCTACTGATGCAGTACCAAAGCACATCAGGCCTGATTCCCCCCACAGCCACTGATGCAGTAGGAAGGCACATCAGGACTAATTCCCTCCTATAGCCACTGATGCAGTACCAAGGCACATTCCGGCCTGATTCCCCCCACAGCTGCTGATGCAGTACCAAGGCATATCATGCCCAAGTCCCACCACAGCTACTGATGCAGTACCAAGGCACATCAGGCCTAATTCCCCCCACAGCCACTGATGCAGTACCAAGGCACATCAGGACTAATTCCCTCCTATAGCCACTGATGCAGTAACAAGGCACATCAGGCCTGATTTCCCCCACAGCTGCTGATGCACTACCATGGCATATCATGCCCAAGTCCCACCACAGCTACTAATGTAGTACCAAGGCACATCAGGACTGACTCCCACCATAGCCACTAATGCAGTACCAAGGAACATCAGGCCTGACTCCCACCACAGCTACTGATGCAGTACCAAAGCACATCAGGTCTAATTCCGCACACAGCCACTGATGCAGTACCAAGGCACATCAGGCTGATTCCCCCCACAGCCATTGATGCAGTACCAAGGCACATCAGGCCTGATTCCCCACATACCCAGTTATGCAGTAACAAGGCACATCAGGCCTGAGTCCTACCACTGCCACCGATGCAGTACCAAGGAACATCAGGCCTGAGTCCCCCACAAGCACAGATGTAGTACCAAGGCACATCAGGCCTGAGTCCCCCCACGGCCACTAATGCAGTACCAAGGCACATCAGGCCTGAGTCCCCACACAGCCACTAATGCAGTACGAAGGCACATCAGGCCTGAGTCCTACCACTGCCACCGATGCAGTACCAAGGAACATCAGGCCTGAGTCCCCCCACAGCCACTGATGTAGTACCAAGGCACATCAGGTCTGATTCCCCCCACAGCCACTAATGCAGTACCAAGGCACATCATGCCTGAGTCCCACCACAGCCACTAATGCAGTACCAAGGCACATCAGCCCTGACTCCCACTACACCCAGTGATGCAGTAACAAGGAGCTTCAGGCCTGGGTCAGACCCCAGCTTGTGATACAGTACCAAGGCACAACAGGTCTGGGTCCCCCCAACAGCAACTAATGTAGTACCAAGGCACATCAGGCTTGAGTCCCCCGACAGTGACTAATACAGTACCAAAGCACATCAGGCCTGAGTCCCACCAGAGCCAGTGATGCAATACTAAGGCACATCAAGCCTGAGTCCCCCACAGCCAGTGACACAATACCAAGGCACATTAGGCCTGGTTCCCCACACAGCCAGTGACACAATACCAAGGAACATCAGGCTCGAGTCCACCACAGCCAGTGATGCAGTAACCAGGCACATTAGGCCTGATTCCCCACACAGCCAGTGATGCAGTACTAAGGCACATCAGGCCTGAGTCCCACCACAGCCACTGACGCAGTAACAAGGCACATCAGGATGGAGTCCCACCATAGCCACTGATGCAGTTACAAGGCACATTATGCCTGATTCCCCCAACAGCCAGTGATGCAATCCCAAGACACATCAGTTCTGATTCCACACACGGCCAGTGACACAATACCAAGGAACATCAGGCCAGAGTCCCCCACAGCCAGTGACACAATACCAAGGAACATCAGGACTGAGTCTCCCGCAGCCAGTAATGCAGTAATCAGGTACATTAGGCCTAATTCCCCACACAGTCAGTGACCCAATACCAAGACACATCAAGCCTGATTCCCCACACAGTCAGTGACCCAATACCAAGGCACATCAGGCCTGATTCCCCATACAGAGAGTGATGCAGTACCAAGGCACATCAGGCCTGAGTCCCACCACAGCCACTGATGCAGTAACAAGGCACATCAGGACTGAGTCCCACCACAGCCACTGATATAGTTACAAGACACATAAGGCCTGCATCCCAAATAAGCCAGTGATGTAGTACCACGAAACATCAGGCCTGAGTCCCACCACAGCCACTGATGCAGTAACAAGGCACATCAGCTCTGAGTCCCACCACAGCCAATGATGCCGTTACAAGGCCCATCAGGCCTGCACCCCAGCACAGCCACTGAAGCAGTAACCAGGCACATTGAGACTGGCTGCCCCCACAGTCAGTGATCCAATACCAAGGCACATTAGGCCTGATTCACCACACAGCCAGTGATGCAGTACCAATGCACATCAGGGCTGAGTCCCACCACAGCCAATTATGCAGTACCAAGAAACATCAGGGCTGAGTCCCACCACAGTCATGGATGCAGTACCAAGGCACATCAGGCCTGCTTCCCGCATAACCGGTGATACAATACCAAGGCATATCAGGCAAGATTTCCCACATAGCCAGTGACACAATACCAAAGAACATGAGGCCAGAGTCCCCCACAGCCAGTGATACAGAAACCAGGCACATTAGGCCTGATTCCCAACACAGCCAGTGACGCAGTAACAAGGCACATCAGTGCAGAGTCCACCACAGGCACTGTTACAGTACCAAGCCACATCAGGCCTGAGTCCCGCCACAACCACTGATGCAGTAACAAGGCACATCAGTTCCTAGTCCCACCACAGCCACTGATGCAGTACCAAGGAACATCAGGTCTGAGTCCCACCACAGCCAGTGATGCAGTAACAAGGCACATCAGGTCTGAGTCCCACCACAGCCAGTGACGTAGTTACAAGGCACATCAGGCCTGCATCCCAGGACAGCCAGTGATGCAGTAACCAGGCACATTAGGCTTGAATCCCCCCATAGCCAGTGACCCAATACCAAGGCACATCAGGGCTGATTCCCCACACAGCCAGTGACACAATACCAAACCACATCAGGCCTGATTCCCCACACAGCCAGTGATGCAGTAAAAAGGCACGTCAGGGCTGAGTCCCCCCATAGCCACTAATGCAGTGCCAAGGCACATCAGGCCTGAAACCCACAACAGCCACTGATGCAGTACTAAGGAACATCAGGCCTGAGTTTCACCATAGCCACTGATGCAGTACCAAGGAACATCAAGGCTGAGTCCCCCACAGGCACGGATGTAGTACCAAGGCACATTAGGCCTTTTCCCATGACAGCCAGTGTTGCAATACCAAAGCACATCAGGCCTAATTCCCCCCCATAGCTGGTGGCACAATACCAAGGCACATCAGGCCTGAGTCCCACCACAGTCACTGATGCAGTACCAAGGAACATCAGGCCTGAGTCCCACCACACTCACTGATGCAGTACCAAGGCAAATCAGGGCTAACTCCTACCACAGATACGGATGCAGTACCAAGGCACATCAGGCCTGCCTCACGCACAGCCGGTAATACAATACCAAGGCATATCAGGCAAGATTTCCCACATAGCCAGTGACACAATACCAAAGAACATGAGGCCAGAGTCCCCCCACAGCCAGCGATACAGAAACCAGGCACATTAGGCCTGATTCCCAACACAGCCAGTGATGCAGTAACAAGGCACAACAGTATAGAGTCCACCACAGGCACTGTTACAGTACCAAGCCACATCAGTTCAGAGTCCCACCACAGCCACTGATGCAGTAACAAGGCACATCAGGTCTGAGTCCCACCACAGCCAGTGATGTAGTTACAAGGCACATCAGGCCTGCGTCCCAGCACAGCCAGTGATGCAGTAACCAGGCACATCAGGCCTGAATCCCCCCACAGCCAGCGACACAATACCAAGGCACATCAGGCCTGATTCCCCACACAGCCGGTGATGCAGTACCAAGACACATCAGGGCTGAGTCCCCCCACAGCCACTGATGCAGTACCAAGCAACATCAGGCCTGAGTCTCACCACACCCACTGATGCAGTACCAAGGCAAATCAGGGCCGACTCCCACCACAGCCACGGATGCAGTACCAAGGAACATCAGGCCTGAGTCCCGCCATAACCACTGATGCAGTAACAAGGCACATCAGTTCCTAGTCCCACCACAGCCACTGATGCAGTACCAAGGAACATCAGGCTGAGTTCCACCACAGCCAGCGATACAGAAACCAGGCACATTAGGCCTGATTTCCAACACAGCCAGTGACGCAGTAACAAGGCACATCAGTGCAGAGTCCACCACAGGCACTGTTACAGTACCAAGCCACATCAGGCCTGAGTCCCGCCACAACCACTGATGCAGTAACAAGGCACATCAGTTCCTAGTCCCACCACAGCCACTGATGCAGTACCAAGGAACATCAGGTCTGAGTCCCACCACAGCCAGTGATGCAGTAACAAGGCACATCAGGTCTGAGTCCCACCACAGCCAGTGACGTAGTTACAAGGCACATCAGGCCTACATCCCAGGACAGCCAGTGATGCAGTAACCAGGCACATTAGGCCTGAATCCCCCCACAGCAAGTGACCCAATACCAAGGCACATCAGGGCTGATTCCCCACACAGCCAGTGACACAATACCAAACCACATCAGGCCTGATTCCCCATACAGCCAGTGATGCAGTAAAAAGGCACGTCAGGGCTGAGTCCCCCCATAGCCACTAATGCAGTGCCAAGGCACATCAGGCCTGAAACCCACAACAGCCACTGATGTAGTACCAAGGAACATCAGGCTGAGTTCCACCATAGCCACTGATGCAGTACCAAGGAACATCAAGCCTGAGTCCCCCACAGGCACGGATGTAGTACCAAGGCACATTAGGCCTGAATCCAATGACAGCCAGTGTTGCAATACCAAAGCACATCAGGCCTAATTCCCCCCACAGCTGGTGGCACAATACCAAGGCACATCAGGCCTGAGTCCCACCACAGTCACTGATGCAGTACCAAGGAACATCAGGCCTGAGTCCCACCACCCCCACTGATGCAGTACCAAGGCAAATCAGGGCTGACTCCTACCACAGCCACGGATGCAGTACCAAGGCACATCAGGCCTGCTTCCCACACAGCCGGTGACACAACACCAAGGCATATCAGGCCTGATTTCCCACATAGCCAGTGACACAATACCAAAGAACATCAGGCCAGAGTGCCCCACAGCCAGCGATATAGAAACCAGGCACATTAGGCCTGATTCCCCACACAGCCAGTGATGCAGTAACACGGAACATCAGGGCGGAGTCCACCACAAGCACTGTTACAGTACCAAGCCACATCAATTCAGAGTCCCACCACAGCCACTGATGCAGTAACAAGGCACATCAGGTCTGAGTCCCACCGCAGCCAGTGATGTAGTTACAAGGCACATCAGGCCTGCGTCCCAGCACAGCCAGTGATGCAGTAACCAGGCACATCAGGCCTGAATCCCCCCACAGCCAGCGACACAATACCAAGGCACATCAGGCCTGATTCCCCACACAGCCGATGATGCAGTACCAAGACACATCAGGGCTGAGTCCCCCCACAGCCACTGATGCAGTACCAAGGAACATCAGGCCTGAGTCCCCCACAGGCACAGATGTAGTACCAAGGCACATCAGGCCTGAGTCCCATGACAGCCAGCGATGCAATACCAAGGCATATCAGGCCTAATTCCCCACACAGCTGGTGGCACAATACCAAGGCACATCAGGCCTGATTCCCCACACAGCCAGTGACACAATATCGAGGCACATCAGGCCCAATTCTCCACACAGCCAGTGATGTAATACCAAGGCACATCAGGCCTGATCCCCCACAGCCACTGATGCAGTACCAAGGAACATTAGATCCGAGTCGCACCACAGCCACTGATGCAGGAGCAAGGCACATCAGGGCTGAGTCCCACTACAGCCATTGATGCAGTACCAAGGCACATCAGGCCTGATTCCCTACACAGCCAGTGACACAATATCGAGGCACATCAGGCCAGATTCTCCACACAGCCAGTGATGTAATACCAAGGCACATCAGGCCTGATTCTCCCCCACAGCCACTGATGCAGTACCAAGGAACATCAGATCTGAGTCCTACCACAGCCACTGATGCAGTACCAAGGAACATCAGGCCTGAGTCCCACCACAGCCACTCATGCAGTACCAAGGAACATCAGGCCTGAGTCCCACCACAGACACTGATGCAGTACTAAGGAACATCAGGCCTGAGTCCCACCACAGACACTGATGCAGTGTAAAGTCATATCAGCCTGAGTCTCGCCACATCCACTGATGCAGTGAAAAGTCACATCAGCCTGAGTCCCACCACAGCCACTGATGCAGTATAAAGTCACAACAGCCTGATTCCCACCACAGCCACTGATGCAGTGAAAAGTCACATCAGCCTGAATCCCACCACAGCCACTGATGCAGTACCAAAAAACATCAGGCCTGAGTTCAACCACTGCCACTGATCCAGCACCAAGGCACATCAGGCCTGAGTTCCACCACAGCCACTGATGCAGTACCAAGGCATATCAGGACTGAGTCCCACCACAGCCACTGATGCAGTGAAAAGTCAAATCAGCCTGAGTCCCACCACAGCCACTGATGCAGTGTAAAGTCACATCAGCCTGAGTCTTACCACATTCACTGACACAGTGTAAAATCACATCATCCTGAGTCCCACCACAGCCACTGATGCAGTATAAAGACACATCAGCCTGAGTCCCACCACAGCCACTGATGCAGTGAAAAGTCACATCAGCCTGAGTCCCACCACAGTCACTGATGCAGTGTAAAGTCACTTCAGCCTGAGTCTCACCACAGCTACTGATGCAGTGTAAAGTCACATCAGCCTGAGTCTTACCACATTCACTGACACAGTGTAAAATCACATCATCCTGAGTCCCACCACAGCCACTGATGCAGTATAAAGACACATCAGCCTGAGTCCCACCACAGCCACTGATGCAGTGAAAAGTCACATCAGGGCTGAGTCCCACCACAGCCAGTGATGCAGTTACAAGGCACATCAGGCCTGAGTCCCACCACAGCCACTGATGCAGCACCAAGGAACATCTAGCCTGAGTCCCACCACAGCCAGTGATGCAGTTACAAGGAACATCAGGCCTGAGTCCCACCACAGCCATTGATGCAGTAACCGGGCACATCAGGCCTGAGTCCCCTCATAGCCAGTGACCCAATACCAAGGCACATCAGGCCTGATACCCCACACAGCAAGTGATGCAGTACCAATGCACATCAGGGCTGAGTCCCACCACAGCCGCTAATGCAGTGCCAAGGCACATCAGGCCTGAGTCCCACAACAGCCACTGATGCAGTACCAAGGAACATCAGGCCTGAGTTCCTCCACAGCCACTGATACAGTACCAAGGAACATCAGGCCTGAGTCCCCCACAGGCACGGATGTAGTACCAAGGCACATCAGGCCTGAGTCCCATGACAGTCAGTGATGCAATACCAAGGCACATCAGGCCTAATTCCCCACACAGCCAGTGACAAAATATCGAGGCACATCAGGCCCGATTCTCCGCACAGCCAGTGATGTAATACCAAGGCACATCAGGCCTGATTCCCCCCCCCCCCCACAGCCACTGATGCAGTACCAAGGAACATCAGATCTGAGTCGCACCACAGCCACTGATGCAGGAGCACGGCACATCAGGGCTGAGTCCCACCACAGCCACTGATGTAGTACCAAGGAACATCAGGTCTGAGTCCCACCACAGCCACTCATGCAGTACCAAGGAACATCAGGCCTGAGTCCCACCACAGACACTGATGCAGTACCAAGGAACATCAGGCCTGAGTCCCACCACAGCCACTCATGCAGTACCAAGGAACATCAGGCCTGAGTCCCACCACAGACACTGATGCAGTACCAAGGCACATCAGGACTGAGTCCCACCACAGCCATTGATACAGTGTAAAGTCACATCAGCCTGTGTCTTACCACATCCACTAATACAGTGTAAAATCACATCATCCTGAGTCCCACCACAGCCACTGATGCAGTACCAAGGCACATCAGACCTGAGTCCCACCACAGCCACTGATGCAGTACCAAGGCACATCAGACCTGAGTCCCACCACAGCCACTGATGCAGTACCAAGGAACATCAGGCCTGAGTCCCACCACAGACACTGATGCAGTACCAAGGCACATCAGGACTGAGTCCCACCACAGCCACTGATGCTGTGTAAAGTCACATCAGCCTGTGTCTTACCACATCCACTAATACAGTGTAAAATCACATCATCCTGAGTCCCACCACAGCCACTGATGCAGTACCAAGGCACATCAGACCTGAGTCCCACCACAGCCACTGATGCAGTCCCAAAGAACATCAGGCCTGAGTTCAACCACTGCCACTGATCCAGAACCAAGGAACATCAGGCCTGAGTTCCACCACAGCCACTGATGCAGTACCAAGGCACATCAGGACTGAGTCCCACCACAGCCACTGATGCAGTGAAAAGTCACTTCAGCCTGAGTCTCACCACAGCTACTGATGCTGTGTAAAGTCACATCAGTCTGTGTCTTACCACATCCACTAATGCAGTGTAAAATCACATCATCCTGAGTCCCACCACAGCCACTGATGCAGTGAAAAGTCACATTAGCCTGAGTCCCACCACAGCCACTGACGCAGTACCAAAGAACATCAGGCCTGAGTTCAACCACAGCCACTGATGCAGTACCAAGGCACATCAGGACTGAGTCCCACACAGCCACTGATGCAGTGAAAAGTCAAATCAGCCTGAGTCCCACCACAGCCACTGATGCAGTGTAAAGTCACTTCAGTCTGAGTCTCACCACAGCTACTGATGCAGTGTAAAGTCACATCAACCTGAGTCTTACCACATCCACTGATGCAGTCTAAAGTCACATCAGCCTGAGTCCTACCACATCCACTAATGCAGTGTAAAATCACGTCATCCTGAGTCCCACCACAGCCACTGATGCAGTATTTTAAACACGTCAGCCTGAGTCCCACCACAGCCACTGATGCAGTGAAAAGTCACATCAGCCTGAGTCCCACCACAGCCACTGATGCAGTGAAAAGTCACATCAGCCTGAGTCCCACCACAGCCACTGATGCAGTACCAAGGCACATCAGCCTGTCTTACCACATCCACTAATACAGTGTAAAATCACATCATCCTGAGTCCCACCACAGCCACTGATGCAGTGAAAAGTCACATCAGCCTGAATCCCACCACAGCCATTGATGCAGTACCAAGGCACATCAGACCTGAGTCCCACCACAGACACTGATGCAGTACCAAAGAACATCAGGCCTGAGTTCAACCACTGCCACTGATCCAGCACCAAGGAACATCAGGCCTGAGTTCCACCACAGCCACTGATGCAGTACCAAGGCACATCAGGACTGAGTCCCACCACAGCCACTGATGCAGTGAAAAGTCACTTCAGCCTGAGTCTCACCACAGCTACTGATGCTGTGTAAAGTCACATCAGTCTGTGTCTTACCACATCCACTAATGCAGTGTAAAATCACATCATCCTGAGTCCCACCACAGCCACTGATGCAGTATAAAGTCACATCAGCCTGAGTCCCACCACAGCCACTGATGCAGTACCAAAGAACATCAGGCCTGAGTTCAACCACTGCCACTGATGCAGTACCAAGGAACATCAGGCCTGAGTTCCACCACAGCCACTGATACAGTACCAAGGCACATCAGGACTGAGTCTCACACAGCCACTGATGCAGTGAAAAGTCAAATCAGCCTGAGTCCCACCACAGCCACTGATGCAGTGTAAAGTCACTTCAGTCTGAGTCTCACCACAGCTACTGATGCAGTGTAAAGTCACATCAACCTGAGTCTTACCACATCCACTGATGCAGTCTAAAGTCACATCAGCCTGAGTCCTACCACATCCACTAATGCAGTATTTTAAACACATCAGCCTGAGTCCCACCACAGCCACTGATGCAGTGAAAAGTCACATCAGTCTGAGTCCCACCACAGCCACTGATGCAGTACCAAGGCACATCAGGCCTGAGTCCCACCACAGCCAGTGATGCAGTACCAAGGAACATCAGCCCTGAGTCCCACCACAGCCACTGATGCAGCACCAAGGAACATCAGGCCTGAGTCCACCACAGTCACTGATGTAGTACCAAGGCACATCAGGTCTGAATCCCACCACAGCCAGTGATGCAGTTACAAGGAACATCAGGCCTGAGTCCCGCCACAGCCATTGATGCAGTAACCGGGCACATCAGGCCTGATTCCTGCACACAGCCAGTAACACAATACCATGGCACATCAGCCTGATTCCCCACACAGCTAGTGATGCAGTACCAATGCACATCAGGGCTGACTCCCACCACAGCCACTAATGCAGTGCCAAGGCACATCAGGCCTGAGTCCCACCACAGCCACTGATGCAGTACCAAGGAACATCAGGCCTGAGTCCCCCACAGGCACGGATGTAGTACCAAGGCACATCAGGCCTGAGTCCCCCCACAGCCACTAATGCAGTACCAAGGCACATCAAGCCTAAGACCCATGACAGTCAGTGATGCAATACCAAGGCACATCAGGCCTAATTCCCCCCAACAGCTGGTGGCACAATACCAAGGCACATCAGGCCTGATTCCCCACACAGCCAGTGACACAATACCGAGGCACATGAGGCCTGATTCCCCCCACAACCAGTGATGCAGTACTAAGGCACATCAGGCCTGATTGCCCCCCACAGCCACTGATGCAGTAACAAGGCACATCAGGGCTGAGTCCCACCACAGCCTCTGATGCAGTACCAAGGAACATCAGGCCTGAGTCCCAAGACAGCCACTGATTCAGGAGCAAGGTACATCAGGGCTGAGTCCCATTACAGCCACTGATGCAGTACCAAGGAATATCAGGCCTGAGTCCCACCACAGACACTGATGCATTACCAAGGCACATCAGGACTGAGTCCCACCACAACCACTGATGCGGTGTAAAGCCACATCAGCCTGAGTCTCACCACAGCTACTGATGCAGTGTATAATCACATCAGCCTGAGTCTCACCACAACCACTGATACAGTGTAAAATCATGTCATCCTGAGTCCCACCACAGCCACTGATGCAGAACCAAGGAACATCAGGCCTGAGTCCTCCACAGGCATGGATGTAGTACCAAGGCACATCAGGCCTGAGTCCCTCCACAGCCACTAATGCAGTACCAAGTCACATCCGGTCTGAGTCCCACGACAGCTAGAGATGCAATGCCAAGGCACATCAGGCCTGATTCCCCACACAGCCAGTGACACAATACTGAGGCACATGAGGCCTGATTCCCCACACAGTCTGTGATGCAGTACAAGGCACATCAGGCCTGAGTTCCTCCACAGCCACTAATGCAGTATCAAGGCACATCAGGCCTGAGTCCCACCACAGCCACTGATGCAGTAACAAGGCACATCAGGACCGAGTACCATCACAGCCACTGATGCAGTACCAAGGAACATCAGGCCTGAGTCCCACCACAGCCACTGATGCAGTGTAAAGCCACATCAGCCTGAGTCTCACCACAGCTACTGATGTAGTGAAAAGTCACATCAGCCTGTGTCCCACCACATCCACTGATACTGTGCAAAGTCACATCATCCTGAGTCCCACCACAGTCACTGATGCAGTATAAAGTCACATCAGCTTGAGTCCCACCACAGTCACTGATGCAGTGAAAAGTCACATCATCCTGAGTCCCACCACAGCCACTGATGCAGTGTAAAGTCACATCAGCCTGAGTCTCACCACAGCCGCTAATGCAGCGTAAAGTCACATCAGCCTGTGTCCCACCACAACCACTGATGCAGTGTGAAGTCACATCAGCCAGAGTCCCACCACAGCTACTGATGCAGTAAAAAGGCACATCAGGCCCAAGTCCCACCACAGTAACAAGGAACATCTGGCATGAGTCACACCACAGCCACTTAAGCAGTAACTAGGAACATCAGGTCAGCATCACACCTGAACTGCTGGTTCAGTGACATAGTGCCTCAGTATTGTGGTCCACCAAGTGCCACAAAATCAGCTACATGTTTGTGTGACCCAGAATAACTGTGGAGTCACTGCCTCTCTTAAGATGAGGACAGTAATGGTAATACACCATACTGTATGGTGGAATGGGGTTGTGTATGGAAATCCATACACCGGAAAAAGTTGTTCTACTGCAGTAGTAACATCCTCACTAACGCAGAACAACTTTTCATTCTGCATTAGTGAGGATGTTATAATACAAGGGACTGCAGCAGACTTTGTGATTCATCCCTTGCTGTGCGAGAGTGGCGCGTGCGCGTGTGCTGGACAGCGGCAGTTGTGAATCGAGGGTGGTTGGCAGAACTGACTAGAAATATGGAAAAGTGAGTGGGTTTTTTTTTTCAGTCACCATACTCTATATAGAACAGTGTATGGTTACCGATAACTACTTGGCTATTCTGTCACCTCGCAGATGCAATTTCGACTTTTAGACCTCTCGAGCTTCGCTATCGAGGTCATCAGTCGGCATTGTATCCTCTCGGTGGAAGAATAGCCTTGTAGTGTATGGTTACCCATACACTATCCAATATATTGTCAACATTAATGGCTTTAATGGGAAAACATTGCATATAACATAACATGTAACATAACTTTGTCAGGGATGACAGCACTGCAAACCATGCAACACTTTCAGTGGAGCATGCTGCACTGATTGGCTGACATACTGAGCCTATAAAGACAAACTTAAACTCCTGGAGAGAGTCCAGAGGAGGGCAACCAAAATGATTTGGGGCTTGGGGGACAGGACCTATGGGGGAGGCTCAAAGAGCTAAATATGTACATACTGGAAGACAGGAGGGACCGTGGGGACATGACAGAGGTCTTCAGGTACATGAAGGGGGTAAACAGGGGAGGAGCAGTCAGGGTGCTTCGAAGGAAGGAGGGGGGGGCCACTAGAGGGCATGGGTGGAAGCTGGAAGGGGAGATTCAGGGAGAAAGGAAGAGGTGCTACTTCACTGAGAGGGTGGTGGAGCCATGGAATTTGCTGCCTAGGGGGCTGGTGGAGGCAGAGATGGTGGAGGGGTTCAAGAGGGGGTGGGACAGGTACAGGGGAAGGGTTCTGGAAGCAAAATCTAATGCAGAGAGAATATCTGGGACTGGGAAGGGAGAAGCCAGAGAAGGCGAGTGGGGCAGCAAGGTCAGCTCCCAGGGTGGGGGCTGACCAAACGAGCAGATGCGAAAGACCATTAGGCCTATTCTGCTGGCATTTTAGTATGTTAGTATAACTCTTGAAAGTACAGTATGTGGAGTGATAAACACAGCTTTTAAAAATCACACAGGTATCTATCTGACATATAAAGCATGATCAGCTGACAACTTCAACTGTGTTGTGAATATTGGGAGAATAACCATGAATGTCTGGTCACCACAACTAGTAATGGAACAAAACTAACAGCAGCTTTTCTCATTACCACTGTCAAGACAGTAATGATTTCAGCACACAGGAATTATCAGTAACACAATAACAGACAGAAAGCCACAGATAGCAGTGCAATATTTTCCTGAGGTCACTGCCCAAGACTGTGAGTGGTTCTGCACGTTTCACAATTCAAAATTGGCATCCACACTCAGCAGTCTGTGGAAAACGGGTGTGCAGATGTTTATGAAGTCAGCTTATTAATAGTAGCCCTTCAATTAAGAAAACACTCATCAGTAGCACGGACAAGCCTGTCCTGAGTATTTCTTTCCCTTTCTGTGTCTGCACTACTGGGTTCTCTAGGAGCAATTAGTAACTCTAGCAAGGCTTGAATCTTGTGTACTGGCTTGCTAGTAGCTCTTCCCTTGGGGGTCTCTCAACAGGCGCTATGTTTTTTGATATACTGGGGTTTTCAAGAGGAAACCTATTTTGCAGATGTCCCTGTTTCATATCAATTATGGACAGCAACAAATCATCCACACATTTGTATGTTTTATTCTCTACAGTTGGTTTAGCAACCCATTGCTGGCTGTGCTTGGAGAAAAACAATTTATGCTGTGGTTGTCCCTTGCATTCACCACTCTTTTATCACTGCCTGCTTCAAATTACAGTTCTCACTGTAGTCCAGCAAGGTCAGTTGACTGCGACACTGCACACTCATGAAGAGAAATGCTGCTTCTTGGGGCAGTATTTGTTCAGTAGGGAATGAAGCACATCTAGGTTTCTGGTGTGACAGAATTTACCTACAGTGAATATCCTTCAGGAGCCTTGCATCTATCACTATCGATCGAACAGCCTCATATGCCAGTTCCCTTTTTTTCAGCCATAAGATATTTTTGATATACTCTCTGGACAATGGTGGATGCTCACATTTATGAAACTCTAACCCAACTGTCCATGAGTGGTTATTTATAGTATTCTCCAAAACTGATACCCACTTCTCCCTGGACTAAACTGAGTTTCCAGAACTTGTTGCACCACACCACCACAAATGATTCATTATGGATCTTATCCAATGTGTTAATGCCTAACACTGTTTCTGTTTTGACTTGGTACATAGTTTTTTGATAATAGATATGGCGATGTGTCAGACATCAAACTGATGTTCCATGTTTGGAAACATTTCACCTTTGGATATAAGGCTTGAAATCCGAGGATGTCAATTAGTTGTGATGACCTTAACGTGCAAGCCACCATCTACTATAATATTCATGGCTCTGACAAAGTTTTCCTTCTCCATTGTATTAGAATTCATAACTTCGGACACCAGAATCAGCTTTAATTCCACAACTTTCCTAGACTCATGATCCATAATGATGTACTTACAATACATAGCTGAATGACCAGGTGAATCGCACCTGCCGTCACCCATAACCATTGACTCCTTTCCACCCAATGCGGACCAGTTGGCTTGCTTGTATGTCTGCCATGTGTGACTGACAACTGAAAATAGATACTTGTTCTGTACATCAACGTATTGTAACTCAGGCATTAATGGGACGTGCAGAAATTGGAGAAACTGAGAAATGCGCCTATAGGTATTGCCACTAAACAGGATGCAGGTGCTCAGCAAAAGATTAACTGCCCACATCTTACCCAACATTGGCTGTGACCACCAAAAGAATGTGTGTGAATTCGCACAACAGAAATTCACAACAATCATCATACCATGGCTATACGTTTTGCTGATTAGTAGTGGCAGCTGGTACAGTTGACAGAGCAGCAGCTGGAATGGGGAGAACAGGGAGGACCAAAACGTTAAGTACTGTACATTGATTCCGTTACAGTGGGAGGGCTAAAAGCCCAAGGTTCATTGCGGGGGATAGCTCCTCCCACATCCACTACTTAAACTCAGCACTTGTGTTGCTCCGCCTCAAGCTTTTAGAAATCATGCTGGGTGGAGTAACCGTACGTAGGCGCACGGCCTTCTGTATGCCTTGCTCCTTGCTTGTTTACCCTCCCATTTGCTCCATGGCCCAGCCTTCCTCTCACTCACTGGGTCCTCTCCCTCAGCTGCCCATCCAGTTGCTTGTTACTTGTTCCTCTTGCAACCCTGAACACATGGCAACACTGCACTCATATTGCTCTGTCTGCTGCCGGGCTTTGCTGGCTGGCCCTTCTTGACCTAGCTCTGCCAGAAATCACCACTTGTTCCTGCTTGCAGTAATTTCACAGCCACCACACTCAGCTCTCCCTTTCTAGCCTTGGGGGTTCAGCAATTTAGCATTTTACCTCCTGGTTTCACCATGCCACCCAGCGTTCCAATGTCCCGCCCACCTGGTGGACCAGGCACTACAGTTGTAAGCTCCGCACTGCCTTTTTTTTTTTTACTTACGCTTACTGGTACCATGTCCACCTGTGTCCCATCTCCTGGCTTGGTGCACCAGAGCCCGACTGTCTGCTTCCAATCAGCCTTCAGTCCTAAACTTCAGAGCGGGCCATCTTATAGCAGCTGCTGTTTGGACTGCAATCTGTTGTGTTGCATGTTGCCATGTTTTGCTACTTTGCCGGCTCCACTGCTTCTTCTTACTGGTGCTTCTGGAATGTGACGTCACCGCCGTGAATGGCATCTTGCTGTGCAGCGCTCCTCTGGTGCTCTGTTTTGGGTGCCCATTGCCCGTTTGCTGCTCTGAGATTTGGATGTCCCCTACTCTCTGCATTCGTGGGACTTTGCTGTTGCTGACTTGTTCTATGTGACCTCTGGTGTCCCTCCAATTTTGTCCTCACTGCCCTTTTTGGCCCCATGCTGCTGGAATTCTGGACTGAACACTGTTGTACTGCCACCCAGCCCTCCCATACCTGCTCCCCCTTGTACTGCTTCCTTGGCATTTGCATACAGTTCAGTTCCTGACCATCCTCTTTTGGACTGCCTCTGCACCCACTGCTGTGCATATCCTGGACTTTGCACCCCATTTGGACCACTTTGCCTCCCGTTCCTATGTCTGGACCTGTGCATTTCAAGACTCATTTGTTTCTGCTGGTGCATACTATTCCTACAGATGTTCTGAGGATTTGCCACTGTTCACCTCTGTTCTACCTTCAGCATGGTTTGCCACCTCCATCTGCATCATTTGTGCCCTACCTGACTCGCCTTTGGCTCCATTCCAGACTTGGTGTTGTGCGACGATGGGCTTGCCCCATCCACTGGGGATGGGAGACCCTGTCTTCTGCTACAATTCATAGTGTAGCCCGACACCTGCTGACCTACATGGGGGTCCCATACCACTACACCTTATCACTCCATTGCTTGGGGTGGGACCCATCCATCCTGGCGTGTTGTCATACCCTTGGGCCTATGTGGAGGTCTTGTTCCATTCCATCTTGGGTCCTCCTGGACAGATCATCATTGCTAACCTACATGATGGTTACTTCGCCTACACTTCCTCATTTTGCCTTTGTGGGAATTCCTATTCCATTGCTTCGTGATGCCCCTTTCACCGGATTTTTGCTTTGCTGCAGCTTATCTCATTCGATTACCTTTGATGGTGCTCCCATTCTATCCCATCCTACTGCCTATGGCAACTACACCATCAAGTGATCTGTCGCTTGACTCGGGGGTGGGTCCATCTGACACTCCTGCTCCTCCATCTGCTGTTACTGTCCTTCAAAGTTGGCAGTCCCTAGTATCCTGGTATATGTCTATACCTTCAACCTACGTGGAGGTCTCATTCAGTGCCATCTTGGGTCCTCCGTGAAGGACCTTCATCGCTGACCTACATGGAAGTCTTCTTGCACACTCCTACTGACCCAACAGTCTCCATCCCTAGCTCTGCCTCTGGGGTATTGAGCGAAGGCGTGCTTCCATGGCCGCCTTGGATGAGAGTCCTTGTCTCCAACTTCATTCTCTACTCATTCCACTTCATTCAACTCCTTGAGAAGTCTCCATCTCTAGCTCTACCTTGGTGGCATCGAGCGAAGGCTTGACCTTCCCACCCGCCTGTGATGGGAGTCTGTTCCTTGTAACCATTCCTCCCTTCCATCCATCATCTACCTGCTTTGGATCCCCTCAATGCTGACTCCTGCTCCAACATCAGCTTGGCTTCCTTGCCTTCGGCCTGGCTCTGGATAGCCTACTGGGCTTCCTCCTTTAGTACTCCTTTTGGGGCCTTCAAGTGTGCCACAGTCTAGTGCTCAACCGTCCATCGATTTCATTCCCTGAATCCATCCTCATTTCAGGCTTTCAGTACCAGAATATGACTCATCAACCCAACCAGAAATAATTCTTATAAGTTGCCCGGAGGATGGGCAGGTCAATAGCTTTGGGTCCTCAGAGGTTTCCCCCAAAAGGGTTTTTTCCTCTCCTGCATGCTACTGGTCACACTCTCCAGAGCTGGAGGAGGTACTGTCAAACCGGTAACAATCTATTTTGGACCTTCTATTACCTACACCTACCCAGAATTCCTATTAAGGGTGGGAATAGAGAAAGGCCAAATTCCAAGTCATAACCTTCAAGTTCAAAAATATACAGAAGCACTACGCTATGCACCACACATTGAATGGGAGGGCTAAAATCCTGAGGTTCAATGGGGGGGAATGGCTCCTCCCACATCCTCTACTTAAACTCAGCACTTCCACTGCTCTGCTTTGAGTGTTTTGAAATCACCCACCATCCTCCCTGGCCTCCTCCTCCTCCTCTGGCACTCCTATCTCACCCTTGCCACTAGGCCTTCTATTCCTTACACCTACCCAGCATTCCTATCAAGGGTGGGAATAGAGAAAGGTCAGATTCCAAGTTATAACCTTAAAATTCATAACCTTCAAGTTCATAAGTTTACACAAGCACTACACTATGCACTACACATTAAAGTGTGGCTTCAGACTGGATAAATGAGTCTTCACCAGAGATACCATCCTCGCTGTCATTATCTGAATCATTGGACAATCCTGGTGAAAACATGGAGATGCCACTTTCATCGACAGTGCTTGCAGCAGAGGACAAGAATGAACAGGATTATTAACTCATGACTGTGTTTTCTGTGTATACTTCTTTGGTGTTGAAGTGCACGTTGGCTGTGGCATTGAAACACTGACTTTGTGAGACGTTGCCATGTTTACAGGTACTCTCTGCATCATTCAAACTCTGTTATACCAAATACAGTTTTGAGTACAGATGGTCTTTGTTTACAGACTCTGGTGTTTCAGGCCACTGACATGCAAAGTCTTGCATGGATGGTTGATACTGTGCAGCAACTGAAACCATTTGCATGACTTTCAATCCAAATCCCAGTGAAGATTCCAGGGAATGGCACTGTGCTGAGGTATTGGGACCATCAATCCTCTTACGCTGAAATACATAACAGTATATCAGTTACATGAATAGGCATGACTGGGTGCTAGTGCTTAGTTCTGCAAACAGTAGGAGCATTGCATTGATTTCACATACTTTCTTGAAGTTACTGTGTGGCAAACGACATTCTGAAGGATGTAAGACACATCTGATAGATGGAACAGCGTCTTCGTTTAGGCATTAAATGGATTATCAGGATCTATGGGGGAAGGTGGAGAAACTTTAACATATATGCAGTATGTGAACATTGTGACAATGTGTATAACAGTGACAGTACTGTGATCATGATGTGTGTATGTGGCAGTGACAAATTTAACATGGAAAGGGTACAACATGTTAAAAAAGAGGTGACACAATGACCAGTTGTACACTTGGTGTACAGTGAGGAAACTGTTACTATATGGATGTCTGTTCCTGGCACACATTGGATACTGTTCCTGGTCTTGACACATCACCTGAGAAAGACATACAGTCAGGATTCAGTATATGTAAAGACCACAATTAAGATGCTATTCAAGTCACTGTCATACACACATGAAAGGTTGTTAACATAAACATGTAAATTGAAGAAGTATACAAATGTAGTGAAAAGACAGACAGATTACAAAATAATTACCAAAAACAGGACACTTACAGGCATACTGAAAGGCAATCTAGCCTTCCTTTACTTCTGTTATGCTAGACCATGGGAATTCAAGGTGCAAGACACAAAGTAGTACTTCATCGAGAGGGTGGTGAACACACAGAATTGTAGGATGACACTCATTAAGTTGTTATTTTCCATAGAAAGTGTGAAAGATTACTATTTCAAGGTCCTCCCGCACTCATACATATAGTCATAGAACTAATGAACACTATGGTGACAGTCTGAGACATTTGACAGTACATGCGTAATATGCAGTTGATAGACTGAATTAGCAGCACTTACCCCAAGATTTGTCAGGACATAAACCACATCCACCTCAAGTGGTGAATGTGGGATACCAATGTATACAGTGTCATGTGGAGATGAGAATCGTGGGGGACAAGACAGAGGAATGGTGCTGGAGGTAGAGGAGGTGAACTCTCTGGCCACCAGCAGTGGTGCAGCACAGTCATACAGACATGCCATGAAGATGATGGAGATTACACGGTCATGAACACAATCCACAGACTAAGTGATCACTGCTGTCAATGAAGCATCCCAGGTGAAAAGCAAGTGTACTGTATTTTTGGGTGTTGTGCAATAATAAGGAGCAGTCCTTGCTGGTGGATGCAGTTAATGAAATATGACTTCAAAAATGTTTTAATCTGTCTTGCTCTGTGTGTGTCCCCGTGTGAAGCAACTGCATGGCAAAACCATGGCTAGCAGCAAGAACCATGACATGGAGCTCCACTGGACAAAACCTGTACCACCACGACAAGTTCCCAACACATGGGCAGTGGTACAAAGAAGCTTGTGGTGAGGGATCTCAACAAGTATAGTTTCCTGAAGGAGGGAGGGGGCCATGATACATATACATATGTACTTTACAGAGGGTAATAGTAAACGAAGTCTACTCCGAAGACTGGGGGGTTTACTAGCGGAGTACTGCAGGGTTCAGTACTGGCACCTGTCATTTTTAATGTCTTTATAAGTGACATTGCAGAGGGACTGGAAGGAAAAGTATGCTTCTTTGCAGATGACACAAAGATCTGCAACCGGGTTGATACAAAAGGGAGGATGGAAAGGATGAGAAGGGACTTGGCAAGGATGGAGGAATGTTCAAAAGTATGGCAGTTTAAATTCAGTGCAAAGAAGTGCAAAGTAATGCACCTGGGAAACAAAAAACCAGGGGAAGAGTACACAATGGGGGCTACTAATAACAACAAAAATGGAAAGGGACCTGAGTTTAGTCATATCAGATGACCTAAAGGTAAGCAAGCAGTGTGAGAAGGCAGTAAGGAGAGCTGGGGTATACTGGGATGTGTAGGGAGAGGCATCACCAGTAGAAAACTGGAAGTTGTTATCCCTCTGTACAGACAGTTGGTGAGACCCCATCTGGAGTACTGCATGCAGTTCTGGAGACCCCATCTCCACAAGGACATAGACAGGATGGAGGCAGTCCAGAGGAGGGCAACTAAAATGGTGCAGGGTCTGCACCTGAAGCCATTCGAAGAGAGACCAAAGGAGCTTAATATGTATACCCTCAAGGAAAGGAGGGAGAGGGGGGACATGAGAGAGACTTTCAAGTACCTCATGGGAATCAACAAAGTTCAAGAGGATAGCATCTTTCAGAAAAAGAGATGTGCAAGAACAAGGGAGCGCGATTTGAACATAGAGGGGCGGACGGCTCAGGGGAAATGTGAGGAAGTATTTTTCATGGAGAGGGTGGTAGATGCATGGAACAGCCTTCCTGAGGAGGTCATGGGGTCAGAAACCATGGGACAGACATAAGTAGACTGTTGGTTAACTAGGATCTGCAGCTTATCCAATAGGTAGGGAAATGGGCAGACTGGGTGGGCCAAGCAGTCCTTATCTGCTGTCAAAGTCTATGTTTCTGTGTTTCTTTGCAGGGTTAGGAAGAGAACATGTGGCAGACTTGGTGGCAAGCAGTGTCACCACAACAAGATCCTACCATTTGGCCACCGGTAAAAATAATAACAGGCTAAGGGATATCAATATATATATATATACATATATATATATAGATAGATAGATAGATATAGTGTCCTGAACAGCAGAGGGGGGCTATGATACAGGCATCTGTATTTGGTGGGATTAGGAAGAGAACATGTGATCATATCTAGCCTCCGATCTCTCGGCTGTCAAAAAGCATCAAATTCTATGCTTCTATCAATTCTAGTGGGGGTAGGAGGAAGTAGGCTTTTGGTTAACTAGGATCTGTAGCTTATCCTTTAGGTAGGGAAATGGGCAGACTAGGTGGGCCAAGCGTTCCTTATCTGCCATCAAATTCTGTTTCTATGTTTTTTTCCTCTACCCCTCATTGCCTCCTGCGCTGTTCCCCCTGCATTTGCATCATAGTATTTAAACACTGCCATGCCTGTGGCATATTTTGCCATTTTAGCAATTGTGTTCTTTTGTCTCACAGTGTTTTCACTGTGCCATTAGTAAATGTCTACTGTGTTACATTAGTAATGTGTTATCTCCATTATAAACTCCTATTGTTCTTAACTGTATTGTAACACATTTTTTACCTCTATTGTAATGTCTTTGTACCCGGGTCGCACCTGGAAACGAGCCTCGGCTCAGTGTGCCTTTCCCGGTCATGAATTTTTAAATAAATAAAAAAAGAATATCTGCCCCTTTCTTCATGTGCTAGTATGAATACTCTAAGTATGATATGTAAAAATGATGTAACCTAAAGGGGTTCTCTGCCTACTCTGTCACCCATGGTACCCAGTGATTCCTTCGCTAAGCAGAAATTTGTCCAGGCTTACCTTGAGAGCCTGCACTGTTTTCCCCCAGCTTTCTTATCTCCTACTATGGTCTGTTCCCATCTTCAGGAGAGTCTTCCACCCTGTCCAACTTAGTGTTATCGGCAAACTTAAGCAGCCTGCTGGACCTCCCACCTTCCAAATCATCACTGAAAATGTTAAACAGCGGTAGCCGCAGCACAAATCCAAGTGCTACCATGGAGTGCTCCTCTCCTCTTGAAGTGGCCCCCATCCACCACAACTCTGTGCATTTCCTTACCCCAAGACAGTTAGAAATCCACCTTGTGTACCACACAAGTGTACTTTACCCAGAAACGTTTTACGCAACACAGTGTCAAAGGCCTGAAGAAGTACAAACATTTTACGTCAACAGAAGCACCCCTATCCACCTCCCTGGAACCCTGAAAAAGAAAGTGATCAGGTTGGTTTGGCATCATCCCCCACCTCATAAGGCCATTCTGAGAGGGGACAAGGACCTTAGCCTCAACCAAGTGCTCCATGATCCTGTGCATGACAGTGGATTCTGGAACCTTGACAAACACTGAAGTCAGATCGAATGCCCTGTAGTTGTGGGTCAGTCCATGCCCCCTGCTGGACTGTGGGGACATTGACCACTGTGGCTGGATTGTCATCAGTACTTCTCACCATCCACAAGAGCCTAACCCTAAATTTGGTGCACTTAACTGGAACAAAGCAAGCATACTGCTTGCTGCTTTTAGAGAGATCAACATGAAGATGATTCTATCTATCTTCCATTACCATGACATTGTATATAGCACTGCTCCCAGTTACACCCTTGCCAGGCTGGATACCCATGTTTCACTCCTTTTCCTGCTTTTATCTGGATTGCCTGCTCAGTAGGAACACAGTTCCCTGTATTCCTACCTCTTCATGCCTTCCCTTGATGCAAGCGCATAGCTCATTGTAACACCTTCTTCTCCGAATTCTGGCTGTGCTCCCTCCACCCCCTTTCCTCCCTCCTCACCTCCTTCCACCTACTACTCCCATCACAGCTCTGACATCTTCCCTCTCACTTTACCCCAATCAAATTCTGTACTGGTCAAGTGGCTTTCTCCTCCTGTGTCCCCAGACTTTGGAGCACCCTTCCTGTTGCTATATGCCATGCTTCCTCTTCACTGTCACTAAAGTCCCCCCTGTACAACTTCACTACTTACTCCCGCAGTTGCTGCTAATCCTTGGCTAATCTCACTGCTCATCCCTCTATATTATTCCCTCTCTGTACTGCCCAGGTTTATTTGTCCAATTCTCCCTCTGACTAGTCCCCCCAGTGTACTTGCAAACTTCCTTCCCTAACTCACTTTGCTGCCAGTTGCGCTTTGCAGAACAGTTGCTATTGATATGACACGGTTTGCACCACCAAAATTTGTGATTTCTCTCAATTGTGTACTGCATAATGTTTACTTTTCATAAGTATTATTATTGCTTTAATATTGGAACATTAATGATGAATCTTATTACTGCACTCTCCACATCCCCGTCACCCCAGGACACATCTAGAAATGAGCTGTTATCTCTGTATGGGTTTTCTGTTGAAACTCTAGAAATAAATATTTGTAACACCAGGATCATGGTTTAATAAGCACTAAGCTGTGCCCAAACCTAGGCCACCCATACGACCCTTGACCAACTGCACCCTCTGCTTAGATACAGATCACCCCCTGCTGTGGCTTGAACATGCTCCTACACTAACCAGCACACTCTGCACCCTTTTTTAACCCGTATGGACCACCCAGGGTAGCCCAAGACCAGGCTCCTCTGGCTGTGGTCCTCCTTTTCCAGCACATGGACCTACCAGGGAATGTACATACCACATCCCTCAATGACCGTATGTTTGACAACCTTACCCACATGGTCCACCCAAGGGACCCCTGGAACACGCTTCCCCTACCCACCAGGAAAGTTCTCCTACCTGTACAACAGAGTGGATCCCCTGGAACTGGCTTCCAAGCTATTTTTTCTCTTTTCTCCCCACCCAGACAACTACTAGGACCCCCATTGCATGACTATGACAGCCACTTCTCTTTTCGTCCACACAGACACCTCATCTGACCCCTTGACCAGCATCCAACAGACACCTCCCCCCACCCAAAACATTCTTTGGACCACAGGAGATGCCTCCCCCACCCATATCCCCCTTTCCTTACAATAGACCCAGTCCTTGAACACCTGTACTGGCTCCCCTCACCTACCCCCTCCTTCTTCTCTACTTGGATGACAGCTATTAGCACTAGACCAGCTTCCCTTGATACCTCCCTACTCTTCTGTTGTGTGAACCACCCTTTGTACACAGACCAGATGCCAACAACCACCTATCACTTTTTTCCACCACCATACCAGAACTCGGACCCATGGACCAGCTTCTGCCACCTACGTCCATCTTCTTCAATAAACTGAATGCACTTGAACCCCTGAACTGGCTTCCCTCACCTGCCGATCTCCCACCGTGGGGCAACCAGCCTTTAAAAAAGCATACGCACAATGCTCGAACATGAGAAGTATAGGCCTGAGGTCTGGAGGCTGCCATCCCTACTCCAGATATTTTTTTGTGGAGTTGGTGCATTCTGTTGCTTTTGAAGGGTTATTTGAAACATAAATTGTCAACCTGCTAACCAGTTCTCCATGACCAGTATGTTGCTCTTTACCCCCCCACCCCAGAGTCACCACAGCCCAGTATGTTGCCCAAGCCACTATCCCTATAGCCCAGCCTCCTGCTCCACTGCGAGGTCCCTGTCCCACTATGAGCACAGCAAGGTGCCCCATAGGTCCCATCCATAGAATTAGCATCCCTCCCCCCAGCACAGCAGGTTGCGGCCTAGCCTCTTCACCATGGTCTCCAGCCTCCCAGCACAGCATCATGTGATAAGGAATATCAAGGGGAAAGGGGCCATGATAAAGACATATGTACTTATGGGGGGGGTTTAGGAAGAGGACATGTGGCAGCATTGGTGAAAAGTAGTGCTACTACAACAAGGTCCTACCACATGGGCACTGGTAGCCATTAACAGAAAATAAGGGACAGAAAGAAATGTACATTGTCTGGAGGATAGGAGGGTGGGTGGGTGGTGCAATATGATACCAACATATAACTACTTTGGGGGTAGTTACAGTATGGTTGCTGTTTTGACAGAAATAACAAGCATTTGTCAATGCCGAATGTTGCTTGCTTGTATGTGCTGTGTAGGTATTTGGAAGTCAGTGGAGTGCAAATATTAAAAATTTGCAAACCTACGAGCATGCGTAGGAACTGCGCAACGCACGCTCATGAAACAGTCATTTTTAGGAAGTTTGTGACCAAATTTACAACATAGTTATTTTAAGACCTCTGCTCATGAACAGTGTCACTGTGATTTTCTTAATGTGTCCCATACATTGATTTCGCACACCGACTGTGCCATTGTGCACTAGATGGGCGGAAACATGTTATGGGCGAGATGTGAAAAATGACAGCTGTACTGCTCATAAGGAGGTGTGGTAAAATGGCAATGTTGGAAATCTGGGGTAATATTGAACATTGCGAACTTACGACGCGTGCGTATGCGTAGGAAATGCGCAACGCAGGCTCGTAAAACAGTAATTTTTAGGAATTTTGTCACCAAATTTTCAACATAGCCATTTTAAGACCTCTGCTCATGAACAGTGTCACTGTGATTTTCTTAATGTGTCCCATACATTGATTTCGTACACCGACTGCGCCTTTGTGCGCTCCATGGGCGGACACATGTTTTGGGCGAGATGTGAAAAATGACAGCTATACTGCTTATAAGGAGGTGTGGTAAAATGACAATGTTGAAAATCTGGAGTGAAAATATTGAAAATTCGCGAACTTACGAGCGTGCATAGGAAGTGCGCAACGCAGGCTCGTAAAACAGTCATTTTTAGGAATTTTCTCACCAAATTTTCAACATAGCCATTTTAAGACCTCTGCTCATGAACAGTGTCACTGTGATTTTCTTAATGTGTCCCATACATTGATTTCGTACACCAACTCGCCATTGTGCGCTACATGGGCGAAACACGTTTTGGGCGAGATGTGAAAATGACAGCTGTACTGCTCATAAGAAGGTGTGGCAAAAGACAATGTTGAAAATCTGGAGTGAAAATATTGAAAATTCGCAAACTTACGAGAGTGCGTGGAACCGCGCAACACACGCTCATAAAACAGTCGGTTTTTAGAATTTTTCAATTAAATTTTCAACATAGGCTTTTTGAGAGGCCACCTTATGAACACTAGCAGTGTCGCTCGTTAATCGGGTGCGAAAGGTGATTTACGAGTGACTGCAAAATCACCCCTTCGCCCACTAACATGACAGTGCAAGAATTCATGAGGAGGGGTCCCAAAACCCCATGTTGAAAATTTGGTGCAAAATTCAAAAATTGCCTGAGATATGCAACAAAGTTGGAAAACCCTATCTATCCCATTATACAGCTTACGGCAATTCCTCAGTTAGCGGTCAGTTTCAAAAGTGCAGGCGTCTTCCGGTCCTCCGATGATCATCGCCCGAGCTCGGAGGTAAGTATGGGGTGGGGGTGTGGGGAGGCAGGGTGCGCAGTGGGTGGGTGCGGGTTGTGGGGGCAGGAGACTGCAGGGACCGCTTTTTATTTACAGTTCTTTTGTTTGTTTTAAAAGACGACGGATGTTTGCCACGCTGGGGTGGGCTCCCAGTGTGGCAGCTGAAAAAACTGTTTGGGGGAGTTGGAGCCGACAGGGGATTGGGCACCCCGTTGTATAACAAGCTTTGCCACGCTGGGTGGGCTTCCAGCGTGGCACCGTGTACTGGCGGGAGGAACAGGGAGCCGATGGGGATTGGGCACCTGTCAGCTATACGATGAGTTGCCATGCTGGGTGGGCACCAGCATGGCATTTGCAACTGTGTGTTTGGGAAGCGCCTTTGGCCGATGGGGATTGGGCACCCGACGGGCTATACAGTGTGGGAGGGGTGAGCACAGCAGTGTGTGTGTGTGTGTGTAGGGGGAGCGCACATGAGCAGGCGATATCTTATCGCTGCTCACTGAAGCGTAGCTCCCCCTTTCAACTGTACTCCACTGCATTTTGGAGCTGTCATAGACAGCTCCAGCATGCATTGGAGAACTGGGGCCGCTCCTGCAAACACACTGACTGAATTGGAAGAGGGCTGCCACACCTCCGAAAACTCGGATGATGGCACTATGTTTCTTGCACATGCGTGCAAGCAACATAAAAATGCACATAAGCAACATGGCATAACATGAACCTGAAAGGGGTGAATTACAGTGGGAATTGTATGTAGTTATTATTGACAGATACAGTGAAGGACACCAGGAACAGTCTTCATTGGTAGGTGGTGGTGTCAAACAGACTGCAGTGGTTCAAGCATGCATGTGAAAGGTGAACAGGATTCTGAGGTACTCTAGCACTGAGATAAGTTATTGTCTGCAGTGAAGGTAGGGCAATTATAAAAATAGCCTGTGTGTGCCCTGCTGTAGATACAGGCAAAGAAAATGTAACTCAATACAAGGTTATAACGTTGCTATTGGAACTTGTCTTGCTCTGACTTAATGAAAAAAGAATTGTCACTTACTCTTCCGAACCTGAGCCAAGGGGATATGGAAATCATTGTCAGTAAAATGATCAGAGCACACCACATTATGCTGAGTTGGTGAAAAGGTGTCTATGTCTGTATCGTCCCGATTCAGAAAAAAAAAACATTTTCTCTGTAGATCGTCTGTCACTGGGATGCAGTGACACATCTGCGTATGGCCATTGTTAATTCTGCCACTGGTGTTGGGACACCCAGATACCATACAGGTTGGCATGGCAAGCAGAATACAGTCTAAATCCGTTGTGTGGTACAATTATGTTCCTTGAACAGAAAAAAAAGTCAGGCAAAACTGTAAAATTAGAAACATAGAAACATAGAAAGATAGACTTTGATGGCAGATAAGGACCACTTGGCCCACCCAGTCTGCCCATTTCCCTACCTATTGGATAAGCTGCAGATTCTAGTTAACCAACAGCCTATTTCCTGCAACCCCCCCACTATAATTGCCTTATGCCTGTCCCATGCATGTTTGAATTCCCCCACTGTTTTAGACCCCACAACCTCTCCAGGAAGGCGGTTCCATGCGTCCACCACTCTCTTGGTGAAAAAGAATGTCCTCACATTACCCCTGAGCCATCCCCCCTCTAACTTTGAATTGTGCCCCCTTGTTCTTACACATCTCTTTTTCTGAAAGATGCTACCCTCCTGGACAAATTAAATCAATTCAGGCTAATGTGACCTGATACTGAAATTATGCCACAGCACTTTCAGTAGTAGCCCCAAGGACAAATGGGAGATGAATAGTAATAGGGAAGTAAGCAATGAGCGGGAAAACTGTTACAGGCATTTCACGTTAACTGACAGCACCTTTGAATGAGCACAGCTGCCTGGTGCACATGACTGCTACCTGGCATCCACACGCATGCATTCCATGAGGTTGTGCATCACTCAGCATTCCACTGTGCACACACAGATCCCAGAATGCAATGCTCAGCACGTCATGACACCAAAGGGACGGCCGTGCTGAAAACAAATAAGAAACATGGTACCTGAGGCTAGCCTGCAAGTGCAGCAGAAGTGCTTCTGCCTGCAGTGCCAACGACCGGGGCTTGGGAGCAGACCTGAGACGTCAGAGGGTCGGCTGAGGGGAGCAAAGGCTGAGTATCCTAGGGACTGCTTGCCTTCTCCAGGGAGGGAGGAACTTGGTTCTCAGCTCATACCAACCCCATACATTGGCTGGGGATATGGCAGCCCCCCCCCCAAATACCTCTGACTCCCTTACCTGAGTCCATATCCTCAACCTGGATACTCCCTTTGTCTGTCTGAGCTTTCCTCCTGTTTTACCGACCCTGGACCCCCACCTGCCATCCCTTGCTGCCTCCCCAGCTCCCTCCATCTCCCTCCCCTCCATACTCTCCCAACAATTCCCCATTCTCCCCCCTAAATATTCTCCTCCTCCTAATCCCTTTCTCCCTTTCTCGCTGTCTCTCTCTCTCTCTCTCCTCCTCCTCTCTTTGTCTCTCTCTCTCTCTCTCTAATCTACCCCTCGTTCACACTCTCCCCCCTTTCTTTCTCCTACCCTTTCCAATACTTTACCTTGACAGGCCATCCTGGGGCATCTATGCCATACGTTGCTAATTGGGAATCTCCTCCCGCTGTTAAATTTGAGTTGTCTAGGTTACTGAAATGTATTACTTATCTATTTTCTGTATTACATAGTAATCTTCTGTTTTGTGTTAACTGTTAAGTTTTCGTTATGTCTCTGCTGTTTTACATCCTGCCGTGGAACCTTTGTAAAAGAGTGTAGACTCAAAGGGTGCATCTGAATTACCAAATAAATAAATAGGCCCGGGACCACACTGAAAATCGGACGTGGCAGGGACCAGCAGACCTCTGTACATCGGGGTCAGGAATGTATCCAACCATGTGCCGAGGTCATTGCATGACTGGCCCCACCATGGAGGGTGGGGTTGGGGGACACACAAGGGGAAAAAAATTTGGCATGAGTTCCATGACACCTGTAGCCCGGTTAGTGCTGGGACCTAGCTGACACAGGGGGGTCTCCCCCCGGCAATGATTGAGGGCCCAAAAAATACAAGCATAAAAAAAAAAAAAGAAACATTGCACCTGACACTTCAGATGTGCAGCTCAATCGCATGAAACAAGTCAGTTTACAACAACAGTGAGTACAACAGATAATTTCTTTTGACTTGCAATTTTACTGCTAAGGGGTATACAACCCTAAAACATGCTTATTTAAAGAAACCCACTGTTTTCCTTTAATAGTTTTGGACATTGCTGGACTTTTAAACTGTTTTTCATTTGTAATTTCACTCCTCATTCCTTCGGGGGTCTAAAATTTAATATCAGTTGGTGCTTAAGGCTGTTCAGCACTTCATGTTTATTGATTTGTATTCATGTAAAAGTGCAAAGTTTACTACAGTACTTTCCAAGTACTTAGTTTTGCTTCTGTTGATCTTGTAAGCAGCCTAATCTACATTGGGGGATTACACTAATGTGTTTGAATATGGAACAGTGCAGCCTTTTTCTTTAGTCTTCCCCTGGGAGGTAAAGACTTTGACACATATAGTTTGAATGGCTTTCTGTTTTATAGCCATGCTGCTCATGGACTCAAAACAGCGTAATTAATTCTATATAGGTAATTCTGAGTAGACTTTTTTTAATTTTAAGTGTTTATCCTTGTAGTCTGCCCTGACAGCCCCACTCTGATTGACCCACCAGCCCAGTCACCAAGCTTCTCTGGTACTTACATTCCTTCGGTGTCCTCTGCCACAGGACCTGTGAGGGATGCCCATTTGCCAATGTGCAGCCCGCAAGGGTCGATCATCATCCTGCTGTCGGGGGTTGTGTCCACTGATTTTCACCCTTGGGTACCATGGACATGCAATGGGTGCAATGTGCGAGCTCCACCTCCCCGGAGATGCCCCTGGTGCCCTGAACAAAGTCCATTCCCCCTACATGTGTAATGAGTGTGCTGCCACCCAGATACCTCCAGGTGGCAGACAAGCAGCGAGCCATGGCATCCCCCTCCCCAAGGGAGACGTGAGGTCCTACGGATATGCAACCCTCCTCCTGGCCAGCCCCCACGCAACCCACTCCATTCCTGAACCTGGGTCAATGGTGTGACAGGAGGTAAGTCGCTGAGAGCCTCAGCCATCAGTGACACTGGATTGGCTTAGCTCTGGATATACTTTACATGCAATTTCCCTCCAAAGCCGTACCTTAATGATATATTATGTTTAACCTGTATGTATTAAGAGCAGTGACATTCTCATGGTATACTTCTGAATTTGTATGCCCTATAGGAACAATGCACGAATGTGGGGAGGGTATGCACTAGAGGCATGTACCCAGCACGTGCAACTGCACATCCCTGGACAGGCGCACAGTGACCAGCATGCAAGAATGCTGGAAACCTCTGGGCATCTGTCTGCAGCCCCATCTCTCCAGTGCGCAGTTGCGTGGAGGGTGGATTGGAGGACACAAGCAGGCATCCAATCGGATACCCCTCCTGGTCTCCTAGTGGATCCCCTACTCCGTGTGAAGCAGAGGACAGTGGGACAACAATTTTCAAAATTACAGGCCAGTGTCCGAATGGCTGCCCACATTCCTCCCTACCTGCCCAGAGGGCTGGGGAGCACGGTAGGGGGAATTCTTTGACCCCCCCCAGCCAGCAGGTGTAACTGGGGAAGGGGCTGCACAACAGATACAGCAGGGTCCCAGCTGCTGTGTCCTGCACTGCCCTCTCCTGGCACTCTACACCTTTGTGAATAATAACACAAAGTGTGGGCATGCCCCAGACACGTCCTGGACTGTTCTCGTACGTATCTGTTTGAACAGTTGGAGGATCGAGTGCAGAAGAGGCACATACCCTTTCTGTAAATGCCGCCCGGGTTCTGCGGGACCCCCAGTGCAGCATTCCAACTTAGGATTGCCTACATGCAATCCACTTTTTCTTGCATAGACACCTATGTCTATACTTTTTGCTGCATATACATTCATAAAACAAAAACATATAGCAAAAAAAAAAGTAAAACTAAAGTCCTGCTCTTTGGCTCTAGGCCTAGAGTTCTCAAGCACATAAATTATCTCTTCCTTGCTACTGCTTATCATACCTACACTAAATGCTGGTCCAAGCCGCATAAGCCTCAGAAGTGTAATTCAATTGACTACAAAGTACAGCAACTGTCTCTTAAACTCCTACTCTTGATATCAGGAAGTGTCCACTCAAATTCTGACCCTGTCTCCTACAGTACAACAAAGCCTGCCAAAATGGAGGGGGGGCTCAAAATTGCTACCTTAAACATCTGCAGTCTCCTCCCAAAACTGGCCTCCCTTCAAATCTTTGCCAGCCAACACAACCCGGATATCCTTGCCATCATCGAAACTTAGCTGACACCTAATACTCCGGATCATGCCGTCTCTATACAAGACTACAAGATATTCAGGCTGGATAGGACCTCAAAAAGGGGTGGTGGATGTGCAATCTACATAAAGGACTACCTCACCTGTCTCCCTGGTTCTTATCCCACCACAGAAACCTCAGTGCAACTCCTCCCTATCAAGATACTACTTGGTGCCCAAAACAAAGTCCTCACGATTGCTGCTGTCTATATCCCACCAAAAGATCCTGATTCCGCCTACAGGCTGTCCTCGAGTTCGTAAGTACACAACCTTCTGACATCAAACTCCTTCTCCTTGGGGACTTTAATATAAATTGGCTTGCTCCTGATGCAGGGTCAAAACAAAGATGCCATCCTAGCAGCAAATTTAACACAAGTGGTAAACTCCCCTACCAGGAAAACTACAAATCAGGGACCAGCACCCTCATTGACTGGATCCTCACCAGCCACCCTCACCAGAGTAACCAATGTAAGTGTTCTCCTGACTCGCCCAGTGATCATCTCCAATAATATGTACCTGGACAAATAGGTTTCGTAAGCCGCCTCCAAAAACATCTATAGCCGAGTCCTACCTTATGGCACCTTACTCATCTCAAGACCTGTCTTAGGCAGATAGACTGGTCCTGATTTACAAAACTCAAGATGTTGACCTAGCCCTTGATTACTTTATTACTACTTTCAACACTGCCTGTGACACCTATGCACCAGTAAAAAAGCGCAAAATCAAAGCACTCCACAAATCCCTTGGCTCACAGCAAAGCTATTGGCACAACTCCAAAAGTAGGGATCACCTCTGGGCCACTGCAAGAGCTACTGGCACACTGTCGGACATTCAAAAGTATAAACAGGCTCGCAACCACTGTACTAAACAGATCCGCTTGATGAAGAGCTCCTACTTTAAGAATGCCCTCTTCAACTCCTGGGGCGAAGGGAAATCCTTTTGGGACAACATAAAGAATATCATGGGTCAGCAGTCCAAATCCTCTCCTACAATAATGAATGTGGCTGGAACCATTACATTAGACCCAGAGATCATTGCAAACACCCTAAATGATACCTTCACGGACCTTAGTGGTGTCCTCTCATCTGATTTCTTTACTGATGCTGACCCTCCAATTTCTACTTACTACTGCCTCTCCAACCAAACCACCCTTCCATTTCAAACTAGTAAAGGCATATGAAGTCTATAAATATGTAAAGAAGGCCATTTCTAAGTCCCGAGCAAGCAGCGACACTATTGACCTTAAACTCTGTCCTCACTCTGGAGGAAGTACTGCTCCCCTCACAAAATTTTGAATCTCTCCCTCTGCTACAGCCAATTCCTAGGAAATGGAAGGCTGCAGTTGTCACTCCGTGCACAAAAGTGGTGATAAGTCACTGCCTGGTAACTATCGCTCGATATCAATACTACCACCTCTCTAAGGCCCTTGAACGCTTGGTGGCAGACCAACTTTCAGACTACCTGAAAAGCACAACATCCTATGCACTCAGCAGCATGGATTTAGGAAAAGGCACAGCACATCGACTGCCCTACTTGAATTCTCAGGAGCAATCCACAATGCCATGGACAAAGGAAACCTAACTGGAGCAGTCTCCACATTGACTTAACCAAGGCATTTGATACAGTTCACTATGGCCACTTATCAAACAACTTCTATCCCTAGGGCTCTCACAGGGTCCTGGTGACTGGGTAAAAAATTACCTTGCTCAGTGCTCTCAATCTGTAAAAGTAGCTGGAGTTCTCTCAGACTCAAAACCGGTTCGCTCAGGAGTTCCCCAGGGATCCATCCTGGGCCCCCTCCTTTTCAGCCTTTTCCTAAACTCCCTCCCCAAATACTGCCCTGAACAATTAATCCTCTATGCCGATGATGCCGTGATTCTTGCCACTCATAAAGATCCGAACCTCTTACGCCTCAACCTTCAGCATGCTTTTTCCAAAGTTGAGATGTGGTTCCTTGAACATAAGCTGGTTCTAAACCACAAAAAAACTAAATCCATGCTCTTCTCTAACCCGCAAAACAAGAAACGGCAAGTCCCACTCACCATTAATACATACCTGGGAAATACCCTTGAACAAGTGCCAATTTTCAAATATCTTGGAATCAACTTTGATCAAGGCCTAACCTTTGCAACTCACAGCAAAAACTATTAATCAGAGAATTGGGATTCTGTATCGGAACCGACAGCTTCTTACCCATTCTGCACTGAGGATTGCCATCCAATCTTCTATCATCTCAGTCGTTGACTATGGCTTAGTTATATATGGATCTGCCACTACTACAGCACTTAGTCGCATTACAACATCCCTAAATAAGGCCTGTCGGCTACTCACTGGTACACATCGACGTACCCACACATGTGAACTCTATGCTGACTCAGGTTGGTTGCAACTCTCAAACCGGATAAAGTACCTTACCTGCCTGATGGCGAAAAAATCCACTCTGGGCCTCACTCCACCCTGTATCCAAGACCTGTTATGCCCGAGCACTAGCACCCGTTTTACCAGAAGATCAGAACACCAGTCTCTCCAAGTCCCCCAATGCCGGACTTCCCAGGGACAAAGATCATTTGCCTATCGTGCCCCCAGTTGGCTAAATGCCCTCAGCACTCATATTACTGCCTCCACCTCTCTAGGTATTTTCAAATAAAGGCTTTTCTCTCACCTTGCCACCTCCAGCTCCTGTGACTGCCCTGATTAAACCTCCTATTTTCTCACTACCCATCCTGTTCCGTTATTTGACAAAGACATGTTTGGGAAACCTTTTCTCCTGCTATTGTCTGCTCCCCACACCTTCACTTAACCTCTCTGTTCCGGACTTTTTCCCTATTTGTTTCTCCTAATCTGGCATGACCTCTTTTTTGTAATAATAATGTGATTATTGATATCTCATGTCCTTTTGCACAAGTGATTTGATATGTATTTGTATATGTTTTCTTGCTCTTGACACAACACAAATTGTTGTGTTATCTATGTAACCTTTTGTACTGTACCTAATTGACATGGAACCTTTGTAAAAGAGCCTCTGGCTCAAAGGTAGTAATTCCTAGAACAATCAACTAAACTAAACTAAAAAAAAAAATGCGAGGACAATTTTAAATATCTTGGTTTACACTTTGATTGCTTCCTGTTCTATGCAGAGCACTTTAAGATCAGTACAAAAAAATGTTAATCAGAAACTTGGCATGCTATACTGAGTTAGAGCCTGTCTGTCTCCCGAAGTTAGACTCTGAATTGCACAACATGCTCCTACCTCTCACTGATTATAGATCAATAGTCGACAACCAGGTACCTGACTCTGAGCTTCAGAAAATATCTGCATTGTACAACCCTATTGTTAGGTCTGATTTCATGGCTTACCAGTGCACACACCATGTAAGCATTAAGCCATGATGAAGGTGGTATCTAATGGGGAATTAATGCATGATTGATACCATTGTGGCACGAGGCCGAAGGTCGAGTGCCTACAATGGGCCAACCATGCATTAATTCCCCATTAGATGCCACCTTCAGAGTGGCTTAATGCACTTGTAACATGGGCTGCTAATAGTTATGAATGTTAGAAATATAGATGAACTTTTCAAAGAGATGGTGTGCACACGGTATTTCGTTTGTGAATAAATGTTTACTGCACTTTTAAAAATTTTAGCAGATGCTTTTTTACATACAAATGTAATGGAAACAGTATCTACTGTACAGAAAGGCAAAGGTTTATTTAAAGTAAAGTTCAGTATTTTGCATTAATCTACATGGCTATTATTGCCATAGCCTGCTTAGGAGGACTCCGCTACAGTGCTGTTTGTTTTTACAGTGCAGGCTGCAGATGAATTACCTCAGTGACTTTTAAGTTAGGGCTGTTTGCAAGTGTTGCAGATCCTCACTTCTACTGCAAAAGGTGTGTCTGGTGGAGGGGTCCGGGAAGGGGAGAGGCATGTTGATGGGCTGGGAGCTCTGGGGTTTTCATTAGGTGCGGGTGCATGCCAATCAGTGCCACCCTTACCAGTTTTCACACTGTTGTATTTGTCTGCCTATTGGCTTGAGGGTTAGAACTGGTGGCAACCTTGTGCATCGACCACCTATGCATAGATTTTACATACGCAGTAGCAATATAGATATCCGACACCCCATCCGCTCACTGCCACTCGATCAGGCTCTCAATGAAGTATGGCCCCAAAATGAGGGATTTGTAGACCAGGTGGTAGACCCATGGTAGTCACAATATTCAAGAACTCGGGAGAACCTGGCAGGAGAAAAACTACAAAATAACTGGGACTGGACTAGAGAACAGGTGGGAGAACTGGCCTCCTGGCAGGCCTCCACAACTAACTTCAGCTCCTGGGCTCAGCAGTGACACTCTATAATCCCCCCGCTCATTCCTTCCAGAAATAACTTTCTCAGTGGCCCATTCCCTGGGTCCATTCCCTGCTTATCCATTTGCTCAATGAATTCAGACCCTGGATTCAACAGATTCTTGGGGTAGTTCCCCAGTCCCCTGCAGTTTTGGACAGGTGCCCTGAAACCAGGCCTGAAACTTGCCCCCCCACCAGGCTGCCACTTGTCAGATCACCCAGCTCATTCAGTCACCACTACTGGCCCATACCACCACTCCCTTTAGGACTCCCAGTCTCAAATACATGAAAACTGATGCAGAAAACTGGATCGGGCAGGGAATAGCAATGGTGTGGATAATGAGCACTAAAAAGTGGGACTGAAAATCAGAACCAAATGCCACTTAATGGTGGGAGGTGGGCAAAGCCTAGCAGGGGTAATGAAATGGGTACTGGGGGCTAATAATGATGGACCAGGGGCTAGGTGATTGGACCAGGCTGCAAGTCCCCATTTATAAATATACTGGCTGAGCTTTTACTGCTGTTACAGTAAGGCAGAGGCTACTGGCACAGACGGGGACAAAGGGTGGGTTCCCTCAGAGCTCTAGTGTACTCAGACTTCTAGCTCTAATTTATTTCTGGACAGTTTCAGCCTTCATTTTAAGCTGGTGAGATGTTAAAAAAGCCTCTGTGAAATGCCTTACCTGTTTTTATTTCATAATGGTCACTTTGTGAGACGTCTTGGGCTTTTCAGCTTTGTGCCTTTAAATCCAAGGCTTAAATATTGTGAGTGCAAACTGGTTCAGGAGGCTTCTCCTTTATGTGCCACTGTGACAGCTGTTGGTAGACCCCTGAGATGATTAGAGTTTCCAGCAAAAAGGAAATGATGGGCGTGAGTTCCACCACTATGACCACTGATTTGCAGTGTGACCTTAAGCAAGTCAGTTGGCCTTCCTGTGTTTAAGATGAAAACCTAACGAGAAGCAGGACTAGGGAGCAGAAAGTGTAATGAAACTAAGATATTGCCCAAGGTGGTTGTTGTCCTCTGGTCAGCTGCTCTATGTAGCTCAATGCACTGCGCAGTGGTTAAGGCCCTGGTTATGGTCATACCTCCCTCATAACAGTTTAATAGTGACTGTCACAGGAAATGTTGCATATTACCATTGATTTGAGGTTATTTTTTAACTAGCTCCAAAAATGTAAATGTTTACACATCTAATAATTACTATGCATCACTTTTTTTGTACTTAATCTTTTTATTGAAATATAGCAAAAATGTAAAGACTTCTACATAAGAACACATCTGCCTTATAGCAATATGAAAGGAGTCACTTAGGAAGACCTGTTACGTAGAATCAGTATAACACATATGCCCAATGTACACATGATGATAATAAAACTGAAATAATATGCATCACTTTTCATGTGACATACTGGAGGCAAGTATAATGTTGTGACTAGACCAAGCGGGAGATCACAGGCTTGCAGACCACAAGGCCAACTAGGAGGCCTTGATTGAAATCATATATTCATATTCAAAATATTTTGACAGGCCTTTAAGTACATTTATAACTGTTTAATAGCACAAATATATGTCAGAAAAAAGTTCCAGAGCCTTGGAGCATTGTAACAAAATACCCCGTTTATCTGTTGCAAACCCCTCATCAGGTTCAAAATACCCCATTCATCTATTGCAAACCCCTTATCAGGTTTAAAATACCCTGTTCATCTGTTGCAAACCCCTTATCGGGTTTCTCCCTTTATGCGAAGGGGGGGGAGATTACCATAATTGTCTTCTTGTATTAGTATTTAAGAGGATGAGTTTTTTGCTAAAAAACAAGAAAAAGGGCTGATTTCTGGAAAGTGCAGAGGAGTATGGACACCACTTTTCAAAGAGAATGCCACCACCGGGTAAACATGCCTGACCCTTTTGCTCAGGCCAGTCACATAGACAAGTTGTCTCCTAGTAGTCCCCCATGGCAGCATGTCAGTACCCTGCATATCCAGCTGTGAGGCTGGTGTATGTCTGCATTTCTCTTTAGCCAGAACCCTGGCCTAAGGCACTGCACTGCTCATCACCCTTGAGCAAAGCTACTGGACTGTGACACCCTTCCCATCTCTAGACTGACTAGCCCGTCACTGCTTACTTTCTGGCCAACATCGGACTTCCTGTCCTTGGCCATGCAGGCCCCTTTTCTATCACCATGCTCCTCCCACTCCTTCTATCCCCAGAAAGCCTGTGCAGGCATGGCTAGTAACAACCACTGTCCCTTTTCATTAGAGGAAAGGGGTTGCTACATTGGCAATGGGTCCCTGACTCACAAAACAATCTCGACTGGGTCCCTGGCCCATTTTGCCACCTAGCTTGTCCCCCCCCCCCCCACTGGTACTCAGACTCTATGTTTCTCTGACATGAATCTACCAAGTGTTCATCTTGTGAAGAGAGCCTTTAGTCTTTCTTTTGTCATTGTTCATTTTTCTCCCAACTAGCTTGCTTCCTTCAGCCCTGACCCCCCCAACCCCCAGCCCCGCCACCTAACATCTTCCAGATTTAGTGGCTTTGAAGCCCCATGGCTTACTCCCTGTAGGGTGATGGAGAACTATGCTCAACACACCTACAAGGATCTGGTGATCTTGTATTGAAGTAATGTCTTTTCATTGTATGTTGCTTCTATGCCTGGGTCATGCCTGTAAAAGGGAATCTGTCCAATAGGCTCACCCAATTATAAAAATAAAATATAAATAAACAGTGTCTTGTTAAATTTTTGTCTCAGAAATTAAATGGGTTATGTACTTTTCTTTTTTCAATACCACTGTGCCCCCCCCCCCATTGTCCCACTCCTTCAGGCCTCAAAACACCCCCATTATACCCCCCAGACTCACCCCTTCGTGCATCCATGCTTGCGGTCCTCCAGGCATCTGGTGGCTGGCTTACCCTGCCAGGGGCCTCCCCTGGGCATCATGGAACATCTCCTGAGAGCTCCTGACTTCCCTCTCCAACTGGCAGGCTTATCCCCACTGGGGGCCATGCCATGGTCTAGTGGAGGAACATCGCTCGTGCTGGGAGGGTACTACCATGGACTGCACACTGTGGAGGGTCTGGCATTGGGAAGGGCAGAAAGGCCGTCATCTGGGACACAAGAGCAGCATTTTTTTTCTATTTTCTGGTCCCACCCACCCACCTCCCCTACTGGCTGCACGCCATGGCTGGCCTGTGGGGGAGTGCCTGACAGTGTGTGTTTCACCCATGCTGTCATCAGCACCCCCACCAGCCACAACCAGGACCCATGAAAGAGTGATGCAACAGCTTCCTTCCCCCGGGAGGACAGCATCCATGAGATGCTCTTGAATCCTCCCTGCTGACCTCCACTCCTGATGTCCAAGGCTCGGAGCATGAACCTGGGTCACCAGCATGCCAGAGTGATCCCCCATTGCTTGGCACCATGGAGCCGACTTGTTATGTACTTTAATACCGAAATACCACTTCCAGTATAAGGTTTTATTATTTTTCAAGTACAAACAGCAGCAATATAAATGGAACATGATAATTAACAGAGAAGTGACCGCTCAACCCCTGCTTCCCTCTGAAATCCCCAACCCAATCCCACCCCCACCCCCGCCAGAGTGAACCAGACACCCCAATAAAAGGTACAGTGAAAGCAAAAGGTCCAAGGTATGTGTACATAAGGGGGAGCCAGGAGGAACTCAGAATAAAGTTTAATTCAGGTATAAAGCATAGCGCTTGCCCCACTTCTTGTTGAAAAGGTGAAGTCTATGTCGAATACTGGCAATCAGGCATTCAGTCCAAAGACTGAAGGAGATCTCGTGCAGCCATGCACGGTATGAGATAAGTGATTGGTCCAACCAGTGCTTAAGGACAGGTTTTTTAACTGCCATTGAAATAAGTGCAATATGATACCTCCTTTCTTTAATCATAAGCCCAGTGTAGTCCCCTATAATGCATATTTCTGGGGTGAAGAGACCTTCCAAGCCCAGAAGGGGGTCAGCTCGGGTTTCAATTAAGTCCCATAGGGATGAGACCTTTTCACATGACCATAAAATATGTAAAATTGTTCCCTCTGTCTTACCACACCTAGAGCAGACCGAGGTAAAGAGACATCCCATCTTGGCCAATTCGACAGGAGTATAGTACTTGTTGTTTAAGATGTGGTATTGCGTGAGTCTCAACCTGTCTTGAGTAACATAACTATATAAATCTTTCCAAATACATGTCCAATTAAGTGTGGCATCTGGCATCAGGACCTCCCAGACCTTAGAACCTGCAGGGGAGGAGGGGTGCAATGTAGCAAGGAGGAGTAAATAAAGTAGAGAAGTCCTGTGGGGTTTAACGGTCAGCTCTTGTATCTGAGCCAACAAGCTAGCTAAGCCAGAGGCCTCTGGCGAGGGGCCAAACTGTTGTAATAGCAGGTGTCTTAACTGAAAAATCTTAAAAATGTGAGGTGGACCCAATTTGAACTTCACCAGGATCTCAGAAGAGGAAAGAAGCAAATCCTGGGAGTAGAAATCAGATGCCCTGGCCCAGTGAAGATGGAGAAACCAGCCAGGAAAGAGCATATTATCTCCAATCTTAAGGTTTAAGTTATACAGGATATGCTGGCAGGTGTCTTTAGAAGGCAAGATCTTTAGAGAGGTGCATAATTGTGAGAAAACTTTAACAGATGTGCCAATTGCTGAATTGCGCAGAGGCACCGGCAGAGATTTCCAAGGGGAAAAGAAGATAGTGGAGGCAGAAAGATTGAAAGTATGAAGTAAATGAGACTCTATCTGCAACCAGAGAGGGATATAGTCCCCGTCAGCAGAATTTTGATGAGTGGAAATCCATTTACCACATTTGTAAAGGTGGCTGGCCCAGTAATAAAGCAGGAAATTTGGCAATCGGAGCCCACCGGATTCTTTGGGAAGTCCCAACTTAAGCTGGCATACCCGGAGAGTCTAGGAGACTTATCGAACCAGATAAATTTGGTGATGAGTGAGCGGATACGTTGGAAGAAGGAGCGAGGAAGCCAGATATTTAACATGTTTAAGGGATAGAAGAGTCTGGGTAGAATATTCATCTTGATAATGTTGATCCTACCCCACAAGGTAATTAGGAGAATTTTCCACCTCAGAAGGTCTTGTATAATGGATACAAGATTGTCGAGGTTCAGTTTCTTCATTAGAGAAAGGCCGGTAGACAAAGAAATACCCTGACATTTGATAGACCTAGAAGACCATCACATGAAAAATCGGGTAAAGTCCAGTCTATAAGTAAAATGGTTAAGGGGAAAGATTTCAGTTTTATTACAATTCAACTTGTAATTGGAGTAGAAGCTAAACTGGTCAGCCACCGTCAGAGTTTATAGAGAGGTCAAAGGATGAGAAAGGTACAAGAGGAAGTCATCTGCATACACTGAAAGGGATATATATATATATATATATATATATATATATATATAGTATATGTATATATATATATATATATATATATATATGTGTGTGTGTGTATATATATATATATATATATATATATATATATATATATATATATATATATATATGTGTGTGTATATATATATATATATGGTTTTATTAGATACCACAGTCAAAATAGATCTGAAATTATTTAGTTGCACTAATTCTGGTCGTAACAAGTAATCCTACATTTACTGAGTGTAACTGCAGACCTTCGGAACTTTGAGCTTAGGTTCAGTACAGACTCTCCTAGTCTCATGAATAACTTTTGCATTGTAGTTCTCAAAATTAGATATTAAACTTTAGAAAATGGGTAAAAGAATCCTAGCATGCTGATTGGCTAGGACACCAACCTAAGCGGGCTGGTGTTTTTTGATACAGCCCGCTAAAAATATGTGCCAGTTCAGGGTGCCCCATTACCGTGGGTGTCATTCGGCATCCCAAATTTTCAGTCTTACCAGATGCCTTTTTTTTTTTTTTTTATCACTACTGATCTCCGCCTGATCCCCTAGCAACTTGAACCAGCACTCTGTCTTCCTCCGGATGCCCCTGGCAAAACTCAGAGAAAAGCTCAGCAGTTTCAAAAACAACACAGTACCAATTTTGCTAGTGTGCACGGCAGGAGTGGCATTATGTTCATTTTCCATACCACAGATGGACGTTCATCTGCGGTATGGAAAATGAACAAAATACTGCTACCCTGTCATACACAATAACATGACCAGAGCAAGCGCACTCACTTATCTAAAAGCAGAAAACAAGTTGTGGTCAAATCATGAGCATACTTAAATACTTCTCCCCATATTACCAGCAGTGTGAACTTAAGTCTACCTCACATCGGGCCTCTCATGCTCACTCTCCCAAACCACGCTTTCTTCAGCGATGCCGACACTAATACGTCCTGGCTGGCTCCAATATGTATAGAAAAAAAACACAACAACAACTATTCTCCAAAATAAAAATGACACGAAAATAAAATGGGAAGGAAGGGGGAGAAAAGTATTTCATGAGAAGGGTGGAACAAACAGTAGCAGACTCCTCTAGGGGCACAAACAGCATTCCAGCAGCTTTTTTTTTTAACTATGGGGCCTCTAGTAGGACAAAAGTCCTTCAGCCCAATAGAGGAGGAGGAACTATTTACTTACAAAGCTTAATCTAATTTTTTTTTTTTTTTTATGAACAATTTTTTGGCAAACCTATTTTTTTTTTACAGTGCCCATTTTCTAAGTGCAATAAGACCCTCCAGGGTGGGCAGTACTGGGAAATACCAGACCTTTCAGGGGCTATAAGGCCCTCTGCCTGCAGCGTCGGGCCTTATTATGCCCTGGGCAGTCCGGTATTTCCAAATACCGCCCACCCTGTCTGGTATTATTGCTTATGTAACTTTGTTTTTTGATGCAGTTCTAAATATTTAGCTATTCTGTTTTCTTCTTTGTATTTGGTTTTACAATTTATTCTTTATCCCACTTCTCTCTGCTGCTACTCCATCCCTTGGTTGGGCACAGCCCTGCCCCCTCCATCCCCAGTACTTACCTTCCTCCATTGTCCCCAGCATACCCCCTAAGATGGGGCCTGAACACAGCCAGACAGTAGTGCTTTCCCCCTCCTGAGTTCAGGGGCAGTAGAATTCTTGGTGGAGGAGTGACTGGTGGGGAGAAGCAGGACACAAGCAAGATGTGAGTATCCTCTCTGCATCAGGGCTTTCCTTGTTCCCCATGAGAAAGCTGGCATACACGGAGCTCCAAGTACATACACACAATACGTGTTTATGCAGAACCCCGAGAGGTGCCGCCCCTTCCCCTACAGTACCTGTGCTGGACTACAATGCATGGTTACCCAGGTGGCAGTATTGTAGAGGAGGCAGCAACCCTCCCACCATGGAGGAGAAAGCATCCTGTGAGATACTCAGTCTCCCCTGACCAACCCCGATGACACTGGTGAATTTTCAAATCCATGTCACCAGTACTACAATTGGAAACTCCACCACAGTGCTGACAGGATCACTATGTGACTTTTTTCTTTTATTACATTTCATATAGAATCTCACTCCCCACCTAGGGGTGCATCCATATGACTCATGGGGAGGTATACCACATCGAAGATCTATATTTACACAGAATGGGGGACATAGAGACTTACCAGGCACTAGTCTCAAGGCCCAACTCACACTAATAGTTCTTTATTAACAAAGACAATGGAGACATCAGTTTGGTGCAGAATCGATCTTGGCTGAGTTAATAGATGTTCCATTCATTAACAGTATATTTTTACCAACACTGTACTGTAGTTATATACACAGGCACCCCTGGAAGCCCTTCTCACTTTCTTCTCTACCCTGGCCTATGATATTTAGCTTGGACGGATCCTCACAGTCTCAGATCTCCATATTCATCTCTAGACTGTGATCTGGAGGGACCATACCTCGGTTGAAAGACCACCCTACTGCTCCATCACATCCAAGGCGTGCCCTCAGCACATCTGCCTCAGCAGCCCATCTGGAAAATGTTGGGCTCATCGCCAGTCCCAAGAATCCCAGGCTTGTGTCCCTTGCTAGTCACCCATATTCTGCAGCTCTAGTAGAGGGGATCACTGGGTCCACATACCTCTTTTATGGATACTGCTCCAGGCCATCCCGCAAGGGAGAGCACCAGGATCCAGGTTTAGGAACACCCCTATCACAAAGGGCAAAGGGACCAAACCAACTATGACTCCTATCCTCTCTCTTTATACTGGCTGGGATCCTCCCACCTAGAACCCTGGGCTGTAACCCTTTCTAGTCTGACTACTTTAACTCCAGTGAGCTTAATAACCACAATTCCTGCTGTTATTATTTTATTATTATTTACATAATTATATAATGATCTATTATTATCAATATTTGTTATTGTATTAATGTAATGTTATTAATGTTAGTCATGGTGTCTTTGAGTAGCTGGGATGCGGTGAAAACATTAGTGGAAATCATGGAACCATTGACATTGTTACGAGGGAAGTCAGTTCCACCTCGTCATGCATGAACATGGTTCTTCCATAGGTCAGATTCCTACACATGTTCTTGGAGCAGAAAACTGCCCAGTGTGGAAGAGATGCAGAGCCACATAGTACGAAGGCAATCACTGACCTCACTTTTGGCTTTCCTGCATGGCAACAGTAGAGTGCAACAGATCACTGAATCAAAGAGAAATTGGCAGCAACTCATTAATCAAGTGCTTCAAAGGATTCTTTGTTAACTCAAATCATTTTTTTTTTAATCTGTTAGTGTTGTTTTTATTTTTCTTTCGATTTGGCTGTTTGGCCCTTGGCCTCCACCTGTTTCTTTCTCCTCAGGTCCCTTCCACTGACCCCCGGCCCTGTCTACTGCTGCCCAGGAACCACTGGAGATCTACATGGAGCAAGGCCTGAGAACTGAGGGGGATCACCATTCATGATGGCCAATGCACTTGAGTTCTTCCCTCCTACTACCCCATGATGGCAGGTGTAGTCTCTGTCAGCCTCAACAGCAGCAGCAAGCAGTGGCCTGATGCCTCCCTTTGTGAGGGAGAAAGTTCTACTTGAGGGCCCGCTGCTGCACTGGATCCTGGCTGTCTCCCTCCCCAGCTGGCTCATGCTCCCCTTGGAAGCACTTCCTAGCCTGGTCACCCAAACTCAGGAGACCCGGGATCACTTCTGAACCTGTATCACCAGCATAGACATGCACAGTGCTTCCACTGAGCCACTGGGCAGCTCCATGTTGTTAAACACTTTAACTTAATTTTAGGCATATTTGCACATGTTTTGCACTGTTTTTCCATGTAAATTTTTTTAATGGATTGCACTATAAGAGAGTTGCTGTATTGTAGTTTAGCAGACTTCTGATGAAGGGCTCCCTGATGTGAAACATTAGGTGTGGCAGCTAACAAGTTTCTTCCCTGACCACTAGTGTATTGGGATCACGTGAGTGTATCTATTTTGTGCTTTTTGAATATATTTATATGTTGAGTAAATAAATATTTTTATACAAATTCCTAAGCTTGTCTCATTATATGTAGGGGACAGCTTCCCCTTAACGTAGAAGTACCTGGTGCCACTTTTTGTTTCTGTTCCTCTAGTTATCTGAGTGCTGGCACAGTGTGTAACTGGGTCAGCTACATTCTTGATTTTTAGAGTGCAGCAGACATTTAAAGAAGATCAGTATGTCCTCTCAATTGTGCTGGACCCATGGGTCAAAGATAAGCTTTGAAATATGCCTGAGGACTTCCAGTGACATCACTTTTCATGCAGTAGCCTCCTTGAGCTCTGGGCCCCTGCTCCTCAGGATCAAGATTGATCTTCAACTTTAGACCCCAATAACTGGAAAACATTCCTGCTAACAGCTAAAGGGACATGCCAGGAAAGAGCAAGTTTAAAAATCTGATGGCAGAAGACTTTTTGAAACAGCACAGTTTACGGTCTCACTCGAACAGCACATCATCCTTTGCAACCAGTGGCTCACCTGCCCCCCAAGCGGACACAGAAACTGATGAGAAGCAGTTTGCCATCACCCTGGAAATGATAGTGCAGGAGCTAATGCACATCAGCTCAACTCTCAATAAATTGGGGGATATCCTTTACAGCACCCAGTGGGATATCCAAGCCATCCAACAATGCACTACAAATCCAGAAGAAGGCTTTACCTCAGTTACCACACAAGCCAACTCCCACAAAGCAGTGCTCTTGCAGCTCTGCCTTCAGGATCGTGATGTAGTGGACAAACTGGACGATCTGGCGGCCCAGTCCTGACACAATATCCATATTTATGAACTCCTGGAAGAGACAGAAAGTGGGGTGATGGAGGACTTTTTATCTTCACTGATAAAAGAACTGTTGGTCCTTCCTGCGGATTTGGACCTAAGCATCGAGTGGGCACATAGAACTTTTGCTCCTAAACTGAGAAAAAAAATGCAAAACCAAGATCAATGGTACTTCACTTTGTAAATTACAGGATTCAATGTCAGATACTGCAAACAGCGTGGGACAAAACAGAAGTAATCTTTGGCAATGCAAGTCTATACTTTGATGACAACTTCACAACAAAAAACATGGATAAACAGACACAGATCTGACAGTTTTTTTTTTCCAGCTATTATTTTCTCTTCTACTGTCAGCTTGTCCTCAGGAGGGCACCCCAGCCCCATCCCCGGGCGTCTACCAGCCGACACTGACCCGAACTCCAGGGCTTGCCCCCCTGTTGGGGTCGGTGGGGTTCCCCAAACCCCACCGAGGTCCAGATTTAATGGGCCAGTGCTGTGGCTAGCCGGGAGTGGAGCCTGCAAGGTGCCCTCTGCCATTGTACAACGGCAGTGTGTTTTTCTCTTTTTCTCCCCAGGAGTTGGGGGTGTGCAGTGACGCCAGCGGAGGGGAGTGCCCACTCCTCCCCATCTTGTAGTGCGGTGCCTTGTCCTCCTGCCTCTGCCGGGGGGGTGAACAAGCGCCAACCACTGGGGAAAAAACCCTCCCTGGAGAAGGAGAGCAGTCTATCCGATGCTCAGTCCTTCTCTTCCCCTGCCGACCTCTGGCAGCCCATGCTCATTCCCGAATATGGGTCACCAGTGTAGCATGAGGTAAGGCATCCAGCACCTCAGCCCTCAGTGCCACCAAACTGGCTGATCCTACAAGTTATAATATCCCTCCATAACAATGACACAAAGGACCATCTCTTCACACAGCTCAATCATGCAGCTTCACAGACAGTGGCCTGAAATTAGTTTGCAGTATCAGTGATGTACAGGGACAACTTACACAGCTGGGACTTGCCATGCTGCCAGACCAAGGCAAAAATAACTACCTACCTGAGCAAGACTTTCAGCAGCAGCAATGGTCGCTTGCATCCACAGGTCCCAAAGAAAAAAGAAAATTGCCTGCCACTCTCAATGGTGCTTGGAGCCAAATATTTTCATCATACCACTAGGAGTGGTTCACATGCTCTTCTATCCCCCCCCCCCAACAAAGGTTGAGAAACCTTCTACAACAATTGGGTCAGGTACTGAATTCAATGTGTGTTGCAGCAAATATGCTACTACATTTGTCTCGTACTAGCTGAATGCAAACAGTTTGCCTAATACTGACATCTAACCCTGCAGGGAAGTCTCCCTGCTGACGGTGAAGGTATATTGATCTGCATAACCCTAGGACACACCAAGCAACTAACAATAGGTTGTGTCTACCACCCACCAAAGTCTGCCCTCCAATCACTCGAAGCCATCATGAATGCACTGGCCCAAGAGGTAGCTACGGAGCTACTCATTTTGGGCGACTTCAACCTCAACTGGGCCCAGGACCCTGGCCATGCCTCGATGTCTCTGACCCATGAAGCAGGTCTGACGCAGGTCATCTCTGAACCGACCAGACTGAATTACAAAACTGGGAATCACACCACCCTGGACTGGGCTCTGGTGTCAAACCCTGCAAACATCCAGAGTGCGAGCACAATGGCAGACTCCTTGAGTGACCATTCCCCGAATTTCTGTATATGGAAGAAAAGAGCACCCAAGGTCCAGCCAAGAATCCTTGCTGCCCGAGACTACACCAATTTCTTGGAAGTACAATTCAATCACTACCTAAGTAGGAGGGACTGGAGCCCCATGACACTCCTCCCAACTCTGGCTGAGGCCTTGGAATACTTTCAGGACTTACTAAGTACAGCTGCCAACCTCTTCGCTCCTATGAAGAGACTGAGTGTGAAAGGTAGCTGTTACAAGTGGATCTCTCCATCCCTCAAAGCTCTAATGACTACTGGGGACAAAGCCTGGAAGAAGTTCAGGCCCTCCACCCTCCCGGCAGATCTTGTGGAATACAAAGCCCTAAGAAACGAAGCCAAGAGAGCCATTAAACTTGCTAAAAGAGAGTACATCACACACCTCCAGAAAACTAGCTTAGGCAACCCTAAGCAATTCTGGAATCATGTCAGTGACCTGACCAAGGGCAGCAAAAAGACTGAATCCAGCCCCATGGAGATCAACGGTCAGCTCACTACTGACTCTCCTCTAATATCGGCTGCCCTTAACAACCACTTCACAGATCTGGAGGCCTACAAGACCAGCCAATCTTCCCTGACTTTGGCCCCAAGCTCAGCTGAAGCAACACACTTTGAACGACCCTCTTTCTACCTGAGACTGGCAAAGTGCACTGAGGTCCTAACCCTCCTAAAGAAGCTGAAACCTAAAGGATCAGGGGGACCAGATGGGATCAACCCTCGGCTACTCAAGGCTGGAGCCAACCTCCTTATCAAGGCCCTTAACCATGCTCCTTAACAGATCACTGAGGGAAGGAGCAGTCCCTGACCAGTGGAAACATGCCAATGTAGTCCCTATCCACAAAGGTGGACTCAGGGAAAAACTAACTAACTATAGGCCGATCTCCCTTCTCTGCATATTTGCCAAGTTGCAAGAAAGGCTAATCTACGACCAACTCCGGGACTACTTGAAAGCTCATCAGCTCCTTGCTCCCTCTCAACATGGATTCAGACCAAACCACGGTACTGACACTGCCCTCATTAACTTCTCGGACGAAGTGCTCAGGGCAATGGACAAAGGGATACCCACAGGTGCAGTCTTTATAGACCTGTCCAAGGTGTTTGACCTTGTCGACCATAATCTTCTGCTGCAGAAGCTGCACAATGTGGGCCTAGACCCCCATGCCATCAAGTGGTTTGGGAGTTATTTATCAGGCCGGACACAGAGGGTCACATGGAAGGGGGCCATGTCAGAGCCACTACCTCTAAAACAGGGAGTACCTCAGGGTTCAATACTAGGCCCCCTCCTATTCTCCCTATTTACCAATGAATTAAGTACCTACTGTGGGGGAGAGCTCGGTTGTACAGTACACTGATGACACTGTCCTCTACCGACCCTTGGGCGATGTGGCCGCTCTTGGTCCGCTCCTCCAAAAGGACCTCACATCCCTAGAGACATGGCTGTGTGAGAACAGAATGGTACTTAATGCAGACAAACTCAAGGCAATGCTATTCGGGCCAAGATCACTGGGACTTGACAGGTCCTCATCCCTCTGACTAACCACACTCTCTGGCAAAAGCATTAATGTAGTTCCCTTCCTAAAATATTTAGGCCTAACTCTGGATCAGTCTGTCACCTACAATGACCATGTGGACCAGGTCATCAGGACCCTACATCGCAAACTTGGTACCTTGTACTGGCTCAGGGACCAGCTCATCCCTGAGGCCAGTCTCTCCATTGCGACAAGTGTCCTGCTCCCTACCCTGACCTATGCGGCCCTGATTATACAGGGCATGGCAAGGCAAGAGGTATCCAGGATGAAAATCCTATACAACAAAATAGCTTGGTTCCCTACCCAAGACCACCCATGATGTCACCACTGTGACACTCTTGCCCAGCTCCGGTGGCCCACATTGGCCGCTCACCTCCAATACCCATTGCTTGTCCAGGCCTACAAGCTACTCAACCCCCCCGCTCCACCAAGCATAGCCAGAACCATAGCCATTAAACATAACCCTAGGAATTGAAGGACATCAGAATGAACACTACTAGAAGTACCCAGAGTAAGAACCAATACTGGCGGCAGATCCTTTTCTTGCCAAGCCTCCAGCCTATGGAACAAGCTCCTTCCCTGGTCCAGGACGCCTCCTCACTCACAAACTTCTGCACCAGGCTCAAGTCCCATATACTGGCCACAAGTGCATGCCACTGCCACGGCTTTTAAGGTATCCCCTTTTTCTGCATCAAACCTTCCCAAAGGTGAGCCAACCATGTACCTCCCTCTAGTATCCGGACACCTAGGGACCAATGCTACCTCATGTATATCACTATGCCAAGTAGTACCAAGGCAAAACTGTGTCATGATGATAACCATGTCTGTAACCACTGTCTGTAACCACCTTATGCTTGAACAACCTATGTAATCAAAAGTTTTTCTCCACTGTGTTTTATCTTGTATTGTTATCCCGGTTCGCCTCTGAAAAAGGGACATTCGGGGCTCAGTGGGCCTACCCGGTCACCAAAATTTAATAAATAAATAAATAAATGTAATGTTGTTATAGAATGGGTAGCATTTTCTGCATCCTTACTGGCTAATATCCATATCCTTATAGGACAGCACCCGACAGCTGGCACTTGTAATGCCAAGAAGGATGCTGCACATCCCATGTAGCCACGCCTGCCATAAACTTTTGGAAAAAGTCCTGCAAAAACAAATCCTATCTATCAATAATGACATCACAAAACATGGGGAATGGAATCAGTTCTGGAGACTGATCGGATTAAGAAATTGTGTTAGTATCATCTGTAAAATGATTTCAATGCTGGACCCCAATCTTGCATCTCTTGTTAAATCTCACTGGGAGACAGAGCTACAAAATGTCATAACGGATACAATTTGGAATGAGTTATGACTTAGTGCATATAAATCAAGTAAAGATATACAGGGACGAGCCATCTGTTTAAAATTATAAATAGATACTATTATAGTCCAGCCAAATTAGAATCCATGGGTATCTTGGAAAATGGCACCTGTTGGAGATGTAATCAGGCTCATGTAACTTTAATTCACATGTTGTGGTATTGTCCACATGTTAAAAAAGCATGGTGTGAGCTTAGATATATATATAAGGATATTTTAGACCCACCTCTTTCATTAAATCCAGACCTATGGATCTTAGGTAAAATATTAATTGTGCAAAATTTAAAAAAAGTAATCAGACATGGTTACTACAAGCTGCACTTGGTCTAAAGAGACTAATTCTAGGAAATGGAAAGATAACTCCCAAGCAATAAACAAAAAAAATCAGCTATCATATTTTGGGTAAATCATCGAACTTTTTTATAAGATTTGGTCTTCATTTTTATGTTGGCTTGCGCGCATGCGCAAGCAACATCTTGTGGTAGTAGCACATTTCAGAGGTGTGTCAGTGTTGTGGCAAATGCAGGGGATGCTTTAGTGGGTGCATCCCTCAGCCACCAACCAGTGAGCATGCCACTGATGACAGCAGTTTCAGAGACAGCCACGTAGTTGAAACGAATCTGCCACATCAATCAGAGACAGACTCGTCACTGCAGCGGCAGATGACATGTCTCCATTACGTGCCTTTCCTGATGAAACATTTCAATAAATATGGCAGCTCCTGCCATCTGCCACACAATTCCCATAAAGCAAACATTGGGGTGCCCAATCCCCGTGTCAGCATGTCCCCTCCCCCACACATTATGTGGCACACTGTAACATGGTGGCTCCTGCCACCATCCACACACTCCTGAAAAGCTGACATCGGGGTGCCCAATCCTCATGTCATCATCCCACCTCTTAGTGTGTCTTCCCTGGTTAAACAGTTTCCCCATTCCTTTCTGACACCAGGATTGCCCACTCCCAGTGTCGGATGCACACACCTTCCATCTATACACCTTACTGACATCGGGGTGCCCAATCCCCATGTTGGCATCCCCCCCAGAATTCTGGCACACTGGGAGCTGAGTGTGTAACCTGTAAATAAAGAAAACCTTCCCTTGCAGTCTTTTTTTTTCCCCCTTCAAACAAGAAAACGGTCCACTGTTGTCTCTCTTGTTCCCTTCCCCCATCGTCACCCTCCCTCTGCACACCCACTTCCCAGCACCCCCCTCACCCATACTTACCCTCCGGAGGTCGGGAACCATGATCTTCTCTGAACCAAGACACGTCTGCACTCTTCAGAGCCGAACTGCGAACTGAAGAAATGACGGTAAACTTTATAATGGGAGGCAATGGAGGGTTTCAACTTAGGTTGATATCTTAGCCATTTTTTGGAATTTTGCCCCAAAATTTTCAACATGGGGTTCTTGGGACCCCACCTCATGAACATGTCACTGTCATTTAGTTTCTCAGTCCCAAGAGGTGATTTCACGGTCACTGCGCGGAATCACCTTTCAGGACCGATTAATGAAATGACAGTACAACTGTTCATGAGGGAAGGTCTCAAAAATCCCATGTTGCAAATTTGGTGAACACATTTCAAAAAATGACTGTGTTATGAGCATGCATTGCACAGTTTCTAAGCAAACTCATAACTTCACCAAGTTTTGATATTTTCTCTCCAGATTTTCAACATTGCCATTTTTTCACATCTCCTTATGAACAGTATAGCTGTCATTTTTCACGTCCTTCCTGAAACATGTTTTTACACCTGCAGCACAGAATGGCTCGGTCGCTGTGGGAAATCAACTTTTAGGACAAAGTAACAAAATTACAGTGCCACTGTTCATGAGGAGAGGTTCAAAAATGCCTATGTTGAAAATTTGGTGAAAAAATTTCAAAAAATGATTGTGTTACAGGCGTGTGTTGCACAGTTTCTATGCATGTTCGTAACTTCACCAATTTTTCATATTTTCACTCCAGATTTTTAACATTGCCATTTTTTCACACCACCTCATGAATAGTACAGCTGTCATTTTTCACATGCTGCCAGAAATGTGTTTTCACACCTGTGTCGCCAAATAGTACAGTCACTGTGCAAAACTACCTTTTGGGATTGAGTAACAAAATAATATTGCCACTGTTCATGAGGTGGGGTCACAAAAATCCCATTTTGAAAATTTGGAGTGAAAATACCAACAAACAGCAGGTGCATTAGGGTTTCCAACCATAATGCCCTACTCTGTAGAGACTGACAGGCATTGGGGTGTGACTTGGGATTGTCGCCCATGATGTTCATGCCATTCCACCCCCACCCTGCAGCCAGTGACAGGCATTGAGGTGTGCCTTGGGGTCTTTGGCCCCAACGTTCACCCTATTCTCCTATACCACACCCATCTCAGTGTATTTCCTTATGGAATGGGGTGAGTATATGGCCCGAAGACCCCAAGGCACACCATGACACCTGTCAGTGTCTGCAAGGTAGGGTGAGGTGAAATGGTGTGAGTGTTATGGCTGATGACACAAGGTACCCCCTCTGCCTGCTGCCGTCTCTGCTACAGGAAGGGCTGTCTTAAAAATTTCACTGCCATTCCTATTATGCATCTCTAACTTCCTGCACTACCAATGCCAATGCCAGGAAGCCAACATTCAGCATTGACAAATGCTTGTTATAATTACCTTTCTCCAATGACTCCCACTCCATATCCCCCACTCCACTCCCCCCCCCTTGGCATTTCTGAAAATGTGTTAAAATCTTAGAACTGATATAGAACATCTCTGCATTTACATATTTTCATTCTGACTTACAGTATTTTAAAAATATTGAAATCCATTATTTGATAGTTGTGTATATAGTTATTATAGTTACTGAAGGTTAAGTTTGGTATCCTATTTAACTGTATCTATTTGCATTCTTATATTTTTATATAATTCTTCATTACATTGTTTGAGTTAATCCTTGTTGTTGTGATGTTTTATATATATTGAAATTAAATAAAAAAAATGAGTGCAAAAAAAAAGAAACTTTTGGAAAAAAAAATTCTGGATGCCTTGTTAGTACTGTAAAACAGAGCATTTGCCTTAACATACAAAAAGACCATTTGAAACACTTGTTAATCACAAGTATCAACACAAATAAATAAGTGAAACATTTAAAAGCATGATCTGACTTTTACTTTTTTAAAATTTAAAGAGCAGGTTCTTATTTTGGGCTTCAATTCATGATATTATTTGTATATGGGTATGCAAATAGACTTTCATTCATAGTTGTATTATTTGTCACACTTTTGATCATGTTTTTTTACTGATTTGATCACCCGTGCCTCCAGTCCCAATAAAAATTATTTTCTGGTGTGAGATACACTGGCCCAAAATTGGCTAAAGCACAATATTGCTATACTAGAGGGAAATTATAGAGTCATTTGTAGCATAATTAAACCAATTGATTGGAAAGATGCTTTAGATTTCTGTACCATGGAGAAGTGTTGGAACATTATTAAAACTTTAATTTACAAACTCAAAATTAGATTTATTCTGAAAACGAAATACGTCAACTCTAGGGGTAAAATTCCAGTATGGCTGACTAGAAAAGTCCAGAAGCATATTAAAGGAAAGGAAAAAGCATACACACGTTACAAAAAGGAACCTAATGATTCTAATAAAGAGAAATACAAATGACAGTTAAAAATATCTAAACAAATCATCAGATAAGAAAACACTAAAATCAGTTTTAAACTAGCTGTACATAAGGATCCTGAAGCCTTTTATGCTTATGTTAATAATGACTCAAAAAATAATTACAAACCTGTCCAGTTTATGAAAACAATCAGGAACTGAATGAACCAGAAGAAATGGCTAATGCCTTTAACACATTCTTTGGCTATGTTTTTTCTAAACCCGATCCAACTGCCATTCCAACAATTGCCCCAGGGAGTGAATTCCCAGCCATCACAAAAGATGAGGCAAATTTAATAATATGGGAACTTAACAATAAATCTTCCTCAGGGACAGACCATATTAACGCCCATTTTGTCAAGGAAACAGCAGATGAGTTAACCTCCCCTCTTATTATTCTCTTTAACAAGTCCTTCTATACTGAAAAAAATTCCATCTGACTGGAAAAGGGCCACAGTGGTCCCAATATATAAAAAAGGGCAATGAAAGTATGATTAACAACTATAGACCAATTAGTCTGACCTCAATTATATGTAAATGCATGGGTACATTGCTAAAGTCTCGATTAGAGGTTGAAATCTATGAGAAAAAACTTGAAGATCCTGATCAACATGGTTTTATTAAGGGAAAGTCGTGTACTAGTAACCTAATTACCTTCTATGGACCAGTTAGCAGAAGTCTGGACAATGGGATCCCCATGGATGCTTTGTTATTAGATTTTAGAAAGGCCTTCGACAAAGTTCATTATGTACAACTTATTATGAAAATGTCTCCACTGGGCCTAAATCCATACCTTATACGATAGGTCACTAAATGGTTAAGTAACGGAAGTCAACAAGTGAGAGTATCTAATAAACTATCCAGGGACATAAAGGTCACCAGCAGTGTGCCCCAGGGGTCAGTATTGGGACCATTACTGTTTGGGATTTTTATTGGCAACATAAATTCTGGCACTCTTTGCCGACTATCCAAATTTGCAGATGACACTAAACTTAGTAGTGATGTGGACAGCTCCTCTAAAACTATACTCCTACAAAATGATTTAATGACAATTGAAAATTGGGCTAAAGTTAATAAAATGGAATTTAATGTAGACAAGTGCTCAATTATTTATCTCGAAAATCGAAATCCAAACACTACTTATTACTTAAATGATGCCCAATTAAAGCAGTAACTTCTGATAGGGACTTAGGTATAATTGTCAACAAAAACTTGACATCTACCAACCAGTGTAGACATGTAGGACTTAAGGCCAATCGCATTATAACATCTATTAAAAAATCTTTTGTTAACAGAAGCAGGGCCTGTATACTACCATTGTATAGAACATATGTTAGGCCCCATGTTGATTACGCGGCCTCATTCTGGTCTCCACACCTAAACAAAGATTCTAGGCTAATTGAATCAGTTCAGAGGAGGGCTACTAAAATTATTAACCCCATTAATAATTTATCATATTCAGAAAGACTAAAGGAACTGAATTTATACAATCTATCAACTCATAGAACTAGAGGTGATTTGCTGCTACTTTTTAATATCCTACGAGAACCAAATCTTATGAATGATTATAATCTCCATTGGGCCCCCAAACCAACTAGACTAAGATGTCATAATAGACAGCTGTTGATCCCAAAATTTAACACCAATAAAAGAAACAATTTCTTCACCATTAGAGTTTGTAAATTTTGGAATTCTCTACCCTACTGCCTATTGAACATAAATTCCCCAGGAATGTTTAAGAACAATTTAGACAGGTACTTGCTTGATAGTGGGAGGTAAATACACCCTGCTAGTGATGGAAAGTGGTCTCGATGGGACTTGGCCTCCTTCCACCTTTAATTATCGAGTATTACCAAGATAACAGGAAGCAACTGTGACCTCAGAAAATAAATAACAGTGTGGTGCACAGTAAGTGTGTTCATCATTAGCCGCACTGTGTTCTAACTGGGCAGCTGGAGAGAATCGCTTACAAAAGTAAACATTTTAACATGCAACTCTCTTTCTCAACTGGCATTTTGATTGGAAGCACTATCAGATATGTTCATGGGCATGTGTTTAGTATTTGCTGGCTGAGACATTTGATCCTAATAAAATAAGAGCAAATGTCAATAGCAGTACTGTGACCGAGTACCAAAAAAATGAGATGTCATTTTTGCTGTCCTAATTGGTAACACAGCCTTACCGTATCAACCTAAAATCATTAATCTGAAGCCAATGGTTCATTAAGCTTATTGTAAAGTAAAACAAACCAAAATGTTTCTTTGTTCAATTACCATGACATTACATCCACTACATAAAATAACGGTTGTTATTGTTACACCAAAGTTTTAATCATTTTATTTTTCTGTGATTTAAATCTAAAAAGGATGTTTCTGAGATTGTTTTTAAGATTTTATTAGCAGCAAACGTCATGGTTTTACGGTAAGAAAATACATGCCTATGAACCCTTCTACCTGTAAAAGGGAAAATGTTAGCAGCAAATCATTCTCGGTACACATTTGGCAATGACTGGTATAGTTACAGAGTACAACGATAGTGTAATAAACATGCTGATTTTAAACACTATTTTATCATTTTTGTGTTAGCCATACCATAGAAGTTTTATGAAATTCTGCTCAATTAATTCCATTTCCTGTTCCTCAGTATTGATAAAAGAAGACTCAGTGATTCCATATCCACAGCACAGCAACTGACTAATACTAAAGGGATACGTGATGGCTAAGTGTGTGATACAGAATATATCTGAACGAGTGGCAAGTGAGATCGGGAAATATCATGAGTTCAGATATATTCTGTATCACACACCTAGCCATCACGTATTCCTTTTATACAGTAGGACTGTATTTTGTGCTGTTTTTTTTGTTTGTTTGTTGATGTCATCACGGTGTGATATCTGGAGTTATCACACTGCTGTTAGAATATCTTTTTTATCTAATGGCTTATCTGCTCACTCCTATTGTATAAATAGAGAATAATGCTTGTACAGGTATTACTTGGTATTAGGGACAAAAGAATGCCATGGCCCATCGAGATTGCCCCCCACATTTTGTGTGTCATTTTTGAACTCAATATAAGTTCTCCCTTATCCATAAATCCAAATTATTTTCAAATGCATCAAAGCTACTTATTGAGATTAATTCTTGGGGCAGAGTGTTCCATAACCTTGGTGCCCTTATGGTGAAAAACTTTCCCCTTTTGTTAGTTTTAAAGGATTGCATTTTTAATTACTTATTGTGTAATCTAGGGACTATCCTTCTGGTTGAATAAATGAATCCACATTGACTCATAAGAGTGGGTGACTGACATCATTTATAGGTTAATAATAAATCTCCTCTTTTTCTCCTAGTTTCTAATGAATGTAAACCAGTAAGTTTTAATCTTGTAGTATAATCAAGATGTGTACATCTTGGTACCATTTTGGTTGCCCTTCTCTGTATTTGTTCCAGGCAAGATATATTCTCTTGAGGTAGGGGTTCCAGAACTGGGAGCCATAATCAACATAAGGTCTTATAAAAGTCCTATACAGGGGAATAATACACTGTTCAGTACGGGTAATGAAGGTACGTTTAATTTGCATTAAGAGACCATTGGACATTTTGGCTATTTTTATACTGTGTTCCCTAGATGTAAGTTTGTTGGATACAAGTATCCCCAAATCTTTTTCACAACTCGATGTTTTAAGTTTAATATTATTAAGATAATAATCATGCATTGGGTTATTTCTTCCAAAATGAAGAACAACACACTTATCATGATTGAAAAACATTTCATTCTCAATTGCCCAGTGTTCTATTTTCCCTAAATCAGTAACAAGTGTTTCCAGATTATTGGGGTCATTAATCCTACCCCCCAATTTAGTATCATCAGTGAATTTTTAAAGATAATTATTTGGTCCAGCTTGCATATCACTAATGAAGGTGTGTGTTATGAAGATTTTTCACACACCCTAGGTGTGTGATAATGCATAAACTCCGAGAGTGAATCTCTCAGTATTTCCATATCCACACACAGCATAGCAACTTGCTAATACATGGTTCTATATGATAACAGCGAAAGCCTAAAAGCAATTGCCATTATTGCAAAGTCATAATGCCGACAAATGTTTTCAGCACTGTGACACCTGGTGTGTGTCCTTGTGGTGCACAGTCCAGTGTGCATGACTTCATGTAGCCTGAGCAGACCATTTTCTGTTTTCTCCCATGCTGCAGCTGCATGGGCTATGTGTGTGCGTTGAAGTGTGCATGCATCCCTTAACTGCTGCTCCCGCTTCCCTGGCTATCATCTGTCGCTATTATTTAGGCACTTTCAACATAGAAGATGATGGCAGATAAGGATCGTGTTGCCCACCTAGTCTGCTCCTTTTCCCTACCTAATGCAATATCTCAGATCCTAGTTCATCTGTGGCTTACCCTTGCTTCCCTACTATGAGAGTACTCTGTCTATCCCATGCATTTTTGAACTCCCCTACCATTTGTGCCCCCACAACCTCCACAGGGAGGCTGTTCTAAGCATCCACTACTCTTTCAGTGAAAAAGTACTTCCTCATGTTGCCCCTGAGCCTAACCCCCTCTGGCCTCATATCATGCCCCCTTGTTCTTGTACACCTTCTTTTCTGAAAGATGCTTCCCTCCTGTACCTTGTTTATAACACTGAGGTACTTTAACGTCTCTATCATATCACCCCTCTCCTCTTCTCCAGGGAATACATATTGAGGTCCTCTCGTCTTTCCTCATATGACTTTTGGTGCAGTCCTTGCACCATTTTTGTTGCCTTTCTGTGGACTGTCTCTATTTTGTTTATGTCCTTCCTGAGATGCGGCCTCCAGAACTGGACACAGTACTCCAGATGAGGTCTCACTAGTGATCTCTACAGTAGCATAACCACATCCTTTTTTTGCTGGTGATACCTCACAGGCTTTTACGTAGTGACCTTCTTTTAGACTCTATTTATTCTCTGGCTGCAGGTGGGGTACTTACCCCATTCTCTGTCCATTCACCCTTCTCGCCAGCATCCCCCACTCAGCTGCCCATGTTGGAGGTCCCGTAGCTTGCCCCCTATGGCAGGGCTCCTGAGGGAAAGATCGAGATCCACCTGAGGTCCACCCAACACTTGCGCTTTGCTGCATCATTCAGCAGAGGTTGAGGGCCACCATGAAGTGCTGTCACATGGGATTTTACCTTGTGCCAGTTCCCCTTTGGTGTAGACATGCAATGATGTCAGCCTGTTGGCATATGTGCTCCCATACATGCCACACAGATGTCTACCGCTGCCGTCACCTTGATGTGTGTGGTCCTGACAAGGTGTACATCCAGCCTCTGCTCCCTGGTGCCAAAGTGCCAGGCACCATCAACCTTCCCCCCTGGAGGTGAAGAACAGTCCATGCAACACTCATTCAACCTCCCCCCCACCACCACTGGCCCTCTGACAGCCCAGGCTCATTCCCAAACCCAGGTTGTCAGCATCACGAGTGGTAGCACTACTGCTACAGTGGCTGGCTTTACCTGGTGGCAGCTTTGAGCTGAGTAAACAGAGCACCCCAATGCGAGACAGTAGAACTCCACAGCTGCCATGCAAGCAACTACAGCCCCCCCACACCTACCTGTGCTGACTAGAGCTCATTGCAGAACTCAGATTGCCAGGGTTTTGAGAGTGAAGCAAAATTTTCTTAATGCTTTTTTCTCCCCTCTACCAGATGCCCCCATCTCCTTGCACACCCCAGCCCCCTCACCCCAATGTTCAACAGGACTTTCCTGCCAGCAAGTACCACCAGGCTTGCCCCCTCCTGGTGTGGTCGCTGGGTTTCCCCCAATCTCTCCTTAAGAACTGGATTCAGTACTCTGGACTGGCAATCCCAGCTAGTTGGGTGCATGGCCTGCAAGTGTCCAGGCGCCATCCCGTCTCCACTACTTTTCCCCATTTTCTCCCCAAGCGGCACAGCATGTAATGACACCATGACATGTGCTGCATGCTGCTACGCACCAGCACATCAGCATCTGCTCTGATTTTCTAGGCAGTCCTTGTGGCAGGCAGATACCAGGCTCTGCAAGCCCTCCTCCAAAAAGCAGTCCTCTGGATGCTCTGTCCTACTCCCCCTGGCCAGCCCTCCAACAGCCCGAGTTTGCTTCTGAACCCGGGTTGCCAGAGATGCGAGTGGTAGCACTATTGCTGCACCGATGGGCCAGCATCAATTTTATTATTTTATTTGCCTTTGGTCATCAATAGTGTTCATGTGATGCTGACATACCAGTGTACCGCTTCCAGTGGTCTGTCATTGAGCGTTTTGAGATACTGATGCATCTTTCATACTGAAACTTAATTGTAGTTATGCGTCAGCCAACGTGGCTTACTTAGAGATAGGTGGCCATGATCATGGGAAGACCAGCTGTAATTACAACACTGGTATCTGTTGTTCAAGTGTCCAATGCTTGTCTGTGATTTTGTGACCTTATTCAAGGTGCTTCCTATGTTAAAAATCTCAAAATCATCAGAAACGATGACACCCACTTGTACTCCCCTTGTAACCAACCTTCTCATGCTGTGTCATTTGCATACAACTCCTTTGCATAAAATTTACAAAGCCTAGCTCACCATTATTGATGGGCTGCATTACAAAACATTTAACATTAACAAAATAAAAAAGCCTGTATCTAAAACTTATTGATGTTACACTAAACTGACTGCCTCTAATGTGTTACTTATAAATATTTATAGTAATCAGTTAAATGTTACTACAGTTACCCTGCTTAATGATTCCAGCATTGGACTATTTTATGTATTAATGTACTTCCACAGTTTAAAAGTAGTAAAAACCAAAAAAGTTAGACCTGTGTTTGTGTCTTTTTTACTTTACTGTGGGGATGCAGTGCACAATCGCAATAATACACTCCAGAGTGTGCTTTATCATTGGATATCAGCACTTCTTGGGTATATAGAAACATAGAAGTTGACAGCAGATAAGGACTGCGAGGTCCATCCAGTCTGCCAATTTTTTCTACCTTATGAATGTGCCATAGGCCTGCACTCTGTCAATGGCCTATCTATTCATACTCATCTGTATTGCTCTCTTATGCCTATCCCATGCCTGTTTGAAGCCCTGCACTGTATTCATATCCACCACTTCCTGAGGTAGGCCGTTCCATGCACCCACCACCCTTTCTGTGAAAAATAACTTCCTCACATTCCCCCTTAATCGGCCTCCCTCTAATCTCATACTGTGTCCGCTTGTCCTGCTATTTTTTTATATTGAAACATGTTAGACTCTTTCACCTTGTTAATGTCCTTAAGATATTTGAATGTTTCGATCATATCACCTCTCTCCTTCCTTTGCTCTAGGGTATACATATTGAACTCCATCAATCTGTCCTCGTATGTTTTCCTATGCAGTCCCTGCACAATTTTTGTTGCCCTTCTTTGGACTGCCTCCATTTTGTCAATGTCCTTGTGCAGGTGCAGCCTCCAGTACTGCATGCAGTACTCCAGATGGATCTTAACCAGTGTCTTGTTAAGAGGGATTATTACCTCTCTCTTACAATTTGCAATACCACTACTAATATAGCCAATATCACCTGTGAACTATACCTGCTATTTGTTTTGTCTGCCAATTTTGTATTGTAACCTCCCGGGCCATGTCTGAAAATAGTCCTATTTTGTGGCTATGACACTTTACCTGGTAAACAAAAACTAAATAAAGAAATATACCATAGGTATATACTGACCCCACTTCTATACTTTAAGTTTTGCTGTTCTTATCAAGCGTGTACAGCTCTTGTCAGATTGTACTGTACTTCATTCATGTTTTTTTATTACAATATCAATAATTCAACAACTGATGTTCTGTTATTGGTGATCTAATCACCATACTGGGGCATGCTGAACATGTGTATGCATGTTGTAACATAACAGCTCTATATGTGGATTAATATACCATTCACAAAACCATTCTTCATGCCTTATGTGTCAATTGAATATCACACTAAATTCAATGTTTTTACATTACTACAGGTATGATGATAACATCTTTATATTGCTATTATTTGCATTAGATAGCAAAATTTAAATAGTTTGGTTAAATTAAATTAGTATGTTACAGTAGCAATCAAATGAAAACATTGTCAGTTTCATAACACATGTAGAAGAATTTACAAATTGATAGTACTCACTGTTGATAGAACGACTACAGGCAACAACCCCTCCCCCCAGAAAACTACACATAAAATCACATGCCTACATATAATGAATAATGAAGTGTGCAGGGAAGGTGGCATTTAAAAATAAGTTGGCTGCACTTGAAAGCTGTGACATACAACACCCCCTCAACTTTACACGGTATGCAACGTGTAACACACTTTCAGTATTTTAACTTCATGTACTTATAGTGGCATGATTACTTCCAACATTTTTGGTCTCTATGAAGAAAAGTTGTTATCCGTTCATCAACTTAGTTAGACCGCACCTGGAGTACTTCGTGCAGTACTGGTACCCGTATCTGAAGAGGGACATTAAGTTACTGGAGGGGTTGCAACGCAGGGCGACAAAGATGATCAAGGGGCTGGGGGACTTATCATACGAGAGGAGGCTGAGGGAGTTGAACATGTACTCACTGGAGGAGAGGAGGGACGGGGGGACATGATTGAAACCTTTAAGTACATGAAAGGAATAAACAAGACAGGTACAGAGGGGCTGTTCAAAGTAAGGAGGGAGGGACACAGGGGCCATGATATGAGACTGGAGGGAGGAAGGCTCAGGAGGGAGATGAGAGACACTTTTTACAGAGAGGGTGGTTGCTGGGTGGAATGTGTTACCTGCAGAAGTGGTATCCAGTAGAACAGTGGACTGCTTCAAAAGGGGATGGGACAGGACAAGGGGGAGGGTTAATGAAGGGGAAGGGTGGAAGGGAGGGGCAACTGCAGAATAAGGGGTGCTAGCTGCACATTTGAGCAGACTTGATAGACCTCTAGGCCTTTATCTGCTGGCAAATTTCATATGTTCGCATGTTCATATAAAATGCATAACTACTGTATATGTTATGAGTCTTTACTTTTTAGAGTGACACAATGATATACAATGCTGCAAATGGTATGGTGTAGTGCAATTAATGTTTTTATATTTTGCATGTCCACTGTCATCATATTAGGAATACAACTCAGTTTTGAAGAGCTGTGTTAATTGATAACGGATATGACAACACCACAGTTTGTCTCTGTCTTCTCAAACAACCTACAGTATATATAACATTACACTCACATTTGTATAATTGTTGCATCCAAATGCACTATTACACCAAAATCATAACACATTGAACCTCGATCATGACATGTTCGTGGAGTGTTTCTCAGTATGGGACCATGAATGTGAAAGGATCATTCTACTGTGATTAAAACCATCAGATTTCATGTTCTGTTACAGTACAAAAATAGATACAAAATGATCTTTGTACATCATGTGTAGGTAAAATATTGTCAACACTAATTAGAGATTTGAAAACTGTGGGAACACAACAAAGATGGCCGCTTGAACTTTTTACTCTGCCCCAGCCCTCAGTACAACACATATATTTATCCATGCCAGCCTCTCCAAATGACTGCTTCAACTCGCATTTGGTCATCTGTCCCTGTTGGGCACCTATTGTTTTGTTTTTTTTGCCATTAAATCTTTATTTGAGTTTTATTCACAAAGAATGCTTCCAGTAAACATGATACAGTCATGAAGGTATACCTTGATTTTTGAACCATCTAATGACAGAAGACATTCTTTGCAATATTCCCCCCAAAACATAAACACCCAAAGACAAAGTAAAAGAGAGAAGAAAAAAAAAAAAACAAAGAACACACCCCAAAGAATAAAAAGACCCCTCCTTCTGCCCCCCATTCTCCCCTGCTACCCTCCCTGCACAAGACCACTTTATTTGTTTGTGTTTGAGGGGGCACTCATATATCATACAGTGAATAGGCAGTATAAAAGGGGGCCCAGATCTTCTCGAACCTGGGAAGCTTATTTTGAAGGACGGCTATCATCCTCTCAGTCCTCAAACTATAGAGCAATTCCTCAAGCCATTCAGAGTAACTGATCACTACAGGGTCTTTCCAGTGTCTAAGAACCACCTTTTTAAGGGTAATAGAAATCAGAGCCATATAGAACTTTCTGTTCCTAACTGAGATATGGGACGTATCCCCCAGCAGGCATATTTCGGGAGTGAAAAGATCCTCAAGGCCAAACATGGGATCAACTTTATTTTTAATGTCTGTCCAAAGCGGGACTACTCTTGGGCAGTTCCAAAAAATATGGATCAAATCCCCATTTCCAGAATGGCACCTATTGCATTTTGGGTCCGAGATCAGCTTTAGGCTCGCAAGCTTTTGTGGGGAGTAGTAGATGTCATGGAGAATTTTAAACTGAATGAGCCTCAACTGGTCCTGCAGAATGAATTTATGGCAGCTCTGCCAGAGGGCTGTCCAATTAAATTCTTCCTCCGGGAACACCGTGGCCCAGTAGGTCCCTGGGATTGGATTTTGAGAGTAGGCCCAATTAAATAAAATATTGTATATCTTGGAGATTGTATGAGGGAGTCCCACCGAAGCTTCCAGGTTCTCCTGGAAGTCGACTTTCGGGATCTGTATTGGATTTGTACCTATTTTACTAATCAAGAGGTGTCAAAGTTGATATACCTTGAAAATTCCTCTATTGGGAATGTTGAATTTGTGCAGGATCTCCCTTGAAGGATACACGCAACCCTCTTCGTTGAGGAAGTCTTTTAGACGACAATCAACTGGCAGAGTCAACCACGTGGGGTTAATAGGTTTCTGGCAAATCTGAAAACGCGGGTTGCCCCAGACAGGTTGAGACCAGTCCCTGGTATAATCATATTTTAAAAAGCTACAGAGCTGTGTGTGGATCCTTAGGGAGATCCCTATCGGGGAATTCCTAAGGGAGGAGGGGAGTAATTTGGGATTGATATAGAGTAAGGCCTCCGGAACAAGATCATATTTCTTAATGAGGGCCACCTCAAGTTGTATCCATAAGGGCACATAAGCTGACTGTGTAAGAGTGTCTGTGTTCTGGACCCATCTCAGATATTTATTGACATGACCCGCCCAGAAGTAAAGGGCAAAATGTGGCATCCTTAACCCCCCTGATGATTTGGGCGCGGCCAACTTATGATAGGCCATCCTAGCTTTTGTATCCCCATACAAAGTTAGCTATAGACCCATGGAGCTTCTTAAACCAAGAAAGTGGCAGCCAGATATTAAGCATGCTCAGGGGATAAAACAGTCGAGGAAATATATTCATCTTGACTATATTTATCCTGCCCCAGAGGGAGAGAGGAAGTTGTGCCCACCTTTTGAGATCCAGATCAATGGTATATACTAGAGAGTCCAGGTTTACTTGGCGCACCCACGTCATACTCTTCATCAGGGTAAGACCCAGATACTTAAAAGATTCGGATTTCCACCCTAGGCCTAAATCAGTAATCTCCTGTTTGAAGAGGTTTTTCGTAAGGGGATAGACTATAGACTTTTCTTGATTTAATTTGTAATTGGCCAAACGACTAAAATCCCAGATAGATTCTAACAAGGCTGGAATGGATACACTCGGTTTAGAGATGTATATCAGAAGATCATCTGCATATGCTGTTACCTTAATAGCATGGTCCAGAATTTTGATACCGTTAATGTTTGGTTACGTACTATACGCCTGATGAGGGGTTCCAAATACAAGTTAAAGAGGAGGGGGGATAAGGGACATCCTTGTCTGGTACCTACATGCAAGGCAAAGGGATCTGAAATAACTCCATTGCAGGAGACCCTCGCTGAGGGACTTGAGTAAAGGGAGCCAATCCAGTCTAAAAACCTCTCTGGAAACCCAAATTTGCCCATTGCAGTTAACAGAAAACCCCAGTGAACCCTGTCGAATGCCTTCTCGGCATCCAAGGAGACAAGAGCCATGGGGGAGTTGATCTCCTCAGTAACCGAGAAGACATGAGACAGAGTCCTGATGTGATCTGCTGTGGACCGGCCTTTCATAAAACCTACTTGTTCCGCACCAATAAGTTTGGGTAGGACTCTATTTATTCACTCTGCTAGTAGTTTCGTTAAGATTTTGATGTCATAATTTAGCAAGGAGATAGGCCTATAGCTGGCAGGCTGCTCGGGGGGTTTATTTGGCTTTGGGATGAGAACAATGAGCGCCTCGAAGAGCGACTGGTCCCGCTCTTTGCCACTAAGGATATATTGGAATAACATAAGCAATAGTGGGGATAATTGTTGGGAAAATTTCTTATAGAAGTTGGACGAGAAGCCGTCCGGGCCAGGTGTTTTGTCTAGCGGGAGACTCTGAATGACTCGTTCAATCTCCTCTTGGGTAATGTCAGCCATCAACTGTACCCGGTCGGGATCTGCCATTGAGGGGAGTTCCAGGTCGTTAAGAAAGGCAAGTGTCTCCACCTTAGAGGGAGGGGACTCCATAGCCCCGTAAAGGGATTCAAAATAGTTCCGGAATTCCTGGACAATCTCCTCGGAGTGGTCTTAATGCGACTGTCTTCCTTGGATTGTATCCCAGAAATTATTCGAGAAGACTCTGTGTGATGCACCTTGCCAGGAGCTTCCCGGCCTTTTCCCCTTGATCTAGGTAGTTGGCTTTAGTTTTGATTAAGGCCAGTTCTGCTTGTTCCCCTAACAAATTAAGATACATATCTCTCAGCTTAACTAGTTCAAGTTTATCTGTCTCCTGAGCCTAGGGAAACATGTTGGACTCCTTGATCCTTATCCGGGCCAATAAGTCTGACATGATGCGCTCCTTCTCCCTCTTCCTTTTGACCGCTAGCCCAATTAGGATGCCCCTTGTAAATGCCTTGAATGCCCCCCAGAGCATATCTGGCCGAATGTTGTCTCTCAGATTATTTATTATAAATTCGTCCTATTAGTGTCGATATGTCTTGAACTGCCTTAGGACTCCACAAAATCTGGTTATTTATCTTCCATCTATTGCCCCTTTTGGGTAAGGATGAGAAGGAGATTGAAGCCGATATTGCAGCATGGTCTGAAGGAGGCCCCGCTACAATTGTCGAGTCCAATACCCCGGGTAGGAGAATGTGGGAAAGCAGAATGTAATCAATACGGGATGCAGTTCCGTGAACTAGCAAAACGAAAGTGTATTCCCGAGATTTCAGGTGGAGCACTCTCCAGACGTCCGTAAGGCCAAGGTGATCAATTAATTCCCTCAAGGCCTGCAAAGCTGGAGTCAGGCCCAACTGGGAAGGTTTGGACCTGTCCATTAGAGGATCTAAGGCTGAATTGAGATCTCCCCCCAAGATCATGGGGAGTTGGTTAAAGGACGTGAGCACATCCAATAACTTTACAGCAAAATCATGGGTGTCCACACTGGGACCATAAACAGAACTTACTAAGAGCTCTGTGTTCTGCAACTTCCCTCTGACAAGGACATATCTGCCCTGATTATCTTGGATAACCTGCAATGGAGTAAAGGGAACTGATTCGTGTACTAGTATCATAACTCCCCTATTTTGCGTGGTACCCTGAGAGGAGAAGACCATCCCTATTTGTAGGCGCCTCATACTATTCTCCTCCTTACAGAGTAGGTGTGTTTCCTGTAGAAACACAACATTTGCCTGCACAACCTCTAAATGTTTCAGGATTCTGTACTGTTTGGATTTCTGTCATGCCCCTTTGACATTCCAGCTGAGGAATCTTATAATCCTATTCGACGCCATAATTTTATCTACTAGCTTAACATCATGATCCAGACATCCCACCTCAGTGTCCCCAACCGCGAAGCCTGTGGTCTTGTGCACCCTCCCTCTGCTCCCCATCTAAATGAGACCCTTATACAGCGTATCCATCCAAACCCTTTTCTCCCCCCTTCCCCCCCCTCAATTGTCCCCTTTACAGACCCTCCCTGCCCCCATCTTGAACCATGCTATCATGGTCCATGACAACAGAACACATGGCTCAGTCTCCCCACCCCTTCCTCCCCCAACAACTTCATTAAATGAAACTACTGACAGACTATTATATTTATCATCTGCTTCCTGAACTAAGGTTAACACATTTTAAGGTTCATGTAAACATGCACAGATTCCTAGAGTAGGGCAATGCACTTTAAAATCAACTATAGCGACCTATAATGCTTCCTGGGTACTCTCCCTAGTCCCCCTTTAATCTATACATTGATCTATAAGACTGTATATACCTGGGGCATATATCATTTGCTTTGCTACAGCAAGAAGTTGTGCAACCCAGCTGGAATAATTCCTACTCAGGCCCCTGTGTATAATCCGTACTAATACTCAAACTTTTCTGTCTATAACAAAAACTTGGTCATACTAATATTTATAAAACACTTTAGCCTCTTAAACACTTGTGCTAATATGCACAACATCAAGGATGCAGACTTTCAGTGTCCAATAAATTTAATGCAACAAATGGGTCTCATTGATAAGATGTGTTTGAGCCATCAAGCGGTCTTTGGTTCCCTCTGGTGGCGGGTTCTATAAATTAAAGTCCCAGCTTCTATTTCAAATCAACTTCTGGGAAAATAAAACAATCTTTTCTGCTGGTTAGGTGTACCAATTGCCTGAAGTTCACCGGTTTCATAAATCACCCCATGCATACCAGCTGAAGTTGTTGCGATACCACCATTATTCACGTAAGGGACAGCTCTGCCGCCCTAAAACAAAGGCTAACAGTTCTCGCCAGAAAGAGGAAAGTCCAACTGCCCCCCCAGACCGGGATCCTTCAGTTATCTTGCTGATAATGTCAGAGGCGCCGTTCTGGCAGATTCTCCAACCGGGATATAAACTTAGTACGCGATCACTCATAGTTCCCAGATAGGGCACCGAGAGCCCCTTCTAGCACATCTAACCTTCTAAATATTCAAGGGTTTTTGAAGAAGTTGGGAAATGCCTCTTGGAGAGAAGATGTTGCAGCTTCCACGTTGTCATACGAGTTCCAGCCCCCTGCTATCTGCACCTGAAATCTGACCGGGTAGCCCATTCTAAATTTGATTCCAGCTGCGATTAACTTGTTGACCAGAGGATGAAAAGCCGCCCTCTTTTGCCTTACCGACAAAGGCAGATCTTGAGCTACCCTAATCCTTGCTCCAGCCCATTGCAGCTCCTTGACTTCTCTAGTTTTGGTAATAAACAGCTGCCATTCTTGGTAGTTTAGAAATCGAAATATGAGGGATCATGGGGGTGCAGACAGTGGTGGTAACGGGTGTAAAGCTCGATGAGCCCTTTCAATGGTGTAAGTGGGTCCAAAAGGAGAGCGGCCTGCTATTTTCTCCACCAGCTTCTGGACAAACTTGATCGGGTCCGGCCCTTCCTCCCCTTCAGGCAAGCCGATGATCACCGCGTTATTTTGGTGGCTTCTGCCTTCTATGTCCTCGACTTTTAGTTCCATTTTGGATAGGCGGTGTTTCATTTGGGTCAGTACCGGATCCAGTCTTGCGCTGCTCCCCTCCAGGGACCGTATCCTCGCTTCGTTGTCCGAGGTCCTTTATGTGAGATCCTCCAGTGCACAGGTGATATTTTTAATTTCTCCTGCTAGTTCCTGCATTTCTAGTTTAAAGGAGCGAAATTCTTCTAAAAATTTTGTTAACGTAAGAGGTTCTTCCTCCGTAGCCCCGTTCGCAGAGGTCTGCATCTGCAGAGAAAGCGAGGCCCTGGATTTTTTCGAGGCCTTCTCCGGCGTCGCAGGTGGGGTATGTTTAGGTGCTGCCTTGTGCATCTCTACTTCCATCAAGCCTTCCTTCGGTTCTATCCCATTGTCCAGGTTAGTAACTATACAGTAGTTTCAAAAAAAGGAGAATTGAAATGTAGTTATGAGTTGTTTAGAGCGAAGGGAGGTCTGAGCACTCGGAGAAAGCAGCTAGTCAGTGCTCTGCATCACGTGACTCCGGGCACCTATTTTAGCAGCAGTTTTTAGTCACAAACCCCTCTGGAATCAGTAGTACTTCTCAGCGGGCTGCATAGTGATTCCTCTCAGCCAAAATGGTGGGAACTGCGGCATCTCACCCTTCAGACAAAAGGAAATCCTCTCTGGAGTACACTGCCACACTACTGGAGACTTTAGTAGTGGATGTGGCATAACTTGAGACATTCGTGGCCACTGCAACAGAGGATGTCCGCTCCCTCAACAACTGCATGAACGCCATGGAACAACGGGTAGCCGACCTGGACGACACCACCAGATGACCCTACAGGACCTCAGTGAACATGAATGGCAGATTGATGCAACTGGGAATGGCCTGAGGATCAGGTAACTCAGGGGTGTTGAAACAACATTGGGTTATGTGTCAGCACAATGGTGTGGAAGGTTGAGACGCTCGGCACCTTTCTTACTGTCAAACTTGATACCTTTGTTCTAGAATGGATCAGTTGTGTGTCAATTTTGAGAAGGAGAAGTGACTGTCCATAGGCAGCCATTCTCCTTCATGGTTGCTGGTCAGTGTGTCCTGCTGTTTCATGGACAACCACTGGAGGATTTTTGGAATGTCAGGCAAATTTCTCTGTAAGGGAGTGACTCAGGCATTTCATTAAGTTGCATGTCTTCATATCGCATGCAAATGCCATTGCAAGTGTGCTGACTTGTGTGCTGGGACTACAAACTGGTAAAATACTGGGTTCTGTGTACTGAGTAAATGTTCTTCAGTCTCTAACCTCACAAGCACAATATTCCATTATGACACGAAACTGACCATGGTGTTTAGTTAGGATGACATTCACTATCCCGGCCCCTGTTTGGGAGTTAACCAGTGGGGGAACAAGTTCAGTAATACCTGCTGGGAGATGTTAAGCTGTAGAGGGTGTGAGTATGTGCTGACGATACAAACAGCACCCTGCCCACATGAAAATTTCTGTATGTAAAAAAAAAAGTAGCATATAATCATGTTTTGTCACTGTAGATCTAAATATCTTTTTTTTGTTTTTCCTTTGTCAGGAGATACAGATATATTGCCTATAGGCAGATTTTTTGATAGACATTCCGATGGTTAGAACACCACAACCATGTACCTCTTCTGGCCTGCATTATGACTAGTATTCGATCAAGGTTTCCAGCTGTACACTGGATTTCAGTTTGCTTGAACATATCATGGTAATGAGTGTACTGTTAATCTGATAGTTCTAAACAATGTAAGACATGGCTACCGATATCAGTTGTTTGATATCCTTTTCTGTGATAAGTTAAATATGAAACTTGAAAATTTATAGTTTGTTAACCAATCGTTTTGACAGTTTCAGCATGGCTTGTTGATACACACAAATCAAAGGGAAGCTCATTGATCTCCATGTAATTTACTCTGTGATACTAGTAAATTTTTTAATGATAAATACAACTAAATAAAGTTATCGTATGTTGGTACTGAATGAGCTGGTCACACAATCAGTACACACTTGTCACATGCTGCCCATGACCATGCACTTGGACATTTTTTGGATGCCCGTAAGGGTGGATGGTGATGGAGTACATCTGTTCATGCCTTGGCAGCTAGATTTTCAAACACTGTTTTCAGCCATTTTCAGTGTTCATGTGTCTAAATCTGATCAAGAAGTCAATTAACAATGTTCTTAGTAGTGTAGTACTAGCTCATAGTTTAGCAAATGTCAACATAAATGGCAGAAAAAGTAGTTGAAATTCAAGCACCGTATACTTTTAACGGCTCACAACCAACCCCACAAACAGCACAACCAACCCATATACCCACACCAACCCTGAACTCACCCCCCTTTACATATACAGCCATCATTAAATGTCTGAGTGTTGCATTGTGGACAGTATATTGTTACTGTAAGCTGATTATACAAATGTTGCACTGCCCAATTAAAGCAGTACTCCATTTACTTTTGTGTATAACATAAAAACAACGGCAAATTCCACAGTGTGTTTTCCATGGAGGTAAGTAAACTTAGTATTGCTTATTTTTGGTATTACAAAATACAGTGAAAGCCTCTCTTTAAAATGTGTAATAAAGATGTGATTCATAAAATTCAAAACAGATAGATCTGTGTGATGTTGATAATAGTTCAATTTAATTAAGTTTATTCTGTATTTTTCAACAATCGCAACGAAGTCAGCAGGTATTGCAATGTTTCAACATACACTCTGCATCTTATGTCATGCAGGCAAGTAACTGAGTGTATTAATTTTAAACTTTTTGATCACGTGTTAATTTTTTTGATTTATGGGCCCATAAAATATTTTTGTTGCAGAATCATTTGGTACGGTAACATTTGGCAAACATCACATTTTTCAAATTTTCAAATACTGCAAATAACTGCAATGGCGTTTGCCATTTCTTTTAAACATAATTTGTTAGGCATATAAGAAGTGCATTACAATCTCTGAATTACTGGTTACCACAAATTGAGAAATTGAACATTCTGTGCCAATTTGTTACACAAATTGTTATTCTGCAAGTTTGAATCTGCTCACAAATTTTGTGATTGCATCATCTTTGTGTGGATGAATGACATTTGTACACAGTACAGTTGACAACATCTGCTGAATCTCTGCAACTGACATCTCTAGTTCCTTTGGTCCGGACTGGTAAGCTTCTCTCAATTCTGTCAGTAAATGATGGACAAATCCTGTAATAAGAAAAGGTAACAGATGAAGTATTAATGCAATGTGTACCAATATGTAATATATTTCAGCCACACAACCATTTTTCTGACATCACATACTGATGTTGGTATCATAACAACATGCATCAGTACCAAGAGTTTCACCACAGAAAAGTCAATGTTCACACACATATATGGTGGTACAACATCCTATAAATTTTACCCTAACTGTACAGATAGCACTGTATTCTGTATGGTATACAGTACATGGTGTGGTAACACAGTTGCACAATGACATCACATATCCTGTGCTTTCTGCCACTTGTTCATTTCCCTGTAGGATTACTTACGTAATGAGAGAAACCATTACTGTAAGTTGGTTTGTGAGATCCTTTCAGAGTATCCACTCTTCTTGAATTTTGGATACCAAATAGAGCATCTGTCCTTCCCATCCAATGACTTAGCTTGCAGTCTGTTGCAGTTTTCATTATAGGACCTAGCAGCAGTTATCAACCTTGTAAGAACATAGCATATCACAGTGAATGGGTTTTTGAACAATTCACTCAAAACCCCAAAATTCACATGTGTTTACATGTGCAAACTATATTTATATGTAAATACTGACCCAGTACATGTCCCCAGATTAGAAAATATTGTATTCTTTGCAGTGTAATGAAGAATTAGGCTGTGAATAGCCTCAAGATTCAATGTCCGGTGTCTAGCAGACAACTGTTTAACATCATTTACCAGCAACTTCAACATTACAGTTGCTTCCAGTTTCACTGTCCTTTTATCAACCGAAAGTGAATTGTTCAAACATATCAATAAATAATCAATTCCCTCCAATCTCAATGGTGAAATATTATGTATATTATTTTGCTATCATTCAAAACATATTGTAAACCTTACTTGGTTTTAGCCACTGTTTATTATGATGTTCTCTTTCTAGTGGACCGTGACAACATGTTATGCAATAACTCTCAGCTACTTGCTATCAAAATATTACTGGAGCAGCACCGGAAATCTCTTACCGTGCTTTCAGTTTATATCCACCCTCGGGACCAGACACCTGGGTTAAAAATAGTCACAGACTACCTTGAAACCCTCCCTAATCAGTCTGAGACTGTGATTTTGGGTGACTTTAATATAAATTGGATTGCTCCCAAAGCAGCCCAGTTTAAACATGCTACCACATCCATCGGCATCTCCCAGATGGTTACCGCCCCCACAAGATTCAACCCCAGGACTGGTTCTAGCTCCCTCTTGGACCTTATTCTCACCACACACCTGGATAGAATTTCAAGAACGCTGGTTCTTCCCGATTCACTGAGTGACCACTCCCCTGTATTGTGCTTTTGGTCAAATAAGGCCCACAAACTGCCAGCTAAAGCTGTTTATCATCAGGTCTTTTAAAAAGGAAACCTCACCCACTTTATGGCCTATCTTACTCAGTGTGACTGGTCCACCTTCAGTAGCTTTGATAATGTGGACAATGCTCTTTCTTACTTTATCTTCCAGTTCAGCGAAGCCTGTGATCTCTTTGCCCCATTCTGGAAAAAAAAGATTAAGGGACCTACCAACCCCTGGATCACCACCTCCTTAATAAACCTAATGAAACAGAGAGATCATCTATGGCATTGGGTGAAGACCACCAGGAAGCATAGGGATTTGCAGCTCTACAGGGCTACCCAAAATCTCTGCACCTGTGAAATCCATAGGGCAAAAAAAGAATACTACAAAGGGGAATTCACAAACTCATGGGGTAGCAGCCATAACTTCTGGGAAACTACTGAAGACCTCACAGGCAAGCCAAATAAAGCTTCCGTCACCCTGCTCCAGGTAAATGGTGTTAACACACAGTACCACAAACTCATAGCAAATGCTTTTAATGATGCATTCTCAGATCTAGGTGGCATACTCCTGCCTGACTTCTTCGACTCTCATAGCCCTGCCCAGGAAGCTGCCACTGACACCCTCTCTCCATCCACCCCTCCCTTCTACTTCAGGCGTGCAACACTGTCTGAGTCCAAAAAATACATTCAAAGGGTCCTTGGTAAATCCAGATTCAGTGGGGACACCTTGGATCTTAAACTTCTACATCTCTCTTGATGTTGTCATTGCTCCTCTCCCCTGTCTCCTCAACTTATTTCTTTCCCTTAGGCAATTCTCCAACTTTTGGAAAGCTGCTATAGTCATGCCAGTCCATAAAGGTGGTGACAAGACACTAAGTAATAACTATCATCCCATATCCATCCTTCCACCCCTCTCTAAAGCCCTTGAGCACATTGTCGCTGACCAGCTCATGGAGTATATTGCCAAATATAACATACAGTGCCCACAACAGCATGGCTTTAGAAAGTCACACAGTACCACTACTGCCCTACTTGTCTACACCAATTACATCCATAAGGCTTTGGACGATGGTCGCCTAGTTCGGTCAGTCTACACTGGCCTAACAAAGGCCTGTGATACAGTTAACCATTCCCTCCTGCTCCACACTTTCCCTGCTCTAGGGCTCACCTCACAGGTTACTAGCTGGTTCAGAAGCTACCTTGGTGGACATACCCAGCAAGTTAAGATTTGCGACACTGTCTCAAACAGTCTTCCCGTATGTTCTGTTGTCCCTCAAGGCTCCATCCTTGGACTCCTACTCTTTAGCTTATTTATCAATAATCTCCCCTCTGACTGTAACAACAGTTTGGTCCTTTATGCAGATGATGCAGTCCTTTTTTCTCGCAGCCCTGACCCACTCTTACTAACAACTGACCAACAGGCCATCTTCAAGCTGGTTGAGACCTTGTTTGAGCAACACAAATTGCTCATGAATTAAAAAAGACCAAGGACATGCTCTTTTCTAACCTTCACAATACTCACAAGGATGCTTGTCTGACCATTTGCAACAACCTAAACCAACCCCTTGAGCAAGTTCATGCATTTAAATTCCTTAGTATAACATTTGATTCTGCCCTCTCATTCAGTCTCCATATAAACCAAATTGCTAAGGGCATCAACTCCAGGACTGGGATCCTTTATCGTTATCGCCATTATAGGACCACTGAGGCTCTGAGACTCGCTGTAACCAGCTCAATCCTTTCACTTGTTGACTATGTCCTAGTTATCTGTGGTGCTGCCCCTGACACATCTCTTAAGAGAATCACACTTGCGCTGAACAAATCATGCAGTCTAGTCTCTGAGTCCAATAAGAGGACCCATACCTGTGAACTCTACGAAAGAACCAACTGGCTTCCTCTCAAGGCTAGAGTCTCCTACCACACTTGCCTTCTTGCAAAAAAGATTAGTCTAGGCCTCACGCTCCATTTCACTGAAACCCTAATCTTGCCGGTGCAAAAGAAATGGCATACATGGAGCACATCTAAGCCATCCTACCTCATCTCCTTCTTCAGGACCTCCCAAGCTCAATGTACTTTTACTTATTGAGCGCCCACTCTACTGAACCATCTCCCCTGAGATGTCACTGCTGAACCTAAACTTAGTGTGTTCAAACTCAAGCTTCGTAAACACCTCCTCACTCTAACTAGCTGTGATTGCTTTGCCCAGCTTCGGCTCCCTTGTACTGTCCTCCCACCCCTGTCTCTTCCAACATACTCTGTCTTACCCCTTCCCACATCTCGCTCCCATATCACCTCCTTTCCTCCCACCCCTCCTTCTCCTCTTCCCCCTCTATCCCACTTCTACTCTCTGTTTTCCTCTTCCCTCTCTACCCCACCTCTTCTCTCTGATTTCCTCCTTGCTGCTCATCCCATGTCTAGCATACCCCTCTCCCCAATCCTCCCTATGTCCTCCCCACCCCTTTACCTCTTGTTCCCCACTTCCTCAGTCTCTCTCCTCTCTCTCCTTGTGTCAACCACTAGTAATTATGTAGGCTCACACCTCTTCTGTTCCCTCCTCCCTCCCTCCCCACCTCCCTCTCTCATCTGTACCTGCTTGCACTTGCAGCCCCACTTCAGCACTTTCTAGACTAGGACTTGTTCAGACTGCTTTGCTGAAACTGCAGTTTTGTCTCATGCTTGTAACATTGTTATGTGTTTGTAACCACCCTGTTTGTACCTATATCTGCTTGTACACCTTTTCAACACGGAACCTTTGTAAAAAAAAAAACTCTGGTTCAAAAGTTATTGTAATCCTAGTACTCAATAAATAAAAACATAAATAAACATGCATTGAACAATGAGTTACTGTGTTTATCGTGCACATTGGTAACATGGTTCATGACGCTCTTTCACTTTGCTGCAATCAATTTGTTATTACTATCACTTGTCAAGGTAGCTGACCAATACACATGATTGATGACTGATTGTTGCCAAAGTCCAACATCCTTGCAACATCACAGTTCAGAAACTGTCTCAATGTTCTTGCCAACAGCTTCTGACAAATAAAAAAGTAAAACCACTCAAAACAATACACACATCTGTAAACATCTGGAAACAATAACTAATATAAAAGAAATAATGTGTGGCTGACCATCCACAACTGGCTTGTGTTTCAGTCTAGTAGATGAGATACCAGCATGTGGATGAGGGAGGAGACAGAAAGGACCATACTGGTATCTCAACCACAGGATGTAAATGCATGAGTCAGCACGAGAAGTGACACCACTGGATTTAAAATGATATAACTTGCACACCTACTTACTGAATGTGAACATCAAGTTTTACAACAGGCCCCCAAATTAGTTTTTTAGCAACTGATTCCCATACATAATAAGCCCTGACCATGTACTATTGTATATTAGTTTATTGGTTTTGCTTATTGTTCAGTGAATTGTGGCAATGGAAAAAAAACTTGTGCTCATTCGACAAGGGGGTGTGAATGTTATACAGATGGTGTTGTGAACTTTGTATGATTGGTGCACCTGATGTACTCTTGCACTGACTGCGGCTGCTTACAAGCTCATGCTTTCACTTTCACTCACTTGCTCGGATGTATAGCACTGACAACCTACCAATCTAAAACCAAACAATTCAGCATCAGTTCTCTCTAACTAATTACAGGATATAGAGAAAGTCGTGGTATGTATAGAAAATAAAGCATATACTATAAAAAAGAAACATGGCTAACCATACCACCTGTCATGTTTTTTCATCTGTCTTAAGATTTCTGTCCAGGACCGTATGCTGTTCTCAAAACCCCTCAAATGGAACTCAAGCTAGTTGTGTATGGCCACGCCTGCATTATTATTGATATTCATTTCCATTTTAGTAGCAATAGCTTCTTGTTCCAAGATTGCTGACTACAGTATGGTCCTGTGCACCAAAATCATTACCCATTTATTCATAACACCATGCAACATGACTAGTTTAAGTAATTTCAACACCCCCTCAGTGTTGCTGGTCCAGCCCTAAATTGGTTTTCCAACTATCTCACTGGCAGGCCACAACTTGTTAAGTACAATAGGGCTGTATTGGAACTTCTTCCTATCACTATCGGTGTCCCTCAGGGATCTATTCTGGGCCCTAACATATTTTCTCTTTTCATCAATGACTTCCCAATGGTCCCTACCCATAGCACCACAACCCTATATGCTGATGTCTTGGTCCTCCTAGCTAGCTCAGGTGATGTCCATGCCATAAATCACAGCCTACAAGCTGACTTCAATAAATTGAAACATTGGCTCCTAAAAAATAGGCTCGTGCTGAACTTAAAGAAAACTCAACTCATGCTCTTCAGCTTTTCTACCAAACTCAAACAGTGTCCTGTCCCACTCAATGTCTTAAGTCTTGATGGTGTCCCAGATGGCACTACATGCTCCTTTAGATACCTGGGAGTTACTCTTGACCCACAGTTAGACCTGTCTCTACACATTTAAAATGTCTGCAGGGCAACAAATATCAAGCTTGGACTTCCATATCGGGCTCTTGGATCCCATACTGCTTCTGCATGGCTTGCCCTTGCTAGAGGTTTATTCCTTCCCTCTCTCAGTTATGGGCTGACAACCTTTACCCTTGCCACAAAAACTAGCCTTGCTAAATTAGATGTTTGTTTTTTATTTATTTATTGAAATGTTTCACCAGGAAGGTTACACTGAGCAACAAAAGCTTGTCTCACGGTACATCCTGGGGAAGGGGAGTGGGAACAATAAGTAATACAACAGGATGCATACATCAGGAAACTAGCTTAACAGCATATAGACAGACTGTACAGATTACAACCAAACAATAGCTATTTCTAGACTAGGATAACATTTGAGAGAGTATAGTAAAAGGTACTCTGGAGGGGGTGGAACAGCAGAGGTGATAGAAAGTGTTAGGTTGCAGAAAGTGCTAGGATTGCAAGAGGTTTGGGATAGGCGGCATATTTTGCCCAGCTGGAGGGAGGAGGAGGTATAGACCAGCAGCTAGGCATGGCTCCACGGGGCTAGGTGCAGTTGCAATGCATCACTTGGTAGTTTGCTAGGAATGTAGAGAGAGAGTAGGCTGATGAGGAGTGGCAGATTTGGGTCAGTAGTTGGTTCCAGAGCTTAGGTGGGCGATGAGAGAATGCCATTCCCAAAATTTAAATAAATAAATTTGGCCAGATGTAGTATTTCTGTAAGGTATATTCAGAGAGCGAGAGTCATCAGATCGGAGGGTGTATTTGGAGGGGTGGGGGCAGATAAGGAGGTGGACAGGTAAGAGAAGAGCGAGCCTAGCCAGAATTTAAAGGTAAACTTTGCCGCATGCAGTGTTCTCTTGTCAACAAGTGAGGGACAATTTATAGAGCAGTAAAGAGTGCAGTGATGTGTCAGAGCAGGGTCATCCAGGGCAAACTGGCAGAAGGAGTTAAAGAGAGGTTCAAGCCTGGATAAGGAGGATTGAGGGGCAGCTCCATATACAACATCACAATAGTCGAAAGTTGGCAGTAACATTTTATGTACCAGTTCGCGCCTGGCCGGACGAGGGATACTACCCCTGTTACAATAGAGGGCCCCTAGCTTAGGCTGGAGTTTCTTTAGAATAGCATCAATGTGGACGGAGAAGTTTAGGTTCCTATCCAACCAAACTCCGAGGTAGCGGAAGGAAGAGGTGTCTTCTAATACAGTCCCATCAATGGTGTAAAAGGTGGGTAAGGAGGGAAGCCTTGCCAACCTCTGCCTAGTACTGAAAGTCATGGAGACTGCTTTCTTTGAATTTATGAAGAGGTGGTGCTCACTTAGCCAGCGTTGTACATTTTTTAAATCTAGCTGGAGCCTGGTGGTGGCATCAGGGACCGAACTGCCAGTTGTGAACAGTACAGTGTAGTCTGCATACATGTGTATGTTAGACGATAAACAAAACTGAGGGAAGTAGTTGAGGAAGATTGAAAAAAGGAGAGGCCCAAGTACCGATCCCTGAAGGACTCCCGTGGTAATGGGGAGGGGAGAGGAGATGGCATTAGCTATATGGACAGATTGTTTTCTGCCTGACAGATAGGACTTGAACCATTCAATGGCATTAAGGGAGAGACCAGCGGTCCTGAGGCAGGACAGGAGTATAGGGTGGGAGACCGTGTTGAAGGCCTTGGCCAGGTCAATAAAAATAGCTGAGATTATGAGGCCTTTGTCCATGCCTGTGGCGATAGTATCAGTCAGCCATAACAGCGACGTGGCAGTGGAGTGGTGTTTTCTAAAGCCAGCTTGGAATGGAGTGAGAAAGGAGTCAGTAATGTAGGAGGAGAGTTGTTCAAGTACTATGTGCTCCTGGAGCTTAGCCAGAGTAGGAAGGAGAGAAATAGGGTGGTAGTTGCTAGGGGAGGAGGGATCTCCCCCTTTAGGGAGTGGTAGAACTGTAGCACATTTCCAAGCTGTAGGGACAGTGGAAGAGACAAAAGAGAGGTTTAGCAAGATGGATATGGGATAGGTGATGGCGGGAGCAGACAGAGAGAGAAGCTTAGGATCCAGGCCGTCTGAGGAGGAGCCTTTAGCAGGGTTGATGAACTGGGGGGCTTGTAAGGCAGCAGCAGGTGAGATGTGGGTGAAGAAGAAGGAGGTAGAAGGAGAGGGAGCTGGAGGAGTAGAGGAAGGGGAAACAGGGAATGGAGGCGGGCCTGTGGAGGAGTACATGTGCGTCAGGGGGTCCGTTGGAGCACTGTGGTGCAGGACGTGAAATGGGAGTTAAAGCAGTCAGCAACAGCTATAGGATCTGAGATGTCTGAGAGATATAGCCTAAGGGTAGGAGTGGGGGGCGTGGTGGAAGGGGTAAAGAGGGACTGGACAACTTTCCAGAATTTGGAAGGTTTGTTTGTGTTAACATGGAAGCTAGCTTGGTAGTGTTCAGTTTTGGCCAGTTGGATAGCTTTGGTACACTTGTTTCAAAGCTCCTTGTATTGTTGGAGGTCCCTGGGGCAGTTGGTTACCTTGTGTTTACGCCAAGCAGTGTCCCGGGCTCTTTGACAGGACAGGAGCTCAGGGGTTCCCAGGGCAGGTGGTTACCCCGGACTCTGATTTTACGCAGTGGTGCATGTTGGTTTCAAATGTGAAGGAACTTATCACAGAACAGTTGGAGTGCAGCGTCAATTGAAGTGCAGATGGCAAGTGGGGAGCAGTCAGTGTTGGTGAGGTCACAATGAAGAGGTAGGGTGCCAAGGGAGGAGAAGGTGCGGGTTAGGAGGATTTTGTATGGTATTTTTTGCCTATGTATTTTGCGCACCATGTATACGGGATAATGGTCATTTAATGCATCAGGTAGGAGGCCAGCGGCCTTGACCCTGTGGGGGTGTGACATGAGGACTAGGTCCAGAAGGGAATGGTTATTAGTTTTGTTGTTCAGGTGAATAGGTTCCTGTATTAGCTGTGTCAAGTTTAATGACTCTATGTCAGAGCGAGTTGGCCTATAATAATATTTGCCGCTTTGCCTTGCCGTCCCTCGACTTACCCATCACTGTGATTTATACAATCAACTACACTGGTTGTCCCCAGGTAATTATCACTTATTTGTCTTGGGCTGCTTCACAGACAAAATTGTCTGAAATGCCACCCCACCCACCCTGTCCAAACTGCTTCAGCTGGCTCTACAATCATACTGGCTAAGGTCAGCTGACTTGCAACCCCTCCTTGTCCCCAAAACTTGTACACTGCCAGGCGATCGTGCCTTTGCTGTTTGTGCCACTAGATCCTGGAATACCCTACCTGCAACCATCAGATGTACCCCCACCCATCCCATCTTTAAGAGCTCTCTTTGGTTGCACCTGAAGTCTGCCTCAACCTGTAACTGTTCCAATGCTGCTTGATATCTACAACCCCTGCTTGGACCCCTGGTGTGCACCCTCCACTTCCCTGGTTCCCCTACCCCCTCTGAGCTCTAGTAAGGGGAATTATCTACCCTGCATGCCCTTCACCTCAGCACTTACCATCCTCAAAATGGGACAAATTGGGCTTATATTATTTCCACAAAATGTAACTATTGTTTGCTTGTTCTTACCCTTGTATATGCTTATCTGTTCATCCTGTACCTGTTTATTTGTATCACCCTGCTCAGTGCTTGTATTTCACATTGTTGTAATTCCCTCACACGGTTTTGTAAACCATGCTCTTGTAATCTCCTGGGTCGTACCTGAAAATAGGCATTCCTTGTCTAGTGTGCCTACCTGGTAAACAAAAGCTAATAAATAAATAAATATGATCATAGTTGATGCACAATTGATTTCCCAAAGGAGTCATACAGACTGACTACTATATCCATGTAAAGGTCTCTCTCATTCTCCCATTTTCTCTGTCTCATACTCTGTTGAAGTCTCACTTTCTCTTTCTCCCATCTGTTTTTTTTTTCTTTTAAAGCCTACATGCAAGACTTCCGGTTGTGTCATGACCCGAATGGCAGCTTAGCCCCAATTCTCCGCTACGCCAGGGTGAACTCCAGAGCTAATCAGTAGCCATCCAGTGCAAAACCGGACCATCCTGTACCAGACGCAACACACAAAACTAACTAGAGGATGGGGAAATAAAAAAAAAAAAGATTTTGGGGCTCCAGCATGCAATTCAGCAAGGCAAATGATTCCATAGCCTACCAGCCCAGCTATGTCCCAATCTTCAATACAAACGGCATTGGCTAATGAGGAGGACTTCGGGTCAGACTCCAGTTCCTGCTCAGCATCTACTTTCATGAAAGCAGATGGGAATGGCATGCTGAAAATCTTACACCGTATTGATGGCAAAATTTCGGGGTTCCAAACGGATTTTAAAAAATTGGAAGCACACACCGCAGAGGTGGAGGCCCACCTAGATACTATCAGTACCAAGCATATGGCCTATGGGCACTCGTTGGCCTATCTCCACCTCAGGGAAAGAGAGCTTACCCTTAGAGCTGAAGATGCGGAGGCAAGAGCAAGGTGCAATATCAGAATTTCAGGCTTACCTAAATGTATCGAGCAAGTGGACATGACAGCGTACATAGACTCCTGGCTCCACCAGGAGCTCGACTTGCCAGCTGACTTCAAGTTAGACATTGAACGAGCTCACCACTCTGTGGCTCCTAAGCCCAAACCAGGCCCCCACCCCATGCTATTTTGGTCAAATTCCTAAAGTACACTACTAAGGACAGAGTTTTGCAACAAGTCTGGAGCAAAAAGAATCTTAATTTTGTTGGCCAGTGTGTGTACATAGATCAGGCCTTCCCTCCACATATGATGCTCAAGTGAAAAAAAATCTCGTCCGTGGTTAAATCGCTTGGAGAAAAGGGACATAAAGTCTTCTTACATTATCCAGCCAAACTGTGGCTCCAAGATGCAGAGGGGATCCAAGTATATGATACATGACTACAAGCAACCCCTAAACTAAACACCCTTGGGGTGCCAGTACCTGACACCAGCGAAGAGCAAGCAGATCTAGAAATTGAGGAGAGATTATGGCAAACAGCACCGGGAGGCAGAAGACCGGGAAAACGATGTGTGGACACCTTCTTCCCTCTCCATGCAGACATAGCTAAATGGCTGATTCCAAAGCACCTTAATAAATTAATTTAACTGTCGCTGTAAGGTGAAGTTCCATTCATTTTAGGCAGTTTGCAGGATCGAGAACTGGGAGACCAAGGAGTTGATGGGAACTGGGACATCAGAACTAAACCTTTGAGAAGGGAACTGAATAGACTGGAGCGGTTTCCAGGAGCCGTATATCTGTGTAGGCCCCCATGTCCCTTCCAACTCTTCCCCCAGGCAATCGATTCCTGGGCTGTAAGGAAGCGATTGCAACTTAATTGCACCGCTTGTAATCTTGTTTTCTAGAGCCATGATCGGCAGACTCTGATGCTGCAGTAAGTACATTTGGGCTTTCTTAACAGCCTACATTGTTTTCTTTTATGGTCTGAAAAGATACAAACCCAGTTTATTGGGAGCAACACTTGTTATTTTAATGGGCATATTCTCATTGGTACACTCCCAACATGCTACTTAATAGTTCACACAAAGTATTTCAAGATAGGAGATGTTGACCACAGTTAAATAACAACAGTTTAGGCTTTGTATCGAGGCATGGCACAAATTTTGGGGGGATTCTAGACAGAGCATCTTGGTCCCATTTTTTCCAGGGGAAGGAAGAGTGGGTTGGGTACCCCCCCCACAGTCAATGCTTATTCATAGGGTGGGACACAGCCAAGGTCGCTGAATGGCATGCTATAATATACCTAACTGTGTTTGAGGGACTGACACCAAGATATGGGGATGGCACAACTGTTTATTATTTCTAGTATGTGACACATATTTAAGTCACCCTGGTGGGACACCAGATGCAGTCGCCAACCCAAACAATCAGGACAGGAGAGGAGGGTTAGAGACTTCAGAGTCAGGGAACTCTCTCTCAGCACATTCAGTGCTTTACTATACTGCCCATGTGCCCCAGGGAACATTTCCCCAGGGTCACATACCTCCGTGAGGGGTATTTGAAATTCACCCACAGGGCTCTGCGGATAGGATGTGAGACTGTCTCACACCAGCACCCAGTGAGGGAACTTAAGTTTGTTTCATGTTTGGATTTTGTAAACCTTTTCACTCTTCTCTGCAGTTTAAAGCAGAGTATTGTTTTTTCTCTAGATAGCTCTTCTATATTACTTCTTTTCATTTTTCTTATGGGAGCCTGGGACAGGTGGAAGAGGAGAGGGGGAAAACATAGAAAAATTATATACAATTTTTCCAGTGGGTACTCTTAATATTTATACTGTCAATGTTAAAGACATTAATAATGTAGTGAAAAGAACAAAAATTTTTCAAAAGTTACACAGGGTCCATTGTGACATTGGGTGTTTACAGGAAACAAAGTTGTCCAGAGAAGAACATGGGAAACTGAGATGGATGTGGGTGGGGGAGGTTTATGCTGATTCACACCCCACCTCTGCTAAGGCAGGAACTTTGATTCTTATTAGGAGGGGCTTCCCATTTAAGGTTGTTGGATGTCAGACTGAAGGTAATGGTCACTGGGTGATATCAGGGGAATTGCGAGCATGAACATTGTCTTCGTATATGCACCTACCCCCTCTTCAGGTCCGTTCTTTATTAAGTTGTTTAACTGCCTGGATTCCCTCCCCCCTGCAATGATATGTGTATAAGGGGATTGGAATGTGGTTGAAAATTGTAATTTAGATAAGTCCCCTCCTTATAGAGGAGGCCCTATGAGCACATCCAGACTACTGAAAACTCTAATCGAAGAGAGGGGGATGGCAGACATCTAGAGATGGCAGAATCCAACTGCCCGGGATTTCACTTTTGATGCTCCAGCATCTGGGTCTTATTCCAGAATAGACCGCATCTATACGTTTAAAACAGGAGTACACTTGTTCCAGGAGGTGTCCATTCACCCGGTTACCTTTTCAGACCACTCAATGGTGCAAGCACGCATACAATGAAGCCCCAGGTCAGGCCAGGGGGGGCTGGAGGTTTGATCCGGGCACACTGGATGATAAGAACCTTGTACAAAAGATAAAAGACACTGTACTAAACTAAAATGACATTGATAGAATTGAGAAAGTCCAGAGGAGAGCTACTAAAATGGTTCCATATCTATCTGAATTGGACTACTGGGGCAGACTACAGGAAAATGGGCTACATTCCCTTCAAACTAGACACACTAGAGGTGATTTACTTCTATTATATAAAATTCAGAATTCCCAGGAACTTATGTATCATTGTGGTTTGAACTTCTCTAGTAGAAGGACTAACCCACAGTTCCATAACAAACAAATTAATGTTGCAAAATCCAAAACAAACAAAAGGTTAAATTATTTTACAGTGAGAACTCCTAGAGTCTGGAATTTACTCCCTCAAGAATTGGTGGACTGTAGTTCTATTTCAGCCTTTAAAAAAGGGTTAGATAACTGGATGGAGTTTAATAACTCCATTGCATAATTTTTTCTGCCATGGTGGTGGGGGACAATCAGGATGGGCAATAGCCTCCTTTTGTCCATTTGGAACCAAGTACTACATTAGATAGAGGATAATAGGGAGACCAACTCAGCCCTGAAATGTATTTGGGATGGCCTTAATGCGGTCCTTAGAGGGATATACATTAGTAACTCAGCGTACCAGAATAAGAGAAATAAGGCTAAAGTTGCAAAAAATTGGGCAGAAGTTAATAAACTGGAGGCAGAACATGAAGTCTCAAGGAACCCACAGGTGCTAACCAGATTAAAGGCAGCCAGGGAGGAACATGACCAATTACTGACTCGTAAGGCTCTCAACCACTTACGCCTCACCAACCAGAAATATTATTGGGGGGGGGGCAGGCAGATTGCTGGCCCTTCGATTCAAAAACCAGGATGCAGAGAAGTACATCACTAAAGTAAAATCTCCAGGCACTCCTGACTGGTGGGGAATGGCTCCAAGTGAAATAGCAAGAGAATTTGCTAATTATTATACATCACTGTATAAGAGAGAGAGAGGGGATAATCATGAAGACCAGATCTGGGAATTCTTAGAAGGGATAGAGCTTCCAGCTATGACTGAGGAGCAAAGGCGTACTTTAGAATCCCCCTTTACTGAGGCTGAGGTTCTAGCAGTAATCAAAGCCTTACCATCGAGCAAATCGCCTGGCCCAACCAGCTTCTCGGCCAAATTTTGTAAGCAGTTTGCCCGGGAGCTTGTGCCATTGCTGACAAAAGTCTGTAATGCTGCACATGACCAGGGGGCTGCGCCAGACTCATGGGAAGAAGCTTTAATATCCCTGATGCCTAAACAAGGCAAGGATCCCACTGACTATGGGAGCTACAGACCAATATCCCTCCCCAATCAAGATGTTAAGATATTCACCAAATTAATAAGTAATGGATTACAGATAATTATCCCTTCCCTGGTGCACCCAGACCAAACGGGGTTCATACCCGGCAGACATATTCAAGATAATATTAGTTTACTCCTTAATGCTATATCTGCAGTGGATTCCCTCACCAAAGGCCTCACAAATGCGGTTATAGCATTAGATGCAGAAAAAGCCTTTGATAGGCTGGATTGGCTTTATCTAAAACACACATTACAAAAATTAGGATTTGGTGAGAAATGTATGCAATGGATAGCCAACCTATACAGATATCCCAAAGCCAGAGTGAAGGTCAATGGCGAGACTTCTGCTTCTTTAGCGATAGAGAGGGGAACGAGGCAGGGCTGCCCGCCCTCTCCCCTCCTTTTTGCCATCAGTATGGAACTCCTGGCAGCCTGGATCAGGCAGTCTATAGACTATAAGGGGATTAGAATAAGAGGGGAGAAATTGCGGATTTCGCTGTATGGGGTTCATACGCTGCTTTATATCTCAGATCTGGATAGTTCCATCCCCCTCCTTAATATTATGTTAACAAAGTTTGGAGCAGTCTCTGGTTTTAAGATCAATGAGATGAAGTGTTTCCAATTAGGGCTGATGGACGGTCTCCCCTTCCTCAGATAGGGCAATTCAAATGGGTGAAGGATAACTTCCAGTATCTAGGAGTATACATCCCCAGGAACATTAAAAAACTGTATAAAATAAACCATCTTAAGCTGTTACAGGTAGTACAAGAGGATTTACATAGATGGAACCTCCTCCCTCTCTCCCTCACAGGTTGAACTGAAAGTATTCGTATGAATGTGTTGCCTAGGTTTTTATTTATTTTTGCTGCTCTTCCTATGAAACTTCCTAACCTGTTCTGGAGGGGGCTGCAGTCCTCTATTTCTCGTTTTCTTTGGAGAAATCACCCACCCCATATTAGATGGCACACCTTGCTCAGACCAAAAGCTTTAGGGGGTTGGGTCTCCCAGATTTCAAAATATACTACTGGGCGGCACAATTAAGCACCCTGGCAAAGTTTTCGACAGAAGGGGACCCTCCCTTGTGGACCGAACTAGAAAGACCACTGACCCCGGTGGTAAAGGTGAGAGACTTGCTTTTCATGGATAAAGCTGGGCTCTCTAAGCTTACATTTAATAACCCGTGGACACACTCCATAAAACTGATTTGGCTGGATATATGTAAAAAACTCCAGATACCAAATGTGTTAAGCCCCTTCACACCACTCAAGGCATGCTTGGACTTTGCCCCACCCCAAATGGATGCATGGTTCACCAGATGGTATTCTAGGGGGCTAAACAAAGTTAACCACTTTTTTGATAGGGACCATTTTAAATCTTTTCAGCAATTAGGCACCAAATTTAATTTGCCAAACCAAGATTTTTTCAGGTTTTTACAGGTCATGCACCTTTTAACAGGAGGGGGCCCCAACATAAAGAAGGTAGGGTAACTGCATCTGGTGCTGGGACAGCTGGAAAATCTTTTCCAGCAGAATATCAGCAGAGGTTTAATATCCAGATTGGTGATGACACTGAGTGCACAGGATGCCCCCTGCATCCAGGGACTGGGCTTAAAATGGGAGCAAGAAGGCAACATCAAGCTCCAGGAAGGAGATTGGATCAGGGTATGGGATGGGATATATCACACATCCTCCTCCCCCACCCTACAAGAATTTCATTTGAAGGAGGTAACAAGGTTTTTCTTACTCCCACTGTCACAAAACATTTTGGAACCTCTGGCACCAACCTTTGCTGGTGGAAATGTGGAGTGGAAGGCACACACACCCATATTTGTTGGGCTTGTGTGAAACTCAGGCCCTACTGGGATCAAATACAATCCAGTTTTAACCAAATATTCAAAACCAGTTTTCCGATGTCCCCAGAGGTTTGGTTATTTGGATTGGTCCCCAAGGCCTTACTGACTAAGTCACAAACTCTGCTGTTCCATGTGCTGATGGCAGCAGCACTGAAAGCAATCACCAAAAGGTGGATTGATGCTAATATTCCCACAGTAGAACTGTGGTACGCACTCAGTCTGCGGGCCAAGCAGATGGAGCAGCTAACCACTGTGCTGATAGACTTAAGGCCAGATGGATGCTCTTTTTGCACTTCCAGGCCCACAGGGAGAACAAGGACATTTTGCAGGTATTGGCTGACATAAGTTAGTAGAGAATTAAACAACACCCTGTCATACCCCTCACACTGCCCCAAGGGGCACCCCACTCTCCCCAAGACCAGGCCCACCTTATCTTTATCTCCATTTTATCTTTACCTTTATTACTTTCTTTTCTCCTTCTTCCTCTTAATCCTCTATCTCTTTTCTTTTCCATGATCTCTACTACCTTCTCTAGGTATACTTCACTTTATACAGCAGCTCTGGTTCATTTTATTAACTTTGCTAGAACCTCCATCTGACATGGATTAATTTTATAAAACAGGTCTTTTCTTTTTGAACTAACATGGGTTTTACTACCAGTAGCAAGTGCTTTGATAGATAGAAGTATAATTCTTAGGTTTTAAAATATGAGACAAGTGGTTGAGAGGGGGGCATGGTCACTCTAACTACTGGGGGTTAGGCTCTCAGAGCCAATCTAGCTGAAGGTCTACCATTCACAACCTGTGTATGTATAGTTAAATACTGAAACTCAATGTCAGGTTTAACATTTATACAGTAATATTGTGTAGAGAAAAGAATATAGAAGTCTTGATGGAATGGTTCACTTGTATGGAAGCTGTAATATCTAATTTTCCTTTCTGTAGTATGGAAAATGCATTAATAAAATACTATTTCCAAAAAAGAACCCTACATGCAACTGACTACTATATCCATGAAAATGTCACTATCATTCTGTTTTCTCTGTCTCACATGCTCTCAGTCTCACATTTTCTTTCTCTCATCTGTGGCTTATTTAACAAAACCTACATGTGATACACATCACAGTACTGCGTTACTAAATGCGGTATCATATGGAATTATCTCACTTTTAGTCAGTGACAGTGTACAACATTATACAAGAATGCCTACGAACACTGAATACTGTTATGCTTTTGTACTTACTCATGCTCATTTTTCATATGACTTTTATTTTTCTCTTTACCTGCGGTCACTGTTACACTGCCTATGGGACTACTGAGAGGCCGTTCAGTGTTCTAAGAATGTCTTTGTTTCTGCTGTACGGGGGGTGGGGGAGATAATGCTCTATCTGGGGGACTTTTGGCTGGATTGGGAATCCTGCTGAAGTGCCCCCCCCAATCCTCTTACAAGGCATATGATATTTTTAGTAGGTGTAAGGCAACCCTGGGGAAAGGAAGGAAAATAGGTTTATACCCCTGGGCTCTCCCCTTGAGGAAGAATGGGATCATGGGAAGCTGGTACTGGGGGAGGTACAAGGTATGGTAGATATTTAAGAGTAAAACGTAGGGTAAGTCCTGCATGTGTATCATGGGCGAGAAATAGGATTTTAGTAGAGTGCTCTTGGATTCTCAGTCCCCCCCACCCGGCCACCTCATCTGGCACATTCTAGTACATATTTGCTGGTAACAGAGGTGAGGGAGGTTTTCCTCATGTTTTACATCACATGGTCTCTGGAGATAACCCCTGATCTTTTTCCAAATTCAGACATTCCAGGAGACTTAATGGGACCGGGGGGCAGTGGTGGTGGGGGCACTGGATTAGGGACACTTCAGCTGATATGGGCTGGGGAGGACTGTGGGTCATAACTAAGAGGGAGACACCACACTCACTGCACGAGTCCTTGGGCTGGACTCTTCCACAGCCTAGTGTAGGGTTTATCTCTGCACAATATCAGGAAAGACTGCTGCACCTCAGAGAATGGTCAGAGGTGCTCCTGTGGGGGTGGCTACCCCAACTCAGTATCAGATGCAGCAATAGGAACACTCACTTCATTTGAAAAAATGGACTGAATCAAAGAAGTAGCAATGCAATCTTTTAATCGTGCTTTAAAAGTCCACACAAGTAAATTCACCACTATGCAGGCACACCTCAGAGCTTCACTTTTACAGGCTTCATCAGGAGGTGGAGACTCACAGATGCATCATTCATTAAATACAGTATCACCTAGTATGTCATCACACTGTGATCCAATCACTAACAGGACCTCCATTTTAAATTTAACTAAGTTCTTTAGTACATAGAAATACAAACAGTGGCAAATCATTAAATTAAAAGAGTTTTTTCGGATCGCAATCCAAGTATTGCAGTCCCAAAACTATTACAATAATTACTTTCAATTTGGTTTTAATTTGTGCTATGACTTCCCAAAATAAAAGTTTAGTGATCACCCCAGTCGTATTTTTCTTATCGGGAATCCCCTTGGGATCCACACAGATTTATCGAAAACAGCGACTACTGCAAGCCAAAATGTATAATCACCACAAACCTATAACAGAAAAAAACAGAGAGTATAGGTAAGAGATTACTACACTACATCACAACTTAATTCACATTCTAAAAGAACACCATTTCACAAGCTTCAGGCTGGGGGGCAGGAGCCAGGGGCCATCAACTAACAAAGGACACCCCTTTCAAAAAGTAATTCCTAGTCAATAGCTTGCAGTAGTCGCTGTTTCCGATAAATTTATGTGGATACCCATGGAATTCCCAATAAGAAAATTTATGTGGATCCCCATGGAATTCCCAATAAGAAAAACATGATTGGGGTGATCACTAAAATTTGATTTTGGGAGAGCATAGCACACTTAAAACCAAACTGAAAGTAATCATTGTAATAATTTTGGGACTGCAATACCAGGATAATGATCTGAAAAACCTTTTTTAATTCAGTGATTTTTTACTGTTCATATTTCTATGTACTAAAGGACTTAGTTAAATTGAAAATGAAGATCTTATTGGTGATTGGGTCACAGTGTGATGACCTAATAGGTGACTCAGTATTTAATGAATGATGTATCTGTGAGTCTCCACTTGAGTCACAGTGTGACAACGTAATAGGTGACACTGTATTTAATGAATGATGTATCGGTGAGTCTCCACCCCCTGATAAAGCCCATAAAGGTGAAGCGCTGAGGTGTCTGCTTAGTGGTGAATTTATTTGTGTGGACCTTTGAAGCACTATTAAACACCTATATCACTACTTCTTTGATTCAGTTTATTTTTTTTTCAAGTGAAGTGAGTGCTCTTATTGCTGTATTTTATCTCTGCACAGTCTGCTACAACTTGTTACCCACCAGGTAGCAGGGGAAAGGTGGCATGGCTGGAAGCAAGAGGTGTAGGAGGACTGCCAGGTCTTTTTTGAGCCTGGCTTATACAGTGGAGCACACTTAAGTGCACACCCTCAGGATATGACTTTTTTGTGCACTTAAGCGGGATGTGTACTTATCCGGACAAAACGATTTTCCACATTTAACATAGGTTCTAAACTGCAGTGAGCACTTTATTAAACAGGCGCGGTCACATAAAAGCAGTACAGTACTTAATCTCATTATGCGCATTAAGCACAGTAGCATTGTATTACTAATAAGCAATCAACAATTACTGGAAAAAAATCAGTAATTTTTTTTGTTTGGTCGGTTGTATCGCCAAACTGTTCACATAACTGTCAAACTGAAACAGCAAGCCAAAGTCACTTTTCTCTCTGCTGAGAACAAAATGCCTTACAGTTTCCATAGCTGCAACAGCTGCTGATGTGGTGACTGGCTCGTCATCCTGACCCTTCTCCTCCTCATCCTCCTGGTCGGCAGTGGATAATCCCCTGATATCATGGCGGATTTCCTGCTCGTCCAGAGCTCCCTCAGTTTGTAGTGCTGCACCTATGTCTGCATATTCAAGAAACACGTGGACCAACATACCAGGCGGCAGATCAGTTTCAGACACTGTTTTGGCATGCTCTACCTTGGCGTCTGACATCGATGCTGAGAACCCCACCTTCCTATAGCAAACAGTTATTGTTGTCTCCGCTACAGCACTCCAGGCAAAGTCAAGCATTTGTATGGCATCAATAACTGTGATTTTCTTTGCCAGTTCAGACATTAAGTTAGCACCTGCAGCTGAAGTGGAGCTTGAGTCTATACACACCAGCAAATTTTCTATGATCTAGAAAGAAAAGGTGAGATTGATTAAAGTGCTTAATGTGTCACAGTACAATTAGGAGTGCAATAAGGTGACCAGTGGGTTTCAATGACGTTTACCTTTTGTCTATACAAGTGCTTAATCTTGCAGATAATGCCCATAACCATGGGCTAGATTAAAGATGTTGTGTTTGGGGGGAGAAAGATTATTTTAATGTTGGGTGACTTGGTCATCCAGGGTAATGTGCACTTATCCCAATTTTTAGCCTAAATGGTCAATGTTTAACCTTAAAACAGTGCACTTAATCTAAAATGTGCACTTATGTGTAGTGCACTTATTCAGATTATTTAACATTGCACAGATAGGAAAAAACAACAAGATATTGATTTTCTGTGCACTAAACTGGGATGTGCACTTAAGTGGGCTCCACTGTAGTTCTTGTTGAATCTTGTTTCATTGATAGTTTTCTTTATTGTTTCATGAATAGTAAATTGCTCCCCACACCTTTCACTTACCCTCTCTGTTCTGGACTTTTTCCCTAATTGATACTCCTAATCTAGCATGACCTCTTTCTTGTAATAATAATGTGATTATTGATCTCTCATGTCCTTTTGCACAAATGATTGCTATGTATTTGTATATGTTTTCTCGTTTCTTGACACAGCACAAATTGTTGTGTTATCTATGTAACCTTTTTTGTACTGCACCTAATTGGCGTGGAACCTTTGTAAAACAGCCTCTGGCTCAAAGGTAGTAATTCCTAGAACAATAAACAAATAGTTGTGTTGCCACTCCACTTTGTTTTGTTGCCACAATGGGGACAGGAACCACTGCATATGCTGCTTTTCTTATGCAAGGGGGTATTGATGCCATATGTTTAAATCTTAGCCCCTATACCCATGAGTGACTTACACTTTGTAACTTTGTTACTTACAATGTTAGGGGCCTAAACAGCCCAATTTAGAGGGTGAGGGTGTGACAGGAATTAATCCGGATAGGAGCTATGGTGGCCTTCCTTCAGGAGACACATTTAATACCCCCAGAGCATAACAAACTGTGCCATAAATGGGTGGGAGGTGTAACTGGCTTCCTGGATTGAACATCCCCATTGTAGAGGGACAGCTATTTTAATTCCAAAGATAGACCATTTTGGCTAAGGGGTGGATCTGGATTCAGGGGTAGGTTTGTGCAACTCCACAGGATATATAGAGCCAAGAAATGCACTTTTCTAAATGTGTGTGCACCGAATGAGGAAAACGATAATCCCTTCTTTCTCAAGAAAGTCAAGACACAGTAACAGAACCAGGGAACCTATATATCATTGGGGGTTTGTAAGTAATAATACCCAAAACGGTGGGCGATATTAGGCTATACCAGACCACCCAGGGGTGTAATGAGGCCCGACGCTGCAGGCGGAGGGCCTTATAGCCCCTGGAAGGTCTGGTATAGCCCAATACCGCCCACCCTGGAGAGTATTATTGCACCTAGAAAATGGGCTACAGGTAACAGTTATATAAAATATTTAAAAAAATAAATACAATTAAAAAGTAAAAAGCAATAAAAACTTAGTTTTGCAGTAAAGTAGTTCCTCTAGTAGGGCTAGTAGAGGGTTTGGCTGCTCTTTACAATTATTTTTATCCCACTTTTCATGTGCCTTAGTTTGCTTATGGAAAGCTCCTCAGACACACCAGTAAAACTAGAGGGCTGTATTTTAGGGCTATTGGCTCTCACTCGTAGACACACTTGGAGTAGCTGTAACAGTTTTGTTCTTTTTTCTCAGTTGAACAGATTGTGATCACTATTGCAAAAGGATTGTAAGTTTTAACGCAGCTAGCATCTGTTTTCATGTGCAGTGAGTGCCGAGAGCACAGAATGAGGAAAGCAAAAAAAAATTGCTGTGCTGTCAGTTCTCTTCTCCCGCCATTCCTCAGAGTTGGCTGTGTTTCTTTTTTTTATTTTAGTCAGTAATGAGCTTGCGACTGTGATTCCAAAATGACCGAAAGTTTAGAAGGAGCTGCTGCCCACTTTTAAGTGTACCACAGTTGTGAGTTGTCCAGAGGTGAAGTATAGAAATTAAGGTTTTTTTTGTATAAAGAGCAGAGTTCGGTTAAAAAGAAAAGCCATTTGTGCGCTCTCTCCCGTTAGTTTGACGAGGGCGAGCGGTGGATGCCATCTGTTTTTCGAGTGGAATTCCAGTTAACAGGGATTTTCCTAAGCTAGCACTACCAGGGAGTACCCTTGCATGCAGTAGCTCACTCTTGATTCCATCACCCCCTCTCCCCATACCCACACACATGCTGTATTACCATGTACTAGTCTTTTATTTACTGTATTTATTGTTTTATACCAGTAACTTGCCGATGGCGCATCTGCTAACTCGCTCATTTTTTGTCTCTGTCTTGCGGTGCCACATCCTTCCCTGCAAACCACTGTTCAGTTCTCTGAATTTTGGAAAAAGTACAAACTCAGTTCCATTAGTGGAAACACTGGTAAAACACAGATATCTGCTGACTGGACTGCTGAGTGGAAGAAATTGTAAGTAAACTCATTTTCGGTAGGTACTGGGCAGCCAACTGGAGGAGGGATATGACCCCCTGGCTTCTTACTGGGGGGGGTCACTTTGCACACGGCCCAAAAAACTGCTGTTGGGCAAGCCATGTTGCTGGGCCACCACGCCCTCGGCGAACGGTGGCCCAGCCTGGCTACCAGAGCGGGCCAATCGGCATGGGCCCCCCACAACAGGAGGGGGCGTGGCCCGAGCTTCTGGGTGAGGGTCAACGGGGGTTTGGGAGTGCAGAGAGGGATTCCCCCTTCTCTGAACTTGGCCCTGACCTTCTGGACATTGGATACCGCAGTAATCCTTCGCTTTTAGTTAATTTCAGGCCTCCTCATCTGTTTCTGTTTTCGCACGGCTGCACTTCAGGAGGCTACATTATCCAGCAGGTAAGTTTATTTTCATACCCTGCATTTACATTTTAAGCAGTCCAGCATGCTATGGGGCCCAAACAGTTGAGCAAGTCGATTTGTTTGTTTAAAAAAAAAAAAAAAATTTCCCTCCACCACGTGGAGGGCCCTCAGAGGGTTTTGTCCAACATGCCTGGTGTGTTGGAAAGATCTGCATGAGCTGGGCATATTAAAAAATTCTCATGCCTTTAGGTAGGTTATCTCCCCTTGCAGCCCCTGTTTGCCCCCACACCTGGGGGGTGTTTTTAATAATCTGGTTTGGTCATTTTATATGGTGTGTCCCAGGAGAGGCATCTGTCCCCCTTTGACCAGCAGTGCAGGCCCGAGCTTTAGGCCTCCTTTCACCACGTGGTAGGCCTGGGAGCATCCAGCCATTATCTCCTGCCTCCTCCTCATTTCATTTTCTGGCACAGGGCAGCAAACACCCCCTACTCAAGAGCAGAGTATGAATTAAACCCCCCCTTAATATGTTTTTTTTTTCCTCCTAGCAACCCGAACTTTACTGATGTGCTTAACCCATGGGGTTGTCTACTTTAACTACGATATTAAGGTTTGATGGAATCTAGGGCTTATTAAATGTCTTTTTATCAATTTTGCTGAATCACTTCATCTCAAAACTAAGCTTTTAACAAGAGACTTTGCTGGAGTAGGGAGTTTCCCATTTAGCCATGTGGCAATATGTAGATTCGGAGTTACTGTGGGGGCTCTCACACATTGCTATTACTTAGTCCCCCCTCCGCCTGGTACAAGGTGCACGCCGGCCTGGCAAGTATTTCTGGTGGAGCCCTGCAGCTCCTGTATCATGGGGGGTGGGATGGGGACAGCACAGATTGCGCATGGACTGTGCAGGCCCGCCTGGGCTCCCTTACAAGCCGCAGGCCTGGGAGCTTTGTTGCAGCTCACCGAAATGGCTCCCTCCCCTTGATTCCCTGGCTACCGTGTCACTGCGGTTTGTCTGTTCCCTCTCCAGTGGGACTCCGCCAGTCGGGAGTTTAGGCGGACTGGTGGAGCTTTCAGTGCTTTGGCCTTGCCCGGGGGGGGGTAGTCACCATGCAGCAGGTGGCAGGGAATTTCCCCTTTATGGCCCCCCATCTGCTTGTTCACCAATACCACGCTGCAGGCTTGGCTGGGCCATGCCAGCTCTCTGTCATGGGGATGGCCTCCCTGGGCTTGGACAGGGGCTTGTTAGGGTGGGCCTGCAGCAGCATGGGGGGAGCAAGAGTTTGGTTTTTTGGGGAGATATGCACCACACTAATTTAATGGGATGGTTTAAAGTTTTGCTTTGCAAGCGGTTGCTCAGGAGTCATATGGGGGCACCCCAATGACACCAACTGCCCATTGTATGATCATAACAAGCCTCATAACTTCTTTATAGAAATCACTGGGTTGTTTATGCAGGAGTGAATCAGATTCATCTGCAATACTTCAGGATTAAAACTGGCAAGGAGTGAGGATATGGGGTGCAAGTGGCTTAACATTTTAACAGCCGGTCTTGTTCAAGTCGTAGACCTATTTAGGCTGGGGTTTTGAACCCCTGAGGTGGTGCTGTATTTCAGCAACTGCGCAGTAATCTTCGTGTATTAAGCAATCCGAATTAGAACCAGGGATGCAGCAATATAATCCTCCTGGTAGACTCCCCCACTAGGGTGGAGCAGAATGTACAGCAGCTTGCAGGGATAACTGCATTGTTTTTTCTCTTCCACATAGCCTAGGTTGGGATCCACCACTCTTACCTTGTTTCTAACATCCGTTAACCTACTATGACAGCCAATAGGACAAGGCTGGAGCTAGCTTCACCGGCCGTGGCCGGTCCCAGCTCGCAGCAGTCTGAGGGGCCCGACAGAGCCTTCATGGAAGCTTTTCAGCAAATAAAGGAACTAGGAGGCCCCAATTGGTTGGAGGCTGCGGCCAGGCTGGATCCAGCATTGCAGGCGGCTGCCCCCATCACCCAAACCCCAAAGGCATGTGATACAGGGCTTGGCACGAGTGGCGATACCTCTTCTAGTAGCTTAGAGGTAGTGCCAAGGAGGCCACCTGCACGGCAGAGACAGCCATCCGCACACATCCTGGAAGCAGTAACCCAGTCACCTGCAGGTAGGAGGGAGGGACGGAGTAAAAGGGCATCGGTGACAAAATGCCAAGCAAGAAAACAAAAAGGTCAGAGGTCATCAGTGAACAATGGAATGGCCAGGCTGCACCGAGCAACACAGGATGGAACACTCCCAAGGCCAGAAGAGCAAAAAGAACCGAGGCTTGGAGGGCGTGATGGACCTGAACCCGCTGGTGAGTCAAGGGGTTTAATGGCAGAGGGCTAGCTCCACACTTCTGAAGTGGCGGAGCTGACGGAGGGGGATGAGGACCAAAAAGGAAGTGACGTATCCTCAATAGTGTTACAATCACCTGTGTGGCTGCGGACATGGAGGTCCATTGAGGAAAGAGAAGGTATCTCGGACCTTCCGCTAGAGGGTACTGAAGGGTCAAGGGGGTTGTCACGTGGGGCCAACAGGCACCAAAATGAGTCCATTGCCGTATTCGGGTGGGATTTTGACAGACGCCGCCTGTAGCCCCCACCCCACAGGGACTTGGTAGGAAATAGGGAGGAACCACATGGACAGGAGGATCCATGCAGACAGGAAGATCCAGGAGTGGGAGTAAGTGTCTCGGAGACCAGACGGGGGGACCAGCAGCAGGTCTCAGCACAGACCCACAACTGGGCACACCACATGGCATTGAGTGCGACAGACACAACTGGAGGGGGGTATTCAGGCAAATCCATGGGCACCTTTAACATGGGGCCCCCTTTGGGCACAAGGCCCACCTCTCTGACCGGCACACCCTTGGGGACCAGGTGGCCCTGGGAGCCAGAACCCTTGGGGATGGTGGGGAACCCCACAACAGGTGGAGCCCAGGGTCTCGATACCACCACTGGAAACAATATATAGCGCCCCACCTCCAGGACCCTCCATGGGAATGCTACCTCCAGGGGTTTCAAGGGTGACCCCAGGGCCACAGGTAATTGGGGGACAGGAAACAACATGTGTTTGGACCGGTGGGGATGGCCCCCCAGTGACAGCGAACGTGCAGGTGGGTGGCAGCGGGGTCCAACTTGCCCTTGCACCACAGGGCATACAGGGGAGTGGTGCTGCTGAGCAGAGAAAAGGACCAAGTGGGTCGGCGGGGTCCCCTGGGCCCTTGGCGGCAGATCAGCTGATCCACACCCCGACCCCCCCCCCTCCAGTATCCAACAATAACAAATGAGCATATGCAGGACTGGAGAATCCTTTAGGGATCATTTGTCAGACAGCATGAGGAGAAAATATGGAAGGGAGAATACATAGACATGTTCTCTCTGCTACACAGAGAACTCCCAGAGGAGGAGAATGACAGAAAAAGAATGAAGGAGAGGGTGCAGAGGCCGAAGGTCCCATTCACTTTTGAGAACTGGACTGTGGCCTTTGACATATTCATGTCAGTGTACGGGATGAAGTACCCAGATAAATTGCTGCCCTTACTTAAATGTACGGACACGACTAAATTTGCTCACCTGTCTTTCGACAGGTGGGCCTGGTTAAAATACGATGAGCAGTTTAGTCTAAAACTGGCTCACCAACCCAGTTTAAAATGGGAAAATATGCATCTCGATCTATGGGCCAGGTACATGACCAGGGGCAGACCTAATTCTGTAACGTACACTGACAGTGGGCATGTGATCGCCCGACCTAGTAACGGGTGACAAAAAAGGGAGTTCAAAAAAGGGGACAAGAAAGCTTGTTATGATTACAATAAGGGGAAGTGCTTTTGGAGCCACTGTAAATTCCATCATGTCTGCAGGTTGTGTGGAGGAGGTCACCGGGTTACCGACTGCAAAAAAGCCACGTCTGGAACTGCCGGTCCTCCACATTCGGATAAGTCCAAGTCCGGGGCTGGTTAAGCTGGCAAACACCCCAGTGGACTTACAAAAGATGTCAAACTGGCTTTCCTGGTATCCTGACCAATGGGCAGCACAATTTTTCCCGGGCTGGTTTTAGCGAGGGATTTGAAATCCCTTACAGGGGTCCACGGATTGCTATGGTAGCCCGCAACCTAAAATCAGCTATTACTCTGCCATCAATGTTGGCACACAAGATCAACAAAGAGGTACAAGCAGGATGAGTCACGGGCCCTTTTAGCCAGCCTCCCTTCCAGACACTCAGAGTATCTCCACTAGGTCTTGTCCCAAAAAAGAACAAAGGGAATACCGTCTGATCCATCACCTTTCCTACCCGAAGGTGGATCGGTAGATGACCATATTGCACCAGAGGATGCGTGCCAGTGATCGCACATCCTTGGATGCAGTGGTTGAATTGGTCCGGGCTTAGGCACCAGCACCTTGATGGCAAAGAGTGACATAAAGTCAGCATTTCACCTGTTGCCAGTACGACCAAAGGATTACGATCTATCGGATTTTATGTTCTGAGGGCAATGGTATTATGACATGGCAATGCCCATGGGTTGCTCAATTAGCTGTGAAGTTTTTGAGACATTTTCTACCTTTCTAGAATGGGCCACCAAGGTATGCATGGGAAACGCCACAATCATTCACTATCTTGATGATTTTTTATTTTTGGTCCCAAGGATTCGGGTAAGTGCCAGGACACTCTAAATGGCTTTCAGACATTAATGAAACAATTTGGGGTACCCCTGGCAGTAGAGAAAACAGAGGGTCCTACCACATGCATCTCATTCTTGGGTATTGAGCTGGACTCCGTGGCCATGGTCTCACGGTTTTATTTTTTTTTTTTTATTTAAACTTTGGTTAACTTTGGATAAGGTAAAAAACCTACGACGATTGCTGGGGGAAGTTATTGGAGCAAAAAAGGCCACCCTAGTGCAATTACAGTCCCTGCTGGGACACCTCAACTTTGCATGCCGGGTAATGAGCCCCGGGCACCCATTCCTCAGGAGACTAGCAGCAGCAATGTCTGGCCCTACTAAACCGTATCACCATATACGGATATCAAGGGGCCTCAAGGCCACCTTGTGGTTCTGGGGAGCTTTTTTAACTGATTTTAATGGAGTAAGCATGTGGCAAGATAAAGGACCCCATCACCATGATTTGGATATGGTGACTGACACATCGGGGGGCATAGGTTTCAGGGCGTATTTTCAAATGTTCTGTTTGTGGAACATGGCTAGAGAATTGGGTGGAGCAGGCTGACTAAAAAATCACGCTGCTAGAGCTGTTCCCAATCATGGTAGCAGTCCAGGTGTGGGGACATCGCTGCAGAACCAGTCAGTACTGTTCTTTCTGACAACAAGGCAGTGGTGCATATCATCAACTCACAATCTTCCAAGTCAGAGGATGTGATGAGGGTACTGCGAGTGTTTGTGTTATGCTGTCTATCCTGGAACATCACGTTCCAGGAAAAACATGTGCGTGGGAAGGATAATGTGATCGCTGATGCCTTGTCTCAGTTGCAGTTCGACTGCTTTAGACAGCTGGCGCCACATGCGGAAGCAGCCCCAACACCGATCCTGGACACACTTTGGCAACTTGGGAGTCAGGAAAGCTTCGATGGGTTCAACTTGCTGTTGCCCCGTCGACCTGGAGGAAATACTCAGGTAGCTTCACAGCATGTGCCTGTTTTTGTGGACAGCAGGTAAGTGAGACCCCACACAAAACACAACAACAGGTACAACAGTATGTGCTCCACCTTATTCAGTTGCTTTGGACACCAGCTGCCATCCGAGTACACTTGTCAGGAATAGCTTTCATCTGGCAGGCATTGGGCCACCCTGACCCAACCAGCAACTTCACAACCTGCAAGATCCTGGGGAAAGAAACCAGATCCCAGGATGCCAATAATCATGGGCGACCTGATGGACATAAGGTCAGCATTGGGTACAGTATGTAACACATGGTGCGAGGCACAGTTATTCAGGTCCCTGTTTACATGTGCATTTTATGGGGCATTTCAGATTTTGGAGTTGGTGCTGGACTCTAAAACAGCTGCAGGTGGTTCCAACATCCATCTAGGGGACATCTCCTGGATGCCCGACAGAGTCGTCCTGTGTCTTCGAAGTTCAAAAACTAACCAAATGGGTCCCCCAGCAATGAACATTTGCATCGCCAAGTGCCAGCAGTCCTGCCCCTTACACCTGTTTACAGGCTTTCTTGGCAGATAGACCTGGGGTGTCATTTGTTTGCATACAGGAATGGATCCCCTGTGATCAGACGCCAATTTGCAGCAATCTTACGCAAAAGTTTGTGGTTCACAGGTAAGGACCCCAAGGTGTTCGGCACCCATTCATTTCAAATCGGGACAGCCACGGAAGCCTAAAGATTGGGTATGGGGGAGGCACAGATCAAGAAGATCAGTAGGTGGTCTTCAACAGCATTTAAGGGATATATCTGGCCTCAACAGGGCCCACAGGTGGTGAAGGAGTAATAGAGGTCATATTGACAAGAAACTGTTAAGAGGAACAATAATGGCTCTTTGTTTATCTTATAGCAGAGCGAAGGATGCCAGCGGATATATGGGTCATCGGCTATTCCTACATCCGGGAAGCACATAGTTGAGCATTGGTCCGCCCGTATGGAACACAGCTGGGGGTCCTGAAAGAACAAGCAAGGCTTTGTTGGGCTGGAAAAGGGGGGATGCATTGGGCACAGCTGTTGGACACAGTGATAAGGTTGGAGTTGGACAAGAAACCACCCCTGGCCCTGGTGGTGCACTTGAGTGGAAACGACATAGTAGGGTTAGGGGCCCCCAAACTCTGCGGGGAAATCAAGTGGGTTTTGGCCCAGCTTCAGGCCTTGCTCCCGACGACCAGGCTGGCCTGGTCTTGAATCATCTCTCGACATCAGTGGAGGGGTGCCCGCAGCATCAAAGCCATTGAGAAGGCTAGGAGAGAGGTCAATCGGGAGGTGTCCCATTTTGCCTCCCTCCATGGAATTGCCATTTTGGGTCACTTCCTAATACCCAGGACATGTGATGCCATGTATAGCAGGGATGGAGTACATCTGTCAGGGATAGGGAATGACATCCTCAATGTCACAATCCAGGAATTCTGTGAGTTAGCAGTAAAACAGGGGAGACCCCTCGGGCATTAAGGGGAAAACGTGCTATGCACATTGGAGTGGCGTAAATTCAGGGTGGATAGGTAAATTAAGTGTTCGTGGTATTGGGTGACCCGGGGCCCGGGTGGCACGACCCTGGTTGGGTACGCTACCGGGAAGAGGTACCCAAGAACACGGTGGGCATTGTAGGGGTTTCAGAGCTGGAGCACGGGGAGGGCAGCCCTGCACGGGCACCGGCCCCTGCTCAACTGGCATGATACCCCCAGATGCAACTGAGTGGGGGGGGGACTGTCCAAGGGAAAGGTATGGCCCTGGGCGGGTCTGCCCGACTCAAGGGCCAGAGTCCCCCCCCATTGGAAGCACCACACCACCTGAATTCGCAGCCCCAGGGGTCTCTTGCATAATTGTGTACAAGGTTAAGGATTGTATATAGAGAATTTTATGTACTGTAAATAAAATGATTACTGTTTAGTAAAGCTGCGGCCTTTTATGCCAAAATTGAAACCTGGTGTGTGTGTACAGTTATTGTGGATCCGATTGGGCAAAGTGAGAAAGATGTCTTGTTTTGGACAGTCACAGGATGGGAGGCGCAACAGAGTTGGGTATCGTGTATCATGGCAGCACCAAATATTGGACATTACAGTACTGAAAAAAAGAAAGTGCTGCAAGAAATGAGTCTATCGGAGTGTGATGTACATTTCCTTTGGCAACTGGCAGTCAACTAGTGAGCACTGCGTAACCAGTGTATTTCCTTAAGCGAAAGAAAAAAAAATGGCGGCAATTTCAAATTCAGTGTGGTGCTTTCAGCCAATAAGTAAACAAGATGAGCACAATGATATCTGAGTGGGTAAAGTGGCACTCTGGGCTGGTTCTTTTTATTTCTTGGGCATCTATTGAAAGTTAATAAACCTCCCAGCTGGGGTGCCAGTCAATCAGAGCCCAGGAAATAAAAAGTCCATTTTCTAAAACACTATAATCTCCACGCAAATGGATAGAAGAGAGGGTGATTAGTAGCATCAGAAATAACAGATCAGGCACCCTGCTTTCTAAGTTAGGACAGGAGCTTGGCCTATTGGAGGTGTGGTGAGTTCTTAATAGGCAAACAAAAGACTTCACGACAGCCCTTACATTGGAAGGCCATGTGGGACGGGACATGCACACACATGCCTACTGGAGGGCTGCCATACAGGGGCACATAGGAAGACAGTGGTGGCCGGGAGGCTGAAGCCACTCCGGAAATGCAGGGTCGGCAGGGGAAGGAGAAGATCAATCGTCCGGAGGACTGCTCTCTTCTCCTGGGGTGGGTTCTGGAGATTTTCACTCTCGGTGGCAGCTCCTGGTGGAGGCTGGGGGTGAAACACCTGGGGCAGGGACAGAGAATGGGGGCTGGTGTTGGTGGGCATCTGCGGGAGTGGGCAGGCTCGCTCAAACTGAATGCCGCCATCATTGCACAGCCATGCCAGGGGGTAGAACAAGGAAAATAGCCCTTCCTCCCGGTAGGTGAAGTGGGGTACAGGAGCCGGCCAACCACGCCCAGTGTCAGGTCTCCGTTCACACCTCCAGCTCTCCTCCCTGCCTGGTCACTCTGCTAGATCATAGACAGAGCACCTGGAGGAGTAGGCGGTCCCACCTTGGGGGACTCAGAGCCGGGTGGTTGGGTGATCAGGTAACGGATGGAGAGGCGGCCGATGGAGGAAGAATGGAGGACTTCAGGCAGGCAAGATCATGGCCAAAGCCGAGTGACCCCTGGAAAGAGTCCAGGTAAGGCAGTGTAGTAGGAGGAGCATAAAGAGACTTACAAACCCCTCCACCAGGTAGCATACATGAAATGATGTATGGATAGCACATACAGTCCAACAATCATGCAGAATCACAATGTACAAGTAACACAACACGATATGTGCTGCACCCATGTGCCCAGCGCAGCAGCCACGCCCTGTAACACGGGCCTAAGCAAACAATGCCCAACATGCCAGCACTCCCTCAGTCCACCACAGCATCATCCTCCCCCAAAGTTATGCTTGTTGACGAGGATGATTCACACCACAGCATGTCAAGGATGAAGCACTGCACAGGGCCCTGATACCACTGCAAAACAATAGGGGGACCCAGGTCAGAATATTGCCCATGTATGCCTGCCTGCATGTGGGCATGGATACAGTGCTGTGCTGTATATGTGAATGAGGGACTTACCTGTGAGGGAACGACCGCCTTCCACAAATCTGAGGTGTCAGTCTTCTACACCACACCATTCTCTGCATCCCAGCATCTGGGGAAGTAGTCCAGGATCCTCAAACACCACCACCCTGTTTGTCAGCAAGGGGACCACACAACACATGGTGCACCATCCGGCTGCTCCATCCTTAAGAATTCGAGGCACTGTGCCAGTCCATGGTGATCCTGGAAGGGAAGGAAAAGGCTGAGCAACACTGCATGCATAATGCCCAGCAACACCCAGCCACTTCCATCACCCAGCCCAGTGCCCATGCTACCCACCACAACATGGCACACCACAAAATCCAGGGTCCCCCCTCCATGGCGGTCCATGAAGTTGACCTCGGACACCTGCATGAGGTGACTAGGGAATATGGCACCACCAACTGGCCTTCGCAGTGTCTACGTGCCCTACCATGGCACCTAAAGGCCGTGACTAATGGACCATCTGGATGCCTCAGTGTGGATGCAGCATGCGCATGGTGCACATGACAGCAGCCACACCCACAAATGCCGGCACACCCATGACACAGTGTGGGTGACACCATGCGACTGCAATGGGTCACAGTCACATTCATACTGCATGTGCTGGAATAATGGGGATGTGTCCAGAACTCTTGATGAATGTCCATCTGCATCAGCAGGACCGTGCGAGGCATATGCATCCACCTATCTAGCTCAAGTTATCTGAGCTCCCTATACTGGGACCCCAGGTCAGCATTGCTGTGCCCCTGCAGTGTGCGGCCTGGCAGCCTGCTGGACGGGCCCTTATGTTACGCCTGGGTTATGCCCCCTATTGTCCCACATACACCTCACACTGTATTTCTGGTCTATTATACTATAATACTGCTATTTTGCACTAACATTGTAAATTTGGGCACCCGTCGTATAAGCATGGGTGCTAGGAATGTGCTTTGCTGCTAATATATATCAAGCATGATTCATTATACCTCACTATAATACATTTACCTAGATTACTGTATAGTTATATTGTCACATAATTATATGTAGTGTGTGTTTTACACTCAGGCAGATATGCCACTTGTAATAGAACCCTGTCAGCACTTCTCTTTGTCTCTAAGCAAGCTGACAGAGAAAGAAATCCTTTATGTTTTATATTATTCATAAGCAAGAAATGCCACATGTAGTTTGAACCCGTCAGCATTTCTTTTGTCCAAGCTATAATGCTAATGGAAGCAAATTCTGTCTCATATGATACTCATTAGTAATTCTGTCTCCTAAGTCATTCTCCAATGGAGAATGACTTAGGACCAATACATATTGTTTCTCATATCTGTAACTATGAGGTAATCTCTGTTGCTATGCTGTTATCTATAGTATATAGTTGTCTGCAATCTACTGTAAGTAGTCTCTAGAAGAGTAGCAGAGAGATGGAGCATGGGGAGAGAAAACGATCTTAGAGAACCTGAACTCTATAATCCTGGAGATTATGTACATTCTTCAGAAGTGGTGAGAAACTCTATAATCCTGGAGATTATGTACATTCTTCAGAAGTGGTGAGAAACCCATTTCCCTTGTGATTTTCTCTGTCATATGCTTCGCGTAAGTAGTATAATAAACTTTATTAGTACTCCTTGTTTGTTTACAAATGTTGCTTGGCAGACTCTGAGACACAAGAATCTGTAATATTATTATCATTTACCCTACACACCAAGAGTATTTAGGCAACACTTATCCCTGCTGTCGGTATCTGCACAGCCTGCTCGGGCCCCCCCCCCTCAATGGTGATGGCATGGGCCATGGATGCTGGCTGTGTGCTGCAGCCATCCTCAGTCTGACCTGGATGTGGTGGCATCTGTGTGCTGGGTGGTGTCAATGCACCCCTCCACCTGCATGTCAGTGTGCACTGATGACCCCTCTGCCATGGCAACACCAGTGGACATCTTCTCCATGGCTGTCTGTTGCCTTTCCTCAGCAGCATTGTCCTGTCCTGTGTGGGTAGAAGAGGGAGGGGTTAGTGCTGTCCCATTGCAGGGGGCAATGTCCAAGCTACACATGGCCTGTGTACCCACCTGTGCTGGCCGGGTCATGGCAGGCACCACGACCTTCCATGGCTATGGCCAGAGGAAGGCCTGTAGTTGCAATGTCGGCTGTGATACTGGCAACCCTGGCTATGTCTGTGTGGGCAAGGGACATTCATTAGCTATCGCTTGTGCCATACCACACCGTAGGACACATGTGGTACATTCTGCCTACTTGACAGTGTGTCCACGCCCTCGCACACACCATGTACGCTGACAGCAGTGAGCGTGTCTGCCACCATGTGCTCAATGGGGGTCAGCTGGCTGTCAGGGAATGGTCCCACCCCATGGTGCCCCTCTGTGCACATGCCCCCACCACGACCTTGCACTTCACAGAGGAGTGCAGGTCCCACCATTTGTGTTTTATGGTGGACAGCATCCTCGCCTCCGGTCCGGCAGCATTTACAGCAGCTTCCATATCTAGCCACAGCCACAATTTCACCTCAGCGGCGGAGGTCAGGGACAGTGCACCATACAGCTGGGCATTGTGGACCCTGATCTTGCTTACCATGGCCACCACATGTGCCCCTGTGATGTTTGGTGAGTGTGGCCTGCTACCGCCACCTGCGAAGCCCCTACCGGGTGTCTGCCCATCTGCCTGTGCTAGTATCACCCCCTTTGCTGGTGGTTGTGTGTTGGCTCTGCACGGCCCCCTCATTCCACCACTGTTGGTGCATTCCCCTGCTAGCTCACACTCACTTCCACATGTGCACAGGGGTAGAGAGTATTCCCATATTGGTGGGGTCAAGAGGGTGGAAGCAGTATTCCGGGCATGCTTATTTGGTCTGCATGCTCCGTTACCTTCTCTTGGTGTCAATGCCCCTTGCCTGTGCATCTCATGGGGTAATCATGCATGCCTGTGCAGGTGTCCAATGCGATGCTCTCCTACGTGCCGCTGTTATGTCACTTTTTCACTCAACTTCCGCTGCATTGTGCATAGGGCCTAATATAAGGAGGTTACTAAACATAATCTTCATGCAGGGGAAATGGGCGCTTTCCAATTAGCTATCTCCATGGATGCTGTAAAAGCTTTTGATAAGCTGAATTGCCAGTTTCTAAAACAAACCATGGAGAGAATGAAATTTGTCCCTAAATTTATACAGACAGTCACTGGGTTATATACTGACCCTCAAGCACTGGTGCCAGTGAACGATATCAACTCTGACTTTTTCCCCCTGACATGGGGTACTCAGCAGGGTTGCCCATTGTCCCCCTGCTTTTTGCTTTGTGCCTGGAGCCCTTAGTAGCTTAAAAAGACAATATCAGGCGTGAATAGCTGGGGGGAGGGGGCAGAAGGTGTCATTGTATGCTGACGATTCCATATTCTAAGTAATCCAGAGGTATCAAAACTCAGTTGGTGACCGCCTCCCCGTACTCTTTGGTGCATCTCGGACTACAAAACAAACTTTTCCAAATCTGAGGCTCTCATGATCAGTGGGCATAGCCCTCTAAGATTCAAAGACACATTCCCCATTAAGTGGGAAGAATCTGATATTTAGGGATCCACATTACCACAGATCTCTCCAAATTATTTGCATTTATATATCACAAACTATGGGAGGAAGTCCAAGCTGATTTAGCTAGGTGGATTCTTCTGCCCCTCTCACTGGTGGGCAGAGTGTACTCTAGTAAAATGAACTTACTGTCCCCATTTCTCTTTTTTATTCCAATGCCTCCCTTTATAAATTCCACTCTGTCAGCCCGGTGGCAGTGAGGGCTGAGGCACTGGATGCCACACCTCACACCACGCTGGTGACCCGCATTTAGGAATGAGCACGGGCTACCAGGAGTCGGCGGGGAGGAGATGGGTCAAGCGTCCGATGGACAGCTCTTCATCTCTGGGGAGGGGGGTAACCTTCAGTCGACGCACACCTGACCCCTGGTGGAGGCTAGGGCTTGGTGCTACACTGCCGTAAGACAAGTGGGATTGGAGAATGGCAGATGCTTGGCAGGGCTGCATGCAGGTGCATGCGAGAGCCCACCACAGGCATCATTGCATGCCTGGCTCCCGCGGGAAAAAAGAAAAAATACAGGAAAAAAAAAAAAAAAGACACTGGTGGCTGATGTTGGGGCTTATGGCCATTTCCACTGTGCTCCATTCCAGAGGTAACGCCCCAAAACTGGATCCTGTCAACAGGTAGAGGGTCTCTGCTGCCCCGCCACAAGGGGTAAGCCATGGGGGTTATAGGGGTGAGGGCCTGAAGGAATGGAGGTGATGAACGGCAGCCAGACAAGGGCTGACCAGGGCCAGGGTGTGGGAGAAATAAGAAGGAAAAAGAAAAACATTCCACTCTCATTTTGGAGCAAAACTACATGAAGGATTCTAAATTTTGTTTGGGGAAACAAATAAATCGAATAGTCTGCCAGATATTTATTTTGCCCAAAGAAAGGGGGGAGGGGAGGGGGCCTGACCCTACCAGATCTGAAACTGTATTTGTCAGCTCAGATCTTGGCCATTTACTCTTGGGCCAAGCAAAGATGTGCCTCTAAATGGTAAGATACTGAGAATGCAGGGGCAGCGGGACAACCGTTGCTCACATTAACACTGACTCCATTCTTGGCAGAATATGGGAAAAATATCTCAAACAGATGGGTAAGACATACTCTTGATATCCCACGGTAGGTTCGAAAATTGACTAAAACCACAGAGGGTTTGGGCCCACGGTCTCTCATTCGGTGTAACTCAGAATTCTTTCCCCCTGAATTTGATATTGGGTATGCCTGATGGAAAGAGATGAAGTCACCAGATTCCCACAGCTCTTAGAATGAGATTCCTGCATAACTTTTAGCAGGGCTAAGGAGATATTTAGCTGTGGTAGTGGGGAGTTTCTTCAGTAAATGCAGGCTAAACATTATGCAAATTTCTCAGGCAACATTGAAAAACTCACTTGATCCCGTTCGGCCTAGGAGGACTGTGTATACTAGGTGGTTACGCTGACTGGCCCTCAAAGATCTCAGGTACTTCTAAACTGTAACAAAAAGCAAAGGGTCTGACACTAGTTAAGGTAAAGGAAGCTTGGGAGTAAGAGGCCACCTGCTCACAGAAACACAGAATTTGATGGCAGATAAGGACCACTCAGTTCACCTAGTCTACCTATTTTCCTTACCTACTGTAATACTGCAAACCCTACTTGATCTTTGGCTTTACCCTCCCTTTCCTATCCAATAAGGTTCCCTTACGCCTATCCCATGCATTCTTGGATCCCGTTAGGTTTTTGCTACCACCACCTCCACTGGGAGGCTGTTCCATGCATCCACCACTCTTTTTGTAAAGAAGTACTTCCTCACGTTTTCCCTGAGTCTGTCCCCCCTCCAGCTTCACAGCATGACCACGTTCTTGAAAATTGTTTTCCTGAAAAATGCTTTCCTCTTGTACCTTTCCTATACCCATGAGGTATTTGAAAGTCTCTATCATATCCCCCCTCTCTCCTTTCTTCCAGGGTGGACATATTGAGGTCCTTTGGCCTCTCCTCATAGGGCTTTTGGTGCAGACCCTGCACCATTTTAGTTGCCCTCCTCTGGACTGCCTCTACTCTTCTATGTCCTTCCAGAGATGTGGCCTCCAGAACTGGACACAGCAGTCTAGATGAGGTCTCACCAATAATTTATACAGCAGTATCACCACCTCCTTCTTTCTGCTGGTGATACCCTTCCCTATGTACCACAGCATCCCACTGCCTTTTCACACTGTTGGCCACCAGATATGATTATCCCCAGGTATCTTTCCTGTTTGGTGTTCATCAGTACAGCCCCCCCCCCCAATCTTGTACTCCACCCTTGGGTTTATGTTCCCCAAGTGCATAATTTTTCACTTCTTCACATTGAAACTTATTTGTCACATTCTGGACCACTCCTCGAGCTTTCTTAGATCCTTCTTCATTTTATCTGCCCCTCCAAAGTGTCTACCCTGTTGCAGATCTCAATTAGGGAAGAAGTTTGGACTTGACAGTTACAATTCAGATGGAGGGTGTCCTCAGGCTCCAGTATGGCAGGAGTGTTTTGGGAAAGTATTCATTAGCTATTTTAGAACTCCAACCATTACTCGGCATTATCAAACCATGAACATGGTTCAATGTTGCAGGGCATGTGGGGAGGAAGGCTCCCATTGGCATGTAAATTTGCGGTCCTTTAGAGGGCCCCTTCTTTTTGCTCTCTTTTCTAAAACAAATGCTGGTTCCTGTTCTTTCTTGCATGCTGCCACTCCTTTCTGGAATCTATTGCCAGAACATGCCAGGTCTGCCGCATCTCTATTTTTAAGTTTAAGCTAAATAATGTTTTGTTGGAGTGTGATGTGTGTACATGTATGTACTCTAGTAATGTACTTGATTGCCTGCCTGCTGTTCCTGAGAGGGAACTTGTGTTTTTTTCGGACTGAATCCAAATTTTGGAGAGCGAATTAAGCCACTGAATTGTGACCAGGCTTTAATCTGAAGAAGAACAAAGATTTGCCGAATGCGTTCAGAGTGTCAGGACTTCCAGCTACCTCTGAACTCCCGGATTGTGCAGAGACTCTAATTGCAACCGGAGAGCCATTTGCCTGGTACAGTGGAATTTCCTTACATGTGAATGTGCTGTGTGCTTATAGTGGGTCATGATTTGGTTCCCCACTGTGTGTCTGAACTGTGTTTTGCTTGCTGGAGGCTATATCCAGCTCCATGGACTGAATCCATATCCATTTCCATTTGCCTGAGCCCTGTTACACTGGCCCAGACAGAATACATGCTATGCAGAAAAAGTAATCAATGCGAGACCGGCCTGGAGATCATCCCCCTGCTCAACGCCTTGAACAGAAACAACGCCTTGGTGATTCGTATGGGCCCTGCTTCTCCATGGCACTCCAGCTCAGCAGCCTGCAGTCTCAATTTCATCTTGCCTGTGTCCAGTATTGGGTATTGTGAGTAAATATCAGGGTAGCTCCCTGCAGCAACAGCTAAATCTAAAAGTGTGGTCATCTGATTGTCTTGTTGCCTTTTCTTTCACAAACTGAGCCCTCTGGCTTCGGATTACAAATAGTGTGTGTTATGCATGTTGCTTTCTTCCATCGCAGGGCCCCAACCAGCTGCAATGTTCCTGGCTAGCCCACTGTTTTTCTACCTGGGTACCCGGAGTGTGTGACTGTGTAGAGACTCTGAACTGCATGCATAACTGTCTGATTAATATAGCTTTTAAGCAAATCAACCTGATTACACCACTCCCTTGTTCAAGTCCCCTGAATAAATCAGATTTAACTTTGTTTGCATTTAACCTGACTGTGGTTCCATTTGGGGTCAAAAGTATTGTACTGTTGCTATTTGCTGTGCTTAACCTTGTTTTACAGGGGGTCCCCAGGGTCAAGCTAGAGGAACTAGCCCTGGTGGTAAGTGCAAACAGTGTGGGTAATTGCCTGGTGAATAAGGGTCAATGTGAAAGTAATTATTGTATATTGTTCAGGCCACTAGAAGGGAAAGAGGGGGTTACAGTGTCCCGGAGGGCTGTGCCCAGGTTAGCTTGACCACTAACAACCCTGACCTCCGGGTGGAGGCACCTGTTTCATTACCCAGGCCCCTTAACCTGCTACTAGCAAAGCAGGCAGGAGTAGTAGCCCTTAGGATAGCGCAGTGGTGCAAGTGGTAGACAAGAAGTACAGGAAATCAGGCACTGGCAATTGTGAAATGCAGAATAGCAGTGTAAAGACACAACTATCTAATTTAACACTAGTAGATTCAGTTAGAGATATTGAAGTATTTCTAGGTAAGCAGCATTATTGTACAGGTCAAATTGTGCTATGGAAACCCTGATTGCAGATCGCAGGTCCAGAAACTGTCACTATGTTGCTGGTTTAAGAATTTAATTTTAGTGTCAGTGGGAAAAGGTACAGGAACTCCATTCCTGCTGCAAAAAAGGTACAGGAACGGAGTTCCTGTGCGTTCCTGTTCACTTTCATCACTGGGATAGCGCCACCTAGGGGTTACATGTAGAAGAGCAGATTCTTCTGGTTTTCACAGAATGGGTGTTGGGACTCCCACAGGTGACAAAATTGTGGGGCAATAAATGAAGCATTACTTTAATTTTAATCGCTGTGACCTTCAAGTGCATCACAGCTCACTGGCTGCAGCTTGAGGCAACAACTCAGGCTGAATGGCTTCAGATAATCAGACTGACCGCAACATAGAACTTTTAACAGCCAAACTCAGGCTGAGAGAAGAGAAACACATAGAGAGGCTAGACACAATAGTACCAGGGCAGGGAGCTGGGATCAAGTGGGGCAGTGGGTGAAATTCATTAGAAGCTAGCGGACAGAATAAATGGCGAGTTCAAAGTCAGTTCTCGAACACAGATGGCCACAGACAATAGCCTCATCTATTAGGTGATTTGATCTCCACATAGAATCAGCATAAATATGATAGCACGGATCCTGGTTCCTGAAGTAAGTGGTATAGTAGTAGTTTGGGATTTTAATCAAGGTGGAGTGTGCACACAACCATTGTTTATTGTTTCTTATAAGTTTCTTGTTACCAATTTTCATAACTTGTACACTTAGCAAAAAATGTATGAAAATGTCACTCATGACTGTTTAGAAGTAACAGGGAGGCCTGAAACATCCACAGTGTATAATTTCCTGTTTTAAATATTGCCAGAATGTACTATGGTTTCAATGTACTATTACTTAGTACAGGGAAGCAGTTAGTTTTCCCCCACTGGGAATTTAGTGGACACTGGGAATTTTGTTCTGAGTTAACAATTCGATTGGTGGGAGGCCATAGCAATGTATAGCTATCACTACCAGTGACATCTGCCCTCTCACTGTTAATGAGGTTTTGACACACTAGGTGGGATATTCAAAAGGGCTGCACCATGCGCTACCCAGCAATGCGCCCCGGTGCAATATTCAAAGGGGCAACTTGCGCTGCGCAACTCCCGATGTGCAAGAGTGCATCGGTAATGTATGCAGCACAAGTATGGTGGCGTGCCCTTGCATATGCGGCACATCCCGATATTCAGCCCGGGATGTGCAGCGCATATGCTGGCACAACCCTGCCTTGCGCCACTAAGGGAGGTGCAAAGTAGTGCCTCGGAAAACCAGGAGCAAGTCCTGGCCACCCACAGGCAAGCTGCTGTGGGTGGCCACCCGCCCACCCAGAACACTGTCCACTAGCTCCCTGCCCTGGGAGCATTGTGCCCCCCCCGCCCGATCATGGGCATAAGGTACAAATATCCCTGGTGGTCCACTGGATCACTCTCCAGTGCTCGATCACGGGCATATGTAAATATTATCCCTAGTGGTCCAGTGGAACCCCCCCCCAGTGCCCGATCATGGGCAGAAATTGCAAATGCACTCCTGGTGGTCCAGTGGTACTCCCTTCCCCACCTGCCCACTGTGGTCCCCCACCACCCAGCACCCTCCCAGTCAGCAGCGGGTGGTGGCACCTCACCCACCGACTAACAGTGTACAGTACTGTCCATGGGCCAATGGGCATACAGACCATAGTGTACTACACAGGCCCAATATGTGAATGGATGCGTTCATTCACTTATCAGGCCTGTGTATCTGTCCACTGGACCACCAGGGATAATATTTACATATGCCCATGATCGGCCAATAGAGAGTGGTCCAGTGGACCACCAGGCATAATATTAACATATGCCCACAATCGGGCGTATGGGTGCGGGGTCCTCCAAGGGAGTGCAGGGTGTAGGTCCCTGATGGCTGGCAGCCTGACATGCAAATGGCCCCATTTGCATCTTGCCTGCATAATGGCCTCATTTGCATACCCAGTGCTAGCACGGTTGATGCGCCTAGCACAACTGCACTTGCGCTGGCGCATCCTACGGCTTCCCTCCTGCCACTGCGCCCACCCTCAGTGCCATATTCAACAGTGCTGAGCCATGGTGCAGCACCATTGAATATTGCATGGTCCATGCCCTGGCACAGCTCAGTTTTGCTGCGCCCAGGCTTGTGCCCCTGCCCGGCTCAGTCTGAATATCCCATCCACTGTATTTGACCAATTCGACATTGTGCACTTACTGTATATCATGTTCAGTTTGTTGAATAAAGCCGAGTTAAAAAAAAAAAAAAAGAACTGTCTCACTTTTGGCCACATGCCAAATGTCAAAACGGTGAGCACTGTTTGTGAGATTTCCCTGTTCCATTTTGCAATCTGACGATGTCTGTCAGCAATGAGGATGTTAGTCTTCATGCTTTCCTTCTCATGCAGAAATGCAATGACTCTTTTCAGACCTTCCAACTTGCACCAAGTGCTGTTTTTGACTTTTTTGCTCTGAATTAAAGTTTTAACATTAATTCACATGCAATGTAGTCAGCAGACATCATTTATGAATATTTTTTTCAACAAATACTGCTGTACGTTTGATTTTATAATTAAGATTTAGCAAACAGGTGTGTTATCACATCACACCACATATACAGACACGTACTGGATCAATGCGCAGACAAGGTTTGAGTAATACTACATCAATTACATCCACTGACAGTGTTGGTATGCATGCATGTTTGGACCACACAACATCCCACGACTGGGAGAATGTGTCAAATCATATGTCATCAGTCATGTAACACACTGTCACACTGTTAGTTTAACACTTGTGCTGTAGTGTCCTGACTCACAACAATAGTCTCATAGGACAACACAATCCCTAATTAGTACAAAGTGTACTCCCTACGACCATCTAATCAACCCACAGTCAGCATTACCAAAACTCAATAGCATCAGACATTGATAAACAACACCTACTTCCTCGTCTAATTGTCATACACTAGTCATGTAAACGATGAGCTCCATGACTGTCACAATGTGGACACCAGAGGCCATGAGTGACAGTATGTAATTTGAGTCTATATGAAACTTTGGTGATGCTGACAGGTAGACTCAACCTCGATATACTTTCAATCATGCTGCAGCAATTTAAAAGTTTTAAAACCTTTTTTTTAAAATATCTACTTTCTGTCTCTAAACACGGAATTCCTGTTAATACTGATACAAAGGTGATCTTGATTTTACAAGCTGGATATCAAGAACTTTGTTAATCCCTTGTTCGACGGCAGTGAATGCACCATATTTAGCACAATTTCCGGGGCTGTCTGAGCTCCCATCACCTGCCAAGATTAGCCTTCCTGTCATCAAGCGAACGTCAGTGGGATGTTTTTTCCATATGTTCAGTACAGCTGGCTCTAGATATGTGTATTGCTGCTTGAAGTATGCTGTTTTACCAATGCACTGGATAGTCAGAAATGGAAACATGTTCAATATTTTGGATGGTAACTGTCCAGAAAACAATATACCGGCTGAAATAAATTCCCAGCAGGAAGCTGTCCAATGTATGGCTGACAGCACCAGGAGCGTAGATGACCACATTAGCAGCAATGCTGAAGGACACGTATGGCGGCTCTGCAACTTTCCTTGATTACTCCACACACTGGAGCTAGACAATTCTGGCACATTGTAAACAACTTCATCAGTTGTTCATGAAAAATGATGTACTTATTCTCATTTTCAATGTCTGTTTTCACGTCACTATGTGAAAATAAATAAAGGTACATTACATTTATAGATAACCAATAAGTCAGAGACCAATATACATGTTTCATTTAAAGGATTTCCATATTCTATGCACATTAAAAATGCGATACCATGTCATAAGTATAAATACCATGTATAAATTTATATTCTGTATTCAATGTACAATTTTTCTTATGGTTGTTAGTATTTCAAAAAAAGAGTCATCGTAGAGTATAAAAACAAACATAATATCGCTATTTTATTTAGCACTGCTGAACAAGCTGGTCAATGTAAATGAATGCTGATTTTGGCAACACAATATATGACTTTAATTGTTCTTTATTTTCTGTAAAATTGTTGGTAATTTAAAGGAAAACTGTCCCACATGAGGATGAATGTCATGGACCTATAGGTCACAATTATCAACTATGCACAATGCACGAAAAGATGGACTGCCTACATTTATTTTTATTTATTTAGTGATTCAGAAAAGAACATTGAGCACAAGCTCTTTTACAAAGGTTTCGCATCATAGATTGCAAAACAAAGAACAATAGGAGAAAGCAAAGGTGCATTACAATGAACGATACAGCTTGGATTCAGAACTTACAGAATAACTCAAAACATAAATACAAGTTAAAATAACAAGAAAAACACTTTATGAGGGTGGGGGAGATAATCAGACACAGAGTGCCTTGTCAGTAGTTCAGAGGGATGGGGATAGCTGGCAGGGGGGTGAAGAAAGGAGATACGAGAGAAAGGTATGTAATGCGGTGGAGGTGAATGGTGGGGGAAGAAGGGCGATAAGGTATAGGGATAAATGGTGGGTGAGGGGAGGCTGAGTGTAGAAGACATGTTAAAGTAAATGGTGGGGTGTGAGGGGGCATGGTCAAGTAGCCTGCATTAGTATGGCCTGTTAGGGAAACTCAACGGGACTGTGAGTTGGGGTGGGTGGGTTGGCGGGTGCCGAAGGAGCATGACGCAGACTGATTGCTGAAGCAAATCATGAGAAGGGACAGAGGGAGGGGTACCTGAGGCCTGCCTAGTGCTTGCTGGGGGGCAGAAACAGCAGGTGTGACTGGACTCATGGGCAGGTGCACTAAAAGAGTGTTATTAGGTGCTGTTTGAGGTCAGTTTTGAATTGTGCCAGACAATTGGTGACCAAGAGGTGCCCAGGGAGTTCATTCATCCACAGGGGGGCTCGGTAGGCAAATGCACGTTGCCCAAGTGAGGTGCAATGGAAGGAGATAGCCAAGGCCCCTCTAGTCCTCCCTCTGGTGACCTGTAATGAGTTGGCCACCTTGATCAAAATGCCCACACAAGGTGGTGTTTTACCCAATAGAGCCTTCTTCCCTAGGATGCAAGTCTGGAATTTGACCTGGTTTCTTAATGACAGCCAATTTGCACGTTCGTACAGAGTACAGGTGTGACTGCCATGCTCAGCACCCAGAGTGAGTTTGCAGGCTTTGTTGACTGCAGTCTGAACCCTCTTGAGTGCTGTATCCATTGCCACCCCATGGACCACTAGTCCACAGTCAATAGTAGATATAATTGAACTGTGGACTGAGAGGTGGAGGGCCCCTGGAGAGCGGTGTTGCCTGTGCCTTTAGAGGACACCAATCTTGGTATTGACTGTCTTGACCAAAGAGTCAATATGGTGCACAAATGTGAGGGTATCCTCTATTATGACCCCCAGATACTTGAACAAGTGAACTTGTTCCAGCGGCTCACTGCATGAGTTGGCGATGATGAGGGGGTGGTGCTTATTTTTGTTGAGGAGGCTGGACATTAGCATGGCCTTGGTCTTCTTGTAGTTAAGTAGTAACTTATGACTACAGAACCAGTCCTCGAGTTTGGAGAAGGAGTTCTGCAGCTCAGATTGTAGGGCAGCCTAAGACGTGCTGCTGCTCAGGAGTACAGCATCATTTTATATAGTATGAGTTTAGTGTCGCAGGCTGTGGAATGGTCATTTAACAAGAGGCTGAAGAGTAAGGGCCCCAGTACTGATCCCTGGGGTACCCCTAATGATACCTCTCTTGCGCTGGATACTGCTTGCCCAATTTTGACACATTGATTTCTCCGTAAGAGGTAGGCCTGGAACCAGTAAAGGGCATTGGGCATCATACCCATGTTTTGCAGTTGGGTCAGTAACAGGGGATGGCAGATCTTCGGTGAGTAAGCAACCCTAAGACAGAATGGGGTCCAGTGGACCACCGGCAGCATTCAAGGAAGGTGCACGAGGCCCCTGTACACTTGATCCCCCTGGCAGATCATGCAACTAAGCACGCAGTCAGTACAGGGGCATGTCTGGGGGAGCATGTCGACACTCTGCACCATTCATGAAAGTGCAGTGTGTCAGACAAAGGGGCACAGGATAAGCAGGCAGGGATCCTGCCATATCTTTTGCATGCCCCTCCAGAGAAACCCCACAGGCTGCAGGAAAACATCCCCACCAGAGTGCTGCCCCAGCCATCTGGGCAGAAAAGGAGGGCTGAGGGCATTTGTCCATCATTTGCAGTTATAACCTTCCTGCACCTTACCAGAATCCCATGCTCACATTGAGCAGAGGCTCCACTTCATGACCCAAGATGGGTGTCTGATTAGATGCCCACCTGTGTCCCTTGATCAGCCCCCCATGAAATAGCATGCCAGGGGGCAGGGCACAGACAAATGAGCTGTGGAAGTTTGTAGTAGCATGTACCATGCACTTGTCCATAGGTGAGGAGCTATGCAGGCTGAGAATGCTCAAATCGCACGTACTTGGCCCACTGGTTCTGCATCGCCCCCAATGTGTTAATTTTTTTAACAACTTCCATGGCTGGAATCTGTTTTTTTTTTTTTTTTTATCTGGTTGATCATCATGCTCCCACCCCATGCCAGACATTATTTTCCAAGAGTTCACCATGAGCAGTCATCTGATGGAAGGAAAACTGTTTCCTACAGCGATTATGAGCACAAACATGCATTCTATATGTTTTAATCTTTACTGTGAAATATACTTCACAAGGGAGTTCCACATGGCTTAGTCCATTGGTTGTGTCATGAGATGGCTGTCTGAGGTGGCCTCTAGGAAATGAGTGGCTGGCATGGCTGGGCGTATGATGTACCAGTTAAAATACCGATTCCAGCCACAGAAGTTGTTTAAAAAATTCAACACTGTGCTTTTCTGACAGTCAGAACTGATAAGTAGTGTGTCTTTGCTTCTGGGGAGATGAAAGTGGCCTTTTCCAAACAAAGAAACAAGCTGATTGTTGCTTACACCTTTTAAAACATTTACTAAGTACACAACATGCTGACACTGAATAATAGCAATCTCAAAGATCAGAAAGTATTTTGTCAAAGTAATGCTTGTAAGTGGCAACATCATATTACTTCATGTTGACAGATGTAACGTATCAGTAAAATGAGCGCTGCACAGAATGTACCTCCAGGACATATGTCACTTTATTTATAGATGATAAAGTACCAGACAAGGAATACTTCATCATGGACTACCTGAACAGTAATGGGAGAGCAAAGTATGAAAAAGTAAAAGCAAACATACATGTAATGAATAACATTAGCAGAGGATGGCTATATTTACAGTCAAATTTGCATGTATGGGAATGATGGGTTGTAGATAGCAGAAACATGCGTGTGTACTTGTCTGTAAAAAGAGCATTACAAAATTGAGACTGCAAACATAATCAGTGCAAGTTAGTTTTTACATATGTGACATTCTGCACAGTTCCACATACTTTATATACTCATATTGCTATACATGTGGGCCGGATATTCAAAAGGGTTACGCATGTGCAAGTCCGAAATTGCGCCATTCTGCGATATTCAGCAGGAGGCAGTTGCGCCACTGAAAACAGGCTGAGCAACAGCGCAATGCAAATGAATACATGCTGAACTGGTGGGGGAGGTACCATGCATAAACTGCACAGCCCGATATTCAGCCGGGCTGTGCAGAGTTGTGCAGGTGCAACCCCCAACCTGTGCCTGCACAACCTTGAGCCAAAAAAAAAAAAGGCCTAAGTCGAGGGCCACCTACAGGTGAGCTGCTGCATTGCAGGCGCAACACAGCTGCCACCCAGGCGCTAACCCACTCCATGCCCCCATGGCCTGATTGCGGGCAGCCAACACAAATCCTCACCACCACCCCACTGGCCCGATCGTGGGCATAGTGTACACTCCCCACCAGCCCGATCGCGGGCAGCAATGGAGCCCCAAGCGTATCCTGGTGGTCCAGTGGACCGAAATGCCCGATCGCGGGCAGTAAGTCTAATGAAACCCCCGAACATAGCCCTGGTGGCTAGTATCCCCCACCCCACCCACAGCCCACCACTCCTCCCCGGCGGCCCGGGAGCAGCATCCACCCACCTGCCGCCCGCCGACTGACTGCCCAATAGGACTGCGCCCATTGGTGCAAAGCAAGCAATGGTGCGTGCAGCCCTCCCGTACGACGATCCAGATTTGAGACACAAATCTGGACTGTCATGTCTGTTATAACTACACACCCATAGCTCTTGCTCTGCCCAATGGGCGTGCAGCCCTACTGGGCAGTCAGTCGGCCGGCGGCACCACGAGTGGGATGCCCACCCGCCGGCTGCCGAGAGTGAAGCCTGGTGAAGATAGCGTGAAGTGAATCAAATGAACAGACCTGCATTCGGGAAGTTTCGATGAACTTACTGCCAGCCATCGGGCATTCGGTCCACTGAACCACCAGGGATGACTACGGAGGGGGTTTATTATACACTGCCCACGATCGGGCATTTCGTCCACTGGACCACCAGGGATACGTTGGGGAGGGCCACATTGCTGCCCGCGATCGGGCTGGTGGGGTGTACACTATGCCCACGATCAGGCCAGTGGGGGGTGGTGGGGAGAATTCTACACTGTTTTGCCCGCGATCGGGCCACTGGGGGGTGGTGGGGGGAATTCTACACTGTTTTGCCCGCGATCGGGCTGCAGGGGGCGTCGGTCCCCGATGGCTGCTGCCTGGCAGGGCGCCAGGCGTAAGTCCTCGGGGATTGGCGCACCTACATGCTAATGGCATGCAAATGGGGCCATAATCAGATGCAAATGGCCCCCTTGCGCCTTGCATGAATTATGGCCCCATTTGCATGTCACCTTTTGAATATCGGGATTTTGCGCATGGCGCAATGGTACTAGCGCCACCGCAAGTTGAATGCTCCACTCTGTCAACTTGCAGTGGCGCAAGTTCCACGCGCCATGCACAGTGGCTGTGTTTTGGTGATATTCAAGGAGTTGCTCAATGGCGCAACTCCTTTGAATATCGTCCCGGACACACCCCTGCGCAACTATTTTGCGCAGCGCAAGGGCTTGCGCCTATGAATGGCGCAGTTTGAATATCCAGCCCATGGTATTTGCTGAAGATGTTGGTGTCAGTGTAGCGTAATTCATAAAATGGTGACTAACATAATTGCGCTGTAACTAGACTGTGTACATGTGGCATACAGTCATGTCGCCTGTTGATTTTAAATTTATTCTGTAGAACAGATGTTGACAGTGTATATGTACCATCTGGTTGATTAATCATCACTGATGTGAAGATCAACCTCGTCAGTATTGCTTGGAACATAATCCTCATCTTTTGTGTTGATAAATACCTCCAAGTCTGAAAACAAGTAGCTGTCATCATCTGTGTCTGTTGGTAGATGATCATTAACAACAGGCCAAGTTTCTGTAGGTAGCACATCCACGAGACTGCCTCCAATTAGGCTGCATTGTACTTCTTCATTGGCAATTCTAGGAGAAGCCATTACTCCTGTATATTATGAACGGTGAGAGCATAACTGTGTTAAAAAAGACACAGGCAGAAGGGGATAGGAAGAAGTACCAGGAGAAGCAAAGGGAGGCAGGGAGGTCAGTAAGGGAAGCCAAAGCTCAGACAGAAGAACACATTGCAAAATCAGTGGGTAGAGGGGACAAAACCTTTTGCAGGTACATAAGTGAAAAAAGAAAGACAAAGGGAGGGATAGTGAGACTGAAGGGGAGGATGGGGCCGGTGGAGGATGACAACAGTAAAGCTGACATATTGAACAGTATTTCTGCTCAGTCTTTACTGAGGAAGAGGAGGGTAATGGGTCTGAAGGGGTACAAGGGGTGAGAATGGTGCAGAAATGGACACAAGTTCCTTTACAGAAAGGGTCCTGAAGGAACTGGAAGTAATAAGAGTTGATAAAGCAATGGGGCCAGATGGGGTGCACCCCAGGGTCCTTAAAGAACTAAGAGAGGTGGTGGCTGAACCTCTAGCTATCCTGTTTAGCCAATCACTGGAAACAGGGGAGGTACCCAAAGACTGGAGGACAGCAGATGTAGTCCCCTTATACAAAAGTGGGAACAAAGAGGAAGCAGAGAACTACAGACCAGTCAGCCTCACCTCGGTAGTGGGGAAGATCATGGAAGCACTACTGAAGGACAGATTGGTGGAACATCTGATTGTCAATGGACTACAGGACCCAAGGCAGCATGGTTTCACCAGGGGGAGGTCATGTCAGACCAACCTCGTTGAATTCTTTGACTGGGTGACTAGGGAGGTGGATCAGGGGAGGGCAGTGGACATGGCCTAGCTGGACTTCAGCAAGGCCTTTGATACTGTGCCACATAGAAGACTATTACACAAACTGGGGAATAGGGGTGTGGGCAGGACAGTAGTGTGGTGGGTAGGTAACTGGCTAGGTGGCGGTGGTAAATGGCTGTCACGCCACAGAGGGAAGAGTGACCAGTGGGGTACCACAGGGATCAGTGCTGGGACCGGTCCTATTCAACATCTTCATCAGTGACATTGCGCAGTACCTAGAAGGCAGAATTTCACTGTTCGCTGATGACACAAAAGCTCTGTAACAGAGTAGCACACCAGAGGGTGTAGAAAAGAATGAGAAGGGACCTGCAGAAACTTGAAGAATGGTCAGGGGTTTGGCAGTTGAAATTCAATGCAAGGAAGTGCAAGATAAATGCATATGGGGCACAAAACCCTGGCACAATATATCAGTTGGGGGTGAGGATATAGCATGGACCAAGCAGGAAAGGGATCTTGGGGTTATCATCTCTGATGACCTCAAGGTAGGGAAACAGTGTGACAAGGCAGCAGGTAAGCAAATAGGATGCTGGGATGTATAGGCAGGGCATCACCAGCAGGAAAAGGAGGTCATAATTCCGCTATACAAGACACTAGTGAGGCCCCACCTGGAGTACAGTGTACAGTTCTGAGACCATACCTATGTAAGGACATGGACAGGGTAGAGAGGTTCAGAGGAGGGCAACAAAGATGGTGCATGGATTGCATCACAAGTCCTATGAAGACAGGTTGAAGGAACTGAACATGTACTCCCTGGAGGAGAGGAGGGAGAGAGGGGATATGATAGAGACATGCAAGCATCTTACAGGGAGGAACAGGGTACAGGAATACACTATTTTTAAGCAAAAAAGATGTTCCAGGACTAGAGGGCATGGGATGAAGTTGGAGGGAGGACGATTCAGAGGAAACATGAGGAAGAATTTCTTCACAGAACAGGTGGTGGACAAGTGGAACACCCTGCCAGAGGAAGTGGTGGGGGCTGAAACAATCACGGGATTTAAGAATGCATGGGATAGACATAAAGGAATTCTGGAGGTCAGGGGTAAGGGGCAACAGACTTCTAGGAAAACATAAACTGAACTTACAAGCTCAAATGGGCAGACTGGGTGGGCCATAGGCCCTTATCTGCCGACACTGTCTATGTATCTATGTTATCCAACATACAATACTGAAAACTGCAAATAGTATTGGTTATATGCATGCAGTGACGTCATCCGAAAACGATAACAATCTGTTACAAATGCAGTTAAAAATACTTCAATAAAATATATAATCAACTGAGTTCTGTTGTGTATAATTTTTTGTCTATTCATATTTTGAAGTACACTAATTACATACACAACAAGCAACAACCATTTATTACATATAGGACAATGTATAGTCAGACTTACACAAGAAGCCTGTTCCTGCATCAAGAGGTTTGTATGGCAACCATAAACCCTGAGAGTGAAGCGTGAGGCCATGGTCACCATACAAAATTTGCATTACAGACACATGCATGTCTCTGTATGGATGCCAACACATTATTTTTTATAGTGTAGTGTATGGTCGTAACTCGTTGTGTATGATGATTCATACACTGTAAAACGTCATTCTGCTGCACTAGTGACGCTCGTACTAATGCAGAATAACTTTTTCATTCTGCGTTAGTACAAACATCACAATGCAAGTGACCCCATCAGATTAGTTGATTGGGCATGTGGTGGTTGGAGTGTCGCATGCATGGATTTGCTGGCAGGTGGATAGCTGAGAAGTAAGTGTTGGAGACAGTGGAGTCAAACTTATTTTTCAAGGTAAATTAAGTGATTGTGTTTTTGGGACCATACACTATATAGAATAGTGTATGGTAGCCTAAACACACAACAACAATCTTCTTACACCTTGCAGTTGCTATGACGTCAAAGCGACCTTTCGAGGTCCTTGACGTCATATGAAGTTTCAGATAAATAACTTTAGGTCTGGTTTCTGACCCGACCTCCAAGGATTGTGCCATGTCCTGGGAATAATTTCTCGGAACCGTCAGGAACAACCACCCTATTTAGAAACTTAGTTTGCCTAGGGTGAGGTCTAACCGGGTGTGCTTGATAGTGCACAAGGCTGACTGTTTGATTAGATTTATCTTATAACCACCCTATATAAATTATGGTCTAATTTGGTTAAAATTACCTTACCCTAAACCTTTGTTGTAATTCTTTTGCCTGATAAGTAATTACATCCCGTAAATATACAGATACAGTTTCATCTTATTTCTCTTTTATATTTGGTTGAGAAGAAATACCAGAGAATGCCACTTTTGTAATTAAATAACTTTACTATTTCTTAAGTAATACTATGACATTACATAACAGCAGTGCAAACAAAAAGAGTTTATACAATCGCAACGGAGGGGCGGGCCCTCTTACTTTAGATGCAATAGTAAAATAAATAAGCCAAGCATTAACTTTGTCCCTGCTTTTATATAACAGAGATAAAGGCAACCTTACCCGCCACAAGTACCCAGATGTTCAAGCTGAGGTCCTAAGAGAGTGCACTGCTCTGGCAGTCATGCATTTGCTCTCCTTACCTTGTCTGTGTTGAGAACTGACTTTTATATCTGACAAGGTGGCTGCTAGACTTGCAGGAATGTCAATGGTAAAAATTGACGACATGGAGAATGACAAGTATGGTAGTTTTTATGCAGAAAAATGCACAATACTGTTTTAAACTTATTTGCTTGAAAACCTTGGCTTGTGGTTTGTGATCATGTTCCAGCTTTTGCTTCAACTATCATAATAAAAAAAAAATCTTAACATTTTTATATTCAAAATATTTACTCTTAGACTGTAAGCAACTTAAAAAGTTGGAATGAAAGTAACTACCTCCATACTTATTTTAAAAGCATATAATCTATCAATTTTAAAAGGCAATTTAATTTGGAGCATATGAAAAACATTTAATTTTACTTCAGCATGTTCTGCTGTTTGTAATGATCGTTGCAGAAAGTAGTATGCTACACACCTGGGCCCGGATATTCAGACTGCGCCAGGCTGTGGCGCAAGCCTGGGCATAGCACAACTTGGTTGTGCAGGGGCGTGGACAGGGTGATATTCAACGGAGCTGCGCCATGGCACAGCATCATTGAATATCGCACCGTCACCTGCAGTGCGCATGGCACAGTGGCACTGCACCAGCACAAGTGGCCAGAGTGGAGCAGGGGGATGCGCTAGCGCAAGTTCCGTTGCACTATGTGCAACAACCACGATATTCAAAAGTGCACATGCAAATGGGGCCATAATGTATGCAAGGTGCAAATGGGGCTATCTGCATGTCAATATGGCCCCATTTGCATGCAGGTGCGCTGATCCCCGGTGACCTGCGCCTGGCGCCATGCCAGGCAACAACCGTCAGGGACCGACGCCCCCTGCACAGCGTGGCAATGTGCCCCACTGCCCAATCGCGGGCATATGTAGATTTAAATAATCGTCCAATATCCCTGGTGGTCCAGTGGACTGCTTGCAGCCCGATCGCGGGCATATGTTTAAACAAAAACATCCAGTATCCCAGGTGGTCAAGTGGAACGCTTGCAGCCAGATCGCGGGCATATGTAGGAAATAAAAACGTCCAATATCCCTGGTGGTCCAGTGGATTGCTGCAAGCCCGATCACGGGCTTAATTATAATAATCAATTGTCCTATATCCCTGGTGGTTCAGTGGACCGCTAGCAGCCCAATTATGGGCATAGGTAATACAAAGGAGAGGTACAATATCCCTGGTGGTCCAGCGGTACCCCCCTCCCCACATGCCACTGGGCCCCGCCCCGGTCAGTGGCGGGTGGCAGCACCCACCACCTGCCACCCGCCGACTGACACCGTCCCAGCAGGGCTGTATGCCACCTGGTCCGCTAGCCGAGCCAATGGCCGTGCAGCCCGTACCCGTACTATACGGTCAAAGATATGAAATGGATCCATTCACATATCTGGACTGTCTTATGATACGGGCTGCGCCCGATGTCTCGCGCTGGCGAACCAACAAACGTACAGCCCTACGGCGTAATGGTGTCGGTGTAGCGAGAAGCGGCTGAAGCCCAGTGAAATGCCGCTACACCACTGACCCGTGGCAGTAACATCAGTGGGCGGGTGGGTGGGGTGCAGCTGGACCACCAGGGATATTGGATGATTTATTTTCATACTGAAGCCTGCGATCAGGCTGCGAGCAGTCCACTGGACCACCAGGGATATTGGATGATTACATTCTTCTACATATGCCTGCAATCAGGCATGGGGAGGTGCCGCCACGAAGGTGCAGCTGGAGCTCGAGTGGCCACCCACAGGTGGCAGCTGCCGTGTTGCACCCTGCAATATGGCAGCTCCCCTGTGGGTGGCCAGCCGTTGTTCCTTTTTTTGGGGCTCACCTGTGAGCAGCGCAGGTAGGGGTTGCGCATGCATGGGCTCAGCACATCCCGGGCTGAATATTGGGATGTGCGGAGTATTCATGGGCACGCCCCCCTACCTGTGCTGCATACATTACTGACGTGCTCCGGTGCATCGGGATTTGTGCCAGGCTCAATCCCTGTTTGAATATTGTGCCAGGGCACAACCCTTCTGAATATCCAGGCCCTGGTCTTTGTACTACCAGGATATGGCTTGTGGTTAAACTCTGGTTCTTATTCAACTACCAGCAGAAACTTTTAAGACATTTTTATATTTAAGAGAAAGCATAGTTAACCCTTAATTTGTAAGTAACTTAAAAAGTTTAAATGCAAATCATGTAGCTCTTTTATTTTTTACTTTGCAATTTATTTAACATGCCCTCTAGGTGGTCTGAATAGTCCATTTGCCCTTCCATCTGATTACTAGGTGCAGGTCATTCTTTTATTAGTTGGACAGTCTCTTCATCAATATCTTGGTTTGAATGGATGACAAGGTCAAGTTTTTTTTCATAGGATTCATAGGAATTTCAAGCGAAAATACAAGGAGTCCATAATGCTTGCCGTTTGATTTCTTGTCTATATTTGCCCAAATTTATCTGAATCTGACATCACTAGATCCAAGTTAGATTTGAATAGATTCATATTTGGGCTCTCTACTACAAATGTAGGAAGAATGTTCCATATTGGGACTGATCTCACACTAAACCAATGTTTTCTCCTTAGTGAATGCCATTTGCCAGTCAATAGCTGTCTTGTATGTTTATGGCTACTAAGTCTAAGTTCGGATTCTATTAATCCCATTCCCTTAGTAAGGGTTGAATCCTGAAGTAAACCATAAATAAGACACAGATCTCCTCTTTGCCTTCTAAATCTCAAGGTGTATAAGTTCAAAGTTTTTAACCTATCCTTGTAAGTTTTACCTTTCATCCCTACTATAGCTCTAGTAAATCTTCTCTGAACTCTTCCAATTTTTAATATGTCATCCTTAGTATACGGAGACCATACTTGTATGCAATAGCCAAGATGGGGTCTGACCAAAGCATTATATAATGGTAATAACACCTCCAATGACTGACTGGCCACATGTCTGAATATACAGTTCAGGTTCTGATTTGCCTTTTTTACTTGTCTCGTACAGTGTGAATTAAATTTTAAATCCTGGGTAATGAATAAGCCAAGATCTTTTTCTTCAGAGGTTTGGTGTAGTATTTCGTTCCCCAACTTATTCAGAAAGTATTGGTTATGTTTTCCCAAATGCATTATTTTACATTTATCATTATTCAATGTTAACTTTCTCTCATGGGCCCCGTTTGTAACTTTAGAAAGTTTTGTAGAATAGTACTTTCATTCTTTTTATTGATGATAGAGCCTATGCGACAATCGTCAGCAAACATTAACAGCCATATAGTATCTTCATTAGATTTTAAAGATGAAATATAAACATTAAATAGACAAGGACCCAACACTGATCCCTGGGGAACACCACTAGCCACAAGGGCCAAGCTCGAAAGTACCCCATTTATGACCACTCTTTGTTTCCTATTTCTGAGCCAATTTACAACATTTATATCTAATTTAGTTTCCCTTAGGACACTGATAAGCTCGAAGTAAGGGATCTTATGAAAAGCCTTTGCAAAATCAATGAACACTAGATCCACTGAATTGCCATTATCAATTGTTTTGGTTACTTTATTATAAAAGGTTAGTAAGTTGGTTAAACATGATCTTGATTTAGTAAAGCCGTGTTGAAAACTATCAGTAAGTTCACTATGTTTTATGTGTTCCAGAATAAAGTCTTTAATAAACTGTTCCAACATTTTCCCAATCAATAATGTAAGACTAATGGGTCTAAAATTCTCAGGTTTGTTCGTTGGGCCTTTTTTATGTATAGGGACAACTGTTGCCACCTTCCAATCATTTGGGACTTCCCCTGTATCTAGAGAGTGTTGAAATATATTAGTCAGGGGTACATAAATCTTACTTTCGAGTTCCTTCAATACCCTTGGGTGAATATCACCTGCCTGGGGGATTTATTGATATTTATTCCTTTTAGCTTATCCAAGACATTTTTAGGCTGTATCACAAGCTGTCCAGGCATAGAACCCTCTAATTCTTTTATTTCCCCTTGAGAAATAGTATTGAAAACTGAAGAGAAATATTGATTTTGTATATCTGCCATTTCACGTTTATTTGCTACACAGCCTGATTGTGTAGTGAATAGGCCTATGGTTTTAGAATTGCCCTTAGTTTTATTAATGTAGGAAAATAAAGTTTTCTTATTATCTTTCACCCTTGATGCCAACTTTAGCTCAAATTGAGTTTTTTCCTGTCTTATCTTAATTTTTATGGGTTTTAGTAGTTCCCGATATTTTAAATTAAGATGAGTGAATCCCTTTTTAATTTGCTTATATAGTTTATTCTTTTTATTGATTAGAGTTTTTATTCTAGGGGACATCTATCCTGGTGTAGGGTTATGTTTGGAATCATATTTATTTTTAGTTGGGATATTTATTTTAATTAGGTCCTTTAGTTTATTAACCAAAAGATGCCATTTAGCCTCTACTGTTAGATTTCTAAATAATACCTGCCAATCCCAACAACATATGGTATTTTTCATATTATGAAAGTTAGCTTTAGTAAGATTTAAAACTCTAGTTACCCCTGTAGTAGGTAAGGTTTTGCCTTCTGTGATTAGAAAGTTAACAGTGTTATGGTCACTATTACCTAGTGGTGCTTTTACATCAATTTGAGTTACACAGTGGGCAATATTTGTTAATATAAGATCTAATATTTTATCACTCCTAGTATTATGTTGGACCAGTTGTTCTAATCCTGTCTCATTGAATAATTCCACATAGCATCGATCTACTTTAATAGATGCAGATGCATGGACCCAATTAACACTGTTTAAATTAAAATCCCCCATGATCACATAATTTTTGGACGGATCACGATTTCTAAGATAATCTAATAGTTTATCATCATTTTCTGGAGACATAGAAAGAGGTCTATAAACTAAACCAGGAATAAATGGTGGGCTCACATGGGGTTTTATTTTCACCCAAAGGGTTTCAAGATCAGTACCATCAGAGATCTCTTCACTATCTGTTGTTTGATGTACATATATGGCTACCCCACCACATTTTCTATGCTCTCTGTTTCTGAGATACAGGTTGTATCCCTGGATATTTTTATCCCAAGAATCACTGGCATCCCACCAGGTCTCAGTAATAAGAGCAATATGAATGTTGTTAGTCCCAAGGAGAAGTTTGAACTCATCAAACTTATTTGTTAAACTTTGGGCATTAATTAGAACCCCATTCCAACCATAATCTTTTATTTTATCGTAGTGTCTGAGATTATTTTTTATTTCGGAGGTAGAGAATTTCCCTTCCCCCCGACCCAGTTTAAATGAAATGCAATCACCTTGTTGATTTTATTTGCCATCATCCTAATACCAATACGGCTGAGGTGTAGGCCATCCCTTTTGTATCTATTTATATTTCTGAATGTTTGATTATTATCCATTACCCATTTGGGACAACTGCAGGGTGCAGGCAGTGCAATAGCAACCACTTGGTGTAAGAATAGCGTTGTTGTGTATGGACTACCGTACACTATCCTACATCACATATATATATATATATATATATATATATATATAGTCATTCATTCACATTTAGTCACATTCCTTTAGCTGAACTGGTGTTTGGGAGTTGGGGACAGTCAAGGGTTGGTGGCAGGTGAAATGTACTGGTTCAATGTGCTGACTATGTTTCTGTAAGTTCTGGTTTAAAAAAAAAGACAGCTTCAAGCCCCACTGGATAGAGGAAAGCAGCTGTGTGCAAACATTCAAAGTTGTTCTGCTACAGTAAAGACATCACTAATGCATCCAAACAACATCACAATGGGCCCTATGCACGACTGTGCAGAGTGGCTATGCATTGCATATCTGTGGCGTGTAGCCAATCTGCACTCATTGCCTCCCCCCCCGGTGCAGGTTGCACAACAAGGCGTATGTAGCCAGTATGCACCTGATCCCCCATGCACATGGACAGCAACCAGGGGCGGGTGTGCCAGCACTACGTGCCATGCACTAAGACACATAGTGCTGCCCATGGGGGTGTGCAGGAGGGTGCAGGTTATGGCAGGAGGGACCCTGCCATAACTCCAGTATGGGCCCCGCGCACACAGACTGCTGCCCACACACAGAGTGGCACTGACCCCGGGATTGCAGACCCCCTGGCCTCATACAACACCACCAGTCCACCTTCTGCTCCTCCGGGCATTCAGTGGTGTTCAGTGCCCCCGTTGGCACAGACAACACAACCCCCCCCACCCCTGTACCTGTCCTCTGGTGTAGTTGTGTAACCCCAGGGGGCACTATCCCAAGAGCTACTACCCCTGCCTGTTCTGACTGTAACAGGGAAAGGGGCCTAGATCCGTTGGCGGGTGCCTCCACCCAGAGGTCGGGGTTAGAACAGTTGAGGTTGACTTGGTCGCAGCCCTCTGGGTCGCTGCAACCCCCCTTTCTCCCCACTAGTGGCCCACACAGTTCAACTGCAGTGCACTTACCATATGCACTACCCCCGCTCAGGCCTCTCAGTTCACTCTGGGGACCCCTGAAAAGTAAGGTGCAGTTACACAATATGCACTGAGAAGTAATTCACCATTAATACACAAACTAGCCAGTGTACCTTTGCAAACAAGCAATCCGATTTATTCAGGGGGAGATAACAAGGACCGGGGAAAATCAAGTTGATTGGCTTACCACCACAATATACACGTATCTACCTAGGGCTCTGTGCACAGGCCTAACCTATAAGTTACTGTCCCTGGGTACCCAAGCCCTAAAGGCTAGTTCCTCGATACAGCTGGTTGGGGCCCTAACACAGAGATAGGCATGAGATTCCTACGAAAATTAAACAGAGCCAGCTGGCTCAGTTCGTGTAGTCAGAGAAGTAACCAGAAGATCTTGCCCTTGTTAGGAGCATTTGACAGGGAGCTACCCTGATTTAGTACTCATGACTCCAGAAGCCCTCACACCACTTACAGGACCGAGCCTGGACTCCAGGCACTTCTCCACACATTTATACGGAAAACAACAGAGGGGTACCATACCAGGCAGATGCTTCTAGGGCCCAACCGAACTCACAACTAATCGGGAGTCTCACCACAGCTTCACTCTTCCTGACAGACCGACCGCGATTCAGCAGATTCTCCAGTCCTCTACAGGGTGAGCCTGGTAGGTAGCTGCACTCCTGCAAAGCCTCCTCTGACCACTACACAGCGGTTTTAGTCTGAACTGGCTGGCAGTTCAAACCAGCCCGATGCACTGGCCCTTGTCACTTCCAGCGAAAACTCAACAGCACAGGAGCCCCGAGCCCCTTCCTCGCTCACAGCCACAACGACTCTGCCCCTTGGCAGTTTGGGCAAAAACTCCTCATTCTGGCATCACCCAATCCCATTGGTGGGCTGCAGATACCCGGCACTTAAGTCTGTCCGCATTGGTACAAAAAGGGTGCCCTAGCCCGGAACTCCATTTCCCAGAATTACTGGCAGTACTCTCTATGGCCAGCTGGCTCCAAAACGAGTCCTGATTCTGGTTGGCTTAATTAGTCTCCATTTTAATGTTCCCTCACACTCCATTGACCCAATTTGACTACCCAGGTCCAAAATGGAAGGGCCAACTACGCCAAGTCCCAGCTGCAATGAAAGCAGGTTAGACAACTGAAATTTCACTTAATACTTTAAATGATTATAGTCAAACAGTTACATCTTTCAAAAGGGCTCCCTTTGCACTTACAGCGACTACCAATTGGAACGATTTCACTGCAACTCAGGCGGGATTCGAGCAGGGAAACACAGTCCCCCTTACACAGTCGTTGGAGCCTGCTAGCAGGCAGCCCTTAAAGGAACAGTATGCAGAGGCTCTAAAAAAACACTCACTGCAGTGCCATTTGAAAATGGCTTAAACACTGCACACCACCCAGACTTGGAGCGCCCAGCAAGCTCCTGGAAGACTTTTGGGAACCCCCCATTTGTAAGGGGGTTACACCTGCATGGGACGGCCAGTGGCACAGACCCCCCCAAACCTTCTCAGCCAGCGGTTGTCCAAGTGATGCTTGGAGTGCACTGTCCATATATAGGTGGTGCGCTCCCAGCATTACTTGGATGGCCAGCGGCCGAGGAGGTGGGGGGGGCTGTGTGCTGGATGTCCCATGCAGCAGCATCAGCGGACAGGTACAGGGTGGGAGGAGCATGCCAGCCAGGGACGGGGTGCAGATGTGTCGGTGGGGTGAAAGCTTCAGAGTAAATGGGCAGGGGCACCATTGTGTCTGGGGGGGGGTTCAATACCACAAAGAGAACGACACAGGGCTGCTGATGTGCCGGGGTGATATCTGCTTACATGTGCATGGGGACAGAGCACAGATGTATGTGGGGAGGTCCATCATTAGGACAGGGCTGTGCTGTGTGGGGGTGCCAGGTATACAGGACTGGGGCAGGGTCACACTTGGGGAAGGGGGTTTGCAACATGGGCTCAGCCGGGGGATGCACTGGGCAACACAGCCAGGCTGCGTGGGTCTGGGTATGAATGTGGCTATTCACGCACCCAGACCCGCACCCTGCTGAGTAAGCGATCCACTGTGGGACCCGGGACAGGCATCCAATTGGATACCCACCTGGGTCTGCTGCTCCGATCCCATCTGCCCCTCATGAACCTGAGCACTGGGGGTGCAGAGCCGTGGACAGGTGGCCAGCAATAGTGCATACCGGCATGGGCACACCTGTCCGAAGGCACATAGCTACCCGGGCGGGGTACATGCCTCAGGTGCATACTTTCTGCCTGTTGGTGCACAAGCACCAATGTCAGTACTGCAGCACATCAAGCATATTTCATGCAGTGAATTACATGCATAACAGAATGGAAACATACACCGTATATCTTTACAAAGTATACCAAACAATATTACCCCCTCCCAACATACACACACTCCAACAATGAAATATTTGACCACTTCATTAATTTAATGTTAGATCATGAGCTACAGAGATGTTACCTTTGCTTCTGCAAGGCACCTTTAAACGGCACCGAGTGCCATGATTTACTGTTTTGCTAACCATTGCTGATTCATCCACTTCCACTGTGGACACGGAATATATCTGCAGTGGAATTGATATAATTAACTTATTGCAATTTCACTGCACAGCAACTGCACAAGTCTCAGTTTCTGTATTTGTTACAGCACATCCATTTTCTACGGTGCTCAAATACTGTTGCTCCCTTCAGTATTAGACTGAAACTGTCTTCTGTTTCCGATGTCACATTTGAAGTCTCATTATGTGTCAGAGATGCATGTTGACAAAAACCCTACTTGGAAATAAATGTAAATTTGTAACAGTAATAAGTGAAAATTTCAATATTTGATGAATAAATGCAAGTAGCAGTAATGGAACTGGTGAGTGACAAAGAAAAACTATACTGTGATACTTGTTAACAGTCACATACTCATCCATGAGGTGATAAATACCACCAGCTGAAGAGACTGTAACATGTGTTTCCTACCAGTTTTTCATTATTGCACTAAGCACTTAAATGGGTTACAAATATGGAAACATAGACACTGACGGCAGATAAGGACTGCAAGGCCCATCCAGTCTGCCCATTGTTTCTACCTTATGAATGTGCCATAGGCCTTTACTCTGTCAATGGCCTATCTATTCATGCTCATCTGTATTGCTCCCTTATGCCTATCCCATGTCTGTTTGAAGCCCTGCACTGTATTCATATCCACCACTTCCTGAGGTAGGCCATTCTATGCATTCACCACTCTTTCTGTGAAAAATAACTTTCTCATATTACCCCTTAATCAGACTCCCTCTAATCTCATGCTGTGTCCTCTTGTCCTGCTATTTTTCAATATTGAAACATGTTAAGACTCTTTCACCTTGTTAATGCCCTTAAGGTGTTTGAATGTTTCAATCATATCACCTCTCTCCCTCCTTTGCCCTAGAGTATACATATTGAGCTCCGTTAATCTGTCCTCATATGTTTTCTGATGCAGTCCATGCACCATTTTGGTTGCCCTTCTCTGGACTGCCTCCATTTTGTTAATGTCCTTGTGCAGGTGCAGCCTCCAGTACTGCATGCAGTACTCCAGATGGGGCCTAACCAGTATCTTGCAAAGAGGGATTATTACCTCACTCTTACAACTTACGATACCCCTACTAATACACCCCAACATCCCTCTAGCCTTACCTGCTGCTTTAGTGGTCTGCTTGGATGATTTCAGATCATCTGTGATGATGATGCCCAAGTCTCTTTCTTCCCTTGTGATTGCCAGCAACTCCCCTCCCAACCTATAGGTGGCTTCAGGGTTTCTCTTCCCTATGTACATGATCTTGCACTTCTTTGCGTTAAACCCCAGTTGCCACTCTTCCAACCATTTTGCCAGTTTATCCAGATTTCTTCTCATTCTGCCCACCCCATCTGGATCATCTACTCTGTTGCACATCTTGATGCCATCTGCAAACAGACAAACCTTACCCTCCAGTCCCTCTGCAATGTCACTGATGAATATACTGAAGAGGACTGGCCCCAAACTGATTCCCTGAGGTACCCCACTTGTGACTTGCATCTCTTCTGACTGTATACTGTTTACCACTACTCTCTGTTGTCTGCCCACCAACCAGTGTGCCACCCAGTTGATCAACTTCTGACCCACCTCGAGCCTACCCAGCTTATTAATCAATCTTCTATGTAAATATGTCTTACTGTGTAATGGTGACACCAAGGTTTTAATCCAGCAATATCCATTAACTGTGTCCATGTGTACTCAAGGTTTGAATCCCATACTAACAGTATTAGTTCAAATAAAGTTCCGAAAGCAAACCAAAGACTGTGCCACAATACAGTGAAGCTTGAAATTACATCAAATCCACCGACTTTTAATATGAATTATTTTTTTGTAACACAACCACAATCACTTCATGTGTTACTCTGCACACCAGGTTTAAATAAAAAAAAGACAGGGTTTCTGCAAGGTTTGAACCATACAACAAATAACTAATGACTCAGAGTGGACAAGTTTGGAATCCCACACCGTAGACTCTTACTGAGTCAGTATGCAGCAAAGGTTGCAATGACACATAACTCACTTGATGAGTACGTGTGCAGACTGGTTTGAGTTCCAGCAGATCTGCTTACAGTGCCACTATGCAGCCAAGAATTGAAAACCAACAGCTCCACGTACTGTGTCTGTGTGCAGTTTAGGTTGGAATCCCACTGTATCCACTTGCTGCATCACTATGCACACCAGGTTTGAACCCCACTACCACCACCACCACTTACTAAGTTGGTAGGCAACCAAAGTCCCACCAGATGCACTAAGTATCTCTGTGCAGACCAGGTTTGAACCCCACCTGAGTCACTTGCTGTGTCATCATGCAGGCAAGGTTTGAAACCCACTGTCTCAATCTATTTGTTTTTTTTGCTCTACTCATGCCAGTTGGCCCTCCTTCCCAGCGCTCCTCCCAGCCCTGTCACCCCAGCTTTCCCTAGGGCTTACCTCTCCCATAGTCCCCCATGGCTTGCCCTCCATGGCAGGTGGAGGGGAATCCCTTGTCCCACAAGGACTGTATCCAGATTTCCAGAAGACGCCTTAGTCACCGGGCGCGGGGCCTGTAGAGGCCAGCAGTCATCTTGCATGACCAGGGCTTTTACCTATTTGTCCCCTGTGGGAGACATGATGTACAATGACATCATGGCATGTGCGCTGACATCTGCCACATCTCCCCAACCTTGCCAGCTTGGGCTGCCTCTCCCATGCCTCCTGCCAGGGGACAGTTGAGCAATGGGCTCTTCCCCACCCTCCTCCCCAAAGAGCAGTCCAGCAGACACTTGAGCCTTCTCCCCTGGCTGTCCCTCAAACTCCTCGGGCTCTCCTCTGAACCCAGGTCATCAGAATCGCAGGTGATAGCATTACCGCTGCACCAGTGGGCCAACACCATCTGAAATTGTAGTGTCTGTGTGTACGTAAGGTTTGAATCCCACTGTATCTACCTGGTGAATCATGATGCACACCAGGTTTGAATACCACCACCACCACTTACCAAGTCAGTATGCAGCCAAAGCCAGAATACCACCAGATGCACTTAGAGTGTTTGTTTGCAGACCAGGTTTGAATCCCACCACATCCAATTGATGCATCACTTTGTGGCCAATGTTTGAAACCCACCAGACCTACTTACTTTGTTTGTGTTCAGTCATGGTTTGAATACCACAATATAAATTTGCCAAATCACTATGCACACCAGGTTTGAATCCCACTATCACCTCTTATTAAGTCAGTATGCAGCCAAAGTCTGAATCCCACCACATGCACTAAGTGTGTGCTGTGTGTGTGTGTGTGTGTGTACCAGGTTTGAGTCCCACCAGATCCACTTGCAACATCACTATGCAAGCAAAGACTGAAACTCTTCAGCTCCACTTACTGTGTCTGTGTGCAGTCAAGGTTTGGATCTCACCATATCAATTTGCCAAATCACTATGCATATCAGTTTTGAATCCTACCACCACCACCTCTTGTGAATTCAGTATGCAGCCAAAGTCTGAATCCCATTAGATGTCCTAAGTGTCTGTGTGGAGACCAGGTTAGTGCTCACAAATGGGAAACATGTACAAGAGATAGTGGTCAGGGAGCCCCTGGGTGCTAGCAACCTTCGCATGGTGTGGTTCAGATTGGATATGGGCAGGAAAAGCATCCCCACTTAGACCAAAATCCTGGATTTCAAGAGGGCAGACTTCAGGAAGATGGGTGAGGTGCTAAAGTGGCACCTGACGGGTGTCAGAGTGGATATGGGAGTGGACCAACAATAGTCCATCATCAAAGAAGAAATACTGGCTGCTACAATGGAGTGTGTCAAGCTCAAGGGTAAGAACTCGAGGGTCAAAGCACCCAGCAGGTTCAGCTCTGAGGTTGTCCAAGCAGTGAGGGACAAGAGGACAGCCTACAAGATCTACAGAAGGACCGAGAGGGAGATGGATAAGCAAAACTACCTATGGTTGGCCAAGGTGGCAAGCAAGGTAGTGCGGCAAGCTAAGGCACAAAAAGAACTCCAGATTAGTGAAGGAATCAAAAAAGGGGGAGAATGCCTTCTTTCATTACATAAGTGAAAAAAGGGACAAAAAGGACAGGATTTTTAGGCTTAGCAGAGGGGATGAATATGTAGAGGAGAACAGGGAAAAGGCACAGCAGTTAGATTTCCACACGTAAAGCCGACACCCTGGGTTTGGGAACAGACCCAAGAGTCGGAGGGCCAGCAAGGGGGAGGGTTGCCAAGCACCAGGTGCCTGACTGACCTCTGGCGGAGGCCGGAAGATCAGCAGTAGCTACTGATTCCTAGAATGGGTAGGGGTGGGTGTCAGATGTCGGTGCATTATGTCATTACACGCCATGCCCCCACCCCGTGGGGTCCCTGTTCCAAAATTACAGCAGCCATTAATGACGCCCTGCTCCTCTGGCCCCATTTGACTGCTGCAGCACTCCTCCTATGCCTGTTGTCCAGCTCGTACAGCTCAACTCCACGCCCTGCCCTGGGGGTACACCAGGGAGGCAATGCTGGTAGGTGACCCATGCCGGTAACCTTGTACAGGCCTCATAAGGGGTTCATGTCTATGAGGTGGCCCTGTCCTGGGGGGGGGGCAAGCTAGGGGGATTAACGGATGAGGGAAAGTCCGGGAGCGAGGTGGGAGCCTAGGAGAGTGGGGGGCTGAGCCCTTGGCGAAACTGCCACTAAGCACAGTAAATAAAAAATAAAAAAAAGAACAGGGAAAAGGCTGAGGCACTGAACAAATATTTCTACTCTGTCTTCACCAGGAAAAAAGATGGGATGGTGCCTACGGGGGGGGGGAAAGGAAGCAGGGATGTGGTAATAGAGGAGGACAGAGTGATGGAGAGGCTGTTAGCATGGAAGGTGGACAAATCACCAGGTCCAGATGGCATACACCCAAGGGTTCTGAGGGAACTAGCAAGGGAGCTCACGGGGCTGCTGGTGGGCCTGTTCAATAGTTCCATGGAGTTGGGCATGGTACCACAGGACTGGAGAATGGAACAAGTGGTGACCCTCCATATGAGCAGTCCCAGGGATGACCTGGGGAATTACAGGCTGGCCAGTTTGACCTCAGTAGTGTGCAAGCTCATGGAGGCCATACTTAAGGAAAGGCTGCTAGGGTGTGTAGAGGAGAATGGCCACAAGGATGAGAGGCAGCATGGGTTTGTGGGAAGTAGATCATGCGAGATGAAACTGACTGACTTGACTGGGACACTGGACAAAGGGCCAGGCAATGGACATCCTTTATCTGGACCTCAGAAAGGCCTCTGACTCTCTACTCCAACAAGAGGTTTATCAGGAAGCTGGCAGACCTTGGAGCTGGAGGGAAAATTACAAGGTGGGTAGAAAACTGGCCGAGGATAGGACCCAGAGGGAGGTGGCAGGGGAGAGTTATCCAGCACCAGGGAAGTCATCAGTGGGATCCCACAGGGCTCAGTGCTTGGGCCGATGTTGTTCAATGTTTTCATAAATGACACTGGGTATGGCATTAAGGCCAAAATGTGCCTATTTGCAGACAACACCAAACTCTTTGGGATGGTGGACACTGTGGAGGGGCTATGGGACTAGCAGGAAGACCTAAGTAAACTTGAGCGGTAGTCAGGGATTTGACAGCTTGGTTTCAATGACAAGAAATGCAAAGTTATGCACACTGGAGCCAGAATCCAAAGACCGAGTATTACCGGGGCAGCAACAGAGGAGAAGAAGGATCTGACAGTGTTAATCGCTAGCAACCTGAAGCACTCCACACAGTGCAAAAAAGTAGCTGCAAAGGCAAACAAGATTCTGGGGTGTATAGCCAGAGGAATCAGCATTAGGTGGAAAGAGGTTATACTGCCCTTGTACAAGTCTCTAATGAGACCACATCTAGAGTATGGAGTAAGATACTGGCATACATACCTTAAGAAACACATCAACCTGGCTGGCTCAGTGGTGTAGAGGGCTGAGGCACCTTGCGCCTTACCTCATAGCACGCCAGTGACCCGGGTTCGGGAATGAGCTTGGATTGCCGGTGGTCAGCCAGGGGTGAGAGTATTGAGCGTTCAGAGGACAGCTCTCCTCTCCCAGGATGGGGAGGCTTGTCAACTCAGCCCTTGGCTGCCCCTGGGTGGAGGCCTGGAGGTTGTATCAACAGTGCGAGTGGCACGTAGGGAGGGGCCAGGGTTTCATAGCATGTGTGCCACTCCACGTGCACACGCTTACATGTTGCCATGGCTGGGGAGGTACTATGGCAGAAAACCGAAAATTGGCTGGTGCGGGCTACACGAATCCCTGCTGGCCTACCTCCAACCCTGTGCTGTCGCCCAGTCGCCGGCCCAACAATCTGGATGAGAGTCACCGGGTGGCTGGGGAAGGATGGCCTTCCCCTTCCTGACCCCACCAGAGGGAGCAATCCGTGAGAGATCTAGGGCTCAGAGACCAGAAGAGACAGCAAGAAGAGGCAGGGATAAGGGCTGAGAACCCACCCATGGCAACAAGAAGGAGAAAAAGCTTTATGGAAAAAAAGAAAGACATCAACCTGCTGGAGACGGTCCAGAGGAGAGCAAGCAAGATGACTGCAGATCATCAGGGTAAGATATATGAAGAGAAGTTGAGGGCCCTCAGGATGTACTCCCTGCAGGGGAGGAGGGAGAGTGGGGACATGATAGAGACCTTCAAGTACTTAAAAGGGATAAATGGGGTACACAGTGAGGGTATCTTCAAGCTGAATGGCAGTCGAACCACGAGGAGACATAGTCTAAAGCTGGAACGGGAAGGTTTAGGAGGGAGGTTAGGAAGCACTTCTTCACGGAGAGGGTGGTGGCCAGTTGGAACGTGCTGCCGGAGGAGGTGGTCTTGATGAAGTTGATGAGCAGCTTCAAGAGAAGCTGGGATAGACATAAGGGGAAATTATAGGGCTTGGGGGGGCCAGATGCAGAGGTAGGGAGGACTGGGGAGGAGGGGGCAGGGTTAGTAGCACAGGCTACAGGACCCTGCAATACGAGCAGACTGGAAAGACCAATTGGCCTCTTCCGCTGGCTTCTTCGCATGTTTGTAGGTTTGAATGCCAACAGATCCACTTGCAGCATCACTACGCAGAAGGATTGAAACCCACCAGCTCCACTTACTGGGTCTGTGTTCAGTCAAGGCTTGAATCTCACCACACAAACATTCTTAATCAATATGCATACCATGTTTGAATCCCACCATCACCACTGGGTAAGTAAACTATGCAGCAAAGGTCTGAATCACACCATACCCAGTTACTGTGCAGTGTGCAGACAAGGTTGGAATCCCACCAGCTACATTTATAAGACCAGGTTTGAATCACACCATAAACACATGATATGTTGGTGTGCATACTATGTTTGAATCCCATCAAATTCACTTACTGAGTCTATGTTGACACGCACAACCTTTGAATACAACTAAATCCACTTGCCGAGTGAGTCTGCACGCTGACAAGGTTTGAAACCCACTTGATCCACTTTCTGAATCCCTATACAGAACTGGTTTGAATCCCATCAGCTACATTTATAAGACCAGGTTTGAATCACACCATAGACACATGATATGTTGGTGTGCATACTAGGTTTGAATCCCATCAAATTCACTTGCTGAGTCTATGTTGACGCGGACAACCTTTGAATACAACCAGATCCACTTGCTGAGTCTGCGTGCAGACAAGGTTTGAAACCCACCTGATCCACTTTCTGAATCCCTATACAGAACTGGTTTGAATCCCACCAGCACGAGCTGCTGTGTCACCTTGCAGAACAGGTCTGAATGTAACCAGATCCAAAAGCAGACTCAATCATCAGACAAGTATTAAATTCCAGCACACCTACTTGTTGCATCAGAATGCAGACCATGTATGCATCTTGCTATACTGAACTATAGTGTTTGTGTGTAGACCAAGTGTGAATCCCTACCAGATCCACTTGCTGGGTCTGTGTGCAGACCACCCTTGAATCCAACCAGAATCAACTTACTGAGTCAGTGTGCAGACAAGGTTTGAAACACACCTGATCCACTTTCTGAATCACTAGGCACAGCCGGTTTGAATCCCACCTACACAAGCTGCTGCGTCACCACCCACAATGGATTGGAATTCAACCAGATCTAAAAATGGACTCATTCATCAGACAAGGATTCAATCCCACCAGACCTACGAGCTGCATCATTATGCAGACCAGGTATGAATCCCACTATATTGACTTATGGTGTTGTGTGCAGACTAACTTTGAATCCCACCAGATCCACTTGCTGATTCACCATGTAGGCAAGGTTTGAAACCCACCATCACAAATTATTGTGTCTGGGTGTAGGCAAGGTTTGAATCCAACTGTATCCACTTGGTATCTCATGATGCACACCAGGTTTCAATACTATCACCACCACTTATTAAGTCACTATGCAATCAAAGTCTGAATACCACCAGATGCACTTATAGTGTCTGTGTGCAGACCATGTTTGAATTCCACCTGATCCACTTGGTGTGTCACTATGCAGCCAATGTTTGAAACCCACCAGATCCACTTACTTTGTCTGTGTTCAGTCATGGTTTGAATCCCACAATATAAATGTTCTGAATCACTATGCACAGCAGGTTTGAATCCCACCACCACCACCACTTACTAAGTCAGTATGCAGCCAAAGTCTGAATCCCACCAGATGCACTAACAGTGTCTATGTGCAGACCAGGTTTCAATCCCACCTGATCCAATTGGAGTGTCCCTATGCAGGCAAGGATTGAAAGCCAACAGCTCCACTTACTGTGTCTGTGTGCAGTCACGGTTTGAATCACCGTATCCACTTGCTGCATCACTATGTACACCTTGTTTGAATCCCACCACCGCAACTTAGTAAGTCAATATGCAGTCAAGGTTTGAATCACACCACACCCAGTTACTGTGCAGTATGAAGGCGAAGTCTGAATCACACCACACCACACCCAGTTACTGTGCAATGTGAAGGCAAGGTTTGAGTCAAACTTTATACATTTATGAGAGGATCGTGTTTGAATCCCACCATATCCAAGATCTGTGTCAGTATGGAGACCATGTTTGAATCTCACCATACACACTTTGTGTGTTTGTGTGAAGGCAAGGTTTGAATTCAGCTAAATCAACTAGCAGCGACACTATGCAAACCAGGCTGGAATTACATCAGGTACACGTACTGTGTTTGTGTGCAGAGTTGGAATCCCAACAGATCCAATAGCTGCATCACTATGAACACAGTGTCTGATCAACACAAGATCAGCTTACTGTGTCTGTGTACAGACATTAAAGGAATACAACCATATGCACTTGCTGCATCATTGTGCAGACAAGGTTTCAATACAATAAGGCCAATGTACTGTGTAGCTGTGCAGATTACGCTGGTATCACAGCACACACAGTTACTCTGTGACCGTGCAATGTTTGAATCACTCCCTGGTCACTTGCCGAGTCACTATGCAGCTATGATTTGAACGCGGCCACAGACATTTACTGCATCACTGTGCAGACAAATCACACCAGAAACAATAACTGGGTGACTGCAAAGCACATGCTTGGATCACATCACAGACACTGTGTTACTGGGCAGAGCAGGATTGGATCACACTGTAGCCACTTCCTGAGTCAGTATGCAGACATTTTTATTTATTTATTTACTGAATTTTGTTGACTGGGTAAACCCTCTGGGCCTACAGGAGTCCCTTTTTCAGGGGCCACCCAGAATTAATTGCAGAAAATGAACAGTTGATTACAGAGGAAGTATGTGTTGGACACTTTATAGTACAACTGAACAACTTAACACAGAGACAGTCACTGAGCGACATACTATCATTAACAATTTGTAGGATTAAAACACCGAACCTGGACAATTCGGTGAACAATTACACAGGGAAAGTTAGGTTTATTTAAGAATTCCAGCATCTTGAGGCACATTAAGCACTAGGTTGAGCAGCCTGGTGCCCTTCAGAGAATGAGCATACGAAACACGATCACTGTATCACAGGACAGAACCTTCAAATCAGCTTAGAGGGAACCAATGAACAGTAACATTGGCAGAGGCTGCACTCAAACAGGTGAGCCTTTAACCTATTCTTAAACCCCCAAGTGAGGAGCATTCCTGTATACTGCTGGGGAGTTCATTTCAAATGATTCGGATTGTGGTTGCAAATGACTTTTTTCCAGCCAGGCACCTGACTTTAGGGACCTGGAGAAGGGTCCGTCCTGAGGATCTGAGGGACCGCCTATCTGGTTTAGATATTAAAAGGTCTTTAAGGGCAGGAGGAGGTTTGTTGCTCTTCGGTTTAAATGCCAAGCAAAAAAGGTGTAGTACTGCCTCGCAACAAATGAGGGCCATTCAAGGGATTGAAGCACTTTGCAGTAGTGTGCTTCAAGACTGACCCCATAGTGAAGGGACCTGTAGAGTAACACTGTTTAAAGCTTTTCTAGCTCAGTGTTTCTGATGGAATGGAGGACTGCAGATCCACGAGTCCAATGGGCAGAAGAGTAGAGTTAGTGATGCATAGACACAACGCTTTGGTCAGACAGGGGCTTAGTCGATATAGGAATCCAATTTTTGGATGTAAGCTTTTTGTTAGTCCTTCCACGTGAACCTCAAAGCTAATATCCTGGTCCAAGAAAACACTGAGGTACTTGACTGAGTAAACAACTTCTATCTTGGAACCATCTATAAAGGGGTGGGGGTAGGAGTTCCTGCCTTTTTGGGCCAAGACTTTTAGGTCCAGATAGGATGGCCTTTGTCTTTTTATTATTTAGGACCAATTTATTTGGAGCCAATCTTTTAGTAGCTGCAGGTCTTTGGAGAGTAGGCCATTTAGCTTGGTAAGATATTTGGAGCTATGGTATAACACCGCTTCGTCTGCTTATGGTAACAATTTCACTTCTCCACAATTCTCTGGCATTTCACTGACATATAGGGAGAAGAGCAGGGGTGCCAGGATGGAGCCCTGTGGGACTCCATCGAGGAAGGGGCATTTATCAGATAGAGCCCCCTTCCATTTGACAAACTGAGACCTATTTGTAAGGTAGTCGGAGGACCACCATAGGGACAAGCTGTCTAAGCCAAGGGATTTTAATTTAGCTAGGAGTAACTGGTAGTTCATCAGGTCAAAGGCTTTGGTTAAAGCAGCAGTGCAATGAAAAACGTTTTGTTTTTTTTTCCAAAAAAACTTGTTTCAGCTACAGTTACGAAAAAATATTAGCTCATCTGTCAAATGTACTTGTCTAGGTACCTCCTACGCTACGCACCATGGGTCTTTATTTTTTTGATACTAAGACTTGCCAGGTCTAGAATGCTATTTCTATGGGAAATGTAGTGGCCATCTTTTTTTCTTGAGAAAAAGTGAAATTAAAACATTTATAAAATACTCAAATGTTGGTGGAATTAGAAAATTGTACCACCAAATAAAACTGGAAGATGCCCAGAATCTTTTATAGTGAAAAAAAGATAGGGTCAAATATTTTGCCTAATGTTGTTGTACTGCTGCTTGAAGTCGATAAAGACTGCACCAGTTCTATGTCCATTACCTAATGCTTCCAGGATCTACAGTCAGACGGACGAGGGCAGTGTCAGCCTCATGGTTCTTTCAAAACCCATGCTGCCTAGTGGCGAGTAAGTCACATTGTTCTATGTATTCAATAAACTGACTGTAAAGTTTTTGCTCTAATAATTTACTTAGGATACAGAGAACTGAGATAAGGCAGCAATTTTTGACTTGCTTTTGCCACTCCCTTGTGCACGGAAGTTACTAGGTCAACTTTCCAGGTGGAAGAAACAGTCCCTTCTAGGAGGGATCTGTCGAAAAGCATAGATATTGGGGAGGCAACAGCTGGAGCAGCTAAGTTACGGAGTTTAAGATCAAGCTTATCATATCCAGTATTACCGGCAACTTAAAGTCTCCTGACGAGTAAAAACACCTCCTTCCTAGTCACAAGACTGAAATGGAAATTAGGGTATGGAAGGTCACTCCCTGCCCTATGGGGGGGGGGGGGACAGACTTGGGGATAATTCTTGTATCTGACTAGATTAGTGAAAAAATAATTACGAGCTATGGAATGGTATTAATATGAACACAGCCACTTAGTGATACTGTGGGCATACATGGTTTGAATCCTCCAAGGTTCCTTGGCTGCATCCATGTCAAAACATGGTTGTAATCCTACCCGATCCACTCTCTGTGTCAATGTGCAGTGAAAGTTTGAATCACACCACATCACCCGACTATGACAGTGTGCAAACAAAGTTTGATTACCACAACATCCACTGAATGGGCTGGTGTGCACAAAAGAGTAATGATCACCACATTAAAAGCGACATTGCAGAGGGGTTAGAAGGGAAAGTAAGCCTCTTTGCAGAAGACACCAAGATCTGCAACAGGGTGCACACTCCAGGGGGGGTAGAAAGAATGAGGAGAGACCTAGGCCAAGAGTGTGGCAGCTGAAATTAATGCAAAGAAGTGCAATGTTATGCACTTGGACACAGGGATCCTGGAGAGGATTACAGGATTTTGGGGAGATACTAACCACAGCAAACAAGGAAAAGGACCAGGGGATAATTATAACAAACAACCTTAAAGTAGCTAAGCAATGTGAGATGGCCGTGGGAAGGGCTGGAGGGATGCTGAGGTGCACTGGGAGAGGTATCACCAGTAGAAAACAGGAGGTAGTGTTGACACTGTACAGACAATTTGTGAGACACATCTGGAATACTGTGTTCAGTTCTGGAGACCACACCTCCAGAAGGACATAAACAGAATGGAAGCAGTCCAGAGAAGCGTTACAAAAATAGTAAGAGGAAAGCACCAGAAAACATATGAGGAAAGACTGAAAGACCTCAGTATGTATACCCTAGAGGAAAGGAGGGAGAGAGGAGATATGATAGAGACATTTAAATACTTCAAGGGGATAAACAGGATTCAGGAGGGCAGTATTTTTCAGAAAAAGAGATATGCAAGAACAAGGGGTCACAATATGAGGATAGAGGGAGGAAGACTCAGGGAAAACATCAGAAAGTATTTTTTCAGAGAAAAGATGGTGGATGCATGGCACAACCTCCCTGTGGAGGTCGTAGAGGCTAAAACAATAGGGGAATTCAAGAATGTATGGGATAGACAGAAGGCAACTATAAATAGTGGTAGGAAAGGGAAAGTAAGCTGCAGACCATTTAGGATCTGGAACTTATGTAGGTAGGGAAATGGGCAGACTAGGTGGGCCAAGCGGTCCTTATCTGCTGTCAAATTCTCTGTTTCTATACTGGGTATGTGGGCGTAATAAGTTGAGAATAGGTAGGCTAACATTGATTAAACAGACGTTGGACACAAATATGTATGTTGGACATAAATATATCCTAGCCACAATAACAGAAAAAGAAGATATTTATGACAATACAATAACGACTTACCCTTTGTATCTTTAGTTTTAAAGTGGCTTTATGAGGATGCACAACTTTATAAGTCTTACTATAAAGATCAGAAGGTGTGGGACAAGGTTTAGGCATTTTTTGTTTTATCGTGGGGATAGCACATGGTGCCAGATCCAATTTTCATTTAAAACTGGAAGGCCACTGATTATAATTAATGAAGTTATCGGGGGCATTAAAATGGGCACCACAAATAACACTGGTCATGCTACCAGTAACCCATAGTTTGTGCATAGATGAAACAAATTTGTCCCACTTCTTATGCAGATCACCATCAAGAGGACGGTGGTGGACATCGACTTTGTCTACGTTTGTGTTACTGCATCCACCCACAATGAAGGGCTTAGGCATCTTAGCTGTTACAGTAACAATATTAATAACAGTAGTAAGTATGACACTAAAAAAATTGGACTGCAAGACAGCAACAGAGATTAACTGAACAAAGTTATTAGTAAATGTTTCAAATTCTCCACGATTTATTTGATAATGCAGTAGAGAACGGATCAATAACAATAACAACACGCTGGTTAGTTCAAATTTATTTATGATGGAACAGTAAAGTTATGGTACAACAAAAAGAAAGCACACAGAATAGTCAGTAGAGTGGATCTACCATGCTGCAGTGACAACATAGTTGTCAACATCCGGCACAGTGACAGGCACAATGCCAACAGTCGGCATTGTGCCATCAGGATTAAAATGTTTTCTTTGGGGGGGTGGGGCTTCGCCCCTGCACTCCCCCTTCCTTAAACAACAAACTTCGAGTCAGAATTGTTTTGGGGTGGGGGTGAAACACCGGGAGAAACAGTGCAGTACAGTGGGACCATTACAGGGACCTGGCGATATTTGTTGCTGTAATGGTCTTCGCTGCGATAGTTTCGTTGTGCTGACGGTATATGTAATAAGAGTATAGAACTAACTGATGGGCTATGAGATAAAGCAAATTGCTATAGATGTCTCACTGCTTTGAATTGGAATTAAATGACCAACAATGCAGTTAAAAGTACAGAAAGATAATTATGAATACAGTACTCTAGCAGACCATTAAAGTCATGGGACACTGCAGGGCACACCATTCACCGCAGTCCTACTATGAGTATATTGAACAGATATTAGGAACACTACCTAAAAGACAGTAATACACTTAACAGGTGTAAATAATAAATGTACTAGGGCACTAGGCTGACACCTGACACTAAAATGCATAAGTTAAACAATGTCAAGCTAGTGCCCATGATGTTAGTAAAATACAGACACTATAAGCACTAACAGCAAAGTCCCTCAGCACATATTAAAGCAGCAAAATAGGTTTTCACACTACACAGCAGGGGATCACATTCATTCTATGACGTCAGCCACAGAGCCTCACAAGATTTCAGGCAGCTCCACTGTGCAGTGAATGTTAAGGTGGCAATGATGGTATTCAGACAAAAAGCGGGATTTTAAATATATTTTATTTCCAATCAAACCAAAAATGGCTACACATCAAAAATGCTGGGGTGAAGGGTGACTTGACTGGGAATGGCAAAACTCTGCACCGGCGGTAACAATCTGTTCTTTAAAAAAAGTTTCTAGCAGGCCTGTAATCCTCGGCTCCCACGCCGACTGCTGTTCAGTTAAGGTCACTACAGGTCCGTGGCAAGCCTCCTCCCCCTACAGCTCTCCCAGTTTGTTTAGTCACTCTCTGCCCCAACCTCCTCCCAAAAGTTTGCAATTGTCCTTTTTTCATTTCAGTAACACTGCTGAAATCTCGCCACAGTTAACAGTTTAAAACTACACAGTTTGTGATCCAGCACAGTTGCTGGAGCCAACCATAACCTGGAAGTCACTCACTCACTCGCTCTCTCACTCGGCTACAGTTACAGCCAGCAGTGCTGTAAACAGCATGCTTCTCCTGCTGCTCTGAGGTCTACAAACAGTTTGCTTCTTCAGTGCCTATCAGCTCTGCTATGAAACATTAAAATAATAAAAAATTGCCAGCCCAGTGGCACGGCAGTAGCGCTACTGTCCACTAGGCTGGCGACCTGGGTTTAGGAGTGACCCTGGGTTGCTGGGGCTGGCCGGGAGAAGACTGAGTTTCCGATGGACTGCTCTCCTGGGGGCTCACTGGTTCTGCTGAACCACTGCCACCAAGTGGAAGCCAGGGGCAGTGCAGGACAGGAGTGGCAAAAAAGAGAGGGAGCTGCAGGACCCTGAAACGTGCTTGTGCCTCCATACGCATATATTGAGTGCCCAGCACTGGAGAAAGAACTTCAGGAAAAACAATAGTGGTGATGCAAGCATGTATGAAGCTCTGCACTGTCCCTCACCTGCTGCACCACTGGGACCCAGAAAAAGCTATGGATGGAAGGTAAGTCCCAATGAGGGTGGTAGACCATGGGGGAAGGCTGGAACAGGGTGGAAGGGAGTCAAGCCCGTCTCGCCAAGTGCATCTTGCCTCACGACACATCTGGAGCATGCCCTTATCAGGCAACAACACACGCCCAGTCAAATTTTATTGCTTATTTACTAACTTTTCCGCACACGTCTGAACAATGACATCTGCTACAAAAACAGCAGTTAATGTCCAATAAAACAGTCTATTCTGAGTCTTTTGATTATAATGATATCTCTGCTAATATCTAAATGCTGGGTATTCTGTTGGTGGGTGGCACACAGTGAGGATACTGTTGAAAATGAAAGGGGGGGGTTTTACCTGGCACTACCGGCAGCATATTTGGTGAATTGCACGGTAAATTAAGTTGAGCTTATTCTGTTGCGGCCACTGTCAGGGAGAAGTAAAGGTGCGAGTTCAGCCACAAGGCAGCAAACTGGTTTGCTACTGCCCTCTTTACATGCTGTTTCAGTGATGTAAATCATGACACTTCGATTAGACATAGGCCTGTTTGAGGGGTGGGGGGAAACAACTCGCATGCCAGTCAAGAAAAACTGCACTGGAGGTGAGTGTTGGTGTGCACTGGAGATTTTTTTTTAATTATATTTTATTGCTTTTTAAAACAAATATGTATTCCAAATGCATATAATGTGAGAAGTGACAAAACCACAACACAGACATACAACACAGTGACTTAATCCTAACATTAGCGTGTCACACTCCTGAGTGTTACTGCGGAAGAGGGTATGCACTATAGTTTAAAGTTCCTATAAACAGATGAAAACCACATTTTGGAGCCACAGTGCAGCCAAAGCAAGAACAGTCCATCAAAAAAGTAAAAAGTCTCTAACTTCATTAGCAGTCACCTTGGCTTACTCTTCAAGATCCTATCCTATGAAGAGGTTGACAGAGCTGAAAATGTACTCCCTGGAACAGAGGAGGGAGAGAGGGGGCATGATCGAGACCTTCAAGTACCTTAAGGGTATAAACAGGGTGCCAGTGGGGAGCATCTTCCAGATGAAGGGAAATCAGAGGACGAGGGGGCATGGCCTACAGGTGGAGGAGGGCAGTTCAGAGGTAACACTAGGAAATATTATTTCACAGAGAGAGTGGTGGAAAAGTGGAACAGACTCCCAGAGGCAGTCATTGCAGAAGAAACAGTGGAGGGATTCAAAAGGGCATGAGACAACCACAGGGGAGTGTTATGGGGGGCACAGGTCCAAGCAGATAGCTGGACAAATGGGCAGACTTGGTGGGTCTTGTTTCAGCCCTTTTCTGCCATCACACTTCTATAAAGATGCACTCAACAATTAGAACACCACATCTAGCCTTCCTGGTGGCCCCTATGAAGTGTGAGAGCTTTGGCTGATACAGCAGACTTGATAATAAAACAGAAACAATTGTTCAGTCTCAGTAAATTGGTATCATGAATTGCACAGGTTTTCCACTACCCTTTTAACAAACAGTAGCTGCCCCTTCCAGGAGCGTATAGGTAGGCAGGCTAGTGCTCATCTTTCCACTCATGTGGCAACATACAGGCTTCTCTCCCATCTGCAAGGGCTCCCTCATGCTCCAGCAGAAAGGCTTAGACACCATCTTAGAGCTCATACCCCAAGTTGTGCGCATATAACACTGTTCACACAAACCAGTTCCAACACCATTTTGTGGAAACAGTTCCAGGGTTGCATTAAAACATTTTTAACTATTAATAAAAACACTGAGGGTACTGCATGAAATAATTCAATGCTGTCAGCAGAAACACTCTTTGTACCACTAATCAATGTAAGCTTTATTCTACATATATTAAAGACTTTCTACCTGAAATTATGATGGCATAGGAAAATAAAAGGCACTGAGTAATATTGGAAAGTCTTTACAGAATGCAAGTGTTCCATTCTTGAGTATACAAAGTCAAATCCCAGTCTCAGTACAGCTTAGCCCAATGGTCTTGGTAAAAAAAGAGCACTACTTACTGCTGAAATGGTCTGCCATGACAAAGTGCAGCCTTACTGTCCCTCCTCATCTGATCTAGAGTCAGCTGCACCTTGTGAGGCAGAGGCAAAGTGTTTCTCCAGCAGGGTCCCTGCTGCCTTAGGCCCATAAATGAGTACAGTGAATTGTTCTGGGAGAACTGAAGGCATGCAGGGAACCCCCTTCTATAGATGATATTTGCTTCCTGAAGTTTCAAGGTGACCCCCTTGAAAGCCCATCTTCTCTGCCTGGTAGGGTATGAGTAATCTGGGGGAAAAAAATCAACCGCTGATCCTCTGTTGTAATAGGGAATTGATCCTTTGCAGCTTGAAATATCTGATCTTAAGACCACATTGACGTGGTGAATATTAGAACAGTTCTCAGACCACCCCCTCCGTAGATTTATACTGTAGGTCTTCACAATTGGGACTGTATGTCTCAATCTCACTGCCTTGGGCAACCATCCCTCAAGGAATTCATCAAGATTCTCCATCCCCGTACCCTCTGGGAGACCTAATAGCCAAATATTGGAGGAACAGACTGCATGTCTGAGTTATTTCAGGCAATTTTTGAATATAGAGTGTTTTTGGACCACTGCCACTATGACCGACATTGCTTTGCTCACCGCTCTAACTCATTAGCCTTCCTTATTACTCCATCAATTTTGTTTTCAACCATCAACAACAGACTCACATGCGTCTCCAACTTTTCATCCATATGTCTGATCGAGTGACTGAGATTAGAGACTGCCTTCTGAGTGGGTCAAGAGCGGCTTACATTTCCCCATGCTGGCATGCAGGCAGTTGTTCCACACCTGGCGGCCGTGACAGCCCAGCTCCCTCTGCATGAGATTTACCAGCACTTCTAGGGTGTCCCATTGTTAAAGTTCAGTTGCTTTTGACTCAGGATTGTCTGCTCTATCAAACTACAGTACAAGTTACATTTAACTGTTCCTCTAACTCACTGGTTTAGCATTTTTTAATGAGTTGCTTAATGTGTGCACTGCTCACTGCAATGAATTGATAAACGTTTCCTAAAGGTTTGTCTCTAGCTGCTATTCAGTTTCAGCTTACTTTGCAGCTCTCTGAAAACTTTTATTAATGCAGTACAACACATTAAGCAATCCACATAAAATACTGGACCATGAGTTAGAGCCCAATTTCATTACTGCAGTGTGCAGTTCAACTTCATTGACAAGTCATTCTATACAATCCCACAAAATAAGCTCTCACCCAATTTCAACCAATAGCAATCCTGCATTTGGATTGAAAACCCCACCCCCGCTGCCATGTTGTTTTCCTCCCTTCTGAGGACTCCACTCGCTGCCATTTTCTTCATTCAATTAAACATATTCCATGTTATTTCTACCCTTTTGTTCTTTTATCCCCAAAATGCCACTGTTTCTGGCTCCACTGTTTGCAGTTTTTTTACCCACTCCGTGATCGCTCCCCCTCAGAATCACTCGGCTGCTCACCCACTTACAGATCACTCTCTTACTCTGAAATACTGTAGCAGCTGAAGAACACCACTGCTGTTTGCTGTATTCAGGACAAGAAGCAAAGAAAGTGAGGAAAAAACCCACAAGGTACAAACTGGTACTAGAATTCAGTTTTTTCCAATATAAAATGACAAATATTGTACAGTACTGTATGAACTGGATTAGGCAGAATTGGGGCCATTTATAAATTGAATGCCAATAACTACTGCCCTGCAAATGCATTTGAAAATGCATTACATGAACATTGGATGGGAGCTGAAGGGAGTTTACAGTGGCTGAAAGCGCACTGCATGTGGATTGCATGTGAGCTGATGATTAGTTGAAACAGAGTTTGTATTTTAAGCATTTAGAATTGCTACTGCATTGTCAGCACAAAAAAATAATGAAAAAGTTGGAAGAACAGTTTAATGTGACTTGTACTGTAGACAAAAATGAACTTGGGTCGTCTGAACAGAACTAGTTTTAAATGTAAAAGAAGACCTAAGGAAAGCATGCTTCCTGCTGGCTCCAACACTCCCACACCACCCCACTCGTGATTTTTAACCAGAGAACTGAGACCAGAGGAGGGAACCGTAATATAAGGGTTAGTACTTCCCTGACTAGGTAACAGGAGGCAAGGACCTCAATAAGCTGGTGCTTAGTTTAGGCCTTAAAATATATGATGCATAATGGTTGGTACCTCACACCAAAGACAAATGCAAGCTGCTGAACCACTAGACCAAATCATCACTCTCTCCGACTCAACTTTTCTACATTACAGTGTTTGGGAACTATGTGGGAGGAAGAGGGAGGTCACTGGGGGCTAAAGGGTGTCTTGGGTGCTTTATTGAACCTGCGTGTCATGGGTTATACCTGGGTGGGTGGAAGCTTATGATTTAGCATGGGTGGGGGGCAAGATGTTTCTTTATTATAAGGAGAAGTGGACTAGTAGTCTAATAATTAATATAATAACGTATACTATGCACACTACTGTGCTCTCAGGGGCTGGGCAGGAAAGGGGGTTGTCAGTCCTGGGTGGGGGTTATTAATTGCAGGGTGGGGAGATTTTTGTTTTGAACACAGATTCCAACTCAGATTGGGTTTCTGAATATGTATCCAATTTGGTAATTTTAACATTAGGATTTCAGATTTTCAGCAGCTCCATCTGACATTTTTGCTGAAATACTAGGTACCCATTTTTAAAATGGATATCTGAGCCACCCTAATCTATATGTACGGATATAAAGTAAATGCAGTGCTTAAAAGTGTTAATTGTATTTTTGCTTGTTTGCAGTGTGTGCATGCAACAGTAACTACCTAACTGTATATTGCATGGCCAACCCTTTCTTTTCACTATATTGCCTCGATTTTGTTGTTTATGATCATAGTCGAGCATTTCAGTATAGTATTTAGATTTTTTTGATTTAGAAATCTGATTCCGTTCAGTGATTTGGACTTGGATGCATCCGGAATACTGAATAGCCCATTAGCTTTGGATTTTGGCAGATCTTAGCGCCCTTAGTCAGTAGCATACAGGCGTACCTCACTAGGCCAGAGTAGGGAACCCAGTGCTAGACTTACTGGAGGTCACCTTGGTGCCCGATGACAGAGAGGAGCAGTGTGGACTGGGGTTGGAGGGGCTAACGCTTGGCACTTAAGAGGAGTGCTGGTGTGTAAGTGAGGTTGCAAAATAATTTCAGATAATCAAACACATACTTCATTTCAATTGGACAACTAACAATCCAAGCAGGGCAGTGACCAGAGGGGTGCAAGAGCTGCGGTTGCAGTAGGGCCTGCACTGTTAGGGGGCCCACTGCCTCAGAGGTCAGCATTAAGAAAACCTTCACTCACAAACTTGCAAGTTTCTCTTTGGAAATTGGTTATCCATTTGAAATTGGGTTTGCCAGCAGTGGTATCAGAAGATTCCAACCCTAATTTTACATGGTTGGGGGAGTAGAGAAAAAAGCAATAGGGTCCATTACTCAAACCATCTAATCTTGGTGCTGGTGTTCCCAGGAGGAGCAGGAACAAATTACATTGTTCAGTTATTTGATCATGGTGCCAGCAAAGGGGGGGGGGTGTGGACAAACTATGTACTGTATGTTCAGCAGAGCTGATGTAAAACAACTTATGCTATAAAAATATCATATGAAACTATTTTGCGGGGCGGGCTTACAGTTGATGGCACAGCCCTGAATCAACGATCTTATTTTCCTTCATCTTAGTCATTTTGATGTTTTGACAGCGATAGTTATATTGATTTATAACCCGGGGCGTGCATTAATGCCCCTATACACCCATGGTTTGGAGTGGGTCATGTAAGCAACGTTTCGACCAGTCATTTTGACACTGTTCTTTTTTGCCATGTTACAAGTAGGAAATAACCCATGACAGGGTGTGCGGTTTTAAACTTTCGTGAGAGTAGAATGTGGGAGAGGGGCCGCTCTCAGCGGCATATCTGCTCTACAGAGTAGTATTGACGCGGCTGCCCCTCTTAAGAGTTGAAGCATTATGGCTTGGTAAAATACTGTAATTTGTCAAATTCTTCCAGGGAGCATTCTTCCCCCATGCTCGTCTGCACTTCAGAATAAGTACGCCAATTGTAACACCCATTTGTCCTTCAGCCAGCCGACAGATAAGTAACTCTCAATAGTAAACGTCCCACGGTGTGAGAGGTAATTTTGGTTAAAGAAATGCCCTCTCCATCCCTCGCACTGTCCTGTTGCACGGCTACTTACTTACTGCAGATCTGACTAGCGTGGTGCAAGAAAAGAAAGCCTTCATCTCTTCTTTTCTGAAGGAATTCGACTTTAAGGTGTCTGTCCTCGCTCGCTTTCCTGTTTAACCTGGTTGTTTTGTTGTCTTTTTTCTTCCCCGCCTCGTTCTGCGTGTGCTGCACGTGAGTGGCCGCAGCAATGCCCGCTTCCAACGCCCCCGCCAGTATTGGTGGGCTGGTGCACCCGCCCTGGTCGACGCGCTCTCAGTAATGGCGTGACATCACTCAGATGCTCCCGAGTGCTGCCCGCCTCCCTCCGGCTCAGCTGTTGCCAGGCGAGCTGCTTGCATGCTCACATGCTGTCGAGTGTAGCGGACTCCAACAGGCACCCTAAGCAGCCTGCGCTGCGTGGACTGGACCGCATGCAGGGGCTGGAGAAATCCTGGGGTACGGACAGTTGTAGCAGCAGCAAGTGCAGGAATATGGCATCAATAGGGGACTTTGACCCTCTGAGTGCGAGCATCCCGGCCACCAAAGTGGAAATTACAGTGTCCTGCAGGTAAGTGGCCGACTGCTGCTGAAAGTAGCCCAATTTATTTTTCTAACACAGTGTCCTATGATTTGCTTCCGGGAATGGAAAGAACGCGCCCCGAAGATCTGTCCTGTCAAGGAGCTCAAGAACTCCAACTCTCTTAAAGAAGCAAGACACTTCACTTGTTTTTCCTGTTGTTCTGATTGAGTTATGCCGAGCCATAAGTGTGAAAATGAAATTCAGGAATGTTATCCCAACATTCCTTTAGAATATGAGATTGGAAAGAGTGCGTATGTCAAGTGTCAACAGAATGTTGCACAATAGTGACACACTTATTATTGAAATGAAAGGGTATTACTGTACAGTGTTCCAAAACTTTATGCTGCTGTGCGAGATAAGAATATAGAAGTTGGTTATCGAAATATGCAAGCTGCTCCTGTACTGGCTGCCTCCCCTGGGACGGTTTGGTTTGCGCCCCTAATACCTGTTCACTTTTTCCTTTTTTTTTTTTTTTTTTTTTTTTAAACATTAAAATGGTAGTGTCCCTCCAGGCGGAGCGCTTTTCATTTTCAGTGTAAGCGCAGTGGAAGGTCCACCTTTGCTGTTCGACCCCCTTCCCAGTGAGGGCTGGATCGCCCACCCCTGTTTTGATTCTAGAGATGGGCCGATGGCAAGCTGAAAATGGAACTTGTGAGGGAAGAAATTCGCAGCTGATGACAGCCTGCATGGTTTGATAACGCAGGCATGCTGCCAGCAGCCACATGAGTGTTACTGTATTGATTGTAGTTTCTTAGCCTGATGGTAAATAAAGCTAGACCCTCACCGTGGCATCCTGGTGTGTGTGTGTGTGTGTGTGTGTGTGTGTGTGTTTTCGAGCTAGAGGTTAGGAATCACTTATTTCGTAATGGGAGAAAATGCACGGGGATCGGTTTGAATTTATCTGAGATGGATTTATTTAGCAGGGCAGGGTTAAAAAAATAAATAAAAACGAATTACACACAGACGTACATTGCAGAATCTGGCAACTGCTCTTCAGGGCTGCACTCTAAACTAACTGTTAAGCCGAACGCTACAAGGTGTAGGAACTAGGTAAAAACAGATGATGATATCTCGGGAGCGCAGGATGCTGAGAACAATTAGACTTGCAGTTGCAAATCGTGTGCTTCCAGGAACTACATAAAACGGGTTTCCGTTGATTCGGCATCATGCATAGATGCAATTCTCATAATTTACCCATTTCTGTCAGTGGGGAGAAATGATGATTGCATTCCGAGGGGGCTAACTACTGGACAGACAGTTAACTATGGCCTGATCAGCCCCAGCAGTTGTATATGAATGTTTATTTTGGACCTTAAGTAATGCAAGAACTATAATACAATATGTTTTCAGAATCCTGACACTAATGCCTTTCTTGATCATTATCCAGTTTAATGTAGTCTCTTCAAGACTTTTTTGAAATCATTTATCTCATTTTTTTTGTTTGTTCACACTTTGTAAGTTTTGTAGAAAACTGCAAAAACATCACAACCTTTTAGTGATGAAAACCGATGTTACAAAAAAACTGTAGCTGCAAGTAATTTTGTCAGATGGGTTGTATAAATAGTAAGGTGTCACTGTGTGTTCTAGGAAGACAGATCAGAGTAGAAATATTGCAATGTAAATACAGTAACAAGCAAATAACCTTTTGAAAACATCAATGTACTGTGGCAAATATGTAACAAAGAAATGCACTATTGTTTGGGGCTAAACTGAGTAAATTTCAAACAAATATAATTACATTTTGTCTTTTCATATTTTATAAATAGCCCAAGTATGTTGTTGCAATCTTAGACATGTATGTTAAAATGCATAACAAGACAAAAACTATTGGTCTTGCAAGAAGTTCTCTGATTGGTCGGGTCTTTTCAGTTGTAGTTGGAATATGTAACACCTTATGTCACTTTCCATTATATTTGGCTTGCTTTTCCAGTATTTTCTCTTTCTGAATGCTGAAATCAGTTTCAGACTAGTCTTGCCTGCCCTCATAGGTGCTGGGTTTGTGAAATGTTTGGTGGGAGTCGGAGCAAAGCCCACAGCATGGGTCTCTGGAAGCAGAGCCCCCTATACTTTGGGGGGGTCTGGGGGTTAAGCCCCACAGGTATGAGAAAAAAATTGAAAATACTCTTTAAAAGCCTTATTTTTGAACTCCAAAATGTAAAAATTTTGGATAACCTAATATCTGTTGGGTGAAACATCTACCGTACATCTTTTTTCCTTTTTTTTTCTTCTCACTGTTCTCCAGTTCCCCTCTTAGCCACTACATCCACCATACCTCTAGCCAGGGTGACTCGTAATTTTTCTTTTTTTTTTTTTTTTTTTTTCTTCAACTGATCTGTCTTGTTCTCCTTTTCCACTCAGCCACCAGCCCACCGCATTTACCTCACCTCACCTCCAGCCAGGGTGTCAAATTCAGGGCCAGCTTTACATTGTCATGGGCCCAGTGCACAGCAGTTCTGTGTTGCCCCATCCTCAAAGGTGTTAGAGCAACACCCAACTAACCATGTTGCATAAACAATTTAAACTCCCCTCTGTGCCCCAAAAAACTGTTTGTCTCAAATCCATTCTACAAGTGCAAATTTATATACTGTAAAATGCATTATGATGCATTTCCCAGGAGTACAAGAACACTCTGCCTTAGGGCTTGTGCCTCACAGCTCCCTGGGCGTGCATCACAAATGTTTCAATACACACCATGTCATGTATTATTGCTTACTTAAGTCAATTTGCTTTGCAGTTAAAAAACATTCTGCTTTCACTCTTATTTTTTCATCCCTGGGAGACACTGGCACATAAGATATCATACACTTCTATGGGGGGGATGGGTTGTAAAAAGTTGTTTACATTCTTTTGATTCTGGATAAATTCCACAAAACAACTGTGTAACATACATGAGAAAACAAAAACAAACTAATATTTCGCAGATTACTGTTGTCCTTAGTACTACTCAGAAATGGTTCAGATGAGCAGATCTCGACATTGTCCAGCTAATTGTTTTACAATTGCTACACTGATTTCAAATCTTAAATGAAACGATATATTCCAGGTCTTCAGTGTCACTGAGTAAACCCTACAATAAATACAGACATCAGGTGATTTTGTTTTTCTTTTTAATCCAGTGTCATTTGCTTTGCAACCTTTGCAAGTCAGCCTTGAGGTGAGTTAAAAAAACGTTTTGAAATTGGTCCCTAAAAGCCGCTATTACAGTTTTACACCATGGCAGACAGTACAGTAGTGTTACAGTATCGTGTTTCTTGACAGCACATTTGCTGCCTGCCAACATTCCTCTCAACTGTCCCTGATTATGAGGGATGCCCCTTATTGTATCCCTTAAAATGGCCTTTTCCCTCATCCATTCCTCATGGAGAAAAGGTACTTCTTACACAGAGAAGATGCTGCAAATTTAGGCTTTCAATCAGAAATTCATAATATCCCCAAGCTGCTTTGTAGAAGCATACCTCTCAACTATCCCTCATTATGTGGGACATCCTTCATTTTACCCCTCAGACACTCTGTCCAATATCTGTCCTCACTGGAAAGGTGCTGCCCACATGCAAAAGGTGGTGCTGCAAACTCCGACTTTAAAGTAGACATTCTTAATATTATAATGTATGGTGGAATGCTGTTGAGCGTGGAAATCCATGCTCAGAACAGTGTTGTTGTGCTTGACTCAGTGCGTCACGATCTTGTTGTGCTGCACTGAGTATGCCACCGGTGCAGCACAACAAGGTCGAATGCATTCACGCATGCACGATGTTGGGCAATTTATTTATTTGTTAAACTCTAGGATTACATGTACCTTTGAGCAGGAACTGCTCGTTTACAAAGGTTCCACGTCAGAGGATGGGGGGGTAACATACAACAATGGTAAACAATGGTAACAGTCATAACATACAGATTACTTGTACATAAGTAGTTCAGTCAGTATGTTGAAGTAGAACAACACTAACTAGCTTCTATCAGAATTCATGGTGAAACGGTATACTTGGTAGGAAGAAGTCAGGAGGAAGCTGGCTGGAAGGTGCCATTGTCAGACAGGGATGAAAAGAGCGAGGGGGGCAGGGGACAGTGGCCAAAGGTATGAGTGAGTCCATAGAGAGGGGATGGGTTGGTGGGTGAGGGGGGGCAAAGGGAGAGGGGGAGGGGGCCGGTGACAATGGATGAGGAGTGGAGGAAACAAGTGGTGCTTGACTAGACTGCGCCATTAAGGTACTTCCCATTGCTAAAAATTTGTGTAGACTCTCCATACACTATAAAAGATTGTCTATGGTGAGTCATTCACAGACAAGGATATTCTTGATCGAGAAGTCTCCTTGGCAATGCTAGACCTCAAGAGCGAAGCTAAGTAGACATTAAAGGGACACTGTCCACCCCCTTTACGTCTCAAAGTGTCCCTAGTTTAAAAAAAACATTTTTATGATTGCTAACATTCTATAAAAGTTGCTGATGTAGCTGGTAGTTTGATTCTGACTCATTTTTCTTAGAAAAAGTGAAAAACAGACTGCCCACCAAACTGGTTTTACCACACACACACAGGTTTGTTTAAATTCCTTGATCAGCACCAGCTGCATCTTTCCTGGACTTGGGAACACCCACAACACAGTCTAGCCACTTGTGATATAGTGGGAGTTTAGGAGGCTACTGCCTCTCACGAGTGACTGCACTATTAGGTGTGTTTCTAATACTCAGGAAGTATTCAGTAAGAACAGATCCAGGATTGTAAACAAACACAAAGTTGTTTATAATATACATTGCCATGCATTTCAGTTCTACTAAACATGGAGATGGACAAAACAGACAGCGACATCAATTAATTTTAGAGAAGGTAAGCAATAATGAAATGTGAGTTTTTAACTAGAAATGATAGGAAGAAAAACAGGTTGTCAGTGTCCTTTTAAGTAGACTTTCTTAATATTATGAAATACAAGCACTGGTTTCCATGGTGTTGTGACCTTTCAGCATCCTGTTTGGTTATGTCCCTTAATCTGAGAGCCAGTGTCCCATGTTGTCCCTCATTTTGAGGGTCTGTGTCCCTCATTTCAGTAACAAAAGGTTGAGAGGTATGTGCACAAGTAAATGCAATCGTTTCCAGTGTTCTGAGTTTTTCTCTCCATGTCTGAGGATGTGTCCCTCATTAATCAGTATCGGGTCAGTATCCCTATTTTTTAATTGTTTTGAGTGCTTGTACATTGTTTCCCAATTGCATTCCAATCAAGGGCTTTCTCTTTTCTGATCGCCACTGCTGCTGTAAAATGTACATGTATCTAAACCCAGTTTTGTCCATTGTTATCCCTCACTCCAGCAGCTGTACTTTTCTTTCAAACTTATTTTATATTAGTCATTTCAGGACAGCACAAGCAGCAGGCACCATCACATTAACAGCATTGCATTGACCATTATACAGATTACGTAATAGTACAGGAAACACATCTAGTTATCCATGTTACAGCATAATACAATGCACATACAATACCACTTCCAGAAGCCATACTTTACAGAACCAGAAGGGGATGGAGTATTTGTTTTGAGAAGCAGTGCAGTCTAGTAGTGTGTCAAGCTGTGAATCAGATAATTCAGGTTTGAATCCCACCATTGCCACTTACAGTACAATGTGACTTTATGTAAGTCACTTAAGTTTCCCTGATCCAATTGTAGAAATTAAAAGAAAAGTGTGACTCTCACTGGGATTCGAACCCTGGTATCAGCAATCCATGCTTCAGCCAATTAAGGCCCCTGAGTTTTCCCATGTGAATCACACATACAATTCCCTGAGCATTTCTCCCTTGCTCTTTCTCTTTCACCTTATTGGGCTCCACTTAGATTCTCTCAGTGTTACTTAACCTCCCAGTGCTCTCCTAAATTTCAGTGGTTTCGTATTGGCAGAGCACATTATTACAGTGAGTTATGCTAGCTAGCTTGCAATTCACCATGTAAATTTACATCCCCCCCAAGAAGGAACAAAAGCAAACTTCAGCTAAATTAAAGAGCAACTCCCTATTATAATAAAACACCTAAAAACACTAGATACACCAATTATGTTTTAACTTTATTATTTTCTAGTTGTTATTTTCTTTGCTTTCCCCGCTGTTGGTCTACTAGATATTGTAAACAATGCAGCACTTATTTCACTGAGTCTTTCAAAATGTATCTCGCTCTCCCCTGCTAAACACACAGTTCCTGTTTGTGACATAAGTCTGTTGTCATAATGAGCACTATGATATCATAAATAGAGGCACTGTGAGGTTAATAGGGGAGAGGCAAATGTTTTATACACAGACTTTTTAGATGGACTGTCAAGATGTACTACAAATTTTGGAAAGGAACATTGAAAATGGAAAAAAAGGTAACAGCTGAAACATCTTATTTATGAATCATGTTGAAATGCAGAGTTTCTCTTTAAAGAAACTCATACGACGTTGCACACTGTGTGCACCAGAGGTAATACAAACAAGAAAAATATTAAGGGGAGACTGGAAGTGAAATCCATCTATACCTGTTTGCTATTCTGTCCCCTGCATGGCTGCCTTGCCATTTGATCTCCACTCCTAGGGTCCCAGCTAGTGGCTGGTTATATAGCATCAACTGATTTGCTTTTTGGTACATCTTGACTGGCAAGACTACCCTGGCACCATCACAAGGCTCCCGTGAGGCAAGAGACCCCGGCCTGTTCCATCCCTTCCTCTGTTGTTGCGTGACTGATGCTGGTCTCCCTCTCCTCCTGCTGTTAATGGTGCTTGTCTAATTCTGTGCAAGGACTGTGCTGCTTGCCTACTCACTGCTCCTGCCACTGTGCACCAGCCGCTAGCATGAACCCCAGCCACCGGCCAGCCCTGCCCCCAACATCATCAACAACAAGTAATCTCCTTCTCTGGTACTGCCTGGCAAGCAGGAATAATTGCTCAGTCCTCCTACCTGGCTATGCTCCAACCTTTCCTCTGACTCCTGAGGACTTCATCTTCTTTTTGTTTGACTCCCTCCATCATGTTCTGAACAACCCAACCATGTCCCGAAACAGAGTGGATCATTTGACTGGACTGGCTCCATTCAGGTGCTCACTCACTCCTGATCCAGTACACAACCAAGGATCAACAATCTCCTCCACGTGAGCAGCGATGAATACTGAGTGTCAGCTCACTCGCTAGCTCATCTTCACCTTGTCACCCGCCTCAAGTCCTTGCTGGTTGCTGCCACCCAATGAGAGTCCCCTGGGGTCTTTACGTGCATGTGCATTGAATTTTGTACAAACAGGCACCAATTTAAAAAAAACAAAAACAGCACCAGTAGGTATGGGGGTATTGCTCCCATCACAGCGAGGGGGAGGGGTGCTGCAGCAAGTCACAGAGAGCGTGCATGCGCCACAGCAGGTCACAAGGGGGAAAAGTACCAATAAGCCAACCATTTTAGTAAAATTATTGGTGGGGCTGGCCCCATTTCATAGAATATTGCTGGAGCCTGTGCCCCACAGGCCCATATAACCCAGTGCCTATGCCTGCCCTCCTTTTGAAACTAAAATTAGAACTTGCCTACATGTTTGACTATCATCAGACATAGTTTTTTATGGGCCATTGGTTGTGGAAATGCCTGTTCAGAAGTCATGGTTATACAGTAGGCACGGGAATGGCTATGACGTTTTTAAATGAGTCTTCAGGTTCAGAACTGTGAGAGTGCTGCTGTTTATCATGTACAATTTCTACAAGATGAACACCAGGTAATGATCTGTTCAGCTCTATTGAGGTTTAGATTTTTTAGCGAGACGTGCAGGTCAAAACGATGGGCGCAAAACACATGCATAAAAATGAGACTTACTGTACATCAGTGCCACACAAATGGATTTTTAAAGCAGTAGCACACTGTCCAGACTTTGGGTGAATAAACTGATAGTGTATAGTAGAGCACTGTTCAGTATAGAATTCCATCCCTTTAAAAACACTGTTGTACCACAGTCCAAACGCCATGGAATATGATTGCATCCTTCAGTGGTATAACAACATTCTGAAACCTTTAGAGACTGCACAAGTCAGTTTTGTTACGAAAGTGAAAGAACCATCATGCATACATTTTCACGTAATACTTTACACTACAAAAAAAATACAGGATGAGCAGCTTTATGCACGATCAGTGTGTTATACCACCTTGGGGTTCTGATTCCAATGGACATCTCGAGCCTCACTCTTGAAGTCAGAGGGAATCGGAACCCCTCTGTGGCAGAACACATTGGTTGTGCATAGTTGCCCATCCAGTATTCTCTATAATACAGACTGCCAAAGTGGGAGCAGTGGGACAGGGATACTAAATGAAACTCCTCTATAACACAGCCATGGTATGACATTTGTGATAAAAGTACGTGTCCACTCAGGCATGTATGATATAAAAATACATGCTCAACAAATGATATACATGCCGACCCATTTTTTTGCTACATAATTTCAGCTTAATAAGGTCAAAGTCAAAACTGTAAAAAGGGCTTTTTTTTTCACTTTTATTTTCTCCTGCCTTCCTGAGTGCCCTCAGTCCTTAAAAGGAGAGGACACCCTAGCCCCTGAGCTCTGAAAAGGGATTTAATGCCTACTACCAGCCTTCAGTCCTTAAAAGGACTCACTAGCCCCCAGCCCTGAAAAGAGTTTAATGCCTGCCTCAGTGCCCTAATAAGCCTGCCTTAGCAGTCACCAAGCCCTGAAAAGAGCTTCATTTTACTTGATGTCCTCCTGCCTGCCCGCTAGTCCTTAAAAGGATGCTCAAAAATAGCCCCAAAGCCCTGAAAAGGGCTTTTTTACTTGATTTCCTCCTGCCTGCTAGTCCTGAATAGTAGCTCCCAAGCTGTGATGACGGCTTTCAAAATTAATGTAATACCTGCCTGTGTCTGTTAATAAGGCCTAAGCACTTTATTTATTTATTTTTATTTATTTATTGAGTTCTAGGATTACAAATACCTTTGAGCCAGGGCTCTTTTACAAAGGTTCTGCGTTAAAAGGTACAAAAAAGACAAAACATTATTGGCAGTACAATTAAATGTTGTAACAAACATATATTAAATACGAAGAACATATATATTGATGTAAACATTCAAGGAAGGGAGGAGAAAATGAGGTGAAAAAGAAGAGAGCCGGGTAGAGGGAGAAAAAAGGTGGGGGGGGAGAGGTGGGAAGCAAGTGAGATAGGAGAGGCAGAGACGAGGACAAGGGGGCAGGGAGGGAAGGGGGAAGGCAGCCCGACGGGCTTTGTCAGAGAAGACAAAGTAGAGTGCAGATATTGGGCATGTTGGGGTCAACAAAGTGCTAGGAGGCTGAGGCTTTTGAGGTTGTATGCAGAGCAGCGGAGCCACGATGTGGTGAACTGTTTCACGGGTCCAGTGAGGCCACCCAGTGATACATTCGAGGCTAGACATTACAGTCACAGGTGCTGGCAGCAGTGAGAGAGTGGTGGAGCCTGTTTTTTGAAGGCCCCAAGTGAGGGGGCAGCGGTGATGTCACTAGAGAGTCAGTTAAGCCAGTAGGGGGCCCGGTAGGCAAAGGCTCTTTGTCCTTGGGTTGTGTGGCAGTAGGGTATTTGGAACTGCTGCAGTTTGGTTCCTCGGGTGCTCAGGTAGCTTTTCTTAGGATGTAGGAGGGAGGCAACACAAGGTGGGGCGAGGCCCATCTAAGATTTCATTGCCATGATGCAGGTTTGATATTTAATACATTTGTCAAGTTGAAGCCAGCTGGTTTGGGAGTAGAGGTCGCAAGTGTGAGTAAAACGTTGAGCTCCAGTGATTAGCCGACAGGCCTTGTTGAGGGAGGTTGTTACCAGTTTGAGTGCAGTAACTGTAGCTGAGCTGTAGATGATGAGGCCATAGTCCGTGGTGGCAATGATGGTGCTCTGGATGGCAGCAGCAAGGGCTGCAGTGGGAAGGTGTCTGCTGAGGCGGAACAGCAGGCCTAATCTGGAGTTTGCAGCTCTGGCAACATTGCTGATGTGGTCAGTGTAGGAGAGGTGTGGGTCAAGGGTGATCCCAAGGTATTTAAAAAGCTTGGACTTGTTCTAGCAGGTTGCCTTGGCTGGTAGATATGTAGAGGTGGTGTAGTTTATGTCTGTTATGGGTGCTGCTGAAGATCATGGTCTTAGTTTTTTTTCTGGTTGAGGATCAGTTTGTGTGTATTGAACCAGTTCTCAATAGTGTTGAAGCAATATTGGAGGTTGCTTTGCAGGTGATTTGGGTCCTGGTGTGAGGCTAGTAGTACCGCATCATCGGTGTAAAGTATGATCTGTTGGGAGCAGGAGGGAGGCAGTGTATTTAGGAACAGACTGAAGGAGAGTGGTCCCAGGATGGATCCCTGAGGGACACCAGAGCAGACAGGTTTGGCATCAGAGAGCACATTCACAATTTTTACACATTGAGTCCTTTCAGCAAGGTAGCTTTTGAACCAAGGGATAGAATTGGGGGAGATCCTGGCTTTTTGAAGCTGGGCAAGAAGAAAGCGGTGATGGACAGTATCGAAAGCCTTGGTGAGGTGATAAAAATTGCGCCAGTGAGATGACCTTTGTCCAGGGAGCTGTGGATGGCCCCAGTGACTTCAAGTAATGCTGAGGCTGTGCTGTGGCCTTTACGGAAACCATGTTGTTGCCTGCAGAGGATGTTGTGCTTGCCCAGGTATTCAGTAAGCTGATCCGATACAATGCACTCCAGGGCCTTTGAGAGCGGGGGTAGGATAGAGATCGGACGATAGTTCCCATGGTCAGTCTTGTCATCACTTTTGTAGATTGGGGTGACAGTGGTTGACTTACAAATTTCTGGGAATTGGTTGGGTGAGAGGGAGAGGTTGAAAATCTTGGTAAGGGGCCCCAGCACCTCATCAAGGGTGAGGGCCAGGAGCTTGAGGTCTAGTGTGTCTTTGCTGGCTCTGGATTTGCCAATGGCTTTGGTGATTGTACTCACGAACATCGTTCTTACGGACTGCTTTAAAGTAGAAGGGAGGGTGATTGGCGAGAGTTGAGGTGTTGGGGGTTTTGGGAGGGTCGTCATCATTAAAGAAGTTTGGGGGAAGGACACTGCTGAGATCAGTGAAGGTGATATTGCAAGTGTCAGCGATGGTTTTGGGGTCGAGAGTGGTATTCTCATTTACCTTTAGCATGGCTGGCGTGGATTTAGGTTTCTTTCCTGAGATTTCATTTAGGTTGTTCCAGAAGACTCTCTCATTACTCCTGGAGCCGGTGAGTACTTTCTTATAGTAGTCAGACTTCTGGGACCTGATGGTTTTCGTACAGTCGTTGCATGCTTGTTTATAGTTGTTGATGTCTTAAAGTGATTTATGTAAGGTTGCCATAGCAAATGGTCGTAGTAACCTGTAAGAGTTGTGAATCAGTCGCCTACCATTCAAACTGCTAAAAAGTACTGTTTTCAATGTTTGTTTCTGTGCTCCGTTTTATTTGAATAGCCCTGCCCCCTTTTTTTCTCAGTACTGCAACCCCCAACCTTTGCATCATGCAAGGGAAACTAAGTTATATTAAAGGGACACTGTCAGTTTTTAGCTGATTCTTTACATTGTTTTCAAGTAGCTGTAGTTAACATTATAATGTGTATAAAAATTGTAGTGAGTTGATTGGCTGAAAGCAGCTCAGAGTCATGCAATTTTTGACCAATAATTACACTCCTGAACTACTTAACAGCCATTCAAGCCCTATAGCATAAACACCGAAAAGTATCATCACACTCTGACATTCTGACAGGAGCTGTCACTTCAGACCTGTCACTTCACCAGCAGGCAGTAAAAGTGAAACAACATCTACACAGAATGGCAGATGATCTTTTTGGCCTCCCTGTATCACAAAAACATTTTTCCAGAGGCTTTTCTATAGATTGTACTGCTGTAAACACTACCGAACTAGGAGACTGCACTTTGATTGGGGAGATAGAAAAATTAGCTATTTGCTGATTGTACCCAAAATGCCTCACTATGTCAATTAGTATACAAGCTATTATATTTCTGTACTCACTACAGAAATAGGAGACTGAATGTCTCGGTAAAGAAATCTTGTCAGCTAGATGCTATAAGCACAATGCCTCATTATGAAAAACAACTTCCTATTGTATTCGCAATGCCTTGCTTTGTGCATCTACATGTTCGGTGCTATACTCCAGTCACTACCACCAAAATCTTTACTCATAAACCAGCCTCTTCATACCTTTGGAAGGAGTGTGCATGAAAGGGCATTATACGCTATTTCTGTAGCCCCTCTCAATGATCCAAATGCGATGCCCATATTTCCCCCACACTGCTGGAGAAGATGCAGGGAGATGAAGGTGAATCATGCACATATTTTGTGGTTGTGCCCCAAGATTCAAGCATTCTGGGCTACCCTTTAAAAAGAGTGGAGGGAGCTCTTTCATCCCATGTTGGTACTTACACCACAAACAGTATTATTTTTGGATATGCCAGAGGGATATAGGTCACCTTCTACTAGGAAACTTTTCTTGTTTTAAACTCTTGTACTGTAAGTTCTATCTTTGAGATAACATTGCCTCCATGGAACTGTGGTATAGATTAATGAAGGATACATATGTTGTGGAGAAATTAACAGTGAAAGTGTATCAGTCACGCCCCAAATTTGAGCTCCTAGGGAGATGGGTTATTTATGCAGTGCAAAAAGGGACGATTTTGTACCTTAAGTATTATTGTTATTTATTGATATAACCAGGCAATAAGTATGAAATGATATGGATTATAACTAATGCATGTCTGTATTTTTCATGTATTTTTATTATGTACTGCTGCAGCAACTATTGTGCTGGTGCATGTCGATAAATCTTTAAAAAAAAAAAAAAAAATGAAAGTGCAGCACCCAGTAATTAACAACAACAAAACATAATTAATACAATACAACAAAAGTGTGTATACATAAGAGTGTAGTTCTATCTTCCATTGAATTACTAATAAATAAAAAATAAATAAAAATCTTGGGGTCCTGGTGACAAATATAAACCACTTGTGCTTATACTCGTGGTTTATGCACAAGAACCCCTTGCATTTATAGCCTACTAATATATAGCATGGTGAACTATAATTAAGGAATAATGCATGACAGGGTGTCTCATGCTGGGATAATGTCACACCTTGGGTGGTTGGGCACAAGGTTACAGGCCGAGTGCGTCCAGCACCCGATAAGTGATGTTATTCAAGCACGACACATGCCCTGGAGTGCATTATTCCAGTTATACAGTGGCTTTTTAAAACATTTTAAAAAGTGTAATTTAAAACTAATATTTTACAAATGTTTGATTTGGTAGGTATACTTACACAAAAAGTAGTACTGATTTATTTTTGCCAGTAGGTGGAACTGCTGTGGTATAACTGTGTCTATGCCACCTCCGTCCCCACCCAACCCCCTTTGTAATTGCATTGAATGCGTCTCTATGTCCTGTCCCCTTTCTGTAATCTGTTTTTCTCCTCCTCGCCTCTAATCTACAGCTGTGTCCGGCACAACACACAACATGGAATGCATTATTCTGATTATGCAATGGCTTGTTTGTAAACAAAAAAAAAATACAAAAATAAAAAGATTAAAACGTGTAATTTAAAATAGAATTTACTAATTTTTTGAATGGGTAGGTATACTTACACAAAAAAATAGTTCTGATTTATTTTTTTTCCAAATGTTTAACCAGGAGTAGCACACTAAGCTGAAAGCTTGTTTACAGGTGCCACCTGGGAGCACAGGGAAGTTAAGTGACTCGCTCAGGGTCACACAGTATATAAGTGGGGGCTGTGGGATTCAAACCCAGGTCTCTAGATTTGCAGCTCAGAGTCTTAAGCCACTGCGCTATACTGCCTCCCATTTGGCCAGTAAGTGGAACTGCTGTGGTGTCTCTGCCACCTCCACCCTCAGCTCCCTTTCTGTAATTACATTGGCTGTGTCTGTGTGTCCTGTCCTTTTCTTGTAATCTGCCCCCCCCCCCAACACACATACACATATCTTATCTGCAGCTGTCTGTGTGCACAGTCTGGAAGCTGTTTTTTTTTTTTTTTCTTTTCTTTTCTGGAAGCTTAGTTTTTTGCTTTTCAGTTGTGTGTGAGGCAGACGACCAAGGAGTGGAGATATGCCTCCCCCCCCCACTCTCTTAACTCATGAGTTTGCAGTTGTCTCTCTCTCTTTCCCCTCAGCCCCCGTTTAAGTCTCTGCTTTTCCTGGTACAGATAACATGTTTACAGTTTATACTGGGAGAAGATGCCAGGAAACATAATGAAGTCGCCAGTGCTGTTCTGTGAGTTTAGCGCACAGCACATGCATACATACTTGGTGTTATGCTGTTACTGAAGACGAGCACCAGGGCAGCTTTATTTCAGTTTTTTTTTTTTTGGTGGGGGATGACTTACAAATAGCAGTTCAGTTTATTTGGCAGAAAGCTTTGAGAAGCTGTAGTCTTTAAAGAGACTATCTGCTGCTGAATCGCATTAGTGAAAATGGCTGCTGAGCCAAAAATGTGAAGCGTGTCGGGCTGGAGTGTGTGAAGCCGATCACGATGACGGCTTTAACTTTTTCGGTTGTTTTAATCCAAATATATGAAAGTAGCAAAATTAATGTGCTTAAGTGTCATGTGGGACACATGACTTCAATCTGGTGTGTTCTGGGGATCAGTTTATGGCAGTGCAAGGCAGGGATTTATGTTTTTTAAGAAAAAGTGAAGTACTGGCAAAACTGCACAGTGGCCATGCCAAGTGTGGGTAGCTTGGACATGTGCAGTGATTTGTTTTACATTTGATACAGTCTTGTCTGTGCCGGGACTACATCTGTGATGGTGTGCTGGGATAGCATCCCAGGTCTAGCCCCAAACTGACCAGTCGGAGCTCAAAAGATTTATTTATTTTTATTTATTTATTGAAATGTTTCACCAGGAAGGGCACACTGAACAACACATTGTTCGTCTCATGGTGCGTCGTGGGGGAGAGGGTACAGGGAGCACTTAACATACATAACAATCATACACAGTACATAATTTAAACGGATACATTCGAATAATCATAAAACATGTGAATATAGCAAGGACAGTAGTGACATCATAATACATGTGATTGCAGCAAAAACAATAATAACGGTAGTGTACAAAATAAAAGTGCGGTCATAAACATGTAGTTAGTTTCTAGTGCGAGATTTTTTTTTTTTCCAATTATTTAACCAGGTGAGACACACTAAGATGATAGCTTGTTTACAGGTGCAATCTGGGAGCACAAGGAAGTTAAGTGACTTGCTCAGGGTCACACAGTATGCAAGTGGGGGCTGTAGGATTCAAACCCAGGTCTCCAGATTTGCAGCTCAGAGCCTTAAGAGATTTCTGTTGCCAGTGTATGATTTGTGTATAAAATATAGGAGTTTGCAACCCTATAACCATTCAGTGCTCATGGCAACATTGAAACATTTGGTACAAGCACTGAATCCTTGTATGCTTCTAGTAGTACCGTGTTTACATCATTCCCAGGTAAGGACCATTTGTGTAGGCAATAAGTCATAAATGGGTGTGTAACAGGATTTTGATACATGACCTAGAGTGTAAGCACGAGGCCGAAGACTGAGTATTTTAATGCTCCTGGAAAGTGCACCGAAATCCTTTATTGCTCAGTCCTTGAGTGGTTCTGAGCAGCTGCAAGGATGGATGGAGCCTTGGCTGGGAGTTGGGAGCATCTGGGACTGGGTCTCCTGATCCTTGTCTTATGTCGATGGTTTGTGTGTCTGGCCTATCTGGGAGGCAAAGGTTAAGGATGGGCATGTGCTGTGAGTGCCACATGCCACTGGCACCAAGGGACTGAAGGGGAGAGTTGGGAACTGGAGGACAGGTGGTACTAGATGTGCCTGGCAGGAGGGGCAGGCCAGCCCAAGCACTGTATGAGAAGCAGTAGTAGCCAGGTATGGTGGAAATGGACCCCCTTCTTTTTTCCAGTTATATGACTGTAGTCATGTCCCGTGTTTACTGTCATCATGTCTGAATAAAATGTAATTGTTTTTTAACCACAGTTTGCGCTGTTATATTTGTGCATACCTGGTTTCAGCTCTTGTGGGGCAGCACCTGTGGATCCCATGAGAACTTGATTTTAAGACAAAGTACAGTGTACATTTGGCCCTGGTAACTGATCCATTTCAGTTTAATACTTGCTGTGTTGGGCAGTTTTCTAGTTGGGGTGAAATAATTTTTGGTATGTTGTCTGCTGTGTGGGTCATAATTGCCTATCTTGTTTAGTTAGCTTGGTTTTTTGTTCTTTGTATATGTGTTTGGTGGATACTTAATGTGTAAGGGGTGGGGTAATAAGCAACCTGTTTAGTTCAATACCTGTTCTGGTAGGGCTGTTAATGTAGTCTGTGTTGAACTTTGATAGCTGCTGCATTGGTTCGGGCGTGTGTGTGTGTGTGTGTGTGTGTATACACTGAGGAAAAAAGTTTAAATTAGAGCAGTCCAAGCTTTTGATTTATTGCTGTTTCCCAAACCTATATCCTGCAGGTTATAATCAGTGAAGGTGGGGCCACAGAGAATGCATTTTAAAGATTGGTGTAATATTTTTAAAGGTCATGGGGCAGCCTTTTTTCTGTGGAATGAGCAGGCTTCAATTTCGTTTTGAAAGCACGCAGCTTTGGAATTTGAAGGACTGGATTTTCAGTGGTATTGGCAGTGCAGCTATGATTGCCCCTCCCCAGTATGTGGCTATTGCTGCTGAGTCTGTTAAAGCAGCACAGTTTTTTACTGAAACTTGAAAATGAACTTTTAACCTTACTTTCGTATTAAGCATATTGACACAAACGTACTAGAATTAGGCTACACTGCACAGAAGGCTGTTTTTGCTATCATAATCCTAAAGTTGTAAGAAGCTATAAATTAATCTTTTTTTTACCTTTCGTGATTGTCATTTTGTTTCTGTGTTCATATATGTGTATTGATAATGTGTTTTTTACAGAATCTAGCACTTATGTTTTGTACACGTGATTTTAGTGAGAATTTGCAGTCAGGTCAGTATGTGAGATGTCATGGACAATATATAATACCCCCTGCCCCATTTCTGTTGCTCTTCTTTAGATGGCCTATACCCAGAAAAGACATAGGGTAGAGGCCATCCAGAGAAGGGCAGGAAAAATGGTGAAGGGGTTGCACCAAATGTCCTATGAGGAGAGGCTGAGGGATCTAAACATGTACACCCGGGAAGAGAGGAGGGAGGGGGACATGATAGAGACCTTTAAATACATCATGGGGTAAATAAGGTACTGGAAAGGAGCATTTTTCAGAAAAGGTGATCAACATCAACTAGGGGGCATGAAGTTCAGCTGGAGAGGGGAAAACTTAGGAGGGATGTGAGGAAGTATTTCGTCACTGAGAGGGTGGTGGATGATTGGAACAATCTTCCAGCAGGGGTGTTGGGGGTGAAAACAGCGGTGGGCTTCGGCCATGCATGGGATGGTTGTAAAGGAAAACTGGAATCAAAGTTGGAGGAAGGTGGTGACTGCAGAACAGATAGGGGTGCAGAACAGATAGGGTTTGCAGTGGTAGAATAGGTAGGGAAGAGACGGGCAGACTAGGTGGGCCAAGCAGTAATTATCTGCTGGTTAATTCTATGAGTGTTTCTATGTGAGCATATTAACTCCAGTTACTACACTGATTCAAACCAACCTCATGGATGTAAATCAAGTACAGTTGTGTGAGGTGTTTGTATGAGTGGTGAGTGCTGACTTAGCAGCCATTTTCATGTACTGTATCTACTGGAGTTCAGTTTACATTATGACTGCAAATCAGCAGTTGCTTTCTCATATCTGCAGCAGCACAGCCAGGCTGATAGGGTTTCTGTCTCTGTGCTGGAGTCTCAGTGTGGGGGGATATGTATGTGGGAGTGAGCAGCAGTCTCAGTGGTGGTGGAGGAGGTGAATGTGGGAGTGAGCAGCAGTCTCAGTGTGGGGGGAGATGTATGTGGGAGTGAGCAGCAATCTCAGTGGTGGAGGAGATGAATGTGGGAGTGAGCAGCAGTCTCAGTGGTGGTGGAGGAGATGAATGTGGGAGTGAGCAGCAGTCTCAGTGGTGGTGGAGGAGATGAATGTGGGAGTGAGCAGCAGTCTCAGTGGTGGTGGAGGAGATGAATGTGGGAGTGAGCAGCAGTCTCAGTGTGGGGGGAGATGTATGTGGGAGTGAGCAGCAGTCTCAGTGTGGGGGGAGATGAATGTGGGAGTGAGCAGCAGTCTCAGTGTAGGGGGAGATGAATGTGGGAGTGAGCAGCAGTCTCAGTGTGTGGAGAGATGAATGTGGGAGTGAGCAGCAGTCTCAGTGTAGGGGGAGATGTATGTGGGAGTGAGCAGCAGTCTCAGTGGTGGTGGAGGAGATGTATATGGGAGTGAGCAGCAGTCTCAGTGGTGGTGGAGGAGATGAATGTGGGAGTGAGCAGCAGTCTCAGTGGTGGTGGAGAGATGAATGGGAGTGAGCAGCAGTCTCAGTGGTGGTGGAGGAGATGAATGTGGGAGTGAGCAGCAGTCTCAGTGGTGGTGGAGGAGATGAATGTGGGAGTGAGCAGCAGTCTCAGTGGTGGTGGAGGAGATGAATGTGGGAGTGAGCAGCAGTCTCAGTGGTGGTGGAGGAGATGAATGTGGGAGTGAGCAGCAGTCTCAGTGTGGGGGAGATGTATGTGGGAGTGAGCAGCAGTCTCAGTGTGGGGGGAGATGTATGTGGGAGTGAGCAGCAGTCCCAGTGTGGGGGAGATGTATGTGGGAGTGAGCAGCAGTCCCAGTGTGGGGGAGATGATGTGGGAGGAGCAGCAGTCTCAGTGGTGGCGGAGGAGATGTATGGGAGTGAGCAGTAGTCTCAGTGTTGGGGGGAGATGTATGTGGGAGTGAGCATCAGTCTCAGTGTGTGGAGAGATGTATGTGGGAGTGAGCAGCAGTCTCAGTGGTGGTGGAGGAGATGAATGTGGGAGTGAGCAGCAGTCTCAGTGGTGGTGGAGGAGATGAATGTGGGAGTGAGCAGCAGTCTCAGTGGTGGTGGAGGAGATGAATGTGGGAGTGAGCAGCAGTCTCAGTGGTGGTGGAGGAGATGTATGTGGAGTGAGCAGCAGTCTCAGTGGTGGTGGAGGAGATGTATGTGGGAGTGAGCAGCAGTCTCAGTGTGGGGGGAGATGTATGTGGGAGTGAGCAGCAGTCTCAGTGTGGGGGGAGATGTATGTGGGAGTGAGCAGCAGTCTCAGTGTGGGGGGAGATGTATGTGGGAGTGAGCAGCAGTCTCAGTGTGGGGGGAGATGTATGTGGGAGTGAGCAGCAGTCTCAGTGTGGGGGGAGATGTATGTGGGAGTGAGTAGCAGTCTCAGTGTTTGGGGAGATGTATGTTGGGAGTGAGCAGCAGAAGGGAATCTGTTGGAGGAGGAGGAGGAGGAGGAGGAGACATAAGAAACTTTTGAGACATAACTGTAGAGGACTACATGCTACTGTGCTCTTTTCTGCAGTTTTGCACTTAAACATATTGAGCTAAGCGCTAGCCAAACAACATAATTCTTGAACCGTGAAGTGTTTTACAGTTTAAAAGTCTTACTTTAAAAGCTTGTGTTTCCCAGGACCCTCACTGTTTTCCACCTAAATCTACTCTTCTTACAAGTATATTCATTCTGTGAAGGTGAAAATGTTTATTTGTGGTCCTTGTTGTTGCACTCCATACTTATAAAAAATAAAACATGGAAAGGTTTGCACAAAGAGTTTTTTTTTTTTTTTGACATGTCCTCAGTATGTGAGGTCATAATAAACCTCTTGAACTTCATTTAACAGATATCACACCTCTCGGGTCTGTTAAAAACAAAACAAAAAACCCTCATAATACACCACTTCATATATATTAGTCACTATTCAGTGGACGGTCAAGTGGTGAAGGTTCTAGACTTTTCCTTGCCATTTTATAATTAAGCGGGCAACCCACATGATTACTGGGTTACAGGACAAAGTGTACCAGGAGAGACTATCTGAAAAGACCACTGCTCCTGTATTTGCTCAAAATTTGTGTAAAACTGCTCCACTTATATGCTGTCTGTATACTAGCTTCCTGTTAAGTATGTACTTTACTTTAATACCCTTGTTATTGCAAATTATTGGATGTCTCATTGCCTATGTATGTACTGTTTCCCTCTGCCCCCTTACCCCAGGACACACCTGGAACGAGCACTGCTGCTCAGTGGGCCTTCCTGGTAAAACGTTTAAATAAATAAATAAATTAGGGGTATACACTCTGGAATTCTGCAGGCTAAGGGGGGATATGTGCATGATTTTTAAAGCAATATCTGTTGAGGAGCTTAGGAATACACTAGGATTGGTACTAAGAGAACAAGTGTACCAAACCAGGGGCACACCCCTTACAGTTGGTAGGTGAGAAATTTCAAACCACGAAGAGAAAACACTGGTTTAATTTAAGAGTAGTACCAATGTGGAACAGTTTACCAGTTGAAGTGGTGGCCAGTATTAATATGCAAGTATTTAAACAGACTGGACGACTATCTGATAACAAATGGGATACAGAGTTATAATTAACTACTTCATGGCGAGCAGCAATGGAGAATGTGTCTTCTATGCTCTGAGAAACCTAGGAAACAAATAAAATACACCCAGCCCCGAGGAAAAACAAGGGGATAATGCTGCATTGAGGTTCTGGAGATAATGAAATACTTCCAAAGCCCTTTGACAGTACTACACTTCTTGTGTAAGGCTAGGCGTAATTTATTCCTTGTATCTCTATCTACAGTACATAGCTTTGCTTCCATGCACCCCTTCCTTTTAGTGAGGATGCATGGGTCCCCAAAATGTTTTTAACAGTATATTTAGCTTTAGGAAAAAGGAGAGAAAAAAATGCTAAAGTTATCACACCCAAGACCTTAATATTTTGCTTCTTTTTTTCCTGAAATTTTATGAAGAGTATAATTTTCAGTAAGTAAAATCACAGAACAATAGATTATAACCATGAAAGAAAGAGTTGATCGATATAAACAGCACAGATTGTACTTTGTAGAACTCAAAGTACATGCATAAAAGAGAAAAAATTCTCCTTGTTACTTCAAGGCAGAATTCATCATACTAGAAAATGAAATAAACTGTTCTTTACTATATTCTGTGTCGTGGTTTTCCATTTCTCACATTTATATTAATTTTTGCAGATAGAGTATGAAGGGGGTCCAGGTATTCTCAAAGCTCCCAGTATACCCCATTGTGCTGAATACATAGACATTCTGCCAGAGTGGCTGTCCGCCCTTTAGAGTGTGGCAGAGCTGGGGATTACCAAAGTTAAACAAAACTTGAATTCTTCTTCATGCTTGTTCTGACATCGAACTAGTGACTTACCAGCCCCATCCATCCACTAGCCCCTATTCAATGTCCTCGGTTGATTCTCCCCCTTCCGCAGCAGGGTATGGATGGGTCATGCCCCCCGCCCCCCCCCCAGACAAGTACTTGGTTGGTTGGAGGATCCATGCTATCTGGGACCCAACAGTGCCACCCTCATAAATGGCCGAGGTGTCAGTTTCTTCTGATCTCCCTCATCAGTTAAGTCTTGCTTGCCTCCCCAGGTGCCACAGACAGCTGTAGACATCCTTACATGTCATAGCAGTGGCACCTTAATGCGTATCTTTTGTGAGGGATTGAACTCCATAGACTGCTGCAAGGGCTGTCTGTGGCAGCAGGCTGTGCTGCATCTCCCAGCTTGGCTGCTCAGCTGTATGGACCTGGTACTCATTTTCTCATCTGGGTCATTTGTATGAAAGCGTGATACATTTCTCGGATCCACCAGGTGGATTGAAAGAATTCCAATTTTTGTACAAATAAGTCAAGTACAGTGTCCAGAAATGTCAGCTGACCTGGGGAGAGTGTGTCATAGTCATTTAGGTGCCCTATAGGAATAACAGCACAAGCAAGTTCAAGTTGCGTACCCATTATCTCCTTAACAGTTCTTTCTGTTGTGGCTCAATATTCCACAAGTTTGGGGCTTTGGAGAAGCATTTGAGGTAGAGTTTGTTTATTTAAAATATTTTTCCAGGAGGGCACACTCACTGAGCCGAAGCTTGTTTCCAGGTTTGTCCTGTGGGAAGGACATGCAAATACACAAAAAGAGCATTAAGAAATGAACAGTATGTAGTTAAAGTAGCATAGCAGTGGTACAAAAATACAAATGATCAAGCATTACCAGTATCACACCAGCAGTATGATAAGAGGGAATGTCTGTCACTATCAGTAGGTGTTTTGAAACAGTAAATGACGGCACATAGAATTTAGGTAGGATTACAGTAGCGCTATCTAATGTACAGAATTAAAAAAAACCAAACAGTACAAATACTGAGCAAGTTCCAGCAGGTACAAAGTAATTACAGTGAGGGAAGGTGGCACACAGTCCAAACCCAACAGCAGCCTGCAGCAGGCAGGAGAAGGGGTCAGCTAGAAGGAAGGGGGAAAAGTGGTGGACTTCGGAGAAGCACAGAGGGCCTAGAGGTACAGTAATGTCACAGGCAGAGAGTATTAAGGCAATCAGAGTAGAGGAAGATTTAATGCAGAAGGGGGGGCTAGACCAGAGAGATGTGGAAGTCTGTAAGAGAAAGCATCCTGGGCAGCAGCATTCTCAGGAGAAGAAGTGATTGATGGGAGAACTGGAGTCATGGCGTCGGAAGGAGTTGGAGGAGGGGAGACTGCAGGTAAGCAAAGAGTTGAGAAAGCAACAAAAGAAGCTGATACTCGAGAGATGTACACACTTAGCACTAGAAGAACGGTAGAGACAAATAATGGAAGCAATTACTGCAGCTTTTATTACCAGTTTACCTTTGACAAAGTGCCAGGTTTGTGGCATGAAATGTCTCGGTGACCATGGGAGGCCTTTGGTTTAGCCTTGTTGCATTGCTGTTCATGCTGCTCAATGTGATGTACAGAAATAAAAGATCATTCCTGCTGTTTTTTGCCTCTTTACTATTCTTTTAGTGTTAAATGCATACAACTGTCGAGTGCTGTCTTCATTTGTTGCTTTCTGGTGGAAAATCAGATGAGGCATTAAGTCCTGGGGTAGGATAGGGTAAAATAGGGCAGAATGGATGGACCAGTGTTGTTTTCTGTCAACATTTTCTATGTTTCCATGACTTTTGATAAGCTTTGGCACCAAGGCATCTGTGAAGTGCGTCTTCTTAGAACTGTTTGAAGTAAAGCATTGCAGTAGCAGGGAAGGGAGCGAAATCAGAACCTGGATAAGAGAGATGCATCACAAAAGACCGCAGCAGAAAGGGGGAAGTAAGGGAGGTGTATAGAGAGCAGTGGTTGGTATAGGGTGGACAGCAAAGAGTGGAAAGAAAGAAGGAATAGAGGGTCTTGTCTGGCCAAAGTGGACTTGGAAGCAGCACTGTACACCACATCCTCAGAGTCAAAACACTAGGAGGATCATTTTCAGAACAGTCTCACATTGTGCAGAGTCAGACTGGTGCACCAGGCTAAGGGAGGAGTTTATAATGGATAATGTCCACATAACTGGAAAAGTGTAAATGCTAGTCCAGCCAGACCCCTGGATATTTGAAGGAAGAGACCTTTTACAGTTCAGCGCTATCTAGGATCATGAAGACTAAATCTGACTGAATCTTGGCCAGCCTTTGCTAGGTTCCTAATGTCACAGAGACTATTTTCTTAGAAGAAAAAGAGAGAGAGAGGGCGAGCGAGAGGGAGAGACTTAGCTAAAAACAGGGTGGACCGTATCAGAGTCACTTTGGAGCTGCACCACCAGCTCAGGAGTGGAGGGAAACACAGGTGTAGATCACTGTGTCCTCCACAGTCATATGGATGTTCGCACAGACACAAGCCAACGGATGTTATTTAAGCAATAAGGCACAACGGGGTGTGGGTTATTTGGGGTTTACCCATGCCTTGTGTGGTGTGTCACGAGGCACAGCCGAGTGACTTAACATTACAAGAAGTGGGTAAATGCCCAATAACTTACACCCTGGAGTGCCTTATTGTGATTATACAATGGACCCATGAGTAAAATATGTTGAATTATGTTGTTTTATAAATGCATTTCCTCAGCCATGAGTAATGCAGGATTTACCCATGGTCATGTGACATGTTTTGAACAATGAGGTTACAGGATTTTCACACACCATTGTATAATTAGAAATAACTAGAACGGGTTAGCATCATTTACCTCTCATCTGTGGCATTTTTCATTGCATACAGTGGAACCTTTCTTAAGCTTGTTCAGTGCAAGATGCAAAACAAGGAAATGGTAGCATGCACCCAAGACCTGCCACACAGCCACTTAGAATGTAATAATCAGCAAAAATCTTCGTCATATAGTTTTGTTTTTTTTAGCAGAAATGTATTTCTGACATCCTTAGATTCATAATCCAGTGTATTTTTAACTCCCTCAGATATTTAAGAAAAAAAAACAGGCTTTATAACTATATTGCAATAAAGATGACCACCACATGCAATGGGCTGTACCTACTGGATTGGTACTGTGGAAGTATTCTAATAGGGCTAGTGCACATTTCTGATCATAAGCAGTACCAACCATACCAAGAAGTTCAGTTTTTTCATAGGGTGGGATTCACAAGGGAGCAAGAACCTTTTTTTTTCTCCCCTCCCCTGAGGCAACAGCATACACAGGCATGTACACGCGTGGAAGCGCACACACACGCCAGGATCCAGTGACCTCTTCCCTGATGTTTTTTACCACCCATACCGCCTGCGCGCCCACTGGACCTCCACCCGGTGGGAGCAGGACTATGGATGGGCAGGCATCCACCCCTTTGGAGGGGAGAGCTGTGGCTCAATCCCGCTCCAGCCCCCAAAGCTGGCACTCCAGTGACCCGAGGTTGTTCCCGAACCAAGTCACCGGTGTAGCATGAGGTAAGGCACCAGTGCCTCAGCCCTCTGTGTTACTGGGCCTGCCTGAGAGCAAGAACATTTAAAATTTCAAAATAACATATCTTTATTCAGGAATAGAAGAAAATAAGACAAATTGGTATATTGATGTGTTTTTGCCAGAAGTACATTACTGCTAAAAATCCTGACTTGATGACTAATAAGTACTGTTGCTTTAAGTCAAAAGCAGTTCTGACCAGTTGCATCAAAAACAACAAGAAAAGTAACACATGCAAATCAGTGTCACAACCAATGCTTCCACAGGGAAAGCAACCTATACGAGCATTTATCATGAAGTGAAACATCAGGGGCACTGTCTGGTTGTTCGTGCTTTAAGTGTGTCATTGAAGCACAGGTCAGGAAGCATAGCCAAACCAGAAGCAGTTATAAAATTCACAAGAAATGTTTTATTGCTAACAATAACAGTAAAATAAATAAATTAAAATTGTGCACGATGGCATTTAAAGCAGCAGTACTAGGTGTCAGCGTGGCTCAGTTGGTAGCACATCTGCCTCTGGACCAGAAGGTCATGGGTTCTCGGCCCACACTGGGATTGGACTTGTACCTAAAAATCGCTGGCATCCGAGTGCAGTATTGGGGGGGTGCTATACTGCTGGGGTGTGCCGTCCTTCGGATGAGACGTTAAACCGAGGTCCCTTCTGCCCATCCTGGTGTTGTCCTGGTGGAAGTAAAAGAACCCAGGGCACTCTTTGCAAAGAGCAGGGAACATTCCCAGTGTCCTGGCCAGCATTCCCCTTCCCATAAACCAGTTCATGCAATTATCCAGGCTGTGTGTGGGTGATGATGTGTGATATGGCCGCCACCACACATTGTCACTTCACTACCAGTCTAGCATTCCTTGTAAAGCGCTTTGGGATACTGTGTATGAAAAGCACTATATAAATGCTGATTCTTCTTCTTCATCAGGAAGTGATCAGTTTCCAGTTTTGTAGCACTACAATAAATATGGTGGCTGCTTTCTAGAACTGCTGCTTTCAACTGCTGCTTTTGGACTGGAGTGAATCCCATCAGGCCCTATTCCTTTGTCCACCTTGAGTTTTAGGAGTTTTTTCGGAACCCTTTCTTCTGTGAATGGACTGGTATCAACCGCCCTGCTACAGCGGGTAGCAGAAATGTAAACAAAAACAAAGGAAAATGGAGCAAATTACGGGGTGATAATACAATGCCGGCGAGAAAGATTACCAAGTACATGCTCAACAGAGCACAGGGAGTGAACTGTTGAAAACCTACAGATTTTTTTTATGTTTCACTGCTGCTTTAATACAGGCAGTTCCAGCAAAAGTCCTGCATTCGAGTCCCTCTAAATCTAAAAACCTGGAAAACTAAAACATTGCTGCCTTTTTTATAAGATGTCTTTGCCCGGCAGTTTTTAACTCTGCATCCTCTCCTTGTAAAGCTATAGAATATTCTCTCTGGGGCTGATCACCTGTTGACAATTTTTGTAAACAAACTTGAGGAGGTCAAAAGGTAACTCGGTCAACCTGAATAAACTCAAATAGCTTTCTGCAGTATTTCAGCAATATAATGACATTCATTTTCAGAACAAGGTATCCCAGTTTCACATAAATATCCACATAGATACATAGAATCTGGTGGCAGATGAGGACCGCTTGGCCCACCTAGTCTGTCCATTTCCCTACCTACAGGATAAGCTGCAGATTCTAGTTACCCAACAGCCTACTTCCTCCTACCCCTCGCTATAATTGCCTCATGTCTGTTCCATTCGTAAATTCCCCCACTGTTTTTGACCCCACGACCTCCTCAGGAAGGTAGTTCCATGCGTCCACCACCCTCTCTGTGAAAAAATACTTCCTCATGTTGCCCCTGGGCCATCCCCCCTCTAGCTTCAAATTGTGCCCCCTTGTTCTTGCACATCTCTTTTTCTGAAAAATGCTCCTGTCTTGGATTTTGTTGATTCCCTTGAGGTATTTGAAAGTTTCTGTCATGTCCCCTCTCTCCCTCCTTTCCTTAGGGGTATACATATTAAGCACGTTTAGTCTCTCTTCGTATGGCTTTTGTTGCAGACCCTGCACCATTTTAGTTGCCCTCCTCCGGACTGCCTCCATCCTGTCTATGTCCCTGCGGAGATGGTGTTACCAGAACTGTACGCAGTGCTCCAGATGGGGTCTCACCAACTGTCTGCACGGAGGGATAACAACTTCTTGTTTTCTACTGGTGATGCCTCTCCCTATACATCCTAGTATCCCCCCCAACCCTCCTTACTGCCTTCTCACATTGCTTACCTACCTTAAGGTCATCTAATATGACTACCCCCAGGTCCCTTTCCATTTGTGTTATTGTTAGTACCCCTCCCAATTGTTTGCTCTTCCCCTGGGTTTTTGTTTCCCAGGTGCATTACTTTGCACTTTTTTGCATTGAATCGAATCTGCCATATTTTTGACCATTCCTCCAATCTTGCCAAGTCCCTTCTCATCCTTTGCCCCCCCCGTGTATCAGTCTTGTCGCAGATCTTTGTGTCATCTGCAAAGAGGCATACTTTACCTTCCAGATCCTCTGCAATGTCTTCTATAAAGACATTAAAGAGAACTGGTGCCAGTACTGTACCCTGTGGTACCCCACTAGTAAACCCATTTCTTCAGAGTGTACTCTGTTTACTATTACCCTCTGGGTCCTTTTGTCCAGCCAGTTTGTTACCCAGGCTACCACCCTGGGATCCACTCCCAGGCTGGCTAACTTGTTTATTAATCTTTTGTGTGGCACTGTGTCAAATGCCTTGCTAAAGTCTAGGTGGGCCATGTCCACAGCCCCTCCCTGGTATACTACTTTGGTTACACAGTCAAATCAATCCATTAGATTTGTCTGACATGACCTTCCTACTGTGACTCCATGCTGCCTTGGGTCTTGTGCCCCGCAGGCCTCTAGGTACTCAACAGTTCTTTCTTTCAGAAGTGATTCTGTCATTTTCCCTACCACTGAGGTCAAGCTAACAGGTCTGTAGTTTCCTGCCTCTGCCTTGCTCCTACGTTTGTGAAGAGGAATCACATCTGCCCTCCTCCAGTCCTCAGGTACCACACCATCCTCCCATGATTTGTTAAAAAAGGTAGTCAGTAGTGTCACTAGGTCTCGCCTTAGTTCTTTTAGAATTCTGGAGTGAATCCCACCAGGCCCTATTGCTTTGTCCACCTTGAGTTTTAGGAGTTCTTTCAGGGCCCTTTCTTCTGTGAATGGACTGGTATCAAACCCCCGTCCAGAGTGCTTCTATTGTTTGGTTGAGTACCTCCCCTCTTTTTCTTTTGTGAATACTGAGCAAAGTATTTGTTCAGTATCTCTGCTCCTTTTCACAGTCACCCTCTGTCCACCTCCTCTCCCCTTTATTAAGCCTCACTGTCCCTCCCTTGGTCTTCGTTCGCTCCCTGATGTACCTATAAAAGTTTTTATCCCCCTTCTTAACTGAGTTGGCTGTCTTTTCCTCGGTTTGGGCCTTTGCTATTCTGACTGCCTTCTCTGCCTCCTTCTGCTTTAACTGATACGGTTCACTGTCCTGCTTCTGTGATTTCTTGTACTTCCTGAATGATATCTTTTTCTCCCTAACCTTCCCTGCCACCTCCTTTGAGAACCATAGTGGTTTTTTACTTCATTTTGTTTTATTTGCTTCACACAAAGTCTTGTTGCCTCTGTGATGGCAGTTTTGATTTTCCCCCATTGTTCTTCCACCCTTCCTTCCTGCCCATTTGCTAGTTCATTCCTTAGGCACTCACCCATTTTGGCAAAGTCAGCCCTGCTAAAGTCCAGTACCTTTGCCTTTGTATGGCTTGACTCTACTGCTGTGTTTATCATGAACCATACTGTTTGGTGGTCGCAAGTTCTCAGATGGCTACCGACTTCTAAATTTGTGATCTTCTCTCCATCTCCATTTGAGAGTACCAGGTCTAAGATTGCTCCCTCCTGAGTGGGTTCCAATACTAGCTGTCTGAGGCATGCCCCCTGTAGGGCATCAAAAATGACCCCGCTCTTGGATGTGGCTGCAATAAAATGTGCTCCAGTTAACATCTTGCACATTCAGGTCCCCCATCAACAATATCTCCACTTTTTCTGCCATTCTAAGGATGCCTTCTGTCATTTCCTTGTACATTTCCTCCCCCTGAGATGGGGGTCTGTATATAACCCCCGTGCAGATTGTGATGCCATTGCCTGTCTCCAAGTTGACCCTCAGTGCCTCCTCTCCTCCCTGTTTACCCTTTAGTTCTATTGCTTTGATCCCTTCCCTTATGTAGACAGCTACTCCTCCTCTTTTACCCTCCCAGTCCCTCCTGTAGATTGTGTACCCTGGTATGTTTACATCCCAGTCATGCTTCTGTGTGTACCATGTTTCTGTGACTGCCACAATATCCAGGTGTTCCTCTTCCATCAAGGCCACTAGTTCAGGAAGCTCGTTACCCAGACTAGGGGCATTGGTACTCATTACTCTCCATTTTTTTTTGATGGCTTTACCTCTTTTAGCCCCATCCCTGCCCTTACTGACTTACTTTGCCTTCTACATTTACCCCTGTCCTGCTCCCTATTGACCTTTCTATCTTGGTGTTTACCTCGCTAACTACCCTGTTTTGTTGGGGAGGCTAAAAATAGTTAAAAAATATATATTTTTAACCATAGCAGAGGGGGGTGGGTGGGGGGAGGAGAAAGAATAGAAACAGCAAGTGAAGAAAGGGGAAGCGTGGAACCTTCGAGTGGCCAGTTTCCCAGTGCCATGAGTCAAGTTGATTGCACAATCAAACAGGAGAGAGGCAGAGAAGTGGCAGAAACAGGAAAGGAAACAATAGATCCTTGCTTTTAACTCTCTCAGCATAACAAATAGGACAGGGTCTTATTCAGCCCTGTCACACAGTGGCACAGCTAGTTTGCACAGAGTCATTAAACACGTTTTATTTCTCATTTGTATCGGCCTTTTGTGCATCACTTTTCTTGTTGTTTTAGTTGTAAGATGTGCCTATTGCAGTGTATAATACTGCAAATAAACTAAAATTACTGGGTTTGGGAGCCCTCACGCTGTCGTCCAGCAAGTTTTTCTCTCCCTAGCTAAGTTTGCATCCACTGTATAATTTTGTAATTGGATGGAGTAGCATTTGCTAAAAGAATTTCATAAACAGCAGTAATTCACCCTTTACTTTGACTGTGGAACTCCAGAGTGGTCAGTGCTGGAACTATAACTGGATATAAAACACAGTGTGACACCTTTAAGGGGGTTGGAAAGAAATAATACATTGTAGGGCTTCAGGACAGACTTGATGGACTCATGGTCTTTTTGTGTCCTTATTTTTCTATTTCCTAAGGTCCAGTGATTGGAAAGTTTTTGTAATTCTAGTGAGGAGCCCTTCCTAGTGACGTTAAAAGGTCTTATTTGCAAGTATTGAAAAAATTGTTTGTCGGTCAAGTTAAATATGTGCTCAAGAATCTCAAAGGACGTGAGAGATCCATTATCCAGTTTCTCTCCACATTTGGAAGCCTCGTTCCTTAGGAAAGGTAGAATTAAAAGGGGTTTCTGATGCAGGGGTCCATGGTGATGGATCCAGTCTGTAGTTTAAAAAAAAAAAAAAAAAGTATATGCCCTATGCCAGCATTTACAAATATGTTTAAAGACATTCACAATGTTTTATTAAAATTCCATTTGCACCATATATTCTGGTGCCTTACCTTGACGAAATGCCTTCTGTGTATATCTGATCAAATTTTCTTCTGTTATGATAGAGCGGAAGGGATCATAACTTTTCTGCTGCCAGATGTCTTCCAATTCCCGGTTTCTGGAGCCACCCATGATGCACCTCCGCGCTCAGGCACATAATGATGTGTACCCAGGGAGAGTGTGGGGACGTGCTCCATTGAAGTCTATAGGGGCGGCTTTAACATTGTTTTTATATATAATGGTGGTCATTTTGGGGATTAATCAAGGGCATCGGGTGACTAACAAGGCCCTTGTTACTACTAGCCAAGGCACCCATGTGTGTTCTTTGATAATCATTAAATTTGTCCCAGTTTAACTTTATGGCATGTACTGTTTTCCTATCCACTGTCTTCTCTGGTACAGTAAGCTGTTCCTATAGGTTCACCATCCTCTGAGTGAAAAAGTATCTCCTAATGTTACACCCAAATTTAACACCTATAAGCATCACGGCATGTCCCCATGTCCTTCTGGAGGACACCAGATCAAATATTTCAGTTTGCACGATCTTGTCAGTGCCTTCAGGCATGTGAAAGACTAGGATCATATCCTTGCTCAGCCTTCTTTTCTTGGGGGGGGGGCATGTTAAGGGCCTCCAGCCTCTCCTCATAGTTTTTGTCCTCCACAGTGCTGTATTTCAGTGTCTCGACTGCTTCAGTACTCTTTTTGTACCAAGGAGCCCAGAACTGCAGACTAAGTAATCCAGGTGGGGCCTGACCATACCTTTGTAAGGTGGCAGAATGACTTTGCAGCAAGAAAATAGGCTGCTCCAAACATATCAGCTGTGTCCAGCCCAAACTAGGAATGCAGTCCAAAGGAAAAAAGTGTGGCGCAAGCTACAGGCAAGTTGCACAATAAACTTTATTCAGTGCCGTGAAAAGGGTAATATAGTAATACATATAATAAAATTGTCATCGGATCTTGCAGATGTGACACCACCACAGTACTGAGAAACACCCCAGCTTTTTGCAAGCTGGCTTCCTTGGGGCCCCCTGAGAAAGCCAACATGTGAAACATTAGGAATCTGTCCAGGAATTCCTGGACCTTTCTGACCTGCCGTCTGTAATGAGTGGACCTACGCCATGATAGAAGTTCACAATTATCTTTATTGAACACTCTGAGAGTATTACAGCCAGAGCCTTGTTTCCACAAACCTCCTGGGGCTCTATTGTCCCCTTCCTGTCTGGACCCCTCAAGACAGTGGTTACATCCATATCATTACATCTCCCCTTTATTAACCAAAGGACTGGTTTTTGTTCTACGTCCCATCAACATCTGCGCTGGTGATGGTAATCCATCCAGTGGTGTGTTGCGATAATCCAGCAATGCAAGATGGGGGTCTTGTTTGTCTGCTTTGGCTTTGTTCAGGAGGTTCTTTGCTATTTGGACCGCCTTTTCAGCTTTCCCATTGGATTACGGATATTTTGGTGAGGACGTGGTATGCTTGAACCCATAATCTGCACTGAACTTCCTGAATTAATTTGATGCACAGGCTGGTCCGTCGTCCGACACTAATTCATCCACAGTCCCATGTCTGGTGAATTGCTGCTTGCAGATCTGAATGATGGTTTGGCTTTTTATGTTGCTTACTTTGTTGATCTCAATGAAGCTTGAGAAGTAGTCAACTAGCAGTAGGTATTGCTGTCTCTCAAACTCAAACATGTCTGTGCCGACCTTTTGCCATGGTCTCTCTGGCAACTCATGCCCTATCATGGGCTCCTTACGGTTTTGTCTCCTGTATGTGTTGCATGTGGGGCACCTGGAAATAATGTCTGCAATTTGGGCAGACATTCCTGGCCAGAACATTATGTCCCTTGCAAGTCTTTTTGTTTTTTCTTTCTCTTGATGACTGGCATGCAGTTTTGTCAGCATCATCTTTCGCAGGCTGTTTGGAATCACTATTCGGTTGCATTTGAATATTAGGCTGTCTTCAATAGTCAATTCACTTTTGTAGTCCCAGTACAATCTTGCTTCGTCCGGTGTGTCCCATCATTCCTCTGGCCAACCTTGAGTGATTAGAAGTTTCACAGTTTCGAGTGTTTGGTCCTTTTCCGTCTCTGTTAGTATTTCCTGTAGCCTGTGGGTTGCTATGGGTAGGTACATTACAGCACACACCTGAATGTCGTCCTTTGTGTCATCAGTTTCTGTGTTTTTCAGATAGTTTTGGCTTAGGGCATCTGCCACATACAGTTCCTTTCCTTTTTTGTATTTCATAGTCATGTTGAATCTTTGGAGCTTAAGAAGCATCTTTTGTAGTCTGAGTGGTGTCTCGGCCAAAGGTTTTTTAAAGATCACTTTCAAAGGTTTGTGGTCTGTTTCAACCTTAAATTCTCTGCCAAAAATGTACTGATAGAATTTTTCACAGCCAGATACAATGGTGGCCAGCTCCTTTTCGATTTGTGCGTATCGTTTTTGAGTGTCTGTGAATGCTTTTGATGCAAATGCTATTGGGCACTCTTCTTGAAGTAACACTGCTCCCATGCCGCAGCTGGAAGCATCCACACTTAGTTTGACCGGCTTTGAAGCATCAAAGAATTTTAGGACAGGAGATTCCGTAATCATCTTTTGTAGCTTGTCAAAGCTTTGGTCTTGTTGCTTGTTCCAGCTCCATTCTGCTGTCTTTTCGAGAAGTATATGAAGTGGGGCGGTGACAGTGGACAGATGTGGAATGAATTTTCCAAGGTACATAATCATTCCTAGGTACTGCTGTAGTTCTGTCTTGTTGCTGGGTTTGTGCATTTTCCTTACCGCCTCTACTTTTCCTGAGTCCGGCTTAAGTCCCTTGGCAGTTAGGGTGTGTGTCCCATGTAGCTCACTTCTCTTGACTTGAATTTGCATTTCAGTGGGTTCAGCTTGATGTTCTTCTCCCTTATTCTTTTCATCACTTTTTCTAGTCTCTGATCATGTTGTTCTTCATTTTCGCCCCATATCAGTATGTCATTGACTATCACTTCCACACACCTTCCATGTCCTCAAACATTTTGCGCATAATCCTTTTGGAACATTTCTCCCTGTACAATTGATCCCGAATGGCAGCCTTTTATAGGCAAACCGGCCAAAGGGACTGTTGAATGTGCATAACTTTGAGCTCTCTTTGTCCAATTTTACCTGCCAATATCCACACTGTGCATCCAGTGTTGTGAATACTGCTGCTCTTGGCATTCTTGCCACCACCTCTTCAATTGTTCTCATTGGGTAGTGTTCTCTTTCAATGGCTGCATTTAAATCCTTTGGATCCATGCATATCCTCACCTTCTTTTTTTCAGGTTTCCATATTGTGACCATGCTGTTCTCCCAGGCTCTTGGCACCTCCACTTTTTCTATCACCTCCAATTTTTCCATTCTCCTCAGCTCTTCCTTCACTTTATCTCTGAGAGCCACCAGTACCTTACAGGGGGTGTGTACCGCTGGCTGCGCATCCTCTCTGACTTTAATGTGTTGTTCTCCATCGATGCATCCAAGTCCTTCAAATACATCAGCGAACTGTTCCTGGATGTCTTTGCCTTGTAGGTTTTTTACCTCTCCAATCCTCTTAAGGAGCCCCATTTGTACACATGTTTTTAGCCCCAGCAATGGCTGTACATTCTCCTCCAGTATTTGGCATTCAGTGTTGTGATATTTCCCCTTGTATTCTCCTAATAGTTTGCATTTCCCTTTAGGCTTCAAACACTGCCCTGCGTAGGTGATCAGTTTTGCCTTTGACTTCTCTAACTTGATGCAAAAACAACTGTGCACTGATTGGGGAATCACATTGCATTGTGCTCCAGTGTCAATTTTAAATCTTACTTTCTGTCTATTCATCAAGATGTCCACATCCCAGTCATCCCCATCATTGATTTCACCATGTCCACATAGAACTCAGTTTCTGAATCTGACTGTTCTTCCACTCTGTGTACTTGTTTTCAGTGTGACTGCTGTTTTGACATGCATTTATTTGCAAAATTATTCTTTTTTCCACAATTTTTGCATTTCCTTCCATATGCTGGACAATTACCTTTATGTTCTCTGCCACAGTAGCTACAGTCTTGTATTGTTTCTTGGAGTGCCATTTTCAGCCGTGTTCCATGCTTGGACCCCTTAGTTGCTCTAATCTCGCACACCGTGGGCTCTGCCTGTGCTCCCTGCATCTGATCTATCTGTGCGCGGCTCGCCTCTGCTGCGTGGCAAATTTGTACAGCTTTTGGTAAGTCTAAGTCTTTTTCCCTAAGTAGCCTTGCTCTTAATTGGTCATCCCGAATTCCAACTACTATTCGGTCTTTCATTAGGCTGTCGCACAACTGTCCATATTCACATGACTTTGCTTTAGTCTTAAGATCCGTGACATATTGATCAGTTGTCTCCCCTGGTGCCTGCATTCATGTGTTGAATATGTGCCTCTCAAACGTAACATTTCTTTGTGGGGTAAAGTGTTGGTTGAACTTTTCAATAAGTACCTTTACATCTTCTTTGTCTTCCGCTTCTTCAAAATCGAGCGTGTTGTATATTTCCAGGGCTTCATTACCGATAACGTGAAGCAACGTGCAGCTTTGCACTTTTTTAGATTTTGTTTCGATACCTGATGCAGTCATGTACAATTCAAACGTCTGTCTCCATTTCGTCCAGATATCTGCGATATTTCCCTTCACTATTAGTGGATTAGGTGGCCTTAGTCCTTCCATGTTAGGCTTGAATTCTTCCGTTTCTCTGACACCATGTAATGAGTGGACTTACTCCATGATAGAAGTTCACAGTTATCTTTATTGAATACTCTGAGAGTATTACAGCCAGAGCCTTGTTTCTCCAAACCTCCTGGGGCTCTTTGGCCCCCTACCTGTCTGGACCCCTCATGACAGTGGTTACATCCATATCATTACACCGTGTGTCCTTATTCAATGAGTGATGTGGCTCTGTTTTCTGAGACATATATATGTATAAACACTACTGTATGTAGTTGTGTTCATTGTGTAATAGCTTAATAATTGCACATTGCCTAGGCTTGGCGGGAGAGGGGTAGAAAAGAGAAAAAAAAAGCATTCTGCTGTAATCTTAGTTTTTGTATTTATAATTTGTGATAGGGGTCCATTTGTATTTTAGGGCCACCCAGGACCCAGACACTAACGTTCCATGTTTTTCTAAACAGATTACTGTCCCTGCACTTCACAGCCTGGGACATCTGAATGGAGGGAGGATACTCTGTTTGTTTAAATAAAAAAAAAACAAAAAAAAAACATGGAGAATCCGTTTCTGGGTCCTGGGAAAGGAGAATGTTCGATATGGTTAAGGGTAGTTAAAAAACCAAAAAACAACAGCAGCAAAAATTGGTGATGGTAGGGCTCACCGCTCATAACGCTGGCAGTCTGGGTTTGGGAATGGGCCTGAGGCATCAGTGGCATGTATTGGGGGGAACAGGAGGAGGACAAGAGGATGCTCTCTTTCGGGGGCTGCCGTCTCTGCTGCTGTATCACTCCCTGGGTAACAAGAAAGTAAAGAAACAAAAAGTATAAACAAATATGTTGGATGGAATGTTACTTTGTATGTTAGTCACATGCAGTCAATAATCATACCATGCGTCTATATGTTTTACTCTGAATACAGTAGCAGCAGAGAAATCAGATGATGTCATTTATGCAATATGTTTTCTTCTGTAAACTTTCTGAGGTGGGGGTCCTCTTCTGGAAGTGACGAAAGTTGGCTACCCTGTTGTAATTTGTGTGGAAATATCTTTGGAAGGTAAAAATATAGATGAATGCCCAATGGTACACACCTATAATAAGACTCAATATTAGGAATTTCAAACTAAATAACTATAACCAAGAACATAAACACATAGCAGTGTGCCCAAAATCAATTGTGTTAAAATCTTTGTCATCTCAAACCCTGTTAGTGCTGGGGGCGTAGGTGGACCCAGACCCCCACAGCCTATTATTCAGACTTTGCCTGAGTCAGTACACTCTCAATACCCAACTTTATTAAATTGTTAATGTGTAATCTGTAACAGAATTTATAAAGTTGCCCACTCTTCTAGGAGCAATACTAATTTTTAAACATTTATTGATTTTACAACAATACCCTATAAAAGGAATACATGGAAGGATAACATGTCAGAACTTTTCAGGCATGAAAAGTTCTCTTACAAAGAGCAATTGATTCGACACCTTCCCATTAGGTACATCACAGGGGAAAATAACCTGTTAGAAAACATTGATACCCAAGTGAATACAAGTTACACGCAGCTCAGGAATCTAAAGGTGATCAGGCTTGAGAGATACATAGCTACATAAACTGTGGCAACAGAAAGAGGCCCATTGGTCCATTCCTGCCCACCCTACCTACCCTGCACTGGCCCTAGTGACCAGACACCCTTTCTTCTGCCTCCCCTTTTCTTACTAATTCCATACACTTGTCCCAGCCCTGCTGGATGCTGCTCACTGATTTAGCTTGTACCACTGCCTCGAGCAACTTGTTTCACTTGTCTACCACTTTTCCTGTGAATAAGTGCTTGCGGAAGTCCCTCTTGAATTTCTCCCTTACAAGTTTAAGTAAGTTTCCCCTTATCCCTGTATTTGAGCTTAAGGAGAAAAGTACCTCGGTGTCCACCCTATTTATACTGTGCAGGAACTTGTATGTTTCAATCATATCTCACCCTTCCCTCCATTTCTCGTAGCTGTACATGTTTAAATCCTGCAGCCTCTACTCATATGTCTTGCCTCTAGTCCGTGGGCTTTCTTGGTTGTCCTGCACTGTGCTGCCTCCACTTTGTCATGGTATTTCCTCAGATGTGGTCTCCAGTACCTTGCACAGAATTCCCAGATGTGGTCACACCAGTGACCTGTACAATGGGAGACTCACCTCCTGGCTTCTATTGCTTATTCCCTTCCCAGTGCATCCCAGGATCCTGTTTACCTTACTAACAACTCTGTTTCAGTGTGCTGCTGTTTTTAGGTGTTCCGATATCATGACCTATAGGTCCTTGTCCTCCACGGTGCTTTCCAGCACCCCCCCCCCCCATTTCATACTGCATTCATGGGTTCCTTTTCCCAGTGTGCATCACCTTACATGTTTTCGCATCGAAGCTCAGCTGCCAGATCTTTGATCAGCTTTCCAACGTGCCCAGATCCTCCCTGAGTTCTCTTCTCCCTTCCTCCATGTCCACCATTGTACAGATCTTTGTGTTGTCTGTGAAGAGAGAGAGAGAGAGAGAGAATTTACCTGGTTACCACAGGGAACAAAATAATGCATTTTCATTAGCCAGGTTGGTGAATCATTGTCAACACAGCGAATTTTCCCCATGCTTATCAGATTTAATGTTACCATACAAATGTAATTTTAACTCCCACCTAGAAAAAGAAAACCATCTGCACACACCTTACTTGTGTTTATTTTCCATATAATATGTATTCTCTCCCAGCATCCTGGGTCTGAACGGTATCCCCCCAGCCCCATCACCGCTCTGTCCTCGGGACTTACTGGTGGCCTGTCCTGTAGTGTCTTGTGGTGCCTGCAGGGGACCCTGAGTGGGCTAGGGCATTTACCTTCAACATTTTGGTTGCTTTTCTTCCCGCATGGCATTGGCATGCCATGACACACATTCACGCATGCTTGCCATGTCTGCCAATGCCCACCCTGTTATGTTGTCCCTGCCATTGCTACCACCTGGGCTCTGACAGGTGGCAGACAAGTAGTGGGAGCCAGAAACCCCCATCTTAAGGGAGGAGAGCTGTTGTTGAACACTGAATTCTCCCTCTCTGTGCTTGCTCAGAGTAGTCCTGAGTGACCCTTGTCCGTTCCTGAACCTGACTCGCTGGAATGGTTGGTGGTGTGGTATCCAGTGCTTCAGCCCATCAAGCCACTGGGCTGACCTGCACACATTTTTTATGTGGACAAAGACTGGTATGAACTCATTTGCAGGTCAGGCAGGTTAGGTAATTTCCCTCAACCTGTGGGAAATTAGGTCTTATGTAATTTCAAAGTCATGATTTTAAAGAAATCTTGATGGATGGTTTTTGCAGTATGTGTTGTTAATATGCAATTTTTTTACCAATAACTAGTGATGTGATTGTTGTCAAGGGTTTTTTTTCAACTTGATATATTGTTTGCTTGACTTGGGTGTATTCTCCAAGGTCATTCTTTTGTTTTAATTTGTTTTATTAAGATTTTTTTTTACACAGTGATAAAAGTGACAGTAGTACAGATAACTCTTTATCGAATAATAAAAGTGTGCAGCTGACAGCAGCTTTTCATGTCCATAGAGCATGCCCAGAGTATCATCCTGTGTAGTTCCTATAATACAATAGTTTGTGTTTTGTCCTGGAATGTTCAGAGTCCCCCTTGTGGTAGTTGCTGGTTGTTCATATAGCCAGTATTCATGAATCCTGATGGTGACACTAAGGCCCTGTCCACACTACACCACTTACAGTCTGTAATGGTTCCAAACCGTTACAGTGTGTCCACACTGCCGGCAAACAGTCTCGATAACGGTTTGGAACTGTTACAGCCCGTCCACATTGTGGGTGCCGTGTAACCGTTACGGCTGCACCCTATCCCACAATGCAGTTCTTGCTGCACTGGGGGAATGCTGGAGCTACACGCTCACGCGTCCACACTATGGCTGGTAACGTTACAGGGGCACAACCGTTTTCATAACCGTTGTTGAAACCACCTCATATGTGGTTTCAGCAACGGTTACGAAAATGCCTTCTGTAATGTTACAGGTATAAACGCAAACCATTGCGGTAACGGTTTGAGCCCTCTGTAATGTTACAGAGGCATAGTGTGGACAGGGCCTAATTCAGTGCCTTTTAAAGGAAAACACCAGTCATCCAAAGAAGCCCACCCAACCCGACAGATAAACCCCGATTTAGGTTTTACATGGAGAAAAACAAAGTTAGTACCTGTTAATGCTTGTATTTCACTTTTGTAAATCCTCCAGTTTCTATACAGTGGCTGCACTGTGCAGCCCCATTTTGAGAATGGAGTGCGACTCCATGTACTTCACTTGTATTGAATGCATATGAGTGAGCCGTGCCAACCTATGATCCCTACTCAAAATGGCATTGCACAGTGTGGTCATTGTTTACAAACCGGAGGATTTACAAAAGTGAAATACAGGAGCTAACAGGTACTAAAGAATAATTTTTAAATGAAAAAACCCAAACTAGGGGTTTGTCCATCAGGAGTGGGCTGATTTGGATGACTGGTGTTTTCCTTTAATGAAAAAAAAAGTAAATCACTTGCATATCATATTTGTACAAGTTCAATGAAATGTCTTTAACATTTGTTGGAATCCCCCAAATCATAAGCCAGAAGAATTAAATTAGAACCATTGAACCTTACCTGGAAAGTTAAGGCATAAACTCTGGGTTATCCTCTAGCTGATATAGGGTTCACCTGTACCAGAATTCTTCACCTTTCTGTTGGTGTATGTGGAGGGGTTGTGGGATAACAGATGGACCAGACACCAAACTTCAGGTTCAACACACAATCTCTGTGTGATGTTTATTCAAAATGCAGGAGATAACCTTAACCAATGGCATATCCTTTCTTCAGTACATCAGTTTGCAGAAACATACTATGTATGTCCTTTCTCTGCACTTAGCCAGCACCTACTGACTCACTTATCTCTGATCTGTTTAGCAGCTGCGATTAAGCTTGGGTAGTGGGGAGCTCAAATAATAATAAAAAAAAAACAAACCTAAAGACAAACAACCTCAGTGCAGAAACATTGAAACATGGGTTACCCCAAAGGGCATTGACAACAAGCCAAGTCTCAAAGAAACACAACATCACAGACGTCCATAATGCAAAGCATCATAGATATCTGCAAATCAACATGACATCTCAGATGGTTTCAGTTTACAGCAATTTACATGCATTTTAAATAGCACAACCAACCAAATTTTTTTAATACAGTCAACCAGTACTCTCCACCTTTATCAAAATCACCTAGTACTATGGTATTTTCAACATTTACAGGTTTCATACACACAAGGAATGTACATCAATGTATTTCATGGCATAGTGCCATTGCATACGAAATCCAACAATAAGGAACACTGTTGTTTTACACCAGCTCAGAGGTCACAACAATAACCTCCCTGTACAAGGACCTGAGAGGGAAAAGGAAAATTAAAGAGGACACTATAGCATAGTCAAGAAAGGGAAGGGGGTCCCCATAGGTGGCCAATCTTATGGACTAAAAATTGCAAAGAACAGATTAGGGTAAGAAATAGGAGAACTGTTGCAACAGATTTAAGAAAAGGTCAGTCCTCAAGAGGCAGGAGCTCCCCGGCACAGTGTCCCATGAGTCTATGTTAGTTGTTTCATGTTGTGTGTGATATTAACTTTAGTCTGCCCGTTTGCCAGAGTCAGGGTAGTGTGTGAGTCTGGTTAATCTCCTAGGCCATTCCTGTAAATGGAGCTTTCACTCCAGAGAACTTACCTAGTTAGCAAAAACAGTAGAATAAATAATAAATGAAAATAATGTCCTACCTGAACCCCAAAGCCAGACTTTATAAAAAAAAGGTTTTCACAGCCTAAACTTCAGAAGAGATTATATATATACGTATATATATATATATATAAAAAGAGTTCAACTCTCTTCAATTGTGTATGCAATAAGACATGACATGATATTGTAGTTGTGTCACAACCACACACCCCAGGGGCGTAATAATGCTTGGGCTCCAGGCCCAGTGCTTTCAGCTCCTGGAAGTGCAGTTGTGGCTCAATTACCACCACTCTGGAGTGTTTTTTGCACTTACAAAAGGGGAACCAAGGTAAATAAGTAAGGAAAATGACGGAAATAAAAAAAAAAAAAATAGAATAGTATTAAAAATATTGTAAAAGACTCCCTCCACAGATATATTCAGTTTCATACCAGTTTTTGATTGGTCAAGAAGATTTCTGACATAATGTTCTCACTCAGCGCCCCTCCCATGCACTCTGTTTAAACAGTGGACTGTTATTACCATGCTTCCGCCCCCAAGACATACACTATTCAAACTTCATCTGTTAAACTACTGGAGCAGGGAGTCTCCTGAGCACAACTACCAAAGCTGTGGAGTGTCTTATTGCACTTATAAAAGAGGAACTGGAGTAAATAAGTAAGAAAAAAAATGACAGAAACGTTTATTAAAAAAAATGTATTCTTTGTGATTGAATGCTTTAGAACTGTTTTACACCTTGTGCAGTTCTACAGCCCTACAGCATGACTGATGACTGCAACTGGATGACTTTTCAGTGTGAATTTAAGTACCTGTTTATTGACCTCTGTACCATATTGGTGCCCAGGTTGTACCTGAAAAAGGTGTCCTTATGTCGTCAGTGTACTTTCCTGGTTAACAAATTTGTCTGAGCAAGCGTTACTGTCAGGATCAAGAGTGTGCGTGGGAATGCTGCTGCGAGACTGCACTGTGTATGGGCGAAAGGTGCTGATTAAAGAACTGACAATGCTGGAATGGGGGAAAGCATGAGGAAGCAAGGTAGGCATAAGGCAGATTTGGCTGCAATCCAGAGAATCAGTGTGTGGGAGCTAGTAGAAGACTGTTCGAAAGGTCAGACAGGTGGGCAGTGCCAAGGTGGAGCTGGTCTCTGTATTTTTTTTTTTTTTTTTAAAGAGGGAGACAGTGGATCCCATTTAGTTGGCAGCTGTATTCTTAGAGTAAGTGTAGCACTGATTATGGATTTCAATGTGAGAATATACACTTAAGCATTTTTAGTGTGAAAGCAAGAAAGAAACGGCATCAGTTTCAGTTTGAACATTCTGATGGCAGACACATTGACTTGTTCAGTGTACTATATTCTGACTGCCAGTTTTTTTTAAAACCTCTGGTAGTGGTCTCATCAAGACCCATTTTATAGCAGTCTCTTAATTCTCTTCCACCCAAAACATTTCCTAGAGAACTCTTGCACTGATTTTAATTTTTTGACATCCCTAATGAAAGTACAAACGAAGCAGTTTGTGACTACCACTAATGTATTTTATAAAACAGTATAAAAATGCTGTATGTTCAAAAAATAATTCCATCGGTGGGGGGGGTGTCTAATGAGCTGATAGGCACATCTGACCCCTTGTTGAGTTATTTTTTGTATACCAACTTTTCTATCACTTATTCACACTCTGTCATATATGTAAACTGTAACCCACAACAAGGCATGGGTATATTGGGCATTAATGCACATCCCAGGTGCATTGTGAGGCACGAGGGCAAAGCCCGAGTGAACTCTAACCACCTGGGAAGTGCATTACTGCCCAGTATACCCACGGCCCTGGAGTGAGTTATGGCACTTATAAAATGAACTGTTTTAGAATGAAAACTAAAATTCAAAAAACATATTTAATGAAATAAGCTTTTATTCTTTTGCAAAATAAAAAAGCTCAACAATAAAACATTAAATGCAACTTATTTTATGATGCATTTATTTAATTTTAGTTTTTGTCTTGAACTGTATATTTTTTGTGAGTATTCAGTGAATATTTTAACTGAAAAAATAATTTTGTTATTTATGAGTTCACTCGGAATTGAAAAGGGAAACATGGAAGCATTTTTTTCTCTAATTCTACGGTAAGTCAGAGGCATCAAGAAGTAACACTCTGAGTATGGAACTCAAAATAGAGAGAAGTAAACGGAGCCTTCCTGTATTTTTTGGTAACCTTTTTCTAATTTCCAAAACTTGCGCTAAACCAACCTATGTTGTTCGTCGTTGTCAGTTTCAATGTCTCCGTCTGCTTCCCTGTCAGTTTTACTGCAGCTGTCGTTCTGATTAGGTACACTTGCCAATGTCTGTTCTAGTTTGTTTCTTTTGTAGAAGGTTCATTGTGAAACTGTGTGGTGATCCATGTCTCTGCTGATACACTATTTCAAAAATCAAACTTTGATAATAACTGTTTACTCTTTGTTTTTCAAGTTCTTTTACTGTGTTCTGCCTCTCGCTAAATCCGTTTTTGAATATGGCGCCTAAAATGATTTGTGTATCGGTCATATTGTGTAACATGAAAAACATGGGTCGGAATGATTTTTGTGATTGGGTTTAGTTCACTTTTGTCAAGATTGGCTTGTCAGCTAAGGGGTTTCTAGGGCATTAATCAATGGCCACCTGATGTGAATTAGCCAGTAGGCTTACTGGATTGGCTTGCATTTCTCTATACCATTTTATAGATTGTGTATATATATCAGCTGTAAGCAATAACCCGCTCCAGGGCATGCATTTCTTCAGAATTAATGCATGCCCCAGGTGTATTTAAACGTACCCAGGGTGTGCATTAATTCTTAAGAAATACATATGTGTAATAAATAAATGTATTTATTTATTACGTAATAAATGTGGCATCCCCCAGGGATCCATCCTGGGGCTGCTGAATTTTTCCTTTTATATGAATACTGTCCCAGCCTCATGTGTCTCAAGTTCCATCACAATGTATGCAGATGTTGCAGTAATTTATGAGGCTAGTCAAACATCTAATAAAGCTCTCCATAAAATTCAGATTAACTTTAATTCTTTTCAGAATTGGCTGCCCTCTAATTCATTAGTACTTAATTCTGCCAAAACCAAAAGTTTGCTGTTTTCCAACAACAACAAAAAAGCAGTACTGTTGACTTAGTTCCGGTTCGTGATGTTATGGGAAATACCATTGAACTGGTAGATGTATTTAAATATCTGGGTCTTGTACTCGATACAAAACTCACTTTTGAACCTCATGTTTCTCACATTACTTTAAAAAAAATAATCAAAGACTTGGTTTCTTATATAGAATTAAGCCACTTTTAACAAATGAGTCAAGGAACCTACTGGTGCACAGTTTTCTTCTTAGTGTTCTGGATTACGGGCTTACAGAATACTCTGCTATGAATTGTAGCTCCTTAGATAGATTGAGTGTTACTTATAATTCCATTTTGAGATTCATGGTTTGTGCACCTGCAAGTATGCATCATTGTCTCCTGTTGAAATTTTCTAATTGTGTCTCCCTCGTTAACAGGATACACTTTAAAATTAGTATTTTTTTTGTTTAAAATGAAGGTTGGTCTTTTGCCTAAATCAATAAGTGTACTTTTTCCTAGATATCTAAATCTTAAAGGTACTAGAACTCAGTCTTTGTCTATGTTTGGCCTATCCTTCTTTAAGAACACTTTAGGCCAGTGTTCCTTATTATATAGGGGACCACACTTTTTTAATTCTCTCCCTCAGGATGTGTCAAATTGTAATACATTACTGTCTTTTAAAACCAGTTTGAAAAATATTTAAAACTTTCTTAGGAATGTATATGTTGATTTTAATACTGTTTTATTGTATGATGTCTGTAGTGTATTTTGTCATTGTATTTTTGTAATGCGTGTCGTCTATGAAAATGGGCAGTTATGATCATCAGACTTACAAGGATAACAAATGAAATTAAATTAAATGACATGCCCTGGAGTGGGCTATAGTGCTTATAAAATGAGTAACATGAAATTATTAAAAAAAAATAGCATGTTTAAAATTATGAAAAATAAAGATAGTTTAGTGGATATTTATCCACTTGAGAACATGGTGCATAGTAATGGTGTTGATTTTATTTTTATTTTTTTTATAGAGTGTAATTCACAGGTTTGTGGAGGTTTACAGGATGAGGTGTTTTTGTTTTTTGCTATGATTCTTGATTTGGTTCTGTGTTTATATTGTGTGCTCTGTTTTGTTTGCCCAAGTTGCACCCCCTCCCCCCCAAGGTGGTGCTTGAGTTACGGTGTACTTGTAGTGGAGTTATTTGTTGTATTCTGTGCTCTGTTTTACTTGCCCAGTTGAGCTCCCCCCCCCTCAAGCTGGTGCAGGACTCATGCTGAACTTGTTGAGTTGTGCTGTTTTCTATTTCGTCTTACTCACAAAAGAAAGGGTAAAATAGTTGCTGCTTCCAGGGCAGCCAAGGCAGAGTGTTTAACACACAGAGATCACAGAATCAGTGGATTGGGGTACAGGAACAAACATTGCGAGAGAGCAGTTACATCAGAAAATGGCATGGGCTTGGTATGGGATTATTTGGTTTGTGTTCACATGTTATAAAGTAAGACTTGGGAACATGTGTCTACCTATGCGAGGTCCAGTGACAAGCAGTAACTGATTTTGATTATTCTGTTGTGGTCTTGGAATTAGTATATGTGGAAAAAGGGTTACCAAAAAGATCCTCTAAATGAACAAAGTGGTGCATTAATTTTTACTGAGTGCAGTAAGGCTGTTACCCGATAGATTAGGTACCTTTGGCAGCAAACTGCATTTGTGGGGAGTTAATGAAAGGACATATGATCTGTTTATCCAATGAAGTTGGAGGATTGTTCATACCCATTTTATATAAAAAAAAAATATATATAGATGTATGGGATACATGATGGGCACGAGTGTGATATAGAAATTATTTTCACTCCTCTAGAGTGACCTCTGAATCTCACGAGTGAGGTTTCAGAGGTCACTGTATAGGACTGAACATATTTCCCATATCACACCAGTGCACATCATGTATCCTATTTATACAATGGGGGCCTCATTGTTGCAAAATGTACATGGCTTTGCATGGGTTTAGCACAGGTTTCAGGGGTGTAATAAACGGCATTTATTTTAACTCTGTTGATGTCATCAGGATGTATTTCACTGCAGTGAAAATAACTTGTTTTATCTCACTGGAATATGTCTCACCCCATTGTATAAATATATGTATGTGTGTGTGTGTGTGTGTGTGTGTATATATGTGTATATATATATATATATATATATATATATATATATATGTATGTGTGTATGTATGTGTGTATGTGTGTGTGTACATACACACACACACACACACACACACACACACACACACACACCATGGGAGTGCAAGTACATTTGGAAGATAAAAGCTGTTATTTTCACTGGAGACATAGCTACTGTGCAAGTAACATGTTATTTGCAGCAACATTTTGGGCCTGATTCTGAAAGCTCCCGACATGGCACAAGGGGCTTGCACGACAAAGCATGGTGTGAAGTGCTGCATGCACCACAAGATGTGCCAGGAGTGATTCACAAGGCAGCCTGCATCAGCCGCAAACTGTGTGCACAAAAGGGTGCTTGCGCCATCCATGTGCCACAAAATGGGCTGCAGTGTGGCCCCGGGGGCATGCGGTAGATACAAGCAGCCACATCCACTAAATCCGTATTCTGAAAACCCTCTGAGAATGAAATTCTATGTACCCTTGGTCTAAGGGCACTTTAAATATCACCCTCTAGGAGGGTTCAACCACTTGCGCCACTATTGGAGCCCTCCCTCACCATGTGCCCTGCCTCCCCAGCCCCGCTTTGCTCATATCCTGAAATGGTACTAACTTCCTCCCCTGGTGGTCTAGCAGTTCCCCCTCCCAGCCCTAATCTGCCTGATGATAAATATGTTTAAAAAAATCATTCCCTCGTGGTCTAGCGGTCTCTCCCAGCTCTGATCTGCCTGAAAATTAATAGAAGATTATAATTCCCTGGTGTTCTAGTGGTTCCCCCCAGCCCCAATCATTCTGACAATTAATATGTTAAAAAAAAAAAATCACTCTCTGCTGATCTAGTGGTCTCCCCCGAATCCCGATCTGCCTAAAAAGTAATATGTTAATCAGATCATTCCTCGGTGATAAGCAGACCCCACTCACTGCCTAACCTGCCTGAACCCTGAGCGTGCTGGCACAGCTTCTTCTCTCACCACCACAGCTGGCCACTGACCGAACTGTCACTGAGTGCATACTGTATACAGTACACACACACACACATCGCTGGATTGACAGCCTACCTGAGCTGTCAATTACTGAGCACGTACTTTATACAGTATGTACTCAGTGATGGTTCAGTCAGCTGCCGTCATGGTGGTGAGAGGAGGGCTGTGCTGGTCACTGGCTCAGGGTTCAGGCTGTGGGTGGGGTGGTATGGGGGTCTACTAGATCACCAGGGAATGATTTTGATTAACATATTACTTTTCAGGCAGATTGGGACTGGGGGAGTGGGGACTTCTAGATCACCAGGGAATTATTTTTTTCATCCTATTAATTGCCAAGCAGATCAGAGTGATGGGGACCACTAGACCACCAGGGAATGATTGTTTTTAACATATTCATTGTTGGGCAGATCAGGGCTGGGGGTGGACCGCTAGACCACCAGGGACATGCTACATTGGTGCACAGCTGCTCTACAGCTTGCAGAAACCCTCCAGATGTGCCGTCTGTCTGGCACATGGCCAGGGTTGCCGCAAGCTGAGGGACTATGCCACTGGGACCCTGCCCAATAGAGAATCAGGCACAGGGTCCCTGGTGCACCGGGCTGTGACGCAAGCTGCCTTTTGCTGCAGCTTGCATCAATCTAAGGGCCCTTTGAGAACTGAGCCCCTTATTTGCACAGTAGCTGTGTTATTTACATGGTAGCCACAAACCATGATTTTCACACAAACTGACTCCTTGCCAGCAGCACATCAAACAGTGCCGTTGTCACATTAACAATAAAACTAGAAGCTTAACTTGTCATCATTAATAAAGTGGAAAAGAAAGTCTGTAAACAGATAATCCATTTACATAATACAGCATGCCTTTTACCCATAAGAGACCCACACAAAAAAAAAAGTAGGAAGTCCCATGGTATACATCGATTATCCTGTGAGGTAGCTTCAAATATTCACGTTCTCTTGTTTGAAATGTTGTTATTGCCACTGTGTACTCATGGCTGCACCACTCATGCACTGTGCAAGAACAAAAGCATTCCAAACCAGATAACATGCATGTTTGAAGTTACCTCATGAGATAAGCCCGACACAGCTTTCAGATAAAAATGTTATTCTCACTTTTGAATACCCAAGTGTGAAAAATAAACATTTATTTTTCACTTGGGTATGTCATTTCTGTTTATTTCATGTTTGAATATTACAGTAAGTTTTAGAAATGGAACATATAACAGCCTGCCTGAAAATATGCCATTCATTTCCATTTGTGAGGGGGGTGGGATTTTGATAACTCACTCATGGAAATGACTGGCATATTTTCAGTCAGGCTGTTGTATATAACTGATAGATAGATGGATCGATGGATCAATAGATAGATAAATAGATGTGTATGTATACTGCAAAAATTATGTTAAAGACTCTATTAGAGTTGAAGCACAAAGTTTTTAAGTGTAACCACCCTGTGGGGGCTTACCTGAATTGCCCGCATGTTCCCCTGTTTTCCCCTGGTGTTCCCCTGCACACCCAATTCCTATTTCTGTCCCAAGGGTGTCATTTCTGTAGCTCCGTAGTCACTTTGGCCCACATAGGCTTACAGAGCACCTTCGGTGGTTGTCGGCATTCTTCTGTGCAGCTGGCAACGGCACATGCACAAAGGAATGTATTTGTAACCCCTAGATGGCGCTATCCCAGGGGCTACTACCCCTGCCTGATTTGCCACTAACAGGTTGAGGGGCCTGGATCCAATGGCGGGTGCCTCCACCCAGAGGTCAGGGTTTGCAATAGTTAAACTAACTTGGTCACAGCCCTCTGGGACACTGCAACCCCCCTTTCTTCCCACTAGTGGCCCACACAATATATCAGAATTACCTTCACAGTATACACTCCCCAGGTCTGGTTCCCGGCACTGGGACCTCCTGTGAAATGAGATACAGTGCAACAATCACAGTACAGTACTTTAACATAGACAAATACCTCAGGCAGTATAACTTTGCTGAAACAAGCAGCTCTGATTTATTTAGGGGATATAACAAGGACAGGGAAATCAGGTTAATTAGCTTATCACTCTAATAATCTACCTATGGCTCTGTGCAGGGCCTATCCCTATCAGTTACTGTCCCTGGGTACCCAAGCCCTAGTGGCTAGTCAAACCATGGCAGCTGGTAAGGGCCCTTTCACCACAGAGAAAAGGAGGATTAAACAGTCAGCAGTACAGTAATTCCATTTGGATTTAATGTGGCAATTCAACAGGGGCGACCCTGAATTAGTACTCGACCTCCAAATAAGATAGGGTCCTTCAATGTCAGCAGGGCTCACTTGAGTACACAAACCTCTTCACACATCCATATAAAAGAAAGCACTATACCAGGCAGGCTGCATCTGTATCCCAATCGCAATTACTGCACAATACCGGAGAACACACAGCAGATTCAGTTCCTGACAGACCGAGTGCAATTTTCAGCAATTCCTCCAGTCTTCTACAGGGTGAGCCTGGTTTCTACTCTTCAGAGATCCTTTGATTCTTTTCACAGGACGGGATTCAGTCTCAACAAGCTGTTACACAAGCTGCAGACCGGAACTCTGGGCCTTACACACGTTTTTGACTAAAACTGCACACTGAAAAAGCACAGGGCTCCTTCCTTCTTCACTGCCAAAGCTCAACTGAAACTCCAACCGACAAAACGGGCACTTCCTTTGAGTTCCTCCCAGTTCTTGACTGGATTGGCTGTCACTCACAATAGACTGCTGCTGTTGGTCCAAAAGGCACTGAAGTCTAAACTACATCTCCCAGAGTCACTGCCCATACAATCCTCTTGTGGCTGGCTCAGATTATGAGTCAAGTTCTGATTCGTCCAAGGCACCATTTTAGAGCTAGCTTACCCCACACTGATTGGTCCAGTTCAGCAGTGCAAAACTAGAATGGGGAACTAGCAGACACAGTTCTGACTGCAAAGAAAGCAGGTTAGACAAACTGTAATTTCATTATTACTCTAAATAATTTCTGGCAAACAGTTACATCTTTCAGATAGGTTCCCTTTGCACTCCTAGTGACTACAAAAATGAAGTGAATTGGCAGCAGCTCGAGTGGTACTCAGAGAAACACACAGTCCCCCATACAAAGTAATTATGTCTGCAAGCAGACAGCTCTTAAAGAGACAGTACCAGAGGTTCTAAAAACACTCACTGATAAATGGCTTAAATGCCAAACACCATTCAGGCTTGGAGCATTCAAGCAAGCTCCTTGAAGTCTTTTGGGAACCCCCATTTGCAGGGGGGTTACACCCTTCCTGGCCTGGGAAAGCTTGACGTCCGCGTCAAGCAAGTACCCCCATAAGTTTCAACTGCAACCATATACATTTGCATTAGGCTCGCATATGTAATCATCAGTCAATATATCATTTTACCAAGACACATTTCTGAAACATTGCAGTACGTCACTCTTTACACAGTATTACATACACATTGTACCATAACTCAAGTTATTACCTCTTGTACATGAAACCTGAAGAGAGGGGCCTTCCTATCAGTTACCTTGGGGCTGGATGGGGCAAGGGCACCATACTTAGAGGGCAACACAAGTAACTTGGAGTTAGCACTGATGCTCAGTTTGGGCAATGAGCTCGGGACACATACACTCCTTTATGGACAACATTGAGAGGCAAGTCCACAGGCCTCCCAAGTGAATCATAACTGAGGTGCACCACAGGCTTTACAGCTCGACCAGTCTTTCTAGGGAACTGTTATAGTCTCTGCACTCTGAGCCTCATTTTCAGCATTGTCCTCACTTGTCAGGGAGTCTCCATGGGGGTAGAGAGGCTAGAACTTGGGGCACTTTCAGCTCCAGGAGTTACAGTTTCTGAGTCCACAACATTTGGCTCGCATGGAGAGCTTTCGGACACTGGCAGTGGACTGTCAGGGCACTCAAAATACTCTTCTTGTTCGGGTGTATCACCAGTCTGCCCCAATCTATCATTTTCCTCCCCTGAAAGCTCAAACAGTTCAACCATGCACAATGATTCTATTTCATCTGATCTGATGCTTTGCACTTCACTTTCTGGGAGCATTGGCTCCAGGGATGAAGCTGGGGGCTTAGACAGTCCAGAAGGCCCAGCTTCATCTCCAGTATTGACTAGGGATTGCCCGAAACAATTGACTCAGTTCGTAAGAAGGATAGTATTCAAAGTCACTCTCACTTTCTTCCGATATGGACTGACAGTCATGCTCAACTGGGACTTGTGGAGGAACACTTTAACTTTGCTTCTGTAGGTGCAGACTTTCTTGATCTTTTCTTAGCAGCAGCTGTAGTCACTGTCCAGAGGGGCATCTTCTAGGAGGCTCAGACTAGATTAAGATTTGTCAATGGGCAGTAAATGATTTCTATGCATTGTTTTTACATCTTTTGAATTATTCTCAGGCCTTACTTTGTACACTGGCAGATCATCTAGTTTGCCCACTACAATGTGAGGAGATGGTGCCATCTGTCAGCAATCTTGTGCTTGCCATGCAGTCCCAGATTTCTTAGCAATACCGATCTCCCTCCTGGGTTCCTGTGCTTTCACCTTTTATCATACCTTTCTTTGTTGGCCAGATTTCTTTTGGCAGCCATGGTTTGAGCCAGTTAGTACGCATGAGTTAGCTGGGCCTTAACTTTTGCACATACTGTAAATAGTTGTCAGCTTGAACCCCATCAGGAGACCCCAAAACACACATCTACTGGTAGTCGAGCTTCTCTTCCAAACATCAGGCGGTAGGGGAGAATCAGTGGCATCACTTTTGGTGCAGTTATAAGCATGTACCAGGGTGCTAATTTGTTGCTCCATCTAGGCTTGTCCTTTGGGTGCAGGGTGCCTAGCATATCTAGAAAGTGCGGTTGAAGCGTTCAGGCTGTAGGTCCCCTGGGGGTGGTAAGAGTGGTTCTGGACTTTCGCCTCCCCACAGAGAAAGCATCTCTTTGATCAGGCGACTCTCAAAGTCTCTCCTTGATCAGAATGGATTCTTTGTGAGCCCCATAGTGAACAAAAAGTTTTCTACAAGTACTTTGGCCACAGTGGATGCTTTCTGGTCTTTGGTGGGGAAAGCTTGGGCATATCTCGTGAAATGGTCAGTGACCACCAGCACATTACTGATATTTCTTTGATCTGACTCCAAACTCAGAAAATCAATACAGACCAGCTCCATGGGTGCACTGGTGGTGATGTTAACAAGGGGCAGCCCTCTGGGGCAAAAGCTTTCCTCTGTAAGCTTAGCGACTTCTAGTTTGAATGTGTTGCTCCACATCAGCCCTCATCTTAGGCCAATAGAATCTGGATCTCACCAAGTCAAGTGTTCTGTCTATACCAAGGTGCCCCATGTGGTTGTGCAAGGACCTCAGTACTGAGTCTCGAAAGGCAGTGGGCAGCACTAGTTGTTGTTTGTCTACTTGTCCCCCTCTGTCTACTGTTTCTCTGTATAACAGTTTATTGATCAGTTTCAACTTAGGACCTTCTTTGTATAACAGTGCAGTTCTCAAATCAGTGGAGCGTAATTTGGACACATCTTTTCCTGCATAGAGGGCTTCTAAAGCTGCTTTGATCATGGGATCGCGGGATTGAGCCCGCGAATACTGTCATTGTCCAGCTGAGGCAGTGCCAATGTCTATTGCAGAAAAGTGGCAATAAGCAGCAGGTATGCAATTCTCAGAGAGCTCCCAAGCAATCCACCATGCAGTCCACTGCGTCCGTGGACATTGTTCCTCCCTGTCAAACTTCCGGCAGAGTGCCCGAATGTCAGGTTCTGCCAATCGACCCAATCATTCTGGGGAACAGGCCTCGGAGAGAGCATCAGCATCTATGTGGTTCAGACCTGCTTTCGGTATGAGAGCATAGTCATATGTAGATAATGCAGAAAAGCCACCTATGTCGAGTGGCATCCAACTTAGCTGAGGTCTGCACATGGGTCAAATTATTGTCGGTTTTACTAGTATTTTAGCCCCATACAAGTACTCATGGAATTGGTCAACAATAGCCCACTTCAAAGCTAGGAACTCTAACTTATGTACAGGATAGTTCTTTTCGGATGGGGTCAGGCTTCTACTGGCAAAGGCCACTGGTCTCAGGCCATTCTCGTGCTCTTGGTACAACACAGCCCCCAACCCTTGCAAGCTAGCATCAGTGTGCAGGACGTAAGGTTTTCTTGGATCGGCATAGGCCAGCACTGGAGCATGGGTAAGTTGATATATGATCTCATGAAAAGCAGTCTCACAATCAGGAGTCCAGCGGGCCCCAAATACTTCACTCGGATGAAAATACACTCTTTCAGTCTTGAGGGACGCTGACTTTTGGTATTTTTTGTGGGCTGGGGGATACCCTTGAGTAAGGTTAAGTAAAGGGCGGATCACTCTTGAATAGTCCTTGATGAAACGCCGATAATAACCACAGAATCCCAGGAATCTTTGCAGTTCTTTTAGATTTTTGGGCTGTGGCCAGGTGGTCAAGGCCTCAACTTTACTTGGGTTGGTCTCTATTCCCTCAGTGGATACTATGTGTCCCACATACTTTACTGATGTTTGAAAGAATTGACACTTATCAATGGACAGTTTAAGGCCAAAGTCTTCCAGTCGGTCCAATACCTTAAATAATCTGCTCTCATGTTCCTCCAGTGAGCTGCCAAACACAATAACATCATCTAGGTATACCAGGCACTCTAGTAAGTTCATGTCCCCACTGCACGCTCCATCAATCGTTGAAAAGTGGCTGGGGCACCTGAAATCCTTGAGGCATCCTCATGAATTCATAGAACAGCGGACAGATAAAGGCCGTCTTCTCCCACGGTCCTCTGGGGCCGCCGGGATCTGGTAGTACCCACTGCGGAGATCCAGCACAGAGACCACTTGCTCCCGTTTAGGCAGTCAAAGCATCCTAAATGCAGGGGCATTGTGTACTGATCAGGGATAGTCCGCGGTTTAAGGTGCGATAATCCACACATCCTTACTGTTCCATTCTTTTCCTCACTACCACAATGGGGAAGCATAAGGGCTTCTGGATTCTTTATTACACCAGCAGCTAACATCTCTTGCAGATGCCGTCTCCACATCATCTATGTCAGCAGGTGCCAGGGCGGAGACCTCTCATGAAATGGTCTTTCGTCATGCAGCGGATTTGTGCTCAGCTCCTTGCACTTCCTACATCCCATTCCTTTAAAGAAAACACCTGGTCTCTCTGGGCAAGCTTCTCACTGATCCTCACTTTCCATTCAGCTGGCAGCGGGGAGTCGCGAAATCAAACAAGTCAGGCGTTACTCTGTCATTCTTCCTTGAACTCTTGCTGCTGGGTAGCACTGCAGTGTCTGCACAATGCACATAGCCAGGATGCAACCTCTGTTTACTCGAATGTCTCTTTCAGACACATTATGAACTTGGACCATTACCCTTCTGGCATAGCATGGGCTCTAGTGGGCAAAATACTAGGCTTGACCAGCAGTCCCTCTGGCAATTTTCCATCGCCTGGTGCATCCAACATTAATATTTTATTCTTAACATCCTTTCTGATACGGACCTCTCCTGTAAGGTACACTGGGCATTTGGCGCCAGGATTAGAGACTCAGGATCCTTCTTCCATACAATTCCGACCGGTTCCTCTGGTTCTGTTTTCAGCATCTCTCTGTGCCTCATAGGCCTTCTTAATTAAAGCGGAACTCTTAAAGCTCTACTAGTCTTTGACCCCTGTTTTCATAACACAACTGTGCCAGCCTTCCGAACATATGAGCATTTGTTCCAATCAACAAAGGGACACCATCATACAGTCCAGTGGGGGGACACACTAAGGCTAGGGTCTCTACTTGTTCGCCCACCCAGCCACGGAGGTGGGAAAGACAGCCAAATTCGGATATACCGGAATAGGGTAGGCCTTCTCACTTAACCCCATACATGCAGTCTTCTAATGGTTGTAAGTGCAGTCTGACAAATGCTTCTGATACCAATCCTGGAACATAATTGTCACTTGGGAGCCACTGTCTAATACAGCTCTTGTAGACACTCCATTCACCTTTACAGTGGTCTCCATGGAGGGACCCACTATTCTGGACCAGTCTGGAGAGAGGTGAGTGGGGGCCTGGGCAACTGACCTTGCCACAAAAGGACGTGAATTAGCATTTTGGTGCCCTCACTGATCATGACGTCGGCACCTCTTAACCACTGATTTCTTCTCCGAAGCTCTCCTTGTAGCCTATATGCAACTTTGTCAGTGTCTTTTTGGGACTGGCATTCCCTTTTCATGTGCCCATCTTTCCCACAATTATAGCAAAACATACTTTCTGGAGTTTGAGCTGGCGAGGCGCCACACTGGGAGCCAGGGGGTATCATTAACTGGAAACCCGGTGCCATCTCTGTCTGCGGCGCAGGAGGCATTTGGAGCATCTCGTCAGTTTCTCCACTTCCATGGTCAAGGAATTGAGTTTGGAGCTGTTATCAGCAGGAGATACATGGGTAGGTACCCACCCCCCCATAGCAGATGCTGATCGGATATAGGTCAGGGCCCGTGCTTGCAGGCGTAGCCTTCATAAAGGGACTGTTTTTGAATTCGGATCTCTCTCAACAGTTCGCCCATTGTGGCATATCTTTTCCTTGTCAGAGCACTCATTGACTGTCAACCTCTGCCCCTGAACTTCACTTGATGGGTCACCTCAGTCACTCGGGTTGTAGCCACAGCTGTTGGTGCAGGTACCTCGAGGTCCCTCTTCTCAACTCCTCAATTTCTCTCATTAACTCATCATAGGGGTGGGGATTCAGTCGATTTGCCAGGCGTAATGAAGCAACAGCAGTTCTGAGAGGGGGCAGACTTAAGGATTCTGTCCAGTCTGGTTCGGTCCATTTCAGTCGCTGGCAAACTACCCTTTCTGAGCATTCTTGCAACAATTTTCCAGCCGAGAGACATACACAGACAACAACTCCCCTTGGTACTGTTGTGCATTTCTTACTCTCCACCATAGGTCCTCATCAGAATCTGGGCTCCCATACATTCTCCAAGGCCTCAAGATAGGCCTGTGCAGTCGCTTCAGGGTTACTGGCCCGTTTAGCACGGATGGTAGCCATGGCAGGACCTCGGAGGCTCTCACTAACCCTCTTTCGCTTTTCGCCTTCCGAGCATTGCCATTCTAGCACTTGGGGGGCAACATAGTCTATCCAGGTCTCCCAGTCATCCTCCCTTGGAGGGTGGGAGGTGCCAGAGAAGATCTCAACCTTCGGGTAAGAGTCGTGACTAATGGCAGGTGTGGAAATAGGAGTCTGCATTGGTTCAGCCACCATTACGGGCACTGGAGCAGGAGAGGTGTTGGGGAGGAACACCCTAGGTGGCAAGAATAGTTTCTTCAAGTCCTCCACAGTTTTCCCTCTCAGCAACCATTCAGCAAATTTCTCCTCAAAAGTTTCAGATAGTGGTGGGGCTGATTCTCCAGGTCTTTACTGTCCTTAGTTATCACTCCAAGCAGTGAGGGCTCCTCTGGGGTAATGGTCTGTGGCACTTTGGAGCTATCTATGGGATCCTTAAACTCTACTAGGGCCAGGAAAGTGGGTGAGCAGATTAGCATGCCGACCCACCACCACAGGGTTTGTAAACCTTCCACCTTGGAAAGTACCCTGCACAGTGTCCATATTGATACCCAGGGGATGTCCAGGATAAGCATAGCATTTGGGAATCGATCTCCTCCCCAGTACCACCTCCACCAGCGGTTGCACAGCCACTTCTGTCCGGTACCATTTTTTCTTAACAGTGGTTCGTAAATATGGCCACTAGAGGACACACAATCCAGCGGTGCCTCCAAGATGTAACCCTAGATGGCGCTATCCCAGGGCTACTACCCCTGCCTGATTTGCCACTAACAGGTTGAGGGGCCTGGATCCAATGGCGGTGCCTCCACCCAGAGGTCAGGGTTTGCAATAGTTAAACTAACTTGGTCACAGCCCTCTGGGACACTGCAACCCCTTTCTTCCCACTAGTGGCCCGCAATATATCAGAATTACCTTCACAGTATACACTTACCCCCAGGTCTGGTTCCGGCACTGGGACCTCCTGTGAAATGAGATACAGTGCAACAATCACAGTACAGTACTTTAACATAGACAAATACTCCTCAGGCAGTATAACTTTGCTGAAACAAGCAGCTCTGATTTATTTGGGGGATATAACAAGGACAGGGGAAATCAGGTTAATTAGCTTATCACTCTAATAATCTCACCTATGGCTCTGTGCAGGCCTATCCCTATCAGTTACTGTCCTGGGTACCCAAGCCCTAGTGGCTAGTCCAAACCGTGGCAGCTGGTAGGGGCCTCTTTCACCACGGAGAAAAGGAGAATTAAACAGTCAGCAGTACAGTAATTCCATTTGGATTTAATGTGGCAATTCAACAGGGAGCGACCCTGAATTAGTACTCCGACCTCCAAATAAGATAGGGTCCTTCAACGTCAAGTGGGCTCACTTGAGGTACACAAACCTCTTCACACATCCATATAAAGAAAGCACTATACCAGGCAGGCTGCATCTGTATCCCAACTGCAATTACTGCACAATACCGGGAGAACACACAGCAGATTCAGTTCCTGACAGGACTGAGTGCAATTTTCAGCAATTCCTCCAGTCTTCTACAGGGTGCCTGGTTCTACTCTTCAGAGATCCTTTGATTTCTTTCACAGGGACTGTTTCAGTCCTAACAAGCTGTTACAAGCTGCAGACCGGAACTCTGGGCCTTACACACGTTTTGACTAAAACTGCACACTGAAAAAGCCAGGGCTCCTTCCTCTTCACTGCCAAAGCTCAACTGAAACTCCAACCGACAAAACCGAGCACTTCCTTTGAGTTCTTCCCAGTTCTTGACTGGATTGGCTGTCACTACAATAGACTGCTGCTGTTGGTCCAAAAAGGCACTGAAGTCTAAACTACATCTCCCAAGTCACTGCCCATACAATCCTCTTGTGGCTGGCTCAGATTATGAGTCCAAGTTCTGATTGGTCCAAGGCACCATTTTAGAGCTAGCTTACCCACTGATTGGTCCAGTTCAGCAGTTCAAAACTAGAATGGGAACTAGCAGACACAGTTCTGACTGCAAAGAAAGCAGGTTAGACAAACTGTAATTTCATTATTACTCTAAATAATTTCTGGCAAACAGTTACATCTTTCAGATAGGTTCCTTTGCACTCCTAGTGACTACAAAATGAAGTGAATTGGCAGCAGCTCGAGTGGTACTCAGAAGCACACAGTCCCCATACAAACTAATTATGTCTGCAAGCAGACAGCTCTTAAGAGACAGTACCAGAGGTTCTAAAAACACTCACTGATAAATGGCTTAAATGCCAAACACCATTCAGGCTTGGAGCATTCAAGCAAGCTCCTGGAAGTCTTTTGGGAACCCCATTTGCAGGGGGTTACACCCTTCCTGGCCTGGGAAAGCTTGCGTCCGCTCAAGCAAGTACCCCATAAGTTTCAACTGCAACCATATACATTTGCATTAGGCTCGCACATGTAATCATCAGTCAATATATCATTTTACCAAGAACACATTTCTGAAACATTGCATACGCTCCTCTTTACACAGTATTACATACACATTGTACCATAACTCAAGTTATTACCTCTTGTACATGAAACCTGAAGAGAGGGGGCCTTCCTATCAGTTACCTTGGGGCTGGATGGGGCAAGGCACCATACTAGAGGGCAACACAAGTAACTTGGAGTTAGCACTGATGCTCAGTTTGGGCAATGAGCTCAGGGACACATACACTCCTTTATGGACAACATTGAGAGGCAAGTCCACAGGCCTCCCAAGTGAATCATAACTGATGTGCACCACAGGCTTTACAGCTCGACCAGTCTTTCTAGGGGAACTGTTATAGTTCTCTGCACTCTGAGCTCATTTTCAGCATTGTCCTCACTTGCTCGGGAGTCTCCATGGGGTAGAGAGGCTAGAACTTGGGGCACTTTCAGCTCAGGAGTTACAGTTTCTGAGTCCACAACATTTGGCTCGCATGGAGAGCTTTCGGACACTGGCAGTGGACTGTCAGGGCACTCAAAATACTCTTCTTGTTCAGATTGTATCACCAGTCTGCCCCAATCTATCATTTTCCTCCCTGAAAGCTCAAACAGTTCAACCATGCACAATGATTCTATTTCATCTGATCTGATGCTTTGCACTTCACTTTCTGGGAGCATTGGCTCCAGGGATGAAGCTGGGGGCTTAGACAGTCCAGAAGGCCAGCTTCATCTCAGTATTGACTAGGGATTGCCCGAAACAATTGACTCAGTTCGTAAGAAGGATAGTATTCAAAGTCACTCTCACTTTCTTCCGATATGGACTGACAGTCATGCTCAACTGGGACTTGTGGAGGGAACACTTTAACTTTGCTTCTGTAGGTGCAGACTTTCTTGATCTTTTCTTAGCAGCAGCTCTAGTCACTGGTCCAGAGGGGCATCTTCTAGGGCTCAGAGTCGATTAAGATTTGTCAATGGGCAGTAAATGATTTCTATGCATTGTTTTTACATCTTTTGAATTATTCTCAGGCCTTACTTTGTACACTGGCAGATCATCTAGTTTGCCCACTACAATGTGAGGAGATGGTGCCATCTGTCAGCAATCTTGTGCTTGCCATGCAGTCCCAGATTTCTTAGCAATACCCGATCTCCTCCTGGAGTTCTCTGTGCTTTCACCTTTTTATCATACCTTCTTTGTTGGCCTACTTTTAGGCAGCCATGGTTTGAGCCAGTTGGTACGCATGAGTTAGCTGGGCCTTTAACTTTGCATACTGTAAATAGTTGTCAGCTTGAACCCCATCAGAGAGACCCCAAAACACACATCTACTGTAGTCGAGCTTCTCTTCCAAACATCAGGCGGTAGGGGAGAATCCAGTGGCATCACTTTTGGTGCAGTTATAAGCATGTACCAGGGTGCTAATTTGTTGGCTCCATCTAGGCTTGTCCTTTGGGTGCAGGGTGCCTAGCATATCTAGCAAATCGCGGTTGAAGCGTTCAGGCTGTGGGTCCCCTGGGGTGGTAAGGAGTGGTTCTGGACTTTCGACTCCCCACAGAGAAAGCATCTCTTTGATCAGGCGACTCTCAAAGTCTCTCCCTTGATCAGAATGGATTCTTTGTGGAGCCCCATAGTGAACAAAAGTTTTCTACAAGTACTTTGCCACAGTGGATGCTTTCTGGTCTTTGGTGGGAAAGCTTGGGCATATCTCGTGAAATGGTCAGTGACCACCAGCACATTACTGATATTTCTTTGATCTGACTCCAAACTCAGAAAATCAATACAGACCAGCTCCATGGGTGCACTGGTGGTGATGTTAACAAGGGGGGCAGCCCTCTGGGGCAAAGCTTTCCTCTGTAAGCAGCGACTACAAGTTCGAATGTGTTGCTCCACATCAGCCCCCATCTTAGGCCAATAGAATCTGGATCTCACCAAGTCAAGTGTTCTGTCTATACCAAGGTGCCCCATGTGGTTGTGCAAGGACCTCAGCACTGAGTCTCGAAAGGCAGTGGGCAGCACTAGTTGTTGTTTGTCTACTTGTCCCCCTCTGTCTGCTGTTTCTCTGTATAACAGTTTATTGATCAGTTTCAACTTAGGACCTTCTTTGTATGACAGTGCAGTTCTCAAATCAGTGGGCGTAATTTGGACACATCTTTTCCTGCATAGAGGCTTCTAAAGCTGCTTTGATCATGGGATCGCGGATTGAGCCGCCAAGTACTGTCATTGTCCAGCTGAGCAGTGCACCAATGTCTATTGCAGAAAAAGTGGCATAAGCAGCAGGTATGCAATTCTCAGAGGCTCCCAAGCAATCCACCATGCAGTCCACTAGCGTCCGTGGACATTTGTTCCTCCCTGTCAAACTTCCGGCAGAGTGCCCGAATGTCAGGTTCTGCCAATCGGACCCAATCATTCTGGGAACAGGCCTCGGAGAGAGCATCAGCATCTATGTGGTTCAGACCTGCTCGGTATTCAGAGCATAGTCATATGTAGATAATGCAGAAAGCCACTTATGGCCAGTGGCATCCAACTTAGCTGAGGTCTGCACATAGGTCAAAGGATTATTGTCAGTTTTACTAGTATTTTGCCCCATACAAGTACTCATGGAATTGGTCAACAATAGCCCACTTCAAAGCTAGGAACTCTAACTTATGTACAGGATAGTTCTTTTCGGATGGGGTCAGGCTTCTACTGGCAAAGGCCACTGGTCTCAGGCCATTCTCGTGCTTTTGGACAACACAGCCCCCAACCCTTGCAAGCTAGCATCAGTGTGCAGGGACGTAGGTTTTCTTGGATCGGCATGGCCAGCACTGGAGCATGGGTAAGTTGATATATGATCTCATGAAAAGCAGTCTCACAATCAGGAGTCCAGCGGGCCCCAAATACTTCACTGGATGAAAATACACTCTTTCAGTCTTGAGGGACGCTGACTTTTGGTATTTTTGTGGGTTGGGGATACCCTTGAGTAGGTTAAGTAAAGGCTGATCACGCTTGAATAGTCCTTGATGAAGCGCCGATAATAACCACAGAATCCCAGGAATCTTTGCAGTTCTTTAGATTTTTGGGCTGTGGCAGGTGGTCAAGGCCTCAACTTTACTTGGGTCGGTCTTATTCCTCGGTGGATACTATGTGTCCCACATACTTTACTGATGTTTGAAAGAATTGACACTTATCAATGGACAGTTTAAGGCCAAAGTCCTCCAGTCGGTCCAATACCTTAAATAATCTGCTCTCATGTTCCTTCAGTGAGCTGCCAAACACAATAACATCATCTAGGTATACCAGGCACTCTAGTAAGTTCATGTCCCCACTGCACACTCCATCAATCGTTGAAAGTGGCTGGGGCACCTGAAAATCCCTTGAGGCATCCTCATGAATTCATAGAAGCCAGCGGACAGATAAAGGCCGTCTTCTTCACGGTCCTCTGGGGCCATCGGGATCTGGTAGTACCCACTGCGGAGATCCAGCACAGAGAACCACTTGCTCCGTTTAGGCAGTCCAAAGCATCCTGAATGCGGGGCATTGTGTACTGATCAGGGATAGTCCGCCGTTTAAGGTGCGATAATCACACACATCCTTACTGTTCCATTCTTTTCCTCACTACCAATGGGGAAGCATAAGGCTTCTGGATTCTTGTATTACACCAGCAGCTAACATCTCTTGCAGATGCCGCCTCACATCATCTATGTCAGCAGGTGCCAGGCGTCGAGACCTCTCACGAAATGGTCTTCTTCGTCATGCAGCCGGATATTGTGCTCAGCTCCTTGCACGATCCTACATCCCATTCCTTTAAAGAAAACACCTGGTCTCTGGGCAAGCTTCTCACTGATCCTCACTTTCCATTCAGCTGGCAGTGGGAGTCGCCGAAATCAAACAAGTCAGGCGTTACTCTGTCATTCTTCCTTGAACTCTTGCTGCTGGGTAGCACTGCAGTGTCTGCACAATGCACATTAGCCAGGATGCAACCTCTGTTTACTCGAATGTCTCTTTCAGACACATTATGAACTTGGACCATTACCCTTCTGGCATAAGCATGGGCTCTAGTGGGCAAAATACTAGGCTTGACCAGCAGTCCCTCTGGCAATTTTCCATCACCTGGTGCATCCAACATTAATATTTTATTCTTAACATCCTTTCTGATACGGACCTCTCCTGTAAGGTACACTGGGCATTTGGCGCCAGGATCAGAGACTCAGGATCCTTCTTCCATACAATTCGACCGGTTCCTCTGGTTCTGTTTTTCAGCATCTCTCTGTGCCTCATAGGCCTTCTTAATTAAAGCCGAACTCTTAAAGCTCTACTAGTCTTTGACCCCTGTTTTCATAACACAACTGTGCCAGCCTTCCGAACATATGAGCATTTGTTCCAATCAACAAAGGACACCATCATACAGTCCAGTGGGGGACACACTAAGGCTAGGGTCTCTACTTGTTCGGCCACTCCAGCCACGGAGGTGGGGAAAGACAGCAAATTCGGATATACCCGGAATAGGGTAGGCCTTCTCACTTAACCCCCATACATGCAGTCCTTCTAATGGTTGTAAGGGTACGTCTGACAAATGCTTCGATACCAATCCTGGAACATAATTGTCACTTGGGAGCCACTGTCTAATACAGCTCTTGTAGACACTCCATTCACCTTTACAGTGGTCTCCATGGAGGGACCCACTATTCTGGACCAGTCTGAGAGGCGGTAGTGGGGCCTGGGCAACTGACCTTGCCACAAAAGGACGTGAATTAGCATTTTGGTGCCCTCACTGGATCATGTCGCACCTCTTAACCACTGATTTCTTCTCCAAGCTCTCCTTGTAGCCTATATGCAACTTTGTCAGTGTCTTTTGGGACTGGCATTCCTTTCATGTGCCCATCTTTCCACAATTATAGCAAAACATACTTTCTGGAGTTTGAGCTGGCCGAGGCGCCACACTGGGAGCCAGGGCGGGGTATTACTAACTGGAAACCCGGTGCCATCTCTGTCTGCGGCGTGATAAGCATTTGGAGACATCTCGTCAGTTTCTCCACTTCCATGGTCAAGGAATTGAGTTTGGAGCTGTTATCAGCAGGAGATACATGGGTGGTACCCCACCCCATAGCTAGATGCAGTCGGATATAGGTCAGGGGCCCGATTTGCAGGCGTATTTTCATAAAGGGACTGTTTTTTGAATTCTCGATCTCTCTCAACAGTTCGCCCCATTGTGGCATATCTTTTCCTTGTCAGAGCACTCATTGACTGTCAACCTCTGCCCTGAACTTCACTTGATGGGTCACCTCAGTCACTCGGGTTGTAGCCACAGCTGTTGGTGCAGGTACTCCCGAGGTCGCTTTTCTCAACTCCTCGAATTTCTCCATTAACTCATCATAGGAGGGTGGGGATTCCAGTCGATTTGCCAGGCGTAACTGAAGCAACAGCAGTTCTGAGAAGGGGCAGACTTAAGGATTCTGTCCAGTCTGGTTCGGTCATTTCAATCGCTGGCAAACTACCCTTTCTGAGGCATTCTTGCAACAATTTTCCAGCCGAGACATACACAGACAACAACTCCCTTGGTACTGTTGTGCATTTCTTACTCTCCACCGTGGGTCCTCATCAGAATCTGGGCTCCATACACATTCTCCAAGGCCTCAAGATAGGCCTGTGCAGTCGCTTCAGGGTTACTGGCCTGTTTAGCATGGATGGTAGCCAGGGCAGGACCTCGGAGGCTCTCACTAACCCTCTTTCGCTGGCCCGGCATTGCCATTCTAGCACTTGGGGGCAACATAGTCTGTCCAGGTCTCCCAGTCATCCTCCCTTGGGGTGGGAGGGTGCCAGAGAAGATCCTCAACCTTCGGTAAGAGTCGTGACTAATGGCAGGTGCAGAAATAGGAGTCTGCATTGGTTCAGCCACCATTACGGGCACTGGAGCAGGAGAGGGTGTTGGGGGAGGAACACCCCCAGGTGGCAAGAATAGTTTCTTCAAGTCCTCCACAGTTTTCCCCTCTCCCAGCAACCATTCAGCAAATTTCTCCTCAAAAGTTTCAGATAGTGGTGGGGGCTGATTCCCCCCCGGGTCTTTACTGTCCTTAGTTATCACTCTCCAAGCAGTGAGGGCTCCCTCTGGGGTAATGGTCTGTGGCACTTTGGAGCTATCTGGGATCCTTAAACTCTACTAGGGCCAGGAAAGTGTGGGTGAGCAGATTAGCATGCCGACCCACCACCACAGGGTTTTGTAAACCTTCCACCTTGGAAAGTACTCCTGCACAGTGTCCGTATTGATACCCAGGGGATGTCCAGGATAAGCATAGCATTTTGAGGTTGATCTCCTCCCAGTACACCACTCCACCAGCCGATTGCAGCCACTTCTGTGGGTACCCATTTTTTCTTAACAGTGGTTCGTAAATATGGCCACTAGAGGACACACAATCCCAGCAGTGCCTCCAAGATGTAACCCTAGATGGCGCTATCCCAGGGCTACTACTGCCTGATTTGCCACTAACAGGTTGAGGGGCCTGGATCCAATGGCGGTGCCTCCACCCAGAGGTCAGGGTTTGCAATAGTTAAACTAACTTGGTCACAGCCCTCTGGGACACTGCAACCCCTTTCTTCCCACTAGTGGCCCACACAATATATCAGAATTACCTTCACAGTATACACTTACCCCAGGTCTGGTTCCGCACTGGACCTCCTGTGAAATGAGATACAGTGCAACAATCACAGTACAGTACTTTAACATAGACAAATACCTCAGGCAGTATAACTTTGCTGAAACAAGCAGCTCTGATTTATTTAGGGGGATATAACAAGGACAGGGGGAAATCAGGTTAATTAGCTTATCACTCTAATAATCTACCTATGGCTCTGTGCACAGGCCTATCCCTATCAGTTACTGTCCCTGGGTACCCAAGCCCTAGTGGCTAGTCCAAACCGTGGCAGCTGGTAGGGGCCCTTTCACACAGAGAAAAGGAGAATTAAACAGTCAGCAGTACAGTAATTCCATTTGGATTTAATGTGGCAATTCAACAGGAGCTACCTGAATTAGTACTCACGACCTCCAAATAAGATAGGGTCCTTCAATGTCAGCAGGCTCACTTGAGGTACACAAACCTCTTCCACATCCATATAAAAGAAGCACTATACCAGGCAGGCTGCATCTGTATCCCAATCGCATTACTGCACAATACCGGAGAACACACAGCAGATTCAGTTCCTGACAGATCGAGTGCAATTTTCAGCAATTCCTCCAGTCTTCTACAGGGTGAGCCTGGTTTCTACTCTTCAGAGATCCTTTGATTCTTTTCACAGGACGGATTCAGTCCTAACAAGCTGCAGACCGAACTCTGGGCCTTACACGTTTTTGACTAAAACTGCACACTGAAAAGCACAGGCTCTTCCTTCTTCACTGCCAAAGCTCAACTGAAACTCCAACTGACAAAACCGAGCACTTCCTTTGAGTTCCTCCCAGTTCTTGACTGGATTGGCTGTCACTCACAATAGACTGCTGCTGTTGGTCCAAAAGGCACTGAAGTCTAAACTACATCTCCCAGAGTCACTGCCCATACAATCCTCTTGTGGCTGGCTCAGATTATGAGTCCAAGTTCTGATTCGTCCAAGGCACCATTTTAGAGCTAGCTTACCCTACACTGATTGGTCCAGTTCAGCAGTTCAAAACTAGAATGGGGAACTAGCAGACACAGTTCTGACTGCAAAGAAAGCAGGTTAGACAAACTGTAATTTCATTATTACTCTAAATAATTTCTGGCAAACAGTTACATCTTTCAGATAGGTTCCTTTGCACTCCTAGTGACTACAAAAATGAAGTGAATTGGCAGCAGCTCGAGTGGTACTCAGAGAAGCACACAGTCCCCCATACAAACTAATTATGTCTGCAAGCAGACAGCTCTTAAAGAGACAGTACCAGAGGTTCTAAAAACACTCACTGATAAATGGCTTAAATGCCAAACACCATTCAGGCTTGGAGCATTCAAGCAAGCTCCTGGAAGTCTTTTGGGAACCCCCATTTGCAGGGGGTTACATATTGATTTGCCAACTGCTGAACTTGCGGTCTTTTGGGGAGTGCTTTAGTGGTCCTGGCCCCTCGTTCTACTAAATGGGGTCAGTTGACCTCGGGGAGGTGGCCGAGGAGCTGTGGATGCACCAAAAATAAAAAGTTTTTAAACCGGGTACATAGCGAGGGATCATGATAATTCAGAGGCCCTCATGAATATTAATGAGGTGTTGCTGCTGCCTAGGGAATCGCTCGCAGCAGCAACAGGGAAGCTGGGGAAATAGTATTCAGGAGTGGGTTTGTTTGGCTGGCACTGATGGGGTTACGTGCCTGTGGGCTATTATAAAATCAAAGCATTTACCTTGGCTATATCAGACAGTTGAAGTTGGGGAACTGTGTTGGACTGCAGGGAACTGACTTGGGGGCTGACATTTTGTTGAAGCTTTAACCCCTGGCAGCAGCCAGTCAAGTGCCTAGGTGCCTAAAATTGTGACAGAGGGACTCCTAGGAAAAGGAGGGGATTAATTCAGGTGCCTAAACCATGCCCCAATAAGCCCTCAGTAAATATTGATCTCTATGGTTATGGGCAATTGATAGGCTCAATCAACCAATCAGAACCTTGGATTCTTGAGTAAATCTCAGTGGACTTTCTGGGTTTAGTCAGTCTGTTACTAGGTTCTAGACAAGTCAAAGGTCTCTTGAGTGAGTGGATCTGGACTGGAGAGGCCTTTCTCTGGTCTGTGGTGGAGATTGATATTTCAGAGAAGGATCAACAGGGGAAAGGGAGAGAGAGACTGAACTGACACCTTGATTCCCCAGGTATTGTGAGCAGTTTGTCTATACTGGAGAGGATAATTGCTGCAGAAATCCTGCACTGGTGGACTGAACTGTGCTGATAGGACTGCACTGTTTTATGTGAGAGTGCCACAGTTGCTTCTGAGGATTTGTTTTTCTGTGTGGGACTGGAATTACACTTCTAAAGAGGCAAAGTGTCTCTGGTATCGGGGTGCTTGCCAGATGCTGCGCTTTTCCTGAGTGAACTGGTTGAAGTGGCTGAGAGCTGTGTCCCAGGCACAGCTAAAGAAAAGGTTGTGAACATTCTCTGTCTGGAAAGTGGACTGGTGTGTAGGGGCTGCTGTGATTGAACACCCCCCATTGTTTGCACCTGTGCTTTGTGTGATCTAGGGCCACTGGACTTGGTTTGAACAACTGCCTATGATATCTGTGGATTTCAAACCCAGTGCAGGTAGGGACTGCAGAGAACCCCCACTGTTTGGGAGTTCTGACCCAGAGCCAGGGAGGGAACTAGCTAGCCCTTTCCAAGTGGGACCCACTATCTCGGGAGGTCACCAGTGCTTGCTGGGGTGCTAGGGCACCTACGACCCTTGTGGGGACCTGGGCTATGGAGCCACTCCTGGGTCTGGGCCTGGTGTGGTCCTGCCACAGAGCTCTGCAACAGGCTAGATGCAGCTGAAGGTGACAAGCGGCCAGACCTCCAATCAAGGGGACAAGCTGCAAGATCCTCGAGCAAGATTTTGTCTGCCATTACTGCATGGAGCTCTGTGATCCACGATATCTGGAGGCAACTATCTCAAGCGTGGTTGAGTCCTGCAAAACCAAAAGTACCTGGGACCTGGCTCCCAGAAATCAAGCAAGGGTGTGTAACAGGGATTTTACTGTTTCCTCAAATAATAATTCTCCTTTATTAGGGCCCCAACAGCTGGCCAGCCCACAGCAGTGACCAGGCCTGCACCTTGTGGGTACCACTAAGGACTGTCAGGGAGACACTGGTACCATGGGGAAGGGCCTTTGGGGGTGTCTTTGGCCTATGGGCCCACGTGGTTGTTGTTCCTTGTTCTCACTAACCATATTTCTCTTCACAGCTATCCTTTCTCCCAGTATCCCTTCCCTAGCCTTTACCCCCAGTAAAGCTGTGATTTACTGTTTGAAATTGTGTGTGCTGGGATTCCTTGAATCTGTCAGATCATTACTGCTCATGGTTTATGGTGTTACTGAACTGTTGGGCTTCCAGTGTGTGGGGTGGCTGGTAGGGGAGGTGGGTAGGTACAGCATCCCAGGGGCCTGTGCCAGCCAGTCACCTGACCCACTTCTAATTCTCTCTAGGTGACGGCACAACGCTACTGTTATTATCTTTGGGATAGAACCCCTGATCACCACCGTAACAGGACCCATGCCCCTTAACCTGTTAGAGGGCCAACAGGTAGGAGTAGTAGCCCAGTGGCACACGGCACCTGGGCTACATAAGGTTAGGAAATTAAAAGTTAGAGTGCAAAGTCCTTGGAACCTTGGCAAATCTATACTGTGGTGTTGGCATTACCATACCATCAACACACAGTAAATAATTGCTGTGCCATTTACTTTATCTGACAAGACAGTGCAGATATTAGGGTAATGCCAGCACTACACTGCATGATTGTTCAAATCCCGAGGAACACAGCACCACAGATTTTACTTCGGTTTCATGGACTTTGTACCCTAATTTTTCACTTCCTTACCTTGTACACTCTGTGCTTCAACCCTAACAGATGCATTGACTTTTTTTGTTTTTTTGGCAGTTTATTTCCTTGCGTTATGAAAATACATATGTAACCGACCCTTCAGCTTTCACCTTTTTTACACCCCATGATGAACGCTGCACAGTGCTTATCACGAGCCATACCTCTAGCTTGCTTTGTGATTGGTCCTTTGGGCCACTCACAGAGCATCCAGCTGCATGCCCACAGACATGCCACACAAAGCCAGCTGCAGTAGATTTGCTCTCATTTTATTTATTTATTTAAAAGTGGTGATTGGGAAAGGCACACTGAGCCAAGGCTCGTTTCCAGGTGCGACCCGGGTACAAGGTACATACAGGAGTTAACAAAAGTTTCAAAACAAATAATACAGTGGGAGTTTGCAAGAGATTAAATGCTTTAGGTACAAATGGATACAGGTAAATCACTTTATCCAAATTGGCATGAATACAATGCTTGACAAACAGTTTTTAAGACTTTAGTGTCATAAAAGTGCGGTTGTATGTCACAAAACTGCTTTTGTAAATCGCAAATACAGGCTCTCATCGGATGATGGTAGTTTCCCTGATACACTGTATAGTACCCAGAGCTCAGAACACCTTTATTAATTTTCTTGCGGATTTTCACTTTTTTTCTCCAATCAAACCAGTTTTATAATAACAATAATATACTCCAGAGATGTGGTAGATCATGGGATATAATCACACTTTGGGCATGTTGCGCGTTTCAGCCGCCTGAGATGTAAGTATGTGTAAGCAATAAGACACAACACAGTGTTTAATTATGGCCGATAATCCCACAGCTCCGGGACGTGTAATTATGGCCAGTAGTGGCACTTCACTGGTGTAGGAACAGGGTGCACAACACACACAAGTTGGGCAGTTATTGGCTTTAACTGAACACCCTTATGTGTCTTATTGCTTCATATTATGATGGGTAGTTGGCGGGTTTTTGATTTCAGTTAGCAGATGGATTACTCCTTTATCAAACCTGTTTTTTTTTTTTTCGTTAAGCAAGCTAAATGTTTTTGGTGAGAAAGCCGAGTGGAGAATATGTTTCCATCATTTCCTCTGCATGAAGTTACAATAGTACCTGCAGGAAAGGCGTTACTGTTTGAATGTCAGGAAGCAGTTTGTTGTCTAAACTACAACATTTCTTCACATGCCACTCATATTTGTACATTCTTTGGGTATTTGTTTCCCCATGAACAATAAAATGTTACATTGTGTTAGCGGCTTTCAAATAAGCATCAGCGTCTTGTCAGAAATATGACCCTTCTGTGAATCAGTACTGAATGCTTTCATTTTGCAGTCCACTATCTTGCCACCTTTACCGGAGGCAGCACCCAGTTGTCCTGCCCATCTTCCATTCTATGGTACCGAATTTCAGGGTTTGTTTCTCAACATTTTGGGGGCGGTCCCCTTTCTCTTTTTTTAAACTTGTATTTATTGCATTTCCAAATAAAACTATACAACATTCTGTACCAGTAGTACATTCAGCCCCAGCAAAAATTTTTGATCTCCACATATATCAAAACAATGCATGTCAAAAGCAAATAGTATGTCACAAAAACAAATTAAATGTTGCCACAGATTCTGTGAGCTGCAGATTGGTAATCTCTGTTGCAGCTTTGAAAAAAGCCCCTGTCAAAAAAAGCAGCCATCCATGGAAGGTTTGCTAATCATCACTTTGAGTTCTGCCCTTAATAAATTATGTAGGCATTCGAGGGACAGCAAGTGGTACATTAGCTTCTGTGGTACTACACCCCTTCCACAAATGTATTTTATCATTCCTCTGTTTGTAGTGTCTGCAGCTGGACTGTGCTCCATTGAGATTATATAATTTATGGTCATGCATACCATACCCAGTCCTCCCCACTCTGTTTTGGACCAGGAGTCCTCCAAATTTTCGAGTCCTTCGCATTAGATTTAGGTATGTAATTGGCATGGACACTAAAGCCATGTGATAATTAGTTTTTATTTGGAGCTACTATGTGTATTATTGTACTTTCTTACATTTATAATTATAGTAGAGATATTGCTGGCCCACTGGACCCGGGAGTTGGAGGGCGGGGGGGGAGAAGGATCAAGTGTCCTGGGACTGCTCTCTTCTCTGGGGAGGAGGGGAAGAGTGTTCTCCACTTCCTGGACCCTGGCAGAGGCGGGGGCATCGAGGCTGATATCAATGCTTATGGGTGGGGTGGATGCTAATTGTCATTGCACATCCCGCCCCTAGGGCTCCAGCATGCATGTAAAAGCCAGCCTCGGGGCATGATGCCCAGCTCCACGCCCCATTGTCTGCCAGGGGTCCTTTCCCGTGGTCTCGACCGAGAAGTAAGCTGGGCCTTTACAGTAGTGACCATTGGGGGCCCTCCCAGCGACCCCGCCCGGGAGGGGTAAGCCTGGGCATGGGAGGGGGTGCTAGGCAGGGCACTGGGCTGACCTCTGACTGGAGGATCGGGGGTCTGGACCAAAAAAAAAAGGAAAAAAATAATTATAGTAGACATGTCAGCAGCCCTTTATCAAAATATTAGACATGTCATGGCACCTCCTTCCCAGCTACTTTTGCAGTTTCATTTTAAAAACTGGTACATACTTTAAAGATTAACCTCTGCTTAGTCATGCTCACCAGTGCTAAATCTCCCCCACAACAATGCTTCTGCAGTCAATTGAGATATCTGAATTTTTGGTCCTTTTTTTTTTTTTTTTTTTTTACTCACATAATTCACTCACTGTATATTCCCTGGCTGCTCCATGTCTTCCCGCATGTACCCACCTCCACCTCAAGGAACACACCATCTCCCTAGCCCCATGTGGTCCAACAAAGCACAGTCACAAAACGCAATTCTCTCAAACAGCAACACTCTGATGCCAGCTGCCTCTCCTGCACACATATCAAGCTGAAGGTGGGATTCAAATGCCCCTCCATCCTGCTCACTGACAGCTGCCACCATGTTCTTCTTGTAATTCCTTAAGGCCACTCACTCCACAAGTCAGAGCACTAGAACATTCAAGTGACACACCTCTTCTATAGTAAACCCTAGCAGCCTGTGCACTAAGTGGAAGAACACAAAGCAGATCACGAAACAGTCCACACAAATTTCTGTTTTTAAAATTAAATAAATAATTTATTTTGAAAAATAACAAATCTACCATCACCTGCTAACAGTTGCCTATTGCATAAATGGAATATGCATTGGGAACAGACGTTCAATAACTTTTTTTATTTGCGTAAGTGTACACGTTTGGTAACTTCACAAGTGGCATAGCCATGAGTGATATGCCGGAAGTGAAATTGTATCACTCATGGCAATGCCACTTGTGAGGTTACCCGAGGTCTGCTTTTGTGCAGATAGAAAAGCTATCAAACTGGTCCCCATTCCATATGCCTTTTTATTCTTATTTACAGTAGAATTTGTGGCCATGAAAAGCACACTGAATTGAAGCTTGTTTTCAGGGGTGATCTGGGAGCATAGGTAGGTCAAGTAACTTGCTCAGGGTCACACAGTAGGCAGGTGGCAGCTGTGGGTTTAAGATCGAGATCTGATTTGGTCTCCAGAGTCACAGCTTGATGCTTTAACCCTATAAGCCATACTACCTCTCCAGTATAATATTCCTTCACATTTGACTGTTCTCTTATTCAAAGGAATGACTGGGATGTAATCCCATAACAGGTGTCTGACTGTGTTATCATTTACCATTTTATGTTGGGAAGATTTTGTTTTATACATGGGGGTTATATAAGCCTGATGTGATATTTTAGGTTGTATCTCTAGGATTTGAACACATTTTTTAACATAACTTGGCCATGGACAAGCCTCGTTTTGTTTAAAGCAAAAAAAAAAAAATCATTATTTATAATTTTAATTGTCTCCATTGTGCATCTTCATTATACGTTGTTATGATCAAAGCAAAGGGAAGTGGGGACTTGCTTTGAATAATTAGTATAGTGTAATAGTTTACGTGTCACCTATTTTATTGCAAATTGTTGTAGAGAGAGCTCTGCGATGACTGAAGAGAGGGACCCTGCTTCCCCTCAGTGCACTACTCAGTCCTGCTTCAGTGTGTCACTCTGTCCTACATTGTGTGGCTGACATTTGTCTGGCTGGTTCTGAAATCACTAACTGTATAAGAAAACTGTTCCCCGTCTGACTTGAAGGGGGTCATGTTGCCCCTTTATGCACGACTTGGCCCTTGCCTCTGACTCTGTCCCAGACTTCAAGCTTTTAGAATAGTAGTGTATTCATTTATTTAGTACCGTTTTACTTATTTAGTGTCCAGTCCCAGAGGCTTCCAGAGCGTTGTCGGATGATCATGATGATCATTTTATAAAAACTGTCCCTTTCGGTTTTTTTTAATACATTATTGCTTTCGGTTTGTCCGTTGCTTGACAATGCTGAGAGGAGACCTCCCAACCTTGACTGCATGGAGGAGGGTCCCCTCTGTACACTGCTTATCCCTACAGTCTGTCACTGTCTGTCATACGCTGCTGGCTCAGTCAAAATAACTGGCTGTCTCTGCCTGGTCTGCTGCCTGCCTGTTTCTGTTGTACTGCAGTATTTAAAAATACTCCCCCCTCATTGTTTTTTGTTTATTTTATTTGATTCACAGGGAATCATTTTTCTTACACACAATTACAACATACAGCAAACAGCATGGATCAGTTTCAATAAATAAAATAGTTATGGGGCACAGTAGTGCCCAATTAGGTTTTCAAATACAGTTCTGTTAAACCCCTATACTTGCACCATAATAATATGGCTGTCTCTGAATGGAATAACCTGAAAATTGGCATGCTTGTACTGGAACCCAGAATCTCTGTAGCCTGACTGTTTGGTAACAATCAGTTCAGCTGTTTAAATGTTCTGGGAGATGTAAAATACATAAAAGTATAGTTTTAAGATTTTTATTTTTTTATTTTTATTTTTTAAATATACATTTTATCTCTCTGGTGTGGCTTCATTCCTCCCCCATTGAGTCCGAGGCGCAGGAACTTTCAACCCCATGAGCCTACCTCCGCATGGCGGGTGCTGGCCAAGCCAGTCTCCACCCCTGCTTCTCCTTGGGCTATGGAGTGGAGGTTCCCAGCGTGTCCCCATGGCAGTGACTCTGGGCCAAGGTCCAAGCGACCAGGGGGTCCTGAGGCATGGAAGGTTTTTGTTGTAGTGATAAGTTTCCCCCAAGCTACGGGATGTGCAGTGATGACAAGGTGGTATGCGCTCCCGCGGACCACATATTGGCATCTGCCTGCTGCTTAACCCAAAGCTTGGCAAGCCTGGGTGCTGTCCCCGGCACACTACTAGTGGTGAGACAACATCGGCAGTGCAATTTCTCTCCCCCCCCCCACCGGAGGAGGAGAGAGGTCCTCTAGCTACTCAATCCTCCTCCACCCAGTTGGCCCTCCAGCAACCTGAGTCCACTACCAAACCCAGGTCACCGGCGTTGCAAGAGGTGGTTCTACTGCTGGTCCAGCGGACTGGCCTAAGATTTAATTTTTGTCCACCAATAGCACAAAAATGGTTGTAAGTTTAAATCTGAAATGTTCGGGTTAGTTAGAGTTTGGCCCTAGGATGATTCTTTGATAAGTGGCTTTACTGAGAACTTTGTAACTTTTACATTATCAAGAAAATCAGCCGACCCGCTGGTGCAGCATTTGGATTTCCGCTTGCGGCGTCGGTGACCTGGGTTCGGGAATGGACTCTGGTCATCTGAGGGCCAGCTGGGGGAGAAGGATTGAGCATCCCACGACTGCTCTCCTTCTCCAGGGGGAGGGTGCAGGACGCCGTCAGTGCAGGGAGACCCCTGGTGGAGGCCAGGGGCGCCACAGCATCTGACACCAGAAAGTTCCATGAGGGTGGAATGGCCAGCATAGGACAGAACTACTTGAAACATGGCAAGCACATTCTGGGTCCCATGATTCCTGTATCTTGAAAAGTTGGTAACAATAAAGTTGGTGGTTTAAAAGTTCTAGAAGATTTAAACCACATAAAAATGCTGTTTTATGTTGAACTCCTATTTTTGCACCTTAATAAGGCAGGCGTCCTTGGATGGAATGACATACAATTTGGTATAAATATTTCTAGGGCTGGTATCTCTATACCATGAAAAATTGGTAACACTCTGTGTATTAGTTTAAAAGTTCTTTAATGTTGAGAATACTTAAAAAAAACTTCTATTCTGTGGGACCGTCTGGCCTAGTGGATGGCGCTGCACACTCCCACGCTGGTGATATGGGTTGAAATGTGAGCCTGTGAAGCTGGTCCAGCAATCTCAAAGTCTGGGGAGGCACAGCCACAAAGCAGCGCTCCCAGCTGGGGACGCATGGCTTTGGTTCTGTCACTCTAGTGACCCCTGCCTTGGGCCAGTCAGTTTGCCTCACTGCAGAGGTAGGCTAGAGTGCACCAAGTCTGAAGGGGCATGGCTCGACATTGGGGAGGTGGAGTCCGGGGAAAAATTGGGAAAACCAGGCACCCTGACAGTAAGCTAAAACTCCTGCCAATTGCAAGCCCCATCCCATCGTCTGTGCCTTGGCTTCCAACATCTGGATGTGGTCACTGGGGATTAGGGGAGCAGACCTTCTTCCCCATACCCTGCCATGGGAGGGGCAAACTGTGAGGGATTGACAGAGGTCAGGTAAGTCCCAAAGATGATGGGTGATGGGACTGGGTGGGCAGGATGCCAAAGGAGGCCGTTGGGGGGGGGCAGAATAAATGATGGAAGAAAATGCTGTTCTGTTTTAAACTCTACCACGACTCACTCACCTGTTCTTTCAATTTTTAGAAAGTTTATTTTATGGCTGTATATCATGCATGTACAGTCCACAAACATTTTGGGGTACAGAGAAACCCCTTCATCAGAGTGGACAGGTCACTTCTTAGTACTGCAAAGAAATCAATCATTTTTGCAAACTATCCCCTTGGAGTTCAGTGTCCATCCAATAAATGATATGTCTCACAATAACTTTCACTATTCTTCAGTTATCGCTGGTAGCTTGGCTCTAGATTAGATTTTTTAAAAGGAGTACTGTAGTCCTAATTTTGAAAGTGAGGTGTGTAAAACCAAATTCAGGTGCATATAAATATCTGGACAGAGTGGAGTGAGAAGTACATTTTTACAAACAAGTATTTTTTTTTCTAGCTAAGAACTGATCAGGTGCCAGCAGTGCACCCGATAATAATGACAGGCAGGAGTAATTTACTCACCAGTTTTAAAATATTGAGTAAAACAAAACTGGGATGCATACGAATGCTGTAATCCTGGACAAAACTGCTCCATTTGAATTACCAGTTATGTTATGAAGCACTGTTCTATGGAGTGTGGTACATTCACAAATGTTGGATGAGTACCGGTACTCATAAAAAAAATTTCTGAAGAGAATTTCCTAAAATGAGGTGAGTAAAATAGGTCGGTACTCAGCTTATCTGGAGCCCTGTCTGGTAGTTTTTTCTCTTTTGCTGCTCACTAAACTTAGGAACATAGGGACTTCAGCAAGAGGGAGCATATGCCCAACTAGACTGTCCGCTGCTTATTTCAACGGTTGTAACCACAGATCCCTCTCTCCAAGAAATACTTATCTAATCTATGTTTGAACATTTGTAAATTGCCACTCATAACTATCGTTTCAGGTAATTTGTCCCAAATTTGTACTACCCTCTGTGTGAAACATTTTCTTGTCTTTTCCAGGTTATAGTTGCACTCTTTTTACTTGGAGGTTACAGATACAGTATACTACTTAGCTGTAACCTCCTCAAATGTCTTACTCTGTAATTGTTATACTATCTGTAATTAACTCCGGGTCGCCCCTGAAAAAGGAACCGCTTTTTGGGCTCAGTGGGCCTACCCGGTTACCAAAATTAAAACAAATCAAAATAAATAAAAATGTGCTCTCTAGTTTGTTTTCCTTGTTCTTTGAATTCAAAGAGAAAATATTCCCTTAAATTACTTCTGGCTGTTCCTGCTTAATTAGTACCCGGCTGACCAACCACGGGTGATGGCAGCCCTGTGGGGGAGGTCCGTCCTGGTGCTTAAAGGAAAGGGTAGCGTAACCTCCAGGCCACTTATTTAACTAGTGTGCACCCCCCACCATTTTTTGTATTGCTCACCCAGCTAAACTGGTGCCCTTATACTGGCATACTATTTACTTTACTAAAAGGTAGGTACTACTCTTGGTGTTAGGATGTATACCTGACTCATTTTCTAGAGGAAGAGAGGAGTGGGGGTACAGAAACAAATAACTTGAACCCTGTGTAAATAACACAACCCAGGTCCTGGGTGGAGGCTGGTAGGCATATGCTTGATCTAACCTGCTGAGGAGGCCCCAGTAAATCCATACAACCAGAAGCAATAAATTGGAATGCCCATAACCGTGACTGGGATTGTACAGTACGGCTTTATTCAACAGATGGCAAGTAAAAGCTGAAGTGGACCCCCAAGGGTTGGTCCTGGCTGGACAGGCACAAAAATCCAAGAACTCTCCTTGCATTGCAGTACAGTTCATGAACAAAACAGAAACCTCTTCTTCCCAAATTCCCAAAGTGCATTTGTGGACACCGGGCCACGCACAAGAACATCTCGCTTTCTTTCCCATGAGTGTTATTTAGTGAATCTAAGCCACACACTCAGAACTCCTTTCGAACATAGGCGCAATATGTGAAAACTTAGCCACACACCTTAACCTGCAGCATGGCCAACTGCTCAGGTAGAAATACTGGTGCCCTTTATGAACCAGGAAACCCTGCCTTGTAAGCGCTTAGATGGCGTTCCTCCCACCCTTGGCCCCAACCAACAGACTCTGCCATTCTTCAGGGTTACACCATTGAAACCTCCATTCCCCACTGAAATGCTAGAGATCCCATACTGTACTCATCACAACACTGGCGTGACACAGAGAAATTAAACTGCACTCACTGGGGTCCACAGTTTAACTTTCTTCACTCACACTGGTGAGACTAGGGGCACTACAGGTGCGATCCAGCCTTATCGATGGGCACATGCACCCCAGACTATCGACTCCCCTAAGAACATTTGTCGAGATCTAGTCTCCGTTTCAGTACTCACAGATCTTGTTCTGTCCACTGGGCATGGAACAACCAAAAAGAAACAGGAAAGGCACTCTTCTGGGTAGCCAATCCACACAGTCTATTGCAGATCCTATACTAAGGCAGCTGAAAACACCTCAGAAACATTCGGGGGATTGCCCCTTGAGTCCACAGAAAACGAGCAGAGTCTTCCACTTCACTGGGAGTAGAAATTCAGGAACACCTGCTGTAGTCTTGTCTCCACCACTTGAAATGGAAGCTGGAAATGACACTAGACTAGGGTGAGAAATCCTGGGCCCTCTGTCAGAGCCCTGTGGCAGTCCTTCTGCCACTCTCACCTCCTCACTCCACTACAGACTGAACAACATGGAGCATTCTACGCTCCCCAGAACAGCTATCCACACAGTGTGGTTGTGCTGCTGCGAGAGTTCTAAATGACCTAATGATTCCTCCCTCAGGCTAGCTGAGTAAGCAATGATGTCATTATGTAAGGAGCCCCTAATGAGCTCTCTACTAGCTGCCTGCTACCTTCCTAACAATAATACTGATAGGATTCTAGTAACCCCAGGGACTGGGTGGTTACACTAGCAAGGCGCAGTTGCAGTGTGGGAAAGTGAGGACAAGTGTGAACAGAGTCAACCAGAGTCTCCTGGAGGAGTCCTGGACCTAGGGCCAGGCATTTTAGTTGATGTTTTATTTAGGATGTATTAGTAATAGTAGTTTCAGTTTGATTGGAAGGTTGAATTAACAACCTGCAAATGAAACTAATATGGGATTGCTTAGTTTGTTGGTAATTGTTATTATTTATTTAATAAGGAGCCGGACAACCCTGGGGGACTCTGCAAATAGTTTAAAAAAGTGTACTGTGCTGTTGTCGATACTTAATACAGCACCATGTAACAAGGCACTATTGGTACATAGGAGAAATAGCTTTAGTAATGATTGGAGAAAGTATGTGAGATGGACAGTTTTTACTACAACTGGAGTTTGTTGTGGTCGGCATAGGAACAATAGTCAGGTATTGGTTTTGTTATTCTGAATCCTGAACACCAAATTCTGAATGGGTCAATTTTCTTGATAACACTGTGGGCATTTTCATCTACTATAACCAAACCTGTGGATAATCTGGGACCCCGATGTAATTCAACATCCCCTCTCTAAGACAATTTATTTATTTTATTTATTTATGTAATCCGATATTTAATAAATAAAATAAATAAATTGTCTTAGAGTGGGGATGTTGAATTAAATTGGGTGGAGGAAGTCAAATCTGATTTATTAGGAATTTATGAAACATGGTTGCACAATGGTATTTTAGATAGTGATGCACAGGTCAAGGGTCATGGTTTTGCTTGAAAGGATGGGGGCAGAAGGGGGTTTATGTTAATTATTAAAGCTATCTTAGGACCTTTTAAAATTTTATTATTGGAGAATATTGAAGGAACAGATTGCCTGCTCGTGCATATTTTGTCAATGAAAACTATAGTAGGGGTTATATACTCATCTCCAATGACACAAACAGCAATTTTTGATTTATTAGCAAGTAAGATTTTGGCAGTAACTATAAGTAAGGATATAGTTTTAATAGGGGACTTTAGCACAGACTAGACTCAGAGAAGGGGGGAAAAGCTAGGCAATAGTTTTGATATTTTTGGCCTAAAACAAGTAATCTAGGAGCCTACTAGATGTACAAAAGCTGCATGTCAGGGTTCTATATTAGACTTATTGTTTATTTCTCAGGGGATAAATGTGCAAATAGAAATTATGCTGTTAAATTTCAGTGATCATTATCCCAGTAAATGTTACCTTGAATTGACTAAACCAGAAAATCTGGGACCTACAACTTACTGGGTAACGAACATGAAAAACTTCAACTTAAACTCATTTAGACATAGTTTACAAACCATAAAGTGGGATAGAATGTAATTCCCGATTTAGCTATGGCCATCTAATATTTTACTCAAATGTTTAGTACCATATGAAAATTGCATGCTCCTAGGACACAGAAAACGTACTGTAAAAATCATTTACCATGGGTGACAGAAAAAAATTAAGATCCAGAATAAAAAACATAGTATGGAAGAAAGCTAGAAGGACAAAAAAAATGGAAGACTGGTGACTTTTCAAAAAATAGCGAAACAGGTGTCCAAACCTAATTAAAGTGGTAAAAATACAATATAAAACAAATATTGATCGGGCAAAGAGTCCAAAGAAATATTGGTATTATGTGAAGCAGTTACAAAACCCAGTGAGTTCTGGGTCATAGATAAAACTGGTTGAAAATTATATTATAGTAGATGATCAATTTAGGGTAAACCATTATTTTTCTGTGTTACCAGACCTAGGTTTGGACAGTCTGAGGGTTGTAGCTTTAGATAGTGTTATGCATTCTAAGGTAGGTACCTCAGGGTTGAAAGAGCAGTGTAGGCAATAGGACAACATTAAGGCCCCATTTAGGTTTAACAAAGTTACTATAAAAGAGGTTCTGAAAGAACTGAAGAATTTGCAGGTGAATAAGGCTAAAGGTCTAGATGGGATTGAAGCCAGATTTTTAAAGATGGGTGCAGATATTGTGGCTCCAGTTTTCACATGTTTTTTTTAATTGGGGTTTGAGTTTTTCTACCTTCCCTGATTTTTGAAAAACTGAGAAAATGTTCCCAATTTTCAAAGGGGGGAGAGGGGGGTGCTTCACTATTTTCAAACTGTAGATGCATTGCTCTATTGCCCATACTGTCTAAAACCTGGAGAAGATTGTATACAGGCAACGATATCAAAACATTGATAAATATGATTTGTTGACTGGATACCAGCATGGATTTTGGGTGGGGAGGTCCATAGACACAGCCCTTGTGGATTTTAACAATCTTGTAACCAAATCTTTGGCTGCAGGGTTGAGCACAGGGGCTGTGTTCATGGACCTTAGTAAGGCATTTGATTTGGTAAATCACTAGATCATGTTGAACAGACTGTACAAAATGGGTGCACGTGAGGAACCTCTGAAATGGTTCAGTTCGTATCTGTCTAATAGAAGGCAGTGTGTTGCCTGGAGATCTACCGTATCAGCTCCAAGGAGAGTCAGAAGAGGAGTTTTGCAGGGTTCAGTTTTGGGCCCACTACTCTTTAACATTTATGTAAATAACCTGCCAAATATATTGGGAGGTAATGAGGTCCGATTGTATGCGGATGACACCATCTTGTTGGCATCTGCTAGCAGTTGGACTGAGCTGGAGTATAAACTTCAAACTGACCTTCAGTTACTGGAAACATGGTTTACTAGGTCGGGGATTTTGCTAAATGGGGAAAAAACACCTTGCATTTATTTCTTCCCAGGGATGAATAACTTATCAAACCAAAGTCCGGTTATAAAGTTTAAAAATGGGCACAATGTCACCAACGTAAACAGTTATAGATACTTAGGTGTCCACATTGATGACAAATTGATGTTTGTTGAGCATGTAAATTTGCTGGTTGAAAAGACAAATGGAAAACTTGGTGCATTATGGAGGGTGTCCTCATGCCTGTCAGAGGAGTCTAGAGCGAAATTAGTTGAACAAATTTAATTCCAGTTGTGGAATACAGCAGTTTGTTATACAGGAACTCGACTAAATCAGTATTGAAAAAATTGACTGTATTATAAATTGGCATGATTTGCCAATCTAAGTAAAATTGGTACTCACCATTGTGATATTTACTCTGCTCTAAATTGATTAAGGACAGAGGATGAAAGAGAGTATCATTGGTTGACGTTGTGTTTTAAGTTATTGAAATCAAAAGTTGTCCATCCCTTGAGAAATTTGGTAATAACTGAACACCTCAGGGACAGAAGATATAATTGGAGGACAAATAATTGGAATCTACCTCATATACGTGTGCATAGCAAATATGGGGAAATTACACTACAGATGGGTGTTGCCATATCTTAGAACCCACTACCTAATGAAACAAAAGCTAAGCACTCCTTTAATGAATTCCAGTCTGGTTTATGGAAAATTCTGAATACAACCTGTGACTGTTACACATGATGTACGATAATATTTTATCATTGTGTTTGTTGTAATTTTAATCTGATAATTTAGTTGTTTGTTGCAGGCTTTCTGTAGGTATGAACCATAGACTTACGTGATGTTTACAGTTGTACAGCACATTTGTTGAAAATACGGATATTTCCTTCCCTAATGCTTGTTTCTGTGTAAAAATGTTAGCTATCTATCTGTCTGTCTGGCTAGCTATCTATCTTCCATCTATCTTGTATTGTCATTAATTATTGATTGGCACACAGCCATCAAATCATATCTGCGTTTCCTCATTTCTAAATGGTCTTAGTCTAGTCAGTCTCTTGTCATATGATAGACTTTCCATACCTTTGATTTTTTTTAAGTCATTAGAAACATAAATGTGTAGATATTTCTCACATTCAAAAGCCCTTGAGATTGTTCCTCCTTAGTAATATTTTGCTTTCTTATTTTTGTATCCTAAGTGCATCAAAACACACTTTTCCAGATTAAAACTTATTTTCTACTGTGCTGACCACCTAGATAGTTCATCCAACTCTGATTGAAACAATGCCACTTGTTTTTCACTAGCCACTGTATGCCCTACCTTTGCATCATCAGCAAATAGTGTAATCCATCCCCCTTTAAATGTACACATACTAGTTATATAGATATTAAATAAACTAGGTCCCAGGACAGAACCCTGAGGGACATCGTGTGTGACATATATTCTCACAGAATCCTGACCATTAAAACAATGCCACTTGTTTTTAACTACCCACTATATGCCCTACCTTTGCATCATCAGCAAATTTTGTAATCCACCCCCCCTTAGATGTACACATACTAGTTATATAGATATTAAATAAACTAGATCCCAGGACAGAACCCTGAGGGACACTGCGTGTGACATATATTCTCACAGAATCTTGACCATTTATTCTTAACAATTTGTGACTTGTTACTCAACCAGGATTTGATCCACACAATGATTTTGCTATTCAACTTGATGCCAATAAGGCTTTGAATAAGTTGGGCATGTGGCACAGTATTGAAAGCCTTGCTAAAATCTAATTATACGATATCTAATTCTAGGCTCATGCCCTCAAAAAAGTTAATCATACTGGTCAGGCATGATCTACCACTCTTAAACCCATGTTGGCTATTGTCCCATAGGTCATTAACCCTGCAGTAATCATTTCTTTTGTCTTTTAGGATGTTTTCCTTTGTCTTACCGATAACCAATGTAAGGCTCATCAGTCTATAATTCCCCTTGTCCATCCTGCTACCTTTTTGATCAATCAGAATCACTATAGCTGTTTTCCATGCCTCAGGTGTTGTACCACTCTCTAGAGATTTGTTGAACAACAGTGTTACTGGTTCTGCAAACAACGCTGCCAATACCTTTATGATTCTGGGGTGAATCATGCCCAGCCTATGTGATTTGTTAATATTCTGATTTGAGAATAATTTATAAACCTCATCCTCAGATACAATAGGTGGATTAGCTTGGTCCTGGATTTCAACCTTATTCAGGTCTAAAGCCTGAAATACTTAGCCAAAAAATCTCCAGTTCTTTAACAATCTTGATATTATTCTCTGTTAGAGAACCAGCTGTTTTACAGCTGCCTTTCTTTCTACTGACATAAGCCCAGAATTCTTTAGCATTGTTTGTTTTAGCTATTTCTCTTTATCGCTTTTTGCCCTTTTAATTAATAATTTACATGCCTTGGACTTATTTCTGTATATTGCCCAGAATTCTGCTGTACCCACAGCCTTAGCCTTCTTATAAAACTTTTGTTTGTCCCTTATCCTGGCATGTATGTCTGCATTCATCCATACTGGTATTTTGCCATTCCTGTTATATTTACAGCATAATGGTACAAGATTGTTAATTGGTCTGACTACTTTATGCGCTATAGTTTCCCTCATTTCTTTTATTTCTATGTTCCCAAAATCTGTCTTCCAGACCCACTCCTTTAGTTCCTGTTTCATGGCTTCATAATTTGCTCTTTTGTAGCATCTGTACCTTGTCTTTTCCTTGTCTACTTCAAATGAAACCGTATGGTGATCACTGTTCCCCAGTGGCTTTCTAATTTTACTGTTATTTATTTCATCAACATGATCACTCAATACCATGTCCAAGATGTTCCCTGCCCTTGTGTTTCTTTTATATGTTGAATTAAGTTTAGGTTCTTATTCTGCTTGCAAGGTTTCTGTTCTGGGTGTTACCCCATCCCCATTTTTCCGGTCTATACCTGGTAGGTTGAGATCTCCCATGAGTATGATATTATATTTGGTCATATGGTAGTCTGTTTCTTTAACAAATTCCTCATCAATGATTTCGGATTGATTGGGTGGTCTGTAACATAGGCATAAAGGAGATCTACTGGCTAATGTAATTGAGCCACTAGTGCATAGATAGCGGCTCGAGCAACCTGATTCCACCCCCCCCATGCCAATATATATATTGAAATAAAAATGCCTTTCTGCTCATAAAATTAGATTCCCCCATGGTGGAGCCAGCATTTTTTTTTACAGAAGTCCAGCCTCCCCCGCCACCCCCCGAGATTACACTGGCAAAAACCACGATATGATGACACAGTTTTGCCTCTTCCTGTCTATTGCCCTTATGTACAGAGATATAAAAATCTCTTTATTTTCTTTGCCTGGTGCTATTTTTACAAAAGGTCCCTACAGTATATGCCATGTGTGTGCCAGATACTATACAGTGTCAGTGGGAGAGTCAGGCTGCTGCTGTTGCGTGTTGTGTTTCCTTAAGTGAGCCGGGTGGCCTTAGCATATGTTGCCCTTGAGTTTGCTATATAGCCCAATTGTTGTTGTCACTGTACCTGCCACTGTATGATGCCAGCAGGGTTGTGTGGGGTGCTGCTTGCTTAATTGTCTCTAAGCTGTAGTGCTGCTATAATCAGTATTTCCAATCAAGGACCCATGCTGTATCATAATTTTAAAATCAACTTGAATGCTAGGATAAGTTATGGTCAGGAGTTCCACCTGCCTTTTTCCTCAGGTCATACATATGTCATGTTGCTGCTAAAACAAAGGAAGGAAATCTGAGTGACGGACAACTAAATTGAAATTTTTACACTTCAGATACAATCACACCTGCTATCACTAACGTTACAACTTCAGTACTACGTATAGCACTTCTCTACACAACATAAACATATAATGTACTTAAATTATAGTCATTTTGTAAGTAGAGTTAGAGAGTTGATTCCTGCCGCAACCTATGGAATTTTTTCCATGTAGAGGTGTAATATTTGCTGTTATTCAAGAAAATCCAAGAAATTCATACACCCTATGACCCTACAAGAAATAGATAATCATCAGATGATCACATGCAGTACAAGCTGTGTAGTTTATACGATCTGGTGTGGATGTGGCTTAATATATGTTGGACGCACAGTGAGAGCACTGAAAGGGCGCACACAGGAACATCATAGAGCTGTAGCAAATCATTGGATTGACAGTCCAGTTATAGCAGGGCTACAGCTTAGAGTCAGTTAAGCATAACGTACTCCAACTGGAGTAAAATTATTAATCAATTAGACCCATGGATATTTAGGGGACTAACCAATCAGCAGTGACACCTCCCCCTGACGAAGAGGCTGGCAAACCTCGAAGAGCTGGGGCTTCAATCCTGGTCTACTAGTCAGGTTATGTAGTTGCTACAAGTCATGAAGATAAATCATTGATAGCATCCATTGGTCTGAGAGTGCGTCCTTTTTTTAGAGTCGATTTGTAACAGAATTAAGTAAAGAAGCACTGGGGTTTACTGTGAGTGCTGCAAGACCCCCTTCCTTGAGTGGGATGCTGCAGCTGCACCCAAGCCAGAAAGCACACTTAGGGACACACAGAACGTAAGGCCCCAGGTGCTGTATAATGTCAGTGTGCAGAGTGGTGCTCAATTCACATCTGAACTCAGACATGAAAACTGAGAGATCCCCCTTCCATTGAGAACAAATAACAACAACAAAAAAAATGGTATCCACATGTTTGGGAGATGCATGATTTTCCATTAGAAGGTCCTCCACTAATCACTTGTGGATTGTTTAGGTGGAAGCACTTTATTTCTGAAAAGCCAGTTCAGACAGTTAAATTAGATAGGACTGAACCAAGGCAGTCCACCTTGGCATCTGGTGGTTTGGCTTAATTCACGTCTGAGTTGTGACAAGCTAAGAGACCCAGAAATTTGTAGCTTAGCATGTGGGTTATAAGTGCTGAAGGAAGGGGATTGTAGTGCTGTCACTACTGCCATCACCTCTGAGGGTTGGGAGCTGCAGTGTTGCTACTGCCATCACACCTGAGGCATGGGGCCGTAGTGCTTCTTCCATCACCTCTGAGGAATAGGGACTGCAGTGTTGCTGCTGCCATCACACCTGAGGGATGGGGGCCGTAGTGCTTCTGCCATCACCTCTGAGGGTTGGGAGCTGCAGTGTTGCTACTGCCATCACCCCTGAGGCATGGGGCCATAGTGCTTCTGCCATCACCTCTGAGGATTGGGGACTGCAGTGTTGCTGCTGCCATCATACCTAAGGGATTGAGGCCTTAGTGTTGCTGCTGTAACCCATAAGAGTTGGGGACCATTGTGCTGCTGCTGTCACCTCTGAGGGATGAGGGCCATAGTGCTGTTGCTGTCACACCTGAGGGATGAGGGCCATAGTGCTGCTGCTGTCACACCTGAGGGATGGCGGCAATATCGGTGCTGCTGCTGTCACCCCTAAGGGATGTGGGCCGTAGTGCTGCAGCTGTCATCACACCTGGGGTATGGTTGCCATAGTGCTGCTACCATCATGACTGAGGGATAGGAGATGTAATGCTGCCATCACCCCTGAGGGATGAGGACCATAGTGTTGTGTCACGCCTGAGGGTTGGGGGCTGTAGTGCTGCTGCTGCCATCACCCCTGAGGGGCCATAGTGCTGCTCCTGCTGCTGTCACTGCCACCCCTCAAGGATGGGGCTGTAGTATTGCTGCTGCTGTCACCCCTGAGAGATAGGGGCTGTAATGCTGCTGCTGCAGTCACCGCTGAGGGATGTGGCCATAATGCTGCAGTCACACCTGAGGGATGGGGCCATAGTGCTGCTGCTGCAGTCACCCCTGAGGGATGTGGCCATAGTGCTGCTGCTGCAGTCACCCCTAAGGGATGTGGCCATAATGCTGCAGCCGTCACACCTGAGGGATGGGGCCATAGTGCTGCTGTCACACCTGAGGGATGGGGCCATAGTGCTGCAGCTGCAGTCACCCCTGAGGGATGAGGCCATAGTGCTGCAGCGGCTGTCACCCCGAGTGATGGGGCCATAGTGCTGCTGCTGCAGTCACCCCTAAGGGATGTGGCCATAATGCTGCTGCTGTCACACCTGAGGGATGGGGCCATAGTGCTGCAGCTGCAGTCACCCCTGAGGGATGTGGCCATAGTGCTGCAGCTGCTGTCACCCATGAGGAATGGGGCCATAGTGCTGCTGTCACACCTGAGGGTTTTGGGTAGTAGTGTTGCTGCTGCAGTTACCCCAAGGAATGAGGACCATAGTGCTGCTGTCACCCCTGAGGAATGGGGCCATAGTGCTGCTGCTGTCACGCCTGAGGGATGGGGGCCGTAGTGCTGTTGCTGTCACACCTGAGGGATGGGGGCCATAGTGCTGCTGCTGTCACACCTGAGGGATGGGGCCATAGTGCTGCTTCTGCTGTCATCTCTGAGGGATGGGGCCATAGTGCTGCTGCTGTGACGCCTGAGGAATGAGGACCATAGTGCTGCTGCTGTCATGCCTGAGGGATGGGGGCCGTAGTGCTGTTGCTGTCCTATCTGAGGGATAGGGCCATAGTGCTGTTGCTGTCACACCTGAGGGATGGGGCCATAGTGCTGTTGCTGTCACACCTGAGGGATGGGGCCATAGTGCTGCTGCTGTCACACCTGAGGGATGGGACCATAGTGCTGCTCCTGCTGTCACCTCTAGGGGATGGGGCCATAGTGCTGCTGCTGTCACGCCTGAGGAATGAGGGCCATAGTGCTGCTGCTGTCATGCCTGAGGGATGGGGGCCGTAGTGCTGTTGCTGTCACACCTGAGGGATAGGGCCATAGTGCTGTTGCTGTCACACCTGAGGGATGGGGCCATAGTGCTGTTGCTGTCACACCTGAGGGATGGGGCCATAGTGCTGCTGCTGTCACACCTGAGGGATGGGACCATAGTGCTGCTCCTGCTGTCACCTCTAGGGGATGGGGCCATAGTGCTGCTGTCATCACATCTGAGGGTTTGGGGTCGTAATAATGCTGCTGCTGTCACACCTGAGGGATGGGGGCCATAGTGCTGCTGCTGTCATCACACCTGAGGGATGGGGGCCATAGTGCAGCTGCTGTCGTCACACCTGAGGGATTGGGGTGACAATGCTGCTGCTGCTGTCACACCTGAGGGATGGGGCCATAGTGCTGCTGCTGTCATCACACCTGAATAATGGGGACCATAGTGCTGCTGCTGTAATTATACCTGAATGTTTGGGGTGGCAGTGCTGCTGCTGCTGTCACACCTGAGGGATGGGGCCATAGTGCTGCTGCTGTCACACCTGAGGGATGAGGGCCATAGTGCTGCTGCTGTCGCACCTGAGGGATGGTGGCAATATCGGTGCTGCTGCTGTCACCCCTAAGGGATGTGGGCCGTAGTGCTGCAGCTGTCATCACACCTGGGGTATGGTTGCCATAGTGCTGCTACCATCATGACTGAGGGATAGGAGATGTAATGCTGCCATCACCCCTGAGGGATGAGGACCATAGTGTTGTGTCACGCCTGAGGGTTGGGGGCTGTAGTGCTGCTGCTGCCGCCATCACCCCTGAGGGGCCATAGTGCTGCTCCTGCTGCTGTCACTGCCACCCCTCAAGGATGGGGCTGTAGTATTGCTGCTGCTGTCACCCCTGAGAGATAGGGGCTGTAATGCTGCTGCTGCAGTCACCGCTGAGGGATGTGGCCATAATGCTGCAGTCACACCTGAGGGATGGGGCCATAGTGCTGCTGCTGCAGTCACCCCTGAGGGATGTGGCCATAGTGTTGCTGCTGCAGTCACCCCTAAGGGATGTGGCATAATGCTGCAGCCGTCACACCTGAGGGATGGGGCCATAGTGCTGCTGTCACACCTGAGGGATGGGGCCATAGTGCTGCAGCTGCAGTCACCCCTGAGGGATGAGGCCATAGTGCTGCAGCGGCTGTCACCCCAAGTGATGGGGCCATAGTGCTGCAGCTGCTGTCACCCCGAGTGATGGGGCCATAGTGCTGCAGCTGCAGTCACCCCTGAGGGATGTCACCATAGTGCTGCAGCTGCTGTCACCCCGAGTGATGGGGCCATAGTGCTGCTGCTGCAGTCACCCCTAAGGGATGTGGCCATAATGCTGCTGCTGTCACACCTGAGGGATGGGGCCATAGTGCTGCAGCTGCAGTCACCCCTGAGGGATGTGGCCATAGTGCTGCAGCTGCTGTCACCCATGAGGAATGGGGCCATAGTGCTGCTGTCACACCTGAGGGTTTTGGGTAGTAGTGTTGCTGCTGCAGTTACCCCAAGGAATGAGGACCATAGTGCTGCTGTCACCCCTGAGGAATGGGGGACATAGTGCTGCTGCTGTCACGCCTGAGGGATGGGGGCCGTAGTGCTGTTGCTGTCACAACTGAGGGATGGGGGCCATAGTGCTGCTGCTGTCACACCTGAGGGATGGGGCCATAGTGCTGCTTCTGCTGTCATCTCTGAGGGATGGGGCCATAGTGCTGCTGCTGTCACGCCTGAGGAATGAGGGCCATAGTGCTGCTGCTGTCATGCCTGAGGGATGGGGGCCGTAGTGCTGTTGCTGTCACATCTGAGGGATAGGGCCATAATGCTGTTGCTGTCACACCTGAGGGATGGGGCCATAGTGCTGTTGCTGTCACACCTGAGGGATGGGGCCATAGTGCTGCTGCTGTCACACCTGAGGGATGGGACCATAGTGCTGCTCCTGCTGTCACCTCTAGGGGATGGGGCCATAGTGCTGCTGCTGTCACGCCTGAGGAATGAGGGCCATAGTGCTGCTGCTGTCATGCCTGAGGGATGGGGGCCGTAGTGCTGTTGCTATCACACCTGAGGGATAGGGCCATAGTGCTGTTGCTGTCACACCTGAGGGATGGGGCCATAGTGCTGCTGCTGTCACACCTGAGGGATGGGACCATAGTGCTGCTCCTGCTGTCACCTCTAGGGGATGGGGCCATAGTGCTGCTGTCATCACATCTGAGGGTTTGGGGTCGTAATAATACTGCTGCTGTCACACCTGAGGGATGGGGGCCATAGTGCTGCTGCTGTCATCACACCTGAGGGATGGGGCCATAGTGCTGCTGCCGCCACACCTGAGGGATTGGGGTGCAATGCTGCTGCTGCTGTCACACCTGAGGGATGGGGCCATAGTGCTGCTGCTGTCATCACATCTGAATAATGGGGACCATAGTGCTGCTGCTGTAATCACACCTGAGTGTTTGGGGTGGCAGTGCTGCTGCTGCTGTCACACCTGAGGGATGGGGCCATAGTGCTGCTGCTGTCGTCACACCTGAGGGATTGGGGTGGCAATGCTGCTGCTGCTGTCACACCTGAGGGATGGGGCCATAGTGCTGCTGCTGTCATCACACCTGAATAATGGGGACCATAGTGCTGCTGCTGTAATTACACCTGAGTGTTTGGTGTGGCAGTGCTGCTGCTGCTATCACACCTGAGGGATGGGGCCATAGTGCTGCTGCTGTCGTCACACCTGAGGGATTGGGGTGGCAATGCTGCTGCTGCTGTCACACCTGAGGGATGGGGCCATAGTGCTGCTGCTGTCATCACACCTGAATAATGGGGACCATAGTGCTGCTGCTGTAATTACACCTGAATGTTTGGGGTGGCAGTGCTGCTGCTGCTGTCACACCTGAGGGATCGGGGTGGTAATGCTGGGGTGGTAGTTTTGCTGCTGCAGTCACCCCTGAGGGATGGGGCCATAGTGCTGCTGTTGCTGTCACACTTGAGGGTTTGGGGTGGTAATGCTGCTCCTGCTGTCACCCCTGAGCGATGGGGGCCATAGTGCTGCTGCTGTCACACCTGAGGGATGCGGGCCATAGTGCTGCTGCAGCCATCACACCTGAGGGTTTGGGGTGGTAATGCTATGCCTGCTGTCACCCCTGAGGGATGGGGCCATAGTGCTGCTGCTGTCATCATACCTGAGGGATGGGGCCATAGTGCTGCTCCTGCTGTCACCCCTGAGGGATGGGGCGATGGTGCTGCTGTTGCTGTCACACCTGAGAGTTTGGGGTGGTAATGCTGCTCCTGCTGTCACCCCTGAGGGATGGGGCCATAGTGCTGCTGCTGTCATCACACCTGAGGGATGGGGGCGATAGTGCTGCTCCTGTTGTCACCCCTGAGTGATGGGGGCTGTAGTGCTGCTGCTGCAGTCACCCCTGAGTGATGGGGGCCATAGTGCTGCTGCTGTTGTCACACCTGAGATATGGGGGCGATAGTGCTCCTACTGCAGTCACCCCTGAGGGATGGGGCCATAGTGTTGCTGCTGTCATCACACCTGAGGGATGGGGCCATAGTGCTGCTGCTGCTGTCATCACACCTGAGGGATGGGGCCATAGTGCTGTTCCTGCTGCTGTCTCTGCCATCCCTCAGGGATATGGTCTGTAGAGCTGCTGTTGTCACCCCTGAGGGATGGGGCAATGGTGTTGCTGCTGCCATCACCCTTGAGGGATGGGGGCCATAATGCTGCTCCTGCTGCTGTCACTGCCACCCCTCAAGGATGGGGCTATAGTGCTGCTGCTGTCACCCCTGAGAGATAGGGGCTGTAGTGACGAATCTAATAGATTTCTTTGACTGGGTGACCAAAGTAGTTGACCAGGGAGGGGCTGTGGACATGGCCTACCTAGATTTTATTAAGGCATTTGATACAGTCCCACACAAAAGACTGATACACAAGTTAGCCAGCCTTCGAGTGGCTCCCAAGGTGGTTGCCTGGATAAAAAATTGGCTAGACAACAGGACGCAAAGGGTAGTAGTAAACGGAGTCCACAGTGAAGAAAGGAGAGTTACTAGTGGGGTACCACAGGGTTTAGTACGGGGACCGGTCCTTTTTAATGTCTTTATAAGTGACATTGCAGAGGAACTGGAAGGAAAAGTATGTCTCTTTGCAGACGACACAAAGATCTGCAACAGGGTTGATACACAAGGTGGAGTGGAAAGGATGAGAAGGGACTTGGCAAGGTTGGAGGAATGGTCAAATGTATGGCAGCTCAGATTCAGTGCAAAGAAGTGCAAGGTAATGCACGTGGGAAACAAAAACCCAGGGGAAGAGTACACAATGGGGGGTGAGATACTGACAACAGTAAAAATGTAAAGGGACCGGAGGGTAATTATATCAGATGACCTAAAGGTGGGAAAGCAATGTGAGAAGGCAGTAAGGAAGGCTGGGGGGATACTGGGATGCATAGGGAGAGGCATCAATAGTAGAAAACGGGAAGTTGTTATCCCTCTGTACAGACAGTTGGTGAGACTCCATCTGGAGTACTGTGTGCAGTTCTGGGGACCCCATCTCTGCAAAGACATAGACAGAGTGGAGGCTGTCCAGAGGAGGGCAACCAAAATGGTGCAGGGTCTGCACCAGAAGACATACGAAAGACTAAAGGAGCTTATATGTATACTTGAGGAAAGAAGGGAGAGAGGGACATGATAGAAACTTTCAAGTACCTCAAGGGAATCAACAAAGTCCAAGAGGGTAGCATCTTTCAGAAAAAGAGATGTGCAAGAACAAGGGGGCACAATTTGAAAATAGAGGGGGGACGGCTCAGAGGTAATGTGAGGAAGTATTTTTTCATGGAGAGGGTTGTGGATGCATGGAACAGCCTCCCTGAGGAGGTCGTGGAGTCAAGAACAGTGGTTGAATTCAAGAATGCATGGGACAGACATAAGGCAGTCCTAGTAGGAGGTAGGAGGAAGTAAGCTGTTGGTTAACTAGGATCTGCAGCTTATCTGTTAGGTAGGAAAATGGACAGACTAGGTGGGCCAAGCGGTCCTTATCTGCCGTCAGATTCTATGTTTCTATGCTGCAGACACCCCTGAGTGATGGGGGCCATAGTACTGCTGCTGTCACACCTGAGGGATGGGGGCGACAGTGCTGCTGCTGCTGTCACCCCTGAGAGATAGGGGCTGTAGTGCTGCTGCTGCAGTCACCCCTGAGTGATGGAGGCCATAGTCCTGCTGCTGCTGTCACACCTGAGGGATGGGGGCAATAGTGCTCCTACTGCAGTCACCCCTGAGGGATGGGGCCATAGTGTTGCTGCTGTCATCACACCTGAGGGATGGGGGCCATAGTGCTGCTGCTGTCTCACCTGAGGGTTTGAGGTGGTAATGCTGCTCCTGCTGACACCCCTGAGGGATGGGGCCAGAGTACTGCCCCTGCTGTCACACCTGAGGGATGGGAGCCATAGTGCTGCCCCTGCTGTCACACCTGAGGGATGGGAGCCATAGTGCTGCCCCTGCTGTCACACCTGAGGGATGGAAGCCATAGTGCTGCTGCTGTCATCACACCTGAGGGATGGGGGCCATAGTGCTGCTGCTGCTGTCACCCTGAGGGATGGGGGCCATAGTGCTGCTGCTGTCGTCACACCTGAGGGATGGGGTCATAGTGCTCCTGCTGTCACCCCTGAGGGATGTGACCATAGTGCTGCTCCTGCTGTCACCCCTGAGAGATGGGGCCATAGTGCTGCTGCTGTCATCACACCTGAGGGATGGGGGCCATAGTGGTGCTGCTGCTGCTGCTGCTGCTGTCACCCCTGAGGGATTGGGGTGGTAATGCTGCTCCTGCTATCACCCCTGAGGGATGGGGCCATAGTGCTTCCCCTGCTGTCACCCCTGAGGGATGTGACCATAGTGCTGCTCCTGCTGTCACCCCTGAGAGATGGGGCCATAGTACTGCTGCTGTCATCACACCTGAGGGATGGGGGCCATAGTGCTGCTCCTGCTGTCACCCCTGAGGGATGGGGCCATAGTGCTGCTGCTGTCACCCCTGAGGGATGGGGCCATAGTGTTGCTGCTGTCATCACACCTGAGGGATGGGGGTCATAGTGCTGCTGCTGTCATCACACCTGAGGGATGGGGGTCATAGTGCTACTGCTGTCATCTCACCTGAGGGATTGGGGTGGTAATGCTCCTCCTGCTGTCACCCCTGAGGGATGGGGGCCATAGTGCTGCTGCTGCTGTCATCACACCTGAGGGTTTGAGGTGGTAATGCTGCTCCTGCTGTCACACCTGAGGGATGGGGCCATAGTGCTGCTGCTGTCATCACACCTGAGGGATGGGGGCCATATTGCTGCTGCTGTCGTCACACCTGAGGGATGGGGGCCATAGTGCTGCTGCTGTCATTACACCTGAGGGATGGGGTCATAGTGCTCCTGCTGTCACCCCTGAGGGATGTGGCCATAGTGCTGCTTCTGCTGCTGCTGTCACACCTGAGGGATTGGGTTGGTAATGCTGCTCCTGCTGTCACCCCTGAGGGATGGGGCCATAGTGCTGCTGCTGTCATCACACCTGAATGATGAGGACCATAGTGCTGTGCTTTCATTATACCTGAGGTTTGGGGGCAGTATTACTGCAGCTGCTGCTGCTGCTGCCATCACACCTGAGGGACTGGTGGCTGTAGTACTGCTGCTGCTGCCATCATGCCTGAGAGCTGGGGTCCATAGTGCTGCTACTACTGCTGCTGTCACACCTAAGGGATGGGGGCTGTAGTGCTGCTACTGCTGCTGCTGTCACCGTCACTTGTGAAGGATGGGGCCATAGTGCCGCTGATGCCATCATCTCTGAGGGATTGCGGGTTATAGTGCAGCTGCCATGACACCTGAGGGATGGGGGATCATAGTGTTTGCTGCCGTCACCCCTGAAGGGTCGGGACCTTAGTGCTGCTGCCATCGCTCCTGAGGGATGAGGACCATAGTGCTGCTCTTGCTGCTGTCTCTGCCATCCCTCAGGGATGTGGTCTGTAGAGCTGCTGCTGTCACGCTTGAGGGATGGGGCAATGGTGTTGCTGCTGCCATCACCCTTGAGGGATGGGGGCCATAATGCTGCTCCTGCTGCTGTCACTGCCACCCTTCAAGGATGGAGCTATAGTGCTGCTGCTGCTGTCACCCCTGAGAGACAGGGGATGTAGTGCTCCTGCTGCAGTCACTCCTGAGAGAAGGGGCCATTGTGTTGCTCCTGCTGCTGTGTCTGCCATCCCTCAGGGGTGTGGTCTGTAGAGCTGCTGCTGTCACCCCTGAGGATGGGCCTAGAAACTGCTTCTGCTGTTGCTGTCACGCTTCAGGATGGGGCCATAGGTGCTGCTGCTGTTATGTATGAGGGCTGATCGACTCAAGATGCCAAACATCAGGTCAGGAATACACACACACACATATACTGGCCTCCAAGATCTGCACAACCAGATCACAGAAGAATAGACATTGATAAAAGTGTGGGGGGGAGGGGGGACTGGGTGTACAACATATAAGATGCAAAAAACAGGTTGAGCTTATCACAGCCTTTATATCACAGCCTTTATTATTTTTAATAAGTACAGAGATTGGCGCACAATACTAAACAGAACACAGAACAAAATACCAGTAAAATGGATTTTGGCTTTGTAGACACTGGTGACAGCATCCGTTTTTTTCCATTCAGCAAAACAGATTTTGCCCTTTTTCAGTCACAGTGAACCAGTGTCCCTGCTAAGGATTATTAGTTTTGTTGGATATACATCACAAGGACTAAAATAAGCAAGTTTGTAGCACAATTTGCTACCCAAAGACGTCATTTGCTAATGAAGTGCAGCCTTGATTGCTAGAATGTTACTTATCAACTGATTTGCCTCCTTGCAGTAAAAGTTTCTGAATTGTAGTATTGTTTCCCCCACAAATTGTGGTAAAAAGTACAGAACTGTGTACATTTTCTCGTGCAGTTTGACACTTTTCCCCCCACCACTGCCCTTTTAGAACTGTATCTTACAAATAAAAATAAACATTTAGTAAAACCATTTGTTAAACCTGGCTGGTTGCTAATCAAAATGCTTATTGCTTAGCAAAGACAGCTAATCAAATTTCCAAAACGAATGTATGCCTTGCATCACAGTGTTCTGTTTAGAGAGGCTGCTTAAAATTAAAGCGGGTCAAGTTGTTATATAGTCTTGTTAGCTGGCTTCAAGAGACCGTTGCATACAGGAAGTTCGTGTAATACTACAGTACAAGAGGAAGCAGTAGAGACTTGAGGTTGGGATGTACCGAGATCTCACCCTTCGTAGGATTGCCAGCAGTCCTGTATTTGAAGGGACATCCTATATTCGAAGGAGAAATCACCTGTCCCATATTGAATCAATACGGTATGCCTTTTATCCTGTAATTTGGGTTGGGCCAACTATTGGACTCACTCGCCCAGTTTCCCCAGTGGCTGGGATGGGGGCACTTGACTGTCAGTGGCTGCACCAGCACCACAGTAGGCATGTGAGGATGTCGGAGACCTCATTTGCAAGCGGGAAGCCTGGGGAATCTGTCCACATGCTCGAATTCCTTGTCGTTTGCATGCAAGCACCTGGCAGAGCAAGCTGACTGAGAGAGTGCATCCGGATTAGTCCTTGGGTGTCCCATCCATGCTGTAGACCCGACCTTGATAAGTCAGTCATTGTGAAGTGCTGTGCTGTGCTGTCTTCTTGAGCTGAATTCTGCGGGCGGGGAGGAAAGTTGCTAAAAAGCCAAGTTAGGTGAATGGTGATGAATTGATCAATGACTGGCACTGGTATGTGATAGGTCAACTGTGCATGGGCCACCCACCAGCCTTGGGCCTGGGAGTCTATGTCGGGGACTGGTGACTGCAGGAGCCTGTGGGGAGTGAAGGGGAGGGCCGTGTGTGGCAGGAAGGGGCCAGTGGGGGAACTAGCATCGGAGGAGAAGAGTCCAGTAAGTAAGTCAAGCAGTTGTTATGCCTGGAGAATAAAATAACCTGAAATTGGATGGATAGCTGCAGACATGCAGTGCATAAATGATGCACAAAAATCCACGCCATCCAGCACCTGCTTCACTTCTTTGGGGGGAGGGGCAGATTGAATCCAGAGTCAGGCAGGCACGTGGTGTGCCGCTGTACTGGTCCAGAGAGGACAAGGTCTCCGGTCTATAAAAGCTCCACTGAGCAAGTAATAAGTTCAACAGTTTTGCTTGCTGTTTTGGAATTTGCTGCAGCTACATGCATGTTTTTTTTTTTTTTTTTTATGCCCCCTCTGCACTAGCATCCGAACTCTCTCCAGCTGGGACATTCGGATGGCCTGTTCCCACTTGCCTGAAGCCTCACAAGTTCCACCTCCAGGTAAGGGCTTGTCTCCCTACCACACCTTCCAGCCGCTGCCCCCCGCCGGCTCTGAGCCCCCCGGGGTGGGACCACCAACTTCTCTGGTGCTATATCTATAGACTAGTTGAGCGATCAGGAGGGGGAGGAAGTACCTGGAATGGGTGCGAGGCCCGACATTGGGTGTGGGAGCCGGCCACTGGTTCTGGCCTTTGCCTATCGGGTACCGGGGGATTTTCTTTTTTTTGTTCCTGCCCCACGGAGCTCGGTCGTGCAATGATGACCAACGTCTGCTGAGCCCCCCGGTGCCATACGGCAGCAATGCATTCCTGGCTACCCCCGACAGCGGGTAGGGCCCAAGAGCATCGCTTAGCCCTACACCCTCCCCAGGATGGGAGAGCTGTCAGTCGGATGCTCAATCCCTTCCCACCCTGCTGATCCTGGCGACCTGGGCTCATTCCCAACCCGGCGCCGGGCGCGCGCGAGGTGAGGCATCTAGCACCTCAACCCTCAGCACCAACGGGCCGTCAGCTGCTTGCACGTTGCCGCAATGGAAATGAAGTACTGTGCTGCCACTCCACCCAAGCATATATGAATGAATACAATTATAATTAAAACTCCACAGAAATGAATAATGCACTGAAATGTATAGGTATTGAAAAAGTCTGGCAGAGTTGGAGGCAAGAGCTACCCTCTGGGTTCTGTGTTCACAAGTCCCTACCACAAACTACAAAACAATACTAGTATGAGGCCTTTGGACAAGGTGCAAAATGGGATGTGGCCAAAGTCCCCCAGTGGCCAGACTGTGGGGCGCTGCCCCTTATTTTTGAAATACAATGTTGGCAACCCCACCCTTGAGGAGCCTGTATGTCTATGAGTGGGGTATTTATTATGCACAGGCACTTTATGTGTGTACTGTGGCATTTCAGCAATTACAGTAAAAGGACAGTGAAAGCTGTGTGTCCAGAATAAATCGATGTTGATTTTTTTTTTATTCAAGTGAATGGGGTTGGACACCCCAGAATGCTGGTATGATAGGCACCTTTACACACACAGATCTGTATCACAATGTGCGATACAGATCAGCTGCAACATTACCTTTTTACCACGTACAGGCGATTGGTTCTGCAAGAGAACCGAATGTTCACCTGTTCCGCATTCCCTGCCTTCCTGAGTTCGTTGAGTTCTGTTCTGTTTTACCTGGCCATGTAATAGTGCCCTTCCACTCATTTCGGTGCCAGGGCAACAGGGAATCCCGTACTCTCTTGGCTGTTTTGGAGCGGGTCTCCTGTACATGGCATAAAAAGTGTAACGTTGCAGTTGATCTGTACCGCTCAGTGCGATACAGATCACTGCATGTAAAGGCAATCCGCTCCACAGCAGTCCCAGCAGAACAAAGCACAGTCATGGAACGAGCATCCAGCGTAAAAGCGCCTAATGGTGCATAGCACCCATGCTGAATATTATAGAGATATTGCAATCTTGCTTTGAGAAAAAGCATTTTTTATTACAAGAAACATTTTTTTGTTTTAGTTTGTAGCACAGAGTAGGTAATTATTCTGCTTATTCCCTGAAAAAATAGCTTTTAAAAGAGTTTTAACAAGTGCAAGTCTTTCCTCTCTGCAGCGCATACTATGCAGCGTCATTACACACTGATGAGATTGTGGTGTGCTGCAGGGAGGGCACACTCGAGAGCTCTTCCGTCTCATCAGGGGAGCAAAAAAGGACTGCATCTTGTGAAATTAAAGATCACATGAAACTTATGATAAGTGTAAGAAATTTTTTCTTGTGTCTTAGCTAGTATTTACTATCAATTAAGAGAAAATCCATGTAACATCCTCCTCCCCACACCATGCCTTTCATGGTCAAAAATTACAAATGAATGAAATAAAATTCTGCTTGGTTTGCAAGCTCCCCCCATGTTATTCATCCTCATATGTCCATTCCATTCCTAAAAAGCTGCTTGGCTTACATTGCAATAGTCTGCTTTACTCCACCCCTGCTGTGATACCATCAGCATCAAGATGAGTTTGTTACAAAACCAGTCACCAGCTGAGTGTGCGTGCATGTAATGCTCCTTGCTTTGCGGAGCACCAGAGAATGCATGTGGCAGCACACTGTTACCTTGTGGGGGTTAGGGGAGTAAATTGCCTGATTTTCCCATGTGCAGCCTGAGAATTGCATTAGCTTGCATGGATGGCAGGTTTTGTTATTCTGGGCTGCTGGGCACTGAGATTTTTCCCAGCTTGGTGTGTTTTGAGCCTATTTGTAGGTCCTCTCTATCCCTCATCAGATACCCGCTTCACCAGTGCTCATCATGTAATGTATTTTGGGGATCCCTTTTGTGGTTTTTTTTTTTTTGTTTTTTTTTTTTGTTTAGTGTAAAGTTTCCTATTTAGTGTTTTACAATATTGTTGTAAAGAAAACAGTTTGATTTACAAGTCTACAAACACAGAACCTGTCCCTACTTATTCGTATTTGATAGAAGAATCTGCTACATTCTGGAATTGATCATTCTTTCCCTCAGGTGTTGTTTGGGCAGGACACTAGACCTGTTCTCCCTTCATTGCTTGGATATTTTGCAAGATCTGAAGCAAACACCTCTATCACGCATGCACATCGCATTGTGTGTGTGGGGGTATCACCAACATCAAACGAGTTCAGTACTTTTATATGGCCTGCATTGTGCCGTGATAACTAGGGATTCAGAATTAGGTCTGCAGGGGGCACCCAGGTAATTTTTATTTCCCTTTGGAGCAGTTATTGTTTTTAACTACTGTGTTTGCACATACAGTAAGTTTGTCGTGTGGTTTAAAGGGAGGCCTCATGGTTAATAACGCACCTCTGCAGGCTGAATAAACAGAGTAATAAATATTGTTCACAATGATACAGTCGACTTGTTTTTATGGATGAAAGTCCTGTGAGCGTTTCTTTCGAGGTGATTGTGTTGCTGGAGAGACTTGCTTGACAGCTCAGTTTGCATCTTGATATGCTGTTTAAAAGTGCGTTAAAGTACTAAAGATGCTATCTGCTTTCGATTAAAAGCTGACCGCACAATCTCTCTGCTTAGTGAAAACCTTGAACTGTTTTACTGCTTGCCTGTGGTTTTTTAAAGTGCACACATAAAAGGGAATTTTTATGTTCCCCCCAGCTTTTTATTAACTAGGTAAACAAAAGGCTTCTGAATGCCCCAGCAGATTGACAGGTCTCTTGGATACGAGAGCTTCACTGTTCCATGACCTGACAGCTTTCTTGCATGTGTTTAGACGCAGTTACTGCCACTTACTGTAGAGTTTCTTCTTGCCAGCCCTTTGAGTGTGAGAACAGTGAAGGGAAACTGAGCAGTTGCGGCACACAAAGGACTAATATGTGCTTCCAGTGCCTAGTGGTGGCTCATGCCTTACCAACAACAGGAACGGCAACAGAATGACTGCAGTCAGATCCACACTGTATTATTTTTACTTTTGGTATAATTAACAGTGTATTACTGTTCTATAAAGTCTCAAAAAGCCTCACACTGAACAGAAAACAATCTGATACATATTACAGCAACAATAAGCAGTAGAGCTCAGTGCCAATAATTAATACACTGTGGGCCTGATATTCAAAGGGCTAACACAGCAGCAACAGGCTTAGTGCAATAATAACTGCTATACATGTCTGATAGTCTTTTAGCATGTGCAGTACCATATTCAAAGGCACAGTTAGTGCAGTGTTAGTCTTTTAGTATGGGAGCCTCAACAGCAGTAAGGCATGCATGCTAATGAGGGGTGATGGCATGCATACAATGTGCACTGGTATATTCAAATGGTTTTTGGAACTGCTAGCAGGCTGCCTGCGCAGCATGAGTCAGTGCTGCCAAAACCTTACTTTTGACTCTTTCTCCATCCCTAAAACAAGCAGTCTTGGCCTCCAGTGGCATCCCGTCCCTCACTCATTCCCAATATTGGAAATAAAAGTAAGTCACAGGCTGTAATGATACTTGCCTCCATTCTCGACCCCAGTATCAGTCCCAGTATATGTAAATAATCTGGTCCCTGACTCCAGTGGTACCCCACACCCTGATCCTTGAGTCAGTCCTGGTATATTTAAATAATCCAGTCCCTGGCTGTTGTGGTACCTATTCCCTCACAATCCTGGAGTCAGTCCTGCTATATGTAAATAATCCAATCCCTGGCTGTAGTGGTACTGTCTCCCTTCCTCCTCTCTGATCGCAGAGTTTATTCTGGTATATGTACAGAAAATAATCCAATCCCTGTCTGTACTGGTACCCCCTCTTCCTCCCTCCCCGATCCCAGGGTCATTTCTGGTATATGTGCAGTAAATAATCCAATCTCTGGCTCTAGTGGTGCCCTCCTCACCCAATCCATACTATATGTAAATAATCAAATCCCTGACTCAAGTGGTAAATCTAATCCCCTGTAACACTGTCACAGGTATTCTGTGGTCTCCCCCATTTACCAAATTTCTTGGTGTCTGCTGACACCCTCAGTGTCCCTCAACCCCATCACCCTGGTCATGTTGAGAGCATCGGGTACATCCCCTTTGCTCACCTCCTTGACCAGATGCCGTCTGCCATAGTCAAGGCCAGTATCACTCTACAAGCGTGTATCCCCGTAGATGGAGGAGACAGGAGGCCGGGGGATCAGCAGACCCCTCACTTTTTTCACTGAGCAGTTAGCCGATGCACTTTGACTCCCCACAGTTCAATTAATGAAATAGGATTGATATAAACAAAATAGGCTGGTGGAAATTGCAGATGCAGCAGGCTGGATGCTTTTAAAAAATTTTGTACTCCATGTGCAGAGAGAATCCAGACAACAGAAAGTATACTTTTGAAAAAAAATGTTACATTTTGTTTTACAATAGAGTGGGTTGCACGCTGTAGTTATCTGGGCTCCATTGTGTCTTTCAAAACGTTGCTCATCTTGACCAAGTTCTGCTTCAATTTTGATAAATACATTTATGTGAATAAACAATGGATCATTATTTGTGAATTACTTGGGATTATAAAAAGTCAGGTATGTTGATTAAAGCATATTCAGAAAGGCAACTGTTTTCCCAGTGACCCAGGCTGAAGTGTTGCATTGCTTTGCCTCTTAGCCTTGACAGTTCTGCCCCCCCCCCACCATACATACATACACACACACACACACACACACACACATTTTCATATGCTCCACTGCTGTGTATCCCAGTAAGTACATACTAACATACTAAAATGCCAGCAGAATAGGCCTAATGGTCTTTCGCGTCTGCTTGTTTGGTCAGCCCCCACCCTGGGAGCTGACTTTGCTGCCCCCCTCGCCTTCTCTGGCTTCTCCCTTCCCAGTCCCAGATATTCTCTCTGCATTAGATTTTGCTTCCAGAACCCTTCCCCTGTACCTGTCCCACCCCCTCTTGAACCCCTCCACCATCTCTGCCTCCACCAGCCCCCTAGGCAGCACATTCCATGGCTCCACCACCCTCTCAGTGACGTAGCACCTCCTCCTTTCTCCCCTGAATCTCCCCCCTTCCAGCTTCCACCCATGCCCTCTAGTGGCCCCCCCCTTCCTTTGAAGCACCCTGGCTGTTCCTTCCCTATTTACCCCCTTCATGTACCTGAAGACCTCTATCATGTCCCCCTCGTCCTTTCTCTCTTCCAATGTGTACATATTTAGCTCTTCGAGCCTCTCCTCATAGGTCCTGTCCCTCAAGCCCCAAATCATTTTGGTTGCCCTCCTCTGGACCCTCTCCAGGAGTTTAATGTCCCTCTTTAAGTGTGGCCTCCAAAACTGCACGCAGTACTCGAGGTGCGGCCTGACCAAGCAGTTATACAGAGGGAGTATCCGTCCCTCCTTCTGGAGTGATCCCCTAGCGATGCATCCAGCATACTGTTGGCCTTGGCTGCTGCCCTCCTACAAGCCTCTGAGTTGTTCATCTTGACATCCACCACCACCCCAGGTCCCTCTCAGCCATCGAAACTTGTAGCATTCCCCCAGGGTGTACACTTGGCCCAGGTTTCTGGCCCCAGGTGCAATGCCTTGCATTTCCCTGCATTGAACCTCAGCTTCCACGTTCTAGACCATCTTTCCAGAGCCTCCAGGTCCCCTGTAGGGCCACTCCTCCTCCCCATCCACCACTGCCCCAGTTTTGAGTCATCCGCAAAGAGACTCATCTCACTCCTGATACCTGTCCTTATGTCAGAGACGAGGCGCTGGAACAGGAGGCCCAAGGACTGATCCCTGTGGGACCCCACTAATGACCTCCTTGGGGATGAGACTATCCTGCCAACTACAACCTCTGGGTCCGGTCCTGGAGCCAATTGCCTATCCATCTGATCATCTTGTTCCCCACCCCCATTTCTCCAAGCTTATCCAACAGGCCCTCGTGAGGAACAGAGTCAAATGCCTTGCTGAAGTCTAGAAAGAGGACGTCCACTGGTCTGCCCAGGTCGAAGGCACTCATCACCCAGTCATAGAACTCCACAAGGTTTGTCTGACACGATTTCCCCGGGACAAATCCATGCTGTCAATCGTCCAGGCACCCTGACTTTTTCAGGTCCCCCCCAGCCTCTCCTTGACAATGCCCTCCATCACCTTGCCCACCACCGATGTCAGGCTGACAGGCCTGTAGTTCCCTGCCACCTCCCTTGATCCCCCCTTGTGGATAGGCACTATATGCGCCACCTTCCAGTCCTGGGGCACCCACTCTGTTCTCAGAGAGATGGTGAAAAGCTCCGCCAGGGGTTTCGCCAGGACATCCGCAAGTTCCTTCAGCACTCTGGGATGTAATTTATCCGGCCCTGGTGCTTTCTCCATCTTAAGGGACCTGAGGGCTTTCCTCACTCACTCTGCTGTGATTTCCACTTCCACTACTTCTTCTCCTTGCTTAGCCTTTCCCCCTCCTGCCAGTGATGCCTCCCCCTCTCCCCAGACCCACCGATCGGTAAGAGTCCCCCCTTCCTCAGTATCACTGTCTTCTCCCATGTATGATGCAGCACCCCCATTTTCCTTGGTGAAAACTGAGGTGAAGTACTCATTTAGTACCTCAGCCTGCTCCCTGGGTCTTGTGCCCATCTCTCCCCTGATTTAATCCTGCTAATCTGCCCCTTCACCCTTCGTTTTTCCCCAATGTATCTAAAGAACCCCTTGTTCCCTCTCCTAATTTCCCTGGCCAGGTTCTGCTCCTTCCTTGCCTTAGCCGCCCTCACCACCCTAGTGGCTCTTCTAGCCATCAGCTCGTACTCCCCTCGATCCCTTTCACTCCTTGAGCACTTGAATTGCCTATAGGCTGCCTTCTTTCCCCGCACTCACCTCCTGGACCTCCCTGGTCCACCAGCAGGGTTTTCGGGCCCTACCACATTTTCGTCTTTCTCTTGCACAGGTGCTGGTAGCATCCTGCACCCCTCTCCTGATGATTTCCCACCTACTATCAGCATCCATGTCTGACCCAATCATATCCAAATACTCCTTCAGGATCCTTCCCATTTCCTTAAAATCCGCCCCCCTGAAGTCAGTTACCTCCGTCTTTGTGCAGCCTTCTACCCCTTCTAGGTCCAGGCAGAACCAGATCATCGCATGGTCACTCCCTGCCAACGGGTTCCTTACCTCCAGGCCCCCAATCTGGTCACTGTCTGCCAGGACCACATCCAGTACCCACGCCTCCCTGGTCGGTTCCCCCACCTGCTGAGTTAGGAACGCGTCTTGAAAGACATGCAACAACCTCTGTTCCCTGGCCACCGAGGATGTCATAGTCTCCCAGTCTGTTCCTGGCATGTTTAAGTCCCCCAACACCACCACCCTTCCCCTGCCCAGTCTGCAGTGTCTCCCAACATCTGCCACCAGACTCTCCTCCAGCTCCTCTGCCAGTGCAGGGGGTCTATACACCACTCCTATTTTTACTCTCTTGCCCCCCCTTGTTATCAAGGTGACCCAAATTGCCTCCACGGTTCCCTCCGCCTCTTCTACTCCCCCATGCCAATGCAGTTTTTGACTATCATTGCTACCCCTCCTCTCTTCCCTCCCCCCTGTCCTTCCTGAACATAGTGTAACCCTCCAGGTTCAGGTCCCAGTCGTGTCCTCCGGTGGCCCAGGTCTCAGTGACTGCTGCCACATCCACTGCTTCCTCAGTTAGCATCGCCTGGAGCTCAGGCATTTTATTGCCCAAGCTCCTGGCATTTAGCAGGACTACCTTCCACCCTTTCCCTATACTTCCATTTCCCCTGCTCATGTTCCCATGGGGATTTTGTTTTCTCCTGGTCTGCACTTTACCAGTCGACCTTTTCCCGCATTCCTCCAGCTCCCCAGTGGGGTGGAGACAGAGTCCCTCCATTATCGGCACCCCCTCAACGGCCTTTTCTCCCATCCCCCCCTTCACAAGTTTAAACCCCACTTTTCACCAATGAACCCCTCTATTTTCAACTTAAGGATTCCACTCCCCTCCAAATTGAGATGGATCCTATCTCTAGCATATAGCTCCTTATCCTCCCAGGTCTCCCCCCAATCCCCATCAACCCATACCCTCTGGCCTCACACCACTCCCTGAGCCACTGGTTTATCTCCCTAATCTTCCTTTTGTGTTCCCCACTAGCCCTTGGCACCGGCAGGATTTCTGAGAAGGAAACTGTGCATCCTATGTCATGACAGACCCTGGCAAGCTCGCTGAATCTTGCCTGTATCTCTAGCTCGCTATTTCCCTCAATGTCATTTGTACCCAGGTGGACCAGTATGTCTTGCAAGACATCTATTCAGAATCGCAAGGGCACCGACAGTCTGAGGGACAAAGATCCTATTTTCAAGCAGCCGGCAGTACTGATAAAGAGAGATAGATACAGATAATACAGTATGTAACATATAAGCAGAATTGTGTGAAAATATGCTTTCCTTTTGCACCTCCTGTGCCCACCAGCATCCTATTCCTTTGGGTCGCTAGTGCAACCCACACTACCCATCAGACTTACCCTTGAATCTCCAGCTTCTCGGAGCCCATCTTCAGCCATCTGTCCCTGGGGCTGGCTTGTCCCTGCTGGGGGCCTCCTGTTATGACTGTGAAGGAAAAAGATACCTGTAGCCTCCACTTACCAGCCAATTTGCTGGCTTGTCCCTGCCAGGGGTCTCCCTGCTGTCTAGATAGAGGAACAAACTTGAGCTTGGGCAGAGGCTGAGGGGCTCTCTACTGCTGGTGCATTGGAGGACACGCTGCCATCATCTGGCATACCAGTGCGGCAGTGCCTCCATTTTTGCCCCACCCACCATCCGCAAGGATGTGCACACTGCAGCTGTTTTAGGAAGGGGATGCCTGATGGCGCAAATTCACCTGCGCCATCAAAGTCGCCACCACACGCCTCCACCAGGAGTCACGGCAGAGCGATGCAGTGTCAACCTCTTTCACACAGACCATGGGCACCAAGGGACATTTGCGTGAAAAAAATCCATTAGCACTAACCAAGTCAATTATCAAAATGTATTACTTGTGCAAAACCAGCATCTTCAAGTATTGGAAGATAAGGTACAGTTAAAAATCCCTGAAGAAGTACAAAAACGGTAATCCAGCACTTCGCCTCTAACCCTGAGGCTTCATCAGGGATGGATGCAGTGTCAACCCTCACCCCAGGAGAAGAGCATCTGACCCGCGCTCTGGATCCTCCCTGCCAGCCTCTGCTCCTGACGTCCTAGGCTCGGAGCACGAACCTAGGTCACCAGTGTGCCAGAACAATCGCTCAGTGCCATGGAACTGGGTGTACTACTTTTTAAAGTGGTCCATTGTTGTCACAGGCTCCTTAACTGATTTTGTCGCCTTTGGAAAAATGTTAAAAACAGTGGTATTGTGACACAAGTGAACTTACAGATTTTCTGTATTTCTAGTTCTTCATTACTACTTGGGTTGTTTAATCCTTTGCTGAAGTCACGATGCTTTGAGACACCATAATAATTTTCACAACAAAGTACAGTATGGTGTCACAAACAGAGGACTGTGACTTCAGCAAAGGCTTAAGCAACAGAAGCAGCTAAACTCTGTAAGGGACAAGGATCTTGTCACCATACAAATTAACCCAGTAATGAAGGACAAAGAGAAATGCAGACACTATGTCAAATATAAGCAGAATTGTGTATAAATATTACAGATGTTTTCTCAAAACTGAGAAACTCACTGTAGTTGGACAGCAAATCTCCCATAGAGTGAGGGTACAGGGAAAGGCACTGTACTACATAGCATAACCGTAACGGATGCATGTATTTACAGAAGAAAAATGTTACATAATGCTGGCCAGTTTGGAAGAGCACAATTAAAGATGTTGTCATGTTAGTTGTTATCACCTTGGCATAACCTAAAGATTCAGACCATGACAATTCCCTCTTGATGAAATCAGTTTGCCGAAGCAAAGAGGAAATAACTGGAATAAGTGCAAAGTTAAGTTTTCTGGCAGTTTAGCATGAAGAAAAATTGTATTGCCACAGTGTTAGAGTAGAGTGAATGCAAAAAGAAAACAGTAAGTTGTAATACCTTTGGACTGACAGAAACAGAAAGTTTCTGTACATTTCTGTTAGTCAAATAACAAGGAATTTACGATTTTTTTACCTTTAAACTGTGCAGAATAGCTGTTTGGAATGCCCACAACAGGGATTTTGAGCAGGTTGACTTTTGTACAGAACAATGGCAAACCATATGCTATAATTATTTTAACTAGACTGTCAAAAAAAAAAAAAAATTCTCCTCACACGTAGCGGCTTAAGGGCCACCCAGTGCACAATGTTGTACTTTTTAACTTGTAGACGTCTATACATTTAATTTCATTGTAGACCAGTTCATGCCTGACGATAATCCTGACATACGATGCACTTCCATTTTGATCAGTCCTATCTCTGTGCCCACCCCCCCCAATCCTGACTAACTGCACTTCCCTCCAACATGAGTGGCAGACTTTTTTAACCACTCAGTTCACAGCTGTGGTCCTGTCTGCATTTTGTTTTTCATCACCACAACGGTGTCTTTATGGCCTGGCCTGGCAGCTTCCTGTGTCCAATCCATGTTAATTAAGTGAAGCTCCATGTGGCTTCTAGTTCACAGGCTTGTGCTGTACTTCACCTAACTGGTTTGCAGTAGGCATTCACTCTGTAAGCTGGGGTTTACCTGGTGCTGGATGGTCATGAGGTGCAGTGTCCATTTTCTTCAGGTTTTAACTCTTTATACCTGACCCAGCAGCGGGGGGGGGGGGATTTCTGGTGGTCACCTGACATCTCATCACGCTCTTAAACACACATACCCATAGGAAATGCATGTTTGTATTATGATTATTACAGTGACAACTGTTGGCATTAGCTGTTCACCCCAGGGTGCAATAGCGCCCCCATGTATATACAGTTTGCTTGGTTCCAGGACATCTGTGTGACCCCAGCGAGGGACCTCACCTCCATTACATGAATGGTAGAATGCACTGTATAGGCCAGATTTGTTTTGTTTTTTGTTTTGTGTTTTTAAATTGCAGGTCGTCAGTTAAAACATTTGTGTTGAACAAGAGAGCTTGTTTATAAACCATGTTTGTAATTTAAAAATGGGATGCAATCGGCTGAGGACAAAGCTGGCTGTGTTTATGTTGTCAGAAACATTTTATTTTGTCAGCATTTCTCCTGTTCCCACAATAAATATTATTGAACCTCAAAAAAAAAAATAGAATAGGGCTCACTAGGTGGACCTAGCGGTCCTTTTCTGCCAACCCATTTTATGTTAATCAGCATTACTGAAACAGAAAATCACAAGTCTGTCACCTGGCTTTAGAAATTAAATACATAAATGTCTACAAGTTAAATGGTGCAACCCTGGACTGTGGACCTTACCCAGTTATCAAAGAATTAACAAGAAAAAAAGCTGGATTGTGGGCAGAAAGTGGCTGAGTGTGGGGGGTGTTTTTTTTTTCTCATGAACAAAGAATTTTCAAGTTTTTTACTTGAGGTCACTTCTGTGACTCCTGTGTACAACATACACACACACACACACGCACAGTATATACTATGTAAAATAAAAACGGCCAACCATAAGCAGCTTGGTGTGTGTTTCTGTCTCGGGGTTGAGATAATAGCATGAACCTCTCAAGCTCTGCTTTCGAGGTCCATATGCTGTATGGTTGCTCATGCATTATTCTGTGTTTTCCAGAGATGGAGTGACAAGGGCATATTCAGTCCCTTCCCTCTGAAGTCTGAAGTCTGAGTGATTTGAGAACTTGAGCTACAAATTCATTTGCAATATTCCTTTTGGCTGTATGTGCCTGCATGAAATTAACCGTAGTGTCATATAGGGCTGTTTACCCAGAAAAATCTTTAAACGTGCAGGAAGCATTAATGTTCAACCCTGTTCTTGGGAAATAGCTTTCAAGTTAATGAACATCTTCCTCCTATTAGGCGTCTCTTTGGCCAGGGCAGCATAAATATGAATTTGGTTAAAGCGCATTTCCAGCAGTTGCTGTGTTTAGCCTTGCTAGTATTTGGTTTATTTAGCAGACCACAATCACTGCAGCTAAATCTGTGTTGGCTGAGGCACAACTAAAGTTGGGAGCTGCATTTGCCACTGTGTGATTTTTTTCAAGCTGAGAACACAAATGCCTTGTCAGTGCAAACTGGTGGGCAGGGTTTAATGGTAAAACCGGAAACATCCTGTCTTTAGTAACTGTCTGAACATGCCTGTGCAACATATTTCGAACTCCAAGAATCCTTAGGTTGTGCTCCTTTTTTACTCCATGTAACTGTTCGGTCCATGAGCCGTCGTTTACACCCTCCATTCGGGTCTTCATTCTGGTGACCTCCCAGCCCTGTCAGCCACTCACCCCACCACTGTTGCCTGTGGGGGATCAGCACCAAGTAGGGCCTGAGAGTACCCAAGACAGTCATTTTGACAGCTCGTGGTACATAGGCTTTCTTTCATGTTCTTGTTCTCTTCCTCACAGTGGCATGCACAGCTACTTATTAGTATTGGAGGCATGCGACCTTTGCCTCAGTGCTTGCGCACAGAGGATCTTTGTCTTTTAAATTGTTTTGGTTTTAACTGGGTTCAACACAACACAACCCAGATAGATCATCTTAGGGTAGCTGGTTCATTCCACTGGGGTGTCAAACAGACGAAGCATACTGATGAGTCCTGGTAGGACGAAACACGTGTCTATGTCTTCTGTTGGCACCCTTTGCAAACTGTGTGAGAGGCCTTTCGGCACCATGCATTTTTACTTAAAGTTGAACCAGCATAATATTCTGTGGTGAGATGCATATGCAGCCCATGATGCTTTGCATTGTGGGGGCATGTGTGATTTTGTATTTCTTTGAAACTTGGCTTCCTGGCCAAATGCCATTTGGGGTAACCATTGCCTCAGTGCTTGCGCACAGAGGTTCTTTGTCTATTTATATGTACTTGTTTGACTTCATTTCACTGGAACTCGCTTATTTTGTTATGTTGCTTTCTAATCTCTGTTATTGAAATGGAACCTTTATAAAAGAGCACATGTGTTCAAAGGTGTTCTCCCAAATTTTCAGCAATAAGTGTACATTGTCCTGTTTACTTGCTGTGACTTCTTAGTTGCTGGGCCTGTGACCCCCCAAATGAACATTTCAAAGAGGAAAACCAGACCTTTACTCTAGAACTTCCAGCGGTAGGGGCCAATACCTCAACCCTATTGCTCTTACATGGGCTGTACAAAAATGGGATTTGCTATAAACTCATAGCAGGTCTACAGCAATGCAGATGTACTGCCTGGCCCACATCCCTGGCTGTCCTATCCTGGCTGAAGCCCCTAACTTGTTTACTGCTCTCAGGGGACATTGAACCAAACCCAGGCCCCTATTCCTGCAGATGGCAGGCTGTCCTCCCTCAGTGCTCCCTGTTGGACTGGCACTAGGGGTCCTAAAATTGTACGTATGAATGTTAACTGTAGAGCTTCCATTAATGCCAAAGAAATAATTTTGTCTTCCTTTGATAAATGGACCTGTGAGTCCATATTTGTGTCCCTAACCCCGGGAGGGTTTAAGTCTCCCTGTGTAGGCCGTGTCTATAATCCTCAAAGCATTGCTCTACAGATGACAACTTTCTTCCTAAACTGCCTTTCACAACAGTTAGGTGAATAACTGGCTCAGTGTCGGCCACAGTGGGTACAAATCTGCCTCATCAGATGTATCCCTGTCACAGATAATTGGAGAACCCACAAGACTGAATACAAAATCTGGAAATCACATGATCCTTGACTGGGACCTTTTCACTAAAACTGAAAGGATTAAAGCATCAGGGATCTTACTTGATCCCCTCAGCGATCACTCCCCGGTGTATTGCATTTGGAAAAATAATGCTTCCTATCCTCCTAAAATCATAAAAGCCCAGAACCTTTCATAATTTGATGAGACCTCTTTCCTATACCGCCTAAAGGAAATCAGCTGGAGACTCATAAATGACCTACCCAGTGTGGACTGTGCCCTCGATTACGTCATTGCTTCATTGACAAACTTTGGCTTTCTAATCCTGTTTCCGTTATTACCAAAAAAAAATAAATAAATAGAGGAACTGTATGTTTATAATAACAATCACTGTATTGGCAACCATACATAACTCGGTTGTGTTCCCATTTAGAGGCAGTTATGACATCACAGAACCTCTTGCTTCCTCTTGCTTCACTCGCAAGGTCCCTATGATGTCGTAACAGCCCCTCATTGGGAATTGTTGTGTATAGTTGCTCATACAGTATCCAATATACTCTACTTAGGAAAAGGAACACTGAGGGACACCCGGGCATCAGGTTTTTTTTTGTGTTTTTTTATGCTTCATCTGGTGTTCATCCAACCCTCACTGTTGTTCTTTGGTAGGGCAGAGCTGCCATAGAAAACTACTTTCAAAAATGAAAGAAAGACCTTTGCATATTTTGTCATTCAAAGACTGCTGTACTGATAGAGTAAAAACATTAGACACTGTTCAGCAAAACTGTGTCCTTTATTGTCTCTATAGTAATCCATAGGAAACTCGACTATAAAGAGTATACATTGTTTTTGGAGAGGAATTGTAAACAGTTTTAGTAATTTCTTATATTCACAACATAGAAACTAGAGAAGAATCCTCCATTTAGATTACATTTGAAGTGCTAAGCTTAGAAACTATATGCAGTTTTACCTGTTTCAACCACAGGTATGATGACAAGGAACATGCTTGTCTACATTTCTAGGAGTTTTTAAGTATAGGTGTGACACAGGCAGCTGCTTATTCACTATTCACTAGGCCTTCTGGTCAGATGAATGGAGCGGCTGTGGTGACTCAGGTTGAGTGTGGGGGATGGGGAAACATGAAGGAAAAGAGAGTTAATAAACATATGGAAACAAACAACTTGGGTACTGCAGGTGCAGTAGATGTTCATTTGCTGGACTCCCTCCGGAGCTCTTAGGGCACTCTCTACTGCAGCCATTACCTCCCAGGCTGTCATCCTGCACCTGAGCCACAGCTGTACCCCTCGGGCATGGATGGGGTGTATGGGATATACCCTCATTCATGGTCATGTATCATCAGGAGATATACCTAGGAGGCAGGTCTGGACCCAGATATACTGAGGTTCTTTGTAGCAGACACTAGGGCCATCTCCTTTACTCCCAGCCCCTTAGGATGACGCAGCATGGATGTCAAGGGGCTTTTGTACACACAACACGTGGCGACGCCCCCAGAATCGGTGATGTCTTACCCTTCTGACAGCCCTCCATCTGCACTGCCACCTGCTGTCAGCTGGTCACCCTGGCAGCAGTACTGCAACAGAGGACATAACCACCTTCTGGGAGAAAATGTCCTCTAGGATACTCAGTCCTTATCCCCTTCCTCACAGAAAAACATGGCACTGAATCACACTTGACAGACACAAACGTTTTTTAATTTTTTAAATCATCTTCGTTGTTCACAATGTCTGAGTTGTTCTCAAATAGGTGCAAAGTTAGTGCAAAAATTACAAAAGTGCAGCAGTTCAAATGGAAAAAGCAGGTATTGGCAAATATTGCAGCATTGATGACAATGAATGAATTCTTCTCCCTCCAGTTGGCCCCACTACCGGGGCTCATTCTTAAACCTGGGTCACTGGCATAAAGATGACTTCTTGAGGAGTCACCTCACCATAGCCCTCTTTGAAGAGCAGCTGACAGCTCTTTTATCCTTGGGAAGGTAACTCACAGCAAGTAGCTGCCTGAGGAGCAAAATTTGTTTTATTTGAGTTTTTTTTAATTGTCTGTTAGGTAATATTGGCCTGTGTACTGTAAACTGTGCTTGTAACTTCCTCGACCCCAGAGTCAGTTGAAAAACCATCTATGACTGACTTACCATGCATTATGACTGATTTTTTTCAACTAGTTTAACATTTATAACTTCAACTAATGAAAGGAAATCCAACCAATTTTTTCAGCTTCCACCATTGTTGAATTGTATTTATGTACTAGTAAGTCGTACCTTTTGAGTGCAGTTAGTGGAAAACCTTTACAGTACATTCATTTTTGTTTACTCATTATTAGTATAGCAACATCCTCTAAATTATCATAATAAACCACTACCTACCCAAGCTACACAAGTGTACATAATACACAGAAAGTGTTGCAGCAAAAGCAGTACACTTGCAAAGTCACATTCAGATCAACAGCCTTAGGGTGTGGGCCAGGGATGCTGCGGTACACACCCAAAGCAGTAAGTCTCATAATCAACCAGCCTTTTATCCTTCCAGTGTGGGATGTTGCAGTACTGCAGTACACACTGAAGCTTCAAGCACATAAACAGCCTTAGATTCTGATGTTTGTTACTGCAGTAGTAGTACTACACTAGGACACCTTCAGATTTAAGCAACATAAATAGCCTGCTGCCTTAGACCCTTCTGTGGGATCTTGCTACACTCCAACATCACTGAAGCAAGCCACATAAACAGCAGCGTGCGGCATCGTTACAATGAGTGACACTGGTGTAGAATGCTGCAGTAAGTACACCAACATGTCCTGAATCAGTGAATTATGAAAAAAATGAACATAATGTCACTTTTGTACACATCAGACACCACCAGTCACTTACTGTCCAGCCAGTCAAGCCAAGGCAGAGGCATGAGGCAGGCCTAGCCCATCACTTCTCTACTCTTAGCCAATTCAGTTGCCAACCCAAAGAAAACACCACAACAGCTTAATGCCCGAATTTTGAAAATAAAACACTTCTCTGCCAGCAGTGCCAAACAGTAGTAGTTTCTTTAGTTAATGCTGCTGCTTTCTGCCTGTGCCTGACAGAAGTCCTCACTGCCTCCAGCGTACATAGTAATGCTTCAGAAAAAATATAAGACAAAGCATCCAAACAGATCAGGAAAGAAGAAAACTCAGCCTACTATGGTTTTAATTTTAAAGTGACTTAATAAGCTCCATATGTATTTCTCACACAAACAATAAGAAGGCATTATAGCGCAGTGGCTTAAGGCTGTGAGCTGCAAACCAGAGTCCTGGGTTTGAATCCCACAGCCCCCACTTGCATACTGTGTGACCCTGAGCAAATCCCTTAATTTCCCTGTGCTGTCAGGTTGTACCTGGAAACAAGCTTTCAGCTTAGTGTGTCTCTCCTGGTTAAAAAACAGTTCCAAAAAGCTTGAGTCTCTTAGGGTGTACAACTGTACAGGGCAAAACACACATGCACACAAACAGTGCTGAGAAGATTAAAAAAAAAATACAGCAGCCTAAATAATGCAAAATCTGATCTTGGAGTTTGTGAAGTAGCTGATTACTGTAAAGTCCATAGAAAATAATGCAAATAAATTACTTTCATTATAATGCAACAACGTGCTTTCTTGAAGTGCAAGAGCAAAACTGTGCTGTATTTTTGGACAATAAACTGCAGTTATTTAATCAGTCGGATTGGAATGATTGCAAATTCGGCTGGCAGTATAGCCTAGAGGTTAGAGGAATGAGGTGTGAACGAACTTGAAACATCCAGCAGACCAGACCTGAGTTTGATTCTCACAACCTCCACTTGCATACTGTGTGACTCTGAGCAAGTCACTTAACAGCCCAGTGCTCCCAGGTCGCCCCTGAAAACAGGCACTTGTGCCTAGTGGGCCTTACCTGGTTACCAAAAGACTTAAAAAAAAAAAAAAAAAAATTCAAAGTCTGCAACACGTCAGCACATTGACAATTGGACATGTACTGTAAATGACTATAACCCATCCTGGCAGAGAAACAAGAAATTTGTTCAGTGAACATGTTTCAGCTCCAAGAATGGAACCAAGTGTAACCCCCCCTACAAATGGAGGTTCCCAAAAAGTCTTCCTTGAGCTTGCCTAAATGCTCACTACCAGGCTGGTGTCTTGCGTTTTAGCAGTTTAGATGTGATTACCAGAGCCTGTATAGCCTCTGTGTACTGTCTCTTTAAGAGCTGCCTGTTTGCAGCATAAGTAATCTGAGAGGGACCTCTGTTGAAAGATGTAACTATTTTGCTGAAAATCATTTTGAATGATAATGATAATGTAGTTTGTCTAACATGCTTTCTTTGCAGCAAGGACTGTTTTGTTTGTCTCCACTATCTTGGTCCTGGACTGCAGATTGAACCAATGAGTTCTGGTGGGACCTAAAATGTAGCCGGGCTACAGGAGCTGTCTGAAGTAAAAATCTGTAGGAATTGTAGTTTTGAACTTTTTGTGCCTTTTTTGCAACTGAAGGGGGAGCTCTTGCTTTGACTGACAGCCAAATCAGCCAACCAAATCTTTTGGATCTTGGGGAAGTCCTGGGCTGCTTGCAGTTTTCAGTTAGTTCTGAGCTGGGAAGTGAAATGAGAGGAGCCAAAGTGATTCTGAGCAGCAATCCTGAGTGGATTCGCATGGGAAAACTGTGAAAGGGCTGAGAGTTTGACCTGCATGTCTGCCTGCTGCTCCTGAGAGAAGAGAATTATTTTGGACTAAATCCAAGTTTGTGTGACTAAAGTAAGCTAATGAATTGGGCCAGGCTCAACCTGAAGAAGACCGAAGATTTTGCTGAATGTGATCGGCCTGTCAGGAGTTCCAGCTACCCCTAAGCTCCCGGTGTGTGCAGAGACTTTGCGATTGTGACCAGGGTGCACTTTGCCTGGTACAGCAGAATTCCTGTACATGTAAATGTGCTATGAGCTGCTAGTGGGTTGTGAGTTACTTCCCCACTGTATGAACTGTGTTCTGCTTGCTGGAAGCTGTATCCAGACCAAAACGGACTACATCCGAATTTGTCTCCATGTGGTCTGGGCCCTTCCAGACTGGTCCAGCCAGACTACCCACTGCACACAGAAGCCAATCGACGAGAGACCTGCCTGGGGATCAGCCCCCTGCTCCTCGCTTGAGCAGGAACGACGCCTCTGCGACTCGTGTGGGCCCTGCTTCTCCTGGCATTCCAAATCAACCACCTGCAGTCTCAATTTTCATCCAGCCTGTGTCCATTCTTGGGTATCGTGAGTAAATACCAGGGTAGCTCCCTGCAACAACATTTGAGTGTGTCATCTGATTGTCTTGTTGTTTCATTTCCTTTACGAACTGAGCCCTCTGGCTCCGGATTACAAATATTGTGTACTGTGCATGTTGTGTTTTCCATCACAGGGTCCCAACCAGCTGCGACACCGGCCAACCCCAGGCAAGAGTCCTGGCTAGCCCATATCTTCTCCATCTGGGTACCCAAAGGTGTGACTATGTGGGGGGACTCAAAGCGCATGCATAACTGCTTGATTGATATAACCTTTAAGCTAATTAACCTGATTTTGCCCCTCCTTTGTTCAAGTCCCCTGAATAAATCAGATCTAACTTTTTCTGCATGTAATCTGACTGCGGTTCCAGTTTGTGCTCAAAGTACTGTACTATTGCTTGAGGCAGAGGAACCAGCGCTGGTGGTAAGTGCAAACAGTGTGGGTACTTGTGTGGTGTACCAGGGGTATTGTGAAAATGATTATTGTACAGTGTTCAGACCACTAGAGGGGAAAGAGGGGGGGTTACAGTGTTAGCTTGACCACTACCAACCCTGACCTCCGGGTGGAGGCACCCGTTTCAGGACTGAGGCCCCTTAACCTGCTACTAGCCAAGCAGGCAGGGGTAGTAGCCCTTGGGATAGCACCACCTATGGGTTACATAAGTATAAAACTTAGCTTGCTCAATCACAACAGTAACACAGTTTAGGGCATAATGTTAGGAAGGCAAAGTCTCATAAAGTAGATATACAGTAAGTACAGGTGCAGACGAATAACAAATGTTAGCCTGAGGTCTGCATATCAGTGCCAGCTACTGCAGCAATAAACAACATATATAAATTCAAAGGCAGATGAGAAAAATTTTCTTTAAGGATCTGGTCAGATAATATGAAAAGTGGCTCCAACTCTGTCTCTCAGAATATACTGAATAAGAAAATCAACATTTTGGGTTTCACTTACTAGTCTGTTGTCGACCCACTTAAGAGCTCTATCCATCTCTTTCTCCTGTCCCCGTTGGCTCCAGCCTCAGTTCTCCCTCCGGTTCACTTGACTTTCTTTAAATACTTTTTCAGAGTACCTTCTAGTTCTCCTTCTCAGCTGCAGTGCAGTGAGCTTGCTGCCGCCTGTCACCCACGGCCGCCCGCCCGCCACATGCCACGTGGCCGACTTAGTGAGTGCCCACTGACCGACTTGACCAGGCCAGACTCACGAGGTCTCTGCTTGACTTGCTTGCGGTTTTTTTTTTTTTGTTGTTGTTGTTGTTCGGTTCTCAGCTGGTTACGGCCTTCTCGTCGACAATTGATGATGACTCCCTCCCTCCTCCCTAAAATAAATTTGCTACTACTCTGCCCTTTCTCTCACAGATCTTCCATCAAGCAGCCACACTGACGATGGACAACTCCTCCATCCGAGTTCTTTCCTCAGCTCAGTACACTCTCTCTCCCCCCTATCCACTGGTGATCTGTGGTGGTCTGTCTGGTGGCTGGCCTGCCTCGCGCCTGCTGGCCTGACCTTGTGGCTCACTCCTGCTGAGCCTGTGGCTGGATGTTGTGCTCTGTTTTCCTCCTTGCTCTCCTGTCTTATACTGACTCCTGGCTGGCCTGCACCTCACACCAACCCACTCACACACAGTCACCGACCCGGACCACCGAGTGACTGACAGTCTGCTGGCACTCTCCTCCTCCGTAGTCCGTCCGCTCCTCTGATCCCTCGAGCATCAGCCTCCTCCTAGCCTAACTTCCCTCCATCAAGTCGAAGCCTCTGATGCTGTGACTAGACTCGGTGATGGTCCAGCTCCCAGCCTTCCACGGTCTACCGGCTGCTCCCCCAAGTCCCTGACCGACCCACCTCACTTCCAAGTCCCAGACGTGCTGTGCCTGCTGCTTGCTCCTGTGATGTCCTCAGTCCTCCTAGTACCACTACCTCCTACACTGTGGACTGGACACCTTAAGGGAAAAAAAACTTTTTAACTTTACTTTTGCCCGACGACACTAACTCTCTGGCCGGATATTCAAACTGCGCCATTCTGAGCGCAAGCCCTTGCGCCCGCTCAAAATAGTTGCGCGGAGCTGGGCGAGCGATCTGTGCTAGAGTTGCTTATTGAGCAACTCCTTTGAATATCACCCCAGCCACAGCCACTGTGCATGGCGCAGTGGAACTTGCGCCACCGCAAGTTGTCAGAGTTGAGCATTAAACTGCGGTGGCGCAAGTACCATTACCATGCACAAATTTCCGATATTCAAGGTGACATGCAAATGGGGCCATAATTCATGCAAGGCGCAGGGGGGGCCATTTGCATGTGATTATGGCCCCATTTGCATGCCATTAGCATGTAGGTGCGCCGATCCCCGAGGACTTGCGCCTGGCCGCCCTGCCAGGCAGCAGCCGTCGGGGACCGACGCACCCTGCAGCCCGATCATGGGCAGTATGTATGCAGGCAACACCCCCCCAAACATCTCCCGATGCCCGATCGCGGCAGTATGTATGCAGACAACACCCCCCCAAACATCTCCCGATGCCCGATCGCGGGCAGTATGTATGCAGACACCTCCGCCAGTATGTATGCAGACACCTCCTCCCAAACAGCTTTCTGCCGCGATCGCTGGCAGAACGCATCATCCCTTCAGTTCGCTCGCTGGCAGAATGAGTCATTTCAGTGCCCGATCGCTGGCAGATGTAAAAGCCCCCCCAATCCAATATCTCCCTGGTGGTCCATGTGATGACATTCGATCGCTGGCAGAATGTCCAGGATATCTCTCAAGATTTTTCTTTTGCCCAGTTGTTTCCACGCCCACCACTGCCTCGACCGCCTCGACAGCCGGGCGGGCGGCAGTATTCAGCCATTGCCGCCGCCGATGATCACCACCGGGGTTGCACGCTCACAGAGCCAGAGCCACGGGCGCAGTAGCATGACATGACAGTCCAGACTTGTGAATGATGTCTCATTCACAAATCGGACTGTCATGTACGGTATAGCGCCACCCATTGGCTCTAGCTCTGCACCACTGGGCGGCAGCCCACCGACAGTCAGTCGGCGGGCGGCGGGGCGCAGGCGGTGGGATGCTGCCGCCGCCGGCGGGGAGCGGGTGGAGGGCTTGTGGTGGGGGGGGGACACAGACACCAGGAGATATTCGCGTGGGGGCTTTACATTCTGCCCGCGATCGGGCACTGGGGGTTGATGCACCTTCTGCCCGCGATCGGGCACTGGGGGATTGATACACGCTCTGCCCACGATCGGGCAATGGGGGTTGATACACGCTCTGCCCGTGATCGGGCACTGGGGGTGATACACGCTCTGCCCACGATCGGGCATCGGTAGCTGTTTGGGGAGGTGTCTGACACATACTGCCCGCAATCAGGCATCGAGCTGTTTGGGGGAGGTGTCTGCACACATACTGCCCGCGATCGGGCTGGTGGGGGGGCACAGGGACTGAGTTGGGGGCCAGCCACGGGTGGCAGCTGCTGTGTTGCGCCCTGCAATACAGCAGCTCACCTGTGGGTGGCCCTCAACTTGATCCTTTTTTTTTTGGCTCAAAGTTGTGCAGGCGCAGGTTGGGGGTTGCGCCTGCACAACTCTGCACAGCCCGACTGAATATCGGGTTGTGCAGTTTATGCATGGTTCCTCCCCCTCATGTTGAGCATGCATTCATTTGCATTGCGCTGTTGCTCAGCCTGTTTTCAGTGGCGCAACTGCCTCCTGCTGAATATTGCAGAATGGCGCAATGTAGGACTTGCCCATGCGCAACCCTGTTGCGCATGGAGCAACCCTTTTGAATATCTGGGCCTCTGTCTCTTCGATGACCACTTTGCCTGAACTCGCGCAGCAACCCAACTCTGTCTTGCCATCTCGTGCAGTCCTAAAAACAACTCTAGGCTCCTCCCTCTCTCTTTACTCATTGGCTCCTGGCAGAGAGTTGTTGACCAGGAGCCAGGGGTGTATCATTTGGTTGAAGGAAGCTGCTGAACAGTAGAACCTCCACTCCACCCGCACCCCCACACAAACAAAAAAAAAAAAAAGAGCAAACGCAGACATAGAGTTTGAATGTCTAAGTCAGGCAGCACAATTCAGGCAAGTCAGAAGCCAATAAGCCATGATGGAAACGTTGACGTAACTGAAATACAACTGCGGCTGCAAATCAGTGCAATTGCAACCAATTGCAACTGCATTAAATTGCAACCCACGATTCCGACTACTGACGGCGGCTCCGTGGTCTACAACTTCCATAAATGGGCTTAGAACTTAGATCGTGCATGAACTCAACAATAAAAAAATCAACTGTAGACCAGTGCCCAGTACTTTCTTTGTAGTTTTTTTTTTTTTTGCAGTCAATGTAAACAAACAAAAAATACATAAAAAAGTAAAATGTTTTGTATAGATTGTGGGAGTGACTGAAAAAAAAAAAGCAAAATGCACAATCCTGCCATGAATTATAAGCCCTACACTAAAGAGATTTGTAGTAGATTCCCATCCTTCCAGATCCATAAATTACACATTCTGTTTGAGTTACTGATCCCTCCATCAACCTCACCTTCAACTCCTTCAGCCCCTAGTCTCCTGGTTTGAATCGTACAAGAACATTTGTCACTTCCCCTGTTGTTTTAAACCATGGCCACCTCACATTAATTTTTTTGATTATTTAAAAGTTTAACCAGGAAGTACATACTGAGCTTCTAACAGCTTGTTAACACAACACCCTTCAGATCCCCCCCCCACCCCCGCCGTGTGGTGCGACTCAAGACAGGGAAGGCTCTGCCATTTTCTGACTCGGGAACATGAAACATCTCTCTCTTGTCAAAGGGGGAGGAGAAAGGGAAGTCAGGGAGTGGATCAGGATTTGATGATATGAGCATCCTCGGGGGGGGCATCATGCATGGATGCCAGTGATTTCCTTCCCCCTGAAAGTTCCTATCCCTCCTTTCATGTTTTGCATAATGAGGCCCAGGGGGGCAGGTGGTTGATCTCTGATGATACCACTGTTGCTCCATGTGTACCACGATGAGGCACTCAAGCAGGAACCTATACAGTACCTGTAGTGTCAAAGCCCTACCTTTGTGGTACTCCCAGCACTCCACCAGCCTGGGACTTGAAGTCCTCATGATAGGGCATCTTACTACCGCTGGTGCCACCATTTCAGGCCAAAACCGATGTTGTGGGGGATGGAGCTAGCTGTTGGCATAAGCTGCCATGTTTTGCAGAGTTCCTGCCGCTGGTGTTACATTTTTAACATTTAGTGTCAATTTTCTGGTCAGAATTACCCAAAATCTTCAATGTGAGCTCCAGTTTTGTATCTGCAGCAGACGTGAATATGGGGAGATGGAGAAAGGAATGACTTCACAGCCTCCAGCGACAGACTTTTTAAAGCAAAAGCAGTTGCCGGGAGGCCAGCTGCCATCGACAGGGAAACAGCCTGATTCCTGATCACCAATATTAAGAACTCACTTAAAACTCTGTAAATCAGTAGAAAATATCGAAAAGAATCTTGATAGTTTTACATCTTGGCTGGCCTCCGTGGAACAGTCAGTGGTTGGGCTGGCAGAGAAAGTTGGAGAATCAACAAGCTACACAGAGAAGGCAGTGCTGGCCTCAAACAGACTTATTCAAGTGAATGTTCAGCTTAAATTAAGATTGGAACACATGGAAAATGCTGTGAGAGAGTGGAATTTACAAATTGTTTGATTCCCAGAGGAGTCTGAATCTAAAAACCTCTTTCCGTTCTTTGAAAGTTGGCTACCCACGTTGCTAACTTGGGGCCTCACACCACCACCAGGCTTGGTAGACAGCGTACAGAGTAAATCTTTGACAAGTGACTGAGAACACCTACACTTTGTGGACAATACTGTTCATTTATTATTTTTTTTTTGGTGTTGTTTCTGGGAGCCCCTTGCCTTAACCCTCTGACGTCCCCCCCCCCCCACGCGCTGTCTGGGTATCAGACCTCCTCCCCTTCAGCCCCCATGACTTACTCCTCATGGTGGGGGGTGGGGAGGTACTCACCCACCATTCTGGATCCAGTTTGGGGGAGGTGTCTTCCCGGCGGCACTGTGAGGGGGGGACCATCGTCATCCATGGTGAGGGCCCCATTTTTTCTCTATTTTCTCCCCTGCAGAGAGAGGCATGCAGGACATCAGCGGAGAGAGCGCGCATGCGTCCGCACTCACTGCCTCCAGACGTCGACCCCATCTCTGCCCCATAGTATTTACAGCATCGGCGCACTGCCCCCCAGCCACCGCTAGGAGCCAGTCAACGCCGATCACTGGCAAACCCCCCCACTCCAGAGAGGGAGAGCAGTCCCTTGGATGCTGAGTCCCTGTCCAACCCTGCCACCCCCGATCACCTGTGCTCATTCCCGAACACGGGCGCAGTAGTCAAGGCACGACCAGCGCCTCAGCCCTCCGTGCCACCGGGCTGGCTACTGTTCACCTTTTCTAGAGTGACACTGAGTGATAGAGCATTTCAGTCTGCCAGAAGATGGGAGGGGGGAGGCATACTCTTAGGAGGGAGCGCCATCATCTATCACTACCCAAACCTATCCTTCAGTACCCGAACCAAGAGGAAGGAATTTGAAGGAGCCAAACAGCACTTAATGAGCTCTCAGCATTCCCTTTGCGCTGCTGCTCCTGGCCCACCTGAAAATGGAGGTCAGGGGAAAACAATATCTTTTCTCGAAACCACAGGATGCTCATAAGTTGCTACATAAACTGGGAAGGGAACGCCAGCAGCTCAATGAGGAGGGAAGCAAGATCCAGACTCTGCTGAATCAGACACAGAAATGGGGTCATGAGTATAGGCAGGACTCTGGTGCTTGAGTTGAATTGGAGCTGCACAAAAAGTGAGACGATTTTAAAATGTTTACCTTTATTTACTGTATTTATTCCGGGTCACTGTAAATACTTGAGACTGTTGGACTTGATATCCAGTGGGGTCACAATGTTGGTTGCTGCAAAAGTGTTTTTTTTTTTTAAATATACTGTACTTTTTTGCTTCCTTGTTTCTCCGACCGGCTCACCTTGGTCCGCCACTCCACTCAGCCCCATCACCCACCTTCTCCAGGATTTCCCTGGTGCTCCTTGTTCTCCCATAGATAACCCCCCCAATAGGAAGGGCTGCCTGGAGGTCACCCCTTACCTGGGGACAGGGTTGAATGTCAGTGAGGGAACTGGAGTGCAGTTGATAGTTCAGGACCTCTGACAGGTGGTGGATGGCATACTGTGCAGACAGAGGGTATTTCCTGAATTTCTACCCATCCTGCAGACATCGGTGAGATTGCGTTTGAGGCAACTTGCATCAGAACGTGACGTCCCCCTCCTTTAATACTGGCTCCAGCCTGCACCACAGCCTGTGGTCACCCTGGTGGCAGTACTGTGTTGGAGACCTAGAGCCCTCTCTCATCTGGTGAGGCGAGTGCACCCTGGGATTGTCAACCATCCTCCCCAAGCTGGCCCTCCAACACAGGCTAGTTCCTGAACCCGTATCACCAGCATCACGAGCAGTAGTGCTGCCGCTGTGCCGAGGGGCTGGCTGATTGCTGCAGAATTTAATGGCTGCATGGAGGGAAGGGGGTTCTTTGATGGCACAATTATGGGAGATGCCATTTTCTCGACAGTGAGTTATACAGCAGGCAGCAGGGCATGGGAATCCATGGCTCTGCTTCCAAAGGTTTGATTTTCTTCCCTCATGTGGTCATTGCTGTACTTGATAGTTCTTTTGTACTGGCAGTTAATATAATGCAGTTCAATGTGGTCAGTCTAGGTATTGTGGGGGTTTACCCTGTTTAAATTTGTTTTCATTATTTTATAAGGCAGTTGTTTTCTCAACCAATTGAAGAGGCCTACACCTTACTGGTTCTAGCTGTTGCAAGATCACTGGTACCTGCTTATCTGGGTTCGTAGGCTCACAATGTTTATGTGTTTTCCTTTACACTGAACCAGATTGCCTGCAATTCCTGTTACATATTCTAGTCTACCCTATGATGGTGCAGTATTTAGGGGTATTTCCCAAATGGTCAGATTTGGTACTTTACATTAACTTGTGTTTGTTTACAGTTCTATAGGGGTGTGGTTTTGCTTGTAGATATTCCGGCTTAAATGTTAGAGTGATAGTAGTGGCTTGTAGCTAGGAGCCCTCATATCTGTACCTGCACTGCTCCAAAGTTGCTGTAACATGGCTCAAGTGATCCATTAGGATCATTCTCTTAAGGGACTGTTCCCATTTACAGGGTTACCTGTCGATAAATGGCCATGATCCTTGGCATCACTGCTCATACTTTACATCTTGAAATGTGAACTGTATTCCCTCCTTGCATGTATAAATGCAGATATATCATACTCCTGTATTAATGGCACAGTCCTTTGCTGTATCAGCGCTTACATAATGTTTGATTGTAATTTTATGTAAGTTCATAAATAAAATGTCAAAAAAAAAATATATAATACAGTGCAAGTGGGTTGTGCTATCAGCTGGATCGTGTCCATTAGCAATCTATGAAATGCTTTTCCCACTGCTAAACTGATGTTAACAAAAGAAAGTGTTTATTTCATCATTTTTTGGCTGGAAAAGGCATACTGAGCCGAAGCTCGCTTTCAGATGAGACCCTGGAAGGAATTAGGCACAGAGAAGTTAAGTGAGTTGCTCAAGGGCACACAGTATGCAAGTGGTAGTGGTGGGATTTAAGCCCAATCCTACTCGGATCTCCAGATACAGAGCTCTATGCTGTAGCCAGTAGGCTGTACTGACTTCAGTATATGGCTTGTTCAAACTCTATATAACGTGTTAAGGTCTTTCAGCAGTAGTACAGTGTAGGCTGCTTCATGTCATCTTCTAGCGCCTGGCATTCCCTGCCCACAACATCAAACACTCCTACTTCTCTCCCACCACTTTGTTCTTTCTTCTGCTTTAATTGCTGTATAGTGCCATAACCTCTGCCCTTTGACAGTGCCTCTGCTATAACCATGTCAGTAATCTCATTTAGTATTCACAAGTATTTGATAGTGTGGCCACACAAGTATTACCCTAGCATCCTCCCACATTCATTGCCATCAATAGAAAAATTATGAACATTCTTTCATAATAACTGTATTTATATATTATTTCACAGCCGGCTAAATTAAATTTCCACTTCTATTGCATATACACACACACACACACACACACACACACACACACACACACACACACCAAACGATGTGGAAAACTGGCATTCGAGCTCTATAATTTTCACCGTCCTGCCTAACGCAGCAGCACAACACTCCACAACATTCCTCTGTTACAAACCAGTTGGTGAAAGCATGCAAACAAAGCCTTTCTGTTCTGAAGAAAAACAGTTCCTTATATGCGCTTGTTATAATAGTTTTGTATTTGTATCTGATATTTTATTTTTGAAACAAACACTGTTATTATTAGCCATTCCCTGGATCCTGGTCGGTCGTGAGGGCCTGAGTGCAGATGCCCCAAGCTGAACTACTGCAGCCTACACCCCCAAGCGAACTACTGCAGCCATTCCTGGATCCAGGTCAATCGCGAGGGCCTGAGTGCAGATGCCTCCCCCAAAGCCGAACTACTGCAGCCATTCCCTGGATCCAGGTCAATCGTGAGGGCCTGAGTGCAGACGCCCCCTTCCCCCTCATGAAGCCGAACTGCTGCAGATACGGAACGGAACGCACGCAGGCCCAGCATAGAAGTGGAGGACTGTGGCGCAGTTCAAACCACTGTGCTTTGGCGCCTTTTCTGTCTCTAACATTTTCTGTCGGCATAGCAGTGGAGATAGTTTTATTTCGGTGGAATCTCCACTGCCTTTACTTGTATTGCCCTAATTATGTACCTTAAAGGAACTCTGAAACTGTGATTAATGTATTTAAAAGTAAACTAATTCTGTGCCTTAAGGAGCTCAGAAACTGTGATTACTGTGTGTACAGAAAATTAATTTTGTGCCTTAAGAAGCTCAGGAACTGTGATTACTGTCTGAATAGGAACTTTAACAACTGCTGCCAGGTAGATTTAGTTAAAATCACTTCAGCAATTTGCAATTCAGTTAGAAACTCACTGCAGCCATTTGCATGTCCCAATAGAACTGTAGTCCTGTAAGTCTCCACCCGGTTTCCCACAGCACAAATAACAGCAACCTGCTTCCTCTCCACAGCCATTCCCTTGATCCTGGTCGGTCACGAGGGCACAGTGCAGACAGCCCCCCCAGGCAGACTGCAGGTACGGAACGGAACACACGCGGGCCCAGCATAGAAGCGGAGGACTCTGGCACAGTTCAAACCACTGTGCTGCCCCCCTGACGCCATGTGTCGGCTCCCCACCACCCCCACCACCACCCTTGGCTGACACGCAGATATATAGGGTGGCTTGACCAATAGGAGGAGGACACGTTTTAACCAATCAGCCCACTTCTCCACCTGCAGATTATATTCGTTGGCCAATGGGGGATCCTGCCTGCCACCACCTATCTGTCTTCCTCACATCCCATCCTCCAGTATGTCCCTTGCAGTGTTCTCTATACTCGCTCTGCTCCTCACTGTGCTGCCCTCCCCACTATCCCTCCGATGAATCTCTCCAGCTCTGTTGTGAGCCCACATATGCCACATGGTCAGCCTCCACTCACCAAGTCACCCATTGCTTCTAGCATCCCCATCTGTTTCCCGCTCACCACTAACTCACCTTGCATGCTGGACCACCCTATCACCCCCACCACACCCCCCACCAACGTCCACTCTACTGCCCCCTGTACACGATGTAGGTTGGGCTCTCTCTGTCCTAGCCAGGCCTTCCCTTAGCTCCGTGCCCATCCGCTGCACTGCCCCCGCCAGATCCTCACATCTTCCCAAGCTCTTCTACCCCAACCGCCATAGTCCTCTTCTCTGATTCATCACCTTACTCCTTCTGCTGTCTGGGAATGTCCACCCTAACCCTGGACCTGGACATTCTACCCCCCTTTCGCCCCCTACTGGGTGTGGCCTCCGCATTGCCTCTATGAATATCTGCAGTCTCCCAAAGAAAACTGCTGCACTCCAGTGCTGGGTCACTGATCACTGGCCTGACATTCTTGTCATTGTGGAGATCTGGCTCTCTGCATTAACCCCCAACTCTGCTGTCTCCCTCCCCGGCTTTATCCTTTTCAGAGAAGATCGTGTGGGTAGGTGTGGTGGCGGATGTGCAGTCTACTTACGTGACCCTCCGGGCCACGACTACCTACCCCTGACTGCAGCCCAAGCCATCACCCTAAAAATCTCCCTTGACCCGGGCTGTGGCCCTCTTAATCTTATAACCACTTACATACCCCCACGGGCACAAAGTCTTGCTATCCACTCCATCACTGACTATCTCGCTACCCTGACCCACAAAGCTGACCAGCTTGTCCTAGGTGATCTCAGCATCAACTGGCTTGGCTCCACTGCAGCACACATAAAGGACACCTTCTCAGCCCTTGACCTAACTCAAATAGTCACTCATCCCATCAGATTTAACCAGCCAAGTGGGTCCAGCTCCCTCCTTGATATAATACTCTCCAACCATCCCCACAAATTCAAGTCTCTTAACGTCCTAGCCAACTCCCTTAGTGACCACTCCCCTATCCTCTGTTTCTGGTACTCCTCCATGCTCAGTCCCATGTGTAAAGTCACCCCCCACCACCGCTTTCTGGTCCCTGATCTCCCTTACGATGGATATAGATGCTACTCTAGCCTTCCTCACCAGAGCCTTCTGCAAGGCCTGTGACATGTTTGCCCCTGTTACCAGCACTCGCTCCAAATGACACAATGCTGCCTGGATTGCTACCTCCCTGATCCAGCAACTGAAGCAGCGAGATAACCTGTGGCACACTGCGGTCGAGTCAGGCAAGATAGCAGACAGACAAGCCTATAATGCCGCTCACAACCAATGCACCTGGGCCATAAGGCAAGCCAAGGTCAGATACTACCAAACCACCTTGGCCTCATCCTGGGGCTCTGCATGAGCTTTCTGGGATAATATTAAGGAGCTTAATGGGAAAACCCGCTCCCCCCCGATGGTTGTTAACGGCGCTGTTACCACTGACCCCCCACTTGTTGCTGACTGCCTCAACAAGACATTTTCTGACCTAAGTGCAGTCCTTCCTGCCCACTTCTTCGATCCTATCCATGCCTCCTACCCCCCCTGCTATTAATCACCCCCCTTTTCTCCTCCGGACCATATCTCCCTGCGACGCCAAACCACCCTTACTAAAAGCCCTCTCCAGCTGCAACCCCAGTTGTGACCCCCCTTGATTCCAGAATTCTCCGACTAACACTTGATGTCATGTTAGCCCCTCTCACTGACCTTTTTAACCGGTCTCTATGCCTCGGCCAATTCCCAAGTGCATGGAAGTCAGCTGAAATTACCCCAATTCATAAAAATGGAGACTGCACATTACCAAACAACTACCAACCAATCTCCATCTCCCCCCCCCCCCCAAAGCCCTGGAGAAAATAGTATCCACTCAACTCATGGATTATCTTATCCAAGTACAACATATTATGCCCAGAGCAGCATGGCTTCCATCCTGGGCACAAGCCACCAGCCCTATTGGGTTCTCCACTGAATACACTCTGCACTTGACTCTGGGAGATCGCCGGGGCAGTGTTCATTGACCTATCCAAGGCCTTTGACACTGTATGTCATCCCCTTTTGCTTGACTCCCTCCATCATCTTGGTTTCTCGTCTGGCCCCCTGGCCTGGTTCTCCAGCTACCTCCATGATAGATCTCAACGGGTCAAAATCAATGGTATCCTATCATCTGCCCTACCTGTACACTCTGGGGTACCTCAGGGCTCCATCCTGGGCCCCACATTGTTCAGTCTCTTTCTAAACACCCTCCCCAGCTCCTGCTCAGGCAAAATGCTTCTATACACAGACGATGTGGTCCTTGTCACCTCCGCCCCAACCCATTCACCCTCCAGAGCTCCTTGCAACTCACCTTCAGCCAAGCTGAAAAATGATTCCTCGACCATCGTCTGGTTCTGAACCACAAGAAGATGAAATCTATGATTTTTGCACACCGCCAAAGTAACTCCAGAGATGCCCCCTTCTCATCCTCCCCCGCACCTTACACCCCTTGAGCAGGTGTCTGCTCACAAATACCTGGGCATCACCTTCAACTCATCTATCTCCTTCCATGCCCATCTTAACTCTCTTTCCTCTGTCATGAATGCCCGGATTGAACTCCTCTACTGCCACAAAGACTGCCTCCCTGAGTATGCCCTACGACTGGTTATCACCTCCTCCATCCTGTCTTTGGTTGATTATGGGCTCCCTATCTATGCAGCTGCTGACCCCACTGCCCTCACCAAAGTCCAGACCTTTATCAACAAAGCCTGCAGGCTCCTGACTGGTGCCCCCAGCAGAACTCACACATGCCAACTTTACTCCACCTTGAACCTACTCACCTTTAAAGAGCGCCTGTGATACCACACCTGTATACTGGCCAAAAAGACGTTTCTTTGGCTGTCCCCTCCAGGAGTCACTACATCCCTACAACGGGCCACCCACTCATTCGCCCCCCGAAATACAACCAAAGCCACCTTCCAGGTGCCGAGAGCTAGGACCTCACTCGCCCAAAGATCTTTCCACTACAGAGCCCCCTCCTGGTATAATTCCCTTCCCACTCACATCACAACTCTAAAATCGGCCACTTCAAAATCGCCCTACGCAAACACCTCACTGACACTCGGAGCTGCAAATACCCATGACAGGGCCTTACCTAGAGCTCCGTCTGAGCCAATCCACAGACATAGTCCCCCAGTCTACCACTCTCCCTAGCAACTACCCCTCTGCACCCCCCCAGGTATACGCCACCTAGTATCCCTAGGGATCTTATAGTATTACATATGTACTAGTTTATTTAGATTAGCTTTCTTGTAGTCTGTACACTACGCATTGAAACCTGCGTGCTCCACTGTATTCACTGAAATTGCTTTGTATGTCCATTTGCTTTGCTTTGTATGCTCTTTTTGTATTTCACCTGTATTGTTCCCCACTATTTCGCACCACCAAAATGTTGTCTCCCCTCCCTGCGACGAGGTGCCTTTGTAAATGAGTCTTTGACTCAAAGGTTGTAAATCCGAATTGTGAATAAATAAAAAAAAATAAATAAAATATTAGGAGCCAGAGCTAAAAGCTTTCAGGACCTTATGCTATGGTGTAAAACTTTTCATCGTGCTGTGTCTGAGGTGGTTATCCATCCATTTATATGCTGTGTGCTGTGTCTGTTTGCAGTGTGTTCTCCCTCGGTAAATGTTTCCCATAGTTCTGGTCAGTTTTTCATTTAAACAGCTGTAAAGGATAGATTCAGTTTTTTTTTTGGTTATAGTACAGTGTTCATTCAAGGCTGATGGAAGCTGTTTGTAACCCCCCAACATGAGCAGAGGGCTCTTTATACAGTCTGCATAATAAACTCAAAAGTAAAGCACAGTATTAGAAGCCATGAAAACTCTGGATGCATGATGCAAATCGCAGTAAGCTCCCAACTCTGAGCGGATGTCTTCTTTTGAGTTATACCGGGTTGGTTGGCAGATTTGGTTTGTGCCATTTCTGTAGGATCAGCTTTAGTAGATCTGATTATGGAGAGCAGCAGTTCCAGGTCCCATTGCATGATGCGGTGGTCTGTGTGCTTGCAGTACAGGGTCCCATTGCGTGGTGTACTGGATCATGTGCTGCTTGCCAAATGCCTGGCTGAAATCAAGAGCCCTGTGTAACTTGGAGCTGCAGGTCAAGCTGCATGCTACACAGGATGTGAGAGGAGTGACCTAGAGGGAAAAAGTAATTTTATCAGTATAGAGTAGGGCAGTGAAATCGAACTATGCATTTCACCAAATACATGGGTTAAAGTCAATATCAATTTATAAAATAGAGAGAGCACATCTTTCCTCTAGACATCTTTTCTGGTGTGTTTGATTCAGAATGACCTCTCTTGCCATACATGTGCACAGACTGCTTGTTTACTACATTTATGGTGGGGATGTTCTTTTATGAAACCATGATGTCAGGAAATGTAACCAGCTTCAGCAAATTAGCAATTCTGTATTGTCATTTATAATAGACTTTTACTATTCAGTTACATTAATCAGATAAAATTGACCACTACAAAGCTGCATTAAAGATTAATTGAACTTTTACAAATGTTATAAGATATTATGTTATAAGATATTCTAGATACCACCTTGAAAGAGATAAACTTATTGCTACCCATCTTGAAGTGAGGCACGCAATAGATGTTTTTTAAAGTACCTCTCTTCTTTTTCTCTTCGTTGTTATGTTTGCTTGTGAAAGGCTAGCAAACATATTGCAATTGGTCTGAGCTGTGAGGAGGACTGGCCCTTCTCTGCCTATCACAACATCAGAATACTCAGTTTCCTCCCCAATACTGCCTACTCTCTGCCTTTCTGCTGCTTTTCCCTTTGAAGTACTTGGCCAATCACATAGCTGGAAAATGCTAGGTGGAAGTGGGTTTTCTTGTGCAGCTTGTACTTCCTACCTCAATCATGTCATCTGTTGTTTGTTCGTGCTGGTGCTGTCCATGTTTTCTGTCTCTGCTGTCCTGGGAATGGCAGAGATGTTGCATAATGGCCACTGCTTCTTCCTGTTTGTGGCTGCCATGTCAATATCCACCTTTGTTGATATTCCTTCCTCATGTGCCCAAGGCAGCAGCACAGTTACTTTGCCAGTGGCGGGTACTCTAAAATGCCACTGGTGTCACCCCCTTCTGTCCAACAGAGTTTATAAAAAATTAAAAAAAAACTCTGTCTGCGAGCCACCAGCCAACCCAGCTGCACAAATACTTTATAGTCTTGAACACCTGCCACTGGTGTTCCTCCCCCATTGGCCCAGCTATTAAAGATCCCCCAACACACACACACACACACACTCTGTGGCAAGCACCTCCCTCACAAACTCTTGACACTGGGGTGCCCAACCCCCAGTGCCAGCTAACAGCACCCCCTTTGACACACTCCATTACCAGGTTGCACAACCCCCTGCTGCAGTATGCAACACCGGGGTGCCCAATCTCTGGTGCCACTAAACAACCCACCAGCACTGGGGTGCCCAATCACCAGTGTCAAATCTCTGGGGGGGGGGAATCGCTCGTTTTCTTTTCTTTTTTTTTTGTGTGTGTGTGTTGTTTTTTGTTGTTGTTAATGTGAAAGAAAGAAAACTGTCCAGTGATGTGTTCTAGCCCACCCTGACCCCTCCTCAACACCTACCACCCCACACCCTCACTTACCTAACTAGGTTTCACAAAGTAATTCTGTCTGCAGCATCGAATGTCCTTCTGCTTTCGAATGCAACCATGAACTGACTGAAAAAAGGTAAGTTGGGTTAATGCCTTTTGAACATTTACTCATAACTTTGTTGTTTTGCAATATTTTTTCCCCCAAATTTTCAACATAGCCTTTTTTACCCCACCTCATGAACATGAACACAGGTGTAATTTTCCAACCCCAAAAACGTGTTTTCTCAGTCACTTCATAAAATCACCTTTTGGATGGGATTTTAAGAATTAAACCTGTCATGAGGTGGGGCAATAAAAAGACTGTGTTAAAAATGTGAGGCTGAAATGTGAAAAGACAACAAAGTAATGAAGAAATGGTGAAATGTTTCAACATTTACTCATTAGTTTGCTAGTTTGCTAGTTTTTGAGCTTTTAATCCCAAATGTTCAACATAGCACTATTTTACCTCACAACAGGAACATGACAGGTGTTGTTTTTCAAATCTTGTCCAAAACATGTTTTCATGTTGTGCTGCAAAATGACATTTTTGGGCAGGATTTCATAAAGAACACCTGTAATGTTCATAAGATGGGGTGATAAAAAGCTTACAATGAAAATTTGGGGTCAGAATCTCAAAAAACAACAAAGTTAGAAAGAAACATTGACATGTTTTAACATTTACTCATAACATTGCAATTTTCTTTTTACATTTTGAACCCACATTTTCAGCATAGTCTTTTTTATAAATATGTGGGGGTGTCATTTTCATATCCCACTCCAAACCCTGTTTTTTGCGGCCATTCTGCAGAATCACATTTTGGTGGGATTTGATAAATGACACCTGTCGTGTTCATATGCTTGGGTGATAAAACTACTATATTGAAAATACAGGGTCACAGTCTAAGAAAACAGCATTCTGTAGAAACCTCTTCATTTCTCAGTCATGGCAATTTCAGTATTAAAATGCGTGTTATTCATCTGTTAATTTTACCTGTTGCACTATATACACCCAACAACAATGCATTAAATACTAGCAAGCAAACATGATTGGCTTTGACCAACGCTTGTTTATCATGCTTGTACCATATAGTTCCAAAATAAGCAATATGAAATATATCTTTATTGTGTTACATGAGTAAACATAAAGGTGAACTGTTCAAAAATATTTTTAGCTGTATTATAGTAATAGCAGCATTTGATGTAGTTTTTAGTGCTGTGTTCATGTCATTTTGTGTTTTTGTTCCTGACTGAAACAAGGAGTTTTAAGTCACAGCCGAGCAGTACAAGTTACTAACTTGTAATCATTATCTACCCGTTCTCCTTAGTCTGTATTCATTTTGGAGTTTAGACCTTTGAATGCTTGTATGGGTTCCCTTCTGCTGGAAATATGTGACAGTTAAAGGGAGATGAGCAAAAGACAGGGGGTGGTGAACATCGTGCAGCTTAAATTCTGTTGTACGTCACCACATGCCTGCTCCTTGAGCTAGACTCTGCAGACATTTGGCTGTGGATGAATACCACAAGAAGAAACATGGTTACAAGTACATTACCTTTTCTTTTTCAAAAATATGGATTCATCCACAGTAACCCACTTGGCGGAAACCATGGGAGGAGGAAGAAAATCCAAGGTTATTTTTGGGTAGCAAGTTCTTCAGAGCAGTAGAACCCAAATCTCCATACCTCTAAGACTACAGAGCCAAACTGTGGCAAGATGTTAGTGTGGGTGGGTATCTAGGTGTGCGCCTTCTGTGAACAGTTGACTGCAGCTCTCAGTTACACAAATCGGCTACACGAGACTAAGGGAAGGAAAGCTTGGGGGGGGTACAGAGGAAAAAAGAGAGATCAAGGGTAACATAGATAGGTTAAGTGAGTTACTGAAACAGTGAGTAAGTGATGCTAGTTGGAGTCAAACCTGGGTCTCCTGATTCATAATTATGCACTTTTCTTACTGTACTGTACTATACAACTTGCCAATTTTGAGAGAAAACAATCTAGCTATATTGCAGCTAAACAGACTATGTTTTATTCCTAAAGAGAGTTTCTAATATTTTGGTAATGGCTTTTTAAGCATATTAGCCCAGCACCTTATGCTGATGACAGTCATTTAAGCCCACAAAATAATTTTTTTTCATTAAGTCCACTACTGGAGGGAAGGGATGGAAAATTGGGCCAAACAGAGGGCCAGCTGATCCCTTCCACTTACTGGTCTGTCAGCCCTGCCCCTGTGCTCAGACATTTTGTGATGTCTCCCCATGGCTGTGAAGTGGAGTACTCCACTCCTGATTGTTCTGCATGAGGGATCACTATGAACAGGATGATGGGTACAGTGGCTTTGTGCACTGATTGGCTGAAATCACATAACTGATTTATAACTGATTTGAGTGCCTTAGTGTTTGTGTTTGTGGACATATGTCCAGAACAGTAGCTGCATGTACGTGACTTGGTGTCTTTGCATATATGACAGCATCTCTGTGCTGTATACAGTATGCAAGCTTCTGAGAGTGTCTGTCTACACTACGTGTGTAAGAGTTTGAGTGTGTGGCTAGAAAAGCATATCTGTATAACTGCATTGCTGGGTGTGAATGTGTGACTCTTAAAAGTTATAGGTGCCTTTGTGTGTTTTTTCTTGTGGGAGAGGTTCATACAATTAGTTGAAGCTATCCTTGTTAGCAGAAGGCAACAGAAGTGTAATGTAAGTAAGACTTTATTTATTCTGTGCCCAATTCCGGAGGCTCTGGGCACCTTACAGAAGGTGTAAAAACATAGCAAAGTTACACAAACAAATACATACAGGGTCAGAAAGTAAATAATTAAAATCAATAATAAATAATAAAATCAGCTGCAACTACTGTAATTAAAAATGGCTTCTTTAAAAAGGTGAGCTTTCAGACCCTTCTTAAAAATCTCCACCGATGGGGTCTTCCTCAGAGATCTGGGGGCCGAGTTCCAGAGGACTGGGTTGGCCACCTCGAATGCACGGTCCCCTGAGGTTTTTAGCCTGGCTCTCTGAACTGCTAGGAGGTGCCTCGGTGGAGGAGCGAAAGGGAGCACACTGAGAGGGAAGGAGTCAGCAGGTCACTCAGGTAGCCAGGGTTCGAGTGGAGTAATGGATGTGCAATGTGTCTTGCTTGCAATTCATTACTGTTTTTTTTTTCCTTAACTCCGCTTTATTCAGAAGTCATATAACCGTACAACTAATGAATGTAGCTGCAGAGGGGCCGGTTACAGCATCCCCCATAACATGCTATGATTGCTTAATGTAATCATTAATATACTTGTACAGTACTTCTTTTCTTGCCCTTATTTAGGCTAGTATTACAGCAAGTTCCGTAGAAACTTTCTCGTAGCTTACTGAATTGAAAATGAACACTAACCAAAGAGCTGAAAATTGATGGCCAACAGTGGCCCAACAGTATTGTAGCACCATGGTCAAAAACCTTTGCTTATAGTGGAACTGGTTAAATATGAAGAGGTAAGCACTACGTCATACCCTAACAAGAAATACGTTACTATTTTCCTAATTGTAAAAGACTCACATACTTAAACCTGCTACAAAACTGCTTCAATATGTACAGATATTCAAGGGGACAGAGTGTGAAATTTTAACTTTTTATGTGTTTTTTTTCCTGTACTTTTGGCATCAAATTTACTTACTCTACCAATGTGCAAAGTGACTGATATGTGGAAGCATCGCACATTTCCGACTGATTTTGGCACACTCTGTGCACCAAGTGACCAAACATATTTTTTGCCATCTACTTAGTCTTCTTATGACAGGGACCTCCTTCCATCTGTACCACAGCTTCTCGTATTCAGGGTGCCCTTCTTTTGCTATCTGCTGTTGTGAGCACACTGACCAGCGTTCCCTCTGTACGGGTCCCAACTGTAGAACAGGTGCTGGGGAGTAATATTTGCCTGTGGGACAGCAGTCATGACATCAACACGACCCTTGCTGAACCTGAGGGCCTACTATGTTCTTTGCATCCTGACATCACCAACTAGGAAACCAGAGGTGAATAAGGAGTGACACAGCCATCTCTTCCCTCCCCAAATAGCAGAGCATCTTGGTGTGACACTAATCCTCTCCTGGACAGCCTGCTGTGATGTGCCAGGCTATAGGCTCAAACATGAGTCATCTGTGTGGCAGTTGGCACTTCTGCAGCTGTGCCTTAGATTGATCTCAACTAAACTGAAGGTTACCAGATGTTTGTTTTTTTTTGTTAATCTGTTTATTTCCCATCATGAGTACTTTCTGTGAGTACCATGTCTCCTGGTACCATCCAGGTGTCTGTGCACTGGGGTGTCCCTTCCCATGCAGCCTGCCTTGCCTGCCATGTGCCCTTGAGGCAGGGCCTCTGTTTTCAGCCTGGATCCCATAGGCATACTCTGCGACAGATTAGGATTGACACAGGGTGACTTGTTGGCTCCTTTTTCCTACATTCCCATTGGATGCGGGTGAGGATGGATGGCCACACATCATGTTGCTGCCATCTAGGATTTCTTCTTTGTTGGTAAGCCTGCCACCCTCTGCTTCATGGGAATACTCCCCATGTTCTGGGGAGATTCCCGGTGATGCGGTTACCCACCTTGTGAAGGGCATCACCACAAATCTCCATGCCTCTGCAAGGCATCGCTCAAATAGCAATGCAATGCACTCAGCCCCAGGTGGACAGCATCCAGTTGGACACTCTTTATCCTCCCTGATGGCCTCCACTCCTGTCGTTCTGTGCTTGGGCTGCAGACATGGGTTACCAGCATGCCAGAGTGGTCCCCCATTGCTCAATTGCCCATTCCAGCTCACCCACGGTTGGCCGGCACCCAGCCAGCCACCGACCAAGACCAGGACACCCGCCTGCAGCTCCTTGGAAGCTGCTTGTCCCTGAACAGGGCAGTTCCAGCTCACCCACGGTTGGCGGCACCAGCCAGCCACCGACCAGAACCAGGACACCCGCCTGCAGCTCCTTGGAAGCTGCTTGTCCCTGAACAGGGCAGTTCCAGCTCACCCACGGTTGGCCGGCACCCAGCCAGCCACCGACCAAGACCAGGACACCCGCCTGCAGCTCCTTGGAAGCTGCTTGTCCCTGAACAGGGCAGTTCCAGCTCACCCACGGTTGGCCGGCACCCAGCCAGCCACCGACCAAGACCAGGACACCCGCCTGCAGCTCCTTGGAAGCTGCTTGTCCCTGAACAGGGCAGTTCCAGCTCACCCACGGTTGGCCGGCACCCAGCCAGCCACCGACCAAGACCAGGACACCCGCCTGCAGCTCCTTGGAAGCTGCTTGTACCTGAACAGGGCAGTTCCAGCTCACCCACGGTCGGCCGGCACCCAGCCAGCCACCGACCAAGACCAGGACACCCGCCTGCAGCTCCTTGGAAGGTGCGGGACAGCGCAGCCAATCAGAACACGGGTGCTTCCAGCAAACCCACTCTGATTGGCAGGAGTTTTCCCCTGCTATAGACACCTGGCACTTTGTTAGACTTTCCATAGAACTAAGCACATTTCTACTCTGTTATTAGGAGTTTTTCTACTGTATTAGCTGGATTGTAATTTCTGCTACTGTTTTAAATTGCTTACACCTCTTCTGTCTGACTGCTATTCCTGCAGCCCCCATCCAAGCACTCTGCCTTGGCTCCGATAAGTCTAACTACTTAGTTTTCCATTAGCAGGTTATACAGACCTGCCACTAGAGGGATTCTTGGTCTTCTACATAAATCACCGTATTCTCTCGTTGGCAATATGGCCTGCATTATCATTCTACTTCTTTCCCAGTGCTGCTACAAGGGGACTTGAGTCTGAAGGGTGGATGGACACTAACTAAGCTGCTCCTGCTCTCCTTGTTCCCCTTTCTGCTGTATTTTCTCAGCTAGGTTTTAAATGGGTACCTAGGTGGGCATATTTCTTGCCTAGAAAATATTGCACTAATACAAATCACGAGACCACTCAATCTGGGACCATGGCTCTCCTTATTGTGTTTTTATTGCTCCTGAGGTGCAGTGTTTTCAGCAATACAGTGCAGTTCGAAGTACCTCAATGCAATTCAGTTCTCCAATGTACCTTATCAATACCTAATGCTATAACAGTCTACCGTGCAGACACTCTGTCATTCTCCTCTCCCCTTTTAGCCTATTCCCCCCGGTTAGCCTACACCCCTTTGCTACTGTCCTCACCTATGTCTACCCAAGCACTTACATTGATCACAATCAACTGTCACTACAGTGGCGCCACCCTCTTGCGCAGCACGATATGGGTTGCCGCAAAGAAATAAAAAAGCAGTCTCCATTCTTATAAGCTCCTTAAAGAAAGTTATACTTCTGCTTCTTCTCTGCTCAGGAAATGTGGAGCTCAACCCTGGCCCCCCTACAACTTACCTCGCCTATCGATTTTGCTGAGGCCACAGGTCTCAAAATGATGATGGTCAACATTTTAAGCCTGCCTAAAAAACTTGTACAGCTGCAAGCCTGGGCTGCACACGTTAACCCAGACCTTATCATAATTACTGAGTCGTGGTTAAAAAAGACGAACACTGATCAACAAATATCACTGCAGGGCTACAATTTATTTAGAGCAGATAGAGAGTCTAGAGGCGGGGTGTGGTTATCTATGCCAAATCTAAGTACTTGGTCACCAATATTAGTTGCAAATCTCTAGCCAAGGAATTTGAGTTACTTCGATGAGCCTTCATCTCCTCCTCGGAATGTATCACTATCCTGGGGGCTATAGACCCCATCTGGTGGTGATGAAGTCCTTAATCTTTTGAAATCCATGTTCGAGATGCAAAAACTGAAACAATATTTCTAGAGATCTAAATATGGACTGGCTGTCACCTAAATCACATGGCCTCAAATCCTTTGTGACGAGCTAGGTCTTGGGCAATTAGTCAGAGAACCTACTAGAACAACACTCTAAATACTGCCAACAGTTCCATTCTAGATGTGGTACTAACCACCCATCCACACAAATATCTCATTTGACAGTGTTTCACAACGACATGAGTGATCATGGAATTGTTGCTTGCATAAGATCTCAAATTAAGGCCCGGCCGCAACCCATCTTTATAACAAAAGATCCTTTCGCAAATTCAGTGCAGTAAACTTCCTATCTGACCTGAGCATGATCAGATGGCAAGATCTTTACCTAGCAAAGATGTCAACAAGGCAGCTTGCATCCTTAATGACAAACTCACTACAATAATAAATAAGCATGCCCTTTCATCAAAGTAAGTGCAGAACAATTCCAATCCTTGGTTCACCTCGGATCTCAAGGCAGCCCTTATAGCTCGAGATAAGCTCTGGGCTAAAGCTAGACATTCCAAAGAATCTTCGGATTGGCAGGCCTTTAGAACAGCCAGGAATAACTGTGTGAAAAAACTTCGCTCTGCTAAAGCTAACTATTATATTTCTACTCTCGAACAAGCTAAAGGTAACCCTCATAAAATGTGGAAGACTATCAAAGCTATAGAAGGACGGCCCATGGGCCCCTCTGTCCCAACAAAGATAGTCGCAAGTGGCAAGATTGTGGAAAACAAGTCCCTAATCCTGGAGGAACTTAACTCCCACTTTGCCACAGCTGGATTAGCTTTTGACTCGTCACCTTATGCTGGTGCTGCGGTGAGCCAGCATACCCCTCCCGCCACATCTAGTCCTGGACCCAGTCCCTTCCAACTGCGCCGAGATAACTTATAAAGAAGTAGAAGATTCTCTCTTAACTGAGACACCAAAAAGTGCAGGGACGATGGCTTGGAACCCTTTTTCCTAAGGTCAGGCTATGCCCATCTCACTGCCCCAATTCTCCACATCTTCAATCTTTCCATTACATCTGCTACTGTGCCGTCCTGCTGGAAATCAGCACATATCCTCCCTCTATTTAAATCTGGTGACCCATGCGATGTAAACAACTATAGGCCTATCTCCATATTGCCTATCCTTTCTAAAGTTCTCAAAAAACTGATCCATATTCAGTTAAAATCTCACTTGGAAACCTTCTCTCTCATTAACCCAGCTCAATCTGGCTTCCGGGCTAATCATAGCACAATCACTGCACTAGCAAAAGTAACCAATGATTGGATCTCTGCTATAGATGCTAAGAAGGTAACTGGTGCAGTCTTTTTGGACCTCAGCAAAGCTTTTGATACTGTTGATCACAAACTATTAGTCAATTGCCTTGCAAAGTTGGGTGCCACATACCATACCACCCAGTGGTTCTCTAGCTACCTAACTGGAAGATTCCAAAAAGTAAAGGCGGAAGGCTTTTTTTCTGCTGCCTTGCCAGTTGCAGAGAGTCCCCAAGGATCCATCTTAGGCCCTATCTTGTTTTCTCTGTACATCAATGACTTAGATGCTAACATATCTCGTCCAATCTGCACTTTTTGCAGATGATACTGTGTTGTATACTTCTGGCTCATCGTTATCTGAAGTCTAGGGAGTGCTTCAAGCGGACTTCGCACAACTTGAGCATAATTTAATAAAGGCAAAGCTTCTGCTCAATGCCAAGAAGACTAAAGTGATGATATTCTCTCGCAGTGCTGTCTCAGGCCCCCCAATACTCTTGCCCAAGACTTCATTGTCACCACGCTTAAGCGAGCCTCTGGAAGTTGTAACCAAATTTAAATATCTAGGTATCTGGATCGACAATAAATTATCTTTCAGTGACCACATCAAAGATGTCTCTAGAAGGTTAAAAGCAAGGTTAGGTTTCTTCTACAGAAATAGGACCCTCCCCTTGAAACTCGAAACAAGCTGTACAGGCCACTTTCTCCCCCTACTCGACTATGGCGATGTAATCTATTCCTCCACCACTCTTGCAAATCTAAGTAAACTGGACATCCTCTATCACCGTCGTTACTGATTCATTACCAACTCCCTTACCGTTAGCACCACTGTGACTTATATGCAGCTGTTGGTTGGACATCCCTAACTACTAGACGCCTGCTCCATGCTGGGCTATGGACTCTTAAACTGCTCCTGCAGAAATTGCCAAGCTATCTCTCTTCCCTTATTAGTATCTCTCATAGTGCATGCTCGTTAAGAAAATCTGACTTTATTATGCTTGACATACCAAGGACGCGGACTTCCTCTGGTAAACGTGCTATTGCATATGCCCTTCCCCTCCATTTGGAACCAATTACAAACCGTACTGAAACTAACTAGCACAGTTTCAATAAACTTCTACAAATCGCTGAGTTCAGCCAAAATAAAAGACACCTGTAACTGTCATTAAGTCTCTTCCTTCTCCATGTGTGCCATATTTATCCACTGGTAAGGTATAATTGATTTGTCATATTAACTGCTTTCCCTTCCCCTTCTACTCCTGGCTTTATCTTTGCTTACGCTCCACTGCTACTCTATCAAGTTTCTCCTCCCTCCCATATCAGTTGTAGACTGTTGTTTGTTCTAGCTGCCAAAATGCTGTATATTTGATTTGATTTGATTTGATTAAATCAAATTACACCAGTCATCATGTTTCATTTATCAGTACGCGACCTATAAGTCGCTTCCCTGTCTCATATCAATGTTTACCACCTGCGGTCACCCTGTGTGGTACCCCTGTATGTATATCCAGCCATGTAACGTGTATTTCATGTATATACTGTTATTACCTATCTGTGTTTGTACTTTAAGTGTTTATGTCACAGGACCTCCTTGTGAATGAGCTTGCTCAATGGAGTTTTCCTGCAATAAACTTGAACTTGAACTTGAACTCAATGACACTGAGGTAGCCCAGTGATTTATTTTTTTTTTTGCCAGATTTGAGTATAAATTTGAAAGTTGAGATTATCAACTGCTATGTGAATTTTCAGACCAATGTCTTTTCTATTTTTGTAGATTTATTGTGCCACCCACCAGGTTCCAGTGCATTGCAGTGAGATTTATTTATTTATTTACAGTTTGTTCACCATGTGAGGTTGGTGGGAATAGATGGATACTCAGAAGTCAGGTTTGGCAAATCAAAATAAATATTTATTTACATACAGCAAAATAAGCGGACTGGATATGACAAAATAAAGGAAAACAAAAGTAAGCAAAATCATAATTAACGTCACTGTTTGCTAATAATTTAAGCTCTAGAAAATGGCTAGAGTCACTCAGGCTGGGCGAAAATGCCACCTGGACTCTAAGGACTTAAGATAGTTGCAGCCCTTATTACCTGGGTCAGCGCAGTACTGATTCCCATAGGAATCTGATGTGTGCTTTAGGTTGGATTCCTTTTATACCCAGAGTCATGTGACCACATCAGGCTCCAGCCACTTACAGAAATACAGCTTATTTCTTTTAAACAACCTTATTATTTATATCCAAACACTATAAATAAAAGTGAACTCGTATATCTTTGACTGGGTGGTAGTGTTCATAATAAAACTTTCTCATAACAAAATAGGTTGTAAGTTTCAGGTGCAGGCTCTTCCCACAGAGCTATCCAGTGTATAAAAGGTGGAAAGTCGGGGCCAGCCGGAGCTTAATAGGACACTGGAAGACTCTTGGACAGGACCTTACAAACAGAAACCTCAAGGTAGGCCGCATATAACTTCATACAGTTTCAGATCACCTTTCTAGTTTCATATCACCTTTTAAGTATGTGAACTACAGGTCGTAGGTACCTCTGCTGTTTACTTTTTATTCAGCACAGGCCTTCTAGTCCCAAACATGATGCATTTTCTGGCATCCTTTCATTTATTTTCTCTTTTTATGTTTGCTTGCATGCATGTGCAAGAAACATAGTGCCATCATCCGAGTTTTTGTAGGTGTGGCACCCTGTCTTTCAGTTCAGTCAGTGTGTTTGCAGGCTCGGCCTCAGTTCACCAATGAATGCTGCAGCTGTCTATGACAGCAGTTGAAAATGCAGTGCCGTACAGTTGAAAGTGAGAACTCCACTTCAGTGAGCAGCGATAGGATAGTGTTGATTAGCATATTGCCGGCAATCCTGCTTGTATATGTCTCTGTTTTCCCTTCCTTTCTTTTCTTTCTTTTTCCTCATTGGTGCCCAATCCCCCGTCGGCTCAATGAAATCTCCCACCCAAAAGAAACAGACTTCCAGTTGCCATGCTGAGAGCCCATCCCAGCATGGCACATGTTCAGTCACGACGGGGTGCCCAATCCCCATCGGCTCCATGGCCCCGCCCTAAAAATCTTCCAGTTGCTATGCTGGGAGCCCACCCAGCATGGCACAAGTCCCGCATCGCTGTCCTTGGCTCCACTGCCCCCAAAAATCTTCCAGTTGCTACGCTGGGAGCCCACCCCATGCGGGTATAAGTCCCGGGCCGCCTCCCAAAAAGAAAAGAAACACCAGAAAAAGAAAAAGGTCCCTCGTTGATTGTCTTGTCCCCCAACCCGCACTCCACCCTCTGTGCATCCACCTCCCCGCACCCTACCTCACCCCATACTTACCTCTGGAGGCCGGCGCGACGATCTCTCTGTGGACCAGGAACATGTCTGCACTCTTCAAAGCCAACCGTTAACTGAAGAAATGCCAGTAAGCTGTATAATGGAATAAATAGGGGTTTTTTCAACTTTGATGTATATCTCAGGCATATTTTGAAATTTTGGCACCAAATTTTCAACATGGGGTTTTTGGGACCCCTCCTCATGAATTCTGGCACTGTCACTGCGTTAATCGGCCCCGAAAGGTGAATTCGCAGTCACTGTGCAGAACCACCTTTTGGGATCGATTTACGAAATGACAGTATCACAGTTCATGAGGTAGCCCCCAAAAACCCTATGTTGAAAATTTGGTGGAGAAATTCCCAAAAATGACTGATCTACAAGCATGTGTTGCGCAGTTCCTACGAACGCTCATAGGTTCGCAAATTTTTAATATTTTCACTCCAGATTTTCAACATTGCCATTTTACCACACCTCCTTATGAGCAGTCCAGCTGTCATTTTTCACATCTCACCCAAAATGTGTTTCCGTGCATGTAGCGCACAATGGCGCAGTCGGTGTGCAAAATCAATGTTCAGGACAGATTAAGAAAATCACAGTGACACTGTTCATGAGCAGAGGTCTTAAAATGGCTATGTTAAAAATTTGGTGACAAAAGTTCGTAAAATGACTATGTTACGAGCGAGCATTGCGCAGTTTCCATGCACCCTCGTAAGTTCATAAATTTGTAATATTTTCAGTCCAGATTTTCACCACTGGCATTTTTTCACACTTCCTGATGAACAGTACAGCTCTCATTTTTTCATACCATGGCTGAAATGTGTTTTCGCACTTCCAGCGCAGAAATGCATGGTCGCTGTGGGAAATCACTGTTCGGGACAGATTAAGAAAACCACAGTGACACTGTTCATGAGCGGAGGTCCCAGAATGCCTGTGTTGACAATCTGCTGTAAAAAATTCCCAAACTAATGACATTACGGGTGTGCATTGCACAGCTTCTACGCAAGCTTGTGACTTCACCATTTTTTTTATATTTTCACTGCAGATTTTCAATATTGCCATTTTTTACACCTCTTCATGAACAGTACAGCTGTCATTTTTCACATCCTGTTTGAAATGTGTTTTCGCGCCTGTGATGCCAAATGGCGTAGTCACTGTGCAAAAGCAGCTTCCGGCTAATAAAACTGATATTGCCACTGTTCATGAGGTGGGGGTCACAAAAAAACCATGTTGAAAATTTGGAGTGAAAATACCAACGAACGCCTGAGGTGTTAGGGTTTCTGACCATAACGCCCCACTCTGTAGAGAATGACAAGCATCAGGGGTGTGACTTGGAATTGTTGCCTGTAATGCACATACCATTCCACCCCCACCCACACCCTGCAGCCTTTGAGAGGCATCGAGGTGTGCCTTGGACTCTTCGGCCCCAAAGTTCACCCCATTCTCCTATACAGCACCCATCTTACCATATTTCTTGATGGAATGGGGTGAACATAAGGGCCAAAGACCCCAAGGCACACCATGACACTTGTCGGTGTCTGCAGGGTAGGGTGTGGTGACATGGTGTGGCCATTATGCCTGACGACTCAAAGGCACACCCCAATGCCTGTCAGTATCTGCGGGGTGGTGGTGGGGTTGGCTTCAGTTCAATACTTCACTGCCATTCCTATTATGCAGCTCTGTAACTCCTACACTACCAATGCCAATGCCAGCATACAAACATTTGGCATTGACAATAGACTTTGACGGCAGATTAAGGACCGCTTGTCCCATCTAGTCTGCTTGTTCATCCTGGTATACAAAAAATACATGAGTAAACACAAACGGGAATGTTTTGTTCTATACAGAGAGGTACAGCTGTGGACATCTTTTGGTATTTTCAGTTTCTGGCTGAAATGTGAGTCCATGGTCAAATTGTTCTCTCAGTTGTATTTTAACTTGGTTTCTTTTCTTTACAACAACTACAAGATCAGAGGGAAACCAACATACTGGAGAACAGTCTTTTCTAACCAGGACATAAATGTTTGTTTCAAAGGTCCTAACTGACTGTGAAGGGGAACAATACTATTTTTATACATTTCTCACTTCATCTCTTCTTAGCATCTTATAGGAAGCATAACTTTAACTGAAGGTATGTCTTTCCTAAGTGCAAATATAACGGTGCTTCCCGGCTAAAAACAAAACACGGTGCTCCCTTTTCCACGATGCTTTCGTAGGCGGGGGATGGGGGGGCAATCCTGAGGAGATCCTGAAACAAAGGGATAGTAAGGTAAGTACATTAGCAGGTGACCTGCCTGTAAATGATGAAATATAGTGGTTAGGAAAAGGGTATGTGAAGGAAAAGAGACACTGCTGCAGCGGACTCTGGGGAAGAAAAAAGTGTCTCTCAGGAAGCAAGGCACACGTTGACACACTCCTCCCCACCTAAGAGGAAACCAGGGGACTCCAGTCCCTACTTATACACAGTTTTGATTTCCTTATTCACCATTGCGGAAACACCGTACATTCAGGCATAGTGTCATCAGATCTCTCACTAAATGAAGAGATGGAGCTTTAGCCCGCCCTGTCCCAAAGCTCCACCTCGGGGTCCCTAAACAAAAACAAAACAAATTACAATAACAGGTTAAGAGCCTTTCCTGTTAACCATTCTTAATTCATTACCCTGAGGTCAGATTGTGCCTGTATGTCTGGGTCTGCCCCCAAACGAGACATAAAATCCGCGTTTTTATTGCAGTTCCTGGTCTATGTCTGATTGTAAACCAGAAAGGCTGTAAAGCCAGGTACCACCACATTATGCACAGATTTTTGTCTCATCACCTGTAGCCAACATAGAGGGTTGTGATCTGTGGTCAGTTCAGACTCAGATCCCCAAAGATAAAATGTTAAAGCCTCAATAACCCACTTTACTGCGAGGCGCTCCTTTTCAATTGTAGAATACCTTGTCTCCCTCTCATGCAGCTTGCGACTTATGAAAATTATGGAGTGTTCTTCCCCTTCAAACATTTGGGATAAAACTGCCCCAATACCTGTGTCAGAGGCATTGGTCTGCACTATGAAAGGCAAGGTAAAATCTGGGCTCCTCAGTACCGGTGAGGAACACAAGCTTGCTTTTATAGCGCAGAATGCTTCCTCACATTCTGCAGTCCACTTAACCTTGGTCAGATTATTCCTTCTAGTAAAATCTGTCGGGTGTGGCTAACATAGCAAAATTGGACACAATTCTCTGGTAGTATCCGGCTAGCCCGAGAAAAGACCTAACATGTTTCTTTGTGGTGCAGCATGGACTGTTAGCCACTGCATCCACCTTTCCAATGTCTGGTCTAACATGGCCATTACCAATCAGAAATCCCAAATATTTAGGTGCTTGCATGGCAGTGGAACACTTTGCTGGGTTAATGGTCAGGCCTGCTTTTGTAATGGCCTGTAACACAGCAGTGATATGTTGTATGTATTCCTTCCAGTTGGGACTGAAGACCACCATGTCATCTGGATAAGCAGCACAATATGCCATGTGGTATTTCAGGGTATTGTCCATAAAGCGCTGAAAGGTGGCAGGGGACCCATGTAAACCAAAAGGCATTGTAACAAACTGGAAAAGTCCTTCTGGGATACTAAATGCTGTTTTATCCCAAGAAGTCCTATCTAAAGGACTCTGCCAGTACACCTTCTTGAGATCCAGAGTGGTGTTGTACCTGGCATTTCCAAGTCTGTCGACTATATCGTCCATCTGTGGCATTGGGTAGCTGTCAGACTTGGAAATGACATTCAAGTGATGGAAACTGAGGCAGAGTCTTATGCCCCTTCCTTCTTTTGTACCACTACTATCGGAAATGCTCATTCACTGTTAGTAGCTTCTATAACACCCAACTGTTGCATTTTCCTGACCTCTTTCACCACCTCCCCTTATACCTTCTCCGGTAACCTGTAGGGCTTTTGCCTAATGGGGTTGCTCTGTGTGACCACTCTCTGTGGTGTTCTATTCCACTAACTTTACCGGGGATACTGGTGAATGTGTGTTGGAAGCCTAACAACAGGTTTTCTAGCTCTTGCCTTTGCTGGGGCTCTAGAACGGGGTTGATTTTTAAATCATTCAGCTCCTCCCTGTTTTTCCAGCCTTTGACAGACAACCTCCAGTTCACTTTCACCCTGGTCTGGGTACACGTGTAAAACAGGACTAGGCATTTCGTGTAATTTTTTTTAGGAGATTGGCATAATAAATCCCCCTCTTCTGCCGTCTGTCGGGTAACTCAGTTTCATAGTTTACAGGGCCGGTTTGCTTAACGATGGTGTAGGGACCCTGCCATTTCATCATCAGCTTATTCTCTGAAGATGGCAGTAGCAACAGGACTTGTTCTCCTGGTTGAAAACCTTATTACCCACCCCCTGGTCATAGTGGGTCTTTTGTACTACTTGTTTGTCGGCATTGTGTTGGTGTGCTACTTTGATGTACCTCATCAACCTCAGTTGGAGTTGTGCCATGTAGTCTATGGTACTACTGGATCCTGTGCCTCTCCCTTCCTCCCAATGTTCCTTGATTACATCTAAGGGACCTTGGAGATTCCTCCCATACAGAAGTACAAAGGAAGAGAATCCTGTAGAGGCTTGTGGTACCTCCCTATATGCAAACATTAAAAATGGCAAATAGATGTCCCATATGTAACCCCCTCCCACATGTGGGTTCCTGAAAGCCTTCCTGGAGCTTGCCTAAATGCTCCCTGCCTAACTGGTGTTCGGCGCAACACCGCCTAAATGTGGGTGTTGTGAGTGCTTCCAAAGCCTCCAGTACTGTCTCTTTAAGAATTGTCTGCTCGCGGCTCCAGCGGGTTGGTATGGGGGGGACTGGTGTTTCCCTGTTCGAATCCCGCCTGAGCTGCAGTGAAATTGCTCCCATTTGGTAGTCACTATATGCGCAGGGGGAGCCCTTTTTGAAAGATGTAACTGTTTGGCCATAATTAGCTATCATGTTGATGGAATCACAGTTTGTCTAACCTGCTTCTTTTGCAGCTGAGTCTGTGTGTGCTGTGCCCCTCCATTTTGGACCAGGACTTTCTGAAGGGTCCAGTAGGGGCAGGGTGTATCTCGAATGAAGCAACTGGTGACCAACCAGAATTAGGACTCTTTAGGGAGCCGGCTGACAAATGGAGATACATCTAGTAATCGTGGGAAGTGAAGTCTGGACCATGGCGCCTTTTCGCACCATTGAGAGCAAGATTAAGTGACTGGCATCTGTAGCCAGCCAATGGGGTTGGGTGGCGCCCGAACTGAGGGGATTGCCCCATACGGCCAAGGGGCAGAGACATTGTGGCTGTGAATGAGGAAGGAGCTCTGGGCTCCTGCGCCATTGAGTTTTGGTGCGGGAAGCATGTGAAAGGCCAGAGGTGGCTGTTTGAATCGTCGGCGAGCCACGGACTAAATCTGCGGGGCAGAGGTCAGAGGAGGCTGTGCAAAAGCGCAGCTACCTACCAGGCTCACCCTGTAGAGGACTGGAGAATCTGCTGAATTACGCTCGGTCTGTCAGGAGAGTGAAGCTGCAGTGAGACTCCCGATTAGCTGTGAGTTCGGTCGGGCCCTAGAAGCAGCTGCCTGGTATGGTACCCCTCTGTTGCTGTCTATATAAATGTGTGGAGCAGTATCTGACATTCAGTCTCAGCCCTGCGAGTGGTGTGAGAGCGGTTTTCTTCTGGAGTTGTGAGTACTAAATCAGGGCAGCTCCCTGTTTAAGGTTCTAGCAAGTGCAAGATCTTTGGGTTGCTTTACTGACTGCACTAACTGAGCCTGCTGGCTCTCTCTAATCTTCGTAGGAACTAAACGCTCATTTGTGTCGGGGCCCCAGCCAGCTGAATCGAGGAACTAGCCTTTAGGGCTTAGGTACCCATAGACAGCAACTTGTAGGTTAGGCCTGTGCACAGAGCCCTAGGTAGATACTCATATATTGTAGTGGTAAGCCAAGCACTCTGATTCCCCCCGGTCCTTGTAATCTCCCCTTAAATAAATCAGATAGCTTGTTTTGCAAAAGTACACTGGCTAGTTTGTGTATTAATGGTGAAATACTGCACAGTGAATATTGTGTAACTGTACCTTACTTTTCAGGGGGTCTCCGGAGTGAGCTGAGTGGTTTGAGTAGGGGTGTAAGTGTCTATGGTAAGGACACTGCAACTAAACTGTGTGGGCCACTAGTGGGAAGAAAGGGGGATTGCAGCAACCCAGAGGACTGTGACCAAGTCAACCCCGACCTCTAGGTGGAGGCACCCGCCAACAGATCTGGGTCCCTCACCCTGTTGCAGTTAAGGCAGGCAGGGGTAGTAGCCCTTAGGATAGGGCCCCCTGGGGGTTACAAATTGGAGGCACCGCTGGGATTAGTGTCTCTTAGTGGCCGAGTGGGCGAAGTGCATAACTATGGATAAATTAAAGGAAAAGCTGGAAGGGGATATCATGGCTAAGATTAAGCTGGACCCTATTAAGACGATGGTACATAAACTGATGGGGTGGGGAGAAGCCGAAGAGCTGGACTCTCAGAGAATTTTGTTACTACTAGATGTACCTCTGGGGACAACGTCCGCTGACATTATTTCTGCCGTGGAGCGTGTTAAATGTTTAGGCAAGGTAGAGGTGAAGGGGTGTATGGCTGACCTACTCGATCAGACTTTACAGGTGTTACTCTTGTGTAGCATAGCCATTGACCCTGAGAGGGTACCCCCAGTGATTTACCCGGTAGGTGCCCAACCAGGGTGGAGGGTCATTCACATTCAGAGTGGGACAGTCACCCCCGGGGGGGGGGGTCTCCCCAGACTAATAGTTTCAAAGATAAACTACCTAAATTGTTAGCTGAGAGCAAGATTAAGTGACTGGCATCTGTAGCCAGCCAATGGGGTCGGGTGGCACCCGAACTGAGGGGATTGCCCCATTCGGCCAAGGGGCAGAGATGTTTTGGCTGTGAATGAGGAAGGAGCTCTGGGCTCCTGCGCCGTTGAGTTTTTGCGTGGGAAGCGCGTGAAAGGCCAGAGGCGGCCGTTTGAATCGGTGCTGAGATATGGACTAAATCCATGGGGCAGTGGTCAGAGGAGGCTGTGCAAAAGCGCAGCTACCTACCAGGCTCACCCTGTAGAGGACTGGAGAATTTGCTGAATCGCACTCGGTCTGTCAGGAAAGTGAAGCTGCAGTGAGACTCCCGATTAGCTGTGAGTTCGGTTGGGCCCTAGGAGCAGCTGCCTGGTATGGTACTCCTCTGTTGCTGTCTATATAATTGTGTGGATAAGTATCTGACGTTCAGACTCAGCCCTGCGAGGGGTGTGAGAGCGGTTTTCTTCTGGAGTTGTGAGTACTAAATCAGGGCAGCTCCCTGTTAAAGGTTCTAGCAAGTGCAAGATCTTCAGATTGCTTTACTGACTGCACTAACTGAGCCTGCTGGCTCCCTCTAATCTTCGTAGGAACTAAATGCTCATTTGTGTCAGGGCCCCAACCAGCTGCATCGAGGAACTAGCCTTTAGGGCTTGGGTACCCATAGACAGCAACTTATAGGTTAGGCCTGTGCACAGAACCCTAGATAGATACTCATATATTGTAGTGGTAAGCCAATCACTCCAATTCCTCCCCCCGGTCCTTGTAATCTCCCCTTAAATAAATCAGATAGCTTGTTTTGCAAAAGTACACTGGCTAGTTTGTGTATTAATGGTGAAATACTGCACAGTGAATATTGTGTAACTGTACCTTACTTTTCAGGGGGTCTCCAGAGTGAGCTGAGTGGTTTGAGCAGGGGAGTAAGTGTCTATGGTAAGGACACTGCAACTGGACTGTGTGGGCCACTAGTGGGAAGAAAGGGGGGTTGCAGCAACCCAGGGGGCTGTGACCAAGTCAACTGCAACCTCTCCCACCAACAGATCTGGGCCCTTCACCCTGTTGCAGTTAAGGCAGGCAGGGGTAGTATCCCTTAAGATAGCACCCCCTGGGGGTTACACATGTCTTACCCTCCTCCTGCACAAACTTACGCAACATTTGTTTCATGATCTGATTAAACCTTTCGACCAGACCATCGGTCTGTGGATGGTAGGGTGACGTGTGTTTATGGACTCTATCCCTAACAGCAGTTACAACCTTTTCAAAAGCTTTGAGCAGAAATTGCTTCCCCTATCTGTCAAAATTTCTCTTGGGATTCCTACTCTACTAACTAGTCGGATCAGCTCATCAGCTATCTTCTCAGCTGTGATGGTTCTAAGGGGTATAGTCTCCGGATATTTTGTGGACTAGTCAGCTAGGACAAGCACAAACCTATTACCCTTTGAGCTTTTCTGCAGGTTCTCCACAATATCCATTGCGATTCTGTCAAAAGAGGTAGTGATTAAGGGGAGGAGTTGTAAGGGTACCTTCTTTTTTGTTATGGCCTCCACCTTCTGGCACTCCTTGCAACTGTAGCAGTATTCCACCTCCTGATCATGGATACCTGCCCAGTAAAACTGATGGAGGAGTCTACTCAGTGTGCAATCTATACCTAGGTGCCCAGCTATGGGAATGTCATGGGCCAGGTGCAATAACTGGGCCTATACTTAATAGGAACTAGTAGCTGTTCTGCTATCTCCCCAGTAACAGGATTTGTACATTCCCTGTATAGCAAGCCTCCCCTCAAAACACATTTTGGCCCTTTTGAACATCTTGATCCATCAGCTGAAAGAAAAGTTTTATTTATTTATTTCCATCTAGGATTATAATACCTTTGAGCGCAAGGAGCTCTTTTACAAAGGTTCCATGTCAGTAGGTGATGGTAACAAACAGACAAAGGAATATCAAACAGAGGTAATCTAAAATGATAAATGAACAGTTAAAATCCAGGAGAACTAACAGTGGTAGTCTAAATACACAATAACAACTCAAATCAAGGAAAATAATAGGTAAACATAGTAATTATATCAGCAATTAAAGAGGTGAGGTAAAACAATTGTGGGGGGTAGGAGTAGCAGCCCTGAGCCTTGTCAAAAGCTAAACAACAGGCAAAGGGGGTGGAAAGGTGAGACCAAGGGAGCTGAAATGAGGCAGAGGAAAAAGTTGGGAAGGGACAGGGGGTGAGGGTGGAGGCAGAGGAAGAGGAAGAGGAACCAGAGGAAGAGAGGTTCCGGCAGGAGAGAAAACAGAAAGGAGGGGAGGAAGGTGTGAGTCTAGGAGAGGCATTAGACAAAAGGTAAGATTTTGACAATGGAAGCAGTGACATATGCATTATAAGAGGAGTCGCTGGAGGAAGCAGTCACAGAAACTGTTAGATACCAGGTACTGTTTTAGCAGGCGCTTGAGCTGACCGAGTTTAGGTGAAGAAGATCCATCAAAATGCAAGGAATTGAACCAAAGGGGAGCTCTGTAGGAGAAGGATCGCTGACCTTGGGTAGTTCGGCATCTGGGGACATAGAGCAGTTAGTTGGCAGATGAACGGGCATGCTTGGAACTGCATGAAGGTGTCAGTAGTGCTGCAGACCCAGGAGGAAGTAGGCCAAGGAGTGTTTTTTTGGCAAGTAAGCAGGTTTGATATTTAATCCTACTACTAAGCTGTAGCCAGCCAGTCTGTGTGTAAAGTTCACAGGTATACGTCAGGTGGTCGGAGTCTGTAAGAAGCCTGCATGCCTTATTAAGTGCGACAGTTATCCTTCGAAGTGAGGAGGGGTTGGGAGGAGTCATAAATAACAAGGACATATTCTATCATAGAGAGAATGGAGCTATGGATAGCCAGTTTGAGGGCCTCAGGAGTTAGATTACGCTTATGCCGATAGAGGAGCCCAGTTTTTATATTTATGGCCTTAGCTACATTCTCGATGTGCTGGGCAAAGATGAGGTGGCTATCCCAGGTAACCCCCAGATATTTGAAATGCTACACCATGTCAAGTGGAACACCAAGTCGGTTTTTAATATTGAGGCATGTGCTTTAAACCTACTGTGTGAGGTGCTGAACATCAGAACCTTGGTTTTTTGTAGTTTTAATACCAGTTTCTGGTCACAGAACCATTTTCAACTTCCTCAAAACCGAGTTGAAGGTGATATTCGAGAAGAGCGGGGTTAGGTTGTGATAAGTGTGGGTTATATCAGGAAGCCTTTTGGCACTCCGATAACTTTCTTGCTCAGTCTCGTATACACGGCTTTCACTGAGACCTTCAGAGACTGGCAGTTTCTTCAAGTTGTCAACTAATTGGGCAAGGTTAGGGATGACAACACAAACGGTTGGAAGAGTGACCTCTGTGTTATGGTCTATACCACCTGCCACAATTATCTCATGTGACACTTGACTGACAGACTATATGATCTCAGTCCAGGAAGGCTGCAGTGTTCATCAAAATCTAAAGTTTCTTTAAGGGCATGTTTACTTGTCAGTGGACAATGAGTCCTTTCCAGTACTATGAATATCAATATATTTATTTTAAAACCATCTATCTGTGCCTGGAACAGTCATGTCTCTTACACCAGTGTCTTTTACTAGAATCATTGATACACCAACCCAGATGTTTATGTTAGTAATTTTGGGCATAAGAAATGTGCACATTTAATTATATCCATATAACCTGGAACTGGTATCTTAAAAGTACTGGCTTACTTCTTAGGTTATCATTTTCCAAACTAAATGCTCTAAGTTTTATAATATTAAATTGAGAAGCATTACTCAAGTCAGGTTTCAAGATTAAAAGTATTTACTTTTGATTTTGTTAGTTTTGAGGTGTTTACAAGGAAATCTTAACAAAATGAATGAACAGTTACAAGTTTAACATTTCTGTCATAGTTCTGAACTATTTCACTAGTATAATATCTGTAAGGCAGCTTTTTGGCATTGCATATATAGGCAAACACAATTTTTAAATGTCAACACTTTTTAAATCCAATTACAATTATTCTGAACAGCAGTAAAACAGAAAACAATATTTCCTGTGTTGACTAAGGTAGTCACGGACAGGAATAAAACAGAAGCCAGATTTGTCAGTCCTAGTTCCGATGCCTAGGATTTAGGTAACTAGACTCACCAGACCAACAACAAATGTTCCCATGAAGTCCTAAGAGAAGAGGTGATCCTTGCTTCTCCCTCTGAGTCTCCTACCTTGGCTGGGGCTGTTGAGGACTTAAATACTTTTTGCCAAGGCAAAAAATAGGAGGCGTATTATTTGGGCTATAACCTTGGCCTTGATGTCATGGCACCCAGGTGGCCAGGGGCCTTTCCAAGGGGTTACAAATAAGACTGTGAGATGGCTCACACCTTTGTCAGAAGTGTGAACTACTGATCTCTCATTGTGGCTGAGGTGCGAACAGCTGGCCCCTCATTGTGGTTGAGGTGTGAACAGCTGTTATCACATTGTGGTTAGTTGTTTACTTGGTAGGACACGGCTGGCCGCTTATATGGCCAATTATTCATCCAATAGGGTATGGTTGACTGGTCATGGTTGCTCATGTGGTTACTAGTGGAAAGTACCCAACAAGTGTCAGACGTTCAAGAGGTTGTGCTCAATGCTCATGAGGACACAGCATGTCTGGAAAATTACAAGCCTATCTTTCGCACTTAAATCTGCCTGAAGTTATAAGAAGAAAAGAGAAATAAAAAATGAAAAATAAGTACCTAGATTTTTAAAGCACATAGGAATAATCAGACTATAAGTTTCTAATCAATTAGTGCAGGATCAATACACATTAAAAACTATTGGTAAACAACAGATCATAGACGTTAATTAACTACTGTAATCTATTATCGGCTATAAAAAATTAGCAAGCTAATGCCCCAGCCTTACTGGCTTGATTTATATTTTTAGCCTTAACTTCAATGTCTGTGGGAAATGTCTGCAGCAATCCATCTGGTCACTATCCCTTAGGACTCTGGGTCCATTTCTTCAATTATTGGGGGTAAAGGGACAGGTAGAGACCATAGAGCAAGTAGTCTGAGCAATGGAACAGGGAAAATCAATAATGGGGCAGACAGTCCCTGCCAAGGGGCATGAAAGTTCAATGGTATAGGTAAGTTTGGTGGCACAGGTAAATTTAATGGGGCAGGCAGGGCCTGGTGACAGAGGCAGACCTGGTGGAGTCTGTGAGATGGGATTGCATGCAGAGCAGTTGGCCTGAGAATATGACAGCATCATCTGCATACAAAATTATTTGTTGATGGCAACATTGCAGCAGGTTATTTATGAAAATACTGAAGAGGAGAGCGCCAAGGATGAATCCTTGAGGTATGCCTGAGCGTACATTCCGCCAGTCATTGGTGAATTGGAGATTTTTACCTTTGATAGCGATCCTCCAGATAGCTTTTAAACCAGTGCATAGTCAATTGAAAGCCCTAACGAGGTTAATTGTTTAAGCAGCAATGCATGGTTCACCATATCAAATGCCTCCGTTAAATCTATGAAGACTGCACCAACAAGACTCCATTGGTCGAGCGACTGATGAATGAACCCAGTGAATTCCTGGAGGGCAGTTGTTGTCTGTGCCCTTTTCTGAAGCTGTGCTGCTGTGAGCACTGGATGGAGTATTTTTCAAGGTGGTCAATTAATTGGTCCGCAACTATACTCTCCAGGACTTTCGACAGAGGGGGAGGATTGAGATCGGTCTGTAATTGGTATGTAGGGTACGGTCCCCAGATTTGCGTACTGGAGTTATCAGAGCATTTTTCCATCTAAGAGGGAATTGAGATTGGCTTAGTGATAGGTTGAAAATCTTAGTGATAGGAGCTAATGCTTCATCAAGGGTAAGTGCAGTTAGCTTTAGGTCAAGGGGGTCATTACTGTGCTGTGACTTACCCAGGACGTTGCGTAGGTGCCTTTTAACCAAGGAAACTGATACTTTCTTAAAGTAGAAGGGAGGGTTAGTGTTGCAGCTACTGGGAGGCACATGAAGTGAGTCTTCTTGCTGCATTCTGGATATAGAGGGGTGTGATTCATCAAAGAAGTCCAGGGAGAGGACACTACTCAGATCAGAAAAAGCATTTTTGAAGATATTTGCAATATTGAGAGGGTCCATAGTTGGTACTCCACCAGTGTTGAGCATTGATGGTGCCACCTTTGGGACCTTGCCTGTGACATCCTTAATGTTTGAACAAAAATTATCTACTGTTACCCAGTAGTTGGCAAGCATTTCTTTATGGTAGTTGCTTTTCTCCTGCCGAATGATCCAAGTGTACGGATTCCTAGCAGCTTTGTAGGATTGGATATTGGCAGGTTTCCCAGTGCCAGAGGCTGTCCCTTAGTTTCATCTTGGTTAATAGTTTGGATGTGATCCAGGAGTTAACTGTACCATGTCAAGTTCAGACCAGTCAGTGTTGCTCAGGCGTAGTTTTAGAGGTTCAAGTTGCCCACGTTTGAGAACTCGGCTGTAAACTGTTTGAGGGGGCGGCTTAGTGAATTTATTTGTCCAGGAGCAAGAGACCGGGAGTGGTCACTTAGAGAGTCAGGCTGTACAATGACATTCGAGATGTGATCAGGACGGTTGGTGAGGTTCCAGTCAAGAAGGGTGCACGTTCCCATTCTATAGTTGTACCTAGTATGAGAGTTAACAAGTTGTGATAGGTGTAGAGTAAAGAGAGAGTCTTTGACTGAGCCGTTGGTGGTCGAAAGCCAGTTTAGATTAAAATCACCCAGAAGTATGGTCTCAGAGGTGAGTGGGTTACTACGGGTACACTCCAGGAGACTGTGATGTCCAGCTTCAGGATTTTTTTGTGGCAAGTATATTGAATACACTGTCAACGCTTTGTTATGGGCCCCGAGAAGTATTTTAACAGCAAGTGCCTGGGATAGGCAATCGAAATTTGACACAGGAAGAGCATGCCCCAAGAGCGTGTCCTTCAGGTAGATAACACACCCACTGCCAAGCTTAGATTGCCTGTCCAGCATGAAGATGTTGTAGCCTGGCAGGGTTACAGCCAAGTCAGGAACTGATGGGGATAGCCAGGTCTCTACAACAGACAGTACGTCAGGTTTATGCTGAGTTATCCAGGCCAGCAGGCTGTCCATTTTCAGGAGAAGGCTGCACATATTTACTGATGCCATAGAGATAGTCCCCTGCTTTCTCAGGGTGACGGTGTGTTCATTTCTGGAGGGGTCAGGGTTAGGGTGGACATTTTCTGGAAAGAAGTAGTAGTAATAGGATGAGCCAGAGTAGGAGTCTTTGCTTGAGTTTACGAAGCAGTTTTAAAGAGCACTTTTTTTGCCCATCTCACCCTTTTATCAATAATCAAAAGAGGGTATTCGGTTGGGGTAGCAGAGTTGGCTTGGTTGGAGTGACCTACAATGCCAGCCCACTCATATCTTCACGGTGGTAGCCAGAGTGATGACCATGTACCTTTTGTCATATGGAAGAAATTCTCAAAGACGAATCCATGTCATAGTGTAGGTTCCGAACAGTTTTACAGTGCTGGGTATATGCCACGCATACAGTACAAATGAACCCAAGACTTAGAAGTACTTATAGGAGAAGAAGTAGCTGAGTTAATGAGCAGAGTGAGTGTATCATCATTAGAAATGTTGTATGCAGTTAATTTGGAGAAAGTAAGGGGTACCAGATGGAAACAGACAAGGAAGTGGGCAAAACAAAATAATGAGGGAACTGTGAGCAGAGTGCAGTTTGTGGAGCACTATGATTCAGTTTCAGCAATTTGCAGGGATTAGTTCAAGAATTTAACACAACATAAACAGCGCTGTAACAGTAACTGTAGTCATTGTGTCTGAAGGAAGGGGCTAATAGTGGAGTTTATTCTAATGGAGAGGTAAAAATATCCTGGTATTGTGGATCTAGGTATTACCCCTTTTAGTGCTTTGCTGTAGCTCTTAGGTGTGTAACCCCCCTACAAATGGGGGTTCCCGAAAAGTCTTCCTGGAGCTTGCCTAAATGTTCACTGCCAGGCTGGTGTCCTGCGTTTTAGCAGTTTAAACATATTGCCAGAGAGTGCATGTATAGCTTCCATGTACTGTCCCTTTTAGAGCTGCCTGGTTTGCAGTTATAATTAATCTGGGAGGGAGACTGAGTGTTTCTATGCTCGAGTGCCGCCCGGGCTGTCAGATAATTGCTCTGTTGTGCCATTGCTACTTGTGCAGAGGGAGCTCTGTTAGAAGATGTACTTGTTTGCTGAATATCTGTTAGAGTGGCAAATATATTGTAGTTTGTCTAACCTGCCTTCTTTGCAGCATGGACAGTTCTGTTTATCTCCACCATCTTGGTCCTGGACTACTGAAATGGGCTAATCAGTACCTTTGGGGACTTTAAAATGAAGCCTGTCCCCAGGGGTCTTGGGGGAGCAAAATTCTGTAGGAATTGTAGTTTGGGGCTTTTGGCGCCTAAATGAACCTGGAGGGGGAGCCCTTGTTGTGACTGACAGATGAATCAGCCAACCGAACCTTCTGGATCCTGGGGAAAGTCTCAGGCTGCTTGTAGCTTGGGTCAGATTTGAGTTGGGACGTGAAGGAGTAACAGCTCAAGATAGTCAAGCATCAATCCTGTGTGGATTCATGTGTGAGAACTGTAAAAGGGCTGAGTTTTGGCCTGCCTGTCTGCCTGCTGTCCCTGATAGGGAAAATAGAGTTGATTTGGACTGAATCCGAGTTGTGAGGATGATTTAAGCCACTAGACTGTGACCAGGCTTTAACCTGAAGAAGACCGAAGATTAGCTGAATGCAATCGGCCTGTCAGGATTTCCAGCCACCTCTGAACTTCCGGTTTGTGCAGAGACTCTCTAATTGTGACCGGATAGTAACCTGTCTAGCACACTAGAGTTTCTTACATGTAAATGTGCTGTGTACTGTTAGTGGGTCATGATTTGGTTCCCCACTGTGTGCTGAACTGTGCTCTTGCTTGCTGGAGGCGGCATCCAGCTCCAATGGACTAAATCCATTTGCATCTCCATTTGGCCTGGGCCTTGCCACACTGGCCCAACCAGAATACCGCTACACAGAGAAAGTCATCGATGAGAGACCTGCCTGGGGAATCAGCCCCCTGCTCAACACCTTGAACAGGAATGACGCCTCGGTGATTAGTGTGGGCCCTGCTTCTTCTGGCACTTCGGTTCAACAACCTGCTGTCTCGATTTCATCCTGCCTATGTCTTGCATTGGGTATCATGAGTAAACATCAGGATAACTCCCTGCAACAACAGTTAGATCTAAAGTGTTGTCATCTGATTGCTTTGTTGTCTTTTCTTTCACGAACCGAGCCCTCTGGCTCAGGATTACAAATAGCAGGGCCGTTGCCAGGTGGGGTTCGTCAGGTTCGAACAAATCTCCCCGTGTTCAGGAGTCATTTGATTTTTTTTGTCAGTTACATTAACTGTTGTGACTGTTCCTTTAAATGTCCGACCTGTCATTGGGCAGTAGTAAGAAGCACCCACTAGTGGCTCTCTCGCTCACTGCTCTCTGATGTGCGAACCCCCCCTTGCCCCTCAGATTGACCTTCCCCCAGTTCCCGATCTGTAGCCCAATCAGGGTTCTAGGAGCTTGGTAACAAATCTTGCACCATGCCCCCTGTTGGCCAATCAGTTGCCATGCTGAGGAAGTGACCGTCTGCATCTCCCTGACAAGTGTCCACCTCGGCTTGCTTATTTTTTACTGCGATGTAGATTTTCGGCGGATTTCGAGGATGGAGCAGCATGGCGGTCGACGACTCAAGAGAAAAACAGTGAACAAGATGCAGATCGAGCGCAGTAGGACTTTTTAGCCAGCCTGGTAAAGTGCCCTAGCTGGTGGCTGCCAGATATCGAGTTAATTCATTCAAGAGCCATGGAACTCTGCTCTACATTGGTTGTGGGGGCAGCGGGGAAGGGGGTAGAACGAGCTGGATAGGCAAAGTAGTAAGTTGATTTTTTTTAAAAATGTCGCTGGCTCCAACATTTAAGACTCCTCTCCCAGACTTGTATTTTGTCAAAGTCTTTTCCCGGCATAATAGCCGCTCTCCTCCGGTCGTGGGTTGGGATCCGGGGGGTAGAATGACCGAGTGCTCTCTTCTCATGTAGCAATGTTTGTTGCCCAATGACCAAGTGCTAAATAGTGTAAAGTTTCATTAGAAAGTTTATCTCTGGGGCGGCTTCACTGACTCAAACGTTTGTGAGAACTTGTGTCCCATTTAGCTTGTAATTCATCCAGCAGCTCGCTTTCAGCAGCGGGGATCTGGCAAAATTAAAACACTAATACACTTAGACTGCTAAAACTGCCTGGAGAGATGAGGACTTTGAATTACAGAAGTTCCTTCTTTGTGGAGAGAGGAGAGAACAAGTGCTAAGTTACTGCCTGCACTGAAAAAAGAAAGTTTAATTTAGAGGGTGGTAATAAATGTCTCTGGCTGATCAAAGGTTTGATTTCATGGCTTGTTCAGTTCACTAGGTGCTCACTTTCAGCTGTTGGGAGTGGGGGTCTGGAGGACGACTGGAAAAAAAACAAACGGGTAATTGTAATGGTTTAAAGTGCTCTGGCTGACCAACTCCTAACATATAATTTTATGGCTTGTTCAATTCATCAGAGGCTAGCTTCCCCATAGTAACCATATACCAGTGCCCTGGCTGCCATCTGTTGTGCCCCAGCTGTGCCCTGGTAAAATTCTGTGGCTAGAGCCGCTACTGGCTGGGGGTCTGGACAAGTGGAACAAAAACTGGGGTATTGTAATGGTTAAAGTGCTAAACTGCCTGGAGAGCTACAGTATGTGAGAGGATTGAATTTGATATTTGAATGCAAAGTTCTTGCCCAGTACTGCAAGATGGTGGAGACCTTTTGGGGGGGGTGGAGGGACGAGTACACAAACTGGCTACAAGCATTGTGATATTTAATTAAAAAATGGCTGGCAGTGCTGTGAGGGGTGAATGGATTTGAATACAAAGTTCTTGCTCAGTTCTGGAGATAGTGGAGACACTAGGGCCAGGGGAGGGGGTGTGTTGGGGAGGGACAGAGTGCACAAACTGACTGCTAGCAGTGCTAAAGCCAGACAGCTTTTTACTAGTAGAATGTATTCCCTAGCCTCTGACAATTTGCAGCTGCTAACATTCGGTCAGATCTGATGGGCTCCCAGCAGACAGGGCTGAGGTCCTTTCCTCCTTTGCGCAGTCATTTCTGGTTGAGCAATTGTGCACTGCCCGGGACTTCCTGTGCCTTCTGGGTCTCATGGCGGCTTGCACCAGTGTGATCTGTTGAGCCCGCTGGCATAGGCATCCCCTGCAATGGGGTCTGGTCAGCCAGTGGTCACAGCTCTCCGGTCCTCTGGACCAGCCGGTGACAGTAACCGAGGTGATGTAGGATGGCCTGCAGTGGTGGCTCATCCCAGCTCATCTGCAGGAGGGTATCCTGTTTGTCCACCTGAGCTGACGGTCACTCTAATGACCGATGCATCTCTGATGGGTTGGGGTGCCCATCTGGGGGATCTCTGGGCCCATGGCCTCTGGTCCCCTCAGGAGTCTCGATGTCATATCAACCTGCTGGAGCTTCGAGCGGTTCGACTAGCCCTCACCACCTTCACTCCATTTTTACGGGGTCAGGTGGTTCGGGTCCAGATGGACACCACCACGACCATGTACTACCTCAACCGTCAAGGCGGGATGCACTCCTTGCCTCTGTGCAAGGAGGCAGTCCGCATCTGTTTCGTGATCAGTCTGGAGGCGGATCTGCTAGCCATCCGTGTGGCAGGAACCTCCAACAGTCTGGCCAATGCCCTCAGCCAGATAGACGCTGCATCTTACAAGTGGTCTCTCCTGCCGGAGGTAGTGCAAGACCTGTTCTCCCATTGGGGCACCCCTCAGATGGACCTGTTCGCCTCCAGGGAGAATGCGAAGCTGAGGCTGTTTCACGCCCGCCCCCTCATCAGGGCTCGCTGCAGGGGGACGCCTTCTAGAGGCCATGGACCCCGGGCCTCTTTTATGCCTTCATTCCATTTCCCTTGATCTACAAGGTGCTTCTCAAGGCAAGGAGGGACATGGCGCAGGTGATTCTGGTAGCCCCAGACTGGCCTCAACAGTTCTGGTACCCAGATCTCCTCAACCTCAGCTCCAGGCTCCCGAGGTGGCTTCCAGCCCACCCGGACCTGATCTCAGTCGACAAGGGGAAGGTTCTCCATCTAGACCTTCAATCCCTGTACCTGATGGCCTGGTTCCTGAGCGGCTAGAGTTCCAAGTCTTGGGTCTTTCCGATGAGGTCCTCAACGTTGTTGCGTCCCGTAAGGAGTCGACCAGAAAATGCTACACCTTCAAATGGAAGAGATTCTCCATTTGGTGTCAGGGCAAGGGGTTGGACTCCTCTTCCTGTCCTTTGGCTAGTATTTTGGACTACCTGTGGTCCCTTTCTCGGCTAGGACTTCAGTCAGCGACCCTTAAGGTGCACCTGGCAGCCATCTCTGCTTACTGGCTGCAGGCCGCAGGCAGTCGGTGGTGCAGGAGAAGGTGGTTGGGTGCTTTTCCAAAGGCCTAGATCACATATGCCCTCTGGTGCGAGAACCTCCATCTCTGTGGGATCTACTGCTGGTATTGGCTAAACGCATGTGCAAGCCATTCGAACCTATGCACAGGTGTGACATCTCTCACCTGTCATGGAAGACCACCTTCTTAGTGGCTATTACATCAGCCAGAAGGATGGGAGAGCTTCAGGCACTTTCCATTGAGCCTCCCTACGTGGTCTTCCACAGGGACAAGGTTGTCCCTCGCCCCCACCCGAAGTTCCTTCTGAAGGTGGTGTCAGAGTTTCACCTTAACCAGGTGTTGACTCTGCCAGTGTTCTACCCCAATCACACCTCGGAGGCCGAATATAGGCTCCATTCTTTGGACCCTAGAAAGGCGCTCGCTTATTACAAGGAGCGGACGGCTGAAGTTCGGGGAGCGGTTCGCCAGCTGTTTGTCACCTACGCTGAAGCTGCATCTGGCAGACCTGCAGCCAAGCAGACGATAAGCAGGTGGGTCACCTCCTGCATAGATCTCTGCTATAGGTTGGTGGGCATTGAGCCCCCAAAGGGATAAGAGCTCATTCTACCCACCATACTGCTGCTTAGGTGGCTGCTTCTAGGGACGTCCCTAACCAGGAAATCTACAAGGCTGCTACCTGGAAGTCAGCACACACCTTTATTTCCCATTACCACATTGACCTAGAGTCACGCTGGGATGCTGGTTTAGGGACCTCAGTTCTCCAGTCCTTATTCCCTAAGTAGGGGGTGCGCACCTTGCCTCCCTTCTCCTGGAGAACTGCTAGGAGTCTGCCACAAAGTGTGGATTGAACAACATATCCACATCCCTAGAAATACAGGTTACTCACCTGTAACAGGAGTTCTAGGAGTGGTATACGTTGTTCATCCACACGACCCACTCGACCTCCCCTGCTTCGACGCGCAACCTGGCTTCCAGCGGGCTAGATCTGGTGTCATGGGGCGGAGCCGAGGGTTTTACCACTGGGTAGGTGGGAGAAGCCAGCTTGAAGACCTTCCGGCAAGATTTAAAACGGCAAGGAACCTGCCACAAAGTGTGAATGAACAACATATACCACTCCTAGAACTCCTGTTACAGGTGAGTAACCTGTATATTTTCACTCCAGATTTTCAACATTGCCATTGTTTTCACACTTCCTCATGAACAGTGTAGCTGTTGTTTTTCACATCCAGCCTGAAATGTGTTTTTCCCACCTGTGACACAGAATGACGTAGTCTCTTTGTGAAATCACTTTTGGGATTGAGTAATGAAATTCTAGTGCCACTGTTCATGAGATGAGATGGAGTCCCGAAAAACCCAAGTTGAAATCTGGAGCAGAAATACCAACAAATGCCCAGGGCGCTAGTGTTTCCAACCGTATTGCCCCACTCTGCAGAGACTGACAGGCGTTGGGGTGTGACTTGGGGTCGTCAGCCGTAATGCTCACATCTTTCCACCCCAACCCCCACCCTGCAGCCAGTGACAGGCATCGAGGTGTGCCTTGGGGTCTTCGGCCCTAACGTTCATCCCACTCTTCTGTACTGCACCCATCTCAGCAAATGGGGTGAGTATAACAGTTGAAGATCCCAAGGCACACTGCAACACCTGTTGGTGTCTGCAGGGTGGAGTGAGGTGGAATGCCACGAGTGTTATGGCCGATGACACAAGGCATACCCTGATCCTGTCGATCTCTGCTGAAGGTGGAATTAGGGGATGGCATTAGTTCAGTACTTCACTGCCATTCCTATTATGTATCTCTCTAACTCCTGCACTACCAGTGCTACTGCCAGCAAGCAAACATTCGGCATTGACAAATGCTTGTTTGTCTTGTGGCCTGTTCGGGGGATGAGAAGGTTCTTGGTGTAACGAGGTGCCAGAAACAGCAGGACTTCAGTTTTGAGGTGTTACTGGAGCCAAGAGAGGGGTAGAAGCTGCAGTTTGAAAGGGAGCCAACTGAGTAGCAGGGGCACTTCTGGTCTTCCAGTATTTTGGAACAGGTCAGTAAGTCACTCAGTCTCGCTATTTACCTTGGCCCTGGGATCTGATAAATAGAGGAGAATGTTATATGAACATTTAAAAACATTTTTAGAAATATCTTTGTAAGTGCCAGCAAAACAGATGGCTCAGCATGCTCCTCTGAAAAGAGAGACGGGGAGACTGTAAAACCAAATGCAGCAGCGCTTCATAAAAAAAAAAAAAAAAATGGGGTTTGGGTTGTAGCAGTTCATTTTTGACAGTCTAACTGAGGCTGCCAGAAAATAGATTCTTTAAAATAGCTTTACTATGAGCAGGATTACAGGGAGTGTGTGTGTGTGTGTGTGTGTGTGTGTGTGTGTGTATCCAACAAAGGGAAAGTGGATGTTTTTGGGGAGAGTGAGGAGGCTGGTTACCAGAGGTTTTCTGAAGCTCTGATTATGTGGTGGAGTGTAATCACAGCTCCAAAGACCTCTCAACCAATCAGATTCCTTTATTCATTCTGTCAAGTTCATAATAAAACTATCTAGTTTATAATAAAAAAAAAATACAAGATTTATAGGGCAAAAATAAGGACACAATAAAATACAAGATACGCAGATAAATAATATAATGTATTGGATTTACAGTGCAAAACAGGGCTTGAATTTTATATTAATTTGATGTTCTGTGAATACCAAAAATTGGGGACAGAATACCACTTTTGGTCTGCCGATATTCCTTTAAAAAAAAAAAAATTTTGAGATAAATTACTTTTTTAATGTATGTAGAAACACAGAGAACTGAGTCTGTCCTAAGTATGTCTGTCCTAAAGCCAGCATCCACAAGGATCCATTCTGGGCCCATTGTTGTTTTCTTGGTTTATAAATGACATGCCCAACAATTTTGGGGAACTAAGCTTCAGTTGTATACAGATGATGCCGTATGGTACAAAAGTTCAGCAGATGAAAATGAAATGCGGACCCACCTGTGGTGTCAGCATGGCTCAGTTGGTAGCACATCCACCTCTGGACCACAAGGTTGTGGGTTCTGATCCCACACCGAGATGGGGCTCATACCTAAATGCTGATACACGAGTGCAGTATTAGTGGGGTGCTGTACTGTTGGGGGTGTGCCGTCCTTTGGATGAGATGTTACACCAGGGTCCCTTCTATCCATCCTGGTGCTGTCCTGGTGAGTGTCCAGGTGGAAGTAAAAGAACCCAAGGCACTGTCCGCAAAAGAATAGGGGACATTCCTGATGTTCTGGCCAATATTCCCCTTCCCGTAAAACAGGTTCACGCAACTGTCCAAGGCTGTGTGCGGGTGTTAATGTGCGATATGGCTGCAACTACACATTCAGTCACTTCACTACCCGTCTAGCATTACTTGTAAAGCACTTTGGGATACACTGTGTATGAAAAGCACTATATAAATGCTGATTCTTTTCTTCTACTTCAAATACTGATTTTTGGAAATTGGTGGTCTGGCTATTAGGCAGTAAACTTGTCAACCTCAAGAAAACCAAAGCCATGCTGTTTGGCTACAGCCACTTGGGTAAAGTGAGGCAAAATTTACTCCAGCTTTCCTCTTTGGCTGGTTCTCAGCTGGAAGTGACTGATTCTGTGAAATACCTTGGGGTCTGTCTTGACCAGGAGCTGCCACTGAAACCTCATGTTGAGGCTGTGATGAACTCTCTGCAGTAGAAGTCTGGCCTGCTATACAGACTTAGTGGGTACCTCAGTAATGAAGCACGACTGGCCATTGCCACTGGCACACTACTGCCTGTTTTACTGTCTGGTGCCCCAGTCCTACAACCCCTCTGAGGTTCTGAGCTAAGCAGACTCCAGATTTTATATCACAGAGTGGCACATTTTGCGGCAGGAGCACAGCCCAGAGACCATCACTGTGATGTGCTCACTGTCCTAAACTGGCCTTCCCTTGGAGCAAGATTAACTTACCTGGTCCTCTGTCTAGCTTTTAAGCTGTTCAAAATGGCTGCCCGCCCACATGGCATCCTACAGCACAGATCACAGAAAAGTGCACTTAGGTCCTCAACCTATCCACTGCTAGAGGCCCTGAGAGCCTGGATGTGCGCAGGTGACACTCCTTTTGCAATTTCTGCATCATCTCTCTAGAATAGCCTACTGCTAGAGTTCTTAAACTGCTGATCTTACTTTGAGAGGGTTCCTGCAGCACGGCAAACTTTTGCTAGCAATGTATGGTGGGGGACTGACCACATCAGCGTGACCATATATAGTGGGCAGTCCCCATGCCTACCTACCAGTTCTTTCCCACCAGTGACCTGCGCAAGGACCTCGCGTTGCTCCAGTAAATCATCATTTTGTATAAGTATAAAACTTACTTCTCGATAATAGAGTACTGTTTTCGCTAATTTTATGTCTTCTTCATCTCCGACTCTGAAGCCTAAGAAGAAGTGCGAAAAGTGCATAGCACAGATCCCTCACAAGGACAGCCACTGGCACTGCCTCTTCTGCCTAGGCCCGAATTACAATACTGAGGCCTGTCCTGATTGCAAACCCTTCAACCAGGCCATGCACAAACGCAGGCAGCAAGCCCTGGAAGCGTTTAAAATCCAGTATGGCCTCCTTGGAAAAAGAAATACAGAAACTGAAGGGAATCCACTTCTTCTCCTTCTTCAGAGCTCAAGAAGAAAAAGAAAGACAAAGAGAAGCATAGGGAGAGAGAATGTTTGGAGGACTAGGAGCGGGTCTCCTCCAGTAAGGTTGCCGGACCCAAGACCGCGGCCCCCACGTCGAGCAAGACCGTTTCCCCACCACCTTCCTTGGTAATTGTCCAGGCTGCTTTGAAGTCTCCTCCAGGTGCTTCTTCTTCGTTTAGGCCCATTAAAAATGGTCTCCAAGCCTGGCACTTCAACCGATAAGCCGCCTGCCAACTCCTCTGGCGAGTGCCCAGTTATCACCAGTAAGTCAGACAACGGCTCCACTGGAGCCAGCCAAGTGGTAGGTGAGATAGATTATCACCAAGAGGGATTCTGCATGACACCTGCCAATAAGCCAGTCGGGGGACCACTCCCCTTCTACCTGGCTCCTCCATCGACCAGTAAGTCGGCTGCTGGGGTCTCTGGCGACTGCCCAATTGAAACTCACCTGTCTGAGGCTGATGCTGACACACCTGACACCTGGTCAAGCTCGCTGATCTCTGCTAGTCAGCCCTTCACCCAGGCCCCCCCCCCCGGGTAGGAGTCTTCCCCGCCGCACTCTCGCGTGGATCCTCCAGCCCCAGACATTGCGACTGGGATGGAGAGGGAAGAGGGTACCCTGGATGTGGCTCCACCTTCTTCCATTTCAGTGGTGATGCCCCCTGTCACTCCCTTGGATACTATCCCTGGGACTCTGACGTGTGGTTCTGACACTGGCTTCAGTGAACCTTTCGCTTCTGACTGGCCTTTCATTAGCCCCGCCACCAGAGGTCCCTCTGTCAGACATCAGGCACCTAATGCCTGCTGTGCCACTAGACCTCTTTGCTAATGTACTGTTGGTGTCACCGTCAGGGTCGCTACGACTGCCCCTGGTGCCAGTTGACCCAACACCAGACCTGACACCAGACCCTCTAACTTCGAATTTCCTGGCACCAGATTCTGGGGATCAAGGCCATCCATCAGGCTAACTCCCCTTATCCAGGTTTTCCCGATGTTTGGTGCTCTGATGTTAGGCCCAATGATGGCTCCTTTCTCTTAGGGGTATTATCCTGGATATCAAAGCTATACCCCACCCTTTTACCATTCACCTGGATACCCACCCCCTCAGTATCCGGGGATGGGCACTCACTACTACCAGCCTCTGCCTCCTCCTCCACCACAACAGAACTTTCAGTCCAAGATTTTGTCCTGGTAGCAAGAAACCAGATCCCAGCAGGTTTCTGACCTGGAGAAAAGGATGCCGGCACTGGTGGCTACCCCAACCCCCTGCTTCTTGTCATCTGTTGGTTCCTTTCAGTCTACCACAGTTGCACATTTCTGGAGGGGCCACTCAGGAGGTCACCTTACCAGGTGTTAGGACCTCTGATACAGACGAGTCTTCAGACTCAGAAGAGGAGTCCTCTGACTCTTCTTCTGGACTGTCCAGAACCACAGGAGCTAAGAGCAAGGAGTCACCAAAATCACCTCCCGAAGACCCCTCCTTTACAGAACTTTCCCGCATCATCCAGCACGCAAATGGATGGCATGCGGAAGAACAAGATCCCAAACGTAAGCATCTAACTGAACACCTAGACCTAGAAGAGGCATCTCCAATTCCCATTCCTCCTTGGACTGCTCCCCATGAGGATCTGACTTCCACTATTTGGCAATTGCCTCATTCTATTCTCACCATCTCAAAAAAGGCAGACCGGATTTGCCTTATGCCAGAGGGCGTTCCTTTTCTGGATTCCCAACCCAAGGCAGATTCCATCATTATAGCTGCAGCTCATGATCATAGTGCCACACCAAAACACATGAGTACCCCCCCCCGATAAAGAATCCATGCAGTTTAGGCTAGTTTGGGTGAAATCTCTACACCTTCTCCACCTGTGCTCTTTGTTCGCTCAGCTATATAGCAGACATGGTTTCCTTCCAGAAGGCCACAATGGCTAAACTGGAAGCTCGTCTTCAGAATGCAGAGGACTCAGACCTCAAGTCGGAACTTACTAAGGACCTGTGTCTGTCAAAGACATCTTGCAGGCATGTGCTTAGAGCCACTTTTGACACTCTGGATGCAGTGGCTCGTTCCTCTGCCACGGCCATATGCCTCAAGTGTCATGCTTGGCTATGTATCTCTGGGCTTTCCCCGGATGTACAGGCAGCCATCCAGGATGCCCCTTTCTGAGGTTCAGTCTTCTTCGGAGGGGACACAAAGGACATTAGTATGGGTCTTCAAAACAGTGGGCAAGCCCTAAGATCTGTAAAATCCTTGTACAAGATGGGCTTTAAACCAAAACAGCCCTTTTGGCGGCACCACCAGAACAAGCAGTAAGGTAATCAACCTTTTGCCAGATGTCAGAACAAATGAAGAGCATCAGGGTCAGCTGTTGCCTGTCCCCCTGCCTCCACAACCCAGAGGAGAGTTGGGAGATCCCTCCCCTCTCATCCCTCCTCCTCCTGACTTGTTCAGATCTCCCTCTCCTGCACCTCCCGGCACCATGGAGCAGGTGAGAGAAAGGTTTGCCCTTTACTTAGAGGGATGGCATGGCATCACATCAGATTTATGGGGCTTGCAGCTAGTGTCAAGAGGCCACTCCATCAAGTTTCTGGAAATTCTGCCGGACTCACCTCCAGGTCAGTCTCGCTATTCCCCGAACCAGGCGTCTCTGGTCGAGGAAGAGATATTGGCCCTACTTCAAAAGTCTGCCATAGAGCCAGTCCCTCGGGCACAAAGGGGGAAGGATTTTACTCCCATTTCTTCCTCGTCCCCAAAAAGACGTATGACCTCAGACTCATCCTGAACCTCAGCCAACTGAACCTTTTCGTAGAATACAAAAGGTTCTGTATGCTGACAGTACAGGGTCATCTGCCCTTGCTGCAAAAAGACCATTGGCTTTGTGCACTGGACATGCAGGATGCCTACCTGCACATTCCAGTGTTCCCCGGCCACCGCCATTTCCTGCTTCTCCTGTTCCGGGGGAGCACTTTCAATTCAAAGCCCTCCCGTTTGGCCTTCCTCAGCACCCAGGGTCTTCACAGAGTGCCTAGCAGTGGTGGCAGCAGCTCTTCGCTGTCTGGGAATTGCAGTGTTCCTGTAGCGGGACCACTGGCTCTTGGCAGCCCCATCCAGGAACAGCCTAGAGGAGTCCCTGTCCTTCACCCTGAATCTTTTTTCTCAACGGGGGATCACTGTCAACTACACCAAGTCATCCCTGGTTCCCTCCCAATGACTCCAATTCTTTGGGGCAGTATTGGACACGGTCCAGTGCAGGGTCTTCTTGCCCTGGGACAAGCGGATACTCTGCGGGAGCAAGTCAGTCTTAGTCTCCTCCAGGCATACTCCTGCCAGGGATTTCGTTCGCCTTGTTGGCCTCATGGCAGCAACCATTTCTACGGTCCCCTTGGCCAGGCTACACGAGAGTTGCCCAGTGGATGTTAAGAGTCCAATGGGATCAGCATTCAGATGACCTAAGTCATCCTGTCGTGGTGTCCAGCACACTCAAGTCAGACCTCTTATGGTGGCAGGATCCTCAAAACCTGTCTCGGGGTTACCTTTCAGGACACCCTCACCCTACTGGACCCTCACCACAGATGCCTCAGGTCTGGGTTGGGGGGGGCCCACCTGGGGAATCATCAGACACAGGTGTTGTGGTCTCAGCTGGAAGCATCTCTTCATATAAACATCATGGAGATGAGGGCGGTCCTTTACTCCCTCCAGGCCTTTCAGCCCCTCCTATCTGCAGGAACACTGCTAGTACAGACAGACATGTCAGTGGTCTGGTACATCAACAAGCAGGGAGGCACCCAGTCACCCCCTTTACAGGGAGGCAATGCGGGTGTGGTACTGGGCAGTCCAGCATGACCTTTTTCTCATGGTCGTACACATCCCAGGCATCTACAGCATCCTGGTGGATGGCCTCAGCTGAACAATGACACTAGCTCACAAATGGGAACTTCATCAGGGCATAGCAGAACTTCTGTTCCATCACTGGTGATGACCAGAGATAGATCTTTTCTCCTCCCCATCCAACACAAAACTACCCAGGTTTTGCTGGCTTGTTCAAGGGCCTGGTGTTATCTGGCAAGATGCATTGTCTCTGCTAGACAGGGAAGTACTTGTACACTTTCCCTCCCTTTCCCATTCTGCAGCATGTCCTGCTAAAGCTTCAGGCAGAGGGCGCTCAGATGCTTCTGATAGCTCCCCTTTGGCCCAGACAGATTTGGTTTCCACTTCTGCAACAGCTGGCCATGGAACCCCCAGTACCCCTCCCACTTCAACACGATGTGTTGACACAGAAACAGAGCAGACTAGTGCACCCAGGACTCTGTTCCCTTCATCTTCATGTGTGGCTCCTTCAGACGTAATTGTGTCACTTTTTGGAGTCTCCCAGTGGGTCTCTCAAGTCTTAGTGGAAGCTAGAAAGCCGTCCACAAGGTCTACATACGCTATGAAATGGAAGCACTTTTCCAGTTGGGGAGCCGCCAAGGGTTGGGACCCCTTTTCCTGCTCAGTGCCCCAGGTTATGGAGTACCTTTTGCACCTGTCTGACTTTGGTCTAAGCTATTCCTCTCTCAAAGTCCACCTGTCTGCTATTTTGGCTCATCATACTCTGGTAGACGGGAAAACTGTTGCTCAACTGGAGATCTCCAAAACCTTTTTGAAAGGGATCCTCCACTTGAAGCCCCCTATCTGCAACCCTACCCCACCTTGGGATTTGAATTTTACTTTAGAAAGATTACATTGCTTCCTTTTGAACTGGCAGTAAGCTGTGACATGTGCTACCTGTCTCGGAAAGCACTCTTTTTAGTTGCTGTTACTTCTGCTCGAAGGATTTCTGCACTTCAGACCCTGATCTGTAAGGAGCCTTATTTAATTTTTCACAGAGGCCAGGCAGTCCTGTGAACAAATCCAAAATTTTTTCACAAGGTGGTTTCTGAGTTCATCTTGAACCACTCTGTTGAGCTGCCAGTGTACTACCCTATTCATTCGAATAAGGGGGAAGCTCTTCTGCATACATTGGATGTACACAGAATTTTGCATTACTACATCCATAGGACCAAAGATGTCCGCAAAGCAGAACAGTCGTTTGTCTCCTTTTCCCCCAGAACCCTGAGATCAGTAGTTTCTAAGCAGTGTTTGTCCAAATGGTTGGCTAACTGCATCCATTTCTGTTATCAGAAATATGAGAAACCTCTTCCGGGGGAAGTCAGAGATCACTCCACTAGGGGGATGGCTACTTCCACAGTCTTCCTGACAAATGTTTCAGCAGCTGAGATTTGCGCTGCAGCAACCTGGAGTTCAGTCCACACCTTCGCGAAGCAGTAGAGTTTGGACATTTCCTCTAGAGGTAGGGCCAGATTTGGCATAGCCATTCTGCAGGGTCTGCTGTCTTAGACTGGCTCTGGTCAGTCTTTTATCCTTTCTCCTCCATTGTTTCAGTGGGTCCCACTGTTGGTAACTGCTTGGGTCCTATATGTTATGACCTACTGCAGGAACCCTTTCGAAGTAAGATAGTACAGTTATGTAAGGACTTACTGTAACAATAGATCTTCAAGAGAGATTCATGCAGTAAGTTACACTTTCCCTCCATCCTTCCCCCAGCTTTCTGTATTTTTTTACAGGCTGTTCTGGATTGGGCTTTAGGATTTCCGTCCTTTCTCCTGTCATATGCTTTTGAGCCTCCAGTGGGAGAACTGGAAGGCGGACATGGGGACTGCCTACTATATAGGGTCACGCTGATGTCCATCATGTGATGTCGGGTGGGCAGTCCCCCTCCAGACATTGCTAGTAAAAGTTTGCTGTGCGGTACTGACACCAGGGGGTGCAGTCCTATATGTTATGACCTACTGCATGATCCTCACTCGAAGATCTACTGTTACGGTAAGTTCTTACGTAACTATACTTTTTGTGGCCACCTTCAAAAACACCCTTAAGGCTCATTTGCTTGTGGGCAATCATTGTAATTAAATTTCAGTTATGGAGAAATGGACCTACTCACCGGTACACTTGATTAATATTTTACATTTTTATGCTTGCTCATCATATTAATACCAAAATACAGTTATTCAGATTGACGTTTCGTAGTCATCCGACTTCATCAAGATCTGTTAAAGCTTTTTACATACATTTCAAAAAATCATCTCTCGTTACCAATTTCACCTCAAATCTTCCATAAAGTACTTACAGTTTAATATTCAGTATCTATTCAGAGTTGCTGTAATTTATAAAATCAAAGAATAATGTTAAACACGTCAACTGTTTCATCAATTACATTAAGTTTCTATAAATTAAATCTCCTCACCGGAGGACTGCCACTCAGTACTGTTTTTTTTAAAGGCAATCTCTCCGCATTTCTTGAAATGCAGAGAGCTTGCCTTTAAAACAACAGAGTACTGAGTGGCAGGGTTATGGATTTAGCATTTGTTTGATCCATGGTGAATTTTTATTTATTTATTTATTTGTACATCAGAATACTGTTGAGCTATGTGCTCAAGTGCAAAGGTTCCACGTCAAATGTTGTAATAAACAGATTTGTAAACAAGTAGCAAAAATGAGCATTTGTCAATACATCCATTACAGTACATTGGTTACAGGCTGCTCAGGTGAGCATTTGTCAGAACACTGTTAAAATAAAAGTATGGTACATGATTTTAATACATCAGTAGATTACAAAAGATGCCATTCCGTTAAGTAGGAGGAGGAGGAGGATTTGTTTAGAGATAATAGTTATAATTTACAAATTTATTTTTAGAAGAACCCTGTGGGTCTAGTAGAAGCCGTAGGCTTCTGTAACACAATCTGAAAACTTTGAAAGAAAGCAAATTTTGAATGAAAAGTGGGACACAAACGTTTAGATAAAAAGGTGAGGAGTTTTAATTTATAGAAGAAACTTAATGTTTCATAGGAGAGCGGCTAGCAAGGCAAACAGGATGTTGGGATGCATCGTAAGGGGGATCACTTCTAGGAGCAGGGAAGTGATTCTGCCGCTGTACAATGGACTGGTTAGGCCACACCTTGAGTACTGTGTACAGTACTGGAGACCACACTTGAAGAGGGACATACAGCTCCTGGAGAGGGTACAGAGGAGGGCAACTAAGATGATACGAGGAGTAGGGGATTTGAAGTATGAGGACAGACTTGAGGAGCTCTGCCTGTTTTCATTGGAGGAGAGGAGAGACAGGAGGGACATGATTGAAGTCTTCAAGTACCTCAAGGGAATAAATAGGGTAAACATGCAGGGGATCTTCAGACTAAAGCAGGGAGGTATCACCAGAGAGCATGGTTTGAAGTTAGAAGGTGGAAGGGTGAGGGGAGAAAAGAGGAGGAGGTTTTTCACTGAGAGGGTGGTGGACCCTTGGAATGCACTGCCTGGCGAGCTGGTTCAGAGATCCACAGTGGACGGCTTCAAGAGAGGGTGGGACAAACACAGAAAGTGGATGTATCAGATGATGGCCTGGCCCAGGGGGTTGGGGGTGGGGATGGATGATGGGAGTTTCTGGAACACAAGTGGGGGCAGGGCCTCGGCACCCAACTAGGGATCTGAGGTTCGAGCAGACTCGATAGACCGTAAGGCCTAATCTGCTGGCAATTAGTATGTTAGTATGTTAATCAATGAAACAGTTGGTGTGTCCTAAACATACTGGGTTTACTATTTAAAGGTTTCCAGCAAGATTGAAAGGCAGCCTGGAAAGGAGGAAGGTGGCATTTAAGGTGGAAAATTATAGTTCTTAATTTTTAAAGCAAATTGAATATAGAACTATATGTGGAATTTATAGAGGCACATGAAAGGCCATTGTGCTGCTACCTATGTATAGTTAACATCATTCTTTAATTTTATAAATTAGAGCAAATTTGAATAGATACTGAATATTAAATTATAAGTTGTTTATGGAAGATTTGAGGTGGAATTTATAACTAAAGAGGATTTTATTTCTTTTGTATTATTTGTTTATGCTCCTCCCTCTGGTACCCCGACTAGCTATTCCTTCAGACCACCTAGGTCCCCGCCATCATCCCGTCCCTTCCCACCATCCACCAACCTCTATAGCAGCCTGCCCCCCCCCCCGGGTAACCCAACATATCCCTTTGTTGGGAGGATCCCCTCTCTTCCGGGAGTTTGTAGGCAAGCCTGTGTATCCCAGGTGCTACGGGACCAGACCGGGCTTGCTCTGGGGCTTTGTGGCAGCAAAGGATCGGCAGTCGATCATCCCGCTAATTGGGGGCACTTTTTCTGTTTCTGGACTGCCCACAACTGCCCTATTGAGCCGCATGATGCGGCAACCTTGGGAGGGACATGCAAGGGGGTGTGAGCCTCACATCCCTAGCACATCACCCAATCTTCCCACAGGTGCCAAGGCCCTGCTCACCCCTGGGAGGAAGCATCCAGTGAATGCCCTTGATCCTCCTCCTTCCACAGACTCGCTCCTGGTATTCGGCTCGGGAGCGAACCTGGTCACCATTGTGCTGAGCTTAACCCTTCACTTGACGCCACTGAGCTGGCTAAAGATGATTTTTCTTTTAGAATATTTATTGATGTATTATTGGGGGAGGGACAGTGGCTCAAGCTGTGGACCCTGCAATATGAGCAGACTAGGTAAACCAAACTGCCTTCTTCTGCTGGCTTCTTCATATGTTCATGTGTAAAAATAAAAATTTAATAGATACTGATGAAATGGTTAGGCGACTGCGAAACATCGATGTGAATTATTGCATTTTGGTATCAATATGATGAACAAGAATAAAAATGAAAAAATATGAATCAAGTTTACTGGTGAGAGGGTTCTCTTCTCCATAATTGGAATTTTGTTTCATAATGGGTGTATGGAGCAAGATTCCTCCGGTTTTTTTGTTTATATTTTAGGTGCAGGGTGGGTCACACTGAGAAGTGAATGTGTTGTATTCCATCATTGTAATTGTAGTCAATGACCGTGCACATCCCTGTACCTGAATATGTAATTCTCCATAGTAACAAGTTATCTAAGTGGGTGAGCACTTGAGTGGCCAGCCCTGCTGACCCATATATTGTAGCCTTGATACTTGTTCATATGTTGTGTAACGTAACAATGTGTAATTAACCTTGGATGTGTCCTTATTCTGTGACATCACATTTGTGTGATATTGTAGATGCTTATCTGTTTTCCATACATTCTGATCAATACTTTTATGTTATTAATTCCGGGTTGCCCCTGAAAAAGGACACTAGTCTCAGTGGGCCTATCCCATCGACAAGTTTCAATAAAGGCATAACAATTGCCAGGCAAGTTCATGAGTGGATTTTCTGTGCAGATTGGGGAGGGGGGTGGAAAGGTGTCCAGGCAATCTGATCAGCAATTGTGCTAATCAAAATTGAAATCCTCTTGCAGTTGTCCTATTTTGGGATGCATACTGTGTTGTGAACTTGCTTATTTTATGCCTTGTGGTAGCTTAACTGAGGTGTGAGGGAATACAGTTTGTTGAGATGCATGGCCTTACTAGTTAGATCTGTTGAACCTTTGCTTGAACTAGGCTACTGCTCTGTGAACCCTCTGCGTGCCACTGAGACTCCAACCTGCTAACTCATCTGTTTGCAATTAAGTCTTAGATCTGTGTGCCCTGTCATGAACCCTGTCTGTGTCTAGCACTCCAGACTGTGGTTTACCATAGCAAGACACTAACCTGCAGGATACTTACAAGGACCTTGGTCTGCAGACTTCCCATGCCTGCCACCAAGACTCGACAAGCCCACCCTTGTATGATTCAGGCACTCTCCTTTGTGAGTCACCAGCCCTTAGTTACTGACCTACAGGACTCTTCCCAACCCACTGAGACCATAACCACCAACCCACCACCACCGGGACTCATGCTACTCCTCCATCAGCTACAGCCCTCATATTATTGTAACCTTGTCTTTTTTTTTTTTGTAAGTTCCATTGTAATGATCATGTTATGTTTTGTACCTTATTGTCCTTATTTCCTTGATGTGGAAGCTTTGTAAAAGAGCCCTCGGCTCAAAGGTGTCATCCGAAATACAGATAAATAAAGATAAAAAAGATCTGCAGATTCCCTGCTTTATCTTCTGATGCAAGACTTGTTTTTGCTTACTGAATCATTTGTATTTGCTCACTGGTATCGCCTGTCTACTCAAATTAGTATTCCATTTATCTTGTTCCTTGTATAATGTTACTGCTGCACTGTATCTGCCTACTGTAGTTAGCCCTTTCTAGCTCTGTTTTTCATTAGCCAGCCCATTCTGGTCTGTTCGGCATAATTGCATTTGCATTGCACTGTTCTAGCTTAGTTAGCCCCTTGGGTCTGTTTAGTTTAATTTTTGTTACTTTACTCCTATGAATGAATTACTTGTGCTGACTACTATACCATACTTGTTTGTACTGGCTGCATGTGCACTCACATCTGCTCTAGTAATGTGTTTTATTGGTAGCCAAATATCCTCTTATTATCTGCATTTAAATAAGCTTAATATGTGTTGACTACTAAACTCGTATGTCACGTGTTCCCTTGCCACCCCTGTCTGGTTGCTGTTATACCTTGCACCATCCATCAGCCCTCACCAGCTTTTACTGACTATGCTTCACACTTCTCTTCCTTTTCATTTGTTCCTTTCTGTCTCTTTTACTCCTTCTGTCTTTCCTCGTCTCACTTGTCTTACTCCCATTGTAGCCCTTCTCCTGCCTCTTCACACCTTTCATTCCTCCCTCTTCACCCTCATACACCTCTCTTCTCCTCCCCTTCTCTCAGTCTTGATGCTGTCTTGTTATCCTTATCTCTAAACCCACCCTCCCCTACCTGTTTATAGGCACAGTTCTCATACCCTTATGATCCTTACAACCCTTCTGCTGCTGCTGTTGGGTGATGTAGAGCTAAACCTTTGTTCCTCCTCCTCCTCCCCACGCCCACACTTCTAAGAGCTAAGCATTTTTACATAAACTTCAGGAGTCTACTCCCCAACCTTAATAATCTATGGCTGTGGGACATACAATAATGATGCCAGATCATTACAGAAAGCTTGCTGTTTGTCCGAATTAGTGATAGACTTTGGACTTTCTGGTTACACGGTTCACACAAACAAGACCATGGGAAGCATGGTGGTGGAACGCTTCTATACATACACCACAGCCTTAACTGTGGCATCATGTATCATTCTGCTGTCCTCTCTTCCCATGAATTCCTCCTGGGTAAGGCTGTCTTTCCCCTGCTCACTTCCATTTTCATCAGTGGTATTTACTTCTTCCCCAAAGCTAAGCCTGAACCCTGTTCTAGCACTGTCCCCATTTCCTCCCTCTCATCTTCAGGTAAGCTTGTAGTTCTTGGGGATCTAAATATTAATGGTCTCCCCCCCCCTTGGAAAACAAAACCATTCATCAAATTTGAGTCTTAATCTCACGCAGCTCATTACCGAGCCCACCTGTCTCAACCTCTACTCCACAAATCACCACCTTACTAACTGGGTCCTGTCCTCCCACCACCACTACATTATTTCCTCTACTATCCTACTGGTGGCTTTCAGGGACCATCTACTGCATCCATATGATCCACTACACTAAAGCCCCACAAAAATGTGTTTGGTCTAGGTTGGTCAAGTCTCTGGACCTCCCTTTCCTATCAGACAACCTTCGGATCACTGTCTGGTCAGAACTCGAGTTATCCATTGCAAGCAAACTACACTTGTTTGAAGGTAGATGGTAATGATGGGTAATGTATCAGTTGGATCACTACTCAGATTTTGTCCCTTGATACGGTCCTCCCCTTCACTCTGCTACTCTTTCCCTTCCCTTGCCCTCCTCTCCTTCTCCGCTGTCTCATTACTTTAGGACAACTCAGTGGTGACTCACCACAGCTTGTGATGAAACTTACCTCAGGTAGTCTCGGTTACTTGTGCATATTAATGTGCTTCGAACGAACAAAACAGACATTGTCACACAACTTTGTAAACCAACTTTCATTGATAACTCTTAATCATAACACTTATATACAACTGATCGATCATAGTAATACCTGTCTGCAAATCAGATTTGGCTCACACTGTACGTAATTCATATGTTTTCCTTCTTTATTATCTTCTTGGTAAATTTTAACATAAACAATATTATAAAAGAGGTTGCAACCTCTTTCTTGACCAAATTCATTGTGACATGGGACAAACATGCCTGCCTCAAGAGTTTGTGTCCTTGGGTCCCACCTTCCCAGGATCTCTGTAGAGGGCACTTAGCTGCTTAAAGCTTAATTTTCTACCTGGCATCTCTACAGAGTCTCAGGCTGTTCTGAAGACTTGTACAGATACAGACAACTGTGTTAACACAAGCACTAAGGCCACCAGGGAAGCCAAATCAATTTACGTTGCTTACAACCTTCATAACAACCTTAAATACCCATATATTTTCTGGTAGGTTATTCACTCTTTTCTCGACCCCCACCCCCAACCCAGTCTACCTCTCCCATTCTCAAACTAGAAAATTCAGCTTTCTTTGACCCTGCTGAGGTCACCAACACCTTAAACAATTTCTTCATATCATGTGCTCTCTCTCCACTTTCTCTCCCTCCTCCCTGTCGAGTCTTCCCCCACATGCCTTGTCCTTCCACACTCTACCCTATTATCCATTTCCTTCTCCCTGCTCTCCTCTGAGACCACTCTCATCACCGTACTCTGGCTTCATTCCTCTAAGGGGAACTTGTCTATGTTTCGACGGGAATGTGCTCTGGCTTAGTGTGCCTGTTATGGTCACCCAGTTGTTTAAAAATAAAGGCTTCTTTACATAGACCTCACTGTAAATGAGCCTTGGCTCAGTTGTGCTACCCTTTTTTTTGAGTTTTATGACTAAATTTACTTACTGCTACTACGTACAAGATTTAGAATGACAAAATAGGGACACAATAATACACAAGATTTACAGAGCAAAAATAAGGACATTGTATTATACAAGACTTGCAATACAAAAATAAGGACACAATAGTATACAAGATTTACAGTGCAAAATAAGGGCACAATAATAATATACATTATTTAGTATACAAGATTTATAATGAAATAATGACACAATAATGCTCAAGAGTTACAGTGTAAAAATAAGCAAACAATAATATACAAGATTGTACATGTGAAACTATAGACACAATAATATACAGGATTTACAATGCAAAAATAAGAACATACTATTATACAAGATTTACAGTGCAAAAATATGGACACAATTATAGTATATAAGACTTACAGCAAAGTAAGGGCACTATAATAATATACAATATTTAGTATACAGCAGTTATAATGAAATGACACAATAATATACAAGATTTAAAAATGAGGACACAATAATGCAGATGATTTACAGTCTAAAAATTAGAAAACAATAATACACAGGATTTTATATGCAAAAATATGGACACAATAATATACAGGATTTACAGTGCAAAAAATAAGGACATAGTATTACACAAGACTTACAGTGCAAACATAAAGACACAATAGTATACAGGATTTACAGTGCAAAATAAGGGCTCAATAATAATATACAATATTTAGTATACAAGATTTATAATGAAATAATGACACAATAGTACACAAGATTTAAAAATAAGGACACAATAATGCACAAGATTTACACAGTAATACACTGGATTTAACATGCAAAAATAAGGATACAATATACAAGGTTTATTTATGGTGCAAAAATAAGGACACAATAATATAAAGGGTTTACAGTGCAAAAATATGGACACCGTAATGCACAGGATTTAACATGCAAAAAATAAGGACAGAATAATATACAAGATTTACAGTGCACAAACAAGGACACAGTAATAATATGCAGGCTGTTCAAATACTGTATATCGTACTTTATCCTGTTAAGTGCCACTGGAAGTTTCTGGAAATTGCAATTTACCATTGATCGCTCTAACTAGATTTACCTTATTTCCTTATAATTACCATTGGTGTAGGCTTTTTTAGGTTTCTTTACTGTCCAAGCAAAAGTAACACAGTGTGTTGTGAAAAGTGACCTGAAAAGTGATGCTGCTCAAAAACTAAAGGCTCCCAATTTTTTTACTGTCTTGTGATGAGCCATTTCAGTACTAGAAGGGTTCCTGACATCTCACATGACCTTTCATACTTACAGGGTGCGAACAAAGGTTAATACTGTAGTTTTTACTACAAAAACTTTGTGAGTCATTGTGCCACACTGTTTGACGTGGAGAGCTAGAGAGAAAGGTGACATATGAAATAAAAATCTCAGCCCCCCTTTTGAATGCAATCAGTGGACGAAGTACCTTTGGAAATGAGCCCTGGCTCAAAGGTTGTAAACTGATTGCAATACAAATAAATAAAATAAATAGGTCACATCCACTGAGCAGAAGGCTCATTTCAGTGGTGTTCATGCAGGAAACTGAACAATCTAGTTTTAAATTTTCTTAGTAGGTCATGGTTAACTGCACATGTTGACATTTTTAGGTAGTTCCTAGAACTGTGTAACATTTGAGCTCAGATTCACTGGACAGTTTATTGCTTTCTGCTTTCACAAAACTTCCAAGGGAACTGGTTTTAGGGAATCATGAATATATTATATAATACTGTAGCAGTGTAAGAAGATTTCTATCTCTGTTGGTGCCCAATAATTTAAGCTACTTGTCATTTTGTTATAGAAACACCACTAAAATGCCACTAGCACTTACCCTAGAAGAACAGTAGGACCCAGGGCTAAATAGGGAACTCTGGCAGACTGGATGGACCTTTGGTTGTTTTCTGCTATCATGTTTCTAACCTGGGGGAAGGGGTGCAGAAAAACAGTACATACAGTGTAAGATGTTAAAGTCAATATATACAGAAAAATAATACTGGAAATATGTACAAGTAAAAAACAATATATACAGCTGCAAAGTAAACAGCAATGTCAATCAGTCAATCAACATCTTTATTTTACCAGGCAAAACACCATTGAGACAATCTCATTTACAAGGTGGACCTGAGAACAATACAGTAGCCTGATAGGCTGTAACCTAAGACATATAGTAAGCAAATAAAATGACAGTATAATTGTACAAGGCAGACAAGGGCAAGGAAGTACATGTAATATGCAACAGGCTTAGAATCACTAGCAAGCTACATACATAAACTCATAGGAAAGTCAATGATTCAATACATGTGTACACAGTTTTAAGCACATTAAGTGGAGATTACATGAGATTTGCATAGCTGTAGAATGATAGGGTCTAGATGACCTATGAGTAGCGTAGCGTACTGGAGAGTACAGACTACTAGTGATTACATTGATGTGGTACTGACAAGACAGTATAGAAAAGGAAAGAGAGAAGAGAAGGGGGAAAGGTAGACGAGGGCAGGAGGGACAGTACACAGCTAAGGACGAGGGAGGGATGTCAGGAATGTAATAGATGGGGGATGGAGGTTGTCAGTTAGTTGGGATACTGTTCAGAGTCAGAGTCTCCTGGGTTGATATCCTAGTAGACAAGCCTGGTGAAGGATACGCAATTAGAAGGTGGGTTGGCCATGTGAAATGCTACGTCCCTATTTGAAGTGGTGGCAGACCTCAGGGAAGGTCTTTAGGAGCATGGCTTTGAATCGGGTAAGTGTTACAGGATGAGTTAGCCTTAGGGATTTTTGTATCTTGTTCCAGAGCACTGGAAGGGTGTAGCTTAAAGAGGCTCTGCCAAAGCGCGTTCCAACTTTGGGAATAGCAAGGGATATGTAGGTGAGATTTCTAAGTGGATAGATACTGGAGGAGCAGATGGGCAGACAGCCTATAAGGGACCGAGGAAGCTTGTGAGTTATGGCCTTGTAAGTCCAGAGTATGGCATTTTTTTGCCTCCTCAAGCTAAGTGAACTCCAACCTATGGAAGCATAAAGGGCGCAGTAGTGAGTGGAGTAAGGTGCATCAGAGATAAACCTGTGGGTCTGTGGTAAAGGGTGTCAAGTCTGGAAAGAGCTGAGCTAGTGCTGTGGCTATACAAGAAGTCCAGAAGTGGCATAAAAGTAGCCTGGACAAGGAGTTTTTTAGCCTCCAGGGTTAGTGAGTATTTAATGCGGAAGAAGATGCCGAGTCTTTGTCTCAATTTTTTGGCGAGCTCTTCTAAGTGGTCAAGAAAGGATAGCTTAGAGTCAATCCAGACCCCCAAATATTTGAATTTCTTCGTGAATTTCAGTTTTTCATCCAGGAAGGTGCTGATTTGGAGGTGCGTGTCAGTTTGTTGTATTTTGTAGAAAGTACTAAGGGAGAGAAAAGCATGGCTTTGTTTTTTTTTCCTCTTTTGCATCTAGTAAGAGTTTCAGGTCAAGTAAATTTTTCTGAAGGACTTCGAATTCATTTTGGAGGTCCACACAGGTGAGCTCCGGTGTTAGTCTGTCGATGTAGAGCACAGTGTCATCAGTGAAAAGGTGTATTTTTGCCGACTGAAGACCGCTGTCTGTTTGGCTTATTTAGATAGCAAAAAGCAGTGGGCCAAGTATTGACCCTTGAAGCACTCCTCTTAGGAGTGTTTTTTTTTTTTGGAGGTATGACACCTTCAGCCTTTACCTGCTGATCTCTGTCTGTAAGGTAGTTGGCAAACCATTTTAGTGCCTGGTTTTCCACCCCAACTTTCTTTAAGGTCATTAGGAGCAGATCATGATCCACTGTATCAAAGGCCTAGAAACAGGGCGCAGGTGTAGCGTTTGTTGTCAAGAGCAATCTGCCAGTCATTTATGACCATGGAGAGTGCTGTTGTAGTACTGTGAAGTGGTCAGAAACCAGACTGGATCGGGTTTAACAAGTTGGAGTTTTCTAGGTGCATTCTGAGCTGCTCATTAACCAGTTTCTCCAGTAGTGTAGACAGAACTGGGAGCAAGGAAATAGGACAGTAGTTATTAAGGTCACAGGGATCCCCAGATTTAAATAAAGGAACAACATATGCTGTCTTCCAGATCTTAGGGAGGGTATCTTGGTTGAGAGAAAGGTTAAAAAGGTGGGTGGTGGGGGCAAGTATAAAGTAGGCTAGTTTTAGAAAGAATGGCTCCATCAGCTCTGCACCTGCATTTTTCTTTGTATCGAGATTAAGGAGAGCATCCTTGACTTGTTTAATGGTGACTGCTTGGAATGAGAAAGTAGTACATGGCACCTGAACAGCTAAGTTTAGACATTCGGAGCTCTGGTTTTGCAGCTTTGATCTGATGACGTTTGCTGGAGATGTGTCGAAGGTGATCCCTGCTGTAGAAAAATTGTTAATGAGGAGGTCGAGGATTGCGTACTTGTCAGTGGTGTGGGTGCCACTAGAAGAGATTTTTGTAGGTAGTGTGCTGGGAGAACTATGGCCTTTGATCTCCCTTAGGGTTTTCCAGAACCTAGTGGCGGAGCTGGTGGATGCATTTAGCTCTGCACGGAAGTAATTTGATTTAGCAACTCTAATGAGCTTTGTACAGCTATTTCTTGCAGTTCAGAAGTCAGACCAATCAGTGGCCAACTTAGACTTCCTAGCCCTTTTCCACAGGGCATCCGTATTCCATAGTGCAGCTTTTAGGTTTCCAGTAAACCAGGGGCAGGATTTCCTTTTTGTTCTACTCCTGACCATAGGTGCATGCACATCAAGTACATTAGTCAGTACAGATTGGAGGACTTCTGTCGCCTCTTCCACGGAAGGGGCAAGGTATAACTTTTGCCAGTCAGCGTACTGGAGGTCCCAGAGAAATGCATTGGCATCAAAGTTCCTTTTGCATCTCTTGAAGATGTACTTGGAATTGGATGAGGCTGGATGTTGTACGGATCTTACACATGCAATGGCACAGTGATCACTAAGGTCGCTGAAAAACACTCCTGAATGGGAGAATAGATGGGGCTTACCTACTAGAAATTAAATTGAGCAGTGTGCTATGCTTGGGGTGTTTGGTGTGTAGCTTCGTTTATCAATTGAATGAGTCCATGTACGTCACATAATTCTTTTAGAGGTGTTGAAGCTGGGGAAAGCCAGTTCAGGTTCAGGTCACCCAAAATGATTACTTCTGTATTCATGGTGCCTAGTAGGTCGTTTAGGTGCTTTAACAGTGCGAGGCCAGCTGAGGGGGGTCTATAGCACCCAATGATACATAGGGAGGTGGATTTGGAGAGTTTGATCTTTAGGGTTAGGCACTCAGATTCTTTTGGGACTGAAAATGAGTCAACAACAGAAATGACAGTGTTGTCACGGATATAGATAGCTACCCCCCCCGCCCCGGTTAACCTGTCTGTTGACCTCATGGTCCTGGTTATTAGATGTAAACAAAACATTTGTATTGGCAGTATATACAGCAGATGAGGCAGAGGCAGGAATAGGTACCAGAAACTACCTTGGATTGTTTGACTCAAAGCAGGTTGCTAGGTCAAGACCAACTAAGCAAAGGTGCACAGAGGGCAACAACTATAGACTAGCCAGGGTCTGGGTAGGAGCAGTAGGAGTTAAAAAGGAGTTTGAGTTGATGCTTTAGTGAGTGATAGGAGGAGTACAGATGAAGTGGTAGAGAGAGAGACGTTCTGATGGAGGGAAGACAGGATCACCCAACAGCTGAGGAGACTCTGTTGAGTGAAACCGGTCAGATTGTTGGCAGCTGGTAGTGTGAGTACCTGTGCTGTGTTTCCACAAGGACTTTTTATATCTTATTTAATAAAGTTTATGGGCTTGTCTCCAGTATGAGTGGTGCCTTCCTTCTGCTGCTGATTTTGTGAATTTTTTGGAGTGAGCACACTAACTCTTGAGCTTTTCCCTCGCACTTTACAGCAGCTGATTTGGAGTAGGAAATGGAGATGGTGTGAGAGCCCTGGAGCAATGTTAGTAGGAGGTGGAGTGAATGTGGGAAAGTGGAATGGTAAGAAGGGAGAAAAGAGAAACAGTATTTAGAGAAGACAGATGCAAAGTAGGCGAGGCAACAAGGGACGGGGGGGGGGGGAAGGAGAGGTTAATGTAAAGAGAGCAGTGTTGGATGGGACATTAGTGGCAAAGTGGCAGAAGGTATGGAAGAGAGTATCCATTCTGGTGAGGGAGGAGACAGGGGTGGTGCCATAAACCACATGCACATAATCTTTCACTGAGACAGCCGCCTTGATGACAGTTTCCTGGTGGACTGGGAGTGGTAAACAATCCTTATTGTGATAGAGGACACCAGTTTTTGGATGGAGCTTTCTGTGAATGGCATTGATCTGGATAGAGAAGTCAAGTCTTCAACTCAGCCACACACCAAGGTACTTGAAGTGGGGAACTCTGAACAGCTTTAAGGGGAGTGCCATCTAAGGCAGAAAGTCTAGGATGAGGCTTGTGCCAAAGGTCATGGACACTGTCTTCTTGATATTGACCAGAAGCTGGTGAGCTTGGAACCAGCATTAGACTTTGTTGTAGTCACACTAGCTATGTTTTCAGTGCAGAGACTGAGTCATTAGAGGTAGAGTGTAGTACATCCACATACATATGAGGATGGGAGCTGAAGCAAGCTGCAGGGAGGTCAGTAACCAAGATGGAGAACAGGATGGGACCCAGTATTTGGCCTTGGAGAACCCCAGACTGAATTGGTGGGGATGCAAGGAATTGCCAGCCTGAACTGACTGGAGACAGTCAGAGAGGTAGGATCTGAACCAGTTGATGGTGGAAACTGAGAGATCTGCACTTCTCAGCTTGTCTAGCAAAAGACAGTGGACTACCATGTCAAAAATCTTTGCAGAGTCAGTGAAGATGGCAGAGATGATGTGCCTCTCTCTGGTCCACCCCTTAAGGATGAAGTTATTCATACATAGGAGTGAGGAAATGGTGAATTTTATGGAAGCCAGACCGGAACAGTGAGAAGAAGTTGGAAGAGTAGAGGAAGACAGATAGTTCCTGAAGCTTGGCAAGAGCAGTGAGGAGTGGGATAGGACAAACTTTGCCAGGAAAGGTGGGGTTACCCCCTTTCTGAAGTGGGAACCAGTGGCTAGCTTCCAGGTCTGAGAAACAGAGCCATGGCTAAAAGAGAGGTTAAGAAGATGGGTGAATGTGATGGAGCAGCAGGGGCAAATAGGTAAAGAAGTTTAGAGTCCAACCTGTCTGACTTAAGACCTTTGGAGAGGCTGAGAGAAAGAAGAGTCAACCGGGTCTCCCGAGGGGAGAGAAGGTGAAGCAGAGGCCAGGAAAACATTGGGAGGAGGGTGACTGAGGCAGGAGGGGTGATGCAGAAGACAATGGAGGAGATGGGAGGGCATAGGTTGTGAAGTATTTGTTAAAGTAAGAGGCAACCTGAGGAGGGACGACAGTGGCATCCAACATCAGACCGCAAGTCATCAGAGGACTGAGATTCGTTAGGGGTCTAAAATAAAAATGGCAGATATGGGGAATGGGGTAGTGGGCAGAGTTATACTGGACATCATGGAAACAACATGCATAGGCGAGCTGTGGGGGGTGGCTGGATCATTTGAGAACACCATTGAAAGAAGTAACAAAATAATCTCTTTGCACCAGTTTTATGGGCAAACCCCTCCATTTTAAGCCAAATTGTTGTATAAAAACGTGCTGATTTGTCCTCAGTTTAGGGAAAAAATGGATTTTAATATTTTGCCAAATGGAACTGGCCATTTTTAAAAATGGAAAATCCGTTGGCTATGTAGGAAATGGGCAGCTTGGATAGCCAGGACACGATGGCTGTGTGTACTGCTTTGGCCTGGGCCACGATTGGTCACATTGCTCCTGGTGTCAAGCTGTGCATGCGCCAACCCTTAAGAGTTCCAGCAGCGGGTGATCCAAGGCAAACCAACAAAACTGTGCATGCTGTCCACAGCTGTCGGGTCAGTGGTGCAGGTGCAGGCTCTAGAGGTAGAGGGCCCAGTAAGGATGTTCCAGTCATGGAACTTCTGTCAGTGGAGGAGGAGGAGGAGGAGAACACAATGGTTGTACCGACTCTTCAGGAGGATGAAGGGTTTAAAACTTTCTTCTGTCTCTCTACTCCTTCAAAAGTGAGTTTCCAACTCATCGACAAAAATACAGGAACAGTCAGCCTTAGTCATAGGATAGCTGTCAGCACAGGGAATGTTAGCATGCTCCCCTTCTCGATAATTTACATGGTCGGTCTTTCTCAAGTGAGATCAAGCCACTCATGGAGCCTATCAGTTTGCCTGTGGAATTTCTATTGGTGCAGCCAGCTGAATTGATGTTGGTTGATCAGATTTTGACCCTTTCATGGATGATTCCATCAAGGGAGAAGATACCGTGCTCTCTCGCACTCTGGTACTGACTGCTGCCCAACCCAGGCAGGGTGGGTTGGATCTATCAGAGTTCCCAGTCTGGCTCCCACCAATTCAGCAGCCACTGGCTGTCCTAACTCTGGTGGCTCCTGTTTGTTTGATACCTAAAGTCAATTCATTGGGGTATCTGGCTTCAGATGCTTAGGTGCCACATTGATCTCTGAGTCTAGTTTCCAGGTCGAGATCACGGTTGCACTCCTAATGTCACTCTCGCCACTGACATTGAGTCCTTCACAGGTTGGAGAGAGCAGCCTGGCAGCAGTGGCATATGAAGCAGTTGCCCAGGGTCAGGGTGGACTGGCTATGCCCATAGACCCGTCTAGGCCTTGGCTGCCTCTCCTGGTACTAATTCTGGTTGTGCTTCTCATGGCTTCCATTCCAGTATTGCCAGCAGTGCCACGGTGACCAATACAGGTGGAGCCTCAACCTCAACAGCTTGAAGAGGATAGGCTGACCATGGACTGTAGGCCTGCGTCTCAGCTTGCTCATCTTCTGCTGGTGGTGGTTACCCTGTAGGAGAGGGTTGTCCACATCTTGTGTTGGAGGGCCCCATGGTGGACCAGTTCCCCATAGTAGCCCTCATAGATCAAATGTCTGTAGCTGTACACACTTGATTGGAAGAGGTCCAGAAGAAGGAGCCCTACCCAATGATGGACATTCTTGAGCAAGATTCCTCCTTGGGGGTAGCCTTTCCTATCGCCCCTGCCGTCTTGGGCCCCGCACTCAGTATCTGGCAGGACCCAGCCTCCTGCCAGGCCCATCCACATTGTATGGACCAGAAGGTTTGCTGCCAACAACAAAGAATGACAGGTTGAGTGACCCCATCCCCTCTCTGTCCCAAATCTTGCTGCAGCTCACATTGTGTGCCATCTCTCCCACTTCCTACTACAGTGTTTCACTGTTGCTTCAGACAAGTGGGTTGTGGAAGTGGTGGGATCAGTGGTTGCCTCTGGAATTAGTCATTCTGCTCCTGTATTGATCCCAAGAGCTGCTGGAGGATATGCTGTTGCTTGACTTTCTCCCTGAACTATGGAGTTAAGTTCTTAAGCTACTCAAGTGGCACGCGATAGAACCTATTCAGGAAAATCAAGCTCAGTAGCAGTTTGTATTGGGGTACTTCCTGCCCAAATGGGGGGGGGAGGGCTGTCTCCTCATTCTTAATCTGCCAGCAGTGAGCAAGTTCATTCACAGTCAGAAGTTTTGCATGGTGGCTCTACACTACATCATTCTGTTTATGGAGTCAGGGGTGTGGTTCTGCTCCCTGGCTCTCCAGGATGGAAACAGTACTTCCACATCCCCATTTGTTGCATCAAACACACAGTTCCTGCACTTTTAGTTGGATGGAACTTTGTTTCAGTTTAGAGTAGTGCTATTTGACCCGTCATCGGCATCCATGGTGTTCACCAAGTGTCTGTCAGTAGTGGTGGCTTTCTCAGATGCAGAGGCATCAAGGTACTGTATTGCCATACCTTGATGACTGGCTCATCACAGGGAACTCATTGCCTAATTTGAAACAATACAGATACCTGGCCATCCATACATTCTGGGATCTTTGCCTGCTGATCAGTCTAGCCAAATTTGAGCTCACCTCAAAGCAAGTGGCCCTCTTTCTTGGAGTGGAGCTAGACTATCTCCAAACCACAGCTTTTCTGCCCCCAGACAGAAGGGAGGACCTGTCCTCCTTTGTCCCATCATTTTGGGTTGGGCAATCACATCCTGCCTGGGATTTCCTCTGGCATCTCTGCTTTATGACCTCTACCACCACCATCATGCTTTAGGCCTGCTGGTGCAGGCAACCTATTCAGTTACAATAGGAGTGCCAGCGGTTTCAGTCGCACACAGCCATAAGGCAACCAATCCATGTGATCCAGCCAGTGATGGATACCAGCATTTAACAGTTGTCTCCTCAGACCTCTCTGAGGGAATCCTTTTTGTCCATGTGGGGCCCTCAATCATGTGGATAGTGGAAACATCACTGTTGGACAAAGATACACATCTGTACAACTGCAGAGCATATGGGTTTTGGTCACTGAGCAAGACACAGCTCCACTGTGACCTGTTGGAACTCTGTTCATCAGACCGCCTAGCGTTAGCAGAGCACGGACCAATGGCTTGAGTTCAAGTGGTCCAGGCCAGCATGGATAACATGATCAACAAGTTCTTTCTGAACAAACAGGGTGGCACACACTCCTTACGTCTGTGTCATAAGGTGCTCTGGACATGGTTCTGGTTCATTCCTTCCTTGCAGACTTGTTAGCTGTTCATGTCATGGAGATAAACTGCCAGCTGGTAGATACTCTTAGTCAGGCGAGAGAAGCATCTTACCAGTGGTTGCTGCACCTAAAGGTGGTTTCCCAGATGTTCTCAGTATGGGGAGAATTGTCAGTGGATCTGTTTCCTTCCTGGGAAAACAGGAAGCTAAGACTGTTCTGTGACCCCCCAGCGGCCCACACCTGCTGGGCACTCTGCTGGTGACTTATTCACTTGGTCTTTGACTTAGTCTTTCCTCCATGCTTCCTCTCCCCTTCTCCTGTTAGAGTTGAGGTGCCAGTGACTTGTTCTCTTGGTCCTGGGCTCAGGATCGCTTTTATGCTTTCCCTCCCTTTCACCTGTTACACAAAAGGTGGTCCTTAACATGCAGAGAGACCAAGCATCCCTGATTCGGATTGCACCACACTGGTTGCACCTGTTCTAGTATCAGGATTACTCAGTCTCAGCAGCAGACCTCTGTGGGTTGATTCTGCTGCTGCCAGACCTGATGTCAAGCTCTTAGGTGCCAGTCAAGCATCCAAAACATGTTGTCCCTGCACCTGATCACCTGATTCCTTTGTGGCTAGAGTTTGAGGCCCTTGGGCCTTCCAATGATATTCTCTGCATGTTGGAGCATGTCAGAGGGAGTCAACTCACAAGACATACACTTGCAAGTGGACAAGGTTCTCAAATTGGTACCAGGGAAGTGGAGGTTTGCCCAAGTCATGCAACATATCGCACATACTTAACTACCTCTGATCCCTGTCTCATTAGAAACATAGAAGTTGTCTGCAGATAAGGACTACTTGGCTCACCTGCTGTACCCTAAATTCCTACCTGTTGTTGTAAGCTGCTTCCCTTGAGGTGCACCTGGCCGTCTTTTCAGCATAGCATAGCATGCCAAATCAAGGATGTTGACGGTGGTGCAGGACAGAGTGGTTGGCCATTTCTGTAAAGGTTTGGAGTACCTGTCCCTTTTGGTGCAGGAACCACCACCACCATGGGACTTACCACGGGTGCTGTGATGGATAATTAGTAAATCTTTCAAGCCTGTGAACAAATGTGATCTCTCACATCTGTTGTGAAAAATGAGTTTTTGATCCCTGTCACCTCAGTCACAACAGTTCATGAGCTCCAGATGCTATCTGTGGAGTTAATATTCATGGTTTTTCCCAAAGACAAGGTTGTTCTATGCCCCCCCCCCCATGAAATTCCTGCCCAGGGTAGTCTCCTATATGAGGCACTCTTTCTAATACCTTCTTTCTAAGCCATATGCTTTGGAGGCTGCACAAATGCTTCTTATGCTTGATGTTCGCAGAGCTCTGCACGTCTACCGGTACCGTATGGCAGAATTTTGTTGTGAGACTCACCTGCTGTTTATCACATACATTGAAGGCCTATGCAGACCAACAGCCAAACAGATCACTGCCCAATGGATAACTTCCTGCATCATGCTGTGTTATAAGTTGACTAGGGAGGAGCTCTTGTGGGGTTGAAGGCTCAATCCTTCAGACGTACTGCTGCCTCTGTTGCTGCTGCCATTGGTACTTCCCCCTTTTTGAAATATGTAGGGCTGTTACCCAGTCAAATGTGCATACTTTCATCTCTCATTACGTTACCCACTTGATCAGTCTTTGTGATGCTACTTTTGAGCTATCAGTCCTCTAGTCTCTGTTAACCTAATTTGGGATACAAGCCGTGCCCCCTCTTCCTAAGCACAACTAGGAGTCTGCCCAAGTGTATATAGTGAACTGACTCTAGGTAGTTAGAAACAGAGGCTAGTTACTTGTAACAGTAGCTCTAGTACAAGTATCCAGTTCACATCCTAACAACCCACCTGACTTCCCTTGGTAAGTCTTGCTTCAAATTCCTGCTCCAACATAGTAATCTGAGGGCAAAGTCAGCAGAACCAGAGGACCACGTAGCTGTGTGGTAGAAGGAGTTGAGTTTGAAGACTTCTGGTGACTGAGCTTTCTCAGTGGAAGAGTGCCTAAGTGTGGATATGAGCCAGTTACTAGTAGTAGTAAAACTATGGGTACAAGGAAGTATCCTGTATTTGTTGTGGAGAAATTGTTCTTAAAGGGTTAAAATACAACATACCCTAATTTATTACATTGTATAATAATGAAAATAAAGCTGGAATAATGACACCTCAGTGTTGTGATATCAAGGTTATTGTGGAAATTTTAGCTGATCAAACTTCAGGACTGAATTCTTGGCAAGACTAATGAATGCAAAATCCTAGAAAAGTTCTGCATTTTATAGTTCCAGTAGAATTACCAGCTCGTTTAGTACGTTTCACACACAAATTGTTGGCCAAGGAAGAATAAAGATTACCATGGCTAGACCAAAGCACTAATTAATGAGAGAATTTCCTCTGAAAATTACAGTGGTTTAAGACATGAAGACATTTCCATTGAAGATAAAATGATAATTTTTGCAGAGGAGAGGGGTTACTAATTGCAGAATACCTTGAAATACACAGCATTCTGTTTTCCAAAGAGTATGCATTTCTCAACCGTGTACTTATTTACAGTAGCTAAGGTCTGATATGATGTAAACAGAACTGGAATTTAGCAACCACCAGGAAATTAAATTTGATATACTAAACCAAGAAACAAGATATTTGTTGACTAACTATGCTCTACCCATGCCCTTTTTATTGTAAAGGAATCCCAAGAATTCAGATTGTCTTGTAGATTAGAAGGAAGCTGCCAGCCAAGTGCAACAGATTTAAAATGCAAAGCACCTGCCTAAAGTAAAGCTGAGGATGGCTATCTCCTGTTTAATATGGATCCCTGATATGCATAGAAACTGATGGCAGATAAGGACCGCAAGGCCCATCCAGTCTGTCCATTTATTTTTCTACCTTATAAATGTGCCATCTGCCTTTGCGCTGTCAATGGCCTATCTATTCATATTCATCTATATTGCTCCCTTATGCCTATCCCATGCCTGTTTGAAGCCATGCACTGTATTCATAGCCACCACTTCCTGAGGTAGGCCGTTCCATGCATCCACCACCCTTTCTGTGAAAAAGAACCTCCTCACATTACCCCTTAATCAGCCTCCCTCTAATCTCATGCTGTGTCCTCTTGTCCTGCTATTTTTCTTATATTGAAACATGTTAGACTCTTTCACTTGTTAATGCCCTTCTTTGCTCTATTGTATACATATTGAGCTCTGTTAATCCGTCCTCATATGTTTTCTGATTCAGTCCTTGCACCATTTTTGTTGCCCTTCTCTGGACTGCCTCAGTTTGGTTCATGCCTTGTTAAGGTGTGGCCTCCAGTACTGCACACAGTACTCCAGATGGGGCCTAACCAGTGTCTTGTAAAGAATGATTATTACCTCCTTCTTTCGACTTGTGATACCCCTACTAATACACCCTAACATACCCCTAGCCTTACCTACTGCTTTAGTGGTCTGTTTGGATGATTTTAGGTCATCGGTGATGATGATGATGCCCAAGTCCCTTTCTTCCCTTGTGACTGCCAGAAGATATACCCTATAAGCAGGGCCCCTGGTGTTCTGTGGCAGAATTTTCTGATTTCTGCGGCAGGGCTCCTTGACTTCTGCGGCAGCATTTTCTGATTTCTGTGGCATAATTTATTTATTTCTCTGGCAGAATGCAGTCCTGTCATTGGCTAAATATGATGTGATGTCATCAATGACATCATATGCTGAGCATAGAGGAGGGGCTTCAGGATAAACGAGGTGGGAAAGAAAGCCTGACACTTATGGAAAACAGTATATTTATATGAAAAATTCACCAAAAACAATGAATTCTGCGGCACTATATATATTCTGCGGCATGATGCAAATTCTGCGGCAAATTCCACAACTGCAGAACCGCAGAATTCCAGGGGCCTTGCCTATAAGAAACACTTTGCTGCAGAGAAAAATAAAGCAGTAATAGAAGATATACCTTGCAAAAGGCAATCTGAATCAGAAGATTACAGTAGTAATCTGTAAGCACCCCTTGTAATAATGCAGCAGAAGGTATACCCAGCAACAACAATTTGAATCGGAGAAAAATAAAGCAATAAAATGTTAGCAACAAACAGTAACATTACCTGTGAGTACAAAATAAAAATAACAACACACAGTAAATCTGCCTAGCCAAAAGAAGTCTTAATCGTTTCGCTTGCTCTGGTAAGGTTCTTTGCTCTGTCCTTTCAAGCAACCTAGAAGGAAAGAACTCAGGTGAAGCTAGGTGACTTGGCCAGCAAACCTAGTCTTCCACCCTCCCTCTCCCTAAAAACTGTAGTAGGCTAAGAGCCACCTACCACAACATAATCCGATTTGTCACTGGCCTCCCGAGGTATAAGCACTACTTCAGCCTCTACCTAGCAGCAAGCTGGCTCTCTCCAGATGATCGGTTTAACTTCAGAATTCTCTCTTTCCTCTGTTAAGCCGTCTGGGGCCTTCTTCCCAGCAGTGTTGCCAACATCTTCCGGAAACTGGTCATCTTTAGAGCCACGCAACTCTCGCCTTGTTCATACTTTGCCACTGCCTTCTTTCACACTTCCCACAAGGGTGCTGAACTTTTCAACAGCCTTCTCCCTACCTGGGACTATGCTTCTCTCTTTCCTCCTTCAAAATTTACCATAAGCAATTCCTCTTGGAAGACTCCTGCAATTGCACCTAGTTTTGGCTTTGCCTTATCTCGTTGTCTGTTTCTTTCTCTGTTTCCCTTTCCACTCTTCCTCCTTCCCAAATCTTTTGTCCCTCTTGCTCTTTCTGTAACTGCTGTTATTATATCATCATGATTATCATGCACTTATGCTTTTCTATGCTCATTGTACATTTACATTCTCATTTCTCAGTGTACTGTGATTGTATTATACCATGAAGCCTATTTGCCCTCGCATCTTTATCCATGTTGTAGACTAGGTTTGCTGGCAAAGGCACCTAGCTTCACCTGAGCTCTTTTCTTCTAGGTTTGCTTGTAAGGACAGTAACAGTGTGTGTTACTATTTTCTTTTGTACTTTCGGGTTTGTTACTGTTTTTTGCTAACATTTTACTGCTTTATTGTTCTCTGATTCAAACTGCTGTTGCAGGGTATACTTTCTACTGCATTATTACAGGGTGTGCCTACAGATTTGTTACTGTTTTGTGCTTACAGATTATTATTACAAGTGGTGCCTTACAGTTTTGCAGGTTTATCTATCATTAGGCTAAGCTTTCAGGGCTACTGCATTTGTTGTTGACTGATTGTTTATGCTCTTACCTCCTTGTTTCTTTCATCCGTGGTTCTTCTTTTTCGGCCGGCGAAGGGCCCAGCCACCCACCCCCATCCCCAACCACCCATTGCTACACTCCTTTTATAGGGTAGCACAGTCGTGACATTTCCTGTGGCAAAGCAGGAAGGGGCGGATCAGTGGGTTAGCTACATGGTAAGCTCATTTACAGGGGCACTAGTACTTTAACTTGTTATAACAAGTTATACAAAAACAAACAAGCATAACACAGAATCAAACTTTTGCTTTCATTTTCTTCCTTTTAATTACTCTGCCCAGGTTATAAGCCCCACAAATTATTTGGAATGGATATCATTAACTGCAGGTACTGTGGGACACTTTTCAAAAGGGCAGTTATGCAGGTTTTAGGATGCTGTCCTACGTGCTGGACCAGGGGCTCAGCTCCAGGCAGCATGGGCAGAGATTGCGCACCTCAAATCACATATTCAGGAGGAAATATATCATAAGAACCGCCCACCATTTCCCCAACATCCAATTGAAACACCCCGACCACAGAGGGTTGTTGGTCCAGGACGTTGTCAAGTGGTTAGGAGGGGCAAATTGGGTGCCCCATCACTCAGTGCTCTTTGACGTATCACCTCCTCAACCAAATAAAAACTACAAACAGGAATCTGCCTCTATCTCCAAAATCAAACAAAGGGGCAGAGAACACTGCAGAGCAGGACACTGCAGCATAGGAGCCAGCGCAACAAAACTCGCTGACAACAGAGACCAAAACAAAAAAGCAAAAAGGAAATCCAAAAAACTTCTGATCATAGGAGGCTCCATGATTCGGGGAGTTGATACCTATCTCCAGCCAGGGGTAATGGTCAGATGTCTCCCAGGTACATCAGTGTGGAGAGACACTGATCACATTGCTAAAATTGTTCAGGAAGCAGGAGAAAACATTGATGTCCTGGTACACATAGGGACTAATGATCTCGCCAGCCAGTCAGTTGTGGAGACCAAGGAACACCTGACCAGGCTGGGTGACAAAATGTTATCCCTTTCATCTGGCATCTCCTTCTCTGAGATCCTGCCAGTCTGGGAGAGGGGGAGTAGATGGACGGAAGGTCAGAGAAGGGGAGATAGGGGAGCTAAATATGTGGCTCAAGGGCCGGTGCCAGGAAAAAGGACACAAATTTGTAGGGAACTGGCAACAGTTTCGGGAACGAAAGTTTTTTAAATTTGATGGACTGCATCTGACTAAGGAGGGAGTCAGTGCATTGGGGCAGAAGTTTGATGTCTTTGCAGAATATTTAAACTAGCAAATGGGGAGAGGGGTGCAGCACCCCATATGTCGAATGGGAAGAACACCCCTCCCCCCCTCAGCTAGTGGTCAAACAGAAGTTCAGCATGTTTGCAGTTAATTGGCAAATGCCAGACCTCACCCAACAACTGACGCACCAAAATCTGGCCAATGGAAAATCATGTACACAAATGCTCGCAGTCTGGGAAACAAGATCCCAGACCTGCAAGCAATAATGACAGAGGCTAAACTGGACATAGTAGCAATTAGTGAGATGTGGTTTACCGGTAACCACACTTGGGAGACTTAAGTACCTGGCTATGAACTGTTCAGAAGAGACCGAGGTACAAAAAGGGGTGGGGGAGTGGCCCTGTATGTCAAAGAAAACATCACAGCTAAAGAAATTCAGAATACACATAAGGAGCCAGAATAACTGTGGGTCACTCTGGAAACAGGAAATGGGACAGCCATAAGAACTGGGGTTGTCTACAGGCCCCCAGACCAGGGGGAGTGCGTAGACACATTACTGTTAGAAGATATACAAAACATGATGGCTAAAGGGGAGGTTCTGATAATGGGAGACTTCAACATGCCAGATACAGATTGGTCAATACCAACAGGAACATTTGCCAGAACTAGACATGTGGTGGATTCCCTGCAGGAACAGGGCTTCAAACAACAGGTACAACAACCCACAAGAGACAGGTCTATCCTAGATGTAGTACTGAGTAACGGGGAAAGGATCACAGATCTCCAGGTAGAAGGTCACCTGGAGGCTAGTGACCATCACATGGTATGGTTCAATTTGGCCACTAGAACTAAATCATCCCATTCCAAGGCACAAATATGGGACTTCAGAGGAGCTGACTTTGATAAGATAGCCAACAGAGTTAAGCTAGCCATGGCAAAAAGAAATACAGGTGCGGGGGTACAGGCAAAGTGGGCAATCATAAGGATGCAATACTTAAAGCAACATTCCATTGTGTTAGAGAGAAAAGGAAGTGCAAAAGAAGAAGGAAACCACTTTGGTTCTCAAAAACAGTAGCAGAAAAGGTCAGAGCCAAAAGGCAGGCCTTCAGGAAATATAAGGGAACACAGCGGGATGAAGATAGGGAGGCATACCAAACTTCCCTAAGGGAAGTAGGGAAGGCAGTAAGTCAGGCAAAGGCCCAAACCAAGGAAACACTAGCACAAACAGTAAAAGAAGGTGACAAGACTTTCAGTAGATACATTGGTGAAAGGAGAAAGTCCAGAGGGGGTATTGCTAAGATCAAAGGAGATAAGGGCGTGTGAGAAGGAGGACCATGTAAAAGCATCTGTCCTAAATAGATACTTCTGCTCAGTATTTACTGAAGAGAAGGCAGGGCAGGGCCCCCCAGCTCAGCACCATGGCCACAGTGGGGAGGGAGGTATGCACTAGTCCCTTCACAAAAGAAAGAGTCCTACAAGAGCTCGCTAAGCTCAGGGTGGACAAGTTAATGGGACCTGATGGCATACATCCCAGGGTGCTAAAGGAGCTAAGGGTGGAACTAGCAGAACCCTTATCAGAACTGTTTAGTGAGTCTCTGAACACAGGAGAGGCCCCAGATGACTGGAGATGGGCTCATGTGATCCCACTCCACAAGAGTGGTAGCAGGAAACTACAGACCAATCAGTCTTACCTCAGTAGTGGGCCAGATTATGGAGGCAATCCTTAACAAAAGGATAGTGCTACACCTGGAATCCATAGGAGCACAGGATCCAAGACAACATGGGTTTACAACAGGAAGGTTCTGTCAAACTAGTCTCATATATTTCCTTTACTGGGTAACCAGAGTGGTGGACCAAGGGGGTGCAGTTGATGTCGCCTGCCTTGACTTCAGCAAAGCTTTTGATACTGTTCCACATAGAAGATTGATTAATAAACTGGGTAGGCTCGGGGTGGGTCAGAGGTTGGTCAACTGGGTGGCAAACTGGTTGGCAGGCAGAAAACAGAGAGTGGTGGTAAACGGTATACTGACAGAAGAGATGCAAGTCACAAGTGGAGTACTTCAGGGATCAGTCTTGGGGCCAGTCCTCTTCAATATCTTCATCAGTGATATTGCAGATGGACTGGAGGGTAAGGTGTGTCTGTTTGCAGATGACACCAAGATCTGCAACAGAGTAGATGATCCAGATGGGGTGGGCAGAATGAGAAGAGATCTGGATAAACTGGCAAAATGATCGGAAGAGTGGCAGCTGAGGTTTAACACAAAAAAGTACAAGATCATGCACATAGAGAAGAGAAACCCTGAAGCCACCTATAGGTTGGGAGGGGAGTTGCTGGCAATCACAAGGGAAGAAAGAGACTTGGGCATCATCATCACAGCTGATCTGAAATCATCCAAGCAGACCACTAAAGCAGTAGGTAAGGCTAGGGGGATGTTAGGATGTATTTGTAGGGGTATCGCAAGTTGTAAGTGGGAGGTAATAATCACTCTTTACAAGACAGTGGTAAAGCCCCGTCTGGAGTACTGCGTGCAGTACTGGAGGCTGCACCTGCACTGGAGGCTGCACCTGCGCAAGGACATTAACAAAGAGGAGGCAGTCCCGAGAATGGCGACCAAAATGGTGCAGGGACTGTATCAGAAAATATATGAGGACAGAGTAACGGAGTTTGATATGTATACCATAGAGCAAAGGAAGGAGAGAGGTGATATGATTGAAACATTCAGGTATCTTAAGGGCATTAACAAGGTGAAAGAGTCTAACATGTTTAAATATAAGGAAAATAGCAGGACAAGAGGACACAGCATGAGATTAGGCAGAGGCTGATTAAGGGGTAATGTGAGGAAGTTCTTTTTCACAGAAAGGGTGGTGGATGCATGGAATGACCTACCTCAGGAAGTGGTGGATATGAATACAGTGCAGGACTTCAAACAGGCATGGGATAGGCATAAGGGAGCAATACAGATGAGTAAGAACAGATAGGCCATTGACAGAGTACAGGCCTATGGCACATTTATAAAATAGAAAAAATGGGCAGACTGGATGGGCCTTGCAGTCCTTATCTGCCATCAACTTCTATGTTTCTATTGTATATTTTGGGCTGGATGTTCAGATTGTGCCTGGCAGTGGCGCAGACGTGGGCGCAGCACAACTAGGATGTGCTGGGGCCAGGACCAGGTGATATTCAATGGTGATGTGCCATGGTGCAGCACCGTTGAATAAGGCATGGACTACATGTGGCGCAGTGGCACTGCACCAGCACAAGCCACAGATAGGGAGCACAGAGATGTGCCAGCGCAAACGCAGTTGCGCTGGTAGCAGCTCCTGCGATATTCAGAAGAGGGCATGCAAATTAGGCTATAAAATATGCAAGGCGCAAATGGAGCTATTTGCATGTCATTATGGCTCCATTTGCATGCCTTGCACAGGGCAGCCTGGCGAAATACGCCTAGCGCCCTGTACAGAATGATGTGTACACTGAGGGGGTCCCAGGATATCCCCCGCCCCATAGCCATGATCTCGGGTATTAGTAATAATAACCCAATCCCTGGTAGCCTAGTGGAAGCCCCTCCCTCCCTCCCATAGCAGCGATCACAGGCATTAGTAATCACACAACTCATTGCTGGTGAGTCTAGTGGCACCCGCCTCCTCCCATAGCTGTGATCGCTGAAATGCGGCAATCCAGATTCTCGGTAGTTCAGTGAACCCCTCACCAGCCCTGATCGCCGCTGAAATGCCATACGATAGTTCTCTGAGATCCAGTGGTACTTTCGTCTTTCTCACTCACACAGACCCGCCACAATTTCCCCCATCATCGGCGGGCGGCAGCAACCTGTCGTGATACTACCTAGTTACCTGTACGATTAGTTATGAGTATTGTAGGCATATTGGTCCTGGACAGTCTGCAAGCATGTGAATGACTTCATTCACATATTTGTAGATCGTCTAGTACAGTATGCCCTGCAAGCCCATACTGTAACCTGTACCGGGCGGATGCGGGTGGATTGCTGCCGCCTGCCGGATGACGGGGAAGGGAGTGTGGGCAGGGGTCCGTGTGGTGGGAGGGTGGGGGTTGCCACTGGATCACCAGGGCTATATTTGTGGTATTTCACCGACGATCAGGGAAAGGGGCGGGGGGGGCCACTGGACTACCAGGGATTGTAGGTTTGCTATTTTACCGGCGATCGCGGCTACAAGAAGGAGGGGGGTGCCACTAGACTACCAGGGATTGGGTTTTCATTACTAATACCTGTGATTGGGGATACAGGAGGGAGGGGGTGCCACTAGATTACCAGGGATGCTATGGGTGTTCATGGACAGTGTTCTGGGTGGGCAGCCGCCCACAGCTGGCGGCTGCTGTGTTGCACCCTGCAGTACATCAGCCTGCCTATGGGTGGCTGGCAGTTCCTGGTTTTTCCAGGAACATCTTTCTGCCCAGGTTTGTAGAGCATCTGGTAGTTGTGCCAGCATATGCGTCGCACATCCCAGGCTGAATATCGGGATGTGCTGAATAAGCATAGGCACGCCCCTTCAGATGTGCTGCATACCATTGCTATGCACCCTGGCGCATCAGGATTTGTGCTGCGCACATGCCCCTTCTGAATATTGCGCCGGGGCACATTGCGGGGTTGTACCTGGTGCAACCGAGTTTTGCCAGGCACATCCCTTTGAATATCTGGGCCTTTGAGTATTGTAATCTGTAACTGGATGCTTGTGAAAATGAGGAAGTTCTGCTCACATACCTTTTCCAGTATAAAAAAAAAATAAAAAAAAACAGAATGAAATGATATAAACATGCCTTGGTGTTGGTTAGTTTCATCTATGCGTAAGCAAATGAGGCACCATGTTGTCAGTGCAACAGTGTACATAGTTGTGTTCCATTTCAAATGTTATTAGATTTTCAAAATACAGTTATAACATGTTAATAAGGCAAATCGGATAATAAGAAGTGAATACAAAGGTTGAACTTAACAAAAAAAAAGTTGGATTCAGCAGTAAAGTATCTGCAGCCTTTTATACCTTAATTAAGAAACTTTAATACATTTCAAGTACATATTCATATGTAAAATCTCAAGCTCTTAGTTCACTGAAGTGTCCAAGTCAGCCTAAAAGCTAGTTACTGATTCTCTCGTTGTTAGTCGCTAAGTTCAAATAATCAAACCATTCCTCAGTACTAGGTATTATGTTTTCTGTTTCCAAAGTAGCAGTCTTTTGAGACCTAAAACAGCTGCTAGAATCCACATCTTCTGTTGCTAATTGATATTTTCAGGGGATATTCCTGGAATAAATAATGTTGCTTTTCTGGGGAGTGCCATATGCGTGATTTCTGAACATATTTTTATCCTAGGGTTCATATATTTTGGATTTTTGGACAATCCCTTAATAAATGTATCATATTTGCATGAAGCTCATTATATCACCAACATTGCCCCACCCCCCGGCCTATTTTCTCTAATGTTTTTGATGTGTGATAAAAGTAATAAAGTATTTACTTTTGCCCAGTATTTCTCTACTATGAGTTGGCATTCGGCCATGTTGAGCTCCATTGTTTCAGTTATGACTACCTTCAGTTCCTTTTCCCACTTCGTGCTGACAGACCAAGATTTTGTTCAGAGCTGATGTTTGATTTATATATTAGACTAGCTGCTTTTCTTAAAGTCACAGTTTTCAATACTTATCCCCATTCAAAGCATTTGGGCAATGATATATCTGGCTGAAGTATGTGTTTTGCAGGTATTTCTCTGAGTTGTAGGTAAAAAAACTAAATTACATTTTTGGACTTAATACATTTTTCCAAGATCCTCAGATGAGAGAAGCACCTCATTTATTCTATGTGCTCCTAATTTTTTCTTATCCTGGGTTCGATATAGGTGTCAATGACATTTGGAACACCCCAAAAATTGGCCACCTCCCCCCCCTCTCTTTCGCTGCACTAGATGACTCCATACTCAATATAATCACCCATTACAAATACCTAGGGGTCTGGCTTGACTCCCAGCTAGACTATATGAAACACATTGAGTATATCCATGCAAAACTTTACCCAAAACTTGGCTCAATGTACAGAAACAAAGAAGCCCTCTCCCTATCTACACAGCAGCAGCTCCTCACAAAAATGGTAATTCCATTGTTTGACTGTGCCAACGTAGTGTATGGCACCACCTCAGCCTCCCATTTATCCAGGATGGACTCCCTCTAGAATGCCTTTTGTCATTTTGCCCTAAATGCCCCCCCCCCACACACCACTGCTCCCTATACTTGTCCCTTTCCCTAACCCCCTTCATCACCGACACTTACTCCACTCCTCACTCTTCATCTCAAAATACTGGTGTGGATTCTTACCCTCCTATCCTTGCTTCTGTCTCCCTCCTCAGAGACCTCATACCCCCTTCATTCTAGAGACACCCACACTTTCTCCCTACCATTGCCCTCCTCATGTTCTGGTGTGGTGGCATTTTCTTACAGATTACCCTCACTCTGGAACACCATTTCCTCCCATATCAGACATCCCCCTTCAGACCCTTTCCTAAAATGCGCTTTGTCATGCATAACTAGTCAAGCCAACGCCTGCCTTTGTAAATGCAGTCTTCCCTCCGAAAAGCAGTTTCACAATGGTCAAGCCTCTTATTGCACTTTTACTCCCAAACAACTTGAACTTCTCAGTTTCTCACTCCTCTTCTCTACTAGTCCATCTCCTACCTTCCCTCCTCCCCCCTCCCCATCTCCTCCATATAACCCTGATAAATCTTTTCCGACTTTACCATCTCCTTTGCCCCTCACAAAATTTCCCACTTCTTGCATTTCTCAGACTTACTGTAACTCCCCTCCTCACTACAGTATCTTACCTCCCTGTATCTATATTTTCCTAATTTTTAAGTAGCACACCTGTATTGCTGTCATGCTGTGCACAACCTATTGCTCCTATTTGTACTAAAAAAAAAACTCCAAAGTACACCAGTTCTATAGCTGCTGTTGTAAGTCTAACTGCATTTCACGTTATGTAAACCTACTTTATTACTGTATCATTACTGTACTGCTTGTTTATCTCTATTGTACTACAATTATGTAAACTGTTTTTGATTGAAACCTCCTTACCCCCTTTCCTCTGGGTCGCACCTGGAACCGAACCCCGGCTCAGTGTGCCTCTCCTGGTGAACAAATTAAAATTAATAAATAAATATAGGTCTCTGGTTATTTGTTAAGGACTTCTTTTCTCGAACTTGTGAACGTTCCTATGGCTTCCCTATAGGATCATATATGTAGTTAATTTTTCCAGTTATTTGTATTAAATATTTTTGCACAAGAACTGTGCCTGAGTGTACTGGGTGGGGGAAATTAATAGAAGATCAGTTAGAATGTGTCCTTGCATTATTCGAGTTTCTACATCTACCCCTAATGGTTTGTCAGTGGGATTCACATCAGGTAAGTGGAGTGTAGCTTGTTTCATGGAAATGCCCAGCTGTATCGCTCCCAACAGAGGAGTGCAGAAACACCTTTGTTAACCGGCGCTCTCATCTTTTTGAGAGAGAATCCTGAGTATTTATTTTCCTGTATAAATGTTTTAGTTAGTGACGTGATTTTCTTTACCATTTTTCTATTAATAGCATATGGAGTGCTTTGTAAACTATAGAAAAGTGTAGGTGCAACTATCATTATAATACATAAACCTTCTCCATAAGAAGAGGTTCAGCTTCTACCATTTTGTTTGAACATGTTTTTTTTTTGGCTCCTACCATGCCCCCCAACTGGCCTCTCCTTCGGGCCGCACATTGTTGGTCCCCTCTGCCTGTCAGCCTGTTCCCACAGTCATCTTCTTTTATCCCGTTTTTTTTTCCACATCCTGGATAGCCTCGGCATATCCCTGCTGGAGAGGAGGGAGGAGGGCAAAGGAGGGGAAAAACATTGTGCTGCCTTGACCCAGGAATGTGGGGGTTAAGGGGATTGAAGTGGTGTGCCTGAGGTGTGTCCTGGGTACACCTGGCGTATCCGTGCCGGGGGGGGAGGGGAAGCAAGGGATGGGAGAAATGTGCCACTGCCTTGACCCAGGAATGGGGAGGCTAAGGGGATTGAAGTGGTGTGCTTGAGGGGCTTCATGGCATGAGAGAACTCTGCAGCCAGCCAGGCAGGTGTATTTTCTGTTTTTTGGGGGCTCTTCCAACAATTGTGTGGCTGTGGCGGTGTCTTGGGGTGAGGATGTTCAGCAGCATGTGGTCAACCATGCTGCCAAGAATGCTGCCACTGAGCCACCTTTTGGAGTCACTACTGCATGGTCCAATATGGCCCCTTCCCCTGGCAGGAAAGCATCTAAGGGATGCTCTAACTCCCTTCCTGCTGGCCTCTGCTCCTGATGTCTGGGCTCAGGGTGCAAACCCAGGTTGCCAGTGTGCCAGAGCAATGCCCAATGACTCGGTGCCACAGAGCCGGCAAGCCCAGATGCTTTATTTCTTTCTTAACTCCTTTGGTCCCGTAGCCGCCATATGGCGTTGGCACCATCCGTTGCTGAACCCGACCCAAAATGACCACTGGTAGAGAATGAGTGTTGGGGTGGGAAATAAGTGGATAAAGGAGTTTCTAAATGTTAGGGGCAAAACATTGGCATTGCTTCTTTCCCCAATTTAGTCCTAGACCACACACAACATAAAAACATTGCATGAGCTGTGTAAGTCCCAGTTACAGAATCAAGAGGTCTACTTAGTGTAAGAAGGAGAGCATTCGCAAAGGCAAACACTTTGTTGCATAGTTTACCAGTTTTAATACTATGGATTAGTGGTGATGATTGTAGAAGTGTAGAGGTTCTATTGCTAAAATGAAAAGATACTGGGAGACAGGAAAGCCTTGTCTGGTGCCAAAATGCAAATTGAAAGATTTTGAAATGTGCCCATTAGTTATCAATTCTGATGTTGAGTTATTATATAAAATTGAAATCCAATATATAAATATCTTATCAAAATCATATTTTTTTAAGGACTGCTTATATACTTCTAAGGTTGTGGATATGGTATCCACAGTCTGGCAGTACAATAATGATGTCATTGGCCGGCGTATTTTTTTTCTCCTGTAGAGCTTTTTCTCTTCAGCGGGTTGGCTACGGCAGGCTTTCAGCCCTGTTCCTACTACCTCCATCCAGCTTCTAACCCCCCCACCAACTACCCCTGTGAATCCCCCCACGGCAGGGCCAGGAAGGGGTGGGCTGTCCTTCCCCACCACCTGGTGACCCTCATCCAGAATTGGGGTGGTGGTCAGGTGGAAATTCGGGAACGAGGGCAAGCAGGGCTTCACAAAGCCAGTGCCTTCCCTTTTCTCCCTGTCCTGTATCTGCAGTGGCACATAAGTGCATGGAGGTGTACGCATGCTATGAACACCCCTCCCTCTATGGTGCTCAAACTCAGGTGCTGCCCACCAAATGGCAGCCAAGAAGTGGACGTTGTCCCTCCCTATCTCTGGGAGAGGAGAGCAATCTGTCGGATGCTTGATTCCCTCCCCTGACCAACCCCTGGCACCCTGAGCTCATTCCTGAACTTGGGTCGCTGGCATGGGAGTAGTAAGGCACATAGTGCCTCAGCCATCTATGCCACTGGGCTGTTGGATGGACGTCTTTAAGCTATGTTTCTCCCACCATCTGAGCAGTATATCCTCTGTGCCCTGTGACGTCAGATCTTTCTTTCCGCTGGAAAAACAGGTCAGCTCCTTCATGGTTCCCACTTAGGTTTACTGTGGCATAGGCAGACTTTATCTTCAAAGTTTTCAATACTTCTTTCATTTAATTCTTTGGTTCCTTTGATTCCTTTCAATGATCAGTGATGGAGCATTGGATGCCAGGATTCTAATTTTGTGTGCAGTACAGACAGAAGATGTCAGTCACTGATCCACATGACATGTGCATGTGTTGCCTGGGCAGGCAGCACAATATGGTCATGTGTGTCCTTTGCAAAAACATGCTTCCAGAGTTCCTTAAGGAAAGGAAGCTCTGGCTGTTGCTGGGTTGGCCTTTGGAACTGGATCCAAAGGTCTGCCCTAAGAGCTGCTAGAAGGCCTCAGCTGCAGCCAAGTTGGCTGAACAGCTTGCAGCTCTTGAGGCAGAAGTGGTGGCTGCTGTGGAGGGCACTTCCTTAGTCTTAGCACTGTTCCTGGGGCCAGCATCAGAAAGTCATTCACCAGAGAGGTCTGAGAGATGTGTTTGGCCCTCCAGAACATGGGGGAGAGCCCTACCCACCGTGATGCTAACAGCAAACATCACCAGTCGTAGGACCGGGAGCAGTCTAGGTCCTCATGGTCCCTTGATTCACCGGACTGTTTGATGGCTGTTCAGTGTCCCTTGACTGGAGGTTGGGTCTGGCAGATCAAGGGCTGTTCGATTCCCCGATCGAGCTAGTCAGCTTTGACTTCGGTTGAGCACACCGCCAAGATATTTCTCGAGCCTGTCAACCAGCTGTTGGACAAGACGGAGGAGTCAATCTCACAGACCCCAGTGCTCCTGGTTCTCACCCAGGAAAACATGGTCCAGTCGGTGTCCCCATCCAGTCCCTGATGGGAGTAGCCTCCAATGGAGTATGGGTCTTCCCCACCCATTTTGCTAAATGTGGGCAGGCATGTTTATAGCAACCCACTAGAAGGCATTTCTCACTGTCGTTTGGCCAGTTGATTGTTGAGGTTGTGGTTGAGATCGCAGTTGAGGTGATCCTGTTTGACCAGGAGGCATTGCCATCAACATTACTCGACCTCCTTATCCTCGGGCTATGATGAGCTCTGCTGGCAACAGTGGAACATTGCAGGGCAGGATAAGGCTCTACCCTCTGAACCTTTGGTCTCCTGGCCACTGCGAGTGGCACTCCATCGGTCCACATGACGCCGGTGAACACCACAGCTGCTTTTCCACTACTTCAGGTGGAGCTGCCACCACCACACCCAAAGGTAGATGCTCTAACTAAGGAGGCTGGCTGCCAAGCCACTGGCTTGCCAGATTGGTTGTCAGTGAGGATCACCTGGGGAGAGGATTTCCAGGAGTTCCTTGGTGAGAAATGGCCAAGGGCCATTTTTGAGACGTCATCGGATGACTCGGATCATGAGTCCGTGGCATCCTCTGGAATATCCCTCTTCAGCAATAGCTCAGTCAATGAGCTTACCACTGAGCGTGGCTCAGTATCCCTTGGGATGCTTCTCCGACTCCTCTCAGAATCCCTGTTGGTACTGCTCGAGCCAGTCCAGAAGAAGGCTAAGTATCCCCTCATGGACATTTTGGACTGGGATAAATCCCCTGGGGTTGCCTTCTCCATGGCTGAAGCTATTCTGGGACCGGCCCTGGAGCTTTGGCAGCATCCAGTATCCTGCCTGACATCCTCTGCTCACATGGTCTGCAAGTATGCAGTCCCTACAGGTTCCCTTTTGGGGTTCTCGGACCATTTCTCCACATAAGGTTTGGTCACAGTTTCAGTGTTTCGACACTAAGGGGACATTGACAAGCCTCTGGACAGGGAGTCCATAAGACTGACTACGCTGCTAAAAGGGTGTGTGCTGCAGCATCTTTTGGTCTCCATCAGGCAAGCTATGCCGTGATGATGCTCAACTTTGGTCACTCCCTAATGGGAGTTTTTGATGTAGCCCTCCCTCACATCCCTGTTGAGCAGCAGTTGGTGGTACAGCTCATCAGTGACCAGGGTCAATCATGGGCTAAACACCACCTCCAGACAGCCTTGGACATGGGTGACTCCTGTACCTATGCCATGGCAGTGGCAGTCTCCATGCATTGCAGGGCCTGGCTACATTTGTCCACCTTCACGGCAGATACCCAGCACAAACTGAACAATATCCCATTTTTGGGGACCAACCCATTTGGCACTGGAGTGGAGGGACATCTCACCTGCATCAAGAAGTCTAGTGTCTAGGCTTGGCCCGGTGGCGCTGAGGGTTGAGGCGCTGGACCCCACAACTTGCCCCACACTGGCAAACCGAGTTCGGGAATGAGCTCAGGCACCAGGGGCAACAGGGGAAGGAGAGGTTCAAGCATTCAGTGGACTGCTCTCCTCTCCCTGGAGAGGAATCCAGGGTTCCCCGGTGCAGTAGAGACCCCAGTGGAGACCAGGAGTACTACTTGTGCCTGGTGTGCATAGGGGAAGAGCGTGGCAGATGCTTACAGCTCCTCTATGCCACCATCACTGCACATCTGCACTCCAAGGGTGAAAACTCCATCTAAGTAGAAAAAATCCCCAGCCTTGGGGATAGGCAAAGGCACCTCTTGTCCTGGCCACACTCCCGCCATCAGGCTCGCTCTCCAGGGTCCTCCTCCCGACTACAGCCTAGCGCATTAGATTATAGATAGCGCTCCAGGGCATAGGGTGGCCCCACCTTGGGGGGCGGGGATTCGCTGGGCTGGGTTGGTCTGTGTGTTTTTTTTTTTTTTAAATATCATCTTTATTTGGATTTTACAACTTATTTACATACAAATCGACCAGATCAGAGAAATTAATTACATTTAAAAACAGGTTTACTACAATCAGCTTGGATACAGTCTTTAGAGCTATAGTTACAACCACTGTGCTTCCGCCAAGCGGAGCCCAAAGGGTGCAGGGATCCACGGACAGTTCTTCCTACCTCCCCAGTGTCATGGCTGGATTTGAAATCTTCCTCTGTAATAGTGCTCACTAGACCTTCGGAATATATGATTAGAAAGATCAGCCAGAATCTAAAAGTTAACTTCTGTATGTATAGTTCCGGCCTGTTGCAGGTGGGAGTGTAACCCCCACACGGAGGCTCCTACTACCCGAGGATGTACTCCCGAGTGGCAGACCCCAGGGCCCACTGCTTATCAGCCCCCCCGTCCCGCTTAACACAGACCCCCAAGGGGGGGGGGAGGGAGGCCACATCCCCCACAGGTCCTACCTCTAGGGCGTAAAGGTGGAGTCTTTTAACATGTAGTATATTTGCCACCTGATCCATCTGTTGGTGAATTTTTCTTTTTGGTCATTTAGACTGTGTGTTATTTTTTCCATAGTATAAGTCTGTCTAGTAGTTTCCCACCAATCCTGAATCGTAGGGATCCTCTGTGTCAACCACAGCTTTGTGATGGTTTTCTTTGCCGCGGCAAGAAGTGTAAGGAGCAAATATCTGGTGGCTGGGCCGGAAAGGTGTCTAGGTAACACGGAGAACAAAAACAACTCCATAGACAGTTGGAACTGGGGATCTAGCACCTCCCGGAGGTGGGTCTGCAGGTGTGCAAAGTATGGTTGTAGAGATGGACATCCCCACATTATGTGGGTGTGATCTGCCCTGTCTCAACCACAAAGGCACCAACAACTAGATGGAAAGTTAGATTTAAAATGACTAGTTATCACGGGGGTTCTAAAGTATCGGATTAGGCATTTCCATGCGTATTCCCGCCATACATGCAAACTTGAGAGTCTTGCCGTGTATCTCCAGGCTCTCTGCCAGTCCTCAGGGGTTATCTGATAGCCAGATTCCCTGATCCATTGCTCCCGTACTTTGTTTATTTGAGCGTCGCTATGTAAATTTAAGGCCTGATAGTACTGGAGACCAGATGGCCTCGGTTTGGGCCCCATTAAGGGCCATTTGTTTCTGTATTAACAATGGGTGTCTCTCTTGTTCCCAGATCTCACAGGGCAGGTTGTTTGCATAGTGTCGGATCTGCAAGTATCGGAAAAAGTCCCGATGTGGTAAATTGTACTTCCTTTGGATTTCCGCGTACGACCACATGACCCCTTGGGTGACTATTTGTGCAAGGTATTTCAGCCCGCTCAACTCCCACTGCCGGAAACTGATATCTAAGTTATTTGGTCCGAAATCGCCCAGACCAGGGATTGGGCATATGAGAGGTAGAAAGGGTCCCAATTGGTAAATTTTCCTAATGCCCTGCCATCCCCGCAGTGATGCCACAATCCAGGGGTTCATGTGCTTATGTGGGGTCCCGGTCATCGTAGGTTGATAGAGGGTTCGATAAAAAGCGTAATCATCCGTCAATGCTCGCTCTATGTCCAGCCAGTGTGGGGAGTTTCCTTTGTTTTGTCTGAACATCAAGTACATCATGCATATGGCTTGCTGATAGAGCCTCAAGTCTGGAAGGCCCAGTCCACCTCTGTCACGGGGAAGCGTAAGAATTTTCAGGCAAACCCGTGGCTTACTGCTGGCCCAAATAAATTTAGAAATGTGGCGGTTTATTTCTTTGTAGGTCGTTAATGGTAGGTGAATAGGGGTATTTTGGAATAGATATTGGGCTCTTGGTAGGACAATCATTCTGACTAGGTCGATCCTCCGGGCAGGGCCCAAAGGGAGAGTCATCCAGGAGGACAGGTCAGTTTTCACCTGCAGCATAAAAGGAGAGTAGTTACTGTATGTCTATAATCATCCTGAGGACTTTAAGGGATGGAGACACCAAGGTATCTTAATTTATCCAAATTCCATCTACCCGGGATGACAGATTGCACTCTTAGCAAGGGAGCATAGTGGAAGGTAAGCAGCTCGGTTTTGGTGAGGTTTAATTTATATCCCGAGACCGATCCAAAGTCTTCCAGAGTTTGCTTAATTATAGGGAGAGATTGTTCAGGGTTACGTAGATAGAAGAGGATGTCATCTGCATAGAGGGCTATTGTATGCTCAACACCCCCTAACTCCACCCCTTCTGTCCTCCTGTCTTCCCTAATCTTCTGAGCTAACAGCTCGATGAAGGCTGCAAAAAGAAAGGGGAAAAAGGGCACCCCTGCCTCATCCCTCTGTGCAAAGGGAAGTAGGCCAAGTGATGTCCGTTTATTTTGACGCAGGCCTGTGGGGAGGCATAAATATTTTTAAGGACTATGAGTAAGGCGGGGGAGAACCAAATTTATGTAGGGTTGCATATAGAAATGGCCATGCTACCCTGTTGAACACCTTTTCGGCATCCAGACTGGCCAGCAGGGTTGGGACTCCCGAGTTTTGCACTTGGTGAACGAGGTGAAGAGTCTGCCTAATACTGTCAGTGGTGATGCGGGAACGGACAAATCCAGTTTGATCCTTATGGATCAATAGTAGGAGTACCTGGTCCACCATATGGGTTAATATGCTCATGAGTAACTTATAGTTTTGATTAAGTACTGAGATGGGCCTGTAAGAGGCACAAAATTGTGGGTTCTTATCGGGTTTAGGGATTACAGAAATCGAGGCATACGACCAGGATGGGGGGGGGGGGCGCGTCCCCCTCCAACACGGTGTTAAAAACGCCCAGGAGACTAGAAAAAATCTGTGTCCTGGCCACCTTGTAAAACTTTGCACCGTATCCATCAGGGCCCAGAGCTTTCAGTGATTTGGCATTTACAATTGCATGACTTAGCTCACCTTCGGATATCGGAGCGACCAGGGCTTCGCCCTGTTCTTCTGTAAGTTGTGGTAGGGCAATTGACTGTAAGAATTCTGATATATGCCGCGGGCCAGCTAATCTTTCAGGGGTGTATAGAGACTTGTAATATGAAGTAAATGCCTCCGCAATATCATGCGTCTTAGTGAGACGATGACCCCCAATAGGATGACACACCAACACAATTGTATGCCTTTTTTGTTTCCGGATTTGGTATGCTACAACTCACAGAGTTTCCTCGGGCCCACCTTGTAGAACTTCTGTCGTAAAAAGGTTAAAGCGATCTCTGTTTGCTGATAAACAAGTCGCTCCAGCTCATACCTGGTTTGTTGTAGCTGGGGGAGTACCGATGTGTCCCCCTGCTTGTGTGCCATCTGCAAGAAATGGAGGGTATCCTCCAGTCTAAGCCTTTGCGCCCTGCGCTGTCTTTCCTGTTCTGCAGTGTATTTTATTATATGGCCCCTGAGCACGGTCTTAACCGTGTCCCAGTGGATTGAGGGATGGGAATCCACGATCGGATTATCGGCTTTTATCTCTTGGATTTTCTCTGCGAGAAATTCCCCAAATTGTTTAGAACGCAGGTAATATGGATTAAGCCGCCAGAGTGTCTTTTTTGGCTGTAGGTCAAAATCCCTCATGGATAACTGCGGAGCATGGTCGGAGATGGAGATATCACCAATTTATACTTCATGCAACAAACCCAGGTTTTCAACCTGTGTATATACCTGATCAATCCGGGAGTATGTACGGTGCATTGGGGAGTAATATGTATAATTTCTAGACTGAGGGTGGAGCCTCCTCCACACATCGCACCAACCCACCTCTCCTACAAATTTCTTAAAGTATCTTTGGGTTGCTGACATTTTGGGAGGCCTAATGTTGGAGGAGTCCAAATTAGGGTCAATGGTAAGATTAAAATCCCCGGCCATCATAAGCACCCCCTTAGTCTTCTGTATAATCTTATCCAGCAGGGTTTCAGTTGAGGTATCAAAGTACCCGGGGGGAAATATACATTTACCAAAGTTACTGATTTATTGTTTACTGAGCCCTGCACCAATATCATATGGCCCTCTGGTTCAGCCCAGGTGTACTCTGCCCTGAACGGGAGGCTTGGGGAGATAATTATGGCCACTCCCCCCTCCGCCTGCCCGATTAAGCTGAAGAGAAGAAGGCCTGACCCCTGCTCAGTTTAGCCAGTTTTGTATGTTCAGCAGGGTCCATATGAGTCTCCTGCAGGTATGTTAAATCCGCCTTAGAGCGTCTGACAAAGGACAAAATCCTGGACCGTTTTATAGGGGATGCCAGGCCATTAACATTGAGGGACAGTAATTTTACCTTGAGAGAACACATCGCATCACTCAGAGAAGTGCAGTGATCTCTGCCGTCCCACCCCCCTAGGGCCCCGGGTCTGCCACTCTCAGACCACACCCTCGCTAAACACATTGGCCCAGATCTGGCGATTATGACACGACAACAGTAACTACTGAACAACAAATGGTAATTATAAATGACAACACATAACACACAACAATCATTTAACGTTTCAGTCATTTTCAACTAAGAACTAGTACTTCCACTGATCAGAAAACCTGATCTCGGGGTAAGGAAACCCTTACCAGTTGCCCAGAGCCCTGGGCTTTAGCACTCTGTGCCAAGGGAAAAGGGAATTGGAACTGGGTGACTAGTATAGGTGCCGCATGGGCTCCCTACGATCCCCCTTACAGTTGGGTGAGAGAGGAATTATTTTTCTAGGAAGGAGAACTCCGTTCCGGAAGCTTATAGGGGAGACCAACCAGAATCACACAGGAGGGTCACTTCCCCACACGTCAGGGTCCAGGGATCGGACGGCGTCCTCCCCCTCCCGAGCTCCACCACTCACCAGGGATTCCCTTAGTTCCAAACTGATGTGGGAGCTTCGGCTCCCCTCCTCTTCTAACCAAGGGTGTGAGGTATTCCGGCCTCATATAGTAGCACACACGGGGCCATGGGTGACCTAGGTCAGGGGTGATGTTATTCCCCCAGTGCCCTCCGACCCAGCCATCAACACCCATGCCACCAGCCGGACCTTTCAGGGCCCTTCCGCCGAGAGTGCATGTCTTCCCCTTGTGGCTGGGAGGGGCCCCTCCACGCCTTCCATATCTCTCTCTCTCTCCAAGTGCCGGGGCAAGGAAGGGGCATGACCACAAGGCAACCCTCAAGTTCCCCCAAGCAATGACCTCGAGATACGAGGGCCTCCCTCCCCCTGAGCCCCTGCAGGGACTCCAGGCCCAAGCGAGGCGAATGACCCCGCACCCGGTCACACCATTGTAGACGTGAAGAGTGTTTGGAAGGCGGGATCCCAGTCTCCAGGTACAGGCACCCCAGCACACCCCTTTATCCTTCCTAGGGTGCCAACCACCCCCCATCCAAAAGTCATCTATTCCCACCAGGGGGAGGGGGTCCCGCAAACAACCCCTCATTCAAGGAGCGCAGCCCTCGGAAGAGAAAAATGGGGGGGGGAGGTCAGTCACCACCCCCCCCATGGCGGCGCAGTCTGACCATCACCAAAGCCTATTTCTCCCCCCCCACACACATTTCTGAATGGATAACCATAAATGTCTTGTAGCAAGTGATTGTCCTTCATACTTTATAACAGTTCAAAGTCCATGGATAAGATGATGTCTGCTGCATCTTTGTCTCTCGACTGCCTTTAACCCCTCCCCACCTTACTTTCCCTTCCTTCCCCGTGCTCCCAGATCACCGGACCTCCCTGCACTGCATCTCCCTGTACATGACCCTCTTGGCCTGGAGAGGTCCATCCGGCCTCTGTGTGAGTCTTGCATCAGTAACAGTCTCACCACATCAGACGGGCGGCGTCCCTCCAAGAGCCGGTTCCTTCTCCCCTCTCCTAGTTCCACCACCACCTCCACCCCCCACCCCTACCATGGTCCCAGCTCAAGGCCAGACCCCCCCCCCTTAAACTATGCATCCCCGGCGAGCCTCCCTGATGGCCTAAACCCAGAGCGGTGTCTGTCGCTGTACTCGATTGGATACTGGGCCATAAGGAGGCCACTAACACATCGGGATCCATCTCCCTCCCTCCCGTTTCTTCCCGCCTCTGCCTCTCAATCCTGGGATCATCAAACCCCAGGCTCCTCCAAACCAGAACTTAACACGGTGGCTAGGAAGCCCCCCACACTTAATCTTTTAGTCTCCTCACCCCCGGCTTTCATAGTTAATAACGTTAGTTCGTCGCCTTGCAGCTAAATTTCTCCCTCAGGGAGTAGTGTTTAAAATAGTACTTGCGGCAGTTTCAGGTATTCGCGCCAGTCCTCGGCTGTCGCTGCTTCTCCGTGGTCAGCTGGGATGTACGAAGGGAACCCACAATCTTCTGGAGGGCCTCCAGGCCCTGCCTGCGCTGCATGCTTCTCTGACCACTGCTCCACACCTTCTGGGCTAGCTTAGAGGCAACGGAGGGTTCCCTGCTGGTGTTGCTCTGGGGGACATTCATGTTCCTTCTTCGGAGCTCTGCCGACACCTCCTCGGCCGTCTCGAAAGTACGGGTGCCATCCGGGAAGAGAATTACCATCTTAGAGGGGTAGGGTGTACGAAACTTAATTCCCGCCATCTTCAGGGTCTTCATTGCAGGAGCGTAGGCTTGCCTTCGTGCCATAATTTTCGGGGCATAATCGTTGTCAAAAAACAGGCGCTGCTCCTCAAAAGAGTACTTCCCTGCCTCCAGGCAGTATGCAGGACGGTTTCCTTCTCCTGGTACCTGAGAAATCTGATCAAAATGGTGCGGGGCCGGGAGCCTGATAGTGGTTTTGGCCCCAGGGTGTGGTGCACTCTCTCGAGTTCCAGGGTGACGGACTTGGGCAAGTGAAGCAGCTCCTTCTGTAGTTTCTGTATGAATGGGATCATTTCCTGGCCTTCCGAGCCCTCCGGGACCCCCGACAGCGTCAGATTATTCCTCCTGCTCCGACATTCGGCATCCTCAGCCCAAGGCTGCAAGGCCTTCAGCTCTCCATGGAGCTGCACTGCAGCATGCTCCACGTCTATCATCCGAACCTCTGTATCTGCGATTCGGGTCTCTCCACTCTCCTGGCGCTGCTCCAATTTCCCGATGTCCGTACGCAGCGCTGTAACAGTAGATTTCATTTCTTTCTGAAAGTCTCTGATCTCAGCCAACATCTGGGCCATTTGCTTTTGTAGGATGGTATGTGGGGCCTGATCCGGGTCGCGCGCTACTTCGGCGCGAGGCATTCGAGGCCCGGGAATCTTCACTTCCTGACCCTTCATCGCCAGATTTCTCCTCCTCTTGATGAGCCAGCACTGAAAATTTTGCCTCCTCTCTCTTCCTGGGCATTTTTGGAGCCCTCCGGTTGAAGTACTGGAATGATGGCTAAGGATTCACAAGGCTAGGAGGGCAGTTAGAGGGATATCTCAGGGAGCCACTGAAACTAGGCAGCCATTGTATTCGTGATGTCACCGGAAGTCCCCGGTCTGGTGTAAGTGAGCTTCAAACGGGGAGGTAGAGCCTGGACATGAGAAGTTGCTGGAGAGAGTTTCCTGGGATCGGTGCATAATCCCTAGATTCTGTGACATTGTCCAAGAAGGAGGAGAAAAAGAAGCCTAAGAAACAGGCTTTACAGTACTGGTTCTTTCAGTCACAACCTCCTCGACAGCAACCCCAGCAGGGTCAATTTCAGGAGTGGTGCCCCAAGCCTAAGTGTGGGGGTCAGGGACCAAAGGGGGGGCCGAAGTAGTGGAGCCCTTCTGGCAGCAGCCACCAGTGCCCCCACAAAAGCTTCCCACTGACAGCTTGGGGGGATGTTGTCCCTCCATCCATTCTGTCCCTGACTGCCCCCATCAAATGTCAGCTATGTCACTTCTTGCCATGCTGGTTCACTATCACAACGTGATGTTGGACATAGTGGGCAGAGGATCACTTCTGGATTTTGAGGTTCTACCACTGTACTGCCTCCATGCACCTTGGGAATACAGGGTTTCACAGGGCACACTGTCCACCCTAAGGGTGGACACTGCTCAGCTCCTTGCAAAAGAGGCAGTAGCCTGTGTCCCACATGCACTGGCCAGTCAGGGTTACATGTCCAGGTGCTTCCTGGTCCCGAAATGTACAGATGGCTGGTTCCTTGTTCTGGATCTGCACAATCTGGACCAGCTCATGCAGAAATGCAAGTTCTGGATGGTCATTCTGAACCATCTTATACCATCACTGGAACAGTCAAGTCAATCTTTATTTTTAAAAAGTGCGTTTCAATTATCAAAGTGCTTGTACAAAAGTAGAAACAAAAAACATTCTAACTATTTAAAACCACAGAAGTTAAAACGGGCAGATCAGGCAGATTGCAGATTAAATAACATCAGAAAAAGCCAAGTCAAATAGGTACGTTTTTAGAGCAGACTTAAAGGTCTCAGTGGACAGACACTCTCTAACCCAACGAGGTAGAGAATTTCATAGGGTCGGGGCCACAAAAGAAAAAACTCTGGCCCTCGAGGTCTTTAAACGGACCCTGTGAATCTGTAGCAATTCCTTGTTAGAGGAACAGAGCGAGTGGAGGGGGCAGTAGGGATGGAGGAGGTCTTGCAAAATGTGATTCTGCTCCAGAGACCTCCAGGATGCATTTTTCCACATTTCTGTCTGTCGCACTACTGGTAGCTCTAGTCCCAAGTGGAAGGGGTCCTATACCAGTTCCAGGTCATTCTGTTCAGCCTCTCCTCAGCCTCCAGGGTCTTCAATAAATATATGGCAGTGGACCACCTGTGGTACCTCGAGGTCAGAGTGTTCTCCTTCCTGGTCTGGCTGTTAGCCGATCCATCTAGAGAGGCTGTGGAGAGGTCCAGAGATCTGGCTTTCCCAGACTTGCTGAGAGTTGGGCTTGTTGGGCAACCTGGACAAGTCTGAACTGGCATCAAGGCAGGTGATCAAGTTCATCAGGGCAGAACTCCCTGCAGGCCTAGACCAGTCTCCCTGCAGACCGGGCACTGGATCTTATCTCCTTTGTCCGATCAATCAGGCTGGGCTTTCATGCCCTGTCTGGGATTTCCTCAGGCTGCTAGGCTACATGGTGTCCTGCACCAGCATGGTCCATTGGGGCTGCTGGCCGATGCACCACCTCCAGTGGGAGTTGGGCTGTCAGTGGTCCCAGTGCCTTGGCCACTTGGACTGGCCAGTCACAGTGACCCAGCTGATGTAGGATGCCATCCAATGGTGGCTGGTCCCAGAACACCTGGAGGAAAGAATCCCATTTGTCTACCCAGAACCGCCCATCGTGCTCATGATGGCTGTGTCTCTGATGGGTTGGGGAGTCCACCTGGGAGACCACAGAGTCTATGGGTCACCCTGGGAGTCCCATCACCACACATAAACCTGCTGGAGCTCTGTGCAGTGCGATAGGGCCTTTTGCTAGTATTTTAGAGTCATTGTTTATTAGGGAGATTGGCCTACAGTATAGTTGGCACAGTCTGTATGTTCCTTCCTTTACTTTAAAGTTAAGAATATATAGGCAGCTGATAAAGTAGACTTTAGTTCACCTTTTTGTTTGTGACTCCTCTATGGCCAGCTGTAGGTATTTTGGTATATCATAATTCACAGATTTGTAAAACTCGCCCATTAGTCCATCAAGACCTGTTGTATTATTCTTCTAGAAACACTTAATTGCTTCATAGACTTCATTTAAACCTCAAACTAGTCTTTCTCACCTTGGAGGAAATCCTGTCCTCTCTCACATATATCCTTAACCTATCACTCCAATATGCCAAATTCCGTCACAGATGGAAAGCCGCTGTTTTTACCCCCATGCACAAGAGTGGTGGTCATGCTCTCCCAGCGAACCATAGGCCCATCTCCATACTGCCGCCACTATCAAAGGCACTTGAAAGGATTGTTGCAGACCAGCTCACTGAATACTTGGAAAAATACCAGCTCATGTGCCCCAAGCAACATGAGTTCAGGACTGGGCATAGTACCATCACGGCACTTCTTGAATTCACGGGCTTTATCCATAAAACCCTCAACCAAGGGCATCTTGCTGGAGCCATTTACATCGACTTAACAAAGGCCTTTGATACGGTTAAACATGTCTTCCTTGCTGAACAACTACTTACCACTGGTCTCTTCACCGACGCTGTCAATTGGTTCCGTAGTTCTCTAGGCAGTCGCTCCCAGTAAGTTAAGATGGGTACACTACTGTCCTCTCAGACAGCCATCCTGTTTGCACCAGCATCCCACAAGGCTCCATCTTGGGCCCCCTCCTTTTCAGTTTGTTTCTGAACATTCTCCCCCCCAAGCCTGCCAGAGTTGTATCCTCTATACACCGATGGTGCGGTTGTCTTCTCCAGTGGCGTGGACCCGAGTTCCCTTGAGCGGCAACTCCAGTATGGTTTCTCAAGCATCGAGCAATGATTTCAGGCCGATAAGTTGATTATGAACTACAGAAAGACTAAGATCATGCAGTTCTCAAGCCCCCACAACAAGGACAGAAACTACCCCCTCTCAGTACATAACAGCGCTGGTTCTTCACTTGACCTTGTTCAATTTCAAATACCTTAGTATCACCATTGACAGTTCTCTCAACTACGCCCTCCACATTGATAACACCGCCAAAGCAATCAACTCACGTATTGGTCTACTACATAGACACAAGCATACTCTGGCACCAGAAGCCTTAAGCATTGCAGTTCACAGCTCTGTTGTCTCCCTTGTTGACTATGGTCTCCCCGTTTATGGCTCTGCCACTGACTCTTAACTATGGCGCATAAAAACTGCACTTAATAAAGTCTGTAGGCTAGTTATGAGTTCACCAAGACTGACCCATACATGTGACCTTTACTCCAGGTCAAATTGACTCCCACTCCAAGACCGACTGAAGTATCAAACCTGTCTCCTGGCCAAAAAAATCCACCTCGGTCAGCTACCAACAGGGGTGCAAGAATTACTTCTTCCTTGCACCAACCCCTGTCCTGCAAAAAACTCCGAACACTGGCTCTTCTTAAACCTCAAACGCCGCACTTCCCAGGGTCAGCGGTCATTCACATTCAGAGCTCTGCAATGAATCAGCTCCCTTCAGGATAACATTGCCAGTCTTCCCACACTTGGAGCCTTCAAAGCAAACCTTAAGTAGCAGCTGACACTTGTGGCCCAATGTGACTGCCACTAGCTCCAACACCTTAATCCATCCCTCCTCCCCCACCCTGGCAATGGCCTCCTGGCTGCTATATCGACCTGTCTGCTCTAGGGCGCTTCAATTTTGCCTGCTGTAGTGTCCTTAGTGGTACCTCACTTATCTGCCCCCAGTTGACTTTATCCCCTCATATTTGTCTTGCCTGGTATTTAACCAAATGTACTTTGTTTCTAAGCATTCTTGTCATATTGTCTTGATTTTGTTTGTATGGTCTTGTATTTTCCTTGACATGGAACTTATGTAAAGAGCTTCTAGCTCACAGGTATTAATCCGAGAATATAATAAATAAATAAATAAATTTAATGTTATTGAGCTTCCTAGTTTAGTTTCACTCCGTTTTGTTAATATGGGTAAGGCAGTTTTTTTGAGAAATGTGTTTGTTACCTTCCTCTGGTCCTTGCCTTTTTTTTTTAGTAAGTATTTTTGTAAAAAAGAAACAGAGTGATATTGATCGTCTTATCCCCTAATTTTCCCTGCATGCCAGAAATCATGTTTTGTAACTATTTTTGAGTCCGGAAGCCAGTAATTGTCCAGCTTTTTCCCAGATTCCCAGTATCTCTGGTGGGTGTCAAATAATGCGGACTCCGCCTAGACGGAATATAAGTTAGTGATTTTTGCAGGATCTGAGGCAGCATGGGTTTACAGGTGGAAATCTTGCCAAACAAACCTGATAGAATTCTTTGACTGGGTTATCAGGGAGGTCGATCCAGGATAGGCAGTGGATGTGGCCTACCTAGATTTCAGGAAGGCATTCGACACCATCCCGCACAGAAGACTAGTAAACTAGCTGGGCAGCCTGGGGGTGGGACCAAAGATAGTAACATGGGTGCAAAATTGGATGAGTAATAGAACTCAGAGGCTAGTAGTAAAGGGAGTTCATTTGGAAGAGGGTAAGGTAACCAGCAGGGTGCCTCAGGGGTCAGTACTGGGACCAGTACTCTTCAGTGTCTTTATTAGCAACATCACAGAGGGGCTGGAGGGAAAGGTATACTGTACCTGTTTGCAGATGACACAAAAATCTGCAACAGAGTGGACACACAGGGGGGCTAGGAAAAATGAGGAGAGATCTGAAAGAGCTCGAAGAGAGGTCAAGGGTCTGGCAACTGGGCTTCAATGCCAAAAAGTGAAAAACTATGAACATAGGGCACAGAAACCCAAGGGGAATTAAAAATAAATAAAAATAAGGAGACATGAATAAGTACAACAGGTAGAGTCACTCGGGCATCAGACTGTTTCTTTGCAACCATCTTGTTGATCCAATAGGGCAGTTCCTGTACATCGGCATGTGTCTGGATACTCTGATGGGAACAGGAATGTGTGCAAATCTGAAGAGCCAGTCGCAGTTCTTACATGAAGCAGTACCTTAATTTATCAGAACTTCTATGGACAAGTCATTCTGAATACATTCTGGGGAATTTGTTCATTATTTGGGATTCCTGTCTGGCTGGCCTTTATGGTGTGAGGAGAAGGCTCGAGTTGGGGGCTTACTTTTCCAGAGAATTAAAGTATTGATAATGTAGGATGGTTTCTGCTTCTGTTTGTTGCCATGTCTGCATATGTGGGAAGGGGTAAGACGTTTGTGATGTACAGTCAGAGAGTTGGTGTGTCTGTTTCAATCTTCCTGGTGTCAATGCAAACTCTCTGTGTTATGCTGCCACATGGTGAGTAAATTGTCATGTCGATCCAAAGGAAGCAGCCAGCCAATTTTAGGAACTCTAAAACGCAAAGCACCTGCCCAAAACAAAGCTGATGATGACTATCTGTTTGACATAAACATGCCTTACTGTTGACTAGTTTTGTCTATACACAAGCAAATAAGATACAGTGTTGTCAGTGTAACAGTTTACATAGTTAACAGTGTAATAAATAAGGGATGTGTGGGGGGGCATGAGTGTGTGATAATGATAACCCATTTATCTTGTACAATTGCCTGTGACCTCAAGTAACCTCATGAGTGGCAAAGCCATGAGTGAGGATTATGAGAAGTCTCAGGCAACATAAAATAATGGGTTGCTACTACGCCCACATGTTAATTATGCAACAGGATAAGGAGCTTGTGATGGGTAATTACTGAGCCAAAGGTTTATTTTTACTTTTTTAAATTATTGAAGAATGTGGGTCTTTTTCATGTCTTGGCATTCCTCTGTGTTTTTTGTGCCTGTTGCTATGGGCATTGTTAGGGAGCGGCGTCATGACACAAGTATCAATTCAGCTGTGTAGAAGCTGATTGGTGATTGAACTAAGGGGCCTTTTTTTTTTTTTTTTTGCTGTGGAGAATGGTGGTGCTGCTTTGCAAGACTGGCTAGGGTTAGTGTTAAACACCCGCTTCACAGCTTAGATTTCTTTTTTTTTTATTTAAAAAAAAGAAAAAAGTGTCAGCCCGGTGGCGCTGAGGGTTGAGGCAGTGTACACCACACCTTGCACCACACCGGTGACCCGTGTTTGAGAACAAGCCTGGGTCATCGGGGGTCGGCTGGGAGGGAGAAAGATTGAGTGTCCTAGTGACTGCTCTCCTTCTCTGGGGAGGGAGGGATGGGGAAGCCATGGCTGTGTCGACTCTTGGTGGTGGCTGGTGGTCATGGCATGCGGCGGCTCAAACAGAGGGTCTGCACGGACGTTGTCTGAGCAGTGCCTGAGAGCACACACAGTGGCATTATTAACGCCATTGCATGCCCTGGCTGAGGGGAACCAAGGAACATGCTAATAAAATAATTCCTCGGTGTGCTGTAAGATGGAGATCTGACAGTGCCTCGCTGCTCTGACTCCAGGTTGCTCCCCCTGGATCCTGACCCCGGCTTCCACGGTGTTGGGGTACGTACCCACCATGATGCGGCCGTAGCACAGACCGAAGGAAGGGGTAGAGCACCGGGACTTGGAGCAGGCGAGGGAGCTGTGAGATTAACCGGATGGGGGGAACCATAGATAACACCCCCCCCCCAGCTGCAGAGTGAAAGGCAAAATGTGTAAACCAAAAAAGAAAAAAGTTTTAAGTACTGGCTGAATTTGCGGATTCAGAGGAGTGAACGCGAGGAGTCCCTAGCAGACGAAGCTGTTGGGAGTGGAACCAGCGGGACTGCGATCAGCATGGTGAAGAACTGTAAGTGTTGTGAGTGCCAGGAGTCTGCGGGAGTTGGACCAGCTTGGGGGTCGGTGTGAAAAAAGAAAGGTACTATAAAATAGGAAAGCGGAGAAAAATGTTATTATTTGAGGTGGTGAGTAGGGAGGCAGGCCGGGGAAGGGGGGGTGCAATGTCGGAGAACCAGGAAAGAAAGGAAAACTCTTCTCTGAAGAAGTAGTTCTGACGGGGTGGGGTAGGTAACTATTGACGTAGAAACTGTGTAGATAAATGAGGTGTGACATAATCTCTGTGTGGATAAATAAATGTATCCACACAGTTACTCAGATAAATGGATTTATTGCACAGTTTTATATGTACACCTGTTGCATAAATAGTATTATAAATGGTTTTCAGGAAACTGACAGAATCTAATAACTTTATTGATTTAAACATATCACCTGAGGGTGCATTACTGCATTTCCTCAGGAAATCCATGCTTTGTACTGCAGGTAACTAATCTTATCTGTTTAACAAAAACATAACTAAATGAAAATGTTTTTTCTTGTTAAACTACAAACTTTCTAAACATAGTAACTCATGACAGCTAGATCCATTCCAAGTGAACTACATAAAGTGGCCTGGCTTCATGTATCGCCACTTTACATAGTTCTTCACTTAGTGAAGTGGACACTTTACCAGGCAAAGACTACACTTTGTGACATTTTGCTGGAGAAGGCTCCACTTACCATAGATCCTGGCAGGTAAAATACCTTGCTGGTGAACATTCACTACACACATTCTTTTTTTTTTTTTTTTTTTCCCCGATTGTCAGCCCAGGAGGATGCCACCTACCTTCCCCCTGGTTATTTGGCTGGGTCCTGGTGAACTGGAATCACCACTACAACAGAAAGTATATGGGTTTCTGTTCAATTTAAAGGGCTATCTCAGATATTTCTGGGTACATGCTACAGGCCCCCCTCATTGGACTCTAATTATGACTTAGCGCTCTTAAATGATATTTCATATTTTTCTGAAAAAGGGGACACTATCATTTTGGGTGACTTTAACTTCCCCAGTATTGACTGGATATCCTTAAAGGGCACTGCCAACCAGGATAAACAATATTGTCCTGTCTTTCTGAGCATGGTCTTTCACACTTTATTACCTCTCCAACTAGAGGTCTTAATACTTTAGATCTTGTAATTTCTAATATTAAAAATGCTATTTCTGATATTCATATAAGGGCGCCATTGGGCACAAGTGATCATTCAGCTATTCTCTTTTCTTTACAGACTGTACATCCCATTGTACATAAATTTACTACTTTCAGAAATTATGACAAAACTAACTTTAATATCATAAATTACTTGCTAACAAGTCTTGGGAAACTCTTATGCAACATCTGTCTGTAAATGATGCCTGGATCTTACTAAAAAATCTAATTTATAAAATTGAAAAAGCATGGGTCCCCTCAGTTAAAAAATACAATACAGTGGGGAGGATGCCAAGATGGTTCAATAAAAAAAATCCAACGTTTAATCAAAAGAAAATTAAGATTATTTCGTAAACTTAAAAAAAAGGAATTTCAAAATAAGGAATCAATATATTTAAAATATACATCTACACTGCATTTGCTTAAATACTATATAAAAAAGTCAAAATGTCATTAGAATTTAAAATAGCACATACAAAAGACTCTCATAAAAGTTTATATTCTTATTTAAATAGCAAGAAGAATAATACTAGGAAGACTGTACCTATTACTCAGAATAATAATATTATCAGTTCAGATTTAGAAACAGCAAATATATTCAATTCATATTTTGCTTCTGTGTATTCTCGTAAGGATACTTTAATTTCCAGTTCCCAGCAGCAGCCTTTAACATCCAGACAGTATATTATTTCAGAGCAAATGATCTTGACAACTTTACGTACTATTAAAAAATCATCTAGTCCTGGACCTGATAATATTACACCTAGATTTTTACTTGAAACAGCTGAGGCAATTGTAGTCCCTCTCAAAATAATTCTTAATAAATCTCTTGTAACTGGACAGATCCCACATGATTGGCTTACAGCATTTGTTACACCTATTCATAAAAAAGGTAATAGAGCAAACACTGAAAATTATTGACCAAGAAGCCTGACATCAGTCATCTGTAAGATCATGGAGAAGATAATTTAAATTATTAATTGAGAAAGAAATCAGTGAACTTAACGGATAACTCCCAGCATGGGTTCAAAACTGGGTACTCATGCACTACTAATTTGGTGTTCTTTTATATTAATATAAATATTGGTTTGGATAATAATATTCCATCGGACGTTATACTATTAGATTTTAGTAAGGTGTTTGATAATGTACCTCATAATAGGTTGGTACATAAATTGGAATTACTTGGGTTGTCATCTTGTCTGACAAAGTGGATAAGAAATTGGCTGTCAAATAGAACACAAAGTGTAAATTTTAACAATTCTGTATCTAGCCAATGTTTAGTCACTAGTGGAGTACCCCAGGGCTCTGTCTGGGACCTATATTGTTTAATTTATATATTAGTGATATGTTAATTCCATCCCAAAATTGGCTTTCCAAATTTGCTGATGATTCGAAACTAGGGGATTATGTGGACTCAGATAATCATCTGGAATGTTTAATTTCCAATTTATTTTCTATTGAACAATGGGCCACATTGAATTCTATGGAATTTAATATTGATAAATGTGTTGTATTTCATTTTGGTAGAACAAATAAAAAGAATATATATAAGATAAATAATCTACCTTTAAAATCATCTTCAGTAGAAAGAGATTTAGGAATCTGTGTCAATAATAAATTAACTCCACATGACCATTGTATGAAAATTACTAACCTAGCACATTCATTGTTGAGCCAAATCAAGCGCTCATTTGTTACAAGAACTAAGGAGTGCTTGATTCCATTGTATAGATCACGTTAGGCCCCATTTGGACTATGGACCCCCTTTCTGGACTCCTTATCTGGTCAGGGATATAGTTTTACTAGAGAGGGTTCAGCATAGAGCTACAGAAATGGTCTTTGGGCTGAAAAATAAATCATATATTGAGAGATTGGAGGCAACCGGCCTTCGGACTCTGCAAGCTAGATGCTGTAGGGGTGACATTTTTTTTAATCAGAAAATGTTACAGTCTCCTTCTTTGATAGCCCTGTATAATTTTTCTGTTTGTTCTAACAAAAAAACACTTAGATCACACAATAAATAGATTATTATTAGGAAGGCAAACACAAATAAAAGAAATAACTACATAACTGTACGTGTAGCTATACTTTGGAATTTATTACCTCAAGTATTGGTGGATATTTTGAATGCTGATACATTTAAAAACCATTTTGACAACTGGGCTAAGTTAAATCAGTCGTCTTTATATTCGCCCACAGGTGTTGGGGAAAGAATCTAGATGGGCTGTGGCCTCCTTTTCTTTCCATATCAAAACCTAGTAAACCAGCCCTTGTAGCTGTGTCCCAATCCCAGTGCCACATTGCTTGACACCAGGAGTTTTTCAGTTTTTCCCCCTGTTTTTGTGGTCTCAACCCCTAGAGGGCACAGACATAAAGGACATACGTTCAGACTGGTGGTGTGCAAATGCATGCTGTTGCCAAGTGCTGAACGTGTCCTCCCCATCCCGACTCTGAGAGCCTGCGCTTGCCTCCTATGCTTTCACTGGTGATAGGACATTGTAGGGCATAAGAGCAGCCCCAAGTGTCCCTCTCTGAAAGAGGAGAGCATCCACTAGGATGCTCTCTCCTCCTCCTCCCTGCAGGACCCCTGACTACCTGGGATCGTTCCCAAACCAGGGTTGCTGGTGTCAGGAGTGGTAGTGCTACCACTGCACTGATGGGCCGACCTATGCATAGTTCTTAAAATTAAAAAACAAAACTGCTGCTTCTGTGTCGGCTCCTCTGAGCAGGCACTAGATAGTAAAGTCTCATTTACACTACCTGATCTGCATCATTGGGGAGAGGTGCAGATGATTTACATCAGTAGATCAGATAGTGTAAACAGCTTGAGGAGTGATGTAGGTGGCTCTGTTGTGGCACAGAATAAATGCTGCTGTGGCCTGGAGCTCTACAGGTGCAGGCAATTTTTACTGACATGTGAACTCCACTCTGATATCAGAAGTCACAAGTCATGTTCACACAGCCAAGCATCTGGCATGCTGTGGTGTTGATAGCAGTGGTAATTCCTCCATAAATGCTCCAGGGCAGCATTCAGACAGCCTGGTGGTGGAGCACTGTAGATACTCCCTTAGAAGTTCCAGTGTTCTGAGGAGGTTCCACTGGGAAGGGGGGATGAGCCAGTCATTGCTGATGTAGACAAATGGCCCTGCAGTGCCAGAAGGATCGTGGATGGGTCTTCAGACCCAAGTTCAGCTAAAGTTATCTTTTTATAGCTGGAATCAGTTGAGCTCATGGAAGTGGCTCTTTTGGAAAAACAAAAGCTAAAACTGCAAAACCAATGATCTGAGGGTCGAGCATACATGCATACCCATTGTAACGGACTCATGGCTCGACCCTCAGACCATGTTTTATGCAATTTGTAGCTCTCATTTTTCAAAATGAGCCACTTCCCCAAGTTCAGCTGTGCTTCAGTGATCAAAAGCTAATTTTAGCTGAACTTGGGTTTAAAGACCCATCCACGGGCCTTCAAAGTGCAGGCTGGGAAAAGCCTGTAACAGCACTGTTGTCACACAACTAAGTAAAAGGTTGCAAAAACACTGGCAAAACTACGCAATCCCAGAAAAAGAGGGATTGCTGTCACAATTACACGCAATGAGTGCAACAGAAAATGGTGGCATTTAGACATGCACAGTGTTACCAATCTGGCAGTTGTGTACCACCAACTATGTTTCAGAGTTGGCCAAGTGAATGGGGCTACATTTACACTACCTAATCTGCACCATTACAAGTGGTGCAAAAATTTCATCAGTGCAGATCAGGTAATGTAAACAGCTTGAGGAATGTTGCAGGTGGCTCCACTGTGGCACAGAACAAATGATGTTCTGGTCAGGAGTTATATTGGTGCAGTCTTTTTTTGCTGATGTGTAAACACGCTGCTCTGCTTGCAGTGTTGTAGTCCTGCAGTGCCCCACACCATCCTACATAGTTCATGTGTGCCGGGATCAGAGCATGCTTCACCTTCTGTTCTTCAAGTACCTTGTGTTTGCAGATGGGCAGCAGACTCTTCAGACATTCAGTTACAGGCTGAGCAGACAATTGCTGAGGCAAAAGCGGTATTTCAGGAGACCCCAGGCAATTTCAGAGGTTGTCCAGTTCATAACTAACATGTTTGGCCTGTGCCTTTTTTTTTTTTTTGTCTGTCAGTAAGCTTTTTTTTTTTTTTGCACCCTTTTCTGGATTTATGGCACTGCTTCTTACTTGCAATGTAAAGGGCTTAGCAATGTCATCCCTGGCTAATACACAAAGATTTTATCACATTTCTTGTACATTGTTCTGGAATTTTGCAGGGGCATTCTTGGAATGTGGTCAAAATCAGAATTATAGTACTAGTGCTCCCCCCAAAGCTGCAGTTCATTACATAAAATTCAGTTTGCCTACTTTATGTTTCATTCCATCGTTTTAATATTTTAATGGCCTTCCCCTAATTAGTAAGCTCCGTACTGGTCATCTGTGAGCCTCTAATAGGCCAGAATGCACTATGTAAACAGTGACACCAGTAAGTGGTTCCCACAGAACAAAGACAGAAAGCAGTGAGACATCAGTTCACATTGGCATGTTAAAAACTCAAAGTATAGATACCTGACTGATGAGGGAGTCACCTTGTCGTTGGTGGTCAGGCTAATGATGTGGCCGAATAATGAGACCAAAAACCCCTTTATAATGTTAGAAAGACAGAAAGTAAGAAAATGTAATTTACTTAAATGAATTGCAGGCTTTCAAGCAGCCTTGGGGGGAGCACTAGTACTGTAAAGTTTGACTGCTGCTTAAATCTCAGATGTAATGAGTGACAGAAGCACCCCTATGTGCTGGATGATTTTTCTTTTGGCTACCCAAGCTGTCTTAAAAAAGGAAAAGAAGGTAATATTTTATTAGTCCAGATATGAAATGTAATGCAGTCTGTCACAGCACTTCTCTGTGGGTGCGCTGTAGGAGATAAATAAATTCATTGTTCCTTTTTTGATATTCCACTGACGGCAGCAATTTTTTGTGGAGGGAATGAGAAGGTTGATCCATTCTCTGGCATTTTTCATATCGATCAAATACAGCCATAGGTGACACAGATTTGAGTTTGGGAGATTGTTAGTTATTATATTTTTTTTCTGCAGCATTCCCCGAAGATCTTGTGTATTTTGATCACAGCCCCGAGCCTTTGCATCAATAAACGGTATTGCTGGTGAGCTCAGGTCTCAGTATTTATTACATTTTTTTAGCGTGTCTGTTGTTCATCTTTGCTGTCAGTAGTGTAGTGATGTTGGCTTGGAGATGACCCACTAATAAATTTATAGTACTCAAACAGTAAGGAAAATCTGTGAGCACACTAAATTATACATTTTAGATCTCAGTCTGCTGTATTTGCCTGACACCAATAAGCTTTGAGATATTGAAAGGAACATTTTCTGTTTAATAATATGTACTGGATACCTACATGAGGGGAATTAACCCATTTCAGTGAAGAAACTCAACTATTTTTCACTTTTCTTGGCTGGTGGATAGGTAATTGTACCCCTCCCCAATGTAAATAAGCAGGACTTTCCTGTGTCAGCATGCACTGTTTATTAGGGCACACAGCATGGCACCATACCTGTGTTTTGAAGCAGAACTATCCGTTAAGACTGTTTTTTTAGCCAGGGGTGTGTAAAGCAATAGACACTCTTGCCAAAGAATAATTTATCGTGCTAACCATTGGCAGTGGTAATTTCTAAAATTGTAATGGGTTTCCAGAGCTGTGGCTGTCTGGATATGTTTTCCTGGCTGGCAACATTTTTGAGATCAGCAGACACTGGCTGCATTGATCCTTTATAGATTTTATTTTTATTTATTTGTACATCGGTTTACAACCTTTGAGCCAGAGGCTAATTTCCAAAGGTACCTCGTCACATTGAGGACAAACAGAAACATTTTTTAGGTTACAGCATGAGAGTCACATATTTAGCGTAGCACATAGTGGTTTCATACATTTATACAATTTAGCAATTACAATGATACAGCTGAACACATGCTGGTAATAACAGAGGCAATATGCAACGGGGGAGAGGTTGGGGGGATGAGATGGAGTGCCGCCCAGTGGGTGTTGTCAAGTGTGGAGAGATCTAGGCCATATTTAGAGACAGGAGCAGCTGCGTGTGTTAAACAGTTGGCTCTGAAGGGCGGTTTTGAAGTTGGAGATTGTGGGGGCATTGGAGATGAGAGCAGGGAGAGAGTTAAACCAGGATGGAGCTCTGTAGCAGAAGGACCTCTGTCCATGGGTGGTCCTGGATCTAGGGACCAGTAGAGTGGTCTTGCCGGAGGTTCAGGTTGCGATAATCGGTTGGGTGTGGCGGATGGAGGCTGTCACCCCGGGAGGGGATAGCCCGAGTAGAGTTTTTTTTGTGAGGAGGCAGGTTTGATAGTGTAGCCATTCATCTAGGTTAAGCAGTTTTGCCTCATCATAAAGTTGACAAGTATGTGTGAGCCTGGGGACACCAGTAATCAGCCTGCAGGCCTTATTTAAGGTGAGATGAATTTTATTGAGGGCAGTAGTGTCAGCAGCACCATATACTGGCAGGCCATAGTCAAGAGACAGTACTGAAGACATAACCGCAAGTCGGAGGGCATCAGGGGGGAGGCAGTTTTTATAGTGGTAGAGGATGCCAAGCCGTGTATTAGTGGCGAATGCAAGGGCATCAGTGTGGGTGTGGTAGGTGAGGGCTAAATCGAAAGAAACCCCAAGGTACTTGTAGGAGCAGACTTGTTCAAGTGGTTGTTTGGTGCTAGGGAGGATATGGAGTGAGAAGTTGCCGGCTTTGTTTTGGGATTGGGCAAAAAGCATTGTTTTGGTTTTTTTTGAGATTAATGACGAGTCTGTGCACTTTAAACCAGGCTTCGGCATCATTGTAGGATTGTTGTAGGGTGTCCCTGGAGGGAGATGGGATTGCGGTGGGTGGCAAAAATGACAGCGTCGTCTGCATACGGAAGAATTTTGCCAGAGCATGCATTGGGCAGGGTGTTTAGATAGAGTGAGAAGAGTAGGGGGCCCAGGATGGAGCCCTGAGGTACCCCTGAGCAGATGGGACGAGTTTCGGAAAGTGTCCCATTGATTTTACACATTGGGAGTGAGCAGATAGATAGCTAGTGCACCAGGCGAGAGGGCCAGCAGAGAAACCAGTGTGGTAGAGGGCATCCAGCGGAAGAGGGTGGGAGACAGTGTTGAAGGCCTTTGAGAGGTCAATGAACACTGCACCAGCTAGGAGCTGGCATCCAGGGAGGAGTGTAGGGAATTGGAGAACTCAACTAGTGCAGTGCTGGTACTGTGACCATCACGGAAGCCGTGCTGCTCTGGGCATGAGATGTTATGCTTAGTCAGATATTCGTTGATTTGAATGGCCACCAGTTTTTCTAGGGCTTTGGAGAGGGGAGGGAGGATGGAGATAGGTCGGTAGTTCCCGGTGGAGGACCTGTTGCCTCTTTTATGAATGGGTGTGACTATGGCTGTTTTCTATGCAGTGAGGAATTGCCCCAGGCAGAGGGATCGGTTTAGTAGGCTGGTGAGTGGGACAAGGACTTCATCCAGCACCAGCTGGAGAATACTGGGTCCAGGGAGTCGCTGCCAGGACTATTGCTATTTAATGCTTTGATCAGGAGAGGTCTGGCTTCCTGGGCAGATGCCCTACGTAAGTGGAAGCTGGGGTGTTGGAGGACCGGGGAAGGTAGGGTGGGGGAAGGGTCAAAGAAATTACTGGGGAGGACAGAGCTAAGGTCAGTAAAAGAGGTGTTAAGGTAGTTAATTATGCAGGCAGGGTCAGTGGAGGTAGAGCCATCAATGGTGAGCTGGGATGGGGAAGGGGAGAGTGCTTTCCCATTTAGTTGTTTAACATTGTCCCAGAAAGTGCGGGCACACCCCCAGGAGGAGGTGAGGGTGGCCTGGTAATGGTCGGCCTTGGCTTTACGGATGGCCCATGTGCACCTGTTCCATGCAGCATTATAGGCCTGCCTATCAGCCATCCAGCCCGTTTCAGTGGCAAGGTGCCAGAGGTTATCCCTATTTCTGAGCATTTGTAGTAGGGCAGGGGTAACCCAGGGTGCATTACGTTTTTTGGATCGAAATCCTGTGAGGGGTGCAAAGAGGTCACAGGCCTTGGTAAACGTTTGGGAGAAAAAGGGGAGGGCAGTGTCTATGTTGGGTGCATGATGAATGGGGGACCAATTAATCTGGGTGAGAAATTGTTTGAGTTTTATCAGCCCACCAGGTCGGAGGCGCCTGCGGAGTGTGGTCCAGGCTGTGAGTTTGGGAGTGGGGGTCGCCCAAAGGAATAGGATAGGGGAGTGGTCACTTAGTGAGTCTGGGAGGACCTGGATGTTATGGATTTTTTTGGGGCGGTTGGTGATAATTATGTCCAGAAGGGTACTGGTTCCACTCTTTGGGTTTACTCTAGTGGGCTGGGAAATGAGTTGTGTCAGGTTTAGGGTTGCGAAAGTATCATGGGTAGTGGAAGAGGAGGCGCCGAGCCAGTTCACGTTTAGATTCCCCACTAGGGTTTGTTCCACTTGTGGTGGAGAATTGTAGGATATTCTGTTAAAGATATCAGTGCCGGGTTCTGTTCTTTGGGGGAACATAGGCAGTGGTGACATATAGAGGGCCCCTGGAGGGGTCAGGAGCAAGTCTGAGGGTAAGGGCCTGGGCCCCATTTACAAGAGCAGGGGCAGGGAGCGCTTGTCCGGTGATTGTGTCCCTGGCATAGATTGCACAGCCACCCCCGTGTTTGCCTACTCGGTCCTCCCAGTATAGGGTATAGCCTGGGAGGGAGACAAAGGAGTCAGGGGTGGATTTGGACAGTCAGGTTTCAACTAGGGCTATGACGTCTGGTTGATGTAGCATGGCCCAGCATTGGAGGGCATCAGATTTTTTCAGTAGGCTGCATATATTCCTGGAGGCTATGCGGAGACCAGTGGAACCAGCTGCTGGGCTGGTGGGGGCAGGGCCTGGGTTAGGATGTATATTACCTGACAGGAGTAGTAGGAAGACCAAAGCTCTGACCAGGGGGTGGTAGTATGTAAGCTTCCAGGGGGTACGTTGGGACGGGGAGGAGGCCATAGGGGAACAAGGAATGGGCAGGGTTTGACAGGCCGGGAGGGCAAGAACGAGTAGCCGCCATGGGGAGCCAGGGTTGGCAGTGGGGGGCATCCAGGGGGTGGGTGCCGCGAGCCAGGGTACATGGTCAGTATAGGGTGGGATCGGACTAAGTCAGGGAGAGTTGTGGATGCTGGTACAAGTGGGCCAGGGGAGATGCCTGGCTGATGGGATGTGGGTACTAGCATGTAAATGAGGAGGAGACATTTGAGGAGGAGGTGGACACGCATAGTGCCTAAGGTAGCAGCAGGGCAGAAAGGTTCAAGTATCTTGGCTGACACTCAGAAAGCGTAGATACCACTTTGGAATATTGGTAGTATCACGGACTCTGGTGGACAGGGTACAAGGTTCAAGACCCTGGCAGGGCAGCTGAAATAGGGCCTGAGTGAGAGCGGGGATCTAGGTTCTAGGGGATTCAAGCAGGCTGGGTTTGGGCCAAAATTCAGGGTGGAAATAGTGACTCCTAGTGGTCACTGGGGGTTAGTGGCAGGCTGGGTGTGAGTCTGGTGGTTGGGCAGGGGGTCAGTATGCAGGGCTAGCTAGGAGGCTGGGTGTGGGGGTGAGGTGTGGGCAGAGGCAGAGATGAGAGTAGGGGAGAGAAGTAGCATAAGTAGGTAGAGGGGTTCCAGGAAGTAGGAGGAGGAGGAGGAAAGTCAGGTAGAGAGCCAGAGGTGAAAAGTCAGAGGGTCCCTCTAGTGGCTAGCAGGTATAACCTGCAAATGGAAAAGTGGGGACTTGTGATAAGGCTGGTATACAAGGATTAGGACAATAGGTCCACAAGCCTTCAGGGCAGATGACTTTATTGCCCTAATTAGCCCCCAAGATGGGTATATTACCAGGTGTGCCACTCTTACCCATTGTTTGTTGAATATAATACATTAGGATGGTTATTTGTATGGAGATCGCATTTTTGCATTGTATCCGAAAGAAGAGAGTGGGGGTACAATAACTAAAAATGAACCTTTGTAAATGCAACTGACTTTGTTGCACACCCTAAACAGTTCCATTTCCCAAGAGTGTATACCTGTGGACTTTGCCGCACACTTGGAACATCTTCTCTTCCATTGGTGTATGCCTATGATTTTTATCACCCACCTCATCTTATTTATTGCAATTATTTCACCAGGAAAGGCACTCTGAACAACAAGATGCTCGTCTCCCATTGCGACTCATGGGTACATATGGGTATGATAACATGCAGGTTATCAGATGAACAGTTAACAGAAGCAAATATAAAACAGCATAAGGATACACGATTGCATGAATATACAAGCAGCGCACATTGAATGCTTAGGATATTGTAGTATGATGGAGCGAGAGGGAATGTGGGCCGGCAATAGGTGTATTTAATCAGTGGAGGGAGTGGGGGAGGGCAGGAGGGCCGAAAATCCTTCTATTAGACACTTTAAGTTTGCTTAGTTGCAGCTAAATCTATTTGTAAAAAGCGCCAGGTGGCAAAAGCAATGGGAAAAAGTCCTGACCAATTAGAGCGGGTGTGCTGGAAGCGCCTGTGTTCTGATTGGCTGCACTGTCGTTGTACCTTCTAAGGAGCTGCAGGTGGGCATCCTGGTCTCGGCTGGAGGCTGGCTGGGTGCCATCTGACCATGGGGGGAGCTGAAGCAGCCCAGTTCAAGGGCAGGCAGCTGGAGAGAAGAAAAATAGCAGGGGTTAAATAGCGTAGAGGCAGCATCCCACAGCAATAGCCTTTGCTTGGGGTAACCTGGTGCCCAACAACGAATTAGTTAGCCCTGCCTTGTAAGCATCCAGATGGCGTTCCTCCCGCCCTTTGCCCCAACCATTAGTCTCTGCCGTTCCTTCAGGGATACACCACAGAAGCCTTCATACCCCAATGAAATGCTAAAGACTCCAAACTTTACTTCAGATTCCCACACTTAGGTGAACAGGGGTCCTGACAGGTGTGATTTAGCCTTATCTTTGGGCACACACACCCCAAAACAAACCCCTAACTAGAGAACATGTCTCCCAATTTGGTACTCACTGAATAACTGCTCCTTCCTCTGGGCATGGAAACAACCCATGAAGTACCATTTTCCACAGAGTGGTTGCACCTTCCTTTAGACATGGGAACAACCCAGAAAGCTCCCCTTTTCCTCTGTATTCACAGACTTGTTGCTTCTTCCTTTAGACATGGAAACAACACAGAAAGATCCCTTTTCCCTTTGTAGTCACAGACTTGCTGCTCCTTCCTCTAGGCATGGAAACAACACATAAAACACCCTTTTCCATGGTAGCGTGTTAGAAATTCCACACAAAGTCCTTCTCAAAGGCAGCTGTAACACACTAGGACCTTCAGGGGATTGCCCCTTGGATCCACTGAACTAGCAGTCCCTTCCACTTCTCCTGGAGTGAAAATCAAGAAGTCATGCTGAAGAAAGGTCTCCACCACTTCACTGGGAAACTGAAGGTTTAATCCAAACTAGGGTGAGAAACACAGGGCCCTCTGACACAGAGCCCCACTGGTGGAGCTCGTGCCACTCTGTCACTGAGGAACTAACTGAAAATTCTAAACCTTCCCAGAGCAGCTGACTCAGAAATGGTTATGCTACTGTGAGAGCTCTAAATGACATAATCATCCTTCCCTTAGGCTAGCTGAGTAAACAATGATGTCATTATGTAAGAAACCCTTCAATGAGCTCCCTACATGCTGCCTTTTCACCTGCCTATAGACTATTACTAATGGGATTCTACTAAGCCCAGGGGACTGGGTGGTTTCATAGGTATATACTTTTAACTGTTTGATTACAGTAGGTATATAGTTTTAATTGATAATTTAGTTACAGATATACGGAGAAAAAAAACCACTGGCCTTTTGTATGGGGGAAATTCCCCATCCATATATTACATATATTTATGTAGTGCATGTGGACTCAAAAGCAATGTGATAACTGTTTATCGGAGCTACTATTTGATAAACCTACAATCTTAAATTGAAGCACATAGCAAACTCTTCATCACACATTTATACATATAGTAAACTCGTCATCACCTCCCACACACACACACACACACACACACACTTGCCGGCACTACTTCCACACGTGCTTTCATTCCATGTTTCTATACCACATCAAAGTCTGCTTCAGACAGTGTTAAAATTACACATTGTCCCATTGCTGATCACTTGTTTCTGTGTCCCTGATATGGTATGTGACATGAGCCCTTGTCTTTACCTCCCAACTTCTAAACTAACAGTGTCCCTCCCTCCACACTGCAGCAACATACTGTACCTCATCTTCCAAGTTTTCATCTATGATTTTAGATACCAGCGATCTCGAGCACCTCACAGATCAGCTTCTTTCCCATGACCAATATACGGTGAGATTTCCTTTTTTTTTTAACTCTGTGTTTATTCTCCTACAGCCCCCAGACCCTCCTATCTCTCAGATCCCCTGGCATCCACTTTCCAACCCACTGAGGAGTCTGTTCCTAGAGTGCACACTGCCTCAATTCTACTTTCAAGCCCCTGGTTTTACCCACGGGCAGGGCAGGGAAGGCCTCCCTACCTTCCTCGGACATCAGGGAAGCTTACGCACACAGTGGAGTCTGCCCCTCTAGCATCGTGGGAGTGGAGTGGAGGATCGTCGCCAGGACTGTCTGGGGGATTTTTTTCCTCCTTTCTGGTTCCCTTGATGCCAGCGTGCATTGAGGACCAACGAGCCGACACATGCTGAGATATGCGTCTGCTCCTGTTCTCTGATAGCGTCAACCCCTTTGTTGTCCCTGACCGCGCCGGCACCACCTGAGATCCCCAGGTGGTGGCGGTAGAGCAGCGGGTCTAACTCCCCATCCCACCCCGGAGAAGGAGAGCAGGCCATTAGGTGCTCGAAGCTTCTCCCCCCAGCCAGCCCCCGGTGGCCTGAGTCCGTTCCCGAACCTGGGTCACCAGCGTGGAGCGAGGTGTGGCATCCAGTGCCTCAGCCCTCAGCGCCACCGGGCCAGCTGGTGAGATTTCTTTTTAAAGCATAAAGTCTGAAACTACATAACAGTCACCCAGTCTGCAAGCCTTCTTTATTTACTGCCTCACAAACTGCCAAACTGCAGTTGCGCTCACTAAATCTGTCTGCACCACTCTCTCACCCTAAACTTAACTGCAGTTAATCCCTGGACAGACATGCAATCAAAAAAAACCCACAACCACAACTCTGCTGAAATAAAATACTAATTACCAAGTGCCATGAAAAGCACCAAATCCAAGTATCCAGGCAAGGATCACAGAGGTGCTGAATATGAGGGCAGCTCCAATTGTACGGGCTTTATAAGCAAGCTAGTTTTAATAGTTTCATTATCCCATTTGATTGTAGCATGTATGGTATTCTAGTAACATTTTTGTTTTTTTTGGTTTTGTTCACCACTGCTCCCCCAACACACACACCTATCACAAACATAATACATATTGTGATGGATTTATACTGCACTATAACATGTGTTAGAGGTGTTTGTGGTGCTGTGCAGTCAGTGGATTAGTGTGTTAAACTTGCAGTGTGAAAATGAAGTAACTGTGAACCTTGTAACAGTCACTATCTCATGCTAAATAAATTATTTGTAAATGCATTTACCTCTTGGCCTGATTTCATGGTATACACCCTGTAATCATTAAATTTTACATATTGGTATCCAATAATTATTATTTATGTTCACACCTGTTGTACAAATATGTATATGACATGCCTTTCTTACCTGCTGTATGCTTGTTGTATGTTGGTGCCAATGGAGGGTAGCTAGAAAGTGGAGTTTTGTTTTGACAGGGCAGAGCTGAATAAAGAGGTACCATTCTTGGAGTACTGTTTTTTTTTAATTCGTCAAATTAATCGTAAATCATCACAGTTTTCCACAGAGTTGGTAGAGTAGGCCATATGAGAGTAAGCAGTCGAGAGACGGAATTGGTGCAAATTACTGTACATTCATGCAAAAGAAAAATAGCTAAAGTTTAAAGGGCAACAAACAGCTGATCAGTAGAGCCTACCATGTGGAAGAATCGGGTGAATATAGACATCCAGCCAAGCCACCAACAGTATACAGTAAACTACTGTATAAAGCCAAATACTGACCTCCATCTCCAGCTAAGCTGCCAGTACAGGTAGGTAAATTACAAAGGCTGAAGTGGCATTTTATACAAGGAGGAAACAAGTTGTGCAGAGCAGACTTTAAAGGGCAAGTCCCCTCAGCCTTGTATTCTGTTCCTCTGTGTAGTTTGTAGGTATGGCCAGTGAGTGCCTCTATTGCACCCTCCTAATTTCATCAGGATTTAAATGGAAATGAAGGTACAAAAGTCTGGTGTAAAAAGCTGCTTAACTCCATTGCAAAGGTCATGATGACATGACTCTTGTAAGACATCCTGGAATTTTATGTTTTGGTGCTGAATCCTGCAGTAGTTACACTGAATTAGTTAGTGCTGTTGCTGTGCTCTGCAGTCCCTACGTTCTTGTCTTATGCTGGCCATGAAACTTTTCAAGGTATAGAAAATGCCCTACTGTTTTCTGTAAAAAGTGTAACTGAGTTAGAAAAAAATTGTTTTAGAGACTACAGGGTCTTCATAAGACATGTAACAGAACTGAATCAGAGTATAACTAATGTTGGCTTGTGCAGGTATGCATCATCAACTCCCATGATGCCTTGCACGAGTGGGGTCATGAACCTTTGGAATGGAGATAAACAGGTTTTCACACCAGGGCAAAACAGGGTGAAGCAACCTAATTTCTATTTAAATTAGGATGACATTAGAGTGACTCAAGAGAGGGAATCAATGTTCATGCTACAAACTATGCAGGTATACAGAAAATAGGTTGAGGAGACTTTCTCTTTAACAGCAAGCAATAAATGGTTTCAGTCTTTTGTAATACTTAGCGTAGTGCAGGTACAGGGTGATGCAGGCTTGTTAAGTATACTTCTGGGGGGGCTCAGTTTAGTCTGTCAATCAGGAGTAAACACGCTACATAATGCTCCCATCTCTAGTAGATTATTAACTGAAACACTTTAAGCCTGGTGTTCTATACATTAGTTCTGTTTATTGTTAAACAGTTACCTCCACTTGCCATTACTGAGTGCATATGTTTTCTTATCTACTATACTGATACCCCATTCTATGCTATAAGTGCACCCTACTGCATATATAGCATAGAATGAGCGATCCATGTGGATCTATCATATCAGTGGTTATGGGTTACTGAGACTGGTATGTACCAAATTAATTATTACATTCTACCTAGTCACTCTTTTCCCATCTATACATTGAAAATGCCAAATTAAGTTCTAGTTACTTTCTTTAAAGGGAAAAATCCAGCAAAATTCGGGCTGTGCCTGGGCGTAAGGCATGGCCCAATTAGCTGTTTCATAAAATGTATGTATTTTTAAATTGTACCTGTTCTGAAATATTTGCCTTGTATCTGATTGATCCTGCCTCTGTGCTGACGGCATTTCAGACCCGCATGGCGTGCCCACAACCACCAGCAGCTGTCTTAGTATGACGTTTCATACGTGGAGCAGCTGGAGAAGCGCCCATAGACAGTCTATGTAAATGGAGCAATTAACAGCGCCAGTTTCTAAACTGCATGTCCCGGTGGTATACCGAGACCAGGTATCAACTGGCAGCATGCACTGAATTCGTACAGTGCTATATACTGATTGGCGTCAGCTCTTTTGATCAGATTGACATTGTACTTCTGACCACCAATCGTGACAAAATAATTTTCTACATCCATTTTCTAAAAATATTGTAAATAACACTGATGTACAGTTATCCCTATTACCCCCACCATGGACATGCAAAAGCAGACTAGATATAGGCCCAGATATTCAAACTGCGCCAGTCTGAGGCGCAAGCCCCTGTGCTGCTCAAAATAGTTGCGCAGGGGTGTGGCCGGGGTGATATTCAAAGGAGTTGCGCTGTTGAGCAACTCGCTTGATCTCGCCCGAGCCACAGCACTTATGCAAGATGGCGAGTGGAACTGGCGCCATCGCGAAGTTGCCGAGTTGAGCATTCAACTGGCGTGTATGTTAGGTACCATTGCTTACGCGCAAATTCCGATATTCAAAGGTGACATGCAAATGGGGCCATAATTTATGCAAAGGCGCAGGGGGGCCATTTGCATCTCTTCTGGCCCCATTGCATGCCATTTGCATGTAGGTGCGCGATCCCGAGACTTGCTCCTGGCCACCCTGCCAGGCAGCAGCCGTCGGGGACGGCACCACTACTGCAGCCGATCGCCCGGGCATCACAGTTATGCCCCCACACTCCCACAGCCCGATGTGAGGCAGAACACCACATGTCGCCCCCAACATCACCCACAGCCCGATCGCGGGCAGAACCTGTAAACCCCAGTGCCCGGTCGCGGGCAGAACCTGTAAACCCCAGTGCTTTCGATCGCGGGCAGAATGTAACCCTCCCCCCACCCGAATAACTCCTGGTGGTCCAGTGGACCCGTAAAGCCCGATCAGCGGGCAGAATGTCTGACAGCAGACCCCCCTCAAACATCTCCCTGGTGTCTAGTGTCCCCCCACCCACCCACCAAGCCCCTCCACCCCATCATTCACAAATCTGGACTGTCATGTACGGTATGGGCTGCACGCCCGTGGCTGTAGCTCTGCACCAATGGGCGTGCAGCCCTAGCGGATCAGTCTCGGCCAGCGGCGGGCGGCAGGCGGAGTGGGATGCCGTCGCCCGCCGGCTGCGGGGGCGGGTGGAGGGGCTTCGTGGGGTGGGTGGGGGGACACTAGACACCAGGGAGATGTTTGGGGTTGTGCTAGACATTCTGCCCGGCGATCGGGCTTTACGGTCCACTGGACCACCAAGGAGTTATTCGGGTTGGGGAGGGTTATATCTCTGCCCGCGATCGGGCACTGGGGGTTTATACAGGTTCTGCCCGCGATCGGGCACCGGGGGTTTATACAGGTTCTGCCCGCGATCGGGCTGTGGGATGTGGGGGGGGGGACATGTCACGTGTACTCCCGTGATCGGGCTGGTGGGGAGCACAGGGGAGGCGAGTTGGGGGCCAGCCAGGGTGGCAGCTGCTGTGTTCGCCTGCAATGCAGCAGCTCACCTGTGGGTGGCCTCGACTTAAGCTTTTTGGCTCAAGTGTGCGGGCGCAATTTTGGGTTGGCAGATACCTGCTGAACCCCACTGAATATCGGGTTGCGCAGGTTATGCATGGATCCTCCCCCTCCTGTTGAGCATGCATTCATTTGCATTGCTCTCTTGCACAACCTGGTGCCAGTGGCGTAACTGCCTCCTGCTGAATATCGCAGAATGGCGCATTTTGGACTTGCGCATGGCGCAACCCTGTTGCGCATAGCGCAACCCCTTTGAATATCTGGGCCATACCGTTCAACAAGGACATAACCCACCACTGTCACCACACAATTGGTTCATCTATTGTACAGTATGTGCCTGTGCTTAACCTCAGTTGGTACTGGCACTTACCATATACCTATTACTGTAGTAGGCTGACATCTGAATGATATGCTTTTTTTTCTGATATGGTATTTCTCTGGAGCCCCGGTGGCACTGCTGCCTTCAGCTGTCACCCCAGCGTCAACCCCCGAAGGTCAGACCCCCTCCCTTGAGCACCTACAACTTATCCTTCATGGCAAGGTGGTGGGGAGCGACTTGATCCACACAACATGGATCATTGCCAGGGAAGTGCCTTCTCAAGGGTGGCACCGTGTGGACAACTTCATGTATCTGGGGCTATTTTCCGTTTACTCCCTTGTGTGGAGGTGGGGCATGCAATGACATCTACCGAGAGTGTGCGCACACTTCCTCACGCATGCTCTCCAAGCGTCTGCCCCATCTCCTCCCCTTTTTGTAGCTTTGGAACGCTGCCCTCCAGCAGCCGCTAGGGGCCAGTGGAGCACCGACCACTGAAGTTCCCTCCTCCCCAGAGAAGGAGAGCAGTCCTTCGGACGCTCAATCCTTCTCCTCCCCTGCTGACCCCCGACGGCCCGTGCTCGTTCCAGAACATGGGTCGCTGGCACAGCGTGAGGTAAGGCGTCCAGCATCTCAGCCCTCAACACCACCGGGCTGGCTGAATGATATGCTTTTCACATTTTGGTCACCAGATTCTGATTGATCTTACATATTTTGTTACAACTTTGCCATAATAGTCAGTGTATTACACAGACATCCCCATACCCCTACTGCACAGTCTGGAAATAATGTGATTGATCTGTGTGTCAAGTAACAAACCATGTCAACAGCCTTCGCTCTTTATACAGACAGACACCACAAACACACACACACACACAACCACCTCAAATGTAGGCCATCCATGTAAATCAACTGCCTGCCCTCCCCTGCATTCCCAGAACTGACTGCCTTCAACACATAACTGGTCCCTCAACAGACCATAGTATTAATTAGATGACAGGTTGGTGCAGTTCTTGGAGAATGGTCAAGTGACAGCATGCAATGAGTGTGTGTGGGGGATTGAGTATGCTGGGTACCTGGCATTTGCAAATACATAGGATATTACCATTTACCGTGCTGTAAAAGGTATCAAAAATTAATCCTCTCTTCATCTCTGACCCACCAAATAATTTTCCTCATAAACCATCAAGTAGGAAAAATGTTAAGAATGATAAAATAGGGTTGGCCCATAGGCACAGCAGTTGGATTTTCGCTTGCGGCGCTGGCTTCCTGGGTTCAGGAGCAGACCCAGGAGCCAGAGGGCTGGCCAGGGGAAGGATGTCTGAGAATCTGATGGACTGCTCATCTCCTCCAGGGGGAGGGGGGGCACACTGGCTTGGGGTGGCCTGACCTTTGGTGACAGCCAGAGGTATCGCAGCTCCGATGCCCGCAACAACAGGGGGAGAGCATGAAGGATGCTGGCGTGAACTTTGGCATTGTGGCACATCATGCTCTGGGAGGGCATACACGAAAAATACCTCTCCTGGTGTAACACTGACATGAAGACTCGATTGGGGTTCCTCATCTACCGGTGGCTGCAGTACCGATGGGGTTTCCTGATGAAGGCTTGATTCCTCTGGGGAGGGGGTTCAGGGCCCCCCCCAACCCTGTCCCCACTTGGGGGGAGATAACCATAGCCGGTTTTAGGCACCAGCAAACCCTGCAGTTGCTGGGAGCCCCTGCTCATGGGGACCCCCAAGCAGAGAAGTTTACCTTATTCATTTTTAAACATTTTTTTATCTTAACATATTTTTAAAACATCAGTAAAGGACTATGCAGATCCTTCTGGTTATGTCATGAAATACCTCAACAAGCTGTGATCCAGTCAATGTGAAGTGGATAGGCAGCAATGGATGGGATGGGAAGAACAGCCCCAAGAACTGACACTGCTGTGTCCTCCTAAAAATGTTTTAAATACTACTCTTTATACTAAAGCTATACATAGAAACAAAGAAATATAAAATTTGCCGGCAGATAACTACTGCTTGGCACACCTAGTCTGCCCTTTTTTCCCTGCCTATAGTATCACCACAAATAAAATCTTGCACCTATGGGCAACAGTAAAACACATGGGCTAAAGGTGGGCCAAGTAGAGAGGCCCCATGACTTCACTAATTGTGCTGGGGGCCCCCAAAACCCTAAAGCCAGCCCTGGCCAGGGCTCCATGGAGGGAGTCCCAAATGGAAGAGGCGGCTCTGGGAAGGTAGTCCGGTGACTGTGCTGGGTTGGGGCGGGGGTAAAAATAGAAAATTAAATTAAAAAAAAGAATAATAAAACAGGATTTTTTTGATTATCCTTGTGTGATGTTATCAATTATTATTCTTTAATAATCAGTATGACATGTGAGTGAGTGTGTGTGTGTGTATATGTATGTCTTGTTAATTTATTAAATTATTTTATTGTTAGCATTTTTGAGATAAAACATTTTGTCATGTAGATGGGGTGTTTACTGTGCAGCAGAGTTGATATTTCTGGTCAGGCAAAGCAATGCGATAACTGATGTGTATTGGTTGTATACAATGAAGGGTGTGTGGCAGATGCTATGCCTGCTATCTCCACATTTTCTTAGCAGTCAACTTTGAGAGGTTCCAGAAACTGAGTCTGAAATATACAGGAGGAAAAAAACAAACAAATGTATCATAGATTTAGGCTTTGAAGTTTTTCTGTGCATCTACATAGTTATTACATCAGTCAAACAGTCTGAAATATGAAACATAATGCCTGCACATACATTTATTAGTACAGTTAGTGCCCGTGAAAAATAAATAGCTGGAGAACATGGTTCAAATTCCGCAGCACTGAGCAGAAAGAGAGAACGTGGATAAGTAACATAACTTAATCTCTTTGGTTAAACAGTAGCTTTAATAACATGAAAAGCAAGACTCTGCTTGACAAAATGAATTGTATTTGATCTCAGCAAGGCTATCCATGATAAAAAAACTTTGTAAAAATGACAGTTGAATAAAGCAATCGAAGTATTAAACACATTGAGTAAGTTAAACACCAATCAAATAACATATAGTAAGAACTGGAGGACTGTTTTTATTTAATTTTGAACTGTCATTTGAAACTTTTTGCGTTTTTACCCTAGTACTGATCTGAGAAGCAATAGAAACAGAGCTACTTTTTCTGGCAAGAACAATTACAGACAAGCTTCATAATTTCCTGTTCACCGTGTTTTTTTTTTGTTTTTTTTTTGTTACCCTAACATAACTATGTGAACAGTGCAAGTCATGAATGTAAAGGAATTGACAGCAGCTCTGCCAGGTGGGTTGAGGTGTTGTTAAATAGAACTGAAGCCGTCATGAGGATGAGATCTAATCTAGCGAGGAGGATGAGTCAGCTGGCTCTGAGCGATGATTATCATTCTAGCGGGACATCGAAAAGGAAGACTGTTTCATTAAAATAACAGTTTTTACTTATTGTTTCCAAATTAATCCAATAATCTGACAACATGTTACTTGTGTTCACAAAATACATTAACCAGATGTGTTGTAGCCAGCAGAGAAAATCATTATTTTACCAAAAATAAAACAAAAAACAATACCTATGCAAACCATACCAGAATCAATCATATGCCAATCAGTTAATTTACTTTACCAACAAAAAAGGCAGATTTATTACCGGGGAACTGTTTGGCAGAGGTATAAAATGTGATAGCTGTCAGTCAAACAAAACATTTTTTTTTTACAATGGGACCTGTGTTAGAGCAAACATTGCAGTTATCCTTCCTGTATGGGCACTGTTAAAAGCCCCTGCAATTTTATTTTCTTAGGAGCTCTAAAACATTCCAGGGACACCAAGCAATTCAAATGACAAAAGGCAAAGGGATTTTTTTGTAAACAGCTTGTCCTCAAAGTAATTTTTCTTTGTCCTTGTCTTTCTGTGAATTTCCACAGCTCATTCAGTTTTAGGTGCAAGCCAAAAATTCTTAGGTTGCAGCACTATATGTGTGCCTAAAGAATTCTCAGCTCATGATCAAGACATCGTCCCCCTGACTAAAGTGGGTACTGAGGATTTTAGGGGTGCCCAGAAAATATATTTTTGGACTGATTTTCAGAAAAAAACACCAGAATCTAGCTAAACAGGGTCCTCTTACCTAGCATCAGGTGTTTTTTTACACATACTTTTTATGTATTTTACAGCTTTAAATTAATAAATAAAAGAAGGTGGCTTTTACATCCTAAAAAAATGTTCTCAGGGCCCCAAAACACAATTAGTTGTGACCTAAAAACAGCTTGCAAAAGAAAAATTGTTGGGTCCTATCAGAGGGCAGTGCTGAAAACCTTACTGAGCGTGCTCAGAAGCCACATTTCAAAAACCTGTAACTCTATAACTGATATTTTTTTACAAAATTATTTTCATGAAACCTTTGAAAGACACACCCTTGGCATGGGCACCTTCTGCTCTGGAAGTTTTGGAACAAAATTCTGTACCGTCTTAGCTGTAGGTGAGTGCAAAAAAACAAAATGGCCCAAAACTGTGTTTTTTATGTGTTTTGATGTTTGTGGATCTTGGAATCTGAAAAATGTCCATCACGAAACTTTCATGCAGTTTTTTCAAGCACACCAAAGTTATTAAGATGTAAAGATTTGGGTTTAACATTGAACCCTCCACTCAACCCTATCAACTGTATACATGCGCTACGGTGCAAGTGTAATGTGTTTTCAGATAACTGACCAGATGAAATGTGATATATTTCTGAACGTGAAAAGATAATATTTTCATGATGCACTGTTATCTTTCATTGTTCAGGTTTAGAATGTTTGGTCTTAGTTGCAGTTATAACCATAATCAAATACAAATAACTTTAAAATGAAAAATGATAGCATGGTACTGTGAGGATTAATGTTCAGCACAAAAATATCTAGAAATTGAGTGGTGTTTCATTTATAGATGCTGTTGACATTTTTTTAATTATCAGCAAAAAAACTAGAAAAATCACTTTTTTTTTTTCAGTTTTTTCTTTTATTTTTTCTTTCATTTTATCAGTCTGTTTTTCCCTCCAGGCGCATCGCAGATGGCTTCTCAGCCCTGTCCCTGTCTCCCCTCCCCAGTGACTGCCTCCCCGGTCCACCAAGCTCCATATTGCCCACAGATTGCCCTGTGGTAGGGCTGGGAAGGGGAGAGCCATCCTTCCCCCACCCGGAGAACCAGCATCCAGATTTGTGGGTTGGTGAACTGGTGGCGAGAGCAGACAGGCAGAACTTCATGTTGCTTGTGACCGCCATTATCCTCGTTTTCTCCCATCTGTCCCTGCCACAGCATAAGCACGTGTACAAGGAAGGCGTACACACGCTATGACTGCAGCCCCTTCCTTCATGTCACCTGAGCCACTGACACTACCTCCAGGCCTCTACTCGGGGGCAGCCAAGGGCCAAGTTGGCAAGGGTGGCTCCCCCTTTCCCATCTCTGCAGCTAACCCCAAGTGACCCAAGCTCATTCCCGAACCTGGGTCACCAGCGTGACGAGAGGTAAGCTGCATAGCGCTTCAGCCCTCTGCATCACTGGGCTGGCTTTTTTTCAGTTTCTCAATGAACAAATGCAGTTAACATTAAAACAAAAAATGATAGCATGATACTGTGAGCACAAAAGTTGTTCAGAACAGAAATAGCTACACAATGAGTGGTGTTTAATTTATAGACACCTTTTTAGATTTTTTATAATCAGCAAAAAATGGCAGAAAATTCTTTTTTTTTTTTTTCATTTTTTTGACGAACAAATGCCCCCCAAAAAGCAAAAACAAAATACAATACTTGTACGTCAGACTTGTTCATTATGTACTGGCTATAATGTAAAGCAATGGACTCAGTAAGTTAAATAGAAGTAGTAGTAAATCTTGGAAACCACTCTCAAACAAGTACAGTAACTGTAAATGTAAAAGAAGATGAAAGTCACAAGCACTTTTTTACACATATATGTGTATCCCTGCTTGTCCCCATATTTCTATTTGTATTACTTGTGTTACTTATTTTATATTTACGTTGTTGTTGTTGTTGTTGTTGTTGTTGTTAGATATCTCTCCTTCCCCTCTTCCCCAGGCTCATCTGAAAATGAGCTTTCTGCTCTGTATGTACTTCCTAGTAAAACTTTTTAAATAAATAAATCTTAAAACATATGCTTGCATAAACAGAACATGATATGGCATGACTGAAGATAACATATTTATCTTCTTTCAAGACAAATGATGGCTTTGCACCCCCACCCTCTGATCCCCATCTTCAGTAAAAAGCATGAGTTTCCTAGTGCCCAGTGGTCCCCCCTGCCACCGTCTCATATAACTTTAAAACATTCCCTGGAGTCCAGTGCCCCCGATCACTGTCCTGTAGACTGGTAACACTGTTCCTGGTGTCTAGTGAAAACAGTAATGCCCTAGTGTCCAGTGGTCCCCCTTGGCCACTGTCACCAGCCTCAGTGTACTGATAGATATCCCTGGTGCGCAGTGGTCCCCCCTCCCTCTGATCACTGACCCTGGTATACTAATAGATATTCCTGGTGTCCAGTGTTCCCCTCTACCCTCTGTTTGCCAAGCCCTGGTATACTAATAGACATGCCTGGTGTCCAGTGGTTTCCCCCTCTGATTGCTAGTCCTAGTATACTGATAGATATCCCTTATGTTCAGTGGTCCCCCCCCCGATTACCAGTCCTAGTATACTGATAGATATCCCTGGTGTCCAGTGGTCTCCCCTCTGATTGCCAGTCCTAGTATACTGATAGATATCCCTGGTGTTCAGTGGTCCCCCTCCTCTGATTGCCAGTCCTAGTATACTGATAGATATCCCTGGTGTCCAGTGGTCCCCCCTCTGATTGCCAGTCCTAGTATACTGATAGATATCCCTGGTGTTCAGTGGTCCCCCCACCCTCCAATTACTGGTCTCTGTATACTAATAGATAACCCTGGTGTCCAGTGGCACCCCCCACCCCCTGATTCCCATCTCCATAGAAACGTAATCTTTCCCTGGTCTGTGGTGGTGCCCTTGCACTGCGAGGGGGCACCGACCAACCCACCTTGCCGACCACCTCTTACCTGAAGCGCTGGCGCCATGTGAGTACATACGGTGACCAGCACAGCCCTCCTCTCACTAGCTTGGCCACCCGCCATGCGGATGACTGAGCGCAGAAATCCTGTACTGTAAAGGGAGCACATGTACTGTCTACAGTGGCAGTACATGCACTTCTTTCACAGTGCAGGGATTTTACTTCTGTCATCTCATATAACAACTGTCTGAAATTGGTGAAAGGAATGCTGTGTGTGAGTGAGCATATGGGCTTCACATGATACCAGCGATTCAGATAAGGGGTTGGCAGGGTGTGTGGTGCCTGCATTGTGGGGGGGGCTGCTAGACACCAGGGAAAGATTATGATGGGATGGGGACGGGATCAGTGGGTGAGGATTCTCACTAGACACCAGGTAATATGAGATATCATACAGGGCCAGTGATTTGAGGGCGGGGGGTGGACAACTGGACACCAGAGATAGATAAACTATATTGGGGCCAGCGATCGGAGGGTGGGGGCCCCACTGGACACCAGGGATATCTATTAGTATACCAAGGCCAGTGATCAGAGGGCGGGGGGGGAACCACTGAACACCACAGAAATTTTTTTTAAATTATACGGGATGGTGATCGGAGGGTGGGGACCACTCAACACCATGGAAAGTTGTACCAGTCTATAGGATGGTGACTGGAGAGTGAGGGGGACCACTAGGCATCAGGTCATTATGTTTTTCATATGTGGATGGCGATTCGAGGACAGGGAGACCACTGGTCACCAGGGAGCAGGTGTGCTCCCCCAATGGCCAATGTGGTTGTTGGCTGTAGTGCCTCCGCCAGCTGCTAGGGTTGCCTGGAGTAAGTTGGGCTTCTTCACGGTGGTAATTGCACAGTGCATAGTGGCCTGCACTATTCCCCTTATGCATTGCTAACATGCTGAACATTGCAGTGCACCAGGATTCATGTCCCCGCTCCTCCCTTTGCCTGCCGCATACATTATTTTTTTGAGTGCACGCTAACCTTTTTTAGCACGTGCTCCAGCCCCTTTGAATGTTCCACTCGGTCATAAATCCTGGGCAAACATGGTGCAATCACCTTGCCCACCAGGCAAAGTTTTGAATATCTGGCCCCTGATGTTTTTTCCTGTGTAATACATATATCTGTATTTGATATGCAGTAGGCTGAATCAGAATATGCACTTTATCTTCACATGTGAGGAAACAGGAACACAGCTCACGAGTGGTAGAGCCTGCACATTCACAGGTGATGAGAAACTGAATATTTTGAGTCAAACCATTGCATATTGGGGCTGTCAGTATAGCCTAGAGGTTAGTGTAATGAGTTGGGAATGGGCTTGGTGCATACAGAAGACTAGGGTTTGATTCCCACTATGTTCACTTGCATACTTTGTGACCCTGAGCAAGTCAGTTAATCTCCCCAGTATTCCCGGGTTGCACCTGAAAACAGGCCTTATGCCTGGTGGGCCTTAACCAGTTACCAAATAATAATAATAAAAAAAATTGGATTTAATTTATTTTATATAATACAGTCAGATGGTTACTATTAGTTTTGATCACAGTTGCATATACGGGGAGATATAACCACTTCCATTGGGGAAAAATCTCATCCATGTAAAATAATTAAAAAAAAAGACTTTAAATGCAGACATTAGGGATGAAGAGTGCTAAGGACGCAAATTAAGTAAATGAAAACAGAATTTGGAGTTGCAGGAGTACTGGCAAACTGGGGGTGTGGTGTTCCTTGGGATTCTCAACCCTAATGTCCATACGCTTCCCCCAGCCTCCTGCTGAAGCACAAGGTGCAGCTCCAAGCATGTGCCTCATGGAAATATAGTGTTTGAAGGTAGAGAAATATGTCTCACCAGAGGTGGCCAATAGAGTCAGTCACAACTTTCTTCATGCAGGGCTCATTCTGTTCCTGCATCTGCTTTGTGTGTGTGTGTTTTTTTAATTAAACAGCGCAGTGCATTTACAATAATCTTGATCCCATACCTATACCGGGCTTGTCAGATAGTTGCTGCCACATCCTTGGGTGCAGGAACTGGAAACTGAAGCAGATGCAGGGAAGGAATGAGGTCTGTAGCTACTGTTGTGTACAATTTTAACATTTATGCAGTTTTCACAGCTACTTGAGAGAGAGAGGTTTGCTTAATCCACAAGTGAGTGATTTGTATTTCTGAAGAACTGAACCCAAACCAGTGTGGATATGATGATACTCCTGAGTAATATACCACAACTTAGATGGTTCACAATTACAGATTGATGTAAATTATTTAATTTCTTCGACATGTGAATACATGAGGTTTAAGAAATAAGATCTGCGTTGGTTAAAGGATGTAAGTGCACCAGATACTGTATGCATGCATTTACAAGAGTAGTTAGGCACAGATGTAACTGTGTAAGGGAGTGAAGTTGTACATGATACTGGATCTATAAAGGAACTAAAAATAGCTGTTTATTGACATGGCATAATGAATATAACAATACCTACTAAGAAATGCATCATTATGATGATGATGCTCCACCCAGCCTGAGTCGTACCTTAGTACTCAAGCAGCCTAAAATACATACCTTCTAGAGCTAAGCCTCTGTGCATGCCACTGCTGAGGATAGAAAACAGCACTGAACCTTTGATACTAAAAACCTGCCGCCTAACAGGTTGGTATCCTATTTCAGTTGAATCTTATCACTTCAGAAACACTTGAAATTGTAACCTGTAAAACTGACCTGATAAAAGAACCTTATATAACTGCCATTCGTGTGAAGCTAGTGTTTACCCCATGTTATTCTAAACGTTACGTAACCTGCCTGTGATTGTACTATATGTTCTGATTTTAATGTCTGTATATGCGCACTTTCCCTTGAATTGTTCCTACTTCTTCTTGTACTGTTGACTTTAATTAACCCCGGGTCGCCCCTGAAAAAGGGACCATTACGGTCTCAGTGGGCCTAGCCGGTCACCAAAATTTAAATAAATAAAATAAATAAAAAATTTAAAATCATGTTGGCATAGTTACCACACCAACAATAATGTGATTGCAGTCATGAGTTCGGTGGAGGGTATTTGTACTGGTAAACAGCAAAGAGTATGGTTACAGTTGATGACTATCAACATATGTTTCTTTATTTTTTTGTTAAAAAAATTTGTGACCGTTCTGTGATAAAGTAGAATGTTTTCATTAGCTGACTCCAACCTAATTCAACTCATCCTTGAGTCTACGCAGATTACTATCAAGTCTGGAAATCATACTCTGCTGGGTTGGATGGTTACCAACTGCCTGCTTAAGATCAAAGTGGTGGGTGTGTTATCTGATTGTATAAGTGACCATTCTCCCACATACTGTGTTTGGAGGAATAACTACCCCAACCCCCCTCCTAAGATCTCCCTTGTCCAGGATATGTCCAGGTTTGACCATAATGGCTTTATTTCTTCTATTCACAACAAGGACTGGAGCCCCATCAGTACTCTTCCTGATATAAATCAAGCCCTGGATTTCTTTATCTCCACTTTCTCCAAAATTGTTGACAGCCACGCTCCCCTGAAAAAATGTAGATCCAAGGGTGTAGAGGTTCCTTGGATCAATAAAGACCACGCCTGCTTATGTCCTCCCAAGCAAGGCCCATGACTTACAAAAATGGGCTCCCTCAGATTGGCAGTACTGTAGACAACTTAGGAATAAATGCAAAAACTTCCTCCTTAAAGCTAAACATTGTCACTTCAAAGCTCTACAAACTGAACACCTCTGCAATCCCAAAGAGTTTTGAAGGCAGGTGAACTTGCTACTCAAAGGGAGGGCTGCTGAACTACCCAATTCCATCACGGCCCAAGGCAACTCCCTTGCTGAACCCTCATCAATTGCTGCTGGATTTAATGCCTTTTTCACTGACCTTGACAAATACACATTGCTTTTCCACAATAATCCCACTCCCCCTCCTGCCACTTGTGACTCTGGGGCTCGGCCATCATTCCATTTGAAGTTGGCCACCCTTAAAGAGGTCCAGAGACTCCTTGCTGCCTTGAAAGTGGAGAGTTCCACAGAACAAGACACCATTGAGCCTAAATTTCTTAAACTGGGTGCATCAGCCCTTGCATGTCCAGTTCATGATTTATTTAATCGGTCTTTTCTGTCCTGCACTGTGCCTGACTTATGGAAGGTTGCCATAGTTGTACCAGTGCATGGGGCAACACTGTTGCTGAAAATTTTAGGCCTATCTCTATTCTATGCCATTTGACTAAGATTCAGGAGCATATAGTGTACAACCACCTCCAAGACTATCTTGAACTCCATAAAACTTGACCTGCCTTCACTTCACGACTGCAGGTAGATTCACTGCGCCAGGACCACAGCGAAATACTGGACAAAGTCCCTCCCTCCCTATCTTGAATCTACCCTCGCAACCCCACCTCTGCCCACATACTCCCTCAGGAGCACTGACTCCAGGCTCTTTCAAGTCCCATTCATGGGTTCAGCCAGGGGCCAAGCTGCCTTCAGTTACCGCATGCCCAAGCTTTGGAATACGCTGCCAGCTGCCATCAGACTCATCACAAACTCTCAGCAGCTCAATCATGTCCTAAAGACCCACCTCTCCTCTACTTGTGCTTGTGTCTGGGGACAAGGGCTATGTTGTCAACCACTCTTGCTGGCGCCGCTGCTACCACCTCCCTAGTTACAACTTCCTGAGTAGTGGTAGGGATATCTGTTATCTAAATTGCAATCCTGTACTACTACATTGTGCAACCTTGCTCTGTAATGTTGTTAAGTATACTTGTTGCTCACAGTCAAGCAAGCTCTGCTATCCATTAACCTATGCATACAATGTGATATCTACATTGGACAATCTGTATACTTGAACAATTATTCATTGTTTTGTATTTACTCCTCTCCTCCTCCTTCCCCCAGGACGCATCTGGAATCGAGCAGTATCTCCGCTCAGTATGCCTTCCTGGTAAAACTCTTAAATAAATAAACCTGCTTTCTCCCTTTCAACATGGCTTGAGAAAGAACCATAGCACCCTCACTGCATTAATAAAGTTTGCATCTGACATCTATCAGGCCATGCAGGGGTTGAAAAATGTTGGGGGGATGCATAAGTCCTGGATTTATGGTACATTTTTTGGGCAAGTCCATGTCAGGATCCAGTAAGTCATGACATTTTTCAGTGATGTACAGTATTATTGCTGAAAAAAATATTTATTTTTTCCCCCTTAGGGTGCTCCAGTGACAGTTAGTCAGAGAAAGGTTACAGAGAGGCAGAGAATTAAAAGACAGCAATAGTACTGCAGCTTGCTTCTCTTCTGTTTCTTTTGATGGACATTTGTGACCAGAGGAATGGATAGTACCCAGACTACTGTCAAGCCAGTACTTAATTGATGGCAGTGGATCAAATTCAGAGACTGATGGTCCTGCAGTCATGATAAGCAGCTGATTCTCGAAAGACTTTGTGTCAGGGTTGTTCGTAATTTGTTTTTAATGAAATTAGCTTTTGAAAATCCTCTTTCACATTCACTTGTGGAAAGTGAAATTGTGAGCAGAATTTCAATAAGCTTTTGCATAGGCCCCTTCATGGAGTCTGGGCCACGTTCAGCAATTTTCATTTGTAACACCAACTGGTACATAGTTATGAAAGGTGTGGTTCTGAATCGAGAAAGGTACAACTTTAGCAGCACCCACTCATCTATAGCAGAATCTTTGTCAAGTTCTGAGAAGTAAGAAGAGAAAGGGCTGTCTGTGATGAGTTCAGTTAGTTCAGCATTGCCAAATGTTGCTAGATCTTCCTTTTCCAGTGGCCAATTATGATAATTCAAAATCTGAAGTAAAGACAAAGGTTTCTCTAAAAGAACACCAAACCTGTTCTGGATGTACGTGACCGTATCATTAACAAATGTGTGAAGGTCAGCTTCACTTCCAGGTGTCCCATGAACTTTGGTTTTGCCAAACATACATTCTTCTGCATTATACTGTTCCTGGAATTAAGATATTTTCCAGGAGTACATTTAAGGGGTTCTAGCTGCAGAATGACTTTTTCTATATGTTCTGATATCTCAACAATTAAGTAGTCTGCTAACTGGAAAGTTTTTGTTAGTCTAGCAACAATTGGCAAAAAATCTAATAAGAAATAAAGAACTTTAATGAAATGCATGGAGGTCAGTTCCTTGTGGTACCCCTTAGCTCTGTTAGCATCGTCTGCCCTGTTGCCATCCACAAATCTGTGCTCCAGATGCACTGTCACAATGTCCAGGTTTTTTTCTAATGCCACAACTGCTCTCTATTTGCTTGCTAGCCACCTGACTTGCTTTACAGCCATGAAATGTGCAAGCTGCTCATTGAGAACTTCAGCAATTTCTTTAAGTTCTCTCCCGCGCTTTAGAGACCAAAAATAAAAACTGAAAATGCCTTTTAAACAGTCTTCAAATTTGGTCATGTATTTGAAATGTTTATTTGCATCCAAAATGGCAAGCTCAAGTTTGTGGGCAACACAGTGAATGCCAATAATGTCTGGCAAAAGTGATTTGAGTCTAGTAATGACTCCTGTCCATTCACCAAAATTAACTGATGCACCATCAAAATTAGCACATACAGGTGCTGGATGTGTACTGCCTGTCAGTTCTGGTAATCGCAAATCCACTAATTATAAAGCTTTCTCAATAGCATTAAATACACCCTCAGCACTTGCAGTTTCAAGTGGTACTGTACCACAGAAATTAGGTGTGTGACTGGCAAACAGCACCTACATATCTCAGGTAGACAATTTCTTGTTCAACAATGGAGTGGTCTGTACTTCCATCTACTAGAATGCTCAAAAAGGAGGCATTTTTGACCTCATCAATTATTGCTGAACGTATTGTGTTAGCTATGTTGTCCACAAACAAATGGCAACTAGCTATATTCATATAGTTGTTGCCAACATTTAAACCATTTTTTACTCTGGATCTCACAAATGATTTCAAAATCAGAAAAAGGTTTCCCATTCTTTGCCACAGAGTATGCAGTGTTAAATAAAATGTTGGTATTTCTCAAGTTCTTTTGTTGTCATGTGTCTTTTTTGAAAGGATTGACCCAGAGTAGTTTCTGACAGACGAATGGGTGGTACTTGAGCGGTATCCTTTAAGTAATGTTTTGTGCAACTGATGTATTCCCTCATCAAATCATTGCTCTTCATGGGGTCTAACTTAAGATCTCCTGAACCTTTAACCATAGCTGAGTTAGGATCACCAATTTGGGGGTAGGCCTTACAATATATGCAGTACATAACATATTTTTCTTCATTGTAATCCAGCCATGGAAAATCTTTTTTTCCGTTCAGGATGGAAATTTTTGACCCTTTTTCCTCTGTCATATCTTTGATCCTTGGTAAGGCCATTAGCAGAACTGGATGTTGTAGTACTACTACTTGCTCCACCAGATTTTGAGAAACCAAATTCTAATAAGCTAATTTTTGCTGTGAGAAACTGCTCCGGGTAAGATTAAGGCTAGTTAGAAAATATTTTAATGAGCAAGGATGAAAATACACGTGACTGAGGTACTTATCTGGCCCAGAAATAATACTGGCTTAATAGGTTAGCAACTCAGGGCAGACGGACACAACACAGACACTGACTGAATGACTGACAATGACGTGAGATAACCAAGGGGTGACACTTGAAATAATTGTTCTATATCACACAATAGAAAAGTGGTGTGCTTCTACAAACTTCGTGATTTTAATGACACACAGACAGCTTCAGAAATGATTGTACTTTGACTGGTGGTCTGTCAAAATAGATCAGACTGTTAGAGATGAGGCTTTGCTTCAGCCCAGAAAAATACTTGGTGACTCTTCTGACTTCTCTGTCTCATAGGATGGTCAGACTCTCTGACTCAGGCTTTGCTTCAGACCAGAAAAATACTATAGTAACTGTACTGACTTGTGTCTCAACAAAAGAAGACTGTCAGACTCACTGACACAGGCTTTGCTTCAGCCCAGAAAAATACTTATGACTGTACTGACTTCTGTCTCAGCAAAATAGGAGTGTCAGACTCACTGACATAGGCTGTTCTTCAGCCCAGATTAAATTGTCACTGACTTCTGTCTCAACAAAATAGGACTGTCAGACTCACTGATGTAGGCTTTGCTTAAGCCCAGATTAAATATGTATTGTCACTGACTTTTGTCTCAACAAAATAGGATTGTCAGATACTCAGACTCACTGACGTAGGCTTTGCTTCAGCCCAGAAAAATACTATAGTAACTGTACTGACTTGTGTCTCAACGAAATAGGACTGTCAGACTCACTGACGCAGACTTTGCTTCAGCCCAGAAAAATACTTATGACTGTACTGACTTCTGTCTCAACACAATAGGAGTGTCAGACTCACTGACATAGGCTTTGCTTCCAGAATAAATTTAGTGACTGTAGATTATAATTAATGACTGTCAGAAGTCACTTTGTCTGGCACAGACACTTAATGTTGCTCACAGGGACCTATAATTAGTTAGAACATCAGGCACACTGTTTCATCAGTCCAGTATATTTTTATTTAAAATAATCTGTCTCCCACAGCACTTGCAGGCTTGTATGGAATTCACTCAAGCACTGTTTTTGCTGTGCAGTTAACTTGACTGTGAGGATAATTAGCCCACCAGCAGCACAGACAGAACATAGATTGTACAGGCTGCTGCTTGCAGAAACTACGATTGCTGCTTAACTAGTCACAAACATCAATGACTCAGTAACTTAAATTTTTTCTGCAGCCTGCCTAGTCTATAACCAGCTTAAAACTCAGCTGGAGTGTAACTAGTCCAATAATTTCCTGTTTTGGTACACTATTTCTATTTTCTGCAGCCCCTAGTGATTTATTTCAGTCAGCTGCAACGCTGGTCTTTCTCAGTAAATTCCCCGGTTTTAGCGGATGATATTTAGCCCTAGGGTCAACTCAGTCAAAAATCAATCCCCTGCTCTTTTGCATGCCTCCCTTTTCAGTCAGGCTACCCCAAAAATCCCTGCCAAAATTTTCAAAAATGCGTGGCCCCCAAGCTGTTTAGCCAGAGGGAGACAGAATACATCTCATTTCAACAGCCGCCCCAAATTTCAGAAGATGCACATGAGCAGCACAGCACGTCTGCTCTGGTGAAGAGTCAGCTCCAGAGTGATGGTGCACTAAATTCTGTCCCACACAGGTGCAGATCAGCCACAGGTCACCTGATTTACAGACTCGTCACTCATGTGACCCTCCTGTGGCTGATCTCGCTTAGGTGCCGTCACTTCGCAAGACTACTTGTGACACCCTGCATTCTGGATCTCCAGCTGGACTGAGGCACATGTTCCCTGCCCCTGGGCACGTTCCTGAGGATTTCTGTTAAGGTAAGCGTGCTCCGGGGGGGGAGGGGTGCTGAGGAACTGCGTGGAACCACGCATCACACTGTGCGCATGTGCGGCAGCAGGAAACAAGGAAAGTCCATCGGACTTCACAGCATTGTGAAGTTTAAGTCCTGCTGCTGCACAGAAACACCCTGGACATCGGACTTGGGGATTTTGTCATCCCCTGCCATGGACCGCGGCTCTGCCACTGGAGCCATTTTTGTCGACCTCACAAAAGCGTTTGAGCTGGTGAACCATGAGCTACTGCTTCAGCAGCTTAGGGTCCTTGGTCTTGAAACTAGTGCCCTACAGTGGGTCCAAAGCTATCTCTCCTGTCTTTACCAAAGAGTCAAGTGGGCTGACTTTCTTTCGGATCTTCATCCTATAACACATGGGGTACCGCAAGGCTCTATCCTGGGTCCTTTGCTGTTCTCCCAATTTATCAATGATCTACCCAAACTGTGGTGGGGCCTCTCTGCACCTGTATGCAGATGATGCAATTATCTACCATTCCTCCTCTAACTTTGATAGGATTAACAGTGACCTGGCATCTGACTTTTCTGACCTTGAAAAATGGTTTAGTCATATGCAACTAGTCCTTAACATGAAAAAAACAAAAAGTATGCTCTTCTCACACCTACAGCCCACTTCCTGCACCCTGCCCTCCCTTAGTATTATCTCCCTCAATTGGGATACCCTTGAATCTGTCAGTACCTTCAAGTATCTGGGCATTACCCTTGATAATTCTCTCTCCCTTAATGTCCATGTCTCCAGCCTAATAAAAACTCTCAACCATATGTAACCCAAGGCTGGTATGCTGTTTGTATCTGACAGCTCTACCAGGTGATCTGGGTTTGGGGAGGATTAAGCCACTCAGCACAAAGGCTAGGTTTGGCTAGTCTGCACAGGGGCACCCAAGTAACTCCGAACACAGGAAGCAATAACTGTAATGTCCAATACCAGAAGTGGGATTCTAAAGAGTGGCTTTTATGCACATCCAAACAGAATAAACAAAGCATAGATGGACCCCCACGGGGCTACACTCCTGGTAATGCAGATTAAAGGAGACCAGAACACATCCTCATCACTGTAGCCCTCAGGCTCTACAACACACTGGGCACACAGACCGGACTTGTACGCTGCTTTGGGTTACACAGCCCGAACTTGTACACTACTTTGGGTTTTCCCTGGCTCGGCTCCCTTGCCAGCCACTTGGACACCTTCAATACTTCATGGAAACATTTTCTGGTGGCTCCCTAAACCACCTAAGAGCACCTCGGCTCCATCAGGAAATCCTCCTCTTTAATCCCATGTCTGGGTACTTTCCGCAAGCACTGGCCAAGTACCTAAGGGAAAGCAAAAGGTGTCTCAGAGCAAATCCGTAGAGGTGAATTTGGTTACTACTGATGGGGCGGTCTCCCACCTCTTGCTCCCACAATTCATACCCGGCCATTTCTCTGGACTGTAAACACCTCATCCATTAGCACTTTGCTGTGTAGATTCTTGCTAAATGTATTTCACATTCAATCTACTTGTCTTGCTTCCCATTTGTGCTGGACTTGAACATACTTAAAAATAAGTGGCATTGTCCATTACTCTAGACCCCCCCACAGGTTAAGCAGTCCAATCTCCACATCTCTTTCCATTTTGTGCTGGCCTTGAACATACTTATAAGTGGCTTTGTCCATTACTCTAGACCCCACACTGAGTTAAGCAGTCCAGTCCCCACATCTTCCAGCTGTACTTGGCTGTCTTTTCCTGACCCCCACAGTAGCAGTCCCTTTAGTTTCCTTCTGTTTCAGGTGAAAACACTTGGCCCTTTTTCAGAGCGAACTCACCCTTTGGTTGCAGGTGCCCCACAGGCGTTTCCTCCTCAAGGAATCTCTTACAGAGCTTCTGGTGCCTCAGCGCAACTCAGATAGGCAGCTTCTTTCCCTTAGCTGGACCCAGGGGGGTTGCCCCTGGAAAACAGGCAGACATCTTACCCCCATCCCCTCAGGGATGGGGCTCTGAATCATTGAGAGCAGTCTCCACCACTTCAGTTATCAGTTCCTGTGTTCCTCTTCAGGTGGAAACACACACCTTGAACAAAAGTAGCTCTGAAACAGAGCTTAAAGCTCTGAGAGCCTGCACACACTCTGCTGCACTACAGTCTCTATCTGTCTGCACACAGACTGGCTTCAAAATCCCCAATGTTCTACTCTAACCTCCAACAGCAACATTCCAGTGTAGCTTATGCAGCTGTGACAGTTCTAAAATGATGTCATCCCTCAGTCTCAGCTGAGACTGAGAACAGAGTGAGACAGTGTGAAATCCATTTAACTGGAGTTTCACAAGCTGCCTTCCCTGCCTACCACTAGGTCTTACTGGGATTCTAGTAACCCCGGGTAACAGGGGGGGTTACACATAAAATGGGTCTCCTATATCAGATCTGCCCCTTCCTTACTTCTGCCTCTTGTACATAGAAACATAGAAACATAGAATTTGTCGGCAGATAAGGACCGCTTGGCCCACCCAGTCTGCCCATTTCCCTACCTACTGGATAAGCTGCAGATCCTAGTTAACCAGCAGCCTACTTCTTTCTACCCCAACCCCCCAGAATTGCCTTATGACTATCCCATGCATGCTTGAATTCACCACTGATTTTGACTCACAACCTCCTCCGGAGGCCATTCCATGCATCCACAACCCTCTCTGTGAAAAAATGCTTCCTTAAATTACCTCCTGGGCCGCCCCCCATCTTCAGGTGTGCCCTCTTGTTCTTGCACACTCTTTTTTTTGAAAGATGCTACCCTCTTGGACTTTGTTGATTCCCTTGAGGTACTTGAAAGTTTCTATCATGTCCTCCCTCTCCTCCTTTCCTCGAGGCTATACATATTAAGCTCCTTAAGTCTCTCTTCATATGTCCTCCAGTGCAGACCCTGCACCATTTTAGTTGCCCTCCTCTGGACAGCTTCCATCCTGTCTATGTCTTTGTGGAGATTGGGTCTCCAGAACTGCACACAGTACTCCAGATGGGGTCTCACCAGCTGTCTGTACAGAGGGATAATAACTTCCTGTTTTCTACTGGTGATGCCTCTCCCTATGCATCCCAGTATCCCCCCAGCCCTCCTTGCTGCCTTCTCACATTGCTTGCCCACCTTTAGGTCATCTGATATGACTACCCCAGGTCCCTTTCCATTTTTTGTTGTTAGTATCTCACCCCCATTGTGTACTCTTCCCTGGGATTTTGTTTCCCAGGTGCATTACCTTGCACTTCTTAGCATTGAATCTAAGCTGCCATACATTTGACCATTCCTCTAACCTTGCCAAGTCCCTTCTCATCCTTTCACCCCACCCTGTGCATCAACTCTGTTGCAGATCTTAGTGTCATCTGCAAAGACATACTTTTCCTTCCAGTCCTTCTGCAATGTAAGCTATAAAGACATTGAAGAGGACTGGTCTATACTGAACCCCTGCGGTGCCTTCAGTAACCCTCCTTTCTTCTGGGTGGACTCCATTTGCTATTACTCTCTGTCCTATTCTCAGCCAATTCTTTACCCAGGCTGTCATCTTGGGACCCACTCCCAGGCTGGCTAACTTATATATTAATCTTTGTGTGGGACTGTGTCAAATGCCTTGCTAAAGTCTAGGTAGGCCATGTCCACAGCCCTCCTGATCTACTACTTTTGGTCACCCAGTCAAAGAAATCTATCAGATTTGTCTGGCATGACCTTCCCGCTGTGAATCCATGCTGCCTAGGGTCCTGTGCCCCTCTGGCCTCTAGATACTCGACAATTCTTTCCTTAAGTGATTCCATCATTTTCCCTATCACTGAGGTTAAACTAACAGGTCTATAGTTTCCTGCTTCTGCCTTGCTCCCACTTTTGTGAAGGGGAATCACATCTGCCCTCCTCCAGTCCTTGGGTACCACCCCATCCTCCCATGATTTGTTAAAGAGGGTAGTCAGTGGTGTCACTAGTTCTACCCTAGTTCTTTTAGAATTCTGGATGAATCCATCAGGCCCCATTGCTTTGTCCACCTTCAGTTTTAAGAGTTCTTTCAGAACCCTTTCTTCTGTAAATGGGCTGGTATCAACTTCTGTATCCAGAGTGTTACTACTGTTTGTTTTATGTACCTCCCCTCTTCCTTTGTAAATACTGAGCAAAATATTTGTTTAGTATCTCTGCCTTTTCACATTCTCCCTCTGCCCACCCTCCCTCCCTTTATTAAGCCTCACTATCCTCCCTTGGTCTTCCTTCGCTCCCTGATGTACCTATAAAGGTTTGTTTCCCTTCTTAACTGAGTTGGCTATCTTTCCTCAGTTTGGGCCTTTGCTGTTCTGACTGCCTTCCCAGCCTCCTTTGCTTTAACTGATACAGTTCTCTGTCCTGCTCCTGCTGCGATTCCTTGTACTTCCTGAATGCTTTCTTTTCTCTTGAACCTTCCTGCCACTTCCTTTGAGAACCATATTGGTTTCTTACATCGTCTTGTTTTGTTTATTTGCTTCACACAAAGGCTCGTTACCTCTGTGATGGCAGTTTTATTATTCCCCATTGTTCTTCCACCTCCTTCCCACCCATTTGCTAGTGCATTCCTTAGGCACTCACCTATTTTGGCAAAGTCAGCCCTCCTAAAGTCCAGTACTTTGTCTTTGTATGGCTTGACTCTATTGCTGTGTTTATTGTGAACCATACTGTTCGATGGTCGCTAGTTCCCAGATGGCTACCCACTTCTACATCTGTGATCCTCTCTCATCTCCATTTGAGAGTATCAAGTCTAATATTGCTCCTCTCAGTGGGCTCCAGTACTAGTTGTTACAGGCATGCCCCTGTAGGGCATCTAGAATAACTGCACTCTTCAAGTGGCAGCTGCAATCTGCTCCAGTTAACATCTGGCATATTCAGATCACCCATCAGCAATATCTCCCTTTTTCTGCCATTCTAGTATACTTTCTATCATTTCCTTTGTCCATTTCTCCCCTGAGAAGGGGTCTGTATACAACCCTGTGCGGATTGTGGTGCCATTGCCTGTCTCCAAATTCTACTCACAGTGCTTCTTCTTCTCCTCCCTGTTTATCCTTTTGTTCTGTTGCTTTTATTCTTCCCTTATGTAAAGAACTACTCCTCCCTCTTTTACCTTCCCTGTCCCTCCTGTAGATAGTGTATCCTGGTATGTTCGTCCCAGTCATGGTTTTGTGTGTACCATGTTTCTGTGACTGCCACGATATCCAGATGTTCCTCCTCCATCAAGGCCACTAATTCAGGAAGCTTGTTACCTAGACTACGGGCATTGGTACTCATTGCTCTCCATTTTTGATGGCTTTACCTTCTGTTGCAGCATCCCCCACTGACCGTTCTACCTTGGTCTTTTTCTCATTTAGTACCCTGTTTTGTTGGGAGAGGCTGGGATTTTTCTGCTGCTTGTATTTTATTTATTTATTTATTGAAATGTTTCATCAGGAAGGCACACTGAGCGACAAGTCGCTCGTCTCCCGGTGTGACCTGGGGGAAGGATTACAATAGGAATCAGACATTAAACGTTCAAGTTACAAGATCAACATTGACTTACAGTTGTAAGGCAGGTGTTACAAACAGTGTTACAACAGTGTTGGGCATAGTAGGTAGAAAGAGTGGACAATAATAAGTGCCAGATTAATAAGTAAATGTGCTTACGTGAAAGAAAAGGGGGAAAGGATAGGGAGGGGAAGGGGGAAGAGCCGTATCCCTGGAGACCCCTTCAGGATGCGAGGAACCCTGCAAGGGGACTGGGGGAACCAGAGAGAATGGGATAAGGCAGTGTCCCAGGAGACCCCTTCAGGATGTGGGGAACCCTGCAAGGGGGCTCTGGGGCTAGGTAGAAAGAGGGATAATGCTGTAGGGATTTAGAGAGGGAGGAGAGAGGAGGAGGTGTGACTTAATGCTAGGAGGGGGAATAGGACCTAAATCAAGAGAGGACCCTTCAGGATGTGGGGTACCCTACAAGTAGGTTGGGGAAGGTAAGTAGATAGGGTTTAAGAGAGTGATAGGAGAAGGAGGGAGAATTGAACCCTTGAGGGGAAGAGAATTCGCACATTTGGAGGGGATATGGCCTAATCAGTAGTCCATCTGGATGCATTGGACCCTGTTAGTGGTCATAGAAAGCCAAGATAGTGGCTAGATAAATAGGAGAGATATGCTTATGCTCAGTTGGACCCCTCAGGATGCCGAGAACTCTGCAAGGGGACTGTGATAGCCAGAGAGAAGTGTAGATGGGGAAGGGGAAGGAGAGGAGACAAAACTAGGTGCGTTAGGACCCCCTCAGGATGCTGAGAATCCTGCAAAGGGAACTGCAAAGACTAGGGAGAAAGGTAGATGAGGAGGGGAAGGAGAGGAGACAAGCCTAGGCCCAGTATGGACCCCTTCAGGATGCTGAGAACCCTTCAAGGGGACTGCGAAGGGTAGAAGAAAAAGTAGAATGGGGAAGGGGGAGGAGAGATGACATGCTTAGGTGCAGTAGGACCCCTTCGGGATGCTGAGAACCCTGCAAGGGGACTGCAGAGGCTAGGGGGACAGGTAGATGGGGAGGGGGAAAAAGAGGAGACAAGCCTAGATGTAGTAGGACCCCTTAAGGATGTTAAGAACCCTGCAAGAGGACCGCAAGTCTAGGGAGATAGGAGGGATGGTGGGGGAAGGGAGCAGATGAGAGATACAAGGCTCTGGGGGGAGTAGGAGAGGGACCCATGGAGAGCATTCGGGGTCCCTTACATTCTGTGAGAGATCAAGGGAGGTCAGTAATGGGGAGCGATTTGGGGGAAGAGGAGGAGAGCTAGAAATTTGGGGGGTGGGGGTGCACAGGGTAAAATGAAGGTGACTGTAGAGAGGTAGGGTTGCATGAAGATCGCCATGGCGCAGCACTGTTGAATATGGCATGATTGGTGCACATACTGCGCATGGCGCAGCGGCACCACACCAGTGCAAGCCACAGATAGGGAGCACGGGGATGCACCAGCACAAGTGCAGTTTCGCTAGGTGCATCACCTTCGATATTCAGCCAGGGGCATGCAAATGAGGCTATAATATATGTAAGGTGCAAGTGGGCCATTTGCATGTCATTATGGCCTCATTTGCATGCCTTGCACAGGGCAGCCCGGCGACTTGCACCTGGCACCCTGCACAGCATGATGTGTGCAGTGGGGATTCCGGGGCATCCTCCACCCGTAATCACGATCTGGTAAATGTAGGATCAGCAATCCCTGGCAGTCTAGTGGCCCCCCCAGTCCCCAAGGAATAATGTTATGTGATAACAGACCATCGCTGGTGGTCTAGTGGTTCCCCCTCCCACCCGATGCCCTGAGACTTGTAATACCGACCGGCCTTGGTGGTCTAGTGGGGCCCCCCCCCCACCCGTTACGTGATCACGGTATATGTAGTACTGAATATCCCTGGTAGTCCAGTGGCTCCCCTCCGATTCCCCGATACTCTGACTAAATGTAACGACGCCCGTAGCCTGGTGGTCAAGTGGTCCCTCTTCCGACTCCCGATTCCCTGAAATATGTATAAGAAGACCATCCCCGTGGTCTCTTGTTCTCCCCCCACTGTTGCTGTGATCACAGTCTCATCACTGTATGGCTGGCTTGGTGATTCAGTAGCAGCCTCTCCTTACCTTTCCAATTCCACAGAATTTCCTTGCCCACTCACTTCTCACTATCAGTGGCAGGTAGCAGCAGCCCACCTGTATAGCTATTTTTGGCCACTCATCAACTGACAGGTAATATATTGTAAGCCCATTGGTAGCCTAGTGATTCAATGGGCTTGCAGCCTACATTATTAGATAGTCCCAAATATGTGAAACATCTGCATATTTGGGATCAGTCCAGTACAGTATGGGCTGCAAGCCCATTGGTCCACACTGGGGACCAGTGGGCTTACAGCCCATACTGTACCTGTCCGCCGGTGGGTGGCCAGGCAGTATACAGGGCGGTTGCTGCCGCGCCACTGACGGGGAGCCGGGTGGGCAAGGGTCTGTGTGGGTGGAGGGTGGGGGTGCCACGGATCACTCAGGGATATTTTATACATGTATGTACTGCGCATTGCAGTTGCAGGCGGGGGGTGAGACCACTAGGCCACCAGGGACGGTCTTCTGATACATATATCGGGAATCGGAGAGTCGGGTGGGAGGGGAGACCACTTGACCACCAGGGACAGATGTCTGTTACATTACAAAGGGTATCAGGGATTCGGGAGGGTGGGGGCTACCACTAGACTACCAGGGTGATGTGTGTGCTTCAGGATGATGTTCTGGGTGGCGGGTGGCCACCCACGGCTGGCGGCTGCTGTGTTGTGCCCTGCAATACAGCGGCCCACCTGTTGGTGGCCGGGATTTGTTCCCACTCCTCACAGGCTCAACTTTGAGCCCTCCTATGCGGTGCACTACAGGGTTGTGCCGGCATATGCGCCCCGGCATAGGCATGGGCATGCCCCCTGCTTCTGCGCCCCATGCTATTACATTGTGCCCCTGTGCATCGGGATTTGCGCTGCGCCAGGCAGCCTTCTTAATATCCCGCCGGTGTGCAATGCAGGGTTGCGCCAAGTGCAACCCCTTTGAATATCCCGGCCATTGTATCTTATCTGTATTTTACTGCATGTCAAGATTGTGATGAATATGCTCCTACTGTTGCTATCTTGTTACCTCAGGTGTATATACATTAAGTACCTAGCTGGTATTGTAATCCTATGGCTGAATACTGTGGGTCAACCCTGAAAAAGGGACTGCAGTTGTCTCAGTGGACTTACCTGGTTACCAGAACTCAGTAAATTAATTAATGAGTAAATAAATAAATAGCATGTTCATGAAATGCTGGCAGTTTTAAATATGAGTGGCACTTATGAATAAATGTTTATCTTTGTAGGAATTAAACCTAGGAGTTGAGTTCTCTGCTTTGTTTGTTGAAAGAGGAATCATCACGCAAACAGCCTAGGCATAGATAGATGACAAATGTAAAACAAAACATCTACCGTCTCTAAGCACTTTTTTCTTCTATAGTATGCTTTAGGGCCCCAGATGGCTCCCCATCAGCCCACGCTCCTGCCGCCTCCCCACCACCAACTCTGGACCACGCTCAGTCCTGCTGTTCGTCACTGGCTTACCTCACTCAGGATGGGGTCTCCAGGGACCCCTCTCGCTCCCCCCCCCCCGCCAGATGACATGCTCGGTGTCCAGGAGTGCATGGCCACAGGCCAGCTACTGGGGGACTATGGCAGAGTGGGTAGCATGCATTTCATCTGAGGGGAATTTTAGGGATGTGTGTTCTGAGAGGCACAGCGTGCATTGATGCCATGGCATAGATGGCAAGTGTCCTGCATGCCTCCCACCCTCAACCACTGGTCCCCCGGTAAGCCACCCCTGTGGTCACCTAGGAGTGCTGTACCGGGAGGCACAATCCCCCTCCCCTTGCCCCAGAGATGGAGAGCGAGCAAATTGTTGCTTCATCCATCTCCCCCAGCCGACCCTCCAACCACCCGAGTCCACTCCCAAACCCAGGTCACTGGCGCCGCAAGCAATAGCTCTACCACTGCACTTAAAGGAATTTTCCAGCATTGTGACACTGCTTACAATACGTATCATGATAGTGTATGTCAGTGATTGTCTCATTGTAGAAGTTTCACAATTTTCTGTAAAGGGTAGGGTGGGAAGGAATCATGTTTTTGCTCCAATGAAGTGGGTAGCTGATCCCTTCCACTTCCCTGTTGTAGCCATCCACTCCTGTGCTGTGACACGTAATGATGTGTGCCCAGGAACTGCACAGAGTCATGTCCCATTGAAGGCAATGGGGTAATGTTCAATTACTTTTTTATGCCTGTTAATGGTTACAGTAAGTTTAATGAAGGCCATGGCTCAATTAAGAAATCCCTTAACCAAAACCTGACCATGCTTTCACTTTGCACAAGTACCTTACTGACATTTTCTATGTCCTTCCCCAGTGCACTCCAGTAGGAGTTTCTGATATCATACAGTAGCTTACAGCTTTACTGAAAGAGGTGCTTTGTGAAAATCAGGGGAATCAAGTGCCACTGTTGTAAACATATACAAAAGCATGCCTGCTGACTGGCTCAGTAGCACAACAGAAGAACAACTGTGCTGTGACCAGGGAGTCTGGGTCCACATGGGAACTCAAGTGTCCCAGCTTGGGACTGGATAAGTATAGGGAGACATCTGTCATTGTATAGTGTACTAAATTTCTATATCTACATGTATACAGGAGAAACCTCTTCATGGGGACAGCTGCTACGTGGACATATTTTTGTCTGCATTAAGGGGCGTCCTGATTATCTAAAGATGCACTTCCAATGTGCCTGTGACTGAGCATCCACTGACACTTGTACACCCTGTACTCCCTTTGGCATATGCGGTACTCATCTGTGCCTCCCCACAGCAGCAGACCACCTGGTCACTACAGTGCTGCATGGTGTCTTAACTGAGCACTGGCACAGACTGGACAATGTACAGGCAGGCAGCTGTACCACGGAAAACTGCACGTTAGGGACCTGAATATATATTGGGTGCCCAGTGTCCAGCGGCAGATGGCATATAGAAAGGCTGATGAATAAAGAATGTGATTTGATACCTGTTATTGGACTAAAAGGAAATTATCAGTACACAAGCTTTCAGGCCACACAGTGCTTCTGGTGAGTGAAAGACAGCAAGAACATTGGTGGTGGGGGGGGGGGGTTGTAAGAATGGGGCAGGGTGTCCCTGTAAGCCACTTAATCAGTTCCCAGTCAGATGTCACAATAAAGAGAACTTCTCAGCCACAACGGGGTGTGCATTATAGGATTTTGATGCATGCTTCAGGGGTGTAGTAAGGCATGAAGCCGAAGGATGAGTGTCCATAAGCCCCCAGGAAGTACATTAAAATTCTATGATGAACACCATGGAGGGGCTTACTACACTTATGAAATGGCTCCAAGTAGTTTTTTGGGGGGAGGAAAATGAGATTCGACACCTGGCCGTGCTTTTATAGAGATTTCTTACAGGGTCAGGTGATGTCTCTCAGCCAATGAAATTTCTGGATTTTTTTCTTGCCATTAAATATATACTTAATGTCAGTGCTGTGTTGCATGATCCTTCCAACCCTGAGGAACAACACATCACAGGTTCACCAAGGCTCTTTCTCCCAGCTTGGTTAGTTTTATGCTTTTTATGCTATGTGCATAATCCCTAACTGATGCTTTAACATCATTTTCTTCGAATGAATTACCTTACCTTTTCAAAAAATGTTTAGTTTCCATGGAACAAGAATATCTGTTTTCCTCTATAACCAATTTAAGTAAATGGCAGCAATATCACTGCGGACATGCAAAATACATTTTCTAATAAAATGTAAGATGCCCCTGTCGATCTAGGAGCCGTGTGAATGTAGCAGAAACTTTCTGCTGCAAACAGGCCACAGTTTGTTTTTTTTTGTTTTCTTTTGCCACCGTCTACCATTTTGTGCCATTTTTGGGGCCACTGAATATTTGTCCTCTGATGGTGTCCTAATTATGCTGTGGTTTAGCAGTATCATTTCTTCTATCATGCTTCACTCTTAACCGTTCCTTTTTTTATGTTGTAATGTTTTTCGTTAATGGGAGCTAAAGAACATCCAGTAGTATCACAGGATCGAGGCCCAAACCCATGTATTGCAGGGCCATTGGTGGCGGTGGGAGGTGGGTAAAGGATTGCGTCTTTAGAAGACGCTCTCATTCACCTCCAGGGAGAGAGGGTTGTTGTCTGTGCTGCGGTACTTCCACCTAGGGGGACAAGAGGGGGTTGTGTAACTGAGGTACCATGGGTGGGAGAACACCAATAAGGCTTTTCATTGGCACACGTGTCGATGGATCCCCCCTGCTGCTGCTGCATACGGAGGGCTGTGATGGAAGTGAAAAAAAAAAAAAAAAAAGGCTTGAACGGGATGATGCCCAGGTACTTCTAAGATCCTGCACTATCTTCTGAGGGGGGAGTGGGGGTGGTACGCTATGAGGAACAGGAAGGACGCTGTTGGGGATGAGAGTTGGCCATACAGCAGATTGCATGCCAGGCTGGTTTGGGAAGGTGGCATTAACAATAAATAAATATATATGGGTTACAAAATGTCAATTATCAGATGTACTATTAGAGAACAGATGTAGTCACTTTCCATTCTGTATGACGTTTCTGTTCTCTGAGTCTCAACAACGAATGCATGTAATTAATCGGTAATGTTTGACATGGAAGTTACTGTACGACAAGCAGTTAATGATTGACTGGAAGAGTTGCGGGCCAAAGACAAAGCTAAGGGCCTAAAAACATCCTTCTAAATACATACAGTGGGAAAAACAGGGAGCTTCTTTAGCAGCTGTTTCATAACAGCTGCTGGTGTGGCCAGTGAGATTGCCCCCTGTTTGATTCTGTGATCTAAAGGGCTTACATTTGTTAAAATAGTTTAATATTTTTATTCTGACAAGTTATCATGGCTTATTTTCGTAGAACATAGAAACACAGAATCTGATGACAGATAAGGACCGCTTAGCCCACCTAGTCTGCCCATTTTCCCTGCCTATTTCATATACCACAGTTCCTAAATCCGCTACTTTCCCTCAGTAGCCCCCCTTTCTCCCACCTCTTTCTGTACTCCGGCTGTACCTGGCTGTTCTTTCTGTACTTCAAGCCAACTTATCGGGATTCTCTCCCTTCTCATTTCCACAACTACATCCACATACTAGTTACTTACTAGCTACCTTCTCGCATGACAAATGCCTCTGGCTGCTTACGTACTCACACCACCCCTTCCCTCCCCACTGGTTGTTGCTATTTTTATTTGTTATTATGTTGTAACCATTTTGTGTTGATTTTCATTGCCTTTTTCATGTAACGTTCTCTCTGACGTGGAACCTTTGTAAAAGAGCCTTGGCTCAAAGGTATTGTAATCCTAGACCTCAGAAATAAATTCATAAATAAATAAATAACTGATCTGTGGCTTACCCTCTCTTTCCTGTTGTTAGGATTCCCTTATGCCTATCCCATGCATTCTTGAATTCTCCTATTGTTTTTGCCCCCACAGCCTCCGCAGGGAGGCCGTTCCAAGCATCCACCACCCTTTCCCTGAAAAAATGCTTCCTCACCTTATCCCCGAGTCTGCCCCCCCCCCATTCTCATATCATGGCCCCTTGTTCTTGAACATCTTCTTTTCTGAAAGATGCTACCTTCTTGTACCCTATTTATACCCTTGAGATATTTGAAAGTCTCTTATCATATCTCCACTCTCTGCCTCTCCTCCAGGGAATACTTATTGAGATCCTTCAGTCTGTCCTCATATGACTTCTGGTGCAGTCCTTGCACCATTTTTGTTGCCCTTCTCTGAACTGCTTCTACTCTGCCTATGTCCTTCTGGAGATGTGGTGCCCAAAACTGGACACAGTACTCAAGATGAGGTCTCACCATTGTTCTGTACAGTGGCATCACCACCTGCTTCTTTCTGCTGGTGATACATTGTGTCAATCAATCAACCGATCAAAATCTTTATTTAACCAGGCGGACATCATTGAGCAAGCTAATTTTCGAGGTGGACCTGGGGTAGACAATATAAGCGTACAGACCCAAAATCATCAAATAAAGACCAAATACAAGAAAATAAAGTAAGATACTTAATAGCAGATATGTACAAGCTAAGTAGAGATAAAAATTGTGTTTAGACAAAATGTACAGGGCATATTAATATAGTATATATACAGGTTACAAGCATGACAGATGTGAAGTGAAAGCCAAAGAATTATTTATTTATAAATATATATAATATTTTAATGGAGAGAGACTGAACGTTCAAAAGAGGGCCACGAGGGGGAGGGCCAGGGCATAGAAGGGGAGATGGGCCCTAAAGTGACGGGGGAAGAACAGTTCGCCTAAGTGATTGCAGACCTAAGGTTTACGTGAAACAGACACAGGAGTCCTTAGGATGGCGCATAATTAGGGATTTGAACGATGCTAGGCTAATAGGGAGACTTACTGTATAACACCTTTATTTCACTGTAAATTAATTTACGCTTTATTCGCGGGTCAGATACTTCCCGCGGATATAAGTTACAGCTGATTAAATGTTACAGCTAAGGAAAAAAAAAAATTTCACGTTTCATTTACAGCGACCGGACCGTGAGTACAGCTGCTAGTATATCTTTTTTACTGCTTATTTTTACGATTGTTTTTATTGGTTCATTTGTAACTTTCCACATCCCTTCTGCCCCAGGATGCATCTGGAAACACGCCATTATCAGCTCAGCATGTCTTTCCTGGTGAAACTTTTAAAATAAAATAAATAAAGCACTAACTGTTAAATCTACAGTACATATAATCCCCCTTAGATAAAAAATCCCTTGATTGAGAGTTATGCCAGCACTATTACAGCCAGAACACAGTCATTATTTGCATCAGAGTCAGATAGAATGCTTCCTAAGGAAAATCTCAATAAAAGAGAACAGCTGATTAAATGTTACAGCTAAAAAAAAAAAAAAGTTCACGTTTCATTTACAGCGACCGAACCACGAGTACAGCTGCTAGTGGGGATACAGACAGGACCATACCGCAGTATTCAGTGCTCAGTGATTTGCTTTCCCAGCACAGTGGTTAAAATTTAACAAGACGGTGTGAGTTTAACCGCATGAGGGTTGTGCTTTAGGAATTTGGAACAAGGCCCTATATGCTTCGCTGTGGTTAGTACTAGGCTGTGGGTTTGATTTCCAGTCTCCGTCTTGGGTGCTGCATTATTAAAAGAATGATACGACTTCTGCTGTTTAGCTGTGCTTGAAACACAGTAAAAGCGGGTCCAACTCCTGTCCTCACTGTACGTTTTTGCTTTGCCGAAGAAAAAGCGTTTGCATGCAGGAAATTTTTCCCATACGACTCAGATGCTGGTCACAGCGCTAATATAAGTTTACGCTGAACTGCCCATGGACCCGGACCACGCGGGATATAAGATGAGCTGAAATAAAGCGTTATACAGTATTTTCAGGGTTTTTTGCAGCTTGTTCCACAACAGTACGTCGCTCATAGAGAGTCTGCCGAAGCGGGATCTAACCTTGAGTACCATCATTGTAATGTAAGAGGCACTTCTCAGAAGATAGTTATATGGGGTGCTTAATGGCAAGCAGGCTGCAATATAATTTGGTTGTTTATTCGTAATGGCTTTGAAGGTCCGGACAGCTGCATTTCGCTGGCGTCTAAGAGTAAGGGATGTACAGCCCACAGCGGTATGCAGAAGACAGTGATGAGTGGACTTGAGGAGCTCTGTAATGAACCTAAGTGCTCTGTGATAGAGTGTATCAAGTTTGGCAATAGTGCCAACTGAGCCTTGACTATATATATAAAGTCTGCATAGTCTATCAGAGGAAGAAAGGTTGTTTGCACTAGCCGCATTTTGGCATCCATAAGAAGAACGTTTTTTATCCTATAGAAAAGTCCTAGTCTCTGGCGGAGTTTCTTTAGAAGCTCATCAATGTGCTCTTGAAATGAGAGAGAGTTATCGATCCAGACCCCCAAATATTTGAATTTAGACACAGACATAATCCAGCTGCTCTCCCGGTATTGTGGAAATGGGTGTGAGGGTTCCAGAGGAGAGCAGGTTTGTAGAGATGGACTGGGGAGAGAAGAGCATGGCCTTAGTTTTCTTAGCATTCAGGAGCAGCTTCTGGTTTAAGAGCTGGAGTTGCAGCAGATTGAACTCGTCCCGGAGAGATGATAGTACTGTATTAAGTGAAGGCCCACTGGTGTAGAGCACTGTGTCATCTGCGAAAACATGTATTTGAGCCTTGTTGATGGTGGCACTGATATTTATGTAGATTGAGAAAAGTAGAGGGCCCAAGATAGAGTCTTGAGGTACACCCCTAAGCAGTGGTTTTAGGGGTGAGACCTCCCCTTCAGCCTTGACTTGCTGATAACATCCTGACAGGTAGTTGGTGAACCATCTAAGCAAGAAAGCATCCAAGCCAGTAGTCCGAAGAGGCGAGAGAAGCAAGGAGTGATCGACAGTGTCGAAAGCCTTACTGAGGTCCAGAAAGACTGCCCCAACAAAGTTCTTATTTTCCAATTCTCTCTGCCAGTTATTGTTTAACCAGGAGTAGCACACTAAGCCGAAGCTTGTTTCCTGATGCGACCTGGGAGCACAAGGAAGTTAAGTGACTTACTCAGGATAACACAGTATGCACCTAGGCAGCTGTGGGATTCAAACCCAGGTCTCCAGATCTGCAGCTCAGAGCCTTAACCCACTGTGCTATACCTCTCCTTATGCATCCTAGCATCCCACTGGCTCTCCCCACAGCCTTCTCACTTGTTTGGTAACCTTTAGATCATCAGATATGATTACTCCCAGGTCCCTTTCCTGTTTGGTGGCCTTCAGTACCTCCCTCCCCATCATGTACATTTTAAGTATTTTTTCACAGAGAGGGTGGTGGACACATGGAACAGCCTTCCTGAGGAGGTTGTAGGGTCTAAAACTGGGAGAATTTAAGAATGCATGGGACAGACATAAGGCAATTCTTGGGGGGGGGGTAGGAAGAAATAGGCTGTTGGTTAACTATGATCTGCAGCTTATCCTGTAGGTAGGGAAATGGGCAGACTAGGTGGACCAAGCGGTCCTTATCTGTCGTTAAAGTCTATGTTTCTATGTACCTCTCCCCTGCATTTCTGTGCCCAAAGTGCATGGTCTTGCACTTCTTTGCATTGAATCTTAGCTGCCACACCATTCACCACCTCCTCAAGCTTGCTAAGGTCCCTTCTCATTTTCTCCACCACTCTTGGAGTGTCAACCCTGTTGCAGATCTTTGCAGATCTTCATGTCATCTGCAAAGAGATATACCTTCCCTTCCAACCCTTCTGCAGTGTTGCTTATTAAGCCGTTAAATATGACTGGTCCCAGCACTGATCCCTGTGGTACCTGACTGTTCACCCCCCTCTCTTCGGATTGAACTCCTTTCACCACCACCCTCTGTGTCCTATCACTCAGCCAATTTCTGACCCAATCTACCACCCTGGGACCCACTCCTAGGCTGCCCATCTTGTTTACAAGCCTTCTATGTGGGACGGTGTTGAAAGCCTTGCTTAAATCCAGGTAAGCCACATCTACTGCTCTCCCTGAGCTAGTTCCCTAGTCACCCAGTCAAAGAAATCTTATCAGATTAGTTTGACAGGACCTTACCACTGTGAACCCATGCTGCCTTGGGTCCTGTGCGCCGCTGGATTCCAGATATATCACAGTCCTTTCTTTTAGTAGTAATTCCATTGATTTCCCCACCACCGAGGTCAGGCTGACTGGCCTGTAATTTCCAGCCTCCTCCCTGTTCCCACTTTGGTGGAGAGGGACTACATTCATCTCTCTCCAGTCCTTCGGTACCACACCTTTTTCCAGTGATTTGTTGAACAAGGCTTTCGTATTGCTATATTGTTGCTTTCCTGTTTGGAAGCTGTTAACTGTCCAGTAAACTCCTAATTCTACAGTGCTTCCTAAGTAAATAGCTCTGCAGTCCTGTTCGCACTTTTAGAAATGCAAATACCCCTATTCAGACACACTTAATTAGTGTATTACTGCTCCAAAGGGATTAGAGAATAAAGCAGCAATTTCTATCTAAACATCTCAGGGAGTCCTAGAAGCTGTGACAAGTGTATGAATAATGAGGTGCCATCTAATCATCAGAATAACTTGAGCTGAAATTATCATGTTTTTAAATAATGGAGTTTCCTGGTTATCTCCCTCTCAGCTGTCATTCAAATTTTGAGCTGCTGTTGCAGCATTTGTCAAGCTCCCATTCATGTTATGCTCCTTTCACACTCATTCCCTTAAATTGCAAGCTGCTCCTTGGGCTCTCATAGTTACTGTTCATGAATTAAAGAAAAGTTATTTAATTAGTAGCCCTGAAACTAAAAAAGGACTTAACAGCATTTTTGTTTGTTATGTTTCACTCAGTAACTTCTCAGTGTAGTCATCTAGTAGCACTGTGATGTGGATAGTTGTGATTGACAGACAGATGAAATTTGTAGGTCACCACCTTTTAGCGGTAGTCCTCAGACTGATGCTTTCAAACAGCCAGCATTACTGGAGTTCAGTGACACTTGTAGCAATAGAACATTTGATAAAATATAGGATGACACTGGTGATCTCACCAAACAGAGGATATCGTAAAACTGGGAATTGATTCCCCATCATAGAGTTTGTACCAAAGACAAGTTTTGCTGTTTACTTTTTTTTTTCTGCTGATAAATATCAAATACCCATTTTTTGTGGGCTTGTGGTTTTGCTACGGTAGCTTGTAAATGGTCAGTTCTGTTTTTTCCCCCCAGAGTAGTTAACATAAATAAAACAGATCTTAGAAATCATAATCTTGGAAATTGTACATTGGGCTTTGTCCCCCTGGGGTATTCCCAGCAACTGAAATTTAAAGAAATATTCTGTTCATTTCACTACAGCAGGCTTTGTAACATTTGTTCCTTTTCTGTCAGAAAAGTGAAGGCTACCTACTTTGCAGATAGAGTCGGCATGGCCACTAATAATCCTAGGAATTTCTGGAAGATTATTAAAAAAACTCCTCATTCCAGTGACCTCCTCCCCTACTGCTAGTCGAAGGGTTGACATTACAGTATGTTCTGATGGCTCTGAGTTTTCTGATGCCCTGAACTGTTTAAAAAGCCTGCTAGCTCTTGTTGCTTCTAGCCCCTCTTGCCCCATCTCTGCTAGAGCCCCCTCCCCTACACTCTTCTGCCCCCCCTCTTTTCAACCTGTTATCGACTCCAAGGTTTTAAGGGAGCTCATTACTCTTAATTCTTACAAAAGGAGGTGGCATATAGGGTCCTTCCCTTAAATTCCTGAGTCTTGGCCAACTCCATGTAGAAGGCCTATCCCTCCCCTCTCTGCTCCTACCTAAGATGATTAATGCTTGTCCTTGTCCACTGGTGACTTATATTTTACTGCTCAGATTTTCTGTATGTAACCCCCTTGCAAATGGAGGTTCCTAAAAGCTTCCCCAGAGCTTGTTTGAATGCTCCCTGCCTGGTTGGTGTTCGGCGTTTAAGCCGTCTTAAATGGGTAGCCTGTGAGTGCCTTTGTGGCCTTCGTATGCTGTCTCTTTAAGGACTGCCTGTTGCGGTCATAATTAATTGAACTAGGAGGGGGGCTATGTGGTTGTATGCCCGAGTCCCGCCAGGGCCACTGGAGAATAGCTCCCTTTCTGCCACCGCTAGTGGTGCAGAGGGAGCTTGGCTGGAAGTTGTAATTGTTTGCTGAACATAATGTAAAATAATAATGATAATGCAGCTGTTCTAACCTGCCTTCTTTTGCAGCAAAGACTGTTTCGATTGTCTCCCCCCATTTTGGTCCAGAACTGCTGAATTGGACCAATCAGTACCTCGGGACCCTACAGAGTCAGCTGACCAATAGAGGAACTGTTTGTAATTGGGAGAGGCATTATGGGCTATGGCGCTTTTTCGCACCACTGAGAGCAGGAGGAAATGACTGGCATGTGCAGCCAGCCAATGAGAGCGGGTCACTCCCGAACTGAAAGAAGAGCCCCTTGCTGTTGGGGGATATATGCGTTGTGGCTGGTGAGGATGAGGACTTCTGTGCTTCTGCTAGGCTGGTGAGTGTTCAGCCTTGAAGCCTAGCCAAGGTCTAAGGCGGCGTTTTCTCGGCGAGCGAGTTTGCTCTAAAACCCGCCGTCGGGCGGTCAGAGGAGGCTGTGCCCTGTACAGCTACCCACCAGGCTCGACCTGTATGAGGACTGGAGAGAATTGCTGAATCGCACTCGGTCCGAAGGAAAAGTGGAAGCTGCTGTTGCAGTATCTCAGTGGCTGAGAGTTTGTGGGAGCCTTGGAAGCAGCTGCCTGGTGTGGTACCCCTCTGTTGCTGTTTGCCATATAAAGGTGTGAGAAGGCTGGTGAAGTCAGGCTCCATCCTGGTAGCGTTGAAGGAATCGTTATTTGCTGGGGTTGTGAGTACTGATTCAGGGTAGCTCCCTGCAGAGTGTTTACACAGTGGTTTCAGTGCATTGTTATATTGTTGACTGCCTAATTGAACTTTCCTCCTATTCTGACCAGCTTAAGACTGTAATGTTTATCTGTGTTAAGGGCCCCAACCAGCTGCCACGTTTGGACTAGCCGTTAGGGCTTGGGTACCCAGGGACAGTAAATCGTAGGGTTAGGCCTATGCACAGAGCCCTAGGTCGTAGAAATAGTGTAAGCCAATCAACCTGATTTTCCCCCTTTCCCTTGTTATCTGCCCTTTTTAATAAATCAGATTGCTGTGTTATAATTATACCCTGGCTGGTTTGTACTCTTCTGATGAGTTGCTGTATGGTGACTGTAATATAACTGTACCTTACTTTACAGGGGGTCCCCGGAGTGAGTTGGAATATATTATCCATGGGGTAAGTGTACTGGTGGAAAGAATTGTTGGCACCAGTGTGAGTCACTAGTGGGATGAAGGAGGTTACAGTAGCCCAGAGGGCTGTAACCAAGGTAGTCTTAATTGCACTAACCCCGACCTCTGGGTGGAGGCACCCGACAAGGATCTGGGCCCCTCACCCTGCCTCCGTGGGGGGCAGACAGGGGTAGTAGCCCTAAGGGTAGCACCCCTTGGGGGTTACATGTACTTGTATTTACGTTCATTTGTTTGGTTATAATCCCTGTGTACTTGCCTGTCAGTGTATGTTGCTGCACATTAAGTAACCACCTAATAATAATAATCAACAGGTAAAAACTGTAACATCCGAAAAACACCTGTAGGCATATTTGTCAATAGTTTACTTGTACCAGGAGAACAATGTAGGCAGGTGGCTAAAGCGGCCAATGGTATCTTGGCAGCTATAAAGAGGTCAGTTATCTGTAGAAATGAAACATGTATTGTACCGTTGTACAAATCCTTTGTCAGGCCTCATATTGATTATGCTGCCTCCTTTGGGCCTCTTACTTGACTAAAGATATAAAAATAGACAGTGTCCAGAGGAGGGCTACAAGAATTATACCAAGAGTTTGTCAATTACCCTATCAGGAAATGCTAAAGGAGTTACATCTGTATTATCTTAAACTGAGAAGGGACATGGGAGACCTGCTATTACTTTATAACATAATGAATGACAAACAGATAAGGTCAGTTTTGCACAGAAACTCAAGTAGTCTTAGATGTCACAACAGACAATGGTGTATCCCAAGAGCAGTAACTAATAAAAGAAAATATTTCTTTACAGTACGAGTATGTACTCTGTGGAATTCTCTTTCACAATTTATAGTGGACTCTAAAAAATTTTAACATGTTTAAACATAACCTCGATAAGTACCTATTGAGGGATGACAACTAAAAAATTCCTCCCACAAGGAGTGGGGAGCGCAGCCAAGTGTCGTCTTCTGTCCTTTAAGAACCGAGTAATACTGAGAGTAATTGGGCTTGTTAGTATCCTTTATGTACAGTATCATCACTCGCTGAATGTGCTTGTTTCCAACCCCCCTCCCTTTCTGCTACCTATACCCAAGCCCCCAGGTCCCAACTAGAAACATGATACTAGTTTTATCTCTGCTTGCCTGCCTATATTAAATACATTTCTGAGTAGGTGAAAACATTTTTCTGCTCTTTTATGTTAGATGGGGAGTCTAACCAAGTATGTATTTATTTATTTATTTATATTTTGGAGCTGCACTTTTGAGCCGGGGCTCATTTACAAAGGTTCCACATCATAGGTTACAGATCAGTATTTGGATAAGACACAAGCAATATAATGATTTGGACATGCAGTATTTGGATGAGAACAAGCAATACAATGATTAGGATAAGCATTTCAACAATATGACCTTCATTTGATCTAGAAAAAATAGACAGCCACTACAAGGTAGTATTGTCAGGGTAGGCAGGAACACAGGAGAGAATGGGAGGGGGGTGGAGAAAGGGGCAGGTGTTGGGATGATAGAGGGAGGGTGAGTAGGATGATGTAGTCCTATAAGGGGGTTAAGTTTGGTAATTAAGTACATTTGCAGGTTATGTTCGACGCAAAGTATTTTCTCAAAGCAGATTTAAAATGAACAGGGGTGGACAAGTCCAGTATAGCAGTTGGGAGCTCATTGAGCCTAGTTGGCAATCTCACAGGAAAGGTGTGCTTGGCCAGGTTGGTCCTGCAAAAAGGTACCTGTAGGGATTTCCTGAGGGCACTCCGGGTGGTGTGGTTGTGATGAGCTGGGCAGATAAGTGAGTTGAGAGGGGTTGGAGAGATCAAGCAGGGTCTGTTTTGCAAGTAGGCTAGTTTGGTACCTGATACATAGGTCAAGACATAGCCATGATGTCACAGGTGTGTGTCAGTCTGAGCACCTAGGACTAGGCGACATGCTTTGTTCTAGGTGAACTTTACTCTGTGTAGAACCTAGTCTGTGGCTGCACCATAGACCACTAATATATAATCTATCACAGGGAGGACTGAAGAGGCAGTTGTTAGTCATGTAGTCTCCTTGGTCATGTAAGGTTTGTGTCTATAAAGGGTACCCAGTTTTAGATTTACTGTTTTTGCAGCTTGGTTGACGTGGTGTGCAAAAGAGAGATTGTCATCTGTGTAGACACCTGGATATTTGAAAGTGTTGACCTGTTCCAGGGTCTTCCCAGTTCATGATAGCAAAGGGCTGGAGCTTGTTCTTTTTTTGGTGATGTGATCAGCATGGTTTTAGTCTTCTTGTAATTTAGGAGCAACACATTGTGGGAAAACCATTGCTCCAGGACTGAGAAGCTGCTCTGAAGGTTGTTTGTTATTTCTTGTTAGCTCCCACTTCAGGTTTAGATCACTGCATCATCCACATAGAGTAGGACTACGGAGTCCGGGCATGCCAGGAGAAGATCATTGATGAACATACTTGTAACCCTCCTGTAAATGGGGGTTCCCAAAAGTCTTCCAGGAGCTTCCCTGAATGTTCCAAGTCTGGGCAGGGTTTGGCGTCTGAGCTGTTTAAATGTTGCTCCAAGTGAGTGCTATTTGAGCCTCCATGTACTGTCTCTTTAAAAGCTGTCTGCTTGCAGACTTAATTAGCTTGTATCGGGGACTGTGTATTCTAATGCCTAAATTCCACTCGGGCTGCTGTCAATTCCCTCTGTTTCTGCCGTTGCTACATGTGCAGAGGGAGCCTTGTTGAAAGATATAACTGTTTGCCAGAAGTCATTTAGAGTGAGAAAATGTGGTTTGTCTAACCTGTCTTCATTTCAGCATGAACTGTTTCAGTGTAACTCTTTCATTTTGGTCCTGATTAGCTGACTTGGACCAATCAGGATGAAAGGGAGACCCTAAAATAGAACCTGTGGACGAATCGGAACTTGGACTTTCAATTTTGAGCCAGCCACAAGGGTATTGTATGGGCAGTTGACTCTGGGAAATGTAATTTTAACCTTGGCGCCTTTTTCCACCAACAGAGGGAGTCTTATTGTGAGTGACGGCCGAACCAGCCAACAGAATGGTGTGGAGCCAAAGGAAATGCCCTGCTCTGTGACTGGAAAGATTAGATCAGTTGTGACTGTGAAGAGGAAGGAGCTCTATGCTTCTACGGTATATAGTTTCTTGGGAAGCGTGTATGCAGGCCCTGAGATCCGGTCTGCAGCCTGTGGGAGTGCCAGTTTGGACTGAATCCAAGTTGTGAGGAGAAAGGAGCACTAGAAGTGTGGAAACCAGGCTCGCCCTGTAGAAGACTGGAGAAATTGCTAAATCGTGCTCAGTCTGTCAGGAACTGAAGCTGCTGTGTGTGCTCCCAGGTATTTTGCAGTAAGTGCGATCTGGATTGAGGAGCAGTCTGCCTGGTATAGTACTTTCCTTTTACATATGAATGTGTGTAGTGCTTGTGGGGAATCGCTGTTTCCAGTCCCCAGTGCTAGTGTGCTGTATGCTGTGAGGTGAAGTTCAAAGCAAACCCCAGCTTGTCTCGGACTAAATCCGTTTGCTATCAACTGCAGTGGGGTCCAGTCACAAGGACTTTGTCTCCATACCTTGTTGTTCTGGCAATCCAGAAGAACATCCACCATCCAGTTTTCAGCTTGGGTATTGTGAGTACAAGTCAGTGTATTCCCCTGCAGTCTGTTTTCAGTCACAAGTGTGTCATCTAATTCTTGTTGTTTCCCTGCTTCATGGACTGAGCCATCCAGCTCCGGATTACAATTGGGTGTAGTGCATATATTTTCTTCTACAGGGCCCCATCCATCTTCACCTGCCAGCCAACCCCGAGCAATGGACCTGGCTAACCCCCCCGCCCCCAGCTTGGGTACCCAGAGTGTGACTTTTCAGACCCTGTATGTATGCACAGTACTGTGATTTAATGCCACCAACATAACCTGATTTCCCCTTCCCATGTTACTGCCCCCTAAATAAATCAGATATGTTGTTGTTATACTATGTACTTTATGTGGTGTTGGTACTTATGGAAACAGTATCGTGTTTTGCTGTGTATGTTGTTTAACCTTATTTTACAGGGGTCCTCAGAGATGTGCTGCAGAATCAGTCTCGACTGTAAGTGGTATCTATATGAGTGAACAGTTGGTATACGTGAGGTATTGGGGCTGTAACTCCGGGGTACTGTGTGAGCCACTAGAAGGAATAAAAAGGGAGTCTCAGTGTCCCAGAGGGCTGTGACCAAGCTAGTCTAACCACTACAAACCTTGACCTCTGGGTGGAGGCACCCGCCATAGGACCTAGGCCCCTCAACCTGTCCATAGTCAAACAGGCAGGGGTAGTAGCCCTTGGGATAGTGCCACCTAGGGGTTACATACTGAAAAGCAGTGTTCCAAGGATTGAACCCTGAGGCACTCCCACAGTGACAGGACATGTGTTACACACAGCCTCATTTATTTTTACCCTCTGGGAGTGTCTATCAGGTAGTCTTTAAACCAGGTGATGGTGTCAGTGAACAGACCTAACCTGGAGAGTTTGATAAGGAGAAGGGGAATGGTTAATAAGGTCAAAGGCCTTTAATTCTATAAAGATGGAGCCCACCAGTTGGCTCTCATCGAGGGCCTGATGCACGAAGTTGGTATACTCTAATAGGTGGAGATGGTGCTATGTTGTTTCCTGAAGCCGTGCTGTTGCTGGCACTGTATGTTATTCTGCCTAAGGTTGGTTTCCAGCTGCTCAGCGACTATCTTCTCAAGGGCTTTGGATAGTGGGGGATAAAACTGAAATTGGATCTGTAGTTTGAGATGACAGTTTTAGTTCCCCCTTTATGCACAGGGATTTACAAGTTCTGTTTTCCAGACGTTTGGGAACTGTTCAAACCTAAGTGAGTGGTTAAAGACCTTGGCTATTGGAAGGGCTAAAACTTCAGTTGCAGAAGCTAGTAGCTTCATATCAATAATCACCACCCATCCTTGTTTTGACTAGGATTCGTTTAATGTAATGGAGGGCAGTGGATACTGAGAGAATTTTAAAATAGACGTTTGGGCAGGATAGGGTGGTAGGAGCGTGCCTGGATTCATCAATGTGAGGGATAGGGGGTCGAGCTATGGGGTCCAGGTCACCCATAATGTGGCTCAGGTCAGTGATTGTTTCATTGAAGAGATGTGCTATTTTAACGGGATCCATTATATTGGTATTATTTTGTGTTATTGTTGTAGGAGAGGATTTTTCTTCCTTCCCATGGACTTCCTTTAGGGAGTTCAGGAACTTTTTGCTATCCCCACGGCTTTGCATCTGTTGGTAAGTCACTGTGACTGGCAATCTCATCTATGTCTTCACTGGAAAGTTTAACATAGAAACATGGACACTACTGGTGGCTGAAGACCCTACCTATCCCTCTGTCCTACCGTTCTTTAGGGGTATTTAGCCTTAATGCTTAACCCAATCCACTCCACCTCACTAACTCCTTCTTTAGGTCTTACCAGCCCACTATGGTGTCCATATATACCTATATATACATATATATATGTGTGTATATATATATATATATGTATATGTGTATATATATATATATATATGCCTGTCCCACCCATTCTTGAACTTGTTTATAGTCCCTGCCCCCACATACTGTGCTGGCAGTCTGGTCTACGGCTTCACCAATCTTGGTGAGGTAGTTTCCTCACACCTGTCCTGAAATTTCCACCTATAAGACTCCATTAATGCCCTCTCATTACTGCACAGTTGTTCCTGGTGTATAGTTCCTCACTGTTCAGTTTAATTCCCCTCTGGAACTTGCACGTTTCTGTTGTGTCTTCTCCCTCCTTTGGTCTTCTTTTCTTTCCATGTGGATTTTGTTATCATTTGAAAAATCTATTCCATAAACCTTGGGTATATAAGTTGGCAGAGTGTGGTATAAAACAAGGATAATGGGGCGAGGCAGCCATCTGAACTCATTCAGTTTGCAATGGCCATTTTGAATAAAGTTGAAACATTGTTATTCCTATATAAACATACAGTACAATGCCTTGTCAGCTGTACACTGTATGTACAGTAGCAATATTTATTTATGTAGGATATTCCACTGTCAAATGTTTTGCCTGAACAGGACACCATTGTTAAAAAAAAAAAAAAAAACCTCTGCTCAGTGATTTTATCCTGGATAAAATGTAACTGGCTGAAAAAAATAGTTGAACTGAGAACTTTTTGGCTCTGTATGCACTCCAGGAAGGAATGGTCTGTCTGTACTACCTGACAAGAAGAGAGGTAGGGCTGCCATCTTGCAATATCACCTTCACGGGCAGTAACATTTTTTTTTTTTGTAATTAAGCTTAAAAAGTTTTGATTCGGAGACTGTGCTCAGTGTCTACAAATATGATGGTATTATTAGTAGCCCATGAAAAGGGGAGGTCAGTAAGAAAGCAGGAGGGGGCAGGGAAAAAATTGACCACTATGACATGATGCTTCTGCTTGAGGAAATCATTTTTACGTTCGCTTGCGCACATGCGCAAGGAACGTTTTGGGAGAGTAGCACACTTGGAGGTGTGCCTCTCCCATCCAATGCACTGCTCCCTTGAGCAGGCGTGGCGGTCCTGCACCACTGGGTGCAGGAGCTCAGTATGACAGCGGTGTTCCTCTGCTTCAAAGGAAAACACCACTGCCATACTGAGTGCCGCCGCCGTCCCCTGTCACGCGCCCCCCGCGCGTCAACGCCACTTCAAAAGTTTTCTGCCACGCTGGGAGCCCACCCCAGCGCGGCAAAAGTTGTTTGTTTTGGCCGACAGGGGTGCCCTAATCCCCGACGGCTCCACGGCCCCCCTGCCATCCTCACCACGCTGGGAGCCCACCCAGCATGGAAAACCGCTTGTTTGTTTTGCCGACGGGGTGCCCAATCCTCGCCGGCTCCTCGGCCCCCCCACACATCTTCTGCCATGCTGGAGCCACCCAGCGTGGCAAGCGTCCCTCTTCTTTTTTTTTTTTCCTGTAAAACAAAAAGGATCACCGTGGGCGGCTCTCCCAACCTCCCACAACCTGCACCACCCACTGCGCACTCCAGCCTCCCACACCCCTCACACCCCATACTTATCTCTGGACTCCAGCGCGACGCATCTTCAGTGGACCGGGAACACGTCTGCACTCTTCAAAGCCGACCGCGAACTGAGGAAATGCCGGTAAGCTGTATAATGGGCTGCATAGGGGGTTTCAACTTTATTGCATATCTCAGTCATTTTTTGGAATTTTTGCACCAAATTTTCAACATGGGGTTTTTGGGACCCTTCTCTTGAGTGATGTCACTGTCTCACTGTCATGGCGTTATTCTGGCCTGAAGGGTGATTTTGCAGGCACTGCGCAGTCACTGTGCGAAATCACCCTTTGGCCTCGAATAACGCCATGACAGTGACATCATTCATGAGAAGGTCCCAAAACCCATGTTGAGAACTTGGTGCAAAAAATTCCAAAAATGAGGTTTTTATCAGTATTTTCGGCAAGCAGTGCACTTCCCGCCAGACCGGTGAAGTTCGGTTTCAATATTTTCACCCAGATTTTCAACATTGCCATTTTATCACACCTTCTTATGAGCTGTACAGCTGTCATTTTCACATCTCACCCAAAACGTGTTTCCGTTTATGTAGCGATCACATGGCGCAGTCGATGTGCGAAATCAATGTATGGAACACATTAAGAAAATCACAGTGACACTGTTCATGAGCAGAGGTCTTAAAATGGCTATGTTGAAAATTTGGTGAAAAAATTCCTAAAAATGACTGTTTTACGAGCGTACGTTGCGCAGTTCCTACACACGCTTGTATGTTTGCGAATTTTCAATATTTGCACTCCAGATTTCAACATTGCCATTTTACCACACCTCCTCATGAGCAGTACAGCTGTCATTTTCACATCCTGCCCAAAATGTGTTTCTGCCCATGTAGCGACAGTGGCAGTCGGTGTCTTGAATTCAATGTATGGGACACATTAAGAAAATACAGTGACACTGATCATGAGCAGAGGTCTTAAAATGGCTGTGCTGAAAATTTGGTGAAAAAATTCCTAAAAATGGCACTTTTATGAATCTGAGTTGCGCAGTTCCTTTCACGCATCGTAAGTTCTGCATTTCAATATTTTCACCCAGATTTTCAACATTGCCATTTTACCACACACTCCTTATGAGCACTGCAGCTGTCATTTTTCACATCTTGCCCAAAACGTGTTTCCGCCCATGTAGCGCACAATGGCACAGTCGGTGTGCGAACTCAGTGTATGGGACACAGTAAGAAAATCACAGTGACACTGTTTATTAGCACAGGTTTTAAAATGGCAATGTTGAAAATTTGGTGAAAAAATTCCTAAATATGACTTTTATGAGCGTGCGTTGCACAGTTCCCACGCATGCTCGTAGGTTTGCAAATTTTCAATATTTCCACTCAGATTTTCAACATTGGCATTTTACCACACTTTATGAGCAGTACAGGCTGTCATTTTCCATCTGCCCAAAAGCGTGTTTCCGCCTATGTAAGCGCACAATGGGGGTAACAAAAAGATCATGCTGACAATTTATTGTGCAAATACCAGCAATCGCACAGGGCATTAGGGTAAAGCACCATACATGCCAAACACCACTGCAAATACCTGCAAGCGAACGTTCAGCATTGACAAATGCTTGTTGTATCATGATTGTGTGCCACAATGTTGGAGAATATTTATGAGAGCATGCACCACACTATCTGGTCTTCTTAAGAAGAAAGAAAAAATCATTGACTTAAAGTGTGATTTTATGCTCCTTACCTGCTGCTGCAATCCCTGCAGTATTAAGGGGCACTTTTCACCTTGGTAGCTAAAGGCTGTGTACAGATTGCATATGTAAGAGGGGAGGGGTAACCTTCATATATTACCCCAGAAAGAAAAAATCCTGAAGAAAGAACACCACTGATTTTAACCACAGCCTTGAGGAAGAACAGTGTTTGAACACTAGTGAGAAAGCACTGATCAAAGTTCATTACCTTGAGCATGATATAAAAAGGCCCAGTTTGTCCAGTTGAAAACCTCTGCATCCACAGCAATTGCCACCTTCAACTGAGTAGAGGATTTTTGCGATGAGATAGTCAGAAGGTGCTAAACATTATCCTGTAAATTTCCCCTTCTAATAAAGCCTGTTTTTACTGCTTAAATAAGGAAGGGATATGGTTCTATAACCATGAATCCAAAATTCTAGAAAACATTTTCAGATCCACTTTAAAGAAATGGGCATGTATGAATAATATAAACATGAGATCCTGCCCACGTTTCAAAAAGAATGGATATTTGAGATTGCCTTCAGGAAATTGGGACAGGAAGGCCAGTAATAATCTCTTGATAACTCTTCTGAAGCAGGAGGGTTACCAAATCCTCTGGCTTTTTATAAAACTGTGCACTATAATAACCATGAGTGTGCGAAAACTTTCATTTTCCAGGGATTTAACAGTAGTAAGTATTCCAGCTTGAGCAATGGACTTGTCCAAGGCTGCTTTCAGTTTTGGAGGCAACGCGGCAGCTCTGTGTAACCCCCCTGCAAATGGGGGTTCCCAAAAGACTTCCAGGAGCTTGCTTGAATGCTCCAAGCCTGAATGGTGTTTGGCATTTAAGCCATTTATCAGTGAGTGTTTTTAGAACCTCTGGTACTGTCTCTTTAAGAGCTGTCTGCTTGCAGACATAATTAGTTTGTATGGGGACTGTGTGTTTCTTTGATTGAGTACCACTCAAGCTGCTGCCAATTCACTTCATTTTGCAGTCACTAGGAGTGCAAAGGAACCTATCTGAAAGATGTAACTGTTTGCCAGAAATTATTTAGAGTAATAATGAAATTACAGTTTGTCTAACCTGCTTTTTTGCAGTCAGAACTGTGTCTGCTAGTTCCCCATTGAACTGCTGAACTGGACCAATCAGTGTGGGTAAGCTAGCTCTAAAGTGGTGCCTTGGACGAATCAGAACTTGGACTCATAATCTGAGCCAGCCACAAGAGGATTGTATGGGCAGTGACTCTGGGAGATGTAGTTTAGACTTCAGTGCCTTTTGGACCAACAGCAGCAGTCTATTGTGAGTGACAGCCAATCCAGTCAAGAACTGGGAGGAACTCAAAGGAAGTGCCGGTTTTGTTGGTTGGAGTTTCAGTTGAGCTTTGGCAGTGAAGAAGGAAGGAGCCCTGTGCTTTTCAGTGTGCAGTTTTAGTCAAAAGCGTGTAAGGCCCAGAGTTCCGGTCTGCAGCTTGTGTAACAGCTTGTTAGGACTGAATCTGTCCCTGTGAAAAGAATCAAAGGATCTCGAACAGTAGAAACCAGGCTCACCCTGTAGAAGACTGGAAGAATTGCTGAAAATTGCACTCGGTCTGTCAGGAACTGAATCTGCTGTGTGTTCTCCCGGTATTGTGCAGTAATTACATCGGGATACAGATGCAGCCTGCCTGGTATAGTGCTTTCTTTATATGGATGTGGAAGAGGTTTGTGTACCTCAAGTGAGCCCTGCTGACATTGAAGGACCCCTATCTTATTTGGAGGTCGGAGTACCAATTCAGGGTCGCTCCTGTTGAATTGCCACATTAAATCCAAATGGAATTACTGTACTGCTGACTGTTTAATTCTCCTTTCTCTGTGTGAAAGGGCCCTACCAGCTGCCATGGTTTGGACTAGCCACTAGGGCTTGGGTACCCAGGGACAGTAACTGATAGGGATAGGCCTGTGCACAGAGCCATAGGTAGATTATTAGAGTGATAAGCTAATTAACCTGATTTCCCTGTCCTTGTTATATTCCCCTAAATAAATCAGAGCTGCTTGTTTCAGCAAGTTATACTGCCTGAGGTATTTGTCTATGTTAAAGTACTGTACTGTGATTGTTGCACTGTATCTCATTTCACAGGAGGTCCCAGTGCCGAACCAGACCTGGGGGTAAGTGTATACCTGTGAAGGTAATTCTGATATATTGTGTGGGCCACTAGTGGGAAGAAAGGGGGGTTGCAGTGTCCCAGAGGGCTGTGACCAAGTTAGTTTAACTATTGCAAACCCTGACCTCTGGGTGGAGGCACCCGCCATTGGATCCAGGCCCCTCAACCTGTTAGTGGCAAATCAGGCAGGGGTAGTAGCCCCTGGGATAGCGCCATCTAGGGGTTACATCTGTCAACTACTTGTTTGCTCAGCTGTTAAGCAACAGTTCTGCTCCACCTGTTACAATATTCATGATATCTCTGCTGGGTATATCTCAGCATTCCTCCTATTTCAGCTTTTTTTTATAAATTTATATTTATTGAATTTTGCAGTGAATGAGCATCAGTTATATAGGAGTCAAGGTACATGATGTGCAAATAGAGCAGTCTTACACTAGGACAGAATGACATTCCCATCAGTTGTTACACCAATTGTGGGGAATGTTCGATTAGTGTATGGGGTGAGGAACTCCCCAGTTTGAAATAGTCTGACTTGTAACATTTTAGTGCAGCAAGAATCACAGGCACATCATGGAAAAAAGTCCTGGGGCCTGGTTCTAAAAATGTTGCTCGGACGCAAACCGGGCTTTGCGCAGAGTTGCTATTCACAGAAGCCCGGTTTGTGCACTCAAACTGGGTTTGCATCTGGGCAAAGTGTGGATGGGGTACAGTGCAAATAAAGGGGGGAGAGAACCTGAATATCGGTGCAGTCTGTTCCACAGAGCATTTGTGTCATGCAAGGGCCTTTTGTGTGGTCCCCTTGCACAGGGCAAACACCACCGACCTAAACCTTGCCATATTCCATGCAACCTTAGTGATTGGTGGAGGTAGTACAGCTGCCTCCCCGTCCCCCTGCACAGTAGTCCCTGGTGTGTAGTGGTCTCTCTCTGCACCTGATCACATGCCTGACATAGTACACCTTTGTCCCTGATGTCCAGTGGTCCCTCTTCCCATCCAGTCCCTCACCTGATGTATTAAACTGCGTCCTTGGTGTCTAGCGATCCCTTCTCCCCCCTGCACCCATGCCTGATGTACACATAAAAATACCCTGGTGTCTAGTGGTCCCCCCCACCCAATGCCTGCCCGAAGTAAAGAGATGTTTGCCTTGGTGTCCAGTGGTCCCTCCTCCCGTCCGATCCTTGTCCCCGTAAGGCTGACAACCCCCCCCCATATGTCAACCCTGTGTGAAGCCTGATGCAGGTATCAGCCCCCCACAACACAGCCCTGGCCCATCCCCGAACAGTGCACTTCGGCTCTTTCCCAGCCTGACTTCATTGGTGGTTACTGGGCCCCTCTTCCACCCACGGCACTGACAACCCACCCCCGGTCCACCTTACCTGACTGTCAGTGCCACGGTGAATCGATGGTGAGTGACACAGCCCTCCACACACCACCTCGGATGCCTGCCATCTGATGGGAGCAGGGAGAATGCTGTATAAATTAGCAATATGCTTCCTGATCCTGTCAGATGGTGGGCAGCTGAGGTGGTGTGTGAAGCGCCATGTCACTTGTTGTTGATTCACCACTGCACCAGCAGTCCGACAAGGGGCCTGGGGGTTGCAGTGTCTGGTGGTGGGGCACTAACCACCAATAAGGGCTGGGATGGTGGGACATGAAGGGGATGGACCAGGGCTGTGTTGTGTGTGTTGGGGGGAGGGGGTTGATGTCTGCAGGCTTTACAATGGGGTGGCATACAGGGGAGGGCTGTCAACCTTACAGGATGGGGATCAGACAGGATGAGGGACCACTGGACACCAGGGACAATTCCTTTTGTACACTGGGTGGGCATCGGGTGGGGGGACCACTAGATACCAGGGTATTGCTATGTGTACATTGGGCATGGCTACAGGAGGGGGAGGGACTGCTGGACACCAGGGACACAATTTAATACATTGGGCAAGGGATCAGGTGGGGGGGGAGGGACCACTGGACACCAGGGACAAAGGTGTACTACATCGGGCGAGGGCTCAGGTGGGGGAAGAGACAACTGTACACTAGGGCAACAGTTTACTATATCAAGTGGGTGAGGGATCCCTGAACACCAGGGAAAATTCCTTTTGTACATCGGACGAGCATCGGGTAGGGTGGGACCACTATACATCAAGGACTAGGGGCAGCATACTGGGCAGGGCTGGAGTGGGGGTGCTAGGTTCTGGCATAGCATATGTAAAGGGGCCCATAATGGGCATGCACATGGCCACATAGTGTCTTGTGTGCCCAATAAGCTAATTTACATAGCTGCTTTTGTGGGTAGAAATAGCGCACCTGCGCTATCCACTGCCAAGCCATACTCCTGGGTCCATGTCAGGGTAGCACTACTGGGATAGCACTGATTCGACCTGGCCCTATGTTCGGTCGGATGGCACAGGTGTGCTATCTGAATGAATATAGCAACTTCAGACACCTGAGCAGGTGCAAAGCGCAGTGCAAACTTTTGTGCTGTGCTTTCAGCCTCTTTGATAATCAAGCCCCAGAAATCTAGTCCCTTGCACCTTCTGCTAGCTCGTGGCATCCTGTAAACCATTTTCCAAAGATATTATATTTCAAACAGGAAAAAGAGGTTTATGAGCATTATCCTATAGATACTGCTAAATACAAAGGAATATTTATGCTAGCAGTAACAATGGTGCCTATGCACTATTGGGAGGAAAGTATGTGCCAGAGGTGCATACCCCACCCGTGTAGCTCTGCTCCTGCAGACAGGTGCACACAGGCTGGCAATCACAAATGGCCAACACCTGTCTGCGGCCCCACCCCTTGGCATGCAGGACCGCGCAGGGCGGCCGGGGGCAGAGTAGCGGACCCAGGCGGGCACCCAATCGGATGCCCATCCTGGGCCCCAAAGTGGATCCCTTGTGCTGTAAGGTGTGGGTCTGGGTGTGTGAATACCACCCACAGGCACCCGGACCCACGTAGACTGTCCCTGTCATCCAGTTGTCCCCCCTGGCCGAGCCCATGTAAATGAATGCCCACCCAGTGCATGGCTTGCCCCCAGCAGTAGGACCCCCCCACAAACACTGGCACCTCATCCCGATGTAATAGAACCCCACACACACACACACACATCAGGGCCTTGTCCCCAAGCTAGTTGCACACCCCCAACATGCACCCCGTTGCGAATGGCACATCGCCGTACGAGGCATCCCGAACAACCCTGGTCCTGCTCCCGGGCCCCTCATTGGTGTTCAGTGGTACCCCCCAACCCCTGCAGCACTGACAACACCATCAACACCACCTCTCCCATACCTGCTAGTCAGTGCCATGGCTCCGGACTGCCAGTGGCAGCCCTCCTTACACCTCCACGGCTAGGTTATAAGAAGAGGTGCCCCAATTTCTTTCGAGGCAGCTATGCCCCCGTTTGATTTAAAACCAAAGGATAGATTTAAATACTATGAGATCAGTAACTGGGTTCACAGCAACCTAAACAACCCAAAAGTAATACAAGGACAACACCTGCACTCACCACCATTTGAAAAAATTTGGACTGGGAATCTGGGAGAGGAGCAATCACGGAATTATACACTAATTTTATACTGGATCAGGGCCACAACTCACTTAGTATTAAAACAAAATGGGGGGAAGAGATGGGAGAATTAATAGAAGACGACAAATGAGAGAAAAGTTGTGGTCTAATATGGAACACTACTTCCTCACCTTCATGGAGGGAATTTATCTGGAAAGCTAGGAGTTGGTACTTCTTAGTCCCCAGAACCAAGGCCAAGTTTAAGGAAGGGGGAGATTTGAGTTGTTGGAGGGGCTGCAGAGAGATCATGGCAGGACACTTCCACATGTTATGGCAGTGCCCTAAAATAAGGACTTACTGGCAAAAAATTCAAGAACATCGGAGAGCCATCTTTGGTGATGGGGAAGAGCTGAGCCCTATACATTTAATATTAGGTGTTGACCCAGCTCACTGGGTAAAGAGGGTAAATACCTCTGGCGTATTCTGCGAGCAGCAGCTCTAAAAACACTTACAAAGTGCTGGCTACAGAAAGACAATCCTACAGTAAAAGACTGGGTTAAAATAATCACAGCAATGCAGGAGATGGAGAGATTAACTTTGTAATTCAATACAGATAGGAGCAATTGTTTAATAGATGGACCAGATGGGAACTGTATGTTACTAACATAGAAGAAGGATGAGAACATTAGATCCCATTCTTTCCAGGCCAAGGAATTAATTAAGCAATAATGCCTGACAGGGTGTGTGTTTTGTTGGGATAACGTCACACCTCAGGTGGTTGGGCATGAGGCCACAGGCCAAGTGTGTCCAACGACTGAGGTGTGACGTTATCTCAAATGACACACACCCTGGAGGGCATTATTGCTAATGTACAATGGCTCGTTGTTATACAGAATAAAAAAATATTTTTGTTTTTTAAGAGAAGATGCAACAATCAATCAAAAGCTCCATCAAATGCTCATCTGCAGGTTCACAGTGAGGCTGAGACTAGACCCGTGATGTTGTGCTGGGGTAACATTACGGGTCCAGCCCAAGACTGACCAATCAGAGTCCAGGATTTTTTCTTGCCATTGTATAATTAATGATACTCATAATGGGATTTAGAAATAAATTAATAAATTAGAAAGTTAAATGAATGAACATAGAGTAAGGCAGAGAGAAGGACATAAAATTTCACATCAGTATAGTAAAGGTAAAATCTAAGGATGGGATGAGGGCAAAGAAGGGCAGTTATATTTTGTTTCTTTTTAATTTCTATTCTATATTACAAATTGTAAGTTTCTTTTATTAAGTTAATTTTAATAACAATGTATAACGTTTTTCATTAACAAACTGGAAAAATCTTCAGACTGTAATAATTTGTCTTATCTAAAGTTCATATGTATGGATGCTGACATAATGAAGTGTAATAACCCAAATCGAAAATAAAATAGAGTTTAAAATTAAAAAAAAGAATACACCTCCACGGCTGCTGGCCATCCAAGTGATGCTGGGAGCATGCCCCTATAAATAGGCAGTGTGCTCCCAGCATCAGTTGTATGCCTGGCAGCCGTGGTGGTGTGAGAAGGGTATGCTGCTGGGCGTGCATGCCCATGGCACAGACTGACAAGTATAGGGGGATGGGGGTTGCCAGTGTCATAGGGGTGTGGGGGGGGCACTGGCCACCATGGAGGATACTGGTGGTGTGGAGGTCTGAGGCGGTGAACAAGGGCTGTATGGCGCTGTATGCTTCATGCATAAGTCACACGGGAAGGCGGCAGAGCTATGAGTGCCAATTTCCAGTTACGTCCTGGGGGCTTACATTTGGAATGTACCAGGGATGGGAATGACAAGTGCTGGGGGTGGGGGATATGCATCTACACTGCTAGGATGGGACAGTCATGTGCTGGTGGTGGTGGTGGGGGGTATGTATAGCCTGCACCAGAGACAGGGACACCAGCTGCTTGTGGGGGGTTATGCCTTGCATCACCATGCACGGGATGGTCAGGTGCGAGGTGTGGGGGATATGCTGTGCAACTCCGGGGATGGAGCAGGTGAGGGAGCTGACCTACGGGACTGGGGCAAGGTTCTGGTTGTGCTTGGAGGGGGATGCCATTCTGTTGCTGGGGCTGGCTGGGGGTCCTGTGTGAGCAGGGCTGGGTGCATACTGCAGTTATGGCAGAGCCCACCCTGGCATAACCTGCACCCTATTATGCCCCTCTGTGAGCAGCACTACGCGCCTTTGTGAATGACGCATAGTGCAGGTGCACTCCTGGCGCACACTCCCGGCACATTGCTGTCCACGCGGCCAGTGGATCAGGTGTACAACTGTCTTGTGCCCCATTTTTGAGTGCCACCGGGGGTCCATGGGACCCTGCCCTATGGCATTCACGTGTATGAATGCCTACACACCCGGTTTCCGTGGCGCATAGGCACCATGCTTAGGGCCCAATATGCTGTGATCTTAATCATAAAGATCTCTTACAACATTAAGACAAATGCAAACAGTGAACAGACTGTTATGTTCTGGGATATAATGGGATGTGTCCTCTATTCTGATCTATATATGTCTTAGACTACTTATGGATCTCCATTCCAAGTAACTGGAAGTGAGTAATACCCGCAAATTCCCTTACTGTGCCTCCCCAGTTGTAGGGTCCACCCTGGCATAGCCACACCTGTAATGTATATTTGCAGGTCACTGGTTCCCAGTTAACTGAAGAATGTATTTGAGCTTGGTATTTGCAAGTTCTGTTGGGTTGCCTCCTTGTTTAGTCTCTGGTAGCCCAAGTAGTCTCAGGATTGGGAAATCTTGCAACATTTTCTAATGCCTCCAAGCGGAAACTGAGAACCCGGTTCTCCTGCATCAATCCTGTTGCAGTGGTTGCTGCACGCAGCACTGCTCCCACTGCCTCCTTGGCTTCTGCTGCGGTGGCTGATGACTGTGTTTCACACACTGCTATGGGAGTGTGAAATGTTCTCAATTGTTTGATCAAGGATTGCTACCCTTAAATCTGGAGCTTTCATGGCTTGAAGCACATCCTTCCACTTGGTTTCCCACTATGTTGCTCTCTGTGGGATTTGCCACATTCGAGCTGCCTGAAGATGCGGCGTGCTGTCCCTTTTTACTGCTACCATCCCTGGCACCTCTTTTAGGATTTCTCATTGTACAGAGTTAGATATTTCACTCCAGAGGTTCTGTGTCCTTCTAATAGTCTGCAGCAAGGTTTTTGTTCCAAAAATGCTGAGTTTAAAATAAGATTCCATTCGATTTTAGGAGTATTGTCAGGGGTGCGAGGAAAACACATCCTGCCTTGATAGCTGCAAGCTCCTCCCCTCCCAAGCACCTAATTTTATAAGATAGAAATCATAACACGCTGCATCTTACCCCTTCACTGGGTGTCAATGTCATGGCACCACTGCTTGTCACCACATCTTGCCTCTTTTCTTGGGTGTAGTTGTCATGCAGCCACCTTTTCTGGTCCTACTTGAATGTTCTGTAAGCACCCCCCCCCCTCCCCATCTAGGGATATCGAGGTGGTAACAAGTGGGAGGTGGAAACTTCACAACCTAAGCAACCACAGTCCAAGGAGACAGAAAAGAATAACTCGTTACCTGGTTCATTGATTTGTTGGGACTGGAGATCACGGTAAGCGGGGAACTAAAACAATTGCTAGGTGTTCGGAAGGCTGCAGGGGGAAATTGGTTATCAGGCAGCATGCACAGTCACATTAATTAAGTTCATTGTCCACTCCAAGATCAGAATGCAAAAAACGATTTAATTAAACAAGAAACAGTAAGAACCACTCCATGGAGCAGGGGTTCATACCGAGGATGACTTGGAGCCAGTAGGCATTTGCTCATATATGCTCCTATTGTATACATCTGATAATAGTAATATTTGGGTATGTTCCCTTTTAACAAATACTGATCACGTCTAGATTTAAAAACAACCTTATTTTTACTAATAATTATATATTTTCAGACAATGCATTCCAAGGGTTAATACTGTAACTCTTGCAGTACAAAAATCTTTCCTTTTATTTGTTTGGTACCTTTGCCCTTTCAACTGTAAATGATGTCCTCTAGTGTTACATTCATTCTGTTTAAAGGCTATCCCCAAATCATTTAGTAACCTGTAATCCTGCATGGTGTTAAACATGAAAGAAGATCTGCTCTTACCCTTCTAGTCTCAATAGACATTAAATTTAGCTTATGTGAGGGGTATAGGATACGGTAGGCTTTCTTTCACAGACACAGCTGGAAAATCTTCTGCAAGTCTATTGGCTAACAGACTAATTATTTCATGCAGTTTCCCTTAAGCCGTGCAGGCTAAATTCCTGACAGCGCTTGTTGTGGCCGAAAAAGGCCTTCACTTAGGGTAGCTTGACACCATTACTCTCTCTCAACTTCAGATTTCTTTCCCAGCTGCTACACTTCTTTTCCAGTTGGGCTCTTCTTTGCAATTCCATTCCTATACATTTCTCTCTGGGCTTACGAGAGCATGAGATGTTTCTATTGTACTAATCCCTCTGACGCTTTCTGTTTCCTTCCACTCTGCTGGTCACACACTTTCTACACCCAGGGGCTAATTTTTATGGTGCATACCATGTTACTTTCCCAAACGGTCTTAACTCAATCAATTTCAACTGATGTTCTTTCAGCAAGAACCGAACCACCAAAACCCTTTCAGACATCCAATCGCTGATGCCTTGGCCAGCAGCTGGACCTTATTCTGGCAGTTTTGGGGTTCCCGGACCTGATCCCAGTCACTCCCAGCACGCTCCACTCATGCAGCGATTTCAGCCTCTGAACTGACTTATCAGGGGGATCTCTGCCGGTACCACACCAGATCGCCCAAAGGACTGCCTCCCCGCTGGAGTCCCAAACATCACTCCCCCAAATGAACTTTCCCCACCTCCATAAGCAGCTCACCCCATGGATCCCAACTCTGCAGCGGCCTCCAGCCTGGGGATTTGGGGTAACTCTGTCAGCGTTACACCCTCAGCTGCAAGGACTGCTCCTTCCAAGCCGCGCCCCAGGCCCTACTACCATAGCAGGCCCGCTGACAGTAAAACCATCCTCCCCAGCAGCTGAACTCACCCACGGGCAATCTCTCTTTTAGGGCTTTAGGCCCTATCGTTACTTACCCTACCAAGGTGCCAAAGTTCACTTGTCGGGCCTCCATTTTCATTTCTTCCCCCTGGGCTTCGGCTCCCAGAATGCACTGACAGGCCCCTATGCTTTACTCCATCTCTCCCCTTTCTGCACACCTGAACTGAAGCTCTTCATCGTGGGTCTTCAAGGGTGGAGGACCAGGGCGGCAAGCAGACCACCACGGCCCTCTAGCCAAAATTGGGGGCCAAACCCCCTGGCTCTCTCCCAGTGGCTGGAATTCCCTAGAATCTAATCTCTATGTTTATTTGTACCCTTTTCACATGGGAACCACCTACAGGCAGCAAGCAGGCTCACATCCAGACTTCACGGCACCACTAGCTCTTCCTGCCTGGCTACACATAGCAACCAGCCCAACTACACCTAGGAACCTAAAATTAACTAGTAAGTACCCAGAGGGTGCTTACAGTACATCTCTTTGGTTTGGGATTTCTGCTCCTCTGCTTCGCCTAGGAGCCACGGTGACTGGAAACTACAGGTTACCTTCAAATACAGTACATGAGACATATGGGTGAGAAAACCATTAGGCAACCCTCTCTGAACATGGACCAGCAACAGGCCCTTGCTTTTCTTGATGCCCAACCAGAGGGAGCCAGTGTCAGTCCTAACCCAGGACCCTGTCACCATCCTGAACCCTCAAGCACCCTCTGGCAGGTCTCAGTGGGAGTAGGCACCCATGGGTGCCTGCGCCCCTACAGAATCTGAAACTAGAGCTTGCTATAAAACTGTAGACCTTTTTGTTTAGTGGAACCACACCCCTTTTATGTGCCTGAGGTAGGGTGGGCAAAAAAAAACCAGGAAAGTGCTGAATGGTAACCAACAAGTACAGGATGTACTCAGACCTGGGATGATGCCCTGTTGCTGGGGCAGAAAGTTGCACTAATGGGAAACAACAGTTACATTTCAGAACAGGCTAAACAGTTTAACCCTTTAGTGCAAATTTGTAAAATATCAAGTGCAGTGTAGTAACCCCAATATCTATTGGAGGGTACATGCATTTGTAGCAGTCAGCTGAGTCATAATTTCTTGGAGAGGGACTACTGAATGTATTCTTATTGTTCATGGTGGTTGCCACAAGACTAACATTTTTAGTTGTCAGAGCACCTGTAATGGTGACAGTTTCACACAGTTGTGTAGGATAAGCACCCATATCCTAGTCAGTGGCCATTTAGCTGCATAAGCCTATTGTGAGTGGCCAGTTATGATTTTAAGTGTCAGTGGTCATCTGAGCCAGTGAATTTCTTTACAGCCTGACGTCATTTATTTCTGATAACTGATTGTATGGCCAGAAGGGCCTGTGACAGGATAACCATCTACTAGCTCTGTGTGTGTATATATATATATATATATATAAAATTATGTTATAAATATATGTTTTTAAATGTCTGCTTATGAGACAGGGCAGGGCCAGCAGGCTCATCTGGAAGACTAGCTTTTAAAGAGGCCGACATTTTGACTCCAAATCAGTTGTTTGCTGTAGCTAAATAGCTAGTTTCCTTTTCTGTGTTGACACATAGTTGCAAGACTTCCTGGGACTATAAAGACACCAGGTTATCACACATTATAAACCATTCATTTACTTTGAGGTCCAGGAACCAGGATGCATTTTACTACCTATTGGGAGGAAACAGTGTCTGAACAGCTACCTGTTACGTCTCTCACCACTAGGAGAGAAATAGTTGTCAGGAAGGTGTTTCTGAAGATTAAAGGGGAATGCTCCGATCAAAGAGACTGTTCTAATTTTATATTGCTATCTTTGCAGATTACAAGCAAGCAGTAAAATGACACCCTTTTAGATATACTTGGTCGTGTTGCAAATTAATTGCAGGACTAACAGTGACCTCATGAGCTGTGACCTCACAGGATGGGAGGGACATTTGGCTTATCATCAGTCTGGCTGAAAGGAGTTAGATCTTCTATCTCAGGACTCCTAAGAGAAAACACACACTGTGTTCTGAACTAAAAGGCACTTCTGTCAAAATAGGTAACACCAACTGAAACTGAGGTAGAACTAGAAATTTAAGTACAAGGTGATTTTGTTTCTGTAATTTCTACTTCATTTGGACCGGAAACATTTATGTATACAGTATATCTTCTATGTTTTGTATGTATTTACTATTTTTTTTAAATTATAGTAAACATTTTGGTTTTCTTAATTCTGCCTGATTCTTTTCTCATTTTTGCATGTGAATGCTGAGACGGTGTTGATAAAGCTTCAGAATTGTTAAGGGCTTAAAGTGTGTTACCATCTTGCTCCAAATAAAAAAAAAATACATAGGTCTCAACTGAGTCTGTAACCCCTAGATGGCGCTATCCCAGGGGCTACTACCCCTGCCTGATTTGCCACTAACAGGTTGAGGGGCCTGGATCCAATGGCGGATGCCTCCACCCAGAGGTCAGGGTTTGCAATAGTTAAACTAACTTGGTCACAGCCCTCTGGGACACTGCAACCCCCCTTTCTTCCCACTAGTGGCCCACACAATATATCAGAATTATCTCTCACAGTATACACTTACCCCGGTCTGGTTCCGCACTGGGACCTCCTGTGAAATGAGATACAGTGCAACAATCACAGTACAGTACTTTAACATAGACAAATACCTCAGGCAGTATAACTTTGCTGAAACAAGCAGCTCTGATTTATTTAGGGGATATAACAAGGACAGGGGAAATCAGGTTAATTAGCTTATCACTCTAATAATTCATCTATGGCTCTGTGCATTGTGGCCTATCCCTTACTGTCACTGTCCCTGGGTACCTGCCCTAGTGGCTAGTCCAAACCGCGGCAGTTGGTAGGGGCCCTTTCACACAGAGAAAAGGAGAATTAAACAGTCAGCAGTACAGTAATTCCATTTGGATTTAATGTGGCAATTCAACAGGAGCGAATTCTGAATTAGTACTCACGACCTCCAAATAAGATAGGGTCCTTCAATGTCAGCAGGGCTCACTTGAGGTACACAAACCTCTTCACACATCCATATAAAAGAAAGCACTATACCAGGCAGGCTGCATCTGTATCCCGATCGCACTTACTGCACACACCCGGGAGAACACACAGCAGATTCAGTTCCTGACAGACCGAATGCAATTTTCAGCAATTCCTCCAGTCTTCTACAGGGTGAGCCTGGTTTCTACTCTTCAGAGATCCTTTGATTCTTTCACAGGACGGATTCAGTCCCAACAAGCTGTTACAACTGCAGACCGAACTCTGGGCCTTACACACGCTTTTGACTAAAACTGCACACTGAAAAAGCACAGGGCCTCTTCCTTCTTCACTGCCAAAGCTCAACTGAACTCCAACCGACAAACCGGCACTTCCTTTGAGTTCCTCCCAGTTCTTGACTGGATTGGCTGTCACTCACAATAGACTGCTGCTGTTGGTCCAAAAAGGCACTGAAGTCTAAACTACATCTCCCAGAGTCACTGCCCATACAATCCTCTTGTGGCTGGCTCAGATTATGAGTCCAAGTTCTGATTCGTCCAAGGCACCATTTTAGAGCTAGCTTACCCCACACTGATTGGTCCAGTTCAGCAGTTCAAAACTAGAATGGGGAACTAGCAGACACAGTTCTGACTGCAAAGAAAGCAGGTTAGACAAACTGTAATTTCATTATTACTCTAAATAATTTCTGGCAAACAGTTACATCTTTCAGATAGGTTCCTTTGCACCCCTAGTGACTGCAAAATGAAGTGAATTGGCAGCAGCTCGAGTGGTACTCAGAGAAGCACACAGTCCCCCCATATAAACTAATTATGTCTGCAAGCAGACAGCTCTTAAAGAGACAGTACCAGAGGCTCTAAAAACACTCACTGATAAATGGCTTAAATGCCAAACACCATTCAGGCTTGGGCTCCTGGAGTCTTGGGAACCCCCATTTGCAGGGGGGTTACACCCTTCCTGGCCTGGGAAAGCTTGACGTCCGCGTCAAGCAAGTACCCCCATAAGTTTCAACTGCAACCATATACATTTGCATTAGGCTCGCACATGTAATCATCAGTCAATATATCATTTTACCAAGAACACATTTCTGAAACATTGCAGTACGTCACTCTTTACACAGTATTACATATACATTGTACCATAACTCAAGTTATTACCTCTTGTACATGAAACCTGAAGAGAGGGGCCCTTCCTATCAGTTACCTTGGGGCTGGATGGGGCAAGGCACCATACTAGAGGGCAACACAAGTAACTTGAGTTAGCACTGATGCTCAGTTTGGGCAATGAGCTCGGGACACATACACTTTATGGACAACATTGAGAGGCAAGTCCACAGGCCTCCCAAGTGAATCATAACTGAGGTGCACCACAGGCTTTACAGCTCGACCAGTCTTTCTAGGGGAACTGTTATAGTCTCTGCACTCTGAGCCTCATTTTCAGCATTGTCCTCACTTGTCAGGGGAGTCTCCATGGGGTAGAGAGGCTAGAACTTGGGGCACTTTCAGCTCCAGGAGTTACAGTTTTGAGTCCACAACATTTGGCTCTCAGATGGAGAGCTTTCGACACTGGCAGGGACTGTCAGGCACTCAAAATACTCTTCTTGTTCGGTGTATCACCAGTCTGCCCCAATCTATCATTTTCTTCCCTGAAAGCTCAAACAGTTCAACCATGCACAATGATTCCATTTCATCTGATCTGATGCTTTGCACTTCACTTTCTGGGAGCATTGGCTCCAGGGAATGAGCTGGGGCTTGGACAGTCCAGAAGGCCCAGCTTCATCTCCAGTATTGACTAGGGATTGCCTCAGAACAATTGACTCAGTTCGTAGCAGAGATAGTATTCAAAGTCACTCACTTTCTTCTGATATGGACTGACAGTCATGCTCAACTGGGACTTGTGCAGGGGAACACTTTAACTCTGCTTCTGTAGGTGCAGACTTCCTTGGTCTTTTCTTAGCAGCAGCTCTAGTCACTGGTCCAGAGGGGCATCTTCTGGGGCTCAGACTCAATCAGGATTTGTCCAATGGGCAGTAAATGATTTCTATGCATTGTTTTTACATCTTTGAATTATTCTCAGGCCTTACTTTGTACACTGGCAGATCACCTAGTTTGCCCACTACAATGTGAGGGAGATGGTGCCATCTGTCAGCAATCTTGTGCTTGCCATGCAGTCCCAGATTTCTTAGCAATACCCGATCTCCCTCCTGGAGTTCCTGTGCTTTCACCTTTTTATCATACCTTTCTTTGTTGGCCAGATTTCTTTTGGCAGCCATGGTTTGAGCCAGTTGGTACGCATGAGTTAGCTGGGCCTTTAACTTTTGCACATACTGTAAATAGTTGTCAGCTTGAACCCCATCAGGAGAGACCCCAAAACACACATCTACTGGTAGTCGAGCTTCTTCCAAACATCAGGCGGTAGGGAGAATCCAGTGGCATCACTTTGGTGCAGTTATAAGCATGTACCAGGGTGCTAATTTGTTGGCTCCATCTAGGCTTGTCCTTTGGGTGCAGGGTGCCCAGTATATCTAGCAAAGTGCGTTGAAACGCTCAGGCTGTGGGTCCCCTGGGGTGGTAAGGAGTGGTTCTGGACTTTCGACTCCCCACAGAGAAAGCATCTCTTTGATCAGACGACTCTCAAAGTCTCTCCCTTGATCAGAATGGATTCTTTGGAGCCCATAGTGAACAAAAAGTTTTCTACAAGTACTTTGGCTACAGTGGATGCTTTCTGGTCTTTGGTGGGGAAAGCTTGGGCATATCTCGTGAAATGGTCAGTGACCACCAGCACATTACTGATATTTCTTTGATCTGACTCCAAACTTAGAAAATCAATACAGACCAGCTCCATGGGTGCACTGGTGGTTATGTTAACAAGGGGCAGCCCCTGGGCAAAAGCTTTCCTCTGTAAGTAGCGACTACAAGTTCGAATGTGTTGCTCCACATCAGCCCCCATCTTAGGCCAATAGAATCTGGATCTCACCAAGTCAAGTGTTCTGTCTATACCAAGGTGCCCCATGTGGTTGTGCAAGGACCTCAGTACTGAGTCTCGAAGGCAGTGGGCAGCACTAGTTGTTGTTTGTCTACTTGTCCCCTCTGTCTACTGTTTCTCTGTATAACAGTTTATTGATCAGTTTCAACTTAGGACCTTCTTTGTATAACAGTGCAGTTCTCAAATCAGTGGAGCGTAATTTGGACACATCTTTTCCTGCATAGAGGGCTTCAAAGCTGCTTTGATCATGGGATCGCGGGATTGAGCCCGTCATACTGTCATTGTCCAGCTGAGGCAGTGCACCAATGTCTATTGCAGAAAAGTGGCAATAAGCAGCAGGTATGCAATTCTCAGAGGCTCCCAAGCAATCCACCATGCAGTCCACTCGTCCGTGGACATTTGTTCCTCCCTGTCAAACTTCGGCAGAGTGCCCGAATGTCAGGTTCTGCTAATCGACCCAATCATTCTGGGGAACAGGCCTCCGGAGAGAGCATCAGCATCTATGTGGTTCAGACCTGCTCGGTATTCGAGCATAGTCATATGTAGATAATGCAGAAAGCCACCTATGGCCAGTGGCATCCAACTTAGCTGAGGTCTGCACATAGGTCAAAGGATTATTGTCAGTTTTACTAGTATTTTCCATACAAGTACTCATGGAATTGGTCAACAATAGCCCACTTCAAAGCTAGGAACTCTAACTTATGTACAGGATAGTTCTTTTCGGATGGGGTCAGGCTTCTACTGGCAAAGGCCACTGGTCTCAGGCCATTCTCGTGCTCTTGGTACAACACAGCCCCAACCCTTGCAAGCTAGCATCAGTGTGCAGGACGTAAGGTTTCTTGGATCGGCATAGGCCAGCACTGGAGCATGGGTAAGTTGATATATGATCTCATGAAAAGCAGTCTCATAATCAGGAGTCCAGCGGGCCCCAAATACTTCACTCGGATGAAAATACACTCTTTCAGTCTTGAGGGACGCTGACTTTGGTATTTTTGTGGGTTGGGGATACCCTTGAGTAAGGTTAAGTAAAGGCGGATCACTCTTGAATAGTCCTTGATGAAGCTTCCGTAATAACCACAGAATCCCAGGAATCTTTGCAGTTCTTTAGATTTTGGGCTGTGGCCAGGTGGTCAAGGCCTCAACTTTACTTGGTCGGTCTCTCTATTCCCTCGGTGGATACTATGTGTCCCACATACTTTACTGATGTTTGAAAGAATTGACACTTATCAATGGACAGTTTAAGGCCAAAGTCCCCAGTCGGTCCAATACCTTAAATAATCTGCTCTCATGTTCCTCCAGTGAGCTGCCAACAATAACATCATCTAGGTATACCAGGCACTCTAGTAAGTTCATGTCCCCCACTGCCTCCATCAATCGTTGAAAAGTGGCTGGGGCACCTGAAATCCCTTAGAGGCATCCTCATGAATTCATAGAAGCCAAGCGACAGATAAAGGCCGTCTTCTCACGGTCCTCTGGGGCCATCGGGATCTGGTAGTACCCACTGCGGAGATCCAGCACAGAGAACCACTTGCTCTCGCTTAGGCAGTCCAAAGCATCCTGAATGCGGGCATTGTGTACTGATCAGGGATAGTCCGCGGTTTAAGGTGCGATAATCCACACACATCCTTACTGTTCCATTCTTTTTCCTCACTACCACAATGGGGGAAGCATAAGGGCTTCTGGATTCTTGTATTACACCAGCAGCTAACATCTCTTGCAGATGCCGCCTCACATCATCTATGTCAGCAGGTGCCAGGCGTCCGAGACCTCTCTCACGAAATGGTCTTTCGTCATGCAGCCGGATATTGTGCTCAGCTCCTTGCACGCATCCTACATCCCATTCCTTTAAAGAAAACACCTGGCTCTCTGGGCAAGCTCTCACTGATCCTCACTTTCCATTCAGCTGGCAGGGAGTCGCCAAATCAAACAAGTCAGGCGTTACTCTATCATTCTTCCTTGAACTCTTGCTGCTGGGTAGCACTGCAGTGTCTGCACAATGCACATTAGCCAGGATGCAACCTCTGTTTACTCGAATGTCTCTTTCAGACACATTATGAACTTGGACCATTACCCTTCTGGCATAAGCATGGGCTCTAGCGGGCAAAATACTAGGCTTTACCAGCAGTCCCTCTGGCAATTTTCCATCGCCTGGTGCATCCAACATTAATATTTTATTCTTAACATCCTTTCTGATCGGACCTCTCCCTGTAAGGTACACTGGGCATTTGGCGCCAGGATCAGAACTCAGGATCCTTCTTCCATACAATTCCGGCGGTTCCTCTGGTTCTGTTTTTCAGCATCTCTCTGTGCCTCATAGGCCTTCTTAATTAAAGCCGGAACTCTTAAAGCTCTACTAGTCTTTGGACCCTGTTTTTCATAACACAACTGTGCTAGCCTTCCAACATATGAGCATTTGTTCCAATCAACAAAGGGACACCATCATACAGTCCAGTGGGGGACACACTAAGGCTAGGGTCTCTACTTGTTCGGCCACTCCAGCCACGGAGGTGGGGAAAGACAGCCAAATTCAGATATACCCGAATAGGGGTAGGCCTTCTCACTTAACCCCATACATGCAGTCCTTCTAATGGTTGTAAGGGTATGTCTGACAAATGCTTCTGATACCAATCCTGGAACATAATTGTCACTTGGGAGCCACTGTCTAATACAGCTCTTGTAGACACTCCATTCACCTTTACAGTGGTTCTCCATGGAGGGACCCACTATTCTGGACCAGTCTGGAGAGGCGGGTAGTGGGGCCTGGGCAACTGACCTTGCCACAAAAGGACGTGAATTAGCATTTTGGTGCCCTCACTGGGATCATGTCGTGCACCTCTTAACCACTGATTTCTTCTCCGAAGCTCTCCTTGTAGCCTATATGCAACTTTGTCAGTGTCTTTTGGGACTGGCATTCCTTTTCATGTGCCCATCTTTCCCACAATTATAGCAAAACATACTTTCTGGAGTTTGAGCTGGCAGGCGCCACACTGGGAGCCAGGGGCGGGGTATTACTAACTGGAAACCTTGGTGCCATCTCTGTCTGCTGCGTGATAAGCATTTGGAGACATCTCGTCAGTTTCTCCACTTCCATGGTCAAGGAATCGAGTTCGAGCTGTTATCAGCAGGAGATACATGGGTGGGTACCCCACCCCATAGCAGATGCAGTCGGATATAGGTCAGGGCCCGTTCTTGCAGGCGTGGCCTTCATAAAGGACTGTTTTGAATTCCGGATCTCTCTCAACAGTTCGCCCCATTGTGGCATATCTTTTTCCTTGTCAGAGCACTCATTGACTGCCAACCTCTGCCCCTGAACTTCACTTGACGGGTCACCCTCAGTCACTCGGGTCGTAGCCGCAGCTATTGGTGCAGGTCCCTCCCGAGGTCGTCTTTTCTCAACTCCTCGAATTTCTCTCATTAACTCATCATAGGAGGGTGGGGATTCCAGCTCGATCTGCCAGGCGTAATCAGAAGCAACAGCAGTTCTGAGAAGGGGGCAGACTTAGGGATCCTGTCCAGCCTGGTTCGGTCCAGTTCAATCGCTGGCAAACTACCTTTCTGAGGCATTCTTGCAACAATTTTTCCAGCCGAGATACATACACAGACAACAACTCCCTTGGTACTGTTGTGCATCTCTTACTCTCCACCATAGGTCCTCATCAGAATCTGGGCTCCCATACACATTCTCCAAGGCCTCAAGATGAGCCTGTGCAGTCGCTTCAGGGTTACTGGCCCGTTTAGCACGGATGGTAGCCAGGGCAGGACCTCGGAGGCTCTCACTAACCCTCTTTGGCTTTTTAGCCTTCGAGCATTGCCATTCTAGCACTTGGGGCAACATAGTCTATCCAGGTCTCCCAGTCATCCTCCCTTGGGGTGGGGAGGGTGCCAGAGAAGATCCTCAACCTTCGGTAAGAGTCGTGACTAATGGCAGGTGCAGAAATAGGAGTCTGCATTGGTTCAGCCACCATTACGGGCACTGGAGCAGGAGAGGGTGTTGGGGAGGAACACCCCAGGTGGCAAGAATAGTTTCTTCAAGTCCTCCACAGTTTTCCCTCTCCAGCAACCATTCAGCAAATTTCTCCTCAAAAGTTTCAGATAGTGGTGGGGCTGATTCCCCGGTCTTTACTGTCCTTAGTTATCACTCTCCAAGCAGTGAGGCTCCCTCTGGGGTAATGGTCTGTGGCACTTTGGAGCTATCTATGGATCCTTAAACTCTACTAGGGCCAGGAAAGTGTGGGTGAGCAGATTAGCATGAGCCCACCACCACAGGAGTTTGTAAACCTTCCACCTTGGAAAGTACTCCTGCACAGTGTCCGTATTGATACCCAGGGGATGTCCAGGATAAGCATAGCATTTTGGGGTCGATCTCCTCCCAGTACACCACTCCACCAGCCGTGCACAGCCACTTCTGTCGGGTACCCATTTTTTCTTAACAGTGGTTCAGAATATGGCCACTAGAGGACACACAATCCCAGCGGTGAGCCTCCAAGATGTAACCCCTAGATGGCGCTATCCCAGGGGCTACTACCCCTGCCTGATTTGCCACTAACAGGTTGAGGGGCCTGGATCCAATGCGGATGCCTCCACCCAGAGGTCAGGGTTTGCAATAGTTAAACTAACTGTCACAGCCCTCTGGGACACTGCAACCCCACTTTCTTCCCACTAGTGGCCCACACAATATATCAGAATTATCTTCACAGTATACACTTACCCCAGGTCTGGTTCCGCACTGGGACCTCCTGTGAAATGAGATACAGTGCAACAATCACAGTACAGTACTTTAACATAGACAAATACCTCAGGCAGTATAACTTTGCTGAAACAAGCAGCTCTGATTTATTTAGGGGTATAACAAGGACAGGGGAAATCAGGTTAATTAGCTTATCACTCTAATAATTCATCTATGGCTCTGTGCACAGGCCTATCCCTATCAGTTACTGTCCCTGGGTACCCAAGCCCCTAGTGGCTGGTCCAAACCGTGGCAGCTGGTAGGGCCCTTTCACACAGAGAAAAGGAGAATTAAACAGTCAGCAGTACAGTAATTCCATTTGGATTTAATGTGGCAATTCAACAGGGAGCGACCCTGAATTAGTACTCACGACCTCCAAATAAGATAGGGTCCTTCAATGTCAGCAGGGCTCACTTGAGGTACACAAACCTCTTCACACATCCATATAAAAGAAAGCACTATACCAGGCAGGCTGCATCTGTATCCCGATCGCAATTACTGCACAATACCTGGGAGAACACACAGCAGATTCAGTTCCTGACAGACCGAATGCAATTTTCAGCAATTCCTCCAGTCTTCTACAGGGTGAGCCTGGTTTCTACTCTTCAGAGATCCTTTGATTCTTTTCACAGGACGGATTCAGTCCTAACAAGCTGTTACACAAGCTGCAGACCGGAACTCTGGGCCTTACACACGTTTTTTGACTAAAACTGCACACTGAAAAAGCACAGGGCTCCTTCCTTCTTCACTGCCAAAGCTCAACTGAACTCCAACTGACAAAACCGGCACTTCCTTTGAGTTCCTCCCAGTTCTTGACTGGATTGGCTGTCACTCACAATAGACTGCTGCTGTTGGTCCAAAAGGCACTGAAGTCTAAACTACATCTCCCAGAGTCACTGCCCATACAATCCTCTTGTGGCTGGCTCAGATTATGAGTCCAAGTTCTGATTCGTCCAAGGCACCATTTTAGAGCTAGCTTACCCCACACTGATTGGTCCAGTTCAGCAGTTCAAAACTAGAATGGGGAACTAGCAGACACAGTTCTGACTGCAAAGAAAGCAGGTTAGACAAACTGTAATTTCATTATTACTCTAAATAATTTCTGGCAAACAGTTACATCTTTCAGATAGGTTCCTTTGCACTCCTAGTGACTGCAAAATGAAGTGAATTGGCAGCAGCTCGAGTGGTACTCAGAGAAGCACACAGTCCCCCATATAACTAATTATGTCTGCAAGCAGACAGCTCTTAAAGAGACAGTACCAGAGGCTCTAAAACACTCACTGATAAATGGCTTAAATGCCAAACACCATTCAGGCTTGGAGCATTCAAGCAAGCTCCTGGAAGTCTTTTGGGAACCCCCATTTGCAGGGGGGTTACAAGTCAAAAAGGGGAGAATTGTGAACCAGGCTGGGTGCTCGCTGGGTTAAGTATTGCACTGCATTTACCCAAAGAGGATGTGATATTTGATCCTTTTATCTGGGTGAGCTAGCGAAAAAGGGTTCATATTTGACCTCAGGACTTGAGACTAGTAGGTGTTTCGGACCCAAAACAGACAGGAGGGTTACCCTGTTTGTCTCTCGTTCACATATTGCACTCCGAGGTTTGGCAGTGTGGGAGCAGAGAGCCTGACCTGCGGAGGGTGTTTTTGACAAGGCCATCGAAGGGGCGGTACAATATGGAGGAATTGTTGCACCCTCTCCTGAGGCAGAGTACAGCTTTTCCATGATGCACCCTGACCCCTACTTGTCTAGAGCCCTGGGACCCAAATCTGTGCGCAAAACCAGGTCCCTTGAGTTGCAGCTCAGAGTGCTACTGTATTCCTGGGCTGCCCCACTTACTCTCTTCTGTTGTAGTATTCTTTTTTCCATCGTCCCTTGTTTGCCAAAAAATGTTTAGTGTCATCATGCCAGCACATTTCCTCCAGCTGGGCTGGCGACTGAGAAGCTGCCTTCGCAGCCAACACCAATATAACCCTGTGATTGGCTAGCTGTGGGTGCATGAATGCCCAGCAGCCAGCACATTACCGCCCAAGGAACTGAGCACCTCACCACCTCAACCCACTCAGCCCCCAGACAGCATGGGATTTGGGCGCTCACATGAGAATAATCCAGTCTGGGCTGGCCTTATTTATTCTCTTCTGATATTATCCTGATGCCTTAGAGGTGTTCACCTTTGTTCAGAACACAGTTTTTTTTTTCCACATCAGCCTGAAGGAATGCATAGGAACTGATTTCTCTGTTTGAAATAGTAGATTTTCCCTTATATTTTTCTGTCTTTATTTATTTGAAAATTGGTGGCTAGGACAGGCACGCTGAGCCGAAGCTTGTTTCCAAGTGTGACCTGAGGAAAGGGAGCAGACTAGAGATACATAATACATGGCGCAGACATTGTTTTGCAGTTACAGTAAGGTGCACTGAGACATGGTTAAATATAGGCATAAATGCAAAAATCTGTGCAAAAGAAGCAGATGGCATGAGCTGCAACTGAGCATTGCAGCAACAATTCCACCTTAGTATAAGGCAACTGCAAGGGGAACAGTCGGGGGGAGGGGGAGCTTCAGCTAGTGGTTGAGGGAGCCAAGGGAGGCAGTAGAGCAGAGAGAAGAGGCTGGGTAGTTGGTTTCCGCTTGAACTGAACAATGAGGAGATGTGGGCAGCGTACAGTTGAGTTCTCAGAACTGGATCAGCCAAATGCATTTTTTATATGCTGCTGCTGCTCATCTTGTGTGTGGAACAGCTTGTATGTGATCGTCCGTCATGAGACATACAGTATCTGTCACTGAGCAGTGATGTTGCTGTTCACATGCTATGTTTCTTTGGTTATGCTTGAGTTTTGCTTTGATATGCCTTCATGCCCCCTTCCCCCCAAACACCTATACCCAGTGATATTGCATCAGTGTTCACAGTGATGCCACTGCTGGCAGCCAACCTGTGAAACTGTTGAGAGTTTCCCCAGAGCAATGCTCTGCAAATGTTGATCATCTCTAGTGGCACAGGAAAGCTAATCGGTCCTGAAAAAACACTCCCTTCACTCTGCTTCTTTCTTCCCCTTGAGGATGATCACCCAGAGAACCCCCCATATTTAGTAGGATTGTAAATATTTACTAGGAGTGTTCTAAGGTTATTTGTCTCTTGTTTTTTTTTTTCTTCTACTGAGTGGCTTTCTTTTTAGCAACCAGTTGTTTGTCCTCTGTGTTTCATCTGACATTTGAATTTCATTGAGTTTATTTATTTCTTGAATTTTGTTGACCCAGTAAACCCACTGGGCCTAGAAGTCCCTTTTTCAGGGGCGACCGGGGGGAGAGGGGATACAGATGGTAAGCAATTGAAATTGAACTAGATTAAGCTGTTGGTGGTATTTTTAATGAATGGGAGAAATTTGGCCAGGACACTGGGGAAATTCCCATACTCTTTTTCGATAAGTAACATGGGATCTTTACCAATCACCTGAACTACCACCAATCCAGGCAGATGGGACCTCGGTTTAACGTCTCATCCAAAAGATGGCACCTCAGAAGTGCAGCACCCCCCTCGTGCTGCACTACAGTGTCAGTACTGGGATGTTAACCCAAGTGCCAGATGTAAGTGGACTTATTGCACAAGTGGTTTAACTTAATATATTTCATGTAAAATACTGTAGCACTTTATTTTTCAGATTTTATCTTTCATGCAGCATGAATTATAAATGCTTTATGCATTTAACAGATTTTCAAGGCAAGGATGTGGGTATGGTAGGGGTTAGTTCTTGGGGAGATGCAGGATGAGAGAGAGAGAAAAAAAGAGAGGCGGTAGTAGTTTCCTGAAATTTTTGTTTTCCGTGGAACATTGAAAGTCAGGAAATCAGTGGATCAGAGTTTGTAGGGAAGAGAGATTTTGATAGCAAAAGATGCATGCCAAAAGGAGGAGTGAGTTGAATTGCGGAGAGGGACTTAGGATTTTCCACTAGGTTGCAGCTGCCCCACCCCCCATCTCGCCTCTCCAGCAATTTCTCATTACTTCTTACCCAGACACCCCACGAGCCCTATCCCATGCCCTTTGAAAGTGTCCACCGTCCTACATGATACCACCTCCCCCGGTAGGGTATTCCATTTCAGCACCACCCTTTCTGTAAAATAATGCCTCCTTATCTCTTTCAGAAATCTAGCCCCCTCCAATCTTAGTCCGTGTCCTCTGGTGTCCCTTCCCGTTCTCAGCCTAAATAATCCATTTGGACTCTTTCATATACTTGAACATTTCAATCATATCCCCTGATCCCTCCTGTCCTCCAGTGTGTACAAACTCAGATACCTTAGTCTGTCCTCATAGGGTTTGCCAGAGTGGAGGGTTGAGGAGGTAGTCAGTTCACTGAATGTAATGCAGCATACATATACACATTCTCAGCATTAGAAGTAGTGCAGCCAATCCATGCCACAGTATAATAAAAAAACCAGCAATCACAGATTTGTGCCTACACAGGGTCCAGTCCCCCATCCCACCCCTCACAAACGAGCAGACATGCTGTGGAGGGGGAAAATTCAGGGGAGATGTGAGGAAGTATTTCTTCACAGAAAGTGTGGTGGATGCCTGGAACAGTCTTGCAGCGGAGGTAGTGGGGGCAAAAACAGTGGAGGGGTTCAAAAATGTCTGGGACAGGCACAAGGGAATCATGAGGGTAAGAAAGGGCGGGGAAGAGATGGCACTGTAGATCTGCAACAAAAAATGAAGGTTAAAATTGGGCAGACTGCCTTGGCCCAGCGACCCTCATCTATCATCACATTCTATGTTTCTATGTTTGTGTTTCTCAGCTTCCCTGCTAGAGTAATCATCCATGAGAAGTTTGGACTTTTATGTTGCATCCCCCAGAGGATTTGAGGTCTCCCAACATAAGTTTATTATTAATAACAGTAAATTGCCTGAAGTGTACTAGAATAACAGCTATATATTGTAGGCAGAAAGAAACAAACGAGCATTACATGCAGTACTAAATTTCAGCTAATGATAGTGGAGTAAGCAATTACAAGCACATTCATAATTGGATCATCATGCATGAGGTGTTGTTAGCATCAGGAATTCGTAGTAAGGCACAGCATTACCAAGTTTAGTATTAATTGGAGAACTCATTCTGAACATATAGGCCAAGAGTACTGAAAATCTAACAACTAGTCAGAAGCCCAAGTAATACACAATTATGTCGCTTATGGCTGAGTCTCAGGCAGTGGTACCAAGTAGTGTGACTGTCAAATTTGAACAAAATAGGCTAAGTATTTTTCAGGACATAGCCATTATGGTAACAGCCAGTGACAGGACAGAACTTGTTCACTAAGTAGCCACCTAGCGTAGTGGTAACTGTACGCCTTGCCACCCACATGATCCAAGTTTGCGCTCCTAGCATAGGATGTCTAATGCTGACTGGTGAGGTGGGGTTCCGATATCTGTCTTGAATGCATCTGGCCTCAGAGATGGAGGGCTTCTCATTTTTTTTATCAAGATTTTGCTGCACTTGGTCTCTGATCTGCTCTGGCCACCCCCCAGCCCTGTCACCCAACTTCCCTAGGTACTTGCCCTTCCCGTCTGTCACCCATGGCTTGCCCCTCATGGTCAGACCAATTGGGTTGCCCAGTTCCCACCAGGACAAATCCAGATGAGGAATAATTGGTGCAGTGTCCATGGGAGGCTAGCCATCATCCTACTGCAGTCATTTTTGTTTCTGGTTTTGTCTTTCCCAGGAACTGGGATGACACGAATCAAGTGACTATGCTCATGCACACACGATATGCTGATGTACCCTGCCAAGTACTATCTGCTCATTTCAGTGTAGTGACTCAGACTGCAGTACCATTGTGGAGCCTCAGGTGGCGGTCCCACTATGGAGCACACTGCCTCCCCTCCCCAGACAAGGAGACCATCCTTTGGAATGCTCAGTCCTCGTCCTCCTCCTGGCCCCCAATAACCCAGGCTCATTCCGAAATTTGGGATGCGAGCATTGTGAGCAAAAGCCCTACTGCTGAATCAGTTAACTGCTTAAAGGAGCTCCTCCTGCTGCGAGGCCACTCCCTGGTGGGCCTGAGAGATTGGATGTCATGCAGGAAGGGATATAGTGGTTTCTTACAGAGCAGTTTTGCATCGGGACATGCTCATTCACCTGGCATGTAATGCACAGGCATCAGATGCTACAGTGGCTTCAGCAGGGGAGTTTGGAAGAAAGGGTGGAGCTCACTCGACCTTCCGATGGCCCTGACAGGCTTAATGTGCAGGGGTTAACCTTAATTTTTTTTTGCATCAGCCAGCTGGGCTAGTGAACCAGAGATTGCACTAGCCCTCAGAAGTTTGCAGTAGCCCGCAGTCAGTATGGTTAACAGTGATTTGTTAAATGAAAGGCAAATTAAATCGCATTTGTCCTGCCAACAGTCTGGACACCTACCAACTGATTTTGCACTATGCCTTTAACTGCAAACTGCACATATACTATCTCAGCTTCTGTGTCTGAAGAGTCAGTGGTTCTGCCACTGATGACTGAAATTAACTTTGTTCCCATCATTTTTTTCTTGTAGCTCCATGTGTTCAACCTCGGTTACATAGTGGATAAAGTTGCAGGCATATTTGTCATTTTGATATGCTGAACTGATATCTAGCCCTTTCATATCATCAAGGCTGCACATCCACACAAAGTCTGTGAAAGGATGTCCTTTCTTAGCAATTGCGTGGCACGTGTGAAACAGTTTAACCAGACGGTTAAGCGTTGCTTCATTCATGTTCTTCAACATTCCTTCCACATTACTTGTCCCTGGAGTAGCAGTGCTGGCATCCTCCTTTACCTTTGCCCTGCCATGAGCTTCACTGATATTATGGGACGAGACAGAGTCAAGCCGGAAGTTATCTGTATCGAAACGAAAATTATTGTTATTGCCCACCTTACTCAACTATATTTCATGTTTAATACACAAATGGCAGAACATCAGATCTTTTGTACCATCATACCCAACCAGTCATATTTTTCTAGCCAACATTGCTGGAACCGACTGCTTCGCTTTGTCTTTTCATATTCATGATCTTTTGTTTGTTTGTCGTTATCAGCATGCTTTCTATTAATGTCAGCTGGGTTACTGACTTCTTTAATATATGTCCTCATGTTCAGATCTGTAGTTAATAAAGTTGTGTCGTGAAAAGTGTGTGTGTCTTTTTCTTCCCCTTTTCCTTCTTTTTCCCACCCTGGCCACATATCCCAGAAATGCTTGATTGTCCCAGTTTTATTAAAAAATGTTCACAAAAAAAGTAAGGATAAATTCAACAGCATTAACCCATGCTGTTATTATTTTTTTTTTATTCTTTGGCAACAAGGTAACTCCCATTGGGCACAAGACTCATTTACAGGGGTGGCCCAGGAATACAGGGAGGTTAAGTGACTTGCTTAGGGTCACACTGTATGCAAGTGGAGGCTGTGTGAATTTAAACCCAGATCTGCTGGATGTGCAAAGCCCATTCACAACCTGTTGCTCTCTCTGTTAAACCCTCCAGTTTTCCTTTCTATAACATCCTTGTATTCTAATATGTTTTGACCACCTTTTTGACAGCTGAACTATCAGTATTTGTGGTATCCTCAATACTACATTGTTTTCCCTTTACCTCATCAGCTACAGCTGTTTCTTTTCAAATGTCTAAAACATCACATTCCACAATTTCAGACACACCATCCCATGCTATTTATTCCAGTGGCCTGTAAAGGTGTAGCTAATATCATGGAATGTTCAGGTTGGTAATATAAAAATGAGAGCAGCAGCTGCTGAGGACTTAGGAGAGAAATAATCAACACAGTGATAAAGGCAATAAAAATGTGAAAACTAATTTGAAAAAGTGGATCTAAAACATGAGAATATAGGGAAAAAAAAGAAACCCATTACAGCATATAAAGATGTAAAAACTGTTTCCTCTCATGGCAGTAAATGACCATACTTAAAATTCAGAGTTGAAAAGATTAGGTTGATTTACTGCTAATGGTCTTAATGGCCATACTTTACACCTCCTAGACAGACTGGTTTTACAAATAAAGGCCTGTGACTTGTGACATCAGAACTTTTTTGTAACCTGAGCATGCATGCAACAGTGAATGATTTGATACAATCAGTTTTAATACTATCTGAGCACTCAAAATGGCCCAAAAACTCGACTACATTTAATCAAACCGGATAACCAGATGAGGACCTTGAAAACTGGATTATCCAGTCTGCAACTGGACAGGTGGCAACCCTAGAACTGTGCTGCTCCTGGACACAGTCACAAATCTGTCTGCATGAGTACTGAGCTAAACAAGGAAAGGGAAAGGAGAAAGGGTCTTTAACAGCAGAAAATAAAATCAGTAGTTAGTATAAAATGAAACAGTTTGTAAATGCACTATACAGAAATCTATTTTTTCATTTCACTAGCGCTAAGGCAGCACATAGTTAAACCTCCATGAAAAGGACCTGGCTTTAAATTAAATATCAGTTATGTTCATGTATTTATTTGTTGATTTATTTGATACCTGGGTTGAGAATGGAACTGCAGCTTTCCACAGGAGGAATTGCACTAGCCCAGCCAGGCAAGTAACAGAGATTCTGCACTAGCCCACAGCAATCTGCACTAGTACCTGGGCTAGTAAATTAATGTTAAAGTTGACCCTTGTTAATGTGGGTTGCTGCACACAAGTACAGTACACCATGCAGGAGGTATAAGGGTTGGGACTATGGGAAGAAATATAGAGGGTGGACTTGGCACAGATGTAGTCCCCTAATCCCACATGCACACTTGGGCTGTCTGGCCTGCCCCTTCTTGCCAGCTACTCCCTCTAGTCTACCATTCAGTTAAGTGAAGTATGTCCTCTAAAGCCTGGTGCCCCAGGTTGAGGGGATAAGCTGTAGGCTACTGTTTGTGGGGCTAGAGCTAGGAGAGAGTGAAAGCAGGGAGGGAGGGTTGTTTTTCCGTTGGTTCTGGGGACAGGAAGAAGGGACAGTGAGAAAGATGGAAGGAGGATCCCAGGTCAGGTCCATGGTGCTAGGAAAAAAACAAAGTATAACAAAAGAAAAAGAACAAAGTATTATTATTATTTAGTTTTTATGGACCAGGTAAGCACACTAGGCAATTAAATGTCTATTTTCAGGTACAACCCAGGAGGTAACAATAGGATACTACAAAATAGATGAATTAAAGTGCAGCAGATATCCACAGAAACAATTAATAAGAATACACAGAAGCAATATCAAATCACATAAAATGCACGCAGCAGGGCCAGAAAAATAATAATACAGAGGGAACCATACAAGGTACTTGATATGAATTGGTGCAGTTAAAAAGGCAATATAACAATTAGGTTCAGTACTAGCACAAGACCTAAGGTAAGAGTGAAGCAGGGATCGACAAATTTCAAAATGGCATGCTAGTCCCGGACAACTGGCCTTGTCAAAAATGGTAGTCCCCGAGTTCCAAGTGGTAGTCTAATACATTTCAATGAAAATTTTGGGACTCTCTCTGCTATTCTTTATTTAGTATTCCCTTACCCTTAATGTTTTTATCTCAATATATTTTCCAAAACTCCAAAGTGAAAAGCAAGTCTGCCAGTCAGGTCCCACACACCCCTGTGGTCAGCATTTATATCCTCTCCCCCTGAGTCCTCGCGACTCTAACCCCAACAACTGCCCCTGTACAAAGTTCCCAACTGCCCCACACAACACAAATCCCCCTTTCTGAAGCACTATATGAATATTGCAGTAAATCACACAATGGTTTGACTGTGCACTCTTCTATTGTTTTATTTACTGCTCTAGGCTCTGCTGTTCAGTGTATTCAAATCAATATTCCCTGATTTCTTCCTTCAGTATATTATCCCTTTTTTTCAGCCACTCCAGTTTTACTTTCTTTCCATCTGAAATGTGTCTTTGACTTGGGGTCCTCTGATTTTGTAACTGCAGTCGGTAGCTGTGCTGCTATTGCTATTTGTTTTCTCAGACTTGCCATTGTTCTGACATGGTTGTTGATCCTGTGTGTGCCGGACCAACAGAGAGACACAGTCTGAGTCTGTGACCCAGCGACCGGCAGCGCAAGCCCTTTCTCCCCTTCCCCCGCCAGTCTTCTATTATTTCTGGACAGCCTGTCTGACTGTCCCAACAAAACACAGGCTATTGTTTTTTTTTTTATTTTCAGCACCACGAATTTCAGTAAAGGCTGCCGCAAGCTAGTACAACCCACTAGCCCTGCAGTAAAGTGTAGAAATCAGGGCGATGGTCATGTCACTCCTGCACTAAAACCAACACACACTCCTCTCTAACAAATGAAAATTACACTTCTTCACCCAGCGGTCTAGTTTGTTCAGCCTGCCCAAAGTCCCCTAGGTCGCCTTAAGCAACAGCACACTATTCATACACTGACCGACCTGTTAGTCCTTCAGCTCCGTGCTTTGACTCTTGGATCCTTCGCGGTGCTGGTTTTCCCTGCTACATGTGGATGGTTCGCTGGAATTGCGATCAAGTGACGATGGGCACTCTGACTCGCTCGGAAAGCAGACTGAGGACCTCTAGTGGCCGCAACACTAAGTAGCAGAAATTAGAAAGAAAAAAAAAAAGGACCTGGCTCAGTACTAATTTGGTTGTCCACGGACAACCCGATTCAGTGAAAGTGATTGTCCAATGGCAGAAACTGGTAGCCCGGGACGTCGAGCTATGGGATTTGTTGATCCCTGGAGTGAAGTGCACATAGCATGAGACACACAGCATGCCGAACAGTGAAATCTGGGGGGAAATACCTGGGTCCACAGGTCAGTCAGATGTAGGCAGAGGAGTCTTTCAGGTAGTTCCAGAGAGATCTTTTAAGAAGGTAGTGAGAGGACACATCCGTAATAGACAATAGGAGGGAGTTTCAGAATCTAGGAGCACACGCAGGGGGTAGCCAAGGTCAGTAGCCTTTAATTTCTCAGTGAGAGCAGGAGGCAGTATAGAGTATCTTATTTATAGAACACCCCAGCACAAAGTCAGGACTATTTTGGGGATAACTAACCGAGTTTGTAATAAAGCTTACAATGATGTGTGAGGCAGGCTGCAGAGAGGGCAAAAACGATATATGTTATTAAATACGACATCCCACTAAAATCAACATGATGTTCTTGTCTAGATCTCCTGATATGAAGGCCATCAATTTGCAGTACAAATGTTCAACATGGCCATTTTGTGGCCCCCACCTCATGAAAGCATTTGGGACCTCTTCTGATGAACAGTGGCTCTGTGATTTTGTCAATGTGTCCCGAAATTTTAGTTTCTACAGCGACTGTGCCATTGTGCGCGCCAGATGTATGAAAACACAGATCGGGCAGGATGTGAAGAATGACAGCTGGTACCATTCATAGGGAGGTGTGAAGAGATGGCAATGTTGAAAATCTGTAGTGAAAATACTAAAAATGCTCAAACTTCCGAGTGTACATGGAAACTGCGCATTGCATGCGCGTAACACAATCATTTAGTGGAATTATTTCACCAAATTTTCAACATAGGCATTTTGTTACCTCTGCTTATGAACACTGTCACTGTGATGTTCTTAATCTGTACCGAACATTGATTTCCCACAGCAACCGTGGTATCCTGCGCCAGATGTGTAAATGTATATTTCGGGCAGGATGTGAAAAATGACAACTGTACTGTTCATAAGGAGGTGTGGAAAAATGGCAATGTTGAAAATCTGGAGTGAAAATACTACAAATTTGCGAAGTTACGAGGGTGCGTGGAAACTGCACAATGCATGCTTGTAACACAGTCATTTTATGGTCATTTGTCATCAGATTTTCAACATAGGCATTTTAGGACCTCTGCTCATGAACAGCATCACTGTGATTTTACATACGAACATGTAAATCTGCCAGCAGAACACACCAGTCTACGTAAGTCTACCCGAGTGTGCAGCTAGCAATCTAGATTGCAGCTGCCCCATCCTCCTCCCCTTCAGGTCCTCCCCTGCTTTTTCCAGCCCCTGCCCCCTGACTCTTTCTCTTGCTTTATCCCACTCCTTCTTAAAGCTATTGACTGTCCTACATGTTACCACCCCCTTCTGGCAGCACATTCCAACTAGACACCACCCTCTCAGAGAAGTAGTGCCTCCTCATTTCCCTCTTGAAACTCCCCTTCCATCCTTAGTCCATGCCCCTCATCTGTCTTCCACTCCTCAGTTTAAGCACCCCTCAGTGCTAGGTTTATTTACCCCTCAAGTAGTTTAATCATATTCCCCCATCCCTACTCTCCTCCAGTGTGTACATGTTCAGCTGCATCAGCCTAACTTCATATTCCTTTCCTTCCATCCCTTTTAACATTTTGTTGCCCTCCTTTGCACCCCCTCCAGTAACTTTATATCTCTCCTCAGGTATAGCCTCCAGTATTGCACACAGTACTCTAGGTGTGGTGTGACCAATGATCTGTAGAGAGGTAGGATCACATCCCTGTGTCTGGATGAGAACTCCCTTGCAATGCATCCCAGCATCCTGTTTGCCTTCACTGCTGCTTTCCTGCACTGGGCCGAATTGTTCATGCACCCAGTTACCAACACCCCTAGGTCCTTCTCCTCCTCTCTGATCCCCAACCAATAGTCCCTCTTCTGGTTCTTAGCCCGGAAGTGCATCACCTTACACTTCTGTGCGCTGAATCCTAGCTGCCACTCCACCGACCATGTCTGTAGTTTGGTTAGGTCCCCCTGCAGTTTTTCCCATCCATCCTCTTCATCCACCACCATCCCCAATTTGGTATAATGTGTAAGCAGACTAACCCTGCTCCCCAGTCCATGTGCTATATTGGACATAAAGAGCCCAAACAGCACCGGGCCCAGCATTGACCCCTGCGGAACCCCGCTTGTCACCTCTTGGTGCCAAGAGCTACCCCCCCCACCACCACCCTCTGCACTCTCCCCTGTAACCAGTTCTCCATCCATTTAGTCAGACCACCTTCCACCCATACCCCTCCTTCTCATCACTCTTCTCCTCCTTGGCCTGTGTCCCTCCTCCCGGTAGTCCGCACCCATTCTCCTCCTTATTATCAGGTGGTAGTGCCTTCTGTATTACACTCAGACCACTCTGCCCACCCCTCCCGGAGTTACTATGCCTCCGCCTTTACCTATATCTGGGGGGGGGGGTGAGCTCATTAGGCTTCCCTGTCCAGATATTTCTACCAACCTCAGTCTTTTGGCCACCCCCACTAGTTTAAATCCACCTTAGTAGAGCTATACCCCTCTAATCCTGCCTTTAATACTTCCCTCCCCTTCCTGCTCAAGTGTATCCTGTCCCCCATGTACAAGTCACTATTCCCCCAGACCCTACTGCAGTTAATCACTAACCCACCGTTTTTGGTGTGGCACCAATCCCTCAGCCACTTGATGAACTCCTCAAGCCTATCCTTCCTCCCCATGCTTGCACATGGTACCGGCAGTACCTCCAAGAATGCCACTGACTCCCCTACCCCCTCACACTGCCTGCCCAACTACTCGAATCTCCCCTTCACTACTTCCACAGTCCTCCACGCCAAGTTATTTGTACCCACATGCAACACTAAATGAGGTTTCTTCCTCCCCCTCACTGCACACTTGAGCAGTGCCTGCCCTGCCCCTGTAGTCAACCTGGGGATAGCTTTAACTCAAATATACCTGTGCCTTCCCCCTGCCACCTAATCCACCCCTTTCAGTATAGAATTCCCCCATCCCTTACCTCCTTTCCCTTCTAATGCCCCTTCCACCACACCAGTGTTCATTCTTCCCTGCCCCTTACCTCCGCCAGCTGCTCCATCTGTGACTTCTGTATCTGTACCCCCTACTTCTGCCTCATCCCTTTTCTGTGCCTTATTCCTCCCATCCCCCTTAAACATCTTCCCAGCCTGACTACTTCCTACTGGGCTTCCCATGTCGACCTCTCCTCCTCCCCTGCTGATTTCCAACCCCTCTCCTAGCCATGCTGTTGTTGATTTAGAGCCCCCATTCCCTTCTACCCTGATAGTGATACCCCTCCTATCCTTTCCCCTTCCTGTAGCCTTCTCTACTCCAGTCACCACCCCCTCCTTCCTTACTAGCCCCCTTCTACCCTTTTGTCCTCGCTATCTCTTCCCCTACCTGTTGCCATCCCTCTCATGCTCCGCTTGCCCTCCCCCCTTCAGTATGTTCCCGCTCCTCCTCTCTCTCCCATAGCAGAGGTTCGAATCTATTCCTAGTTGATACCCCTCCTACATCTCTTCCTCCTATCGGTTTCCCCCTCCTACTTATTTGCCTCCGTGCCACCCCTGGTCCCTCCCTACCCGCAGCCATCTGCTCTCTTCCCTGGTACTCCTTGTGGTCTCTTCCTCCTCCTCTATAAGGAGGCTTCCCCCTCGCCTCGGGCACCCCCTCCCTTCTCCTCTCTTTTCTGTTAGTGCCTCTGATACTGGGGTCGGTTTCACTCCCTAGTTGTTATTCCTCCATCCCCTGTTCCACCCCCCCAAACCAGGATGCCTACCATTCTCATCTGCCCTGCCACTTAGACTCCTCCCTAACTTCCACAGTTCTTCCCTCAAACCAGCCAGTCATCTACAGACCATATGCCCCCCCATCCTCCAAGCCCAGTCCAGGATCGTGGCAGACCCACACCCTGTACACCTCACCACCCTTCCAAAGATGCCCACCCTATTGACATGTGGCACCTGCCCCATTTTGGCCCCCATCTTATGTTACAGGCTCTTACTCCCAGGTTCTGTACCCTACTACAACTGTTAGGCCCCTATTTACTCAAATTCCTGTCCCCACCACACTAGTCCCCCTACTGCCCCCTTGCCGACCAGGTTAATTCAGTCTCAGATCTCATCCATTAGATACTGTATTACTGTAGCAATCCTAAAGCCTCCTTGTCCGTTTTTCACTGTTCAGCTATCATACTTTTTGTTCTTAGCTCTCATATAGTTTCACGTAGCCCAGTTAGAAATCCTATTGCACTCCAAGTATTACTCAGCTCAGTTAGAGAAATAAACAGAACAACTAAATCTGTATTATTACAGCAATCCTAAAGGTGTCCAATCATTGCTTGTCTGCACTCCAGAGACCCTGCTGTAATATAGGACCACAGAGGACCCTGGGGGGGGTGGGCAACTCTAAAAGTCCCAGCAGAGCTCCATTGAGTTCGCTCCCACTCCCTCTCTCACTCGCTGTTCTATTTCTCCCAGCACTGCAGGCTGCACTTTTGTACTGGGCTGTGCTTGCATTGGCACATTTTTCTGCCCACAAAGAAATCCGCAGCAGTCCTGGCCAGACTCCGTTGAGCGCTCACTCCTTCTCACTCGCTTGTTCTATTTCTCCCGTTGCTGCAGGTTGCCCATTTGTACTGGGCTCCTGCCTTTGTTGGCACCTTTTTCTGCCCACAAAGAAATCTGCAGCAGCCCGTCAGAGCTCGGTTGAGCTCGCTCACTCTGTTTCTCCCGGTGCTGCAGGCTGCCCTTTTTTACTGGGCTCCTGCCTGCATTGGTGCCTTTTTCTGCCCTCAAACAATTCTGCAGCAGTCCAGACAGAGCTCTGTTGAGCTTGCTAACTACCCTCTCTCACCCACTCGTTCTGTTTCTCCCAGCGCTGCAGGCTGCCCTTTTGTACTGGGCTCCTGCTTGCGCTGGCACCCTTTTCTGCCCACAAAGAAATCCACAGCAGTTGTGACAGAGCTCCGTTGAGCTCACTCGCTCCCCCTCTCTCACTCGCTCATTCTGTTTCTCCCAGCGCTGCAGGCTGCCCTTTTGTACTGGGCTTCTGCCCGCGTTGGTGCCTTTTTCTGACCACAAAGAAATCCACAGCAGTCCCAAAAGAGCTCTGTTGAGCTCGATCACTCCCCCTCTCTCACTTGCTCATTCTGTTTCTCTCAGTGCTGCAGGCTGCCCTTTTGTACTGGGCCTCTGCCTGTGCTGACGCCTTTTTCTGCCCACAAAGAAATCTGCAGCAGTCCTGACAGAGCTCCGTTGAGCTTGCTCACTTCACCACTCCCCCACTCTCACTCGCTCACTCTGTTTCTCCCGGTGCTGCAGGCGGCTGCCCTTTTGTACTGGGCTTCTGCCTGCATTGGCCCCTTTTTCTGCCCACAAAGTAATCTGCAGCAGTCCCGACAGAGCTCCGTTGAGCTCGCTCACTCCCCTTCCCTCACTCGCTCATTCTGTTTCTCCTGGTGCTGCAGGCTGCCCTTTTGTACTGGGCTCCTGTTTCCATTGGCGCCTTTTTCAGCCCACAAAGAAATCTGCAGCAGTCCTGACAGAGCTCTGTTGAGCTTACTCACTTCACCACTCCCCCACTCTCACTCGCTCACTCTGTTTCTCCCAGTGCTGCAGGCTGCCCTTTTGTACCGGGCTCCTGCCTGCATTGGCACCTTTTTCTGCCCACAAAGAAATCTGCAGCAGTCCCGACAGAGCTCCATTGAGCTCGCTTACTCCCCTTCCCTCACTCGCTCATTCTGTTTCTCCTGGTGCTGCAGGCTGCCCTTTCGTACTGGGCTTCTGTTTCCGTTGGCGCCTTTTTCTGCTCACAAAGAAATCTGCAGCAGTCCTGACAGAGCTCCGTTGAGCTCCCTTACTCCCCCTCTCTGACTCATTCATTCTGTTTCTCCTGGTGCTGCAGACTGCCCTTTTGTACTGGGCTCCAGCCTGTTTTGGCACCTTTTTCTGCCCACAAAGAAATCCGCAGCAGTCCTGACAGAGCTCCGCTGAGCTCGCTCACTCCACTCTCTCACTCGCTCATTCCGTTTCTGCCAGCGCTGCAGGCTGCCCTTTTGTACTGGGCTCCTGCATGCGTTGGTGCCTTTTTCTGCCCTCAAACAATTCTGCAGCAGTCCCGACAGAGCTTAGTCACTCCCCCTCTCTCTCGCTCAATCTTAATCTGTCCCAAACACTGATTTCCCAAAGTTACTGCGCTATTCTGCATCGGAAGCGTGAAAACACATTTTGGCCAAGATGTGAAAATTGACAGCTGTACTGTTGATAAGGAGGTGTGAAAAAATGCCAGTGTTGAAAATCTGGCATTAAAATATTACTAATTTGCGAAGTTACAAGGGTGCATGGAAACTGTGTAACGCACACTTGTAACACCGTCATTTTAGGGAATTTCATCACAAAATTTTCAACAGAGGCATTTTAGGACCTCTGCTCATGGTCAGTGTCACTGTAATTTTCTTACTGTGTCCCAGACACTGATTTCCCACAGTGACCACGCTATTCTGCGCCAGAAGTGTGAAAACACATTTTGGCCAGGATGTGAAGAATGACAGCTGTACTGTTCATAAGGAGGTACAGAAAAATGCCAGTGTTGAAAATCTGGAGTGAAAATATTGGAAATTCGTGAAGTTATGAGCGTGCATAGCAACTGCACAACGCACACTCGTAAAACAGTAATTTTGGGGATTTTTTCCACCAAATTTGCAACATAGGCTTTTTTAGAGCCCACCTTATGAACACTGGCACTGTCGTTTTGTTAATCGATCCTGAAAGATGATGCCACACAGTGACCGCAAAATCACCTTTCGGGACCAAATAATGGCATGACAGTGGCTGAATTCATGAGGAGGGTCCCAATAACCCCATGTTGAAAATTTGGTGCCCAAATTCCCAAAAGTGCCTGAGATATGCACCAAAGTTGAAAAAACCCTATTTATGCCATTATACAGCTTACCGGCATTTCTTCAGTTCGCGGTTGGCTTTAAAGAGTGCAGACGTGTTCCCAGTCCACCGAAGATCGTTGTGCTAGGCTCTGGAGGTAAGTATGGGGGGGGTGTGGGGGAGGTAGGGTGCGCAGAGGGTGGACAGGAGTTTGAGGAGGGGGCAGCAGACAGCTAGGGACCGTTTTCCTCTTTACAGGGTTAAAAAATAAATAGACATCGCGGGACGGTTTTTACTTTTAGCAGGTACTTTTGGCATGTTGGGGTGGGCTCCCAACATACCACCGGTGTGTTTTGGGGTGGGGGAACCGGAGCCGAGGGAGATTGGGCACCCCCGTCGGCATATGGGGGCCGAGGGGATTGGGCACCCCTCGGTATACAGAAAATCAGGGGAGACATCATGCTGACGGGGAGGGCTGACCCATCGCAAATTTAATGGGGGACTGAAGCTGATCGGGGATTGGGCCCCCCGTCAGCAAAGAAAGACTTGGTGGAGGGCGCATGAAGCCAAGGGGGATTGGGCATCCTCTTGGCAAGCAACAAATGGAGGAGGGGGGGTTATAGTGTGCCGATGGGGAGTGGGCTCCCCTGTCAGCAAATTACTGGGTCGAGATGACAAGGTACGCCCTGCAATGACGGGTCACTCCTTCATTGCAGCGGAATGGCTGTGGCTGCAGTGACGAGGCGGCCCTTGATTGCAGTGGTAAAAACCTTTCAAGGTGGTGGCACGCTGGCTGAACTAGTGTCAGCAGCAGCATGCTACCGCATTGGGGAAAGCGGGCCACGCCTCAGAAGGCACTGGGGGCATTCGCCACAACAGTGCCACTCCTCCACAACCTCCTTCTGCAGCAAGCTGCCGCAACATGTTTCTTGCTCATGCGCGTAAGGAAACATAAAAATGATGATGCCTTCTGACAGTCTGGCCAAAAACATGGTGAATTTGGACTTTCTGTAGATGTTTAGTTTAATTTGTCTCCTAAAGCTCTCCCGGATCTCCAGAATATATACATGTTGTCAGTTCTTAGTTGCACTCTTATTAGGCTGTCAAAATAATTTCGGGTACTCTTTCTGAGCAGTTACGAAATGAGCAAGTGGCATCTGATCTGACAACAAGCTTTTGTTTAATAAGGTTGTCATTTCTTAGTTGCACTGAATTATCAGACTGTCCAAATAATTTTGGATACTATTTCTGATAGGAACACTGCTAGTAGGAGCGCTAATGCTACTGCCAGAGTAGCATCTAATACTAAATACACATAATAAAATCAATTAGAAAGCTATTTGTGCTCGGTACCAGAACATGTTTAACCAATGTGGGGTATGAAAAATGTAACCACACAGTAGTCACCTGTGCCTCTTGAATCAAATAGTTACATTGTAACCTGCTCACACTGCTCAAACTGAACCACTTATAGGAGAGTCTGTCTGGCTCTGCTGGGAACAATGTTCTGAGACTGAATGGTGACCAGTCCGGAAAAAAAAAAAAGAAAATATGAGGATGAATACCAGTGCTTTTATCCAGAATGGGAACTGGAGTAAGAGAAGTGGCTGTCACTATGATTAAATAGAAGCTGTAATCTGCAATTTCAGAAGCCTGTTATTGTGTCACTGCGTTATACACAAGCAAGCTTTATTTGGGAAATTCACTTCACTTTGCGAGGTAATGAGAGACGTCATAGAAATGGTCAGTTTTGTCAGGGCAAGACTCAGGAACCACCAGCAAGTCAACATTCTGTGTGAGAAGTACGAGACTCACTACAGTGACTTAGTTTTGCACACAGAAGTGAGGTGGCTTTCCTGTGGCTGCACACTAGCCCATTTATTGGACTCGTTTCAGCCACTGAAGCAGTTCATCATTGGATGTGGTGAAACTGCACCCTTTCAATTCCTTGATGAGATGGACTGGTTGCTGTGTATTGCCTTTCTGTGCAACATTACACAATACTTAGAGCAGCACTACTAGATAATTGAGAAGTGATTACCAAAATTCTGCTTTTTGGCCGGAAGTATGCAGCTATAGTTCCAGCTTTCATATCTGTAAATATTTTTTCTAGCAGTCTTTAGTTCTCTAGATATTTAAAACTTATTCCCATTGTTGTTGTGCCACAGAAAATATGGCTGCTGCCTAATTTGCAACTGAGCTCACTCCTTGCATCGCATCACTTCTTTTGTTTACTTCCATGGGACCCTGTCCCTGTGTAGTACTGCGAGCCATATACATGTGTGGTTGGCAGCAGAGTACTCCAACTCAGTGTGGCACGTGGGAGAAATGGAAACAAAAGCAAAGAAAAACGAAGCAAATTACAGGGTGACAGTACAGCGAAAACAAGAAAGATTGTCAGGTAAGTCAACAAAGCACAGGAAACAAACTTGCAAAAGATCTGATTTTTTTTATCTTGTACTGCTGCTTTAAATGACCGAAATGCGAAGTTGCAGAGCAACAATAGAACAGTATATGGATTATATTCAGCAATCGCATCATTTTCTTGCAGTAGAAACAAAATGTGACGGCAGATGAGGACTGCTTGGCCCGCCTAGTCTACTCATTTTCCTAACTGTTTCATATACCGCAGATCCTAAATGATCTGAAGCTTACCCTCTCTTTCCTATCGCTAGAGTTCCTTTATATCTGTTACATGCGTTTTTGAATTCCCCTATCGTTTTTGCCGTTACATCATCTGCCGGAAGGCTGTTCCATGGATCCATCACCTTTTCCATGAAAAACTACTTTCTCATGTTACCCCTAAGTCTACCCCTGTCTATTTCATATCATGGCCTCTTGTTCTTGAACATATTTTTATTTTTAAGATGCTACCATCTTGTACCTTATTTACACCCTTGAGGTATTTGAAAGTCTCTATCATATCCCTCCTCTCCTCCAGGGAATACATATTGAGATCTTCCAGTCTCCCCTTATATGACTTTCGGTGCAGCCCCTGCTCCATTTTTGTTGCCCTTCTCTGAACTGCTTCTACTCTGTCTATGTCCTTCCAGAGATGCGGCCTCCAGAACTGGACACAGTACTCTAGATGAGGTCTCACCAATGTTCTATACAGTGGCATCACCACCTCCTGCCTTCTGCTGGAGATACCTCTCCCTGTGCACTCCAGTATTCCACTGTTTCTTCTTGCAGCCTTCTCACATTGTTTGGTAACCTTTAGATCATCAGATATGATTACTCCCAGGTCCCTTTCCTTTTTTTTTTAATTTTTTTATTTATTTATTTTTTACGGGGCTCCTACCACTAGATATGCGCCCTGGTCACGGCCCCCGGTCTTCCACCTACTGTCTGCCGTGATCCCCCGGTCACCCCTGGCTTTCCCCCCAGAGGGTGGGGCCACGGAACTGGCTCCCCCTTATCCAGCCCGCGTAACCATTATCTGGTTGGGGGATCCGGCGACAGAGGCCAACGAAGCCCGGGGAGGGCTTCATAGAGGTGGAGGTTCCCCTTATTTTCTTTGCATCTTTTTGCCCACTGGAGAGCCGGATGTGCAATGATGTCAGCGCACCTATGTGCAGATGTCCGCTGGCTCTCCCCCCCCATTAACTACACCCGCTACTGTCAGACACCCAGCCTCCGCTGAGTGTCATTGTAGCGCCGCATGTGTCCCACACCCACCCCAAAGGAAGGAGAGCTGTCGCAGGATGCTCGATCCTTCCTTCCCCCTGCCAGCCCCCGGCGGCCCAAGTCCGTTCCCAAACCCAGGTCACCGGCGTGGTGTGAGGTGTGGCGTCCAGCGCCTCAACCCTCAGCACCACCGGGCCGGCCCAGGTACCTTTCCTGTTTGGTGGTCATCAGTACCCCCCTCCCATAATGTACTCCTCTGCATTTCTGTGCCCCAAGTGCATGATCTTGTACTACTTTGCATTGAATCTTAGCTGCCACACCCTTCAGCACTCCTCAAGCTTGCTTAGGTCCCTTCTCATTTTCTGTACCCCTCCTGGAGTGTCAACCCTGTTGCAGATCTTCGTGTCATCTGCAAAGAGACATACCTTCCCTTCCAGCCCCTCTGCAATGTCACTTATGAAGACATTAAAGAGGACTGGTCCAAGCACTGATCCCTGTGGGACCCCACTGGTCACCCCCCTCTTTGGATTGAACTCCGTTCACCACCACCCTCTGTGTCCTATCGCTCAACCAATTTTTGACCCAGTTTACCACCCTGAGACCCACTCCCTGGCTGCCCAGGCTTGTTTTTTAGCCTCCTTCGTGTTACAGTGTCGAAGGCCTTGCTGGTAGGCCACATACACCACTATCCGTGATCCACCTTCCTAGTCACCCAGTCAAAGAAATGTATCAGATTTGTTTGATAAGCTCTTCCCACTGTGAATCCATGCTGCCTCTGATCCTGTGCTCTGTTGGATTAGAGATATATCACAAACCTTTCTTTTAGTAGTGATTCCATTACTTTCCCAACCACCATGGTCAGGCTGAGTGGCCTGTAATTGCCAGCCTCCTTCCTGCTCCCAGTTTTGTGGAGAGGGACTACATTCGCCCTCCTCCAGTCCTTTGGTACCACACTTGTTTCCAGTGAACTGTTGAACACAGCTTTCAGTGGTGCTGCCAGCACCTCCATGAGTTCTCGTAATACTCTGGGATGTATCCCTTCTGGTCCCATTGCCTTGTCCACTTTCAGATTAGCGAGTTCCTTTAAGACTGTCTCCTCCTTAAATGGACTGGTGTCCACCTCACTCCCAGTGGTGCTTCTGTCACCTAACTTTGGTCCCTCCCCTTCCCCTTCTTCTGTGAATACTGAACAAGAATACTTGTTCAGGATTTCTGCTTTTTCTTCGTCCCCCTCTGCACACTTCCCTCCTTCCGTTTTTAGCCTCACAATCCCACCCTTAGTCATTTTTCTTTGACCAATGTACCTGAAAAAGTTCTTGTCCCTTTTGGTTATTGCCTGGGCTGTTTTTTTCTTCTTCTCTTTGCGCCTTTGCACTCCTGTCCACTTTCCCAGGCTCCCTGTGCTTTTCCAGATACAGTTCCCAGTCTTCTTTGCTGTGTGTTTCCTTGTATTTCCTGAATGCCACCCTTTTCGACCTTACCTTCTTGGCTACTTTCTTTAAGAACTGTAGTGTTTTTTCCTTTCTCTTTGTTTTGCTTACTTGCCTAATGCAATGGCTTTTTCCCTCTGCATGGCTCCCTTAAGATTCTCCTGTTTTTCCTCCACCCCCACCTTTCTCCTTCCCTGACAGTGATTTTCTAAGATAGTCACTTATTTTTGCAAAGTCGGCCTGCTTGAAATCCTCAGGATTTAATTCCGATATACTCAGTAAATAGATAAAATAAAAAATTCCCTTCATATACTTAAACATTTTGATCATGTCCCCTGTCTTTTCTCTGTTCAAGTGAGTACAGCTGTAAGTCAGCTAGTCTGGTTTCATATGGCTTCTGGTGCAAACCCTGCACCATCTTTGTAGCCCTTCTCTGCACTGCCTCCAGTCTGTTGATATCCTTCTTCAATATTCCATGTGCGGCCTGACCAGTGATCTGTTCAGTGGCATTATCACCTCTCTTTTTCTACTAGTTATACCCCTTCCAATGCATCTGAGGATGTCATTTGCTTTCTGCACTGCCCTTTCTCACTGCTTGCTCGTTCTAAGGTCATCTGTAATGATTATGCCAAGATCCCGCTCCACCTGTGTTACTTCAAGCTGATGTCCTAGCAGCATGTAGTCCTTCCTGGGGTTTCTTTTACCCAGATGCATGACCTTGCATTTTTTGGCATTGAACTTCAGTTGCCAATTTTTGGACCATCCTTCCAGCCTATTCAGATCCTTTTCCATCTTCAAGACTCCCTCTTGGGTGTCCACCCGGTTGCAGAGTTGAATCATCCGCAAACAGGCATACTTTCACCTCCAGCTCATCAGCGATGTCACTGATGAAAATGTTGGAGAGGATGGGGCTTAATACTGACCCCTGTGGCACTCCACTGGTCACCTTGCCCTCCCCTGACTGAGTTCCATTAAATAAGACCCTCTGTGGCCTATCCTTGAGCCAGTTTGCAATCCGGTTTTCTATCTTCTGACTAAGTCCTGTATTCTCTAGCAACTTATTCATAAGCCTTCCATGGGGTATGGTGTCGAAGGCCTTGCTGAAGTCTAGGTACACCATGTCCACTGCCCCTCCTTGATCCACTGTTCTGGTCACCCAGTCGAAGAATTCTATCATGTTTGTTAGGCATGATTTTTCTCCTGTAAATCCGTGTTGCTTGGAGTCAAGTTTTCCGGATTCTTTTAGATGATCCACTATTCTACCTTTTAGCAGGGTTTCCAAATGTTTGCCTACCACTGAGGTCAGACTGACTGGGCAGTAGTTCTCAGGCTCTTCTTTGCTTCCACTTTTCAATTCAATGACCACGTCGAAGATGTCTCTAGAAGGTTAAAAGCAAGGTTAGGTTTCTTCTACAGAAATAGGCCCCTTTTCCCCCTTGAAACTCGAAACAAGCTTGTACAGGCCATTTTCCCCCCTACTCGACTATGGCAATGTAATCTATTCCTCCACCACTCTTGCATATCTAAGTAAACTGGACATCCTTTATCACTGTGCGTTATGGTTCATTACCAACTCCTTTACCGTTCGCATCACTGTGACTTATATGCAGCTGTTTGTTGGACATACCTTACTACTAGACGCCTTCTCCATGCTGGGGTATGGACTCTTAAACTGCTCCTGCAGAAATTGCCAAGCTATCTCTCTTCCCTTATTAGTATCTCACATAGTGCATACTCGTTAAGAAAATCTGACTTTATTATGCTTGACATACCAAGGACGCGGACCTCCTTTGATAAACATGCTATTGCATATGCCCTTCCCTCCATTTGGAACCAATTACAAACCGTACTGAAACTAACTAGCACAGTTTCAATAAACTTCTACAAATCGCTAAGTTCAGCCAAAATAAAAGACACCTGTAACTGTCATTAAGTCTCTTCCTTCCCCATGTGTGCCGTATTTATCCACTGGTAAGGTATAATTGCTTTGTCATATTAACAGCTTTCCCTTCCCCTTTTACTCCTGGCTTTATCTATGCTTACGCTCCACTGCTACTCTGTCAAATCACTCCTCCCCCCATATCAGTTGTAGTCTGTTGTTTGTTCTAGCTGACAAAATATATGTATTGCACACACCAGTCATCATGTTTCATTTATCAGTATGCAACCTGTAAGTCGCTTCCCTGTGTCATATTAATGTTTACCACCTGTGGTCACCCTATGTGGTACCCTTGTATGTATATCCAGCCTGTATCATGTAACGTGCATTTCATATATATATACTGTTATTACCTATGTTTGTACTTTAAGTGTTTATGTCACAGGACCTCCTTGTGAATGAGCTTGCTCAATGGAGTTTTCCTGCAATAAACTTGAACTTGAACTTTTATGTAAGAGTACAACCACAACCTTTTTCAGTCTAGTGGTGTTGTGCCACTTTCCAGTGACTTATTAAAAAGGTCAGTGAGCGGGGTTGCAGTTTCTTCCCGTAACTCCTTTAGAATCCTAGGGTGGATTCCGTCCGGTCCCATTGCTTTGTCTACTTTTAGTTTGCTAAGCTCTTCAAGTACTCTTTCTCTTGAGAAGTGGAAGTCATCTGCTGTTCTACTGTTGCACACTGCCTTTCCCATAGTAGGGCGGCTGCCTTGGGCTTCAATGGTGAAGACTGAGCAGAAGAATTTGTTTAGCACTTCTGCCTTGTCTTCGTCCTTTTCAACTTTCTGTCCTTCAGTTGATTTTAGCCTGATTATCCCACCCTTACTCTTTTTTCTTTCGCTTATGTACCTAAAAATGTTTTGTCCCCCTTTGCTACTCCCTGCGCTATTTTCTCCTCTGTCTGGGCTTTGACTATCCTAATAGCCTTTCCTGCTTCTCTCAGCTTTGATATGTAATGCTGCCTGTCTGTTTCTTTCTTAGTCTGCTTATACTGTTTGAAGGCCCTTTTTTGTGTTTTACTATTGTTGCTATTTCTTTGGAGAACAACAGCTGTTTTTTTCTTCTTTCTGACTTGCTAATGTGCCTTGTGCACTGCTTAGTAACTTGAAGTAAAGCTGTCTTCAAGGCTTCCCAGCTTCTCTCCATGTCACATGAGTTGTTGATTTCCAGCAAATTTCTTAACTGAGTTTTCATGGTGTTGAAGTCTGCCTTGCAGAAATCAAGTATTTTGAGTTTTGTGTGACTTGATTCTACTACCCTTTCCACTGTTAACCAGTTTGACCTGTGGTCGCTGGTTCCCAGATTTACCCCTACAGATATATCTGAGATTCTGGTGCTGCTTGTTAGCACCAGGTCCAGGATAGTCTCTTCTCTGGTGGGGGACTGAACCAGCTGATTAAGTACTGCCCCCTTCAGGGCAAGTAGGAACTCTTTGCTGCATTCAGATGATGCTGTGAATGAGGACCAATCTACATCAGGTAGATTGAAATCCCTCACTAATAACAGGTCTTCCTTGTCTGCCATCAGGAAGGTGTTTTCCAGGAGCTTCTTGTCTATGTCAGAGTCTTGGGAGGGAGGTCTATATAGACCTCCCACTTGGGTGGGGGCTTTGTCACCTGCTCTTAGGGTGAACCATAGAGCTTCTGGTCTTCCCTGTTTTGCTTGGACTTCTATTGCCAAGATTCCTTATCTTACATATAATGCCACCACTGCCCCCTTTTTCCCATCGTTTTTTCCAACGTTGAGTGTGAACACAGGAGAATCACAAGCATGGCACTAATATAAAATGAGCGAGGAAATCCCTGTGTCCTGATTGGCTGAGACTTGGTTCTAGCCACGGCAGTAAGACAGTACCACAATGTCTAAAAACAAGTCCCTGCCAAACTGGGCAACTCACAGAATTCATAAGCCACTTACTTCCCAATTCCCATTACAGACATGGCTGCAACCTTTACTCATATATATATATATATATATATATAACTCAACTAAGCCCTAAAAATAAAAGTCCATTAAATTAAACAAAGTAAGTAAATAATTTAATGTTATTTACACTCATGAGCTCACCTTGCACACATACACAGATTTTAAAAACCAGGTACTATTCAGAGCTTCCACTGCTGGTGTTTCTTTGATTACCATGAAAAAATACCACATTGCCAGAGAACTCCCTGCTTGTTACCTGGCAACAGATAAAACTTGAGGTTCTGGCTCCACTGGAGGTGTGTGTGTGTGCGTGTGTGCCAGTGGAACTCTGAAGAATTTAGCAATTGTGTATTCCATTTTACTAGTGTGTGTGTGTGTGTGTGTGTGTGTGTGTGGAGCATTCTACTACTGGAATAATGCAGAGCTTTGAATTCTTAAATTCCATGGTAAACAATCACACAGTGTATTTAGTGTGAAGAAAGACAGATGACTGACAGGTGCAAAACATCTGTGGGGACTATTTTACATTGTAAAATGGCAGAAAACATAATGGTGAAATGGAGGAACCAGATTCATGCAAAGGCGTCGGCTGATGAAAACCGAGTGGGTATTAATCCAGCAGTAGAGCCCGCTCATATCGGGAGCGCACAAAATATAGATTAGAACTGAAAGAATCAGTTTGTGGTCTCATGTGTGTTGGTGTATGTGAGTATCTGTGCCTGTAGATGGTGCTCGTAAGACAATAGAATGGCCAGAAGAGAAGCACAAAGCGACATGCTCAAATAGGGAATGAGTACACAGATAGAAGCAGGACAGTAAGCGCTGCAGTAGTAGAGGCCACTTGGTATAGGGAGGGGACAAGAAATAATAAATAAAACAATCACTGTGTCTCCCGATGTCTATTTCTCTATGAGGCTATAGAAGAGCAGTATAGTCCTGCTGTGTACGGTGCCGAGTGAGTGAGAGGCTGGGGATTATTGGAAGAGAGTAGGCGAAGTGGGAGAGTACTTAAAATGTATGTGACAGACTCATGCACCAAGAGAAGCAGATTGGATAGAATACTAAAAGTGCTGAAAAATTTCCGCACATCCAGGTGCACGTACAGTGGCACAATGCAGCAATCATTGTAGCGCTATACATGAAGACACACAGAGTGAGTATCAGAAATCAGTATATGTAGATTTCATAGTGTCTCTGGTTTGACTGACTTTGATAAGATGGGCAACAGAGTTAAGCCAGCCCTGGGAACAAGAAACACAGGTGAGGGGGTACAGGCAAAGTGGGCAAGCATTAAGGATGTAATACTTGAAGCAACATCCCATTGTGTTAGACAGAAAAGGAAGTGCAAAAGAAGAAGGAAACCTCTTCGGTTCTCAAATACAGTGGCAGAAAAGGTCAGAGCCAAAAGGCTGGCCTTCAGGAAATATAAGGGAACACAGCGGGATAGGGAGGCATACCAAACTGCCCTAAGGGAAGCAGGGAAGGCAGTAAGGCAGGCAAAGTCCCAAACTGAAGAAACACTAGCACGAACAGTAGAAGAAGGTGACAAGACTTTCTATAGCTACATTAGTGAAAGGAGAAAGTCCAGAGGGGGTATTGCTAAGCTCAATGGAGAAAAGGGGGCATGTGAGGAGGAGGACCCTGTAAAAGCATCTATCCTAAATAGATACTTTTGCTCAGTATTTACTGAAGAGAGGGTCGGGCAGGGCCCACCGCTCAGCACCATGGACACATGGGGGAGGGAGGTAAGCACTACTCCCTTCACAAAAGAAAGGGTCCTACAAGAGCTCGCTAAGCTCAGGGTGGACAAGGCAATGGGTCCTGATGGCATACATCCCAGGGTACTTAAGAAGCTAAGGGTGGAACTAGCAGAGCCATTAGCAGAACTGTTTAGTGAGTCTCTGAGCACAGGAGAGGTCTCAGAAGACTGGAGAAGGGCTCATGTGATCCCGCTCCACAAGAGTGGTAGCAGGGAGGAGGCAGAGAATTACAGACCAGTCAATCTTACCTCAGTAGTGGGCAAGATTATGGAGGCACTCCTTAAGGAAAGGATAGTGCAACACCTGGAATCCATAAGGGCACAGGATCCAAGACAGCATGGGTTTACAAAAGGAAGATCCTGTCAAACTAATCGCATAGATTTCTTTGACTGGGTAACCAGAGTGGTGGACCAAGGTGGAGCAGGTGATGTCACCTACCTTGACTTCAGCAAAGCTTTTGACACTGTTCCACATAGAAGATTGATAAATAAGTGGGTAGGCCTGGGTGGGTCAGAAGTTGGTCAACTGGGTGGCAAACTGGTTGACGAAAGCAGAAAACAGAGAGTGGTGGTAAATGGTATACAGTCAGAAGAGATGCAAGTCACAAGTGGGGTACCTCAGGGATCAGTTCTGGGGCCAGTCCTCTTCAATATCTTCATTAGTGACATTGCAGATGGACTAGAGAGTAAGGCTTGTCTGTTTGCAGATGACACCAAGATCTGCAACAGAGTAGGTGATCCAGATGGGGTGGGCAGAATGAGACGAGATCTGCATAAACTAGCAAAATGGTCAGAAAAGTGGCAACTGGGATTTAATGCAAAGAAGTGCAAGATCATGCACATAGGGAAGAGAAACCCTGAAGCCACCTATAGGCTGGGAGGGGAGTTGCTGGCAGTCACAAAGGAAGAAAGAGACTTGGGCATCATCATCACCGATGACCTGAAATCATCCAAGCAGACCTCTAAAGCAGTAGGTAAGACTAGGGTGTTGTTAGGGTGTATTAGTAGGGGTATCACAAGTTGTAAGTGGGAGGTAATAATCCCTCTTTACAAGACACTGGTTAGGCCCCATCTGGAGTACTGCATGCAGTACTGGAGGCCACACCTTCACAAGGACATTAACCAAATTGAGGCAGTTCAGAGAAGGGCAACCAAAATGGTGCAGGGACTGCATCAGAAGACATGTGAGGACAGATTAATGGAGCTCAATATGTATACCCTTGAGCAAAGGAGGGAGAAAGGTGATATGATCGAGACATTCAAACACCTTAAGGGCATTAACAAGGTGAAAGAGTCTAACATAATTAAATATAAGAAAAATAGCAGGACAAGAGGACACGGCATGAGATTAGAGGGAGGCCGATTAAGGGGGAATGTGAGGAAATTATTTTTCACAGAAAGGGTGGTGGATGCATGGAACGGCCTACCTCAGGAAGTGGTGGCTATGAATACAGTGCAGGGCTTCAATGAGGCATGAGATAGGCAAAAGGGAACAATACAGATGAGTATGAATAGATAGGCCACTGACAGAGCAAAGTGCGATGGCACATTTATAAGGTAGGAAAAGAAATGGGCAGATTGGATGGGCCTTGTGGTCCTTATCTGCCGTCAACTTCTATGTTTCTATGTTTCTATGTAGGTAGACCCGTTTTCCTACACTGCACTGCTGGTATGCAGCATCGGGATGTAACGGTGAAGCAGAAAGCATAAAAACGGTGGGTACGAATGACACAATTGTACTGTACTTTGTCTGTTTGATATAGTAGTAGTGTCGTGCTCCATAGTGGAAAATACCGGACACTATATACAGCAATGTCTGTCGTCAAGTGTGAACGCGCACATTGTCAGATCATCTCACTGTGCTACAAGCAAAGAAATGGTCCATAGATTAGCAAGCAGAATTATTAGTCTCGTACAATGTCTCTCTACTTTCAAGTGAAACAGTAGTCGCACAATATTCCCCTTGCACTTGCCATGTTACAAGCGTATTAATCCCTTCCAGAGACGGGCTCTACAGGTGGATTAATGCCAATTGGTGGTTGGATACACTGCTTGTGGCCTCGTGCACCAACCCCCAGCCGACATTAATCCACCAGTAGAGCCCTCCTCTGTCGGGGATTAATGCTTACTTATTTAGCAACATTTTAGTATATTTATTGTGGCTTTGAAAGTTTTAGAATGTTCTGTTTTTTTAAAGTTGTCCATGGGCCCATTTTATATAAGCAGTAAGACATGGCTGGGTGTTGGTAGTACTGAGATCATAATCCGGAGTGTTAACCACTGTGGTCTTATTCTGATTTTAGTCTCTTGCAGTGGTACAAATATGATCAGGGGGCATCTCAACTAATTGACTCCTATTGTACAGCTCATTTAACATCTGCCCCTCCTCCCTGTGGTGTTTTCATAGGTTTTTGGTAATCTCCCCCTGTTGCTCTGGGGTCTGTCTGGTAATATCCCCCTTTTTGTTCTAGGGTCTCTCTGGTATTATCCCCTGGTTGTTTTGGGATCGGCTCCAAATGTGGCTCTCCCTAGTCACCTCTGGGTTCTGTGTTGACCTCTGTGTCATGTCACATCTGAAAAATAGCACCTCTGACAGTAGTACTGTATTACAGAGTCAGCATGGGAAATGGGCCCACGTTTCTGGCATGGGACTTGAACCCAGTGACCCACAAGCAGCAGTGCTACCAACGTAGCCCTCAAAACACTACGGAGATATGCAAGATAAATAAATCTGCCTATTTTCTGGCAATAACTTGTAAAAAGCTAAATATATCTCTTTCGACTCCTCCATAATGTTTTTTATGTTGCTATAATCCTATTTCAAATAAGAAAAAAGTTTTCAGATTTTATTATTATTAACTCAAGAAGTTGCAGATTGCTCATAGCAACTAATAAATGTGTCACTTCTGCTTTATTACTGCAGAAGCTCATATTGCGTACTTGTGGTTATACCCATGTGTCCAGTTTTTTAAAAGACGTATAGGTGGGTGGCAAACGTGAATGTGTTGATCAACTACTCAGACTCCTGTGCAGATCTCTTTCTAAATAAAATCCGTTCCTCAGACAGATATAATATCTACACACCAGTCACCTCTGTCGTAGATTATTGCAAATCACTGCATTGATAGAAGCATGACTAGGGGTAGCATTCAGTCTGGTAGCTTAGATGTTTATCCATATAGAAATTGTACAATGTCCCTATTACATGTCAGGAGGGGTGGAAAAGATGGACCCCAAGTCCTCTCCCTCACCACAGTACTATGTTATGTTGGCTTCCTAAACTACCACCTGTTCACCAACAGTATTAACACATCACACTTATCCCTGGGGATCTCCACTGGCTTCCCATTACTGAGCAAACACAGTTCAAGATTGACTGCCTCCTTTTTCAAAACCCTTTATAGACTCACCCCCTTTGATCTCTCTTCCCTTGTTTTTTTTCCCCAACTCCATTTTAGACTATAGCTTAAGGACAAGTTATCAGATAGTAATAGAACTTGGTATGGGAGCTTCTTCTTTTTTTTTTTTTTTTTTTTTAATTTGCTATGCTTTTTTTTATGGCCCAGGACCAGCCCCCATTGGCCCAACCCCACATCCAGCCCCATCACCCACCTCCCCTGGGCCTACTAACCAGAGATATTCTCTGGTTTGCCCCCCAGAGTGGGGCTGCTGGAGAGCACCCAACCACCCTTTGCACACCAGTATATGGCCCCAGGATGCTTCCATCCTGGAGTTAGGCCCTAACTTACCCCTCAGAGTGGCGCCATCGGAAGGGGGCTCATCCTCCCATTGGACGCTGGTATATATTCCTGTTGGTGCCACAGATGGCAGTGAGGGACCTGCAGCATGAAGCATCCTGCTCGGCCCTATTTTTCCACCAGTACTCCCCGGGAGGCGGGAAGTGATTTCAAGGGCATATATGCTGACGTCTGTCCCACCTTACTGCAAGTATAGGTGCCAGTCACTGCTTCCCCCGCCTCTGCTAGAGGTCAGTCTTGCGCCAGACGCACAACCCCCCCCCCACCCCGGAGAAGGAGAGCAGTCCCTCAGATGCCCTAGCTGCCAGCTGTTGTACCCCACCTCTGCCCTGGTAACCAACAGAGGCTAAAGCCTCAACTGCTTCTTCCCTTATTGTTCAAGGTTGTATCGAATACATTTGCTGTATTACGTTCATCTTTACGCATTAGTGGGTAATGTCAAAGCAGCCAATGTCTTTTGCAGACTCCAGTACTTCATTAGTGTTGCATGCTGTGAACAACCACACACACACCTATTTGGTACTTATCCTTCAACTCATATTAGCAGCCTGTACAGAATGGCCTGGTGCTAGAAAAATAACAGCAGTTGGCAAGACGAAGCTGTAATTGCTTGCACCCGAAGTCCCTCCTTCCCAAAAGTGGATTGTGCAGGGACAGTCAGTGGTTTGTCAATGGGTGACACTGTGGTGGTGGTGGTGGGGGGGGAGGGTGGTTGCCCTGTGTGTTTGTGGAGGAGGGCAGGTTGGTGTGTGTGTGTATATGTGTGTGTGTGTGTGCGCACATGCCTCTATGTATGAGTTGGGTGTTTGTTTATGAAGAGGATGTGGGTCATCTATTCTGTCAGAGTTCACTCTGCTCTCTCTGTATTGCCCACCCCTCAACAGGAATGGAACATACCCAGTCCACATCAGATGCCACCAAAGTAAGTTAATGCATAAAATATTAACTTACATATTCACGGTGTTATACAGTACCTGAACAAGGTGTTCAGGACCTTATAGCTTTTGAAACAGTGTACCTGAAATCCCCCTCTGCCACCACCACACATAAACAGGAACAAATTGTTGTAAAGGGAGCCATCCTGAGAGACTGATTATGCCACCCCAAACAGGATCAGATCATCCGTCTGGAATGGAGTCTCTCTCTTTCCTCCCTCATGCCACACACACAGAAAAAGATTGCCACCTGGGAACTCAGAGTTCTCTCATCTTGTCACTTGGTCTTCATTTACTCTGACCTTTGGCCCAGAAGTGACATCATAATCCTTTGCTTGTGATATCACAACTTACTGCTGTAGAGAGGATTATGATTTGACAAGCAGAGGATTTTGAGGTCACTTGCAGGCAAGCAGCCAGAACAGACTAAGTCCAAACAATAACGATCCTATTTTCATGCAAATTGCTTTAACAGTAAAGTATGAGATGAAGGTAAGTTTATTAAATATAAGGTTAATTGTGTGCAATAATTATTGTTTTCCAAGTTGTCCTTGGGGTGTTGTTGGGGGGTTCTTTAAATGTAAGCTTAAACTAAGCCCAGCACAGTCTGCACTGTATTAATAAAATAGTCATCATCAGCCTACAGCTGTGCCAATGCAGACTGTAGTTTACCTCCCACAGTACATGCCTGACTATCCTATTATTGCAGTATGCAGCTTACCACATACTGATTGAAAACAAAAAGCAACGAGAACCTGCAGGCAGATTGTCAGGTTGTAAACACAGTCAGTGGACGGGATTTTAGAAAATGTCATGGTTGGTTTGTGTCCCAATCAACCAGATGGGAAGGCTCTCTGATCCAGTGGTTAGAGCACTATGAAATGAGCATTGCAGGTTTAAATTCCTCTACAGCCACTGACTCGCTTTATGACGTTGAGCAAACCGTTTTACCACCCTGTGCTTCAGTTCCTCCAGACGTAAAAAAACAAACCTGGGTAGAACCAGGACCCCCATCAATCAGATATTGCATCTTTTTTTAATTTACAGTTTAATTACTTCATATGGCCCAGCTGAGATGTGACATCTTGTTTTCAGTGAGGTCTTGCTATATCTAATTTTTACAGCTGCATGGATTGAAGTACTATCTCAGGGTAACTCAGCGAGTAACTGGCTCTGGTGGGATTTGAAACTGGGTCTCCCATTTCCAGACTCCATACTGCAGCCAATTGACTATGCTTCCTCCATCTTAGAGGGGCTATAAATAAAATCCAATCAACTAAAAGCCTTAGACATGAAATCTTGTCACCCTACAGCCCAGAGGAAGTAAAATGATTCTTGTCAGCAGTGACCAATCACCCACATTTTTTTTTTTTTTTTAAAGTCAGCACTCTTGTAAGGAGGCAGCACACTTGTGGCTGCTAAGAAACTGAAAAAGAGGTGGCAAAAGCCAACAGTGGTTGCTGCTCCTTAGGTTGATAGGTAAGGTTTGTTGCATTACTGCAATGTAATTGTGGGCCAGTGAATCAAACAAAATCAAATGTCGATGCCGGCTGGTGATATAGGGGCAGCTGTCGCAAAGAATGATGGGTTTTTAAATGTGGCATCAGTCATGTTAAGCTCACTACTTCAGGACTGGAGGCGATAAAGTAGTACACAGACATGGGAAATTAAAACAGCAAACAAACGACAGTTCCTGTAAAACAGTAACGGTTCTCATAATTAACCATTGCAATTTCCAGTTGCCTGTTTGGAGGGCATGAACACTTTGCCTTGTACGTATCATTAGTGTGTATCATCAGTGTCTGTGGTTGGGGAAATTCACCGTTATATAATAGGCTACACAGGGCCATACAATATCTTCCAGCACTTTTAATTTTTACAGTTTGTTTACTCTGGATAGTTCAGCTGAGATATGATGTCTCGTTTTTAGTGGGGTCCTGTGTTTACCCATTTTTACAGCTAGAAGGACTGAGCTGCTGGCTGTTATGTGTCTTGCTGAAAGACACTCATCATTAAGTGGCTGTCATGGGATGTGAATCTGGGTTACCCAGGTCTCGCCCCAAAGCCTGTGCTGTCACTAGACTATGCTGCCTTGTATTATAAAAGCTACTCTTCAGCTGGTTACCTTTGACATAAATACTTTCAGGGGAGTCAGCAGAATTTGTAAAACTGAAAACCCAACCATGGCTGGTAGAGTGGTATTTTAGATTGCTGAGTTAAAGGAATACTACAATCAAAATTTGCAAAAACATACGGTGTGCAGTGTTTTGATTTTTGTATTTAGTCCTGATGTGTCCTTCCCATTGTTTGCTATTAGCATACCTCTGAGCTGTCCCTGATTTTCAGGGACGTCCCTGATTTGGCCTCAAAATTTTCCTATGTCCCTCATAAAATGTTTGTTTTTGTGACAGAACAGTGGGGATTAATAATACAAAATAATGTCAAACATTGAAGTTACAAACTTGTTGATCTTCAGAAAATGCATCTTAACACAAATTCCTTTATACTATCAGCTTTCTGAGTGAATAGTACCAGTTTTTAAGATATGTCTCAGATTTGGGGTCTTTGTCCCTGATTTTTTTAAGCCTTGTCCCTGATTCATGAGGCAAGAAGTTGAGAGGTATGGCTATTAGTAGGGATGGTTCAAAGCCTTCCCTTGAAAACCGAGCCACTTTGAATGCAAGTGGCTTGGTTTTTTTCAAGATCCGAACTGAACACAGACAGCTTGGCTTGGATTTTGCACTTTGCAGCGTCCCTGTTATTTGGCAGGTTTACTCCCTGTCATGTGACAGGCTGGAGAAGAGGTCAGAGGGTTCCCGAGCAGCGCCCACCTCAGCTATATACTGAGTTTGCACACGTGCACAAACTCAGTATATAGCAGACAGTGGGTTGCTCAGCATGCCATTCTACAAGGGAAGTTGGGGGAGGGAAGGATTGGGTCTCTTGGTGGCTATGGAGGAATCAAGATGCAACCTCATTTTTTTTTTTTGGCCACGTTGCTTAAGGTCCGTGGCCACACAGAGGATGCCCCCAATGCCCCAGATCCTCATCTCATCTTGGGACTGGCATTATAGCTTAGAGATTAGAGTAACGGGCTACAAATGAGCGTGGTACATCCAGCAGAACTGGATTTGATTCCCACAACCTCTCCCTGCGTACTATATGAATTAACCTCCCCAGTGCTCCCGGATCACCCCTGAAAACAGGCACTTGTGCCCAGTGGGGCTTACCTTCTAACCAAAAGAATAAAAAAAAAAAAAAAAGTGGGGCTTACCTTCTAACCAAAAGAATAAAAAAAAAAAACTCTCATTTTTGGCCACCGGGTTGCCCAGACCCCATGTCCATGAACATTTTTTCACAGCAATGAGGGACACGGCCACTCAAAACATGGGGCAGTGAGGGTCACTGAATCGATTGAGGGACACATCTCAAACACAGAGACACAAGATCAGAATATTGTGGAATAAAGTGTCTTCACTGGTACAATGTTTATTTTTAATTTTGCACCTAAGAATACCATACATTTCTGTTTTAAAGTTTGAATTTTCAGCACATTCTGTGTGTGGGCACACCTTTTCCATGGGAGACGGATGAGGGTCAAATCAATTTTTAGGTGCAAAGTGAGGGGTGTGCCTCATAATCAAGGACAGTTGAGAGGTATGCACACAGATGCCCCCCCCCCCCGATTTTCTTTCTGGACACAGGTTACCCAAGCCCGGTGGCCACATAGATGCCTCCCCCTCTTTTTTTGGTCATTGGATTGCCCAAGTCTGGTGGCCACACAGCCCCACCCTCTTTTTGGTCACCAGGTTGCCCAAGTCCGGTGGCCAGAGATGCCCCCCCCGATCTTGTTCGGTCACTGGGCTGCCCAAGCCCAGTGGCCGATAAAAGAAACACACTCACCCTCTTCCACTCTCTTAGCACCCATGCCAACCACCTCACCCTGATCCAAGTTAAATCCTGTAAAAAAGAAAATAGTCTAGTGCTGTCCTTATTCACCTCCCCTACTAACCTGTAAAAAGAAAATGATCCATTGACTCATCTCCCACCCCCCAGTACCCAATCATCTCTCTCTCCCCCAAGTCACCACTTATCTCTATAAGGTTCCTTGTGGTTATCCTCTCTTATCGCCGCACGCAATCTCTCTGAACCACATCCAGCCCTGAACCGAGAAAAAATGTAAATCTAAAATTAGTTTTTTTTTTCAGTTCATTTTAATTTACACTCATAACTTCATATTTTTTTTTTTTTTTGCATATTCTGTTTTTCTACCTTGGCCATGACAGGCTGGGCTCCCGTTCAGCTCTGCCCTGCCAGTCTCCCACTGTTCAGCATCTCCCCAGGACTTTCCTTGTGCTGGAGACCCCCACAGATTCCCTCCCCATAGTGGGGGTCAGGAGGGGAGGGCTGCCCCCCCAAAGCACTCAATCCAGTTTCACACCAGGTCCCCCGTGATGTGGCGGGTGAGAGCTGGGGGCAGGCTTCATGAACAGCTGCCCTGCCATTTTTCTTCAGGTTTGTTTCCCCGTTCCCTATGCTGGGGTGCACACATCAGCACATGCATGTGGAGGCACATGCATGCTGCGAAGTCCCGCAGCACCTCCATACTACTGCCCTCCTTGACCCGCACTGCCACCAGGCCTCCATTTAGTGGGAGTCATTCGGGAGAGCGTGCAGAGCTTCCCCAGGAGAGGAGTGCAGCCCTGCGGGCATTCAATCCTCTCCCTCCCCTGCCAACCTGAACTTGTTCCTGAGCACAGGTTATCGACATGGCGAGAGGTAAGGTGCTAAAGCGTCTAAGTCTGCTACACCACCAGGCTGGCTATCTTAAAGTTTTTTAAAGATTTTGACCCCAATTTTCAATATAGGCTTTTTTTTTAACCCCACCTCATGAACTAAACGTGTTGTTTTTCAAATCCCACTGGAAACGCCATTTTGCTATCATTCTGCAAAATGACATTTCTGCTGGGATATGAACACCACCAAAAAAGTCTGTGTTGAAAATTTGTGGTCCAAACATGTAGGTTGGTCAGAAATTAACACTTTAAACAGCAGGATGCAACATATTTCTGGCAGTGGACCCCCTTTTAATGTTACTGTCACTTTGTTGACATTTTCTGGCGCTTTTCTCTTGATAACCGCCTTTTTCCTTCAATTATACATATAGGCTGAATCTAAACCAATCCAAATGCAAACTCAGCCTGGAACTGGCAAATCCAAAACCAAAACCAAATCCTTTCTGGCTTTGCACATCCCTAGCTATAACGTGTAGTGCCCAATAGTTTGGGGGGGCACCACAGAAATATAAAAAATAGAAAAGTGCTCAGCTTAGTAGGTGTCTCAGTACAGTAATAAGGTGCCCAAGCATGCCCAGTCTAAGATACCAGCATCAGATCCTGTTCAAATCCTGCCTAAAATATTGTAAATAGCTTAGAAAATAATGCCAAAGTTGAGTGTAATGCCATGCTGCAACAAATAGGATGCCAGGCTGAGCTGATGGAATGCCCACTTTGTGGCACCTGCCATGCCTTCCAGAACCAGAACACAGAGTGCTGCAGTTTGAAAAATTATTAGCTGTTAGGGAGAATCATGGTGACTGTGGAGGAGAGAGGACACAGAAAGCGAGGAGGGACGAGAAGGGCTTGCCAGGGGGGCTGAAGCTGTTCCTGAGGGCTTTGCTATGTGCCTGTCTGCCTTCAGCCACTGAAGACAGAAACCTACCATCAAGTGTCCAGTCTGTGGTGCCATGTCGAGCCGCCAGTAAAGTGAAGAGACATCCTGTTGTGTCCCTGGGAGGGCTTGGTGCCCCATTTTGTTGTTTTAATTTAAAAGTTACGTTTTCAGTCCCCTGGTGGCAGCGATCGCGTTGCCGCATTGTTTTGTGCTGTCCCGGGACCTTTGCGAGGTCCCCAGCTGTCCAGTAACTACCTGCAACTCCCTTCCTCTTTGAGCAGCATCTCCCGCCTTCTGCCTGCATCCTCTATCCCCTGGTGGTGTGGTGAGTCGGCGGTAGCACACTGCTACATGCAGTCCGACCCAAGTAAAAGAAAAAGTATATTTTATTTTATTTTAGCAGGTTGCACCAGGCACAAAGAAAAGTGGCTGAGCGCCACGAGTGGGGTGGGCCAGGAGCTCTAGATTTAAATAATTTAAGCCTGCAGCGCGTAGCGACGCCTAAGGGGAGGTGTTAGCTGACAAAGGCCTTAGAAGAGCTATAAATATTAATTAGGAAGGTGTGTTTGTTGTGTGGGATTGACAGACAGGCCCAGGCATTGAAAGGGGAAAGCCTGGCTCAGACAGTTAAAGGGGCTCTGTCTAAAAGAGAAGCCTGGATATTTAAAAGGAAAGTCTGACCCAGACAGTTAAAGGTGCCCTGTCTAGAAGAGGGACCCAGCATGTTAAAGAGGCACAGCTGTCCAGACAGGCCCATGATTTACAAAGGGGCTTATAAAGGGAGGCTCAGGGATTTGAAGGTACCCAAATATAGGGAGGCCCAATGATTTAGAAAAGCCCAGAAATAGATAGGCTCAACAATTTAAAGGGGCCCAGTGATTGTTTTGTGAGGGCATCCAGGCCCAGTTGTTTACTTAAAGGGGCGAGGGAAGCCCAGTGATTTAGAAGGGAGGCTCAGTGTATTTAAAAGGGGCTAATCCAGGAAAAGTACAGTGATCTAAAAGGGCCCAGACAAGACAGGCCCAGTTCTTAAAGGGGCAATATAGGCCCAAATGTTTATTAAAAAGGGCAAGGGAAGCCCAGGACCCATAGGCCCACTGCTACATGAAGGGGCAAGTTTGGCCCACTGCTACATTAATGGGGCAAGTTAGGCCCACTGCTATATTAGAGGGGCAAGTTAGGCCCACTGCCACGTTGTGCTGCTATTTAAAGGGGCAAGTTAGGCCCACTGCTAGCCATTTAGATTCCCAGGTGTTATAGGGGCCCAGCAGTATTAGTGACCCCAGTTGTTTCAGGAGTCTAGCTAGCCATACAGAACTGCAGTAACAGGAAGAACCCAATCTAGTCAGAGGGACCCCTGTTAGATACAGTAAGTCCACCAGTGCTAGGGTTTGCCAAGAAAAATGAATTGCCTGTATATTTACTGTGGTCTGGACATTGAGACTGAATAATTGACCACTGCAAAAAGAACTTAAGACTTTATTTGCATTGCTATTATTGCTACGAACAGTGAATGTGTCAGAAGTACTGTTTTGTTACCAGCATTTTGTGTTACAAGGTGTTTGAATCAGTCTTTAGCAATTTTTCAGAATACTTTCACCATTGGTATCCAGATCAATCTTCTTCAAAATACTTCAGAAGTCATCTCTTCAGTGCATTTTCAAAGCAGCCAGCAGCAGATCTTCAAGGAACCATGCTGCAGTAATTTCCAACATCCTGTTTATTATTTTCTGCTCTTCAAGTTTTCCCAGTGCACGCGGCCTGGCCCAGTAGAAAGGTACCATCAATTTTCTTGTTTGTATCAAAGTGTTGTCCAGATCTTCTGGTATCCTGCATCATCGTCTCGTTTCTTACTTTACATAGTCCTTGGCTTGTCCTGCCTTGGTGCCCAGAACCCTGTAATTTCTCACGTTTCACAGACTTCCTTCTTTAGCATCTTCTTTATGTCCCAGCAGTCCAGAAGAGGGCTGTGGCTGGTTGTTCAGTATCATCTTCTTTCCCTGACATGCCAAAAGTGGACTTTGGCTGGTTGTGCAGAATACTCTTTGTCTTCTTCTGGCAGTCCAGAAGTGGGCTGTGGCCGGGTTTGTTATGCTTCATTTCCGGCAGCCCTCAGTGGGTTTTCAACTGAGGAAATCTTTGCATTGTTCCAAAATTCTGGCAACCCTAGAGAGGTGGGGTGTGGCCAAGAGACTCATGGCCTGTAAAAAATCCTCTCTTCAGTCCCTTAGTTGTTAGCCTAGTCAGCCAAGTGTTCCTCTTGTGTTTTATCCTGAAACCCAGTTTCTTCGTGACTAGAGAGAAAGCTTATCTGTGTACAAACTGCCTTTTCCGACTGATGTAGAGTTTTACAGTAATATGTTTGAGTTCCTTAGAGTGGAGTATTCCAGGTAATAGGCCCTTGGTAGAGGTGCACCTCAGGGTAGTATTTGAAGATTGCATAGAGATTTGCTGACATTAGAGTGTAGACCACTCGTAAAGCAGAGCTGTTACAGTGGATCATTGAAAGTGTGCATAGAATCACCCTCATATAGGGGATTAGCGTGTAGACCACTTGTAAAGCAGAGCTGTTAGTCATTTGATTTAGAGTTCTCCTCGTATAGGAGAGAAGGAATAAGTGCTCCCTGAGACCGTGTTCCCTTCCTGGTTTGGTACGAATAAAAATCCTGAGAAGCATTTGGAACCTATTTCAGTCTCCCGCCTCTCTTTCTCAGGTGCCACCATCAACCTATTTGGAACCTATGTTAGTAATTTGTGCATAAGTTACTGATGTCATCGACACAGTTGCTTTATTCACCCCTTTTTATTGATGTGGAAACCCAACTACAGGTTAACATCATTTTTACCACCTTCGGGGCACCACAAATGATTTTTTTCTAAATTTACCTACTAGTTCTGGTCTCTGGGGATCACAGTATTAGAATGGTTTATTGCTTTTCTTTATTCTACAGTGCCTACTGTCTCATGTGAGAGTGATGAGTCTGGGACAACTGATTCAGTGAGGGACAGTAGAGCAGCAGTAATCTGAAGACAGAAGCCTGATGTTCTGGCCTCAACAAAATAAATGTGTTATATTTGTTTTTTGTGCGTTTGTCTCAGTCTAGCCAGCAGGAGTAAATATTTAAAGCTTTTAATTTCATCAAACGACACCCAACCATGAAAAGCACACAAATCTCCCTAGGTCTTCAAGTCTTGGTGCACCCCTTTATGGCGACACCCCAACGGTGAAACAGGATAAAAGACCATTACGGCGACATTCGCAGTAATGGTTCTTTTTCCCCTGTTTCGCCTTCCCCCAGTGTTCCGCCCCCTCCCCGGACCAACTCCGACCTGGAGTTGGAATCTTAAAGTCTGGGGGATGCGGGGGACAGAGCCCCCTGCATGGGGGGTGTGGGGGTGCAGCCCCTCACAGAAAACACCCACAGAACGTGCCGTCGCTGTGGGGGAGGTCAGCATTGTCACTGCCAACATTACTTGGTGCCTCCATCAAGTCTATAATTAGTAAACACTCTAGCTGTTTTCTTACAGAATACCCACTTAATTAGACCTCTCCAGTATTTGCTAAGTTGCAAATGTAGCCTTCAGTGCCCACTGAATAAGGGGATGTGAATTAAAATCATAGCTGTACTGCTTTAAAATTAACTGTAAAACAGTACTTGCTGAAGCTATGGTTCTGGATGCACCATGTCACATGGGACAGGAGGCATTGTAGGAAAAGGAAGAGCAATAAACAGTGGTAATATGGAAACCTCCAGAGGGTGTAAAACTAGTAGGCAAATTTAGAAAAAAATCCTAATAGGAGACAAGGGGACGGACACACCAGGACCAAACGCACAAATTAAAACACACTGCACAACATATGTTTTTGCAAATTTTGACTCTAGTATGCAAGGATATGTCAGATATGCTCTGCAGAATGGTTTCGGCCATTTAAGCATACATGTTCGGGACTGTCTGTGTGCCTTCTGCTGTAGAGGTAGGGGATTGTAGTAAATGCAGTTTGTTCGTGGTTGCCAAGGCAGAGAGCACTGGTCTTCAGGCTGAGTTAGGTAACCATGGTTATGGGTGTTGGTGTGGCCTGCTGTTAATGAGAGACAGAGCAGAAAAGATTCAACGGACACTGGAGCTGGGATGGTACTGTGGCCATTGGTTCTACATCAGGGTTATGTGCAGAGCCTGGAGATTTTATTCCCATAAAGGAACAGTTTAAACACATTTTAAATGATAAAAATAAAGTAAAAAAAAAAATTAGTAACATTTTCTGCTTGCTATTTTCAGCACTACTAGCTCAATTAGGCATTCGATGGAGGGGATAGAGGAGAAGATACTTATAGGGAGTGGGAGGCTACTGTAGACCAGACATTTGGGAGATGAACACAGATAGTTAATAGACCTCTAGAGGTTTTGGAGGAGCACAGGGAAGAAGAGGAAGGGGTGAGGAGAGCAGAAACATAGGAGGGAATGGGTGAGCTCTGTCTAATACTTAGCAGTAGATCGATGTTGAGAACCAATTATTTAGTTATACTCAAAAAATGGTATGTATGTTCCTCACAGCTATTTATTAATGCTTTTAGCACCTTATCCATAATTATAAGTCTAATTATTCATGACAGCAGTGCTGTCCATGATTGGTTGCCGCGACGGTCTGAAATCTCTAAGAAGTGACCGCCGGCACCCACTCACGCTTCCCACTGTCCGCTCTCACTGCAGAAAAGATGTCATTATCTAGGATTAGACTTATAATCGCAGTAATGACCTCAGAGCCAGTCATTTCCTTGCGATTAATGACTGGCTGGGTGGGGGTGGCCCTCTGCTAAGAACATTTTCAGTTTGGGCATGCAGTAATGCTAGGGCCAACAAAGTGTAGCTTTTTGTGGATGAACACGGTCTCTGGTTTCCTGTAGGCACTTCTCTCTCTTCTCTAGTTAAAAGTGCACAATGCCCTCACATTGTACATTTTATGTTTCTTTGTCACATGTCAATTTCATTTCTGTAGCTGTCGGGGAAATAAACTTTTGTTTTGGTTTAGTTTTGTTAGTGGTAGTCCTCTGTAACAATCAGGGGGGCTGTTTTTTGAGAATCATGCTTGTTCTTGGGAGTGATTAGCAGTGATATTGTGATGCCACCAAAGAGTGGTCACTACAATGTCATGTCCATATGCTCTTGTGTATCATTAAACATGAGCTATTACTACTGTACTACAGTATGGACTATGCACTGCTACTGTATTATGTGGTTGGCACTGTCTGTGTTAGTGTCTGTCACCTAAAACCTGCTTCAACAGAACACCTTTATAAATGAGCTCTGCTCAATGGTATTAATCCTGAATAAAACTGAATTGAATCAAATGGATCAGTGGCCATTATTCTCTACAGTATGCGTGTCTCCTGGAGTCTATAACAACACAAGTAGCAGAAAAGGTGTGAGATAGCCCCTCCTCCCCCTCCCTGTTCCTGTCATCTCCAGATTAAATTCATTTCAGGTCCTTTAGGTCATAGGACATGTCCTCCATGCTATATGACCTGTGGACATCTGATTGGTCCTTTATCTCTGCAGCCAGTATTATAAATATTTCACTCCAGTACTTTCAAACCAAATTTATGGCTTATGGGATCGTCATACAACCCTGAGGAAAACCAGAGTACAGGGCTGTCATCTTCCCTAGATAACAGCTGAGCATTTAGCTTGGCTTCATACCAGAGGTGTTGCCTGATGATCCTACAAGATAACTGGCTTTGCAGCTGCCTTGGTTAACTATCGGCATCTTCACAATGCCTGTACCAAAGCCATCAGACATGCAAAGTCTGAATACTTTGTGTCCACTCTCCAGAACAACATTAATCACCTCTTCAAGTTCTGGAAAGTTATTTGTTCCCTTTTCTCCCTTCCAACCCAATCTCCCTCCTCTGTTTTCAAGACTGGTGACTCTCATCTCTAACCCTTCTGCTGTTATCTCGATTTTAACTCCTCCTCCTCCTCCTACACCACCTGTGCGCTCTCTCTCTCTCTCTTCCCCCATCCCTTCCTCCCCTCTCCTTTTTCTTCCCTCCCCTCACTCTGCCCCTTTTTTTCTCTTCTATCACTCCCTCTGCCTCCCTTAAAAAGCAGGTTTGTATTAGAAGATGTTGCCTACATACTGGCATGCTTATCTTTCCCCAAAGCCACTGTACACATTGTTTTATTATTTCCAGTGCTATTTTCAGAAAAACACTTGTGATTTTACTGTTTCAGGCCAACAGACAAAATGCCCCAACTTCCTTAGTCAAGACATGCCTCCACGCTAGCACGTTTTGCGATGTCAGTAAGAAACGGCTGGGAATGTCCCAACAATCATTTAAGCTTTTTTTTTTTACTTTTCTGTCGAGTTTCACAAATCTCACCCACTGCTTGACTAACAAGGACCTTGTCCTGTGCTCGTCCTTTACCGACATCACAAAACGTGCTAGCGCAGGGGTGTACCTCTGACTTAAAAAGTCAGGGCATTTTGTCTGCTGCGCTGAAACAGTAAAATTATGAGTGTTTTTTCAGAAAATAGCACCGGGAATAATTGAAGCAATGTGGCCAGTGGCTTTGGGTAAAGATAAGCTGCCGTATGTTTTTTTTTTTTTGGGGGGGGTGACATCTTCTAATAAGAACTTGTTCTTTAAGACTCTCCTAACCCTTGCCCTTAATCCTCACAAGGGAGGTAGCCCTGATGGCCTTGATCCTCAACTTCTGCTCCTGTCAGCTCCTGCCATTGCACTGCCTGTTACTCTACACTTTAACCTCTCTCTTTCCTCTGCCACTGTCCCTGAAGCCTGGAAGCAGGCTATTGTCATACCTCTCCCTAAAGGTGGTGATCCTTCTTCTCCTGGTAACTACAGTCCTATCTTCCTATCTGCCTCATTCCCTTCCTAGCTAAGCTACAGGAACACCTTGTACTTTCTTGTCTCTCTTCCTTCTCTGACTCTTCCTCCTTCTTAACCCCTTTCCAGTCTGGTTTAGGAGATTCTGTGCCATTTCAGCTTCCCTCCTCCAGCTCACTGACTCCATCCTCTCAGTTATGGATCAGGGACTGATACCTTCTCCACCATATTTGTTCATTTTGTTAAAGTGTTTGACACACTGTCAAAGTGTGGCACAATCCCACCTTTTGGACAGGCTTAAAGCAGAGGGCCTCTCTGACTTCTGCAGTCAGTCAGGATCGCTCTTACCTTGAGGAAAGGTCTCAGGCTATCTGGTTAGGAAGCTCCATTTCCTTATCACTCCCCATCTTCACAGGCATCCTTCAGGGGTCAGTCTTGGACCCTGTTTTCTTTTCCATATTTTTGAATGACCTCCCTGCTGTCTGTTCCTCTTCATCCATCTATATGTAACTCTCAATCAATCAATCAATCAATCAAATCTTTATTTATCCAGGCGAACATCGTTGAACAAAGCTCGTTTGCGAGATGGACCTGGTTATTGCCGGGTCAAAATACATTACATAAAAATACATTACATAAAAATTTACAGTCAACAGAGACAAATAACATCAACATGTTCAACAAATAAATATAAAATATGTGTACAATGCAACAACAGAAATATACAGAGGCAGGCATACAGCAGCTCGGGGGGTGACTATAGTATATATATGTAGTACTTAGATAGCTTCGGGGAAATATTGACAAGGGTGCAGGGTAAGCAACTAGGTGAGAGAATGGTGAAGAAATGTAGCAAGTATGATACCTAGTCCTGGCCAGGGAGGCAACACTAAGTTGAGGGGATGTATAGAATTATCAGAAGACTGAGTCAGGAGAACAGAGAGGAGGAGGTGCAGTGGGGGGAGGCATGGTAGGTGAGCCAAGGTATGTGGGGGAAGGGGACCAGTGGCTGTGACTAGATATGCCTCCCTTCCTTCCCTTCAGTGTATGTCTAGAGGTCCTGATGTTAAAAACTGAAGGGGGGCACAAGTCAGGAAATCACCAACAGGAACAAAGTTGAAAATAAAATAGACGCTCTTACCTTGTCTGAAGAATTCATACTGGACGCACTGTATCCAACAAGCTGACAGCCAGAGAACAGGGACATGGCTTACGGCTGGAGGAACAGCTTTGAAAAACTTGCAAGGGGCAAAGGTAGTTAGAGCAGGTAGGAACACATTGAATAAAGGCACCAAATAAAGAAAAAAAAATATTTAATAAAATTGATAAGAAAAATACAATGACACAGCTCCATGAGGCTGGAGGCGCAACAGAGCACAGGCACAAAGTTACACAGGCAGAATCTAAGCAGCACAGAGCTGTGGTAAACACTTAGGCCTAAGCAGGCCAGGGAATGAGCTCCATGCAGATTCGTATAGCCGAGAGGCTCAGGGAAAAAATATGGGATATACGAAGGATGACTGGCCAAAAATATAGGTCAAAAACAACAGGGTTTACTAAACAACTCAGCCCCTGGGACCACTGCCGGCCTTGACTACTCCCGGGCTGCCCACGCTCCAGACACAATCACAGGGAGCTCTAAAACAAAGCGACCTGCTCCCTCCTTATAGTTTCTCCAACATCGTGCAGTTACGGGCCAAAGCGGGACAGACCCCAGATGTGGGCACAGTGGGTCCAGCAAAAATCTCTCCTGGCAGGCCACCAAACAGACAATGCCAGCATGCCACCTGGGTACGGCCTCCTGGTTCTATCACCACGAGGATGACCACACTGCAGCTCTGCTACTGCTGCGGCACCTTAACTAACAATAAACCACCAAATTTAGAATGGGCCCTGGCCTACCTGGGTGCCACGGAGCATGGGGTGGCCACAGTACAACTCCAGTGGGCCACAGCTCCCTTAAAAATTGAAAGGTGGTCCCATCCCATGGTAATTTTTTGTGCCAACCACTCCACAAAGAACCTGAGTGCAGAGCAGTGTCAAAAAGTGAACTGCACAACTCCCCAGGCTGGGGTTCGAACCCTGGCCCCAAGACTTGTCCAGATGCCACCGCCAGCTTCTTGAACACTCTACCATCCCCCTTATATTGCAGATGGGTCAAAAGGACAGACCCACAAGGGTGGGCACCAGCTGCCAGTTACCCTAACAGGCTGACCCACAGAGGAGAGCAAGGTAACTTATAGTAAGCCCCCCAAAGTGGGGTAGCTTACATATATGTATGCTGATGATACAGTACTTTTTGCACCTAGCTCTTCTTCCCATGACCTTACCTCCCAGCTACAGCTGGATTTTGACAACATTCAGCTCTGGTTCCAGTCTAACTAACTGTCCCTCAATGCGAAAAAGACAGTATTCCATGAGTTTTGCCACCTGTTGGAGGCTTACCAGACTCACCTCCCTCCCTTTGTTTCACACCCTTGATGGTGCTACGATTGAGGATGTATCTTCCTGTAAGTCTGGTTGGACCGACATCTTGAGTTCTTATAAGCTTCATCCCAAGCTGGGTGCACTGTACAGGAACAAAAAAAGCATCTGCTTCCTGTACACAGAGAGATTGTTTTAAAGATGATGTTCCTTTTTTTTTTTTTTTTTAATGGCTGCAGTAGGCGGAGCCTGCAGACGTTTTGCATTTACAAAAGAAGTGATGTCATGTTTTCTGTCCGTGGAACTGACTGAAGGTGTAAATAGTCTCCTCCACCTTACCCTCCTCCAAGAACTGTTTTCCACCTTCAAATAAATATGCTTTCATGTTAGTCAATGGTTGCAGGGTACTATTTTCATTATTAAATGGGCGGTACAGGAACTGGAACCTGAGTAGAGGGAGGCAGCATTAGTTTTTGTTCTTTTTTGGAGTAAGATCCACCCCCACCTTTTTTTTGATTCATGTGTGGGGGGGGGGGGGATGAGGTGGATCTATTATGTTGGACCAAGACGCACTAGTTTAGGATCTGGACCAAGCAATATAACAAGTCTGTGGAGTGACTGAGTTGTGGAGCCCCTGCATTTTATTAAGGACTAGGAGAGCAGAAGTTATTTAATGCGTTCAAATTGATTTAAAAACCCTTGGAACAAATGATTATCAGAGCCACCTGGGATCTCAGAAGAAAAGAGTAATTAAGGAGTGCCTGAACTACAGCTTCCAAGGAAAACAGTAGACACAGCGTTCTGATTCAAGTTGAAACAGACACAGGTTTTTCTTAAACATTTATACACTAAAAACATAAAGTTCAGCTTTTGGGATTAACAATATTTGTTTACCATATTTTATATATATATATATATATATATATATAAAGACAAAGAACCTCTGTGTGCAAGCACTGAGGCAATGGTTACCCCAAAGGATATTTGGCTGGGAAGCCAAATTTCAAAGAAATACAAAATCACACATGCCCCCACAATGCAAAACATCATGAGCTGCATGTGCAAATCACCACAGAATATTATGCTGGTTAGACAAAATCAAAAAAGCTGCCCACATAACCGGCGAAAAGTGCATTTTCAGCCTTTTGTTGTGCAAAAACTATAAGTCCAACTGAAATTAAATTTGTCAGATCAAGAGATCTACCACGCCCCGTCATGCATACCAAATTTCATGCAAATCCGTTGAAAGTATCCAAAGTTATTAACGAGCAAAATTTTGAGTTTAACATAGAAGAGGCTTCATAACCATAAATATAGGGGTGCAACTGCACCCCTATAATATATTCCATGACCAAGCATGCTGACATGCTACAGTAAAGGAGAATGGGGGAGATTTAGGCCTCATGACCCCAATGACACACCAAGGCATCTGTCAGACTGTGGAGGATCAGGGTGGTGTGTGTGAGGGGGTTAAGGGTTCAACCCTTATGTCTCATTTCCTGACGTTTTTTGCTTTAACCCTAAATGAAGCATTAACACAGTTTTTTGCATAGAATTTCCTTACGTTTTGAAAAAATGTAATATAAGTAGTGAAAAACACGTATTGGTGGGAGTGCGGAAGCCATCTCCCACCAAGGTGCCAATTTTTGCATAACAATATGCTTATGGGCCCATGCTCCCACTTATGCAAAGCTACAGAACCATGCAGCAGCACTATAGGGCACCAAACCCTTGTAACAGTAATTTGTGCATATCTTGGGAACTGTGAGAGCTAGAAAACAAATTCTAGCATCTTTGTAATCGTGACAGTAAGTACTTCATGCAACATCAAAGACTGTACCTATATCTCACATCGTTTCTGAGCTATAGGCACCAAAAAGCACTGGACTGGCTCTCTTTCAACCCTTGTGACAGTACTTTCACAATATCTTATGAACCGTGCAACGTACAAACAAAGTTCTACTACAGGCTTACTCTACAATGTCAAATCTTTTTCTAGTGGCAAGATCACCTAAAGGTGATCTAAGCCACCTGTAGCGAGAAGTCTGTGTCTCGCTTCGTTTCCAAGATAACAGCGCCGAAATTCATGACAGACTGCAATGTAATCCTATGGGAAAAATGTCAATTACATCATTGAATATCTCTGCAACAAATTCTTTCCCCAACACCTAAACAGCATAGTTCACATCTCTATGACATCCCCTCAACACCCTGCAAATTTCAAGTATAAAGACCGAACTGTTATTAAGATATGGTCATCCCAATTTGGGCCAGCTGGTCTTTCTCATTAACATTCCAAAAATACATACATTTTCCCATAGGATATAATGGGAATTTCAAATTTTAATAACTTTTGAACAGATTGATATTTTTTCAACAAACAAAAAGCGGCATATTTCTTGGCCCAAGCTCTTTCTCCGTCCCAAGTTTTGGACCAATAGCCCACATGGTGTCTGTGCAGAGCAACGGACAAAAAATGTGCGAAAGTGGTGAAAAGTGACTATTTGGCACTTCACTACACAAAAATTGTATGTCTGACTGAAATGCAATTCAGACAATCAAGAGATCTACCACACCAGATTGTGCATTCCAAATGTTGTGCAAATCCGTTGAATGGTTGCAAAGTTATTAATGTGCAAAATGTGAAGTTTAACATTAAAAGTGCCTACCACAATGCAAAACGCTATACACAAAATGTAAAGTGCGTCTCGCAATATCTCTGCAGCAACTTAATTTTTCCAGCACTTATATACCATAATTCACATGTACAGGACATCCCCTCAACACCCTGCAAATTTAAATTTAAAAGACCAAACCGTGTCCGAGATATAACATTTTAAAATTTGAGATTTTCATTGGTCAGAGTGGCAGAATTCTGCACCTGTTTACATTTTACACACCTAATGACTGAAAAGTATGTCCATGGCAGTAAGGCTAGCTACCCTATAAATTTCAAGCCACTACCACATTGCAAAACGCTGTCCGCAAAATGTAAACTGCACCACGCCATATCTCTGCAATGAACGTGGTTTCTAACACCTAAGCACCATATTTCACATCTACAGGACATCCCATCAACACCCTCCAAATTTCAAGTTAAAAAACCAAACCATTTGAGATATTTAATTTTAAAAGTTGTTAAAATTGGGCTATCTGGTCCCTCCAAATCTGGCCATCCTAGTCCCTCCCTCAGGATCAAAGAATCTTTGATCGTGTGCCTGCAAATTTTTTGATAGTGAGGAGGGACCAGATGGCCAAAACTCCATTCTTTGTTTGCAAAATAACCATATAATTTTTCCCATTGACTTATAATGGGAACTTAAAGGGCTATAGCTTTTAAATGCCTCAATATTTTTTCAGCAAACGAAAAGTGTCATGTTCGGCCAGTGAAGCTCTTTCAAATGAACCATGTCACAGAGCAGCACACCACACAACAGCCACGCAGCACCATGGACAATATCCCCAAAACTGCCTCCAAAACTGGATAATTTTGCATTTTTCAGCATCTTTGTGCACAAAGACCATAAGTCCGACTGAAACAAAATTTGGCACATCAAGAGATCTGTTATGCCCCACTGTGCATACCAAATGTCAGGCAAATCTGTTGAATGGGTCCAAAGTTAACGTGCAAAATTTTGACTTTAACATAGGAGTGACATCTCAACCCTAAATATAGTGGTGCGACTTTTTTAGTACTTAGAGTACATGGGGCTGAACTGACTAATGGTTTTTGCAGTTATATTAGAAACTATTTATGCTGTATTGTTGATGTAAGTAGAGAACTAAGGACCCTCTTCTTCAGTTGGCATAGTGGTGGGCAGTGCTACAAGTAGCATTGGAGGAACATAGTAACTGTATTACGGGCTTGCACTACCCTACCCTACATACTACTTAGTTCAGGTCTGGGGTAGTACAGTAAAACTTCTATCTTTAAACAGTACAGTGTTTGATTTGTTTATGTTGGGAGCTCTGCCCCCTATGTTTCCCCCCAAACTGGGAGGTGGGGGGGGGGGTCAGAGCCCCCAAGACAAACAGAAGCACAGAACATAGAATTTTTCTATTTGTCTTTGTTTTAACAAATTTTATTTATTTCATTTTTGTTAACCGGGTAGGTGCACTAGCCATAAAATGACTATTTTCAAGCACGACCTGGGAGAGTACAACAAAAAGAGAACAGTTGATCAACAACAACATGGGTACAATAATGCAAATAAAGGAACAGTACAGCAGTGCTACAAAAATACAATGGGTAGAAACAACAAAAAATAATGGCAAGCATTATACAGATAATGGCAGTAAGATATATGATAAGTGCAGAAACCATGGACCCAACCTGTGGAATAAAAGGGTTAATAAGATAGTAAGGTTATATAGAGAGAAATGTGAGGAATGTTCAGACATAACAAGAAAGACTGATAGAAGGAAGGTCAGGGGTGGTAACTGGCAAAACAACAGTGGATGGTCAGCAACAAGGTTCGAGAAGGAAGAGAGCTAGTAGTCAAGAAGTTATTTAAAAAGAGAAGGAAAAATATGGGAAGGGGAAGATGAGACAGTCTTAGAGCTGGATTAGAGCAGGGGTGACATTACTGGTAAGTCTCAGGAGCTTCAGGTTGGGTCAAAGCATGTACAAGCATCAGCTAAGGATAGATAACGACGATATTCACTTTTAAATCCAAAGTGAGACTGAGACAGCTGGAGGTTGAGTGAAAGAGCATTCCATAGCCTGGGAGCAGAGAATTGGGAAGGCCCTTGTGCCTTTAGTCGTCCAACATTTCAGAACATAGAGCAAGGATTTGTCAGCTGATCGCAGGCCATGGGAGGATGTCAAAGAAGCACAGCTGAAGATGCACTTATTGTGTAATTCTGTGCACACATAACTCTTGTTTTCTATTCCATGACTGAAGGCTCCTTAGTCCTCCACTTAACATGTTGTTGTTTAACATTTGTAATAGCTATTACCTCATGTTGTTAGATATTTGACCTCCCTCCTGCTTACCCTGCTCATGTCCAGTTAAAATGCTGTCTCGCCATAGCTCTGTTTTTAAGCTTTGTTTCAAGAATAAATATATTTTAGAGTAGAATTTCAAACCCAAACATTTGTTAGTTCTGTTTTTAGTATTTTAAAATCAATTGTTACTTTCTGTCTTGTTCCATCTTGTAGGATGAGTGTCCTACCCTCCCCCCTCCGCTACACTCCTCCATCTGTTGTCACCAAGCTGGTATTCCTGAAGCAGGGATGCTTGATCCTCCTCCTGCTGGCCAAACGAAGCATCCGGGGCTTGGAGTGTGACCCAGTTTGCCTACGGCACATATTATGCAGCTCTTGCCACCGCTGCGGCATCAGGCCACATCCCATTTTACATTTTGTAAAGCAGTCTATATGTAACAGAGTAGTAATATAGGTTCTGAAGGGCCTCTAGGTCCATCATCTACAACCCCGCTTCATAAGCAGGGTTGAAATAAGTTTGCTGTGCCAACACGGACCAAGTCAAATTGACTCCTGGCTGACATTTGAACCAGATTACCTGGTGATTCCCTGGTAAGCAGAAATTTGTCCTGGCTTACCTTAAAGGTCTTTAATGTCTTCATGTCCATTATCTCTGTTGGTAGGCTGTTCAAAAGGTTCATCACCCTCTGGTAGAAAAATACATCCTAACATTACTCTTAAGCTTACCACCCATGAGCTTCAGTGAGTGTCCCTGCGTCCTGCTGTAGGACACAGGATGAAGCAACTTTATCTGTTATTCCTGCAGCACCCTTGAGTATGCAGAAGACTGAGGTCATGTCCCCTATCAGCCTCCTTTCCTCCAGGGTGAACATGTTGAGGGCCTCCAGTTAATCCTTATACCTTTTGTTCCCTCTACCGCTGTTCATTTTGGTGGGCCCTGCACTGCACTCTCTTGCTGAACTGCAGGATACAGGATGAAGCAACTTTATCTGTTTGATTCCTGTAGCACCCTTGAGTATGCAGAAGACTGAGGTCATGTCCCCTCTCAGCCTCCTTTCCTCCAGGGTGAACATGTTGAGGGCCTCCAGTTAATCCTTATACCTTTTGTTCCCTCTACTGCTGTTCATTTTGGTAGGCCCTGCATTGCACTCTGTTGCCGGACTGCCTTAGTGTCCCTTTTGTATTGAACTTACCACACACTACTCCAGGTGAGTCCTGACAAGGGCCTTGTGTAGTGGCAGAATTTGTTTAGAAGTAAAAAGAGTTTCTGCTGCAGGACTCAGAGTGCCTTCCTGCAACTGAGAAGCCAATCACAAAAGAAAAGAGACCATGCTCACCTCCCCTGAACGAGCTCAAAACCTGAAAACACTCACTCGACACCAAGTGTATTCCTCAAGAATCCATTTATTGTGCAAAAAATATCCATGGTGCATAGAATAAAAAGTGCAAAGTACAGTAGCTGCCTTACGGATACTATCAGAAATTGGCAACACACCAATGCCAAAGCACCAACTGACCTAACATTTCATTCTGTGATATCAGAGGTCAACAAAGCTTTGACATCATAGAGCTACACATTAGGTTGGTGGGCACTTCACAGTTGGCCTGTTGCTTTTTTCTGATAATTCATTCAGGGGAGGTGACTGCTGTCTGTTTACTGTCATGACAGGATTACATTCCCTATTCTTTTGTAGTATTCTGCTGGCCCTCTTTGCAGCTGCTGCACATTGCTTGGTCTGCTTCTGCTACTTTTCTGTTATGACCCCACATCTTTTTTGCTCTTTGACAGATCCTTTTGCTCTTTGACTCTAGCAAGAGGAGTACCATGGTTTCTCTCCAAATGTAGCAGTTTGCATTTGGCTACATTGGCTGTGAGGTTTCTGGAGTCAGATCAATCATCCAGTTTGTTTCAGGACCTGCTAAAGTTTGTCTCCACTATCTAGGGAGGTCACCATCCTAGCGAGCTTAGTGTAATCTACGACAGCCTGCTGGAGACTCCAATTTCCAGATCTTTGATGAAGCTGTTAAAGAACAACAATTCCAGCAGTAATCCCTGAGGGACGCCTCTGAGTATTTTCCACTTGGAGTAGTGCCTGCCCACCATCACCCTCCGTTTCCTGCCCCCAAGCTCCACATAGTGTATGTCACGTGTACACCATACTGGCTTACTTTGCCCAGCAATTTGCCATGTTCTTCAGTATCAAAGGTCTTGCTGAAATCCAGATAGACTGTATCCATGTCCATGCACCCTGTCCATTTTCCTGGTCACCCACTCAAAAGAGGTTGTTTGGCATTAACTGCCCCTCATAAAGTCATGCTCAGAAGGTGTAAAACATTGGCCACAAGTGCTTTTATCATTCTGTCCATGATAAGGTCCTCCAGGAACGGGTAGGTGAGGCTCACCATTATGTAGTTGCCTGGCTTTAGCCTGTCCTCTCTGTGAAGATCGGGACTACATTACAGATTGTCCTCCCACTCTTTATTATACACAGCTGCAGTCTGAGGCAGCTCTTGATGGCAACATCCAACTCTTATTGTCATGCAAGTTGTTGAGTATTTGACTTCTTATGTGTGTGTCTCTGTGGGTAAAGCTAGACTTTTCCTTCAGTGTTTGACAGTATCTTTTGCTATTTCTGAGAGATTTGGGGAAAATGGTAAGTAGACTTGATTTTAACAAAACGAGGGGATGTCATGCATGTGTATGTCTGGCAACTAACACAAGAGTTAAACATTTGTAACCCCCCTACAAATGGGGGTTCCCGAAAAGTCTTCCTTGAGCTTGCATAAATGCTCACTGCCAGGCTGGTGTCCTGTGTTTAGATGTTATTGTCAGAGAGTGCCTGTATAGTCTCTGTGTACTGTCTCTTTAAGAGCTGCCTGATTGCAGTTATAATTAATTTGGGAGGGGGCTGAGTGTGTTTTGCTCAAGTCCCACCCAGGCTGCCAGATAATCGCCCCGTTTCTGCCATTGGTAATTGCGCAGAGGGAGCCCTGTTAGAAAATGTAACTGTTTGCTGATTATTTATTAGAGTGTTAAAGAAATTATAGTTTGTCTATCCTGCCTTGTTTACAGCATGGACTGTTCTGTTAATCGCCACCATTTTGGTCCTGGACTGCCGAAATGGACCAATCAGTACCTTTGAGATTCTAAAATGGAGCCTGCCTACAGGGTCTTGGTAGGGCCAAAACTTGTAGGAATTGTAGTTTTGGGCTTTCGGTGCCTAATCGAACCTGGAGGGGGAGCCCTTGTTGTGACTGGCAGACAGATCAGCCAACCGAACCTTTTGGATTCTGGGGAAAGTCCCAGGCAGCTTGCTGTTTGAGTGAGATCTAAGTTGGGAAGTGAAGAAGCAACAGCTAGAGACAGTCGAGCAGCCGCCTGGTAGTTTTGCATGGGAGAACTGTGGAAAGGCCTGAGTTTTGGGTTGCATCCCTGCTTGTTGCCCCTGAGAGGGAGAAGATAATTATTTCGGACTGAATCCGTATCGTGAGAACAAATTAAGCTACTGAATTGTGACCAGGCTCAACCTGAAGAAGACCGAAGATTTGCTGAATGCACTTGACATGTCAGGACTTCCAGCCACCTCTGAACTCCCAGATTGTGCAGAGACTCTGTACTTGCGACCGGGAAGCCATTGGCCCGGTACAGTGGAATTTTCCTTACATGTAAATGTGCTGTGTGTTGATAGTGGGTCGTGTTTTTGAACTGTGTTTGCTTGCTGGAGGCTGCATCCAGCTTTTCAGACTGGAATCCGTATTCATTTCCGATTGGCCTTGGCCTTGCCACACTGGCCCAGCCAGACTACCCACTGCACAGAAGAAGCCATCGATGAGAGACCTGCCTGCGGATCAGCCCCCTGCTCTACGCTTGAACAGGAATGGTGCCTCGGTGATTCGTGTTGGCCCTACTTCTCCTGGCATTCCAGATCAACAGCCTGCAGTCTCGATTTTCATCCTGCCTGTGTCCAGTATTGGGTATTGTGAGTACACATCAGGGTAGCTCCCTGCAACAGTAGCTTAATTTAAAATGTGTCATCTGATTGTCTTGTTGCCTTTTCTTTCACAAACTGAGCTCTCCAGCTCTGGATTACAAATAGTGTGTGTTGTGCATGTTGTTTTTCCATCACAGAGCCCCAACCAGCTGCAACCACCAGCTTACACTGAGCAACGGACCTGGCTAGCCCCTCATTCTCTTACCTGGGTATCAGGAGGTGTGACTGTGCAGGGACTTAAAATGCATGCATAACTGTTTGATTAATATAGCCTTTAACCAATTAGCCTGATTTCACCCCTCCCTTGTTCAAGTCCCCTGAATGATTCATATATAACCTTTTCTGCATTTAATCCGACTGTGGTTCAAGTTTGTGCTCAAAGTACTGTACTGTTGCTATTTGCTGCACATAACCTTGTTTTACAGGGGGTCTCCAGGGTTGAGCCAGAGGAACCAGCTCTGGTGGTAGGTGCAAACAGTGTGGGTACTTGTATGGTGGACAAGGGGTATTGTGAAAGTGATTGTTGTGTATTGTTCAGGCCACTAGCAGGGAAAGAGGGGGGTTACAGTGTCCCGGAGGGCTGTGCCCAGGTTAGCCTAACCACTAACAACCCTGACCTCCGGGGGAGGCACCCGTTTCAGGACCCAGGCCCCTTAAGCTGCTTCTAGCCAAGCAGGTGGGGTAGTAGCCCCTGGCATAGTGCCACCTAGGGGTTACACATTTAATGTACTCTGAAAACGAAAATAAAGTTAAACTCAGTGTTTTGGCCACTTGAGCCTTCTTCAGGATGATACATTAATAAACAAGTAAGCCTAGTAACTGAAGCATTATATATAATTCCTGAAGAAGTTCAAATGCTTCATCTGTCCTACAACAAGGCCACTAGCCACATAATAGCTACTGTGTATTCCAGGCTGGGGAGCTCTCTTATGGGCAAAAAGATGCCTGAACTCACATGTGAGAAAATGGGCTATGAAGCAGTTACTCTTATCTCTCCTTGACGAGAGGGACACCGTCTTCCTTACAGCTCCCAAAACCATCTCACACTCTCTGGACATGCTGCTCAATAAGCTTTGCTGATTAGCCTTGGGGTGTGACTCCAGGACCCACCACCGCTTTGTCAAAGAGAAACTCTTTTAGCAGAGCCCTACAGTTTACAGGGACAGCCACTAGTTTACTTTAAAACTGTGGCATAGTACTGTAACCCAAGGTTGGAAGGGGCTCTAGATCTATCTTGTCTGTCCCTGCTGCACAAATACATCCACAACACCACCTCCACCTACCTCTGTTCTCTCTTATTAGTAACACCCAGTCCAATACTCCATGAAATAAATCGAAGCATCTAGGTGGGTTATATCCACTATTAAGAAAGAGTGCTGCAGATGTAGCTTCTCCTTTGCAGGACCAGCTAACTGGAACAAATTGCTTACTCCCATCAGACAAACCGTGATGCTGTCTTCTTTCTAACATACAAAAGCTTATCGAGTAACTCTGTTACTGCCAAGGAAACACTGCACCTAGACTAGCCTTTCTTTTTGCTTTTCCCTTACCCTACCTGTGTTTGCTTTGTGTATTATTGTTGATGTATCATACTTGTCTTAATAAAAGTTATTTGTTAAAAAATTATGATTGCTATATAACCCACATAAGTACCGTATCAGTATGTGTGGTAACATCATTTTGCTGGTAAATTGCTACATCCTGAGATTCCAATGACAAGAAAAATATTGCTTCTTAAGGGGCTATCCTGTTATCCTACTTGAATTTATTTTTTTTTGGTTATTGTCTTTCTGCTCCAAACTCTGGTACTACCCCATTCTGAGCAGCCTCCCCCCATCCCATAACCCAGCTTCTCAGACTTGCCTCTGCTGTGACTTCCCTATGACTTACTCCCAGTGGTGGGGATGGTGGGGTTTCCCAGCTCTCGCCACAGGTCAGGATTCAATCTTGGAGGAGGGCCTCATCACCAGTGTTAGGCATGTGTGGGGGAAGTTTGTCATACTGCAAGACCAGAGATTTACTGTTTTTCTGTGCCCAATTCCCAGGAGTGCCATTGTACAAGTTGCTGAAGCTCACGCATGTGCAGAGGGCATCACAGCCCACATCCATCCCAAGCATTGAGGAGGAGACCATTTGCTGGGATGCTCAGTCCCCCTCCAGCCAACCCTCAGTGATCCAGGCCCACTGCAGAACCTGGATAACCGTCAGTGTGAGTGGTACTGCTACTGTTGCGCTGACAGGCTGGCAAACCGTTACAAATTTTAGATAAACAAATATCTAGAAGTTGATATGTTGATTATAGCTTCTGTCTTCTCTGACCATTTTATTTTACCATTTGGTTTGAGTTAGACCAATGACTCTTGTAAGAACACAAAAGTAATCTGAGGTTACACCTTATCAATATTTTTGGTCACTGAAGTGGTTATCAAATTTTTAAAAGGGACAGAAGGTGCCAGCTCATCACGAGAAGGGGAAGATATTAGCCAGGGATCCGTGATGAGCACCCAGTGCATCCGCACTTTCACCGTTCCCCCAAGAGGGCCACTGTGTTATGGAGACTGGGCAGAAAACAGTGGAAATACACCACCCGGACAGAAGGACTCCCCAATCTCCTCACAAGCTCTGCAGTGCTGATTGTGGGACCTTTCCTTCTAAAAGCTGTCAGAGTTGCCTCGAGGGGGTCTGACCCTCTCCAGACCCTGACAAAAGAGCCCCACCACTGGGGCAAGCCATGGGGGTATAAGGGAGGAGAGAAAGACAAATCCCAGAGAAGGTGGTCGATGGAGCTATGGAAGGGGTTGGGTGAAGATGGAGCCCGCTGGAGAGCAGAGGGCTTAAAGAGGGAAAACAGTGACAGAAGACAATACATCAGTTGTGCAGAGTATGCTGTACTTCTCTTTAAACAAGTGTCTCAGTTCTTGTTTTAGAATCTGCTCCTATCTGTAGTCCACTTAAGTGGATATTCTGTAGTTGCATTACGTCGTTACACAAACTTTCCATTCTCAGATGCATTGTAGTATTAAAAATGTAGTACAGATGTACTGAGATTAAAATGTAACCATAGTGTTTCCTAATGGGAGTTTTATATCCAGCCATGTTCCATTTAAACAACGCCTAAGTATATTGTGGTGCATCTGAGCAATATATTTTACAGTAATGAGAAACAGCAAGCTACTGTACATAAATTAAGCTTTACGTAATATATTGAATCCGTTTTATGGAGCATTAAAAGTAGAACAGCTCTTTACGCTTTCAATGCAACTGTGTTCTTTAAGCAGCCATTTTGGTTTCCACAGAGTTGTTTTGTATTTAGTAAGATTTTATACTACTTTGTAACATTTTGTGAGTTGAGTTTATGAATTTCGAAGCACAACAGGTAACCTTTTAACACAAATGAAAATACAACATCAGTAAATTTAAAACTGCAAACCATGTCTTACCAATGCACAGAGACTAGAATAAACATCTGCTGTAAGGTTTACAGGAACTGGCATTCAACATTTTCAGTTCCATCCCTTACAAAATACCACTGTTAATAACCACTTGACTTAGAAGAACTTACTACTTTTAAATAATCAAATGAATTCCTAGTTCTTAATCAAAAGTAAGAAGTTTCCTTGGATTACTATAGTTTTTGAATCAGTCAAAATTTACAGAGAAATTATTGCAGTAGTGTTTCATTTTCTTCACGGTTTAGTAAAATCATAGCATTTTCTGATCTGCTGCTGATCAAACTACTGCATATGGCAAAGCAGATCCTGCTATCCCTCTGAGTCTGTCAACAGCAGCTGCTTCCAGTCTCATCTGTAAAGGGAGTCACATTACATTTCTTGTCTGGGGAATAAGCTATCCCCTTATCAAAACCAAATCCTGGAGCCACCCTGTAACTGATGAAGGTATTTTATATTTTATTGTTATAAAATATGTCTAAATTTTCCTGTAATCTGATTGGCTAATGCCCTATTTCAGCTGTGTTCTTATCAGGACATAACTTGTCACTGGCACTAGTTAGGAAAAGAAGACCCCATAACTACAAATGTCACAAGAGCCAGTGCCCGAGCATCAGTGACATTTAAATGTATGATTGGCAGCAATTCTTTTCTTGTGCTACAAGAAGCTCAGCCAACCTGACTCCTGCCCTCTTCTACACAGTCAGTACACTATATTACATACTTACTCAGCTGAAAAAGTTTTAAAGAAAAGTAAGAGTCACCTCTGCTCAACAGCTCAGATGTAGAAAAGAATGGTGACCCACAGAGCATAGTGGCTTTCACATAATATCCCACATTACTCCTCTCGTGCATCCTTTTTTTTTTTTAAATAATTAAGGAATCATGTCATGTTGTGGAAAAAGGAGCAGCGAGTGCGCCATTTATAAAAACTGCAGTTGGGAAGTGCTGTGGGGGGAAAAACAGTAACTAAGGAAGTAGGCAAGTGACACGCTTGCTCATAATAAACCACCCACTCCCTGTCAGTTAAATGATGGCTATGCTCCTCAATGCCAAAGGGGGGGTGCAGTGCTAGTACTTCAGAACAGTGTATGTTTGGGAGGTAGAAAAAATGTAACTCAGCACTGCGTGTGCTCCTGTAGGAGAGAAGTGTCTTGTAGTCACCATCACATAGTAAAACATTGATAGGGGATTATTTTTGCTATTACCACTATTAAAAAGCTCCTTTTGGAAAAATGTTAGACATTTCTTCCTTTTTTTTTGTGAACATTTACTTGGGGGACCCATTTTATAATTGCAGTAAGACACTCCGAGGTCTGGATTATAGCCTTATAAGAGCACTTCCCAGGTGCTAAAGGCACTCATCACTCATAATACACCTGTTGCATGCTCTTATCAGGACACAACCAACACCTTGTCATGTCTTAGCCTATACAGAATTTGTGAATTGGACTACAGTTGTTTAAATAGCTGCATGGTGTATTGAAAATGGAAAAAACTTTTTATACAGAGGATTTGTATGAGCAGTCATACACAACAAGGCCGTTTTCTCCGATTGAGAGGTTTCCGTGGTAGCAGGTGACCTCAAGAGTGCAGCTTGAGAGGTCCTGTTAGAACAGAAACCTCGAAAATGGAAACGGCCTTGTATGTGTGTTTGAGTGCCCATACAGAATCTTTTATAGTGTATGGGCAACCATCCGTTCATTTCTCTGTCCCCACAAAGGTAAAACAATAACTTAGAACAGCATGATTCCCTACAGCACCATTCAACCATTCACTTCATGGCCAGCTCTCAGCACAGTGACCCACTTCATCGCACGTGTGTGACAACGTTCAATCTTGTTGTGCTTCACTAGTGACGTACTCAGTTCAAGATCAAGACGTAGTCAGGGCTAGCATAACAACTGGATTTCCATGTAGAACAGTGTTTTACTATACACTATATAGTGATTACTTGTTATAGGACAATAAAGCACTATATTTTTAATTCATATATCAGATTTATTATTTTTTAATATATATTTGGTTTATTGACTGGGATATGAGCAGTTCTGCCTCTTCATTGTTGGAGAACAGGTAACATTTATTTATATATATATATGTACTGTAGGTATTTAAAATTTGGTGGCTGGGATAGGCATACTGGGCCAGACTTAGTTTCCAGGTACATCCCAGGGGAAGGGGATACAGTTGGGAATAAAACAGCAATAACACTTATAGTAAGAACAGTCAGTGCATGTGAATGACTTCAAGTTTGAAACATAAAATTATGGAAGAAAAACCTACAGACAGAGGCAAAAACAGTACACAGCCTAGGCAGTCATCTTAAAATATATAGGGTTGCTTAAACCTTTATGTAACAACCAGCTAGAGCACTGTAGCCCCCTGCTAGCACACTGCAACCGGGTTATAACACTTACTGTAGTTTTATACCTGATCCTCTCCGGGTTGTCCAGATTTGGGGCAAGAACAGATGGGGGATCACTAACATTTGGTGGAAATTCTTGAAAATAGATTATTTTTGTGTCACTCTGAAAATAAACAAAGTTATTAGAGCCTTGGTTTGCTTTATTTTAAAGCAATAAGGTATGACAAGGGGTTAGATTAACAGTCTGTTAATCACTTCCTAGGGTGTGATTGACAATTACTCTAAATCCTGGAAATGACTTATTGCTATTATAAGAAGTATTCCAAAAGAGAAGTGTTAAAAGTGCACTTTTTGAATGTTTTCCTAATTGAGAGGGAGAATTTTGATAAAATAGTTCTTCCACCAACAGTTTAAAAATGCTGGTTCAGAATCAGAATGCATAATTCCAGCCATTAAGCTGTGTTAGAGGATGGAATGCTGACCAGAAGAATTCATGTGCCATGGTGATTACGTTGCACATGACAGTGTAACACGGATTAATGTAAGGATGCTGGAACTTTAACAGCCAATCAGATTGTAGCATTTCTGAGACTCTTTTTTTATAATTCAAGTTGTAACATTCTGTATTTGGAAGAATAATGCTTCCAAACATCCGCTTAGGATCTTTTGTAACAGAGTTTCCTCTAAATTTGATGACAACCTTGTCCAACAATCAAATTTCTCTCTGACATTAATGCCACCTTGATTTCTTAACCAACAATTTCCTATCTGCCGTTAAAATGGAAATCAGCCTATATCACACCTATCCATAAAAGTGGTGACCGAAGATCCTCAAATAACTACCGCCCCATCTATGTCCTACCCCCCCCCCGTCGAAGGCACTAGAACGCATAGTCGCCGACCAACTCACTGAACACCTAAATAAATATAACCTTCTATCCAGGCAGCAACATGGTTTTTGTAAGGGCCACAGCACCACTACTGCCCTCCTTGAATTTACCTCCCATGTCCACTCAGTCCTGGACCATGGCCACCTCACGGGTGCCATCTTCATGGACCTATCTAAAGCATTCGACACAGTAAAACATGCCCTCTAACTAAACACCCTGGCCTACATGGGTTTCTCTGATGACACCCTAAAATTGTTCTCCAGTTAACTCTCTGATAGAACGCAGATAGTCAAGGTAGGCCCTGTCCTATCACCACGCCTCCCAATCCGATCCAGTGTCCCAGAGGGCTCCATACTTGGCCCCCTACTTTTCAGCATATACCTCAACTCCCTCCCATCCTCATGCCCTGGAAATCTGCTCCTTTATGCGGATGATGCAGTCTTGTTCACCTCCGACCCAGCCCCCCTTAAACTCCACCAAACCCTCCAGCACTCCTTCCGTGAAATCGAAGACTGGCTCACCACCCAGCATCTTATTATCAACTATACAGTAATAAGACTAAAGTCATGATATTCGCTCACCCTCAGAACCCACACAAGAACCTGTGCCCCAAATTTCTCACTACAAATGAGACCCCCCAGAACAAGTATGCAACTTTAAATACTTGGGGATTACATTAGACCCCGCCTCAGCTTTAATCAACATATCCTACACCTAACAACCGCCCTTCGCTCCAGACTTGGAGTACTCTACTGGTACAAACACTGCCTCACCCCTGAAGCACTACAGCTTACCATAAACTCCTTGATCCTCTCCCTGCTAGACTACGGCATCCTAATATACAGTGCTGCGCCCTCCACAACCCTAAATAGACCGCCAGCTCAACAAAGCCTGCTGCCTCATACTAGGGATGTGATCATTTCACTCACTTCTGCTCCTTTATAGCAGCACAAACTGGCCTAAACTTGGATAGCAGAATCCGGGTACCACACCTGCCTTATGACCAAAAAGGTATTACTTGGCCTCACCCCACCCTCCCTACACCAAATTATCCTCCCAACACCATCAGGCAAAACAACCCGTAGCACCAGCAAGCGGCTACTATGGGTACCTCAGGGCTGGACCTCCCAATACCGACGCACTTTCAGTTTCAGGGCCCCTTCCTGGACAAACTCCCTTCCTATCCATATAACTGATGAAAGAAGGCTGGGCCCATATAAATCAAAGCTAAGGGAATACCCTGAAGCAGGCTTCAAATAGTTGTGACTGCCCTTGATACCTGATCTGCCTTGCCTCCTTACAAACAATCTATTAGCAGGTAAATGTACGTATAAAAAAAATGCATTTATGAAACATGACAATCAGCCTCCTACAGAATCTCTCTTTTTTTTCCTTCCTCCTGGCTGTGCTAAAGTACCTAAATCTCTGTTAACCCTCCATGAAACAACCATGTAACCTGTTTTTTTTTGTTATTATTAATGTTACTTTGTTATGTGCTGTATTTCTGTATCTTAAGTCCCGTCCCTGTGCAATTTATGTGTGACATGGAACCTTTGTAAGTGAGTCTCTGACTCAAAGGTCTTTCTGAATATCACAATAAATAAAAAAATAAAATAAAACATCCATGCCCTCAATAAACAAATTAGGGTAAAAGGAATAGAGGACCAAATGGCTTGATGCTGATCTTAGAAAGCTATTAAGGTGGAGAGATATGGCATGGGGAGTATTCAATAACACAGATCACAAATCAGATTGGGATAAGTACAGGGAGTACAGGAATATATGTAAAATTAGCCTTAAAGTGGCCATGAGAAAATAAGTTAGGAATCTAGAAGACAATAACCTGTCCAACCCTCAAAAGTTCTGGACCCATATAAACACCCTTGTAAAGGGTCAATCTACTCACTCTGAATCAGATATCCTGGCTGGGGGTAAGCTACTTAATGGACCACTTTGAAACCGCCAATGCCTTTAACACACTAGTCACAGACCTTGATAGGTGTAAAGAACAGTACTCTTCTTGAGAGCCACCCTGAGCACCCCAGGTCTACAAGAAACTGAGATGCCTAAGCCCAAATTTCATTTTAGGTGAATAACTAAAAAATAGGTCCATACTGTTCTAAAAAGACTAAACGTAGAAGCCTCGAATGGTTTTGATAATCTGGAGCCCAGGCTGCTAAAGGCAGTTGCTCCTGCAATTGCCTTTCCTGTTGCCATGCTATTCAACAAGTTTCTCTTGGAAGGAAGAATCCCTGATAGCTTGAAGGTAGCCACTGTCATTCCTGTTCACAAGGCGACCCTAAAGAGTCTATAGAAAATTGCCGCCCATCTCCCTACTTAGCTGACTTGCTAAAATTCAGGAAAGGGTTATATGTAAACAGCTTCAAGAATATTTTGAGCAGTATCACTTCTTGACTGATTGGTAACATGGTTTCAGAACCTCCCATGGTACTGACACTGCCCTGGTGAAGCTGACTACAGATATCCTGGGTGTGAAGTACAGGGGGTGTATGACTGGAGCAATCTTCATAGACCTAACAAAGGTATTTGACCTAGTTAATCATAATTTCCTAATAGAAAAACTTTGAAGGTTTGGTCTTGATGACTTGTCCTACAGGTGGTTCGCTCATTACTTGAATGATAGGGCTCAGAAAGTGAAATGGAAAGATATACAATCTTTATCACTTACCATAACTGACAGTGTTCCTCAAGGATCCATTTTGGGCCCAGTGCTATTTTTCTTATTTGTAAATGGGTTACCTGGTCATTGTTGGAGGGGTGAGGCTTCAGCTTTATGCTGTTGTTGCAGTACTGTATAGGTTCTCCAGTGATGTCAACTTTGTCATCTGATTCCTTGCTGAGGGCTTCTTGAAGCTAGAAAAGTGGTTCTTGTCACACAAAATGGTTCTCAATGCCAGGAAGACTAAAGCCATCCTTTCTGGCCCCAGGCACCTAGGTGTAGCCAGGCAGAAAACTGATAAACTTGTCTGCGTCTGGGGGGTTACCAGACAGAGGTGGTGGAAGCTATTAAATACTTGGGGGTACACCTTGATTAAGAAGTCTCCTTTAGGGCACACATTGATTATCTCACTAAATTCCTACTCCAAAAAATTGATTTTCTATACTGCCTAGGTAATGACCTCACAAAGGAATATAAATTATTGCTAGGAGTACGTTGCTCCCCCTCTTACAGTATGGGGTCCCTGCTCTTCACTCTGTGAGAAACACTGAACTCAGTACATTAATTGTACTTTATAACAAAATTGACTGATTTGCTCTGGGAGCCACTGCTAGGATGCATCACTGCAACATCTTCCTCTCTCTTAACTGGCCTTCTTTAGAGGGCAGGCTAGAGTATCCCCTCCTCTGTCTCACTTATAAAATCTTAAAGTGTCCTACTCCACCATGCCTCTAAGATATTCCATCTCCTAAGCCAGAACAGAGAGTACTCAGGTCCACTGGACCCACTTTGTTAGAAATACACAAAGTTAGGTCGGCTATGGGGGAAGAGATTCTTTGCCAGCTCAGCTTCATCTGTGTGGAACACACTTCCTGCTCCCTCCAAAATTGCTCCTCACTAGGAGATTTTAAAAATGGCCTCAAGGCATATCTTCTCAAGCGTGGCTTATGTTCCTGCAGACGCTGACCTAGAGCTGCTGACTTTCCTACTTGCCTCTGGTTTTTACAGTTGGTGGTGCTAGGCATTCCCATTGTACTGCATTTTCTGCATAGCCTACTGAATGGATGCCCACCTTGATCGTGATACAGTGTTAATAATGCCTTGGAAATGTAATGTGATCCTGCCTATGTAATAATTGTGTGTCTCCCTGTGTATATTGTTCCATGTACTGGCATGTAGCTGACTTGGCATACATAGTTCATTACCCTATATAATGTCTGACTCAGTAAAATCTAAATTGTTTGGTATTCTCTGTAATTAACAGTGGGCCACCCCTGAAAAAGTGACTTTGTGTTCCAGTGGGCCTACCTGGTTAACAAAATTCAATCAATCAATTAATCAGTAAGTAAATATTCTTCGGTGCTATACTTCCTTAGTTGTCCCCATACCTTGTTCAGTTGCCCACCCCACCTAAATTAGTAAAGCTATATGTCAACATTTTATTTTTTTATTTTTTTCAGTTACTTGGAATTTATTATTTGCTGTCTTACATTCAAGCTACTAAAGTGTCAGACTCATTACATTATGACCCATTGAAGTGTCGTCTGCGCTGTCTGCTACTGTAAGTAGTGACTTAGTAGCTTAAAGTTTATTTTGCTATTTCTTGTGCAGATTGAGCTGTGATGGACGAAGACTGGCACATGCTGCTGTGGCTCCTCTTGATCAAGTGGAGATGATCGCGTGCTTAGGAGTCTCGCGAGTTCTGTGACACGCAAAACCAGACACAGTACTGTGTGAGACTCTCCCACCTAGGAGTTACAGAAGTTCCGGGAAGCCTCCAATAATAGTGTGGCTCATACTATCCCCTCTTGAAATTCAAGCCCTGGTAATACAGGTGTGTTATTTGCAGTTTAACGGTTACAAGTGGAAAGATCAATATGCAGATAACACAACCATATGATAAATCACCTTTCGCCTCAACTCTACAGACAAAAGAAAAGAAACTGCTAAAGATTTCCAAACTAAGACAACATACAACTTCAAAGTAACTCTAATCCTTAGTTCTTCTTAGAAAAGAAAGCTAGCTATAGATTTCTACTGCATGCAGTTTTCAAACTGAAACCAAAATATAACTTCAAAGTAAACCACACAAGAAAACCCAACCTCTTAGCACTGCAGACCAACACAGACTGAAATAACCAGCTAAAAAATACCTCACAGCTGTGTCTAGGCTACTATTATATTTTAAACTGGAGCAGACATTTCAAAATGGAGGCTGGTGGCATTATCTATGATTTCATCAGCTCATATTTATGCAGTAAGCATCTTACAGATTGCATACAGTAGGGCAATCTACATTCTCTTTCTGTCTCCCATCAATTTAAAATAATCTTCCTGTCTTCCTCCAGCTCTCCCTTCTACCTTCCTTTTAAATCTTTCTCTTCAAAACTTTTCTCCCCCTCTGACTCGTACCCTTAAACTTATCATAATTTTTCCAGTATCTGTCTTTCCACTCTTCTGTGCCCTTTACTTTCACAATCAGGTATTTATTTGATATGTAACCCCTAGATGGCGCTATCCCAGGGGCTACTACCCCTGCCTGATTTGCCACTAACAGGTTGAGGGGCCTGGATCCAATGGCGGGTGCCTCCACCCAGAGGTCAGGGTTTGCAATAGTTAAACTAACTTGGTCACAGCCCTCTGGGACACTGCAACCCCCCTTTCTTCCCACTAGTGGCCCACACAATATATCAGAATTACCTTCACAGTATACACTTACCCCCAGGTCTGGTTCCGGCACTGGGACCTCCTGTGAAATGAGATACAGTGCAACAATCACAGTACAGTACTTTAACATAGACAAATACCTCAGGCAGTATAACTTTGCTGAAACAAGCAGCTCTGATTTATTTAGGGGATATAACAAGGACAGGGGGAAATCAGGTTAATTAGCTTATCACTCTAATAATCTACCTATGGCTCTGTGCACAGGCCTATCTCTATCAGTTACTGTCCCTGGGTACCCAAGCCTAGTGGCTAGTCCAAACCGTGGTAGCTGGTAGGGGCCCTTTCACACAGAGAGAAAGGAGAATTAAACAGTCAGCAGTACAGTAATTCCATTTGGATTTAATGTGGCAATTCAGGGAGCGACTCTGAATTAGTACTCCACGACTCCAAATAAGATAGGGTCCTTCAATGTCAGTAGGGCTCACTTGAGGTACACAAACCTCTTCACACATCCATATAAAAGAAAGCACTATACCAGGCAGGCTGCATCTGTATCCCGATCGCAATTACTGCACAATACCGGGAGAACACACAGCAGATTCAGTTCCTGACAGACCGAGTGCAATTTTCAGCAATTCCTCCAGTCTTCTACAGGGTGAGCCTGGTTTCTACTCTTCAGAGATCCTTTGATTCTTTCACAGGACTGATTCAGTCACCAAGTTGTTACACAAGCTGCAGACTGGAACTCTGGGCCTTACACGCTTTTTGACTAAACTGCACACTGAAAAAGCACAGGGCTCCTTCCTTCTTCACTGTCAAAGCTCAACTGAAACTCCAACCGACAAAACCGGCACTTCCTTTGAGTTCCTCCAGTTCTTGACTGGATTGGCTGTCACCACAATAGACTGCTGCTGTTGGTCCAAAAGGCACTGAAGTCTAAACTACATCTCCCAGAGTCACTGCCCATACAATCCTCTTGTGGCTGGCTCAGATTATGAGTCCAAGTTCTGATTCGTCTAAGGCACCATTTTAGAGCTAGCTTACCCCACACTGATTGGTCCAGTTCAGCAGTTCAAAACTAGAATGGGGAACTAGCAGACACAGTTCTGACTGCAAAGAAAGCAGGTTAGACAAACTGTAATTTCATTATTACTCTAAATAATTTCTGGCAAACAGTTACATCTTTCAGATAGGTTCCTTTGCACTCCTAGTGACTGCAAAATGAAGTGAATTGGCAGCAGCTCGAGTGGTACTCAGAGAAGCACAGTCCCATACAACTAATTATGTCTGCAAGCAGACAGCTCTTAAAGAGACAGTACCAGAGGCTCTAAAAACACTCACTGATAAATGGCTTAAATGCCAAACACCATTCAGGCTTGGAGCATTCAAGCAAGCTCCTGGAAGTCTTTTGGGAACCCCCATTTGCAGGGGGGTTACAGATATGTTTATCTTTTTTGTACATTTTAGTTTAAATTTTTTGGAAAATCCATACCTCCTCCTTTATTTTAAAGGTGACCTGCAAATTAAATAGTGCAACCCATTCCCATCCCACATAACTTTGTAAGCTGTGGTGAGAGTCCGAGGCTATCAGTAACATTGTTTGCATAATCTGCACATTTTAAAGTACTACCAAAACTTTTCGGTGAATACGGAAGTGCTGGCCAGGTCGCGATCAAGTGGGCACAAGTTTACCTGGGTATTCCACCCAGTTCTGTGACGTTGCAAACTCCATTGCTCTCAGTGGAGCTGCAGGGGAGGGGGGCTTAATATTCTTAGTTTATTACTTTCACAGGGGGTTTTGATGCCTAAATTAATACTTACAGCAATGACCTGTTCCACTATAATGGTGTATGCTTTATTTTGTGTAATAATTTATGTTGTAATTACAATCACCATTTATTTTTATGGTATTATATACTGTTTAAAATTCAATAAAATATACGTATATAAAAAATAGGTGTGGTGGACCTAAAGCCACCATGCTGATCACCACTGCCAGGGAACAGCCTGCACAGGGTGTTGCCTTGGGGTTTATAGAGGTGAACTGAAGAGGCCTAGGATCCTTAAGACACCCAGAGAGACCAGTGAAGTGAGAGACCAGCTGAACCTGCTTGAGGTGCCAGAGAGAGCGACCAATAAAGCGAAGATGAGCAGTCCATCAGAGGTACATCTATCTGTGGAATGAAGTGAGTATGTCCAGTCAGGAATGCAGCCAGAGGCAGAGGCCTACCAGCTTCAGGGTAACCATGAGTAATCAAACAGGGCCCATGGGTCTTATAACACAAATTCTGCATATAATTCTACAAGTCCCAAGTTAATTATAATTTTGTTGAACTAGGCCATCTGTCCAGAATTACAGGTATGTGGGTTTACTACAAAGTATCTATAATTTAAGTGCATCAGTGCCAGACAATCAAGTGCAACTGTGACAGTCCTACACTGCTTCAATCAATCAGTCAGTCGTTATTTTACCAGGCGAAACACCACTGAGACGAAATTCATTTACAAGGTGGACCTCAGTAAGGTACACATAAGTCAACAATGAACAAACAGAGTAGATAGTCGTTACAGAGCATAATATACAGAACATGATTAGGTGGTAACAAAAAATAATAGGGAGTCAGTAAATGAACACAGTGCACTGTAAGCATAATATACAGAAAATATATACTATACACACAAAATACATATATACAGTATGACCATCAGAAGGGAATATAAGGCAAGTATATGTAAAGGACCATGAGGAGAAACAAAATCAGACAGCCAAAGAAAGAAAATAGTCAAGATACGAGTTCTAGGTCTATAAGGCTTCAGGTGAAACAGTTACAAGTCTCATTGAAAAAACAAGTGAACCGGGTTTTAAATGGGGATAATTTGACAGGGATGGCTATCTTCAGAGTTTTTTGAAGATGATTCCTCAAGACTGGAAGGGCATGACTTATGGAGGATTTGCCAAAGCATGTTTGTACTCTGGGGATGATAAGTGTGATATATGAAAGGCTTCTCAGGGAATAACTTCCAGCTGGATAAACAGGTAGACAATTCGTTATGTATTGGGGAAGCTTATTGACAATTGCTCTGTAGATCCAGGTAGCTGCATTTTTTTGTTGTCTCAGTTTAAGAGAGCTCTAGCCTACTTGGTGTAGAGGATGTAGTGATGGGTAGAGTATGGAGCTCCAGTGATCAGTTTTAAAGCTCTATGGTATAGTGTGTCGAGTTTCGATAGAGCAGTGCTAGGACCTTGCCTATACAGGAAGTTGGCATAGTCCAGAAGAGGAAGGAAGGTGGTTTGAACCAGTCTGGTTTTTGCCTAGTGTGTAAGTAGATGCTTAATGCAGAAAAAAATGCCCAGTCTTTGTTTTAATTTCTTTGCCAGTTCTTCAGTGTGGTCGACAAAAGAGAGTTTATGGTGAATCCAGACCCCTAGGTATTTAAACTGGACACGAACTCCAGGGACTCTCCAAAAGAGTGGTGATTTGAGGTGGAATACCTAAATGGTAGAGATTGAGTGTGTTGACACATGGAGAAAATAACATAGCTTTGGTCTTTTTAAGCATTTAATAATAGCTTTAGGTGCAGAAGGTTTTGCTGCAGCTGGTTAAAGTTGAGTTGAAGGTCTTTGCAGGCAAGTTCAGGGGTGGATCTGGCAATATAAAGAATGGTATCATCAGCAAAAAGATGAATATTTGCTGAATCAATATCAGAGTTGATATTGTTTATATAAATTGCAAATAAAAGAGGGCCAAGGACAGATCCCTGTGGCACACGTCTCAGGAGGGTTTTCTGATGGGAGAGATCCCTGTCTGCCTTGACTTGCTGCTGCTGACCAGTACGGTAACAGGTGAACCATTTCAGAGCAGAGGAGCCAAGACCAAAATTGCAAAGAATTAACAAAAGCAAGTCATGATCCACTGTGTCAAAGGCCTTACTCAGGTCTAGGAGTAATGCACATACATGATTTTTATTGTCTAGGGCATTCTGCCAGTCACTGGTCACCTTAGCAAGAGCAGATATTGTATTATGACTTGGTCTAAATCCTGACTGTACTGGGGTGAGCAGATTTAATAATTCCAAATGCTTTATAAGTTGTGAATTTACAATTTTCTTTTAACAATTTAGAAAGTATGGGAAGAAGGGGTATGGGTCTATAATTATTTAGATCACTAGGATCTCCAGACTTGAACAGGGGTATAACATGAGCAGTTTTCCAGACCGGAGGGAGAACATCCTGAGCAAGGGACACATTGAAAAGGTGGGTTATGGGTGCAGACAAAACATGGTAGCCAAATTTTAAGAAACAGGGATCAATTAGATTAGCCCCCATGCTCTTCCTGGTGCCAAGATCCAGTAAGAGATCTTCCACTTGCTTCAGGGAAGCAGAACAGAAGGAAAAGGACATTTTTTGAACTGGGTAGGTCGAGGTTAGACAATCGAGTCCTGGGCACAAAGCTGGGTACGCAATTTATTGGCAGGAGAGTTATCGAAAGCTAGCTCCGCTGTAGCAAAATTATTATTAAGAAGATCTAGAATAGTTTGCTTGTCTGTTGTGGAGATGCCACCAGAAGAGATTTTTGCTGGGAGAGAGTTAGCCAGGCTATGTCCTTCAATCTCCTTTAGTGTCCTCCAAAATTTAGTGGAACAATTAAATGAGCAGTCCAATTCAGTGTGAAAGTGTTTGGCTTTTGCAGCCCTGATTAGTTTAGAACAATGGTTCCTTATCATTCTAAAAGCCGCTCAGTCCATCAGGAGCTTCATCACCTGGGTACCTATGCTTTCACGGGTGCCCCCTAGGACAAGAGTGATATTGGTACCAGAGAGTAGTGCCCAGCAATACAGTTGGGCTGTGGCATTTTGGTTTTTTGGGGGTGGGCTGCACTGCCAGATAATTGGCAGCTTCTGTGGCACTGATGCCATTTATTTTTCATCTGCTTTAACCCTTGCCTTTACTGCCTCTTAAGACCTTGTTCGTGATCCCTTCCCCACAGTAAATCCCTTTCATACAGTAGTTGTTTGTTTTACGAACTCACTTGCTTTTTATTTGTAGAGTGTTAAGTTACTTTCAGGATCAATGTAAGTCAACAATTCTGCATTCAGAATAGAGGTTTCTCCCGATTAAAAAAATTTCCCAACAATAAGGGAAAAATAGCCCCATGGCTAACAAACAGAATTAAGAAACAGATTAAAAAGAAGGAGAAAGCTTACACCCAAGAAAAAAACCAAAGTGAGACAAATATGTCTAAATATAAAATAGAAAAAGGAAAAACAAAACTGATTCATTCAGAAAAAATCAGAATTCAAAATACTGCTACAAAATATAATCAGAAAACATTTTGCTCCCATGTTAATAACAGCAGAGGAGTGGACAGATCAATTGGACTTATTTTACATAACAGTGGTGTAGCCAGAAATTTCTGTTTTGTACACAGTCTCCAACAGTTACACCCCCCCATTAAAAAATGTACACATCCTTTCCAAATGGCACCCCCTTCTAAACAAGTCAGATTGTTGTCAGATGATTCCTTTACTCTCTAAAGAGGCTATACCTGTATCAGACACTCCACAGTGGCCTACACTAACCCAAATACTGCAGATTAGAATGATAATATTAATAGAGTGGCTTATGGTTTGTGACAGGCACTCAACAAAATTGTACACAAATGTGTACAGTAAGTATGCCTGTCTACACCCTTGTTGCATAATGATGAATTATTAAATGATGCTGCTCAAATGGCCGGTGCTATATACAAATACATTTCTATAGTATATAATGGGAAGCAAGGCAGTGCAATCCATTTTGCAAAAGAAAAAAACAGGTGGGCGATGATTTTTCAGTGCAAGACATTTTAAGCCTATTGAAAACCATCAATGGGAGTAAATACCCAAGGCCGGACAGAATCCATCTTAGACTATTAAGGGATATTGCAAATGTGATAGTAGGCCCAACAACATTCTTTTTTTTTATTTATTGTTTTTCACCCCCACACTGGAGGAAAAGGCATCATCAGACTGGCTAAGGGCTATTGTAACTTCTATGCATTTGAAAGGTGTCAAATTTACTATGGCAAACTACAAACCTGTTAGTCTAAGAACAATATTAGGAACATTATATAGGGAAAAAAAGGTAAATTACAGGAGGAAATGAATACAAAGAATCTTAAAGACAGAACACAGCATGGATCCAGAACAGGCAGATCATGCACTATGAACCTATTGACTTTTTACAATGGAGTCATTGTCCGGTTGGATAAATTAATAATGTACCAGGGGATGTAATTTTCTTAGACTTCCAGAAAGTGTTTGACAAAGTTCCACCCAATGAATTAATATAGAAATTAGATACAATTGGCATAAATAAAAAGATAGTAATATGGATAAACTCATGGCTAACAGAAAGGTACAACAGGTTAAAATAAAAGGAAACACATTACAGGTAGGGACGGTGACCAGTGCTGTGCCACAGGGTTCTGTATTGGGGCCAGTTCTTTTTTCATTGTACACTGGGGACCTCCAGACTCATGTAACAAGTAATGTTAAGTTTACAGATGACAGCAAACTTGGGGGTGAGTATGACACAGTATCTAAACACGGTACACTGGTGAATGATCTGAGAGAAATCAAGACTTGGACAGAAAAATAAGAATGTTATTTATTGTGGACAAGTGTGTGGTTCTACATTTGGGACGCAGTGACCACATGTATAATTACTGACTCTGTGGCTTGTCACTTCATAGAAACATAGAATTTGATAGCAGATAAGGACCGCTTGGCCCACCCAGTCTGCCCATTTCCTCACCTAATGGATAAGCTGCAGATTCTAGTTAATCAACAGCCTACTTCCTCCTACCCCCACCCCCCTAGAATTGCCTTATGTTTGTCCCATGCATTCTTGAATTCCTCCACTGTTTTTGACTCCACAACCTCCTCAGGAAGGCTGTTCCATGCATCCACAACCCTCTCTATGAAAAAATACTTCCTCACATTGCCTCTGAGCCGTCCCCCTTCTAGCTTCAAATTGTGCCCCCTTGTTCTTGCACACCTCTTTTTCTGAAAATGCTACCTTCTTGGACTTTGTTGATTCCCTTAAGGTACTTGAAAGTTTCTATCATGTCCCTCCTCTCGCTCCTTACCTTGAGGATATACATATTAAGCTCCTTAAGTCTCTCTTCATATATCTTCTGGTGCAGACCCTGCCTCCATCCTGTCTATGTCCTTGCGGAGATTGGGTCTCCAGAACTGCATGCAGTACTCCAGATGGGTCTCACCAGCTGTCTGTGCAGAGGGATACCAACATCCTGATTTTTTTACTCGTGATGCCTCTCCCTGTACATCCCAGTATCCCTCCAGCCATTCTTACTGCCCTCTCACATTGCTTGCCCACCTTGAGGTCATCTGGTATGACTACCCCCAGGTCCCTTTCCATTTTTGTTGTTGTTAGTATCTCACCCCCAATTGTGTACTCTTCCCTTGGTTTTTGTTTCCCAGGTGCATTACTTTGCAGTTCTTAGCATTGAATTTAAGCTGCCGTACATTTGACCATTCTTCCAACCTTGCCAAGTCCCTTCTCATCCTTTCCACCCCACCTTGTGTATCAACCCTGTTGCAGATCTTTGTGTTGTCTGCAAAGAGACATACTTTTCCTTCCAGTCCCTCTGCAATGTCACTTATAAAGACATTGAAGAGGACCGATCCTAGAACTGAACCCTGCGGTACCCCACTAGTAACCCCCCCTTTCTTCAGAGTGGACTCTGTTTACTATTACCCTCTGTATCCTGTTCTCCAGCCAATTTTTTTACCCAGGCTACCATCTTGGGACCCACGCCAAGGCTGGCTAACTTGTACATTAATCTTTTGTATCAAATGCCTTGCTAAAGTCTAGGTAGGCCATGCCCATAGCCCTTCCCTGATCTGCTACTTTGGTCACCCAGTCAAAGAAATCTGTTGAATTCACCCGACATGACCTTCCCGCTGTGAATCCATACTGCCTTGGGTCCTGTTCCCCTCTGGCCTCTAGGTACTCAACAATTCTTTCCTTCAGAAGTGATTCCATCATTTTCCCTATCACTGAGGTCAAACTAACACTTCTGTAGTTTCTTGCCTCTGCCCTGCTCCCACTTTTGTGAAGTGGAATAACATCTGCCCTTCTCCAGTTCTCGGGTACCACCCCATCCTCCCATGATTTGTTAAAGAGGGTAGTCAGTGGTGTCACTAGTTCTACCCTTAGTTCTTTTAGAATTCTGGGACGAATCCCATCAACCCCATTACTTTGTCCACCTTCAGTTTAAGAGTTCTTTCAGAACTCTTTCTTCTGTGAATGGGCTGGTATCAACCCCCCTATACAGAGTGTTTCTGTTGTTTGGTTTAGGTACCTCCCTTCTTCATTTGTGAATACTGAGCTAAAATATTTGTTTAGTTCTCTGCCTTTTCACAGTCACCTTCTGCCCACCCCCTCCACTTTATTAAGCCTCACTATTCTTCCCGTGGTCTTCCATCACTCCCTGATGTACCTATAAAAGGTTTTATCACCCTTCTTAACTGAGTTGGCTATGTTTTCCTCGGTTTGGGCCTTTTCTGTTCTTACTGCCTTCCCTACTTCATTCTGGTTTACCTGATGCAGTTCTCTGTCCTGCACCTTCTGTGATTCCTTGTACTTCCTGAATGCCATCTTTTTCTCCCTAACCATCCCTGACACCTCCTTGAGAACCATGGTGTTTTTTTGCATCGTTTTGTTTATTTGCTTCACACAAAGGCTTGTTGTCTTAGTGATAGCAGTTTTGGTTATTCCCCATTGTTCTTCCACCCCTCCTTCCTACCCATTTGCTAGTGCATTCCTTAGGTTCTCATCCATTTTGGAAAAGTCAGCCCTCCTAAAGTCCAGGACCTTTGCCTTTGTATGACTTGACTCTACTGCTGTGTTTATCATGAACCATACTGTTCGATGGTTGCTAGTTCCCAGATGGCTACCCACTTCTACATCTGTGATCCTCTGTCCATCTCCATTTGAAAGTACCAGATCTAAGATTGCTCCCTCCCCCCGAGTGGGTTTCAGTACTAGTTGTCTAAGGCATGCCCCCTGCAGGGCATCTAGAATGACCCTGCTCTTGTATGTGGCTGCAGCAAATGCACTTCAGTTAACATCTGGCATATTCAGATACCCCATCAACAATATCTCCCCTTTTTCTGCCATTCTAAGGATACCATCCATCATTTTCTTGTCCACTTCCTCCCCCCAGAGATGGGGGTCTGTATACAACTCCTGTGCAGATTGTGGTGCCATTGCTTATCTCCAAGATGACCCACGGTGCTTCCTCTCCTCCCTGTTTACCCTTTTGTTCTATTGCTTTGATTCCTTCCCTTAGGTAGAGAGCTATTCCTCCTCCTCTTTAACCCTCCCTGTCCCTCCTGTATATAGTGTATCCTGGTATGTTTACATCCCAGTCATGATTCTGTGTGTACCATGTTTCTGTGACTGCCACAACATCCAGCTGTTCCTCTTCCATCAAGGCCACTAGTTCAGGAAGCTTGTTACCCAGACTGTGGGCATTGGTACTCATTACTCCATTTTTCAATGGCTTTACCTCTTGTTGCCCCATCCCTGCCCTTACTGACTTTGTTTTCTCCATTTACCCCAGTCCTGCTCCCTACTGACCTTTCTACCTTGATTTTTGCCTCATTTAGTACCCTGCTTTGGAGGGGGGAGGCTGGGAATTCCCTGCTGCTTATCAGTGCCTACCCCCCCTTGGCTAGTTTAAAAGCTTGCCAATGAAGCATTTAAACCAATCACTGAGGAGACTGGTTCCTTTCCTGGACAGATGCAGACCATTGTGCCAGTATAAGGGGGTATCCCTCCAGGTGGAACCCCAGTCCACAATGAAGTCAAAACCCTGCACTCTACACCAGTTTTTCAACAATCATTGAGTTGCATGGTGCGGAGTATCTTCGCCTCACCCATGCCATAGACAGGCAGCACCTCCAAGAAGGAAACTGTATGAGCTACTTGTCTAAGGCCCCCCCCCCAACTCCACAGACTCCTCCTGCACTGCTCTAATCCCATGTGTGGCCAAGTCATTTGTCCCTAGGTGTACGGTGACATCCAGCACTGTCTCCTGTGCAGCTGCTTTCATGATCCTTAGAATCCACTTCCTGTCTCTCCAAGCCATGGTGCCAGGCAGGCACCTTACTTCACTTTCCCTTGCTCATCCCAGTTCTATCTCCATGATAATTGAGTCCCCCACCAGGAGCTTCCTTTCCCTGCTGTGTCCTGTGTCACCTTTCTGTGGGCCTCCCTTGTGATGGTTGCCAGCAACCTCAGTCTCCACTGTGTGCGCCTCCATAGGGGAACTGTGCTCCACCAGAATGGTGTATGGATTGTGGAGTGGTACATCTGAAGGAATGCGCCTCTGTTCCACCACTCTCACCCTCCCTGAGCCCACTGTGGTCCAACCACTGCTCCTTCTTGACAACTTCTCAGGCAGAGGTGGTGGCCCTGGTGTTCCCTCTGTGGGCGGGGGGTCCTGTACTCCTGTCCAGTTTGGCCTGGAGACAGGCAACCTCCTCCCTCAGAGCAGAGAGTTGCCTGCAAATAGGGCAGCATCTCAGCCTCCAGAAAGTCTCCTATGGAAAGGGACTTAGGGGTATTAATAACAAGCTGTCTTGTGAATACCAGTGCTAAAAAGGCAGCACATACTGCAAGCAGAATAATAGGTTGTATCAAGGGAGCATTAGCAGGGATGAGAACGGTTGGATTACACTTTATAAAACTTATGTGAGGCCCCATTTGGATACTTGTACACCATGTGGTGCTGAAAAGCCAGATCCTACCCTAGAGGGAAATTCTGGGGGGCACCAGGGCTGTGGGCAATGAAGTTAGTATGGACAGTTGGATTGGGCGGGGGGCTCTGCAGTCAGGTAGCAGGCCAACTGTTACAGTAGAAAGTGACCCAACTGGTCGGACCAAAGGAGGAAAAAACATGCTAAAAAAGAGAATCAAACCAGTGCAGCTGACTAGTAGTACTGCATTCTGGAATTTCCCAGACACTGAAGAGCAGCCTAATGACAAGTGTTTGTATGTGAGTCATGTTCTTATTCGCAAGTGGGTGTGTGACTTGAAGGCAAAGCTATATCATTATTATTATGCCACAAAATATACTTGGCCTGTGTTTGGAAAAAAAACTGCCTGGATGGCTGCCTAACTTGAAAAGGAAGCAGTGGGGTTTCTCCTTTAGTAGATTCTGCACAGATTGATGCAGTTAATTTTTTCAGGTTATACACAAATAGTGTTCTCCAGTGTCAGGTTCTTTCATGTTTAGGCATATGTCAATCAAGATCTTCAGTAGAGAAATGGCAAGAATGGACAAATTGTAATCTCTTGCTAATTGTGTAATTGCCTAGCATTGTTCAGTGTATCCAGTAATTGTGACTAGCCATCACCTAGGGCATTAGTTCTCACACTTTGTGATCGTGAGCCTCTCCCCCAAGCCATGGAAAATATTTCAAGTCTCCCTCAAATTTGGAAAAAATCGTGGGTATCCCCAAAGAAAAAAAACATCATACTTTGCACACTGCATCAGGAATAAAGTAAGACTAATAAAGTAAACTGAGTATATTCTCTTTTTATTCAACTTGTTCTCCATCCCCAACCCCACACCCCAGGTTATTCTTGTCACTCCACGATTCTGTCTCTTGGGTCCTTGCTACTCTGTTTTCTTATCAAGCTTGAACAACTAATCTAACCACTTCATTCATCTCTCCCCTTCTTGTTAAACAACTTCGTATATCCTTACCCCAGGTCACACCCGAAACGAGCACTGACAAAGCACAGCAAAGTGTGTTTCTTTCCCACTCACCAATTTACATATAAACATATACTGCAGAAATGAGCCTTGACTCAGTGCGTGTTTACATATAACCCCTACTGTAGAAACAATTCTTGACTTAGGGTGGCTTACTAGTCATCAATTTACATATACTGTAAATACATACCTAGAAACAAGCGTTGGTCTCAGTGGGCCTTTTCCGGTCGTAAATTGGTGCCTAAGTAAAGAAATTCACCATGCCATTATTCATATTTGGTTTGCTTCATCCCCTTCACTCAAAACATCCAAAGCGTACAATTTAAATATTGTACATTCTCAGACTTGACTGGGCCTCCCTTGGAGCAGTCTGGGGTCTCCCTTGAGAGGCTGGCATCACCATTTGAGAACCTCTCACCTAGGGCATTGTGACAGTAGTGTTAAGTGGTCTCACAACATTTAGGACTCTGACGCTGGGCGGCACTGGAGCAAGGCCCGTAAGTATTAAAGATGTTTACAAATGCTTGAATGCAGTGCTTACTGCATGCTCCAGTGGTGCTCATGCACCAATGGTAAAGGAAGCTGTGTTATCTATCAGCTCTTTTTTGCATGAATGCAGACAGCTGACCAGTCTTGAATATTTTAACATTTTGTTTGCAACCAAAGCAAAAAACAATGTCCTTGGTAAATGCACTGTAATGCTTTCATAAAAATGATTTTTTTTTTTTGCTCCTCTGTGTACTTTTCTAAATCCTCTCAGTGAGGCTCTAATTGTACTTTTGTTCTTCACAGTTCATCAAGAGCTGGATCCAGGCATTCTAAACATGAGAGAGTCATCAGAGTTCAGGATTGCTAGTAGGCAGCAAATTATGCAGTATTTTACTGCTTTGACATACAGACAGTACCATTGATGAGTTGTACTTCAGTATTCATTTTCAGACTAGTTGCACATTCTTTTCTGATTGCCTTCATATTCGTCCACTTCACGCCCACACTTGATGAGAGTAATATTTGGGCAACTCTGCACAACAAGGTTCAGTTTCCTTTGAGGGTTTTTAAGGACATCATAAGGACCTTGCAAGTGAAGATTGTAAGGTCCCTGATGTCATCAGACACCCCCCCCCCCGAGACAGAAACATGGCCGAGTTGTGAATGGTTGCCCATGTGTTAGTATAGTAGATGGTTTGAAACATAAACATTTAAAATGCTGTTTGGCCATGGTTTCTAATTGGGGGTGGCTTCAATTCACAAACTTCATCCATGGGCTAGGATTTTTCTTTTTTTTTTGTTTGAGTTACAGTGGTTAGGAGGGAAGAGTATAACATTTGCATACACCTACTGCATTCATAAATCTAATGCCTTTAGCATTTTTGAGCAGCTTTAGCAGTTTTCCACATGCTGCATCACTCCTCCCCCACCTGCTCCTGCCTGCTCACAGATGTGATGCAATGTGGAAGAGTCTCAGCTCATCGTGTGTGATACTGTTTTGTCTCTCCATACTCGGCTACTCAACTGAGATTGAAAATACAGTACCCTCTATTAGTCTCCAGAGATTCAAAAGCAACAAAAGAAGTGGCAACATACCAGTAAGCCATTATCTCTTTGACCACATCCCAGGACTGCATTTAGGCTCCAGGTGGTCAGGTTCAAGCAAACAAACAAGCAATACTGGTAATTTAGCTGGCCCGGTGGCGTGGAGGGTTGAGACGCTGGATGCCACACCTCATGCCACGCCAGCAACATGAGTTCGAGAAAGAGCAGGGGAGAGAGAGGATCGAGCACCTGGAGGGTTGCTCTCCTCTCCTGGAGAGGGTATCTGGGGGCACCTGGTGCAGTAGCAGCCCCAGGTGGAGACTGAGGGCACAACTCAGATGTCGGGCCGCAGTAACTAGGGGTGGGACAACAGCAGGCTCCAGCGGTGGTGGCACTGTGCAGGACACCATTGCACACCACATCCTGCAAGGAGAGAAACAAGAAATACCCCTTCTGCCTTAATAGATGATGGTGGGGTCCAGGGACAGGTCCCCATGTCCAATGCAGGGCTCACAAGGCTGCCTCTGGTTGCACTCCTTCCTCCAGTCACTCCACTAGATTATCAGATAGAGTGCTGGAGCGGGGGGCTCATGTGATCGGGGGAGGAGAGCATGAACAGAGCCAGAGAGCAGGTCTGGGAGCTTCAGGCAGGCAGCAGAGACACATCGAGTGTCCCCACCAGAGAGAGTCCAAGTTAGTAAGGAAAATAAAGTGCACACACAAAAAAAAAAAAATGCTGGTAATTTTTTTACTTTTGTTACAGGCTTTACAGTGTTCATCGTAATGGTATTAAAACTGGAAATCTGTCTCGGCCACCTACTCAGCATGTGGAATAGAGACTGCTGAGTATGGACCATCTATAGGATAGAGAATACCATTTCATAGATTAGTAGCTGCCCTTGATTAGTCGCCATGGCTTTTAACTGGGGGCAGATTGTATTAAAAATTTAATTTTGAGTTGCAGTTACTATTTGAGTGCAACTTCTAATCAATGAAATGTGGTATTCAGTTTTTTTCCATGAAACGGGACAATTTATACAGCATGAGCACACATCCTGGTTATCATAGCTCTTTAAAGGTGTATGACCAAAATAGAGATGCCAAACAATTAATTAGTAATGCACAGCAGGGTGTGTATTGCTAAAGGAATAATACCCGATAGGGTGGATGTTATTCTGGGATAACATCCTGCCTTGGGTGGTTGGGACAGAGGCTGCAGGCTGAGGGCATCCAACACCTGAGAAGGGACATTATCCTAGCATAACACTCACCCTGGAGGGCATTAGTCTTATTATACAATGGCTTGAATTGTAAAAAAAAAAGCAGCGAACTTATTAAAAAGTTTATTAAAATTAAATTTTTGTGTCATTTTCGGAAGGGGGAGGTACACATAGTAAAATAAATAGTGCTTATTGAGTATTTTGTGTCATAGGTGGCTGTGTGTCCTACCCCCACCCTGTTGTTCTCCCAGTGCAGTTGGCAGAGGATCACAGGAGAGAACTTGATGTGTATTTTTTTGTTCTTTTTTACTTTTAAACGGGACTGTGCTGTCCTATATTTTGAAATGTCTGTTTCCGTGTTTTTTTTTTCTTCTGTGCGTCAAACCAGAAGTAGCGTGTTTGCCTCAGTCCCCCCCCCCTCCCATTCCGCTGCATTAATCTTTCTTTGCAGTTTGGCTAAGGCTAGTGGGTATGTGTTTTATGGGAGAAGAAAAGGAGGACAATATGACTGTAGAGGCAAGTAACTTGTTTTCCTTTTTGGTAGGAAAGCCATATGGGCAGCTGTCTGCCCTGCTTGTTTGTGCAACTTTCTGTTTTTTTTTTTTTTTTCTGAGGAAGTCAATGCTGTCAGCTGCCCACAAACTATCCTACCAGTAACTCTTTCGAGCGGGATTGTTGTTGTGGATTTCCAGTACACTTGGGTTTTTGTACCAGGAGATAAAAGCTACACACTTCATCAGTGTGTCTTTGGTCAGCAGGGAGCACTGATCCCGAGCAGGATGGGGAGTGCTGATTGGGAACACAGTTTTACTTTGGCTGGGAGTGGGAAGGAAGGGACGGCTGTGGAGTAATTTTTTTTCCTTTTTTTTGACTTTTAATGCAGTTATGGTTCTGTTGGGACTAGAGCAGAGATGTTATGCTGGGATAACATCCCGGGTCCAGTCCCACAGTGACCAGTCAGAGGCCAGTATTCTTTCTTGCCATTGTTATAATGTGGGCTTTTTAACATGCCATGTGTGGTGTATTACAAGGCGCAGCCACTTTTTGTAAACCACATAAGAAGTGGGTAAATCTCTCAACAACACATGCCCTGAAGGCATTATTGTGATTATAAAATGGAGTGTCATAAAACTAGACTAAAAACTCTTAATTAAAATAAAATCTATGCAAATAAAAATTGATTCATACACCTGATAAAATAGTTTCCCTGTGCTTGTCACCATGTTGCCTTTCCCATGTGACTCCGTAGTTTGTCCTAGTTGCCTCTCCTGACTGGCCATCCTTCTTGGGGAGCTGCTTCCTGCAGGCACACTTGGACTTTTGGGAGTCTGCAGAAGAATTCAGCGATGACATAAGGTTGAAAAAACAAATACTGTAAAAAGAAACCAAGTAAAAGGAAAATGGCAGTCGACTGTAGCAGCGTTGTCCATGAAGTCCGACGAGCATAGGTCAATGGCTGGAAAAGAACTGAGGTGAGTGTGGGGGAACCGCCCCTTTTATACTAGAATGTATGTCGATGTGCTGACATCAGGGGTTGGTCACCTGTTGTTTACTGCTAGCTGGAAATTTTCCATGTGGTCCTAGCACCTGGCAGCTTAGTCCTAGCGGTGTTGCCTACTGCAAGAGCTCCTCTTGAAGATCTACTGTTATGGTAAGTTCTTATGCAACTATACTTTATTATTAAACATATAGAAATAACCGCTTATTTTGTAATCATTATTTAGTGTTTTACAAATTGTGTTAAGGAACTGGAAATACTTTTTGGCTATTTTCAGTTGATTAGTATAATGGAAAACCCTAAGAAAAGGACAGGGCCTACAGGATTTAGAAATTGTGAATTCTATAACAAGATCTTGGTGAGGGCAGACCACTACGATCTGTGCTTTGAGGGAGTTGTGCAGACAGCTATATTTAAAAAAATCTAGAGAAACGTAAAAACATGCAGTTGGTCGGCAGAAAAGGACCGCTTGGCTCACCTTATCTGCCCAGATGATTCCTGCCTAGTCTGTCTTTGACTACTCTAATTGGTCTCCTGAGACCCTATCTCCTCCCTGCCTATTTACCAATATTCCCCAATGTCTGTGCCATGCATGCTTGAAGCCCCCTGTTGTTTTTGCCACCACCACTTCTGCTGGTAGTCTGTTCCAGGTGTTCACCAATCTTTTAGTGAAGCAGTACTTCCTCGCATCTGTCTTAAACTTCCTGTCTCAAGCTTCATCACATGCCCTCAGGTCCTGGTGCTCTTTCTCATTTGAAAAATACCCTCCTTCTGCACCCTGCTCACCCCTGTCAGGTATTTGTGGGTCTCTATCATGTCTTCTCTCGCTGTCCTCTCTTAGAGGGTGTACATATTGAGATCCTTCAGTCTCTTTTCTATGGCTTTTAATGCAAACCCTGTACCATTTTAGTTGGCCTCCTCTGGACTGCCTTCACTCTGTCTATGTCCCTTCTGTGGTGTCTCCTCCAGAACTGGACACAGTACTCCAGGTGAGGTCTCACAAGTGAGCTATACAGTGGCAACACCACCTCCCTCCTTCTGCTGGTGATACCTCTCCCTGTGCACTGCAGCATCCTGCTGGCCCTACCCACTGCTTAGTCACACTGCCCTGCCACTTTGAGGTCATCGGATATGATTACAGCAAGGTCTCTTTCCTGCTTAGTGACTGTCAGTATCTCTCCCCCATCATGTACTCAGCTTCTGGCTTCCTTTGCTCCAGGTACATGATTTTGCACTTTTTGGAATTGAACCCCAACTGCCATCTTCTTGACTGCTCCTCAAATTTCCCAAGGTCTCTATACATTTTTTCCACCACTTCCTACAGATTTTGGTGTCACCTGCTAAAAGGCATATCTTCCCTTCCAGTTCTTCTGCAGTGTCATTTGTGAAGACACTGAAGCGAACCAGTTCCAGTACTGAGCTCTGCAGCACCCCGCTGGTCACTTTCTCCCTATAAGAGTGAGTGCAGTTCACCACCACCCTCTGTCACCTATCCAGTAAGCCATACCCAATTCTGCACTTTGGATTCAACCCCTAGGCTGCTCAGTTTCCTTATCAGTCTCCTGTATAGCACAGTGTCGAAGGCCTTGCTGAAGTCTAGCTAGGCCACATCCACTGCCCACCCCAGATCTATTTACCTGGTTACCCAGTTGAAGAAATCAGTCAGATTCATCTGGGATGACCACACATCCCTGTGAATTCGTGCTGCTTTTGGTCTTGCAGCACATTGGAGTCAATACATTCTTTATCAGTGGGCTACAAGACCAAAGGCAGCATGGCATTGTAGCCCATGTACTTCAAGATACTCTACCAATCTTTCCTTTAGCAGGGTTTCCATTAATTTCCCCACCACTGATGTGAGACTGACTGGACTTTAGTTGCTAGCCTCCATCCCTGCTGTTGCTCTTATGGAGTGGGATCACTTCTGTTCCCCTCCAGTCCTCCGGAACCCCGTCTTTTTCAAGTAAGCTGTTGAATAAGGCCATCAGTGGGTCAGCTAGCACCCCTATGAGTTCCTTTAATACCCTTGGGTGTATCCAGTCCAGTCCCATAACCTTGTCCACTTTGAGAGCTAAAAGTCCCCTCAGGACTCTTTCCTCTGAAAATGAACTTTTGTTCACCCCCCCACACACACACACACTTTGTTTCTGCTGCTCCCTGGTGTTCTGCCACCCTCCCTTCACTGTACAGACTGAGTAGAAGTTCCTAATCTTCTTCTGCGCAGCCTCTTCCTGACACCCTCCTTATCCTCACTATCGCTTCCCTTGCTTTCCACTTCTCATTTATGTCTCTGTTTCAGGGGAGGGTAAAATTCCCAAACCTTAGGGCAATGAACCTATAGGCTTGGCTTTTAAAGACCTAGAGTACTCTAACATGAACCTGTACTAAATATTTTAAATGTTTTAAGGAGACAGTCCACAAGAAAATCTTATTCCTCAAAATGGAAATGATTTTGTTTGGTGCCCAGGTAAGTTAGTTGCTTTCCTGGAAGCTGATTTAACAGTTGTTCCAGATTATTTAGAACATCTACACATAAGTGGATTGAGGACTTCATCACTGAAAGTCTACTTGGCACCAGTATCAGCCCTCCTAGCTACAGGGAAGCCAAAATCTGTAGCCTCACACCCTGTGTTCAAGAGATTTTTCAAAGGCCTCCTTTACCTGCAACCCCCAGTTAGGGAATCTGGCTTCCCCCAATCTAAGTATATGCTTGGCACAACTAATGCACACCCCCTTCGAACCCATGGCCTCTGTGGACCTCAAGTCTGTGACATTAAAGACACTCTTCCTTATAGCTGTGACCTCTCCTAGGAGAGTCAGTGAGCTCCAAGCCCTGTGCACAGACCTTAAGTACTGTACTGTACATTATCATGCACAGGGACAGAGTTTTCTTGAGAACAATCTGAAAATTTATCCCCAAAGTGGTGTCAGAATTTTACCTTAACCAGTCGCTCTACCTGTGCTTTTTCCATCCCATTCAAGTTTAGGTGAACAAAAAATGCACTGTTTGGATGTCAAGAGAGCATACACCTGCTGTCTTGACAGAACAAAAGATATCCAATCTGACAGCGGCGTGGTGTTTGTCACCTATGGGAAGGTTGGCAAAGGTAAACCTGCTACAAGAAAAGCCATTTCTAGGTGAGTGGTCTCTTGCACACAGTTCTGCTATGAAAAAGCAGGTAAGCAGCCCCAGGCAGGGCTTAGAGTGTATTGCACAAGGGGCACTGCAGTCTTGGTGGCAGCCTCAAGAGGCATCCCTCTGGCAGATATTTGCAAAGCAGCTACCTGGAAAACTGTACACACTTTCACTAAGTACTACTGTCTGGACATTATCTGCAAAAGAAATGCTAGGGTTTAGGTGGCATTCTTGCATGAAACCTGGCTGCTGTGTACCCAGCGGGCTACTTCCCCTGCCTTTTACACACAGTCAAGGTTGAGGAGCCTGGGGTCTGTTTGGAATGATCTGGGAGTTTATTTCCAGATGATTTCACAATAAGAGCAGTGCCTCCACCTAGAGTAAGGTTTTGTGGGCCAGTTGGTAATTTGGGTACAACCCTCTGGGATGTTGTACCTACCCACCTCCCTTCCCAAACACCCCCCACACAGAAATACACTTTGCCATGTACTTCAATACCAACCATGTAATTATAGTATATCTTTAAAGAGCATATTTCATGATGGTTCAAAAAGTTAGAGCTTGTAATCATTATATGCAATACAAGACCTGAAAGGGTGTGTGCATTTGTCATTTCTGGCCAGGGTTTACTCTGTCTTCCATATTTTGCATTTGTTTTTGAGCCCTGCTGCATATGCCTTTGCTATTCAACTGCTGGCTCTTGCTGACATCACTATATGGCAGAGGAGTAACTCACACTGTGCAGTACACTGCAGTTGCAGCAGTTTTGCAAGGGAAAACTACCTGTACTAGGTGTACATGCACTCAGTTACTTCATTAAGGGCTTTAGCTTCATCTGTGACATCTATGCCCCCGCTCACGAAAAGAAAAATTCGGGGGCAGGAAAATGGCTGGATTGATGGGGAGCTCCTCTCCCACCAGAAAAAAAGGGTCATACTCTGGGAGAAGGCCAGAAACACAGGTAGCAAGCATGATTACCAGTGTTACAGAAGAGCCAGAAACTGCTGCACCAAGCTGATCTGGCTTGCCAAAGCCAACTGTCATAAGGCCCAGCTTTGCAATTCTTGGGGTGATGGGAAACGATTCTGGAATAACATCAAAAGCATCCTTGGAAAGGAGGACAAGAAGCACCCTCAGCTGATCAGTATCAGTAACACCCCCCACTATAGACCCTCTAGCTATTGCAGAAGCCTTCACCTATCTTACCCCAGTACTACTACCAGCCTATTTTCAACCTGGTTTGAACCATTCCAACAACATAGCTACTGAGTGTTCTCACCTGACCTTCTACTTTAAAAGGGTGATGGTGAAGGAAGCCCTAACTATGGTTAAGAAAGTACTAGGTAAGACCAGACTGGGCAGTGACAGGATAGACATGAAACTTTTATCCCTCACCCTGGACGTTCTTATAGTGCCCATTACCATGCTGTACATTAAGTCCCTGGCCCTGGCCCATTTCCCGGTGGTTTGGAAGCAGACCCTAGTTACACCAGTGCATAAAGGAGGTGACAAGTTTCTGGTAGCCAACTACAGACCCATCTCGATCCTTTACCCCCTGTCCAAGGCACTGGAAAAGATTGTGGTGGGTCAACTCATCAATTACCTCAATAAGTATAATCTACTATGCCCCAACCAGCATGGCTTCAGACAAAATGACAGTACCACCACTGCCCTGCTGGACTACACAAACTATGCACATAAGGCCCTGGATGAAGGCAGCCTGGTGGGGTCTGTCTTTATTGACCTCACTAAAGCCTTCGATACAGTCAACCACCCCCTGTTACTGACCCAACTGCAAAACATGGGTGTGGCGCCCAGTGCCCTTTGCTGGTTCCAAGACTACCTGATATGGAGAAATCAACGTGTCAAAATTGGACAAACAGTATCCAGCACAAGAGAGGTATCACTAGGGGTACCCAAGGGATCAGTACTGGGGCATCTACACTTCAGCCTCTTCTTAAATGACTTTCCTACAGCCTGCAACACCAAACTCGTACTATATGTAGACTATGTTGTGCTCCTGAGCAGTAGCACATCTCAGGCTGCCCTACAACCTGAGCTGCAGAACTCCTTCTCCAAACTCAAGGACTGGTTCTGTGGTCATAAGTTGCTACTAAACTACAAGAAGACCAAGGTCATGCTTATGTCCAGCCCCACAACAAAAATAAGCACCACCCCCTCATCATCTCCAACTCATGCAGTGAGCCGCTGGAACAAGTCCACTTGTTCAAGTATCTGGGGGTCATAATAGATGATACCCTCACATTTGCGCACCATATTGACTCCCTAGTCAAGACAGTCCATACCAAGATTGGTGTCCTGTACAGGCACAGGCAATACCTCTCTCCAGGGGCCTTCTGCCTCTCAGTCCACAGTTCCATTATATCTACTATTAACTATGGACTAGTGGTCTACGGGGCGGCAATGGGTACAGCGCTCAAGAGAGTTCGGACTGCTTTCAACAAAGCCTGCAGACTCACCTAACTAACATACTAACATACTAATTGCCAGCAGATTAGGCCTTATGGTCTATTGAGTCTGCTCGAACCTCAGATCCCTAGTTGGGTGCTGAGGCCCTCCCCCCCCCCGTGTTCCAGAAACCCCTATCATCCATCCCCACCCGCGTGGGCCAGGCAATCATCTGATACATCCACTTTCTGTGTCTCCCACCCTCTCTTGAAGCCCTCCACTGTGGATCTCTGAACCAGCTTGCCAGGCAGTGCATTCCAAGGGTCCACCGCCTCTCAGTGAAAAACTTCCTCCTCTTTCTCCCTCACCCTTCCACCTTCCAACTTCAAACCATACCCTCTGGTGATACCTCCTGCTTTAGTCCTAAGATCCCTCCATGTTTACCCTATTTATTCCCTTGAGGTACTTGAAGACCTTAGTCATGTCCCCTGCCTCCTCTCCTCCAGTGAAAACAGGCAGAGCTCCTCAAGTCTGTCCTCATCGTCAAATCCCTAGTCCTCGTATCATCTTAGTTGCCCTCCTCTGTACCCTCTCCAGGAGCTGTTGTCCCTCTTCAAGTGTGGTCTCCAGTACTGTACACAGTACTCAGGTGTGTGGTCTAACCAGTCCATTGTACAGCGGCAGAATCACTTCCTGCTCCTAGAGGTGATCCCCTTACGATGCATCCCAACATCCTGTTTGCCTTGCTAGCCGCTGTCCTGCACTGCTCAGAGTTATTCATACATGCATCCACCATGACCCCTAGGTCTTTTTCCCTATTGCGCCTCCAGCACCTCCTCCCAGGGTGTACCTGTGTTTAGGTTTCCCAAGATGTAACACCTTGCACTTGGTGATATTGAAATTTAATTTCCATGTGTGAGCCCAGCTTTCCAGGGTGTCCAGGTCCCCTTGCAGGGCCAACCTCCCCTCTTCCCCCTCAACTACTGGTCCCATCTTGGAGTCATCAGCGAAGAGACTCATTTCACACCCTATACCCTCCCTGATGTCCGATATGTATGCATTAAACAGGATCGGACCCAGGACCGAGCCCTGCGGTACCCCACTACTGACCTCTCTAGGTTCGAGAACTCCCCACCCACCACTACTCTCTGGGTGCGTCCAGCTAGCCAGTTTTCAATCCATCTGACCATCAAAGGCGTATTCCCAACCCCATCAGTTTCTCCACCAGACCATTGTGGGGGACAGAGTCAAACACCTTGCTGAAGTCCAAGAATAATACATCCACAGGCTTTCCCCTGTCCAGTTCTGATGTTACCCATTCATAGAACTCCACAAGATTGGTTTGACATGATCTACCTGGCACAAACCCATGTTGCCGACTATCCAGACCTCCCACCTCCTCCAAGTACACCTACAATCGTTCCTTTAGTATACTCTCCATTAATTTTCCCACCATCGAGGTCAAACTGATGGGTCTATAGTTACCTGGTACTTCCCTCGACCCCCCTTTATGGATTGGCACCACATGTGCCTCTCGCCAATCCCTAGGTACCCTCCCTGTCTCAAGCGACCTGTTGAAGAGCTCTGCCAGGGGTGCAGCCAGTATGTCTGCCAATTCCCATTGTACTCTCGGATGAATGCCATCCAGCCCAGGAGATTTGTCTTTCTTTGGGGCCTTGAGGGCTAACCACACCCTTTCGGTGGAGATAGCATCATCTGTCCCCTCCACCTTACTGGTCTTTTTATCCTTATCCTGATGTGACATGCCTGGGGTACCTCTCCTTCCCTTTTGCTCCATTTCTGTTGCTCCCCTGATCCCACTTCCTGCCGCTTCTATCCCCATCATGCCTTGCTTTGTAGATATCCCATCCCCCTCCTTAGTGAACACAGAGGCGAAGTACTCGTTTAATACCTCTGCCTGGTCCTTCGCCTCTTCCACCCACCCTCCTTTTGATCTCAATCTGCTGAGATGGCCCTTAGTTTTCTCGCTCCCCAGTGTGCCGAAGAACCCTTTTCCTCCATGTATCCCCTGTGCCAGCCGCTGTTTTACTGGACTTTGTCCCCTCACCATCCGGGTGACTTTTCTAGATGCAAGATGGTACATTTCCTTATCCTATCCCCTCTTGTTGTTTTATATTTTTTGTAGGCCGCCTGCTTTTCTCTGACTGCTACCTGAACCTCACTGGACCACCAGCATGGTTTATGTGACCTTGCTCCCTTACGTTTCACCTTAGCACAGATCCTGACTGCCTCATGAAGTCCCGGTTTTATGACCTCCCATCTCTTTTCCACATTTGTCATTGATGTGATCCCTCAGTGATCCTTGAGAATATGTCCCATGCCCACAAAGTCTGCCCCCTGAAGTCCACTGCCAGTGTCCTAGATCTCCCTCCCCATGCTTATTTGAAACCAGACAGTATTGTGGTCGCTCCCAGTCAGGGGATCCTCTACAACCAGGTCCCTTACCAGATCCCCATCTTCCAAAACCATGTCCAGGACATGCCCCTCCCTTGTGGGCTTCATCACATGCTGTGTTAAGAACACATCCTGGAAGCTGTCCAGCAGCCTCTGCTCCTTGGCCACCTTAGAGGACATGGTTCCCCAGTTTGTACCTGGCATATTAAGGTCCCCCATCAACACCACTCCTTCCCCTTTTGGTCCACACTGGACAATGATGTTGTCCAGCAAACCATCCTCCAGAACATCACCCGTCCCGGGGGGCCTATATACTACACCCAGCTTGACCTTATCTCCTGCTGGGGTTCGTAAGGTGACCCATAAGGCCTCCACATTTCCCTCTGCCTCTTCTACCATAGCAATTTCTATGTCATCTCTAATGAATATAGCCACTCCACCTCCTCTGCCCTCCTTTCTATCCTTCCTAAGCATAGTGTACCCCCGCACGTTTAGGTTCCAGTCATGGTTTTTGTTGGCCCACGTTCCGTGACCGCCGCCACATCCACCCCGAACATCATGGCCTGGAACTCTTAACAACTTGTTTCCAAGTTCCTGGCATTTACTAACACCACCCCCCCCTTATCCCTGATCCCTTTGTTGAACCCCACCCAGATTCCTTATACTTCCATCCTCCTCTGCTCCTCCTGAAACCTCCACCCCCAGTCTGTTTCCCCCCTCCCCTTGGGTTTTGAAGGCTACTACCTCATCTGGAGGAGAGGGCTTCTGGTCAGCCCTTCCCTTATCCCCCCCTCACAAGTTTAAACCCCACCTTTCTTGAATGTAGTCAGCCATCCCCTGTTTAAGGACTTCCTTCCCTAACGGGGCAAGATGAAGCCTGTCCTTGGCATACAGTCCCTTATCCTCCCAAACTCCTTTCCAGTTCCCTAACACCCCCCAACCCACTCTCTTCACCCCACTTCCTGAGCCAGTCATTAACCTCTGTGATCTTCATTTTTTTCTCCACTGAGGCCTTTGGTACTGGCAATAACTCCAAAAAGGAAATGTTGCATCCATTATCCCGACAGACTCTGGCAAGTTCTTGGAACCTTGCTTGGATTTCCAAAATGCTGTTTCCCTCTAGATCGTTAATTCCCAAATGCACCAGGAAATCCGGTTTCCCTCCACAATCCCTAACCAGTTCGTACACCATGAACTTTGCTCTGTGCACTGTCAGCCCAGAGATACTCACTACCTTCACCTGGCTATGGCATCCACCCCCCTGTCCCTCCCACTGGATACCCCTGATCATCGAGTCTCCCAATAACAGAACCTTAACACCGCCATCATCCTTATGGTTACCTCCACTATGCACTCTCAACCCCCCATCCCCCCCTTTATTCGTGATCTCAATTCCATGGGAGTATTCCTGCCTTATTAGAGACCCCCTTGACACCCTCCCCTTTCTGCCTCCCTTGTTATTTTGCCCACTTAACTCAGACCTCCGAATAGGTGTCCCTTTAACTCTCTCTTATCCGAACAATTTATCCTGGCCCTGATGGTTTCCCCTTCCCCCACACCACCATCCTCCCCTCTTGTAATAATACCCCTACATCCAGAGGCTCTCTGTGGGTCCCCTTTACCTAGGGCCCATCCTTGGTACAGACCCCCCTGCTGAAGAGGGGCCCTCCCCGCCTCCTTGTCTCCCAGTTTCTCTCCAGTCATGCTGTCCTCCCTCATGTCTGCAATATATTGCATCTCCCCCATCTGCTTAACATTTATGTTTCCCCTTCTTCCTCTGGGACTATTTCTATCTTTTCCATTGCCGGTCTGTGATGCCCTATGGGTATCCGACTCCCTCCCCCCGGCCTCTGTATCAGTTTTCTCATTTCCACCAACCCCTTCCTCCCCCCTCTAGGTTGCTTAGTAGCTCAAATTTATTGTAATACTCTGTGCCAGCCTCCATCAAGTAACCCGAGTTTCCCCCGACTGCCCCTCTAAACTGCCCCTCTTCTTCCCCTCTTGCTCTGTTTTCCTTTGGAGCTCCCTTCCCACAGTCTGCTCTTTTAGGCTTCCCCACAACAGCCCCTCCTGACTCTTCCCCTCCACTTCTTTATATTTGGAATGTTTACCTCTGCACGCTTCCCCTTAGCGTCAACATCCCTATCTAAGGGTCCTCTGTCCCTAATATCCCCCCTTCTGCTTGCTGTAACATAATGTCCTGTAATTTCTGAGCATTGCCCCAGCCTCCCCTCAACCCCACCCTTCTGCTGCCCATATCCACACCCCTTATCCTTGGACACCCCCCCAACTCCCCCAGCTTACTCCTTAACCAATATACTTCACTCCTGATACAAGATAACTCTCTACAAAGTGGGCAGCCTCCCTCTCTCCAGGCCCAGTTGAGAATTATTGCCATCCCACAGCCTGTGCAGCCTACAGCCCTTCCGAAGATGCCTGCCATGGTGGAATATGGCCACCCTGTTTGTCCCTCTCTGTTTATAATTGCACACACCCCTTTTCTCAGTCCCTTCCCCTGGAATACAGTCTCTCTCTCTAAACTGACTGCAGTTATTTACAAACCCAATTTCAACCCCACCAATAAAGTTCCCAAGTCTCACAAACACATACAGTCCAGTGTGTGTCCAGTCCCACTAACAGTGTGTGTATGCAGACATCAGGTACCGAATGATGTCACAGGCCCACCAGTTCCTGTTGCTTCAAATTTTAGTCACAAACAGAAATGCACAGCCCTTCAATCCCAACCCCAAGTGGCTTTTCAGTATTTAAGAAAGCCTACAAAACAGGGTGGGTGGCAGGGCTCTGCCAACACCAGGCAAACATCACATTTAAATTTCACTCTAATTATCACTGCCAAACAAGTGTTCCCAAGCCCCAATAGTTACAATATCACAGCCCAAGTAACAGTTCTAACTCAAAGTAGTCATTTTTAACACATAGAACTAATTTCAAGTACAAAACTAATTCAAATATTTCAGTTAAAACAGAAGATAAAACCAAACCTCTGTCCTTAACAGCCTCCTGCTTCTGTTCCCAAGTGGACAATGAAAGACAAGATGATTCTTGTTAATTTCCCCCCCCTAACACCAGGCAAACATCACATTTAAATTTCACTCTAAATATCACTGCCAAACAAGTGTTCCCCCAGCACACAAGCCCCAATAGTTACAATATCATAGCCCAAGTAACAGTTCTAACTCAAAGTAGTAATTTTTAACACACAGAACTAATTTCAAGTACAAAACTAATTCAAATATTTCAGTTAAAACAGAAGATAAAACCAACCCTCTGTCCTTAACAGCCTCTTGCTTCTGTTCCCAAGTGGAATGCTGAGCATGGCACTCACACTTGTACTCTGTACGAATGTGCAAACTGGCTGTCATTAAGAAACAGGGTCAAATTCCAGACTTTTATCCTAGGGAAGAAGGCTCTATTGGGTAGAACGCCACCTTGTGTAGGCAGTTTGATCAAGGCGGCCAACTCATTACAGGTCAACAGAGGTAGGACTAGAAGGGCCTTGGCTATCCCCTTCTGTCGCACCTCACTTGGACAACGTGCATTTGCCTACTGGGTCCCCCTGTGGATGAATGAGCTCCCCGGGCACCTCTCGGCCACCATTTGTCTGGCCCAATTTAAAACTGACCTCAAACAGCACCTGATAACATTCTCTAAGTGCACCTGCCCCTAAGTTCAGCCACACCTGCTCTCTCTGCCCCTCAACAAGCACTATGCAGGCCTCAGGTACCCCTTCCCTCTGTCCCTTCTCATGACTTGCCTCAGGAATCAGTTTGTATCCTGCTGCTTTGGCACCCACCACCCCACCTTCCCCCCTCCCCCAACTTCCAGTCCCGTGAGTTTCCCTAACAGTCACTACTAATGCAGGCTGCCTAACCGTGCCCCCTCACACTCCACCATTTACTCTAACATGTCTTCTCCGCACAGCCTCCCCTCACCCCCCACTTCTTCCCATACCTTATCGCCCTTCTTCCCCCACCTTCACCTCCCCGCAGTATCTACCTCTTTCTTGTACCTCCTTTCTTCACCCCACTGCCAGCTATCCCAGTCCCTCTGAACTACTGACAAGGCACTTTGTAGCTGCTTATTCCCCCCTCCACCCTCATAAAGTGTTTTTCTTGTTATTTTGACTTGTACCTATGTTTTGAGTTATTCTGTTAAGTTCTGAATCCAAGCTGTATCGTTCATTGTGATGTACCTTTGCTTTCTCCTATTGTATTTTGTTTTACAATCTGTGACGTGGAACCTTTGTAAAAGAGCTTGTACTCAAAGGTCTTTTCCGAATCACTAAATAAATAAAATGAATAAATAAACATACTGTGTTCCCCCTTCCCCAACACACCCTGTTAGCGATGCATTATGCCAAAATCCATATGCCTTGTCAGTATGTTTTTTTGTAAAACTGACTTACTCCTGCCTCTATAACAAAGCATGAGGACTGAGAGAAGATAGAGTTGCTGTCAGCACCCTTCTCAGTCCTTTTGACTTTCATGCATAAATTACCCCTTCTTGCATTGATTCTGGAATTGTATTTCATTACTGTCCTATGCAATTAGTTTTTTCATTCTGTGCTGCTAAAAACTGCAAGGTGTACCAGAGTTTCTGCAGCAAGCCTGGTGTTACTGTGGATCTAGGGCTGTACTGCTGATATAACTATATGGCAGAGGAGTGACTCACACTGCAGTACAGTGAAGTTGCAGCAGTTATGCAAGGGAAAACTACATTACTAGGTGTACATTCTGTGGTTCCTCTTCACCAAGACACCCTGTTAGCAATGCATTATACCAAAGTCCATATGCCTTATCAGTATCTTTTTTTTGTAAAACTGACTTCTGCCTCTGTAACAAAGCATGGAGAGTGAGAATAGATCGAGTTGCTGTCAGCCGAGACAACTGTCAGTTTATGCATCAGTGTGATTAATGTCTATACCTTGATCATTTAAAAGCAGTAATGCCTCCTTACCCATGCCATACTGGTGCCTTTCCTTGTTTTCCTGTAGTAAAGTGCCTGACAGTCACTCTGACTGAAAATCCCTTACTGCTTCTCCATTCCATTTGAAAGCAGTAATGCCTCCTTACCCATGCCATACGGGTGCCTTTCCTTGTTTTCCTGTAGTAAAGTGCCTGGCAGTCACTCTGACTGAAAATCCCTTACTGCTCCTCCATTCTACACCTCCTCGACATCAGCATGGCACCACGGAACGCCAAAGACTAATTGTGGTACCATATAATACCGTTGTTCCACTCGTGTGGAATCCCAGTTTCCCTTTCTTAAACAAGAATTTCTCTGGAAATATCCCTCAGTTTTTAAAACCACCTCTACAGTGCATATAGCACATCTAAACACATTGTTTGTATTAAATGGCACCAAAATTAGTCTTTGGTGTTCCACAGTGCCATGCTGATGTCAGGGAGGCATGGGATGGCGGAGCAGTAAGGGATTTTCGATCGGGATGACTGACAGGCACTTTACTACAGAAAGACATGGAAGGCAGCAGTATGGCATGGGTAAGAAGGCATTACTGCTTTCAAATGATCAAGGTATAGATACTAATCACACTGATGCATAAACTGACAGCTGTCTCAGCTGACAGCAACTCGATCTTCTCTCACTCCCCATGCTTTGTTAAAGAGACAGAAGTCAGTTTTACAAAAAAACATACTGACAAGGCATTTGGATTTTGGCATAATGCATTGCTAAAAGGGTGTCTTGGTGAAGAGGAACTACAGTGTGTACACCTAGTAATGTAGTTTTCCCTTGCAAAACTGCTGCAACTTCACTGTACTGCAGTGTGAGTCACTCCTCTGCCATATAGTGATGTCAGCAGTATAGCTCTGGATCCACAGCAACACCAGGCTTGCTACAGAAGCTCGGTACACCCTGCAGTTTTTAGCAGCTCAGAATGCAAAAACTAAATGCAGAGGACAGTAATGAAATACAATTCCAGAATCAAAGCAAAAATGGGTAATTTATGCATTAAAGTCAAAAGGACTGGGAAAGGTACAGACAGAAACTCTATGATCTCTCAATCCCCATGCTTTGTTACAGAGGCAGAAGTAAGTCAGTTTTATAAAAAAAACATACTGACAAGGCATTTGGATTTAGGCATAATGCATTGCTAACAGGGTGTCTTGGTGAAGAGGGACCACAATATGTATACCTGGTAATACAAAATCACACATGCCCACACAATGCAAAGCATCATGGGCTGCATATTCAAATCGCCACAGAATATTATGCTGGTTCAACTTTAAGCAGAAATGCATGGTGCCAAAAGGCCTCTCACACAGTTTGCAAAGGGTGCCACAGAAGACATAGATACGTGTTTCATCCTACCAGGACTCATCAGTATGCCTCATCTGCTTGACACCCCAGTGGAATGAACCAGCTATCCTAAGATGGTCTATCTGGGTTATGTTGTGGTGAACCCAGTTACAACAAAAAACTATTTAAAAGACAAAGAACCTCTGTGTGCAAGCACTGAGGCAATGGTTACCCCAAAGGGCATTTGGCTGGGAAGCCAAGTTTCAAAGAAATACAAAATCACACATGCCCCCATAATGCAAAGCATCATGGACTGCATATGCAAATCACCACACAATATTACGCTGGTTCAACTTTAAGCAGAAATGCATGGTGCCGAAAGGCCTCTCACACAGTTTGCAAAGGGTGCCAACAGAAGACACAGAACTGGTAATGTAGTTTTCCCTTGCAAAACTGCTGCAATTTCACTGTACTGCAGTGTGAGTCACTCGTGGCCATATAGTGATGTCAGCAGTACAGCTCTGGGTCTACAGCAACACCGGCCTTGCTGCAGAAGCTCTGGTACATCCTGCTGTTTTTAGCAGCTTAGAATTGCAAAAACTGACTGCAGAAGACAGTAGTGAAATAGAATTCCAGAATCAATGCAATAAGGAGTAAATTATTCATGAAAGTCAAAAGGATTGGGAAAGGTGCTCTTTAATAATATGCTCACTGACACACTTGTAGGGAAAAAGAATAAACACAGCTTTATTTACCATACAGGCAGGATTAGGGAGGGAATACCTGGAACAGGGAGGTACACAAAATTTGGCATTTGATTGTTTGGCAGAAAGCAATGCAGGGATATACCCAGTGAGCGATAAAAACAGAAACACTTAAACTGTGAGCAGTAAATACACATCACCCAACCTCCCACCAGCATGCAGCACTGAATGCAGACCCCTCCCGTCTGGTACCAGACCCCCTAGTTCTATGCTGAGGTACCCCAGACTGGTGCAGGCCTGTTGTTGTCACGGGTTGGCTGGCGTTGGTGCACTTAAACTTTGTAAAGAAATAGCTGTAACTGTAGCTTTGAACTTTAAAAAAATTGTATTGTAACAGTTCCCACAACCTTTTGCAGGGCAGCCCTGCTTACTCACGGTTTGGTGAATACTCTGGATGATGCAAACAGGCTGGAGCTGAGAGTTGCTGAGTCTGGTCTTGAACAGCACTGTGCTGGTGTGGATGGTAATTGGTGATGTACCACAACAGCAGGCAGCAGAAAATCCTAACATTGGTTGCAGGAGATGAAAATGCTGGTCTTCATCTGTCAAGCCTTTCCAAACTTCACCTTCAATGGCCTTTGTAAACAGTGTTCACTTGACAGGCCTCTATCTTCCTCACTCTGGTGGTCCCCAGATTAGTCGGAGTGGGGGGGGGGGTGTGACAGGAAACGTCAGTCACCCTGCTAATTTAAACAAGATTTCAATCACCCTGCTGGCCAGTAGCAGTAGCCAATGGGTGGAGAAGGCTGGGTGTTCCCCATAGGGAAAGCAGTCTCAAGCTTTATTTTGGTCAGTAGTCACCTGATCACCTCTGCTGGCTGGCAGAACACTTCTAGTGATGATCCACAAAAGGCAGGGGAGATGAAGGCAAGGTGATCCTCTCAGGAACAAACAGTTTCTGGTAGACTTGTCAGTCACAATCTGCTGAGATTTGCTTCACAGACTTGTTTAGCTGATAAGCCTGTGCAAAACAGCAAACAGATAGAATGTGTCTTGTCTTCAAGATTGGTAAAAAATTATTTCTCTGTTCTGGAAATCCAGTCAGAAGACCCACCAAAAGGCTTGAGGGCTCCCATTCAACTGCCATAAATCCCTCCTTCACTCTCAAGGGCTTGAAAACTGCCTTGAGCTGCAACACTTTTTTTCTTTCTTTGAACAATTGGCAGCCTCTGATTGGGTTGTCCATCAAGTTACTCGACAACTTATTAGTCCTTGTTTGGACGCCCAAGGCATTTAGCACTCCCCTTTCCCAGAAGCCATCTCTCAGTCCTCCAAGGCTTCTGTGAAAGCTGATTTACTGGCAACGGTCACACGGCCTCTCAAAATGGCTGCTGAACCAAACAGTTTGCATGCAGTCTCGACTTTGGAAATGTTTTACAGCCAAACTAAATTGCTTTCCTTTTACTTATCTACAGGGCTTGATAGCCCATACCGTGCTCTGCAATCTGGTGGCAAGATGGAAGTCTGTGGATGCCACCAGTCGGGTGTCACATATCCCATTTGGTAGTCCCCCTAGGCACAAGCAGACTTCAGTCATTCACCCAGGGACTGCATTTCCCAGCAGCCTTGACTGCTGAGCCCATATTTAAACGTGCTTATAAGCACTTTAAAAATAAAACATGTGGCTCCTTGGGCTCCTCTCTCGTGTCTCTTGACCCCCATTACCTGATTCGGGGGTCCAGGATCATGAGGGGAGTTTCAATTTTGCTGCAGAGTGGCTTGTAACATTTGTTTGCTACAGCGCGTAAGAACCCGTCGACTCATACTTCTGACCACCTGGTGGGTCATGTCTTTGCTCCTCTGGCCCCTCTTGGGCAAAACACTTGGCGGGGCTGGCAGAGTTTCAGGAGGTGGCTTAGACTACCCATGTGGTGAATGGTAGTTGAGTCCCCGGGGCATCGAGGTAAGCCCCACACTTTTGCAGGGGGGTGCACATAGAAACAGTTTTCTAAATCGGTTCCAGACTTCCCAGCCTCCCAGGGTACTGCTATATAGTCTGCAGTTTTTGTATGGCATCACTGTTGGGCTCTTGTTAGAAGAAGAAATTACTCACTGTAGTATAGATTTTTCTTTTAATGGGTCCAGTATTGAGCAAATATAATCCTGTCCCTACTTTCCCTTCTAGAACTTAATCAAGAAAAGGTTCCTGTAAATCACCAGTGACCTTCACCAGGTCACGCAGTGTAGGAAGGCAGTGGCCAAAGTAAACAGAGAGGTAGGCTGCATTGCTAGAGGATTCACAAGCAGAAGGGAGGAGGTTATAATGCCGCTGTACAGATCCTTAGTGCGACCGTATTTAGAGTACGGCTTGCAGTACTGGAGTCCTTACCTGAAAAAAGACATACACTTGCTCCAGGTAGTCTAGAGGAGAGCTAAGTTGGAGGGGGCGGGGTCAGTTGTAATCTCTGGATCAGGGGCACTGCAACTGAGCAGATTCGATTGTCCAAATGGCCTTCTTTTGATGGCAAATATGTACAGTATGTTCATAAATATAATATGGGTTTAAATGCTCTCTTCCACCTAAGCATTTGAATAAGTTTACATACATTTTAAATATATCTTTTAAAATATTTATGGTGTAGTTACTTAATTTCTAAATTGTGTCTTATTATTTTTTGCTACATAGCATTCTATAAGCATTGCAGTTTAGCTGGTTAGTACAAATGCTCTGAGCTCAGAGTGCTCAGCCTAACAAGGTACAGCTGTTAGCTAGTTTCTTGCTGGAAAAGCCCAGAACAACACACCAGTGAGCAGCACACCAAAGGAAGACAATATTCCAAATTATATTGCAAAATAGACTCATAGTTTATTAGCATCCAACTAACACAATAGCTCAGAACCTAGGTGCTTTATTACTCCCTGATGAAGGGTCATATGGGAGACCCAAAGCACCGAGGTTATGAGCTACTACTCTCTAGCTGGATGCTAATAAACCATGAGTCTATATTGCAGTATAACTTGGAATATTGTCCTTTGGTGTGTAGCTAATTGGTGTGTTCCCCTAACTAGTTAGTGTCACAAATCCACTCCTGGGGTGTCAGGTCCACAGTGCCCACCCCTAAGTGCAATCTGTGACAGGGAGGAGGAAAACAGGAATACCCTCCTTGTGTCTTCTAAGAGTGCTTGCTGAGTTCATAACTGAAACCTGCCACAAGGTCCCAGGGCTCCCTCTTTACTCTGAATAAGGGTGCAATACCAGTCTCAAGTCTTGTAGCCAAATGAGAACCCTTCTTGTTTGTTGCACAATGGGGGAAAATCCAGGTGTTACAATCTCTTTGGGTTAGCCTTGTAACCCTGAGTTTGTCTTCTCCCACAGGGCATGCAATAACCTGGTTCAAATCCCAACAGACCCTTCCATGAGACTTTTGTATTCTCCCTATCTTTACCCAGATTTCCCTTTACAGATTCTTGTTTGATTGGTAGCTTATGGTGGCACCCCTTTGCAATAACAGTTTGGTCACAGATTATTACTAAATGCCCCACAATCACACACAATATAAAAATCTCACTCAGGCAGGTTTCTTAAAAACAAATGTTTTTACTAAATAATTATCATACAGTTACAACTAAAAGATTTAGAAATTTGGTTACAGAATAACACAAATAAAAGTGGACATGTACAAAAAAAAGCACTATAACTTTTATCTAATTTCTACCTTATGTTCATAGTGAACTGAAGTCCAGAAGAATAAGTGAAGTCTGAAAAATCCTTCCCTTCTTTTCAGTCACTGGCTTTCAGTGTCTGCTGGCAGTTTGTACTGTATCTTTGTCAGGAAGTGTGTCCTTTGAAGAAGTGTGTCAGAATGCCCTGATCTGAGGGCCTATATAGGCATGGCCATCTCAGTCTGCAGATAGCTGTTGGCCTTATCATTTTTGGCCAGCAGGGGTCTATCTTGCTATGGCCAAGACTTTGAGGGAATTATTATTATTTCCTTATTTAGGTTCTCATATCATCACTTCCTGGCATATTAATAACATTTCAGAATTAGTGCCATTGAAGTCCCCCTTTCCTACAAGATAACACTTGTAAGACAGTTCATACCGGCCTGTCAGGAATGATTATTTCCTATACCCTGGTTCCCAGGCATCCTGCCCTTGATCTTAATTTTATGACAGGGAACAGAGTATCTCATCTACTGAGTTTTATGACCCTCTTTCTTGATTATTTAACCAGGGAAATCCCCTTTGAAAATGGACTCTTGGTTTCCTAGGTCACAGAGGAATATCATATATTTTACAAGACCTTCTCTTTTCCCTGTGATTTTTCAGTAAAACTATGTACCCCTTTTAACACTGACATTTTCTTGTGGCAAATAACATACACAAAATCACATAAAAAAATAACAGAAATATATCTGCAAATAATGACTGGCAGTGGCTAGCTCGCAACATCCCTCCCTCCTAGACTGAATTTGTGGGAGCATGCCCCCTTCTGCATGGTAAGGTTTTCATAAATTCTGTTAACTGTTCTAACTGGTGAAATAGGTCATCTGCATTTGCATTGGCTAATTTGGCCCTGTGCTTAATGGTCATGTCGTAGGCCTGTAGGGCAATATGCCACCTTAAGGGACGACCATTTGTTTTACCCATCTGATTTAGTCTCACCAGGGGGTTATGATCGGTATGTACCTTGAAGTGCCTCCCATATAGATACGGCTATAATTTCTTCAAGGCCCATACCAGAGCAAGGCATTCCTTTTCTACCGTTGTGTATGCCTACTCCTGGGGAAGTAACTTTTTGCTCAGGTATTCAATTGAGTGGTCTTTTCCCTGATTAGATGTCTGACTGAGGACTGTGCCAGTCCCCACATCTGAGGCATCTGTCTGGATTACAAACTGCTTAGTGTAATCTGGACTGGCCAATACAGGGGCACTGCAGAGTGTCTCTTTTAGCCATGCGTAGGCTCGTTCATGGGCTGGCTCCCACTTTACTGTTTTGTGCTGTCTTTTCTTTAGCAAGCCAGACAGGGGAGCTGCCAGGGTACCGTAATTTGGTATAAACCTTCGATAGTACTCTGCGGTCCTTAGGAAACTCCTAACTTGCTTCTGAGTTTTAGGCATAGGCCACGCCTCTATCGCCGCAGTCTTTGCTTGATTAGGGTGAAGCTGCCCTCGCCCCACTACATGGCCTAGGTATGCCACCTCTGTCATAGCCACCTGTCACATTTCAGCCTTGACAGTGAGCCCTGCCTTCTGTATTCTGCCCAATACTTCCTTCAGATGGGACAGGTGTTCTTTCCAGCTGGTACTGAAGATGGCAATATCATCCAGATAAGCTACTGCATACTCTTTAGTACCATGTAACACCTGGTTGACCAACCTTTAGAAAGTGGTGGGGGCATTCTTCATTCCAAAAGGCATTACCCAGAACTTAAATAATCCTATTGGAGTGATGAAGGCTGACTGTTCTCTAGCTCTGGCAGTTAACTCCTGCTGCCAGTACCCTTTTGTCAAATCAGTTGTGGTAGGGTATGTTGCCTATCCCAACTTGTCTAATAGGTCATCCATCCATGGCACTGGGCGGGCGTCAGATTCTGTGACTGTGTTGAGTCCATGATAGTCCACACAAAAGCAAGTAGAGCCATCTGGCTTGAGAACGATGACTGTGGATAAGGCCCAGGGACTGTGGGATTTCTGGATTACCCCTAAATCCAGTATTTCCTCCACCTACCTTCTAATGTCCTTTAGGATGGCCTCAGACACCTGGTAGACTGTCCGCCATATGGGTGCTTGCGTCCCCATGTCTACATCATGTGTCACTAAGGGGGTACATCGCAGCTTAGCCGTAAACAAAGGGGCAAAGTTCTCTAAAACCTCCCTCACTTCCTGGGATCAACTGGGGTGACAGTTTGATTGCCTCCACAGATGATTCTCACTTGCTTTCTTCTAGCAAGTCCAAGAGGGGCCTTCTTCATCCATCCCCTCCTCAGGACTACACACTGAAAATACCATATCAACTCTATTTGCACATGACTACATCATGTTGACATGGTACATCCTATGGGTATGTCTCCCGTCGGCAGTTCCACAATATAATTTGCATCATTGACTTGTTGGCCTATCTTATATGGGCCCACCCACTCAGCCTGCAACTTGTCCTTCTGGAATGGAATTAGGACCATTACTTCCGTGTGAGCACTGACTCCATGGTCATACCAAACCTTTTACTTCTGCTGAGCAGCTGACAGGGTGCTTTGGGCCACCCTCATAAGCTCCTTCAGTTTCTCCCTAAACTTAAGAACATACTGCACTATTGGAGTCCCTTGGGTGGCATGCTAGTCTTCCTGGATGAAGTCTAGAGGCCCACACACCCTACGTCCATGTAAGAGTTAGAAGGGGGAGAACTCTGTCGACTCTTGGGGCACCACCCTGTATGCAAATAACAGGTGGGGAAGGTATTTCCCCCAGTCCCTCCCATGCTGTTCAGCAAACAATTGGAGCATCAGTTTTAGAGTACCAGTAAAACATTCCACAAGCCCATTGGCTCGTGGGTGATAAGGTGTAGTGCATCTCTGCACCATCCCACACTTCTCCCACAAACACTTCATCAGGTCCGACATGAAGGTACCCCCTTGATCAGAGAACCTCCTGCGGAAACCTGACATGGAAGAAAATCCCTAGCAAGGCATCTTCCACTTTCTGTCCTAAGTGAGGAGAGGGTGACTGCCTCTGGCTATCGAGTGGCATAATCGACCACTGTCAGGATAAACTTTTTCCTGGAGGAGCTTAGGTTACTCAAAGGTCCCACAATATCCATTCCTACCCTCTGGAATGGCTCCTCTACAGTGGGTATGGGAATTAGGGCAGCTTTGGTTTTACTACCTGCCTTCCCTCTCTGTTGGCACCTGTGACAAGACCTGCAGTATTCCTTCACTTGGTGGGTGAAATTGGGCCAATAGAAATTCTGGTCCAGTCGCTACATGGTGTGGCGCAATACCCAGATGTCCGGACATGGGGCTGTCATGAGCGACCTTGAGCAATCACTTACAATACCCCTGGGGAATGACAAGCTGCCTTCCATCACCCCTCCCTCTGTCCTCACATCCTGGGTATACAACAGTCCATTGTCCCAAAGTACCATATGTCTCATGTTACCTCTCTGTGTCCCGCCAGATTCTGCATAAGTCCTCAGCCTCTCCAAACCAGGATCAGTCCTTTGAGCAGCTGCAAATTTCTCACAATTTCCCAAAGCATTGTTTCAAACAACATGAAGTCTTGCTATATTATGACATATGCAGTATAACCCCAGGTTAGAACTGCTCCGGAGGTGAAAGAGTTAACTTTCCATGCCAGGCATGGAACCTTGAGCGCGAGCTCGGTTGAGAACTCTGTCTGTTGTTGCTCAAACTTAAACTGTCAGATTCTTTACTCCGCCTCACTGAACAGTCGTTCCGGAGATTTCTCCTGCTGCTCGGTTCGTTTGTCGGTTAAAAAGTGTAATTTTGGTTTTTTTGACTGAAATTAAACCGCAATCAGTCGGTTCAAGCTCTGTCTATGGTATTGTAAGTAATAGATAGGCTTATGTTTATTCTCTTCTGTGTGGAACTTGTAAACGTTTTTTCGGTTCGGTTTGAACCGATCAGATTGGTTTAAAATAACTTTCTAGTCCTTTAGAGTGCGGTTCCTGGTTCTTATCAGTTCTAAAAAAAATGGATTTCATTACAGTTTTTTCCACGACCCGTGACACGGTTGGGAACCGATAAGAGAGTCTTGCTTGGTGGATTGCCACTAACGGGCAAGTTTTGGTTAGGCTGGCACTATGTCTGAGAAACCCAAAAGAAAAACCGGACCCACTGGGTTTCAGCACTGTGGCCTCTGTGGGGAAGCCTTTGCTAAGGCTGACCCACACACCACTTGTGTATATTGTCTGGGGTTTGACCACCTCAATGCAGACTACCAGATTTGTAAGAATTTTCCTGCTGCCACCGTGGAAAAGAGAGTTGGTAGGCTCAGGGAAAGGGAGGCCAAAAAGTCCGCTGACCCAGATGGCCAGCCCGGTTCGGTTCCAACCGAACCTGAGGAAGTGCCCTCTGACCAGGCGATACTTCCTCGGCAACGAAGAGCCAGCTCTGAGGAGCCGGTTCCAACTAAAGGGCTAGAAAGTCAGCTAGTGTGGAGCCAAAAGTTCTTTCTCCAACCGCTGAAATAGCTAAAGCTATTCAAATTGTCCAGTCTCTTTCCCGGTTCGATCCGAACCGACACTTACCATCAGGAAGCGCTCGGTTCAGCGCGGTTCCACCGTTCAAGATTATGATTTTGAGGATTTTTATGAACTGGAGGAAGGGAGGAGGGGTATGAGGAGAGTGAATGTGATTTTGAAGGTTTGATGTGCCCATTGAACTGGACATCTCTCCAGACAGACCATCAGGGTTCCCCAGGCTATCTGAGTCCCTTCTCATTTTATGTTCTATAAGAAAGTTGCTGAAACTCTCCAACTCCCTGCTGAGGAAGCCTTGATGACCAAGAAGAGCCTGATTATGTAGAAATGATGGATATTCCAGAGTCTAGGAGACTGTCTATTCCCTTGCACAAATCCTTTAGGAAACAGACAGTAAAAATTTTAAAAACTCCTCACTCTATCCTTCCTGTTGATAAAAGGATGGACAAGAGGTATACGTTATCAGGCCCTGATATGGAGTTCCTCTCTCAGCAATGCAGCCATGTGGGGGTAGTGCAGGCTGCAGCCTGTGACAAGGCTAATATTCCTCTAGCCTCTTAACCTCTCGAAAAGGATTCCAGGAGGATGGATGCCATGGCAAAGAAACAGTACATGGCAGCATCTTTAGGACTCAGACAGGCAAACTATATGGCTTATGCTGCTAGGTACCAGAAATCCAGATGGGATACTGTGCTGGCCCTAGCAAAACAGGCCCCTGACCAGCTTGCCAGGGAGCTGGAGCAGGTGACTGCAGATGGTATTGAGGCATCCAAGGTGCAATTTCATGCTGCAGTAGACTCTAATGATGTTTCATCAAGAGTCACGGCTACATCTGTGTCTCTTCGCAGAATGGCCTGGCTCAGATGTACTGCCCTGTCACAGGATACCCAGTCTAAGGCTATGGATTTTCCTGTTGTGGGCAGTTCTCTGTTTGGGGAGTAGACAGAGAATTATATGAAGAAAATGGATGAGTATAGGACCACCTATAGGAGTGCACAGGCCAAAGAAAGGCAAGCCACTTCTCAAAGGCAGGCATGTCAAGAGGGCAGGCCTTTCATAGGCCTTTTTACCAAGCCCAGGCCTCCTCTTCTGCTTATGCCCAGAGGGGGTTCTTTAGAGGAAGGGGCAGAAGGGGTTCAAGTAAGCCTGCTGCTACCTCTCAACCCAAAGCCTCTGCAAAACAGGCTCCCTGATGGGGTGGGCAGGGCCGATTCTCCACTACCGGTAGGGGGCAGGCTGGCTTACTTTGTCCAGGACTGGAAGTCTTTAACATCAGACAAGTGGGTCCTGGAAGTAGTAAGCTAGGGACTGGTTCTCAGCTTCAAAAAATTTCCAAAGATGAGAGCCAGGTCCTTTCCACCTGCAAATCCATCAGAGGCTCTTGCCCTAGAAACAGAAGTTTCTCCCTCCTGGCTCTCAGAGCTGTGGAAAGGGTTCCACCCCACACCAGGGCAAAGGGTTGTACTCAGGTACTTCCTTACCCCAAAAGACAGGAGAATGGCGGCCCATCCTGGATCTCGGTATCTAAACAAGCACCTTTAAAACCAAAGTTCAAAATGGTGACTCTGGGAATTATTTTACCCTCTCTAAGGCCAGGGGACTGGCTAGCCTCCCTGGACCTCAAGGATGCCTACTTCCATGTTCTTATCAGAAGCTCCCATCGAAAGTACCTCAGATTCGAACTGCCCTCAGGCCATTACCCGTTCAGAGCAATGCCCTTCGGCCTCACCTTGGCCCCGAGGGTATTCACAAATTGCCTGGCAGTAGCAGTTGCCCACTTAAGAAGGCAAAAGATTGCCATCTTTCCTTATTTGGACGATTGGCTCATAGTAGACCAGTTCCCAGACCAGGTCAAACTACACCTTCAGGTAACTCAGCAACTGCTCACATCTCTAGGTTTCCTTCTCAATCTTCCAAAGTCTGTTCTAGAGCCTGTCCAGCTTCTCACCTTCATAGGCGCAGAACTGAACACAAAAGAGGCCAGAGCCTTCCTTCCTCTGGAAAGAGCAAGGACTTTGGTCTCTCTGGCCTCCTCTTTCACCCTGCAGGTCTCTCGACCGGCAAGGCATTTTCTACAGCTCCTGGGGCACATGGCTGCTTCTACAGCAGTAGTGCAGGGAGCGAGATTTCAGATTAGGGACATACAGTTCCGTTTGAGAGCCTTTTGGTCTCAAATGACAGACCCTCTAACCAAATTGATCCCAGTGACTCGAACCCTGATCCAGGCCCTTCAGTGGTGGCAGGACCAGAGCAATCTGAGACAGGGGGTTCCTTTCAACCCCCAGTCTCACTCCTTGACCCTTACTACAGATGCATCCCTCTTGGGTTGGGGAGCTCACATGGGCGACCTCACTACCCAGGGGTTGTGGTCCCCACAGGAATCTCTGCTCCACATCAATTTGTTGGAACTCAGAGCAGATTTTCTAGCACTCCAAGTTTTTTCCACATCTGTTCAGAACAAGGTTGTTCAGGTCAGAACAGACAATACTACTACAATGTGGTACATCAACAAGCAAGGAGGCACTCGGTCTACGGCCTTGTGCATCGAAGCAATGAAGTTGTGGTCTCTGGCTTATTCCCTGAACGCCTCCCTTACGGCAGTTCACCTTCCGGGCAAGGACAATGTCCTAGTGGATGCTCTCAGCAGGATTTCCCAGGGCCATCACAATGGGCACGGATCCCTAGTACTGGGATAGTATTTGCCAGATGGGGCACCCCGCAGATAGATCTTTTTGCAGCCCCAGACAATCACCAACTTCCCTTTTTGCTGCAGGCCCCCAGTGTTGGGCTCAGTCCCTCTGGATGCCTTCCTTCTCAGTTGGGAAGGGAAGTTTCTCTATGCCTCCCTTCCCTCTCCTGTTCAAGGTGCTAGTCAAAATCAGATCTCAACCCTGCAAGATGATCCTGATTGCTCCAGATTGGGCCAGACAGCCCTGGTACCCACTCCTCATGTCCTTAGCAGTCCACCTCCCTGCACCTCCCCCAGGAATCACAATCTGTTAACCTATGCCCAGGGACGGGTTTGGTATCTGAACCACAAATCTCTCAATCTCAAGGCATGGCTCTTGAAGAGTTAGAGTTTGCTGACCTACACCTCTCCCAAGGTGTATTGGATATCTTGAAGGCCTCCAGGAAGCCTTCCACCAGGGCTACTTATAATTCCAAATGGAAGAGATTTTCCATATGGTGCTCTGGCAAGCATATTCCACCAGAATCTGCTGATTTGCCCACAATCCTGGATTATTTGGTGCATTTGAATTCTTTGGAACTGAGACCAGCTACCCTAAAAGTGCACCTGGCAGCCGTGTCTGCTTTCTTATCAGCATGTAAACCTTCTTCTTTTTCAGCTCACCCTGTATTCTCCAAGTTTTTCAAGGGGTTGCTTCACACCAACCCTCCATTCAGGGACTCTGCCCCTGCTTGGGATCTTAATATTTGCATTGCCCAGCTTATGCAACCCCCTTTTGAGCCGTTGTCTTCAGCAGAGCTCAAGTACTTGACTTGGAAAACTGTGTTTTTGGTAGCCATCACTTCTGCCAGGCGCATAAGTGAGTTGCAAGCATTGTCAGTGGAACCTGATTTTATCTCCTTTCACAGGGATAAGGTGGTCCTCAGGACTAACAGAAAGTTTTTGCCTAAGGTGGTTTCTGACTTCCACCTTAATCAATCCATGTCCCTTCCTGTGTATTTCACTGACCATTCCTCCTCTGGCGAGAGGAGATTGCACAGTTTAGATGTCAAAAGAGCCCTTAGTTACTACATAGAACGTACCAAGGGTCACAGGTTTGACTCCCTCCAATTGTTCCTCACTTATGGTGAGGTTGGAAAAGGAAAACCTGACACTAAAAGATCTATTGCCAGGTGGATTGTCTCTTGTATCCAATTTTGCTATGAAAAACTGGGTAAGGTTCCTCCCTCAGGCCTGAGGGCTCACTCTACCAGGGGTACAGCTGCGTCTCTGGCTGCTGCCAGGGACATCCCTATCCTAGAGATATGTCAAGCAGCTACCTGGAAAACAGTTCACACTTTCACTAGCATTACTCCTGACATCCAGGCTAGGAGTGATGCTCGATTTGGCACAGCCGTGCTTCAGAGCCTATTTCTAAGTAGGTTCTGTCCTCCTCCATGGAGGTACTGCTGTGTAGTCTGCATATGTCATAACATAGCAAGACTTCATGTTGTTTGAAGAAAAAAAATTACTCACCTTAGTATTGTTGTTTCTTCTAATGGAGTCTTGCTATATTATGACCTCCCCCCCCCCAGCCTGCCCCTCTCAGAACCTCTATTTTTGGGATGTGGGTGGGCAGCGCAATGTTGGCACTTCATAGTTGCCCACTTTGTTTCACCCTTTCTTTAGGGTGCCTGAGTGTTATGTTTTAATTTTCTTTCTTGATTCCCCTGACTTGAGTCTTTGTTTTGGGATCAAGAACATGAATGTGTTTTTTGTAGTTAGTAGCCAATGGGCTAGTGTAGGTTTATGGCTTCCACACATAACCTTAGTGAGTTTTGCTCATAAAGATCTGACAGTTTAAATTTGAGCAACAACAGACAGAGTTCTCAACCGAGCTCGCTCTCAAGGTTCCATGCCTGGCATGGAAAGTTAACTCTTTCACCTCTGGAGCAGTTCTAACCTGGGGTTATACTGCATATGTCATAATATAGCAAGACTCCATTAGAAGAAACAACATTACTAAGGTGAGTAATTTTTTTTCATATGTTCCCCTTCGTCCCTAAACTGGGGTCCATAGCTCTAGTGTCAGGGCATTGAGTCACTGCCATCCCTAACTTTCTGATCATTTATTACCCCTCCTTTCTCGGAGTACCCTTCTGTAGCAGTGTTGTGAATGACTTCATGAGAAAGTCCTAACTCCTTCTCACTACTCTTCATATCAGGAGACACAGGCTGAGGAACCAGCCTTCTGTGTTTTTTCCACCAGGGCTTCTGTGCAGTTCAGGGGGAATCACAAGCAGCCTTAGCAGTCTGACTGCTGGTAACTGCACACACCACCACCCTTCTGGAGATTGTTCCCTATAATCACATCCAGGGTGAGGTTATCTGCCACTTCCACTTTCTGCACCATCTCTTCTGTCTCAGCTCAGTCCAGGAGAACACTGTCGAGTGGGAGAGTTTTTTCCTCCCCAGTGAATCCCCTCACCGTTACAAACTGATTAGGTATAAGGTGTTCAGGCCCAAACAAAATCCCCTTTTACTAAGGTAAGAGATGCCCCCGTGTCCCTTAACCCATGGGTCAGCACCCCATTTACAGTAACAGGGTGTATGTGCTCCCTCATGTTTACAGGCATGCTTTCAGGGATACACAGTGCACCCAACTGTGTTTGAGCACCACTTTGTCCAATCTGTGCCTTTTTTAGGACACTGTCTAGCAAGATGCCCTGGCAGTTTACAAAACCAACAGTCATCATTTCTTTTATTCGAGAAATCTCTTTTTTGTAATTTGGGACTTTCCCCTTTTGGTGGAGGCAGTGAGGGTTTTAGCTGCCCTGAAGTTGCACTTTTCCCTTTCTTCCCTGCCACACTTGCCCCACTTCCTTTCAGAGCAGGCCTGTTCATGGCATAGTGATCCGAGAGTTCAGCAGCTTGCTGTGCTGTTTTTGGATCTTGGTCCTCTGGCCAGGTTTTCAACTCTGCTGGGCAAGCCCAAAAGAACTGCTCTAAAAGTACAACATCCTCAGTTTTCCCCAATGAGTTTGCTTCCACCCCCTCCCACCAACGTTTTAAAAACTGACGTTGCTTTCTGGTGAGTTGTTCAAAGCTCATGTCAGGGCTTTCTCTGACTTTATGGAATTTAACCCTGTAGGCCTCAGGAGTTAGTTCATACTTTTTAAGCAAAGAAGCTTAAAGTTTCTCATAATTGCTACTGTCCTGATTGTCCATATGGTCTAGTGCCTTATGCCCTTTACCAGTAAGTAGTGGGAACAGCTGGAAGCTCCAGGACTCTGTAGGTATTTTGGCCTGGATACAGATCTTTTCAAACAAATTCAAAACTGCATCCATATCCTCCCCCTCTTTAAATTCAGCTATTAATTTGGAATTTAATTTATACCCCAGCCCTTGAGTTTCAGGTTCACCCCTGCCACTTTCCTCCTGTGGCACTGGTCGTTGGAGTCTTTGCCTCTCCAGTTCAGACTCTCTCTGCTACTGCCTTTCTTTGTCCTTTGCCTCTCTCTCTGAAGCTGCTTTTCATTTACCTCTCTCTGAAGCTACCTTTCTTGCTTGGCAAGTTCCCTCTGATGCTATCTTTCTTGCATGTCTAGTTTCCGCATCTCCAGCTGTAGCCTGATCTCTTCCTTCTCCAGTTCTGTGGTGACCTTCCCCTGGTGCTGTGGCTCTGGCTTCCCTCTGGTCTCACTGTCTTCCTCCCTGAGACTGGACACTGCGATGTGCCATGGCACCCCCATGCCCAAGATCTGGTCCCTTTCAGTCCCTTGCTATGTCTTGAGGTTCAGGGCAACTGCTTGCTCGTCGGCTGCCATGAGAACCTCCATGAGGTTCTTTTTGGTTTACCCCTCATACTGGACCCCTTCCTCCTGACACAACTGCCTTAGGTGGTCTGCAGTGTATTCACTGTAATTGGAAGCCATCTTCTTCCCTAACTACTGCTACACTTACACTGAAAAAACAAACAAACAAACAAAAAAACAGGGTAGGGAACTTTATACTTTAAGCAAATTGTTTATTTTTCCAAATCTCTGATGTTTTTGTGTGTATTGTTTTCAGTTTATCAATATGATATACTGGCCTTGAATCCAACTCTTATGCCTTATTATCCTCTTATTCCGTCTTTCGGATGAGACGTTAAACCAAGGTCCCATCTGCCTGGATTGGTGGTAGTTCAGGTGGATGTTAAAAATCCCATGGCACTTATCGAAAAGAGTAGGGGAATTTCCCCGGTGTCCTGGCCAAATTTCCCTCACTCACTAAAAATGCCACCAACAGCTTAAATCTGGTTCAAGATCAGTTGGCATTCATCTGTATCCCCTTCCCCCGGGTCGTGCCTGAAAATAGGCAGGATTTGTCTAGTGCACTTACCCGGTCAACAAAAACTAAATAAATAAATAAATGCCTGTGCCACCAATATCTCTCGAATCACAACACTATGCTACCAGATCTCTTGGATCCCACCACTGCTCACCAAATGTGTCAAACCCTCTCCTGGGGTCAGGTCCATTAAGCTCATAGTGCCCATGCCTAAGTGCAGTCCGTGACGGGGGTACAGGAATACCCTCCTCGTGTCCTCCTAGAGTGCTTGCTGAGTTCACAACTGAACACCCACCACAAGGTCCCAGGGCTCCCTCTTTACTCTGGATAAGGGTACAATACCAGTCTCGAATCTTGTAGCCAAATGAGAACCCTACTTGGTTGTTGCACAAAGGGGGAAGATCCAGGTGTTACAATCTCTTCGGGTTAGCCTCATAACCCTGAGTTTGTCTTCTCCCACAGGGCATGCAATAACCTGGTTCAAATCCCAACAGACCTTTCCATGAGACTTTTGTATTCTCCCTATCTTTACCCAGATTTTCCTTTACAAATTCTTGTTTGATTGGTAGCTTATGGTGGCACCCCTTTACAATAACATTTTGGTCACAGATTACTACTAAACGTCCCACAATCACACACAATATAAAAATCTCTCTCAGGCAGGTTTCTTAAAAACAAATGTTTTTACTAAATAATTATCATACAGTTACAACTAAAAGATTTAGAAATTTGGTCATAGAATAACACAAATAAAAGTGAGCATGTACAAAAAAAAACACTATAAAGTTTACAGTATCTCATTTCTACCTTATGTTCATAGTGAATTGAAGTCCAGAAGAATAAGTGAAGTCTGAAAAATCCTTCCCTTCTTTTCAGCCACTGACTTTCAGTGTCTGCTGGCAGTTTGTACTGTATCTTTGTCAGGAAGTGTATCCTTTGAAAAAGTGTGTCAGAATGCCCTGATCTGAGGGCTTATACAGGCATGGCCATCCCAGTCTATGGATAGCTGTTGGTCTTATCATTTTATGCCAGCAGGGGGTCCCTCTTGCTCTGTCCAAGACTTGGAGGGAATTATTATTATTTCCTTATTTAGGTTCTCATATCATCACTTTCAAACAACATGAAGTCTTGCTATATTATGACATATGCAGTTTGACCTGGCCTTCGAACTGCTCCGGAGGTGAAAGAGTTAACTTTCCATGCCAGGCATGGAATCTTGAGCGTGAGCTCGGTTGAGAACTCTGTCTGTTGTTCTTCAAACTCAAACTGTCAGATTCTTTACTCCACCTCACTGAACAGTCGCTCCGGAGATTTCTCCTGCTGCTCGGTTCATTTTGTTGGTTAAAAAGTGTAATTTCTCGGTTTTTAAACTGCATTTTGTCTTTATTTTAACCGCAACCAGTCAGTTCAAGCTCTGTCTGTGGTATTGTAAGTAATAGATAGGTTTTACATTATTTCTGTGTGGAACTTGCAAACGTTATTATCGGTTCGGTTTGAACCGATCAGGTTGTTGTTAAACTTTATTAAATTGCATTTAGAGTGCGGTTCCCGGTTCTTATCGGTTCTAAAAAAAACGGATTTCATTACGTTTTTTTCCATGACCCGTGACACGGTTGGGAACCAATAAGGGTGTCTTGCTTGGTGGATTGCCGTAAACGGGCAAGTTTTTTGGTTAGGCTGGCACTATGTCTGAGAAACCCAAAAGAAAAACTGGGCCCACTGGGTTTCAGTACTGTAGTGTCTGTGGGGAAGCCTTTGCCAAGGCTGACCCACACACCACATGTGTTTATTGTCTGGGGTTTGACCACCTCAATGCAGACTGCCAGATTTGCAAGAATTTTCCTGCAGCTACCCTGGATAAGAGAGTTGGTAGGCTCAGGGAACGAGAGGCCAAAAAGTCCGCTGACCCGGATGGCCAGCCCGGTTCGGTGCCAACTGAACCGGAGGTAGTGCCCTCTGACCAGGGCGAGTCTTTCTCGGGCAAACGGAGGGCTGACTCGGAGGAGTCAGTCCCAGCAAAAAGGACTAGAAAATCAGCAGATGTGGAGCCAAAATTTCCTTCTCCAACCGCTGCAGAGATAGCCAAAGCGATCAAAATTGTCCAGTCGCTTTCCCCGGTTCCGACTGAACCGGCACCATCAGGTAAGCGGTCGGTTCGGTTGTTGCCACCGGTTCAAGAATATGATATAGAGGAATTTTATGAACCGGAGGAAGGGGAGGATGATTATGAAGAGAGTGAATGTGATTTTGAAAGTCTGGATGTGCCCATTGAACTGGACATCTCCCCAAACAGACCTTCAGGAGTGTCTCTCCCTAGACTTTCTGAGTCCCCTTCTCATTTTATGTTTTATAAGAAAGTGGCTGAAACCCTCCAGCTCCCTTTGGAAGAAGCTGTGGATGAACAGGAGGAGCCTGACTATGTAGAAATGATGGATATCCCAGAGTCTAGGAGATTGTCTATTCCTTTACATAAATCTTTTAGGAAACAGACAATAAAAATTTTAAAGTTCCTCATACTATACCTCCTGTGGATAAAAAATGGACAAAAGGTACACATTGTCAGGCCCTGATATGGAGTTCCTTTCACAACAATGCAGCCATGTTGGGGTAGTGCAGGCTGCAGCCTGTGATAAGGCAAATATTCCCTTGGCTTCACACCCCCCTGACAAGGACTCCAGGAGGATTGATACCATGGCAAAGAAACAGTATATGGCAGCATCCTTAGGACTCAGACAGGTAAATTATATGGCCTATGTTGCAAGATACCAGAAATCCAGATGGGATACTGTTATGGCTCTAGCGAAACAGGTCCCTGGCCAGCTTGCCAAGGAGCTGGAGCAGGTGGCTGCTGATGGTATTGAGGCATCCAAGGTGCAATTCCATGCTGCAGTGGACTCTAATGATGTATCTTCAAGAGTCATGGCTACATCTGTGGCTTTTCGCAGAATGGCTTGGCTCAGGTGTACTAGCCTGTCGCAGGATACCCAGGCTAAGGCCATGTATTTTCCTGTTGTGGGTAACTTTCTGTTTGGGGAGCAGACAGAGAATTACATGAAGAAAATGGATGAGTATAGGACCACTTATAGGAGTGCACAGGCCAAGGAAAGGCAGGCCACTCCTCAGAGGCAGCTTTCCAGGGGCAGGGGCAGGCCTTTTCACAGACCTTTTTACCAAGCCCAGGCCTTCTCTTCAGCCTATGCCCAGAGGGGGTTCTTCAGAGGGAGAGGCAGACGGGGTACGAGCAGGTCTGCTCCCACCCCTCAGCCTAAAGCCCCTGCCAAACAGGCACCCTGATGGGAGGGCCAGGGCCGATTCTCCATTACCTGTAGGGGGCAGGCTGGCTTACTTCATCCAGGACTGGGAGTCTTTAACATCAGACAAGTGGGTCCTGGAAGTAGTACGCCAGGGACTGGTTCTCAGCTTCAAAAAATTTCCAAAGATGAGAACCAGATCCTTTCCACCTGCAAATCCATCAGAGGCTTTCGCTCTGGAAACAGAAGTCTCAACCCTCCTGGCTCTCAGAGCTGTAGAAAGGGTACCACCCCTACACCAGGGCAAAGGACTGTACTCCAGGTACTTCCTTACCCCAAAAAAGACAGGAGAATGGTGGCCCATCCTGGATCTCAGATACCTAAACAAGCACCTTTTAAAACCAAAATTCAAAATGGTGACTCTGGGAATTATTTTACCCTCTCTAAGGCCAGGGGACTGGCTAGCATCCCTGGACCTCAAGGATGCCTACTTCCATGTTCTCATCAGAAGCTCCCACCGAAAGTACCTCAGATTCGAACTGCCCTCAGGCCATTACCAGTTCAGAGCAATGCCCTTCGGCCTCACCTCTGCCCCAAGGGTATTCACAAAATGCCTGGCAGTAGCAGTTGCTCATTTAAGAAGGCAAAAGATTGCCATCTTTCCTTGCCTGGATGACTGGCTCATAGTGGGCCAGTCTCCAGACCAAGTCAAATTACACCTTCAGGTTACCCAGCAGCTGCTTACATCTCTAGGTTTCCTTCTCAATCTCCCAAAGTCAGTTCTAGAGCCTGTTCAGCTACTCACCTTCATAGGCGAGAACTGGACAAAAGCAGACCAGAGCTTTCCTCCCTCTAGAAGAGCAAAGACCCTGGTGGCTCTGGCCTCCTCCTTCACTCTGCAGGTCTCTCGACAAGCAAGGCATTTCTGCAGCTCCTAGGGCACATGGCTGCCTCCACAGCAGTAGTGCAGGGAGCAAGATTTCAGATGAGGGACATTCAGTTCCATTTGAGAGCCTTCTGGTCTCAAAGGAGAGATCCTCTAACCAAATTGATCCCAGTAACTCGAACCCTGATCCAGGCCCTACAGTGGTGGCAGGATCAGAGCAATCTGAGACAAGGGGTTCCTTTCATCCCTCAATCTCACTCCTTGACCCTTACTACAGATGTGTCCCTCTTGGGGTGGGAAGCTCACATGGGCAACCTCACCACCCAGGGATTGTGGTCCCCTCAGGAATCTCTGCTCCACATCAATCTGTTGGAACTCAGAGCAGTTTTTCTAGCACTTCAGGTTTTTTCTGCATCTGTTCAGAACAAAGTGGTACAGGTCAGAACAGACAACACCACTACAATGTGGTACATCAACAAGCAAGGGGGCACTCGGTCTTTGGCCTTGTGCACCGAGGCAATGAAGTTGTGGTCTCTGGCTTATTCCCTGAACACCTCCCTCATTGCAGTTCACCTCCCAGGCAAGGACAATGTCCTGGCAGATGCTCTCAGCAGGATTTCCCAGGGCCATCACAAATGGTCTCTGGATCCCCTAGTACTGGAGGTAGTATTTGCCAGGTGGGGCACTCCTCAGATAGATCTTTTTGCAGCCCCAGACAATCACCAACTTCCACTATTTTGCTGCAGGCCCCCAGTGTTGGGCTCAGCCCCTCTGGATGCCTTCCTTCTCAACTGGGAAGGGAAGTTTCTCTATGTCCCCCCCCTTCCCTCTCTTGTTCAAGGTGCTAGTCAAAATCAGATCTCAACCTTACAAGTTGATTCTGATTGCTCCAGATTGGGCCAGACAGCCCTGGTATCCACTCCTTCTGTCCTTAGCAGTCCACCTTCCCCTGTGTCTTCCCAGGAATCACAATCTGTTAACCTGTGCCCAGGGGAGAGTTTGGTACCCGAATCTAAAATCCCTCAATCTCAAGGCCTGGCTCTTGAAGAGTTAGAGTTTGCTGACCTACACCTTTCTCAAGGTGTACTCGATATCTTGAAAGCTTCTAGGAAGCCTTCCACCAGGGCTACTTATAATTCTAAATGGAAAAGGTTTTCCATATGGTGCTCTGGAAAGCATATTTCCCCAGAATCTGCTGATTTGCCCACAGTCCTGGATTATCTGGTCCACTTAAATCTTAAACTCTGACAAATAAACTACCATCCTACATCTCAGATTGCTTCTCTCTTGTTACTCCAAGGCCATATGCCCTAAGAAGCAATAGCCTCATCACATTGAATTTACCAAAGGCCAGTACCCGGCATGGAAGGGCTGCAATCAACTACTTTCTAGCACTCATCTGGAATTCTCTGCAAAAGACTCTGAAGCTGAACACTTTCATTCCTATAGCCTCCTTCAAAAGCTATACCTAAGTCTTTTCCCAGAGATATGCAACTGCTTCCACAAGTCCTAGTCCCTTCAGACCCCTTTTCACCCCGCCCCATTAGATTCCCTCCTTATCTGTTTAGGCATTCATCCATTAACATCGTTATAATTTTCTCCTAAACCCAATGCCTTACCTTTTTTCTCCTTTTGCTTTGGTGCCCAATATCACTGGTTAACCGCCTTGTATATATGTGTATATTATTGTATCTGTTCATTTTAAAGTCTTTGTTATTGTACTCAATCTGTATTTGTATATATGTGAATTTATACCCATTATGTTGTTTCTGACCAATCAGGTCCATCTTGTAAATGAGCTATGCTCAATGATGTTCACCTGAATAAATAAAGATTTTGATTGATTGATTGATTGATTGATTGACTTAAATACTTTGGGGCTGAGGCCAGCTACCCTGAAAGTGCACTTGGCAGCTGTCTCTGCTTTTGTATCAGCAGGAAAGCCCTCTTCTCTTTCTGCTCACCCTGTATTCTCCAAGTTTTTCAAGGGAATGCTTCACACCAACCCTCCATTCAGGGACCCTGCTCCCGCCTGGGATCTTAATGTTTGCATTGCTCAGCTTGTGCAACCCCCCTTTGAGCCTTTGTCTTCAGCAGAGCTTAAGTACTTGACTTGGAAAACTGTGTTTCTGGTAGCCATCACTTCTGCCAGACGCATAAGTGAATTACAAGCTTTGTCAGTGGAGTCCGATTTTATCTCCTTTCACAGAGATAAGGTGGTCCTCAGGACTAACAGGAAGTTCTTGCCTAAGGTGGTTTCAGACTTCCACCTTAATCAATCTATATCTCTTCCAGTGTACTTCACTGACCATTCCTCCTCTGGCGAGAGGAGGCTGCACAGCTTAGATGTGAAGAGAGCCCTTAGTTACTACATAGAGCGTACCAAGGGTCACAGGTTTGACTCCCTCCAACTGTTCCTCACTTATGGTGAGGTTGGTAAAGGGAAACCTGCCACTAAAAGATCCATTGCCAGGTGGATTGTCTCTTGTATCCAATTTTGTTATCAAAAACTGGGTAAGGTTCCCCCTTCAGGCCTGAGGGCTCACTCTACCAGAGGTACAGCTGTGTCCCTGGCTGCAGCCAGGGACATCCCTATCATAGAGATATGTCAAGCAGCTACCTGGAAAACAGTTCACACTTTCACCAAGCATTACTCCCTGGACATCCAGGCTAGGAGTGATGCTCGGTTTGGCACAGCTGTGCTTCAGAGCCTATTTCCTAAGTAGGTTCTGTCCCTCATCCATGGAGGTACTGCTGTGTAGTCTGCATATGTCATAATATAGCAAGACTTCATGTTGTTTGAAGAAAAAATTACTCACCTTAGTTATGTTGTTTCTTCAAATGGAGTCTTGCTATATTATGACCTCCCCCCCGCCTGCCCTCTCAGAACCTCTGCTTTTGGGATGTGGGTGGGCAGTGCAGTGTTGGCACTTAGTAGATGCCCACCTTGTCTTTTCACCCCCTTTTTTGGGGGGTGTTTGGGTGTTATATTTTTATTTTTTGGATCCCCTGACTTGAGTCTTTGTTTTGGGACCAAAAAATGTGTTAGTATTTTAGTAGCCAGTTGGCTAGTGTAGGTTTACAGCTTCCACACAGAATGTTAGTGAGTTTTGCTCATAAAGATCTGACAGTTTGAGTTTGAAGAACAACAGACAGAGTTCTCAACCGAGCTCACGCTCAAGATTCCACGCCTGGCATGGAAAGTTAACTCTTTCACCTCCGGAGCAGTTTGAAGGCCGGGTCAAACTGCATATGTCATAATATAGCAAGACTCCATTAGAAGAAACAACATTACTAAGGTGAGTAATTTTTTCTTCTGGCACATTAATAATATTTCAGAATGAATGCCTTTGAAGTCCCCCTTTCCTACAAGATTACACTTGTAAGACAATTAATTCCAGCCTGTCATTAATGATTATTTCACAGATTGGTTCCCAGGCATCCTGCATTTGATCTTAATTTCATGACGGGGATAAAGCCTCTAATCTCCTACATTTTATGACCCTCTTCCTTGATTCATTAACCAGGGAACTCTCCTTTGAAAATGGACTCTTGATTTCCTAGGTCACAGAGAAATGTCATATATTTTGCAAGACCTTCTCTCTTCCTTGTGATTTTTCAGTAAAATTGTGTGCCCATTTTAACACTGGCATTTTCTTGTGGTATATAACATACACAAAATCACATAAAAAATATAACAGAAATATATCTGTAAATAATGACTGGTAGCGGCTAGCTCGCCACAGTTAATACTGCTCCCTTTTGCTCCTCACAAATCTGAAATTAGAATGCCAGGGGGAGCATCACAGCACAGCAACATTTGAGTGGAGTTCAGATTCCACAGCAATATTCTGATTTCTAAGGCAAGATCTCAGAGTGGCGATGATGCAGTTTTTGTACTGGTTGACTATTGGACCCATTGGACAAAACATCATTATTACGATGATATGTCTGACTTTGCTTCAACTTTTCACTCCCATTATGTGGCTGACTTCAGTTACAGGCTTGGGAGCCAAGGAATGGGTAGTGGCACTTAAAGGTGGGCATCATTAGATTTCAATAAAACCTTCATTGATCAGAATAGTTTATTGAGTACTGGGTCAGGACATGTGTTACAATTTGCCTTATTTTCAAGAACAGCTTTTTTTTGTTAAATTTTTTTTTTTTTAAGTTTTTTACTTAAGGAAAACATGGTGTCAGGTTTTCGCATGAACAGTCTGTGTTATGATCTGTACATGAGTGTGATATTTGATTAGGTCAGTTGGGGCTTTAGTTATATGTACATTGTGAGATTTATACAGGGTAAAGCTCTGGCTGACTTTACCCATGTGTACGTACATTGTGAGATTTACACAGGGTAAAGCTCTGACTGATCATTCAGCATGTGGGATTTTATATCTCCATTTTATAATATGGTTTACCCACATGCCAAGCAGTGGTGAAATGAAATAGTGCTGGAAACTTGGTCAGCGGCACTGTATAATGCAAACCTTCTTTATGCTGTATATTTCAAGAGATGCTTTTGGTAATTTTGTGATTAAAGCAGCTGTATTTGTTAGTCAGTATGCCTTTTTTCAGAAATATTAATTTTTTTTAATTTATTTTTATTAGTTTTGAAAATAAAACTTCACATATTAGAGCCACAGTGGTTATACTGCATCATGACTCTAATACATTACAGTGGGATCCATCATGTGGCCACCCAGTTTAGTACATCTCTAGTGGCATGTTTCCATTAAAGGGGAACAGCTGACCCTAAGAACCCCACACCCAAGTGTGAGGATGGTCCCAAATTGCATTTGTGCAAAAACACTTTTTTTTTTAACTAGACTTTATTCAGGAAAATAAATACATGCATACATGCAATATCCTTTGTGATCACAACACAATACATCTTTAGTTTGGTGGTAAAAGCACAACAAAAATCCAAAGGCAATGACATAAAGCAAATAAACTGCATGAGTCCATAATGTCTGCTTCTAGCAAAAACATTTTATTTATTTATTTATTTTTATTTATTTAGTTTTTGTTGACGGGGTAAGTGCACTAGACAATTAAATGCCTATTTTCAGGCATGGCCAGGGAGGTTACATACTGTAGGGTCATCATGGGTCAGTGAACAACAAAAAGTACAAACAGCATGTATTACAGATTACACAGCAGGGTGGTACAAAGACAGTCAAGAACAAGGCAAAAATTAAATAGTCATAGAAGAAGCAGGCCATCTACTTGTACATGATAAACAGCACCACAAATAAATGAAATGAGCCACAGCAAAGCAAGTCTTGAAATCAAAGGGCTAAGATAAGTAACAGGGTGTACAAAAAATTCTAACATGTAGTACTCTAGTCACAGAAACATGCATGGGACTTCAGCAGGTGGCAGTGATAACCCTTTTTGAATGCAGTGGCAGACTGGCATAGCGATATACTAGATGGAATAGAATTCCGTAACCTAGGGGCAACAACAGAGAAAGAATTGCCTCCCAGATGTGTTCTAGTTCTCTGAATAGGTAATACATTTCAGCTAGTGGACCTTAGGGGGTAGGAACCAGCTGGAGAATGGAGAAGACAAAAAAGAGAAAAAGGGGACTGGTTATGTAAAACTTAAATATTACCCTTCCAAGTGCCAGGTTACACAAGGCAGCAGGTGGAAGCTACACTAATTTGGTGTATAATATGCAATGATGCATATGGCGGCTTAGGGATGAAGGAAAAATACAGATGATGTTATATACTGTATATAATATCCCATTTCTGCAAGTTAGTTTTGGAAACTCGTCGGAAACTTTCCTTCTGCCACCTACTCCCAAGAGCAGCACTCCTCCTCCTGCTCCTGACTGGCAACATCCATCCCAATCCTGGGCCTGGCAACTCTGGCCCCCCCTTGAAATCCTCTGGACTTCGTATCGCATCTATGAACATTTGTAGCCTCCCTAAAAAACTGGACTCTCTACACTGCTGGGTGATGGTTCATAAACCAGATGTAGTTGCCTTGGTTGAAACCTGGCTGTCCGATTCCACCTCTAACTCCCAGGTCTCTATCCTGGCTACACCCTCCACCGGCTGGACCGGGCCGGTGGGAAGGTGGGGATGTGCCGTCATGTAAAGGACCCTCTCATTGGTCTAGCCCTCCTCCCCTGACCTTGCCCATAAGGCCCAGGCCCTAACACTAAAGCTATCTCCCGACCCCTCTAGGGTCCTATCTTTCTGACTACGGCCTCATTGCCTCCAAAGAACCAGTCTCAGGCTGGACCCACTAATTGACTATCTCACCTCCTTACCCAGCCCTCACTGACCAGATCCTGGTGGGAGACCTGAACATTAATTGGCTTTGCCCTCATCCTCTTCCTCTCGTGAGGCTTTTTGCGGCTATTGATCTAAACCAACTAGTATCTCAGCCAACTAGATTTAACCCCAGAAGGGCTCTAGCACACTCCTAGATGTGGTCCTCACCAACAGGCCAAGCCGCATCCACAATATCCAAATACTCTGACTGCCTTAGTGACCACTGCCCTGTTCTCTCTTCAACTGGATACCTCTCTGCCCAAACCCTCTGTTCAAACCACCTTTCAGAAGGCGTTTAGACCTGGTGGGTTAAAAGACCTAAAGCATTACCTTGCGCATACAGATTGGTCTCCATTGCTAAACTCACCTAACATTGACAAGGCGCTGACCTTCTTTGTCAACACCTTCAACACTGCCTGTGACATCTTCGCACCTATAACTGCTCGTAGGGCTAAAGTAAGGCATGCCCCCTGGGTCACCCCTGCCCTGAGACTGCTCTTTAAGCAGCGGGACAACCTGTGGCACCTTGCTGTTGCAACTGGCCGCCCTGCAGACCGGCAAACTTATGCTGCTTGCGGCCGAATAGGTGCACCTGGGCTATCCGCAAAGCTAGGCGAGTACTATCAAGCCTCCCTTACCTCCTCTTGGGGAACCCCAGGTCCTTCTGGGACAACGTCAAGCAGCTAAATGGACACTCGGTCCCCTCCTCTCTCTTCTTAACATCAATGGTACTATATCCTCTGATCCTGCCCTCATTGCCACTCACCTCAATAACTCCTTTACTGATCTTAGCTCAGTGCTCCCTAGCAATTTCTTCAGTCCTCCACCCCCAGGTCTGCTCCATCCATCACCGCCCCTTGTTTCACCTGCGTTGTGTCTCCACACAAGAAGTCAGGCCATACCTGCTTAAAGCCTTAAAGGGTAACACCATCGGTAACGACTCCCTTGATCCCTGTCTCCTACGTCAGCTCCTGGACCAGGTCATCTCACCTATCACCTGCATCTTCAACAAATCCCTCTGCCTTGGACAATTTCCCACGGTCTGGAGGGTCGCCACAGTTACCCCTATCCACAAAGGTGGCGACAGGACTCTTCCAAGTAACTATCGGCCTATCTCAATCCTGCCCCCCCCTCCAAGTCATTAGAGAAAATTGTGGCCACACAAATCTCTGACTACCTCTCTAAATACAATGTTCTCTGCCCTGAGCAACGTGGGTTCAGAGCTGGTCATAATACCACTACAGCTCTCCTGGAGTTTGCCAACTTCCTCCACACATCTTTGGACTCTGGCTCCATGGCTGGTGCGGTATTCATTGACCTGTCTAAAGCCTTTGATACCGTATCACACCCTCTCCTCTTAACCACTCTCGACCACCTAGGCTTTTCCACTGGTCCGGTCTCCTGGTGCGCCAGCTATCTCTCAGCCCGCTCTCAATGTGTGAAAGTTAGTGGAACTCTCTCCAGCACCTGCCCTATCCGCTCTGGAGTCCCTCAGGGCGCCATCCTCAGACTCTTACTCTTCTCCCTCTTCCTCAACTCACTTTCTAGCAAATGTGGAGGTAAGATCTTACTCTACGCTGACGATGCAGTACTCATTGCCTCTGACAGTAACCCCTCTTCACTTCAGAATTCTCTCCAGCTAGCCTACAATTCCGCTGAAACCTGGTTCACTGAACACCGACTCATAATCAACCTAAAGAAAACAAAAACCTTGCTCTTCTCCCACCCCCAAAATAAGTCCCGCAATTTTCCTCTCACTGTCCACTCCTCCCTCAATATCCCCATTGAACAAGTGCAGGCCTATAAATATCTTGGAATAATCTTTGACCCTGCCCTCTCCTTCCATGGCCACATTTCCACCTTGAACTCTGCCACCAACTCACGGTTGGGCATTCTTTACCGGCACAAAAAATGCCTCCATTCGCACGCCCTCCGCTTGGCTGTCACTTCCTCTGTCATATCACTCATTGACTACAGCCTTCCGGTCTATGGGGCTGCTGATCAGACGGCCCTAAACAAGGTTCACCTTACACTGAACAAAGCCTGCAGGCTGATAACCAGAGCGCCTAGACTTACCCACACCTGTCTGCTCTACTCCTTGGCTTCCATACCCAGCCTGGATGAGCGGCTCATGTACCAAACCTGCCAACTCACCTTTAAAGCCCTCCATGGCCTATCCCCCACTGGCATATCCAACTCAATCCACCAAGCTAATCCGACTATGAACACCCGCAGCTCAGACAAAACAACCCTGGTCATTCCAAGAGCTAGGACGTCGCACGGCCAAAGGGCGTTCCCTTACAGAGCGTCCACCTGGTATAACTCCCTCCCTGCCGCTATCTCCAACTCCCCCTCATTAGCATGCTTTAAAAGTAGCCTCAGAAATCACCTGCTCATCTCACACAGATGCCGCTGCCGCTAAAGTATAAAAAAAAAAAAAAAGCCCGACAATGCTCACCGAGCTGCTCTCCACCCCTCCTCCTTACTTCCTTCCCTATCCTCTCTTCCTCCATGGCTCTCCCCCCTCCTTCCCAATCACTAACCCTATTTAGCTAGCTTGATTAGCCATGTATTCCTCATCTGTTTTGAACCAACTGTAACCTTGAATGACACTTACTTTGTTCCTGTTTTATCTGTTGTCTCCCATGCCACTGTCCGTGTCCTCTATGTGACGAGGTACCTTTGCAAATGAGCCCTTGGCTCAAAGGTTGTAAACTGATGTTTAAATAAATAAATAAAAAAATATATAAGATGAATGATTTACAGGTACCCCATAATTAAGCTTAGGAAGCAGTACTCCACGGGCTATGGATAGGCAGGCTATGGGGGTAAGGTTATGTTTAAGTTTATGTAAGAGATCCAATTTAGTGTTTACTGATTTGCAGATGTGCCTTATGTGCAGAGAGAAATCAAGGGTTACATCAAGTGCGACACCAAGGTAGTTAAATAAAGACGCTGGCACAAGGGGAGCACCATCACTGCACCGTACGGTTAAAGGGGTGGGATGGTTTTTAATTTTCGGAGCAGAGCCAAATAGCATGGTCTGTGTCTTGATCATATTTAACAGGAGTTTAACTGATTTACTGCAATATGTAGAATGTTTCAGGCTGATCTTGTTGACTTCTAAACTGGCATTTTCTGTAACTACAAATCCCAGCATCCCAATCAAATGATATCAGAGGAGGGCTGCAGCAGTAGGAGCTTTAATAGCCTGCAGTGCATGTTAAGAGTTTTTATAAAACGGGGCTGGCCAAAAGTGCGTTCCTATTGAATTGCTAGGCTTGTGTGCCATTGATTAATGCCTAGGATACCAACGCTAAGCCTGCCATTCCTCTTTCTGGGCGACTCACAGGAATACATGCGAAGTACGTTCTAGGTGTTCTCGCATTCACTGCCAAGATCTTTCTATTGCTGTGTCAAATGATGGCACAAAAAACGGAGCCAAATGTACCTCACCAGAATCGCATTATATACACAGCTAGCCAACCAAGGACAATTTAACTAGAGAAACGAGGATGTATAGACAAAAAATGAGTAGTGACAATTTGTGGGATCCATATGAAATCCCAACTGACTAAATCCCAGGAACAACAGGCCCGAAACTAAAATCCCAACTGGGTTGTAAGACCGACATACCAAATACAGACAGCTAAAATCACGACCAGTAGAAATCCCAACTCATAGCAGGTCTGTAGTGATACCGCAGCCTAAGAGCACATTTTCTGTTTTGTGTAGTGATACTACCTCTTGTTATTGTTACAGTGCTCGACTACTGCCAAAACAGTATTCAGTTATTTTAGGGTAACACAGGCACTGATCTGTCAGGTTCCGGTACTTTAAATAACCAGATCTGTCACTGAGGGTGCCGTTTCTTTCTGCCAGTTAGGTAACTACTCAGTGTTTTAAAAAAGATAACTCACAGTAGCACTTTTGCAGCTCACTGGCATTGACATCTAGAGTGGTTGCGTTTTGGTTGTGATATGTAATATGTATATTACAGTTCGCGAGTGGCTGCAGAAGACCTTATATAAGTAGAAGTGGGGAGAGTAAACAGTCTCGGGGAAATTTATTTTTATTCACCAATTTAAAAAAGTACTCATTCCCTGTATTTTAAATTGGCACTGCTGAAAAGTAACACTAAATCTGGCTACGTGCTACAAAATAACTTTTTAAATCCTGCTTCTGTCTAGAAACAACTGTGCACCAGCTAACTTCTGTAACACTAAATCCTGCTTCATATCTTACTGTTAACATCCTGCTTCGGTCTTGGATAACCATTGCGGACATACAACATTGTTAAATTGCGGCACTGCATATCATTGTTTCCCACCTCTAATTGTTGCACACAACTCTGGAGGGACGTTTGTGAGACAGGCTGCAAAATAACATCCTGCTTCATTCTGGGAACTACAAAATCCTGCACTCTAAATCCTAGCATCAGCAAGGCTCTGTGGCAAACTGTCCAAAAGTCAGCTTTCTGAATGTCGGGATTACGCTGTCGGACTAACGTTTGACGGGAATCTGAGTGTCGGGCACAATTAGTCACAGTTTGATCTGCTGAATGGACCCTCATAGCCACCATGCAACCAATTTGAACACTAGACAAACAAGTGTTTTATATAACATATTTGTCTTCCATCGCTAATAATTTTCCTTTACTCCCGTGAAAAACCCCTACCAATCGCAGTACAGGAAGACTGCATGTTTCCAGTTCCACTTACTGATTTACCAACACTTCCGGATGTGGAACTACTTGACTGCTTGCAGGGACATGGGTACAAATCCACCCAAAAAATAATTTTATAACACTTTACAGCTGGTTTTTTTTTTTAAGTTTGTAGTGTCCCATTTTATAAGTGGAATAACCCACTCCAGACCTCGTGCCTCACAATGCAACCGGAGCGTGCATTAATACCTGGTATACCCACGGTCCATCATGGGTTATAGCTTACTTATTGACTTTGATGTTATGTTTGTCAGTCCTGCTGTCCTCCTGGGCTTAGTTCAGTCACAGAGGACTGTACTCAGCCCTGGAAGAACAAGAGGGACTGGCAAAAATCTGAGCTCAGCTTATTAAATTTCTAACATGCAATGCAGGCTGTTAAATCTGCCACAGCTGCAGCCGTCCTCTGATGTGGTGAAAAAATGATCCCCAGCAATTATACAAAATAAAGGATGGGTAGGTGTGTAAAACTCAGATTTTACACACACCCTTGGGGTGGAGTGCCCTAATAAACCCCTTGATCTTCACTCTCAGGACTTATTAGAGCAATCCACCCCTCGGGGGAAATCCTTGTTACAACCACCTACCCATCCATTATTCTCTATTTATTAAGTATTATGCCATGAATAATGGTGTTTAACACTATGCAGCATACTGCATCAAATGGACCATAAAAATGTGGTAACCTGATATGCTGAGACACATCACACGACCATTGATTATTGTCTGACAATAACGCACCTCACCTGAACTACGTATCTGTTTAACAAATAAAAACTTATTTTATATGCGGGGTAGCATATTATGCCTTATGCCTAACAACCACTTTAGGCTTGCATTACTGAAGTTATAAGGCATGACCAGGGGGTGCACTATGGTGGGATAACAGCTTGACTCAAGTGGGTCAAAGCACGAGGTGAAACCTAGTGGTTTTCCACCACTTGAGAAGGACTGTTAGCCCACCCTAACACACCCCTTTGAGTGCCTTATTGCAGTTATGAAATGGATCCTTTTTTTTCCCAATTGTTTAACCAGGTGAGACGCACTAAGCTGAAAGCTTGCTTACAGGTGCAACGTGGGAGCACAGGGAAGTTAAGTGACTTGCTCAGGGTCACACAGTATGCAGGTGGGGGCTGTGGGATTCAAACCCAGGTCTCCAGATTTGCAGCTCAGAGCCTTAAACTACTGAGCTGTACTGCCTCCTTTTTAGTAAATTGGATGTAATGGCCTGGTTGAAAGTATCTCTTGGCCAGTCAGTGCCAGAATCTTTTCTACCCATTTCATAATGCATTATAACCACACACTCTGGCATGTGTTATTACTTACCTGAAACACAACCCTGGAGTTTTGTAATGATTTGAATTAAAACACTTGCATATTTTAAAATATATTTTTACTCCTGAATTGCAAACTGTCATCCTTCACAAGAGTTTTTTTTTCAGTCACAACTCTTTAAAAATTAGTCAACTCTGTTGGTGCAGCAGTAGTGATACCACTTCCATGCTGGTGACCCTAGTTCAGGAATGAGCTTGAGTCATAGGTGGCTGAAAGGGGAAGTTTGAGATTCCAAGAGGATGCCGTCTTCCTCTAGGAAGGGGAGTTCTGTTACTGCCACTGCGAGACCGTCAGTTGGGTGACCTCAGGTGGTAATGCAGTCTGACAGTGGATGTGGGAGGTAGTATGTTGACTGAGGCTCATAAAGGCACATACTGTGCACATATGATAGTGCCTCCTATCAAGCCGATGTCCCATGAGTGGCAGTTACTGGAAAAAGGGCTCATGCACCACGAACTACAGGTGCTCTCGTGCCCCAGCCCCAGCCACTGTCTTCCACAAGGACATGCAGGGAACCTCCAACTCTGTGACCCCCGAGGAGATGGAAGGTTGGTACAAGCTTGACTGGTCCACACCATGAGAGTGCAAGCTTTTGGGGTTTGATGACCCCTGCAGGTAAGAGTCATGGACACTTGGGGATGTGGCTGGGTCCACTTGGTGGGTTGGGGAATCAATCTAAGCTGCAAAAATGTAAATTAAATAATATGTGAGTCAGTCATTAAGAGTAGTATATTTGCAGCAATTGCCCTATAATTTGAATTCAACAGCTGAACAACACCTGTGCATTTTCTATCAAACTCCTGCTGACTTGGGGCACTACATAATGCACACTAATACTGTAAATGTGTAGTGACCTAAAGGATAGAAACATGCTAACATACAGTAGCTACTAAGGCCTCATCTGGAGTATAGAGTCCAGTTCTGGGGGTGCTTCTTCGCAGAGACGTGGACAGGGTGGAGGCAGTTCAGAAAAGGGCAACTAAAATGGTAAGGGGCTTGCACCAGAAAACATATGAGGAGATCCTGAAAGACCTCAATATGTATACACTGGAGGAGAGACTGGACCAGGGAGATATGATTGCAACATTCAAGTATCTTAAGGGCTTAAAGTCCAGGTGGAGGACATCTTTCAGTATAGGAGATGTACAAAGACAAGAGGGCATGATATGAGATTACAGGGGGGACAGGATAAGAGGGAATGTGAGGCAGTTTTTCTAAACAGAAAGGGTGGTGGATGCTTGGGATAGCTCACCCCAGGAGGTGGTGGGAGCTAGAACAGTGGGGGTTTCAAACATGCATGAGCTAGGCATGAGGAACCCTAGTGGTGGGAAAGACAGGCAAAAGCCAATAACCAAGCAGGGTCAGTGGCCGCTGATGCAGGCAGGGATTATGGGCACACTAGGTGGGCCTAGCTGTCCTTATCTGCCATCAGTTACTATGCGGACCATCCAGTCTGTCTATAACATATTTGTTGAAATTGCTCACATCAGTAATTTTGCCCTATCCCTCTCCCCAGTTTATCTCCTGTATGTTTTTCACATGTTTGTTGCACCCTATTGTTTAACCCTGTCCACTCCATTTACTGCATATAATATCCCTTGGAAGCCTTTTCTATGTTTCCTCATCCCTTTCTGTGAATTAGTGCATCCTGACTTCCTTCTAATCTGCCCCCGCACCATATGTGCTGTTGTAGGTACCCACTTATAAATTCATCAATAAGGCAGACTAGTGCATGTGTTGTGCTAAAAGAATGTTATACCTCACGTGTGGTGGAGTACGATGCCACTAGCTGACTCTCTCCAAACACGAGAAGGAAATTTTCCCAGTTATACATATCCTGAAGTGGCTTATTGCAGTTACAAAATGGAGCCATTTATGTGTGTGCAGTTGAAGGCTGGCCACTTTGCATGCACTAGTTTCACTATTGCATTATGATGTGCTAACATTACAGGTGAAATGAGTTCTCTCAAGCAGATTTCATCAGTCATATTTTTTTTACAACTCTTTTTCGATATAAGTTTGTCTACCCTTCAGGGGGCTTGGGCAGCTTATCAGCCCCGTTTTCCATCCCCTGGACCACTGACTATCTCCCCTGGAGACCTATCTTGTCTGAAGTACTTCCAATGATTCCCTCCATGGCTTGACCAAAGGAGGGAGCGTTGTCCTCCCCTCCATACATAATCCAGGATGTCCCGCTTGAAAGTGCTTCTCCGAGGTTGGATATGCTGGGCTTCATTAAGCCCCAGACCCCACTGTTTCTGTATGTTCCCTCCACTGCTATGGCTGAATGTGAATGTATGCAGTACAAAACTGTGGCTCCTCCCTACATGCTGCCTGCGGTTGCACCACTGCCTGGCCACCACCAGTTGGCAGTCGGAGAATGGGTAAGCTAGCCTCCCTCCCTCCCTTCCCAGGATGGAAGAGCAGTCTTTTGGACACTTGATCCTCTTCTACTCTGTCCAACTCCTGACAACCAGAGTCCACATCTGAACCCAGGTCACCAACGTGGCAGCAGGTAAGGCTTCCAGTGCCTTATCCGTTTGCACCACTGATCAGGCATCACATTTTATTGTTTAAGAGCACAGTAAAACATTAAATGCATTGTCACGTCAACTTCTAATTCTGTAGATTTTGGGAACCATCAGTTATATAATATGCTAAGTAGCTACATATTTGTTTTGTTTTCAGCCCACATGCTGATGTGCTTTTGTAGTTGCATGTTAGGCCTATACCATCTAAAGTATAGATTTCAAGTCCCATAAATTAATATGTCTTATTGAAAGAATAAGAACAAAAAACAAAATCTATGATGTGTCAATTCTTTATTTAAACAATGTTTAAAGGTTTTTAAATTGGTTCATGTCCATGTAAATTTAATACAAAATGTTTTAAATTAAGATTTGAGTTACAAAAAATTCATCAGTAAAGTCATGCAGTCTAGTTTTGAGAAGAAAACTATGTACATTAGTCACTAAGGAACACTGTGTAACAATTGGAAATATTCTCCAATTAAACATTTTTGTACCCTAATGTCCTAAAATAATGTTACATCATTATAATGTAATAAAATGGCATGCAGATTACATAGTAAATTAGCAGCTATCTAAGAAAAAACAAACTATTACCTGTATTAATCTTCTCCATTCATCACTGGGGGGTTCAAGTCGGAGGCGCTAGGACCCCACGAGAGCCTTTTTAGCTCTTAAAAAGCTTTCTTCCTATCTAGAGGGCAGGGGTAAGGGGAAACAGACTTCTAGGAAAACAAACTGAACTTACAAGCTCAAATGGGCAGACTAGGTGGGCCATAGGCCCTTATCTGCTGACACTGTCTATGTATCTATGTATCTATGTACTGGTTGCTGGTCAGGTGGAGGATGGTCTTCAAAGTAGGGCTCCTGACCTACAGGACCTTGCACAAAGGGGGACGTGTCTATCTGCAAGATCTCCTTGTCCCCTACCATCTGCCCGGGCACTCCGTTCTACCGGAGGAGGCCTCCTTGGAGTTCCCAGGGTGAGGTTGCAGCACTCTGGGGGCAGGGCATTCTCGGTGGCAGCACCTACCCTGTGGAACTCTGTTCCTGGTTATTTAAAGGAGGCCCCCTCAATAGAAGCCTTTAAAAAAGGGTTAAAAACATACTTGTTCCAACAAGCTTTTACTGACTGATCAACTGTTGTTTTTAAGGGACGGACAGAGGAATTTTAAATCCGCTCCAATGATATGTTTATGTATACAGTATATACTGTTGTTTTATTGTACAGTGCCCAGAGTCTCTGGAGATGGGCGCTTTTAGAAATAAAATATCTATCTATCTATCTATCTATCCATCTGTCTGTCTATCTATGTGGAATGTGCACAAAACAGTACTTTCACTCTAGGAACAAAACTGAATTGTGCAGTCTCTAGAAGTTTCAGAATGTTGTTGTACTGCAAAAGGGTACAATCACATTCCATGACCTTTGAACTATGGTACAACAGCATTTTGAAAGGCATGGAATTCTATAGAGAACAATACTAACATACTATTTGTCAGCAGATTAGGCCTTACGATCTATCGAGTCTGCTCGAACCTTAGATCCTTAGTTAGGCGCCGAGATCCTCCCATCCCTTGTGCTCCAGAAACCCCTATCATCCATCCCCACTCCCCTGGGACAGGCCATCATCTGATACATCCACTTTCTGTGTCTGTCCCACCCTCTCTTGAAGCCTCCACTGTGGATCTCTGAACCAGCTCACCAGGCAGTGCATTCCAAGGGTCCACCACCCTCTCAGTGAAAAACCTCCTCCTCTTTTCCCCCCTCACCCTTCCACCTTCCAACTTCAAACCATGCCCTCTGGTGATACCTCCCTGCTTTAGTCTAAAGATCCCCTCCATGTTTACCCTATTTATTCCCTTGAGGTACTTGAAGACCTCAATCATGTCCCCCACCCCGCTCTCCTCTCCTCCAATGAAAACAGGCAGAGCTCCTCAAGTCTGTCCTCATACGTCAAAACCCTAGCCCTCGTGATCATCTTTGTTGCCCTCCTCTGTACCCTCTCCAGGAGCTGTATGTCCCTCTTCAAGTGTGGTCTCCAGTACTGTACACAGTACTCAAAGTGTGGTCTAACCAGTCCATTGTACAGCGGCAGAATCACTTCCTTGCTCCTAGAGGTGATCCCCTAACGATGCATCCCAACATCCTGTTTGCCTTGCTAGTCGCCTCCTGCACTGCTCAGAGTTATTCATACATGCATCCACCATGACCCCTAGGTCTTTTTCCCTATTGAGGCCTCCAGCGCCTCCCCTCCCAGGGTGTACCTGTGTTTAGGGTTTCCCAACCAAGATGCAACACCTTGCACTTGGTGATATTGAAATTTAATTTCCATGTGTGAGCCCAGCTTTCCAGGGTGTCCAGGTCCCCTTGCAGGGCCAACCTCCCCTCTTCTCCCTCAACTACTGCTCCCATCTTGGAGTCATCCGCGAACAGACTCATTTCACACCCTATACCCTCCCTGATGTCCGATATGTATGCATTAAACAGAATCGGACCCAGGACCGACACCCGCGGTACCCCACTACCAACCTCTCTAGGGTTCGATAGCTCCCCACAGACCACTACTCTCTGGGTGCGTCCAGCTAGCCAGATTTCAATCCATCTGACCATCAAAGGGCCTACTCCTAACCCCATCAGTTTCTCCACCAGACCATTGTGGGGGACAGAGTCAAACGCCTTGCTGAAGTCCAAGAATAATACATCCACAGGCTTACCCCTGTCCAGTTCTGATGTTACCCATTCATAGAACTCCACAAGGTTGGTTTGACATGATCTACCTGGCACAAACCCATGTTGCCGACTATCCAGACCTCCCACCTCCTCCAAGTACACCCCAATCGCTCCTTTAGTATACTCCATTAATTTTCCCACCACGAGGTCAAACTGATGGGTCTATAGTTACCTGGTACTTCCCTCAATTCTTTATGGATTGGCACCGTATGTGCCTCTGCCAATCCCTAGGTACCCTCCTGTCTCAAGTGACCTGTTGAAAAGCTCCGCCAGGGTGCAGCCAGTATGTCCGCCAATTCCCATAGTACTCTCGGATGAATGCCATCCGCCCAGGAGATTTGTCTTTCTTAGGCCTTGAGGGCTAACCACACCCTTTTGCGGAGATAGCATCATCCGTCCCCTCCACCTTACTGGCCTTTTTATCCTTACCCAGATGTGACACCCCTGGGGTACCTTTCCCTCCCTCTTGCTCCATTTCTGTTGCTCCCCTGATCCCACTTACTGCCACTTCTATCCCCTTCGTGTCTTGCTTTGTATATATCCCACCCCCTCCCTAGTGAACACAGAGGCAAAGTACTCATTAAGTACCTCTGCCTGGTCCCTCGCCTCTTCCCCCCCACCCTCCTTCTGATCTCAATCTACTGAGATGGCCCTTAGTTTTTCTCCACTCCCCAATGTACTGGAAGAACCCCTTTTCCCCTCCATGTATCCCCTGTGCCAGCCGCTGCTCTTTACTGGACTTTGCTCCCCTCACCATACGGGTGACTTTTCTAGATGCAAGCTGGTACATTTCCTTATCCCTATCCCCTCTTGTTGTTTTATATTTTTTGTAGGCCGCCTTCTCTAATGCTCTACTATACAATATAATTTTATTAGCAGCTGGATGACTTTATAATATATTTAATTATGATGAGTACAGTGATTGACAATTGCAGTGGAGAAAATGGATATTACAATGTAACTGGATGAGTACAGCAAAAAAAAAAAAAAAAAAAAGCAGAAGGCCTCTACTCTACTTGTTCCCTCTCCTCAAGGGTGTACCCCAAGGCTCAGTGCTAGGTCCCCCCCTTTTTTGTGCTATATATAATGTAATCTGCTCAGACCTCCAGAAGGCTTTCAACAGTTTACAACTAAACCTCTACCACTACATACTGATATTAAATACCTCCAAGGCTAAGCTGAGGCAGCTTATAGGGCTGAGCGCTTGAGTAGAAAGTGACAATTGGACCCACAGTTGTCGCTGTGGCTGTATGGGGTGGGGGCATAACTGCTACTGCTGCCACTAGGCAGGCATAGTGGCTGTCCCCTCTGCTGTCCCTCTGCACAGGAGTTTGGTTTGTCGACAGGGATCATAGTAACACATGCTCCTGGTCTGCACCCATCTCATCGAGCTACATAGCACTGTACCTGGGCTGGGATTGGTTGGATGTGGGTCACATGTCACCAGTTCCAGAATACACTGAGTGCCACCATGGAGAACATCAGGAATGTAGAGCACTCTGCAGTTTCTCCCAGCCTTTCTACTGGGCCCTATGCTTGAAAATGTTTTGGCCATATGCAGCACATAGGGTCGGGATACTCGCATCCCAGGTGTCCAGTGCACATCTGCAGAAGCACAAATGGTGCTCACCCACTTTGCACCATTGCATGGGACCGTGCACTGGGGATCCGAGCAACTATATAGCTGGTTGGGCAGGGGGTGGGGAGAGGGCATGCCCTCAGAAGGTTGGTGGAGCATTACACATGTGATGCCTTTTGCGCTCCACCAGGCCAGTGCTGGGGGGCCCTTCTGTAACTTCAGCAAGAGAACTTCTGTAATGGGCTGCACCCCCCTGACTGGGCAACACAGGGAACATGGTGCCCCACATCTACAGATTCCTGCACTCTCAGTGCTTGGATGATTGGGGTTGGAGGCAGGCTGCAGGGCACTGACTTCTGTAACACAATATCATTGATTTGGGCAGCTGGGGATATGGCATCCCATATGCGGGCCACCATGCCTTATGATCCCCTGTGCCCATGGAGCAGGGGTCCACTGCGGTGCCTGGAAGTGGCTTCCAATAGAGAGACCTGTTCCGGCCCACAGCTTGTCCATCAGTGGTCCCGCCACTTAGATGGAGCTATTTGTCCATCCCACACAAGGGGTCATGTATAGTGGCCTTACATATCCCTGTGGGTGCCAGCTACACAGTGCACAATTGTGTGGCGTGATATACCCCTACCTATGCATACCAAGCTTCTCTGCGCATAGGACTTCCTATGCGGAACGGCTGCAAACCTTTTGAGGATCAGTCACTCAAAATTTATTTTAATAAACGCTGACAAGATTTTAAGAAATATATGATACATTATGAACTAGCTTCCAAAATTGTTGTAAGCTGATTGGCTGAGAGGTCTTTGAAGCTGTGATCATATTGGGCTACATACTCATGGCTTCAGAAAACCTCCGTCCACCGGCCTCCTCACTGTCCTCAAAATGCATCCATTTCTGTTTGTTGGGTTCCCACACAAACACCACTGTGACCCTGCTTGTAGCAAAAAATTTATTTTTTTGGAAGCCTCGGTTAGATTGCCTAAATTTACTGCCACAATGAAATTTGCTACTTTTTTAAACGAAGTGCTGCTGCATTATAACTCAAAGTGGCACACTGCAGAATCCCCTACAACCATTCCCGTCTTGCACAGGAAAGCGCATGCTCATTTCAAAATGGGTAACGGTCAGACTCATCTTTAGAGAGGCCCCCCCATCAATATAACACAACGGCCCCTCGCAGCAAACCGCTGCACACCATTCAACACCCCGCTTCCACAAACTGCATTGCCGCCGATTGCAGCATCTACAAAAGACCAAAAAAATCCAGTCACGTGATCCCACCGGCCGACAGCCGCTACATATGGACAGCAGCGGACAGAAAGAGAAGTGGGAAAGCCACCTAAGTAGTGCGTTTGTTGATGAAAAAAAACCATTCTGAGTCATAGCATTTCAAAACCCCATGTGGTACAAAAGGAAGTACCAGAAAGAGCCAATATACAGCTTATTCCAAATATGAAGACATGTAGGAAGCCCACAGTTCACATCAAGGAGTGGTGGTGGCAGAGTTCACAAAATCACAGGAGTTGCACCTTGCAATAAGCACCCATTACAACAACGCCACCTGCTGCCCACAACCATTGAAAAACAATTTTCTTAAAAGGTATTCCTCTAATACATCAAATAAAAAGTTTTGTTTTTAATTTTTTTTTTTTACTTATAACACTTTTAAGCCAGTTCATAATAGCAATAATGCACTCCAGGATGTGGTATACGTGAGACATCATCACTTCTTGGATATTGGACGTACTTGGTCTATGACCTTGTGCCCAACCACCCGCGGCGTGATGATATCCCATGATATACCACACCCTGTCATGCATTATCGCTTAAGTATGTGTCATACTAAGTGTAAAGGCTGAATTATCAGAGCTTGCCCTGTTGCATTTTCTTACTAGATTTATAATGGTAAAAAACTATAATTTGGCATTACGGGGTGGACTGTAGATTTTTTACGGTCAAAGTACCGTTCAACTAATGGACATTTTTTACAGCGTAGGACAGGTTGGCTGATTGACTCTCCTTCTAGTGTAACATGATAAGCCTTTATCACTGCTGAAATCTGATAAAGCTGCAACTTTTCCTGGAGCCAACTTCCAGCAAATTTATCAGGGTCCTTGCCTCCCCTTCTAGGGTAACACGATAAGCCTTTGTTGTTGCTGAAATCTGATAAAGCTGCTACTGTTCCTGGAGCCAACTTCCAGCAAATTTGTCAGGGTCCTTCCCTCCAACATTTCAGGAAGACACAGCATCCAAATCATTTGTGGCCTTATGTGATGTTTTAGATTCTCCAAGTGATTGCACAAGATGTGATTTTCTTTTGAAGCCACTGCTCCTCTCACAGTTTTCGCTCCAGTTAAGGCAGTTGTCAGTTGCATCTCACAGGTAGCAAAGTGTAATCTCTAGGTGGCGCTATCCCAAGGGCTACTACCCTGCCTGCATAGCTAGTAGCAGGTTAAGGGGCCTGAGTTCTGAAATGGGTGCCTCAACCCGGAGGTCAGGGTTGGTAGTGGTCAAACTAATCTGGGCACAGCCCTCCGAGACACTGTAACCCCCCTCTTTCCCTTCTAGTGGCCTGAGCAATATATGATAATCACTTTCACAGTACCCCTTGTACACCGTACCAGTACCCACACTGTTTGCACTCACCACCAGGGCTGATTCCTCTAGCTTGACCCTGGGGACCCTCTGTAAAACAAGGTTAAGCACAGCAAATAGCAACAGTACAGTACTCTTGGCACAAATTGGAACCACAGTCAGGTTAAATGCAGCAAAAAAGTCAGATCTGATTTATTCAGGGGACTTGAACACGGAAGGGGCGTAATCAGGTTGATTGGCTTAAAGGCTGTATTAATCAAACAGTTATGCATGCGCTTTAAGTCCCCACACAGTCACACACTCTGGGTACCCAAGTAGGAAAATGGTGGGCTAGCCAGGAACATTGCAGCTGGTTGGGGCCCTGTGTTGGAACAAAGCAACATGCACAACACACACACTACTTGTAATCCGGAGCTGGAGGGATCAGTTTGTGAAAGAAAAAGCAATAAGACAATCAGGTGACAACACTTTAGATTTAGCTGTTGCAGGGAGCTACCCTGATGTTTACCCATGATACCCAATACTGGACACAGGCAGGATGAAATCGAGACTGCAGGCTGTTTAGTTGGAGTGCACGGAGAAGCAGGGCCCACACAAATCACCGAGGTGTTGTTCTTGTTCAGGTGTTGAGCAGGGGGCTGATCCCCAGGCAGGTCTCTCGTTGATGGCTTTCTCTGTGCAGCGGGTAGTTGGGCTGGGCCAGTGTGGCAAGGCCCAGACCCAATGGAGATGATTTTGGATTCAGTCCTTGGGGTTGGATGCAGCTTCCAGCAGGCAGAATACAGTTCAAACCACAGTGGGGAACCAAATCGCGACCCACTAGCAGCACACAGCACACAGCACACAGCACATTTACAGGTATGGAAATTGTAATGCAGCTTCCAGCAAGCAGAATACAGTTCAAACCACAGTGGGGAACCAGATCACGACCCACTACAAGCACACAACACATTCACATGTAAAGAAATTCCACTGTACCAGACAAAAGGCTCTCTGGTCACAATTACAGAGTCTCTGCACAATCCGGGAGTTCAGAGGTGGCTGGAAGTCCTGACAGGCCAATCGCATTCAGCAAATCTTAGGTCTTTTTCAGGTAGGAGCCTGGTCACAATTCAGTGGCTTACGTCGATCTCCAAGTTCGGATTCAGTCTGAAAAAGGTACCAGTTCCCTCTCAGGGACAGCAGGCAGGCATGCAGGCCAAAACTCAGGCCTTTCCACAGTTCTTCCACGCGAATCCACTATGGATTGCTGCTTGAACTACCTCGAGCTGTTACTTCTTCACTTCCCAACTTAAACTGAAACTGCAAGCAGTTGTGGACCTTCCCCAAGATCCAAAAAGTTCAGTTGGCTGATCTGTCTGTCAATCACAACAAGGGCTCCCCCTCCAAGTTATTTTAGGCACAAAAAGCCCAAAACTACAATTCCTACAAGTTTTGACCCCACCAAGCCCCTGTAGGCAGGCTCCATTTTAGAGTCCCAAATGTACTGATTGGCCCGTTTAAGCAGTTCAGGACCAAGATGATGGACACAAACAGAACTGCCCATGCTGCAAAGAAGGCAGGTTAGAACAAACTGCAATATTATTACTACTCTAACAAATGATCAGCAGACAAGTACATCTTTTAACAGAGTTCCCTCTCAGATTAATTATGACTGCAATCCAGGCAGCTCTTAACGAGACAGTACACAGAGGCTATATAGGCACTCTCTGGCAATCACATTTTTTATTTTTTTTTTACACTTTTATTTATACACTGTTACCAACCTGAACTCCTTCGGGAGTGGTCACTAGGTGGATGCCTTGATCCCTCCCATCTGAAGCTCCTTCCCAGTCCCCTGTGACAGGGTATCTCCGTTCCCTTCGGTCACCCAGCCCCCTGGCTCTGAGTCCACCGAGGCAAGACCGCCAGATTTACGCCTTCTGGCACTCTATTTACAATCCAGACAGGCGGTCTCTGGGACAGAGAACAGAGGAAGTGGGAAGAGGAGCCCGGCATTGGAAGTGGTAGGCTACACCCCTGGACTCTCTGTTATCTGTCGGGTGGCAGCGGGATTTTTCCTTAGATAGTTTTATGCCCACAACCCCCCTCCCTCCCACGAGAGCTCGGACGTGCTATGGCGTCAGGTTGCCTGCCGCAGCTCTAGTCCCACTACTGAAGTCCCCTGGCGTGAGCAGTACCTCCGGTTACCACCAGGGGCCACTGCAGTGCCGGGACAGCCTGAAACTCACCCCAGAGAGAGAAGAGCTGTCCTCCGGATGCTCAATCCTCTCTCTTCCCGCTGACCCCGGCTCATTCCCGGACCTGGGTCGCCGGCGTGACGTGAGGTGTAGCGTCCAGCACCTCAACCCTCAGCACCACTGGGCCGGCCGTGGCAATCACATTTAAACTGCAGAAACGCAGGGCACCAGCCTGGCAGTGAGCATTTAGACAAGCTCAAGGAAGACTTTTCAGGAACCCCCATTTGTAGGGGGGTTACATAAGCACGTTTGCAAGTCCACTACTTTATTATCCAGCAGTTGAAAATGTTTGTCTAGTGCCTTAATGGCTTTTAGCATCTGGTATTAATGTAGTTTCTGTTTTGCCATGCTGTGGGGCTGTTCTAGCCTTAGAGTTTTTTGCAGCTGAGGCCTGTTGTCCTCTCCTCCCACCGTCATCAGTGTTAATTGTTTTAAGATTCAACTTGGTCTGAATTCCACCAGAATCACCCAGAACTTGAAAATCAGTGTGTCCAAGTGGATTATGCAAAAAGAAATAGTTCAGCAAGTTAATAAGGTGTTCTAACACTTGTAAGTGAAAGTTTCTCAGTACCTGTAAAGTTGCACGTTGAGCTGGTGACTGCAGCCCCAAATAATTAACTTCTGTCAGAAACATCACCATGTAGTTCTGGCAGAAACATCACCTTGCCAATTTTCTTTTAATTTTCTTGCATTCCTGAAGTGTGCCACATAATTTTGAGGTATTCAAAAATTTTGCTCCTTTGCAATGCTCATTACCCATCATGAACAAAATAAATATATTTGTATGTTATGATGAATCTGGGTATGTCTAAAATAACATTTGTTAAAAAAACAAACTATATGATGAAGATTTTTTTTTATTCTATTTATCTGCCCCCTTTCCCCAGGCTCCGCTTCATCGGGAGCACCTATGGAGACAGCCCCTGCCTCCGCCACCTACCTTCACCCTTCTCGCGCTCATCCCATGGAGCCGTGGCTTTCCCCCGGGTGGGGATGAGGTGGGGCAGGTATACCCTGACAATCCAGATTTTGTCAGGAGCTGGAAGGGAGGTCAGTGTGAGGCCATGAGGGGTCTGTCCCTGGTGCTCTGTCTCCCCGGAGCCTGGAGAGCTTTTTCCATTTTTCTCCCCCATGAGGTGTGTCCCTGACGTCAAGGCACAGCATACCGTCGCCCACCCCATGTCACGGACCAGTCCCTCCTGCTACTGCAGGACTTGTCATACCCTGAGCCTCCACTTGGGGTCAGGCAATCTGCGGACCTTGGTCCCCCCTCCCCAGTGAAGGGCCCGAGCAGTGCGTGGGATGTAGAGCCTTCTCCCCGGCCCGGCCCTTCGCGGCCCGGGCTCGTTCCCGAACCCGGGTCCCTGGCGTCGCAGATGGAAATCCAACCACTGTGCCAGTGGGCTGGCCTATGATGAAGCTTTTTGCTGAGTAACAAATACTGCTTCTTTAATTGGTACCATATGTATCTTGTATGAGTGCTCAGATGAGACAGCCTATACCAACATATGAACACATTGCTCTACCCTTCTGGCAGTTGGCCTTTCACGTGGAATACCACATATGAAGCCACCTGTTTGGTTTTTGGCCTACCCAGTATCTGCTAAGCAGAGAGATATGTATAGTATGTGCTGTAGTTTGGAAAGTAATGAAGCAAAACTCTGTGTGAAAGTTATACAAGGTGACTGGTCAGATCTTGTTGTATTTGAAAGGAGGTGGTTATTCCTACTTTGTCCCATGTGGTAGAAGGCTGTTGCATGCCTGTCATAGCTGCCATTGTAGGCCACAGAAATGATTATGAATGAATGAATGAATCCTTTGGTTTACTGTATATGGCAACTTTCCAGATGCGGACGTGCCTAAATACAATTTTAAAATACTTAGCCAAGAGGGTAGGCTGAGCTGAATATTATCTCAATTCTAGATGTGGGTGTGGGTTTGTACATGCACACAAACATACAAAGAAGCCAGCAGAAGAAGGCCATTTGGTCTATCAAGTCTGCTCGTGTTGCAGGGTCCACAGCTTGAACTACTGTCCCTACTCCTCCCATCGTCCCTACTCATGATCCTTACCTTCCCCCATGCCTATTTTAGCCTCTCTTAAAGCTGCCCACTGTCTTCAACGAGATGACCTCTTCTGGCAGCGCTTTCCAAGTGTCCACCACCCTCTCTGTGAAGAAGTGCTTCCTGGCCTTCCTCCTAAACTCCTCACCTGAGACTGGCTAAACGCACTGAAGTACTAAACCTCCTAAGGAACCTGAAACTGAAAGGGTCAGGGGGACCCGATGGTATCAACCCTCAGCTACTCAAGGCAGGAGCTACCTCCCTAGCCTGGCCTATAACCATGCTCCTCAATCAATCATTGAGGGAAGGAGCAGTCCCTGACCCATGGAAACATGCAAATGTTGTCCCTATTCACAAAGGGGGGCTCAGGGAAAAACTCAACAAATACAGGCCCATCTCCCTCCTCTGCTCACTTGCTAAGGTGCAAGAAAGAGTCATCTACAATCAACTCAGGGACTACCTGGAAACTCATCAGCTCCTTGCCCCCTCCCAACATGGATTTAGAACAAACCATGGTATTGACACTGCCCTCATTAACTTCACGGATGAAGTTCTCATGGCAGTGGACAAAGGGATACCCACTGGTGTAGTCTTTATAGACTTATCCAAGGCGTTTGACCTTGTCGACCACAACTTGCTGCTACAGAAGCTGCAAAATTTAGGCCTAGACAATCATGCCCTGAAGTGGTTTGGGAGCTACTTGGGGCCTGATGGCGGTGCTTGACCTTTCATCCCTCGTATTGGTGGGCAGTAGTCCAGAAGCGCTCGTACAGGCTTATAATGAGGCCATTGCAGTTGCTCTGGATTCTGTTGCTCCTGTTCGTGAGCACCCTCTTTCCCGTCGCCCCAGGGCCCCTTGGTTTGATGGGACTCTGAGGGAGATGCGGAGACAAGGGCGAAGGTTAGAGCATTGCTGGCGCAAGTCCCTTGATGGACGCCCGCCTTAGATTGACTGAACATTATACTAGTTATCAATCTGCAATCACCCATAAGAAGGCAGAATTCCTGTCCAGGAGATTGCAGTTGCTCAAAATCGACTAGCTCAGCTGTTCCGAACTGTAGACAGACTGTGCAACCCAGCCTGTCTGCAAGTTCGGAAAAGCTTCATAAAGTGAGTGCGATGAGCTTTGCTCGATACTTTGCAACTAAGGTGGCTGACATCAGGGCGACTTGTGTCCAGCAACCTCTAAGGGTGTTGTGGTGGAGTGTGCGAGAGCACAAGACCTCACTTCTCCTGGAGTTCCTTTTGTCGACTGGAGTTCGTGGATATTATGAGGATCATCCATAGTATCGCCCCAAGGCTGCAGCTTGGATCCTGGACCTACTGCCCTTATTTTGGGTGGAGTAGACATTATTGGTCCAGTATTAGCGCAAATTGTCTGGTGCTCCTTGGAGTCGGGTGAGTTTCCTAGCTCCCTGAAAGAAGCGGTGGTGACACCTCTCTTGAAGAAAGCTTCCTTGGACCCAGACTGTTTTTCCAGCTATCGACCTATCTCTAACCTTCCCTTTATTGGGAAGGTCTTTGAAAAGGTCGTGGCTGCCCAACTGGATGACCATTTAGCCATCCATAATATCTACGAATCCTTCCAGTCTGGTTTCCGTAAAAGACACCCGTGAGACAGCGCTGGTTGGGTGCTAAATGATCTTCTGAGGCGAGAGATCTAGAGACGTTCTATCTTGGTTCTCCTTGATCTCTCTTTAGCTTTTGACATTGTGGATCACATGGTGTTGCTAGCACGTGGGAAAATTTGTGGAATGTCTGGAACCGTTTTAAATGGTTTAGTCATTCCTCACTGGGAAGATCACAAAGAGTTGCGTCAAAGTTTTTCCTCTGGCCCAGTCTTTGTTGTGTGGAGTGCCTCAGGGTTCTGTGCTGTCGCCTATGTTATTTGCAGTGTACATGCTGCCCTCGAAACATTATAAGATGGTATGGGCTGAGATTTCACTGCTATGCAGATGATACTCAGCTATACCTGTCTTTTGCACCCGACCAGGATGGAGCTCTCTCGGTATTTAATAACTGTCTGGGGGAGATCCAAGACTGGATGGATTCTAGTTGGCTAAAGTTGAACTCGGAGAAAACTGAGGTTTTGATTGTGGACCTGGGTGGTCAGATTGGGAGGTCATGTGTCGGCGCGCCGTCTGGAATTTTTCTTGGCGGTGTGTCGCTTCCGGCCTCTGAATGGGTGCGTAACCTTGGGGTGATTCTTGACGATAGGCTGACTCTTCAATCTCAGGTGTCAGCCGTCGTCAAGACTTCCTTTTACCATCTTAGGAATATTGCCCGATTAGGCACCTTGTTCCGTCTGACTCCTGCCAACTTTGGTCCACGCTTTTGTGTCATTAGCCTCGATTACTGCGCCCTTTACTTTGGGCTTTCTGGGGTTGAAATCCGCCGCCTACAGCTAGTGCAGAGCAGCGGCCGGATTTGACTGGGACAAGCAGGTCCTGTCATGTGCGCGGTGCTCCATGAAACTGCACTAATGTCTGATGGCGGATCACCTTTAAAGTCATTTTATTGACTTTCAAAGCCCTTCACGATCAGGGTCCAGCCTATCTGAAAGACCTTCTGGTGTCTCACTGCCTCTAGCCGACACTCCGTCGGCCGACATGGGGTTGTTAGAGAGTCCAAGAGTGAGTTTGAAATCTTCCGTCAGTAGAGCTTTTCCTATACACCCACTCTTGGAATTCTCTACCTTGCGGTTCTGGGAATGCTCCTCCGTGGAGACTTTTAAAAAGGAATTAAAAACCTATCTCTGGAGAAGGGCCCTTTTTGAAAGTTAAACGCACTGCATAGTGTGTGTAATTTTATTGTAATTTATTATGTTTTTAGAATATATTTTATAATTTTCATGGTTTGTTGTTTGTATTGTTTGCTGATGTTTTTATGGACTTGTTCAGCGTCTTGATATTATGAAAGGCGCTTTATAAATAAAATTATTATTATTATTATTACTTATCAGGCAGGGCACAGAGGGTCTCATGGAAAGGGACCATGTCTGACCCACTACCCCTAAACCAGGGTGTACCTCAGGGCTCAATTCTAGGCCCCCTCCTGTTTTCCATGTCTACCAATGACCTGCGTACCCACTGCGGGGAGAGCTTGGTTGTGCAGTACGCTGATGATACTGTCATCTTTCGACCCCTGCGTGACGTGGTTGCCCTGGGCCCTCTACTCCAAAAGGATCTCACTTCACTAGAGACTTGGCTATTTAAGAACTGAATGGTACTAAATGCCGACAAGACCAAGGCAATGCTATTCGGGACAAGATCCCTGGGATTTGACAGGTCCTTATCCCTCTCCTTAACCACACTCTCTGGTAAAGCCATTAATGTAGTTCCCTCCCTTAAACACTTAGGCCTCACGTTGGATCAGAATATCACATACAAGGAACATGTGGACCAGGTCACCAGGACCCTACATCGGAAACTTGGCACCCTGTACCAACTCAGGGACCAACTCATCCCTGAAGCCAGGCTCTCCATAGCTACCAGCGTCCTTCTACCCAACCTGAACTTTGCGGCCCCTATTATACAGGGCATGGCTAAACAAGAGATTACCAGGATGCAAACCCTATATAATAAAATAGCTCATTTCGCAACCTTAGACCACGCGAGACATCACCACTGTGACACTTTGGCCAATCTTGTTGGCCCACATTGGTCAGCCCGCCTCCAACACCCTTTGCTTGGTCCAGGCTTCAAGTTCTCAAACCCCATGCTCCGCCAAGCATTGCCAGGACCATAACCCTCAAACACAACCCAAGGAACATAAGGACCTCAGATTGAGCGCTATTAGAAGTCCCTAGGTAAGGACAAGCGCTGGCGGAAGATCCTTTCCTCCCAAGCAGCCTGCCAATGGAACAAGCTCCTCCCCAGGTCCAGCCGCCTCCTCACTCATGAACTTCCACACCAGGCTTAGTGCCATCTGCTGACCTCAAGCATGCCACTGTCATGGCACTTAAAGCTCCTAGGTACTCCCCTCCTCTCAACTCCGCTCTCTAGCTTAACCTTCCCATACCTGCCTTATACAGACCAAGCTCACAGAGGCCATGTGTAACCCCTGAATAAACTATATGCAAAGTACTACCAATTGCTTACATCATGATGATAACCATGCCTGTACCCATGCCTGTATCCACTGCTTTTCTTTTACCATGCCTGTAACTATGCGGTATCCACTATTTTTCTTTACTGTAACCACCTCATGATGTAACTCACAATGCCTCAAATGTTCCTTATGTCCTTGTTCATTCTTATAACTTGTATTGTTATCCCGGGTCGCCCCTGAAAAAGGGAACTTCGGGGCTCAGTGGGCCTACCTGGTCACCAAAATTTAATAAATAAATAAATAAATAAAATAAATAAATAAACCTCCCACCCTCCAGCTTAAGACTGTGCCCCCTCATGCTATGGCTGCCACTCAGCTTGTGTGTGCATGTACTGCATGCATATCTGTCTGTGTCAAGAACCAATACCCACATCTGCCTTAGCTTGATGTGTAAGGTTTTATTGTCTCATTGTATTATTGTGATGTAATTGTGGGATTATTCCATAACAGTTCTACTGTACAAGTAAATTACAGTCCAAGCCATACATTCATTCATTCTATATACCTCAGGATAATAGCAGCTGTTCTGGCTCAGACCAGAGTTTGTTTTTTACATAACTTTTTGTACTCCACCACTGTCTTTGCAGCGTTTGAACCTGGGGGCATGCCCCTGTGGCAACCACTCCATGCCTCAGCCTTTGGTAGCCCACACTTACCCAGCTCACATTGGGGTATGCATGGCATGGGTCCTAGACTGTAGTTGGCCTTCTTCATGATGGTGGTGTGTGGTGTGGGTTTTATGCTTTCATTTTGTCCTTCCTTCTCACCTCCCCTGATGCCAGGCCATGTCACTTGATGGCCTCGCACTGCGTAACTATGCAAGCACCACCTCTCATGAGGGAACAGACTTCCTGGACAACCACAATGAGCTGTGGCAGTGACTGAACTTAGCCATCTCCCTCCCTAAGGTGGCCTGTGCTGTTTTGGGATGGGTGGGTTAAACATTTGCTCAGTTATTCTTTAGCATACAAGCATGGTGTATAGTCGAAATAATAAATACGTGTGGGTGGGATATTAACTGTAGTAGGCAGCAACAAACTCCTAACAGAGTAGTTGCCCAACCCTGGAGGGGACAGGAGGAAGAATCAAGGGAATGAAGAGAAAGAAAAAGAAGAGGGTGAGCAGAAGTGTCAGGAGGGAGCAAAGAGAAAGTCTTAGAGGTAGGATATAATACTGTAGTTGAGAGAGGGAGAGGGGGTTATGTACAACACCTGGCACAAGTAGAATGTTTGCAGAGTAGGGGTTTCAGAGCAGAGGGAGAGGAAGAGGAGAGGAGTTGGGGAGGGAGGCTAGAACAAATGGGGAAATCTGTAGAAAAAGCGGCTGGCCTATCAGAGGTCTCCACTTAAGGTATAGAAGAGAGGAAGTCAGAATAGCTGAGACTGAGGGGATGGGGCAGATAAGGGGAAAGCTGAGTTAGCAAAGGTGTTGCTTGAGGTAGAGAAGTGAGAGAGAGAGAGAAAACATGCAGAAATCAGAATTTCTAGGAGACTAAGAAGAGAAGGGGCAGAGAAGGAGACAATTGAGTTTTAACTGTGGGAGCTACATAACAAGCATTTGTCAATGCCAGAGTTCGTCGTTGGGATTGCTGTTGGTACACACAGATTGGCAGAACTACAGTTCCCAGCAGAAAGAACAAGTTATGTCACCAAGTTCACATTCCTGTTGAAATACAATGAAGTGTGTACCTGTTTCCTCAATTCATGATCAGGTTTGAAGAGTGACGATGTGTCTGCAGTTCAGAGAAGATGAGGGCACTGGAGCCTCACCATGGGTTGGGGGGGACATTATGGTTAGAAACCCTAATGCCCCGGGCATTAGTTGGTATTTGCATTACACATTTTCAGCATGGCTTTTTGTGACATCCACCTCATAAAAGCATTTGGGACCTCTGCTCATGAACAGTGGCACTGTGATTTTGTTAATCTGTCCCAAATGTTGATTTCTCACAGTGACCGCACCATTCTGCACCACATGTGTGAAAACACAGTTCGGGCAGGATGTGAAAAATTACAGCTGTACCATTCATAGGGAGGTGTGAAGAGATGGCAGTGTTGAACATCTGGAGTGAAAATATTAAAAATGCTTGAAGGTATGAGCGTACATGGAAACTGCACAACGCACGCTCGTAACAGTCATTTAGTGGAAGAATTTCACCAGAATTTCAACACAGGCATTTTGTGACCTCTGCTCAAGAACACTGTCACTATGATTTTCTTAATCTGTCCTGAACATTGATTTCTCACAGCAACTGCGCCGTTGTATGCCAGATGTGCGAAAACACATTTCGGCCAGGATGTGAAAAATGGCAGCTGTACTGTTCATAAGGAGGTGTGCAAAACTGACAATGTTGAAAATCTTGAGTGAAAATATTATTAAATTCTTGACGTTACGAGTGTAAGTGGAAACTGCGCAATGCATGCTTGTAACACAGTCATTATATGGAGTTTTGTCACCAAATTTTTAACATAGGTATTTTGAGACCTCTGCTCATGAACAGTGTCACTGTGATTTTTGTAATCTGTCCTGAACACCGATTTCCCGCAGTGACTGGGCTATTTTGCACCGGAAGTGCGAAAACACATTTTGGCTAGCATGTGAAAAATGACAGCTGTACTGTTTATAAGGAGGTGCAAAAAATGCCAATGTTGAAAATCTGGAGTGAAAATATTACAAATTCACGAAGTTACATGTGTGTGTTGAAACTGCGCAATGCATGCTCGTAACAGTCATTATATGGTCTTTTGTCACCAAATTTTCAACATAGGTATTTTGAGACCTCTGCTCATGAAAGTGTCACTGTGAATTTCATAATCTGTCTCAAACACTGATTTCCCATAGTGACCGCGCTATTCTGCACCGGAAGTGTGAAAACACATTTCGGCCAGGATGTGAAAAGTGACAGCTGTACTATTCATGAGGTGTAAAAAAATACCAATGTTGAAAATCTGGAGTGAAAATATTACATATTTACGACGTTACAAGTGTGTGTTGAAACTGCGCAATGCAGGCTCATAACACAGTCATTTTGGGGAATTTTTTCATCAAATTTTCAACAGCTTTTTGGGAGCCCACCTCATGAACAGTGACACTGTCGTTCTGTTACTTAGTCCCGAAAGGTGATTCAGTGCAGTGACCACGAAATCACCTTTCAGGACTGAATAACCAGATGACAGGGACTGGATTCATGAGGTGGGGTCCCAAGAATCCCGTGTTGAAAATTTGTTGCCAAAAATGGCCAAGATATGCACCAAAGTTGAAAAAAGAACATTTATGTTATTATAAAGCTTACTGGCATTTCTTCAGTTCGTGGTCGGCTTTGAAGAGTGCCGACGTGTTCCTGGTCCACCGAAGATTGTTGCACCGGGCTCCGGAGGTAAGTATGGGGTGAGAGAGGTGTGCGGAGGTGGGGTGCACAGTGGGTGGGTGCGGGTTGGGGGAGAGGGCAAGAGATTCAACAAGGGACCATTTTCTAGTTTACCTGTTTTAAAAAATATATTTAAACCCGTCGTGGGAAGTTTTTTTATTTTACATAGTCTTTTGGCACGCTGGGGTGGGCTCCCAGCATGCCACCTGAATGTTTGGAGGGGCTGTAGCCGAAGTGGATTGGGCGTCCCCGTCAGCACATATTGAGTGTGGGGGGGCGCAAGAGCCAAGGGGGCTTGGGCACTCCCCTCAGCACACAGCAGATTGCGGTGGGGGTGGACACTATGCCAGCGGGAGTGGGCTCCCGTCAGCAAATGAACTGGGAGGGGCATGCTGACAGGAGTTGGGCACCCCATCTTTTCCTTTTTTAACTGTGAGGGGGCATGTGGAAGTCCTGGGCTCAGTGCATTCACACTGCTGTAAGCTACAACAGTGTGAACGCGCAACTAGGAATGCAATGCAGGAATGCAACTTCAAAGGACTAAGCCGTGCCACTGTTAGTGCAGTTCCATCCTTTGAAAAGTTGTCCAACTCAGCCTGAACAGCTGAAAGTGAGTCATTGCCAGTCTGCTGACTGATTCACCTGCTTCTAGAAATGGAGCTCTCCATTGGGCACACCCCTGTAGAGCATCTTATAGCAATGGGTTCGTCTGCGAGCCACAACAAACTCAAAAAGGATAAATGGTTTTGGAATGATCTCAGGAAGGAGGTAAGGAGAGGAGCGAAGGAAGGAAATCCCATGTCCCGGAGTCAGATACATACTATATTTATTCAACAAGCAAAGTGTACTGTATGCAGCTAGCAGTAGTTACAGTAAATGTCTTTCTAAACAAGTAATTAACAAATAATTTAAATTGTAAACATTGGCATTCATTGTTTCTCTAGGGAGTTGTGGATTATGCATACATACATATATGAAGCAGGACAAGCAGTGCATAGCCGCTGTCAAGAGAGCCCATAGCATGCAGGGGTGCATCAAAAGGGGGGTGACCAGCAGTGAGCAGGGGAAGCAACCTGCTACTTTACCAGGCCCTTGTCACATCCCACCTAGAGGACTGTGTGCAGTTTCTGTCTCCCCAATATAAAATGATATTGCAGCAGTTGAGAGGGGTGGAGTACAGGGTCACCAAAATGATCAGCGTGGTATAGGGACAGAACCTATAATGATTGAGAGAAGGACCTTAACATGTTCACCCTGGAGAAAAGGAGGCTGGGGGGGGGGCATGATTTCAGATGTTCGTATACTCAGGGGTGTCGATGAGATTGAACAGTTGGAGTTGTTTGATCTGATATCCTGTAGAAAACACTGTGACACGACCCCAAAGCTCTAGGGTGACAGTAGGAAGCATTTTTCTCACAGAGGGTGATGGAAGTATTGAAATGCCTATCAGTTGACATAGTGGGTATGAAGACAGTACATGCCCTTAAAGTTTGGCTGGATAAATTTCTGCTTACCAAGGGGATCACTGGAGACCCTGGGTAGTAAACAGGTTAGTGAATCCCTACAAATTTATGCGTGTTTACACGGTATGAAGCCGGGGGGGGGGGAATGGAGGGGTGACCTTAAATTACAATGTTGCTATTTTACACACAGTGCATGCATACAGCTTTAAGGAGGAAAGAAGACCATTGGTCCTTTGAGTTCCTCTCCCCCTCTGTCTCAGTGGGAATACCCTGTCAACCACTTTTTTCATGGTTCATGCACAGGGACTGTATGTCTTGGATATCGAAACTCGCACATGAAAACAGAATGTGGACAAATAGTTCTACAAATCTCTGAGAAGTGGAACATTTAAGGAGGAACTGTTTACACTTGCCATATGTCCGTATACTGAAGTAACAGCATTTGTACCGTATAGTATGTCACAGTGGGCAACACTGTTACCAATTTTAAAGTAGCAACAGCAGTGATCAGTGAGTTGAAATTCCTGAGGTGCTGTGCTATACAAAGAGGCTGAAACTAGTCTAATTCTACAGTATATGCAGCCTATGCCAACTGGATACATGATGGTGTAGAAGTCATCATCAGGCCAGTGTATACTGGTGTTGCAGTCCTAGGGATATATGCCAGCATGCAAATAGCAGTCACTGTCTTCTTCAAGACTGGAGACAAACAAACAATTAAGTTTCATCAACCTAAGAGCAATTGTGTAACTACTGTGGGTCACACACTATATGAAGTGATACATAGTTATGCCTTTGGAGGCAGTGACACAACCAGTGCTTTCTCAAACAAGGGAAAAGTAAACAGTTACTCAGTGATCAAGACTGATGCAACTGTAAGATATGAAATTACATACCTTGGAAAAAAATGAACAGTTACTAACAATCTTGTCTGTTGCAAAGCTGCCATCTGCAAGATTTGCGTAACATAACCTAAGCTGGGTGGTAGCAGTAATTTCTGTTACGTACTGGGCCCTATGCACTAATGAAAATGTTGCCTACGCGCTGTGTACCCGAGGGGTGTAGGCAACCTCACGGGTGAATTCTGCGCAGTGGGGATCCTGCAGACCCCAGTGGCATTCACGAAGGGCGTGTATGTGCAGCGCAAGGCACTTACACGCCCACCTCCCCAAGCCCTTCGGGGATGTCTGCGGCTAGGTGTGTGTAGGGCGTGCTTGCACTGTCACGGCATTCACTAAGCTGTAGTGGCGGGGGCACCAAGTATGCCTGCCCAGACTTGGCATAACCCGGTGTGCTTTCCCGTGTATAATGGTCGCTGGGCGCGGCGGTAACAGGAACCTGATCACTGTGCTGCCCCAACCCACTAGGCTGCAGGGGAGGGCTGGGACAGCGGCTCAGGCAACTGCCCGAAGGTGTGTCAACATTGCCACTATACGCTGCTTGTACCCTACTCTCTGCGCTCTCTGCAAGGGCACAAGGGATCCACTCAGGGACCCTGTATGGGCACCTGATTGGATGCCTGCCCGGATTCGCGGCTCTGCCTCCAGCCACCCGTGTGACTGTGCGCACCGTGGGGGCATGACCACAGATCGGCGCCCTGTGGGTGCTTGCAGTCATGCATACCATACACCCTGTGCCTGTTTGTGGGCATGTAGGTATGCAGGTGGGGTACGTGCCTCAGGCACGTATAACCCACACTAACATAGGGCCCAATATTTGCATCAAAAGAAACAACAAAGGATGATTCAAGATGACATTCCTTGCAATCTTGTTGGGTGCTGCTCTCTGGAAGCAAGCCCAATTCAACTGTCACCACCACACAGCCTTGGCTGGACAATTCATGTAGATGAAGTAGAAATAAAGAAGTAAATAAATGGAGGATCCGGCCACTAGCAGGAGTATATCAGCTGCAAGTGTGAACAAGCATTTGCCAGTGCTGAATGTTTGCAGCTTGCATTGCTGTTGTACCGGGTCTTGCTTGTACACATTTTTATAGTATATTTACCCAAGATAGACCAGATGAGATGTAATATGTCATTTGCAGCGAGGTCCTGATTTTGCACAGTTTTATGCTACATTTACCCAAGATAGTAGAGGTGAGATGTGATATTTTGTTTTTAGTGTGGTCCTGCTTTTATAATGTAATTTTCTAGGACAGATCATTTTAGATGCATCTTTTCAGTGGGGTTCTACTGTAGGGTCCTGTTTTTACACAGTTTTGCAATGCAATTAGCGAGGATAACCCAGCTGAGTTGCAGTGTCTCATTTTCAGTGGGGTTCTGCTTTAACACATCTTTGTACTGTATTTACCCAAGATAGCACAGCTCAGATGCTATCTTGTTTTCAGTGGGATCCTGCTTTTCCCAATTTTTGCTCTGTATTTACCCAGGATAGCACAGCCAAGATGCAATATCTCATTTTCTTGGGGTCCTGCCTTTACCCATTTCTATAATATATTTACCCAGGATAGCCCAGCTGAAAGGCAAGTTACAATTTCAGTGGGGTCCAGCTTTTACAGTACATTTTCTTCAAGATGGAGCAGCATAGATGCACAGTTTAGTGAAGGCTGTGCTGTACTGGGGTCCTGCTTTTACACATTTTTTTCTAAATATTTTCCCAGGATAGACCAGATGAGATGCAGTATCTCATTTTCAGTGGTGTCCTGCCTTTACACATTTTTAGATTGCATTACCCAGGATAGGTCAGCTGAGACAATATCTAATTTTCAGTGGGCTCCCACATTGTGACCCCAAATTTCCAACAGTCTTTTTATGGCCTGACGTTATGATCATGACAGGTGAAATTTTTTAAAACCCATCTGAAAGGCAATTTTGCAGTTTAGCTGTGAAAACATGTTTTGGAGGGGATTTGAAAAATGATACCTGTCATGTTCAGGAGGTGGGATAACGCAAGGGATATACTTGAACATTAGGGGCTAAAATCTGCAAAAATTAAGCTATGAGTTAACGTTGGGACAGTTCAATGTTCCTTCATCACTTTGTTGTTTTTTGACATTTTGACCCCAGATTTTCAACATAGTCTTTTTATGACCCATCCTTATGAACATGATAGGTGTCATTTATAAAATACTGGATGAAACATCAGATCAAAAATATTGAAACTTGCCAAAGTTATGAGCGAGTGTTGAAAGATTTTAATGTACCTTCATTTTTTTAAAATATTTTGATCCCAAAATTTCAACAGTCTTTTTATGACCCTATCTCATGAACCTGGTAAGTGAAAGTTTTTAAACCCTGCCCGAAAGGTGATTTCACAGAGTGACCACAAAGTCACCTTTCAGGCCAGATTTGAAGTATTTTGCTGCTGTTGTTCATGGGTTGGGGTCCCAAAAAGGCCACGTTGAAAATTAGTGGGAAAATATGAAACAATGACCAAATTATATTGAACCACGTACCTGATTTCCTCAGTTCCCGGTCCAGCGTTGTAGAGTGAAGATGTGTCTCCAGTCTAGAGAGGATTATGGTGCTGGACCCCTGGTAGGTATGTAAGGGTTGGGGGTGTGTGGAGTGGGGGGAAGTCAGATGGGTGGAAGGTAATGGCAGCGGGGGGAGGGTGGTGGCAACAAATATGTGACCATTTTCTTTTTTACAGGGTGTATTTAACAAAATAAAAAAAGACTATGAGGGACGTTTTTCTTTATTTCAGGTGCCAACACTGGGTATTGGACACCCCAGTGTCGGTGTTATGTTTCACAGCACCGGGGGTGAGCTCCCCAGTGTTGCACAGTGAAAAATGGGCAGACGCGGGTACTAGCCAGCACTGGTGATTGGGCACCCCGGTGTTGGAAAATTAAGAAGGAAGGGGGAACAGTGGGAGGTGGGTGGGATACTTGGCAGAGGGTGGGAGGGATTGTTTTTACATTGGGGAGGAGGACCACAGCAGGCTGATAATGACGCTGATTAGCTCTGCTTGCTGGGCAGCGTTATGCAGATCAAAAGAAAGAGCCGCCCTATGGTACAGGTGGCTCTTTCCTTTGAACTTCACACAGTTTCCACCCAGCAAGCCCAGAAGAGTGTCATGCTCAGCCTAGCCAGTAATTGTTCTGACACTGTCGAGCCCCTTGCAGACTGCCATGCATTTGACTGACAGTGACAAACCTCTCAAAATCCACTATCATACCAATATGTTCGCCTTGCAAAAGGGCAGACATAAAAATGGAGCGATGAGCAGTGTGGTTGCAGGAAGTTTAAACTGAGCTGTACTAATGCCTGTGGATCTTCTAAAGACTGCCAGAAACAAACACATACATCTAAGCAATAACATGATAGGGTGTGCAGCTGTTGTATAATAACCCCACACCCGAGGCAGGTTGTGTGGCAGTAGATGACAGCTGATTGCTTTCAACCATCTGGGAAGTGTGAATATTACACAGTGTCAGTGTTAACTGCATACCCTAGATATCGTTAAACTCAGACTACCTTGGGACATCCGATAGTGCAGCAGTAGCATTACTGCTTGCTATGTCAGCGATTCGGGTTTTGGAATGGACTCTGGTTGCTCAGGCGCTGGCCAGGGAGAAATGATCAAGCATTCAGAGGGCAGCTCTCCTTCCAGCGGGGGTGGGGGGGGGATCTCATGTCATGCTGCTAGTCTGCTACCCAGAAGAGGCTGAATGGCAGCACAGTTAAGATGCTTTCTTAGGGGGAAGTGCTGATATGGGCATGCACCATTACATGCCAGCAGCCCTTGAAGATAAACAAAACTGAAGTGGAAAATTCCTGATTGCAACTGGATGATGGCTTGGGTTCATCGCTGGCCCCACACCACAGACTAGATGCTCTTCATCTGGACTGTGCTTTGGGGAGGACTGACAGCCCAGCCCTGCCATGGGGGGAGGGTAATTCATGGGGGAACTCAGTGGAGAGGTAAGTAATAGAGATGATGGGAGATGGGGTTGGGGGACCCTGGGCTGAAGGGTGCAGGTTGGTGACCAGGGGCCATGAGCAACATGATGGGGGAGAATCACACTGCCAACCTAATTCAGATTTTAAACCAGTCCACATATTTATTAATTGAAAGGCTAACATGTTCAACGGTGTTGAACCTGCCAGGTTGGAGGGTGGGGATAATGTAGATTTCTACTTAGATGGTTCACCCTTTCCTCATTCTAATACATACGTGTGCTTTTAAAAACTGTTTTTATTTTCTTAAAGTACAGTAGTTTTGGTGTGCTCTGCACATTTCCTTTCCTCTCCCCACTTCCCCCTCATACTCTGTATTATTTTGTCCCTTCCCCAACATGTTTTTGTTTTGTCTTTGCCACACATTTACAAGTGATGGAATGTTTTCCACTGAATACATAAATTTTAAATTCTACACAATTCCAGAATGTTTAATACCTCACAACCCACCTGAGACATGCACTTATGTACCCCCTCCCCCACCTCCAATACACACAAAACAAAATGCTGCCATGGTGTAAAGAAACAGGTTAGGCAGATTAAGCCCCCAAAACCTTGGTAGGTGCAGAATATCATATTTGATGTGAGGGTGGCCACCATCCTAGAGAAACCTAAATATTACCATATTCCAATATCTAAAATACGACCCATTGGGTACCACTGGAAGGGCATATAGTAAATAGGGGATGTAGTAATCTTGGTAATCTGTTTTGTCTGATAGCTTCCACTTTTGCCAACAGAGAGAGTGGTAATGTCTGCCATTGCCGTAAGTCTTTGGCTATTTGTTGAGGAAGAGGCTCATAAATTAGTAATTCTACGTGTCGAAGGTCCTTCACTAGAACCCCCAGATATTTAATTGCACTCCTATTCCATCATATTGGAAATCTGGATTTCAGTGTCATTGAGAGGGCAAAATTAAGACTTACTAGCTCTATTTTAAGGGTATTTATCCGGAAGGCTGACAATTTTCTGTATGCTTCAGTGATTTCCCACGCAGTAGGAAGGGACCTATCTGGAGATGTCAGAGTAAAAATAATATCATCCACAAATAATGCTATTCTGTAGTCCCTTCTCTGAGGGGCACACCCTCCACCCCATCTGTTTGCCGAACTGCCGCTGCCAATGACTCAATGTAAAGAGTGAATAATAACAGGGAAAGGGGGCAGCACTGATGGGTTCCTGTAGATCTTACTTCGAGGATATCTCTTGCAGCAGGTCGCGTCAATTGAACCAAAGTAGCCAGGTGCCAGGACCACATGGAAACTTTTCTAGCTAGCAGTCTACCAGGGAACCGCCCACTCCAACATCACACGCTGACGTCACCCTATCTTATAAAAGTGGGTGGCCCCCACATCCTCTTCAGCTCTTTTCCTGCCATTGACCATCGCATGTTGGACCTCTTGGAGATTCTGCCAGCTTCAGTCAACCACCATTTCTTCACTTGAAGCCTCCTATATTCAATCCAGTCCCACCTTGGGACTTGAATTTTGTATTAGAGAGACTTACATTGGCTCCTTCTGAGCTGTCTGCAACAAGCAAGCTGCACTTTCTGTCATTGGAAGTGCTATTTTTAGTTACTGTTACCTCTGCTCAAAGGATTTCTGAGCTTCAGGCTCTTATGTGTGAGCCTCTTTATTTAGTTTTCCACAAAGACCGGGGGCCTGATTCTCAAAGAGGGCTTGGCCAGGGACCCTGCACCAGATTCTGGTATAAGAGGGGTTCCAGCGCCCAAGACCGCGCACTTGTGGCAACATCTCCCTTGTGACAAACACATGGCACACAGGAGGGGTTTGCTGCAGGCTCCCTGTGGCTAAGGCTAGCGGTACCCCATCCCCGATCCTCTGGTATAATAACGTTAACACGCCGTCTCTGGTCGTTTAGTGGACCCCGATCCCCAATTCCACTCCATAAGATATGTATTAACATACCACTTTCAAGGTGGTCTAGTGGACCCCCCTCCCTGATCCCCAATTCCACTCCATAATAGAAGTATTAATAAACTCCTTTCCTGGTGGTCTAGTGGACCCCCCTCCCCGATCCTCCAGTTCCCCTCTGTAATATATGTATTAACATACCCCTTTCCTGGTGGTCTAGTGGACCCCCTCTCCCCAATTCCACTCCATAATATATGTATTAACATACCCTTTTCCTGGTGGTCTAGTGGACCCTCTCCCCGATTCCGCTCCATTATCATTGTCAGTGGCTCAGTAGGCAGCACACTGGCCTCTGAGGCCGGGAGATCAGAAGGCTGTGGGTTCAGTTCCCACATCTGGCACTTGGGTTAATATCCCAGTACTGACACTGTAGTGCAGCATGAGAGGGGTGCTGCACTTCTGAGGTGCTGTCTTTCAGACGAGACGTTAAACTGAGGTCCCATCTGCCTGGATTGGTGGTAGTTCAGGTGAATATTAAAGATCTCATGGCGCTTATTGAAAAGACTAGGGGAATTTCCCCGGTGCCCTGGCCAAATTTCCCTCATTCACTAAAAATACCACCAACAACTTAATCTGGTTCAAGGTCAGTTGGCATTCATTTGTATCCCCCTCCCCCGGGTTGTGCCTGAAAATAGGCAAAATTTGTCTAGTGCACTTACCCGGTCAACAAAAAATAACAATAATATATGTATTAACATCCCCCTTTCCTGGTGGTCTAGTGGACCCCCCGTCCCCAATTCCGCTCTGTAATATAAGTATTAACAAACTCCTTCCCTGGTGGTCTAGTGGACCTCCACCCCAGCAGGTGTTGCCTATCACCCTGCTCCTCAGTCCCAAAAAGAACTGGTGACTGGCATAGCCCTCCTCTTACCTCTGTGGCCAGCCGCCTACTGAACTGTCATAGAGAGCATGCTGTATAATGTACACGCTCATGGACTGACAGCTGTCAATCCATGAGTGCATACACTATACAGTACGCACTCCATGATATTTCAGTCGTTGGCTGGCCATGGAGTGGGAGGAGGGTTGTGCCTGTCATCGGCTCTGTTTTGGGATGAGGGAATGGGGTTGTGGGCAAAACCTGCTGGAGTGGGGGTCTACTAGACCACGAGGGAAGGTGTTTGTTAATACTTATATTATGGAGTGGAATCGGGGATTGGGAAGCGGGGTCCACTAGACCACCAGGAAAGGGTATGTTAATACATATATTATGGAGCGGACTCATGGATTGGGGAGGGGGGATTCACTAGACCACCAGGACAGGGGTATGATAATATGTATACTACGGAGCAAAATTGTGGATTGGGGTCCACTAGACCACCAGAAAAGGGGTATGATATACATATAATACAGAGCAGAATCAGGGATCAGGGAGGGAGGTCCACTAGACCACCAAGGAGCCTACATTAATCATAATGGGGATTGGGACTGGGGCTGGGGGGACCGCAGCACATTATCACACAGTGCTAAACTCTCACAGAGGGATATTTTCAAGTACTCTTAGACCAGACCTGCTGGTCTAATGGTACTTAGAATTGCTCCCTCTGGGAGAGATTTGAGAATCACACTTTCAGGGATGTGGCATCTTGTGTCTGCCTCATACCCCCTAGTACCATGCTGCAGCCCATTTTGTGGTTCACTGGTGGTGCAAGCACCGTTTGGTGCAGGCAGCCTGCAGTTGACGCAGGCTGCCTTTAAGAATCACTCAGTATGCACTGTTTGGTGTAAGGGGCACTGTGCGCCATTCATTATGGAGCAAGCCCCTTGCTCTGCAACGGGAGCTTTAAGAATCGGGCCCCTGGTGTCTTTGCAGACAAATCCTAAATTCCTTCCCAAGGCGGTGTCTGAGTTTACTCTAAATCAATCCATCCACTTGCCTGTTTATCATCCAGAGCTTGCCAATCCAGGGGAAGCATTTCTCCATACTTAAGTTGTGCATAGAATTATGCATTAACTACACTCACAGATGAGGGACTGTAGGAAGTCCTCTCGGTTGTTTGCTTCTTTCACCCCTGGGAAAGAGGAAGTTCCTGTTTCTAAACAGTGCTTGTTCAGGTGGTTGGCCAAATGTATTACTTTTTGCTACAGGAAGTATGGCAAGGACCTTCCTGTCATGTTTTGTGGTCATTCTGCCAGAGGCATGGCCACTTCTGTTGCCTGTTTCCGGAATGCTTCATCTGCAGACATTTGTGCGGCTGCTACCTGGAGTACTATCCACACCTTTACCAATACAACCTGGACATTGCTTCTAGGCGCAGGGCCAATTTTGACCTAGGTGTTCTACAGGGCCTACATTCTTAGGCTGTTGGTTTCCAACTACCCAGACTGCTTCTTCTGATGTTAGAACTGCTTGGGACTTGTTCCATAGGTACGGTCTGCTGCAAGAGATACCCTTGAAGTAAGGTAGTACAATTACATAAGAAATTACCGTAGCAGTAGATCTTCAAAAGGGTCTCTTACAGCAGGCCATACCATCCCACTCTCCTTTCCCCTGGACCTATAAGTCTCCTGTGTCTGTTTCTGTTTCTCTTTTTTCCTTAGCAGAAAACCTTCTGCCTTTCCGTTATTACTTCTACCTTGGTGGAAACCTTCAGCTGTTCCTTAGTTCCTCAGCGAGAGACAGGTTGCTTATGGTCTCCAGCGGGAGAACTGAGGAGAGTGCAGGGGCTGTCACTCTTATAGGATAGGGTGATGTCTGTGTGTGATGTTTGAGTGGGCGGCCCCCCTGGTAGACTGCTAGCTAGAAAAGTTTCCATGTGGTCCTGGTGCCTGGCAGCTTTGGTTCCATAGGTGTGTCCTGCTGCCAGAGATCCTCTCGAAGATCTACTGTTACAGTAAGTTCTTATGTAATTGTACTTTAACGGGAAGGGAGGGGAGATAGCACCATTTACCCTAACATAGGCCTTTGGGGAGCCATATAATGGCTGAAAGGTGGTAAGAATCTCTTGAGGAAAATTCATAGTTTCCAGAGTGTCCCATAAAATGGGCCAGAATGCTCTATCAAATGCCTTTTCATCATCAATGCTAACCACAACCATTACTATAAGCTGTTGAATGGCATAATCCATTAATTGTAGGGTACGATGTACATTGTCATGGGTCTGCCACATACAGACAAATCCCGCTTGATCTCCATCCACTAAATGAAGAAGTAAGGTGTAAAGTCTATGAGCCCAAACACTCATAAAGAACTTATAGTCTATGTTGAGCATGGAGACAGGGCAGTAAGAGGTGGTGGGGTCGTTCGCAGGTTTCCCTGGTTTCAGCAGGGCTGCCGTGATAGCATAGTCCCATAATGGTGGGGGTGGATCCCCCTCCTGGACATATCTGAAAACAGCATGGAGTAAGGGAGTTGTAAGTGTGGTGTGTTCTTAACAAATTCTACTGGGTAGAACATACAGGATTTCACTTTGTGTTATGGGGCTGTTAAACACTCCTACTGCTCCTGAGTAAGCTGAGGGAGCACCAGATCAGACAGAAATCTTTTATTATCTGCTGTCCCGGTGGTGCTGAGGACTAAGGCACTGGACGCCTAACCTCGCGGTATGCCAGTGACCCGTGTTTGGGAATGAGCAAGGACTGCTGGGGGTGGGCAGGGCTGGAGAAGGATTGAGCATCTGAAAGACTGCTCTCCTTCTCTGGGGAGGGGGAGACATCAGTGGTCACGCTTGACTGGCCCCAAATGGTGGCTGGAGGGCAGCGAGCCAACACTGCATAAAGGGGGTGGAGATGGGCAGATGTCTGGAGGAGCATATGTGGATGTGTATGCGCTCCCTCCACTGACGTCCTTGCACATCCTTCACTCTGCAGGGGAGTAAAGCAAGAAAGCTGGAGACCTCGCCTGGATGATGACGATCCCCCCTTATGGTGCCACTGGGAGGACACTTCCCCCCGAACTGGATCTGGACTGGTGGGTTGATGGACTCCCCACCTCCCACCATGAGGGTTAAGTCGTGGGGGCTGAAGGGATAGGGTCTCATACCCGACTGGTGTGGAGGGGGGACGTCAGATGGATAGGCAAGGCTCCGGTAAAAACAATACCAAAAAAAAAAATCTTTTATTACCATCTGAATTCATAGCAAAGTCTTGTGTATAAAGTGTGGTATAATAATAGGAGAAAGTTCTCCGAATATCTATATGACTCCTGGTGAGGCATCATGTATTTGGGTCCCAGATACGAAGAATACAGACCTGGCTTTTTTTAGTACGTAGTTGTCTGGCTAACCTATGTGCCCTACTGGCCCTACCCCCACATAGTAGTATTGGCAGAGATACATCATAAAAACAAGTTCTAACACTTATCAGCCTGTGTGTTTGTGGTCTAACTGCACAGGTCTGGGCAGCCACTGACCAGTCATATCATGGATTTTTATTTTTCACTTTGATTCACTTTGAAATTCTGAGACAGCAGAAGGCTATAGCCCATGTGTGTTATCCTAGTCTAACAGTAAAAGTAAGTAATCAGTTTTTGTCCAGCTAGGTATTTATCCAGTCTTGACTTGAATGTGTCAAAGTTCAGGTTATCTACCACCTCAGATGACAGTTTGTTTCATATACTGACTATTCTCTGTGTAAAGAATTTCTTACTCTTCTCTGTTTTGAATTTTGAGGACCGTACTTGCTTGTTGTGACCTCTTAGGTTATTTTTGGCTTTGAATTTGAGGTTCATTCCCTCCATAAGTCCTGTGTTGTTGATACTGCTGTACATTAACAGACTATCCCCTCTTATATGCCTATCATGGAGTGAATTCAGTCTTAGAATATTTAATCGCTGTTCATATGACTGGCTCTCTAATCCTTTTTTTGACTTTGTTGCCTTTTTTTACCCATTGCAATTAAGCAAAATGATAAATTGGATAAGAAAGAATCCATGATCATAAGGATATCATAACGTTGTTGTAGTGTAGTCTCCCCTTGTGTCATGTAGCCATCGGAATCCTGTTTCTATCCAGTGCTCGACTAGATGGCATTTTCAAGTGGCTACATTTCGCCCTTTTGCTATGCAGTCACTAGTGTTTATTTATTGAAAATTGGTAACTGGAAAAGGCACTCCATGCAAAGGCTCATTTTCAGGTGCAACTCAGGGGGTAGGGGAGACAAATACATTTAGTGGAAAATTGTGGTCAATATTGTAAGAAAGCAGTGTACTGGAAAAATGAATGACCGAAAGTCAAAATAAACAGCAAGCAGTTACAGACAAAATATACAGTAAAAAGAGCAGAGAAAATGAGCAATTTATGGCAATCAAAACTGTGGGAGATTTACAGATAATGTGGGGAGTGAGGTTGTACTGGCAATAAAAAAAATAAAATATACAGCAATTGTGGTGCAGTTAGGAAAGAGTGAAGAGAGGGTATTTAGGAGTTACCCAAACAAGGGTAAGCTTTTAGGTCACAAGTATAGATTAGATGAAGGTGCACTGAGGTTACAAACAACCCCAGAGAATGGTGAGGATATGGTACAGACTAGCTAGAGCAAGAGCACAAGAGAGTGAAGAGGAGTTTGAGCTGATGCATGAATGAATGATAGAAGGACAGAAAAAGTGTGCTGAAGAGGTTTTTCCAGATGAAGGGAAGATGGAAGGAGAAGGCGGATTGCCAAAATGCAGATTTGAAGTAGAGAGTGTGAGAAGATGTGGGGGTCTACTGAGAGAAGAGTATATGAGATAAAAGGGATGGGGGGGGGCTGCTGAGCAGCTTTCAGGAAGCAGCAGTCTTTGTTAGCTCCCAGGGAACCTTGTTTAAAATAAATATTAAACTTGCAGTTCTTACCCCATATGGTACCCTAGCAGTGTAAAATAAACGATAGACATCCGCTATGGGTGAAAAGCGGGAAGCTACTGCTGCATCCTCTGATTTTTTTATTTTTTTTTGCCCCTAAGAAATTGGAGTCTCAGCGAGGAGAAAGGCCTGCACTGTCTAGTGATGCCACGGCCTCCAGTGATCTACCTCAAGGGGGAGTGTTGCTGACTACCATCCAGGCAATGCTCAATCAACTGGTCCGGTTAGTGCAAGACATCAATAAGAAGTTGGACTCTCTGACTCCCTGGGTCTCGGCTTTAGAGACCAGAATGGACCAATGTGAGCAGATGACCCGGAGGACTGAGGGCGCTATGTTGAAGGCATGTGATGCCACTTCTAAGCTTATTAAAGTAAATTAATTGCTCCATCAATGGCTGGAGGGGCTTGAAAACCAGGCCAGTGAGAGGAACTTACAGGTAGCGGGTCTCATCGAAGCTTCCGAGGGGGAAGACTGCCTTCTGTTCATTAGGTCCTTTTTGCCCTCTGTTCTGGGCTTATCTGTAGAGAAGGCCTATCGGATTACCCCTAGGTGGCCGTTGGGAGAAGCAAAGGCTCCTAGGATGCTACTAGTGGTTTGTACAGGAGCTAGGGACAGAGACAGAGTGCTGGCTCTGGCACGAAGAAGGCGATCATTCAAATATGGAGAGGATAGTGTGCACATCTTCCTGGATTTATCTTCTAGTACAAGGCAGAGGTGCAAGGCTTTTTGTGGAGTCTGAGGTCAACTCAGACAGTTGAAAATCCAGCACCAGCTCCGGCTCCCTGTGTGCTTGAGACTAACCTGGCAGAGTAAAGTTAACCAGTTTAATGACCCCAAGGATGTGGATAAAGTGCTTGAACTTATCGAAAATGAACTGGAGGGAATGGGAGAAAGAGAGAGGTCTCCTCAGAGGAAGGCTGAAGATTCTTCTGGACTTGTATTGTACTGTGAGTTTTTGCTGGGGCACGGGTAGTGGGCTTGCCTGGAACTGGCATTTTGCATATGTTCTTATTATGTTTTCTAGTTCGTTATCCACAATGGCTGAATCTGGTTTAGTTTATATTACTTCTTCTTATGCCTTTTTGCATGTTTCCACGGATTCTATATTGGACATTCGAAGACATGTATGACCTATGATGCCTACTTTCCTAGAACTTTATTCCCCACTTATGAACTGCTGTATGTCCTGTTATTATGGCATTTACTGGGGGGCAGGAGAGAATCTTGAATTTCGATCCCTGAGCTACAAACTTTGAACTTTGGCTAATATTTTAAGGTTTTGTTCCCAGAGATACTGCAGAAGTGTTTTACCATTGCCAGGGGCACTGCTGGACCTTAGAATAGAAGGGTCTAGCAATTTATGGTGGCCCTTTTGATCTTCCATAAGCTACATGCTCTGGGGACTTTGTGAAAATTACTCATTGTGTTATTCCCCCATGTGGTAACTGTTGGTGAGGTGCTTTTGTCGTGGTTTGTCTATGACCATTTTTGATGTATTCTCATGTGTGTTATCCTCCTGTGGGTATAATGTTTAGTAAGTTCTGACTTGCAAAAAATCAATAACTATATAATGCAAAAAAAAAAAAAAAGGATGGGGGAGGACAGAGGAGAGGTGAGAGAGAAACAAGAACCAGTATTTATAAAGAAAAGAAGCAAAGTGAATGAGGTGGTGGTAGGCAAGGGGTGGAATCAAGAGATTAAAGAGAGCAGTAGTGGGTATGAGAGGGAGCATTAGAGGTGAAACAGCAGGAGGCATTGCAAAGAGTATCCACTTGGCAAGAGAAGAGATGGGCCGGTGCAGTGGACCACACCCACATAATCAAACACCGGAAGCAGCACCAGGCAACAATTTCATTGAAGACTGGGGTGGTGGGAAATCTTTCTTGCTGTAGAAGACGATGAGGTTGGGGCAGAGTTCTCTGTGGATGGCATCGATATAGGTGGGGAAGATGAGCCTTCCATCCAATTTCACACCTAGGTACTTGAAGTGGGGAATGACTTCAAGGGGGATGCCTTCCAGGGTAGAAATGACATGGGGTAGGGGAGCCTTGCAAGCTTATGGTCTGTCCCAAAGGTCACTGACACTGTCTTCTTGGCATTAAATTACGGTTGGTTGGATTGCAGCCAACGTAGGACATTACTGAAGTCATGCTGAAGCAATGTTTCAAGGGCAGAGACAGAGGAATTTGAGGTAAAAAGTACAGTATCATCTGCATACATATGAATATGCAAACTGACACAAACTGAAGGGAGGACATTAAGGAAAATTGAGAACAAGATGGACCCCAGGATGGAGCTTTCGAGAATGTCTGACTGTATTTGGAGGGTGGACCAGGCACTGTTAACCTGGATTGACCAAAGGTGGCCAGAGAGGTAGGATCTAAACCAGTTGATGGCTGGTAAAGAGAGACCTGCAACTCTCAGCTTATTCAGAAGAAGGAAGTGGGTTATCACGTCAGGGGCCTTGCAAAGTCAGTTAAGATGGCAGGAGTTATGTGCCCCGGTCCATCCCTTTAAGGATAGAATCAGTGACAAGTTGGAGTGTTTTTTTACTAAAATCAGACTGGAACAGAGAGAATAAGTTGGAGGCATAGAGGAAGTCTGAAAGATGCATATGAACAGGTTTCCCTTGCAGCTTGACAGTTGTAGAAATAACGGAGATAGGTTAAAAAGTTGTCAGGGAGGTTGGGTCACCATCTTTGTGAAGAGGGGGAAGCTTGGCAAACTTGCAGGACTGGGGAACAGAGCTGAGGGAAAAAGAGAGGTTAAGTGGGTCATTGAGCAGGATAACATTGGCAGGGGAAGAAAGGCAGAGTCGATTAAGGTCCAACCCATCTGAGCTAAGACCTTTGGAGAGACTGAAGGAGGATTTCTAGTGGAGAGATAGGAGAGAAGTCAAAGCAGAGGTCAGGAGAAGTTAGATAGGAGGTAGACGGGAGCTGGGGAGAAGAAGATGAGGGCTGTGAAAAAGGAGAAAGGGCACAGGTTCTGAAGAATTTGTTAAAGTAAGGTACAACCTGTGAGGGAGTAAAGGTGGGGAACAGTCCTTGAGCAGGATAGTGGAGGAGGACCTAAAGGGAGAATCAAAGAGGAAATGAATCGCCTTCCAGAATTCGGCTGGGGACTTGTGGTTTTTCTGGAAGTTGGAGGTGAAGTAGTTTGCTTTAGCTTCTGTGGTAGGCTTGGTGCAAGAGTTTCTAATTCTTCTATAACTAGGAAGGTCCACTGGGATTGCAACAGTTTGAAGCGAGACCAGGCAGTGTCAAGAGTCCTTCAAAGGATCAATTAGATCATCTGAAATCCAGAGGTGGTGGGGTCTTTTCACAGAGGATTTTTTGAGGGGGCATAGTTTTCCCACACGTGGAAGAATTTAGACCGAAACAGGGAGAGGGGCTCATCAATGTCTATGGCAGTAAGGGTGGTGGACCAGTCAGTGGAGGAGAGGTCAAGGAGGAGGGAGTCAAGATCAAAGAACTGCAGTGGCCTTGACCAAATACATTTTGGTGGCGGGGGGCAGAGGGGAGGCAAATTATTCTGATGCAGTAGGTCATACTATGGTCACTGAAGGCACCTGGTAGTATTCCAGCAGCAACAGTCTGGTGAGGGTTAGAGGAGAGGACCCAGTCAAAAAGAGAGTGGTTGGTGGAATGTGGATGAAGTCAAGTCTGCTCATTTATGAGTTGGGCGGGATTAAGAATCTCCAGCTTTTGGATAGCTGGTTCGGCAGAAGGGGAGAACCAATTTATGTTAAAGGCCCCTTGAAGAATCCATTCCTCTTAAGGAAGAGTGAGAGACTAAGGAGGTAATAGCATCGAACAACACAGAGGGAGAGACTTCGGGGGAGGCAAAGGCTCTGCCAACAAAGATGGGAATGGAGGAGGGAAAAGTGAGATAGCCAGAAGAAATTTCTATGAGTAGGGAACACCACCACTTAGCATGGAGTCATGTTTTTTGACACTGGTGTTTTGATGCACAGTGGCCCTGGAGTCTGAAAAAAAAATTACTCACAGGTTTCCTGGGTTGCTGCTATCAGTCTAAGAGGTGTAATCACATGGTATTCAGTTCTGTACTTCCCCTGATTAAACTGATATATGATGTAAGTGTTTGTACCTAGTATAACATGGCCTGGTGGATACTGGACTGCGGAATGCACAGCTATGTCAGTGCCATTCTCAAAAGTGCCTCGGCAAATATGTACTTCTAATGAGAAAATGGATAGGCTTCATAGGCTTAAGTAAACAGACCAGTTGAGTCCCTGATGAATGTAGAAGGCAACCCTAGTCAAAGCGAACACATTGTTTGCAGATACCTTAGTCAACATTAATTCTATATTCTGTCTAAGCTGTTTTACCTCCTGCTTAGTTACTGTAAATTCAGATTGTTCCAAACTATTCATCTTAGCAATGAGCTTGTCCAGTGTAGTGTCCAACTGAGAACAGAGTTCATATAACTTTTTTATTGCTTCACCTATTTCAGCTAAGGACTGTAGTGGAGCTGAACCAAATAAAGATTTCTTTTGTAGGGGCTTCAAATTTATTTCTGTGGATGTCGGGTGTGGTGTGACAGCAGATGCCGCAGCCATCATGCTGCTCCTTTTCCTTGATCAGGACACTCCTTAGTCCAAAATGAACTAGCAGACCACTCTGCTCATCTATAGAAGTTTGTTCTTTATGTTTGTCCTTCCTCTGCTCCATTTATTTATCATTTTTCTTCCTTTTTTTGAGGCAGAGAGGTAGATTTCTTCATTTTAAAGTTGAAAAGAGTGATCCATTTAAGCAGCAACTAACAGTACATAACTGAGATTAAAAATGTGTCAATCATTGTCAGTCCAGGATCTCATGGTGTGGCTGGACAGACATGGCAGATGAGACCTTAAAATACCCTACCACTAAGGCCACTGATTTATGATGACTGAAATAATGAAATTCCAGGATTGTACCAAAGATTGGTAGTTGAATTTATGGATTGTGCTGGGATTCTCTTGTCAGTCTTTTATTACATATATTAATAGTTCATTATGTACTGCACGAGTTAAAAAAACAGCTAAGCAGGTGCAAGATGTCTACTGTTGTTGCCCTTGTATTTCTTTAGTAACTAAACTAAACAGCTCCTTGAATTTATGCCCAGTGGTGCTATCACAAAAAAAATCACTAATTGAACTCCACTCGAATATAAAAAAGGAATACTCACCAGAAGTAGTAGTACAGTTGAATTCATTTATTCGCAATCTTGAATCCAGTCTCATGCGGTTAACACATTCAGTGCTGGCAGTCAGTGTCAGGAGATGTATTTCTTTTCAGTAAGTCCGAGGAGGGATAAAGGGCTGCACTGAGTGCAGTCTACCAAGACTGAATACCAGCAGACCCCCTCCTGTGTTCGGACTGAATTTCAAAGCCTATGAAGAAAGGAAGGATAGGAATTTGGTAGTTAAAACACTTTTCATATAAATTGTATCCCTAAGCATTTTACAGGCGATGAACATTTTCAGCAGCTATTAAGCTTACACAAGAAACTAAGGAAGCTCACTTCTGGACAGCATCCTTAGCCATCTGTGACTCCAGCACTCCCATCAGGTCAGTCAGAGTGAGGGTGCACATCTGCCCTGGGTCTCCAGTGAATGTCACACTTGCGAAGCTCAGAGATGCGGCCGGTCTGTCTTTACTAGATCAAGTTTATCAGATCCCACGCATATCTCTTTAGGGGTTCCGTGAGATTTTGCTCTAGGGCCTCTCCTTTTCACCATATTGTGACAAATGTTGGGCCAAATTTAGAACTTCTCGCCTAGTATTCGACCTGCAGGTATACCGGTCCAAAACTTAATCTCTGCAAGCATGCTATCCGACTGGCCAAAATCGCCTACTGTAAAAACCTGCTGCTCAATGCTGCTGATGACCCTAAAAAACGTTGGGCCCACATAAAGAGTTTTTTGGGGTCTGGAAAATCCCAGTCTGACAATGACATGGTAATTAGTGGTCAGCACTGCAATAATCCAACTACAATTGCCAACTCCTTTAACCAACACTTCTCTGGCTTAGCTAAGTACATCAGTTCCTTCTCCTCCCCCAATGCTCATGATCCTAACTCCACTTGTTCCACCTTCAACACCTCCCACCGTTTCCACTTTCATGTGGTAACCAATAAGGAGGTTAGTGATTTTGTTGGCACTATCTCTGACAGTAGTTGCTTTGGAGCTGACAGCCTTGAGTCCCGCCTTCTCAAGCTGGCTGCTCCTCTTCTTGCTGCCCCACTGGCTAGAATATGTAACTTACCGCTGTCCTTGGGAGTTGTTCACCATATCTGGAAGACAGCCAAAATTGTCCCTGTTCTTAAAAAAGATGACCTGAAGTCCATATCCAATTATAGACCAATTGCCATACTTCCTGTTTTAAGTAAATTCCTTGAAAAATGTCTCCCTGCAAACAATTGACTTCCTCCATAAATTTAACCTAGTCTCACACTCTCAGCATGGCTTTAGGAAAGGCCATAGTACTTGCACTGCTCACCTTAGTTTCATGAATGATGCCAAAACTGCCATGGACTCTGGCCTTCTAACTGGTGTGATCTTTATTGACCTGACCAAGGCCTTTGACCTTGTTGATCACACTTTACTACTGACCAAAATGTCCTCCCTTGGCTTCTCCCCTGCGGTTATTGCCTGGCATAACAGTTACCTCTCAGACAGGCAACAATACGTCAAGTACTGCTCTGCAAATTCAGAGCTCTTTACAGTCAATGTCAGTATACCCCAGGGCTCTATCCTTTGCCCTCTTCTCTTTTGTATTTTTATCAATGACATCTCCCACCATGCCCCCCACTCCTCATCCCTTCTCTGCGCAGACGACCTTGTCTCCTAACACAGTGCCAATGACATTACCACCCTAAACTCTACCCTCGCCTCTGACTTTTGCCATATCCAAAACTGGATCTCAGGGAGCAAACTTGTACTCAACGCCAGTAAAACCCAAGCTATGCTATTTGGGTCTGCACCCAGGCTAAGGAAATGCATTGGCCAGCTAGCTATCTCTTGCCCTGATGTCTCCCCTCTTGAGAACGTCCTCTCCTTCAAATGTCTGGGTGTTAACCTAAACCCCTCTCTAGACTTTGACCTCTATAAATCCACTACCTGTAAAGCAGTCAACTCTAAGATTGGACTGACCTATAGAACTAGACATTCACTCACTCGCTCTGCCCAAATTGCCATAGCTCAGGGCATCCTCCTCCTCCTAGCTCCTAGTTATGGCTCCGTCACCTATGCTGGTGCCATAAAGGCTAGTTTACACAATTGGGCAACTACTTATAACAGTATCTGTCGCTTTGCTCCTGCTTCACATAGGCGTACCCATCACTGCCACCTTTACAGCAGCCTAAACTGGCTCTCCCCTATAGCTAACATCCTCTACGCCCTCTCGGCCCACTGACTGCTAGTATCTCACGCACTGTCATCCCCCCTATGCTGTCTCAGCTGCTGATTCCTCAATGTCCCTCCTGCGCCCTCTGCTCTGGAGATCAGCAGCTCCTTACTGTACCCAGATGTAAAACAGCTATGGGTGCCCAGGCCTTCTCACACATAACCCGAGCTCTCTGGAACTCCCTACATACTATTATCTGACTTGCTCCTACCCACACCAGCTTTAATCAACTAAAATGTCACCTCCTCCAATCTGACCCCTGCTCCTGCTTCACTGCCCCTGAACTCCTTTTCATTCCCTTAAGCAATAACTTCTCTGTTTTGTGGTCATATCCTTTCCACCAGCACTTAGTGCTTCCTGTCATAGCCTATATCTTACTCAACCCTACTTTTTCACATCTCCCCCTGCCTTTCTTCTTACCTCTCTGTCACCCACTATTTCCTAACCTACTCCCCCTCCATGGGAAGTTATCTGGCTACAGATTAAGGTTAGAGTGCTGAAGCATGTAAGAGCTATAAATAAATTAGATTTAACTTATGCAACAGCCACACATGTCTTTGAAAATAGAGAAAAACCGGAGAGACATGATTTCAAATTTGTGGGGATCGAAAAATTTTATATAACCAGAGAGGTGGTAATTATCGAAACAAAATCTTAAGGAAAGAAAATGAATGGATTCTGAGACTTAATGCTTACAAACAGCCAGGCATCAATGCACATTTGGAAAGTAAGCCATATCTAGAGTATGGACAACAACATTAATGCTGATAACGCTGTAATATTGGACATAGTTTGTAATTTTGTTAAAGGTAATAATTTCTGACTGTTATTTTTAACAGCATTTTAGATTTTAGAGAATGATTTTATTTAAACATGATAAGGTTGTGTTATTTTAAGGGTGATGGTATTTTTATCCATTTAAGTTGTAAACCAATGGATTTGTATTTCGTCAGTATGACGTCATGAGCTACTTGTTATAAAATGGTATGTGGGTAAATGTTTTTTTAGCCTTTGATAAAGGACTTATTGTCCAAAACGCGTAAGGTATGGTGTACTGCTGGTGAAATAAATGATTAAAAGAAGCTCTGGATCCTGGATGTTATTGGGTGTGTGTGTGCATCAGCTTATCATAGAAAGGAGTATTGTTTAGCTATTTGCACCACAAGTACCTTGTGCATGGTTCGTTTGCGAAGAATCGATTATTGTTGTATACTGCATGTTACTGCTGTTTAATACTTATCCTAATGTATTGCACCTTACTAATATATTTTACTGCCTACAGTGTTCCTGTGTCATCTCGTGATGTACTATTCATGTATTTTATTGTACTGCTTTCTCTGTACTGACTGTGCCTGTTTTGTACTCTCCCGGATCATGCCTGAAAATAGGCATTTACTATGTCTAGTGCACCTTTCTGGTTATCAAAAACAAATAAATAATAAATAAAAACTTGCAACATCCACATGTATGACAATATTATCCTATATGCTTCCAGATGCTGTGTAGCTGATACCACTCTTGCCCTGCAATCCAACTTTAACTCTATCTCCAGCTAGTTCAGTGCTAATTGCATGGCCTTCAATCAATCCAAAACTGTATCTATGCTCTTTGGCACCAATCTCCTGCTGCTGCTGCTGCTGCTCTGACTATAAACACCCCTGATGGTACCTCCCTAACCTCTTTATCCCATTACAAGTACTTTGGGGACATCCTGGACAAGTCAGTTGTCTTTTCCCTACATATCCAAACACTGGTTTCAAAATCACACGAAGGCTTGGTGCCCTTTACAGAGTTGGTAATTGCCTTTCTTTGATATTAGAAAATGCCTGGTCGTAAGGCTAATACTGTGAGTCATTGACTTCAGTGATGTAGTGCATGATGCTGTCCCAAAATGCTGCTTATCAAAACTTGATACCCTTTACAGCGCCCCCTGCCACTATCATTGCACACTTTATGACCACTCTGGCTAGCCCTCACTGCAGGATAAACATATGCAATGCCTAGCCTTGTTTGGATTCAAGTATTGGCTTATCGACCTCCCGAATTATTGTGCTCCCTCCTTTTCCTCACTCTCCTACCTGGGCATCATCTCTGCTTTCCTGCTGGCAATATGTTCATCATTCCACATAGGAAACTGACTGTCTGGACAACTTGGGTTCATAGAAACATAGATTTTGACGGCAGATAAGGACCACTTGGCCCACCCAGTCTGCCCATTTCCCTACCTAATGGATAAGCTGCAGATCCTAGTTAACCAGCAGCCTACTTCTTCCTACCCCAACCCCCTAGAATTGCCTTATGACTGTCCCATGCATGCTTGAATTCCACCACTGTTTTTGACTCCACAACTGCCTCCAGAAGGCCGTTCCATGCATCCACTACCCTCTCTGTGAAAAAATACTTCCTTAAATTACCTCTGAGCGCCCCCTTCTATCTTCAAATTGTGCCCCCTTGTTCTTGCACACCTCTTTTTTTGAAAGATGCTACCCTCTTGGACTTTGTTGATTCCTTGAGGACTTGAAAGTTTCTATCATGTCCCCTCTCCCTCCTTTCCTCTAGGCTATACATATTCAGCTCCTTAAGTGTCTCTTCATATGTCTTCCGGTGCAGACCCTGCACCATTTTAGCTGTCTCCTGGACAGCCTCCATCCTGTCTATGTTCCTTGGCGGAGATTGGGTCTCCAGAACTGCATGCAGTACTCCAGATGGGGTCTCACCAACTGTCTGTACAGAGGATAATAACTTCCTGTTTTCTACTGGTGATGCCTCTCCCTATGCATCCCAGTATCCCCCACCCTCCTTGCAGCCCTCTCACATTGCTTGCCCACCTTTAGGTCATCTGATATGACTACCTCCAGGTCCTTTCCATTTTGTTGTTGTTAGTATCTCACCCTCATTGTGTACTCTTCCCTGGGTTTTTGTTTCCCAGGTGCATTACCTTGCACTTCTTAGCATTGAGTCTAAGCTGCCATACATTTGACCATTCCTCTAACCTTGCAAGTCCCTTCTCATCCTTTCCACCCACCTTGTGCATCAACTCTGTTGCAGATCTTTGTGTCATCTCCAAAGAGACATACTTTTCCTTCCAGTCCCTCTGCAGTGTCGCTTATAAAAGACATTGAAGAGGACCGTCCTAATACTGAACCTTATGTACCCCACTAGTAACCCCCCTTTCTTCAGAGTGGACTCCATTTACTATTACTCTCTGTGTCCTATTCTCCAGCCAATTCTTTACCCAGGCTGTCATCTTGGGACCCACTCCCAGGCTGGCTAACTTGTATATTAATCTTTTGTGTGGGACTGTGTCAAATGCCTTGCTAAAGTCTAGGTAGCCATGTCTACAGCCCCTCCCTGATCTACTACTTTGGTCACCCAGTCAAAGAAATCTATCAGATTTGTCTGGCATGACCTTCGCTGTGAATCCATGCTGCCTTGGGTCCTGAGCCCTCTGGCCTCTAGATACTCAACAATTCTTTCCTTCAGAAGTGATTCCATCATTTTCCTACCACTGAGGTTAAACTAACAGGTCTATAGTTTTCTGCTTCTGCCTTGCTCCCACTTTTGTGAAGGGAATCACATCTGCCCTTCTCAGTCCTCGGGTACCACCCCATCCTCCCATGATTTGTTAAAGAGGGTAGTCAGTGGTGTCACTAGTTCTACCCTTAGTTCTTAGAATTCTGGGATGAATCCCATCAGGCCCCATTGCTTTGTCCACCTTCAGTTTTAAGAGTTCTTTCAGAACCCCTTCTTCTGTAAATGGGCTGGTATCAACGTCTGTATCCAGAGTGTTTCTACTGTTTGTTTTAGGTACCTCCCCCACTTTCTTTGTAAATACTGAGCAAAAACATTTGTTTAGTATCTCTGCCTTTTCACAGTCACCCTCTGCCCACCCTCCCTCCTCTTTATTAAGCCTCACTAACCCTCCCTTGGTCTTCCTTCGCTCCCTGATATACCTATATGTACCTTTCAGTTTCCATCTCTGTCTCCTCACAATCTGGAGCATCCTTAACAGGTAATAGTTCCCTCGCTAATCTTGCTGCTGCCAAACATTTACTCAAAAAATCTATTGTGTCCTACTGTGACTGTACCTGATTCTGTTATTGGGATACTCTTTTTTTATTTTTTTATTTACTATACTTTCTCCGCCTCCACACCTCAGCCCTTACCGACCTCTGGACCCCATCCTCACCCCCACGGGAATTCCCTGACAGGTGATACCCCCTGAATTGCCCCCCAGGATGGAGCCACCTCACCAGCACGACCCCTGATTGATGGGAAAAGGGTGCCGGCAGGGGTGCCCCCAGTGCAGGGTGCAGAGTCGGCTGGATACAGCAGATGACGGGATAGGTCATCCAGTTGGGAGTGCCAGGGTCGACAATCGGGGCCAGGAGAGCAGGTGGGGCATCATAGAGGTGGCTGATGATTTTTCTTCTTAGAAGGAGGATGCATGACATGCAGTGATGCCAGCGTCCACACGCCTTCTAAGGTAGCTAGGTGCCGGTTGCTGCGAGACCCTCAGCCTCCGCTAACGGTCTGACTCGTGCAAGACACACAACCCCCCTCTCCCCGAGAAGGAGAGCCATCCCTAGGATGCTCAATCCTTCTCTCACCGCCTGGCCCTCTGACTTCTCAGGTCCGTTCCCGAACCTGGTACGTCGGTGTCACAGATGGACACCATGCCGCTGCGCTGGTGGGCTGACTGTTATTGGGATACTCTGCTTATCATCTGTTCTTTTGGCTGCTATATTTTACAGATAATTGTATTATTCTAGATATATTTTTATACTTTAATACACCATATATTATCTGTATATAGTATATGGTTAGGACTTATTGTGTATGGAATTCAGTGGCTCTTAAAACGTTGTTGTGCATGGTTGAAAAGTTATGCATGTTTTGTCATCAAGTGCATTTGTGTCCCTGCTTGCCTGACTGCCACTGCCAGCCTACTTTCATTTTCACGGAGGGCTTCCTGCTTGCACTGACTCCTGCCTAGCAGACCACTTTTCTTTTTCACTGAGCTCTCTCTCTCTCTCTCTCTCTGTACTGGCGCTCGCTTCTTACCTGAACAAAACCATATACTATAAAAAATATAATATGGGTGACCATACACAGCTCTCCTTGTGTTTCCATCTCAGGGTTGCGATAACAGCATGGACCTCTTGAGCTTCACTCTCGAGGTCCATATGCTGGTTTCTTTGCCCAACGATGGAAACACAGGCTTGTTGTGTATGGTCACCCACAGATTATTCGTTATGTATTGATTTGCTTTGTATTGCTATGTGTTCCCCATTCCCCTTCCCTTAGGTGACATCTGTAAATGAGATTATTTTTATATCTCTGCATGTCTATATTGGTAAGCAAAAATGTGTCCAAGTTTACCTTGAAGGCATGCATCAACTTCAGGTTCCCTCTCTCTCTTCTGGTAGGTCATTCTATAGATTCCCCTTCTTCTGCCATGTGAAGTGCTTCATAACATGAAAATGTACCAGCTCTGTTCTGCAGGGCATATCTCCACATCCTGCTGGAGGACTCTAGATCAAATATCTGTTTGTTTCATTTTGTCAGTATCCTTGAGTATGAAGCAAACTGACAGCATGCTCCCTCTCAACCTTTGCTTCTCCAGTGTGAACATGTTACGGGCCAGCACCCTTCCTCCATATAGCTTTTGTCTTCTGTACTATACTTGTACCCTTGCTCAGTTTGTTGGCCTGGCGTTGCATCCTCTTGATGGACTGTCCTTTCTGTCTTGAGAAGCCTAGTATTGCATGCAGTACTCAGGGGCTGTGTATCAGTGCTGTGTATTTATTTATTTACTGAGGATTCAGAAAGTACCTTTGAGTCAAAGACTCCTTTTTAAAGGTTCCACGTCAGTACAGGTAAAACAAGAAGAGAACAGTACAGAGCAATACAGAAATGGGACACAAGCAAACAAGCATGATACAAGAGATACAGTAATAGGCTAACAGATACTAGTAGATTCATGGTATTAGTCTCAATGTATAGATACATATATAAGCTCCATTAAGGAGCTAATAGAGAGAGTTTCAGATTGGGGGGGAGGGGGTTAGACGGCCAGAGGCCCTAATCAAAGGATAGAGGGGGGCTGAGCTGGGTTCAGTGGCAATCACAGGAATTAGAGGACTGTAGATGGTTCCTAAGGTAGGCTTTGTAGGAGCTGATTCTAGTCACATTTGTGAGAGCGTTAGGCAGGTTATTTACCCAGGAAGGGGCTCGGTAACTAAAAGATCTTTGGAATTGGGAGGTGTGGCAGCGGGGGAACCAAGAGGAGTTGCCTGCTAGAGCTACTGGTGTGCTAGTGTGACGGGGCCCATTGGATTAGAGTGGAGAGACCAGTGGGGGTGAGACCAAGGGTAATCTTTTTGGCCATGAGGCAAGTATGAAACCTGATTCTGTCATCAAGGTTGGGCCAGTCCATGGCATCATAAAGGGAGCATGTGTGGGTTAGATGATCACAGCCCAGGATGAGGCGACAGGCTTTGTCGAGGGAGAGCCGTTGTCTGGATAAGGCAGAGGAGCTGGCAGCACTATAGATTATCATGCCATAGTCTAGAAGGGAGAGGACCGAGGAGGAGACTGCTAGACGAAGGGCATCAGGAATAAGATAATGTTTAAACCGGTAGAGGATGCCAAGCCAGATATTGAGGGCTGTAGACAGTTGATGAATGTATTGGTGGAAATTAAGGGCCGGGTCAAGTTTGATGCCTAGGTATTTAAAGGAGTCCACTTGTTCAAGGGGGGGGTCTGGTTGGCAGTTAGGACTTGGGGGCAGTGTTCCTTTTTGGAGTTAAGTGGGTGTGAGAAGTACATAACTTCAGTCTTTTTATAGTTTAGAATAAGGCGCTGTGAGGTGAACCACTTTTCGGCATCACTGAAGGAGGATTGGAGGGAGAGGTGGAGCTGAGTGGGGTCAGGATTGGAGGAATACAGGACAGCGTCCTCCGCATAGAGTAGGATATTGCCTGAGCAGGATTTGGGGAGGGAGTTAAGGAAGAGACTGAATAATAAAGGTCCAAGGATGGACCCCTGTGGGACACCGGAGCGGACTGGTAGCTTGCTGGATAGGGTGGTGCCAGTTCTGACCTGCTGGAAACGATCTGCCAAGTAGTCAGTGAACCAGCAGAGGGCATCCTGTGAGAGACTAAGTTAGGAGAGGGTAGTTAGTAAGAGGGAGTGGTTTACGGTGTCAAATGCCTTAGTGAGGTCAATGAAGACCACACCAGAGAGATGACCATTGTCAAGGGCGGTATGTAGGTGGGTGGTGAACTCGAGAAGGGCTCTAGTTGTACTGTGTCCCTTGTGGAAGCCATGTTGCTGGTTGCAGAGTATTTGGTGTTTGTTGAGGTGGTCAGTGAGCTGATCAGAGACGACGTGCTCTAGTGCCTTAGATAGGGGAGGGAGAATTGAGATGGGGCGATAGTTATTGGTGGAGGTACGGTCCCACTCTCAAATATGTGGGTAATAGAGGCAGATTTCCAGCGTGAGGGGGATTTCCCAAGACACAAAGATCGGTTGATAATGTGGGTGAGCGGGATTAGCACCTCATGAAGAGTGAGCCGGAGAAGTCTCAGGTCTAAGGAGTCACTACTGTATTGGGAGTGGCTTATGGCTTTTTTTGAGGTAAGGCTCGGCAGACCTGGGGGAGACGCAACGTAGGTGAAATGGAGGGTGTGCTGGGGGGGAGGTGGTGTAGGAGACGGGGTGGATCAAAGAAGTGTCAAGGGAGGACGTGGCTGAGATCGGTGAAGGCGTGGTTAAATGCAGTGGCTACCCGAGTGGGATCAGAGGTCAGACCCCCTTTCGACCAAGATTTGTGTGGGGGCAGGGTTGGGGGCTTTGCCACCGATGTCCTTAATATTGTTCCAGAATTTATGCCCTGAACCTCAGGTAGCGGTTAGGGCAGATTTGTAGAACTCGGCCTTGGCTTTGCGCAGAGACCATGTGCATTGATTCCGGGCCTCTCTGTACTTCTGTCTGTCTGATGGCAGGTCAGTCTCATTGGAGAGGTGCCATAGGGAATCTCTGGTCTGCATAAGGGCTAGTAGGTGGTCAGAGATCCAGGGCGTCGGGTTGTCTTTGACCATCCTTTTGGCAAGAGGGGCGAACATGTCACAGATGGCGTTAAAGGAATGAATGAAGAGATCAAGGGCTGTGTCTGGGTCGAGGGTGTTTGTTATGAATGACAATCCAACATACTGAGATGAGCTTTTAGGAGTGAAAGTTTACCAGGGCCAAGTTTATATCGTAGAATCATTTTCAGAGGGGACTTAGGGGCCTTGCAAGTCCAGGAGCAGAGGACAGGGGAGTGGTCACTAATTGTATCCGGGAGTATAGTAGTGCTAGTGATTTTGTGGGGGCGGTTTGTGAAGACTAGGTCCAGTAGGGAGGAGTACCCCATGTGCTGGTGGGGGAGGGGACTGTTTGTGGTAGGTCAAGTGCTGTGGCTGCGTCGATGAATGGGGCGGCGGACTTAGATAACCAATTGATATTGAAGTCCCCAAAAACAATTTTTTCATTTTGAGATGGTAAGGTGGCAAGGTAGGACATGACAGAGTGGAAGGCCGCCTTCTGGTCCCTGGGGGGGAATGTATATAGTGTAAAGAGGGAGTATAACTTACACCCTTCTGCTTTACCCCCCCCAATGCACCCCAGCATTCTGTAGGCACTCTTGACAGTGGTTGCACACTGCTTGACATGCTTCATCTCATTATCTTTTATGCCCCTAGGTCTTTTTCATCCTCCTTAGCAACAAGAGGAGCCCCACAGTATATAGGTGCCACCTGTTTTTCCACCCAGAGTGTTGCACCTTGCATTTAGCTATACTGAATTTGAGACTCCCAGAGTCTAACCAATCACCCATCTTGTTCAGGTCCTTCTGAAGTTTTTTTTTTTTTTTTTTTTAATATAGGTTTTTTAATCCTTTGCTTTACTGTCACTTTAGGGATATACCCGGTTACCAGGGATGTACCCTGTTCAGGTGATTTAGGATTTTACTTCCCAATTTTTTCTCCCTCAGATAGGGGTACCAAATTTTGGGATGCCAAAAAGAAGACACTTCATCCCTCCCTCGATGAGCCCTTGTGCCAGACCCCAAGTACATAGGTTTAAAGTCTCCACCGCCCTCACAGCTCATTTACAATGAGGTCCTGGGTAGGAGAGAATAAAAAAATTATAAAAATAATAATAATACAACAGGATAGAGAAGGTACATGAAGAAAATTTGGCAGGACATGTCCTCGTAAAATAGGTCCTCTGGTAACCCTACCCTCAGACAACCCTCCTCCCCTTGGTATAGGCTGTGCCCTGTCAGCCTCTATGATGCAGCATACCTCCTGCAGAAGGAGCAAGCTCTGGGTCCACTCATGGGAGTTGTGCACCTCAACCCACTGTCAGCCCTACCTGGCTGAGGCATGCTGCCTAGATCTGGGTCCTACTCCAAATGCAGCCACCCGAGTCTGCTCCCAAACCTGCGTCATCAGCACAGCAGCACAATGTGGTTCTGGGCCATTTGGCAGACCCAGGTCCTCCTTAACTCTGTCCCTATCCTCAAAGGAATCCACTACGTTAGAGTCAACTCAATGTAGTCTTCAAACTTAAAAAGACTACTACTAGATACTGCAGCTTCCAGATCAATCATGAAAATGTTGAATAGCAGTGGCCCCAGCACTGATCCTTGAGGGACTCTGCTGAGTACTCCTTTCCACGTGAAGTAGGGCCCATCTACCACAACCTTCTGCTTGCTGCTTCCAAGCCTGTTAGCAATCCACTGGGTGTTAAGTGACTTGCATGGCTGTAGAAGTATTCAAACCTGGGTCTCCAGGTACACAGCTGTGCACTCGACTGCCTCCAGTTAGGGATCAATTATCTCAAAATAATACAAAATCACACTTACCCCAGTAATGCAAAGTAGAATGGGAAGTGTATGCACTTTCCGGGTAACCAGTTGCCTCGCTGCTTTTGTGCAGAGGTTGTCTTTTAGATTGTAGTCCTATTTTGGGCTCACCGTATCCCAGATCTGTAAGATGACATAGAGCTGGTTCCCCCTTCCTCTGGGTTGAGATACACATGAGGTACACTTATGTACTGAAAAGGAATACATGTCTGTCCTCAACATTTGAAGACTGTGTGACAGGTCCCAGGAATATATGGGTATGTGGGCATTCCTTCATCTGTTGGGCAGCAAGGCGAGTGGCCAGCGAACCTGGATGGAGCAACCTGACCATTCCACTACAGATGGCACGGATTGTCTGGTTGGGCAGGGAAGGCTTGTGCTGTGAATCTCCTGCTGGCAGTGAAGGAAGATTTATGTCACATGTTATTCAGAGAGCACTGGAAGCATGCGATGGATCCAGGAGCTCTGAATTTGGCATGCATGAGAGTTAACCGAGAGATGAGAGCCTTTATGGATTCTGCTAGGGGTGCAATTGTGAGACACAGGGATATTTATGCCTCCCGCTGGCCCATTTTTGTGGGGGAGGACAAGCAAGTACAGGATGAGGGTTTGGACAAGATGTTGCTAGCATTTAGGAGTTGTTTGGAGGAACATCTTGAGCAAGCGGCTCGGGGGGTCAGACAGGGTCCAGCCTGTGATGGCTTGGGAGGAGTGCAGACAGAAGGTATCAGGGGAAGAAGGGGGATGAGGCCAATTCTCCTGAAGGACTCGTCGTCTCCAGTTGTCATGTGGTCAGGGGACCGCTAGATTATGACCCAAATTTGGGGTCGCAGTCCAACCTCATCAGGTGGTACTGCAAGGAGAGTGGCACGAGACAGGGGGAGGCCAGAGGAGCCTTGGCCTTATGACCTCCCCCATGAGTGAAGGACATTTCCTCCCAGCAGCGCATGCTGCTCAAGATGTTGTTAACAATAAACACATGGCTGCAGCCATTTCCTCCAAGATATATGTGTGTGTGTGTGTGTGTGTGTGTGTGGGTGTGTGTTTGTGTGTGTGTGTGTCTTGATTTGGGGAAGGGAGATGTGGGGAAGAGGGCTGCCACACGATAGAGAAGCTGCCAACTGCAGCAACAGCTGGCCATTTTCCTGGGGCCCCCCCCCCGAACCTGGTAGTCTGAGAGGGTGCCATCTCTTGGAGTGGACATGGGGCCTGGCAACACACCAGGAGGGAGGCACCAGTGGGCTACCCTCAGGGAGGGGGGCATTGGCTGAGGGTGGAGACAGAGGGGATATATCTCAGTCTGTGGCCAGCAGATCCCCCTCTTTCTCCTCCATTCAGTGGATCCACCCCGCCCACCCTTGTAAAAGCAGGATAGGGGGCCAGGGAGGTAGAGACCCCTTTGATCCAATATGGGTGACTGCAATAAGGGTTGGGGAATGACTTTTCCTGGTTTCCCCTCTTAACATCAGGGTTTTTCTGGGTTTTTCACCTCCTCCAAAGGGTTGTTAATACTGGAAAGAGAGGAATAATGGTAGTGGTAGTCAGGGTAAGAGTAATATGGGATGATGGAAGTTTTCTGGTAACTAAACTGTCACAGCTATGTGAGGCAGCTTGGGAGGAGTGCAGACCGATGGTATCGGGGGAAGAAGGGGGATGAGGTAAATTCTCCTGAAAGACTCATTGTCTCCGGTCAGCATGAGGTCAGGGAACCGCTAGATTATGACCCAAATGGGGGGCTGCAGTTCAACCTCATCAGGTGATATTACAAGAAGAGGCCGCCAGACCGGGGCGGCGGAAGTGCCTTGGCCATATGACCTCCCCAAGAGTGAAGGGTGCTTCCTCCCAGCAGCGCACACTGCTCCAGATGGTGCTAATAATCCGGCCTGGTGGCGCTGAGAGTTAAGGCACTGGACGCCACAATTCGCACTACGCCGGAGACCCATGTTCGGGAGTGAGCTCAGGCGCCGGGGGATGGTGGGGGATGGTTAAGGATTGAGTGCCCTTGTGGTGCTCTCTTCCCCGGGCAGGTGGGGTGGGATGGCCCGGCGTGCCAGTGGCCCCTGGTGGAGACTGGGGGACACTGCAGCATGCTGGGCAGCACAAGGCCAGCGTAGCCGACGCAGGCAGGGTTGCCCTGCGCGAGTGTGCGTCGGGGCATGCGCCACACACGCAGGGGGGGAGACTGCAGAACAAAGGAAAAAACCCGGATCTTGGGGTAGGCACTGACACCAGCCCCCATGCCCACAGCCAGGTCCCTCCTGTCTGGCCTTTCAGCTTCCTCCGCCCGGGCCCTCGCCCGCAGCTGGAGTCTATGTAAGCGCCCAAAGAGGAGGAGCGGCCCCACCCTGGTGGGGATAAGCTGGGGTGTCAGCTGTGAGGCAAGGGGGAGGAGAGAGGAGGCTCAGACAGGCGGACTTCGGGCGGGGCAGGAACCAGCTGGATGCCCGAGAGAGGCTCCTTGGTCTGTGAACAGGAGGGAAAAAGAATAATAAAAAAAAAAGATGGTGCTAACAGTAACAATAAACACATGGTTGCGGCCATTTCCTCCAAGATGTGTGTGTGTGTGTGTGTGTGTGTATCTTGATTTGGGGAAGGGAGATGTTGGGGGGGGGGGCTACCAAGCAAGCCATTTGACACTATACGCTCCTGCTTAAAGCAGAACCAGTCTAAATTCTTTCATGGTGATCTGTGTATACCTTCTAGGGTGCCTTGCATTATTAGGGTATATGTAATTTTGTATTTCTTGGAAACTTTGCTTTATTGCCAATCCCCTTTCAGGGTAACCCTAGCCTCGTTGCTTTTGCACTGAGCTTCTTAGTTTCTTTACCTTGTTATCTCAAAATGTCCATTTGTAGTAGAAGCAAATATTAACAATATCTGGATTTAACAGGCCAATAGGGTCACATCACAAGTTATCATGACCTGCACGCAACTGTTAACAATGACCACTTACCTTTCTTATCTTTTCTTTAAAACATAACTTTAAGAGATGTTAAGTGGATCACCTACATTGTCAGCAGTCTGTTTTTTTTTCTTCTATGACAGGCTTTTAAAAAATGATAGCTCTTTACATTCTTCATGTATAGGTCTGTTTTATACATTTGTCTTAAAAGATAATACAGATATCTCCTGCTTTCACTGATACTTAATTCTCTTTTCATTTTTTCCTTAAACTCTATCAGGTATGATGACATGTATTGTGAAATAAGGTTCTATTCAGAAAATCCTTTAGATCCCAGAGACTCTGAAATTTCTAGTACAGTAGCTTGCTGTTCCTGACATGTTGTGGTTGTTTGGAAGCTGGCAGAATGTGACATTAAGTGGCTAATTGAAATAACTACTTATAATTCTTCTGGGGAGCCTCAAGTTATAAATAGAATCCCATGTCTCATCTTGTCATACGCTGTGGAGTGTCCTTACTGATATGCCAGAAGTTATTCCATCACCTGGCTGCTGCAGCATGGACTAAAATGCAGGGCAAACCTGTAGTCCTGAGACAGATGGGAACTGGGTTAATGTTGAGCAGCACTTTGTTTGCAGTTCTTGAGTTTGGTGCCAAGGACTCTAGTTTCAGAGCTGTTGCATATGTACACTGTGTGTGTGTTGATGGGGGGTAGATTTTACAGGACTTTAGAAAGAGCTGGCAAATCCAGTCTATCTTCAAAGGGTGATCGGAGACATTATTATCCTTGTTTGGAATTTACACAACCATATGACAAGTTTTGCAACAGGGCATTCTTTTTTTTTTCAAGCCTTTTCTCTTTACATGTCGGCCTCACTGGGGCTCCCCAGCACTGCCACTGACTTTCTCACAAACCACGGACTTACCGGTTATCCATCGCCTACCCAGGACCACAATGTGGTGGGTGGCCAGCTGTGTCGGCTCTGCAAGATCCTACAGAGTACTGGCCTGGAACATCCTGGCATTTTCCATAATCTCCAATTTTCTCCTGGGAGTGTGGGCATGTGCTTTATCTATTGATTGATTGCAATTTTTGACTAGGAAAGGCACACTAACTGTGTTCTGGGGGGTGAGATGTATGGCCCTGCTCTTCCGGTTTATCTGTCAAAAACTTTTACTGTCCCAGCTTTTTTTTTCCATCATCTATTTATGCTCCTGTTTCTCCCCGGTGGACCCGTCTGACTGACCCCCCAGCTGCATCACCCGGCTCCTCGGGACTTAGCTTCACTGTCACCCTCTGCCACAAGACTTGTGGCTGTGCCCAGCCAATGGGATGAGGCCTGCAGAGGGTCGGTCATCATCTTGCCGCCTGGGGTGTTTTTCCTCCCTGGGCTCATGAATGTGCAATGGCGTGATGTCTGAGATCTGCCTCCGTGGACATGGCCCTGGTGCCCTGAACGAGAGGTCCCCTCCCTACATGGTGGCGTCCATGTGCTGCCACCAAGCCACTGTCGGGTGGCAGGCAAGCAGCATGCCACTCTGACCCCCCCCAAGGAAGGAGAGCTGTGTGGAGATGCTCGATTCTTTCTCTCCCTGCCAGCCCCCAAGCAACCCAAGTCCATTGCCGACCTCGGATCGCCGGTGTGGCAAGAGGTAAGGCGCCCAGTGCCGCAGCCCTCCACATCACTGGGCAGGCTCCAGCCTTTCTTTTTTGGAGTTACATTTTCCCAATCCCCCAAAGTATGGAAACAAAGCTTCATAAAATTTTCTTTCAGCTGTTATGGACAGCATATTAAATCCCATAAAGTGCAATATAACATATAAGTCAGTAAAACAAGGTAGGTTGGATATGATCAATCTTTTTTTTTTTTCTTTAGTATTTTTCTCTGTGGGGGATCTTTTCCCACTCCTGCAAAGTCTGTTTAAATCTTGGACCCTCTTTTTAAGGTGCAGTTTGCTTATTTTCTGAGGAAATGGCATTTAGGCATTTTAAAGGTCTTCTGCAATGTTTCTGTGAATACTTCTTTATGTCTGCTTGAGTTCTTTAAAAAAGTTAAGATTTGGAAACTGCACATAGAGGATGTCAGGTGCCACACTAGGAAGCAACTATACCAAATGTTCCTACACAAGAATTTCTCTCAGGACCCCACTTTCAACTGTCACCCCAACCCCCTCCCAGGATCCAGGAGAAATGTTCGACAGACCAAGTGATAGACATAAGAATCTCGAAGAAGTTGTCGGATACTTTATGGATGTGTTGCCATGAAACACTATAACGTAAGAAACAACCATCATCACAAAAGCATTTCTGAATGTTTCTGCCTTTAGCCAGATTGTCATATAATTCCTAAAACTATGGGTCATTTATTTTTTAATTGTGCTTATATTAGTGTTCCTGGAGGGAGTTAGCATGGGTATGGAATTGTGAGGTATTTCAACATATGGCATTTGCAGTTCTCATGTATGGGGACTTCAAGAGGAGTGGTCTAAATGCTGTCCAAGCACTCTGCGAGTAATATTTGCAGTTTTCAAATGGTGGATTTGGCAGACTAGGTATCAGTTTGTTTTTCAGCAGAAATGTACCCCGCTTACTACTCTAACTGAAAATGTTACTAAGGGACTATTATCTGTTTATTGCAGAGAATAAAAGACCCTTCCCCAACCCACACTTAATGATTGGTGGAACCCCACCCCCCCAGTCCCCGATTTACCTCCTTGAGACATGTTACATTAAGATCTATGTATATGTTTTGGATTTCCTTTTTTAGATATACTCTGTGTTGTTTTTCTTTTCCTGATGTTTGTATGATGTACCTTAATGCTTTTTGATTTTGATTCATAATCGCTTGTAATCAGTTTTGTTTTATTTTGTTCTTAATAAAAATTCCGCTGCTCTTGATCAACAAGTGCCATGGGAGCTTTTACTTCCACCTGGACAGTGACCAGAGATGACCAAAAGGGACCTCCGTATAACATCTTATCCAAAGGATGGCACCTCACCAGTGCAGTACCCCTTTCTTCAAACCCCAGGAAATATTACTGTAGACTGACAAATGCAGTATGGTCTTACGATATGACTGCCCCAGAGCCAAAATGGTTAATAGAACCTATGCTAATCCAGTAAGTGCCGCTTGTACCAGACTAGTTTGGCTACTGTGTAATCGTATGGTACATGCAGTGTCCGCTGCGTCAAAAAGCATGAACTTGCAATGGAACACAGTTCTACAAACAATAATCCAAGTACTGTACAGAAGAAAACGTAGAAGGGGCACACAGAACACAGCACTCTGAAGTGTGTTTAGTGATTTTCGTGAGTTATTTCTTTTTTTGGTGGGGGAGCTCATATTGAAGCCAGTCCTTATTTTCCTAACATGCTTTAAAGTCAAAATCCATGTACTGTACCATTTATGCCTTGCTCAAAGTGTGTAGCATCTCCAGGCGGTTGATTGCAGAGAACCTTGATGTGCACCAACCCGACAGAACAGTGACGGACGGCATTGCACACCCCATCAAACACTGCAGGCATCGCACACCCTGCCGAACACTGCCATGACTGGCCACACGGCAAGGCACCAGGCGCAAACACACCCATGAGCGAACCACCAATTGCGCCCCCCCCTGACAGTACAGTGATTACAGTGGACTGACTGGGCGCAGCATGAAAACAAAGAGAGCGGAGAAGGGGTTCTGTCTGACGTCGGACACAGCACGAAGTAGAGTGCTAAAGCACTAAAAGTAACAACTGAAATCACTTTCCACACATTAATACCCACTTGATGACTTGTAAATCATGCCTTAATCACTGTATTCAGCTGCCTTGTGCTTCTCCGGTGGCCGCTACATACGGAATTACAGGTGTGTTTTAAACCTGGGATTTAACACTGAGACTATGGTAAATGGCTTTTGGCAATAAGTTTTGTCCAGTACAAGTGGACGTCTGGTACATCCATGTGTGTTATATTTGGCGCATACTGTAGTGGAATGTTAGGCTCCGGCTCAGTCTTCAAATCACTGTCCCTGGTTGCACTTTCTGCAACCGTCAAATTCTTTACTCCGCTTGCCTCAGTAAGACGTCTCCGGAGAGCTCTCTTTCACTCTAACTGAAGAGATTATTTTCTCAGTTTATTTTAAAGTCCATTTACTTTATTTTGATTTTTGAAGCACTGTCCTTGGTTTACAGGTAGAAATAGATTAATATAGTTTTGGTAAGTCTCATCGGTTCCTCCTCGATTTTTCCAACCGGGAAGGAACTGATATTATTTTGTTTAATTTATTACTGTTCTTTGATTGTTTACCATCCAGTAAGGCATTTTTTGATAATTTAAATTCACCGGGGTAACTCTCAGTTGATTTCAGTTTTTTACAATGGATAAATGTCACAGACCAAGAAGTGAATGGGCCCCACAGGTTTCCAACATTGTACAGAGTGTGGGGAACCGTTCGCAAAGGTAGAGCCTCATCTTTTATGTGTGTTTTGCTTGGGGTTTGACCACCTCAAAGAGGATTGCGAGATCTGTAAAAACTTCCCTCAGTCGACGCTTGAGAGGCACTTAAAATGACTGCAGGAGAAGATGTCTGTGAAGGCTGCTGAACCAGCTGCAGACAAACTGAATTTGAGCCAGAAAGAACTGGAGGATCAGCCTTTTGACAAGGGTGACAGTTCTTCGGTTAAGAAAAGGCCTGCTGACCCTTCCACTAACCCAGCAGCGGCAGGAAAGTGAAAAGGAAAAGAAAAACACTCAGCAGTTGAATTGCAACCAACCGCTGAGGAAATAGCAAATGCTACTAAAATTATACAGTCGCTTCAACCGGTAACCCCGGTTCCGGTTCCGAAGCGGCCACACCTGGATCCTTCAGGTTCTGCTCTGGTTCCCGCTTCCTTGGAACCCGAGTTGGACACCTTTGTGGAGGAATATGATGACGACGATGCTGATGAGGATGAGGAAGAGGATTATGGTGAACCCATTGATCCGGATATTTCATCGGGTCCTCATCATCCTGACTCCGCTGACAAGGGAACCGAGGACCTTACCTGTCATTTTAAATTTGTGAAACAAGTGGCTCAGTCCCTGGACCTCCCCACACAGGAATCAACTGATGAGGAGGAGGAACAGGAATGTAGAGAAATGATGGATGTGCAGGCTCGTAAAAGATTTTTATTGCCCATCCATAAGTCCCTGAAGAAGCAGGTAATGAAAATCCTACATACCCCAACTTCCATACCACCAGTTGATAGAAATGTGGATAAGAAGTATTGGGTGGCTAAGGGTGGGGCTGAGTTCCTCTTTGGTCACCCTAGCCATGAGGGTGTAGTGCAGGCAGCAGCCTGTGATAAAGCAGGCATTCCCCTGGCATCACATCCTCCTGATAAAGATTCCAGAAAGCTGGATTCTGTTGCAAAGAAGCAATACCTGGGTTCTTCCCTGGCAATTAGGCAGGTTTTATACATGGCCTATATTGCCAGGTATCAAAGGACACTCTGGGACACTGTGCTTGAGATTACAAAATCTCTGCCAGCACCAATGGCAGCAGACCTGGAGGAAGCTGCTAAGAGAGGTATAGAGGCCTCCAAGGTCCAATTCAGGATGGCAGTGGATAGCAATGACACTGCAGCCAGACATATGGCTTCCTCAGTGTCTCTCAGGAGATTTGCTTGGCTGAGGGCTACTAATCTTACTCAAGATACTCAGTCCAAAGCCATGGACTTCCCATGTGAGCCTTCGTTCCTGTTCGGACAACAGGTGGTGGCTTACATGAGTAAGATGGATGAGTACAAAGCAGCATACCAAAGTGCTGCTGCTAAGGATAAGGCTCCTACCCCCAAAAAGCAGCATGCCAAGAGTCATGGGACAGACCTTACAGACCATTTTTCCAGCCTTAAGCTTACCCACAATATCAGCAGCAGACAGGCTACTTCAGAGGCAGGGGCAGGAGAGGCACCAACCGAACCAGTCCCAGTACCCAGTCAGCACCACAAAATAAGCAGACACCCTGAGAGATCTGCTCGGGTCACCTCCCCAGTTCAAGTAGGAGGCAGGCTGACCTACTATCTCCAAGAATGGCAGTCCATCACCACAGACAGGTGGGCCCTGGAGGTAGTGGGTCAGGGCCTTGCACTCAGTTTCAAGCTCAGACCAAGACTGAGGACAAGAGTTTTTCAACCTTCCTCCCCATCAGAGACACTCTTACTGGAAAGGGAGGTGTTAAATCTGCTTTCATTGGGAACAGTGGAGCCAGTTCCTCTCTCACAGAGAGGAAAGGGCCTCTACTCAAGATACTTCCTTACAACCAAGAAAACGGGAGTGGAGACCCATACTGGATCTCAGACACCTAAACAGGCATTTACTGAAACCAAAATTCAAAATGGTCACTTTAACACAATTCTGCCAACCCTAAGGCAAGGAGACTGGTTGGCATCTCTAGATTTAATAGATGCCTACTTTCATATCCTAATAAGACAGTCACACAGAAAGTTCCTCAGATTCAGACTGCCATCAGGCCACTATCAGTTCAGGGCAATGTCTTTCGGCCTTACTTCTGCTCCAAGGGTGGTCACAAAATGCTTGGCTGTAGTTGTGGCACACCTGCAAAGACAGGGAATAGCAGTTTTTCCATACTTGGATGACTGGCTCTTTGTGGGACAGTCTCCCCAGCAGGTCAAGCAGTCTCTGGGGTTGACACAGGATCTGTTACAGTCCCTAGGGTTCTTGATAAACCAGAAGAAATCAGTGCTGCAACCAGTACAGCTCCTGGAGTTTATAGGAGCAGAACTGGAGTCAGAGGAAGGGTCTTTCTTCCTCAGCTGAGGGCAGACACTCTAATACAGCTAGTGGGCTCCTTCAAGCCTCACAGCCTCAAACCGGCCAGACATTTTCTCCAGTTGTTAGGCCACATGGCAGCCTCAACCTCCACAGTGTCAGGAGCAAGATTTCAGATGTCAGATATTCAATATCACCTCAAGCATTACTTGCACCAGAAAAGAGACTGGTTATGAAATCTGGTCCCAGTCACTCAAACATTCGTGCAAGCACTTCAGTGGTGGCAGGATCTGGAAAACCTCAGACAGGGAGTTCCATTCCTCCAGGAGCAACCATCTCTGGTGCTCACTACAGATGCATCCCTACTAGGGTGGGGAGCACACCTAGGGGAGCTTACTGTCCACGGTACTTGGTTCAAACAGGAATAATTGCTTCACATCAACCTGTTGAGCTCAGGGCAGTGTTCCTGGCACTTCAGGCATTCACCAGCATGCTGCAGAGAAAGTGGTTCACGTCTGGACAGACAACATGACCATTATGTACTACATCAACAAACAGAGAGACACAAGGTCCACACCCCTATGTACAGAAGCTATGAAAATATGGACCCTGGCCTATTCCCTGAACATTTTGCTGTCAACAATCCGCCTATCAGGGAAGGACAATGTGCTGGCAGATGCACAGAGCAGGATAAATCGGAACCATCACGAATGTTCGCTTCCCCAGATAATTACCAGCTCTGTCAGTACTGTTGCAGGCCCCCACTGAAGGGCACAGTACCTCTGGATGCATTGACCCTAAATTGGACAGGGAAGTTCCTGTACGCCTTCCCTCTCTTCCCTTTGTTGCTGTGAGCTCTGAACAAGCTCAGATCCCAGCCAACCACAATTATCCTTATTGCCCCAGACTGGGCCAGGCAACCATGGTAATCCCTGGTACTGTCCCTATCAGTAGCCAAGCCAATCAGCCTACACAGGAGGCACAATTTGTTGACCTCCTCCCAGGGCAGGATTCTCTATCCCAACCTTCGGTCCCTCAGACTCAAAACCTGGTTCTTGAGGACTTAGAACATGCAAATCTGAATCTTTCAGAAGGGGTAATGGAGGTCCTTAGGATATCCAGAAAACCTTCTACCAGGAAAATCTATACTTCCAAGTGGAAAAGATTTTCTTTCTGGTGCAGGAACAGAAAATTAGATCACACCCAGGCTGGGTTATCAGTAGCCTTGACTATCTCACTAATCTTCACTCCCTAGGCCTCAGGCCCTCTACTCTGAAGGTGCATCTGGCTGTGGTATCTGCTTACCTGTCAGCAGGTAAGCCATCCTCTTTGGCCTCTAATGATGTGTTCTGAAAGTTTTTTAAGGGGCTACTGCATTTGCATCCTCCCCACAGAGTTCCTACCCTGTGTGGGACTTGAACATTTGCATAGCACAGCTTATGCAGCCCCCTTTTGAGCCCATGTCATCAGCTGACCTTAAGTATGTGACTTGGAAGGTTGTGTTTTTAGTGGCCATTACCTCTGCCAGAAGGATTAGTGAGACTCAGGTGTTGTCCATGGAACCCAATTATGTGGCTTTCCATAGGGATAAGGTGGTCCTCAGGACAAATAATACATTTCTTCCTAAGGTGGTATCTGAGTTTCACATTACTCAGTCCATCACCCTTCCAGTCTTTTTTACTGATCATTTCTCTTCAGGTGAACGTAGACTACATAGCTTGGATGTCAAGAGAGCTATTGGCTACTACCTAGAGCACACGAAAGGTCACAGAGGGGATAGAACCCAACTTTTTCTGACCTATGGAGAGGTTGCAAGGGTAAACCTGCCACAAAGAGATCCATAGCAAGGTGAATTGTGTCATGTATCCAGTTCTGTTATGGCAAGGTGGGTAAGCAGCCCCCACAAGAGCTTAGGGACCATTCTACTAGAGGGACTGCTGCATCAATAGCAGCTTCCAGAGACATCCCTCTTCTGGAAATGTGTAAAGCAGCTACCTGGAAAACAGTTCACACTTTCACGAAGCACTACTGCCAGGATACTCAGGCTAGGAGTGATGCCAGATTTGGCACAGCAGTTCTGCAGAATCTGTTTCCTAAATAGGTCCTCTGCCCACCTCCAAAGGCACTGCTTGGGTAGTCTACATTTGTCAGAATATAGTAAGATTTCCTGGGGTTTGAAGAAAACATTTCTTACCATAGTAATCTTGTTTCTTCTAAGGGAATCTTACTGTATTCTGAGCTCCCACCATTTCTCCCCTGCTAGGACCTACAGAGCTCTGCTCACTATGTGTATCACTGATGTTGGAAACCTGTGGGTACATATTAGTTTTTTGGGCATCTGTTGACTTGAGTCTTAGAGATGCCTCCTGTTGTTTGGAGTTTTTTGTTCCCCCAATAGTGGTATTGAGGGGTAGTAAACTTAGTTTGGTCACTTAGTATTTAGCTTCTGCATGCTTTGTAAGAACCTGATGGTTGCAGGAAGTGCAACCAGGGACAGTGATTTGAAAACTGACCTCGAGCCTAACATCCCACTATTAGCATAGGTTCTATTAACCATTTTGGCTCCAGGGCAGTCCTATGGTGAGACCATACTGCATTTGTCAGAATACAGTAAGATTACTATGGTAAGTAATGTTTTCATACCGCACTACAGTGTCAGTTATGGGTATTACCCCAAGTGCTTGGTGTGGGGCTAGAACCCAGGACCATCCGATCTTCTGGCCCCAGAGGCAAGTTTCCTACCCACTGAGCCACAGACACAGTGTCATTATGCATGTTATGATGCAGTCTTGCATGCATGCAGTCCAGCAGCGATCCCTCACCCTTTGGTGCTTTTGTCTATGCTGCCAGGTGGTCTCCACCAGTTGGCAGTCATGCAGCAGGAGCAGTGTTCCCACCCCCACCCCTAATAAAGGAGAGCATTCCATGGAATGCTCAATCATTCTTCCCCCAAGTTGGCCAACAATGATCTATGCTCATTCCTGAAGATGGGTCATCATCGTAGCGAGTGATAGTACTACCGGGCTAATCTCAACAAGACATCCTTGTTACAAAGACAGCCAAACACACTACTAACAAAATAGAGTACACCACTGGAGAAAAATGAGGCATTTGTAAAAGAAAACTGTCCAAACAAGGGCCACCTGTTGGCCCAGTGGGTAGTGCCGTGTTTTTACCTGGAAAGGTGTTGAAAATCTAGGAAGAAATAAACAAGGCTTCCAGAGAAATAAAATGGATGCAAATAGGTCTAAGTCTATATTGCGAAATACCAACAATACTGAGAGCAGTTTTTTCTCCACTTCAGAATCATCTGATGACCCTTTGGAGGAATTCGGCAGCGGGGGGGGCAGCAGCCAACCGCGCCGGTCAGAGAGGTTGGTCAGATTCAACCAGAGCACGAACCCGAGAGGGGCAGAAGGCTAAGATTTAAGAATAAACACTACTGGGGGCAAAAGACAAGGCTTTTCACAGAAAAATATACAGAAGAGCAGAGGGAGGTCGCTGTCACGAATGTAATTAATCTGTCAGATGTTCAACTCACACCGGCTCAAATTTCCGTATTGGAGAAGGGACTAAAGTTTGTTCCTACATGCAGTGTCTCTCGTTTTGATGCTTTACTTGACCTAAAGAAATTTACCCGCAAACTTAGTTTAAAATCTTTTTTTAATAGACAGCGGGGCCCCAATGTTGCTATAACACCTTTGGATTGTGACAGTGTTTCGACTTCTCCTTTTGAAGAGGACGGATGTTTGTTACATTTTAAAGGCCCTTCTAATTTCAATCCACCCCCGTCTGCAGCCATTTTGACTTTTGAAACAGCTTGCCTGAATGAAATCAATGTTTTGATGAATGGAAACCCATTGGTTATAACAATTTTACCAGGGATGAACAAATAGCATTAAATGAATTAGAAACTAATACATTAATTACTATCAAGGCAGCTGATAAAGGGGGCGCTGTGGTAGTTATGAATACTAAGGATTATCTTTGTGAGGTACAACGTCAACTAAAAAATTAGGTCTTTTATACTATCTTAGATAAAGATCCGACATTAGATTTTCAGAAGGCTATAGATGCTGTTTTATTAACTGCACTTGAATCAGGTATTCTAACTAAGGATTCATTTGAATTTTTGACTGTTAAGCACCCGGTGAGACCTACTTTCTATGTTTTACCAAAACTACATAAAAGCCTGCAGTGCCCCCAAGGGAGACCTATAGTATCTGGTATTGGCTCTTTAATTGAACCTTTGTCTAAATACGTGGATGCACATATACGTGATTCGGTTTTTATGTTGCCTTCATACTTGAGGGACACTATGCAAGTTCTTGGTCTCCTGGGTGACATGCAGTTAGAACCACAGTGGTTATTGGTCTCTATGGACATCGAGGCGCTATATACTAACATACCACATCGGGGAGTTACAGGCCTTACGCTATTGGTTGGACGGGTAAAACAACATTGGGTGTGGAACAAATTAATTTCTTGATTAAATTGTCTGACTTTGTTCTGACAAATAACATCTTTATATTTCAGGGAAATTTTACCATCAGGTCAAGGAACTGCTATGGGGCTACTTTTTGCCCGAATTACGCTAACCTGTATTTGGGTTACTGGGAGCAGGAAATGTATTTTTGATCGTGATAAAACTGTTTCTACGATAAGATTGATTTTTGGAGATGTTATATTGACGATATATTGATGGTGTGGCAGGGTACAGTATCTGAATTGGAGGCATTTGTAATGTATTTGCATTCCACAAACGAAAACTTAAGGTTTTCGTTTAAGGTTGATAAGGAGCGTGTGTTCTTTTTGGATTTGGATATCACAAAATTAAAGGATGGTACTCTCTGTACATCTGTTTACCGTAAACCTACGGATAGGAACACTCTTTTACATGCCTCGAGCTGTCACCCTCGTTACACATCAATAATATCCCCAAATCCCAGTTTATGAGGGTTAAACGTAATTGTAGTGATATGGTGGATTTTGAAGTGAATTTATGTGATATGGCAGACAGATTTATTCAGAGAGGCTATGCACAGGAAATTTGGAAGTTAGATGGACCTAGTACGACAGATGCCTAGAGATCACTTGTTGCAGTACCGGGTCCATGAACAAATTGAACATCAAAATAAGGCACCACTAACTTTTGTTACCACTTTGGCCAAAATGCTGTTTCTATCAGGAAGATTATTAATAAAATTGGTCTATACTTAATAATGGATCCAGCATTGAAGGAGGCAATTGGTACTTACCCTAAATTTGTTTATAAAAGGGAAAAACATTTCGGATAGATTAGTACATTCTTATCAGCCTGTTCAGGTTGATAAGACTCGATGGCTGCCACCACAACCGGTGGGATTTTTTCATTGTGGGCATTGCAAATTTTGCAGCGTCATGCAACAAACAAAAACTTTTTCCATGACTAATATCATTAGATCTTATGATATTAGACAGTTTATTAACTGTTCATCTGTGGGAGTCATCTATTTGGCTACATGTAATTGTGGTGCATTTTATGTGGGAAAGACCTCACGAGTGTTTAGACAGAGAGTTTGTGAACATCTAAGTGACATCCGTTGCCAAAATATAAAGAATGCTTTAGTGCAACATATACAGTGGTGTTCTGGTTTGGTTGCACATTGCTTTTCGTTCTGTGCAATAGAGAGTGTTTTAATTGGATCCCGTGGGGGAGATTTGGATGTGAAGATTTTACAGAGGGAAGCGTATTGGATCTATACTTTAGATGCCTTGTTTTATCCAGGTTTGAATGATTCATTCGATATAGGTCCCTTTTAAGGTGAATTTATTATTAATGTTATCGCCTTGATAAATATTTGTTTGAGAATTTTCTTTGATGCTAGAGTGGAGCGGTGTGGTCAAGCCAGAACTCTACTACTTACTTGCTCTGATAGATGTACTGTGATCAGCATTTTTATAATATTGTTTTTGCTACCTAGGTTAAATATGATGGTTTATTTATATCTATATATTATTATATATTTAGATTTGTATAGTGAATCCTCTCAACACCTGAATGTTACCTTTTATCACGTTTTATTAATTGGGTGTAATGTTACTTTAAATGAATTCTTTATTATGTGGTGGTTACTATGCTGTGTATGTGTCCCTGAGGAGGCGCTGTTTTCGTCGCGAAACCGGTCAGACGTTTTCTTTGTTTGGAGCTGTTATGGTCTTGCATGGCGTTACTGCATTGTGGTGCATTTGTTTCGTTTAACACAATACAGAATTTTTTGTGGAGGTGGTTGGTGCCGTGTTTTTCTTGCTGCTTAGTGCTGTGTGCTCCCATGCTGATGACCCATGTTTGGAAGTGAACCTGGAAAGCCAATCTGGCAGTCCCAAGGGCTGGGGAGACACTGCTGCGTGGCAGCACTCCCACCCAGGGAGAGGAGGACATCTGGATGCATGGCTCTGGTGACCTCTGCAGTGATCCTGGGAGCGTGCTTCTCCCACAGGGATATGCTAGCAGTGTGCAAGGCCATGTTGAGGCATGACCAGATATGTTGGGGAGGTAGGCGGGGAAAAGGGAGAAGAAAAATGGAAAATCCTGACATCAGGATGACACCAGGCCGCTGCCACAGGCTCTGCCCCCCCAGCTGTGCCCTGGCTCCATGTCTGGATTAGGTCATGGGGTTGGGGAGGACAGCCCTCCCACCCCGGCCTCACCCTGGTGGTAAGCTGTGAGAGTTTTCTGGAGCCAGGTAAGACCTGAGGATGGTGGATGGTGGGGCTGAGGAGGGTGGGCTGAAAGGAGCCAGTGGAGAAAGGGGGCATAAATAAATGCTGAGAAAGAAAAGTATCTCAGTATATCATGATTCATTCTGGAAACTTTGGTATGTGGAAAGAAATGGTGGGGGTGGTAATTTAATTTTGGCAACAAGTTAACAGTAGACCACAGTTTCATCTGTAAGCCAGAGAATCACAGATCCAGGACAATGTTCACAGAATAAGGTAATATTTTTGTTTCACCATGTTACCTAGTGTATCTTAGTTCATGTAATCTGAATGCTTTGACAGCTAAATGGATGTATTTGCTGGTGGACTTCTGAGTCACGGGGGAGGGGTCAAACTGTGCTGCACAGTATGATTAAAATGATTATTTTTTTTCTTTATTTTTGTTGAAAGATATGTAAGTTGCAACCTGGCTAGAAAACAGTCTCTGTTTTTACAGTTGTAACATGCTGCTTTTGCATCCAGAGCCAGTGCTTCAAGGAGAAAGACAGAGACTGGGCAGGGGCGGGGGCGGGCTGGCATGATGACACCAGAGTGGTAGCTGCCACCATTGAAGATGCTGCTTGTGCTGTGAACTGCACAAGCCCCGAGGAGCTTAACATTTTAAAAGTGCCACTCTGTAACTCTTCCATGTGGGCAAAGCAGATTCTGAAGTAGTCTGCGGCATCTGCATCCTGGTGGCCAGGTGCGTTCCAGTTGTGCTGTAGTTGCCCCAGCAGTAACCCCCCACAAGAGGCCAGAGAGCTTGTTCTCTCTTGGGGGGAGGGGTTTGGACTGAGAGGCTGTGGTGGGCAAGGTCATGAACAGGTGCTGCTTGGCCCCATGCAATTGGGTGGGTCAGGGGTGATGTATGAGGAAACAAAATTATGAATCAAAGGAATAACATTCACCAATGGTCAGTCAGGATGACAACTCAACAATGGCACTCACTGGTCCTGCTCCACTTTTATGTGCTTCAGAGGAGTGGGTGATGCACCCAGTCCAGTGTCCTTGCTATGGCTGGTGGGGGGGCAAGAAAGGCAAAGGATAAAGGAATGGGGATGAGACTGAGAAGCTGCTGGAGGCAGACACAGGTATGGATGATTGAGGGGTTCCAAGTCATTGTAAGGTTGTACGATGGTTGTCCATGATAATATCTTTTCTAAATGAAGTGGGCGACATCCACTTCCTAAACCCTGGTTGTCGTTCCCATACTACCATATCTTCCCATATAGTAACATGTTTGGTGGTACATTGTCCTGTATCTTTCTATTGGTTCCAACAACCAAGAAGCCAAGCATCAGTATCTTGGATTCATCCCAAACTAGGGACTTGTGATAATGCTGATATCCATTTTGGATGATTTTTATCATACTCTTCAGCTTCCCATAATTGTGTAGAGTCACTTCCTAGAGGGTCTATCCGTAAGTTTGATTATTTTCTTGCTATTTGAGCCAGGTTATCCACCAGATTATTATTCAATTCGTGAATATCCTTTGGATCTTCTTGGTGAGCTCAAACTTTACAAATAGCAATTCTCAGCAGTGTTTGAGCTCCTATATCCCTTATATGTTGTAATATGGGGCAAAAGCCACGGGTTCACCGGTGGCTGTTTGCATTTCTCTTTTCGTCCAAATAGGAAGAAAATCTAACAAGGAATTGACAACAAAAGCACAGTCCAAAAAAGATATTAATGACTTCCTGTGGATACATCATAATAGCTCCACAGACTGCTTCCAGTTCCACTCAAGGGGTGGAAAATTAGGACGGACGCGTACTAATATCTCCTGATTTATTCCAAGGGTCCAGATAGCACATCCGGTATGGAAATGGCCATCATCCCAAAAGTGGGAGCCATCCACATACACATCAATACCCACAAAATTAGGTTCAGCAGCACAAATTGGTTTATATTGGATACCCATGACTTCCACACAGTCATGCGCATCTCCCTCCCATGTCATTAGCTCTACTAGCATAGGGGAGGTACATTTTTCCAGAGTGATATTTTTCCCTTGTAGGGCCAATGCCCATTTCACCGGTCTCTGAGAGGATGCTCCCCTTACATCCCTTTCTAAGAGAAAATTTTACAAGTGTATGTGAGGTATGCAAAACAATGTGATTAAACCCCACAATATTTTCAGAGCTTGTGTTGCCCAATATACAGCTAATAAGTGTTTTACACATTCTTCATAGGTTTCTTCTACTGGAGTTAATACCTGGCAAAAATATCCTACTGGATGTAAAATCCCTGGTCGCTTTTGTAACTTTACTGCATTGATCACTTGATCAGTCGCATTTACCTGTATAACAAAATCCGATGACTCAGAAGGGCTAATGAGGGCATGAGCCATCGTTAGTGCTTGTTTAAGAGCCATAAAAAGATGTTACAAGAAAAAATCATAGAAAAAACTTCTGTTTAAGCTAGTTGACATGTGAGATTTAAATAAATCTTGATTACTTCTTTTCTATTTTTATACAGTAAATCATATTTTCCATGTCAGAGTGAAAAAGTTCACGTACACAGCTTAAAATACAGCAGGACCTGACAATAATATTGCTCCTTATAAAAAAAAACTACCAATGAAAAACATTAAAAAAATCTAGAATCACAAATATATTAAATCCTGACAAAATAATGTGCTCAATTTGGATTAAACATGGAAGGTCAAGTTGTATTGCAAAAGGTCACCAATTTCAACAAGGTGAAAATTACTTATTTTTATTACTGTTTTGGCAGCTTTTTGCTCAGTTGAACACTCAATTAGATAAAAGGAGGTAGTTATTCTGCCTTAACTCTAAGGAGATTTGGCACTACAGCTGTGCCTCTGCTTGTAATGTATACAAGGACTGTTCCTTATATGAGAGGTCCTGGGTGTGCTCCTGATTAGCATGATCTAATCTCCTCATTTCCCACGTAACTGCCCAAGGGAACCACCCCATCCACATGCCCCTTCCGATGCTGCATGCCCACCACATCTGCAACTGCAGTTTGCAGACAGTGTGCCACCACTGCAAACCGGAATATGTCATTGGATGAAACATAAAAAATAAACCAGAATAGGTTCAGAAAACTCAGTTAAAGACTCTGATAAAGTGTAACAGTGACAAATAGACATAGTATATGCTGAATTAGGCACAGTGTTTCCCAACTTAAAATTTTTCCACACATCAAAATCCAGAATGGCACATTCAAAAACATATGCTACAACACTATGCCACTGAGAAAGGTTAACCTGGAATAAAGAAACCAAGTCTGTCAACTAAAGAAAACAATAATGGGCTTCAAGTGAAAAAAGCCAAGTGAGTAAAAGACGGACTTCACTACGGCATCATTCTAGTTAATGAAACTGATATCATGAAACCATAACATTCATTACTGAATACAGTAATGTTTTTGCAATTATTTTTCTAAGCATTCTCCAGGTAAGTAATAACAGAAATACAGAGAACAGCATGACCTTGTGTACTACAAACAAGATATGGTATACTACAATCAAATGTAGTGCTTCTCCTAAAGTGAGTAGCAAGGAACAGCTGTAATTGCCTAGCCAACTCATTAATTTGAGCCTGACTTTGTTTATTTACAAATTTGAGATTCTCTTCTAACTGATTATTCTTAATTTTTAACTCACAAACCTCGCCTTGTGCCACACTTAATTTATATTCTATCTCTTTTGCTTCTGTGTTACATTTTTGCATCTCTTTTTCTACCTTCTCCTCCATGCCTTTAGTATCAACAATACATTTGTGTAATTCTTTTTCTTGTAGGGCTAAACCTTCATTACATTTCTCTTCATTTTCTTACATCTGCCTCTTCATGTTACATATTCTAGCTGTTATTTCATACTGATATTGTACATACATTTGACAGATGTTAGCTAACTTAGTTCTATCCACTTTAACTTTCTCATTTCTGTCCATACATTGCTTAGTAAAACATAAGTACGCATCTTCCTGTTGTTCAGGAGAGCGGTACAGACCTTCCTTTAAATGCTTTTCTAGAAATTTACATAAAATGGTATCCATACTTACGTCTATCTTGTGGCTGGCAAATCATGTGTGACTTCACACCAGTCCTCCTGAGTCCTTTGTTTGACTCCCTTCTGTACTTGATTGATCAGGTCAGGTGCAGTAAGGCATTCCCCACAGCTTGGCCCCTTTGGTTCGTTTGATGTCATCAGCAACCACATAGACTGTCTTCAGGCATCCAAGTCATGGCACCAATTGTAAGATTGCATTGTGTTTGCAAAAGAAATTCACTCGAGCCTTCAGATTTCTTCTAAGAGTGTATTGCGGTTTATTCAGCTTCACATGTATGTTCATTCCTTTCATCTATTTTGGAGATGCTTATTCAATTTACATACAGTGTTTATATAAAGAATTGTCTTGAAAAATGCCAACACCCCATTATAAGCCAAGCATATAACAAAATAACATATTAATCTTAGGGTGTGGTGAATTTCACTCAAAACATAGGTATTACTTCATTTCTTACACAACATCATAGGTGTTTACTACATTTCTTACACAATATCCTACAACCTTCTCTGTTGCACACCTTCCTTAACAGGTGTATACCATCCTAATAAGGGCACACCATCCAGATAAGTTTATCATAGGACATTTGATGTTAAATGTTGTGAAATGTAAAGTGTTGTGAAATTATAAGGTCATCACAAGACGTGGTTATATTGTAAAAGGTCACACTTAAGTAAAAATTACACTTCAGTAAAATGTTACACTACAGTCATAATAGTGATCGCAAAACAGCGATCACTATTATGGTGAGTGTAAATCGCCGAAAAGCAAATCGGTGATACCAAACATCTGGCAACTAGACTTAAGTGTTTATGTGGGGGGGGGCTTTGCCCCCCACACCTCCCTACTAAAAGATTACTAAGTCTAAGGGGGTGCATGTTGGGGAGGGGGTGACACTCTGGATTAAAGAAAAAAGAACGGCAGTGGCAGCCAGTGGCAACATTCCCTCCCAGCCCCGAACCCAGTACCTCCCACGCTGGAGCTAACCACCCTCACCACTACACCACCTGGCTAGCTTGGCTGCAGCAGGCACACTACCCCCTGAAAAACCTCTCTCCTATCCCTCCCTTCCCTCTGTCCTTCCCTTCCGGTCGCCCTCCCCTATGGTCGCCTTAGCATAGGGTCGCTACCCTTGTGGCTAGCCCATGAGGATAGCGCTGTTTATGAGTTGCCATTGGATGATCACTCTTATACAGTCACTGTCCTCACAGGATACTGATTGAGGAGGCCATAAATAACTAAGTTAAAAAACAAATTAAAAAAATGTGTTTGCGACCACTTGATGATTTTTACTGTAGCTCCTAACAGACGAACACTCAAGGGCTGGATGATGCCAGCATTGAGAATGTGTCTCTTCTCCACCAGTTTTTAAAAGAATTGAAGGGCAACCATTTATAAATAAAATTAAAGAAGGTGGGGCTGCTCAAGGGAGATTGAGCTGCTTTAGTGGGGTGGGAATATAAATACTGCAGCTCCGGTGGGGGCACATGTTAAGGTGAGACACACCTAAGTAAAGCAGTTTGCTGTTAAAGTCAGATGTGCAGTAACAGTAAAGCAAATATAGTGGTTTTGTTTCTTTGGCGTGTTTTGGAAATCACAAGGTAGGGGAACAGGAAGGAGAGTTTTTGCCAGCTGCGGGTGAGGTTTGGGGGGAACTGTGGGGTAAAAAAAATGTTAGTTTGCTACTTTGCTCAAATTAATACATTTTGCAGGAAATAAGTGACTAGAGTGATTGTAAATAATCTAAGTTAGCATAAACATTTAATATATTTAAAAGCTAAAATAACAAAATCTGTAAATGGAATATTACAGTTTATGACAAGATATGGTGGCTACTCAGTTAAATAATCTTTGTTTGTGATAAATGCCAAAATCCAATCAGCTCTACTATATGCAGCAGAAATTTGGGGATTTGTGAAGCCTCAAATGATCAAGGTAATACTTAAACTATATATATTTCTATTTGGTGTACCATAATTTGTCCCTGTCTGCATCTTGCGTGCAGAATTAGGTACATTTTTGATTGAAAATATTATGCTAGATCTGCAGGTCTTGCTGAGTGAATGACTGCCTAGATCCTGTTTTGAGAAACATGTGTCTTACTTGGACAAAGGTTTTGAATTTCCATACCTAGGATATATCAAAAAGAACATTTATCTCCTTCCATCTAGGTAGTATACTAACCAATATTTATAGAGTTCCAAGGAGGGAGTTGATTGACCAGATTAGAAATGTAGAATATCTTCAACCTTTCAACATACTGTATGTTAAAAATCTGTGATTCTAAAATTCATAATCTGTGCAAACAAAGTAAGTGTATATTTGGTAGGGAAGGCTATCTTGAACTACTAACAGACAAAAGAGCAAGGATTTCTTTCACGAAGTTTAGATTAGATATTTTCAGTAAAAGTTTTAATACTTTAAGTAGCACTGGACTGATCTGCTACCCCCTACTGCAAATGTAGCAGGGGAGAGGTAGACGATGTAGAACATGTAATACTCCCTTGCCCTCTCCATAAAAATCAAAGAGAGGCCTGGTTGGGAGAAATATTAACTCTGGCATCTGCTCCTCTGAAAAAGTTCAGTATCAACAGTGCCTTTTTCAAATGACAGGCATAGCATAAATTTAGTAGCTGCATTCTTACTATCATTAAATAATGGTAGAGTACTGTTGAATGTTATCTGATGGACTCTTTGTATTCAGATAGAGATATATTAATTAAAGGAGATGCGGGACAGGTGTTATTAGACATACATCTCTTATGAGATTAATTTGTTCGGCGTTCAGTAATCCAGTAATCATGTTGTTGGCAGATTTCGTGACTTGTAGGCGGAAAACATGACAGAGGACCAAAGATATCATAGGTAATAAGCAATTCATTACCAGATAGCAGAGAAATACAGACAGGTGTTGCCTGTTGTGGGAGTAGCAGCGAACCACACCAGCATCATGATACTTCTCCAACAGCTAGACTCAGTAAACATTGTTTGTTACATATATATATATCCTCAGATAAACAACTGCATGCTACTAGATAACGGATATACTAGCCAAATAAGGCAAATATGTGAAATACAGGAATTTCATTGGTAAGTAGTCAATTCCGCATTTCTCTTATGCACACTCTGACAGGTGATGTCACTGACCACAGCAAAACTAGTTCAAACTGGTTCGAACTACAGTAAAGCAATTAGCTTGTCCTCTAATAACCTTTATCATAACTAGGGATGGGCAAACCGGTTTGTTAAAAATATGAACCGACCCAAACAAGCCAAAGTGTTTGGAAATGAACAACTTCTGAACGTTTTTGGCTGTTCGGATCAGTTTTGGTGACTCTATTGCGTGATTCTAGCACGTGAAGAGCGGCAGCACAGGAGGAACCCACAGGAGGGACAAGAGACAAGACTCTGGTTCCTCACTGGATGGGTGGGCTGTCTGTCTTCCTAAGGTGGTACCTGATTGGGTTTGCTCTAGCAACCCACATGGTCCACCTTAGGAGCTGGTGCAGAGGAATACAGAATGGAGAAGGAGCAGCAGCGTTTACTGACTGCTTTATGTGTGCTGATAAACTTGCTGCTTACTTGTTTTTTTTTGCCCATTGGGCAACTCGTCTAGCTACTCGTTGGACTCTCAAAAAAAAACTTTCTTAGAATTATTTGTGATATTTTATTTAAAAAAACAAGAACAAACAACTTGGGGGTGAGGCAGGGATTGTGGGACTGGGCCTGGGAGTCATGGAATGGGGACTGGGGAGTTGGGAGTAGACTTGGGGAGGGGAGGAGGCAGACTGGGGGCAAGTAAGCTAGTCAAATGCCATTTGTTTTTATTTTGGCAGCAGAGGGGGTGAACTGTGCCACCCACTACCACTGCCAGCCAAGTTAGCCTTCTTGCTGTGTGCCCCCCAACAAATCATTCAGCTCTCATCTCCTGCCTGTGCTCAGTAGGGATTTATTATTTAGTCTACAAGCTTTGGCTCAGTGGGCATTCCATCACGTGGACTAATCCTTGAAAGAAAAAGTAAATAACTACTGTGTCATAGAGAGTTAGGCCAGGTCTCTGAATCTCTGTGGGTAGCAGTGCCTACAGCATCAGCCCTTATAGCCTAGGTGCAGTGTGTGAACTACTGTATGTGTGTGAAATAAAATCTGATAGCCAGCCACCAGTGCCACTTCTTGCACACTGTCTGTGTGACCCCCCTACCAAGTCAGTCAGCAGTCAGTTCTCATCTCTTCATTCCTGTGCTCCATGGGGTAAATCTACAAGCTTTACCTCAGTGGGCAGGGCAGTCAGTCACATGGATTAAATAAATAAAATAATCCTTGAAGGAAAAGTAAATATAACCCCCCTGTTGGGGGCTTACCTGCTAGCCCCCAAGGCTGGTTCTATTTGGCTCTGTTTTTTTCCCTGTTCTGTCCCAGTCCTGGCTGTGTCCCATTAGTGCCCCTGGTTGGTCCTGTTGGTGCCTGCATCCTCTCACTGGCACCCACATGATTTTTTATTGAGGAGCTGGTTCATGGAATTGCCACTCAGTTTTGCACTCTGGTGCAGGGTCGGCGATCCGTGCATGCACAAAGGCACAATTTTAAGTGGCTGTTTTGGAGGCCTTTGGATTTGTCTCTCTCCAGTGATCCGGTCTCTAGGTGAAACAAAAAGGGGACTAGAAACCTGCAGGATACCAGGAAGGTGGTGGGGAGGCAAGGAGAGCAAATTTTTCGGAGCGTCCATCGCACTCCAGTATTGGGAGCTGCCTCATTAATATTCATGAAGTGGCATGAATAATGCATAAGCTGAGCCTGTCTAGTGCTAGGGGCAAGCTAGAATAGCGCCGGCAACAGGTAGGTTTAAAAATATTCAGAGGTTTCAAGCTATAAGAGGGCAAAGGGATGGCTACCTGCCCAAGGTGGAATCTATTAAAAATGTTTCTAGGGCTGCCAGAAGACCAGAGAGTGGGAATGTGCATGAACTGTAATGGGACCATGTGTGAGCTGCCTAGGGTCAGCCTAAAATGGCAGCAGTGACAGCAAAAGTGCTAATGAAAAGTGATTAATAGTACAGTTGCTTTACAGGGCACAAGGACTGCTACCTATTGGTGGAGTAATTACGAAATAAAAGTAAATGTGTTGTTTGCAGGGATACTTTAAAGTTGGAAACCCGTGTGGACTGCAGAAAAATGTTTATTTCAGCAACCATGTTTTGCAGCCATGTGACACCCGCCAACCAACCAGAGGTTCAGGAATTTTGTCAAAGAATTGTGGGACTGTTTGAAGAGACTCTTGGGGGGGGCATTTAAGTGCGTTTTTTCTAGCCAGTGAGGTGTCGAGGGAGCCTCATGCACATTAATTTTTGTGAAGGACAGTGGCTCCAGCCAATGGAGAGCTGCCAGAAAGCTCCCAAAAAGACAAGAACTTTTGTTTTCTGGGTCAGTTCAGCAGGAGCCCCTCCAAAGGGAGAGGGGGATCCAGTTCCTAGTGAGAGAATAAGGCTGCATGGCTGGGAGAGGGCCTGCATGGGGCCAGCAAGCAGTCTATTCCCCAGGGCTGGTAGTTGTCTTTCCCCAACTGGAGAGAAAAGAAAAGGATTGTGCAGGCAGCTTTGCAGAGAAAGATTGCTGCAGGATTCTGGTGCAGTGGTAGGAAGCTGCACCACAGTGGTGAAGGTAAAGAGAAAAGGATGTTTGAAAATGGGAAAACAATTAGAGAAATGGACTGATCCTAAAGAGGATGAGGAGAAAGTCTCTTCTGTTCTCATCTGCACCACATTGATGAGGATTTGTGTGAAGAAAGTGTGAGAAGAGAAAGGGTTCTGTCTAACCCTAGCATAGACAAAGCATCTAAAGAGATGAGGGGAAGACCCGAGGTCTAAGGACTGGTTTTGATATGGAAAAATGGATATTGAAGCTGGATTGGAACCCGGGTTTTGAGAGTTGAAAAGAGAGCCTCTTCTGGAGTTGACTTGCACCTGCATGGTGAGAAAAGAGACCTTCTTTGATATATGGCTAAGAGAAAGACTTTTTGGAATTGTGTGTGAGCTAGAGCAAGAGGGACTGCTGTGTTAAAGTTGAGAGACCTTGAAAACAGAAGGATGAGCAGGTGCTGTATCTGGGCAGGTACCTGCTGTCTGCTCCTGAAATACAGATGAGAAAAGAGACTGTTGTGTGAACCTGGGGTTTTCAGACTCTGAAGTTGCAGCCAGAGCCTGAATGTCCGGAAAGAAATCCGTTCCAGAGTTATAAGGATTTAAAATTTCAGTTCTGTGCATGCTTAGTACAGTCTTTTGGATAGCTTTTTCATACAAAAAAAAAAAAATTGGCCCATACGAAAAAAGATTCTAATTTATATTGGGGGGGCAGGGGTAATCTTTTTTCATATGACCACTATCTGTCTTTTTCAAAAAATATTTCTTTGAAAAGCCATACAAATTGTATCCTGCAGAGACACTAACACATGTACCTTGCTAATTTGGACCCCCTTCAATGGATTCTGCAGTTAGTTTTTAACACATTTTAAAATCTTTTTTCGTGACATGAATTTCTTTTTTTGTATGGTCATACGAAAAAAGAATAGGGCCATACAAAAAAAGATTCCCTTCATGAGAAAAAAAGAATTTAGACTTAATTTATTTTTCAGATTCTTTATTGTATGAAGGAATCTTTTTTCGTATGAATGACACAACCTAACAAAAAATATCTTTTCATGTGAAAAATGACTACATTTAGTTTTTTCCACATTTCAATTTTAACAAGTCATAACTCTGTCAATAATGTGCAGTTATGGATCAATCTATATATCAAAATAAAGGACTTAATGAGTACTATAATACTAACACATATCCCCTCCAAAAAAAAACAATTAGGTGCTATATAAAAAACCATAAAAATTAAAAACAAATTACAGTTCCCATAGGATTACATTGCAGCTTTAACAAGCTGTAACTCAGTCAGTCTTTGGAGTCACCAGGCAATGTATATATCAATAGAAAGGTCTTAATGAGTGGTACAACACTATGCCCTTAAGAAAGAAGAACTAAAAATGGTCCATCCCTACAAAAAAAAAAACTACAAGAAGCACATAAATTGCTTTTCTGTAGGAATGGAATTGCAGGTCCAAGAGGGCCCTGTGCTTCCACACCCACATACACATGTGGATAAATGGAGGCACAGAAACACTAGGCCCAGAGGGCCCTGTGTTTCTGTAATCACATGGATGTGTGGGACCTGCGTGAATGATGATACGATTCCACTGTCTCAAAAAGTAAGGGAATTCATTGCAAAAATCTTTGTTAATGCACCAGTTAGGGTTAAATCAACAAACACGGGGAAATGTGGTGTTAGGGGTTTCAACCGTAACACCCCACCTCCACCCTAAAAGCATCAGAAATAAAAAAAAAATATGGTTTTGGCTGTCCTGAGTCTTGGCAAATCAGGCCTGGTGTCTTCTTTGGGGTTATCAACCCTAACGCTCACACCATTCTCATAAAGTCTGCACATCTGAGCTTATTTGCTAATGAAATGGGGGAAAGCATTAGAGTTGATAACCCCAAGGAAGACTCCAGGCCTGATTTACCAAGACTCAGGACAGCCAAAACCATACTTTTGTTGCTTTAACCCTAACTGGTACAGTACCAATGTTTTTTGCAGTGAATTTATAAATATATAAATTAGGCAGCAGAAATAGATAAAAAGAGCCAGTGGACTAGCTCAGCACAAAAGGCACAAAAGCCTGTCTGAATAAGTAGGTCTTTAGGTCCCTCTTAAAGGCCTCCCATCAAGGGAGTCTCCCTTAGAGATCTGGGAAGCGAATTCCACAGGGTTGGACCAGCTACCTCAAAAGTACAGTCCTCTGATGTCTTAAGCCTGGCCCTGGGAACCACAAGGAGGCTCAGCTTGGTGGAGCGGAGCGGGCAAGCAGGGCAGGAAGGAGAAAAGAGATCTCTCTGATAGCCCGGGTACAGTCTGTATAGGGCTTTATAAGTCAGCAAGCTAAACCTGAAGGTGATTCACCACTTCATGAGCAGACAGTGCAGTACAGGTCATGCAGGACCGGGGTCACATGACATGCCCTTGGAAGGGCTGTCAGTAACCTGGCCACAGCATTCTGCACTAGCTGCAGGTGTCATAGGACCCCTTCATTAACCCCAAGATATAAGCCATTACAGTAATCAAGTCTGGAAGTTACAAAGGTAAGTAATAGTGAGAGTAGGTCCTCTGGCAGGATCAAGGTTTTAATCCAGGAGATGTTTCGAAGATGGTAAAACCTACTCTAGATGACACCTGAGCCTCAAGTGTCAATCTTTCATCCAGAATGACACCTGGATTCTTCATCTTAGTGGAGGGTGTCAGACTAGAGGTACCAAGCACCATGCTGGTTCTTTCCACTGTGGTCCCCACACCATGCTATTGACCAGACTGAGTTACCAGTTCCTCTGTCTTGTCCAGGTTGAGTCTTAGCCAGCTAGAGGAAGTCCAGTCCTGGATGTCAGCAAGGCATAAATTTAGTACATTGAGTGTGAAAGGCATCCCGGGTGCAAATGACAGCTGCAGCTGGGTATCATCGGCATAGCAGTGAAAACCCATGCCATAGGCTCTGATGATATCACCCAGAGCACCATGTACACTGCAAACAACATGGGTGAGAGGATCAAACCCTGGGGTACCCCACAGGGCAGGGGCTTCAGGAGTGAGAAGAAAGTCCCATCACCACCCTATGTGTCCTGTCTCTGAGGGAGGACACAAGCCAGCTGATGACTGTACCATCGAGTCCACAGTACTCCCTATGATGATCCAACAACCATCCATGGTCCACCATGTCACATGCAGTGAAAAGAGATTGAGTTGAACAAGTAGTGACCATTTTCCTCGATATCTAGGATGTCATTGTGCACCCTAACCAGTGCAGTCTTTGTATGATGCCTAGATCTAAATATGAGCTGGAGCGGCTCATAGTTGTTAAAGGCTGAGAGATGTGCCTCAGGCTACTGTCTTCTTAATAACCTTTCCTAAAAAGGGAAGGTTAGGGATCGGTCTAAAATTTGCCAAGCAGTCCAGGTCCAAAGATGCTTTTTCAGAAGGGGCCTCACCAACGCGTCCTTCAATGTGTTTGGAAAGGAGCTTTCTAAATGGGAACAGGGGACTATCTTGGCAAACACTGGACCCATAAATCCCACATTGTTCACTAGGAGGTGTGTTGGACCCAGGTTCTGTTTACAGTGAGTAGCTGCAGCTCAGAGATTACCTCACACACCTCTTCCATTGATACCAGCCTAAACTCACCAGAAATAGGAGTGCTCCCCGTGACAACCTGCTCCCTACTGCTGGGCCACAACTTCCCAGTTGGGGTTATAGCGGACCTGATCAATGACACCCTGTTGGAGGAGAACAGAGTGAACTCTTCTCACCTAGCAGATGAAAATGCCCTTACCAGCTGAAAACAGGCAGCATGTAACAACTTGTTGACAATCCGGAAAAGCTGAACCAGTCTGTTCCTCCCCACTGCAATTTTCCTGGACAGAAATGTTGCCTTCTTACGGGAGATTGCCCTCTGATACTCACCATAGTGAGTTCTGAGAGCCAGTCTGTCTTGGTCGGTCCTGGACTTCTGCCAACAACGCTCCAGTCCCTGACCCATAGCCTTCATCTCTATTAGTTCCCTGTCAAATCACAGGGGTCCTAAGCAAGAAGTCTTGTATTGTATATGAACTGGGTGTGACAGTATCAAGGGCCAGGGTAGTAGCCCTCTTATAGGATGCCACTGCCTCCTACAAATCTGCCCCCACACGCAGCAGTCACACCTACAAGGTCCATCACTGTGTGAAGTCCTGCTGGGGACAACCTCTTTAAAGGGCAGCAGCAGACCATCTTCACTGGGGGTGGACAACAAGGTGGGGACCTTGAGTGCAAATTTCCCTGTGTAGTAATCCGACCAATAGACTGGATCAATCTTGAGGTTGTTAATCTCAAGCCCCAGTGAGAATATTAAGTACAAGGCAAGACCATGTTAATGGGTTGCAGCAGTAACCACTGGTGTGAGACCCAGTGAGTCCATCAGCTGGAGCAAATCCTGTCCAAATTACGAGATTTTGTCGTAGACCTAGGCATTGAAGTTACCCAGAATTAACCATCTGGGTGACTCCAATACCCTCTCAGTGATGAAGTCTGCGATTTCTTGGAGGAATTCTTGCTTGTGTCCCAGAGGCTGGTATACAAGAAGGATCCTGCAATCTGCACCTGGACCCCCATGCATGGCCACGCATTCAGATGACAAAGTAACTCCCACTGGACGCAGAGTAAAGTGCAAATTGGATCTAAAACAGATGCCCCCCCCCCGGTGATCCCTCTGAGGGCAGTGAACCACAGAGAATCCAGCAGGGATTGATGCCTCCAGAACTGACCCTGTGTCATCAACCAGTCAGGTCTCTGTGATGCAAGCCAAATCAGCCATAGAAACCAAGTCCAATATAATTGTTGACTTGTTCCGTATCGATCTTGCATTGCATAACACTGCCCAAAGGGGATGAGTAGAGACTGACGGCCTACTGGCTACATGCCCACTTGATCCAGTGAGAACCCTGGGTATGGGAACCAAATGCGTCTGGCCCTGGCCTCTCCCTAGGTCCCATTTCACTCTAGGGTGTTTCCTGGTCCTCACAATAGTGCTCCTCGCCCGTTAGAACATCCTGCACCTCACCACCACCATCCTGCCTCCTTACGATGCCCGCCTCCTTGCAGTGTCTATATGCCACTGTTGGCAGGGGGGGTCATCAAAGGGGCAGAGGTCCAGCAGCTGGAATGGGGAGCAACTAAGCCTGAGGGGCCCTGGACTCGCACACATTGCCCCATTGGTCACACAAACCACTACCCAACAACTCCCAGCTTAAAAGAGCTCCTACTCAATGAGGAGTCTGCACCATAGCTTAGATCTCCTGCCAAACTAACTCTAATCCCTACAACAATCCCAACCCACAATCACTCTAATTCTAATACATAAACATGCCTACTCACCCATAAAACAAACATACACTAGTCTAAGTTAAAATCTTTTACCTGTGTCCTTCCTCTCCACCAACCCTCCCAAAAACAAACCCATGATTTCAATGCAGAATTTATCAGGAAATGAGGAGAATCCAGTCGTTCATAAGCAGTCCAGCAATTCAGACTTAGTTTGTCACTCATAAAATATTGTGACAGTGCACTCATGTCTCTGTTACTCATGTCTCTGCTTCCACCTGAGCAAATCCACATAAGTCTCTTTACCAGAGAAGCAGTAGGTTTTACTCCCTCAGACAGCTCTCTAACTGCTAATGGGGAGTACAGTTTAAAAGGTTCTCAGGAATCAACAAAGTCAAAAAGAAGTGCAGCCTGTTCTCTGGAGTTAGGAGTGCAGTTCAAGTCCCAATGCCAGTCTTGGTGTTTCTGCCTGTCATACCTCCGTGCATGGAGGGGGGGAGCTAGAGTGATCAATCGGTCTATGCATTCCTGCCATCACCACCTTGCAGCAGTGGTTACAGTAGCCCATTCTTCATTCTGCTGCCTTTTAGCAGCAGAATTCCAAGGAACCTACCAAGTCCCACAGCATAGCACTGCCCCGCACCACAGGAGTGTATATGGCCTTTAGTACCGGGCTGGCCCGGGCCCGCCACACTCTTTTGTCCAGGCTGGTCCCGGCACTCCACTGGAGATGAGATTCTGCTCTCTTGAACTGGGACAGCAGACCCACTGCTGATTCAGTCCTCCGATGACTCAGAATAATCTGCCACTTCTGGAAACCCCAAACTCACTGACCCCACTACTGCAGAGTGGTAAGTCCCCTGTGAGGTCGAATTGCAGATAGCTTGAATGAATAAATGTGCTGGTTTGCTTGACTGCAGGCACGCTGCACTGCTTACAGACTGGGCCCCCCTCTAAAAATAACAAAACTAGCTACTATGACTAATGAACTAAAGCACTGTCTAGCTGTCAGTGTCTACTCCTGTCTTTTAACTAGGGTGCTACTACTACCTTTTTAAGTGATGAAAACTCCTGTGAAACTTAAACCAAGTGCCAGTTTAAAATTTCTCAGATTCTCCTTGATGCTGCTAAAAATGCTACTGTTTACTACTTTCATTTTTGCTACTGCTCGGTCCGGGATCACCTCAACTAGGCTGTCACAATCCAGCAGGGTCCAGCTGGTACTGAACGACTGCACTCCCATTGTCTGGGGAGAGTTGAGGCCAGTTATTAATCAATCAATTAATCATTTCACTGGAAAGCAAGTTGAGAGTAAACTCTCTTCTTCAATTACGTAGAACATTAAACATAGAAGACAGATTTAGCACACAATACACAACTACAAAAAAAACTATTATTTCATTTGACATATTATTACTCCACAAACATGAGTGTACCTAAAATAATCACACTTAGTATACCATAATCTATTAATACAAGATTTAAAAATGTGATCTAGACAAAAATGTCTCAATTTTTAGCTTTTTCTGGATAGTGTACCAGGTACGTGGTATGGAAACTGTTAGAGTGTTTTTGCCAAATTTGGTTCGATATCTCAGAATTGAATACTGAGACAATTTTTCTGATCTAAGCCCATAATTATTATGACTTAAGTTGCAATAATTTAGTAAGTACAAAGGAAGTGCGCTTATTATAAACCTACAAACAAAAATATATCCGTGTCTTTGCCTTTGAACTGACAAGGAATGCCAACCCACCACTGCATACAAGCTGCAATAGTGAGTCTTCCATGACAGTCCTGTAACAAATCTTAAGGCACTATGGGATAATGAATCTAAAACTCCCAACAGTGATGCTGAGGCTTTCATAAATAAACAATGCCCATAATCTAACTGGGACATAAACAATGAATTAACCAAATGTCTCCGAATAGTCATACTGAAACATGCCTTATTTCTGTGGAAAAATGCCAGTAGTCTTTTTAATTTATTTGACAAGTTTTGGAAAAGAGAATTACATGTTAAATTTGTATCTAAGTATGTTCCCAGATATTTGTATGTATCAATCCTACTTATTTCTACACCTTCTAATAATTTTTAAACATAATTTGGCATTATCCTCCACTTTTTTATTTGCAAACAAGATCCACTGAGTTTTTTTTTTAGCATTAAGTAGCAATCTGAGTTTTATTAGTGCATTCTGAATCTTGGTAAAGTCAATTTGAATTATATCTATTGCTTTGGTAACATCCTTATCTTGTGCATATAAAATAGTATGATCTGCATACAGGAATGTGTTAGTGCTACTACACCTACATTTTGATAAGTCATTAATATAAAACAAAAGCAAAAGGGGTCCTAATACTGATCCATGCGGGACCCCCTTTTTAACATCAACAAAATCAGAGCAGAATTCACCAGCTCTAACACGTTGCTGTCTTGGTAACAGGAAGCAAACCAGAGCAAAGAATTCAAACCCAGGCCAGAAACCTTTAATTTGTTTAATAATATGGTATGTGCTACTAAATCAAGCACTTTTGATAGAGCCAAGAAAATTGCTGGCACAAACAAACCCTTATCAAATGATGAAAAGATGTCATCAGTTACTCAAGAAGTCACATAAGTTTTGTTAAAGCCTTTCCAAAATCCTGATTGGTGTTCTGTCAAAACCTTAAATTTAGATAGGAAATAGGATAATTGTTTATGGACCATTTTTTCAAATATTTTTATTGTTGACGAAAGTATTGAGATGGGGCAATAGCAAACTTGGTCTGCTGCATCACCTCCTTTAAATATAGGCATAATATAAGCCATTTGCCAATCCAGTGGCAGTTGTGATGTTCTCAAAGAAAGATTGTACAAATAAGCTAAGTGTTGAGCCAAAATTTGGGCTCATATTTTATAAAAAAAAAGGATGCATTTTATCTAGTCCAGCTCCTTTTTTACATCCAATGTAATCAATTCCTTTAGAACATCATGTTCCCCAATATCACAAAAGGAGAATAAGGGTCTCTCATTTTCCTCTGAAAAATCAACATCCAATTCAATGGGTGGTGTATTTGGGTACGTTTTGTCAAATGCTTAACCTGCTTCTGAAAATAATTTATTAAAAGCTCTCACTTGGTCCTTTTGGCTGTATATGCTGTGTCTTTATAATTTAACACCTTTGGTAATGACAATGTATTATCCTTTCCATACATAGTTCTTATACCTGCCCATACTTTCCTGTAATTATTTGAGGAATTTTGGAACTGATCATTATAAAACCTACATTTTGCCTTCCTTATTTCAGGTGTACATTTATTCCTTATTATTCTATAAGCATTTATATCATTCGCCTCATTAGTAGCCCTAGCTCTCTTCAATAAACGATCTTTATCATTCATTAGCTTTCTTAATTGACCATTAAACCAGGGTGCAAGTGTTGCCCTGACTCTCTTTTTTTGTAAGAGGAGCATGTTTGTCTATAACCTTTAACAGGGATGATTTAAAGTACTCCCAAGCTGAATGAATATCAGGGCAGGTATACAACAAGGACCAACTGATCTTATAAAGATCTTGTAAAAAAGTTTGATTGCAAAAGGTATTACAATTTCATGAGATTACAGTGTGAGCTGGAGATTGTGATCTCATTTGATGTCTAATACAGGAGATATAACAAAGATCACTTATATCTGAATCAAAAACAGCTGAAACGTATTTGTGCAGGGTAGTGGTTAAAATCAGGTCCAATAGAGTATCTTTATCACTGCTCGATTTGAGAGGCCGTGTTGGAGAGGTAATTATCTGTGTTACATTTAAAGCTGTAAACTGATTTAGTAAAGCTGTAGTTGGATAACATGTCCCAATTTACAGTAAATCGCCTATTAGTACAAATTCTTGACCAATAAATGGAGCAACTAATGAACTCAGATGCTGTATAGTTTCAGAAGTTGCTGATGGAGGTCTATATCATGCTGCTAAGTAAAAGCTACATTTTTGGGAACCCTGTATTTGCAAGATTAACATGTCCAATTGTTTAGGGATAGATTTAACCATTGTTATTTGTCATATCAAATTATTTTTTTAAATAAACTGCCTCCCCCTTAGTTGTTCAGTCCTACCTAAAAACATTGTACCCATCTATTCCTAGATCAGAATCCAGTATTTTTGGTTCAACCAGGTTTCAGTTAATACAAAAATATCTGGATTTGCATTATGTATCCACATTTTTATATAGTCCATCTTAGGCAGAAGACTCCTTATGTTAAGATGTGCCATGCCCAAATTTGGTTGATTGCAAAAATGGTTATGGTGGAAGAGATGTATGAGGTAACCTTGGAGCTGCGGCCCTATACCTGTGAACTGGACCCAGGCATAACACGTCTTCTAGTAGATTGCTTGGGGATTCTGTGTCCTGAGTTCGCTAGGATTGTCCAGTGTTCCCTCTTGGAGGTGACCTTTCCGATTGAATTGAAAGATGTGGTGGTGAGGCCCCCTCTGAAGAAACCCATTCTGGATCTGGACTGCGTGGCAAATTATAAACCTGTCTCTAACCTCACATTTTTAGGTAAGGTTATTGAGAAAATAGTGGCACTGCAGCATAAGGCTCGTCTCACAGCATTTGACATCTATAAGCCTCTCCAGTCCAGATTCAGGTCTAAACACAGTACTGAGACTGCACTGGTCAGCATGCACAATGATCTTCTTAGGGTGAGAGATAGAGGGGGATGGTCAGTTATTGTTCTCAGTCCCTCATTAGCTTTTGACACAGTGGACCATGGGCGATTGTTGGCCCACCTTAAGGAATGCTGTGGAGTCATCGGCAGAGTCATCTGCTGGGTTGAGTCCTTCCTCAAAGATAAGACATAGAGGGTAGTGATGGGGAATTTCTCCTCATTCCTGAAGACCCTGCTCTGTGGTATGCCCCACAGGTGGTCCTCTCTCCTATGTTGTTCGCAGTATACATGCTACCCCTGGGAAGAATCATTAAACAATATAAACTGGGTTTCCACTGCTATGCAAACGATACCCAGTTGCATCTGTCATTTGCACCTGGGACGCCTTGTGGTTGAAGTACTAAATTTGTGTTTGGCCGAGATCCAGGACTCGATGTCATCTAGCTGGCTGAGACTTAAGCCGGACAAGATGGAGGTACTTGTGATTGAGCCTGGTTGAAAGAAGGGTGCAGAGGCAACCAAAGATGTGACTGAGTTAGTACTCAGTCCCTCTGTGTTGGTGGCCTTCGTTAAGATAAAGAATCAGGGTGTCATTCTGGATGAGAGGCTGACAATGGAGGCTCAGGTGTCAGCAGTAGTTCGGAAAGGCTTCTACAATTTCAGGAACATTGTCTGGATTAAAGCCTTGATCCCCCAAGAGAACCTGACACCACTAGTGCATGCATTTGTGACATCCAGGCTTGATTACTGCAGTATCGTCTACCTCAAGGTCAGTGAAAGTATCCTGTGACACCTGCAGTTGGTTCTGAACGTAGCAGTCAGGTTATTAACAGGTTTATCAAGGTCTTGTCATGTGACCCTTGTGCTGCGTGAACTGCACTGGCTCCTGGTGAAGCAGTGTGTTACCTTCAAGGTCAGTTTGCTGACCTATAAGGCCCTATACGGACTGGGCTCTAGTTAACTGACAGAACTCCTGACTCCTTACCACCCCTCCTGCCCCCTCCTCTCCTCCAAGGTGGGCCTTCTGGCAGTTCCCATGGGTAGGCTCAAATTGTCAGGGGACCAAGCATTTGAGATATCTGGGCCAGCCCTGTGGAACTTGCTACCAAGATCTCTGAGGGAGGCCCCCTTGGTGAAGTCCTTTAAGAGGGGCCTGAAGACCTTTGTATGTAACTAGGCTTTCTGCTCAGTGTAGTAGCCTCTGTTTGTTTTTGATGCCAGGCATTATTCATTCATTCATTCATTTGACTGTGTTTTAATGCCTGAATTGTTTTAACTGTTTTGTTTATATTGTAAAGCACTCTGAGGCCCTGGGAAAGAGTACTGTATAAACAATAAACTACTACTGTTTTGAACTCAGTTTCTCAGAGAATAGTAGAGATGTTGCACAATTCATATCATTAGCATACCCATGATACAGTGCTTGCAAGTCATGGAATTCCTGTATTCTCATATGTGGTAAAAAAAAAAAAAGGCAAGTAAAACAGATGTTCTAGCATATTCCGACACTCACTGATCACTTTAGAGAATTTCATTACTGTGCTTACCTGTGTTTTGAACAGTGAAATTGAAGCATTTTGGTAATTACAACATAAATAAACAAACACGGCTCAACAGATATACTTCAGGAAATAAGTGCTTATAAAGCATGTGAATAAATTAGTATATTTTTTGGGGGGGTTGCTCTTTCTTCACCTATCACACCATCAGAATACTGAATTTGTGCCCTAATGCTGCCTACACTCTGCTTTTATCCTTTTTGCTTTGAAGTTCTTGCCCAATCACAGGGCACACAAGTCAGAAACTATGAAATCAACAGTGTTATGTGTGAACCTTTTCATTTCTGAATTGTGACAATTTCACTCCTATAACTAATGTTATTAATTTGTTAATTTTAACTGCTTCGTTCGCTATGCTGAACAACTACACAGTAAATACAAGCAAGCAAACATTTGGCATTGGCCATTGTGTATTTACATTTGAAATAATAAAAGGAGCATGTCTTCTAATATGGTTTGGAAGAGGTTTTAATCAATATTCTCTTTTGGTTTTGAACACCCTTTTTTTGTAATTATGTTTTATTCATTTTCCATGATAAAACATGACATTGTTTACAATTAGGAGACATAGTAAATGTAAAACAATTGTGGTATACCATACAAGAGACAAACATATCTCCTAATTCAGTCCAAGCTGAGGAAGAAGCAGAACATCTCCAAGCTGAACCATGGAACTGTAGCCCAAAGGTGCATGGCTAGTATCGAAAAAGTTTCATATGTCCAGGGGAGTCCAAAAATGCCCGCCCTTAAAAAAAGGGCAAGATGCCATGCATATGCCTAGCTAGTATAATGCATGTTATCCCTCAAGAATAATAATAGAACAATTGAGGAAAGAACTCGCATCAACTGATTATTAAACCTATCAAAAGTATAAAACTGGGGCACAGTTACACCCCTGTATATAAAATTTAACAGGAACAGTAGTTTAATGTTTGCCCAGTGAGACTGGATGTAATAAACAACTAAGTTACACTGGATATAATGTGGGCTAACAAGTCTGCTGCATAGAAAAATTCACATCCACAGGTTCGTCTCAGGGAGATCATGCCAGACCAACCTAGTAGAATGCTACGACTGGGTGTCAAGTAAATTGGACAAAGGCCAAGCAGTGGATATCCTGTATTTGGATTTCAGCAAGGTCTTTGATTCGGTCCCTCATGGGTGACTGGGGGCAAAGCTGGAACATATAGGGGTGGGGGCTAAGATAGCTAGCTGGATCAGGAATTGGCTTGGGGATAGACTGCAATGGGTGGTTGTGGGGGAGGGGACTCTCATCTCCCAAGCCAGTGGCCAGTGGTGTGCCACAGGGTACTGTGCTGGGGCCAGTGTTGTTTGGACTGTTCATATCAGATATTACACACAGGGTTGGGAGCAGGATCAGTCTGTTTGCGGATGACACCAAGATGGGAGGTGTTATGGATGACTTAGAAAATGGGCATCAAAATCCTAACAGCCTGCTTGGCTAAGACCCCCCCAACATCCCCAATCTATCTGGCAACAGACCCCAGCCAATAAAAGTTGCCAACGTTTTTGTCCCCATCACGGCGATCCCTCAGCTGATTGAATGCTAAGTTTCTGACAGCTGTCAAAAGCCGCCATTTTTCTTCTCCGTGTGCCCCGAACTTTTAAAACCAAACTGACAATGTCAGATAACGTACCAGTGTTCTTTGAAATACTAAGTGAGGAGAGTCTAAAAGAACTGTTCCCTTGATCGGAATCGCTGTCAGCTGCAAAAAAAAAGAACGAGCAGAAAAACGGACACAGTCCCTCGAGGCAAGCCGTCATATATCAGTGAGTGAACAGGAGCTTGCTCAAATAGAAAGTGATAGGGATGAGTCTAATACAAAAAAAACACTGTTTGGGCTGTGGGAGTGTTCTGCAACTGGGCATCTAGGCAGGGTCTGGCCGTTAACTTTAAAACGGAAACTGCTGAAAAGCTCTGCAGCTTACTGAGGCAGTTCTACGCTGAGGTGCGTACGAGTGCTGGGACCGAGTACTCTGTTTCTGGCTACTGTGCCATCTGTGCTGGGCTAAATCATCACCCTAACAGCAGCACAGTAGCACATAGCCTCAACATAATAAGCGACCCCATTTTCCGTCCTGCCAACAATGTTTTTATCAGTATCCTAAAAAAATATTGCAAAGCAAATAGAGACAAGGCTACCCACCACCCTGCAATAAATGCAGCAGATCTAAAAAAAAATCCGCGAGTCTGATGCTATGTCACCCAATACCGCGCCGGGCTTAGTGAAAAGACTGTGGTTTGAAATACAAATCCACATGGCCCGGCGAGGCAGGGAGGGGTTACGTGAGCTGACACCCAAGTCATTTGAAGTGAAGGCTGGCAAAAATGGTTGCAGATATCTAAGCCTAGCACACAACCAGCATTCAAAAAACCACAACCAACCCAGGGAATCGAACAAAGAAAACACCAGAGGCAATATTTTTGAGGAGCCTGAGAATGAAAACTGCCCAGTCAAACTGTACCTGAAGTATATTTCAAAAATCCCAGCAGACGCCAAAGCCCTGTACATGCATCCTAGAGCATTCCTAGATACTCAGCAGACATGGTACTCAAATGAGCCTATGGGAAAAAATTATTTAGGCTCACTAATGGCACTAATAAGTAAAGAAGCAAACCTTTCAGCAAGATATGCCAACCACAGTATCCGTGCCACCTCAGTACAGATCTTGTCAGACGCAGGTCTCCAAGCCAGGGAGATAATGTCAGTAACGGCACAAATGTGAGCAGAGCTTGCAAAGTTACTGGAAACCATCTACAAATGATAAAAAGAAATGGAGCAATGTCCTGGTTGCACAGGAAACAACATTCAAGACAGAAGACCCAGAAGAACCAGAAGAAAAGCCATGCTGCAGCTCAGCCATGCCACCTACTGGAACCTCATCAACACCATTCAATCTCCTGAATTGTTCCTTCACAGCACCAGTGAGTTTTATCAACTACAGCAATTAAAGGCACACATTTTATTGTTTTCTCCATCCCAAAGCCAAAGTGCAACGTATGGGTTATAAAAGCGTTCTTTATTTCCCCATCCAGTCCCAAAAGGGCTACTTTTCTCCCAGCAGTTAAAAGTTCATATATCTGAATGAATAAAAAGGTTTTAACTGAAAAACTATTTTGTGTCTCTGTCTCATTAATGTTACCCATTTCCCATTTTCTAAGCGCAATAATACCCTCCAGGGTGGGGTATTGTGCTATACCGGACCTTCCAGGGCTATAAGGCCCTCCGCCTCTTGTTGTCCCGGGCCTCATTAAGCCTGGGGCAGTCCGTATAACTCTACTCCACCCTGTCGGGTATTATTGCTTACATAGAGGGTGGCAGAGGCTACATGGTGACCTAACCAGACTTGTGGAGTGGTCGGCGAGGTGGCAATTGGGTTTTAATGCAAAGAAGTGCAAAGTTATGCACTTCAGGGTGAGGAAGCTGAGGAAGGAATATTGGTTGGGTGGGGTGTGGTAGGGGGTCACTGAGGAGGAGAAGGATCTGGGGGTCATAGTAATGGGGAGCATGAACAACTCTGCTCAATGCAGGAGGGCTGTGACTAGGGCCAATAGGACGCTCGGGTGCATTGCGTAGGGATTCTCTTCCAAGTACAAGGAGGTGATCCTGCCTCTGTACAGGTCCTTGGTCAGGCTGCAGTTGGAGTACTGCGTGCAATATTGGCATCCGTACCTGACGAAGGATATCAAGCTACTTGATACGGTGCAGTGTAGGGTGATGAAAATTATACAGGGGATGGATGGCAGAACCTACGAAGAAAGGCTGATTCACTTGAGTTTGTTCGCCCTGGAGAAGGGATCGGGGGGACATGATTGAAACTTTCAAATACTTGAGGGGACCAACAAATCTGGAACAGAGGGGCTGTTTAACCTGAGGAAGGGAAGGGACACGAAGGGGCATGGGCTAAGATTGAAAGGTGGCAGGTTCAGGAGGGAGATGAGACATTATTTCACTGAGAGGGTAGTGTCGAAATGGAACGTTCTGCCAGAGGAGGTGGTGGCATGCACGATGGTGGGGAGTTTCAAAAGGGTATGGGACAGGGCAAGGGGGGGTGGCAGGGTAAAGGACACTGAGCAGTTCCAGGAGGTGAATGGGGGGTTGGGGCAGCTGCAATATAAGGGTGCTAGCTGGACATAGGAGCAGACTTGATAGACTGTGAGGCCTGTTTCTGCTGGCAAGTTTCATATGTTTATATGTTAAGAAAAGAAAAGAAAGAGAAAAAACATGCATTGCACAGATACCTCACTTTCCAAAATTTAAGCAAACAGTGCTAACTGATATACCCTCATCCCAAACTGGTCAGAGATTTAAAAACTTACTGCAGATAAATAATTGCTCTCACAACAGGGAACTTAAAAACAGGATCGATTTGTATGCATTTAAAAAACATAGAACTAATAGTTATGTGGTCATTTTAAAGTCTGATCCAGAGACTGTGTCACAATCAGGACTTAGAGAAAGAAATGGTAGGCAGGCCAGCAGAAACCTTCACTCCTTCTCCAAATCTGCAGGGTCCACTGCTTGGTCAGTCTCGGTATGCTTCTGTTTCTGCTGCAAGTCTGCTGCCAATTTCCCTGAATCAGAGGGATCTGTAAAAATATATACGGAAGATGACACAGAGTTTTGGCAGTGATGGACACCAGGAGTTGCCACATTTTTAACCCAAGAGACTGTAGGGTTTCTTTCTGCCCTGTGTCCGCCGTTCCGTCAGAAGATGTTGATCTAGTGCTGGGCTCAGCCGCACCAGACTTTGTTGGCTGTTTTTTATTCTCATCGACCTGTTGTGTCACTTTATACTTACCCATCATGTTCAAGGTATTGTCCCGTTGCAACAGAGATGAAACTTACCAAAGTAGGGTAAGGATGAGAAGGGACTTGGCAAGGTTAGAGGAATGGTCAAATGCATGGTAGCTTAGATTCAATGCTAAGAAGTGCAAGGTAGTGCACCTGGGAAACAAAAACCCAGGGGAAGAGTACACAATGGGGGGTGAGATACTAACAACAACAAAAATGGAAAGGGACCTGGGGGTAGTCATATCAGATGACCTAAAGGTGGGCAAGCAATGTGAGAGGGCAGCAAGGAGGGCTGGGGGGATACTGGGATGCATAGGGAGAGGCATCACCAGTAGAAAACAGGAAGTTGTTATCCCTCTGTACAGACAGCTGGTGAGACCCCATCTGGAGTACTGCGTGCAGTTTGGAGACCCAATCTCCACAAAGACATAGACAGGATGGAAGCTGTCCAGAGGAGGGCAACTAAAATGGTGCAGGGTCTGCACTGGAAGACATATGAAGAGAGACTTAAGGAGCTTAATATGTATAGCCTTGAGGAAAGGAGGAGGGGGGACATGATAGAAACTTTCAGGTACCTCAAGGGAATCAACAAAGTCCAAGAGGGTAGCATCTTTCAAAAAAAGAGGTGTGCAAGAACAAGGGGCACAATTTGAAGATGAGGGGCGGCTCAGAGGTAATGTAAGGAAGTATTTTTTCACAGAGAGGGTTGTGGATGCATGGAAGGCCTTCTGGAGGAGGTTGTAGAGTCAAAAACAGTGGTGGAATTCAAGCATGCATGGGACAGTCATAAGGCAATTCTAGGGGTTGGGGGTAGGAAGAAGTAGGCTGCTGGTTAACTAGGTTCTGCAGCTTATCCATTAGGTAGGGAAATGGGCAGACTGGGTGGGCCAAGCGGTCCTTATCTGCCATCAAATTCTATGTTTCTATGTAAGTAAATTTATAAAAGTAGTAGTTTTTTTGCAGTTGTATATGATGCAGAGCTCTAACTGCAGGTGTCCACAAAGCTTGGGCTCCAGAGCACTCCCCCCGCCCCCCATCCCGAACACCCTTTGTTTAACATCACATTTCTCGTGACTGTAATGCACAAACATGATGCATACACTGCAGCCTGATCATATGGGACAACATATATACTAAACAGCTGAGAATACTAACAGAAACCTGGTATTCACCATGTTAAAAGGGGCACTCCTTTTAATATTTCAGATATAAAGAAAGAGCTGAAGCAGACTGAAAATCAGAAATAAAGGTTATCATACAAGAGAGGAGATAAGGCGTAGTCTAAAATGGAATGAAACAAGTATTGGTCAGAATTTTCACTGTAACATGCACTGCTGCTGAAGGGCAACAGAAAGTACTTTTTTTACGGAGCCGGTGGTAGAAAAATGGAACAGACTGCCCCCTAATGTGGTCACTGCAGATACAGTGTGGGGGATTCAAAACAGGATGGTTAGGCACAGTGGACTGGTTAAGTGCACTGAGAGGACACAGTGGGGCGGGGGATGGGTGTAGACCCTTTTAGTCCACAGAACTACCTCACCTAGGAGGACGACAAGGTGGACTGTTTAGACCATGCGGCCTTCTTCGGTTGTCAATTTGGCATATTTCTATGTGACTGCCATTGTTAGTCAATAGGAAGACTGCCACCAGACAGGTTGTTCCGGTCGTACACCATTGGATAGTTTTTTTTGGCTACTAAGGGATAGGGTGAGTGAGACTGGGGAATAGGAGTGGGGGCCTTGATATTGACTGGAATGGGGTGGGGGAAATGGGTGGCAGCAGTAGGTCTTTGGATGGTTGGGAGGGGTGTTGTATGGCTTACTTTTTAATACACACCTGATTACCTCCCAATTAACCGACTTGACCTACCAATAGTGCCCAATGCAGAATATGCAGCCTGCTTAACTACGTACTTTGTGACTGTATAGAGGGTATGCATTAAAGAAAGCTGTACTGTACTGTAAGTGTTAAACAACAACAACAAAAAAGCCTTATCAATGTCCCGCTGCTCCGTGAGAAGGTAATCAACAGCAAATCAAACAAGATGATGACAACTTCATCATCCTCTTTAGGTTTGCCTAAGATAGCAGAATAAAAAAACAAGCAACCTGCGCCTCCAACTGCTTGTTTCCGCATGCCAGCCTTCATTCCCAGTCTGTTTACAGGCCCTGATCAGGCCTTCTCTGATAACTGGGTGGAGAGAGCTAGCAAGGCCACCAGTGGTGTGTGACAGCACTACATAGTGGTGCCATGGAATCTGAGTGACAGAGTGAGAGAGACAGCGAGCGAGTCAGGTCCAGGGAGGGAGTGGCCTATATACTCAGACCCGTTATCTAGTTTGAATTTGTTGGAGCAATGTCGGCAAAACTGCCAGGGCTAGTTCTTGGTCTTCCGTATTGCCCTTGCTCCTTTTCACCCTCATCTTCTTGATGGTGCAGGGGCCCAACAAGTGGTGGTCTTGTTGAATCAAGTAGTACTTGCAGGTGTTGCATGCTCCACTTGTGTGCTGCCTGCTCCATACTGGAAGCCAAATTTATTGCAGCTGGAGGTTGGTGTCATTGTTAACACAGCGCAAGCACTGAAAAAAAGACCAGACATATCACTATGCCAGTGCAACTCAATGGCTCAAACCTGATCAACTCACACACCCTCATTACCTCTTGAGAGTCAATGGAGAGAGTTCACTAATCACCCCATTTCACACAACATCAGACACAAAATTGTCACACTGACAACAGTAGGGGTGAAACTTTGATGTCTAAAAATTCAGCTCAACCTCCCACCCCAGCACTCCATAACCTCCTTGCACCTTTTACATCAGAATATAAAAACTTCATCCCAGCCACTCACTCCTTGGCCCTACTCCTATTCCTGGATCCCGATATGGAAACATAGAAACATAGACAGTGAGGGCAGAAGACGACTCAAGGTCCATCCAGTTTACCAAAATTCCTACCTGTTACCACATCACCTACTAACAAATAGGGTTTAACTCGTGATTAGCCCCACAATTTCCCCAGTTGTCCTCCCCATTCCACTTTCTCTCCTTCTGAAGAAGACAAGTTTCCCAGACAATCTCAGGGGTCTTTGCAGCTAAGGAACCACATCTTTTTCCTTCCACGGCTGGAAATGCTGTTGTGCAGTAGTGCTGTGCCAGCCACCTTGGCTGTCTGAGCCAGTTCCAGAGTCCGCTCCTGAATCTGGATCATCAGTGTGGAAGCCCAACACGCTAACCACTGGGCCATCGGATGGCCTGTTTGCTTTGTCTCTTGGCTGTATATCACCAGTCAGTTCCTGTGCCATGCTTTGGCTTTTTCTTTCTTTTTGAGGTACACTAGACTGCTCCTGGCTGGGGATTCCTTATTCTTCATGGTGTCTGCTTTCCCTCTATTATGGGCAATCCTCTTGTTGTTTCTGAAGTTTCTCCTTGTTTGCCCCAGTGTTATTTCTCTCCCTACCTTGGCCACACTGCTGTTTGTCCTCTGAGTTGTTTTCTTAGCATTTCCCTTAAGTCTGTTTGTTGTGTCATACGTCCAGTACTCTAGTGATCTTAGAACCCTGGATACACATCCAGGGCTGTACAGTACCTTTGGGTTCCACTGTGACTGCAGGCACTTGAGCAGCTGTGAATGATGCTTCTCTTCACACTCTGTGGGGCTTTGTTTTTCCCTCTTGGGACATCTTTTTCATCTGGGATCCATGTGGTGTCACCTTGTTCGTGCTTCCCATTCTGGTGGCATGGCTCCTTCCTTCTGGAGTTTCCCATTTCTTTTTTTTTTTTTTTTTTCTACTGAGTCCTTATTTTGTTTCTTCTACCTGAGCAGTGTTGTTTCTCTGGAGCAGATTTGTCCTTGACAAACTGGGGCAAGTACCTAACAGATGTGAAGGTGGGGAATAAGACTGTAATGGGACTCATTGATTTGGGAAGCAGACAGACCCTAGTGCATGTTAAAGCACTGGGAAAACACTGTGCAAAGGGACCAGGTACTGGTGTCATCTGCATCCATGGGGACACTCGATACTATCCCATCACCCAAGTGACTCTGACCATTAAGGGTGTGTCGCACCAAATGAAAGTGGATGTAGTACCAAAGTTACTTGTACCTGTGATTATTGGAAATGACTTTCCAGGATTTACTGAATTGATCAAAGAGGGAATAAATCCTGATGTTTCAGCAGCTGTAGTGACAAGAGCTCAGGCAAAGAAAATTTCAGATAGTGGGGATGCTTTTTCTTTTAGTGATTTTGATTCGGACTTGCTTGAGCACAGCGCCAAGATCTGAAAATCCAGGAAAGAAAGACAAAGCCTGAAGAAATTGTGGCAACAAATGACTGATGGACATGACGGGTTAAAATATGAAAATGCTGAAACTAAATTGATAACTGATTGTGATTTTCTTTCAGAGCAAGCAAGCTAACAATGTTTCTCTCCAGGGTTATTTCAAGCAGCTGGCCATAAAACCAAAACAGGGTGGACCAATGTTTAAAAAATGTAATGGATTACTGTACAAAGTTTGGGTTAAACCTCAGACACAGGAACAGACATAAAAATTGGTTATTCCACAGAAGTATAGAACAGAATTGTTACAGATAGCACATGATAGTCCTATGGCTGGTCGCTCAGGGAGGGATCGCACCCTTGCCAGATTGCTGTATAGATTTTACTGGCTGGGAATTCATGAAGATGTTGCTACCTATTGTAATTCCTGTGCTGAGTGGCAGAAAGTAGCCCCAGTCACTAGAAAAGACAAGGTGCCCATGGCACCCCTACCCTTAATAGATGTGCCTTTTGAGAGAATTGCAATGGATGTGGTTGGTCCATTAGACAAAAGTAAAAAGGGTAATAGATTTATCTTGGTAGTATGTGACTTTCCTGCTCGATACCCAGAAGCAGTTCCAATGTGTACTGTTACAGACCCAAAAGTTTCAGCAGAGCTAGCCAAAATTTTCAGCAGAGTGGGCATACATAAAGAAATTATCACTGATCAGGGTAGTAATTTTGGTGCTGCACTGCTTAAAGAGCTGTACAGACTGCTGGGTATCACTGCCATAAGAACCTCCCCATCACCCTCAGACAGACGGTCTTGTTGAGTGTTTTAACCAAACCCTAAAACGCATGTTAAAAAGGTTTGTAAAAGAGGAAGGAAAAGATTGGGACCATTACTTGCCTTACGTACTTTTTGCTTACAGAGAAGTGCCACAGGCATCAACAGGGTTTTCGCCATTTGAAATGCTGTATGGTAGGCAGCCAAGAGGGCCACTGGATATGATTAAAAGAAATGTGGGAAGATAACTCCACTCAGAAACAATCTAGAATGTCTTGTATGTGTGCCCTAAGAAAGAAACTGACACAATATGTTGAAATTGCCCATAGTAATCAGGAAGAGGCTCAAAACCAGCAGAAGGTATATCATGACCATGGGGTAAAAGAAAAAGTTTTCAAGCCAGGTGAAAAGGTTGTGTTACTGTTACCCACAACAGAAAATAAGTTGTTAATGAAGTGGCAAGGGCCATATAAGGTTCTTAGATGTACAGGCACTATTAACTATGAGATTGAGACCCCGACAGAAAAAATCCTTCTAAGATATATCATGCTAACCTCATCAAGAAATGGGTTGAAAAAATGCCAAAAGCTGCCTTGCTAGTTTTAACAGAAACTGATAAGGAAGATATTGATGTAGCTTATGATAGACTAGAACAAACTGTAAATGTTGATGCTGTAAAGGTGATTGTAACATGGCACTAAACATCATGGTGAAATGGAGAAAGCAGATTTGTTGAAAGGCATCAGGTGACCAAAAGGCAGCAGGTATTAATCCATCAGTAGAGCCCGCTCACTAGTGCATGTTGCTGAAGACGGGAATGCGGCAAAGCAGCAACCAGAAGACAGCTGATGTCGGGGGAGAACAAACTGATGCATGTACCACCAGGAGCATGGTCGAGCAAGCAATCGTAGCGACGTTTGGGAAATACAGAGATATGCCGCCACTACAAGAAGTGCGTCTGAGCTAGAGCCAATGTAAGTGAATAGGAATAAACATGTCCTACCGTTCTTTGCAATGTATGCACCCAGTACAGTTAGTGAAATAAAGCTGTCACCATCAAATCTTTTGCAGATCTGGGAAAAAAGCAACGTTGGCACATGTTATCCGGAATACAGATGAAGAAATAGATGTGTCGCATAATGCACTGCTCTGGTGTATGTGGCTGATGTAACAACGAACAATACATTGAAATTGTCGCTCAGAATGTAAAAACAAAATTCAACTTGTGCGTGTTTCAGACAGCAATGTAATGTCAGCATTTTTTCAAAATGTCCCGGCTCTACATGAATGTATGTGAGGCGTCCAATGTGCACACGCACGTTGTTACATCTTCAGTGTTACAAAAGCAGCAAGCGGCAGCATAATTTCTCCACAGCAATTACTGATGGCCAGAATGTCTGTGTCCTTGTGCATGTAATATTATTCTAACAATACTTCCCTGGCACTTGCCATGCTATAAGCACATTAATCCCCTCTGGAGTTGGGCTGTACTAGTGGATTAATGCCCGGTTGGTGGTTGGAAGCACGAGGCACCCCCCTCCCCAACCAGGCATTAATCCACTAGTTGAGCCCTCCTCTGTCAGGGATTAATGCTTTTTTTTTTGTTTTGTTTTGTTTTTTTTTGGCAGGACCCTGTCACTTTGTCGGCCCTGGTCACGGCCCCTGGAAGTCTCCACCACCATCTATGGCTGCTGAGGTCCCCCCAGTCACCCCCGGCTTGCTCCCCAGAGGGCGGGGCCATGGTCACGTTCTTCCATGGCCAGAACTAGACTCATAGTGGATTCCCTGCAGGGGGAGGGCCTCAAACAACTGGTACAGCAACCCACAAGAGACAGGGCTATCCTAGATCTAGTACTGACTAACAAAGAAGGGATCACAGATCTCCAGGTAGAAGGTCACCTGGGGGCCAGTGACCATCACATGGTATGGTTCAATTTGGCTACTACATCTAAATCATCCCATTCCAAGGCAAAAATATGGGACTTCAGAGGAGCTGACTTTGATAAGATGGCCAACAGAGTTAAGCTAGCCCTGGCAAAAGAAACACAGGTGAGGGTACAGGCAAAGTGGGCAAGCATTAAGGATGCAAAACTTGAAGCAACATCCCATTGTGTTAGACAGAAGGAAGTGCAAAGAAGAAGAAACCACTTTGGTTCTCAAATACAGTAGCAGAAAAGGTCAGAGCCAAAAGGCTGGCCTTCAGGAAATATAAGGGAACACAGCGGGATGAAGATAGGGAGGCATACCAAACTGTCCTAAGGGAAGCAGGGAAGGCAGTAAGGCAGGCAAAGTCCCAAACTGAGGAAACACTAGCACGACCAGTAAAAGAAGGTGACAAGACTTTCTATAGATACATTAGTGAAAGGAGAAAGTCCAAAGGGGGTATTACTAAGCTTAATAGAGAAAAGGGAGCATGTGAGGAGGAGGACCCTGTAAAGGCATCTATCCTAAATAGATACTTTGCTCAGTATTTACTTGAAGAGAAGGTAGGGCAGGGCCCACAGCTCAGCATCATGGACACAGGGGAGGGAGGTGAGCACTACTCCCTTCACAAAAGAAAGGTCCTACAAGAGCTTGCAAGCTCAGGTGGATAAGGCAATGGGACCTGATGGCATACATCCCAGGGTACTTAAGGAGCTAAAGGAGGAACTAGCAGAGCCATTAGCAGAATTGTTTAGTGAGTCTCTGAGCACAGGAGAGGTCCCAGAAGACTGGAGAAGGGCTCATGTGATCCCGCTCCACAAGAGTGGTAGCAGGGAGGAGGCGGCGAACTACAGACCGGTCAGTCTTACCTCAGTAGTGGGCAAGATTATGGAGGCACTCCTTAAGGAAAGGATAGTGCAACACCTGGAATCCATAGGGCGAGGATCCAAGACAGCATGGGTTTACAAAAGGAAGGTCCTGTCAAACTAATCTCATAGATTTCTTTGACTGGGTAACCAGAGTGGTGGACCAAGGGGGCATTTGATGTCGCCTACCTTGACTTCAGCAAAGCTTTTGACACTGTTCCATAGAAGATTGATAAATAAGCTGGGTAGGCTCGGGTGGGTCAGAAGTTGGTCAACTGGGTGGCAAACTGGTTGACGGGCAGAAAACAGAGAGTGGTGGTAAATGGTATACAGTCAGAAGAGATGCAAGTCACAAGTGGGGTACCTCAGGGATCAGTCCTGGGGCCAGTCCTCTTCAACATCTTCATTAGTGACCTTGCAGATGGACTAGAGGGTAAGGCTTGTCTGTTTGCAGATGACACCAAGATCTGCAACACAGTAGATGATCCAGATGGGGTGGGCAGAATGAGAAGAGATCTGGATAAACTAGCAGAATGGTCAGAAGAGTGGCAACTGGGATTTAATGCAAAGATGCAAATCATGCACATAGGGAAGAGAAACCCTGAAGCCACCTATAGGCTGGGAGGGAGTTGCTAGCAGTCACAAAGGAAGAAAGAGACTTGGGCATCATCATCACTGATGACCTAAAATCATCCAAGCAGACCTCTAAAGCAGTAGGTAAGGCTAGGGGGTGTTAGGTGTATTAGTAGGGTAATCACAAGTCTTAAGAGGGAGGTAATAATCCCTCTTTACAAGACACTGGTTAGGCCCCATCTGGAGTACTGCATGCAGTATTGGAGGCCACACCTTCACAAGGACATTAACCAAATTGAGGCAGTCCAGAGAACGGCAACCAAAATGGTGCAGGGACTGCATCAGAAGACATATGAGGACAGATTAACGGAGCTCAATATGTATACCGTTGAGCAAAGGAGGGAGAGAGGTGATATGATCGAGGCATTCAAACACCTTAAGGGCATAAACAAGGTGAAAGAGTCTAACATGTTTAAATATAAGAAAAATAGCAGGACAAGAGGACACAGCATGAGATTAGAGGGAGGCCGATTAAGGGGGAATGTGAGGAAATTCTTTTTCACAGAAAGGGTGGTGGATGCATGGAATGGCTTACCATAAGAAGTGGTGGCTATGAATACAGTGCAGGGCTTCAAACAGGCATGGGATAGGCATAAGAGAGCAATACAAATGACTATGAATAGATAGGCCACTGACAGAGCAAAGGCCGCGATGGCACATTTATAAGGTAGAAAAAGAAATGGGCAGATTGGATGGGCCTTGCGGTCCTTATCTGCCATCAACTTCTATGTTTCTATGAACCAGTATCTAGTCGGGGGACCCGCAGCGACGGTGGATGTTTCGAGGTCTTCCTGGAGGGCTTCATTTAGACGGTGGCCCTCGCCCACCTATATTTTCTTGTCTTTTTCCTCACGGAGGCGGAGACGTGCAATGACACCAGTGTCTGCCCCGCCTCCCAGAGATGTCAGCATCGGCAGCGTGTGATCTCCCGGCCTCTGCCAGGAGTCCTCAGTGCTCCAAGTGCTTCCCCCGCCCTCCCCCCGGAGAAGGAGAGCAGTCCATAGGATGCTCCATCCTTCTCCCCCCGGGGGATTAATGCTTACATGTTTCCTTAACTCAGAACAAACTTCAGACATTCATAATGTGCTAAAGACATTTAACACTACTTTTACCATGGTACCAGGCCAAGCAAAAGGGGTTGAGCACATATCAGTGACAAAGAATGCTCGTCCTATTAGGCAAAAGTCATACAGTTTGCCAGAGAGGTTAAAAGCTGATGTGGTTAAGGAAATGCAAAAAATTAAAGAATTGGGTATCATTGAGTCGAGGAGTGCTTGGTCATCTCCCATGGTAATTGTAAACAAAAAAAGAAGGGGGGTGTTAGAATCTGCCTTGATTTCAGGAAACTTAATCAAGTGTCAGAATTTGACAGTTATCCTATGCCCAAAATGGATGATTTGGTGGACAGGCTGGGGAGTGCAAAGTACATCAGTACCCTCGATCTCACCAAGGGTTACTGGCAAATACCTTTAGCTAAAGAATCCAGAGATAAAACTGCATTGCCACCCCTATAGGATTCTGTCAGTTCACCACCATGCCCTTTGGTTTACATGGTGCACCAGCTACATTCCAGCAGTACATGGATGTAATTTTATCCCCTCACACTGGTTATTGTGCTGCTTACCTGGATGATGTTGTGGTGTACAGTCCAGACTGGAAAAGTCACGTGTAACACCTACGAGCAGTTATCCAAACTATCAAAAATGCAGGTCTGACAATTAATCCTGCTAAATGTGCATTGGGCATGCAGGAAACTAGATATTTGGGCTATGTGTTGGAAAATGGAGAAGTCAAACCAGAGATTTCTAAAATAGAAGCTGTAGCTAACAGCCCTGTACCTAAAACAAAGAAACATGTCAGGTCATTTTTAGGGCTGGCTGGTTATTATCGAGTTGTTCCCAATTTGCTAGTTGCTTCTCCCTCACTGAACTCACAAAGAAACAGTTCCGAATAATGTGAAATGGACCCCAGAGTGTGATGAAGCTTTTCAAGCCATAAAGGCTGCATTATGTTCAGCACCTGTTTTAAGAAGCCCAGACTTTGAGAAACCATTTCTGCTACAAACAGATGCATCCGAGGTAGGCCTAGGTGCAGTCCTAAGCCAAAATATAGGTGGGAAAGAACATCCTATTCTGTATATAAGTAGGAAGTTGCATGACAGAGAAAAAAGGTACTCCACTATCGAAAAGGAGTGTTTAGCAGCAAAGTGGTCCATGGAGTCCCTCAAATTGTATTTGCTAGGAACTAATTTTGTTCTTGTAACTGATCACAATCCTCTCTGTTGGCTTAACCAGATGAAAGATAAAAATTCAAGAATCACACGGTGGTACCTGGCACTGCAGCCATTTAAATTCTCTGTGATTCACAAATCTGGTAAAGAGAATAGCAATGCTGATTTCCTGTGAAGATATGGATCAGGAATTGAGGGTTCTGATGGTTGGGGAAAAAAACAACTAATGTATGGGTTTGAACTGTACTTTTTGCTGTACTGTTAAAAAAAGTGGATGCAAATATGCTTAATGTCTGAATGCAACAAGTGTTATTAGAAAATAAAGAGTTTTGGAAACATGTTTAATAAAACAGGTTCCCTCTTAAAGAGGCGGGTATATGTGACAGGGTAGAATAGGACCCTGTCCCATTTGTTTTGGAGAAAGTGTTTAAATGCAAGGATCTGTATTCTTTCCTTTTCTGTCTCTTCAATCTGGTTGCTCAACCACATTGTCCTATGAGACCTCAGACTTGATCAACGGACCAGTCTTACAATCCTTTGCCTCTCAGTTTTCTCTTGCTGGCTTTCTTCCTTGCATATCTATATCTGCTAAAATAAAATATGTGAGAATCAATGTATGGAAATGTAGCTGAGATTGGGATCACTTTTGTTTAGAAAATTGTGTTACTGTTAAAATGTATATATTTATAATTTGAGATAACTGTAAAAAGCTAGCGGTTAATTGGGGGCAAATGCCTGAGCCTTTTGCAGTTATTGTGGGGACCTCAGGAAGTTCTCAATGTTCTAGTAGCTCCTGAAATTTACAAAGGACAGGATGCTTGCAAAGGATGGGGGTTGGAAAAGAGTTATAAAAACTGCTAAGCTGAGCTGCAAAGGGAGATTCTTTTTACAAGAGATTTTATTTTACTTCTGTATATAGTTATTCTGAACTGGTTTATTTTATGTTACTGCAACTACAAATAAACGGTTTTGTGGAATTTTACAACTGTTCCTGGGTTTTCTCTATGCTTCCTGATCTGTGCCTCGACGACAGACACCACGCAGGACCATCTGCCCCAGCTGCATGGGAGATTCCGCCCTGGCTGTCTAGAAATCGAACTGCTGCCATGTTGATCTTCAGCAGTGTGAATCGTGACAGGATTTCTGTGTCGAATTAAAAAAAAAAAAAAATTTGCACTTGGAAAAGTGAGAATACTGGCAATTTGTCTCATTTAAAAAAAATGTCACACTTAGCTGTTCCGTTCAGTTGGCAGTACTTGCTGATAGTTTTGGATGGCAGGTGGGCATACTGATTGTTTCCATTTTGTATTTAGCACTATGGTGCATGGTGTTAGTTTTGGGAGGTAGGACTGTATGGTCAATGGCATGTCCTATTTGTAATCGGTGTGTTCGGCATGACTTTTGCTGCCAGTCACTTGTATTCTGAGGCCATGTTGGAAACAGGAGTAGTTCCAGAGGACTGGAGGAGGACAGATGTAGTCCCACTCCACAAAAATGGTAGCAGGGAGGAGGCTGGCAATTATAAGCCAGTCAGCCTGACATCGATGGTGGGAAAGTTAATGGAAGTCTTGCTGAAGGAAAGGATTGTGGAATATGTTGAATCCAGTGGGTTATAAGAGCCAAGGCAGCATGGTTTCACAGAGCTGAGGTCATGTCAAACGAATCTGATAGATTTCTTTGGGTGAACAAGGAACTAGACCAGGGTGGAGTGGTGGATGTGGCCTACCTAGGTTTCAGCAAGGTGTTCAACACCATTCCAAAAAAGAGACTAGTAAGCAAGCTGTGTAGCTAAAGAGTGGGTCCAAAGGTGGTAAACTGGATAAGAAATTGGTTAGAGGATAGGTGACAGAGGGTGGCGGTAAATGCATTTCACTCCAAGGGAGGGAGGGTGACCAGCGGGGTGCCTCAGGGATCACTGCTGAGACCGGTCCTCTTTAGTATCTTTATAAGTGACATTGCAGATGAGCTGGAAGGGAAGGTCTGCCTCTTTGCAGATGAAACCAAAATCTGCAATAGTGTGGAAAGAATGAGCAGAGACCTGAGAAAACTAGAGGAGTGGTCAAGGGTATGGCAGCTGGATTTCAGTGTGGACAACTGCAAAATAATGCACTTAGGGCACAGAAACCCAGGGACAGAGTACAAAATGGGGGAGTGGTATTGACGACCACCAAGCAGGAAAGAGACCTGGGGTTAATCATATCGGATGACCTAAAGGTGCCAGGCAGTGTGACAAGGCAGTAGGGAGGGTGAGTGGGATGCTGGGGTGCATAGGGAGGGATATCACCAGCAGAAAGAGGGAAGTGGTGTTGCCTCTGTATAGATCACTGGTAAGACCCCACCTAGTGTATTGTGCCCAGTTCTGGAGACCACATCTCTGGAAGGACATAGAGTGGAGGCAGTCTAGAGGAGGGCAACTAAAATGGTGCAGGGTCTGCATCAAAAGCCTTATGAGGAGAGACTAAAGGACCTCAAAATATACACCCCGGAACAGAGGAGGGAGAGGGGAGATATGATAGAAACTTTTAGATACATCACATGTGTAAATAAGATACAGAAGGGGGGTATTTTTCAGAAGAAATGATGCTCAAGAACAAGGGGGACATGCTGTAAAGCTGGAGGGGGTAGATTCAGAAGAGATGTGAGGAAGTACTTCTTCAAAGAAAGAGTAGTGGAATCCTGGAGCAGCCTCCCAATGGAGGTGGTGGGGCAAAAACAGTAGTGGGGTTCAAGAATGCATGAGATAAGCACAAAGGAATCATACTGGAAAAGAAGGTGGGGAGAGAGAAGAAGCTGTAGATTGGGCACGGTCTGATGTAATAGTGTAGGTAAGGAGAAATGGGCAGACTGGATGGGCCATGTGGATCATTATTTGCCATCAAATTCTATGTTTCAGAGCAGTAGCAGATCTCTAAAAGAAAATAGCTAAATACTGCCACATGTGAAAAACAGTAAAACTGTTCATTTATCTTGATGAACAGCACCAACTAGATGTGCTGGTTCAGGACTGGGCATTCATTTTTTAGTTTGGGTTTTACTGATTGATGGTACCACGGCAGCCATAATTACTATGGGCATTTTAGGTTGCAGTTGTGGTAGAGTGGTGGTTCTGAGGGTAAACTGTTGGTAGAAGTAACGGATCTTTTTCCAAAGCTGTTATGCTGTGATATCGGTGCTGGGTTCTGAGCTCTTTGGCCAATCAGGTTTTTGGATTTTTCTACCCATTTTATAATTAAGCAAAAATACATGACAGGGCATGTTTTATCACAAGATATCAGCATACCTCCAGTGTGTTGTGAGGCATGAGTTAAAGCTGTGACCCTTCTACACCCAAGAAGTGACAATATCCTATGACAGAACACGCCCTGGAGTGTATTATTGCGATTATGAACTGGATCCATTTGTGTAGTCATAAAAAATGCTAAAAAAAAGCTTTAAGAAAATATTTAATAGTGTTTTTTAAGGCTCGGGGATGCAGCTTAAGTTTTGCAGTTTTATGCTGTGGCAGTAGGTGATGCTGTTACAGGAGCTGGTAAAGGTACTTAGGAAGGAGTGCTATGAAGTTGTGTAAAAAACTGTTGGCAGGTGCTTTATACTACCTGTGCTTTTATGATTCAGTATTAGCATGGGTAGAGAACACTGTACACCAATGCACTTTCAGGATTTTTCCTATCATAAAAACAGAGAAACATAGACATTGACAGCAGAAAAAGACCACTGGTCCATCCAGTCTGCCCATAAAACCATAACAAACCCAGGACCTATTGTCCATACAGGGTTCTGTAGCAGATGTTTAAACTTACTGTGGGGAAGATTGAGTCTAGGGGAGCCATGGTGGATGAAGAGCAGAAGGGGAGCCCAGCTAGTACTCCTCCACATCTGTGGGATTGTAGTAGCAAAGAGGGTACAAAGAAAGCTGTAGTACTTACTGGACCAAGGGAAGGGGAAGTAAAGAGGGGTAACACAAAAGGTGAAAGCACCAACAAAGGGTGGAGAAGACAAGGAAAACACAAGGCCAGTAGCAAAGTAGGATCAGGGGTCAGATGGAAGGGAGTATGCCTTAATGCCAGGAGCCTAGATAACAAAGTCAGTGAGCTCCAGTTGCTGATGGCGGACACTGAGGTGGACCTTGTGGCCATCAAGAAAACATGGACTTCAGGTAATAATGACTGGGGGATGATGGTCCCTGGGTACTCACTGTTCAGGAGGGATAGAGGAACATGTAGAAGGGGAGGAGTTGCCCTTTATGTCAGGAGGACATTGAGGTGGCGGAAGATGCATGCATCAGGGGTCGTAATTAGGAGGCAGAGTCATGTGGACGCAACTCATTGTAGCCTCAGGCAAGAAAATATGATTGAGGGTGATCTATAGGTCTCCAGGGCAAGGGGAGGAAAGGGACACAGAGCTCAGCGAAGAACTTGAAAGAGGGGTAACAAAGGGGGAAGTAGTGGTGGTAGGTGATCTGAACCTGCTGGACATCAATTGAGATGTTCCTGTGACCAACAGTTCCAAAAGTCAGGCCTTGCTGGATACTTTTCAAGACTGTCTTCTGATACAGCTAGTTAAGAAACCCACCAGGCAGACCACAATTCTCAGTGTGGTGCTCAACAACTCAGAGGTGGTAGGAGTTGTGAGGGCGGTGGAGCAGCTTGGGAACAGTAACCATAACCTCGGTTTGAACTGGCTCTCGGGTCTGGCAAACCATAATCGAGAACAGAACTCCTTGATTTTAGAAGAGCAGACTTCGATAGGCTGAGGGAGCTGGTCAGGGATAAGTTCATAGGTTCATAGGTTCATAGATTAGTACAAGTTCAGTAGGTATTTCTACCTTTTATGAACACGCCACCTTATTATGGATGGAAGCTATATTTTAAATCACCAATATGGTTGTCTAAATTATTTTTAAATGAAGAAATTGATTTACTAAGCACCACATTGGTTGGTAGGTTGTTCCATGGATTAACAATCCTTTGAGTGTACCACCTGTTTCTTTTAATTGTATTGTTTTTAGTACCTTTGCGTTTTAGTGTGTGAGGTCTAGTAGTTTTAATAATCTTATTCTTTTCCAATCCTATAGTTTCAAAAATTATATCGTTCTGAAATGCTTTGTATGTTAGACATAGGTCACCACGAAGTCTCCTATATTCCATTGAATGCAGACCTGTTTTTTTTAGTCTAGTTTCATAGTCTAAATTTTGAATAGTGTTTATTTTCTTTGTTGTTTTTCTTTGAATGTTTTCTATTAATTTTCTGTTTTTAATTAAATATGGAGCCATTACTGAACAACAATATTCTAAATGTGGTCTAACAAGACCAGTGTATAATGGTAATAGAACTTTTGCATCTCTACTTTTAATATTTCTTAATATACAGTTTAAAATTATATTGCTTTTTTAACGGCTGTTATTGTTTGTGTATTAAATGTAAAATAGTTGATAATAGTTACTCCTAAATCTTTTTCTTGCATGGTGTTTTGCAAGTAAGCATTATTAATAGTAAAGACAAAGAACCTCAGTACGCAAATACTGAGGCAAGGGTTACCCCAAAGGGCATTTGGCTGGGAAGCCAAGTTTCAGGAAAATACAAAATCACACATGCCCACACAATGCATTGTGTGGGCATGTGTGATATTGTATTATTAATAGTATATGTGTAACAAGGATTATGTTTTCCCAAATGCATTACCTTACATTTGGTTTCATTAAATAGAAGACCTTTTTTTGTAGACCAGTCGACCAGGTGATTTAAATTATTTTCATTTCTACAGCAGAATTTTGGTCATTAATAATACATCCTATTTTGCAATCATTAGCAAATTTAACCAACCAACAGGAATTGTTTAGAGGACACATAGTTGATATAAGGATATTAAAGAGGGTAGGGCCCAAAACTGAGCCCTGAGGTACACCACTAGTTACTGGGCCCCAATCTGATAGGTAGCCCTTGACTGATACTCACTGAAATCTATTTAATAACCAAGCATGTATCCATCCTATTATTTTAGATTAGTTTAGTTAGTTGGGCTGGATAACATAGGTGGGGTGGAAAAGAGATGGGGGGGGGGAATTAAGGGGGCCATTCTTGAGAAATCTAAGGTATGCATAAGAACAGTAACCAGAAAAAAAAAAACAGGTTCAAGAGACCATTATGGGTCTTGGCAAGGGCCAAGGAAGTGGTGAGAGCCAAGAAGGTGGCCAGTTATAAATACAAAGAAAAGCAGAGGGCGGTAGAATGGGGAGAATATGTACAGAAAAATTGGGAGGGAAAGAGGGCTGTTAGGGAGGCAAAAGCAGACACAGAGCTGTGTATTGTGGAGGGGTCAAGAATGGAGAAAAACTGTTCTTTAGATATATTAGGAAAGAAAGGAAGAAAGGTTGGGGCATTGTACGGCTAGTTGAGGGGGGTAGGGTGGTAGAGGAGGATGGACAAAAGGCCGCCATCCTTAATGATTACTTTTACTCAGTTTTTACTAGGGATGATGGTGGGTCCTTGCCAGAGGGTGGCATCAAAGCTGCCACTAAGGGGGTCCTGGAGATGAGGCAGCCAGTATTTACTAGTGAAAGGGCTGTCAGCTATAATAGATAAGGGCCTGGGATCAGATGACTTGCATTTGCAGATACTCAGGGAATTAGCATCTTAACTGGCTGAACCTGTTAGATCTGTTCAACAGCTCACTTAAGACGGGGGAAGTTCTGAAGGATTGGAAGGCAGTGGACATAGTTCTGCTCCGTAAGTGGTGGGAAAAGGAGCAACCTGGGAACTACAGACCTGTCATTCTTACCTCTATCATAGGGAAGCTGATAGAGTCACTGTCAAAGAGAACCTTGTGGACTACCTGGAGAGCACTGGGCTTCAGGATAGTAAACAGCATGGGTACGTGGCAGGGAGGTCTTGTCAGACTAACCTGCCAGTTTTCTTTGACTGGATGAAGAAGGAATTAGATAGGGATCATGCTGTGAATTTGCTGTACTTCAGCTTCAGCAAGGCTTTTAACTAGATACCTCACACATGACCATACCTCTCAAGTGTCCCTGATTTTCAGGGACGTCCCTGATTTTGCCTCAAAATTTTCCTCTGTCCCTCGTAAAATTTGCATTTTTGTGACAGAGCAGTGGGGATTAAAAGCAGAATATAATGTCAGACATTAAAGAAACATACTTGTTCTTCTTCAGAAAATGCATCTTAACACAAATCCCTTTATTCTGTCAGCTTTCTGAGTGAACAGCACCAGTTTTTAAGATGTGTCCCTGATTTGAGGTCTTTGTCCTTGATTTTTGTAAGCCTTGTCCCTGATTCATGAAGCAAGAGGTTGAGAGGTATGCACATGACTACTGAAGAAGATGGAGGACCAGGGTGCAGCGAAAGTCATAGTAAACTGGGTGGATAACTGGCTAAAGGGAAGGCAGCACAGGGTTGTGGTCAGTGTGGTTAAATCAGATAAGAGGGAGATTATAAGCGGGGTTCCACAAGGATTGACCCTGGATCTGGTGCTCTTCAACATGTTCATCAGTGACATTGAAGAGGGAATCCAGGGCAGGTTGTGTCTCTTCGCAGATAACACAAAGCTCTGTGGGAGGGTGGATAGTGATGAGGGAATTGGGAAAATGCAGAGAGACTTACAAAAGATAGAGGGGTGATCAAGGGTTTGGCAGTTGAAATTCACTGCCAAAAAGTGCAAGGTAATGCACCTAGGGAATAAGAACACCAAGACGGAGTACTGGATGGGAGAGGTGGGACTTAGCACTACGGCTGAGGAATGGGACCTTGGAGTTATCAGCAACTCACTTAAGCAATTAAGTCAGTGGAACAAGGTCTGCAGCAAGGCTAATAGGATGCTAGGATGTATCAGGAGAGATATTGATAGCAGAAGGAAAGAAGTAATACTTCCCATGTATAGTTTTCTGGTGAAGCCTCACATGAAGTAGTGCACCCAGTTCTGAAGTTCTCACCTCAGAAAAGTAAAGGGTAGGTTGGAGACGGTGCAGCATAGAGTAACAAAAATGATTCGAGGCCAGCAGGGCAGATCCTATGAGGAGCGCCTCGAGGCACTGAACATGTACTTACTGGAGACCAGAAGGGAGAGAAAGATATTATTATAGAGACCTTCAGGTTCCTTAAAGGAATTAACAAAGTGAACTGTGGAATGAAATGGTGGAATTGCAGGCACTCATGGCAGAGGGGGAGGTGGACATGGCGGCAATCACTGAAACATGCGCCACCTAACACCATGACTGGGACCTAGTGGTTCCCAGGTACAAGATATTCCATAGAGATAGAGTTATTGGAAATGGGGGGGGGGACTTTATGTGAGAGGGACTGAAGTGTGTAAGGGAGAAGGGGGGAAGAGTCCAGAATGGAGTCACTGTGGATGCAAATCCAGGATTCCAGACGATAAGGTTGGGAGTAGTGTACAGGCCGCCCTCCCAAATGGAGGACTTGGATGGGGAACTAGCAGGGCAGATCTGGAGGACCAGCAGGAAGGGGGGTGGTGATAGTGGGGGACTTCAGCTGCTGGGAGTGGACTGGAGTACCCCTGCCACCAAGTGTAGGAGAGAGCAGGTAATGCTGGACGCCATCCAGGACAGCTTCCTGATGCAGATGGTCAGTGAGCCAACCAGGGAAGGGAACACCCTTGATGTTGTGCTGACTAATGGGGAGTGTGTGAGGGAACTGATGGTGGAAGAACCACTGGCGGGGAGCAAACACTGGACAGTGTGGTTCCAGCTGAATATGGGTAAAGAAGGGGTGGTATCCAACACAAAGGTGCTGGACTTTAGAAAGGCCAACTTTGAGAGGATGGTTGAGGTGGTACAAGGGTACCTAGCCAGAATTCAGTCTAGTATGGCCATGAACCAGAGGTGGGAGCTCATAAAGCTTGGGACAGTGGAGGCAACCAAATCCTGCATGAAGGCCCAGAGTAAAAAGGCTAGGGCTAAGAAACCTAGCTGGGCAAGCAAGGGAGTTTTGGACTGGGTAAGGAAGAAAAGAGCCGCCTTCAGGAGATACAAAAAAACTGGTAGGGGGGAGGACAGGGAGGAGTACCAGAAGGAAGCAAGAGGTCACTAGAGCAGTATGGGCAGCCAAGGTGCCCAGGGAACTCAGACTGGTGCAGGGCATTGAGGAGGGGGATAAGAACTTCTTCAGGTACATCAGGGAAAAAAGGAGTTGTAAGGGCCAGATAGTAAGGATTAAGAGGGAGGAGGGATGGGTGAAGAAGTGGGGTGAAAAGGCAGAGGTGCTAAATGGCTACTTCTGCTCAGTATTTACTAAGGAGAAGGGGGGGAGATACTCAAGGTGGGGGAAGGGCAGGAGTGGAGGGGGGTGACGGATGGGGAAATCTCAGAAGGTAGAGTGCTGGAGGGATTGAGGGCACTGCGAGTGGATAAGGCACTGGGGCCAGATGGCATTCACCCCAGGGTACTGAAGGAGCTAGCAGAGATCCTGGCAGGGCCCTTAGCTGGCCTGTGCAATGCCACACTGGACTTGGGATGCATACCCCAGGATTGGAGGTTGGCTCGCGTGGTTCCCCTCCATAAGAGTGGCTCCAAAGATGAAGCAGGGAACTATAGACCAGTGAGCCTCACGTCCATCGTGGGAAAGCTAATGGAAATGATTCTGAAGGAGAGGCTGGTGTCTCTGCTGGAGTCAAATGGGTTGCAGGACAGTAGACAGCATGGCTTTGTTGCTGGCAGATCTTGCCAAACCAGTCTGGTAGATTACTATGACTGGGTGACTAGGCAGATGAACAAGGGCCATACAGTGGATGTCCTGTACCTGGACTTCAGCAAGGCATTTGATTAGTTGCTGCATGGGAGACGTGGAGTAAAACTTGAAGGTACAGGGGCAGAAGCAAAAATGGTGGGATGGGTGGCAAACTAGCTGCAGGGAAGGCAGCAGAGGATGGTGGTGGATGGGGAACTCTCATCCCCAAGGGCAATGATGAGCGGGGTTCCACTGGGCTCGGTGCTGGGACCAGCTTTATTTGGGATATTTATTGCAGATATTTCCATGGGCATCAAGAGCAAGATCAGCCTGTTTGCAGATGACACCAAGATGGGGGCGATGGTGGATGACCTAGAGGGGTGGCAGGGGTTGCAGTAGGATTTGACAAAGCTGGAGACCTGGTCTGACACCTGGCAGCTGTGGTTTAATGCCAAAAAATGTAAAGTGCTGCATTTTGGGGCAGAGAACCTTAGGAGAAACTACCAACTGGGAGGGGGTACAGTTAGCCAAGACTGAGGAGGAGAACGGTCTGGGGGTGATCATTACAGGATCAATGAACAGCTCGGCACAGTGTAGGAAGTTGGCAGCAAGGGCCAATAAAATGCTGGTTTGTAGTACAAGGAGGATAACGTCAAGAAGGGGGAGATGATTCTGCCATTGTATAGATCGCTAGTTAGACCTCATCTTGAATACTGTGTGTAGTACTGGTGTTCGTACCTGAGGAAGGACATTAAATTACTGAAAGGAGTGCAGCGCAGAGCAACAAAGATGATCCAAGGGCTGGGGGACGTACCATATGAGAGTAGGCTAAGGGAGTTGAACATATACTCGCTGGAGGAGATACGAGGAGGATATGATTGAGACATTCAAGTACATAAGAGGAATAAACAAGACTGATATGGAGGGGCTATTCAAAGTAAGGGTGGGGAGAGACACTCAAGGCCATGACATGAGATTAGAGGGAGGAAGGTTCAGGAGGGAAATGAGAAGACACTTTTTTACAGGGAGGGTAGTGGCAGGGTGGAATGCGTTACCATTGGAAGTTGTAGCCTGTGAAACTGGGCTGCTTCAAGAGGGGCTGGGACAGAGCAAGAGGGGAGGATCAAGGGAGGGGCAGCTGCAGATTAGGGCTGCTAGCTGCAAAATCTAGCAGACTTGATGGACCAAAAGGCATTTTTCTGCTGGCAATTTCTGTATGTTCGTGGAGAACTATTTCGCTTGAACACCAACTCGCAGTCCATGGACATGAGTGGAAACTAACAGGAGGGAGGTTCAGGAGGTATGTGAGGAAGTACTACTGTACAGGAAGGGTGGTGGAACAGTCTGCCAGCTGAGGTGGTAGGTGTGAAAACAGGGTTTCAAGCAGGGTTGGGTTAGAATGATGGTTACAGTTGTTGCTTGGGGTGACAGAATCAGGGATGATGGGGGGGGGAAGGACAGGGAGAGTTAATACCCTGGAGGAACAGTAAGTTCCAGGGCTTATAGGGAACTTTTTTCTTTGTTTGTTTGTTTTTATTTGCTTAATGAGTAAGCACACTGGAAAATCAATTCCCTTTTCAGGTGCGACCCACAAAATTCACACAAAACATTTACAATACAATACATAATACATAGTGCATAATACATACATTCTACAACAGTAAACATTAATTATGAACCGGCGATCGTAAATGGACGATTCTGATTGGCCGAGAGGTTTTCAAAGCCGTGATGATATCGGGCTACATCATCACGGCTTCAGAAAACCTCCGGTCACTAGCCTTCTCACTGCTTAAACATTCCTCCAACAGCAACGGCAGCGCTTAACTTAAAACGCGAGTCACAGCGTAATGTGACAACGGCAGCATGTACACGACGCCCCCAAACACAACCTCCGCGAGGGAAAATTTACTGAAACAAAAAAAAAAAACAGTGGTCACACAAAACAGCTGCCGACCACCACACTAACCTCACACTGACCTGCCCGCCTCTTCGCTGCTCGTGCCACATACCACTTTCCCGTTTAACACACAGGACAACTAACACAACTTGAACCTGCCCGCTACTTCTGACAGATACCACGTTCTCCCGTTTACCTCACAGTACAACGGCTGTTCCCCTTCAGTCCAGTGTTACCTGTATGAAGCGCAGCTCGGCCAGTACTTTTCACTCTGCCCCATGAGACTCAGGATAGCGAGTGGTGACTTGCTAAATAAAAATTTAAATCTAAAATCGACGGATCAATGTACGGGTAAACTCTGACAAGGCAATGAGGTGGAGGGCAGGATGATCTACGATAAACAAGAAAGAGCACTACAGCATGTACATGAGGAGCAACAACTAGCAGCACCACCTACTGGAGCCCAGATAGACCTGCAGGAACTACTTTATGAAAACATACTACTCCACCACCCAAAAGAAAATCATTTCAAAACGTTAACATTTTTTTTATTATTATTTTTTTACTCGTAACCCTTGTAAGCCAGTTCATAATAGCAATAAGGCACTCCAGGGTGTGGTATATCATGGGATATCGTCACTTCTCGGGATGGTTGGGCCTTTCGGCCTGCGGCCTCGTGCCCAACCACCCGGGCGTGACCGATATCCCACTGACCTCTATCATGCTTAATATATATAAAACTTTCAATCAAGACATTTACACACTGATAAAGGCATAAGATATTGATATAAAGTGCTAGAAAAATGCTCATTGGACAACTTAGGCAGATTGGATGGACCACTGGTCTTTATCTGCCATCTTTTTTTTATGTTTAAGTGTTTATAATCAACACTATCCACCTCCATGCTCCCCACACCACTTCTACCACCCTGAGCACTGACTAAGCCCTTCACTCTATCCCAGTCATGTTTGAAACCATTGATAGTTTTGGTACCCACCACATTGGCTGACAGACTGTTCTACTGTTGCACCACATTTTCTCTAAAATTTAATTTTCTCACTTTCCTCTTGAACCTCCACTCCCATCAGTTTCAACTCTTGCCCTCAGGCTCTTGATCGACTACTTAGGCTAAATAGTTAATCAAAATTTGCCTTGTTCATTCCTTTCAGAACCTTGAAGGTCTCTATCAAACCTGCCCTTTCTCATCTGGCCTCCAGCAAGTGCATGTTCAGTATCTTTTGCCGATCCTCATACGATCTGCTCTAATGGCTCTGAATCATTTTGGTCACCCTGTGTTAGACTGTCTCCAGCCTGTCCTTATCTTTCCTTAGGTGAAGACTCCAGAGCTGGGTAGTAATACCATCTTCTTGCTGCCATCAGTACCCCTTCCCATACACTCCAGCATCCTGTTTGCCTTACTGTAGGCCTTATTACACTTGCTTGATTGTTTTAGGGAGTCACTGACGATGGCCCCAAGATTTTTGTCCTCAGAGGTCGTGCCCAGCTTTACCCTCCCCCATCCAGTACTCTGTCCTGGGCTTCTTGTTCTCTATATGCAGCACTTTGCACTCCCTCATTTATCAAAATCCATCTTGATCAGGAGCATGGTGAATGTCATTCTTCTAGGTTTTTCCCTATTTCTTCCAAAGGTGAATCTGATGATATTTTGGTCACTGTTGATCAGGTCATCCTTGTTGCCAAGGACAAAATCTTGAACCGTAGTGGTTCCTTTAACACACTAAATGTCAGCAGCTGTCATGGGTTTGATAGCGGATTTGAGCACTCAGGCAAGTAGCTGGAGCTGGGAAATACTACTGTAGATGACAATGCTTCCCAGCTTGAGAGGGGATGGCACTAAATTATGTTACCACAGGGACCACTGTAGGGGACCAGGGAGCTTGTTGCCCACCAGAGAACGCGCTGTGGTGATCATAGCCGACACTATGTTGTGCAGCACCATCATGTGATAGAGGGCAGTAGGGAGAAAAACAGAGGAGAAACCTTGTAAATCATGTCAGTTACAGTCCTTGAATGCGGCAACTCCACATCATGGAGCCCTGCCACTAGTATGGATCTTGTTGATGCCTGAGGGGGAAGCCTTCCACAGAGGTTCAGCCATGGGGACTGCGCAGCAGGGGCAGGGGGACTCAGCGATTGTAGGGGACTTGAAAGGGGTCAGACATGTGGGCAGAGAAAGATGCAAATTTTAACAAAAAACAGCTGAATTATTTTTATATATTTATTAAAATATTTAACCAGCAGTCTGGTTGAGATGTAAACATGTTGTTTACAATGGTTTTGTGAGAAGCATTATCCATGGACGGGATGCACAATAAGTAAATAAGAAACATAAACATATATGTTAATGTAACCCCCCTGCAAATGGGGGTTCCCAAAAGACTTCCAGGAGCTTGCTTGAATGCTCCAAGCCTGAATGGTGTTTGGCATTTAAGCCATTTATCAGTGAGTGTTTTTAGAGCCTCTGGTACTGTCTCTTTAAGAGCTGTCTGCTTGCAGACATAATTAGTTTATATGGGGGGACTGTGTGTTTCTCTGTTTGAGTACCACTCGAACTGCTGCCAATTCACTCCATTTTTGCAGTCACTAGGAGTGCAAAGGGAACCTATCTGAAAGATGTAACTGTTTGCCAGAAATTATTTAGAGTGATAATGAAATTACAGTTTGTCTAACCTGCTTTCTTTTGCAGTCAGAACAGTGTCTGTCTAGTTCCCCATTCTGGTTTTGAACTGCTGAACTGGACCAATCAGTGTGGGGTAAGCTAGCTCTAAAATGGTGCCTTGGACGAATCAGAACTTGGACTCATAATCTGGGCCAGCCACAAGAGGATTGTATGGCAGTGACTCTGGGAGATGTAGTTTAGACTTCAGTGCCTTTTGGACCAACAGCAGCAGTCTATTGTGAGTGACAGCCAATCCAGTCAAGAACTGGGAGGAACTCAAAGGAAGTGCCGGTTTTTGTCGGTTGGAGTTGCAGTTGAGCTTTGGCAGTGAAGAAGAAGGAGCCCTGTGCTTTTTCAGTGTGCAGTTTTAGTCAAAAACGTGTGTAAGGCCCAGAGTTCCGGTCTGCAGCTTGTGTAACAGCTTGTTAGGACTGAATCCGTCCTGTGAAAAGAATCAAAGGATCTCTGAAGAGTAGAAACCAGGCTCACCCTGTAGAAGACTGGAGGAATTGCTGAAAATTACACTTGGTCTGTCAGGAACTGAATCTGCTGTGTGTTCTCCCGGGTATTGTGCAGTAATTGCGATCGGGATACAGATGCAGCCTGCCTGGTATAGTGCTTTCTTTTATATGGATGTGTGAAGAGGTTTGTGTACCTCAAGTGAGCCCTGCTGACATTGAAGGACCCTATCTTATTTGGAGGTCGTGAGTACTAATTCAGGGTCGCTCCCTGTTGAATTGCCACATTAAATCCAAATGAAATTACTGTACTGCTGACTGTTTAATTCTCCTTTTCTCGTGTGAAAGGGCCCCCACCAGCTGCCACGGTTTGGACTAGCCACTAGGGCTTGGGTACCCAGGGACAGTAACTGATAGGGATAGGCCTGTGCACAGAGCCATAGGTAGATTATTAGAGTGATAAGCTAATTAACCTGATTTCCCCCTGTCCTTGTTATATCCCCCTAAATAAATCAGAGCTGCTTGTTTCAGTAAAGTTATACTGCCTGAGGTATTTGTCTATGTTAAAGTACTGTACTGTGATTGTTGCACTGTATCTCATTTCACAGGAGGTCCCAGTGCCGGAACCAGACCTGGGGGTAAGTGTATACTGTGAAGGTAATTCTGATATATTGTGTGGGCCACTAGTGGGAAGAAAGGGGGGTTGCAGTGTCCCAGAGGGCTGTGACCAAGTTAGTTTAACTATTGCAAACCCTGACCTCTGGGTGGAGGCACCCGCCATTGGATCCAGGCCCCTCAACCTGTTGGTGGCAAATCAGGCAGGGGTAGTAGCCCCTGGGATAGCGCCATCTAGGGGTTACATCTTGGAGGCTCACGCTGGGATTGTGTGTCCTCTAGTGGCCATATTCTGAACCACTGTTAAGAAAAAAATGTGTACCCGACAGAAGTGGCTGTGCACACGGCTAGTGGAGTGGTGTACTGGGGAGAGATCGACCCCAAAATGCTATGCTTATCCTGGACATCCCCTGGGTATTAATACGGACACTGTGCAGGGAGTACTTTCCAAGGTGGAAGGTTTACAAAACCCTGTGGTGGTGGGTCGGCATGCTAATCTGCTCACCCACACTTTCCTGGCCCTAGTAGAGTTTAAGGATCCCATAGATAGCTCCAAAGTGCCACAGACCATTACCCCAGAGGGAGCCCTCACTGCTTGGAGAGTGATAACTAAGGACAGTAAAGACCGGGGAATCAGCCCCACCACTATCTGAAACTTTTGAGGAGAAATTTGCTGAATGGTTGCTGGGAGAGGAAAACTGTGGAGGACTTGAAGAAACTATTCTTGCCACCTGGGGTGTCTCCCCAACACCTCTTCTGCTCCAGTGCCCGTAATGGTGGCTGAACCAATGCAGACTCCTATTTCTGCACCTGCCATTAGTCACGACTCTTACCGAAGGTTGAGGATCTTCTCTGGCACCCTCCCCACCCCCAAGGGAGGATGACTGGGAGACCTGGATAGACTATGTTGCCCCCAAGTGCTAGAATGGCAATGCTGGAGGCCAGCGAAAGAGGGTTAGTGAGAGCCTCCGAGGTCCTGCCCTGGCTACCATCCGTGCTAAGCGGCCAGTAACCCTGAAGCGACTGCACAGGCCTATCTTGAGGCCTTGGAGAATGTGTATGGGAGCCCAGATTCTGATGAGGACCTATGGTGGAGAGTAGAAATGCACAACAGTACCAAGGGAGTTGTTGTCTGTGTATGTCTCTCGGCTGGAAAAATTGTTGCAAGAATGCCTCAGAAAGGGTAGTTTGCCAGCGATTGAACTGGACGAACCAGACTGGACAGAATCTGAAGTCACCCCTTCTCAGAACTGCTGTTGCTTCAGTTCGCCTGGCAAATCGACTGGAATCCCACCCTCCTATGATGAGTTAATGAGAGAAATTCGAGGAGTTGAGAAAAGCGACCTGGGAGGTACCTGCACCAACAGCTGTGGCTACGACCCGAGTGACTGAGGGTGACCCATCAAGTGAAGTTCAGGGCAGAGGTTGACAGTCAATGAGTGCTCTGACAAGGAAAAAGATATGCCACAATGGGGCGAACTGTTGAGAGAGATCCGAATTCAAAACAGTCCCTTTATGAAGGCCACGCCTGCAAGTACAGGGCCCTGACCTATATCCGACTGCATCTGTTATGGGGTGGGGGTACCCACCCATGTATCTCCTGCTGATAACAGCTCCAAACTCAATTCCTTGACCATGGAAGTGGAGAAACTGACGAGATGTCTCCAAATGCTTATCACGCCGCAGACAGAGATGGCACGGTTTCCAGTTAGTAATACCCCGCTCTGGCTCCCAGTGTGGCCTCGGCCAGCTCAAACTCCAGAAAGTATGTTTTGCTATAATTGTGGGAAAGATGGGCACATGAAAAGGGAATGCCAGTCCCCAAAGACACTGACAAAGTTGCATATAGGCTACAAGGAGAGCTTGGAGAAGAAATCAGTGGTTAAGAGGTGCGCGACATGATCCCAGTGAGGGCACAAAAATGCTAATTCACATCCTTTTGTGGCAAGGTCAGTTGCCCAGGCCCCACTACCGCCTCTCCAGACTGGTCCAGAATAGTGGGTCCCTCCATGGAGACCACTGTAAAGGTGAATGGAGTGTCTACAAGAGCTGTATTAGACAGTGGCTCCCAAGTGACAATTATGTTCCAGGATTGGTATCAAGCATTTGTCAGACGTACCCTTACAACCATTAGAAGGACTGCATGTATGGGTGTTAAGTGAAGGAAGCCCTACCCTATTCGGGTATATCCAATTTGGCTGTCTTTTCCCCACCTCCGTGGCTGGAGTGGCGAACAAGTAGAGACCCTAGCCTTAGTGTGTCCCCCACTGGACTGTATGATGGTGTCCCTTTGTTGATTGGAACAAATGCTCATATGTTCGGAAGGCTGGCACAGTTGTGTTATGAAAAACAGGGTCAAAGACTAGTAGAGCTTTAAGAGTTCCGGCTTTAATTAAGAAGGCCTATGAGGCACAGAGATGCTGAAAAACAGAACCAGAGGAACCGGTCGGAATTGTATGGAAGAAGGATCCTGAGTCTCTGATCCTGGCCAAATGCCCAGTGTACCTTACAGGAGAGGTCCGTATCAGAAAGGATGTTAAGAATAAAATATTAATGTTGGATGCACCAGGCGATGGAAAATTGCCAGAGGGACTGCTGGTCAAGCCTAGTATTTTGCCCGCTAGAGCCCATGCTTATGCCAGAAGGGTAATGGTCCAAGTTCATAATGTGTCTGAAAGAGACATTCGGTAAACAGAGGTTGCATCCTGGCTAATGTGCATTGTGCAGACACTGCAGTGCTACCCAGCAGCAAGAGTTCAAGGAAGAATGACAGAGTAACGCCTGACTTGTTTGATTTCGCGACTCCCGCTGCCAGCTGAATGGAAAGTGAGGATCAGTGAGAAGCTTGCCCAGAGAGACCAGGTGTTTTCTTTAAAGGAATGGGATGTAGGATGCGTGCAAGGAGCTGAGCACAATATCCGGCTGCATGACGAAAGACCATTTCGTGAGAGGTCTCGACGCCTGGCACCTGCTGACATAGATGATGTGAGAACGCATCTGCAAGAGATGTTAGCTGCTGGTGTAATACAAGAATCCAGAAGCCCTTATGCTCCCCCATTGTTGTAGTGAGGAAAAGAATGGAACAGTAAGGATGTGTGTGGATTATCGTACCTTAAACCGGCGGACTATCCCTGATCAGTACACAATGCCCCGCATTCAGGATGCTTTGGACTGCCTAAACGGGAGCAAGTGGTTCTCTGTGCTGGATCTCCGCAGTGGGTACTACCAGATCCCGATGGCCCCAGAGGACCGTGAGAAGACGGCCTTTATCTGTCCGCTTGGCTTCTATGAATTCATGAGGATGCCTCAAGGGATTTCAGGTGCCCCAGCCACTTTTCAACGATTGATGGAGCGTGCAGTGGGGGACATGAACTTACTAGAGTGCCTGGTATACCTAGATGATGTCATTGTGTTTGGCAGCTCACTGGAGGAACATGAGAGCAGATTATTTAAGGTATTGGACCGACTGGAGGACTTTGGCCTTAAACTGTCCATTGATAAGTGTCAATTCTTTCAAACATCAGTAAAGTATGTGGGACACATAGTATCCACCGAGGGAATAGAGACCGACCCAAGTAAAGTTGAGGCCTTGACCACCTGGCCACAGCCCAAAAATCTAAAAGAACTGCAAAGATTCCTGGGATTCTGTGGTTATTATCGGCGCTTCATCAAGGACTATTCAAGAGTGATCCGCCCTTTACTTAACCTTACTCAAGGGTATCCCCCAACCCACAAAAAATACCAAAAGTCAGCGTCCCTCAAGACTGAAAGAGTGTATTTTCATCCGAGTGAAGTATTTGGGGCCCGCTGGACTCCTGATTGTGAGACTGCTTTTCATGAGATCATATATCAACTTACCCATGCTCCAGTGCTGGCCTATGCCGATCCAAGAAAACCTTACGTCCTGCACACTGATGCTAGCTTGCAAGGGTTGGGGCTGTGTTGTACCAAGAGCACGAGAATGGCCTGAGACCAGTGGCCTTTGCCAGTAGAGCCTGACCCCATCCGAAAAGAACTATCCTGTACATAAGTTAGAGTTCCTAGCTTTGAAGTGGGCTATTGTTGACCAATTCCATGAGTACTTGTATGGGGCTAAAATACTAGTAAAACTGACAATAATCCTTTGACCTATGTGCAGACCTCAGCTAAGTTGGATGCCACTGGCCATAGGTGGCTTTCTGCATTATCTACATATGACTATGCTCTCGAATACCGAGCAGGTCTGAACCACATAGATGCTGATGCTCTCTCCGGAGGCCTGTTCCCAGAATGATTGGGTCCGATTGGCAGAACCTGACATTCGGGCACTCTGCCGGAAGTTTGACAGGGAGGAACAAATGTCCACGGACGCAGTGGACTGCATGGTGGATTGCTTGGGAGCCTCTGAGAATTGATACCTGCTGCTTATTGCCACTTTTCTGCAATAGACATTGGTGCACTGCCTCAGCTGGACAATGACAGTATTGGCGGGCTCAATCACGATCCCATGATCAAAGCAGCTTTAGAAGCCCTCTATGCAGGAAAAGATGTGTCCAAATTACGCCCACTGATTTGAGAACTGCACTGTTATACAAAGAAGGTCCTAAGTTGAAACTGATCAATAAACTGTTATACAGAGAAACAGTAGACAGAGGGGACAAGTAGACAAACAACAACTAGTGCTGCCCACTGCCTTTCGAGACTCAGTACTGAGGTCCTTGCACAACCACATGGGGCACCTTGGTATAGACAGAACACTTGACTTGGTGAGATCCAGATTCTATTGGCCTAAGATGGGGGCTGATGTGGAGCAACACATTCGAACTTGTAGTCGCTGCTTACAGAGGAAAGCTTGCCCCAGAGGGCTGCCCCCTTGTTAACATCACCACCAGTGCACCCATGGAGCTGGTCTGTATTGATTTTCTGAGTTTGAGTCAGATCAAAGAAATATCAGTAATGTGCTGGTGGTCACTGACCATTTCACGAGATATGCCCAAGCTTTCCCCACCAAAGACCAGAAAGCATCCACTGTGGCCAAAGTACTTGTAGAAAACTTTTTTGTTCACTATGGGGCTCCACAAAGAATCCATTCTGATCAAGGGAGAGACTTTGAGAGTCGTCTGATCAAAGAGATGCTTTCTCTGTGGGGAGTGCGAAAGTCCAGAACCACTCCTTACCACCCCAAGGGGGACCCACAGCCTGAACGTTTCAACCGCACTTTGCTAGATATGCTAGGAACCCTGCACCCAAAGGACAAGCCTAGATGGAGCCAACAAATTAGCACCCTGGTACATGCTTATAACTGCACCAAAAGTGATGCCACTGGATTCTCCCCTACCGCCTGATGTTTGGAAGAAAGCTCGACTACCAGTAGATGTGTGTTTTGGGGTCTCTCCTGATGGGGTTCAAGCTGACAACTATTTACAGTATGTGCAAAGTTAAAGGCCCAGCTAACTCATGCACCAACTGGCTCAAACCATGGCTGCCAAAAGAAATCTGGCCAACAAAGAAAGGTATGATAAAAGGTGAAAGCACAGGAACTCCAGGAGGAGATCGGGTATTGCTAAGAAATCTGGGACTGCATGGCAAGCACAAGATTGCTGACAGATGGCACCATCTCCTCACATTGTAGTGGGCAAACTAGATGATCTGCCAGTGTACAAAGTAAGGCCTGAGAATAATTAAAAGATGTAAAAACAATGCATAGAAATCATTTACTGCCCATTGGACAAATCCTGATTGAGTCTGAGCCCCAGAAGATGCCCCCTGGACCAGTGACTAGAGCTGCTGCTAAGAAAAGATCAAGAAGTCTGCACCTACAGAAGCAGAGTTAAAGTGTTCCCCTGCACAAGTCCCAGTTGAGCATGACTGTCAGTCCATATCGGAAGAAAGTGAGAGTGACTTTGAATACTATCCTTCTTACGAACTGAGTCAATTGTTTCGGGCAATCCCCTAGTCAATACTGGAGATGAAGCTGGGCCTTCTGGACTGCCTAAGCCCCAGCTTCATCCCTGAGCCAATGCTCCCAGTAAGTGAAGTGCAAAGCATCAGATCAGATGAAATGGAATCATTGTGCATGGTTGAACTGTTTGAGCTTTCAGGGAGGAAAATGATAGATTGGGGCAGACTGGTGATACACCCAAACAAGAAGAGTATTTTGAGTGCCCTGACAGTCCACTGCCAGTGTCCGAAAGCTCTCCTGGAGCCAAATGTTGTGGACTCAGAAACTGTAACTCCTGGAGCTGAAAGTGCCCCAAGTTCTAGCCTCTCTACCCCATGGAGACTCCACTGACAAGTGAGGACAATGCTGAAAATGAGGCTCAGAGTGCAGAGACTATAACAGTTCCCCTAGAAAGACTGGTCGAGCTGTAAAGCCTGTGGTGCACCTCAGTTATGATTCACTTGGAGGCCTGTGGATTTGCCTCTCAATGTTGTCCATAAAGGAGTGTATGTGTCCCGAGCTCATTGCCCAAACTGAGCGTCAGTGCTAACTCCAAGTTACTTGTGTTGCCCTCTAAGTATGGTGCCCTTGGCCCCATCCAGCCCCAAGGTAACTGATGGGAAGGCCCCTCTCTTCAGGTTTCATGTACAAGAGGTAATAACTTGAGTTATGGTACAATGTGTATGTAATACTGTGTAAAGAGTGACGTACTGCAATGTTTCAGAAATGTGTTCTTGGTAAAATGATATATTGACTGATGATTACATGTGCGAGCCTAATGCAAATGTATATGGTTGCAGTTGAAACTTATGAGACTTGCTTGACGCGACGTCAAGCTTTCCCAGGCCAGGAAGGGTGTAACCCCTGCAAATGGGGGTTCCCAAAAGACTTCAGGAGCTTGCTTGAATGCTCCAAGCCTGAATGGTGTTTGGCATTTAAGCCATTTATCAGTGAGTGTTTTAGAGCCTCTGGTACTGTCTCTTTAAGAGCTGTCTGCTTGCAGACATAATTAGTTTATATGGGGGGACTGTGTGTTTCTCTGTTTGAGTACCACTCGAACTGCTGCCAATTCACTCCATTTTTGCAGTCACTAGGAGTGCAAAGGGAACCTATCTGAAAGATGTAACTGTTTGCCAGAAATTATTTAGAGTGATAATGAAATTACAGTTTGTCTAACCTGCTTTCTTTTGCAGTCAGAACAGTGTCTGTCTAGTTCCCCATTCTGGTTTTGAACTGCTGAACTGGACCAATCAGTGTGGGGTAAGCTAGCTCTAAAATGGTGCCTTGGACGAATCAGAACTTGGACTCATAATCTGAGCCAGCCACAAGAGGATTGTATGGGCAGTGACTCTGGGAGATGTAGTTTAGACTTCAGTGCCTTTTGGACCAACAGCAGCAGTCTATTGTGAGTGACAGCCAATCCAGTCAAGAACTGGGAGGAACTCAAAGGAGGTGCCGGTTTTTGTCGGTTGGAGTTGCAGTTGAGCTTTGGCAGTGAAGAAGGAAGGAGCCCTGTGCTTTTCAGTGTGCAGTTTTAGTCAAAAAGCGTGTGTAAGGCCCAGAGTTCCGTCTGCAGCTTGTGTAACAGCTTGTTAGGACTGAATCAGCTCCTGTGAAAAGAATCAAAGGATCTCTGAAGAGTAGAAACCAGGCTCACCCTGTAGAAGACTGGAGGAATTGCTGAAAATTACACTTGGTCTGTCAGGAACTGAATCTGCTGTGTGTTCTCCGGGTATTGTGCAGTAATTGCGATCGGGATACAGATGCAGCCTGCCTGGTATAGTGCTTTCTTTATATGGATGTGTGAAGAGGTTTGTGTACCTCAAGTGAGCCCTGCTGACATTGAAGGACCCTATCTTATTTGGAGGTCGTGAGTACTAATTCAGGGTCGCCTCCCTGTTGAATTGCCACATTAAATCCAAATGAAATTACTGTACTGCTGACTGTTTAATTCTCCTTTTCTCTGTGTGAAAGGGCCCCTACCAGCTGCCACGGTTTGGACTAGCCACTAGGGCTTGGGTACCCAGGGACAGTAACTGATAGGGATAGGCCTGTGCACAGAGCCATAAATGATTATTAGAGTGATAAGCTAATTAACCTGATTTCCCCTGTCCTTGTTATATCCCCTAAATAAATCAGAGCTGCTTGTTTCAGTAAAGTTATACTGCCTGAGGTATTTGTCTATGTTAAAGTACTGTACTGTGATTGTTGCACTGTATCTCATTTCACAGGAGGTCCCAGTGCGGAACCAGACCTGGGGTAAGTGTATACTGTGAAGGTAATTCTGATATATTGTGTGGGCCACTAGTGGGAAGAAAGGGGGGTTGCAGTGTCCCAGAGGGCTGTGACCAAGTTAGTTTAACTATTGCAAACCCTGACCTCTGGGTGGAGGCACCCGCCATTGGATCCAGGCCCCTCAACCTGTTGGTGGCAAATCAGGCAGGGGTAGTAGCCCCTGGGATAGCGCCATCTAGGGGTTACATTAAAATACTCTAAACTGAGCTGGCCCTGTGGCACTGAGAGTTGAGCTGGATGCCACACCACACTCCACACTATCAACTTGAGTTTGGAAGTGGACGCGGGTTGCCAAGTGGAGGAGAGAGTCGAGTGTCTGAAGGACTGCTGTCTTCTCCCAGGGAGGAAGAGAGGGCTTGCTTGCCTGGCATCTATCTGCCACCAGGTGGAGGCCTGTTGGTAGTGCAGGCTAGGGAGGAAAAGGCTGTGATCTGGTGATGAGTGCGCATCTCCACATGCACGCTTCACATCGGCCGCCGGAGGGTTGGGAGAAAAACAAAAAATGGGAGCAGGGGTTTTAGTGAAGTCATGCCCCTCTGTCCAAAGACCCAGGCTGCCACGCAGACTACCATGGTCTGAAATGGATTGTGACTTGGGGGCAGGGGATTGCCCTTCCTCCCCTGACCCCAACACAGGGGAAATCTGTAGGGCTACCCAACAGTTAGGTTTTGGGGGAGACAGATGCTGCTCAGTGGGGAGGGGTAGAGGGCTCATAAGTTGCCTCAGATCCTAAAGTGGAGAAAAATCCATATGAAGAAAAATAAATCACTGGCCCAGTGGCATGGCAGGCAAAGGCACCTCCTGCCACACTGGCAACCCAGGTTAGGGAATGGACCAGAGTCGTGAGGGGGCCGGCTGGGGGAAGGTGGATTGAGCAACCATTAACAGCTCTTCTCCTTTGGGGTGAGGTGGGACAGTGTGCACTGCTGCTTGGCTGCCACCTCATGGAGGCTATGTGGTGCAGCATGCAGCCACCTCTCAGAAGGCAGGGCACAGGTTTTTGAGTACGTGCGGTGCCTTTATGCCATACGCCCACGCCATTGCATATGCGCTGATGTCAGAGAAGGGGAAAAACCAAGGCAGAAGTCTAACCCTGGCCAGTCAGATGATTCTGGTCACCTGTAGGCCCAACACCCAATGACTTGGGTACCATCGTCTGGATCCATGTCTGGCAGATGTAAGGGAAACACCTGCTAACCCCACCAAGGGAGCAAGCCCTGGGGGAACAGAGTGGTGATGTATGTCCTGGGAGAAGTCATGGTGATGGGTCTGGGTTTGGCCGGCACGATGGGGATGGCCAGGGCTAAAGCAGGATAAACAAAAGAAGAAAAGAAAAATATTTTAAAATATGAATATGGAGTATTCAAATAAAAAGATAAGTTAGTTTTTCAAACTAAATCTCCACAGCTCAGAGAAACCCCTTTTGCCAATTAGTATTTTCACAAAATAAAACAAACAAAAAAATTGAACACATTGTTTTTATAATACTGAAGTTTGTAAGAAGCTTAGTGATGTAAACAAAACAGATGCTTGCCAGTCATGCTTTTCTCCTGGGGCTAAGTCCAAGTACACTCCTCAGGGACTGTTCCTAGCCAAGGGAGGAGAACAGGACCAGCAAACAAAAGATCAGTGCGTATAAAAACTCTGACATATATTTTGGGCTGTTGAATCTCCCACTGCTGCAGCCATGCTGTGATGTCAGCTGCAGGGGATTCTGGGATTTCTGCTTACAGAGAATGTCAGATTGCAAGTGTAACCCCTAGGTGGCGCTATCCCAAGGGCTACTACCCCTGCTTGCTTGGCTAGTAGCAGGTTAAGGGGACTGAGTTCTGAAATGGGTGCCTCCACCTGGAGGTCAGGGTTGGTAGTGGTCCAGCTAACCTGGGCACAGCCCTCCGGGACACTGTAACCCCCCTCTTTCCTTACTAGTGGCCAGAACAATACACAATAATCACTTTCACAATGCCCCTGATACACCACACAAGTACCCACACTGTTTGCACTTACCACCAGGGCTTTCCTCTGGCTCGACCCTGGGGACCCCCTGTAAAACAAGGTTATACACAGCAAATAACAGCAGTACAGTACTCTTGCACAAACTGGAACCACAGTCAGGGTAAATGCAAAAAAGAGTTAGATCTGATTTATTTAAGGGACTTAAACAAGGGAGGGGCACAATAAGGTTAATTTGCTCAAAGACTGTATCAATCAAACAGTTATGCATGCACTTTAGGGTCCATAAACAGTCACATACTCTGGGTATCCAGATGGAGAACAGTGGGCTAGCCGGGAATGTTGCAGCTGGTTGGGGCCCTGTGATAGAAGAAAACAACATGCACCACACACACTAATTGTAATCCGGAGCCGGAGGGCTCAGTTCGTGAAAAGGAAACAACACGAGAATCAGATGACACACTTTTAGATTAGGCTGTTGTTGCAGGGAGCTACCCTGATGTTTACTCACGATACCCAAGACTGGACACAGGCAGGATGAAAATCGAAACAGTAAGTGGTTGATCTGGAGTGCCAGGAGAAGCAGGGCCCTCACGATTTGCTGAGGCGTTGTTCCTGTTCAAGCGTGGAGCAGGAGGCTGATCCCCAGGCAGGTCTCTCGTTGGTGGCTTTCTCCATGCAGTGGGGTAGTCTGGCAGGGCCAGCGTGGCATGGCCCAGGCTCAATGGAGATGAACGCAGATTCAGTCCGATTAGGCTGGATAAAGCTTCCAGCAAGCAGAACACAGTTCACACAGTGGGGAACCAAATCACGACCCACTTTCAACACACAGCACATTTACATGTAAGGAGATTCTATTGTACCAGGCAAACCGCTCTCTGGTCATGATCGCAAAGTCTCTGCACAAACTGGGGATTCAGAAGCAGCTGGAAATCCTGACAGGCCGATCGCATTCAGCAAAATCTTCGGTGGTCTTCAGGTATGAACCTGGTAAAAAATCAGTGGCTTACTTTGTTCTCACAAACTTGGATTTAGTCCTAAATAATTATCTACACTCCCTCTCAGGGGCAGCAGGCAGACATGCAGGCCACAACTCAGGCCTTTCCACATTTCTCCTGCACGAAACTACTCAGACGGCTGCTTGACTCTCTCAAGCTGTTGTTGCTTCTTCAGCTCCCAACTTATATCTGACTCAGCTGGCAGCACGCTTGGGACTTTCCCCAGAATCCGAAAGGTTTGGTTGGCTGATCTGTCTGTCAGTCACAACAAAGGCTCCCCCTTCAGGTGCAAAAAAGGTACCAAAAGCCCAAAACTACAATTCTACAGCTTTTGACTCCAGACAGCTCCTGTAGTCCGGCTCCATTTTAGGTCCCACCAGTACTGATTTGGTCCAATTCGGCAGTCCAGGACCAAGATAGTGGAGATAAACAAAACAGTCCTTGCTGCAAAGAAGGCAGGTTAGACAAACTACATTATCATTATCACTCTAAATGATTTTCGGCAAATAGTTACATCTTTCAGCAGAGCTCCCTCTCAGAGACAGTACACAGAGGCTATACAGGCACTCTCTGGCAATCACATTTAAACTGCTAAAATGCAGGACACCAGCCTGGCAGTAAGCATTTAGGCAAGCTCAAGGAAGACTTTTGGGGACTCCCATTTGTGGGGGTTACTAAGTCAGTAAAATCAGTCTGATACAGTCTACAATACTGCAGTAAACAGTAAGTAAAAAAAAAAAAAAAACATTTTGCACACACACAAAAAAAGTGCAAGTTGGGACCAGCCCCACACATGGTTGTGAGGCTCTTAGTGCTGACTGTCCCTTTAAGTGTAATTACAGTTGGATATATCATTTTCAAGATAAAGGCAAAAGTAACAAAGTAACTCACTACCCACAAGTACTGCATAATTAGGCCTCGAGGCTGAGATAGTAGTACCAACAACTGTGTGTACCATCTTTAATCACAAATGGATGTGGTCTTTTGATTGTATTAACAAAATGTAACCGAGCTGGCCCATTGGCAAAGTGGCAAGGCTGTCACTTGCAGTTCTGGCAATCTATGTTTGGGAACAAACATGGGCAGGCCATCAGGGGCCAGCTTGGGAGGTGAAAGATCAAGCATTCCAGTGGCTACACTGTTCCAGGGAGGAAGGGTTGCACTGTCATCCGCAATACTGCCACCTGGGGACCACAGGGAATAGTGCAGCAGAATTTATAGTGTATAAGGCTTAGAGAGAATGTGTGTATTTCAGCGTGGCCAAAAACATCCATGGTTCAGTCTGGGGGGGGGGGGAATGGGTGGAAATGAAAGAAAATGGCCTCTGGTTGTTTGGGTGAAGTCCAGCCCCACCCCCTCGAACTCCACAGGTGTCATGTCCCACCTCCCGAAACGCTCTCCTAGGCTTCTAATGGCCAAATTATATTGCTGACCAGATACTGCTTACATACCTCCCATCGCTGCACCAGATTGATCTGGACCCCTGCCTCAGGGGAGTAATAACTGGGGCCCCACCCCAAGGGGTAAGTTGATGAGTACCAGGACTGACCATGACCTCGGGAGGGGAGAGGGTTGGGCTGGATCAATGTGGTTGGGCAGTAGGCATTGGCTAATGGCATACTGGTCAGAAAGTAATAGGGCATAAACTGTATTTAAAAAAAAAAAAAAAAAAAATTCTAACAACGAAATTCAAGCCTGAAGTTATGCATTGTTACAGGGGTCAAAATTGGCACCGGCCCACCCACAAAATGCAGGTAGATTTTGGGTCAAGCTAATGAAATGGAGCTCTTAGTGTACTTGCCTGGTGCATTACATTTTCTGCCCTTGCTCTGACTTCTGTTGTTTGGAGCATGCTTAGTGAGGAGCGCATGTTCAAACCAGAAGTCTACAGGTGTTCCTAAAATAAAACTTCCTTTCTTCATTGTGCATCACTTGTGTCGGGGCATAGACCCTACTGATTGTAAGTATTGTGGATGGGGGAAGGGAGGGCTGTGTGTGCTAACTGCCAATGACTGGCAAGCAGCACAGGATGGGATAGACTGTGAGCTGTGGGGCGAGAAATGAGAGCAAATGGGATGCAGTTTTGTGCTGCGAGGGTGCAGCACAGAGCAGAGTCCTCAACTGCGACGCAACGTCTGTGCTCTGGAGGTTGGGGGCACATGAAACTCTGGGCTGTAGTAATTAAGCTGTTGGGGGCCCAGGGGATCCAAAACTTAATTCCATGATTGTGCCTTGACTGGCTGGTAGCAACGCAGCTGCTTGGGGAATTGGCAACATGGCTGGTCTGCCAAAGTAAAAGATGTTTGTGTGTGTGTGTGTGTGTGTGTGTGTGTATGTATGCATATGTTCAGTCTTGTCAGCACCCAGCTGACTTGAGAGCAGATGTTTAGCCAAAGGTGAGCCAGACGTGTATCATGTCAAACAGAGCTGCCACTGAGGACTTAGTGTTATTTTTCAAGTCTGTGTAGGAAAAAAAAAATAATAGTACTGTACACTATAATCGTAACACTCCCTGCACTAAAAACATTTTCTTTCTGTGCCCTGATGTCCTGTGTGCTTTTCCTGGCCAAATAACAAATAAAGCATGACAGGCTTGATAAATGAATAATTAGACTTGGGAAGGGGGGATAATGAACAAAATGATAGGTGCCCCTTTTTCCAAGGCTTCGCAACACTTTAGTCTTTTATCCTATTTATGCAAATAATTTATTGTTGAATCTGTGGTTAAGCTCTATGCCATGTCATGGCAGCTCCAGTAGCTGAGTCACAGAGGCATCATCTAACTTCGTCACTGTCTAAGATCTCTAAGAAACCTAAAAAAAAACACATTTTTTTGACACAACTGCATTTTCTCAGTCATTTTTCTGCTGAGCAAATAAAAAGTCTGTGAGGCCAGTAGATTTGTCCAGCCGCTAGCTCTGCTGGCTAATAGTTGGCAAAACAAAAGTTGATTTTGCGCCCTGTACTTAATGTACAGTAGGTCACAATGAGGGTCGTGCTCACTCTGAAGTCTTGCATAACACTGCTACCATGGGACAGCTGTACCTGGGAATAGTTTAAGGTGCTTTCTTCTCTGGCCTATTTCCCTTTTGCCATATCTGTGTACCCTTAAAGGTATGGCTTACCTGCATGAAAGTTGCCCAGCGCTGTTCCAGAACGTCTCTCCTCTGGATGTGCTGTACCAGTCTGCTTTTGGTAGTTTTGTCTTTGGTGAGTGAAATCACTGCCTGGAGTATGGAAGAGCTGAAGTCACTGAATTCTGCTCCATTGTAGTCTTCAGCTCAACTAATGTCACTGGATTTCTGAACTGCTAAGTAATTAACAGATTAATATTGGGCATAGAAACATAGACTGTGATGGCAGAAAAAGACCAATGGTCCAGCCAGTCTGCCTCTAGCTCCTATTAGATCTTGGGGCCTATTGTCCATAGGATACTAGCCCTCACTATTCACCCCTGTTCCCCTCCCTACTACTACCACCCTGAGTAACCACTATACCCTTTAATCTGTCCCAGCTGTGCTTGAAATCATTTATGGTTTTGGCACCTACCATCATGGCTGTCAGAGTGTTCCATGGTTCCACCACCCTTTCTGTAAAATAAAGCTTTCTCATATCCCTCTTGAACCTCCTTCCCAGCAGCTTCCACTCATGCCTTTGTGACCTTGAACTGTTACTCATGCTAAATAGTTCCTTGCAGTTCACCTTCTTTGTTCCTTTCAGGAACTTGAAAGTCTCTATCATATCACCCTTCTGTCATCAGGTGTCTAGCAAGCACATGTTCAGTGACTTCAGCCAATCCTCATAAGATCTGTCCTGCTGGTCCTGAGTCATCCTGGTAATCCTTCATTGCACTGTCTCTAGCCTATCCTTATCTTTCCTGAGGTGAGGACTCCAGAACTGGGCATAGCACTCCAGGTGCAGCCTCACTAATGATCTGTAATCAGGTAGTAATACCTCTACCGATACATCCCAGCATCCTGTTTACCTTACTATAGGCCTTGTTGCACTGACTTGATCACTTAAGGGAGTCTCTAATGATGACTCCTAGGCCCCTTTCCTTAGCCGTAATGCTCAGCTTAGAACCCTAGGTACATCATCTTGTAGTTTCTGACATGGAATTACAATGCCAAACCAAAAGTGTGTGTGTGTGTGTGAGTGTGTGTTTGTTGGGGGGGATCCTTAGAAGACAGGGTTCAGTTGTTCGGAAAGGAGCCAGTGTCTTCTGAGGATCCCCCCCCCCCAAACACACATTAGTGAGGCTGCCTGTGGAGTACTGTGCCCAGTTCTGGAATCCTCACCTCAGGAAAGATATGGAGAGATTGAATGATGAAGGGATTTAAGAATGCTTGGGATAGGCATGGAGGAATACTGGTAATTGGAGGAGGGGGGACAACCAGTACTGGCAGAGCATAAAAGAGCACAGTTATTGGAGATAGTGGGGTAGACTTGGTGGGCCAAAGGCCCTTATCTGACGACAGATTTATATGTTTCTGTGTAAAACACTTGATGGTCAAGTTATTTGTTTAATGCTTCTGTTTTCTTACTTGACCACCAAACTCAGTCCCCAACCATTTCGCTGGCCACACCTGCCAGCTTTTTCAAGGGGAGTGGTCCTACAGGTTCAAAATATATACAGAAAAGGTCATAACTCTTTGTTCTATGGCACTGCACCAGAAAACACTAACAGCTATATTTAAGCTAGTTCCCTTATTACTTTTCAAACATTTCAAAAGTCACATCTGTAAGTATTAAGTTTTCTTCGTGTCACTAACTGTTTACTTGTGAATTCAAAGCATAATCAGGCTGTCAAGCTGTAAACACCCAGATGAGCTGACACTGTGCATGAGTAGCTGCAGAGGAACATCAGATCTCTCGTGCTGATCTGTGTTTGTCCCTACCTCCCCTTTTGAATCTGATACTGTCAAAACTCATCTGAGTGTTGTGTGACAGCGGGTGGCTGTATGTGAACATACAGCACTGGGAATATGCGAGTTTGTGGCTGTATGTGCACATACAGCCTTGTCACACAACACTCGGTTGAGTGTTGAAAGTATCAGTGGTGATGTCACGTCTGTGACGTGAGATGTACTGATGCAGACAGCAGCAGCAGATTCAAGGGGCTGGAAGATAGGAAAAAAGATAGATCAGCCCCAGAGATCTGGCGTTCATCTGCAGCTACATATGAGCAGCGTGAGCTTGTTTGGATGTTTACAGCTTGAAAGCCTGACTAGGCTGTGAATAGACAAGTAAATGGTGAGTGTGAAGCCAACTTAACACTTACATATTTGAGTTTTAAAATGTTTGAAAAGTCATAAGGAAACCATCTTAAATGTATCTAGTAGTATTTTCTGGTGCAGTGCCATAGAACAAAAATTTATGACCTTTTCTGTATATATTTTGAACCTGTAGGACCACTCCCCTTGAAAAAGCTGGCAGGTGTGGCCAGCAAAACTGTTGGGGATTGAGTTTGGTGGCCAAACAAGAAAATAAAAGCATTAAACAAATGACGTGAGCAACAAGTGTACTAGTTCAGTGGCTGAATGAGCATCTCCTTTCCTAGTAGTTTAATTTCAACTGCCAAACCTTAGACCACCTCTCTAGTCTTTGCAGGTCACTGTGCATCTCCCTAATTCCCTTGTCACTATCTGCCCTCCCACGGAGCATAGTGTCATCTGCAAAGAGACACACTGTGCCCTGGATTCCTTCTCCAGTGTTGCTAATGAACATATTGAAGAGGACAGGACCCAAACAGATCCCTATGGCGCTCCACCCCTGACCTTCCTCTGATTCGGCACCATTAATCACAACTTTCTGCTACCTCTCCTTCACCCAGTATCCTCCCCATCTTACTGTATACCCTGCAGCACCCAGATCCTCCATCTTCCTCAGTAATCTTCTGTGAGGCACTAAGTTGAAAGCCTTGCTGAATTCAAAGTAGAGTAAATCCATGTTGTGGCCACTATTCAATACCCATGTCATCCATTCAAAGAAAACAGTCAGGTTGATCTGACAAGACCGCCCTGCCACAAACCCATACTGTTTACTGTCTTGCTGTCCAGGTAGTCTACAAGGTTCTCTTTGACTAGTGGCTCCATCAGTTTACCCACAACAGAGATAAGACTGACAGCTCTGTAGTTTCCCACTTACTTCTTGTCAATCTCCTTATGGAGTGGAACTGTGTCCACTACCCTCCAGTCTTTTGGAACTACCCCATCTGTAAAGGACCTATTGAATAGCCCTACCAGGGGTTCAGTCAGTTCTGCTGGCAGTTCGTTGAATACCCTTGAATGCATCACATCAGGCCTAGGGGCCTTATTTATCTTCAGGGCTGCTAGCCTTTCCTTGAATACCCTCAAATTCTTTATTCTTTATTCAGGATTTCGGATAATACCTTTGAGCCGAGGCTCTTTTACAAAGGTTCCACATCATTTAACAGTACACAAACAGACAAACCAAACAATACATGGGAATTTATCACAGAAAACATAACAAATTACAAAAATAAAATTCTAAGTTCAAAATTGTCCTGGAGTCCTGCAATGGAGGCATCAGAGGAGTAGGAATGACTACAGTTTGAGGTGCAAGGAGGGGACCTCCACACGGTGTGCCCCAGGCCTGAGCAGGGGGATTGTAGGAGACACACAGGAAGTGGGTGGGGGTGGGGGGTAGGGGGTAGGTGAATGATGGGGAGAAGCCAATGCAGGCAATGTCGAGAAGCATACAGAAGGAATATGGCATGGAGGCTGGAGGGGGGAAGAGGAATAGGAGAGTGGTAGGTGAGGGTGGAGGCAAGGTGGGGTGGAGAGAGTGGGGAGGTAGGATTGAATGAAAGAGAGTCAGGGTTGGGGGTTGAGGCTGTGCAGCGACCCATGTGCCATGCACGAGTGATGGCACCACGCAACAAGTAAAGAGGCTACCAGAGGGTGGTGTAATTGCATTAGGCCCATGGGCCTTATCTATTTTTAGGGTTGAAAGCCTTTCCTGGACCCTTTTGCTGGTAAATACTGACTGCCTCATCTCTGGGACCCCTGTGTGGCCATCTTGATGCCACTTTTTGGTAGGGGTCTACTGTCTTCCCTTGTGAAGAAAGAGTAGAAGTAATCATTAAGGTAGGCTGCCTTTTGCACATTCTCCTCTATTACCCTGCCTCCCTCAGACAAACAGTTCCCCCTCCTGTCTTTCTTCTCCAATACAACTGAAAAACTGCTTTTTCCCCAACCCTTGACCCCCTCTGCAGTAAGCAATTCAGTGTCTGCTTTTGCCTTACTGATTTTTGACTTTTCTTCCTTGATTCATAGTTGATATTCTTCCTCAGTCTGCATTTCCTTGTACCTGGTAAAGCCCTTTTTTCTGTCCCTCACTGTTTCTCTGACCCCTTCCAAGAACCATACTGTTTTTTGTACCAGTTTCTTTTGGTTACTGTTTTCATTCATAACTTAGATGCCTTGAGAATGCCCCCCATAATTGCTCCCTATCTCTCCCTGGCATACCTCTGATGCTGTCTGCCCCTACTAATGTGTCCCGTGTCAGCTGCCTCATCCTATTGAAGTCTGCCTCTCTGAAATCAAGGAACTGGGCCTTTCTGGTTCCAAGGGCCAGTTCAAATCAAATAGGGTTATGGTTGCTGGACCCTAGTGGCTCCCCCTATGCACACATCTCCTACCACCTCACAGCTGGTGAGCACCACATTGCTAATGGCAGCCGGTCTGGTGGGTTCCTTAACTAGCTGCATCAGCAGACAGTCCTGGAATGTATCCAGCAGGGCCTAAGTTCTGGTGCTCCTGGCAGCTAAAAAATCCTAATCAATATCCGTCAGGTTCAGATCACCCACCACCACTAACTCCCCCTTTGCTACTTCCCTTCATGGTTATTCCCCAAGTTCCCTATCCTGCTCTTCACCTTGTCCTGGTGGTCTATAGATCACCCCAAACCATAGTTTCTTGCCTGAGGCCTCCATGAGCTGCACCTACATCGACTCTCTCTCCCCATTACATTCCATGATATATCCATTTTCCATAGCCTCTTTGCCTTCACTGACATATAGGGCTATGCCCCTCTTTACCTTTTCCTTTAACCCTCCTAAACATTTTGTAGCCATGGATTGTCAGGTCCCAGGCATTATTTTCTGATGCCCAAGTTTGTGTGATGGCTACGAGGTCCATCTCAGTGTCTGCCATCATTGCCTGGGGCTCATTGATTTTATTACCCAGACTCCTTGCATTAAGGCAGACCCTCTTACATCCATCTCGTGATCCTCTTTTGATTTTTACTTGTCTTTCTCCCTTACTCTTCCCTAGTCTCCTTAACTTCTTGTTTCATGTTGATTGAAGACTTTGGGAGCTCCCACTTCCTTGGTCCCTCCCTCAGACCAATTTGAACCTCAACCTTATTTTTTGCACATTGCGCTGCTACAAACTCACAGATTAGGGGGAATACTAGCTAAATTCTATTTCCCCTCTCCTGTCACCATGGTTCTGCTGGACTTGATCTCCACTGCAGTCAGTTTAATTGTCCAATGAAGATGATGTCAGACTTCTGTCCCAGCACACTGGACCCCTCTCATGTCAGGGGAAGACTGTCACCCTTGAAGATCCTCCTGTTCTAGAAGTTGCCTCAGTCCCCCACAAAGTGATACCCCATCTCCTGACACCATCTCTTTAACATCCCATTAAACTTTTTGAACTTATTGCTCCTTATTCTATCCCCCCCGCCACTCCACACGGAGAGGACCTCGAATAGGCCAGGGAGGCTGAGTGTCTTTCAGTCTGTCCCCAGTCTGTGAAAGTTACATTTCACCATCTCAAAAAAGCTGGTTCACCAGATCATTGGTATTCAAGTGTACCAGCACCCCATGTCTTCCCTTCCTCTCCGCCATCCTTCCTGTCCTGTCTTTTTCCCAGATGGGCGAAGCGCCAGGAAGGCACCTGACCATTCCCCCCCATCCAACCCGCCTCCCACCACTCTATCTAGCCACTAATCTTTGAGTTTCCAAGCACTAAGACTCTCCTGGCTGAGTTATTTTTGCCTTTCCCCCTGTGTGACACAAACCCAAGGTCCACAGAGAAAATGCTAAACTGAAGAAGCAATACTTTTGTATTGCGGCATTGGCTGAAGTAAAGCTTTTCTAAAGTATTTATTTTGCCTCACATTTCTTTATTGTGTGCATTCCATATTCTCTTCTGTGCTCTGGCACCAACCCATCCTGCCCATTACCCCCACATGACTCCCCCACCAAGAGTAGTTGGGTACACCAGTCTCCTGCAGGGGTGAAAAATCTGTTTGTCAAGCATGGGATTTGAATACCTGCTAGACAGTGTAACAGTCCATAGTGACAGGCATTTGCGTGCTGGGCCACGAGCCTAGAGCAGGAAAAAGATTACATTAATATGGATCCCTAAATAAGGAGAAATAGGACTATTTTAAAACAAACACATCAAACAACACTCTGGGGTGATAAAAACAGATTTCATTCATGCCCAAATTTACAATTGTATAAAAAATGTTAACTGGGTTTATTTTCCTTAAAAACTGCAACATGAAATCACAAGCCTGATGTTAAGCATACTGCAGGTTTAGTAACCATGGATGAGACTGTGATGCCCTCCAGTAGATATATTAATGAATATCTCTACCAAGCTTGGCCACACATACAGTAGACAAAGGGTACTCAGAATGTAGCCAGAAATGTAATTGAATCAAAGTCAGAATGTATTCATTGCCAATTTGCCAAAATGATCATCTTGACATGAAGTCAATACATCTGTATCAAGTTGGAGCTCAGTTGGATAAGCACTGTCATTCCCAAGGTGTACCCACAAATGTGTGTGTGAGACGTATACATACAGATCAAGGCCTGTGCGGACTCCTTTATGAGGGATAAATGAATTCTTCAGTTGGTGGGAACCAGAGAATTTATATTAAAGGGATTATAAACCATGTTTTTTACATTTGCTAATACTATACTGTATAATTTAAAGTTTGGGAATGTGATTAGACTGTTTAATATCCACAGTGTACTGTTTCATGTGTTTGTTGCAAAATAGTCCTATAGTGTAGTTTTTCTGTTAAGGATCCCTAGGCAAAGCTGCCTTGTGTTCTTTTCCTATTCTGTCCAGCCTGCTCCCATCTGCTGGCAACCCCCAGTCCTGTCACTTAACTTCTTGGGATATAACCTCTCCATCACTTGACCTGGACCAGTACCTGGTGAGTGGGTGCCATGGTCAACTGTGTGGGGCCAATAAGGGTGCCTGTATCATCCTGCCATCTAGGAGGATTCCTCCTAATTTTCACCCCAAGGGTGGGCAGCCTGCAGTAATGCACACACAAGTGCATGGTACTGTGCATGCCTGCTGGTGTTTGATGTCTTACCTTCCCCTTTAGCTGTGCACTGTAAGAGGGAAGTACAGTAATAATCCCTCTTTACAAGACACTGGTTAGGCCCTTCTTGAAGTACTGCATGCAATACTGTAGGCCACACCTGCACAAGGAAATTAAAAAAAATGGAGGCAGTTCAGAGAAGGGCAACCAAGATGGTGCAGGGACTGCATCAGAAAACATACGAGGACAGATTAACAGAGCTCAATATGTATACCCTAGAGCAAAGGAGGGAGAGAGGTGATATGATTGAAACATTCAGATATCTTAAAGAGCAACTATCTTGCTCTTTCCCAGTACCTCCCCCCAGAAGCAAAAAAAACCCCTTACCGGGCTCTGAGTCCGTTGGTACCAAAATTAAAATTTTTCAGTGCCCCTGTTTCGGAAGGGAAGGGATCGTATTTTGGCTCCATGGAGCTGAGCTGCGCTGATCTCTTCCACTTCCTGGTACCACTGCAGTTGGCAATCTGCCCCCACACTTGCTCATTTTGCGACGTCATTCTTTGTAGAGCATGGGGGCGCGCTTCTACAGAAATGAATGGAGGACTGTTTTCAGAGTTAAATTTATGTAGTTTAGATGGCCGTTTGGAACAAATCGTGGCCACAGCTTAACTAACAAGGGCCTTGTTAGTTAAGTGGTGGCCATGATTTGTTCCAAACGCCATATAGACTACATAAATTTAACTGGTCCAGTCCATTTTGTGAAGCAGCCCATGCTCTAAAAAATGACATCTAAAATGGTGGAGCATAGAGGTGGAATGGGAAGCGGATGCACGACTGCAGTGGTATCAGGAAGCGGAAGGGATCAGCACGATGGCCCGTGGAGCCAAATATAGACCCATTCCCTTCAGAAACGGGGGCGAATGTAACAACAAATATGGGCACTATTGGACTTCTGCCAGGTAAGGCTTACTCATGCTTCTTGGGCAAGGGTGCTAGATAGTTGCTCTTTAAGGGCATTAACAAGGTGAAAGAGTCAGTCTGACATTTCAATATAAGAAAAATAGCAGGACAAGGGAACACAACATGAGATTAGATGGAGGCTGATTAAGGGGTAATGTGAGGAAGCTCTTTTTCACAGATAGGGTGGTGGATGCATGGAACGCCCTGCCTCAGGAAGTAATGGATATGAATACAGTGCAGGGCTTCAAACATGCATGGGACAGGCATAAGGGAGCAATACAGATGAGTATGAATAAATAGGTCATTGACAGAGTAAAGGCCTATGGCACATTCATAAGGTAGAAAAAATGGGCAGACTAGATGGGCCTTGCGGTCCTTATCTGCTGTCAACTTCTGTGTTTCTATGTTTCACCTCTACTAGGTGGTAGGCAAATAGTGTGATGCTGTGTCTCCCCTCTACCTGGGAGGAAAGCTGACCATGAAATGTTCATTTCCCCCCCGCTTCCCCTCTACCAAGGAGGAAAGCTGACCATGAAACGTTCATTTCCCCTCCGCTGACCTGAGTGTGCTGATTGGATTTATGAACCCAGGTGGCCAGCGCAACGAGCGGGAGGGCAAGTGACTACTAGGATGACTCCAGTATTTATTTTTTAATTAGTTATGGGTTTTGGAATCCTGTGACATAAGTTGAGCAGAAGTCTACAGTAAAGCTTTTCTAGAGAGCTTCCGATTAACTTATGTCGTTGGGTTCTAGAACTGATACATAAATAAAAAATGAAAATTGGGCGGGAAAATGGCTGCATTACTTAGGGACCCTAAATGAGCAAGAAAATAGAACCTTTTAGAAACAAACACGTAAAACAGTACACTGGGGACATGAAAGTGATTTTACACATGCCCAAATTTCAAATCATAATGTAATGAAAAGAAAAGGTGTATATTCTTTTTAAAGAGGGAGTATGCCTGTTTTAGGCCTTAGGAGTTGACAGTGTTTCTCCTAATCAGTGTGTTAAATTTATACTGTGCGGCATAGTGAAGATTTTTTTTCTTTAATAAAGGAGCACATACACTACAGTAGTGTGTAGATTAAATGTGATGCTGTTTGCAGAAGTTCAGGCTTAGTTTATCTGTTGACTTCTTTCAGTGCTTGGTTGGGGAAATCCCCAGGGCAGCATTTAACGCTGAGGATGTTCCAAGAAATTGTTAAACTGCGAAAGGTCTAGTACTGTGTCACATCTTTTTCTATAGAAGTATTGTGGAAAGCTGCTTCACCGAACAGTGCATTACCCTCAGACTGGATGTCAGATGAAAAGTTCCAGTCAAATGAAATACTTGACATAAGGCATGCTTTTCACTAATATAGTCCCAAAGGCAAATAAATAAGCAGGCAGTAAAGCAACATAACCATATATAGTAAAGAGCTAAATATATGAACAAAACAGCCTTGGTTCGTTTTACAGAGATAGTCCTTCTTTGATGCTGGTGCTGCAAAGTATAGTGGTATAAGCCTTTTGTGTTGTCGAAGACATTTTTGCTGAACCCTTCACTTTGTTTGCCAGAATGTTCGACAAGCACAAGATAGCCATCCCTTTCATTCAATAACTACTCGAGCAGTCCTAACACAACATGTTGCCCCCAGCTTTCCAAGTTGATATAGAGGGCTGGGAGGTGTGGGACTTTTTTTTTTTTTAATGCTGTAGCTTTAAGGGAATTTGGGAGTCGTTGGAGGACTGCCATATCCCACACTCCTCTGTTCTGTGTGGAGCAAGGGATCTACTAAAGTACTAGTCTGTGCATCTGATTGGAGGCCTACTGTCTAACCCTGCTCTGCTCTCCTGACATATCCTGGCCCCTCTGTGAGTGTTGTGGGAAGGCCGGGGGTTCTGAATGCAGGGAAGGACCAGATATGCAACTTTGGTGCATATTTGGGCTATCTTTGTGGATCGGTCCTTTAGTGTGTAGCACCAATAAGAGGCTTTGCTATCTGTATAAGTGCAGGTAGTTGCTCCTCTAACTTTCTTGTTATTTTTTAAAGTTACATTTCCATCCACTTAGGTGAAGCACTCTTTATGAGTTCATAGTTTACTGCATGACAAATTAGAGTAATCACAATTGAATTATATTTAGTTACCACAGTATTCTACAGGATATCCCACTAAAAACAGGGATACTGCGCTGGATCCTGATGGATTGCACTGTTCATCCTTGAATATGGGTACCTGAGATATAATTTGTTGCTGACCCAACAGGACTGTAAAATTCTTGAGTGTATCCATAGTGGCGAGCTAAGAATTATTTATGGATACAATGTGAATGTCTGTGAGTTTATAACTGTGATATGTTTAGTCTCGCTTAAGAGGAGCAGATTAGTTTTTTTTTTTTGTCATAAATGTTCTGAAGAGATGCAGCAGGCAAATCATAAATTACAATTCACTTGCTCCCATAAAAAATGTAATTATCCTTGTTATAACTCCCTTCTACTAGTAGTGTTCAACACAAGAATGACATTCTGGCTCAGACCTTAAGGAGCATGGTAAAGTGGAAGGAGCTTAGGAATAGAAACATGGAAACAGGCAGCTAGCAGTCCAGTAGGTAGCAGTGTTTTTTGGAACACTCCGATCACAGAGCCTTATTTTCATTTTTTTTTCATGCAGTTCTACTAACGACTCTGTCAAACCACCATAACTCGACAGAGTATATTGTGTGGAGCAATTTGATGTTGAATTGCAGACAAATAGGGAAACCTAAGTCAGCCAAACAAGGCTTTTTTAGCCTGAGAGGAATGCAGCTAAAACAGGCCGATGCAGTGGAGCAGGCCCTGCAGTTGCCAACTTTGTCTGTTGCTACGCTGGACTCGCTATAACAATCCATGAAACATACTCACTGAGTCTGTCGAAAAATGGACAAAAAGATTTGATCACTCACAGGCTGAACACTACTAAGCAGCATGTTGATACTATGGCAGACTCTGTATAGGACTACAACGCAGCTGCAGGAAAAGCCTTGGTTGCTTCAGCAATGGTGATTAAAGAGCAATCTGCTATTAAAACATGTTTGGAGAAAATGGAAAATGTGATCAGGTCTGCAAATGTTCGAATTGTGGGGCTACCTGAGGAAAATTGAATGCCCCAACCCTAGAGCCTTCTTTCAGCAATGGATCGCTGACCAGACAGGGTATAGTGATTTTCAGATACTTAAAGCTTACTGCAATACTTCACGAAGGGCCAGATATGTAAGTGAGGGATCGAGAACTCTTTTGATCACAAATGTGTCATCCATGGAGAGAGAGAGAGACCATCCTCCATGCAGCAAGAAGAAAAGATACCATACACGAGGGAGATTCCCGGAGTGATGCTCCTCCCGGATCTAGCATATGCCACAAGAGCCTGAAGGAGAGCCTTCGATGGGGTGAAATGAAGATTATGAGAGCTGGATATGCCCTTAACTCTACAATTCCCAGCCTCTCTGCATTTTACTGTTGATAATAAAAGTTACATTTTTACTCATCCCAAGGAGGCTGGTAACTGTTTACAGATCTTGAAGCTCATTGCCATGCTTCAGAAGAGGAGCTAAAAGATGAGGACGAGGAAGCATGATTGTGTAAAGTGGCTTGAACTTTAATGACATGTCCATTATCGACTTCCTCAGGGGGTGGCTATTACAGCCATGCCATGGTGACTTGTAATATCTCTGTCAGTGGCCCAAGCAGTAGGAGGACTCAGATTTGGACTGACTGATGAACTTTTTGTCCCGTGTATTGCTGTTTCAATATTCTATTGTTTTATTGCACTCTAGTTGGATAGGCATTACTTTGAAATGCTTCAGTCTTATGATAGGGGAGTGTGCATTTGCTTGGTTATACTAAGTTTACATGAATATGGTTTACTGGGGTGGTTAATTCACACTAACTCGTTACTTTTCCTATGAATTTTGGTAAACGGATTTCCATATGCTGCACTGTTTTGCCATGTGGTGGGTAGAATGGTGACCATGCGCAGCAGTAGCAAGTGTTGCTAGATGTTTATCCCAAGCAGTCTGTTCAATGCCCTAGATCCTGAACTGGTAAATCCTGCAAAATTTGAGCACCACAAGAGCCAGTTTTTTGTTAGGGAAGGAGTTGTACCTGGTGGTGCTCGGGCGTCTTCCGTCACTTTGGCAGATTTGTGCCGTGAGTACTAACAATTTTGGAGACCAGAAGCTTGTGCCCAAGGCTGTCTTTAGACTTGTGGCCAGTCCAAGAATATACAGTGAGATTCATTGAATCTGGGTATGTAGGACCGCTAAATTTGCCTCATAGTTGTACAGTATAGTTAAAAAACAAGTTTCTATGGTTTGTTATTGATAGGAAGGTTGTGTCATTTCTGTTGAGCTCTACGGTGCTCCTGAAGTCCTTGTTAACATCCTGGACTAGAACCTTGCCACAGGACCTGAATATAGGTCGGTTACATAAATTACGTTTAATGTTTTATAGACTGTGAGTTAGAATGTTTAGTAGCATTGACTGCAATTGGCTCAATGTTTGTATCCCATCTATTTATAGTACTGGCAAGCCCTCAACAAGATGTTCCAAATGTGAATTTACTCTTCACCCTTTTTTGATGTACTTTCTATAACTTTTAATTTATTTATTTTTACTGAAATGTTTTACCAGGAAGGGCACACTGAACAACAAGTTGCTCATCTCACAGTGCGTTGGGGGAAGGGGCATAGGGAGAAACAACATAACATACAATATATACATCAGGCATCATCAAACAATTGGAACAATACTATAGTGAATGTATGAACCAGCTAACAGTGCAAAAACATACAAATTACAGTGCTAACATCAAGACCGTTGATTCAAATAAACAGTGAAATACGGAGATGAAGCAGTGCACAATAACGTAAACAAGACTGTACATTGAAGTGCTGTAAAAGAAAATACAATTTATGCATACTAATGAAAAGAAGTGCAACCATTAAATGGGTAGCAGCTGAACAGGGGATAAAGTGCAGTGTGCCAGCTGTCACAGAAGGGAGGAGCGACATTAGTCACAGGTGCAGTTTACCGCAAGGAAGTTTTGTAGGGCCAGAGAAGTGGAGTGGGGGGAGAATGAGTGGTGAATCTGAGGAGGGAGGGCATTCCATATCTTAGGGAAGTGCTGCAAGAAGGCCATTTGCCCTACCGTAGTAGACCATCGAGAAACTACTAGTAGCTGTGAGTCATGTGACCTAAGGGAATGGTCCAGAGGGGAGAGAATAGTTAGGGAGGAGGAAATGTATGGGGGGAGCGAACCAAACCAAAATTTCGAGATGAATTCAGCGCAGTGGAGGTGGTGATGATATACTAGGGAGGAGGAAGCCAGGGAGTGGTAGACAGAACAGTGATGGGTTGAGAGGGGAGGTGTATAGAGCAAAGCAACAGAAGGAGTTAAAAAATGAATCCAATCTGATTAGAGAGGATTTGGGAGTGGCACTGTAGGCTACATCACAATAGTCAAAGATAGGTAGTATCATCTTCTGGACTAGTTCATGCTTGGCCGGTAGCGTGAGGCAGCTATGGTTCCTGAGTAAAGCACCAAGTTTGGGGCGCAAGTTCTTCAGGATGGTGTCAACATGTCCAGAGAAGTTGAGGTGTTGGTTGAACCAAACCCCCAAATACCTAAAGAAGAGGTATCCTCAAGGACTGTTCCATCTAAGGTGTAGAAGGAGGGTAGGGAGGGGAGCTGAGAGAGTCTCTGCCTTGTGCCAAAGGTCATTGAGATTATTTTCTTGGCATTGAGCGAGAGTTGGTGGGAGCTGAACTTGATTGAAGTCATGCTGTACTCTGGTTTCAGCATCTGCGGGGGATTGGCCTGAGGTGAAGAGAACCATATCATCGGTGTACATGTGGATAAAGGTGGATAAACAGGCTGAGGAAAGGTCATTTAGGAAAATGGAGAAGAGAATAGGGCCCAGCATGGAACCCTGAGGTATGCCGGTGTTGATAGGCAGAGGAGGAGATATGGCTTCCGCTATACTTTTTTTTAAAACATTTTTTATTAATTTAATATACTTTATTAAACAAATTTTATTATCTACATAGAAAGGCAAGCATCCATGGACGATACATAAGTAAGCAGCTATAATGACATGGTTTATACAAACAGATTAGCAAACAGAGAGCTATATCTGTCATTTGTCATGGAATTAAAATGGTGTTAGCCCCTCCCCCACCCCACCCATCCCAAACCTCCCTCTGCCCCCACCCTTCCCACCCAACTGCCACAAGAACCAACCTGCACAAAGTTCTGGTGTAAACAGCTCTAGAGCTGTGAAGGAATAAAAGATAGCTATATGTAGGGACACTTATAAAGGAGAGGCTGGGGAAGACTGAACTGTCAGCAGGGTGAAAAAAGGGTCCCAGACCTTTTAATACTGTTCCATCCTATTGTTCCTACCAGCAATAACCCTTTCTGCCTGAAGGGCAAACATGATTCCTCTAAACCACTCAATATAATTAGGTGTAGAGACATCTGCCAAGTGTCTAAGGAGGACATTTTTGGCACATGCTGAAGTTAAGGCCATATGGGCTCTTTGAATGTGATCCTGGAGTTTCGTGTATTCCACCAGAATACAGATTTCAGGAAAAAAATTATCAGAAAGAGACAGCAGGGGGTCTAGACAAGATTTGATATTGTTCCAAAATGGAGAACCCTTAGTGCATGACCACTACGTATGTAGTAGATCTCCAAGAGATAGCATGCATTTGGGACATAAATTAGAGGGTAGCAATCCCAGTTTGTATAGGTTAACCGGGGTATAGTACAGGTTGTGGTTAATCTGAAACTGCATGTATCTGTATCTGTCCCATTTAATATATTTATAAACATGTTTCCAAATTGTCATTTTCTGGGGGGGGGTAGTAGTCTGTAGGGCCTGGTCCCACCAGTAGTCTCTCTGACCTTCTAATTTCAGAGAAGTAGTTTGTAGAAATTTATAGGCATAGGTTATCAGGTGAGACGAAGGCAGAGAGGAAGAGTAAGGTGTCAAGATATCTGATAGGGTCCTGACCGATGGTCCAATACCAAAATGATGTTGTAACATATGGGATAGCTGTAGGTGTTTGAATATATGGGTAGGGGACCAATGGTAAAGGAGGGAGGCCTCCTGAAAGCTCAACAGTCTATGATTAGTAACCAAGTCTTCCACATTCTCAGCTCCCATATTTGGCCAAAAAAGGTCGGGCCTAAGTGGGTGACCCAAGATAAGAAGTTTTTTTTTTTTTTTTCACTTTATCTTTTTATTGAAATTCAAGTATATAAGAAAGCACACATCTAATACAATAGAAGACTATCCTCCATGTAAGGTATAAAATATCACTTAACAAAACACAGTATTTAGGGTAAACATATTGGAGAAGCCTCATATACATGTATTGATAATAAAACACAAACCTAGACAGGATGTAAGTGGAGAGCAGAAGGGTTACAATCAATAGGGTATTATAGGATCAGAAATAGCAACCATGTACGAAATACATGCTAGGGCAGACTATGACAAGGCATTCAGTAAACTGCAAAAAGTGATAAATGTGGTAATATGAACAATGTTCAGTAATGGAGAAGTGAAGATAAGAGAAACGTGTGCAAGGAAAGAAAGAAGAGAGAAAAACAGCAAGGAAGAAGGGAAGGAGAGAGGGAAAAAACAGGGAAGAAGGGAAAAAAGAGAAATCTGTGCGCAACAGTTTTGAGAAAACCTAATCTGAGAGCAAAATAAGAAGGAGGGCTAAATATCCCTAAGAATTAGGGTCTAGAAGAACTAGGTTCGATGTACTTGAAGTAATCCTGCCAACATCTGTCATATACAGTGAGTTGGTTATGAGTAACATGAGGTAATCAGTCTAGGGAGGCATACTGAGAGAGGCTTTGAAGAACATCTGAAAGAGAAGGCACCAGAGTTGATTTCCATTTCATAAGAATCAGACGTTTGACCAGAAGAAGTATGTTTAGCCATCTAAAATGTGCATATGAGAGGAGAGAGCTATTGGGGATAAGGATGCCTAGAAAGAATAGCTTGGGGTCAAAAGGTAGTTTTTGTCCTGTTACTCTGGAGGCAAGTAAACAGACTTTATGCCAGAGCTTATTAATGGGAGCGCAAGACCACAAGATATGAAGTAGATCCTCGTTGGCCAAATTGCAGCGCCAGCAATTATTATTATTTAATAGGCCCATTTGTTGAAGCACAGAGGGGGTTCTATACCAAAGATGTACGATTTTAGTTTGTATTAAAGAACTACGTGCATCTTAAAAGGTATTATGTGTAATACGCCAACAATTACTCCATTGTGTGTCTGAAATATCATAGTTAACAGAGTACTCCATTTATTTTTGGCCTGTATAGACTGATCAGGTAGATTATCAATAATGTATTTGTAAATGGAGCTATTTAATTTTACTGATAAATTAGTCCACTGCAAGATGTATGGGTTTAGAAGGGTATGCCTATACACTAAACTAGAGAGAGAGTTATAAGCTGCCTGAATTTGTAAAAACTTCCTGAAGTCCTGTTTAGGAAGTTTCCATGTGACCTGTAAGTCTGAGAATGATCTAAGAGTGAGTGAATTCTGGTCCAAGATATCTCTGAGAAAGAAAATGCCTTTGTTCCTCCATGTACGACAGAAAATTCTAGAGTGAGCAGTGGATTGCCCCATAAGGGGGCATAAAACCAGGGTATTGGATGGATTTCAGGAATTTGTGGGTTAGTTTCCAATAAAGAACAGAGGATGATATAGTCGGTGAGATTTTAATTTAGAGGAAATGGGATTAAAAATGAAGGAAGTGGGAACTCTTCCCGGGCACAATGCGGATTCCATTGCAACCCATAGTGGTGAGTGAGGGGAGGGTTTCTGAAACCATTTAATGGTTTGGGAAATTCAGAAAGCCCAGAGGTAGCCTTTGAACCAGGGAGTCCGAATCCTCCTTTTTTCCAATGTGATCAAAGTTTGTTGCTATTAAATCTCGGTGGTTTCCCATCTCAGATAAAGTTACCTATTAATTTATCAATTTTAGCAAAAAAGCAGGATGGTAAGACTAAAGGAATATTGACAAAGAGGTAAAGAATCTTGGGAGAAATGGATATCTTAATGGCTGCAATTTTCCCCATGAAAGAGAGATTAAGAAGCTCCATCTATCCAGAATTGTTTTGATGTTATCAAATAAGGGGTTAAAGTTAATGTCCCATATTTTCTCTAAGTTACTAGTAATTTTGATTCCTAGATATATTATTCCCCGTGGTGGCCAGCAGAATCCAAGAGGTATGTTCATAAAGGCTTTACAGTGGTCGTTAAGGGGCATAGTTTGTGATTTGCCATAATTCAAAGCAAGGCCAGAAATTTTAGTAAAATTATTGAGCAAATCAACCAACAGGGGCCCAGCCTCATTCAGGTTTTTGAGTAAGATTAAGGGGTCATCTGCGTAGGAGAGAGAAACATATCTTGAATTGTTAACAGGTATGCCCATAATGCCAGAAGATTGACGTAAACAAGCAGTCAGGGGTTCCATAGCTAAAATAAACAGGGAAGGTGACAGAGGACAGCCTTGTCTAGTTCCCCTAGCTAGATGAAAGTAAGAGGAAAGGGTGGAATTAGTAAGTACTTTATCAACAGGGGAGTTATATAATAGCTTGATCTAGGAGCAAATGGTATGAGAAAGACCGAAATAAGATAAAACTTGATGAAGGTAGTCCCAGTTTAAGAAATCAAAGGCCTTCTCAAAATCAATAGCTATGGCTGCAGCTGGTGTCTTGAGGGATTTGGCTTTGTGAATTAAATTAAATAAGGAATGTAGGTGATCAGAACCAGATCTATGTTTAATAAAACCAGCTTGCAAACAATGAGTTAGCTTGGGAATCAAGGAGTCAAGTCGAGAAGTTAGTAGTTTAGCAAATATCTTCCCATCCATGTTTAATAAAGAGATGGGCCTGTAACTTGGGGGGTGGGTAGGGTCTTTTCCTTTTTTAGGGATTAGGGTTATGATTGCTTCAGTGCAAGCTGGGGGAAGCTTGCCAGTATTGGAAGCTTCTTGATAAACATTAAAAAGAAGGGGATATAAGGTGACTGAAAACATTTTATAGAAATCAACAGGGAATCTGTCACGCCAAGGGAATTTGCCGGATTTCAAGGAAGACAAAGCTTTCTAGATTTCCTGAAGTGAGAAGGGTTCATCTAAAGAATTTGTTTCAAGAGTAGAAAGATGAGGAAGATGTAACAATTTAAGGAACTGTTGAATTTGTACAGTAGATGGAGGATTTGTGTTAGGGTATAGTTTTTGATAAAAAGTTTTCATGATACGATTTATAGAGGGGTTGTCGGAGTGAATCGTACCCTGTTCATCTTTTAGGTTTAGGATGTGTCTTTCCATTTGTTGTGCTTTGAGCTGGTAAGAGAGGAGTTTGCTATTTTTATTGCTGTGTTCCCAAAACTTATATCTAAGTTTAAACAAGGCCAGTTTGGTTTTACGAGAAATTAATTTGTTAATTTTAACTCTAAGTTGAAGAATTTCAAGATGAAGTTGGGAATCAGGACAGTGCTTATTAGAAGAAAAGTAAAAATTCTCTTTAGCCTTAAGAGATTTTTCCAAGTCAGCCAGCTGTTGTTCCCTTACTCTTTTCCTGTGTGTAGCATAACTGATAATTTTTCCTCGAATCGTAGCTTTAAGAGCTTCCCATACAGAAGACATAGAAGATTCGGTTGGGGTATTGTGAAAGAGGAAGTCCTGAATTTGTGCTTTGATCATGGGTAAGAAATTGGGATCCTTGAGAAGGAGAGGGTCCAGCCACCAGTAAGAAGATTTAGGTGCGAATGGGCCCCACAAAAGTTGCAATTTGACAGGGGAATGGTCCAAGATTATGATGGGAGAGATGGATGAATCAATATTTTTTTCCATTGTAACGGGAGAGGCTAACCAGTAGTCAGTTCTACTGTATGTCATATGTAGAGAGGAGTAAAAAGTAAATTCTCGATCACGGGGGTGAAGGACGCTCCATACATCAGCTAATCCAACATCTTGCATTAGTAATGAGAGGGCTTTAATACTTCTAAGGTGGGCCTTTGTAGTGGGGCTACTTCTGTCAATGCTGGCTTCTAAAGCTAAGTTAAGATCCCCTCCAAGAATAACTGGTGTATTATCAGTGATAAAGGATAGAATCTGTTGAGCTAAATTATGGAAAAACTCCGGGGAATCGGAGTTGGGTGCATAGACATTAATAAGCAGAAGAGGACCAGAGTTGGTATTCAGTTTGACCATCACCCATCTGCCATCAGTATCGGAAATGGAGTTTACAAGGGACCATTTGAGACTCTTATGAATAAGAATAGCAATTCCTCTTTTTTTTTGAGGTATAGGATGATTATTAGATCTGACCAACCCCATCTTTTTTAAGTCTGTGAACATCCTCTGCTAATAATTTTGTTTCTTGAAGGACAGCAGTTTGTGTTTTATGTTTTTTGAGATGTGAAAGAATTTGTTTCCGCTTACAAGGAGAAAGAATTAAGTCCCTTCACATTCCATGTATATAAAAGTATGTCACTCATATTGTTAGTGTTAAAGAAAGGGAATAATCGCTGGAGTGTGAAGGGACAAATAAATGAGGCAGAGGATGATTAGAATACAATATAGAGAGCTTATGTATATGCAGAGAGTGGCAGGAACATTCAAGCCAAAATAGTGAGATGTATGGATACATTGAGTGGCACAGATATCTTATTAAAGTTAGAACAGAGATGGGGAAGGAGAAAAGTCATTAACAACAACAACAACAACAATACTAGTAAGCTAAATAACAAAGAAAACGTTTTATGGGTGTGAGGAGATACGAGTCAGCCAACTAGCTAAGAGACCCTCACCACACTCTGGGGCGCCGATGTAGGGAGGAGACTTGGGAGGACCGGTTATAAATATCGGCCCAAACCTAAGTCTGATCCCAGTAATATAATAAAGTAAATATTCCTGATAAGCTATACTGAAAGGGAATAATATCAAGCAAGGCAGGGGACTGTAATAACCTCATCTTAATTCCAAGCTAACAGGACCAGGTATAAGGATAAAGCTAAACACCAGAACTTATTTATAAACATTAGTAGTAATAGTACAAGATGTACCAACTCGAAATAACAGTAAATTAAAGAACCATATACGAGATGCCAGTACAGCCTAGACATAGAGCAAGGAATTCAGGGAGCCAGGTGGAATGCAAATGAACAAATATAAAAGGAAAAGTAGATCGTTACCACATTAGGGTGACTCTGAGTATACTTTGCAGTGCAACAGAATAAGTACATAATAAATACAATATTGAGGGGGAAAGAAGAAGAAGAAAGGGGAGGTCAATTTAAGCCCTTACACCCTAAGCCAAATGCAAATCAGGATTTTGAGGAGAGGTATAGGCTCCGGTGATAACTGTAGACAGAAGAGATAGTCATAGTAAAGATCAGCTCCGACTACTGGAAAATCACCTAAATAGGTGTTATATGGGGTGACTAGGCCCAGTGAGCCCCAAAACAGAAGGGACCACACAGCAGTGGATTTCTATAATATCTGTAGGCTTCGAGTAAAATGAGGAGCATAAGGAAGATGTAGATTGACAATCCTTTGCAACAGTACATCAAACATAGCCCACCTCTTTGAGTGCTAATGATAGTTCCATATTGTAAACAGGAGGTAGTAAGAATAATGGAGTGTAGGGAAGGAGATAGATTAAATGTAGTTGCCAATAATACTTAAGAACCTGTCATCAGGAGAGGGAAGGGGTAAGTTGCCTTGTAATATATAATTCACATATGAAAAAAGAAAAGGCAATAATCAGGATGCATACCGATTGAAGATATGCAACTGAACAGCCAAAAGACACTAAACCTGATGCACTGCTAAATTGGAGAGTAAAAGGCTAGATACAGAGAGCCTGTTTAGTGAGGTAATGTACAAGATCTAACACCAAAATAATGGGTTAGAAAAGCGTTGTTGATATACCAAAGTTCCTTTGAAGACCTTTAAGCTGCTCATTTAAACACTGCAACAAAAAGTAAATTGATCGCGCCGCGATGTACAGCCTTTGCTTTCTGTACCCGCTGGAAGCGAAAGCAACCAGGTAGCATAGACTGTAGAGCGAGCAGCTAGGCAGAAAAAGTGTACTGGCACTCCCTTTAAGTATCCTGGAAGCAAAACCTACCAAGATAAAGCAAATGTGACCATATTACTGACTGTATAAGCTCATGACATCTTAGATTTATTAGCAGGATTGTGACTATTGATGTTCTTGCTTTTGGTCTTTGCCCTACGTTTCTTTTTGGGCGGCTCTAAAGATTTGAGTGGGGAAGTTGCAACAACTTCTGCCCATGAAATTTCGGCGGAAATACATCCCTGAGGCACAAGGCCCAAATTAGAGGGATGTTCATCTGAAATTTGCTGGGAAAGATCCTCCTGCGAGGAGTGCATGTCATCCTCCAAGAGAGCAAACTTATTGCTCAAGGGAATAGAAAGGTGGATTTGAAGGTGAGAGGCTGCAGCTTGGGGTGTTTGGGGTGAAACCTTGCTAGAACAGCACGAAAGTCTTGAAGAATAATGCCTCGACAGAAGCTTCTCTTGCAGCCGTGTTGATTGCCTTGGGGTCAAATCAGTTGCGGCGTTGCTGCTTGGGGCTGTGAGTTCTGCAACACTTTCCCCACATTCCTGTACCTCGTCTTCCACCCTCCGTGCGGATAGCAAAGCTATGTTTGGGTTGCCAATTGATGTTGAACCTCCCAGGGTAAGATTGCAGAGAGAGACCTCCAGATAGTTGGCTAAGGCGTCAGGGGTTTCAAAATCCTTGAAGGAAGAGCTTGAAAAAATGCGTAGTGTTGCGGTGTAACGTAGAGCAAATGTAATGCTTCTTTGGTGGAGGATTTGTTTAAGTGGATTGTAGACCTTCCTTCTGATGGTTAAATCTTTTGAAAAGTCTCAGTAGATGGAAATATTAAACTCTTGCCACTGAAGTTTCCCCATTTCTCTGGCTCGTTTCAGTATTAATTCTGTGTGGGAATAGTTCAAGAAGCGAGCAATGATAGGTCTTGGTCGCTGGTCTGATGTTGGCCTGGGACCCAGAGTGTGGTGAGACTGCTCAATGATTAACGTTAGGTCAGGAGGCAGTTTAAGCATTGCAGGCAGCACATGTAATAAAAGTGCAGTAGTGTCTCCTAATTCTACACCTTCAGGGAAGCCAAAAAATCGTAAATTGTTGCGATGATTACGATTTTCAATATCGTCAGTTTTGGCTTGTAGGGATTTAATAGTTCGATCTTGATTGCGGACAGTAGCCTGGAGGTCATGAATAGTAGTGGTGCTACAGGCCATTGCTTTCTCATTAAATGCAATTTTCTGGCTAAAAGTTTCAAGAGTGGTCGCATTCTGGTGGTTGGAGGATTTTAGATCATTAATCTCAGCCATTGGTTTAGAAAACATTACTTCCACTCTAGCAAGTGAGCTTTGCTGTACTTGGAGATCTGCCATAATGCTGAAGGATGAGGCCTAGTATGCTGCAGTACAGTGTAGAATAATTGAATATAAGTAGATGATGTATCAAAAATGACTTACAAACTGTGTCAGGCAGTAGGATTACAGGATGGTCACAGAGTTGGTACCAAAGACGGGTCTGGTGAAGGCTGGATGAGGTTAGATTGCAGTCATTCCTGCAGAGGTTCTGAACTATGCTGCCATCTTCTGCCTGGTCAGGCCACGCCCCCAAGGTTTGGGTTATTAAAGAGGGGGTTGTGTTACATCTTTGGTCCCTGAGACACTGAGGAAGGAAATAAGTTGGGAGTGTGTGGATAAGAGAGCACCCAAGGGAGAGTGTTTCAAGTACAGTTGGGAGTTTCCTTAAACAAACAAAAGGAAGGGCCCTGGGGTTCAACCCGTAATTGGCACATAGGGATTTTTCATTTTCCAGCCAGAGAGGATAGTAACGAGAGCCATGGAAGTGAGTGGAGGGGAGTAGCCAGTACCTCATCCTGGTTAAGTGAATGGATGGGTAATACAAGTAAAAATCCGGAGCTTGGAGATCCCCATCAACTTTTTGATGCACACGCTTACTATAACTTCTCCTCACCTTTTTCCTGGCCCACAAAAAAAAAGTAAGGAGTTTATGAACTTGAACAAACCAAGAGTGTGGTAGAGCCCAGTTATACATTTGCAGTGGGTAAAGTATACGAGGTAGGATGTTCATTTTAATAATACTCATATGACCCCACAATGAGAGGGGCAACAGGGACCAGCGTTTGATATCCTCTCGTATAGTATTTGTCATGGAGTCGAGGTTAAGTGTTTTCATGGTCATAGGGGAGGGGTGGAGGAAAATGCCCGGATACTTGAGTTTGTCTGAATGCCACTGTAGACTGAGACTGTTAATTTCAGATCTGTGAAAGAACTATTTAGAGGAAAGATCTCTGTTTTATCTAGGTTCAGTTTATAATTTGAGATCACCCCAAACTGGGAGATTACTGCTAGTGCTGCTGGGAGAGATTGGGAGGGGGAAGAGATATGCAGTAATACATCATCCACATAAGTATGCTCTCCTCCTCCGGGGAGGGAGGGAGGAAGGGGCTCAGTGGTCGGTGTTAGCCTGGCCCCTCGCAGTGGCTGGGGACTGGTACACAAACTTCACTGGGGGGCAGAGGCAGGGCAGACACCCAATGTGCTGCACCTGAACGCGTGTGCGGCACTGCCACTGGTGCCATTGCACGTCCCTTCACCCATGCCACGGGGGACAAAACAGACAAAGGCATAAAAAGATAACTTTTGTTGTCTTCTTGTAACTGCCATGAGCCTGCTGGATAGAGTTCCCTAAAAATAAAATTTGCCTTGCATTCAAGATGTGTTTTGGGCCTTATAAAAAAAAAAAATACTTTTTGGCAAAGCTAGCCAAGTACTCCACGTACAGCATTTATCCTTGGCACAATGGGAAGTCTTGTCCATGTTTGGCAGTGACCGAACAAATAAAATTTTTGAAACCAGTAGCTTTCCCACACTGTGGGATTCTGCACCCTTGCCTTTGGAATGTTATAAACAAACACAGACTGCCATCATATTACACAAATATTTCATGTTTTGGGCAAAGTGGCCCAAGTACTCTTTGTACAACACTTACCCTTGTCATAGCAGAAAGCAGTCCTTATCTGCCAACAAATTCTAGGTTTCTTTTTTTTAACTTTATTTATAAGATTTTAAAGAACTTTATAAACGGTTTATATCCTGTGAAATTATACTACTTCATATGTTATGTTATATCTACCATGCTCCCTCACGCCCAGGACATCTACCAGTCACTGTGCAACAAGTGTACAAAAGCCACTTTCTTGGCCAAATCAGATTGCTTCTGCTCAACCTTCCAGTCAAACATAAATGATCCATCCAAATTCTGGAAGGTAATTCACTCCTTTTTCTCTCCCCTCCTCCTCTCCAGCCCCTCTCCTTAAAGTAAACAATATTCAAGTTGCCGACCACCTTAGCGTTGCCACAGAATTTAATTCATATTTCACCTCCTGTGCTTCTGCTCTTCTATCCTCCTTGCCTCCACCCCCTCACCCTCCTCTCCCAGCTTACCCTCTGCATCCCCCTCCTTCTCCTTCTGTAACATCACACTTGCTGCCACCATGGAGGCACTTTATGTCCTCAACCCCTCCAAAGGCAGCTCACCTGATGGATTGAACCCCAAACTGCTGTACCTATCGGCGCCTGCCATCTCTGCTCCACTATCTGACCTACTTAACTGCTCTTTCACCATGGCTTCTATCCCACCTGTCTGGAACCATGCCATTGTCCTTCCCTTGCCCAAGGGTGGCAACCCTTCCACTCCTGCCAACTATCACCCCATCTCTCGCCTTCCTACCCCTGCTAAGCTCCAGGAGCATCTAGTTCTGTCTCTCTCTCAACTAACTTCCTATCTTTCGGATTCTAACATTTTCAATCCCTTCCAGTCTGGGTTCCAGAAGAATCACTCCACTACAACCTCCTTGATTAGGCTTACTGACTCCATCCTGTCAGAGATGGACAATGGTGAAATCACTTCTACCATTTTTGTCCACCTACCTAAGGCTTTCAACACTGTCTCTCACACCCTTCAATCTGCTAGCTCTGGGGACACCCCTGTAAAGTAAGATGCAATTAGACAGTGACCACCTGTACAGTAATTCAACATAAACACACAGATCAGTCAGTATATCTTTGCAAAACAACCAATCTGATTTATTTAGGGGGAGATAACAAGGACTGGGGGAAATCAGGTTAATTAGCTTACCACTCTAACATATAATATGTATATATATATATATATATATATATATATATATATATATATATATATATATATATATATATATATATATATATATCTAGGGCACTGTGCACAGGCCTAACCTATAAGACACTGTCTCTGGGTACCCAGGCAATAGAAGGCTAGCCTCTCGATGCAGCTGGTTGGGGCCCTGACATAGAAAACAAGCATTTGATTCCTAAGAGGATTATGTAGAGCCAGCAGGCTCAGTTCGTGTAGCCCGTAAAGTAGCCAGACAAATCTTGCCCTCACTATGAATATCTGACAGGGAGCTACCCTGATCTAGTACTCACGACTCCAGCAGAAAGACCACTCTCACACCACTCGCAGGACCGAGCCTGGGCTTCAAACACTTCTCCACACATTTATATGAAGAGCAGAGAGGTACCATACCAGACAGCTGCTGTATAATTCCGATTGCTTTCGCTACAGAACACTGGGCCCAAACGACGCAGCTTCACTTGTCCTGACAGACCGAGCGCGATTTAAGCAGATTCTCCAGTCCTCTACAGGGTGAGCCTGGTAGGTAGCTGCGCTTTTGCACAGCCTCCTCTGACCGCTGCCTAGTGGATTTAGTCCGACACTTGCTGGTGTTCAATCCACCGAAATCTGGCCTTCCACACGCACTTCCTGCGCGAAAGCTCAACAGCGCAGGAGCCCAGCGCTCCTTCCTCGCTCACTACCACAATGACTGCCCCTTGGCAGTTTGGGCAAGCCTCTTAGTTTGGGCACCACCCGATCCCATTGGTGGGCTGCAGATGCCAGTCACTTATTTTGGCCCCCCATTGGTGCAAAAAGGCACCGAAGTCCAGAACTCCATGTCCCAGAATTACTGACTGTATCCCCTATGGCCAGCCGGCTCCAAAATGAGTCCTGATTCTGGTTGGCTCAAATGGTCTCCATTTTAGTTACCCCTCTCTCACCATTGGCCCAGTTCAATAGTCCAGGTCCAAAATGGAGGGGCCAAGCACACAAAGTCCCAGCTGAAATGAAAGCAGGTTAGACAAACTGTAATTTCACTAACACTCTAAATAATTATAGCCAAACAGTTACATCTATCAAAAGGGCTCCCTTTGCGCTTACAGCGACTACAAAATTGGAGCGATTTCACCACAGCTCAGGCGGGATTCGAGCAGGGAAACCCCAGTCCCCCTGTACAAGTCACTGGAGCCTGCGAGCAGGCAGCTCTTAAAGAGACAGTATTGGAGGCTTCGAAAGCACTCACAACGCCCACATCTAGCGGCATTACGCCACCCCCCCAGTTAAGCAGGGAACATTTAGGCAAGCTCTGGGGAAGGTTTCTAGGGACCCCCATTTGTAGGGGGGTTACACCCTTCCTGGCCTGGAAAGAACTTGGCTTCCACGTGAAGTAGTTACCCTTAAATCACTTTAAGGCAGAACAGTTTAACTGACAATATATCAAACTTTTTGGTTACATGCATTGGTGCTGCATTACACAGTTTACTATTGATTATACAATATTACACATACAGACAACCTTTTCTTTTGTAAATCAGGTCATTACCTCCTGCCCATGACACCTGGATAGAGGGGGCCCTTCCCTATCAATTACCTGGGGACAAGCTGGGGCAGGGGCACCACACTCAGAGGGTGATACTAACAGTTGAGAATCATCTCCCAGGGTCAATTTAGGCAAGGAGCTTGGGGACACGTACACCCCTTTATGGACCACATTCAGAGGCAGATCCACAGGCTGACCCAGGGACTCATCACTCAATCTTACTACCGTCCGTACTTCTCGGCCAGTCCGTCTAGGAGTTTCAGATAAACTCTCTTCGGGTTCTGTCACTCTCTCAGCCCCACTGGGATGGGTCGGGGAAACCACTACCGGAGGAGGGGACCCAGAGTCCATAGTACCTTCAGGGCCTAGTTCTACCATTTCTGAGCGTGCAGCATTGGGGTCACCGGGGGAAATCTCTGGTACTGGCAAGGAACCATCAGGGCACTCAAAATATTCTTCAGGTTCTAGCATATCACTAGCTTGCTCCCCCACATCACTTCCTTCCTCTGAAAAGTCAGATAGCTCAGCCAGGCTCAAGGACCCCAACTCTTCGGCTTTGATGCCACTTACTTCATCCTCTGGGAGCATTGGCTCCAGAGACAAAGCTGGGGGCTCAGACAGTCCAGGAAGCCCAACTTGGTCCCCAGAGTTAATTAGGGGATTGCCCCTAAACAGTTGGCTCAGTTCATAGGAGGGGTAGTACTCAATATTATTCTCACTGTCCTCAGACACAGACTGTTGATCAACTTCATCGGGGGTGGAGAAGCCTCTTTAGTTTGATTTCTGAGGAGTCAACCAATTTCTTTTTTTTCTTGGCAGCAGCTCTAGTGATAGGCCCGGGGGGAGGGGGGGCATTGGGAGGTTCAGTTTCTATCAGAATTTGTCCGATTGGCAGCAGATGATTTCTGTGTATAGTCTTCACATCTTTTGAATTGTTTTCAGGCCGCACTTTATATAAAGGTAAATCTTCCAATGTTCCCACAACAATATGGGGAAGGTGATGCCATCTGTCAGCAATCTTATGTTTGCCATGCAGTCCCAGATTCCTCAATAGCACTCTGTCCCCTTCTCTCAATTCCATTGCTTTCACCTTTTTATCATACCTTTCCTTATTGGCCAGGTTTCGCTTAGCAGCCATGGTCTGGGCTAGTTGGTAGGCATGGTTGAGTTGGGCTTTCAACTTTTGTACATACTGTAAATGATTAGCCGCCTGATCCCCATCAGGAGAAACTCCAAAACAAACATAGAAACATAGACTTTGACGGCAGATAAGGACCACTTGGCCCACCCAGTCTGCCCATTTCCCTACCTATTGGATAAGCTGCAGATTCTAGTTAACCAATAGCCTACTTCCTGCAACCCCCTACTTTAATTGCCTTATGTCTGTCCCATGCATGTTTGAATTCCCCCACTGTTTTAGGCCCCACAACCTCTCCAGGAAGGCAGTTCCATGCATCCACCGCTCTCTCTGTGAAAAAGAATTTCCTCATATTACCCCTGAGCCGTCCCCCCTCTAACTTTAAATTGTGCCCCCTTGTTCTTACACATCTCCTTTTCTGAAAGATGCTACCCTCCTGGACTTTGTTGATTCCCTTGAGGTACTTAAAAGTTTCTATCATGTCCCCTGTCCCTCTTTTCATCAAGGGTATACATATTAAGCTCTCTCAGTCTCTTCATATGGTTTCTGATGTAGACCCTGCACCATTTAGTTGCCCTCCTCTGGACTGCTTCCATCCTGTCTATGTCCTTGCATAGATGAGGTCTCCAAACTGCACGCAGTACTCCAGATGGGGTCTCACCAACTGTCTGTACAGAGGGATAACCACTTCCTTTTTCTCTTGTGATGCCCCTCCTATGCATCCCAGTATCCCCTGGCTCTCCTTACTGACTTCTCACATTGCTTACTCCACCTTAGGTCATCTGATATGATGACACCCAGATCCCTTTCCATTATTGTTGTTGTTAGTACCTCCCCTGCTATTGTGTACTCTTCTCCTGGATTTTTATTTCCCAGGTGCATTACTTTGCACTTCTTTGCATTGAATCTAAGTTGCCATATGTCTGACCATTCCTCCAACCTTGCCAAGTCCCTTCTCATCCTTTCTACCCCCTTGTGTATCAACTCTGTTACAGATCTTTGTGTCATCTGCAAAGAGGCATACCTTTCCTTCCAGACCCTCTGCAGTGTCACCTATAAAGACGTTAAAGAGGACTGGACCCAGTACTGAGCCCTGAGGTACTCCACTAGTAACCCCCCTTTCTTCAGAATGTGTTCCATTCACTATTACCTTCTGTGTCCTGTTGTGCAGCCAGTTTGCTACCCAGGCTACCACCCTGGGACCCACTCCTAGGCTGGCTAACTTGATTATTAATCTTTTGTGCGGGTCGGTGTCAAATGCCTTGCTAAAGTCTAGGTAGGCCATATCCACAGCCCCTCCCTGGTCTATTACTTTGGTCACCCAGTCAAAGAAATCGATTAGATTCATTTGACATGACCTTCCTGCTGTGAATCCATGCTGCTTTGGGTCCTGTGCCCCACTGGCCTCTAGGTACTGAACAATTCTTTCTTTCAGAAGTGATTCCATCATTTTCCCCACCACTGAGGTCAAACTAACAGGTCTGTAGTTTCCTGCTTCTGCCTTGCTCCCACTTTTGTGAAGGGGAATCACACCTGCCCTCCTCCAGTCCTCAGGTACCACCCCATCCTCCCATGATTTGTTAAAAAGTGTGGTCAGTGGTGTCACTAGGTCCTCCCTTAGTTCTTTTAGGATTCTAGGGTGAATCCCATCAGGCCCCATTGCTTTGTCCACCTTGAGTTTTAGGAGTTCTTTCAGGACACTTTCATCTGTAAATGGACTGGTGTCAACCCCACTACCCAGAGTGCTTCTATTGTTTGGTTTAAATAACTCCTTCTCTTCTTCTTTTGTGAATACTGAGCAAAAGTATTCATTCGATATCTCTGCCTTTTCACTGTCTCCCTCTGCTCACCTCTCCTCTCCTTTATTAATCTTCACTATCCCTCCCTTAACCTTTCTATGCTCCCTAATGTACCTATAAAAGGTTTTATCCCCCTTCTTAACTGAGTTGGCTATTTTTTCCTCGGTTTGGGCCTTTGCTTTTCTGACTGCCTTCCCCACTTCTTTCTGCTTTAATTGATACAGTTCCCTGTCGTGCTCCTTTTGTGATTCCTTATACTTTTTGAATGCAGCCTTTTTCTCCTTAACCTTCCCTGACACCTCTTTTGAGAACCATAGTGTTTTTATTCCGCTTTGTTTTCTTTATTTGTTTCACACAAAGGCTTGTTGCCTCCATGATGGCAGTTTTGATTTTTCTCCATTGTTCTTCCACCCCTCCTTTCTGGCCTTTTGCTAATGCATTCCTCAGGTATTCACCCATTATGCCAAAGTCAGTCCTTCTAAAGTCCAGTATCCTTGTCTTTGTATGGCTTTTCTCCATGATTGTGTTTATCGTGAAGCACATGTGCAGTGGTCGCTTGTTCCCAGATGTCTACTGACTTCTAAATTTGTGATCCTCTCTCCATTTGAGAGTACCAGGTCTAGTATTGCTCCCTCCTGAGTGGGTTCCAACACTAGCTGTCTAAGGCCTGCCCCCTGCAGGGCATCGAGAATGACCCTACTCTTGGATGTGGTTGCAGTACATGTCATCCAGTTAACATCTGGTATATTTAGGTCCCCCATCAACAGTATCTCCCCTTTTTCAGCCATTTTGAGAATGTCCTCTATCATTTTCTTGTCCATTTCTCCCTTAAGATTGGGGTCTGTATACAACCCCTGTGCGGATTGTGATGCCATTCCCTGTCTCCAAGGTGACACAGGGTGCCTCTTGTCCTCCCCCTTTACTTTTTAGTTCTATAGCTTTGATCCCTTCCCTTATGTAGAGATCTACTCCGCCTCCTCTTTTACCCTCCCTGTCCCTTCTGTAGATTGTGTACCCTGGTATGTTGACATCCCAGTCATGGTTCTCCGTGTACCATGTTTCTGTGACTGCCACAATATCCAAGTGTTCCTCTTCCATCAGGGCTGCTAGCTGTGGAAGCTTGTTTCCCAGACTATGGGCATTGGTATTCATTGCCCTTCATTTAATGTTGGCTTTATCCTTTTTTACCCCATCCCTGCTCTTATTGCCCTTGTCTATTTTTCCATTTACCCCTGTCCTGCCCTCTGTCAAGCTCTGTACCTCAGTGTTTACCCTACTACCTGCCATGTTTTGTGGGGCGAGGCTTGAACTTTCCTGTTTCCTATCAGCACCTCCCCCCCTTGGCTAGTTTAAAAGCTTGCCAAGGAAGCCTTTAAACCTGTCACCTATGAGCTTGTTTCCCTTCCTGGACAGATGCAGACCATCATGCCAGTATAGACCTTCATCTCTCCAGGTGGACCCCCAGTCCCCAATGAAGCCAAAGCCCTGTGCTCTGCTTCTACGGGCAATCCGGCTTCCCTTCCAAACATCAGTCTATACGGGGAAAACACAGTGGCATCACTTTTGGTGCAGTTATAGGCATGTACCAAGGCGCTGATCTGCTGGCTCCATCTAGGTTTGTCTTTAGGGTGCAGTGTGTCCAGCATATCGAGCAAGGTGCGGTTGAACCTTTCAGGTTGGGGATCACCCTGGGGATGGTACGGGGTGGTTCTTGACTTCTGTACCCCCCACAAGGATAACATTTCTTTAATCAGACGGCTTTAAAAATCTCTCCCCTGATCAGAATGAATTCACTGGGGGGGGCCCCATAGTGAACAAAGAAATTCTCAACAAGGACTTTAGCCACTGTGGTTGCTTTCTGATCTTTGGCTCTTTCTGATCTTTGCCTGTGGAAGGCAGAGCGTCAGACAAATGGAGACTTGGCATAATACCTGGTAGATGCAGAAATCCGCAGGCTTTATTTATAGGAACTCCAAAATGCAGTAGTAAAACATAAATAAAACGAACTGAACGTCAAATAAAGAAAATACAACATAATATCTCTGACTGGAAAACATGCCAATAAAGGTTGTTCCATCCTTGCATTACAGGAGAAGCATAACAGCCCTGCAAGGTGTTCTAGGTACAACACCCAGGTTGAATCTGACCTGGTTTATAAATCAGGTTGATATATAAAGGAAACCAAGAAGCATGATTGGTCTTTCTAGCTGTCTGTCATCTACTCTTTATAATCAAAATTATAAATACATACAATATTCAGGCATTCAAACAATAGCAATAATGAATTAGGCATTTCAAAGGATAAAGGACCAAATATAAGCTTCTAAACACAGTTTAGACTTTGCTTTATTATTTTAAAGCATGGATAGGATCCTCCCCCCAGATTCCCTACATAAATTGGATAGGAAAGGGGCCGGCCGGCTCTTAGAGAGCAGAAGGAATAGGAGGATCTAAAGTGTTTATTGAAGGGAGATACCTTCGGTTTTCAGTATCAGAATTCATGGTAGAAAAGACCTGGAGAAAAGAAAACCTCCTTAAAAAAAGGTACAAAACAACAAGTTCTTTTTAATTAAAGCTTTTCTGAAAGTATTACCAAACATAAACGAGCTAAGACGAGCTACTTCGCGAACGTGCGCACAGTCGCACGGTGAAGTACCGCTACAGGACAGATATCGGTTTAATGGCAAAAACAAAACTCTGAGAACCGGGAAGGGCATAGAAAAAGGGGGAATTGAAAAAAAACCAAAAAGGGGGTTTGAAAGAACTTTAATATCTGTTAACAGTGCTGGGGGGCTTTGTTCAAAAAGTTGTCCATGTTTTACTGAAGCTATGGAGAATTTGTTGAGCATCGCCGTTTTCTGGACAGGCGCGGGGCTCCGTGCCGCTCAACCCCCAAAACCACACGTTGCAAACACCCAGTCCGCACCTGACAATCCTACACTGACTACAATCTCTATGTGGCCAGCAGGCAGCTGCCATTGCAGCAGTAGTGAACACTACACAAAACGTCCATTTACTATAATGAGAAAGACATAAAAAACTCGGCATAAGCATATGCCAGAACGTTCATTAAGACATGCTGGGGTAAATAGTGTGCAATAGGTGGCCAGTCTATAACGCGCTATTCACTAAAGACAAAGACGATAAGACATCATGCATTCCACAAGACAAACATGAAACAAAAAAGGGGGGGGCATAACTAATGCCCCTACCACACTCTCCTCCCCTCCTTTGACTGAATCCTCCTCTTTTAATTTCCAACTGTAATATAGAGGCAATTGAAATTGGAACCACAGCCCACCCTCTCCATGGTTCCACCCCCGGGTCCCTGATTTATAGTAATGCTATTCAACAAGTAAGCAGAAGAGATGCGTCCTCCGCATGTCTATTCTGCTTTACCCCAGGGTTTTCTATTCCATATCTGGACAGAAAATCAGCATTTTCATGTTTTTCTCCTTTCCTATGTTTTATGATGAAACGATACAGTTGTAATGATAAGTACCACTGCATAATACAGGGGTTCTTATCTTTCATATTATGTAACCAGCACAGTGGGTTGTGGTCTGTCCATATTTCAAACTCAGTTCCCCATAAGTAGAAATGGAGTGCTTCTATAGCCCACTTGATGGCTAAGCATTCCTTTTCTATAGTAGAATACTTAGTCTCTCGTTCATGTAGTTTTCAACTTATATATATTACAGGGTGCTCTTCCCCAGCAATATTTTGTGATAGTACGGCTCCAATACCTCTGTTAGAGGCATCGGTTTGTACTATAAAAGGACATGAGAAATCAGGAGTATGTAAAATTGGCGAAGAACACAAGTGTGCTTTTGTAGTACAAAACGGCTCTTCACATTTAGGGTCCCAATTTATTTTATCTGGCATACGTTTCTTGGTAAGGTCGGATAAGGGTCCTGCTATAGTGGAAAAAGAGGGAATAAAACGCCGATAATAACCGGCTAGACCCAAGAAGGCGCGAACATCCTTTTTTGTTTGAGGTCTAGGACAATTAGCCACGGCTTCTACTTTACTTACATCTGGTCTTATACTTCCTTTTCCTATCAGAAACCCTAAATATTTGGTTTCTTGCATTCCCATAGTACATTTCTTGGGGTTTATGGTTAGTCCAGAGCTAGAAATAGCAGATAAGACTTTAGTTAGATGATGCAGGTGTTCCTGCCATGAAGGACTGAACACAACTACATCATCTAAATAAGCCGCACTCTATGCAGAATGAGGAGCTAATATTTTGTCCATTACCCTTTGAAACGTAGCTGGGGCGCCATGCAGCCCGAAAGGCATGACGGTAAACTGAAATAACCCTAAGGGAGTACTGAAAGCAGTTTTCCCTTTTGCCTCCAGTTCTAAAGGAATTTGCCAGTATCCCTTAGTTAGATCAATGGTTGAGAAATACTGAGAATTTCCTAAGTGGTCCAATATGTCATCGATACGGGGCATCGGATAACTGTCGGATCTGGAAATGGCGTTAAGACGCCGGAAATCTAAACATAAACTTACTCCCCCTTCCTTTTTATTTACTACAATTAAAGGAAAACTCCATTCACTATGCCAGGGTTCAATAATCCCCATTTCTTGCATTTTGTGGAGTTCTTGAATGACATTTTCCCTAACTTTCTCAGGAAGGCGGTAAGGCTTTTGACGAATAGGTTTGTTCTGAGATAAAATAATATTGTGTGTTACACCCTTTATTCTACCAGGTGTGCCTCTAAAAATGTCCTTATATGCCTGTAATATCTCTGATAATTCATTATTTTGTTGGGGAGTTAAGTTGGGATTTATTTTTATATCTTTGACTTCGCCTCTTATTTCTAACCGCCTATAAGCTATGTCCATTTCACTAGAATCATTTTCGGGATAAACATATCCACATAACTTGGGTGTTCTTTCTATCCAAGGCTTCAAAAGATTAGCATGGTAAATTCACCTCTTATTAGTTTTATCATGCATGTGGATCTCATATGTGACAGGTCCCACTTTTCGGATCACCTTATAGGGGCCCTGCCATTTCATTAACAATTTATTATCAGAAGATGGTAATAATAATAACACCTGATCTCCCTCTCTAAAGTCCTTCATACTTGTCCCTTTATCATATTGTCTTTTTTGTATCAGCTGTTGTTTCTGGTTATAAGCATGGGCTTGCTGACCATACTTTTTTATTCATTCACGCAACTGAATTAGATAATCCGGAAGACATTTGTTGTGGTCTTCTTTACTTTCTTCCCACCATTCTTTTATGATATCCAGTGGTCCTCTTGGATTCCTCCCATACAATTTTTCGAATGGTGAAAAGCCAGTTGAGGCTTGGGGTACTTCACGATATGCGAACATTAAGTATGGGAGGTAAGTGTCCCATTGTCTGCCTTCTTCTTGTACAAACTTCTGGATCATCTTCTTCATGGTTTGATTGAAACGTTCTACCAGACCGTCGGTTTGAGGGTGGTAGGGTGTAGTCCGTATTACGAACATACGAACATACGAAATTTGCCAGCAGATAAAGGCCTAGAGGTCTATCAAGTCTGCTCGAATGTGCAGCTAGCACCCCTTATTCTGCAGCTGCCCCTCCCTATTGCCTCAATACCCAAGGTCTGGTAGAGCCACTTCAAACCTGGGAACAAAAGTTTGTACCCCTATCAGTAAGAATTTCCTGGGGGATACCTACTCTACTGAAAAATTTCCCCAGTTCTTCAACAATTCTAGGGGCAGTGACTGTACGGAGGGGTATAGCTTCCGGGTATTTGGTAGCATAGTCACAGACCACTAGAACATGCTGGTTACCCTTAGCACTTTTCTAGACCGGACCTACAATGTCCATGGCAATTCTCTGAAAGGGGGTTGAAAATAAAGGCATTACTTGCATAGGAACTTTATCCTTTTTTATGATTTTGGATACCTTCTGGCATTCCAGACAACTTTTGCAGTACTCAGCAACCTGTTCATGTATTCCTGGCCAGAAAAATCTATACAGTAATCGGCTTAAGGTTCGATCCCTCCCCAAATGTCCAGCCATAGGAATATCATGAGCAAGGCTGATTAGGATTGGCCTGAACTTTTCAGGAATTAATAATTGTTCAACAACTTCCTGTGTTCTAGGATTCTTACATATTCTGTACATTAACCCCGCTTTCGTCTGATATTTATTTCCGATCTCTTGTTCCTTATCCTGGGAAGAAAACAATGATTTCAAGGATTCATCTTTTTTTTTGTAATTCAATAAACATACTTTTGTCATATCCATCTACCACACACTTATTAATATTATTATGACGTATAGTCCAATTATATTTTTCAGTCCTCTTTTGTCTTCTGGCTTTCTTATCTTTTCCCAGAGCCCCATAAATATCCTGTTCAAAAGGAAAATAATGTTCTGGAGATTCGATACAGGAATCTTGAAGAGTCTGTGACCTTGTCATCATGGCACAAAGGTTAACTGACATCAGTTTCTGGAAGGCAGGACAGTCATGCCCAATTAGTACTGGGACCGGGAGGTTAGGCACGACTCCCACCTTCAAGGTTTGTACCTGTCCTTGTATAGTTAATTCAGTCTCTTCCAAGGGATATAAATGAGTATCACCATGGATACAGGTTACTTCTGTAGTGGGTTTTTCTTGGGATGGGGTTACATTTAATAATTCCGCTTGTATCAGGGTCTGTTTGCTTCCTGAGTCTAATAGTCTTGTAACTGAATGTGGACCGATTTGTACAGTGACCATGTAGCGTCCTCAATTAGCTAAAGCAAGATGGGAAGACTCAGTTCTTTTCTTGGGATAAAACCTTGCAATATGTCCTTTAGCTTTACATTCGTGACAAATAATATCCACACTGTACCCCCTTCCCAATTTTGTAGTGCCTTGCATACCGGTAGTTAGTGTAGTGCTACCGTGCTTCCCATAGTAGTAGGAGTAGAGATAGATCTTACCGGGTGCTGATGGATTGTTTGATGATGGCTTCTCTGTTTATGGGGTCTAGCAGCAATGTAATCTTCAGCCAATCGAATCGCAGTGTCAGAAACCTCTGGGTGATGTTCTCTGACCCATAGTTGGACATCTGGAGGGAGAATTCGAAGAAATTGCTGCAATACTATGGTCTCAATAATCTGATCTATGGTCTTGGTGGTAGGTTGCAGCCATTTGGTACACAAATCTTTTAACTAAGTAAATGCATCCTGTGGGTTATCTGCTGCCCCATACCTATAAGATCTGAACCTTTGTCGATAAGTTTGAGTGTTAATGTCATATCGTTTCAGAATAGCTTGTTTGACCCAGTCATAATTGTTCACGTCTACCATCTCTACTTGGCTGTACGTTAGCTGGGCCTTACCAGTCAAATGGGGGCAAGGCGGATGACCCATTGGTCTCGGGGCCAATTGCAGGCAGTAGCGACCCTTTCAAAAGTTAATAAATGTCATCAGTGTCAGTAAGTTTTGCTAACTTGATATCTTTATGACCCCCCCCCGGAGTATCAGGGAGTCTACCTGGGCCCATCGCTTGAAATACCCTCAGGGTATCATTCCATCGAGCCTCATATTCCCTCCGATCTCTGTCCCTTTGACGTTCCATCTCCAGTTGTCTTGCACATAACCATCTCAACAAATCTTGGGGTTCCTCAGGGAAGTGCTCCTCCTTCTCGCCTCCAATAGCTTGCGCCAGACCCTCGGGTTTTGTCTCCTCCATCTGGGCTTTCACTGTTACGGGCACTCTTCTCCGGGTAACTGGTTCTAACCCTGGGAGCAAAGATAACTTACATTGTGCTGTGACTGATCTAGGTTGAGCTCCCCGAAGTCCTTGCTGAATCATCAGATCCACTTCTTCCTGTAGCATCCGAGACACCCACCAGAGCGTGGCTTGGGTCCTCCAGTTGGTTAGCCCCAACCAGTAACAAGCAAGGATCCCACTTTTGACACCAATGTGGAAGGCAGAGCGTCAGACAAATGGAGACTTGGCATAATATCTAGTAGCTGCAGAAATCTGCAGGCTTTATTTACAGGAACTCCAAAAATGCAGTAGTAAAGCATAAATAAAACAAACTGAACATCAAATAAAGAAAATACAACATAACATCTCTGACTGCAAAACATGCCAGTAAAGGTTGTTCCACCCTTGCATTACAGGAGAAGCATAACAGCCCTGCAAGGTGTTCTAGGTACAACACCCAGGTTGAATCTGACCTGGTTTATAAATCAGGTGGATATATAAAGGAAACCAAGAAGCATGATTGGTCCTTCTAGCTGTCTGTCATCTACTCTTTATAATCAGAATGATAAATACATACAATATTCAGGCATTCAAACAATAGCAATACTGAATTAGGCATTTCAAAGGATAAAGGACCAAAAATTAAGTTTCTAAACACAGTTTAGACTTTGATTTATTATTTTAAAGGATGGATAGGATCCTCCCCCCAGATTCCCTGCATAAATTGGATAGGAAAGGGGCTGGCCGGCTCTTAGAGAGCAGAAGGAATGGTGGATCTAAAGTGTTTGTTGAAGGGAGATATCTTCGGTTTTCAGTACCAGAATTCACGGTAGAAAAGACCTGGAGAAAAGAAAACCTCCTTAAAAAAGGTACAAAACGACAAGTTCTTTTTAATTAGAGCTTTTCTGAAAGTATTACCAAACACAACGAGCTAAGAAAGCACTTAAGCATTGAACGGCAGAGTCGTGACGGTAAAGTACCGCTATAGGACAGATATCGGTTTAATGGCAAAAACAAACTCTGAGAACCGGGAAGGGCATAGAAAAAGGGGGAATTGAAAAAAAAAACAAAAAGGGGGTTTGAAAGAACTTTAATATCTGTTAACAGTGCTGGGGGGCTTTGTTCAAAAAGTTGTCCGTGTTTTACTGAAGCTATAGAGAATTTGTTGAGCATCGCCGTTTTCTGGACAGACGCGGGGCTCCGTGCCACTCAACCCCCAAAACCACACGTTGCAAACACCCAGTCCGCACCTGGCAATCCTACACTGACTACAATCTCTATGTGGCTCAGCAGGCAGCTGCCATTACAGCAGTAGTGAACGCTACACAAACGCTCCATTTACTATAATGAGAAAGACATAAAAACTCGCATAAGCATATGCCAGAACGTTCATTAAGACATGCTCGGGGGGGGTAAATAGTGTGCAATAGGTGGCCAGTCTATAACGCGCTATTCAGTAAAGACAAAGATGATAAGACATCATTCATTCCACAAGACAAACATGAAACAAAAAAGGGGGGGGGGGGGCATAACTAATGCCCCTACCACAAGTAGGGAAGGCCTGTGCATACCGGGTGAAATGATCAGTAACTACCAATATATTGCTGATGTTCTTCAGATCTGGTTTCAAACTCAGGAAATCAATGCAAACCAGTTCCATAGGGGCACTAGTAGTGATGTTGACCAGGGGGGCAGCCCTCTGAGGCAGGGCCTTTCTTTGTAAGCATCGGCCACAGGTCCGGATATACTGCTCCACGTCAGCACTCATTTTGGGCCAATAAAATCGAGACCGCACTAAGTCAAGGGTTCGGTCTATGCCGAGATGTCCCATGTGATTATGTAGGGACCTCAACACCAGTTCTCTAAAAGCAGTGGGCAACACCAGTTGTTGTTTGACTACTCGCCCCTCTTCATCCACGGTCTCCCTGTACAATAGTCTATTAATCAGTTTCAACTTTGGTCCTTCTTTGTACAACAGTGCAATTCTCAGGTCAGTGGAACGCAGTTTTGACACATCTCTTCCCTCTCTGCAGAGCTTCCAAGACAGGGTTTATCATGGGATCTCGGGATTGAGCCCGCTGGAGGCTATCATTATTAAATTGGGGCAGCACACTAGTGTCTAATGCAGCAAAATGACAGTAAGCAGCAGGTAAGCAGTTCTCAGATGGCCCCAAGCAGTCCACCATGCAGTCCCCAGTATCAGGAAACACCTGTTCTTCCCTGTCAAATTTTTGGCAAAGGGCTCTTATGTTTGGTTCTGATAACTGGACCCAGTCAACTCGGGACACGGCCCTCCGGGAGAGGGCATCAGCATCTATGTGGTTCAGGCCCGCTCTATATTCAACAGCGTAGTTGTAGGTTGACAATGCGGAGAGCCACCTATGGCCAGTGGCATCCAGCTTAGCTGAGGTCTGCACATACGTCAGGGGATTATTATCAATCTTCACCAATATCTTAGCTCCATACAAGTAGTCATGAAATTGATCAACAATGGCCCACTTCAGAGCCAGGAACTCTAGTTTGTGCACTGGGTAGTTCTTTTCTGAAGGAGTCAAGCTTCTGCTGGCAAAAGCTACAGGTCTCAGACCGTTTGGGTGCTCTTGATACAGTACGGCCCCCAATCCTTGCAGTCTGGCGTCAGTATGAAGAACATTCGGTTTGGCAGGGTCAGCATAGGCCAGCACTGGGGCATGAGTAAGTTGATATATAATGTCATGGAAAGCTTCCTCACAATCAGCAGTCCAGTGGGTGCCAAACACATCATTTGGGCGGAAAGAATTTCTTCCAGTCCCAGATGGTACAGTCTTCTTATACTTTTTATGGGTTGGGGGGTATCCTTGCGTAAGGTTAAGCAGAGGGCGGATCACCTGGCAGTAGTCTTTGATAAATCGTCTGTAATACCCACAAAACCCCAGGAACCATTGCAGCTTCTTCAAATTCTTTGGTTGGGGCCAAGTAGTCAAAGCTTCTATTTTACTGGGGTCAGTCTGTATGCCTTCAGTAGATACTATGTGCCCCACATATTTCACGGATGTCTGAAAGAATTGGCACTTATCTATAGATAATTTGAGACCAAAATCTTTCCGTCGATCCAGGACTTTGAACAACCTGTTTTCATGTTCTTCCAAGGAGCTGCCAAACACTATGACATCATCTAGGTAAACCAAACATTCAAGCAAATTCATGTCCCCCACAGCACGCTCCATCAAACACTAGAAAGTAGCAGGGGCACCTGAAATTCCTTGGGGCATCCGCATAAACTCGTAGAAGCCTAGGGGGAAAATGAAAGCAATCTTTTCTCGATCCTCCGGAGCCATCGGGATCTGGTAGTACCCACTGCGGAGGTCTAACACAGAGAACCATTCACTGCCATTTAGACAATCCAAGGTGTCCTGGATGTGTAGCATGGTATACTGGTCTGGTATGGTTTGCCGGTTTAGAGTACGGTAATCCACACATATCTGGACAGCTCCATTCTTTTTTCTCACTATCACAATAGGTGAGGCATAGGGGCTTCTGGATTTTTGTATCACCCCAGCTGCGAGCATCACCTGCAGGTGTCGCCTTAGATCATCTATATCAGCGGGGGCTAGGTGTCGAGATCACTCATGGAAAGATAGCTCATCCTATAGCCGGATGTGATGCTCAGCCCCTTGCACACATCCTACATCCCATTCCTTCAAGGAAAACACCTGTTCCCTCTGGGCGAGCCTTTCACTGATCCTTTTCTTCCATTCTGCTGGTAGTGGGGAATCACCGAAATCAAACAGCTCGGAGGTCACTCGGTCACCTCTCCCGAGAGTCTTGTTGTGGGGCAGAACAGCAGTATTGGCACAGTGCACCGTGGCCAGGGTGCAACCCCGTTTCACTCGAATCTCTCGATCAGATACATTATGCACTTGAACCATTACTGTCCTGGCAAAGGCATGGGCTCTAGCAGGTAAGATACTGGGTTTAACCAGCAACTCCTCTGGCAACTTTCCCTCACTTTGTGCATCCAGCATCAATATCTTATTCTTAACATCCTTTTTAAGCCGGACTTCCCCCTGCAAAACACACTGGGCATTTGGGGCTAGTAGTAATGGTTCTGGATCCTTCTCCCAGGTGACACCCACCGGGCCTTCGGGTTCCACCAGGCCAGTCTTTCTCTGAGTCTCATAGGCCTTCTGAATCAAGACGGGTATTCTGAGAGCTCACCCAGTCCTGGACGTCTGTTTTTGAGAGCTCAGCTGCGCTAAGCGACCAAACATGTGAGCATTGGTTCCAATTAACAAGGCACCCCATCATACAGTCCAGTGGGGGGACACACTAGGGCCAAGGTTTCCACTTGTTCAGCCACCCCAGCCACAGAAGTAGGAAAAGACAACCAGATCCGGATATACCCAGAATAAGGGTAGGCCTTGTCGCTCAGCCCCCAAACATGTAGTCCGTCCAAAGGTTGCAGAGGCACCTCAGGCAAGTGTTTCCAATACCAGTCCTGGAACATAAGGGTCACCTGGGAGCCACTGTCCAACACAGCCCTGGTGGGTTCTCCATTCACTGTCACGGTGGTCTCCATTGAGGGCCCCACCACATCAGATCATTCGGGGGGTGGGGCTCTGGAGGTTGCTTGGGCATTGGCCCTGGTCACAAAACTCTTCCGAGGAGACACCCCCGGAGGTCTGGTATAGGCCTTGCAATGCCAGGCAACTAGCCTGCTGTTAACCCTCCTTACATTCTCTGGTAACCGACACTCAGTCTGAAAGTGTCCATCCTCCCCACAGTGGTAACAGAACTTAGCATCTCGGGGGTCTTTGTTGGGAGGGAGATATCTCGCCTGCCGGGGGGCGTCAGGGGTTCTGGAGGGCTCCTCTTGACTAGACTGTTTATTTCTAGATAACTCAGATTCCCCCAACTTGCCAGCGTGGGCAGCAGTTTGCTTTAAGTCCCTCACCATTTCTTGTAAATCTCTAATCTTAGCCCTCAAATCACTGTCTACCCGGGGATCAGAGGAAACAGCATGCACCCGCACTCCTCCTTGGGCCTCTGGGAGCACAGGAAAAGCATCAGGCCCTTGGTTCAGCCCCCTCGAGGGGTGGGTCTCATCTGGTTCACTGGACTCAGGGGTCTGGCATAGATTCACAACTCCCACATAGGGTTCCCACCCTTCTTCATCAGTGTCTACTTCTCGAATCTCCCTCATCAATTGACAGTATTTGGGATGGGCAGCCCGTCAGTCATGTAACTTGAGTTTTAACAATAGCACACTGGAAAACCTAGCAGATTTCAAAATATGATCCAGCCGGACCTGGTTCAAGGCTGTGGCAGTTACCCCTTCCCCCCCCGATAAGCTTTTTTCAATGCCCTTTCCACCCTGGTGACAAAGGCTGACAATTTCTCATTCCTCCATTGTTTGGTGGACTTGAACTTCCATAATAAGTCTTCCTCAGTTTCTATACTCCCAAACACCCCCTCTAAGGCAGAAAGGTACTCTATTGCAGTGGCTTCGGTACTAGTAGCTCGAAAGAAACGAATGGCTTCCAAAGCTGGACCCCTCAGGCTCTCCATCAGTCTTTTTCGTTTCTCCCCTTCAGAGCACTGCCACTCTTGGACTAGAGGGGTAGCATAGTCCATCCAAGCCTCCAAGTCATCTTCCCCCGAGGGTACAGGCACAGTACCAGAAAAAATTTTAGTCTACGATAGGAGTCTAGCTGTATAGAGGGACAACTAAGGGAGGTGAAACCAGAATAGAACTCTTAGGGGGCCTTGGAGAGGTACCTGGGGAGGTTTGAGGGGTGGGTTCACTAGACAGGTCCAGCGCCTGCAGTAACTCCTGGGTAGTCCTCCCCTTCCACAGCTAGCAATTTAAGCAGTTTATCTTTAAAGCTATTAGTCTTGGGGGACCTCCCCTGGGGTGACTGACCCACTCCAGATGTGAATGACCCTCCACCCCTGTTGGGCACCTTCCGGATAAATCACTGGGGGTACCCTCTCGGGGTCTATAACTATACTGCATAAGAGTAACACTTGCAAGGTCTGGTCAAGTAGATCAGCCATATGCCCCTTCACCTCTACCTTGCCTAAACATTTAACATGTTCCACTGCAGAAACAAGGTCAGCGTTCTTTGTCCCCAGAGGTACATCCAGTAGTAACACAATTTTCTGGGAATCCAACTCTTCGGCTTCACCCCACCCCATCAGTTTATGCACCATTGTCTTAACAGGGTCCAACTTAATCTTAGCCATGATATCCCCCTCCAGTTTTTCCTTTAATTTGGCCATGTTGAGGTACTTCTTCTATTCGGCCACTAGGGGACGCTAATCCCAGTGGTGCCTCCAAAATGTAACCCCCTAGGGGTGCTATCCCAAGGGCTACTACTCCTGCCTGACTTGCCGCTAACAGGTTGAGGGGCCTGGATCTGATGGCGGGTGCTTCCACCAAGAAGTCGGGGTTAAGACAGTCTGATATGACTTGGTCACAGCCCTCTGGGTCACTGCAACCTCCCTTTCTTCCCACTAGTGGCCCACACAGGTCAATCACAGTACCCTTGCAATATACACTTGCCCCCAGGCTTGGTTCATTCAGCTGGCTCTGGGGACCCCCCTGTAAAGTAAGGTGCAATTAGACAGTGACCACCTGTACAGTAATTCAGCATAAACACACAGATCAGTCAGTATTCCTTTGCAAAACAACCAGTCTGATTTATTTAGGGGGAGATAACAAGGACTAGGGGAAATCAGGTTAATTAGCTTACCACTCTAATATATATGTATAGCTAGGGCACTGTGCACAGGCCTAACCTATAAGTCACTGTCTCTGGGTACCCAGGCAATAGAAGGCTAGCCTCTCGATGCAGCTGGTTGGGGCCCTGATGCAGAAAACAAGCATTTGATTCCTAAGAGGATTATGTAGAGCCAGCAGGCTCAGTTCGTATAGCCTGTAAAGTAGCCAGACAAATCTTGCCCTCACTATGAACATCTGACAGGGAGCTACCCTGATTTAGTAGTCACGGCTCCAGCAGAAAGATCGCTCTCACACCACTCGCAGGACCGAGCCTGGGCTTCAAACACTTCTTCACATATTTATATGAAGAGCAGAGGGGTACCATACCAGGCAGCTGCTGTATAATCCCGATTGCTTTCGCTGCAGAACACCGGGCCCAAACGACACAGCTTCACTTGTCCTGACAGACCAAGCGCGATTAAAGCAGATTCTCCAGTCCTCTACACGGTGAGCCTGGTAGGCAGCTGCGCTTTTGTACAGCCTCCTCTGACCGCTGCCTAGCGGATTTAGTCCGACACTTGCTGGTGTTCAATCCGCCGAAATCTGGCCTTCCACACGCACTTCCTGCGCAAAAGCTTAACAGTGCATGAGCCCAGAGCTCCTTCCTCGCTCACTACCACAACGACTCTGCCCCTTGGCAGTTTGGGCAAGCCTCTTAACTTGGGCGCCACCCGATTCCATTCGTGGTCTGTAGATGCCAGTCACTTATTTCGGCCCCCCATTGGTGCAAAAAGGCACCGAAGTCCAGAACTCCATGTCTCAGAATTACTGACTGTATCCCCTATGGCCAGCCGGCTCCAAAATGAGTCCTGATTCCGGTTGGCTCAAATGATCTCCATTTTAGTTACCCCTCTCTCACCATTGGCTCAGTTCAATAGTCCAGGTCTAAAATGGAGGGGCCAAGCACACAAAGTCCCAGCTAAAATGAAAGCAGGTTAGACAAACTGTAATTTCACTAACACTCTAAATAATTATAGCCAAACAGTTACACCTGTCAAAAGGGCTCCCTTTGCGCTTACAGCGACTACAAAATTGGAGCGATTTCACCACAGCTCAGGCGGGATTCGAGCAGGGAAACCCCAGTCCCCCTTGTACAAACCACTGGAGCCTGCGAGCAGGCAGCTCTTAAAGAGACAGTATTAGAGGCTTCAAAAGCACTCACAACGCCCACATCTAGTGGCATTACACGGCCCCCCAGTTAGGCAGGGAGCATTTAGGCAAGCTCTGGGAAAGGTTTCTAGGAACCCCCATTTGTAGGGGGGTTACATATGGATAAATACAGAGGAGCAAGCATTGGGAAGATCAGTTAGAAAAATTGAGAAAATAGTTGGGGCAAGGACGGATGGGGGAAGGGGGGCCTTGGGTCTGTGAAATATAAGTAAAAAATTAAAAACCTCAAACATGAAGATAGGAAAAAAAATGAGATTTTTTTTTTTTTTATAGATTCTTGGGTAGAATTGAACTTGCATCTCTGTTTAAAAAAAGTGAATCATTTATTCTTTGAATTTATGACTTTCATCATACTGTATAGGGACCAAGAACATAACTATGGTTCTTGTGCCAATAGATGTATTGCTCTGCATAGAATGAATCATGAAGTTTAGCTGGCTAAATATCACATGTATTATTAGACTCAATGGGTCGTGATAGATGAATGCACATAAGGTCTGATGCTACTGATTTTAGGCTTTAATATCCTTTTCAACTTTCATTAAGAAAGCAGTGCCAAAAATGAATTATTTTGCCCTCTGACTCAAGTTTAGGTTCAGACCTATTATATGTAGTTTAAAAATCATTCTGTGTATTCTTGTGCCACTTACAGACATGCATTAAAGCATGTAACTGTCTTGTAATCAGGCAATGATCTTATTTTTGTAATTAGAGTCTGTTTGTTTTTTCTTTTTTCACTTATCTCTGTAGTGCATTATGGAGTATTGGACTTCATATTTTAAATAGTGTGGCTAAAAAAGCTCATGCGTGGAAAAATGAACATGGGTTTGTATTGTGGATTTTGGCTTTGATGCAGTGTGCTAGAAAGTGCCACTGAATGTGTTACCTGCCTAAGACCTCTCCCCAGCTCCCTGAACCCCACTTGCAGTATCCCAGACATGTCCCCATATGGACAGTGACACCCAGCTCTACCTCCCTTACAGCTGCCCTAGCAATCCTCGGAATCTGCTTCTCATCCCTCTGGGCTGTGGTGCCACATAGGCACCTAACCTTCCTTTCCCTACTGTAACCCCACTACAAATGGGGGTTCCTGAAAAGTCTTCCTTGAGCTTGCCTAAATGCTCACTGCCAGGCTGGTGTTCTGCGTTTTAGCAGTTTAAATGTATTGCCAGAGAGTGCCTGTATAGCCTGTGTACTGTCTCTTTAAGAGCTGCCTGGATTGCAGTCATAATGAATCTTTATTTATTTATTGAATTTTGTTGACCCAGTAAGTCCACTGGGCCTAGAAGTCCCTTTTTCAGGGGCGCCTGTGGGGAAGGGGGATACAGATGATAAGCAACTGAAGTTGAACCAGATTAAGCTGTTGGTGCTGTTTTTTAGTGAATGGGAGAAATTTGGCAAGGACACCAGGGAAATTCCCCTACTCTTTTTTCAATAAGTGCCATGAGATCTGTAGCATCCACCTGAACTACCACCAATCCAAGCAGATGGGACCTCGGTTTAACGTCTCATCCGAAAGACGGCACCTCAGAAGTGCAGCACCCCCTCATGCTGCACTGCAGTGTCACTATTGGGATATTAACCCAAGGGCCAGATGTGGGAACTGAACCCACAGCCCTCTGATCTCCCTGCCTCAGAGGCGAGTGTGACACTGACAATCTGAGAGGGAGCTCTGTTAGAAGATGTGCTGGTTTGCTGATCATTTGTTAGAGTAGTAATAATATTGCAGTTTGTTCTAACCTGCCTTCTTTACAAAGTGGACAGTTCTGTTTGTTTCCATCATCTTGGTCCTGGACTGCAGAATGGGCCAGTCAGTACATTTGGGACTCTAAAATGGAGCCTGCCTACAGGGGCTTGGTGGGGCCAAAACTTGTAGGAATTGTAGTTTTTGGCTTTTGGCAGCTAAAATAACCTGAAGGGGGAGCCCTTGTTGTGACTGACAGACAGATCAGCCAACCGAACCTTTTGGATCTTGGGGAAAGTCCCATACTGCTTGCAGTTTCAGTTAGATCTGAGTTGGGAAGTGAAGAAGTAACAACTCGAGATAGTTCGAGCAGCAATCCATAGTGGATTCGCGCAGGAGAACTGTGGAAAGGCCTGAGTTTGGCCTGCATGCCTGCCTGCTGTTCCTGAGAGGGAACTTTTTTTTTTTTCAGACTGAATCCAAATTTGGAGAGCAAATTAAGCCACTGAATTGTGACCAGGCTTTAACCTGAAGAAGACCGAAGATTTGCTGAATGTGATCGGCCTGTCAGGACTTCCAGCTACCTCTCAACTCCCGAATTGTGCAGAGACTCTGTAATTGCGACTGGAGAGCCATTTGCCTGGTACAGTGGAATTTCCTTACATGTGAATGTGCTGTGTGCTTATAGTGGGTCGTGATTTGGTTCCCCACTGTGTGTCTGAACTGTGTTTTGCTTGCTGGAGGCTGTATCCAGCTTCACAGACTGAATCCGTATCCATTTCCGTTTGCATGGTCCCTGCTACACTGGCCCAGCCAGAATACCTGCTACACAGAGAAAGTCATCGACGTGAGACCAGCCTGGGAATCGGCCCCCTGTTCAACGCCTTGAACAGGAATGACACCTAGGTGATTCGTTTGGGCCCTGATTCTCCAGGCACTCCAGCCCAACAGCCTGCAGTATCGATTTCGTCCTGCCTGTGTCCAGTATTGGGTATCGTGAGTAAACATCAGGGTAGCTCTCTGCAACAACAACTAAATCTAAAAGTGTTGTCATCTGATTGTCTTGTTTCCTTTTCTTTCACGAACTGAGCCCTCCGGCTCCGGATTACAAATAGTGTGTGTAGTGCATGTTGCTTTCTTCCAGCACAGGGCCCCAACCAGCTGCAACGTTCCTGGCTAGCCCACTGTTTTCCTACATGGGAACCCAGAGTGTGTGACTGTGTAGGGACTCTGAACTGCATGCATAACTGTCTGATTAATATAGCTTTTAAGCAAATCAACCTGATTACGCCCCTCCCTTGTTGAAGTCCCCTGAATAAATCAGATTTAACTTTGTTTGCATTTAACCTGATTGTGGTTCCAGTTTGTGCCAAAAGTATTGTGCTGTTTCTATTTGCTGTGCTTAACCTTGTTTTACAGGGGTCCCCAGGGTCAAGCTAGAGGAACCAGCCCTGGTGGTAGGTGCAAACAGTGTGGGTAATTGCCTGGTGAATAAGGGTCATTATAAAAGTAATTATTGTTTATTGTTCAGGCCACTAGAAGGGAAAGAGGGGGGGTTACAGTGTCCCGGAAGGCTGTGCCCAGGTTAGCTTGACCATTAACAACCTGACCTCCGGTGAGGCACCCGTTTCGTACCAGGCCCCTTAACCTGCTACTAGCCAAGCAGGCAGGGGTAGTAGCCCTTGGGATAGCGCCACCTAGGGGTTACACTAACATTTCCTATTCCCAGATATATCCCCCTTTTTTTTATAATAACATTTTTATTAGGCACGAGGACATTTATACATTATACAAGACATTTTACATAGATATATTCGTTCAGTTTATATAATTATACATTGGACTTTAAAAAAAAAAAAAAAAAAAACTCTCACCCAGCATCAGGACTAATTAATCACATGAACTAGACAAGTCTTGTTTTAACATTTCTCCAGTATTGATTTGATTAGCTTCAGGGAACAAAGTCTGAATAAGTGCTTAACTGATACATAATCCATTTTCTCCATTTTGTATCAAATACCTCCACTCTATCCCGTACTTTGGCCGCCATCCTCTCCATCCTATATATCTCTTGTCAAGTTTAGCCACTCTCCCTTAGTTGGCAGCCTATTCGTCCCCCATAGTCTGGTTATTACCTTTTTGCTGCCAATATTAGCAATGTAGTTTGCAGGTATACATTCTTCTCAACTTTTAGACCAAATGGGGTAGTAGCTGTCAGTATATACCCAGAGGTAAAAAGACCTGGGTTTTCATGTATTGTAATAAGTCAGTGTGGCCAGTGTGGCTGGCTGTTTGTGTTTGTCTCTGTCAGTAATTTAGTTTTTGTGGTTTTTCATGTGTTTGTTCTTGGAGGAACTGGACCATTCTTGGACATAACATCTATGAACATTTCCTGGACTAAGAAACTACAAAACATCACCACCAGGTATAGGCACTCTAATCATAAATCAACTTTTTTGGAAGACATCAAAAAGCAAAAGTGAGGTCAGTAAATCTTTTATACAAGTTTCTGGGTTGTGTAGTGCTGCGTTGAATCCACATTTCCATCTGACTTTCTTAAAGGATGTGTGCTTATCTTTGAGGTCTATTCACAACTGTTTTGGAGAACAAAGGGAAGATTCTAACAAAGGATTTTTACATCCTGCATATGCCCTAGGCTACTGTTCATCACCTTCAGGAATTTAACACTTTCTGGGTCTTTGATCTACAGTAACAATCAGTTTTCTGTTCCACAGTAGCTCACCATGAGTCACTCAGGAACACTCATCCTTGCTACAGTAAACATTTGCAGTCTCCTGCCAAAACTGGCAACTCATAGATTGGGAAGACGAATCCTGCTTCTGATACTGCTATTATGCTTACATGGGGTATCTACTTCTGTTCCAATCAACAACCACTATGGAGAGAATACCTCACAACACAATGACTTTACTTTCTCCAACCAAATTGCCAAACACAACATGTGGGCCTACACCACCCTTATCCTTCTGAAGGGTTGTACCTACAACCTGCTTGTAGATGCTCAGAAAATACAAAATGACACAACTGGTTCATCTCCCATTCCACAGTATTAAACTGTGGTTTCTCCTACTCCTCATCATCCTATTGTCAGGGGACGTAGAACTTAACCCTGGCGCCTCTGTCCACCACTCTTCCACTGACCTATCGGCTATCTCAGGAAAAGGACTTCTCATTGCCTATATGAATATTAGGAGCATTACCAGGCACTTTGCTGATCTCGAGGCATGCATGAAAGTGTACAATCCTGACCTACTGTGCCTATCTGAAACATGGCTCAAGCCTCACATTCTGAACACCTTATGTTCCTTGCCCAATTATTCCTTGATACAGAGAGATAGGCCTTCCCCAAAACGTGGGGGGGGGTCGCTATCCTCTATAAAAACCATCTTGATGTTACGGTCTGCCCACCCACTGGCTCACCTCAGTCTGTGAGTCCCTACACACAACCATTGCCCTTGGTGCAAAAAAACTCCACATTATCTTCGCCTACAACCCACCAACTGGCGGTATCACAGCTCTTCAGGATTCACTTATTCAAACCACAAACGCCAAGCAAAACGGTAGGTCATAATCTTAGGTGACTTTAACCTAAACTGTCTGGGACCAACTCACAGCACACTGCTGACACTAATGCAGAGCTATAACCTGCACCAGATCTTAAATGAACCAACTAGAACCACCCCTTCTCTAACTATCTCCACCCTCATAGACTGGGTACTGGTGAATCGCCTTGTCCATGTGCAAACTGCAGGCATCTTGGCAGATGCTGTCACAGACCACTCCCCCACTTTCTGTGTATGGAGCCTGGAGACTGCTTCCCCATCCCCTCCATGCTACATCACAATTACCAACTTTGCCAAACTGGACGTGGAAGCTTTCCTCTATGATGTATCCTGTATAAACTGATCTGATATCTATCACTCCCACGATGTTCAAATAGCCCTTGATATCTTCATTGATAATTTCACAGCACTTCAGGATAAACATACCCTGAAGGTCACCAGAAGGGTCAGGGGTAAACAAACAAGATGGCTACACAAGGACCTGCTGGCTAACCTGCGCACACGAGACAAACTCTGGAAGAAGTATAAAGTGTCCAGACTACCAGAGGATTACAATACCTACAGGGCCTCTCGGAGCGCGTGTAAAAAACAAATCAGAACAGCAAAGAGCATCTACTGCAAGGAACTGCTCACAAACTCTGCTGGTGACCCTAGAAAATTCTAGACACACATCAAGACCTTTCTTGGGGCTACCCAGTCATCGACCCCAGGGGATATAATCCTAAATGGTGTACATTGCAACGACTCGAACACTATAGCAAATGCCTTTAACAGATTATTCACGGACCTGTCTCAGTATACCTTGTCCTTTGCTTCACCTCCCACAGCATCTCAGCCTTACTGCACACTCCAGAGATCTGCATCTGGTGCTGACCACTGCCAACTAACTACTACCCCCCTTTCCACTTTAAAGCTAGATCTAGATCTAAGGTCCAAAGGCTATTGCAAAACATATCTGACAACACTAGCCCCAGCTCAGATTCACTCGAGCCACGACTCCTGAAGCTAGCGGCACCATTGATTGCCTCGCCACTGGCCAAGATTTTCACTCTCTCTCTCTTGGCATTGTCCCAGATCTCTGGAAGATTGCCCAAGTTATGCCTATCCTTAAAAAAGGAGACCAAAAGGATATCAACAACTACAGGCCCATAGCCATCCTCTCTGTGCTAAGCAAGCTACTGGAGAAGCTTGTTGCAACCCAAACCATTGACTATCTCACAAAGAACAACCTTCTCTCAGACACTCAGCATGGTTTCAGAAAATGGCACAGTACCTCAACCGCTCTTCTCAAATTCTCCACCGATGTACTCTGCAACATGGACAAAGGCCTACTCACTGGAGCAGTATTTATCGATCTTACCAAAGCTTTCAATCTTGTTGCTCATCCCCTGCTTCTCTCAACCCTGCATAGACTTAACTTCTCATCATCAGTAGTTGACTGGTATAACTATACATCAACAACATAGATTATGTCATACTCTCCTGCTCAGCTATCTTATACGCTGATGATCTCATCCTCTACTACAACGCTGACAAAGTTAACATCATTAACAAAAACCTCTCCTCGGATTTCAGGAATGTGCAAACATGGCTAAATGCTAATAAGCTCACCCTCAACACAAAAAAGACTCAAGCCATGCTATTTGGCACTGCTCCCAAACTCAGGGCCTGTAAGGAACCCCTCCTAGTCCATGACTCTGGGGGGTCTCATCAACTGTGTCACATCCTTCAAATACCTGGGAGTCCTCCTTGATAAATCCCTTGATTTCAGTCTGCACATCCAGTCAACCTGTAAAGCAAGAAATGCCAAACTTGGATTCGCCTGTAAGACTTGTCACCTGCTAACACCATCTGCCAAATTGGCAATTGCCAAGGGTATTCTGCTTCCAGCACTGACATATGGTGTCTCCACTTTTGCTAATGCCCATAAGACTGCTCTCCATAAATGGGATGTCGCGTATAACAACATATGTCGGCATGCCTCCTCTTCCCATCGCCTCAAGCACCACTGCACACTGTATAGCGACCTAGGCTGGCTCTCCCCAACTGCCTACCGACTATATTCCCTAGGGACCCTCACAGACTTTGTAATCTGTAACCAAGCCCCCTCCTCCCTTGCAGCTCTACTTGTACCACAGACACCTGCCCACGGGCTACGCTCGGCAAACAAATTTCTACTCACCATACTCAGGTGTCCTACTTCAAAAGGCTCTAGAGCATTTCACTGCACTGCCCCAGCCACCTGGAACTCCCTCCCTCCTGCCCTGAGTCAGGCTAACTCCCACCCAATCTTCAAAAAAGAACTATATTGCCACCTGTCCCGGGACCCCTGCACATGCTTTGATCCCACTTAATGCGTCACAGCTAACCACCCTATTTCGCCCAAGACACTGCTGCACTTCTAAACAAGCTTTGCTATAAAATGTCTTTATAGCTGCCACTTAGCCCAGTTTCAGTTATTTGCATGTACTAATGTCACTTTTGTCATCTCTTCATAGCTATATGTATTATCTCGAGTACTGTCTGACTTGATCTGTATTCTAACCTACCTGTACTATATACTATGTACCTGTACTATATACTATGTATTGTATAATCTCATCTCATTTTATGTATGTATTCTCCTGGGTCGTGCCTGAAAATAGTCAACTTTGGCTAGCGCACCTAACCCGGTTAACAAAAACTAAATAAATAAATACATATATCCCCCTTCTAAGGTTCAGTTGGTGTACACAACTTAGTGGGGAGTTATAGACTGAAGGTATTTGAATGATTGTGTTATGTGTTGTTTACCAACATATACAGTACATGGGTACTTTGGCCATTCACACTGTCTGTCCCATGGGGAAGTACCACCATGTTGGAGTACTGTGAAGGCAAAGAGGGTTCCACCCCTAGAGGTGCCAGGGGAACATAATTTCTTTAGGCGAAAGGTACCTTAGGAAGGATCCCCAAGGAGAGAGGCACACCACTCACACACCACAGGGGAGGATGGCGGGGCAAAGAAACAGTGCTTTTGACTGAGGCTGGAGGAAGCTGTCTTAAATAGCTCAGGCAGGAGGCATAGCTGGTTGCTCCCTCCCATTGAACTTTAGGCATAGCCTTTGAATTCAGTGTTCTTACACAACTTAGTGAGGAGTCATGCTTGTGCAGCTTTGTTAATAATCTGAAGGTATCTGAATGAATGTGTTGTTGACTGATATGTGGATACGTTGGCCGTTCACACTGTCTAGTCTGTCCCATGGGGAGCTGCCACCCTGCTGAGGTACTGTGAAGGCAAAGGAACTCTTTTAAGGAGGGTTCCACCCCTAGTGGTGCCGTGGGAACATAATTAATTTAGGGTAAAGGTACCTTGGAGCCCAAAAGTACTGTGTACCAGGTGGTGAACACAGAGCTTGGCTGAGGATAGATTGACAGCAACTAGTGATGACTGGCAACAGATAGACTGAATTGAGAAATGACAGACAGTGATTGATAACTGGTAGCAGACAGAGGCATGGCTTCCATAAGGAGAGAGGGAATGGCAGGATGGAAAGAGGGCCGCCATCCAACCCCAACTCGCAACAGAAACCTGCTAGTGTAAACGCTATGCTAATATAATTGTACTACTTTTTGAGATCACCTCCTGTGAAGATTACCTAAGTCAAGTCTTGTTTTATTTATGTATGTATGTATGTATGTATGTATGTATGTATTTGGTAACCGGGTAACTGAGCTGATCCAAGGGACAGTTTTCAGTCATGACCTGGGCCACAGGAATGGCAACAACATAAAACTTCAGCAGCAGTAAAGTACAAAAGCAGCAATAAGCATACAGAAAACACAGAGGTACAAAATATGAACACATCTCAACATGAGGTCAATAAAGTACAAGAATCAACTATGTGCAGTACATGATGAAACATAAAAACACAAAGTCAGAATAGTACTGAAGTAGTAATAACATGATTGAGACTCAAAAAGAAAAAAGATGGTAAGGGCACAAGTAACAGTCAGTAGCTACATGCTAAGTGCAGGCAGTATTTGCAGCTGACATACTGTAGGTTAACGTGCTTGAATATAGACTGCAGGTTTAGAGAAAACGAGCTTCAAGGACTGGTAAAAGATCAGGTAAGGACATGGAAGCAAGTACTCAGAAGTGCATTATTGCGGAGAGGTCACGTGATGCTCCTCCAAGAGTAGTCACATTTCGCCCCGGCTCCCGTCTTCTCTGACTTTTTCTTTGTTTTTTCACCCAGTCTGCCTAATTTTTGTCGGTACTCACCAGTACTCAGTACATTCCCAATGAGGTCTTTTATGGAGTAGGAGATTTTGGTGCTGATTCATCACTGAAATGGATGCAGACATGAAGCCTGCTTCTCCGTGACATACCCAGCTGCAAACTCCCGAAAAGCAGGCCAAAGCCCAGAGCACATCCAGCTCTAAGCATGTTTCTCTCTAACTTCAGTCCCTGCTCCTCTAACGGAGGAGAAATTTTTAGAGGAATTTCAGCCCTTCAAGCTTCTGTGAGCTGACAGCTGAGCTGAAATCCTTGTGGGCTGACATGGTGGATTTTAACCGGTGGGTCGGTGACACGGAGGCCAGCACGACATCGCTTGAAAAATGGAGGGACCATCTGGACAACAATTTCTCAGCTACTAAACACAAAATTGCTAAGACTGATGCCGAATCGGAGGACTTGGAGGGCAGGTCTCAGTGGAATAACCTGCTTATTTTTGGCCTGCCGGAGGAACCGCACGGGCCTCCCCTGTGCTCTCACTCAGAAGCTCTTCAAAACAATAGTAGGCCCATCTCCTAACAATGCTGTTTATATGGTGGGGCGAGACCACCGTGCACTCTGGCCGCGATCCCCTGCTGGATCCCCACCCCGGCCTTTTGTCCTGTGTCTATTTAATTATTTAGATAAACAACATGTTCTGGCCTCTCTCCGTGCTATCGGGGAGGTTACTTGAGAGGCGCATAGGCTCAGAATTTCCCAAGATTTACCTGCTGCCATTTGACAAAAGTAGACAGCTTTCCACCCGATTGTCACCAAAATTATTGCAGTCGGGATCCGCTTTTGTATGCTGTACCCGGCAAGATTAGAAATCCAAATAGTGGACCCCTAACACTCCTTTGAGGACCCCTAAGCTGCAAAGACTGATTTAGGTACTTTGCTGCCAGATCTGTTTAGACCCCGTTGAAGCTGCAAGGCGGGTCTAGCTGCTGATTCCTTGCTCAAGTCTGTGTTTGGTCCTATTTCTGGAGTGTATTTTCATTTTGATTGTGTTGCTCCAACACCTAACTGTTCTGGGAATTTGATGGACTAGTTTATTTCCTGGCAGCGTGGTGGGCTGAAAATGTATTATTTGCTAATTGGTGAGTTCCCCCTTTTATTAGTTGGATTTTATACCATTGTTAACTACAGTGACCATTGTTTGAGCTGCGGTGGGTTCTAGAACCTCCCATTTAACCAGCAACTGATGCTTTCTTTTTGGGACCCAGCTCTGAGCAAGACTGTCTGTTTTACCATTTGTTTGGCTTTTCTGCAAGTGTCGTCTTTGGTTTGCCTTGACCCTGCTCGGCTACGCCCTGCATCCACTAAGCCCTTCAGCCTGCTCCTGCATATTTCATGACCCTCGGCTATGCCCTTGTTTTACTGGCAAAAGGATGGGGACTGCACTGTGAGTGGTTTCCGGACCGCATTAGCCCTTTAGGTGTGGTGATTTAATTAAGACCGAAGTCAGATACTCGCAATGGGACACTGGTTTTGAAGGCCAGGCAGGGCTGACATTTCAACAGATTTGTAGACTATTATAAGACTGGTGCATGTTAATCCATTTGTCTCCTTATCCTTTTTCAATAGGCTATGGTGCTTGCAGAAACTTTTAGAAGGACCTCACATGTTTTTTGTCTGAGCTAGCTGCTTTTTGGGCCATATGGGGTCTTTCCCCATAATTTGCTCTACCTGGCCCGGAGCCCTTAGTTGTGCATTATTAGAATTGTTACAATGGTTGTTATTTACTTCTAACTTTGTTCCATTCACATGGTGTTATTGTCATATTGATGACTGGGGCAATGTTTTTTTTTTTTCTCTGCATTACTGGGGGTGGGAGAGGACTAGGGGCAAAAGCTGTAGTGGCTCAGTATGGGAGGCGTCGCCTGCTGTGATATGGGGAGGGTTACCTCCTGCTTGCCCGAAGGGATTGGGACATTCCTGTTTTTTTCCCTATTAGTAGTGCCCCTGCTCTCTTCTGTTTGGAGTTCTGTTACCACCAAGTTCTACTCGTGGCATATTTCTTTTTGTGATGATGTGTTTCGCGCTTCTCCTCCCCTCTCAGGCAAGAATAGTTCTGTGGGTATTACATTCTTTTGTATCCTGGTTTGTTGTTGCCAATTTTTTTGACACGGTTTCTTAATTGTTTGCTAGGATTGTTTACTTGTTTTTATGAGGGGTTTTGTCAGGATAGCGTGGGAGGTTGTTGGGATTGGGAGGGATTTTTTGTGGGGTTTGGAGGGCTGGGGGCTAAACAGATGGATGGATGGGGGAGAGGGGTTCTCCCAGAGCACCTGGTGTTAGGTTATATATCTTTCTCCTTTTTCCGGCTACCCCTTATTTTTGATGACTGTAAATGAGCGTAAGTTATAAATTTATATCATCGAACATTAAAGGGTCCAGACATGAGAAGAAACAATACATGATTTTAGGTCATCTCAAGAAGTCCTTCCCCCATATTGCCATGTTGCAGGAGACTCACTTGAGGAGGGATGAAGTCTTGTTGTTTAGAAGAGAGTGGGTCGCCCTAGCCTATGTGCTGGTTTCCACACAGCAAAGGGGTTGTCCTCCTCGTCTCCAGGGTACAGCTTTCCGTCTAATCAATGAATACCCTGACATGAAAGGTAGGTACATTCTGCTACAGACTTGCCTGGGTACCACTGAAGTACTCCTAGGCTCCATATATGGCCCGATGTCGGATTCCCTGTAATTCTTTTTGGAGCTGGCTGTTCACCTCTCTTCTTTCCCCAGGCTTCCCATCATTTTGGGAGAGGATTGGAACATAGTTCTACGCACCAATTTGGACAGATTCAGCTCCCTCCAAAAGGCAGGGCCCATCCCTGGGGCAGAGGGGTCTGATAGAGCTTCTGGATACCCTGGGCCTCCTTGACCCATGGCGGACTTTGCACCCCATGGCTCAACCATACACATTTTTCTCCCTTCCCCATGGTTCTTCTTCACGGATCGACTTCTTCTTACTGAGCAAATACTCCCTTCCCATTTTTCTATCAGCTGAAATTTAGCTGCAGGTCATTTCGGACCATGCGCCTATAGAGTTGATACAGGTCCTCTATGATAGGGAGGAGAGGGACGGAACGTTTCTCCTCAACTCCCAACTTTTGCAAGACCCCACTTTGGTTCACCACTTGCAGTAGTTTCTCCAGGATCAACTGGACCTTTAAGATTTGGTCTCCTGGTTGAACTGGCTATGAGGGGCACTGAAGTGTTCCATCCAGGGCAAATGCATCAAACTGGCCTCCGCACACAAAAAGCGCCGAGTGCTTGAGGAAGATCGCCTCCTGTCGGCTATTTGGTGCTTGGAGAGGAGTCTATCCTTAAATTCTCCCCCGGAGGTCTGGCATGAACTGGATATTCTCCATTCCAAGTATTGGAGTTGCTTGGAGAGAAAGCGGACCTGGCCCTCCTTCATACGAAATCATGGTATCTGGAATCGGGCGACAGAGCTGGCTGTTTGCTGGCTTGGAGGCTCAGACAGATGGACAAAGAGCATGTGGTTCCTTGCTTGAGGTCTTCCCTGAGTGGTACTGTCCTCACTAGCCCCCATGAGATCGTAGAGGCCTTTGGGAAGTTTTATCGCACCCTTTATGACAATGTCCCCGAGAACCCATCCAACCTGGAGCAAATCCAGGGATGTCTAGACCCTTTTCCTCTCCCATCCCTTTCCTCCCCTCAACAAGAACTCCTTGCATGACCTATTGAACCTCAGGAGGTCCTCAGTGTGATCAGACAACTTCCCCTAGATAAGGCGTCGGGCCAAAACGGCTTTCACAATAATTTCTATAAAACATTTGCAGATGACCTCGCGCCTCTCCTTGTCCAGTTATACAACTTTCTTCTTACCAAGAGATTGGAGGACCATGCCTTTAATCAGCCTGGATCACCTTTATCTTAAAACCTGGTAAGGACGGGCTTTTACTGTCGCGTTATCGGCCAGTCTCCTTATTAAACACCAACATTAAAATCCTCGCCAGTAGATGGCAGCAGATCTGGGGAAACTGAATTCACCTGTCCAGGTGGGATTCATGACCGATCATTTATCCAGTGACCACCCATGAAAGCTCCTTTATATTATTTCCGCATCTCAGGAGAGCAGCTCCCCTGTGGTGCTGGTCTCCCTAGAAAAAGCTTTTGACCATGTCTCTTGGCCCTTTTTAGTTTCGATTCTCAAAAAATTCGTTATCCCATCTTCTTTTTGCAAATGTATTGAGGTCATCTATAGTAAGCCCACTGCCAGAATCTGGTGCAACGGCCTTTCCTCCTATCTTTTCTAACTGAAACAGGGTATGAGGCAGGACTGTCCCCTTTCCCCATTTCTGTTCAGTTTGTATTTAGAGACCCTTCTCTTTAAACTCCAGAATTCCCTAACTATTAAAGGAGTCATGATTGAAGGGGTTCAATACACACTATGCAGGTGATCTGCTTTTATTTCTTGTGGATCCTGTCTTCTGTATTCCTGCTGCACTTGCACAGATGGCGGCCTTCTCTGCTCTGGCTGGATACAAGATGAATACAGACAAGTCGCAGGTCATGCCCCTGAACATGTTAATTCCCAAACAGGATATTGAGCCACTAGGCCTCTCCTGGAAACCTACTGCCTTAAAGTACTTGGGTATCCAGATACCATGCTCATTATTGGATCTTGTTTCCTTAAATCTCTCCCTATTCTCCACTGCATTAAAACCGATTTGGAGAGATGAATCACCCTACCTCTATCTTTCTGGGGCCATTCCAATATCATTAAAATGAATGTCCTCCCTTGTCTGTTCTATCCAGTGGGAATGATCGGGGCCTTTTCACCCAAAGCTTGGTTCCTCTCATTACAACGTTTGCTGAGCACCTTCCTCTCGAAGGAGGGGGTGGTCCGGTGGGCATATGCCAAGCTAACCTTCCCAAGGGTCCTTGGCGGTTTATGCCTCCCTAACTTCTTCCTTTATTATCTAGCCTTGCATGGTGCCAGGTTTCTACAATGGGCCACCCCTCTAGTTGAACCAGGTAGGGAGGAGTATCAACCCCTTTGGTTACAGATAGAGGCTTCTCTTTGTGTCGAAAGGCTGGGATTTGCCTGGAGTGCATGTTATATGCTAAATGCTCTCATTTACCTGCTGGCCTACAGGTAATCCCTCTGGTTTGGTCTCTTAATGCCTGTAAGCAAATGGAGCAATTCCTTTCTGCGGATTGGTCCATCTCCCTTTCCCAACCAATTCTGGCAGAGCCCAATATTCATATTGGGGGCTGTTGGATACCTATATCCTTTTGTCCCCGACTGTTGGAGACCACAGTTTTGTCACTGTTAGAGACGGGCATTCCTTTTTCTCTTGCCCAACTGCAAACTCTTTTCTCCATCCCAGTGTTTCACCCTTTTAAATATTTGCAGCTCACCAAGGCACTAACCTCGGCTCTGGGCCCAGCTCCTTATATTTCCGCTGATGGGGACATCCTTCTCCACATGATTTCACTGGCCAAATTACCCTATCCGGTGGTGGGACTGTACTCCTCCCTTCAAATGGCTGCCCCCTCAGCTCCTGATGGTACTTGTTTTTACCAGCAACAAATGCTTGACTGGCAGCCTGACCACTCCCAATGGAAAACCATTTGGAGGAATCTCTTCAAAAATGTTAAGAGGGACAAGTACAGATGGACTCAGTTCCACATTCTGCACAATTTGTACAACACCCCTCATAAGCTCTTCCTAATAGGCAAATCCATCTCTCCTCTGTGCCTCCGTTGCAGTCTCACCATAAGCCATCTTTTTTACATACTATGGGAGTGTCTTAAGGTGGCAACTTTCTGGGAGAGACTCAAGGCCTCGCTGGATCCCCTTCTAGGCCTGGAAGACGCCTTTATACCTGAAATCTGCATTGTGGGTGACTATCCTTCCACCCTGATTGGGCACCGTAACCTCACATAGCACTGATAGCTAGAGTGGCCAAGATTGTTATATTAAAACACTGGAGAGACGAATCAACACCCTCATTTAGGGAATGGTATAATGAACTCTTGCAAACACTTGCAGTGAAAAAACAAATTGCTAGACTACACCAGGGTTTACTCTGCTATCAGCAGCGCTGGGAGACGCTTCATATGCTTTTGTCTATATGGGTAGCCCTGCCACAATAATAGCCCTCTGTGTTGCGCCCCTATGATTCTGCTATTCCACTTTACTTTTTCTTTCCTTCTAACTTTTTCCCAAAGTTAGGGTAGTATGCTCCGGGATCGTGGTTTTTTTTTGTTTGTTTGGTTTTTGCTCTGCTGCATTGTTTCTGTTCTGTCTTTGATTTTACAGGGGTGTGGGGGGGTTGATTGAGGTTGGTGCAGATTGGGGGTGAGGGGGTGTTTTATTGTTATTACTTGGCTTACTTAAGTGTTCCTGTTCATGTCTGGTTATATCTCCTTGATGTGTTAGTGTTGTTCTATAGTGGAAAATTAATAAATTTTAAATGAAAAAAAAGAAGTACATTATTGTACTAGGGAGTAAAGGAAAACATAGGAGAGCAAAGATAAGAGGGGAGGTAGGAGGTAGGGGAAGCAACGGCAGTTCATCCCAGCTTACGGGCAGTTTGAGGGTCCAATTTTTGCCTAGGGAAATGGCTGCAAGCGGATTCAGTCAGTAGCCAGGCCCTTAGGTTCATTTTAAAGGACAGGTGGGAAGGGGACAAATGAATAGACGACAGTAGTCTGTTCCATAGGGAAGAGGCAGAGATAGAGAAGGCCTTACTTCCCATAGCAGTTGAGATGCGTGGTACTTCCAATGGAGGGACGAAAGATACCCTGAGGCTCCTAGAAGCCACTCTGGCTGTTAGCAGTTAGGGATAGGGGAACAGCTGGTTGTTCCTGAGTGCATTATCTGCTAAACAAACCATGGCATAATCAAAGTGGCCTTGCAGCGGGAGCCATCCAAGGAACTGGTAGAGTGCACAGTGGTGGGCTGAGTAGGGGGCTTGAAGAACAAAGCGACAGATGGAGTTGTAAGTTGTGTTTAGACTAGAACATAGGGTAGAGGACACGCAGGAGTAGACGGGAGCAATAATCAAGGAGGGGTAGTAGGTTACCTTGTGCTATAGCAAGGTGAGCTTCAGGAGACAGAAGTTGTTTGATACGGTAGGCAGCACCTAATTTGTAGTGGATTTTCTGCACAGTATTGTTTATATGTTCCGAGAAAGTAAGGAAGGGATCAAGGGTAACACCTAGATATTTGAAAGAGGTGAAATTTTCAAGGGGGGGGGGGCTGCTGGGGTGAGTACCAGGAGGGAGGAGGCAGAGTTGGCGACCTTGGCAAGATAAAGTCTGGAGCCAAAGAGCATGGCTTTCATCTGCTTTTCATTGACTAGGATTTTGCTGGAGAGGAACTGTTTATGTGCGGAGGCGTAATTGAGTGTGAGGGTGGATGTGATAGATTCAAGTGATTTATCACTGTGGTAGAGGACAAGGTCATCTGCATAGAGAAGGGCATTACAGTTAAGGCTTTCTGCAGGAAGAGCATTAATAAACATGGAAAAGAGTAGCGGGCCAAGTATTGAACCCTGGGGGACTCCATTGTGGATAGGTAGGGTAGTAGAGGAGTCTTTGCCTAATAAGAGAGACTGAGATCTGTCAGTGAGAGAACTATAGAACCATGCAGCAGTTGCAGGGGAGCAACCAAAGTGAAGTAGGGTGGAGTGGAGAAGGTAGTGGTCAACAAAGTCAAAAGCCTTGGATAGGTCCATGAATACTGCACATGTGGCCTTGCCCTTGTCCATATTTCTAAGAACATGGTCGGAGAAGAGGGCCAAGGTGGAGGAGGTACTGTCATGCTTGCAGAAACCATGTTGGAGGGGACATAGGAGGTTATATTTATGCAGGTGCTCAGATAGCTGGTAGTGTATGATTGTTTCCAGTAATTTTCTTAGATGTGAGAGGAGGGAGTTGGGGCTGTAGTTTTCAGGGGAGAGAGGGTCACCTGCTTTGAAAATTAGTACCACATGTGCCAGTTTCCTGGAGTCTGGCACAGTGGATGATGAGAGGGTGAGGTTGAATAAGAAGGTAATTGGTTTAACAATGGCAGGGGAGATGATTTTTAAAAAGGTGGGGTAAAGTCCATTGCTGCCGAGGCTTCTTATGGTTGGTAGAGTTTGGTGGTGACCTTCTGACCAGTATCCCTAAATTGGAAGGGGGGGTGGCAGGGCATCGTTTGTGGAGGAGGGGAAGTTTTTCAGGTCTGGGGGAGGATGGGGGGAGTTTACTGAGGTAAGAGGATAGGTTAGTGAACATTGTGTTAAAAGTATCCACAGTCTGAACAGGATCAGAGATAGGGCCCAAAGGGGATGAGAGTTGAGTAATTTGTTTGTTAGCCTTAGGGTTTAAAGAGGGATCCTATGGAGGTCCAGAAACTGCAAGGGTTGCTGAGGGTGTTATTTTGTTGGTTGAGGTAATATTTGCTCTTAAGCGATTTGGCCGCCTGTTTACAGGAGGTGCACAGCTGTCTATAGGCATTCCAGAGTTGGGGGGAAGGGGATGCCTTGTAGACTTTCCATTTTACTAACCCTGTCCTTCACTTGTGCCAGAAACTCCTTAGATAGCCAGCGGGTACAGCCCCCTCTAACCCTTCTGGTTGTGAGAGGGAAATGTTTGTCCTGAAGCTTTCGGAGGACATCAGAAAAGAAAGCAACTGCGGCTGAGATGCTGCTGTGCTGGTAGAGATCGGACCAACTTATAGCCCTAGCATCCCTGAGGACAGGTTCATGATCCTTCCAGTAGAACTTTCTGAAAGACAGAAGCTTGGGTGGAGGTCGAATTTTTCTGATGGTCAGGACAATGTAAGTTGGGGTGTGGTCGCTAATTGAGTCGGACATTGTGCCCACCTGGAGAACCAGGTCAATCCAGTTTGTGACAAAAGGATGGTGTGAGTTAGTGAGTGGGAGCTGTGTCTGGTAGGGGAGGAGATGACTTGCTCCATATGATGCATTTTTAGTAAGCTAACATATTCAGGCTGTGGAGAACCCAACCAGTTGAGGTTAAAGTCCTCGAGTATGATGGTATCTCTTTGGGGAGAGAGGCTACCTAGGCCATCAAGGTAGTTTGATAGACCCAGGATACCACCTGAATGGGGGTTATAGCAGCACCCTAGGTAGAGTTTTTTTAGATATATCTAGGGTTATCTCTGCAAGGCACCACTTGCTCAGGGGAGGAGGGGGTTGAGCAGCCTATGGAAGTGGCAGAGATATGGTCTTGAGCATACAGTGCCGTGCCCCAACCTCACCTTCTACCTGGTATGTTCAGATGAAGGAGGAAGTAACCCTGTAGTTGATAGAAGGTGTCAGAGTGGTATGGTTTCAACCATGTCTCAGAGAGGCGTAACATGCGGCTTGTACAAGTTTTATGACCTTCCTCACAGAGGTAAGGAAAAAAACCCTATGAGGAGGAAATCTCTGTGGATCCAAGGCCTTAGTCACCTTCCCTCCAGGTTCGGGTTAAAATTAATGATGGCTCAGCTATTGCAATTTAGACACCCAATTCATAGGGGGAAATTTTAGAGGAAGTGGCCTCACTCTATCCCTCTAATGGGAATGTCATCGGGTGCCATGAGCCAATCTCTGCAGCTAAAGGAGGTTTCCCTCCATTGAGGACATATTAACAGCAACTAGTGACGACTGGTAACACAGAGACTGTCACCCCTAGATGGCTGTATCCCAAGGGCTACTAGCCCTGCCTGCTTGACTAGTAGCAGGTTAGGGGGCCTGGGTAATGAAACGGGTGCCTCCACCCAGAGGTCAGGGTTATTAGTGGTCAAGCTAACCTGGGCACCGCCCTCTGGGACACTGTAAACCCCCGCTTTCCCTTCTAGTGGCCTGAACAATATACAATAATTACTTTCACAATTACCCTTATTCACCAAGCGATTAACCACACTGTCTGCACTTACCACCAGGGCTGGTTCCTCTAGCTTGACCCTGGGGAACCCTGTAAAACAAGGTTAAACACAGCAAATAGCAACAGTACAATAATTTTGGCACAAACTGGAACCACAGTCAGGTTAAATGCAAACAAATTTATATCTGATTTATTCAGTGGACTTGAACAAGGGAGGGGTGTAATCAGGTTGGTTTGCTTAAAAGCTATATTAATCAGACAGTTATGCATGCAGTTCAGAGTCCTTACACAGTCACACACTCTGGGTACCCAGGTAGGAAAATGGTGGGCTAGCCAGGAACGTTGCAGCTGGTTGGGGCCCTGTGATGGAAGAAAGCAACATGCACAACACACACTATTTGTAATCCGGAGCCGGAGGGCTCAGTTCGTGAAAGAAAAGGCAACAAGACAATCAGATGACAACACTTTTAGATTTAGCTGTTGTTGCAGGGCACTACCCTGATGTTTACTCATGATACCCAATACTGGACACAGGCAGGATGAAATCGAGACTGCAGGCTTTTGAGCTGGAGTACCCAGGGAAGCAGGGCCCACACGAATCACCAAGACATCGTTCTTGTTCAAGTCATAGAGCAGGGGGCTGATCCCCTGTCCGGTCTCTCGTCGATTACTTTCTCTGCGTAGCAGGTATTGTGGCTGGGCCAGTGTAGCAGGGCCCAGGCAAACGGAAATGAATAGAGATTCAGTCTGTGGAGCTGGATACAGCCTCCAGCAAGCAAAACACAGTTCAGACACACAGTGGGGAACCAAATCATGACCCACGATAAGCACACAGCACATTCACATGTAAGGAAATTCCACTGTACCCAGCAAATGGCTCTTCGGTCGCAATTATAGAGTCTCTGCACAATCCGGGAGTTCAGAGGTAGCTGGAAGTCCTGACAGTCCGATCACATTCAGCAAATCTTTGGTCTTCTTCAGGTTAAAGCCTGATCACAATTCAGTTGCTTAATTTGCTCTCCAAATTCAGATTCAGTCTGAAAAAAGCACAAGTTCCTTCTCAGGAATAGCATGCAGGCCAGACTCAGGCCTTTTCACAGTTCTCCCGTGCAAATCCAGTATAGATTGCTGCTCAAACTATCTCAAGCTGTTACTTCTTCACTTCCCAACTCAGATCTAACTGAAACTGCAAGCAGTGTGGGACTTTCCCCAAGATTCAAAAGGTTCAGTTGGCTGATCTGTCTGTCAGTCACAACAAGTCCCCTCCAGGTTATTTTAGGCAGCAAAAGCCCAAAACTACAATTCCTACAAGTTTTGGCCCCACCAGGCCCCTGTAGGCAGGCTCCATTTTAGAGTCCCAAATGTACTGATTGGCCCATTCTGCAGTCCAGGACCAAGATGATGGAAACAAACAGAACTGTCCATGCTGCAAAGAAGGCAGGTTAGAACAAACTGCAATATTACTCTAACAAATGTTCAGCAAACAAGTACATCTTCTAACAGAACTCCCTCTCAGATTAATTATGACTGCAATCCAGGCAGCTCTTAAAGAGACAGTACACCGAGGCTATACAGGCACTCTCTAGCAATACATTTAAACTGCTGAAACGCAGGACACCAGCCTGGCAGTGAGCATTTAAGCAAGCTCAAGGAAGACTTTTCGGGTACCCCTATTTGTAGGGGGGGGTTACAACTGAATTGAGTAATGACAGACAGCAATTGGTAACTGATAATAAACAGAGGCCATCAGTTCAGGATATCAGTGCAGCACAGGCTGCATATTGACATAGGTTGCAGGTTTCCATCGGGCAAGCACCAGCCGAGACAGCGTTCCACTGAGAGAGAGTGAGAGAGAGAGAGAGAGACAGTGTGTGTGTCTGTGTGTATAGCAGCAGCGGGGGAGACATTACGTCAGGGAAGCCTGAACAGTTGGCAGACAGAGTTCTAAGGTGCCAAGTTTAAAAACATCCAGGCTGCCTTAAATAGCCACTGCACAGGATCTCCTTTAGATGGTAGCTTGCCTTCCGTCCAGTGTCGGAGGACCCGTGTGATAGTTTGTTTTAATTATTATTCCTCTGGTGTGCAGGCAGCACAGGCTGCATATTGACATCGGCTGCAGATTTCCATCAGGCAAGCACCAGCCCAGGCAGCATTTGACTGAGAGAGAGAGAGTGTGTGTGTGTGTGTGTGTGTGTGTGTGTGTGTGTGTATGTGTGTGTGTGGAGCAGCAATGGGGGAGACATTACATACTAGCACTTCCCACCGCACCGCCCCTCCACCCACCCACCCTGTTCCCACTCTACATTTATAGGCATTGCATTGGATTGACAGAAGGAACTTCCTTTTAGGGGCCAGAACCTCCAAACCAGCTATCTCTCTCCCAACCATTCTGGTGGTTGCTTCAGCTAACAGAGGTGTCCAACAGAGCACCAAGGGAGCTTGAGTGATATCAGTAACTTCCTGTCAGGAGAAGAGCTCCAGCTTCAAACCCTTCCTAGTAGTGGCAGCAATGGATAGATAAAGCTTCTAAGGCTCAAAGAAGTTAAAAGAAGAAGAAACTGCACTACAAAGAAATTCAAATGGAAGTGGTTAGTTATAACGGTTGTGGATCACTGATCTCCAGGGGACATCACTGGAACATGGATCACTGCCACATATGTAGAAATACTGTATCAACTCAGGGCTCAGTTGGATGCAGCATGAAAGGAAATAGCTCAACTGCAAAACCATCTGTACTGGTGTTCTACCCCTGCCACCACTCCCTCAGAGGCCCACGGGCCCCGGGGGTGGAAGGTGGTGGGGAAAGGAAGAAGTAAAACTACCAGAATGAACCAAACAAACCCTGTTACACCCAAGATTATAGCAACTGCAAACCGCTTTGCACCCCTGGCAAGGATGAAGGATCCTGACCTCATGAGGGGCAGACAGTGTCCGAACATCCAAGCCAGAGCAGGGCAATGGCAGCCAAAGTCAGTGAGAAGACTAACAGAAGAAACAAATGTAAGCAAATTCTTGTTGTAGGGATTCAATGATGAGGAGTTGAGCCCCACCTGAGTAATTTTACAAATATCGCAATAATGGTCAAATGCCTTCCCGGAGCCTCAGCAAAATGTGACAGAATGCATTGGGAAAGTAGTGGATAAAACAGGAAATGGATTTGGAGTACTGGTGCATCTTGGAACTAATGACCTGGCCAACCGTATGGTGGAGGAGACCAAAGGTAGCTTTGTTCTGCTGGGTGAACAGTTGGCTGCTCGTTCGACTTTCCTAGCTTTCTCTGAGGTCTTCCTGGTGTGGGGCAAAGGAGGATGTGCTGACAAAATCAGGACAAAAGAGGTAAATTAATTAGTTGCAAGGATGGTGCCAGGAAAAAGTCTACCAGTTTGTTGGTGCCTGCGAGACTTCTGGGAGAGACAGATGTTTAAATTTGACAGACTTCACCCAACCCAAGAAGGGGTAAGGGCACGTGGGCAAAAATTTGACATGTACATGGAGCATTTAAACTAGGAAAGGGGGAGTTTGAGGCTAGTAGTAGTAAAAATATTTATTTTTATACAGGATTTACAAGACTTTAGGTCAAAAAGACCTATTTTCAAAGTCGTCCTATGTAAAGAACAATCAGGTTACAGTTAAGTATCAAAAACATGACAATACATACATTACAATACTCAATCATACATTAATACACACATATCATCTGATTTGCATAATGTGAGTCACACAGTACAGAGTAAAAGACTTTGTTCCAAATTATGTTAGACTGTTACTACATACCGTACCTGTTAAAACATCATTTTATACAAGTACAATAAGTAGAAAATGTTTCATTCAGACCTATTTTAAATTGTGTTAGTTTGGTTACATTCCTTAATTGAGGGGAAATTTCTTTCCAGATTTTCACCACCTGGGCCTGTAATGTCATGTTCCCATATTTTGTGCTAATTTTAGGAAAAGTGTAGCCCCTGTGTTTTACATCCCTTAGTGCGTAGGAATGACTCTTGCAAGTTATAGCCAAATCCATATGACCTTTTATCATCCCATTATTTATTTTATATATGAATATTGAATATTGTTTTTTAAACCATACCATTAAACTATCCCAATTTAAATCATTAGACATGGCGCAATGATGGGTAGTAAAGCTACAATTAAGGACAAATCTTGCAAGTCGGTTGTATGATTTGACTAATTTATCTAAGTATTTTTGTCCCGCAAAGTTATATATCATATTTCCATATTCAAGTGCGGGCACTATCATCTGATTTGCAATTAACCTCCGAGTTTGTTGATTTAGCATGCCTGATGATCTACGCAGTGCCCCAATTCTGTTATTAACTTTCTTTGTTGTATTATTACTGCGAACTGAAAAGGATGAAGTATGATCAATCACAACACCTAAATATTTATACTAATGTGTGATTAACAATTTTTTCCCATCCCTCATTATTTTATCCCCATCTCCTACCAGTATTTTCATGTCCTTATTTTATTTCTTATTGAAATACATAACCTGAGTTTTTTTGTCACTCAGTACAAGTTTAGAACTGGAAAACCAGTTCTGTAAAATATCAGAATCCAATTGTAACTTTGCCATCATTTCACCATGTGATTCAGCTGATGCCAAAAGTACATTGTTGTCAACATAGATCCTGATGTGTGTGTCGTTAATTTTTGAGGGTAATTCATTTATTTAAATCAGGAACAATAATGGCCCCAGGATTGATCCCTGGGGCACACCTCTTAGAATGCTGCCCACATCAGAGAGCTGTCCATCGATTACTACTTGTTGTTTCCTTTGACCCAAATAAGATTTGAACCATTGCAAGGACCTGGGAGCTATTCCGGTCCTCTCCATCCTCTCATACAGCAAATGGTGATCAACCACCACCACAAGGTTTTTACCAACAAGAACCAAGAAACCGTTTTTTTACCCTCCTTGTTCAAGGTCAGGAAGGTCAACACAATAACTGTTGGTAATCACTGATTCTATAAAAATAGAATCTTTACTAAAATACTACAAGTATTTACACCAAGATGTATTTACAAGAAGACAAAAGAGTTGCACATTTACCAAGAAGCAGAAAATAAAATCACATTAAATAGACAGGAATTGTACAGCAGAATTTCTAAGCTATCCTCACCTAAAATCCTTCACCTGCCCTAGCTAAAGAAGCACTTTCCCTCACTGTGCCATCTTACCCATCAGCTAGTCTTTGTAATGGCAGGAGCAATTATCTTTAGATGTTTCAGTTCAAGCATGCCCACAGAAAGAGTCTGTATATAGCACCACAATATATATTTCCTCTCTGTGGGAAGGGGTCTCACTTACTTTGAGTGACAGTTCCATGTTGTCCCAGCCCTCTTTGAGAGAGAGTGTGTATGTGTGTGTCACAATGGCGGAGCTGGGGCAGGGGGCCAGCGCCCACCCTGGACCATTTTGCCTCTGAGTTTGTGCCCCCTCGAGCCATAAACTAAACTAGTCAAGAGCATGGACCCTCTGTGCCAATACGGTCAGAGATGATAGGAAGAACCCCCAAGCTGAAGCAGCTACCATGGCTCACTCTCCGTCCAGTACTCTACTCACGATCTGGTCACCCCTGAACAGCTGGAAAAGCAACTCGGTCACGAGTTCCTTGTTTGTCAACCAAGCTTTCTTCCGCAGTCCTTGGCTAACCAATGTAGTCATCGGACCCGGCTTTAAACAACCAATCAGCATGCGACATTCGAGGGCTCACGGGGCAGCAAGTTTGTTTCATTGTGCTTCCTTTTTTTTTTCGAGATCTGTGGCTTCAGATAATCACAGGACTGCTCAGGTAGCTTTCTTTGTTCCTAGGAGGAGTACGGCAGATTTCCGTATTAGTTTTGTTTTTTTATTTAATTGCTGTTGAATGAGTTCACACAAACCTCTAGCACTACTTAGAGTCGGGATGTTTATGCGGTGATGTATTAAAAAAATAGGTTCTCTCGTACACCTTTGCAAGAGGAGGAGGAGCAGATTACCTGTTGTACCCCATCTGTGTAACTCTCGTAAAAGTTTAGAACCATGGGCCCCGTCATTACAACACTGAATTCCTGTTTTTTTTCCCTAAAGTACCCCATGTCCTACTAGGGCAAGTACATTCCGAACAGTAAATGATTATGCTATATAAAAATGGAAGTGCATAGCAAAGTTTTTGTTTTCCTTGTACCCCAGTGAACCCTGAAGATCTGAGAAGCCAGAGCCGATAACAATGTTTTTTTTTGTTTTAAACTGAAGTTTTGTTCAAGGATGGGCAGCTGGTGATGGGGTAACTCATTTACAATGGGAATGGGATACAAGCAAGGGATAAGCAGGTACATGTGTACTAACAAGCCACAGTTTGGAAGTATTGGGTCACTGAATTATCTGTGACCTGTGTGCTTGTTCCAGGAAGGTGTGTGGGGAGTAGTACAAATCCTGTAAACTGTGCACTTGTTGGCTAAGAGACTCGTGATTTAATCACCTGACTTACAGTTTCTGCTTAATACTTCCCCGTTATCTCTGGGAAATTGTAAATACACAGGCAAACAAAATCACATTTACATGATCACTGATCAGTGGCGTGGCCAGGAATTTTAGACTTGTGGTGGAGAGATGACAAAACTGCCCCCCCCCCACGTAAACACAGACAGTCTGTGTTTATGGTTCAACAGGAGGTAGAGCCATTTAAAAACAATTGCATGGGTACAGATATATGGACATAAGATAATGAGCTAAAATTTATACAGTAAACAACATTGGAGGAGTCATAGTGAGCAGGAGTGGCAGTTCCTCTAGCATCAAAGTCCTCGACCTCATCATCACAAATACTTCTTCACTTCCACCCTGTAGACGGGCTCTTGATACTCCTTTTTTGCCTATTGGGTCCTAGAAGCAGTGCATGTGAAGGCTAGCAAATACATGATGTGTACAGTAGTGGACTGATGATCACTCTCACTTGCTACCATCTTGGTGCCCCCAAAATGACTGACTTGCCCCACCCCCGGCTCCCAAACCTGGCTCCGCCACTGTGTGTCCACCCACCCTTCAGCACCTCCTTGCTACCATAATGACGTTCACCTGAGTCCTTTGTTCAGCATATGAACATCTCCGGGAAGGATACCCTACTTGGTTTATTGCTTTATTGCCTCCTTCCTGGCTTTCCTGTAAACTTTCCCATGGGAACATCAAACTAACATAAGCCGTCACATACTACTTGATCATGTGATCTGGTAGCCATCTTGTACCTGAAGCAGGTGCATATTTAGAAAAGAATAAATGAATCAAAAGAACACATGGTTCTGGTCCCCTTTCCCACCACAGGCACTATGCACCAAGGGACTAACAAAGCACCAGGGCCTGATGGGATGCATTCAATGGTACTAAAGGAACTTGCTGAAGAACTAACGGACCCACTGGCACATTTATTCAACCACTCGCTTCTGACGGGAGTGGTACCGGGAGACTGGAGAAGAGTGGAGGAAGTACCTCTCCACAAGGGATGGAGCAGAGAGGAGAGTGACAGCTACAGGCTGGCCACATTGGTTGTGAGGAAAGTATTGAAAACCTTGGTTAAACAGGATACAGTGGAATACCTAGATACATGCAACCTACAGGATCACAGACAGCATGTATTCGTGGCTGGCAAGTTATGCCAGATGAACCTTATGTTATCTGACTGGGTGACCAAGGAATTAGATGAGGGACACCCAGTGGTCCTCCTCTACTTCGATTTCAGCAAAGTGTTCGACTCAGTGCCACACAGTTGTCTGCTAAAAAAGTCGAAAGACCTAGGCTTTGCTGGAAACTTAGTCAGAGGTGGGTGGGGAATTGGCTTAGGGATAGAAGTCAGAGGGTAGTTCTTAACAGAGTGATATCAGAAGAAGGTAGAGTCACTAGTGTTGTCCCCAGGGTTTGGTCTTAGGGACAATCTTGTTTAATATGTTCATTTGTGACATAAACGTAGGTGTTCAGGGTGAGCTGAAACTCTTTGCAGATGATACCAAGCTGGATGGTGAGGTCGACAGTGTGGAGGTGATTAGGGAACTTCACAATGACTTACAAAGGTTAGAAAGATGGTCTAACATCTGGCAACCGAAGTTCAGTGCAAAAAAGTGCAAAGTGCTGCATATGGGTAAAGGGAATCTAAGAATGGATTGCTGGCTCAATGGGGTAAAACTTGATACCTCTCAGGAAGAAAGGGGCATAGGGTCATCCTATGCAACTCCCTTCAACAATCAAGCCAATGCAGCAAAACGTATGGCAAGGTAAATAGAATGCTGGCTTGCACAGGGAGAGGATTCGACAGCAGGTGCAAGGAGGTGATCCTCCCAATTTAAAGGTCCCTGGTGAGGCCCCACCTGGAATACTGCATCCAGTTTTGGAATCCGCATCTTTAAAAGGACAGGGATAGGCTAGCGAATGTACAGAGAAGAGCGACCAAGATGATACAGGGCCTCCATGGTCTCTCATACGAGGAACGTCTGAAGGAGTTGAACCTATTTTTACTAGAAACAAGTTGGGGGGGGGGGCATGATTGAGACTTTGAGGTTCTTGAAAGGCATTAATAAGGTGCCATACACAGAACTGTTTCAAAGGGCCACTATCACCAAGGGGCATGAATGGAAGCTACAGGGAGGGAGCTTCAGAAAAGATCTAAGGAAGCATTTTTATTTACAGAAATGGTGGTGGAGCCCTGGAACATCCTGCCGGTGGAGGTGGTGAGTGCATGGACCATGGCAGCTTTCAAACAGGGGTGGGATAGAGCAAGGTCTTCAAGGGAATGACAGGATCAGGAAAGGGTAAGTTTCAAAATGGGGGTTAGACCCTGGGACCTATAAGAGGTCTTGGAAACTCTTGGGAAGACTAGATGGCTATGGTCTTCTTCTGCCATCCCTTTCCTATGTTTCTGTGTTTCCCCACTAAGGAGGTCCATACCTCCCAAGGCGAAGAAAAGGAGGACAACAGCCACTGAAAGGCACTCACCTGGCCTCTGCCAAGGGGAGGCCTAGAGAGGAACACAAACCCTCAAGGGGTATGGCACGAGTTGGGCCCTTAAGGGGCTGGGACTTGCATAATTTTATCATCTTTACTCTTGAGAGGCAGAGGAAGGGAAATAGGTGGAGATCAGGTGAACCTTAGGCAGCTGTAGGGGGGAATAGCTTTCCAAGCTACTGCTGATGTGGTCTGTACAGTTAATGAAGCCCCTGTGGACATAGAGACCCTACTCTCCAGCAGCTAAATTCTTAAATTCTACATCAAGAGGTGTCACCGAGTCAATCTGGATGGCCAAAACTTCACCTGGAATGTAGGATATTCTTTCCCAAAGAGCAGAAAGAGAAGGACTCTGCCCGAGTCAAGGGACCCACCCTCAAGATGTAGACTTCAAGGGAGCAGAGCAAGACCATTGGCATATAGGACAGAGAGGATGTTGCTGTCGAGAGGTTGGGATTAAGAGAAGGTACACTAATCACTTATGGCGTGGCACCCTGTGCACTATGGGATTGGGCAGGAGTGGGGTGATTGGGTGCAGAAGGCTCCCTGGATATCAATGGGTCCCTGTGAGAGGTGAAAGGTACCTGGTTTCTGTTTCCAGGGTTCTCACCAGACCGAGTTGGCAGGTAGCCAGAAGGACTACACTGTCCACCAAGCCCCTGAGGGCAGTGCTATGCAATGCCAGATCGATTAGGAACAAGACCACCATTATTGCGGACTTGATTTCCTTGATCGATCTGGTGTACATTACAAAGACCTGGGTGGGTAACGATGCTGGTCCAGTTTTAGAGGCTGCCGTTCCCCCCCAGGTACACAGTGGTGCACTGCCCCAGAGTGGAATGCAGGGCCGGGGGAGTAAACATCTGTTTTGGATCTGAGCTTGGCTTCTCCGTGCACTCAGTGGGAAGACTGGGTTCATTTGAATGTGTGGCAGTACATGGGGGTCTGGGTGCAGGTTGCAGGATTCTCCTAATTTACCGCTCCCCTGTGGTGGCAGGTGAATTGCTGCAGGAGGTAGCCAACCTAGTCACCGGCAAGACATTGAATTCCCCACCCCAGTGTTTGGTCCTGGGGGACTTCAATGCCTGAGCCATGATGAGGAATCTAGGCTAGATTATAACCTCCTCCAGATTATGTCATCTCTGGGCCTGTTGCAGGAAGTTTCTGCTGTAACCCACTGGGACGGCCACATGTTGGACCCGGTCTTCTCACTGGGGCTTGAGGTTAGTAATCTCAAGATTGATCGGGTCATCTGGTCCGATCACTGCATGATGGGGTTCTCACTTGGGGCTCCCTCCGAGAGCCCTCCCCCTGCTGAGATGGTCAGCTATCGCCCTTTGAGAGCTTTGACCCCGTAGGGATTTCTGGTGGTGACTGACCTATCTAGTGTGGACAGTGCATGTGTTGGTGGTTCAGGCATGGCAGTTGCTACCTATAATAGGGTGATAACAGCAGCTCTCGGCTCCCTTGCACCAGCCCATGTACAACCAAGATCTTCTCACTTGAGGTCTCCTTGGTTTGATGGGGAGCTCAAGGTGATGAAGATTGTGGGTCAGAGGCTAGAGTGCTGTTGGTGGACTTCTTGCCTGGAGGTGGATAGACTGGCCCTGCACTCACATTATTGTGAGTATCAGGGGGCAATCACTCATAAGAAGATAGAGTTCCTGTCCAGAGAGATTACTGTTGGGAAGAATCAACTAACTGTGCTTTTTTTGGACTGTGGACAGGCTCCTAAACCCAGCCTGTCTCCAGCTGAAAAAGTATTTTTCTGATGCCTTGTGTGAAGAGTTCGCTCAATTCTTCTCAGACAGGGTGTCCACTATCCAGCTGGGCATGCCACCAGTGAGCCTTACAGTGGACTACAGTGTTCATGTGGATTGTCTGGAGAGCGTGCCACCTAGTTGGGGGGAGTTTAAACCAGTGGAGGTGTCAGAGGTCATTGGGGTTGCTTCCAGGTTGAAGCACACATATTGTGAACTGAACCCTGTGCCAACACATTTCTTGATGAGATGTGTCGACACTGTTGGCCCGGTGTTTGCCTTGATTGTCCTGTGCCCTTTGATGGAGGGGATTTTTCCAGATGACTTGAAGGAGGCGCTGGTTCATCCCCTCCTGAAAGTAACATCTCTAAACCCTGATGTCAAGGCGAATTACTGTCCCATCTCCAATCTTCCATTCTTGGGAAAAGTTGTTGAGAAGGTTGTGGCACAACAACTTGAGGAGTACCTGATGGCCTTCGATCTCTATGAGTCATTCCAGTCTGGTTTCCGTGTGAGGCATAGTACAGAAACTGCATTGCTTCGGGTGCATAATGACCTCCTCATGGCTAGAGATCAGGGGGAGGGGATAGTTCTAATCCTTCTCGATCTCTCTTCAGCCTTTGGCACGGTAGACCATTGTGTGTTGCTTAACCGCCTGAGGGAATTTTGTGGGCTCACCGGCTCTGTCATCTGCTGGTTTGAGTCATACCTCACGAACAGGAGGCAACGAGTAGTGATGGGAAATTTCTCCTTCTCCTCTAGCCTCCTGTTGTGTGGAGTACCTCAGGGTTCGGTCTTGTCACCAATGTTGTTTGCTGTGTACATGCTGCCTCTAGGTGAGCTCATTATGAAGTATGGCTTAGGTTTTCATTGCTATGCCGATGATACCCAGCTGTATCTTTCCTTTGCCCCAGGAACTTCTAGTGTGGTGGAAGTACTAAATAGCTGCCTTGCGGAGATAAATGACTGGATATCCTCCAGCTGGTTGCGACTGAACCCCGACACGATGGTGGTACTGGTGGTGGAGTCGAACAGAAGCTGGAACAGGTTGTCCTCTGGCAGTGAAACTGACTTATTCCTGGCATCTGTGCCATTGAGGACTTCCTTTAGGGTATGAAACCTTTGCGTGACCTTTGACAGCAGATTGTCATGTGATTTTCAGGTGTCATCTGTTGTCCGGACAAGTTTTTACCATCTTAGTGATATCGCCAGGGTCAATCCCCTAATTCTGTTTATGGACCTCCCCACCTTGGTGCATGCCTGTGGCATCCAGACTTGATCACTGTAATGCACTCTACCTTGGGGTCTGGGGGTAACCTCCACTGGCTGCAGCTAGTGCAGAACGTGGCCACTAGGCTGCTAAATGGGCAGCCAAAATGTTGCCATATCCCCCTGGTTTTGTACAATCTGCACTGGCTGCCAGTAAGGTGGAGGATTCTCTTCAAGGTGGTCTTACTCACCTTTAAGACCGTATACGGGCAGAGTTCTGGTTACCTGTCAGACATTCTTACACTTCCTGTCCCAGTCCGCTCCCTCTGGTCCTCCTCTAGGGGCCTCCTGACGATTCCCAGGATGAGCCTTAAAACTGCCAGTGACAGAGCATTTAGTGTCGCTGGCCCTGTCCTGTGGAATTCACTTCCTCCTCAATGTGGGAGGCCCCTTTGGGGGAGGTTTTTAGGGCCCACCTCAAGGCCTTCCTGTTTAATCAGGCCTTCCCGGACCTTAGGTATTAGTCCTCCCTGGGCACCCTGCTTTTCTTTTTGAGTTTCAATTTTTATAGAGATATTTATTAATTATATTTATTCATGTTGATATTTTATTGTTTTTGTATTGATTTGTATTATTGTACTGATAGTGTGCTTTCATTGTTCAGCGCCCAGAGCCTCCGGGATTGGGCACCAGAAAAATAAAATTTGTCTTGGCTTTGCCTAGCAGTGGAAGCTGTGCTGTGGTTGTGGCTGGCATGTGTCTGAGTGCAGGAGTAGTGGGAGGCCAATGACAAAGCCTGACAACTATGAGCACAGCGCAGGAACAAAACGTAGGCAAGACTGAACGACTAATTGAGACATGAAATGAAAAATAGCACACACAAAGCAGAGAACAACAAAGGCAGGACACTGTGAAAACTATTATGCACACAAGAAGCAAAACAGAAAGAAATAGGAGTTAGAAGAGAGCAGAAATGTAGCAGAAGTAGTTGACTGAGAGAAGAAGGAAGCACAAACTGTAGCCAGGAACGTAGAAAAAACGAAATACTGACCGGAAAGTGGCTAGTGGCACAAACTAAACAGAAAGCACAAACGGAATGCTGCAAACAAACACAGTTGGTGGGGGGAGGGGCAAGGCCTCCACTTGCAGCAAAGAAATGGTGCTTCTGAGTGATGCTGGAGAAAGCTGGCTTAAATAGCTTAGGCAGGAGGTGTGGCTAGTTGTTCCCGCCCATTGAAGTTCACTGCAGACGTAACTCTTGAATTCTTATATTTATTACTTATATGTAGAAATAATGGATTTATCACATGGATTTTGAGTCCGCACCTATTGCGTCTCTTTCTATCTATACCAGGGGTTCTCAATTGGTGAGGCCAGCCTCCCTGGGGAGGCCCCAACCTGTTCCAGGGGAGGCTCAAGCAAGTCTGAAAAAGTACTGTATTTAACTTTTGAGTTTTATATATCTTGTGTGAAGAGATGAAGCAAACTAAAAGAGGAAAATAATAGGTGAATTTTATGTATTTATTTACTAATACTGTAGGTGACATGGGAAGGTGAATGAGCCAAGGCTCATTTCAGGAGGAAACAGAGAAAGTAGTGTGACTCATGAAGGCACTGCAACAAAGGGTAACAATGGTTCAAGAATGAAAATAGTAGACCAAGTAGGCTGGCCTGTTTGGGGGGGGTACAATAAGCTGAATAATAATATTTGTTTATTTTATTTATTTGTCATTCAGATAACACCTTTGAGCACATGAGCTCTTTTTCAAAGGTTCCATGTCAGTATGAGACAAAGAACTGAATGTGAGCCAAGTAATCAAAGGGGTTTCAATTTATTCATGGTGTACTGCGCAAAGTACAGTATGTAATTTTTCTTTGGGGAGGCCCAAGATTATTTCACTTTTTGGGGGAGGCTCAAACTCTTTTCCATGGATTTGGGGAGGCTCACTGTGACAAAGTCTGAGAACTATTGATCTATACTGATGTTTTAATTGTTAAAAGGAACAAATTAAAAGTAACTAATGGTTGGACCAGAGAACGTTAATATGTTTGTTCTCAGATTTTTCTGGGCATTTTCCTTGAGTGGCGGGTGAATTTTTTAAATTTTATTTTTCCTCCACAGGGTTAACTTTTTTACTTGTATAAATAAACAGCTCTTATATCCTGTGATCTTCAAAATAGCCTTACAGATTCCATGTTCAACTCCTCTGGCATGAATGATCAGAAAATACCTGTAGTCTTGCTAAACAGAGTCAGAGAAAAATTAAAAATAAGAAGAGGTAAATCCTGAAGATCAGCTGTTTTTTTTGTCAGAGCCTTACTTTGAAAAAATGTAATGTTCCTTGTCTACTGTATTTGGAAATGCTCACTCTTTTGCAAAGTGCTTACACATATGAATAATGGCAGTTGTCTTGTTCCCCTTTGCTTTTTCCCATTTATTCCCCCTGTCTTGACCCTGATGTTGTGGGCAGCCCTGACTGCACCCTTCCTACATTTGGGAGGTCAGGCGAATGGCTGCCTTAACAGCCAGCCAGTGCCAATGCCATTCAAGTGACTGGAAGCCCAGTCCCTGTTTCTCTGCAAGCTGAATGCCTCACTCCAGTGACATGTCTGGTCCCTAGTCAGATCTAATGTAGGTTTCCATGGCTTGAATAGGTACCCATGTCTAATGACTGTCACCTCACCACTAGCTAGGTTCATAACAGTTTTCTAAAGAAAAGGCAGCTGTTCGACCACATTTTTAAAATATGAGGGTTGAGCCTCAGTAAAGAAAGGTTAATGTGCATTGGTTGGGTTGATTATCCCTTACTAATGGCTACATGCAATAAAAATTGTATAAATAAGAGGCATGGGGTCATAACTCCTCAAACAAAAACAACGCAACACACAATGCCACAATCAAAATTCCAAAAGGCAAAACAAGGTTGGTTAATACACTGACTAGCACAAAATGTCACCTACACAATACAAGCAAATAGGACGATAGTAGAGATAATTTGTTTTATGGGGGGGCTGTGCCTCCCACACCCCGGACTAAATACAGTCAACTTTGAGGGGGTGTGGACTTCCAGGATGGAGAGAAACTCAGGACGGGGGCACAGTTAGGGCTCCATTGAGGTCGGTATTCTAGTAGGAGGTGGGAGCACAGGGGATTGGGTGTGCCTGAGGGTGTTGGGTGCAGGAGAGTGGAAAGGGCATAAAAAATAAATAAGTTAGTGCAGCAGTATTTTTTTAACTTTGTTTTTATTAATTTCATAAAGAAGAAACAAAAAACCATTGCAATTGCATATCATACATGTGACAGTACATATTCATTAAGTTAGCACATTAAGTCATGTAGATGTAATACATTATATAGTAGTTGGTATAACCATATATATTTGCTCTCATCTCTCTCAGAATAAACTTTCAATTTTGCTGTAGGTCCTAAAACTTAATCTAGGATATTAATACCCAAGGTATTCCTTGAAGCTTAAATAGGTTGTACATTCATGCCCTTCTTAAGATTATATTACCCTTGGGTGTTCTGTATTACCTACATTTCTTCATGCAGGCATATAAATTACTGCATATGATCTTTAGTTAAATAGTCAGAACAGCATATATCTTTTCCATTTTTGACTTACCAAATATTATTATATATGTCCATTAAACCTTTTAATGAGAAAGGTAAGAGGAGTCAAGTGGGAAATAATAGAAAGAAGAGAAACAGGGAATTCAGGCAGTATGTAATAGAGGAGTATAGGAGTCCGCATAAGAGTGAGTGAGAGGTTATCCCCCCTTATGATACAAAGTCCAGGTAATTTTCTGCTTGATACAGCACCCACTTCCTCCAGAATATTTCAAAGCGAGGGAGGTTTATCTATATAGCTATAGGTCATGCGCTCCATATTGTAGATATCCAGCCTTATGGATTAACAACTACTGTACCCAGTGTTGATATTTTCAAGGTATGCCAAAGCTGGGTGATGGTCTTTTTTGCTGCTATGACAGAGATGAGTATACTAAGTGAAGACTAACGTGGTCTAACCCTGGCCCTTCTGGATGAATTGTTAGTAATACTAATGAGGGGGTAATCACTCCTGTACAATCAAAAGTGGCCTCGAGTTCCTGGATTACTGTCTACCAGAATGGTTGAATATTGGGGCATGCCCAGAAAATATGTGTCATGTCTGCAGGGAGTTGGCCGCATCCTCTCACCAGCATACTTGGCCACCACGTCTGGAGGTTTAAAGAACCTGTAGCGACATTTGCAGAAGAATTTTCTCCAATAGGTTGAGGAGGTAAGGCGATGGGTGTTAATAGCGAACTTGTTCCATTCAGCTGTTGTATGTGTGGTATGTAGTTCGGCATTCCACCTTTGCAGAATGGACAAGGTGGTGTCTGCTGCAGTCTCTTGTATTGCCTTATAGGTGCACGCCCTATTACATGATCTTGGGTGTTTCCATGTAAGGAGGAAATCAAAAGCTGTAGGAGTAAGGGTAGGTTAACCGGGAGGCTATGGTAAGTTATTGGCTGGTCTGTATATGATCTTAGTTGGAGGTAGCGAAAGTGGTCTGCTTTTTGAAGATGAAACACTGTTTGTATGGTGGCAAAGGGGAGAGTACCATGCGGGTCTAGACACTGTAACAAAACAAAAAAAAAAAGGCCCAGTCGAGCCCTGATCCGGAGGGCCCCATCCAATTGATCGGGCTGATATTCTACATCATGAGCTAGGGCTCTTAGATAGAAACAGTGCAGAAGGAAGAGAGGTACGTCTTCATAATTCACATCCACTGGGTTAGCATGGTTGCTGTGTACTGATAGAATTTTGTTAATGGGATGCATGATGGGGGGTTGCCAAATAGATATGGGTCACAGTTATGCAAATTGTTTAGTGTGTATTCAGTTTGTTTCCAGTAGGGGTGCTGGGAAGGGGCAATCCAGATACAAATGATGCCCAAATGTGTTGCCAAGGCATATTTTGTAAAGTTCAGTAAGTTAAGGCCGCCTCTATGCCATGGAAGTTGTAGAGCTGAAAATTTAATCCATGGAATTTTCCTGTTTCAGGTGAAGCGGATAATTAGTTTGTCCCAGGTTCTAAAGTATAACTGGTCGGGCATTATGGGTAGGGTTTGCAGGTAATATAAGGTGCGGGGCAGTATTTTTTACCAAATGACTTCGATACACTGAAAAAAACTAGAAGGAGGCGTGTCCATTTAGAGAGGTCTTCTGTGATTTGTAGGGTCAGGGGCCCGTAATTCAGGAGCTCATTGCAGCAGTATTAGCATTTTGTATCGAAGAAAGTAATGAGGTATAGTTGATCAAGCAACAGAGAAACAACATAAAGACTACTTTACTGTTACCTTCTGATACTTTCCCATAGGAAGAGTTTGGGTTCTGTTCAGGGGAAAAGTTTCTGTTTATTTTGTTTTATGTGAACCAGATACAGTATCTGAAAAAGTCTGAAAGTGTCCTGAAGGCCTATCTTTAGAGCGCAGCATTGGTGATCCAGGATGTGCCTCGGTTATTTAAAATGTGTGTGTGTTGGGGGCGGGGGGGGCTCGATTGTCTAAGAGGATGCTCAATTCTGGGAAAAGGAGGCCAGGTTACACAAGTGGTGCTGCAAACAATGGAGCAGCTTGGTAGGGGCCACATAGACTGGCATCATATGAGCATGCTTGAATGGGTGCATGCACTCTGAGTCCCTTTTTTTCTGATGTTCAAGTGGAAGGGATGACAAGCAGTAGTCTTGTTTCTCACATAACCACCTGTCCCTAGGATGGAGCTCTGGATTTGTTCATTGGAGGGTTGGGGGTGGGGCAACAACCCTGCTGTAGGTGGTAAGCTCCTTGTGTCGGAACGGACAACAAGACTGGAAGTTTGCTGAGGGGGCAGATTTGGAAGTAAGGAGCATAAAGAATATATTATTTTCAAAAAACTGCATTAAGGTAACGTTAGGGATGCAGACAACCGGCAAAAGTCAGGAAGTGCAGAATTAGTGTAAAAAAAAAAAAAGACACTACCTCTGTGTGTTCTGTTTAAGCAAGATGGTTAAGATTTCATATTTTTGTTAGCTAAATTACATAACACCAGTTATATGCTGAACTCAACTAAAACATTATGACTCCCCAATACCCTGCTTACACAGACTAAATGTCCATTTGTTTAAAGTTGTTTTAAAGTACAAAACACATTATTAAAGCTACATTCTTAAAACAGCCAGACTGCTTGCACAAAATGTTTTTGAATATACAAAAATAAAGTTTTAGTAAACTAATGCAATTTTTAGGTGGGGCAGCGAATAGCAGTGGGGTCCTCTGAAACAGGAGCCCTAAGTTTGTAGTTCCCATCTATGTGGCTGCCTGGCAGCAGGAGCCTCATTTGTATATTTCCCATTCATGGGGATCTTCTGCACCAGTAGCCCAAAATGTTGTAGATACCATCTATGACATAGTCAGGGCTCCAGCGATCAGATGGTGTTTCCTAGGGCTTGTCAAATAAAGAAATAGTAACCCCCCCCCTTGCATGGTGCTGGGTCTGTGCCCATCTAGGATCATGAAATAAATAATTATTCCTATCCTCACTCAGGGTTAATTTCAGAAATATTTATAACTGGGACAAAGTTCCACTGACAGTAAAAAAAAAATAGACATTCTGGAAAAATAGTTTGGCAAGCTGCGAAAATAAGGGGACAAACTTTTTTATTAATTTGCTGTTTGATGCAAATTACGTGACTAATTGCTCCTCTTTGAATACAGACTTTCTGGCAATCAGATAATCTGATAGAAATTCATTATTCTGCCCAGTGCAATGGTGAAATCCCCTGCCTGCCTAAAGAAAATAAAGTTGCTGCTCTGCTGTGATCAAGACGAGAGCTCCTGTCTCTCCAGCTGCCATCTTCTAACTGCCTGTGTCTCAGAGTCACACATATGTATCAGATCCATACTGTACCGTGTGTGACAGAAAAGACACACACATGGTACAGTAAGATCCCGATAACCAATGTGTGATTTGAAAGTGAATTCAGCACAACAGCAACCTGGCCAGCAGTGCTACTTATCCCACCCCCAACCCTATGCCCAATTGACTCATCAAGCCACTAAGGTATTCCTACAGACTCCTGACATGCAAGATCCTAACACCGTTTTACTGACAGGCAAGCGCCCAACAAGGGTAAAATCCCAACATGGGACTGCCCGACAGTGGAAGTGTGAGCGCCATTGAACTGATTATATTGTAGTTACGGGGTGTGCAGGGGGTGAAGCCCTCCATAACAGGGGTGCGGGCCATAACTAAAATATAATCACCTCCACAGCACTCACACTTCCATTGTCGGGCAGTCCCATGTCCGGATTTTACCCTTGTCGGGCACTTGCCTGTCAGAAAAACAATGTTAGGATCTTGCATGTCGGAATTCTATAATCGACCCAGCCACTCACACTGATTGATGTGGTCCCTTCTGCAGACTGTGTCCCACCCTAAGTCTCCATTGCTGTACCTCGTAATGCTCAGTCTATACTCTGATGATGACCTGCCTCAGGTAGTATGTTCCCTCGCAGACGAATCATGCTCGCACTGCACTGCCTCAATCCATCACACTGCTATTAAGACTGTCTCCATGTACCAGCAGCCATCATAGACTCTCCTGGCCACAGAACTAGGAAAAAAAAAAAAGACTTAAACAAAGTGCACTGCAACATCTATGTACGTGGATGTCGGTGAGCCCACTTCTGGGTTTTGGCATTCACAAGATAACAGAGTACTTTACATTCCCATGCTGGGCAGCCCTTATAGGCGCTGTCATTCTAGTTTTTTTTTCTAGTTCTGTGCTCCTGGTGCTCTGAAGATGGCTCCCATGTCCCTGCTAGATTGTCATCTTGACTTGTCTGCTCACATGGATGACATCCACAAGAAGCTGCACCCTAAACTTGGGGTACGTTACAGAAACAAAGCAAGTATCCCACCTCCTGCCTGAAGAGAGAGATTGTCACAAAGATGATGCTGCCTATCTTTGATTACAATGACATTGTATATACCACTGCTCCCAAGTCCTCCCTTGCCAGGCTGTATCCCCTCTTTCATTCCTCCTTCTGATGTGCCATGGATTGCCTTCCCATGACCCACCACTGTTCCTGTATTTCTCCCTCTCTTTGCCCTCCCTTGATGCCGTGCACGTCACTTATTGTGCCACCTTTGTCTCCAGATTCTGGATGGTGTCCCTTCCCCCTACCTTCCTCCCTGCTGTGTGCCTCTCCTTCTACCTCCTACTCGCTTTGCAGTTCTGAGACCCACTCTCTCACCCTCCTTCCTGTAAATCCTCTGCTGGTCAAGCTCTTTCTTCTTCTGCCTCCTCAAACTTTAGAGCACCCTCCCCATTGCTAGTCACAATCAGTAGGGCTCTAGCCACAAATGGTTACCAGGGCACAGCTGGGGCACAACAGATAACAGCCAGGGCACTGATATATTGTTACTATGGGGGAAGTTCTGCAGCTTATGGGGCACCAACTGGGGCACAGCATTTTTTTACCAGGGCACGTGCCCTGGCGGGCCCTGGTGTAGAGCCGTCACTGGTCACAATGTTTCCTCTTCCCTATCTTTAAAATCCCTCCTCTGTGACTTCATTACTCATTTATGCAGTTCTGCTGGCCCTAGGCTAGTCCCACTCCTCCTCCCACCATATTACTCCTGCCCCCTACTGCCCTGATTTTTCGGTCAACTATCCCCATTTGACTTGTCCCTGTTGTACTCACAAGCTCCCTTACCTCCCTCATTTTGCTGCCAATTTCACTTTGTTGAACTGTTGCTGTGCTGTGTTTTGCACTACTTGAACACTGTGCTTCCTCTTAATTGTCTACCATGTACTTGTTGCTGTTTATTGTAACTTTATTGATGTAACTTGTTACTGCATTTTCCTCATCCCCTACCCCCAGGACATATCTGGAAATGAGCTCAGTATGTTTCTCCTGTGAAACTCTTGAAATAAATAACTACTATATATATATATATATATATATATATATATAAACCCTAGATGGCGCTATCCCAGGGGCTACTACCCTGCCTGATTTGCCACTAACAGGTTGAGGGGCCTGGATCCAATGGCGGTGCCTCCACCCAGAGGTCAGGGTTTGCAATAGTTAAACTAACTTGGTCACAGCCCTCTGGGACACTGCAACCCCTGCTTTCTTCCCACTAGTGGCCCACAATATATCAGAATTACCTTCACAGTATACACTTACCCCAGGACTGGTTCCGGCACTGGAACCTCCTGTGAAATGAGATACAGTGCAACATTCACAGTACAGTACTTTAAATATACACAAATACCTGGCAGTATAACTTTGCTGAAACAAGCAGCTCTGATTTATTTAGGGATATAACAAGGACAGGGGAAATCAGGTTAATTAGCTTATCACTCTAATAATTACCTATGGCTCCTGTGCACAGGCTCATCCTTATCAGTTACTGTCCCTGGGTACCCAAGCCCTAGTGGCTAGTCCAAACCATGGCAGCTGGTAGGCCTTTCACACAGAGAAAGGAAATTAAACAGTCAGCAGTACAGTAATTCCATTTGGATTTAATGTGGCAATTCAACAGGGAATGACCCTGAATTAGTACTCACGACCTCCAAATAAGATAGGGTCCTTCAATGTCAGCAGGGCTCACTTGAGGTACACAAACCTCTTCACACATCCATATAAAGAAAGCACTATACCAGGCAGGCTGCATCTGTATCCCGATCGCAATTACTGCACAATACCCGGAGAACACACAGCAGATTCAGTTCCTGACAGACCGAGTGCAATTTTCAGCATTCCTGCAGTCTTCTACAGGGTGAGCCTGGTTTCTACTCTTCAGAGATCCTTTGATTCTTTCACAGTACGGATTCAGTCCTAACAAGCTGTTACACAAGCTGCAGACCGAACTCTGTGCCTTACACACGTTTTTTGACTAAAACTGCACACTGAAAAAGCACAGGGCTCCTTCCTCTTCACTGCCAAAGCTCAACTGAAACTCCAACCGACAAAACGGCACTTCCTTTGAGTTCCTCCCAGTTCTTGACTGGATTGGCTGTCACTCACAATAGACTGCTGCTGTTGGTCCAAAAGGCACTGAAGTCTAAACTACATCTCCCAGAGTCACTGCTCATACAATCCTCTTGTGGCTGGCTCAGATTATGAGTCCAAGTTCTGATTCGTCCAAGGGACCATTTTAGAGCTAGCTTACCCCACACTGATTGGTCCAGTTCAGCAGTTCAAAACCAGAATGGGAACTAGGCAGACACTGTTCTGACTGCAAAAGAAAGCCGTTAGACAAACTGTAATTTCATTATTACTGTAAATGATTTCTGGCAAACAGTTACATCTTTCAGATAGGTTCCCTTTGCACCCTAGTGACTGCAAAATGGAGTGAATTGGCAGCAGCTTGAGTGGTACTCAATCAAAGAAACACACAGTCCCCATACAACTAATTATGTCTGCAAGCAGACAGCTCTTAAAGAGACAGTACCAGAGGTTCTAAAACACTCACTGATAAATGGCTTAAACGCCAAACACCATTCAGGCTTGGAGCATTCAAGCAAGCTCCTGAAGTCTTTTGGAACCCCCATTTGCAGGGGGTTACACCTTCCTGGTTGTGGAAAGCTTGACGTCTGCGTCAAGCAAGTACCCCATAAGTTTTAACTGCAACCGTATACATTTGCATTAGGCTCACACATGTAATCATCAGTCAATATATCATTTTACCAAGAACACATTTCTGAAACATTGCAGTGCATCACTCTTTACACAGTATTACATACACATTGTACCATAACTCAGTTATTACCTCTTGTACATGAAACCTGAAGAGAGGGGGCCCTTCCCTATCAGTTACCTTGGGGCTGGACGGGGCAAAGGGCACCATACTTAGAGGGCAACACAAGTAACTTGAGTTAGCACTGACGCTCAGTTTGGGCAATGAGCTCGGGGACACATACACTCCTTTATGGACAACATTGAGAGGCAAATCCACAGGCCTCCCAAGGGAATCATAACTGAGGTGCACCACAGGCTTTACAGCTCGACCAGTCTTTCTAGGGGAACTGTTACAGTCTCTGCACTCTGAGCCTCATTTTCAGCATTGTCCTCACTTGTCAGGGAGTCTCCATGGGGTAGAGAGAGGCTAGAACTTGGGGCACTTTCAGCTCCAGGAGTTACAGTTTCTGAGTCCACAACATTTGGCTCGCATGGAGAGCTTTTGACACTGGCAGTGGACTGTCAGGGCACTCAAAATACTCTTCTTGTTCTGGTGTATCACCAGTCTGACCCAATCCATCATTTTCTCCCTGAAAGCTCAAACAGTTCAACCATGCACAATGATTCCATTTCATCTGATCTGATGCTTTGCACTTCACATTCTGGGAGCATTGGCTCCAGGGACGAGCTGGGGCTTGGACAGTCCAGAAGGCCAGCTTCATCTCCAGTATTGACTAGGGGATTGCCCGCAAACAATTGACTCAGTTCAGAAGAAGGATAGTATTCAAAGTCACTCTCACTTTCTTCCGATATGGACTGACAGTCATGCTCAACTGGGACTTGTGGAGGGGAACACTTTAACTTTGCTTCTGTAGGTGCAGACTTTCTTGATCTTTTCTTAGCAGCAGCTCTAGTCACTGGTCCAGAGGGGCATCTTCTAGGGCTCAGACTCAATTAAGATTTGTCCAATGGGCAGTAAATGATTTCTGTGCATTGTTTTACATCTTTTGAATTATTCTCAGGCCTTACTTTGTACACTGGCAGATCATCTAGTTTGCCCACTACAATGTGAGGGAGATGGTGTCATCTGTCAGCAATCTTGTGCTTGCCATGCAGTCCCAGATTTCTTAGCAATACCCGATCTCCCTCCTGGAGTTCCTGTGCTTTCACCTTTTTATCATACCTTTCTTTGTTGGCCAGATTTCTTTTGGCAGCCATGCTTTGAGCCAGTTGGTACGCATGAGTTAGCTGGGCCTTTAACTTTTGCACATACTGTAAATAGTTGTCAGCTTGAACCCCATCAGGAGAGACCCCAAAACACACATCTACTGGTAGTCGAGCTTCTCTTCCAAACATCAGGCGGTAGGGGAGAACCCAGTGGCATCACTTTTGTGCAGTTATAAGCATGTACCAGGGTGCTAATTTGTTGGCTCCATCTAGGCTTGTCCTTGGGTGCAGGGTGCTCAGCATATCTAGCAAAGTGTGGTTGAAACGTTCAGGCTGTGGGTCCCCCTGGGGTGGTAAGGAGTGGTTCTGGACTTTCGCACTCCCCACAGAGAAAGCATCTCTTTGATCAGACGACTCTCAAAGTCTCTCCCTTGATCAGAATGGATTCTTTGTGGAGCCCCATAGTGAACAAAAAAGTTTTCTACAAGTACTTTGGCTACAGTGGATGCTTTCTGGTCTTTGGTGGGGAAAGCTTGGGCATATCTCGTGAAATGGTCAGTGACCACCAGCACATTACTGATATTTCTTTGATCTGACTCCAGACTTAGAAACTCAATACAGACCAGCTCCATGGGTGCACTGGTGGTTATGTTAACAAGGGGGGCAGCCCTCTGGGGCAAAGCTTTCCTCTGTAAGCAGCGACTACAAGTTCGAATGTGTTGCTCCACATCAGCCCCCATCTTAGGCCAATAGAATCTGGATCTCACCAAGTCAAGTGTTCTGTCTATACCAAGGTGCCCCATGTGGTTGTGCAAGGACCTCAATACTGAGTCTCGAAAGGCAGTGGGCAGCACTAGTTGTTGTTTGTCTACTTGTCCCCTCTGTCTACTGTTTCTCTGTATAACAGTTTATTGATCAGTTTCAATTTAGGACCTTCTTTGTATAACAGATACAGTTCTCAAATCAGTGGAGCGTAATTTGGACCTCATCTTTTCCTGCATAGAGGGCTTCTAAAGCTGCTTTGATCATGGGATCGCGGATTGAGCCCGCAAATACTGTCATTGTCCAGCTGAGGCAGTGCACCAATGTCTATTGCAGAAAAGTGGCAATAAGCGGCAGGTATGCAATTCTCAGAGGGTCCCAAGCAATCCACCATGCAGTCCACTGCGTCTGTGGACATTTGTTCCTCCCTGTCAAACTTCCGCAGAGTGCCGAATGTCAGGTTCTGCCAATCGGACCCAATCATTCTGGGGAACAGGCCTCCTGGAGAGAGCATCAGCATCTATGTGGTTCAGACCTGCTCGTATTCGAGAGCATAGTCATATGTAGATAATGCAGAAAGCCACCTATGGCCAGTGGCATCCAACTTAGCTGAGGTCTGCACATAGGTTAAAGGATTATTGTCAGTTTTTACTAGTATTTTAGCCCCATACAAGTACTCATGGAATTGGTCAACAATAGCCCACTTCAAAGCTAGAAACTCTAACTTATGTACAGGATAGTTCTTTTCAGATGGGGTCAGACTTCTACTGGCAAAGGCCACTGGTCTCAGGCCATTCTCGTGCTCTTGGTACAACACAGCCCCCAACCCTTGCAAGCTAGCATCAGTGTGCAGGACGTAAGGTTTTCTTGGATCGGCATAAGCCAGCCCTGGAGCATGGGTAAGTTGATATATGATCTCATGAAAAGCAGTCTCACAATCAGGAGTCCAGCGGGCCCCAGATACTTCTCTCGGATGAAAATACACTCTTTCAGTCTTGAGGGATGCTGACTTTTGGTATTTTTTGTGGGTTGGGGATACCCTTGGTAAGGTTAAGTAAGGGCGGATCACTCTTGAATAGTCCTTGATGAACGCCGATAATAAACTACAGAATCCCAGGAATCTTTGCAGTTTTTTAGATTTTTGGGCTGCGCCAGGTGGTCAAGGCCTCAACTTTACTTGGGTCGGTCTCTATTCCTCGGTGGATACTATGTGTCCCACATACTTTACTGATGTTTGAAAGAATTGACATTATCAATGGACAGTTTAAGGCCAAAGTCCTCCAGTCGTCCAATACCTTAAATAATCTGCTCTCATGTTCCTCCAGTGAGCTGCCAAACACAATAACATCATCTAGGTATACCAGGCACTCTAGTAAGTTCATGTCCCCCACTGCACGCTCCATCAATCATTGAAAAGTGGCTGGGGCACCTGAAATCCCTTGAGGCATCCTCATGAATTCATGTAGCCAAGCGGACAGATAAAGCTGTCTTTTCACGGTCCTCTGGGGCCATCGGGATCTGATAGTACCCACTGCGGAGATCCAGCACAGAGAACCACTTGCTCTCGCTTAGGCAGTCCAAAGCATCCTGAATGCGGGCATTGTGTACTGATCAGGATAGTCCCACGTTTAAGGTGCGATAATCCACACACATCCTTACTGTTCCATTCTTTTTCCTCACTACCACAATGGGGAAGCATAAGGGCTTTGGATTCTTGTATTACACCAGCAGCTAACATCTTTTGCAGATGCCGTCTCACATCATCTATGTCAGCAGGTGCCAGGCGCCGAGACCTCTCACGAAATGGTCTTTCTCGTCATGCAGCCGGATATTGTGCTCAGCTCCTGTACGCATCCTCACGTCCCATTCCTTTAAAGAAAACACCTGGTCTCTCTGGGCAAGCTTCTCACTGATCCTCACTTTCCATTCAGCTGGCAGCGGGGAGTCGCCAAATCAAACAAGTCAGGCGTTACTCTGTCATTCTTCCTTGAACTCTCTGCTGGGTAGCACTGCAGTGTCTGCAGAATGCACATTAGCCAGGATGCAACCTCTATTTACTCGAATGTCTCTTTCAGACACATTATGAACTTGGACCATTACCTTCTGGCATAAGCATGGGCTCTAGCTGGGCAAAATACTAGGCTTGACCAGCAGTCCCTCTGGCAATTTTCCATCGCCTGGTGCATCCAACATTAATATTTTATTCTTAACATCCTTTCTGATACGGACCTCTCCCTGTAAGGTACACTGGGCATTTGGCGCCAGGATCAGAGACTCAGGATCCTTCTTCCATACAATTCACCGTTCCTCTGGTTCTATTTTTCAGCATCTCTCGTGCCTCATAGGCCTTCTTAATTAAAGCCGAACCTTAAAGCACTACTAGTCTTTGACCCCTGTTTTCATAACACAACTGTGCCAGCCTTCCGAACATATGAGCATTTGTTCCAATCAACAAAGGGACACCATCACAGTCCAGTGGGGGACACACTAAGGCTAGGGTCTCTACTTGTTCGGCCACCCAGCCACAGAGGTGGGGAAAGACAGCCAAATTCGGATATACCCGAATAGGGTAGGCCTTCTCACTTAACCCCATACATGCAGTCCTTCTAATGGTTGTAAGGGTACGCCTGACAAATGCTTCTGATACCAATCTTGGAACATAATTGTCACTTGGGAGCCACTGTCTAATACAGCTCTTGTAGACACTCCATTCACCTTTACAGTGGTCTCCATGGAGGGACCCACTATTCTGGACCAGTCTGAGAGGCGATAGTGGGGCCTTGGCAACTGACCTTGCCACAAAAGGACGTGAGTTAGCATTTTGGTGCCTTCACTGGGATCATTTCGTGCACCTCTTAACCACTGATTTGTTCTCCAAGCTCTCCTTGTAGCCTATATGCAACTTTGTCAGTGTCTTTTGGGACTGGCATTCCTTTCATGTGCCCATCTTTCCCACAATTATAGCAAAACATACTTTCTGGAGTTTGAGCTGGCTGAGGCGCCACACTGGGAGCCAGGGCGGGGTATTACTAACTGGAAACCTGGTGCCATCTCTGTCTCATGCGTGATAAGCATTTGGAGACATCTCGTCAGTTTCTCCACTTCCATGGTCAAGGAATTGAGTTTGGAGCTGTTATCAGCAGGAGATACATGGGTGGGTACCCCACCCCCATAGCAGATGCAGTCGGATATAGGTCAGGGCTCTGCATTTGCAGGCGTGGCCTTCATAAAGGGACTGTTTTTGAATTCTCGGATCTCTCAACAGTTCGCTTCATTGTGGCATATCTTTTCCTTGTCAGAGCACTCATTGACTGCCAACCTCTGCCCCTGAACTTCACTTGATGGGTCACCCTCAGTCACTCATGTCGTAGCCGCAGCTATTGGTGCAGGTCCCTCCCGAGGTCGCCTTTTTCTCAACTCCTCGAATTTTCTCATTAACTCATCATAGGAGGGTGGGGATTCAGTCGATCTGCCAGGCGAACTGAAGCAACAGCAGTTCTGAGAAGGGGCAGACTTAAGGATCCTGTCCAGCCTGGTTCGTCCAGTTCAATCGCTGGCAAACTACCTTTTCTGAGGCATTCTTGCAACAATTTTCCAGCGAGATACATACACAGACAACAACTCCCTTGGTACTGTGTGCATCTATTACTCTCCACCATAGGTCCTCATCAGAATCTGGGCTCCCATACACATTCTCCAGGGCCTCAAGATAGGCCTGTGCAGTCACTTCAGGGTTACTGGCCCTGCTTAGCACGAATGGTAGCCAGGGCAGGACCGGAGGCTCTCACTAACCTCTTTCGCTGCCTGGGCATTGCCATTCTAGCACTTGGGGCAACATAGTATATCCAGGTCTCCTAGTCATCCTCCCTTGGGGGTGGGAGGTGCCAGAGAAGATCCTCAACCTTGGTAAGAGTCGTGACTAATGGCAGGTGCAGAAATTGGAGTCTGCATTGGTTCAGCCACCATTACGGGCACTGGAGCGGGAGAAGGTGTTGGGGAGGAACACCCCAGGTGGCAAGAATAGTTTCTTCAAGTCCTCCACAGTTTTCCTTCCCCAGCAACCATTTAGCAAATTTCTCCTCAAAAGTTTCAGATAGTGGTGGGGCTCATTCCCCCGGTCTTTACTGTCCTTAGTTATCACTCTCAAGCAGTGAGGGCTCCCTCTGGGGTAATGGTCTGTGGCACTTTGGAGCTATCTATGGGATCCTTAAACTCTACTAGGGCCAGGAAAGTGTGGGTGAGCAGATTAGCATGCCACCCACCACCACAGGGTTTTGTAAACCTTCCACCTTGGAAAGTACTCCTGCACAGTGTCCGTATTGATACCCAGGGGATGTCCAGGATAAGCATAGCATTTTGGGGTCGATCTCCTCCCAGTACACCACTCCACCAGCCGGTGCACAGCCACTTCTGTCGGGTACCCATTTTTTCTTAACAGTGGTTCGGGGAATATGGCCACTAGAGGACACACAATCCCAGCGGTGAGCCTCCAAGATGTAACCCCTAGATGGCGCTATCCCAGGGCTACTACCCTGCCTGATTTGCCACTAACAGGTTGAGGGCCTGGATCCAATGGCGGTGCCTCCACCCAGAGGTCAGGGTTTGCAATAGTTAAACTTACTTGGTCACAGCCTCTGGGACACTGCAACCCCTTTTTTTCCACTAGTGGCCCACACAATATATCAGAATTACCTTCACAGTATACACTTACCCCCAGGACTGGTTCCGCACTGGGACCTCCTGTGAAATGAGATACAGTGCAACATTCACAGTACAGTACTTTAACATACACAAATACCTCGGGCAGTATAACTTTGCTGAAACAAGCAGCTCTGATTTATTTAGGGGGATATAACAAGGACAGGGGGAAATCAGGTTAATTAGCTTATCACTCTAATAATCTACCTATGGCTCTGTGCACAGGCCTATCCCTATCAGTTACTGTCCCTGGGTACCCAAGCCCTAGTGGCTAGTCCAAACCGTGGCAGCTGGTAGGGGCCCTTTCACACAGAGAAAAGGAAAATTAAACAGTCAGCAGTACAGTAATTCCATTTGGATTTAATGTGGCAATTCAACAGGAGCGACCCTGAATTAGTACTCACGACCTCCAAATAAGATAGAGTCCTTCAATGTCAGCAGGGCTCACTTGAGGTACACAAACCTCTTCACACATCCATATAAAAGAAAGCACTATACCAGGCAGGCTGCATCTGTATCCCGATCGCAATTACTGCACAATACCCGGGAGAACACACAGCAGATTCAGTTCCTGACAGACCGAGTGCAATTTTCAGCAATTCCTGCAGTCTTCTACAGGGTGAGCCTGGTTTCTACTCTTCAGAGATCCTTTGATTCTTTTCACAGTACGGATTCAGTCCTAACAAGCTGTTACACAAGCTGCAGACCGGAACTCTGTGCCTTACACACGTTTTTTGACTAAAACTGCACACTGAAAAAGCACAGGGCTCCTTCCTTCTTCACTGCCAAAGCTCAACTGAAACTCCAACCGACAAAACCGGGCACTTCCTTTGAGTTCCTCCCAGTTCTTGACTGGATTGGCTGTCACTCACAATAGACTGCTGCTGTTGGTCCAAAAAGGCACTGAAGTCTAAACTACATCTCCCAGAGTCACTGCTCATACAATCCTCTTGTGGCTGGCTCAGATTATGAGTCCAAGTTCTGATTCGCCCAAGGGACCATTTTAGAGCTAGCTTACCCCACACTGATTGGTCCAGTTCAGCAGTTCAAAACCAGAATGGGGAACTAGGCAGACACTGTTCTGACTGCAAAAGAAAGCCGGTTAGACAAACTGTAATTTCATTATTACTGTAAATGATTTCTGGCAAACAGTTACATCTTTCAGATAGGTTCCCTTTGCACTCCTAGTGACTGCAAAAATGGAGTGAATTGGCAGCAGCTTGAGTGGTACTCAATCAAAGAAACACACAGTCCCCCATACAAACTAATTATGTCTGCAAGCAGACAGCTCTTAAAGAGACAGTACCAGAGGTTCTAAAAACACTCACTGATAAATGGCTTAAACGCCAAACACCATTCAGGCTTGGAGCATTCAAGCAAGCTCCTGGAAGTCTTTTGGGAACCCCCATTTGCAGGGGGGTTACATATAAATATATATATATATATATATATATATATATTGATATTAATCTGTTGACCACTTTTGGCCATGAGGTGGAGATACAAAAATGTAATGCTGCTGGCATCACAAGCATTTGTGAATTTCAAACCCACATTGTTCTGATGTAAAAATTCTTCATATTTTGTGGCTTCATCTGAGGTTCCCCAGCAAATAACCAACATTTCATCAATGAAATGACCCCAGTACACCACACTGTTTAGGAACTTATTTTGTCTATTGTATAAACAGCTTCTCCCAGCAGCACATAAAAAGTTTGGTAAAGGATAGTGCCCATGGCAGTGTTGGATGTCTGTAAATAGAACCTGCCATCAAAGCATTAATAATTGATGGTATGAATAAGCTTCCATTCTTGCCCAAAAAAATATGATGGAAGATCTGTGGCACTTGTAGTGCTACTGCTCACTGCACTGGCGTTCGGGGTTTGGTGAGGGAGGGCTGAGTGTCCCAGGGGGGACAGTACTTTTCCCTCGGGGGGGGGGTCATGCAGCTCTACTGCTCAACTGACACTCCGTGGAATAGCACAGTTCCAACCTCTGACATGGGGGAGCTCCCACCAGATGCAGATGTGTCTTGCGCACGCAAGAGCATGCCTATCGTTGCACGCCAGGACACCATTGGGAAGAAAAATGGAGGAAAAACCCACCTCTCACGGTGAATGGTGCTGGACCCTTACAGGCCTAGCAGCACTGACCAGGCACCTCATCCGCTGGATACTACCTCCCCCGAGGTAAGTGCCCCCATTGCAAGGGTCAAGTGTTGAGGGTAATGGCTAGAGGCTAAGTCCAGGGATGATGAGTAATGAGGTTGGGGGAGGCTGTCTGAACAAGGGCTGAGTGGGCGACAAAAGAGATGAAAACCATGTAAGGAAAAAAAAATTGCTACAGCTTGTATACTCAAATGATGGTTGACAGAGGTGTATGAAGACATCACATCAATTCTAAGCCAAATAAAATGGTCCTAGCCAATGTACTGTTCCTTTGGGGCTTGCAGTATAGCCAGCACACGTAGGTTTGATTCCCACAAGCTCCACTTGCACACTTTGTGACTCTGAGCAAGTCACGTAACCTCTCCTGTGCTCCTGGGGCACCCCTGGAAACAGGTACTTGTTGGGCCTTACCCAGTTACCAAAGGAAAAAAAAAAAAAAAGAAATCTTGATCCCAAGTGAATCCCTTGAGTTTGAATAAGGCATCCATTGTGTCTTTAATGTATGAGGGGATGGCCTGTATCAGGTCTTGAAGAAAGAATTTCATAGAAACATAGACTTTGTCGGCAGATAAAGATTGCTTGGCCCACCCAGTCTGCCCAGTTACATACCTATTGGATAAGCTGCAGATTCTTGTTAACCAACAGCCTACTTCCTCCTACCCCCCACAAGAATTGCTTTATGTCTGTCCCATGCATTCTTGAATTCCCCCACTATTTTTGACCCCACAACCTCCTCAGGAAGGCGGTTCTATGCACCCACTACCCTCTCTGAAAAAATACTTCCTTACGTGCCCCTGAGCTGTCCCCCCATCTTCAAATTGTGCCCCCTTGTTCTTGCACATCTCTTTTTCTGAAAGTAGCTACCCTCTTGGACTTTGATTCCCTTGAGGTACTTAAGTGTTTCTATCATGCCCCCCCTCTCCTTTCCTCGAGGGTATACATATTAAGCTCCTTTAGTCTCTCTTCATATGGCTTCTGGTGCAGAGCCTGCACCATTTTAGTTGCCCTCCTCTGGACTGCATCCATCCATCCTGTCTATGTCCTTGTGGAGATGAGGTCTCCAGAACTGCATACAGTATTCCAGATGGGGTCTCACCAACTGTCTGGAAATGAGAGAACTAGTGAGCCATTCTTTATGCACAATGACAGCTCAACTAAGATGCCCCATCTCATTTTCAGTGGCAGCCTATATACCCATTTTAACCCCAGAGTGACCAGAGTGGAGTGAAGCACAGGGAGATCCTGTGATTTAGTCAAGCTTACACAGTGAACCAGTGACTATGGTGGGATGTGAACTTAAGACCTTGAAATTCACAGTTCTGTTTTCTAATCAGTGGACCACTCTACCAAGCTTTATTATTCTCTCATTTTCTCCCTTATTGGTTCCTAGTCATGGGTAAAAGAAAGAAATACATTTCTGAAAAAGTTAAAAGCCACTGGTCTCCCCTTTAGCAGGTCACATTGCTCTTATGAATATCACTTGAATGGCAATGCGTACCAGTAAAATACTATGTCAGACTTCTGGACCAAGTCTTGATTGTACAAATAGTGTTCTTCAGGGACCTGCAGATGTACACTGTGAAAATCATGGTTATGCACTTTTATTTTGAAATTTTCTTTGCGAATGATTCATGAAGGCTAGAAGATTAATGCTAGCTCTGAAGACTGAAATTATTCATATGACAGGTACAGCATAGTAGACCACACTGTCCCGATAATCTGCCTCTGCCTTGCCTTGGAGGGATCACCATACAATTCTTGGCACCACATGTAAGACTGCTGCAAGGGTGCCAAAAAGCAGTGCTAGTCATAACTGTGTTTATTTTTTAATCTGTACACCAGACCACTATGAACTGAGACCAGCATATTTAATTTCGCATAAACAAGGCCATAAAACAGGCATCAGATGGTGGTGGTTTTCGGTCACTGTAGTGGTCCTTTAACTCCATTTTTTGAGGCATAACTTTTTTATCCTTCGGCCTCATAGCTTATTCTGCCCCAGCTTCACTCAGTGAAATGACCACCCTTGTTCTTCACAGGCAGCCGTGCATAATCCTCTGTGTTATCTATTTTCAGAAGATATGTCTTGGTTCTTAAATGCAAATCCTCTGAGCCTTGCAAACCCATCAATACACGTATATTAAAACTACAGGTTATGAATACCATTGGCTATTTCTGTGCCAGATTATAATAAATTCCACATTCACTTTTCTTACCTCAGATGTAAAATATGTATCCTGTAGTCTGTGAGTGAATGGGGACCCTTTCACTCAGTCTGATTGGAAGGGTAGCAGTTTCCCTTCTGCTTTTGTGCCTCTGATTGTATGAAAGAGTTTGTAATTTCACTGCTCATGGCACTGCATGTTAATTTAGTTTCTTTGCATCAGTCTACGTTTTTGTGCTCCTTACTGGTGCTTCTATTATTGTTTCTTTTACATTACTTTTCATTCTTTTACGTCATTCCATATTCTCTCTGCAGGCTGCTCCGTTACAAAAGGGCCTTTCATTGCATAACAACTACAACTTATTTTTAGTAGCACTCAGAGTTAAAGCTGGGAAAAATTTAGTCCAGCGGGTTCCTCTGCTAGTTGGATATAGCAGAGTGAAACAGTGATGATTTTGGCACCATCAGTCCTCAGTAAGTAGTGGGACTGATCTTGTAAACAGTAAGCAAATCTCTTGAACTAAACTGATAAAGGTATATTGAATCTATCTGCTTTAGTAATGTAGTGCTCTGAAGGGCAGAGATGAAGCATCTACAAATTACATTGCTGAATTGCTGTAAGGGTTTCAAAAGGACTCCCTCTTAGTGAGGCTTAGTGAGGGTATGTTTTTCTGTTGAGATTTTATGTAGCCAGTCACTTCCAGTACTACTTTATTTTGCTAATTTTGTTAAGAAATGAAAGGCCCCATTCTTGAAGGCTAATATCCTGAGGGGGACTGCTACAGTTACATAATAAATGTATTGTTTTAATCCTCATTACATCTAAGGAATCACTAGGGAGTCTTTCAAAGAATTATTCCTAGTATTTATTTTAAACTCCAGAAAATCCTTGCAGTAAAAGTAGATGATCTGGGATATCTCTGTCATCAGGTTACTGCTATGAAATTTAGCCATCAGGCACTAGGATCCCACAGAAGCTTTTCTGTAGCAGTCTAGTAGGGTCTGCCTATGCTGACGTCCGGCTCCGACGTCACAGTCCTATATAAGTGCAGGTGGCCCCACTCCCTCCTCGGTTCTTTCCTGCTGTCGACATTCGTGCACTGACTCCACAGAAGCTTCATTGCTTAGTCTGACCACCAAAATTACATACCTTTTTATTTGGTATCAGCCTTTGAATCACTTTATTTTAAAGTGATTCCTTTTGTCTTTGTATGTTGAGAGCTACTCCTTTGTCGGCTCTTTTCTGTCACTGCAGAAAGAAAATTTGTTCAAGTGATGACCATCCTGTGTTTGCTGTCTTGGACCTGGTCACAACAGTATCGCCTGTAAGCTTTGCCTGTAGTTCGACCTCTCCACCCAGCGCCAATGCAGGAAAGCCCTGAATAAGTTCCTTATGGAGCAATAGGCAGCCAGTGGAGAGCAGGGCTCTTCTGGGGCTGCACCCTCCCAGCTGCCAGCATCCTCTTCAGGCTCTCAGGCCACCAATGCCTCTGGAAAACACTCTTGTCAGGATAAGGACCGGTCTTACGACCGCTCCTTGCAATGGCGATCAAGATCCCCATTGGATTCCTCCTCCTCTTCTTTTGGGATCACTCCTTCGATTGCTTTGGCATCGACACCTCACTCCTTGCAGGCCTCGGCTCCTATCAGGCCCCCCATGGAGGAGAGTTCTCCCAGCCTTCTCAGGGCTGCGGAGGGGCCACTGACCTCTGGGTCATCGGCCTCAGCCCCCCCTCCCCCGTCGAAACATCTTGAATCTTGAGGTCCACTCTACTTTGGCTAGTGGCGGTTTATCAGAGCTGGGCTCTGCACCCACTCCATTAATACCTGTGTCTATGACACTCCCTTACCCTGCTGTCAACCTTAATGTTGTTCTTTCTTTCGTTACTTTGGCTCTTATACAACAGTTTGTTCCAAGGCCTGGTCCATTGCTGCCCGTGCCGTCAGGTGCAGCCTTGGAGTCAATGCCAGTTCAACCCATCTGTCCTGCGCCTTCTACAGAGCTGTCAGTTCTCTGGCTGTCAGTCCCTACTTCCAAACAGGCAGACATAGAGGAAGAATACTACCCTGATCTCATACTCCTTGAGGAAGAGGATGAGGAGGATGACATTGAGGTTGACTCCTTTGGCAGGACTACTGTCTCCTCCAGGAGTAAGGACTCAGTCAAACACATCCCAAGGTCCCCTCCCCCGAGAACCCCTCTTTCCTTAACATTATGAAACAGCTCTACTCCACTATAGGGTTCCAGACTGAGGAAGAGGATGTCACAAGGAGGATGCTGGTGGATTTCTTGGAGATCCCGGGATCTCCACCCAAGGTTATTCCTCCTCTGCTTCCAGAACTGAATGATGCTGTCACTGCTGCCTGGCACAGGCTCAACCTGGTACCTGCCATGCCCAGAAAGGCTGATAAGCTTTACCAGGTGCCTCATGGACTGTCTTTTTATGCAGCTCAGCTGGAAACCGACTTGGTGGTAATCAGGGCTGCTCATAACAGGACTTTGGCACCTAAGCACCTTAGTTTCCTCCTTCCAGACCGGGAATACAGGAGGCTTGACTTCTGGGGCAAGAGGACGTTTGCCTCTGCCACTTTAGGCCTTAGAATTGCCAGCTACTTGGCTCATTTAATCAAGTACCAGAATAACCTTTGGAAGAATAGAAAGCTGCTTCTGAGGTCCTTCCTGAGGGTTCCCAGAGACAAGAACTTCTCAAAGTTCTCTAGTCCTCAGAAAATGTTAGTAAGCATCTCCTTAGAGACACCTATGATATAGCTAACAGTGCTGCTAGGGCTGCTGCCACTGGCATCTGCCTTAGAAGGCAGTCCTGGCTTAGAGTCTCTGTTTTTGCTGCTGATATCCAGCAAAAGGTGTTAAATGCCCCTCTTGTGGTATACAAACTTTTTTGCGCTGATGGACAGGATATCATTAATGCCCTGCAGGCATCTGGAAGGGCTGTTAGGTCTGTCCACTTCCTTCCTTCATCATACCCAGCCCAGGAGCAGACCAGGGCTCTCCTTTCGTAAGGCCTCTCACAAGTTGGGCTCCGGCACCAGACTCCAGGGCAAATGCAGAGCCAGCTCTGTCTTGCCTGCCCCCACCTCCACCACTGGTCCCTCTCCTAAGCACTACAGGGGAGAATGAGTGGCCCTGGCTACCAGTTCTGCCGCAGCTTGACTGTGTCCCAGATCCTCTCCTCTTGTTCCAAGCCAGGAGGTGGTGGTCGGAGGTTGGTTCTCCCTCTATTTGCCCCAGTGGAGAACCATTACCACAGATGCTTGGATGCTGCAAATAATTGAACAAGGCCATGCTCCATATCTTCTAGAACAACCTCCAGATGTTCCACCGGTTCCCACCTGTTATCCTCCGGACCACGCAGTGGTGCTCAGAGAGGAGCTGCTCACCTTGCTGTGCAAAAGGGCCATAGAACCAGTGCCCAGGTGGCAAAGGAACAAAGTTCTTGGTTCTCAAGAGAACCGAGGACTTGAGGCCCATTTAAGACCTCAAAGAGCTGAATCTTTTTATCCAGTACAGGAAGTTCTAGATGGTAACTCTGCACAGTCTTCTCTCTCTGATCAAGCAGGGTGACTGGCTATGCCTCCTAGACATGCAGGATGCCTATCTGTATATTATGATTTCCCCCCTCACAGACTGTACCTACGGTTTCTTTTCCCGGGGGGGCATTACCTGTTCAGGGTGTTGCCCTTTGGCTTATCCCATGCACCACAAGTATTTACCAAGTGCTTAGTAGCTCCAGCAGCCATCCTCCGGTGCAAAGGCCTGTATGTGTTCCCATACTTAGACTACTGGTTATTGAAAATCCAGTCTTGGGAGGTCTTGTTGTTGACTCCAGAACACACCCAGAAGTCGTTCTGCTTCTCAGGCATCACAGTCAATTTGCCCAAATCTGTGCTTACTCTGTCTCAGTGGTTGCAGTATATGGGGCGGTTCTGGACTCTACTCAGGACAAGACCTTCCTTCCTCAAGACAGGGCAGACTCCCTCATAGCCAAGGCCCAGGACGTGGCTCACAGCAGGTACATCCAAGCCAGGCAGTTCTTGAGGCTGCTGGGCCTAATGACCATGGCCATTGTTACAGTCCCTTTGGACAGGTTGCACATGAGGATCCCGCAGTGGACCCCTAGGGTCCAGTGGGATCAACGTTCAAATGATCTGGATCAGCTGGTCCTTGTCCCTTCCCCAGTATGCAAGGTGCTTCAGTGGTGGATGGACCTGGTCAATCTCTTAAAAGGGGTCCCCTTTCTAATCTCCACTCCTCACCAAATCCTCACCATGGTTGCTTCAGGCTTGGGCTGGGGATTCCACCTAGGTTCTTATCAGACTCAGAGCTCCTGGTCCCAGTGAGAGGCTTGCCTCCACATAAACATTCTAGAAATGAGAGCAGTTCTGTATGCCTTCCAGGCCTTCCAGAACCACCTCTATCCAGGCCTCCTGCTGGTGCAGTTAGACAACCTCAGTGTGGTTTATTACATAAGCAAGGGGGGGACCCATTCCTACCTCCTGTGCCGGGAAGCGATGAGGGTCTGGTACTGAGGTCTAGATCATGGTCTAGAACTGTCTGATGTCCATGTGCCAGATGTCCAAAATGCCTTGATGGACAGACTCAGCTGGTCACAGTCTAGAATACACGAGTGGGAACTGCTGACCTCGGTCGTAGAAGATCTGTTCAACAGGTAGGTGGAGTTGTCCAGAGTTGGACCTTTTTGCATCCCCACTCAATGCAAAACTGCCACGTTTCTGCTCACAAGATACAAGGCCTGGAGTTTTCTGGTAAGACATGTTGTCACTGTCCTGGAAAGAGAAGTTTCTTTATGCCTTCCCACCCTTTCTTCTGATTCGGAGGGTGCTCATCAAGCATCAGATGGAGGGTGCCTCCCTAATTCTGGTAGCTCCATTCTGGCCTTGTCATATATGGTTTCCATTACTGCAACAATTGGCTGTGGAAGCTCCAGATTTTCTTTGGGGGTATCTGTCATCAGGTCCCACAGATGGAACTTCACCGTCGGTGAAGGACGATCCACTCGGAAGATTTTCAGCAGTACAGCTGGGGCTACCCACACCAATGTCATCTGTCAATGTCACCAACCCTGTAAAGGTGTGAGTGGCCCTGCTCCCTCCTCAGTTCTTTCCTGCTGTCAGCTCGATTGCATGGGTCTTCATGGAAGCTCTGATGCAATTGTTCGCCATTTTTTGCCTACGACTTTTCTATACTTAATTCATTAGAATCTTTTTTCCTAGAGATTCCTTTACCTCGTTTATGTCGAGAGTTAATTCTTCAACTTCTCTCTTCCGTTGCTGTGGAAAGAAGATTGCCTCTTCAGATGAACACTCACTCTGAGTTTGCTGTCTTGGGCCTAGCCATGACACCTCAGACTGCAAGCTCTGCCTGACGTTTAACCAAACCACCCTCAAGCGATGCAAAAAGGCACTAAAAAAATTCCTTATGGAGCAACCGATAGTCAGTTCTATGCAGGGATCCTCCGGGGTCCCTCCTTCCCAGTCGCCAGCAGGGTTGTCGAGCTCCCAGGTCACTGAGGTCTGAGAAAGGTCCTCAAGGAAAAGTCATAAAAATGACCAAGCTCAGGACTGCTCCCCCCGGCGGCGGTCCCACTCCCCAACAGCCTCTTCCTCATCTTCTGGGGGGATACTCCATTGGCTGCAGCTACACCAATGCCTAAGCCTGCTGTCCAGGTCTCTATTCCTACCAGACCCCTTCCGACAGCACCTCCGCTTGATGTTCAAGGCAGCTGACCATCGACTGCCGGGTCATTGGCCCCCCTCTTCATCAATGATGGGACCGTCATCGATGGCGCTCTTGTCGAGGCCTGATGCTTCCGCAGGTTCATAGGTTGTGGGCTGTTCAGGCTCTCAGGGCCTGGCTGATGGGTCATCGCTTCCTGTGATGTTGACCCCCTCTCCATCGACACAGCAGTCCACTGTTGTCGACCTCAGTGACATTTTGACCAAATTCATGACTGTTTTGGTCCACCAGTTAGGCGTGTATAGGCCTGCATCACCTGTGCCATTGACGTCCTCTGTCCACAAGGTGCTCCAGTGGTGGCTGGATCCCTCCCCCAAAAAAATTCTGCAACGGTATCCCTTCCAGATCTCCTCCCCCCAGCAGATCCTCACCATGGCTACCTCCTGTTTGGGCAGGGGGGCTTATCTGGGTTCCTTCTAGATCCAGAGCTCCTGATCCCAGATGGAAACCTCCCTGCATATCAGTGTCCTGAAGATCTGGGAAGTCCTGTATGCCATGCAGGCCTTTCAGAACCATCTCCTCCTGGGTCAGCTGCTGATTCAGTCTGACAACGTCACTATTGTGTATTATATCAACAAGCGGGGGGGACACATTCTTATCCCCTGTTCAGGGAAGCCATGAGAGTGTGGTACTGGGTGTTAGACCACAGTCTAACTCTTTCAGTGGTTCATGTCCTAAATGTGCTAAACACTCTGGCAGACAGCCTCAGCTGGACACAGTCCAGTATGCATGAATGGGAACTTCTTTCATGTGTTGCAGAAGATCTGTTTGACAGATGGGGTCATCCAGAGTTAGACCTTTTTGTGTCCCCTCTCAAAACAAAACTGCTTTCTCAGTCCAGGGCCTGGAGTCTTCTGGCAAGATGCGTTGTCCCTCTCCTGGAGCGGGAGGTTCCTTTACACCTTCCCTCCATTTCCTCTGATTCAGTGGATGCTAATCAAACTGCAGATGGAGGGAGCCAGCATGATCCTGGTAGCTGCATTCTGGCCTCGACTGATATGGTTCCCATTACTACAGCAGCTAGCGGAGGAACCTCTGGTTCCTCTCCCTGTCTACAGGAATCTGCTGACGCAGGTTCGGGGGACCCTGGTACATTCCAACCTCAAGTCCCTCCATCTGCATGCTTGGCTCCTGAGGATGTAACCATCACCAGGTTTGGGGTTTCTCGTAGGGTTGCATATGTTCTATCGGCAGCTCGGAAACCCTCCACTCAAGCCACTTAAGCCATAAAGTGGAAGAGGTTTGCCATCTGGGCTGCTAAACATAATTTAGACCCTTTTTCTTGTCCAGTAAGCTAGATTCTGGATTACCTGATATCACTGTTGGACTTGGGTCTCCAGTACTCCTCTCTCAAGGTGCACCTTTTGGCTATCTTGGCCTTTCCTGAGCCTGTGGGTGACCACACTGTGGCTCAGCTGGATGTTTCCCATATCTTCTTGAGTGACATCCTGCATCTGAAATCTCCAATCCATTCTCCTGTCCCAGTTTGGGATTTGAAATTTGTTTTGGAGAAATTGACCTTATCTCCTTTTGAGCCAGCCACGACTTGCAAGCTATGTTTCCTTTCTTGGACAGCATTATTTTTGGTTGCCATTACTTCTTCTCGGGGGATTTCCGAGCTTCAGGCCCTTTGGTTTGAGGAGCCTTATCTGATTTTTCACAAAGACAGGGCGTCTTTGAGCACAAATCCTAAGTTTCTGCCTAAGGTGGTGTCTGAGTTTACCCTGAACCAATCTATCCACCTTCCCGATTATTTAAATGAGCGTGCCAATCCAGGGGAAGCACTGCTCCATATGTTAGATGTGCGCAGAACTTTGAAGTATTACCTGCAGGGTCAGAGGTAGGAGTGCTGCTGCCAGAGGACCGGGCTGGAGACAGATAAACTGGCCCTGCGTGCACACTACTTTGTGTACCAGAGGGCAATCAACTGTAAGAAGGCAGAGTTCCTGTCAAGGGAGATTGCCGCTGGGAAAAATCGACCATCCATTCTCTTTCCGACTGTAGACAGGCTTCTGCGTCCAACCTGTCAGCAGCGGAAAAAAGCCTTTTCTCACGCTGTTCGCAAAAAGTTTGCTTAATTCTTCTTGGACAGGGTGTCCAATATTCAGCAGGGAATTCCACCAGTGAGCCACTGTATGGAGTGCACTTCGCCTAGTTGTAGTGAGGTCATTGAGGTTGCCACCAAGCCGAAGCACACTTATTGTGAACTGGACCCGGTGCCTAGACGTTTCTTGATGGGATGTGTCGATTCCGTTGGCCCAGTGTTTGCCCTGATTGTCCGTTGCTCCTTGTCAGAAGGGGTCTTCCTTGATGCCTTGAAGGAGGTGTTGGTGAGACCCCCTTCTGAAGAAACCATCTTTGGACCCTGATGTCAGGGCAAATTACCAGCCCATCTCCAACCTTCCTTTTTTGGGTAAGATTGTTGAGAAGGTTGTGGCGCTTCTGGTGGAGGAGCACCTCGTGACCGACAAGTTATACGAACCTCTCCAGTCTGGGTTTTGTGTGAGGCATCGTACAGAAACTGCGTTAGTTCGGGTGCAAAATGATCTACTCAGGGCAAGAGATCGGGGAGAGAGGACAATTCTTGTTCTCCTTGATCTCTCTCTTCAGCATTTGACATGGTGGACCATCGTGTGTTGCTTAACCATCTGAGGGAATTCTGTGGACTCACCAGCACTGTCATCTGCTGGTTTGAGTCTTTTCTCACCAATAGGAGGCAAAGGATAGTGATGGGGAATTTCTCCTCCTCTTCTTGCCTCCTGTCATGTGGAGTACCCCAGGGCTTGGTCTTGTCGCCGATGTTGTTTGCCGTGTACATGCTGCCCCCGGGAGAGATCATTACGGAGTATGGCTTGGGTTTTCACTGCTCTGCGAATGATACCCAGCTGCACCTTTCCTTTGTTCCTGGAACATGCAACGCAGTAGATGAGCTAAATTCCTGTCTCGTTGAGACCAGGGTCTGGGTGGCCTCCAGCTGGTTGCAACTGAACCCCTATAAGATGGAGGTACTGGTGGAGGAATAGAACAGGATGTGTGATAGGTTGGCCTCTGGTGCAGAAACAGGGCTTGTCCTTGGGATCTGTTCCATTGAAGACCTCGTAGGGTGTGAAACCTAGGCATTATTCTGAACAGTGGACTGGCACTTGAATCTCAGGTGTCTTCTACTGTCTGAACTGGCTTTTATCATCTGAGGAATATCGACAGGATAAAGTCCCTAGTTCTGCCTCTGGACCTTCCCACCTTGATGCATGCCTTAGTGATGTTGAGGCTTGATTACTGTAATGTGCTATACCCCGGGATCTCTGGGGGTTCCCTCCACCAACTGCAGCTAGCGCAGAATGCAGCTGCCAGGCAGCTGACAGGGCAGCCAAAGTGCTGCCATATTACACTGGTGCTGCGTGAGCTGCATTGGCTGCTGGTCAGGTGGAGGGTCCTCTTTGAGGTGGGCTTACTCACTTTCAAGGCCCTACATGGCCTGGGCCCTGGTTATCTGTCACACCTTCTAACACCTGCTGTCTCGGTCCGCTCCCTGCACTCCTCTTCTAGGGTCCTCCTTGCAATTCCGAGGATGAGGTTAAAAACGGCTGGCAACAGGGCGTTTAGTGTCACTGGCCCTGTCCTGTGGAATTTGGGATCTCCAGATGTAAGGGAGGCCCCTTCCTTAGAGGTATTTAAGGCCCGCTTCAAGGCCTTCTTGTTTAATCAGGCCTTCCCAGACCTTATTGTTTAGTCCTGCCTTCGCTGAACTGCTTCAGAAATATACTAGGCCACCAAAATCCCAGGGAGATAAGTAATTATTGCTGTCTCATTTTATTTATATTTATGACATTTTTACAAATTTTTCTTTTTTCTTACAACGTTTTATTTTATTGTTCTATTAGTATATTTATGTTGATTGTTAAATTGTGTATGGTGCCCAGAGCCTCTGGGATTGAGTGTCTTTTAAATAAAATTTGCCTTGCTTTGACCTGCTTTGGACTAAGGAATGTAGAAAGTCAAAGCAGCTTTTTGTCTCTTTCACCCCAGGAAGAGAGGGCATTCAGGTTTCTAAGAAATGTTTGTCTAAATGGTTGGCAAATTGCATTGTGTTGTGCTAAAATAAGTATGACAAAGAGTTGCCAGGTGTGGTGAAAGATCATTCCACAAGAGGCATTGCTACCTCTGTGGCCTGTTTCAGCGGGGTCTCAGCTACTGACATTTGCGTGGCTGCAACCTGGAGTACTGTCCATACCTTAACAAAGCACTGCAATCTGGACATTGTCTCAAGAGCCTGTGCAGGTTTTGGCAGAGCGCTGCAGCAGGGCCTTCTGTCTTAAGTTTAGGGATGGCCTCCCTCCTGGACAGTTTCTGTGCATGTGTAACTGCTTGGGACTCATTCCATCTGTGGGACCTGATGACTGAGATATCCTTGAAGAAGACAGAACAGTTATGTAAGAACTTACTGTAACAGTAGATCTTCGAGGGGATCTCAGTCATCAGGTCTACCTTCCCTCCCACCATCCCCCTTTGTTGGGGGGCTGTCTCTTAGAACAGGCTATCTGGTGTACCGTGTAGGGTACCTCTATCTCTCTCTTTCTTCTCAGTCACCCATGGCTTGAGACATGCTCCCTTTGTCTCCGAGGAAAAGAACTGAGGAGGGAGTGGGACCGCTCATGCCTTTATAGGATTGGTGATGTCGACAGACAACATTGGCGTCGGTGGCCTCACTTGTACTGATAAAAATCTTCCATGTGGATCCTGCTTCACCAATGGTGAATTTCCATCTGTGGGACCTCCTGACTGAGATCCCCTTGAAGATCTACTGTAATGGTAAGTTCTTACATAATTGTTCTTTCCCCTCTCCCTGTGCCGGGACCTCTTGACACATGCACAGGGGACCCTGGTTCATCCAGACCTCACTTCCCTCCATCTGCATGCATGGCTCAAGAGGACATAGCCATTGCTCCATTTTGGGGTGTCACAGAAGGTGGCTCATGTCCTGGCGGCTGCCAGAAAACCTTTTGGTTTGCTATTTGGGCCACTTCCCATTGCCAGGACCCTCTCACTTGTCTGATGAACCAGGTTCTGGAATATCTCCTGACCTTGTCTGATGCAGGCCTCAAATACTCCTCTGTTAAAGTGCACTTGTCAGTTACATCAGTCTTTCATGTGCCCATTGAGGGCCATACTGTTGCCAGTTGGATGAGGCCCATACAGTTCTGCGAGGCATTGTCCATTTAAAGTCCAGAATTTATTTGTTTGTTTTGTTTATATGGATGCAATTGAAAATGAGAGATTCTCTCTCAATTTGCTTTCCAATAAATTAAATGAAAATGAAATGAATTTGGTTCCAGCTTGGGACCTGAATTTCATTCTAGTGAAGCTCACCCTGCCTCTTTTTGATCCAGCTGCATCTTGTGAGCTGCTCATCCTGTTGTGGAAAGCGTTATTATTATTTGCTATTACTTCTGCTCGAAGAATTTCAGAGGTATAGGTTCTCATGTGTGAGCAGCCTTATTTGATTTTTCACAAGGACAGGGTCTCTTTGTGTATGAATACCAAGTTTCTTCCTAAGGTGGTGTCTGAGTTTACCTTAAATCCATCCATCCACCTACGTGCCTGTTTATTATCCAGAGCATGCCAGTCTAGGGGAAGCATTGCTTCATACTTTAGATGTGCATAGAATTCTCAGGTACTATACACACCATACTAAAGACTGCAGAAAGTCCTTTCATTTGTTTGTTTCTTTCACCCCTGGCAAAGAGGATGTTCCAGTTTCTAAACAGTGCTTGTCCAAATGGTTGGCCAACTGTATTTTTTTTTGTTACAGGAAGTACGGTAAGGAACTTCCTGGTGTGGTTCATGGCCATTCAACCAGAGGTACTGCCACTTCTGTTGCCTGTTTCAGGAACGTGTCAGCTGTGGAAATCTGTGCTGCTGCCACTTGGAGTACTGTCCACACTTTCACCAAGTACTACAGTTTGGACATTGCCTCTAGAAGAAGGACAAACTTTGGTCTAGCTGTGCTTCAGGGCCTTTTTCTTAGGCCTCTGGCCTCCTGCCACCCAGACTGTCTGCCACTTAGCACTGCTTGGGACTCGTTCCATAGGTATGACCTGATGACAGAAATATCCCCAAAGAAGATAAAACAGTTAAGTGAGAACTTACCATAACAGTAGATCTTCTTCAGGGATATCTCAGTCATCAGGGCACACTGTAGGGACTTCACTGTTGGTGAAGCAGGATCCACATGGAAGATTTTCCAGCAGTACAGCTGGGGTCACCTGCCAACGTCTTCAACCCTATAAAGGCATAAACTGCCCTGATCCCACCTCAGTTCTTTCCCACCGTAGACTACTCTCGCATGGGTCTGTGCGGAAGCTCCATCACAGTTCACACCATTTTTGCCTATGTTTTTTTTTTAACTTTTGGGACCTCTTTTTAACAAAAGATTCCTTTACTTCGTTTGCATCAAGAGTTATTCCTTCCACATCTCTCTTCCATTGCTGCCACTGTGGAAAGAAGATTGTTTCTTCAGATGACCACAACCTCTGTGTCTGCTGTCTTGGGCCTGACCACAAAGTTTCTGTTTGTGAGCTCTGTCAAAAATTCAACCATACAACCCTCTGGTGACGCAAAAAGGCTTTGAAGAAATTCTTCATGGAACAACTGGTAGTCAGTTCTGGCCAGGGGTCCTCTGTGGCCCCTACTCCCTAGTGGATTTGTCACACCCCCAAGCCTCGAAGGCCCAAGACAAGTCCTCGGGGGGGGGGGGGAGTCACAAGAAGGACTGTGACTGGGACCACTCCCCCTGGCGGTGCCTTCCTGTTCCCCAGTGGCTTCTTCCTCTGAGGGTACTTTGTTGGCTGTGGCTTCACTGATGTCCTCTGCTGTCCAGGCCTCTGCTCCTACCAGGCCCGTACTGACTGCGCCTCCTCCAGCTTCTCAGGGAGGTTGGCCATCTACCCTCGGGTTGACGGTCCCACGGGTTGTCGACCCCAAAGTCATCGACTCCAACCGTCTGTCAAGGCCTAATGCTTCCTCAGGTTCTCAGACGTGTGGGCCTCCGGGCTCTCAAGACCCAATGGATGGTTAGTCGTGCCCTGTCCCGATGATTCCTCTGCCATTGATGCAACCCCTTCCAGGCATTGACCTCAGTACTTTTCTGACCCATCTAACTACGGCCCTGGTGCACCAGCTAGGTCCACATAGACCGTGGTCCCTGACTCCATCGATTGCTCTATTGTCATCAGTTTCAGCCTTATCAGACTGTGTCCTAATGGGTGCCATTGGTCTCTCACTTGTTGGACCATTAGTTGGAATGGGTCAACATCGAGGAGGAGTACCACCCTGACCTTATTCTCCCTAAAGAGGAGGAGGAACCTCCTTCCTCAGACAGGTCTACTGCTTCTTCAGTGAGCAAGAACTCTGTTAAGCATACTCCCAGGTCCCCTCCTGAAAATCCTACCTTCTTCAGTTTTTTGGAGCAGCTGTCTACAACTATGGTCTTCCACACTGAGGAAGAGGATGCAACCAGGAGAGACCTGGTGGACTTTTTGGAGATCCCAGAATCTCTTCCTAAGGTAATTTTGCCTATTCTGCCAGTTCTGAGGAATGCCACCACTGTGGCATGGCACCATCCTGACATAATTCCTGCCATGCCTCGCAGGGCAGATGAGCTGTAGCTTGCCCCCTCAGGCCTGCCCTGTTATGCTGCCTAACCTGAGACTGACTGTGTTATGAAAGTGGCACACAACAGGTCCAAGGTGCCTAAATACCTTAGCTCCCTCCTCTTGACAGGGAATCTTGAAGAATTGACCTTTTGGGTAGGACAGTTTATGCCTCCTCCACTCTGGGACTCCAGATTGCTAACTATGTATCCCACATGGTCAAGTACCAGAATACCATCTGGAAGAAAGGCATAGCAGCTGCTCGGGCCCTCCCATATGGTTCCCAGAAACAGGAGGTCCTTAAGTCCTTACAGGCCGCCAAGGATATTAGCAAACACCTCCTCAGGGCCTTGTATGACGTGTCTGACACTGGTGCCAGGGCTGCTGCCACAGGTATTTACCTTCATCTGCATGTCTGTCTGAGGGTATCCGGTTTCGCAGCAGATGTCCACCAAAAGGTGCTTAATTCCCACTTTAGTGGCTCTATGCTCTTCGGGCTTGATGTCCTTAACATCATTAATGACTTACAGGACTCTGGTAGGGCAATTAAATCTGTTCATTTGCACTACCATACTCAGCCCAGGAGCAAACAGTGCCCATCCTTTTGTAAAGTGTCCCACAAGTACAGTGCAGGCTCCTATCTCCAGGGTAAATATGAGACCAGTTCTGCCTTGCCTACCCCTCCTCATTGTCGGGTCCTGCTGCAAAATGACCCAGAAGCAACTGATCAGCCCCAAAGCCTCTGCCCTCCTCTTTCGGTTCTCAACCAAGAGGTGGTGGTTGGAGGTCGGTTCTCTCTCCATCTCAGTCAATAGAGAACCATAACTTCAGAAGTTTGGATACTTCAGATTATAGAAAGGGGTCACTCTCTGGAACTTTTGGAACAATTCCCAGAGACTTCTCCAGTACCCTCCACCTACCCTCCAGACCATGCAATGGTTCTTCAAGAGATGATACACTCCCTTCTGCAGAAAAGGGCAATTGAGCCAGTGCCCACATGGCAGAAGATCAGAGGATTCTATTCCAGGTTCTTTTTGGTCCCCAAAAGAACTGGAGATCTGAGGCCTTGATCTCAAGTACCTCAACCTCAGTATCCAATACAAAAAGTTCCACATGGTTACTCTTCTAGGTCTGCTGCCCCTGCTCAAGCAGGGTGACTGGCTGTGCTCCCTCGAAATACAAGACATTTACCTGCATATTTTGGAGTGTCCCCAACACAGGCGGTTTCACCGGTTTCTTTTTCAGGGTGAATATTACCAGTTCAGAGTCTTTTCTCTCTTCTTATCCTCTGTGCCGCAGGTCTTTATAAAATGCTTAGCAGCGGTAGTTGCTGCATTTCGGAGAAAAGGCCTGTACATCTTCCCCTATCTGGATGATTGGCTCTTCAAATCTCCATCCTGGGATTGGCTCCTACAAACTCTGGTGAGGACCCTCCAGTCGTTCCACTCCCTGGGCATTACTGTCAACATGCGCAAGTCCATTTTGATATTGTTCCAGAGGCTGCAGTATATAGGGGCAGTTCTGGCCTTGGCACAGGGCAAGAAAGACCATTTCTGCCACCAGACAGGGCAGAGTGCTTTATACCACAGGCTAAGGTGGTGGCTTAGAGCTGTTATGTCTCCACGACGGTTTACTTGAGGCTCCTGCCTCATGGCTGTGGCCATTGCCATGGTTCCCCTGGCCAGACTGCCGGCTGCAGTCGGACCAATGCATGGATTACCTAGAACACCAGTGCTGGTCTCCTCTCTGGCCCACAAGGTGCTCCAGTGGTGAATGGATCCCCAAAACCTCCTCAGGGGGGTCCCATTCCTGATCTCGTCTCCCCAACAGATTGTCATTATGGATGCCTCTGGCTTGGGCAAGGGGCACACCTGGGTCCCTTACAGACTTGGGCTACATGGTCCCAGATCGAAACATCCCTCCATATAAACATCCTCAAGATGCGGGCAATTCTGTATGCCATGCAGGCCTTTCAGAACCACCTCTCTCCAGGCCAGTTGTTGATCCAGTCAACCAATCTCAGTGTTGTCTACTATATCAACAAGCGGGGGGCGGGAGGGAACATAACCATACTTCTTTTCAGGGAGGCAATGAGAGTCTGATACTGGGCACTGTACCATGGCCTGGCCTTGTCAGTAGTCCACGTCCTAGGCGTACTGAACACTCTAAAGCCTCAGCGGGACTCAGTCCAGGATGTACAAATGAGAACTTCTGTCATCCATCTCAGATCTGTTCGACATATGGGGTCATCCAGAGCTGGACCTTTTTTGTGTCCCCACTGAATGCAAAACTGCCCAATTTCTGCTTGTTAGATCCAAGGCCTGGAGTTTTCTGGTGAGACGCATTGTCCCTCTCCTGGAGTGGGAAGTTCTTTTATGCCTTCCCTTCATTCCATCTGATTTAGAGGGTGCTAATCAAGCTCCAGATGAGGGGGGCCAGCAAGATCCTGGTCGCATCCTTCTGACCACTGCAGATATGGTTTCCATTACTACAACAGTTAGCAGCAGAACCTCCAGTGCCTCTGCCCCTCTGCAGGGATCTGCTGACACAGGCTCAGGAGGTCCTGGCCCATCCAAACCCGAAGTCCCTTTGTCCGCTTGCCTGATTCCTGAGGACATAGCCATTGCCTGGTTTGGAGTCTCCCAGAAGGTAGCTGATGTCCTTGTGGTGGCTAGGATGACCTCCACTAGGGCCACCTGTTCCATGAAATAGAAGTGGTTTGCCATCTGAGCTGCCAAGCACCATCTGGACTCTTTCACTTGTCAGGTGAGCCAGATTCTGGACTACCTATCACTGTCAGACTCAGGCCTCCAATATTCCTCCCTCAAGGCGCACCTTTCAACTATCTCTGCCTTTCATGAACCCCGTGGATGGTTGTACCGTGACTCAGCTATGTGTGACCCATAGTTTTCTTAGGGGCATCCTGCACCTGAAAGCTCCAATCCGTACTCCGGTCCCAACTTGAGACTGAATTTTATTTTGGAGAAATTAACCCTGTCTTCATCTGAGCCAGCCATGACTTGCGAGCTATATTTTTTTTCTTGGAAAGGGTTGTTTTTGGTTGCAATTACTTGTGCTTAGTGGATTTCCAAGTTTCAGGCTCTCTGGTGTGAGTAGCCTTATTTGATTTTTCACAAAGACAGGGTATCTTTTTGCATGAATCCTAAGTTTCTCCCCAAGATGGTGTCTAAGTTTACCCTGAACCAATCAGTCCACCTTCCTGTGTATTTCCCAGAGCGTGCAACTCAAAGGGAAGCACTGCTCCATACTTTAGATGTGTGCAGAATTTTGAAGTATTATCTGCTCTGAAATAAGGACTGCAGAAAGTCAAAGCAGCTTTTTGTTTCTTCTGCCCATGGAAGAGAAGGTGTTCAGGTTTCCCAACAATGTTTGCCCAAATGGTTGGCCAATTGTATTGTGTTCTGCTACAGTAAACGTGGCAAGGAGTTTTCAGGGGTGGTGAAAGCCCACTCCACAAGGGAAATGGCTACCTTTATAGCTTGCTTCAGAGGGGTCTTAGCAGCTGACATTTGTGATTCTGCCACCTGGAGTACTGTCCATACACTCCTCAAGCACTACAGTCTGGACATTGCTTCTAGAGCTCGAGCAGGCTTCGGCATGGCTGTTCTGCGGGGCCTTCTATCTTAGGCCTCAGTTTTCCTACCGCCCAGACTGTCCAGCTGTACTTGTAACTGCTTGGGCTTGTTCCTGTGGTGTGACCTGATGACTGAGATACCCCCGAAGAAGATAGAACAGTTATGTAAGAAATTCCTGTAACAGTAGATCTTTGAGGGGATCTCAATCATCAGGTGAGCCTTCCCTACCACCATCCTTCTTAGGGTTCTCTTCCAGAACTGCTTTCTGGTGTATCCAGTCTTTTATTTCAGCCTGGGCACTTCTGTCTCTCTCCTTGGTTCCCTGTGGCACAGCTTGCTTCCTTGATCTCCAGGGGAAATATCTGAGGGGGGTGGGGATCGGGGCCACTCACGCCTTTATAGGGTTGGTGACGTTGGCAGGTGATGTCAGAGCATGTAGCCCCGTTTGTACTGCTGGAAAATCTTCTGTGTGGATCCTGCTTCACCAAAAGTGAAGTTTCTACAGTGTGACCTGATGACTGAGATCTCCTCGAAGATCTACTGTTATAGTAAATTCTCACTAACTGTTCTATCTTCGAGAGAATCTCTGCCCAGGTCATGCTGTCCCTCCCTCCTTCTCCCCTTTCTGTTTCTACAGCTCAGCTGTCCTGTTGCTCCAGCCTTGTTGTTAGCTGGGTACCTTCTCTCTCTTCTCAGTTCCCTGGCAGGAGTCTTGTCTCTCATGGCCTCTGGCTAGAGAAAGAACTGAGCAGGGAGCGGGGCCACCCACGCTTATATAGGGCTGTGATGGAGCCTGACATCGACATGGGCGGCCCCACTAGATTGCTGCAGAAAATCTTCCGTGGGATCCTAGTGCCTGATGGGTAAGTTCCATAGGTGTGACCTGATAACAAAGATTCCCTTGAAGATCTACTGTTATGGTGAGTTCTTGCGTATCTGTTCTGTCATTTCAGAAGGAGAAATTAACTACCGTAAAGAAGGGCTGTTTTCATCAATGTGTTGTCATAATAGTACCTGAAATCATAAATATTTGATTCAGATTTCTCTTGGGGGCCGGGGGGGCACATGGCTTGCTAGACAAGGTAGATGATATTGACTTATGATTAGCCAATTGTTTTTTGTTTAATTATTTTTTACTTCTTTTTCAAGCTGGAATTGCCCCCATCTGACCAACCTCCCAGCTCCGTCACCTTGTATTCCCCAGGTACTTACCCTAACTTTCATCCCTCGTGATTTGCTCCCCATGATGAGCCCTTCGAAGATATTCCTCTCTGGATGTCTGGATCCAGTGGAGATGGGTGCCTGGTTGGTGGCGCAGGGCCCATGAGAGGCTGGCTATTTTTTTTTTCCCTCTGTTTTCTTCCCAGAATCCCGACTGATACACAGGCACATGGGGTTCTTGCCTTGAATGCACATTGCATGCTCTTGCATGGAGAGCTAGCCCCCCAAAGACCATCAGCATGAGCTGCTGCAGTACCGGAGCTTTCCATCTCCCTCCTGCTGGTTGGGACACACTAACTCCAAGTCTGGCTGCCTGATAGATGGCTCCCGAGTTCACTCCCGAACCTGGGTTCCTGGCATGAGAGTGCATCTCTCTTCCTTTATGCGATTGGGTAGCCCACTGCCCATTTTACATGTGTGTCAGGGTAAGATCTGTGTGTAATCCCCCCTGTTACCCGGGGTTACTAGAATCCCAGTAAGACCTAGTGGTAGGCAGGGAAGGCAGCTTGTGAAACTCCAGTTAAATAGATTTCATACTGTCTCACTCTGTTCTCAGTCTCAGCTGAGACTGATGCATGACATCACCATAGAACTCTTGCAGCTGCATGAGCCACACTGAAATCTGCAGTTGGAGGTTAGGATGGAATGTTGGGGATTTTTTGAACAGTGAGTGGGTGTGTAGTCTTGAAGAGAGAAGCAGCTCAGCAGTCTGGGACAGGCTCTCAGAGCCTAAAGCTCTGTCATAGAGCTACTGTAAGGGGAGGTGTGTGTTTCCACCAAAAGAGGAACACAGTAAGCTGTTTGTGAAGTGGTGGAGACCGCTGTTACTGGTCCATGTGCCCCATCCCTGTGGGGATGGGGGTGGAAGGGTTTGCCTGCCTTCCAGGGGCAACCCTCCTGGTTCCGGCTAAGGAAGAAGCTGCCTTATTTCAAGTTGTGCTGCGGCACCAGAAGCTGTGGGAAAGAAATTCCTGTGAGGAATCGCCTGTGGGGCACCTGCAACCAAAGGGTGAGTTCGCTCTGACAGAGGGCCTATGTTTTCACCTGAACTGTTGGAAAGTGGGGATTGGACTACTTAATCTGTAGGAGGTCTAGTGTAATAGACATTGCCGGTTAATTCAAGTAGGTTCTAGTCCAGCACAAAGAGTAAAGTAAAGTGGGGATTGGACTGCTAAATCAGTGGGAGGCCTAGATCAATGGGCTAAGCCAAGTAAAAGTATGTTCAAGTCCAGCACAAAGAGTAAAGTTAAGTGGGGATTGGACTGCTAAATCATTGGGAGGCCTAGAGCAATGGGCTAAGCCAAGTAAAAGTATGTTCAAGTCCAGCACAATGGGAAAGCAAGACAAGTAGAGGAAATGTAACGTACATTTACCCTTTAATCTACATTGCTGGGCTTTACAGAAAGAGATGTTTAATGTCCAGAGAAATGGCCGGGTATGAATTGTGGAAGCAAGAGTTGGGAGACCCTCCATCAGTAGTAACCAGATTCACCTCTACGGATTTGCTCTGTGGCACCTTCACTTTTTCTCAGGTACTTGGCCAGTGCCTGAGAAAAGTACCCAGACGTGGGATTAAAATGAAGTTTCCCTTATAGAGCTGAGGTGCTCTTAGGTGGTTTAGGGAGCCACCAGAAAATGTTTCCATGACAAATGGAAGGTGTCCGAGTGGCCGGCAAGGGAGCCGAGCCAGGGAAATCCCAGATAGTGTACAAGTTCGGGCTGTGTACCCAAAGCAGTGTGCAAGTCCGGGCTGTGTGCCCAGTGGGTTCAGAGCCTGAGGCCTAAAGTGTTGAGGAAGTGTTTTCTGATTCTTTTTAATCTGCATTACCAGAAGTGTAGCCCCATGGGGGTCTGTCTATGCTTTGTTTGTTCTGCTTGGATGTGAGTAAAGCCACACTTTAGAATCCCATTCCTGGTATTGGACATTCTCTCCACCTACTTGGGCTGTGTGGCTGGGTGTTTGTGTTGTCTCTGTCAATAGTTTAGTTTTGTGGATTTTCATGTGTTTTGGCTTGGAGGAACTAGACCATTCTTGGATATGTGCTCTATGAAAGTTTCCTGGACTAAGAAACTGGAAAACATCACCAGCAGATATTGGGATTCTCATGATAAATCAACTTTTTTGGAAGCCATCAAAATCAAAGTAAGTACAGCTAAGAAATTCTACAAGCTCTGACCTAGGGAGTGCAAACTGAATCAACATTTCTGTTGCTAAAGGGAACTGCATGTCTTTGAGAACCATTCACAACTATTTAAACAAAGGGAAGACTGACAAAGGGTTTTAACTTCCTGCATATGCCCCAGGCCAGTGTTCCAGGAATTTAACACATCCTTTATCTTGTTACCATAGATCAAACAGTTTACTGGTCATTTTCCTGTGGATTTGATTATTTTACATCATTTGGCAATGGGGCAAATCCTCCCCCGTGAGGCACACCACCGAAATTGATCTGTCCCTGCTCATGTGTGAGCCTTGGGCACATCTATCCACATTGTATACAACTATTCCAATGTTGCATTTTCGACATTACCACCTGGCATACTACTGTTCAAAAAAGAAACACAACCTCTCTCTGACTGAACTCTGCCTATGCACCCTGAAACTTGTGTTCCTCCTCCTGCTGCTGTCAGGGACTGTTCACCCTAACCCCGGACCAAACACCTCCAACCAAAATAAACCAGCTGGCACTCTCTCAATCATGTGCCTGAACATCTGCAGTTTACTTCCGAAGCTTGATGCACTGCAAGCCTTTACCACCCAACACAACCCGGATATTCTGTCAGTAGTTGAAACTTGGCTCACCCCAAAGATTCCTGACCAGGCAATCACCCTTCCTGGCTACAATGTCTTCCGGGTTGATCGTAAGTCCAAAAGAGGTGGAGGGTGTGCCTTATATGTGAAAGACACTTTCCGAGGACACCCCATTGATTCCAATCTTCCAGCAACACCTGCTCAGATTCTTCCCATCAGACTTCTGTTAGGTGCCCACAATAAGGCCCTCACAGTTGTCACTGTTCACGTACCTCCTAAAGAACAGGGACCTGGTCTAACCGCTGTCCTTGACTTTGTCAAATCCCACCCATCGGACTCCGAAATCATCCTTCTTGGTGACTTTAACATTAATTGGCTCTCAGCTGAATGTGGGTCATTTAAGGACTCCGTTATATCGGCTAACCTGACTCAAATAGTTGACTATGCAACCAGAAAGAACTACAGAACTGGGACCTGCACCCTACTCGACTGGATCCTAACCAACTACCCCTCTCGGATCACGAAAACCTCAGTCCTCCCTGACTCACTCAGTGACCACTCTCCCATCAGCTGTACCTGGTCAAACAAATTTTATAAGCCCCCTCCAAAAATCATCACCAGCAGAGTCCTACCCCGTGGTCAGCTACCCCACCTCAAATCACACCTCAGTCTGCAGAACTGGTCCCCCATCTTCAAGGCAACAGATACTAATACTGCACTGGAGCAATTTATTCACATTTTCAATGAAGCCTGTAATAAATTTGCCCACCTCAAAAAGTGTAAAGTTAAATTGCTCAGTAACCCTTGGCTGTCAGGAGACCTCCTAAAAAAAACTTAAATCCAGAGACCACCTCTGGGAACTGGCTAGAAACTCTGGTAAGCAACTCGACATCCAGAATTATAAACGGGCACGGAACGACTGCACCAAATCCATTCGGCAACAGAAATCTGACTACTATAAAAATGCCCTCACTAACTCCTGGGGAAATGGGAGGGATTTCTGGAAAAACATCAAAGAGGTCACTGGGAATCAGTCAAAATCCTCGCTGAACATACTCAACATAAATGGGCACACTACAGTTGACTCTAAAACTATTGCGAACACTTTTAACATTGCTTTCACTGACCTTAGCAGTGTTCTCCCCTCCGACTTCTTCAAAGACGTGTCAACTCCCATCCCCCCCCCAACTCCTCCACCCATGCCTATCACCCACCTTTCTACTTTAAAGCACTAAAGAAACATCAAGTCTGAAACTACATTGCCAAAGCCATCAGCAAATCTAGAACAAGCAATGACACACTTGACCTCAAGCTACTGGTCTTAACGCTGACGAGGTACTCTGGGCCTCACCAAGATCTTTAATCTCTCTTTCCTGTAGCCAATTCCCAGACAAATGGAAAATGGCCACTGTTACCCCAATTCACAAAAGTGGTGATAAGGCTGACCATGCAGCTCGCCCATCTCCATTCTGCCTCCCCTGTCGAAGGCACTGGAACGTATAGTAGCGGACCAACTTACCGAGCATCTGGACAATTATAATATTCTCTGTAAACAGCAACATGGCTTTAGAAAAGGTCATAGTACATCCTCTGTCTTACTCGAATTCACCAGCTCCATTCACAGCTCCCTTGACAATGGACAACTAACTGGTGCTATTTTCATCGACCTGACCAAAGCCTTCGATACTGTCCACCACTCCCTCCTGCTGAGCCAACTAAAAAATGCTGGTCTCTCCAGTGATTCAGTCTCTTGGTTCAAAAGCTATCTTGAAAACCGTACCCAGTGTGTAAAAATTGGAGATGTGCACTCTGATTCTAGACCTGTCCTCTCTGGAGTCCCCCAGGGTTCAATACTGGGCCCCCTACTCTTCAGCCTGTTCCTTAACACCCTACCGGACTCCTGCACTGAACATATCACCCTGTATGCCGATGATGCAGTAATTCTTGCCACACACCAGGACCCAAAGAAATTGCAAGAAAATCTCCAACTCGGCTTCTCCTCAGTTGAGAATTGGCTCACAAAGCACAAACTGATCCTTAATCAAAAAAAAACAAAGGCCATGATCTTCAGCAGCTCCCATAATAAACATAAGCACTTCCAACTCTCCGTCATCACCAGACAAGGTGCCGCACTGGAACAGGTCAAAAACTTTAAATACCTCGGGATCACCCTTGACCTCACCTCCTACACTGCCCAGGTCGACTATGTTGCCAAAGCCGCTAACTCCGGTCTAGGCCTGCTATTCCGCTATAGAAACACCTGACACCTGAAGCCCTCACTGTTGCTGTCCAGAGCTCCATCATATCCATCATTGATTATGGCATTATCATCTACGGCTCTGCTACAACCACCGCACTCAAACGTGTATCCGCTGCCCTCAACAAGGCCTGTCGACTTGTCACTGGCTCCCAATGCCTAACTCACACCTGTGACCTCTATTCTCAAACTGGATGATTGAATCTTGCCAATCGAATAAAACATCAAACTTGTATTACTACTAAGAAAATCTTGCCCCCCCCCGGAGTCTGTGCCCTCATACAACCAAGAATCCACACCCAACATACCAGGGGATTGAAACCTCAGCTTCTGCAAGTCCCGCATTGCCGCACAACACAAGGCCAAAGATCCTTTGCTTACCGGGCCACTAGTTGGTACAATGGTCTTCCCAGTGACATCTCATCTTCACTATCGCTCAGCACTTTTAAGACTCGTCTCCGCCTAACACTGACTGCCTCAAACCTCTGTGACTGTTGTGGCTAAGCATATCTTTTGGTTCCATAGCTGAAGATGCCCTTTTGGACCCACATCTACTCCTGCACTTTGCCAGCACCCCCCTTCCTATCTTCACCTCACCTGCTGCCCCATGACAAATGCCACCCGGCTGCACTACCTCTATTCTTATCCGCCTTCCACCTCTCCTCTCTCTGTCCCCCACAACCTACCTCCCCTTCTCTCCCATCCACTTAGTCTCCCTGATTTCACCCCCTCCTTTTCCTTTCCCAAAGTTTCACCTTATTGTTCTTTTTTCCATCTACAAGACTATGTGTTTTTTAATTTTTTTTATTTTATAAACTGTTATCTTTGCTTATGATTGTCTCAATTGTACCAATGACGTGGAACCTTTGTAAAAGAGCCTTGGCTCAAAGGTATTTGTAATCCTAGAACAAATAAAATAAAAAAAAAATAAAATAAAAATAAAAGTTATTGCTTCCTGTGTTCGGAATTACTTGGGTGCCCCTGTGCAGAGTAGCCAAACCTAGCCCTTGTGCTGAGTAACCTATTACTCCCCGAACCCAGTCCCCATCTGGTACTGGTGTCGGATTCAAACAGCATACCACCTGTCATTTGCAAAAAGGCAGGGGGGTGGGGGTTTACATGTGAAAGTTACAAAAGATTCAGAGCACACCCACCTCTTAAGGTGCTACTCTCAACGATACTGTAAAAATGGCATGGCAAAAACTTGAAAACAATACGAAGCAGAGCACATGCTGGAGGAGTTTGATATACTGCTAGTTTATTGCCATTAACCTGAACACAGTCCTAATGCCCCTGTGTGGCACCCAACGCATGGGGCTTCATCAGGGGGATCAAGATTCGACCTGGCATGTATATGCAGCTTGCACCACTAGATTTGGGACTGGGAACAGTTTGTGGATAAAAAGCATGGTCATACATTACAAGAGTTAAAAAAAAAAAAAAAAAACAGCAAATAGGATGCTTTACATTACTTTGTCAGTGATTGACTATATTGGTGGAAGGCTATGGGAGGACAAACAAGAACTTGGTCTAAAAGGGTTGGCAGACCAGAGGGAAAAACAATTTCACATCCTGCTTTCTCTATAAGCTGTTGCCTCAGAAAGTAGGAGACATGCTTTGCAGTGGAGATTTGATTTTATTAGCACCATAGTTAATCCTTTCCTTTGGGCTCCAGACAAAAAACATTATGGAGGCTGAAAATGAGGGAGGAGTGATGGTGGGGAAAGAGCTATATCAAATAGTCTTCCACTCCATCTAAAGGAACACTGTCAGCTTTTAGCTGATTGTTTATGTCCCATGTAAAACGATAGCTGCAGGTATCTGCTTTAGTAGCCTTCCTATATAAAAGTGCAGCTTGACTTAAAATGAGCATTTGGGGTGGTTTTGGCAATATTTTTTTCATTTACATGACCTGAGCAAATCTCGAGTGGACAGCTGCTCCTGCTCATGCACACCTTATCATGGCACTGAAGCACCTGCAAACTCGTGCATGTACGAGTTTGAATTCTGTAAGACATATCAGGTAATGTCAATTTCGATATGTGGGAAAGGTTCTGAGTGCTACATAGTCAGTGAAATGTTAAAACAAGTGCTCCAAAATGTATATTTCTTAGTTTGAAAAATAAAGCTTTGATTCTGGGCATTCACACAGAGACAGCACTAGTCATGATGTTTGGTTATCTTCTCCTAGTGAGAGGCAGTGGTCGTTTCATCTTTTTTTCACCCTCTACTTTTCCACCTTGGCCGAGGAAGGCTTGGGCTCCCGTCTGCTCTGCCCCACTGATCCCCACTGTCCATTCCCTCCCCAGGCTTACCTGACTGGTTCAGGAACCCCCACAGGCTGCTCCCAGTGGTAGGGTCAGGAGGGGGAGGGCCACCTACCAAGTCATGATCAAGTTTGGCCAGCAGGTGCATCCTCATGATAGGGGTGGATGGGGGCTCAGTGTGCAGCACATTATTGGTGCCTCCCTCACTGTAGGTTCCTTGGTATTTTCTCCTTCCCCTAACTGTGGCAGAATAGCCTATGCATGCGCAGGGAAGCACGCATGCATCCTGGAACCGTGGCTCCCCCTCCTCTGACTTTCGTCTGTCACTTGTGTATTGGCACTAAAACCAGGCTTCTACCTGGTGGCAGCCAAGAGTTGAGTTGGCCAGCCACCCTTATCTGGGAGAGGAGAGCTGCCTGTCAGCTGCTCAATCCACTCCCTGCGTCCCCTGCCAACCCTTAGTGTCTTGAACTCATCCCGAACTTGGGTCACCAGCTTGTAGAGAGGCAAGACACACAGCACTTCAGCCCTCTGCATCTTTGGGCTTTCCGGTCATTCCATTTTGGTATTGCTTGGTGTTTCCTTGGCATTTCACAAGGTGGATCATGGGGTGCTATTGGCCCATTTGGAGCACTCTGTGGGACTCACTGGGACTGTGAGACAGTGGTTCGAGTCCTATTCATCTGGTAGGGTGTAGCAGGTGGCATTAGGAAGTTACATCTCAGGGGTTGCTGTCTCTGGCATGGACTTCCTCAGGGGTTGATTCTAGCCTCTATGTTATTCACTGTCTACATGCTGCCATTTGGGTGGGGTAATCAGGCAGTATGGTTTGGGTTTTCACTGTTATGTGGATGATACCTAGATCTACTTATTGTGTACACCTGTTGAGGTCAGTGCTGTTACTGTGTTAGATGAGTTTCTGGTGGAAATCCAAGCCTGGATGGCTTTAAGTTGGTTCAGGCTGCACTCATCGAAGAAAGAGGTGTTACTGATGAAACCAGGCCATGGAGGGACAGCAGTGGATAGAGATGGTGCCTTGGTGCTGTCCTGAAATGGCACTACTATGTGAGCTGTGGATAGGGTAAGAAATAGGGGCATCATTGTGGACAGTGAGTTTACCCTAGAACACCAGTTGTCATCCGTTGTGTGTAGGGATTTTTACCATCTGTATAATATGACCTGAATTCAAACCTACCTGGAGCCTTCTGGCCTGTAAACACTGACTGACACATTTGTTACATCTAGACTCTATTACTGAAATGCTTTCCACCTAGGGTTGTCTGTGGGGTTGATGTGTTGCTTGCAGCTCATGCAGAACTCAGTAGACTGGCTGACTGACTACAGAGACCTCATGGTCCACCATATCATGCCGGTCTTGTGGGAACTGTATTGGCTGCTAGTGAGGTGGTGCATCAGTTTCCAGATAAGTTTATTAATTTACAAAGTCCTGCAGTTTGGGCCCTAGCTACTGGAAAGACCTTTTGACTGTATATATTCCCATCCATCCCCTTCATTCCACTGTGGCAGGGTTCCTCGTTCCTACTTTAAATCATTGTGAGTTTGGGCCTTTATTTTTGTAGTGTCTATCTTGTAGAACGTGTTACGAGCTGGTATTAAGAGGGCCCCATCATTGAAATCTTTTATAGGGTTGTTTAAAATCAATTTGTTGGATCTAGCCCTTGGGACCACCTAAACTTAGTATTACTGTATTTCATCAATTAGATGCCTCAGCTTCTAATTGCATTTAGCAATTTGAGCCATGACTGCTAATAGATGGTAGCTTGTAAATGGGGGCAGTTTTTACTAAGTCCACTCTCCCCATATCTGTCAATGCAGGTATTGTTTAAATATACTTCCCTGATAGGAATCTTTGATCCCTTTATACATTTTCCAACCCGACTGTCAGCAAGTCTCGCCAGAGTAATGCAGCAGTTCACATCATCAGATCTCGCTGTCTCACAAAATGCAACTTTCGCCCAATTATGCACTGCTTTCCAGCATAGTTAATTATATCTGCTACCAAGATTGGGCTGTTCTATTGCTGTCTCCTTCTGGCTATCTTGGAATATGAAAGAAGTCTTCCTTCCACACTGTGCATATACCGTGGTGTCTGTCTTCCTCTATCTAGCCACACACCATACCTTATTACTGTGAGAGAAACCCAAACTAAGAGCCTGTACCAGGAGCAGGATACCGTTTTCATTGATTTGTACCTGCCCGCAATTTAGAAGTTGCGTTTTATAATTGGAGCGTTTTTTGTTAAGTATTTTGTTTTAAGCTGTGGATACTATTTGAGGGAAACTTCAATGAAATACTGTTTATTCCTTTTATTCCTTTGCAAAGTCACAGTAGTAATTTTATTTCAATAAAATAACTGCTCAGTCCTCGGACTAGCCATTTTATTTTCAATAAAATGACAGTAGTGAAATATTCACGTTTCTTGTATTCAGGGCTAATATTAACAGCAGTGAACACATGAAGCATAATAGTTAAAATGTGCTACATGGGTTACTGTCCTTGGCTATGTGATTGCCTCGTGACAATAAAGTACTTGGCCTTTGGCCTTGCACTTTATTCACTTGACAGTCACATGATTGCTTTGTATAGTGACCCAACTAGAACATTATCACTTAAGTAAAAAGATAAATAATTAGCACTAATTGTGCTTGTTTATACCTTTATTGATATTTTCTGAAGTAGGGATATGCAGTGGAAACAAGTGTAATAAATGATTTATCTGCACAAGAGCAGTTTGACCTCGGGTAACCTCACGAGTGGCGTAAGCCATGGTGAGGTGTCAAGATCAAACTGCTCCTTAGCTCCAGATCAGTCATTTATTCCACGAGTTTTCCATTGCATATTCCATTTATGCAATAGGATAGGAGTTTTTTGAATGCTTTTTTATGTTTAGTGTATTTCGTGTTTTAGTTTTGATAAATGTTTCCCAGTGTAGCTCCACTTAGCATAGTGGTTGCTAAGCAGTTGCTATGGACACTCCAACTTTACATTATGGTCAGTACATAATGATAAAGTTTGATACACAATTCTTTTGTTTTTACTTTTGGAGGGAACATTTGTTAGTCAAAAAAGTGAATAATAATTGACTTTTCTGCCATTGTTTGCTGATTATAGAAAATCTAAAAGGTATCTAGAAATGAAACATCTCTAATTTTGTAGATATTCTTGTGCTGAACAAATTTTGTGCTCTAAGTACCTTTCTATCATTTTTTTGTTTTAAAGTTATTTGCATTTGTTTGATTAAAAAGCGCACAAAAATGGAATCTTCTGCATTTTTTTTGCTAATTATGAAAAAACTAAAAAGTATTTATAAATGAAACACTCACTTTGTAGCTGTTTCTGTGCTGAATAAACTTTGTGCTCACAGTACCATGCTATCATTTTTCATTTTAAAATTATTTACATTTGTTTGCTGACAAAATGAAAAAGAAAATTTAATTTCCTGTTGCTTTTTTGTGAATTATCAACATATTTAAAAGGTATCAATAAATGAAACACCACTCATTTTGTAGATATTTTTGTGCTGAACAGCTTTCATGCTCACAGTACCAAGCTATCATTTTTCGTTTTAAAGTTGTTCTCATTTGAATATAGTTAATACTGCTACTGAGGCGGAAAATTCTAAATGACATAAGCACTGTGTAGATGAACGGCTGATGACATAAGCACTGTGTGGATAAATACGGGATATGACATGGATGAGAATGAGATAGCAGAAATATCTCCACAAGCTGCCATTGAACTCTTGATATCCTACGAGTGGGATATCTAGAGATCAATGACACTGAATGGAGATATTTCTACTATCTCACTGCAACCCATGTCATATTTGATTTATTCAATTGTGGGTCTCTCTTTTTTCAGTTTTAAAGTTATTTGCATTTGTTTGTTGCAAAAAGTGAAAACAATTGGATTTTGTGCTGTTTTTTGCTAATTATGAAAAAACTAAAAGGTATAGGAAAATGAAACACCACTCATTTTAAAGATCATTTTTGTGCTGAACAACTTTCGTTCTCACAGTACTATACTAACATACTAAAATGCCAGCAGAATAGGCCTAACGGTCTTGCGTGTCTGCTCGTTTCGTCAGCCTCCACCCTGGGAGCTGACCTTGCTGCTCTCCTCGCCTTCTCTGGCTTCTCCCTTCCCAGTTCCAGATATTCTCGCTGCATTGGATTTTACTTCCAGAACCCTTCTCCTGTACCTGTCCCACCCCCTCTTGAACCCCTCCACCATCTCTGCCTCCACCAGTCCCCTAGGCAGCGTATTCCATGTCTCCACCACCCTCTCAGTGAAATAGCACCTCCTCCTTTCTCCCCTGAATCTTCCCCCCTCCAGCTTCCACCCATGCCCTCTAGTGGTCCCCTCCTCCTTCCTTCGAAGCACCCTGGCTACTCCTTCCCTATTTACCCCCTTCATGTACCTGAAGACCTATATCACGTTCCCCTAGTACCTTCTGTCTTCCAATGTGTACATATTTAGCTTTTCGAGCCTCTCCTCATAGGTCCTGTCCCCCAAGCCCCAAATCATTTGGTTGCCCTCCTCTGGACCCTCTCCAGGAGTTTAATGTCCCTCTTTAAGTGTGGCCTCCAAAACTGCACACAGTACTCAAGGTGCGGCCTCACCAAGCAGTTATACAGAGGAGTATCACTTCCCTCCTTCTGGAGGTGAGCCCCCTAGTGATGCATCCCAGCATCCTGTTGGCCTTGGCTGCTGCCCTCCTCACAAGTCTCCAAGTTGTTCATCTTGACATCCACCACCACCCCCAGGTCCCTCTCAGCCATCGAGACTTGTAGCATTCCCCCACCAGGGTGTACACTTGGCCCGGGTTTCTGGCCCCCAGGTGCAGTACCTTGCATTTCCCTGCATTGAACCTCAGCTTCCACTTTCTTGACCATCTTTCCAGAGCCTCCAGGTCCCCCTGTAGGGCCACCTTCCCCTCCTCCCCATCCACCACTGCCCCCAGTTTTGAGTCATCCGCAAAGAGATTCATCTCACTCTTGATACCTATCCTTATGTCAGAGACGTAGGCGTTGAACAGGAGGGGCCCAAGGACTGATTCCTGTGGGACCCCACTAATGACCCTCCTTGGGGATGAGACTATCCCATCAACTACGACCCTCTGGGTCCGGTCCTGGAGCCAATTGCCTATCCATCAGATCATCTGGTTCCCCACCCCTATTTCTCCCAGCTTATCCAACAGGCCCTCGTGAGGAACTGAGTCAAATGCCTTGCTGAAGTCTAGAAAGAGAACATCCACTGGTCTACCCAGGTCCTATGGACACTTCATCCTATCCTTCCCCTGCTGACCCCTGGTGGCCCGTGTCCATTCCCAAACACTGGTCGCCGGCGTGGCGTGAGGTGTGGCATCCAGTGCCTCAACCCTCAGTGCCACCGGGCCAGGCTATGCTGCAGAATACTGCAGAGCATTGCATCCTGGCTGACTCTGCTGTGTGTGTGTGCACACGCTCATGCACGTGTGTTTGTGTGTCTGTGTGTATTATAGTGACGCGGTAGCACCACCATAGTTAGGGATGAGTAGGCTGTTTAATGTTAAACCTATACCTTTGTACTCAGTAGCTTCACCCCTGTTAAATAGATTTCCACAAAATTTTGCACGTTTGGTCTCGGGGGCAAGGTCTCTTGATGTGCCAAGTTTCATTCTGGTTAGCTATGCAGATTCTTAGATACGGATATTGAAAAAAGTGAATTGTTTTTTGTTGTCATCACCTAGCACCCAGATAGTTTGGAATTTTGGCCTGGAATTTTCAGGGTAGAAAGCGCTTAACCCAGAATGGCGCCTTTTGTTGGTTTGGTGAAAAAATATTAATCTGTTCCAGAGTTATAAGGATTTAAAATTTTGGTTCTGAACATGCTCGGTACGATCTTTTAGATAGCTGTTTTATATGAAACAAGAATTTGGCCATAGGAAACAGGATTCTGTTTCATGAGGTGGTTAATATCGTTTTTGTGAGCAAACATTTTTCTCTTTTATATGGTGGCCGTCTTGTTTCTGTTTTTTTTTTTTTAAAAATGTTTTTCAGAAAACCCATAAAAGTTATGTCCTGTAGAGATACCAACACGTGTATCTTGCAGAACGGGACCCCATTAGGTGGATTCTACAGTTAATTTGGTGAAAAAAGACCCAGAAATAATGTGTTTTTAAAACACTTTAAAAGTCTTGTTTCATGAGATGATTTTCTTGTTTTGTGTAGCCTCATGAAACAAAAATAGGGCCATACAAAACAAGATGAGGTTCATACGATACAAGAACTTGGACTTAGGTTTTTTTCATATTCTTGTTTCATATGAAGCAATCCTCTTTCATGAGAATGACGTAGTCTCACAAAAGAGGATTTTTCATACAAAAGAAGAATTTGGATTTAGATTTTCTTTGCACATTTGAACTTTAACAAGCCGTAACTACCTCAGTAGTTGTAGTTAAGGGACAATCTACATATCAAAAGAAGGATCTCAATGAGTAGTTTAAAAGTAACACACAAAGAACATAATTAAAAAATTTAAATTGCTGTAGGATAACATTGCAACTTTAAGAAGTTATAAATCTGTCAGTCTTTGGAATTAAAGAGCTCCTGACACAGTTGACACAACTCCAAAAAAATGTAGCATTCAGGTATAATTGTAGCTTATATTTCATATTTAATTCTGTAATTCTCACCCTTATTTCCTTATTACTAAGGGTATTTGCATGAAAACTATATCTGCCCTTTTAGCTCTGGCTGTCTGCCTACACCTGACATCATAATTCTGTTTGTGACATCAAAATATGTTGCTGTGGAGATAAATATGATGTCATAAATAGGGGATTGTGATGTCATGTGAAGAGAAGCAGCAAAAGTAGTTATAACCTAGGGTACAGGGATCTTGTTTTCATGCAGTTTTTAGTAATAAAGAACACGAGGAATTAATTACCGAAAATATATAAAATAATAAAGAAAATGGGATAGAGTTGAATATAAAGCTTACTTTTGTCATTATTTTCCCAATTCTGTCAGGGGCTCTTTAAAGTACAGTCTATATATCATAAGAAAGATCTCATTGAGTAGTACAAGAATGGAGTACGTACAGCACCCCAAAATTACCTCCCAAATTCACCATGGTGCCAACAGCTAAACTCCAATCATCATCAGAAATGCATCAAGGGTGTATCTCCTCTTGTACTATAGACATACAAACTTTGACACCAAACCAACAAAAATGTACTTACTTATGGGTAAAAAAACAAACACATTTTAACCACATATAGTCCACTGGGACTTAAGAGCCACACTTAAAATATTTTCTTTTTTGAAGCAGTCCTCGAAAAAAAAAAAAAAAATTACAACAGAGCAGATAAATTGCTTTTCTGGAGGAGTGGAGGTGCAGGGACCAGAAGGTCCTGCGCTTCCACAGCCTCATACACATGTACATCAATGTCCGTCTGTGATACGAAAAACCAAGAAAGTATTGCTGCTCTCATACATAGTAGTGCTGCTAGAGATAGCTCTGTCTCTCATTGAATGCAAAGCCAATCAGACTGAGTCCTTTTTATTTCCTTTCTTTTTTTGTTTTGTTATGTTTGCCTGTTAATTTGTTTACCTAAAAATAAGACAGATTCGGGATGGCAGCAGATCAAATTTGAAAATTTTAACTGGACCCATGATTTCAGTGATCAGGTCAGTTGGGAGTGGAACTTATTCTAACCATGGCTCTGTTGTCTGATGCATGCCTGCCTTGCCAGGGGTATCAGCCAATCAGAACTTGGGAATTTCTAAGTCCATTTTCTAATTCCTTATATACCACACTTACCCATTATTATATTGGTGCGTTAGCACCACTGTATGTAGGGTTGAGCAGGGTTAATATGTTCACTAAGCTGCAAAGAAACAAAAGATGCGTGAGCCCATTAATCAGCTCTTATTAAGACAAGATGTAATAGTCCAGATTTGCTCCTGTGGAAATATAGTTATCAATTTTTTTTTTAACTTTCCTTACTTGGACTGGTTATTATGTCCCATGGTAATTTATTCCAAAGATTTGTCACCCTTACAGAATAATAATATTTTCTTTTGTTAGTGTGAAATTTATCTACCTTTGTTTGTAATGGATGACCTCTAACATTAAAATTGTCATTTTTATATTCAATATTTAATGCTATCATCAGGGAGGGGTCATTTAGGATGTCATAGTATAGTAATAAATCACCTCTACACCTTCTTAATTAAAAGGGTATGTAAGCATAAGTTGGTTAGTCTATCTTTGTAACTTTGATTCTTTAAGAAAGTTATTGATTTAGTGTAACGTTTTTGTACCATCTCCAGTTTATTTCTGCTTTTGTACAAGGGTTCCATAGTTGACTGCTGTAATCCATTATAGGTCTAACATATGACAAGTATAGAGGCATTAGAACGTATGCATTTTGACTCTTAATATTTTTTTTTATTGCCAGTATTATTTTATTTGCCTTTGCGATAACCGAACTGCATTGTTTATTAAAGTTAAGGTCATTATCAATAATTATGCCAAGATCTTTTTCTGTATTATTTTTTGGGAGGACAACATCATTTATTGTATACGTATGTAAAGAATTTTGTCTCCCCATATGTATTACGCAGCACTCATCAGAATTTAGTTGCATACCCCATGTTGAAGTCCATGATGAGATTAAGTTTGTATCATTTTGTATTAGTTCAAGTTGCTCCATGCTAACACATGGACCACAGAGTTTGGTGTCATCTGCATATTTAACAACTGAATTTTCAATATTTTCATCTAAGTCGGTGATAAATATTTAGAAAATAATAGGTCCAAGTATAGATCCCTGAGGGATACCGTTTGTAATTTGGCCTTCAGAAGATAGGTGGCCCTGAACGGAGACAAGGTGTGTTCTGTCTCTCAGCCAGTTGTTAATCCATTTGACAATATAAGGATCTATGCCATATTTACCTAATTTTTGACTGATAGCCCAGTGTGGAACCAAGTCAAGTGCTTTGCTGAAGTCAAAAAGAATTACATCCATCGGTATACCTTTGCCAACATTTTGTTCTCATTATTGTAAAAACACACAACATAGAAACATAGAATTTGATGGCAGATAAGGACCGCTTGGCCCACCCAGTCTGCCCATTTCCCTACCTACTGGATAAGCTGCAGATCCTAGTTAACCAGCGGCCTACTTCTTCCTACCCCCACCCCCTAGAATGGCCTTATGACTGTCCCATGCATGCTTGAATTCCACCACTGATTTTGACTGCACAACCTCCTCGGACGTTCCATGCATCCACAACCCCTCTGTGAAAAAATACTTCCTTAAATTACCTCTGAGCCGCCCCCATCTTCAAATTGTGCCCCTCTTGTTCTTGCACCTCTTTTTTGAAAGATGCTACCCTCTTGGACTTTGTTGATTCCCTTGAGGTACTTGAAACGTTTCTCATCATGTCCCCCCTTTCCCTCCTTTCTCGAGGCTATACATAATAAGCTCCCTTCGTCTCTCTTCATATGTCTTCCGTGCAGACCTGCACCATTTTAGTTGCCCTCCTCTGGACAGCTTCCATCCTGTCTATGTTTTTATGGAGATTGGGTCTCCAGAACTGCACACAGTACTCCAGATGGGGTCTCACCAGCTGTCTGTACAGAGGGATAATAACTTCCTGTTTTCTACTGGTGATGCCTCTCCCACACATCCCAGTATCCCCAGCCCTCCTGCTGCCCTCTCACATTGCTTGCCCACCTTTAGGTCATCTGATATGACTACCCCCAGGTCCCTTTCCATTTTTGTTGTTGTTAATATCTCACCCCCCATTGTGTACTCTTCCCCTGGGTTTTTGTTTCCCAGGTGCATTACCTTGCACTTCTTAGCATTGAATCTAAGCTGCCATACATTTGACCAGTCCTCTAACCTTGTCAAGTCCCTTCTCATCCTTTCCATCCCACCCTGTGCATCAACTCTGTTGCAGATCTTTGTGTCATCTGCAAAGAGACATACTTTTCCTTCCAGTCCCTCTGCAATGTCGCTTATAAAGACATTGAAGAGGACCGGTCCTCATACTGAACCCTGCGGTACCCCACTAGTAACCCTCCTTTCTTTTGAGTGGACTCCATTTACTATTACTCTGTGTCCTATCACAAGATTGGTGATGCATGATCGATCTTGTACAAAGCCATGTTGGTTTGAGTCAAACAGTGGGATGGTTTTGAGATGATCTATTATTCTGATTCTGATAAGTGACTCAGGGATCTTACACGGTATCGAGGTGAGGCTTATTGGCCTATAATTGGAAACATTAGTTCTACTGCCTTTTACTTTTTAAATTACAGTTTTTACCTCCTCTCTTGTTCCCAGTTTCCACTCCTTCCACTTCCTTCGCATTAGCAAATGGGCAGGAAGGAGGGGTGGAAGAACAATGGGGAATAATAAAAACTGCCATCACAGAGGTAACGAGCCTTTGTGTGAAGCAAATAAACAAAACAAGACAATGTAAGAAACCACTATGGTTCTCAAAGGAAATGGCAGTGAAGGTTCAAGAGAAAAAGAAAGCATTCAGGAAGTACAAGGAATCGCAGAAGGAGCAGGACAGAGAACTGTATCAGTTAAAGTAAAAGGAGGCTGGGAAGGCAGTCAGAACAGCAAAGGCCCAAACCAAGGAAAAGATAGCCAACTCAGTTAAGAAGGGGGATAAAACCTTTTATAGGTACATCAGGAGCCGAAGGAAGACCAAGGAGGATAGTGGAGGCTTAATAAAGGGAGGGAGGGTGGGCAGAGGGAGACTGTGAAAGGCAGAGATACTAAACAAATATTTTTGCTCAGTATTTACAAAGGAAGAGGGGAGGTACATAAACAAACAGTAGTAACACTCTGATACAGAAGTTGATACCGCCCATTTACAGAAGAAAGGGTTCTGAAAGAACTCTTAAAACTGAAGGTGGACAAAGCAATGGGCCTGATGGGATCATCCCAGAATTCTAAAAGAACTAAAGGTAGAACTAGTGACACCACTGACTACCCTTTTAACAAATCATGGGACGATGGGGTGGTACCCGAGGACTGGAGGAGGGCAGATGTGATTCCCTTCAAAAGTGGGAGCAAGGCAGAAGCAGGAAACTATAGACCTGTTAGTTTAACCTCAGTGATAGGGAAAATGATGGAATCACTCTAAAGGAAAGAATTGTCGAGTATCTAGAGGCCAGAGGGGCACAGGACCCTAGGCAGCATGGATTCACAGCGGAAGGTCATGCCAGACTAATCTGATAGATTTCTTTGACTGGGACCAAAGTAGTAGATCAGGGAGGGGCTGTGGACATGGTCTACCTAGACTTTAGCAAGGCATTTGACACAGTCCCACACAAAAGATTAATATACAAGTTAGCCAGCCTGGGAGTGGTCCCAAGATGACAGCCTGGGTAAAGAATTGGCTGGAGAATAGGACAGAGAGTAATAGTAAATGGAGTCCACTCAGAAGAAAGGAGGGTTACTAGTGGGCACCGCGGGTTCAGATAGGACTAGTCCTCTCAATGTCTTTATGTTTACATTGCAGAAGGACTGGAAGGAAAAGTACGCCTTTGCAGATGACACTAAGATCTGCAACAGAGTTGATGCACAGGGTGGGGTGGAAAGGATGAGAAGGGACTTGGCAAGGTTAGAGGACTGGTCAAATGTATGGCAGCTTAGATTCAATGCTAAGAAGTGCAAGGTAATGCACCTGGGAAACAAAAACCCAGGGAAGAGTACACAATGGGGGGTGAGATACTAACAACAGCAAAATGGAAAGGGACCTGGGGTAGTCATATCAGATGACCTAAAGATGGGCAAGCAATGTGAGAGGGCAGCAAGGAGGGTTGGGGATACTGGGATGCATAGGGAGAGGCATCACCAGTAGAAAACAGGAAGTTATTATCCTCTGTACAGACAGCTGGTGAGACCCCATCTGGAGTATTGTGTGCAGTTCTGGAGACCCAATCTCCGCAAAGACATAGACAGGATGGAAGCTGTCCAGAGGAGGGCACTCAAAATGGTGCAGGGTCTGCACCGAAGACATATGAAGAAAGACTTAAGGAGCTTAATATGTATAGCCTCGAGGAAAGGAGGGAGAGGGGGGACATGATAGAAACTTTCAAGTACCTCAAGGGAATCAACAAAGTCCAAGAGGGTAGCATCTTTCAAAAAAAGAGGTGTGCAAGAACAAGAGGGCACAATTTGAAGATAGAGGGGGCGGCTCAGAGGTAATTTAAGGAAGTATTTTTTCACAGAGAGGGTTGTGGATGCATGGAACGGCCTTCCGGAGGAGGTTGTGGAGTCAAAATCAGTGGTGGAATTCAAGCATGCATGGGATAGTCATAAGGCAATTCTGGGGGGTGGGGGTAGGAAGAAGTAGGCTGCTGGTTAACTAGGATCTGCAGCTTATCCAGTAGGTAGGGAACTGGGCAGACTGGGTGGGCCAAGCGGTCCTTATCTGCCGTCAAATTCTATGTTTCTATGTTTCTTCTGGAGACACATATGGCAGTCTCCCTGCATTGTGTCCTACCCGATTCTATTCTGGCAAGTCCCCATCAAGCCATGGCTATACCCCCCAGGCAGGTACGGGCCGGGGCAGTGGCACCATGAGAATCTTGCATTGTCGAAGTCACCGGGATGACAGGCAGGTGCAAGCAGTCAAGGTCTCCGCTGTGGGTCTCCATCATCTAGGAGAATGGGCACTGGTGTTTTCCATGTTCTGGGGTGTGTGGCATGCACCCAGACGTCATGGCATCACTGCCGATGTCGCCATTCCCCATCCCCTCGAGTCAGCTACAACACTTACTGTGCCACCAGCTTCTGCTAGAGGCCAGGCAAGCACTGAGCAAGGACCCCCTTCCCTCTTGGGAGAGGAGAGCTGTCTTTTGGATGCTCAGTCCTCTCCCTCCCCTGCCGACCCCCGATGGCCCGTAGTTGGTCCTGAACCTGGGTCGCCGGCATCGCGCGAGGTGTGGTGTTCAGCGCCTCAACCCTCAGTGCCACCGGGCCAGCTTCTACTGCCTTTTTTTGAATATCGGTGTTACCTTTGATTTCTTCCAATCTCTGGACACTAAACCATGATTCAGAGAATTCTCATATAATATTTTAAGAGGCAACCAAATGTAGTCTTTTAATAATTTTAACATGGGTGACGTGATGCTGTGAAGACCATTGGCACTATTATCTTTTAATTTTTCAAGCTGATGGATTATTTCCTCTCTGGTGAAAAGATGTGACCCTGATACATAATCGCTATTTATGTTAACTGGAGGCTGTTATTTATTAGAGAAACTGAACAAAAGTAATCATTAGAAGAGTTTGCCATTTTACTAGGGTTTGATATACATTCTTTATTTACATTAAACCTCAAACGTTGCACTTTAATAGATTTTGCAACCATTCAACAGATTTGCATGAATGTTTGCATGTGCGGTCTTGGGGGTAGATCTTTTAACATGCCAAGTTTCATTCCAGTCGAATATGCAGATTCGAGATGTGGATAGCGAAAAAAGTGAAGAAAATCTGTGTTTTTTGCTGATTTTTTTTATCGCCTAGAGGGTTTGGAATTTTGGTCTGAAATTGTCACAGTAGAAAGGGCTTGGGGCACAGGTATGCTTTTTGCTGGTTTGTTGAAAAAAATATTAATTTGTACTAAGTTATTAAATGTAACAATTTTGGTTCTGAGCGTGCTCAGTAAAGTCGTTTGGCATACATGTCATACACATGGCATTTAGGCAAAGTCTGTAAAAATAAAGCAGGGTATGGGAGATATGTTGATTATTAAATCTCTGTGCCGGCAGACACTGTACAGGAATGGGCAGAAGTGCGTCATCATATTGCATTGTTACCAGCGTGATCCCGGGGGGTGAGGACTGCCATATTCAAACATGCCGGCTAGTACGGAGGTTTGGACTGCTTTTATGAGTATTCAGGTAAAAATGCACTTGCTTGAATATTGTATCTGCAGGGGGAATCTGGCTACTGAAGCCCCAATCTGTGCGGTGGTCAGGGCTTCATGACTGCCAGTACATCTCCTTTAACAGATTTGAACTTAGTTGGAACAGGTGAAGGGGACTCACAGTCTATGAGGGGGCAACACGTGTGTGAAGGGTGGGGGAGTGGGGAGGAGGGTAACATCCCGGCAGTACAATAGGTTGGTAGGTTGAGAAAAATTTTAAGGGCCAACTCAGTGGACCATTGGTCTTGTTTTGCCATCAGATTCTATGTTTCTGTCTACAGTATATTTGAATTCTCTATCTATCTATCATATCTTATATAAATCCGTTCTCTTCCTTTCAACCAGGGATAGATCCAGAAGCAAATGATTTAATAACTTTTATTGGACCAACATAGATGTTACAACAAAAGAACAAAGTGCTCTAGCTTTCGGACCAACCAGGTCCTTCTTCAAAAGCTTTAACAAGGAAGAAGAAGAAGGACCTGGTTGGTCCGAAGCTAGAGCACTTTGTTCTTTTGTTGTAACATCTATGTTGCTCCAATAAAAGTTATGAAATAATTTGCTTCTGGATCTGTTCTTACAAGGACCAATACGGCAACTACACTATTTGTTTTTCAACCAGGGAGAAATGGTGGAGAACACTGAAAACGATTTTCAAATAGAGAAACTGACACCCATTCTGAGATTGGTGAAGGCTGCTTTTGCTAATATATTGATGATATGGTGCCCTGTTTCACCCGAAGGATACTTACTTTTATTCCATAAGGCAATACTTGTATTACAGAAGAAATCAAAAATAAGAAAAGCTGGAAGAAACAGTATAGAAAGATTTCAAATAAGACCAGGAGGACTGCTATGGCGTTCTAGTCATTATGAGGCTTGCTGTCACTTAGGGGAACAGCGGTTCAGACCTTGAGCATTCAGTTCCAACTGGCTGTAGCAAAGGAGCAGAGGCGGCTCTGGGATGTGCTGTCCTCACCTAATCTCTTGTGGTGGAATTCCTACCTTTTGTGGTCCAGGGGGATGTGAGCCATTCTTTAAAGGAACCTCCTTAGCTGTGTTCTTGTCCCCCCCCCATGTATTATTTGGTACTTTGCCAAGAGAAGGCCACAGGCCCATTTGTTTGTCTCCCATTCCTAGTGGGCATCAGTAGACCAAATGTTTTTTTTTTTCATTTAAATATGTATCTAACCTAGCTTTGCATACATCAAAGGTTCCAGAATCCACTATGTCCCTTGGTAGTTTATTCCATGCTGATGCTGCCCTGATATTAAAAAGTTGTTTCTTTTATTCGTATTGGCCCTCACAATTACTAGTTATTTATTGTGTCATCTGAGGGTTTGGCTTCTAGTAGTGTATTGAAAACTGCACATGGTTGCTAATTTCGAGTCTTGCAGTATTTTGTATAACTGTAACAAGTCCCCACTTGTTGTATCTTCTGATTTGATTAGGACATTTTTTTCCAGCCTGTCTTCATATGGTGGTTTCTTTAGTTGGGGTATTAATTTTGTAGTCCTGCGTGGACTCTTTCTAACATGTCAATATCTTTCCTCAGGTGAGGGCACAAAAATGGGGATGAGTAGTCCAAATGGGGTGAATATAACCCCTGTATATAGGCATGATAAATTGTTCACTACAGGAAAGGAAAGCTTTTTGGATACCTCTTAGGATTCTATTCGCATTTTGGGTTACTTTATAGCAATGGTCCCTTGGCGTAAGTCTGTTGTTGATTATAACTCCCAAATCTCTTTCCCGTTCTGTAACTTGAAGTTGTTTTCCTTGCAACATGTAAGGATAGCATGGGTTGTTTTTCCCAAAATGAATGACCATGCATTTATCTTTGTTGAGTGTCATTTTGTACTTTGTTGCCCACCTATCTGTTCTATTTAAATCCTGGTACCAATATCAGATATTTGGACAGAGTATTTACCTCTCTCCCTAGCTAGGTATCATCAGCAAATTTTGACACATGATTTTGGATTCCTTTTTCCATGTCGTCGATAAAGATGGCAAAAAATGCCAGGCCCAAAACCAAGTCCTGCGGCACCCCACTACTGATAGTACCCTCTCCCGAAAGTAGGCCATTCATTTGCACCTGTTGTTCTCTTTCACCTAGCCCAACTGTTGATCAAGTTATAATCAATCCCCATATTTATTAGTTTAATTAGTAGTTCGTAATGATGGACTGTGTCGAAAGCTTTTCCGTAGTGTAAAAGGATCACGTCAACTGGTATGTTATTATCAAGGCTTAAGCTGATATTATTATAAAATGTCAGAGCTGTCGTACAGAACCTTCCCTTCATGAACCCGTGCTGGTTCATGTCAGGCTGACCTTTTTCTTTTATATCCATTTTCAGTTTATGTTTTATTATTCTTTCCAGTAGCTTATTACAAATACACGTAAGGCTTATAGGCCTATAGTTGGGCTCCTGCCCCTTAGACCCTTTTTTAAATATGGCCTTGAGAGGGGCAGTTTGTGGAAAGGCACAGAGGCGCCACCACCAGGCCCTGCTATCTCCATTGCTTGTATACAGTGTAGGTGGGTGTTGTTGAACTTCTCTTGTTGTCTTGATTGTTACACTAAGAGAGAAGGGCACTCCCCCATCGTGCCTGCCAAGAGCCACCAAGCAGCAGCACTGGAGAGCTGTGCAGTAGTAGGGACATGGAGTCAAGGAGCCAGCCCACATCGGCAGCTCTCTCTGAAACTGATTGTCTCATGGGGCAGACAACTCCAGAGTGTATGGCACCTAAAGTGGATGCAAGAGGTGGGTACATGAATAGGGAAATGTAGAATAAAATCAATGATTTGAAAAAATAAAACCCAGGATCCAGGTTGGGGGAGAGGTAATTTATTTCTAAAATAAGCAGGAAGGTTATAGATACAGAATTAGAAATTCAGGCATGATTGTGAATATATCATTTGATGGTGCTTGTCAATAAATAACATTTCTGGAAAAAAGTACTTATCTGAGTTCCAGGTAGGCAAGAGCTTGGTTCACATACCTTTTAATGAAGAATTTTTCATTTACCTTAATCTTCACCCTGCTCAGTTCCAGAGTACTAAACCTAGGTGTGCCCAAACTGAGATTATGCATATCCTTAGACAGTCTTTGTATATTAGGTCCCTGAGTTTTGTTTACCGAATGTTATAGTGTTGCAGTTCGGTGTGAAAATTATCAATTCATACCTATTCTTAGCTGTTTGTCATTTAAATTCTCTACCACTATTATGTTTCCGCGATAGATTTTTTGGTTTTTACTACTCCTATTACTGCCTATCATTGTTTTTTTTCTAGATTATTTTAGTTCATGTGCTCAAAGGCCAGTACAGTAACATTTTTGTAAAAGATAACCCTGATGACAAGATCCTATCTCTTATGTTCTTTTCTGCTTTTTTCTACAGAAATCTGTTGGACAGAGACACATTTTCAAAGTCAGATCCAAGTAAGTATTGTAATTTGTTCTATTCTTTATTTGTGTTTGTTGTTGTTGGTAACTGTGTATAGTAGCTGGGCCACTTATTAAAAACAGATGACTAGGTAGTCCCCTGCTATGCAGTAAGTTAGTTATGTCAACTATATTCTTGAAAGTACAGGATCTTTGTCATTTAGAATTCATGTGCTCCTGTTGCTTGTCTAAAAGTGAAGTCATAATCCTCTTCTTGAATCATAAATACTTCCACAGCAGCTGACCATACCTCTCAACCTTTTAGGCTTTGAAACGTGGGACACAGACATTCAGAATGTGGGGGACATTGTGGGATACTGGCCTTCATGATGCAGTACACATCATCAAACATGAAGATACAAGCTCAAAACACTGTGAAAAGCAGTCCGTGCTTAATTTTTGCAAAGCTTAATTTCTGTTTAGCATGATAGAATTGTAACCCCTAGATGGCGCTATCCCAGGGGCTACTACCCCTGCCTGATTTGCCACTAACAGGTTGAGAGGCCTGGATCCAATGGCGGGTGCCTCCACCCAGAGGTCAGGGTTTGCAATAGTTAAACTAACTTGGTCACAGCCCTCTGGGACACTGCAACCCCCCTTTCTTCCCACTAGTGGCCCACACAATATATCAGAATTACCTTCACAGTATACACTTACCCCCAGGTCTGGTTCCGGCACTGGGACCTCCTGTGAAATGAGATACAGTGCAACAATCACAGTACAGTACTTTAACATAGACAAATACCTCAGGCAGTATAACTTTGCTGAAACAAGCAGCTCTGATTTATTTAGGGGGATATAACAAGGACAGGGGGAAATCAGGTTAATTAGCTTATCACTCTAATAATCTACCTATGGCTCTGTGCACAGGCCTATCCCTATCAGTTACTGTCCCTGGGTACCCAAGCCCTAGTGGCTAGTCCAAACCGTGGCAGCTGGTAGGGGCCCTTTCACACAGAGAAAAGGAGAATTAAACAGTCAGCAGTACAGTAATTCCATTTGGATTTAATGTGGCAATTCAACAGGGAGCAACCCTGAATTAGTACTCACGACCTCCAAATAAGATAGGGTCCTTCAATGTCAGCAGGGCTCACTTGAGGTACACAAACCTCTTCACACATCCATATAAAAGAAAGCACTATACCAGGCAGGCTGCATCTGTATCCCGATCGCAATTACTGCACAATACCCAGGAGAACACACAGCAGATTCAGTTCCTGACAGACCGAGTGCAATTTTCAGCAATTCCTCCAGTCTTCTACAGGGTGAGCCTGGTTTCTACTCTTCAGAGATCCTTTGATTCTTTTCACAGGACGGATTCAGTCCTAACAAGCTGTTACACAAGCTGCAGACCGAACTCTGTGCCTTACACACGCTTTTTTGACTAAAACTGCACACTGAAAAGCACAGGGCTCCTTCCTTCTTCACTGCCAAAGCTCAACTGAAACTCCAACTGACAAAACGGGCACTTCCTTTGAGTTCCTCCCAGTTCTTGACTGGATTGGCTGTCACTCACAATAGACTGCTGCTGTTGGTCCAAAAAGGTGCCGAAGTCTAAACTACATCTCCCAGAGTCACTGCCCATACAATCCTCTTGGTGGCTGGCTCAGATTATGAGTCCAAGTTCTGATTCGTCCAAGGCACCAGTTTAGAGCTAGCTTACCCCACACTGATTGGTCCAGTTCAGCAGTTCAAAACCAGAATGGGGAACTAGACAGACACAGTTCTGACTGCAAAGAAAGCAGGTTAGACAAACTGTAATTTCATTATTACTGTAAATGATTTCTGGCAAACAGTTACATCTTTCAGATAGGTTCCTTTGCACTCCTAGTGACTGCAAAAATGGAGTAAATTGGCAGCAGTTCAAGTGGTACTCAAACAGAGAAGCACACAGTCCCCCCATACAAACTAATTATGTCTGCAAGCAGACAGCTCTTAAAGAGACAGTACCAGAGGTTCTAAAAACACTCACTGATAAATGGCTTAAACGCCAAACACCATTCAGGCTTGGAGCATTCAAGCAAGCTCCTGGAAGTCTTTTGGGAACCCCCATTTGCAGGGGGGTTACACCCTTCCTGGCCTGGGAAAGCTTGACGTCCGCGTCAAGCAAGTACCCCCCATAAGTTTCAACTGCAACCATATACATTTGCATTAGGCTCAGACATGTAATCATCAGTCAATATATCATTTTACCAAGAACACATTTCTGAAACATTGCAGTACGTCACTCTTTACACAGTATTACACACATTGTACCATAACTCAAGTTATTACCTCTTGTACATGAAACCTGAAAGAGGGGGCCCTTCCCTATCAGTTACCTTGGGGCTGGATGGGGCAAGGGCACCATACTTAGAGGGCAACACAAGTAACTTGGAGTTAGCACTGACGCTCAGTTTGGGCAATGAGCTCGGGGACACATACGCTCCTTTATGGACAACATTGAGAGGCAAGTCCACAGGCCTCCCAAGAAAATCATAACTGAGGTGCACCACAGGCTTTACAGCTCGACCAGTCTTTCTAGGGGGAACTGTTACAGTCTCTGCACTCCGAGCCTCATTTTCAGCATTGTCCTCACTTGTCAGGGGAGTCTCCCTGGGGGTAGAGAGGCTAGAACTTGGGGCACTTTCAGCTCCAGGAGTTACAGTTTCTGAGTCCACAACATTTGGCTCGCATGGAGAACTTTCGGACACTGGCAGTGGACTGTCAGGGCACTCAAAATATTCTTCTTGTTCGGTGTATCACCAGTCTGCCCTAATCTATCATTTTCCTCCCTGAAAGCTCAAACAGTTCAACCATGCACAATGATTCCATTTCATCTGATCTGATGCTTTGCACTTCACTTTCTGGGAGCATTGGCTCCAGGGACGAAGCTGGGGCTTGGACAGTCCAGAAGGCCCAGCTTCATCTCCAGTATTGACTAGGGATTGCCCAAAACAATTGACTCAGTTCGTAAGAAGGATAGTATTCAAAGTCACTCTCACTTTCTTCTGATATGGACTGACAGTCATGCTCAACTGGGACTTGTGCAGGGAACACTTTAACTCTGCTTCTGTAGGTGCAGACTTCCTTGGTCTTTTCTTAGCAGCAGCTCTAGTCACTGGTCCAGAGGGGCATCTTCTAGGGCCAGACTCAATTAAGATTTGTCCAATGGGCAGTAAATGATTTCTATGCATTGTTTTTACATCTTTTGAATTATTCTCAGGCCTTACTTTGTACACTGGCAGATCGCCTAGTTTGCCCACTACAATGTGAGGGAGATGGTGCATCTGTCAGCAATCTTGTGCTTGCCATGCAGTCCCAGATTTCTTAGCAATACCCGATCTCCCTCCTGGAGTTCCTGTGCTTTCACCTTTTATCATACCTTTCTTTGTTGGCAGATTTCTTTTGGCAGCCATGCTTTGAGCCAGTTGAGTACGCATGAGTTAGCTGGGCCTTTAACTTTTGCACATACTGTAAATAGTTGTCAGCTTGAACCCCATCAGGAGAGACCCCAAAACACACATCTACTGGTAGTCAGCTTCTTCCAAACATCAGGCGGTAGGGGAGAATCCAGTGGCATCACTTTTGGTGCAGTTATAAGCATGTACCAGGGTGCTAATTTGTTGGCTCCATCTAGGCTTGTCCTTTGGGTGCAGGTGCCTAGCATATCTAGCAAAGTGCGGTTGAAACGTTCAGGCTGTGGGTCCCCTGGGGGTGGTAAGGAGTGGTTCTGGACTTTCGCACTCCCACAGAGAAAGCATCTCTTTGATCAGACACTCTCAAAGTCTCTCCTTGATCAGAATGGATTCTTTGTGGAGCCCATAGTGAACAAAAAGTTTTCTACAAGTACTTTGGCTACAGTGGATGCTTTCTGGTCTTTGGTGGGAAAGCTTGGGCATATCTCGTGAAATGGTCAGTGACCACCAGCACATTACTGATATTTCTTTGATCTGACTCCAAACTTAGAAAATCAATACAGACCAGCTCCATGGGTGCACTGGTGGTGATGTTAACAAGGGGCAGCCCTCTGGGGCAAAGCTTTCTCTGTAAGCAGCGACTACAAGTTTGAATGTGTTGCTCCACATCAGCCCCATCTTAGGCCAATAGAATCTGGATCTCACCAAGTCAAGTGTTCTGTCTATACCAAGGTGCCCCATGTGGTTGTGCAAGAACCTCAGTACTGAGTCTCGAAAGGCAGTGGGCAGCACTAGTTGTTGTTTGTCTACTTGTCCCCCTTTATCTACTGTTTCTCTGTATAACAGTTTATTGATCAGTTTCAACTTAGGACCTTCTTTGTATAACAGTGCAGTTCTCAAATCAGTGGAGCGTAATTTGGACACATCTTTTCCTGCATAGAGGGCTTCTAAAGCTGCTTTGATCATGGGATCGGGATTGAGCCGCGAATACTATCATTGTCCAGCTGAGGCAGTGCACCAATGTCTATTGCAGAAAAGTGGCAATAAGCAGCAGGTATGCAATTCTCAGAGGCTCCCAAGCAATCCACCATACAGTCCACTGCGTCCGTGAACATTTGTTCCTCCCTGTCAAACTTCCGACAGTGCCGAATGTCAGGTTCTGCCAATCGGACCCAATCATTCTGGGGAACAGGCTCCGGGAGAGAGCATCAGCATCTATGTGGTTCAGACCTGCTCGGTATTCAGAGCATAGTCATATGTAGATAATGCAGAAAGCCACCTATGGCCAGTGGCATCCAACTTAGCTGAGGTCTGCACATAGGTCAAAGGATTATTGTCAGTTTTACTAGTATTTTAGCCCCATACAAGTACTCATGGAATTGGTCAACAATAGCCCACTTCAAAGCTAGGAACTCTAACTTATGTACAGGATAGTTCTTTTCGGATGGGGTCAGGCTTCTACTGGCAAAGGCCACTGGTCTCAGGCCATTCTCGTGCTCTTGGTACAACACAGCCCCAACCCTTGCAAGCTAGCATCAGTGTGCAGGACGTAAGGTTTTCTTGGATCGGATAGGCCAGCACTGGAGCATGGGTAGTTGATATGATCTCATGAAAAGCAGTCTCTTAATCAGGAATCCAGCGGGCCCCAAATACTTCACTGGATGAAAATACACTCTTTCAGTCTTGAGGGACGCTGACTTTGGTATTTTTGTGGTTTGGGGATACCCTTGAGTAAGGTTAAGTAAAGGCGGATCACTCTTGAATAGTCCTTGATGAAGCGATAATAACCACAGAATCCCAGGAATCTTTGCAGTTCTTTTAGATTTTGGGCTGTGGCCAGGTGGTCAAGGCCTCTACTTTACTTGGGTCGGTCTCTATTCCTCGGTGGATACAATGTGTCCCACATACTTTACTGATGTTTGAAAGAATTGACACTTATCAATGGACAGTTTAAGGCCAAAGTCCTCCAGTCGGTCCAATACCTTAAATAATCTGCTCTCATGTTCCTCCAGTGAGCTGCCAAACACAATGACATCATCTAGGTATACCAGGCACTCTAGTAAGTTCATGTCCCCACTGCACGCCTCCATCAATCGTTGAAAAGTGGCTGGGGCACCTGAAATCCCTATGAGGCATCCTCATGAATTCATAGAAGCCAAGCGGACAGATAAAGGCCGCTCTTCTCACGGTCCTCTGGGGCCATCGGGATCTGGTAGTACCCACTGCGGAGATCCAGCACAGAGAACCACTTGCTCCGCTTAGGCAGTCCAAAGCATCCTGAATGCGGGCATTGTGTACTGATAGGGATAGTCCGCGGTTTAAGGTGCGATAATCCACACACATCCTTACTGTTCCATTCTTTTTCCTCACTACCACAATGGGGAAGCATAAGGGCTTCTGGATTCTTGTATTACACCAGCAGCTAACATCTCTTGCAGATGCCGTCTCACATCATCTATGTCAGCAGGTGCCAGGCGTCGAGACCTCTCACGAAATGGTCTTTTCGTCATGCAGCCGGATATTGTGCTCAGCTCCTTGCACGCATCCTACATCCCATTCCTTTAAAGAAAACACCTGGTCTCTCTGGGCAAGCTTCTCACTGATCCTCACTTTCCATTCAGCTGGCAGCGGAGTCGCCGAAATCAAACAAGTCAGGCGTTACTCTGTCATTCTTCCTTGAACTCTTGCTGCTGGGTAGCACTGCAGTGTCTGCACAATGCACATTAGCCAGGATGCAACCTCTGTTTACTCGAATGTTCTTCTCAGACACATTATGAACTTGGACCATTACCCTTCTGGCATAAGCATGGGCTCTAGCGGCAAAATACTAGGCTTGACCAGCAGTCCTCTGGCAATTTTCCATCGCCTGGTGCATCCAACATTAATATTTTATTCTTAACATCCTTTCTGATACGGACCTCTCCTGTAAGGTACACTGGGCATTTGGCGCCAGGATCAGAGACTCAGGATCCTTCTTCCATACAATTCGACCGGTTCCTCTGGTTCTGTTTTTCAGCATCTCTGCTCTATAGGCCTTCTTAATTAAAGCGGAACTCTTAAAGCTCTACTAGTCTTTGACCCTGTTTTCATAACACAACTGTGCCAGCCTTCCAACATATGAGCATTTGTTCCAATCAACAAAGGGACACCATCATACAGTCCAGTGGGGGGACACACTAAGGCTAGGGTCTCTACTTGTTCGGCACTCCAGCCACGGAGGTGGGGAAAGACAGCCAAATTCGGATATACCCGAATAGGGGTAGGCCTTCTCACTTAACCCCATACATGCAGTCCTTCTAATGGTTGTAAGGGTACGCCTGACAAATGCTTCTGATACCAATCCTGGAACATAATTGTCACTTGGGAGCCCTGTCTAATACAGCTCTTGTAGACACTCCATTCACCTTTACAGTGGTCTCCAGGAGGGACCCACTATTCTGGACCAGTCTGGAGAGGCGGTAGTGGGGCCTGGGCAACTGACCTTGCCACAAAGGACGTGAATTAGCATTTTGGTGCCCTCACTGGGATCATGTCGTGCACCTCTTAACCACTGATTTCTTCTCCAAGCTCTCCTTGTAGCCTATATGCAACTTTGTCAGTGTCTTTGGGGACTGGCATTCCCTTTTCATGTGCCCATCTTTCCCACAATTATAGCAAAACATACTTTCTGGAGTTTGAGCTGGCCGAGGCGCCACACTGGGAGCCAGGGCGGGGGTATTACTAACTGGAAATCTTGGTGCCATCTCTGTCTGTGGCGTGATAAGCATTTGGAGACATCTCGTCAGTTTCTCCACTTCCATGGTCAAGGAATCGAGTTCGGAGCTGTTATCAGCAGGAGATACATGGGTGGGTACCCCACCCCATAGCAGATGCAGTCGGATATAGGTCAGGGCCCGTGACTTGCAGGCGTGGCCTTCATAAAGGGACTGTTTTGAATTCCGGATCTCTCTCAACAGTTCGCCCATTGTGACATATCTTTTCCTTGTCAGAGCACTCATTGACTGCCAACCTCTGCCCTGAACTTCACTTGATGGGTCACCCTCAGTCACTGGTCGTGGCCGCAGCTGTTGGTGCAGGTCCCTCCCGAGGTCGTCTTTTCTCAACTCCTCGAATTTCTCTCATTAACTCATCATAGGAGGGTGGGGATTCCAGTCGATCTGCCAGGGCGAATTGAAGCAACAGAAGTTCTGAGAAGGCAGACTTTAAGGATCCTGTCCGCCTTTGTTCGGTCCAGTTGAATCGCTGGCAAACTACCTTTCTGAGGCATTCTTGCAACAATTTTTCCAGCCGAGATACATACACAGACAACAACTCCCTTGGTACTGTTGTGCATCTCTTACTCTCCACCATAGGTCGTCATCAGAATCTGGGCTCCCATACATTCTCCAAGGCCTCAAGATAGGCCTGTGCAGTGCTTCAGGGTTACTGGGTCCGCTTAGCACTGGATGGTAGCCAGGCAGGACCTCGGAGGCCTCTCACTAACCCTCTTCGCTTTCACCTTCCGAGCATTGCCATTCTAGCACTTGGGGGGCAACATAGTCTATCCAGGTCTCCCAGTCATCCTCCCCTTGGGGGTGGGAGGTGCCAGAGAAGATCCTCAACCTTCGTAAGAGTCGTGACTAATGGCAGGTGCAGAAATAGGAGTCTGCATTGGTTCAGCCACCATTACAGGCACTGGAGCAGGAGAAGGTGTTGGGGAGGAACACCCCAGGTGACAAGAATAGTTTCTTCAAGTCCTCCACAGTTTTCCCTTCCCCAGCAACCATTTAGCAAATTTCTCCTCAAAAGTTTCAGATAGTGGTGGGGCTCATTCCCCGGTCTTACTGTCCTTAGTTATCACTCTCCAAGCAGTGAGGGCCCTCTGGGGTAATGGTCTGTGGCACTTTGGAGCTATCTATGGGATCCTTAAACTCTACTAGGCCAGGAAAGTGTGGGTGAGCAGATTAGCATGCCGACCACCACCACAGGGTTTGTAAACCTTCCACCTTGGAAAGTACTCCCTGCACAGTGTCCGTATTGATACCCAGGGGATGTCCAGGATAAGCATAGCATTTGGGGTCGATCCTCCCCAGTACACCACTCCACCAGCCGGTGCACAGCCACTTCTGTCGGGGTACCCATTTTTTTCTTAACAGTGGTTCGTAAATATGGCCACTAGAGGACACACAATCCCAGCGGTGAGCCTCCAAGATGTAACCCCTAGATGGCGCTATCCCAGGGGCTACTACCCCTGCCTGATTTGCCACTAACAGGTTGAGGGGCCTGGATCGAATGGCGGGTGCCTCCACCCAGAGGTCAGGGTTTGCAATAGTTAAACTAACTTGGTCACAGCCCTCTGGGACACTGCAACCCCCCTTTCTTCCCACTAGTGGCCCACACAATATATCAGAATTACCTTCACAGTATACACTTACCCCAGGTCTGGTTCCGGCACTGGGACCTCCTGTGAAATGAGATACAGTGCAACAATCACAGTACAGTACTTTAACATAGACAAATACCTCAGGCAGTATAACTTGCTGAAACAAGCAGCTCTGATTTATTTAGGGATATAACAAGGACAGGGGAAATCAGGTTAATTAGCTTATCACTCTAATAATCTACCTATGGCTCTCAGGCACAGGCTCATCCCTATCAGTTACTGTCCCTGGGTACCCAAGCCCTAGTGGCTAGTCCAAACCGTGGCAGCTGGTAGGGGCCTTTCACACAGAGAAAAGGAGAATTAAACAGTCAGCAGTACAGTAATTCCATTTGGATTTAATGTGGCAATTCAACAGGAGCGACTCTGAATTAGTACTCACGACCTCCAAATAAGATAGGGTCCTTTAATGTCAGCAGGGCTCACTTGAGGTACGCAAAACCTCTTCACACATCCATATAAAAGAAAGCACTATACCAGGCAGGCTGCATCTGTATCCCGATCGCAATTACTGCACAATACCGGAGAACACACAGCAGATTCAGTTCCTGACAGACCGAGTGCAATTTTCAGCAATTCCTCCAGTCTTCTACAGGGTGAGCCTGGTTTCTACTCTTCAGAGATCCTTTGATTCTTTTCACAGGACGGATTCAGTCCTAACAAGCTGTTACACAAGCTGCAGACCGGAACTCTGTGCCTTACACACGTTTTTTGACTAAAACTGCACACTGAAAAAGCACAGGGCTCCTTCCTTCTTCACTGCCAAAGCTCAACTGACAAAACCGGGCGCTTCCTTTGAGTTCCTCCCAGTTCTTGACTGGATTGGCTGTCACTCACAATAGACTGCTGCTGTTGGTCCAAAAAGGTGCTGAAGTCTAAACTACATCTCCCAGAGTCACTGCCCATACAATCCTCTTGTGGCTGGCTCAGATTATGAGTCCAAGTTCTGATTCGTCCAAGGCACCATTTTAGAGCTAGCTTACCCCACACTGATTGGTCCAGTTCAGCAGTTCAAAACCAGAATGGGAACTAGACAGACACAGTTCTGACTGCAAAGAAAGCAGGTTAGACAAACTGTAATTTCATTATTACTGTAAATGATTTCTGGCAAACAGTTACATCTTTCAGATAGGTTCCTTGCACTCTAGTGACTGCAAAATGGAGTAAATTGGCAGCAGTTCAAGTGGTACTCAAACAGAGAAGCACACAGTCCCCCCATACAAACTAATTATGTCTGCAAGCAGACAGCTCTTAAAGAGACAGTACCAGAGGTTCTAAAAACACTCACTGATAAATGGCTTAAACGCCAAACACCATTCAGGCTTGGAGCATTCAAGCAAGCTCCTGGAAGTCTTTTGGGAACCCCCATTTGCAGGGGGGTTACAGAATATTATGAGTTTCTGCTTGAATATCTAGAATTTCCCTCCTATGTATACAGTTTTATGAGTCATAACCTTCTCACTAAGGCCAGCACCTGTTCCATGTGGGACAGAGGAATTTTTTTTTCAACTTTCTTTATACGCTGGTATGCAGCTTGGGGTGAATTTACCCCTGTCAGGCGATATACGCTGATGCTCAACTGATCCAGCCTCCACCATAACCGCCGAAAGCGAGGGGGACCGGGCTTGCCCCCCACGGCGGGGCCTCTCCCAGCGAGGGGGGACCGGGAGAGGAGACCGCAGCACTCTAAGCCCTTGTCCCAACTGCCGAGCTTTGTTTGGTCCACTAATCAGGTCATCGGTTGGTGCCATCATACTGCTGCCTGGAGTGGAGTTTTTCCCTTGTAGTTACCCCCCAGGAGCCAGATATGCAATGATGCAAGCACGGAAGGCGGTAGGCATCCGCTGCACTCCTCCCCCTAGCGTACCTGGCCCAGATGATACACCTGGTCACCACCAGGAGACACCATTGCGCCGAGGGAACTCCAGTCCCACTCCCTGGGAGAGGAGAGCAGTCCTCTGGACGCTCAATCCTCTCCTTCCCCTGCCAACCCCCGGCGACCCGAGTCCGTTCCTGAACCCGGGTCGCTGGCATGGCATCCAGTGCCTCAACCCTCCGCGCCACCGGGCTGGCTGGGACAGAGTAATTTTGAGGGGTAAAATGAGGGCTATCGCTCGTAATGAGGGACAGTTGAGAAGTATGCAGTTGACTGTGGTTTCAGCAGGAGCAGTATGCAGTTGACTGTGATTTCAGCAGGAGCAGGTGAAGTCAAAAGGTTAGAGGTCCAGTTTCCAAACCATTGTTGTTGTCAGGAAAGAACCAGGGGAAGGAAAATTAAATATGTGAAATATGAGCTGAATCTATTTTCAGGAGGCAGTACAGCCAAGTAGCTAGAGCACCAAGTTGTGAATCAGGAGACCAAGCAGACTGGTTGAAATTATATTTCAGAAGCTGTATCTTTTGAACTGTTAGGCTTAGAGGACCTAATTCTCAAAAGGATGCATTTGCTGCAGAGAATTTGCAGCAGGGTGTTTGCTGCAAGTAGCGACTTGCGTCAAACATTGTGGTAAGCGTGATTCTAAAAGTAGTGTGCCACAAATGCACTGCCACAAGTCTGGAATGTGGGATGCAAGGAGTTAGACCAGGGTATCCCTGGTCTAACATTGCATCTGTTGGGGGATCCCCTTTTATGGGACTTGCACCAAACCTTTCTTGCAAGGTGCCATAAAGTGGGGAAACTGTTGCAATTGTGTCAGCCCCTCTAGAATCTGACTGCGTTGTGTCTGAGGGGCTTTCACAACTGCACCCAACTTTGTGGTGGGCACAGGGCTTGACAGAAGCCCTGCGTCCACCTTCTAGGATCAGGCCCAGAAACGTCATTTTCATTTTCCTAATAAAAGCTTGGAGTCTAGTCAGCACATGTGGATCATAGCAACATAGTTTCCATGTGTTGTTATATGTCAGTATGTTTGGTAAAAATAACAGGATTTAAAAAAAAAATGTTTGAACATTTTATATTTTCATAAATCGATACATGGTAGATTTAGCAGCATCCTATATTGGGATAGCAACTTATCTGGCTGCTGGCTTTCATTTAAAAATAAATAAAGCAGCAGTATTTGTTAGTCACTATGTCATTTTTTTCCAGCAATAATGCTTTTCTGCCAAACAGATTAATGTATCATTTTTCTTCTTGTTTTCTTTCATTCCTGAATAAAGATACAGGATTCTGACATTTTTAGAAGCTCCCTCCTCCCATGCTATACCCACCATGAAAAAACTGAATATCTTGATATAGTGCTGTACTGTTTACCGTCAGAAACATGCAACAGCAACATCCTAATACATCTACAGTATTAATCTAGTATAGTATGTGCATTCAGCATGTAACCTCAAAGAGAGTTTTTAATATGGCAAGAGGCAGACATCTTTAATGACTTGAGTCATTAATTACAGAAATTAGCTGTAAAAGCTCCAGACATTAGGAATCGGTCATATGCATACAGTTTTTTTGAGTCGGTATTATTCTGTATGTATTGATACTATTTAAAAATACTTTTTGAGGATATGATCAATACATGATTTTTAGTTGCGAAACTAAAAGTAAAAAATGGCAAACACATGGTATCATTCCTACTTTTTATCAACAGACAGTATCAATATTATATTTTGTAATAATATGTACAGTTATGTGATGGTTTAAAAATAATATATTTTTTTTACTTTTCCTGAGCTTTGGTAATACTAAACATTATTTATAGCAGCAGTATTTGTTGATCACCATGCACAGCAGGGTTTTTGGTTTTTTTTTTACCAATAATGTTTTTCTGGTAAAACCATCAAAATACCCATTTTTCATTTAGTTTTCTTTTATTCCTAAACTAAGACATGGGATTAAAACTTACTGCCCCTGTGTCTTGCCCACCAGGAAAAAAATAACTATTTTGGAGAAGTGCTGTGCTGTTTACCATCAGAAACATGTGGTAACACCATTCTAATCCAGCACCAGTATTACTCCAGTATGTACACTCAACAGGTAACCTCAGCAAAATATTTTTTTTTAATTGTGAGCAGCGTCCATCTTTAATGGCTTGAGTCATTAATTACAAAATTAGCTATAAAAGCTGTTTTTAAAAAATATCTGAGAAAATTAAAAATACATTGATGATGAATGTAAGGAAGTCAGAAATACATTTTTTCTTAAAAATTATGGGGAGTGGCGCTGAGGGTTGAGGCGCTGGACGCCACACCTTGCGCTACACTGGCAACCCGGATTTGGAAAGTGCCGCGAGATGCTGGGGGTCAGATAGGGGAGAAGGATCAAGCATCACAACAGATGGTCTCCTCCTCCTGGGGTGGGTTGCTGGGGTGCATATAGCACTCGTAGCTCTTCTGCTGGTGGAAGCATAGGCAGTACAGGGCACATGACTCTCTGGAGTCAAGGGTGGGGAGGATGCTGTCAGGCACTTGACAACGGCGTGCGTCAGCACATCACTAGTCTGGACCTAGTCCTCTGCGCTGGCGTCTTTGGGGGGACCAGGGGGAAAAATACATGCATCCCTGGCCCATGGGGTGGAGCCGTGAATGGACCTTGTGGATGGAGTAGGAGGGTGTACGAGGCCCCCTTTGAAAGCCAAAGGAACCGGGCAAGTATAAAAAAAAAAAAAATACGGGTTATGGACTATTGCCTATGCACTGTGGATCTGCAATGCATAGGCAACCCTAAATTTGAAAGCTGCGCACCGTGGGTCCCATGGGTCCCATGGACCCCAGCACCATTCACAGAAAGGGCATGCACCCCTTCTACACTCAATCACCTGGCTGTTCACACAGCTATGTGGACAGACAGCCTGGGGGAGTGTTGGGGTGTGCTTGCAGTCAGCACCATTCAGAAAAGCATGGCATGTCAGGTGAGGGGGCCCCAGGCTACATGGCAGGTCCCCTGCCATAGCTGTTGTGCACTCCCCCTCAACGTACACCCACCAGCTGCAGTGAGAAAACAGATGCCACCTGCCATGTTACCCCAGCTGTCCGGTCACAGGGCTGGGGTGACCACTTGGGAACTTGCCTGACAGTTGCTGATTTTGGGACCCATGCATCCCAGAATCCCCTGCTTTGTGCAGAGTAGGGGATCCACTACCGGACCAGGACTGGTATCCAATTGGATGCCTGCCTGTGTCCTCTAGTCTACCCTCCACCTACTGGTGCTCTGAGGGTGAGACCATGGACAGGTGCCTTATGGTGGCTGGGATTTGTGCATGCTGAGCCTTGAACACCTATCTGCAAGTGCAGAGCTGCATGGGCCAGGTACACTCCTCTTGTGTGTACCTGGTTCATGTTGGTGCATAGCCCCTCATATGATTACATTTTTTGCTGAGTAACAAATACTGGTGCTTCAATTAGAAATTGTGAAGTTTACAACTTAAAGGGGAATAGTCAGACCAGCTCAGTGGTGCTGCGGGTTGAGGCACAGGATGCCACACCTCATGTCACGCTGGCGACCCAGGTTCAGGAGCGAGCCTGTGGCGCTGAGGTTGGACGGGGGGGTTTGAGTGTCCAATGACAGCTCACCTTCTTTAGGGAGGGAGGGATGAGGGCTTCAGCAATGGTACATCTCTTGGCGGTGGCCAGGGGATATTGCGCCGACAGCCCTCAGCATATGCGGGTGGAGGGACACGGTGGGTGTCGGAGTGCCGCACATGGGAGCATGCTTGCTCCTTGGATGTCATTGCATGTCTGCACTCACCATCGGGAAGGGGGGGGACCAAGCACCAGAACAAAGGAAATGCCCTGATGTCTGGGAGGGTGAAGTCACTCTGTAACCCCACACTCAACACCGGATTCTGCCATCCTGGGTCAGGACCACCTCCGCTCTTCACCTCTGCCTGCTAGACATTAGATTCAGGTAAGGAAGCACCAAGGAGCAGAAGGCAGCCCAACCTCAGGAGGCACAAGCTGTAGGTGTGTTGTGGGTGAGTCGGAGGCTGGGGTCCCCGCGGGCAGGAAACAGCTGGGAGATGACTGAGGGAGTTCCCAGAAAGTTGTTGCCTGGAGGGAAAAAAAAAAAGAGTAAAACAAAAACGGGGGGAACAGTTAGCACTAAGAGCCGCACACTCAAATGTCGGGCTGGTCCCAATTTACACTTTGTGTTTAAAAACTTTTTATTTACTTACTGCTTATGGTAGTATAGTAGATTTTATCAGACTAATTATACTGACTTCCAAGCTGACATTTTCTCTAAATACAAATCCCAGAACCCCCTTCAGCTGACATTAGAACAAGGCTGCAGCAGTGGTAGATTCACTACCCTGCAGTGCATGTTAGAGCTTTCATACGCTCCGATCAGATGTTTACCAGTCCCACTGTTCTCCTGGGGCTAATTACAGTCCTATGTGACTGTACGTAACCTCAGAGGACAGCAGGCCAAGCAACCAAAAGATCAGAGCTTATAAAAACTGTAACATGCACTGCAGGCTATTGAATCTGTCTCTGCTGCAGCCCTCCTCTGATGTCAGCTGCAGAGGATTCTAGGATTTATAGTTATAGAAAATCAACTTGGAAGTCAGCAAAATTAGTCTGGTACAATCTACTTACTATACTACAATAAACAGTATGTAAAACAAATGATCTTCTTCAAGGATATCTCTTTCATCAGGCTACACCTATGGAACTGTAAGATGCCTAGGATCACACGTAAACTTTTGCAAGCAGTCCACTAGGGGCCACCCACAACAACGTTGGCCGTTGGCTCTCCCATATAAACGTGGACGGTTCCTTCCCTCCTCAGTTATTTACCCGCCATCGACCATTCTCTTCAGACAGTGCATGGAAACAGCACTGTTACAGTCACCGATTTTTCTTGATTTTTCTTACCATGGTCACACTATTACTTTCCTAACTGATCCTCGATGGCATGTATGTTGACTAAAGAGCTGTTGAAGGTGTTCCACTATTGCGAGTGTGGTGAAAAAAATATACTCTGGAGATTTGCACAAAATCTTCATGTGCTGCCTCAACCCGAACCATAATGTTCAGGTATGCTTGATCTGCAAGGGATTTAATACAGCCACCTAGTGACACAGCAAAAGTGTTTTAGAAAAGCATCTCCTTAAGCAGCAGGTAGCCTGAATGGAGAAGGAGCTCCAGCAAAAGAGCTCCACCATGTCGCTAGCGTATTCCTCGGGAGCCAAATCATTGAAATCCTGGGAAAATACGTCCGGGTCACACAAGCATAAGCACTGAGAGAGGGAGAGAGAGAAAGGCAAAACCTCCCTGGTTTGTTCTTGGTCGCCGCACCACATGGCTATGACCACTACAGCACCATTGAGCACTTCAGCGGTGAAGCCACCAGCTGCCCAGACTGTCGACCTTGCTTCCAGGTTCAGGCAGGCTATAGGTACCACCAGGCTTACTATGACTGGTGCGTAGCTATCAATGCTGGGGGCTTTGCCTCCCTCATCGACCTTTTCCAGTGCTCCCGTTGAATACATGGGCACCGATGTACAAGCTGTCCTGTTGTCCTTTACAGACATGCTAAAATGGCTTCTGTCTCCTCCACCACCTTCTTCTATACCAGGAGCTTCATCGACGGAGTCTCTCAGCCAAACCCCTGTGCCGACTCCTAGGGCTATGCCACAGCCCCTCTCTCGAGCGCCGACAGCTTCACCAGCATGCTGCCTTCATCCCGATGGCCAGATGGACAAACACCTAGAATATAATCCTTTCCTCATGGTACAGGATGATGATGATGATGATGCCGAAGATTATCTGGAAAGTCTCTAGAAGAGGACTAGTTCCACAATCTTATCCTGCAACGAGGACTTGGTGGTTTACGCCCCTAGGTTCTCCCCAAGGACTCATCCTTCATAACCATGATGCAGCAACTGCAAGCTGCCATGGGATTTGACATGGAGGAGCAGGACACAACCAAGAAGACCCTGATAAACTCCTTAGAACTACCTGACTCCCCTCGTATTGTAATTCTACTCCTCCCTGCCCTGGAGGATGCTACCTTTGCTGCCTGGTATAGGCCTAATGTAATTCCTGCAATACCTAGAATGAAAGATAAAATGTATATGGCCCCCTTAGATAGGCCTTTCATTCCAGGCCAACCTGAAGCTGATTCTGTGGTCATAAATGCTGTCTACGACGAATCAAAGGCACCAAAACATCTGTTCTCTTCCTCCTAACAAGATGTCTGGGAGGTTGGATGTGATGGGCAAAATAACCTATGCCTCAGCTTCTTTGGGCCTGAGAACTGCAAATTACTAGGCCCCTATGGCCAAATACCAAAATACACTCCAGAGGAAAGCTAAAGCAGCTGCCCAAGCTCTTCCAGAAGGTGCACCAAAACAAGAGCTCCTTAAAGGCTTAACAGCTGGGGCTGATGTAGGGAAACACCTACTACATACAGCCTGTGATGTTTCGGATGCTTCACCTAGGGTGGCAGCATCAGGAATATGCCTTAGAAAGGTATTCCTGGCTAAGGGTGGCAGGCTTTACAAATGACATACAGCAGTCAATTCTCAATGTCATTTCAGAGGATATAAGTTGTTTGGTGCAGATTTGCAAGATATCCTCTCCAATTTGCAGGCATCAGGCAGAACCCCAAAATCAGTATATTCCCTCTACCACACCCAGCCAAGGAGCAGACAGAGGTTGCCTTTTTATCTGGCTAGTGCAAGACACCATACCACCACCAGAGAATCAGGTAAGGGTAAAGGAGCAGGAGCCCTGCCTATTCCAGCAGCCACTCCAGGTGCCTACACAAAAGCCCCTAGAGACAGTGGTGCGGCTAGAGCTGCAACTGGTTCCACTGGACTCCTTTGACACCCCCAGCCACCATCGCCTCCAGGGGTAGTTGTTGGGGGGCATTTCTCGCCCCACATGGACCAGTGGAAGGAGGGTAATCTCAGATGCCTGTGTCCTAGAAATAATAGCACAAGGGCATGCTCCAGAGCTACCTCCAGACCATCCACCAGTGCCTACACATTTTCCCCCAGACCACATCTCACTGCACCTGGACGAAATTCACACCTTGCTCCAGAAAAGAGCACTAGAACCTGTACCAGTGGAACAGAGAAACACAGGGTTCTATTCTCGTTTTTTCCTGGTTCCAAAATGGAGAGGGGATCTGAGGCCTATGTTGAATCTCAGGGACTTGAACTTTTTTATAGACTATGAAAAATTCAGGATGGTTACGCTGCAGGGCCTACTACCTCTGCTGCAGGCAGGGGACTGGATCTGTTCCCTCGATAAGAAGGATGCCTACCTTCATATTTATTTATTTATTTCAGATTCGGATTAATACCTTTGAGCCAACATGGCTCTTTTACAAACTTTCCATGTCAATAGACGCAATACACAACAGTATAATACATATAACGAAGAATATAACAATAGCGGCAGGTAAATTGACACAGAATGGACCATGGTTACATGACTACAAAAGTGCAAGTAATTGAACATCATTATTCGAAAAATACTCTAATAAACAGAGAAAACTTTGCCATGCAGTCTAGTTGCTAACAGCAAGGTAGTTAGGAAGTAGCAGCCTGAGAGGGCTTTGTTGAGGAAGGGAGATGGGGGGTGTAGGGAAAGGGAGTAGGAAGAGATGTTTGGTGGGGGGGGGGACCCAGAGGAGGTGTAAGGGTAGTCTGTGTTTAGGAATAACAATCATATTGGTTGTTTTGGACCAGATGAATTCAAAGATCTCTTTTGAAAGGGCCAATTTTCTTATGCTCAAGGAGGGGACTAGGGAGGTCATTTAGCCATTGGGGCCCACGATATGAAAGTGACTGTTGGCCAAAGGAGGTTCATTTGAAGGGGACTTGGAGTACACCTTTAGCAGATCTCCTAGTAATTTTGGAGATTAGGTTGCATTGGAACAAAGCTGTAGTAGAACCAGGTACAAGTCCTAAAAGGACTTTTTTGCCAATGAGGCAAGCCTGGTACCTAGCCCTAAGGTGGAGAGGGAGCCAACCAGTAGAAGTGTAGAGGCTACATGTGTGTGTAAGGTGTTTAGCCCCAAGACCAGACATCAGGCCTTGTTGAGTAGTAGTTTAACACATTTTAGTGCAGTTTCAGTGGCAGCACTGTAAATGACTAAACCATAGTCTATGATTGACAGAATTGAGCTCCGAGTGACAAAGTAAAGAGCCTCTGGGGTCATGGCTTTCCTATGACGATATAGGATGCAGAGTTTAATATTTGTAGTTTTGATTACGTGATCAATATGAGGGATGAACGAGAGGGTGTCATATATGTGGATGCCGAGATATGTTTGAAGGTTATGACCTGTTCAATGACGTCTCCCTTTTGGCTTAGGATGGTCAGGGGATTAACATTCTTCTTATAATGTGGCATAGTGAAGTGCATAATTTTTGTCTTTTTATAGTTTAGCAGTAGCCAGTTTTGGGAGAACCAAGATTCGAGCTTCACAAAACTATTTTGTAGGGTTGATATTATTTCTGATGGGTGATTACCTGGTGCAGAGATTACTGCATCATCTGCATGTAGCAGCATCTTAGCAGGGCAAGTGTTATGGAGTGAATTTATAAAAAGACTGAAGAGTAATGGTCCTAAGATCGATCCTTGGGGGACCCCCAGAATTCAATCAATCAATCAATCAAAATCTTTATTTATCAATCAGAGTTACATTTCTAGGGTCAGAGGTTACCCCACTTATCCTCACACACTGCAACCTGTGTGAAAGGTAGCTATTAAGCCAAGTAACAGTGTCATTGGACAAGCCTAGAGTCATAAGGTTGTTGAGCAGGAGCTGGTGATTTACCGTGTTGAAAGCTTTGGTAAGGTCTATAAAGATAGACGCCACCGTCTTTCCAGCGTCAAGGGCTTCATACAGGTAAGAGGTAAAGTCTATAAGTGGTGTGATAGTGCTGTGTCTTTGACAGAACCCGTGCTGCTGTGGGCAAAGTAGATTGTATTTGTTCAGGTATTCCGTGAGTTGGCCTGATACAACTGTCTCTAGGGCTTTGGGAGGAGGGGGAGTACTATAGAGATCAGACGATAGTTACCCAAACTGGTTCTGTCCCCATTTTTGAATACTGGGGTGATGAGGGTGGTCTTCCACCTGTCTGGGAATATTCCAGTCCTGAGGGATATGTTAGATAATTTAGTTAGTAGAAGAGCTAGTTCTTCCAGAGTGAGAGTAAGTAGCTTCATGTCTAGCATGTCACTGCCTAGTCTGGTTTTGTCTTTGACCCTTTTGACATATTTGATGATTTGAAACCTAGTGATTTGTTTGAAGTAAAACAGAGAATTTCAAGTGTTAGGGGTGGGGGGAGGGTTGATATTGAGGGGCTCTGTGTTAGGTGTAGTTTTGAGATACTCGGGTGGTAGTACTGAGCTTAAGTCTGAGAAGACGTGATTAAAAGCATTTATTTATTTATTCAATTTTGGTAACTGGGTAGGCCCACTGAGCCCCGAAGGTCCCTTTTTCAGGGGTGATCCGGAATAAGTTACAGAAGGATACAGGTACAATAATGGAACAGAACTTCATCAGCACAATAGGAAGAATTCAAGTACAAAAACAGTGCAGGCATTGTGGCGAAGTTAGTTATGGGCGAAGACAGTTATGTACATACCTCTCAAGTGTCCCTGATTTTCAGGGATGTCCCTGATTTCACCTAAAAATTTTACTCTGTCCTTCCTAAAATCTGTGTTCCCCTGACCAAACAGTGATGATTGTAAGAATAAAATTATGTCAAACAATACAGTTGCAGACTTCTTATTCTTCAGAAAATGTATTATACACTAAGTCCTTTATTCTGCCAGCTTCCTGAGTGGATAGCAACAATTTTAAAAATGTGTCCCTGATTTTGGGCCTTTGTCCCTGATTTTTTTAAGCCTTGTCCCTGATTTATGAGGCAGGAGGTTGAGAGGTATGGTTATGTATTGTAAAAGGTAGTAGTACTACATGCAGGCGAAGACTATTAAAAAAAGGGTCAAGGGTTGCAGTGCAGGGGGAAGGTAATGCTTAATATAGTTGTTATAACTTAGGCAAGCAAGGACCTAGCGTTAGAGATTGGGTACGCCCCTTTATTGACAGGAGCAGATGCTCACTTCTAGCAAGTGAGCACGGAGTCCCTTGTGGAAAGTTCCAAGGGAGGGGGCTTACTGAAGGAGGGGGGGAAGCTTATTCCATAGGGCGGGGCAGAAGTGGCAAAGGATTTGCTGCCAGCAGTGGTTCGAACCTTAGGTTTCTCTAGGAGGTTACTCCCAGAGGTATGAAGGGTATGCACCGAGTGCTTAGGGACCAGGAGACTGGACAGACTGTCTGGGGATTTGCAGTGTTGGAGCTTGTAGGTATGACAAAGCAGAGGGTACTGAAGGTGACCGTCTAGGGAGGGCCATTGTAGAGAAACAAGGAGATCACAGTGGTGCCTACGTTTGTGAGACTGAGACACAAACCGAGCTACTTTGTTGTAAAGAACTTGCAGCCTGCTTATTTCCTGTTTAGCCAATCCCTGAAGTATAGGGGCAGTAAAGGTGAATGCGGGAAGGAGGAGACTGTTGGCAATGGTGATTCTTGACTCAGGGATGAGCTGGTCATTCAGGCGGTACAGGAGGCCTAGTTTGCAGTGCACCATTTTGGTTACCTGGTCTAAGTGAGACTTTAGGGTGAACCCCTGATCCAGGGTTAGCTCCAAGTATTTGAAGGAACTCACTACTTCAGTGCGGCTGCCTGAGGTTGAGGTCAGAGGCAGTAAGGCACTCCTGTCTGGGCCAAGGTTTCTCTGTCCAAATGGCATTGCCTTGGTTTTAGTGGTGTTTAAGACCAGCTTATTTTCTTAAGCCAGGTCTCTAACTTAGTGAAGTCAGCTTGCAGATGGGGACCTAGCTCAGATGGGTTGCTCAGGGACCAGTAGATTACAGCATCAGCTGCGTATTGAATGACCATGCTGCCACCGCAGTGGGAATTAAGGTCGTTAACGAATAGTGAGAAAAGGAGGGGTCCTAGGATGGAACCCTGAGGTGCCCCCTCATTTAGGGGGAGTGGATCTGAGGTCGCACTGCTCTACCTGACTTGCTGGGAGTGGCCGGTTAAATAGGAGGTGTACCAGGAAAGGGAATGCTGATCCAGGCCAAAGGAAGCCAGTTTGGATAGCAGGAGCTTGTGGTCAACTAGGTCAAAGGCCTTAGAAAGATCGATGAAGACAGCACCTGTGGGGAGCCCTTTGTCCACAGCTCCTAGTACATCACTGTAAATTTTATGAGGGTTGCCAGGTCCATTGGTTGCTGTAACAGGCCTGCAGGAGTAACAATGAGGTCAGGTGATGCTCTAGATTCCTTTCCAGTCAGGGATTTAATGTTATTCCAAAACTCCCTCCCATTGCCCCAGTTTCTTTTCAATTGCTCCTTGTAGTAGGAGGCCTTTGCGTGTCTCACTAGCCTAGTACACTTATTTCTGGTAACTTTGTAAGCAGTAATATCAGCCTGACTACCGGTCACACGCGCTGTGTGCCAGAGATTGTCTAATAGTTTCATTTGCTCTATGGGGGGCCAGAGAGCCAAGAGTCGATGGCTTCTTTGACTTTGGCAGTTCTGACTGGGTCAAATAAGTCACAGGCATTGTTAAAGATTGTGATAAGGTAATCAAGTGCCTTATTTGCATCATTACAGTTGTCTGAAGTGGTCCATTCTGTGCCTTTCAGCTATATTTTGAAGTGTTCCAGCTGCCCCTTTTTCATCAAGATTTGAAAACCTCACAGGAAATATTTGAGGTTCCTATATCGGGGGAGCACTTCAATTCAGAGTATTGCCCTTTGGTTTGTCATCTGTGCTGTGGGTTTTTACCAAATGCTTGGTAGTGGTGGCAGCAGCCATTAGCAGGGAAGGCCTTTATGTCTGTCTTTGCCTGGACAACTGGCTTCTAAAAGCTCACTGCAGGGAACAACTCATACACACTCTAGCACAAACCAGACAACTGTTTGATGCAGTGGGGGTCACTGTGCCAAAGTCCGTCCTGACCCCTTGCCAGCATCTGTAGTATAGAAGGGCTGTTTGGGATATGGCAAACCAGCAGCGAGTCTCCATCTGCGGGAGATGAATCCATATAAATACCACTGCAGTCATTGTAGCGCTGGCGCCACAGTGTCACAGTCACACTTTCCCTCCTTGGCTGTTGCTGAAGCATTCTATGAAATGACAACCACATTCCCATGTCTCAGCGCTGCACCATCTCCCGATCATGTTATGGTGAAAGTAAGGACTTCTGGTGACTTAATGAGCTGAGATGCAGGGGACTTTCTCGACTCCAGGACTTGCTGTTTTAAAACTTTTTACAAGCCACTTCTGAGACAAAATTCTGCCTACCAGACTACTCTGCCAGCTTCCCGATGACCAGGACACCATAGAGGGGGAAAAATAACAATCCAGCTGTATTATTGAAGTAGATGGTGGCAGAGAGAAATCGCCGAGCAACATCCACGAGGGCCCGATCCTCCCGCTTTCAGTCCCCCATCTCGATTTTCTCAGCAGGTCCAGACATGGACTTTGATGAGGATGGGGAGCCCATTACAGCAGCAGACCTTACTGTCCAAAAGGTACCATCCTCTGTTCAAAACATTGAATCAGCTTTTGCCAACCTTAAGGTCCAATTAAAAGTGTTAGATAAAAAAATCACGGCCATGGAGCATCGAGTGGGTGAGATTGCGGACAAGTAGGGCACCCATGACAGACTAGTCCAAATGAACACTGCGAACAAGGCAGATTTTGACCGGTACTGCACTACAAAAAGGCAGCTTTACTCCACAAAGCAAAACTCCAAAACAAGTTAGTAGTGCATACATAAGGAAACTTCATGAAGCAAAAAATATATGCAAATGTTTTACTTAGATTGCTTCCACGTTACAGCACAGTGCAGCAGTAAGGAACTTCCTGGTCAGAGCTTGTCCCCTAGTGTCATGACTCTTGCAAGTCTTCAGTGGGGGTCACTGAAGACTCGCGAGAGTCGAGGCATTAGGGGACAAGCTCTGACTAAGAAGTTCCTTACTGTTGCATTGTGCTGTAACGTGGAAGCAATCTAAGTAAAAACCTTTGCATATATTTTTTGCTTCATGACTTTTCCTTGTGTGCGCACTACTAATTTGTTTTGGAGTCTCACCCATAAAAGACTACTTCTCTATCTACCCAGATGGGAAAGCGAGCTACAGAGCCACATGGAAGATGTGGAAAACAGAGTAAGATGCAATAATGTTTTGCATACATGCCCTTAAAGAAGGACTGGAGGGCTCATTTGATTTGGTGGCTAATTTTGTTGTACACTTACTTAAGCAAGTTTTGCAGTTACTACCTGATTTGCCTGTAAATATTGAATGGGCCCATAAATCTCTTGGCCCTTGGCTCGAAGACCCTGCAGCCAAGCCCAGATCAGTAATAGTTTGAATGCTTCACTATCAAACGAAGGAGGCGATACTTAATGCAGCTTGGAAGCAAAAGCAAGTCGTACATGAAGGCCAGCAAATATTTTTTGACCAAGATTTCTCGGAGGCACTACACGCAAAATGAATAGAAGCCTGCTGTATAGTGAAGCAGCTAAGGGAGAAAAAAAATCTTAGAGCATAAGTAAACTACCCCACTAAGCTGAAAATGTACTCAGATAATTAGGTTTTGCACTTTGACAGAGTGCCAGCTGCAGCATCACAATTAAGAGACTGGGAGATTGACTGCCCAAACACAGAAATGGAGGAACTCGAATTATAGTTGCAGCAGACAGGATGGAGTCTGGTGGGAAAAGGGCAGAAGAGATGGAGATTGGAGGATGCTCTCCTGAGCAGTCTGCAAAGAGACATTAAACACGTCCTAAAATGTCACCAAGAAGAAAGAAAGCTGGATAAAGGGTGAAAAGCACAGGCTAAAGACTGAGATGGCATGCTTTCGGGGAACAAACTTGAATTTTCTGTTCCTCTAAATTGAGGGAATATAAACATTTGGACTTGCATAGGACTTACAGGGACACAATTATTAGTGGTAGTTTTTTTCTGTTTTTGTCCTCTGGTTAGGGATCCATAGTATACTACCTAGATTGATGGCTGTCAGTATTGTGTGAGGGAGAGCACTCAATGGGCTGGATGGAAGCCCTAAAGGCACGATTGTTGGACAAGGTAGAAGGGTACTTGTATGTTCTGGTCAGCCTGGGAGTCTTAGGACTTGTGGCCCTTCTGCCGATAATTGCAAGGAAATATCTTCACAATGAGCGGAGGGGTCTGGCAGAAGCTGTGGATCGGGGGGTGGGGTGAGGGGTCTTAGCCCCTGGCTAATGGGCAAATAGGACCTGAATATAACTCAATGTGTGAAAAATGTCACAGCCTGCTCTTAAAGGTATGATGAACTGAAGAAGCTTCTACTATTATTGAGGGGGAAAAAACAACAGATGTAGCCTCACTAGCAGTGGTGGGTGGTGGTGGAGCACTGACATGTACAGAGCCACTGGTACAACCGCACCTGGCACACAACAGTCTATCTAGATGGGACTTGTCCCACAGAGCAAGCGAGCAACTTCTGTGAAGCTGGGAATAGGCCCGAGCACAGACTGTGACGTGGGGCATGAGCCTGCTTTGCCCCTGGGTCAGTCCACATGCTAATGTTTTACAGACAAAAGTCCAGGCCTCTCACATATCTAAATCTAGATAGTGGTTGGAGGGGGGAGGGGCACCGGGCCTGGGGCTTCTCTTAGGGGTACCCGGGAGAGGGGAATGGAGTACTGGACATGCAAGGCCCTCCTATATGGATCAAATTAGAATGCTCCCCACATTAGGGGACGAATGATTTTAAAATTGACCATCCATTTGGGCTGTAATTTTGTGAAATGAGGGGGAGGGGTCTGTAGAGTCGAGGGTCCTTAAAACTGAGATACAGAACACAGTTTTATTATGGTTCACATCTGTCTGTTTTTTGGCTTATGAAGGGACAACTGACTTCCTTTTTAAGGAGCCAGCCCCAATCTTTCGTTTTCTTTGGGGGGGGGTACTCAGAAGTACTGTTGTCTTCTGGGCTCATGGGGGCCAGTGACTGGATTTCATTGGCATGCCTGAAGAATCTTTCAAGTCACTTTGAAGTACAATGTGTAATATGTGGGTTAAGGAGAGATGCCATGGGGAACCCAGCCCATGGTTGCATAATTATTTATTTTATGTTTTGATTCTATACAGTTGCACATTTGGTTTGGTTATTGTTCCTGTAGTTATTGGTATAGGGAACAGGGTACACCATTGGTCTATCATGCAACTACAGCAAATATGGGCACTTAGGGTATTAACCAGTAGCACTAGATCCAGAGCAGACGGAGGGAGGTGATACTTCCGTGTACACTTCATTGCTGAGGCTGCATCTCGATTATTATGTACGGTTCTGGAGGCCCCATCTTCAAAAGGACAGGGACAGGGTGGAGATGGTGTGGAGGATGGCAACCAAAATGGTGCAAGACCTGCACTGGAAGACTTTGTAGAAGCGTGGGAAATAACAGATGTCCAGACAGTTAATTAAAATGCATAAACAACGCAAGTAAATGGGTTTGTCAATTTATTTCCAAAAAAAAAAATTAAAATTAAAGTTCACAGAAAGGAAAAAATTGGTGTTAACTTCACACCCAAAACAAACAGGAAATACTTCTTTCCATAGACTCCTGTAAATGTCTTCTCCTTTCTTCTTCCCAAAATAGCACTTTTGTGTGAAAGCATACACACAACCTTCTTGCTCTGTGGTCAGTCGAATACTGACCCACCTCTCTCTTGCTAGCCCCTGGTGGAGAGTTTATATATATTTTATTCTGTGAGCTCATAGTCATATGACTATCAATTTAGAAATCCTTGGCTAGTTCTGTGGCTACTAACCCTCACACTAACTATATGGCACAGAAAATGTCACTTAAGAATTAGGTACATCATATATTTTACCATATACCACTCTAAGGCTCTTTAAATACATTTCTTAGCCTTTAATTATAAAAAAGGGGGTGTGGTTTGAACCAAGCCCCTCCTCCTTCGTGACATCACACTCCCCAGTTCCTATGAAGGCAGCCATTTCATGGGCTGCCAGACCTATAATAGGAACTTCCCAGGTTAAACTTCAATCGGGTATTTACATTTTATATAAAACAAAATATTTTAAATGTCACATACAGAAAGGAAAAAGCATGGTTAGTTTCATCAAAAAGAATCTAGAACTCTAGCAGAGAAAGCCAGATGAGGGGCGTGCTCCTTATCTGTCCTCTTGTAAGGGTTTAGATTCTTTTGTACTTTAAATTGTGCAAAAACAGAAGAAAAAACATTTATTTAAGCCAGCACAGTAATCTCCTTCACCTAAAAACTGTAATTTAAACTGCACAAAGCCTTTTCTACAATTTAGAAGGTTTTTATTCATACCTTCTGTTTACCCAATGGCTGGAAATTTCAGCCGACAGCTGTTTAGGTATTTCAGCCTTCTAACTGACTGAGGGCTACATATCCAATAATACAGCTCTTTTAAGAATTTGTGTGGACAGTGCAGGGCTTTCTACTTTATAACCTCAGTGTCCTTGCTTTAATTCAGCCCTTGTTTCATAGTATCCGTGGAAGCGGATACCTTTTCAGCGTTTCGGGGCTTCAGGCGAGCGGTCCCATGGCAACAGTACACAGTTGCCTCCTTATTCGGCCGCTTTGCAGGCGCTCCGGTTCTTTAACAAATCGCAACTAGCATTTGCGATTCTAGGACTCAGCGGCTCTGATATTCGGACCCTTTTGCTGCACGAATGTGCGCATCGTCCTTTGCGATGGTGCGAGCATGTGAATGTGCGCACATTTCACTGCTACAATCACTCACTCCAACAAACATAGCGCTAAGCACTTTTAACAGGCAAAACACTCTGTCTTTATTCAGAGATACAACAGGGCATCAGCAAATGTCTCTAGGCAGAGAGCTATTCTCTATTTTCCACATTTCTCTCTTTTAATACAGCCCTATTATGGGCTACCCTATATATATTTATTCCTGTGAGGGCATAAAATTATAAATAGTCCTCTAAGTAGAGAGCAGGGAAGCTCTTTACAATAAAAATACTGCTTCTCTGAATTTTAACCTCTGCTTTTGCTGGGGATAGATACATAAGGGAAAATGCACTTTATTTACAGCCCTACACCATAACTAAACAGCTGCATTACTGCTATCAAGATGTGGATGCCAGATTATTTTAATGATAATAAGTGACAGTAACGGCGGCTCTGGATTACATTGCTCCAGTCCGTGTTTGCCCTCTCTCCCTTCACCCCAAGTCGCTGTGGTTTGATGGGACTTTGAGGGAGATGCGGAGACAGGGGCGAAGGTTAGAGTGTTGCTGGCGAAAGTCCGCCCTTGATGCCGACCGCCTTAGATTGATGGACCATTATTCGGTCTATCAATCTGCAGTCACCTGTAAGAAGGCAGAATTCCTGTCCGGGGAGATTGCGACTGCTCAGGATCGACAAGCTCAGCTATTTCGAACTGTGGACAGACTGTGCAACCCAGCCTGTCTGCATGCTCGGAAAGCTTTTTTGCAATTAGAGTGCGAGGAGCTTGCTTGATTCTTTGCAAATAAGGTGGCTGACATCAGGGCGGTACTGCAGCCAGTGCATTCTCAGGGGGTTGTTGTTGATCAGTACGAGGTCACTGTACCTCAGCTTTCCTGGAGTACCTTCAGTCCACTGGAGTTCATGGATGTCATGAGGATTATCCAGAGTGTGCGCCCTACGTGCCGTAGTTTGGACCCTAGACCGACCTCCCTAATTTTGGGTTGTAGTGACATCATTGGCCCAGTCCTTGCGTGGATAGTCTGCTGCTTCTTGGAATCATGAGAGTTCCCTAGCTCCCTGAAAGAGGCAGTGGTGACACCACACTTGAAGAAAGCTACCTTGGACCCAGACTGTTTCACAAACTACAGACCGATCTCTAACCTTCCCTTTGTTAGGAAGGTGATTGAGAAGGTAGTGGCGGCACAACTGGAGGACCATTTGACCATTCATGACATCTATGAACCCCTCCAATCCAGTTTTCGTAAGAGACATTATACCAAGATGGCGCTGGTTCGGGTGCTCAGTGATCTCCTGATGGCGAGAGATCGGAAGAGCAGCTTCATCTTGGTTCTTCTTGATCTTTCTTCGGCTTTTGAGACCGTGGACCACATCGTGTTGATAGGATACCTGAGGCATATCTGTGGAATGTCAGGGACAGTCCTCAGATGGTTTACATCATTTCTCAAAGAGTTGTGTCTGGGTTTTTTTCTTCGGGCCCAACTGCTTTGTCGTGTGGGTGCCTCAGGGTTCTGTGTTGTTACCCATGTTGTTCGCGGTGTATATGCTACCCCTTGGAGACATTGTAAGAAGGTATGGGCTGAGGTTTCGCTGTTACGCAGATGGTACCCAGCTCTACATTTCTTTTGCACTCGACCAGGATGGAGCTCTCTCGGCCTTTAACAACTGTCTGAAAGAAATCCAGGTGTAGATGGATTCCAGCTGGCCAAAGTTGAACTCGGAAAAGACTGAGGTACTGGTTGTGGACCCGGGGCCACCAGATGGGGGGGTTAGGTGTTGGTGCGCTGTCCGGAATTAATCTGGGTGGCGTCCCTCTACTGACCTCTGAACAGGTGCGTAACCTTGGGGTGGTTTTTGATGATGGACTGACCCTGCATTCGCAGGTGTCGGCTGTCGTCAAGACTTCCTTTTATCAACTTAGGAATATTGCCAGGGTTAGGCATCTAGTTCCATCTGATGACCTCCCGACCTTGGTCCACGCCTTTGTGTCCTCACGCTCGGATTACTGCAACTCCCTATACCTAGGGCTTTCGGGGGTTGAAATCCGTCACCTGCAGCTGGTGCAGAATGCAGCGGCCCAGCTATTGACAGGTTCTAGTCAGTCCTGCCTATTACCCCGGGTGTTGCACAAACTGCACTGGTTGCCAATATGGTGGCAGATCACCTTTAAAGTCAGATTACTGACTTTTAAAGCCCTACATGGACAGGACCCGGACTATCTGAAAGAGCTCCTAGTTCCTTACTGCCCTGGTCGATCACTCCACTCAGCTGACGAGGGGTTGTTAGAGATTCCAAGGGTGAATTTGAAATCTTCTGGTTCAAGAGCTTTTGTAGCTCCCACCCTTTGGAATTCTCTACCCCGTCGGTTACGGGAGTGCACAGCTGTGGGGGAATTTAAGAAGGGCTTAAAAACCTTTCTGTGGCAAAGAGCGTTTCTGGATAACTAAAGTTTTTATTTGATTGTTGATGATTTGTGGTTATATTGTTTGTTATTGGATTTTATATAAATTGTTTTGAGATTGTTAGGTGCCTTGGAATTGGAAAGGCACCTTATAAATAATAATATTATTATTATTATTTTAAGAAGATTGCCAGGTTGGCCACCCTGACAAGAAAAGTAGGATAGATAGGAATATAGGAGGAGACAGGATAGGTGAAAATAGAAAGGAGGGGAAGCATCTTGCAATTATCTTGATAACATAACAGGACCCTGTTACAGACTTATGAAGACAGGCTTAAGGAATTAAACTTGTACTCCCTGCAGGACAGGAGGAGGCGGGGGGATATGATCAAGACATTTGAATATCTCAAGGAAATAAACAAGGTGCAGGAGGAGAGTATCTTCCAAAGAAAAATATGCTCTAGGGCTAGGGGTCATGATATGAAGTTGGAGGGGGTAGATTCAGGGGTAAAGTGAGGAAGTTCTTCTTCGAAGAAAGGCTGGTGGACGACTGGAACAGCTTCCCAGCAGAGGTGGTGGGGGAAAGTACAGTCACAGGTTTTAAGTGTGCATGGGATAAACACATGGGTATCTTGGATAATGAATGGGGTGGATGATGTCCCCCCAGTAGTGTCTTGGGTATCACTATTTGGGGGGATTTTGCAGGAAAACTTGGAGGGCCAGGAGGTCATTATCTGCTGACAGAATCTATGGACATGGGTAGTATCAATATAAGTTCTTATAATATAAAAAAAAATCTTTAATTCTGTGGTGAAGAGAGTGAAGGCACTTACAGAACTCAAAAGACTGCAGTGTGACATTGCCTTCATCCAAGAATTGCTCCTTTCAGATTCAGAATGCAGTAAGCTGAGGAGAGGCTAGGTGGACATGGTTGTGGCTTCCTCCCGCTCCTCAGCTAAAAAAATGGCACAGAGATATTGTTTAAAAAGGGATTAGGTTTTGAGATCCACCATACCGAGAAAGATACTGAGGGTTGATGGGTAGTGGCCTCAGGAGAAATACAGGGGTTCAGGTTACATTTAGTTAATCTTTATGCCCTGAACACTAAAGTATTCCCCTTCTTAAAGGATTTGTTAGACAAGGTATCCATATTTATGCAATAGTTGTGGACATAAATCCTATGTGATAAATCTGAGCTTCTTTGTGTTTAAATGTGAAATCTCACATTTATACACATAGTAGACACATCATCACAGATTTATGCACATAATTGCTATGTCACAATCGCTCCAGAACTCATTAAGAATGTTCGGCCTCAGTACCAGTACTAACCATATTCAAATGCAAATAACTTTAAAACAAAAAAAAAAAAAAGATAGCATGGTACTATGAGCATGGAAGTTATAGTGTATGGTGGAATGCGGCTGTGTATGGATCAATAAACTACAGAAAGTTGTTCTGCTGCAACAGTGATGTCCTCACTAACGCAGAATGACTTGTCATTCCGCATTTCTGAGGACGTCATAATACAATGGACTCCACTGGCAGTTGTGATTCGTCTGTTGCTGTGAGAGAGACGCCCGCGTGTGCTGGCCTGTGGCAGTTGCTTATTAAGCACGGTTGACAGAGCGAGCCTAAAAAGGGACATTTTTTTTTTTTTTGTATTTTACATGCCATCTGAAGACAGTGGGAGCCACCATACACCATATAGAACAGTTTATTTGTAAGCATACACTACACAGCTATCCTTCCACCTCGTGGATACACTGCCGACTGAGGGACCTCTCGAGCTTTGCTCTCGAGGTCATCAGTTGGCATTGTATCCACTCGGTGAAAGAATAGCCTTCTAGTGTATGGTTATCCATACACTGTCCTATATGTTCAACACAAAATTATCTACAAAATGAGTGGTGTTTCATTTATAGATACCTTATAGATTTATTTATAGTTAGCAAAAAACAGCAGAAAATTCAATTTTTTGATCACTTTTTTGACAAACAAATGCAAATAACTTTATAATGAAAAATAATAGTGTAGTACTGTGAGCATTGTTCAGCACAAAAATATCTACAAAATGAGTGGTGTTTCATTTATAGATGCCTTTTATTTTTTTATGTAATTAGCAAAAAGAAGCAGAAAATTCAGTTTTATCCACTTTTTCAACAAACAAATGCAAATAACTTTAAAATGAAAAAAGGTAGCGTGGTACTGTGAGCATGCCATTTGTTCAACACAAAGTTTTCTACAAAATGAGTGTTGTTTGATTAAATAGCTACCACTATGCTAGGTGGACATACACTAGGAAAGTTAACAAAAAGTCCCAGAAATTGTCATTTAAAAAAAAGAGATAAACAGTCAAAAGCAAATGTTCCTGCACTGACAGAAAGCATCCCGCGGTCAAGCAGCACTTGTGTAGATAAATCATTTATCTGACAGCTCACGATTGTATATGCCATATTTACACAAGGTAGTGTGGTAATAGGTGGAGATGTTAACTGTGTCATTGACCCTCAGCTACACAGATCTGAATAGCGAAATGATGAGAGATTGCACGAGGGAGCTAGGGCTAACAGAGATGTGGAGGAGTCAACATAGGGGGGAGCGAGACTACTCTTTTTTTATTCCTACTCTCAGCAAGAATACTCTAGGACTGACATGTTTTTGGTACATAAAACAAATGTTTATTTTTTTTTTGTTTTTTATTTACATTTTGATGACCGGGTAGGCCCACTGAGACCGTAATGGTCCCTTTTTCAGGGGTGACCCGGGGCTAATTACAGTCAACAGTACAGTAAGAAGTAGGAACAATACAAGGGAAAGTGTGCAAATACAGACATTACAATCAGGACATATAGTACAATCACAGGCAGGTTAGGTAATGTTGAGAATAACATGGGGGTAAACACTAGTTTCACAAAAGTGGCAGTTACATAAGGTTCTTTTATCAGGTCAGTTTACAGGTTACAATTTCAAGTGTTTCAAAAGTGATAAGATTCAACTGAAATAGGATACCAACATGTTAGATGGCAGGTTTTTAGTATCAGAGGTGGAGTGCTATTATCGGTCCTCAGCAGTGGCATGCACAGAGGCTTAGCTCTAGAAGGTGCCTTTTTTAAAACCCCCAAAGGAGCTGCAGTCTTGAAGATTGCTAAGTAGGCCATTCCATAGGGACGGGATGTAATTTTCGAATGACCGAAGACCTTGGCATGTTCGAACTTTTGGGACGTGGAATAAGAGAAAGTAAGATGCATCAGATAATTCACTCTGATCACGTCCCTGTCTCACTAAAACTAGACATTAATGCAGCCAAGAAAACAACACTTTGGAGATTAAATATGTCTTTATTGAATGACATATTGCTCAAAGAAATGGTGAAAATGAGTTTCAATCATATTGACAGCTTAATGCAGGAAAGGAGGTGTCAGAACAAGGAGTATGGTTTTAAAGCAATGCCTAGCAGCCCTTAATAACTTACAAGGAGACATTTTTGAAAACAACTATAGAAGCAGTTTTTAATGACTTTCTTAAGACCAGATAGATTTTGGCCCTTTATAGGGCAGTTAAGGCCCTACGGTTTGACCATGCCATGCACATTAAACAAAAATGGCATCAAGAAAGTAACATAGTGTCTTCTGAATCTGATTGGACCAAGGCTTTTAATTCAGGACCTAAGATCACCTGCTCCTGCTTATGGCAGGAGTTTGAATGGAAGGTCAGGATGCGGTACTTTCGTATCTCTGCCATTCAAGGGAAGTGGAGAAAAGGTTTCTCCATGGTCTGTTGGTGGAAATGTGGGGAGGCATAGGCCAACCACACACACATTTGTTGGGCCTGTCCAGTGCTGAGGGACTTCTGGGACAAAATCACAGCCTCACTGATAAACCTTTTTAATTTGGGGGCTGCTTCACTTCTGCTGGAGCATGCCATGCTAGGTGTACCACCTGCTGGACTTAAAGGGTGAGACAAGATACATCTGTGGAACATATTACTAGCTGCAGCACATGAAGCCATTGCCCGACACTGGCTTAAACTGAACCCCCGCCCCTCACATACCAGTCCTGGCTTTCCATAATTCAAGACCTTCAATCTATGGAGGAATTTACATTTAAAATAAATCTACAAACTCACATTTTTGTCTGCAGATGGACTTTGTGGCTTCTGCATGATGCTTCTTAAGAGAAAGGTTATTTAATGTATGTTTAGCTATTTTATAGTCTTTAGACTGAGTAACAAATAAGGGGTTGGGTTGTCCCTTATAAGTGATTAAGGTTGTGTACCTTATTTTCAAGGTGGCTATTGTCTCACTAGCATGTGTAAAGTGCTGTGCTGTAGAAGATTCCTTACTGTCTTTGTCTATTGGCTCATGCACCTATGTTACTCAATAAAGATGAATGTAAAAAAAGAAGAGGCAGGAGTATGGGACACCAGGAAAGCAGTCTTAAGCGGCCACATCATTGCATGGTCCTCCTGGAGAAAGAAACAAAACACAGCCAGACGAGAGACTAGAAAAAAGTTAGCAGAGTTAGAACTGAAAAATAAACAAAAATACAGCTCTAACATTATCAAAGAAATCAAGACAATTAGTAAAGAATTGCAGGATGTCTTCACAGGAAAATAGAAGGTAATTTGAGATACAGACACTATGAGACGGGGTGCTGACAGCAGCCTGGTTGCATATAGCTTAAAAGACAGCTGCAGAGAAAACCATAACAAAAATTTAATTATCTCAGCAGGAAAAAACCTATGTCTCAGACCCTAATGGCACCTATGTCTCAGACCCTAATGGCATAGCTCACACATTTGTTAAATTTTACGCAGAACTATGTAGGGAAGAGAAGACAGAGGAGCAGGTGACAGAAGATACACAGACATTTTTTACTTAACCTGCATTTACCTAAATGATCAGAAATGGAAATGTCAGATCTGAAATCTCCAGTCGCTGGCATGGAGGTAGATTGGGCAATAATCTCCCTCCCTGCAAACAAAGCACCCAGTGCTGATGGCTTCAGTGCTGAAGTCTATAAGGCATTTTGGAAACAATTAATGGCAATACTGGTGTAATCTTTTTATAGAATGTCAAAAAGAGGGCTTTGTGCCCCGCTCGTGGCATGAGATGATCATTTTGGTTATTGCAAAACCTGGAAAAGATAGGGAGCTATGTGACTCATACTGTCCCATTGCACTATTAAACCAGGATTTAAAACTATTTAAGAAAATCTTGGCAACTCGCTTACAAAAGGTGATCGCAAAGCTTATTGATACTGACCAGACTGGTTTTATACCAGGAAGGCATTTAGCTGACAAAATCAGGAGGATGCTTACCATCCATGAAGGGGGGGGGGAGCCACCCAAACTGCAGTACTGATTGATGCAGAAAAACCCTTTGATAGGCTTAACTGGGCCTATCTGCAAACAACCATGTGTAACATGGGGTTTGGGCAAGATTTTTTAAAAATGTATTGCTATGATGTAAAAGAACCAACAGCCAAGGTGAGGGCTGATGGCACACTATCAGGTAATTTAGTGATCAGAATGGGGGACAAGGCAGAGATGCCCACTGTCCCCCTTCTTTTCATTGTTAGTGTGGCACCCTTGGTGTAGGCAATACAGGCAAGTAAAGACATACAAGGGATCATAGTTGGGGGGGAGGGGACAATCGCATTTTGTTTCATGCTGATGACAGTGTAGTGTACCTACAGAATCCAGAACAAAACATAGATAATCTTTTAGATTTGATCCAAAGATGGATATAATAAAGTTTAGCAGTAATAGTACATATGAACTTCAACAAAAACCTGGCAGGCAAATGGGATGTAGACTCTGTCAGGTATTTGAGGATCCATATATCTAGGGTTTCTGGTTTAAGGTGTTTATTTTTTAGAAACACAATGTTTATTTTAAACCTTTTTTTGCTCATTTTCAAACTCATAAAAATCTGTGTTTTCCGGTATCAATAAAAAGAAAAAGACACAACATTTTAGTATTTGTCAGTGTTTATTCAAATAAATAAAAAAAAAAAGTATAAAGTGCACTGTGTACCATGGTAATTTATTGTTGCTGACATAAATATTGTTTTCAAGTACAGTAATAACAATAGATATTGCACTTGTCAGAAATTGCACCATGTAAATTGCACATAACCTGTAATATTAGCACCATGTACCTTGCACATATTAACAAAATAGCACCATAACATTCGTAGCACCACAACTATTGCACCTCAATCACTGTAAGCTATGTCTTCTAAACGGATCAAACACTTATGCTAAATACCGGAGAGAGGCTTCATTTAGTTCAAATGACATTGTTGGATTTGGGAGACTTCTTGCCATGACAGCCTGCCATTTAGCATACGTTGCTGTGTAGAACATGTTAAAAGACTGCTCCAGAACTTTTTTTTATACTTGTTTATTGAAGATATTTTAGCTTTCACAAAAATCAAACTACATTTCTCAATTTTAACACATTTTTTTCAAATACATCATCCTGTTTCAGTCCATAAACTATGAAAATAAGCAAATGAAAACACCTTTGCAAATACACATACAGAGAAACACCAACTAAGAAATATCAAAACTAGGAGACACTGGGCATATCCATTTCGATTGGTTAGTTAATAAATATGACTAATTAGGTTCATGATAAAAATGGAAGTTCAAGGGGATTAATCTTATAATGGCTCATATCAAATAGCAATAAGATTAATAGGGGAGAGGGATCAACATTTTTTTTCTAAATAAATAAAGGAGGGGAAAGATTATAAATTTGCACTACTTTTATACAATTCCCTCCTAGTCCTCTGTTTATATACTGTTCTTTTTTATGTAGGGTTACATATGTAATACGCTCCATGGTCTGTATCTGGCAAATCAGTTCTGCCCATTCTGGTATTTGGGTTGGGGCAAGCTGAAGCCATTTTTTAGTTATGGCTTTATGCGCTGCAATAACTAATATTGCCCATAGATATTGGCCCTCCTTACCTACAATCTCAGAAGGAAATAAGCCCAACACTAGGCTCTCAGGGCCTGAAGGGGATGAGATATCAAAAATTGCTATTAGGTGCTTTGTGACTTGGTTCCAATACTTAGAAATGGAGGGGCTTGAGCAGAAAACATGGGTGTAGTTGGCATTTAGATCCCCACATTTCCGCCAGGATGCAGAATGTGTTAATAAGCCCATCTTCTTTTGTCACTATGGGGTAATAAAGTATCTCATTTTGAGTTTCCAAGCATATTCCTGCCAACTTGGTGATGAGGTAGTTTTCCAGGTAACTCTCCATATCTTATTCCATTTTTGTCTATCAATTCTCAGGCCTAACTCCTGTTCCCACCCTCTCTGTACTGTCTGTATGTTGTAGGATTGATCAGCTATGTAATTCCAGTAGAGCTTAGTAATTGCACCCTTCCTTTGTGTAGAGACCCATGTTGTTTCAAAAACTTTAGTATGGGGTGGGTATCTACATGGACTAGGGTTTTCATAATTTTTTTATTGATACAGTCCCTTAACTGATAATTATGGAACAAATCAGAAGCCATCCATGAATATTTTGCCTGTATTTGTTCAAAAGGGAGGAGAGCATTGTTTTGAAGAAGCCGCCAAGAAGCACAAATTCCCATGGCGGCTTGCCTTTTATACCATCCATCTTGGTGGGCTGGGGCAAAGCCTGATGCCAAACACCACTATTTGTATTTCCACAAATTTGGGCTGTATTTCCTCTCCTAATACTCATACACCAACCTGTTAGGACAGCATCAATGGATACATAAGGAATTTAAGTAAAATGTGTGTTAGGATTAGGGAGAAAAAGCAAGGCCTGCAGAGGGAACTTGCCTCCGTGTTGAAGTTCTATTTGCTGCCAGTGAGCTTTATACATGGGATGTGCCCATAACAGGGCCAATTTCATTTGGACAGCTATCCAATAACCTGCCCAGTGGGGACAAGCTCTACCACCCTCCATTTTAGGAAGATGCATTGTTTGACGAGCTATTCTGGGCAGTTGAGCCCAAATGAAGTCTGATAACATCTTCTGCCAACTCATCAAGTTCTTTAGGGTTAATATACAGGGAACACATTGGTATAGCTATAAAAATCTTGGTAATATGTTGTTTTTTTATGGCTTGAATTCTAGAGTATAAGGGGAGGGGCAGCAATGCCCACCTCCGCAGGTCTGTCCTTATTTGATGGACCAAAGGAGGAGGATAGTTAACAAACAAAGTAGAAGCATTGCAACCTAGCCTGATACCTATGTATTTTATAACATCCAGGTCCCATCTCATTGGGTATTTTAGTTTTACTGATTGGGGAACTTCTGATGTGAGGGCTAGGACCTCTGTTTTTGTCCAGTTTAAAGTATATCCCAATAGTTATGAAAAAAAACTCGATTTATTTAAAAACTTCTTGTAGGGAAGTCTCTGGGTTTGTTAGATAAAGCTTGCTCCAGAACTTGCAGATTTTCTAACAGCAAACACCCTGGAAGTGCACTAGCTGCTGGTCCAAACTCAGAGGTACCACCATCTATTTTGCTTTCTAACAAGATTTTAGTGTCCATTCCCACAATTTATTTATTTGTTAAATTCGGAAACAACCTTTGAGTTAAAAACTCCTTTCCAAAGGATCCAAGTCAAGAACACAAGAATTACATTTAAGACGAGTTACAATTACAGTACAATGCTATACAATCATAGAAGTTACAACAGGTATACTATAATTTACATAAGGAATGACAACAGGTACAAAAATTGCGGGAAAGCACAAATGAATGTGCAAAATCACAGGTGCAAAGTAAATAATGAGCAGCCCTGAAGGGGTCTTGTCAGAAAAGCCCTAGAGGTGAGAAGTCATAACATTAGTTACAGGAAGGGGGGGAGAGAAGGAGAGCTAGAGAGCGGAGTATAAGGAGAAACAGAGGGAGTGGGGTGGGAGATAGTAAGTGGAAAATGAGATGGAATAAGCAAAAGAGAGAGATAGGAGGAGGGTGAGAGTGGGGGTAGAGAGTGAGTGATGATCAGGAGACAGAGGGGATTGACAGGGGGCATCACAGTATAACGAGGTGGGGAGGAGAGGTAGGGAGAGAGAGAGGGAGGAGAATTAGTGAGATGGTGGGGATGGGGGGGAGAGAGACGGGAGAACGAGTGAGGTGGTGGGGATAGGGAGAGTGAGAGGGAGGGAGTGGGCAATGGAGGAGATGGAGTGGGGAAAAAGGTGGGATAAAAAGTCAATAGTAGCAGAGGTGTAAATAGCCCCGAGGAGGGAGAATAAAGGGAGGGGATATTGTAGCAAGGGGACAAGGTCAGCGATTGAAGAAAAGGGGACTGGGTATGGGGCTAATTGGATATCATTAGGGCGCAAGGGGGGGAGATGTACTAGAGGGGCTAATCAGATAGCAATTAGGGCGCAAGGGGGAGATGTACTAGAGGCTAGAGAACAATGTTAAATACTTGATGGACTTGTGTGTCTTCTGACTCTAGTTTTTTTCATAATATCAATTACTGATTTCATGTTATCAGAAAGAAAAATTAAAACACAGTACACAGTGTTCTTTTTGATCTCAGTGTCTATGTGCTTTCTCATTTCTTCACACTTTTTCCTGCAGCATCTTCACTTAGCAAAAAAATAGTAAAAGGTTGCCACATGGCAAGCAAGCTTTCCACAGCCTCTATAACAGAAAACCAGCGGCTATGTGTGATGTTAGGGATTGTTTTTGGTTTTACCCCAGGAGTGAACAGATGGCATCATACTTTCTTTTAAGCTCCTGAGCATACTTGAAAAGTGCCCCTGAATGCAAGACAAAGTCCCAGGCATATTGCTTAGGGGTCTTGGAGTGTTGAGGCATTTCAGTGTTTGTTTCACTGCCATCCATTTTGGCATTCCAATTTGGCCCTTTTATCTGCCCTTCTGGATCCTCGTGGTGGCATGTGACGTGTATGCGTCATTAACATAAGGAAAGCCCATTATGGCACACACAGAAAGTTAGTGCTTATCGGTTTTAACCAAAATCACGAAAAAACACCTTGGTGGTGTTTTATCGGTGATTATCAGTTAAAACCGAAAATTGGGAATCCTACATATACTCAAACACTTAAATAACATTTATAAAGCCAATTACAAGAAATTAAAACAGGAGAGATTTACCGACTTAAAAAGATGGAACCTACTACCATTATCATTCACTATTAGGGTGGACACCATTAAAATGAATTTTCTCCAACAATTTCTTCACTTATTTCAAATACTAAATAGCAACAAGGAATACTGCCCCAGTAGCTTCTTCAGGTGTGCTGAGAAAACCACCAGAACTGAGAAGCACAAAATTCCAGCACCACCACTGCACAGAGTCAGTCCACAACAGTGAAATTAAAATCAAATAGTGAAGTTTATTACCATTTGTGTACAGCACACCTCTCACAGGAGAACAGGGAACACCAACACCTCCTACTGCTGTTAAAGTGTCATCAAGGAGTACACTACTGAAAAATAAACTTTACTGTTTGATTTGAATTTCATTGTTGTGGACTGACTCTCTGTGCAGTGGTGGTGCTGGAATTTGTGCTTCTTATTTCAAATAGTACTTTTACCCATATTGAGTCAGGACTGGAAGGAATCAAAAGGGGTGCTCAAAAAAATTCACTTGTCAGGGACTCAGGACCAGATTAAAATAGGAGATGCTTCTGAGGCAGAAGACCGCCAGAGGTTTTGGCCTACCAAATACTATTATGCAGCTGCACAACTAGCCCTTTTGATTGACATATTAGATGGACCAAAAGAGACAGCCTGGAAATGGATGGAAATGGTAATGAACAGAGATGCACACTTAGAAGCCTTGGCATGGAAAGCCACAAAGGTGCAGGCACTGAGAGCTTTAAACAATAAGTGGACGTACAGTATCATATAATATAAACTGTGAACCACTGTAAAACAGAGATTAGGGATCACATAGATGTACTCACAATGGGTGCCCATTTGGAAAAGCCTATTTTTTACACCAGCTAAAATAAACATCGCTTTTAAATGGTGGGGAACAAAGGGACTACGTTCGGTGGCACAGTTCCTCAGTGCGGTCATGGTTAAATCATTTTCCTAAGTAAAACAAGAATTTGGCTTGGAAAACTCTGACTTTTTCGCTTATCTACAGTTAAGGTCCTATATTAACAGACCGGATAATCAAACAATTCCTTATGAGAGAACCTCACTAAGGTCCTACTTACACAAAGGAAAGTAAACAATTGATATCTAGGCTCTACTCAGAGCTAAATAAAGACACAGATAAATGACATGCAGAACACTTACAACATAAATTGGAAGATGAGACAGATATTCCTTTAACATCTAAAGACTGGTCTAAGATTTGTCAAGCAGACTACAAGACTACCTCTGGCAGGTGGAGGGAATTTAGATGGAAAGTTAATAGCAGGTACCGCTTGACACCAGACAGAACTAAACTTATAGGCACTAGTCACACAGATCTATGTTGAAGGGGTTGCGTGGAAAGGGGAGTGCTTCAGCATATTTACTGGAGCTGTGATAAGCTTATGACATTCTGGTCTGAAGTAGAGACTTGAGTCAGGTCAGCATTAGATATAAACCATAGGCTGAAGAGCTTCCACTTGGTTTGCAGATTATACCCCCGGGACCTGAAGGGCAATGCAAAATATATATATATTTAATATACTTATGGTAGCAGACTCGGCTCCATCAGTAGATAGCTGGTTAACAAACTGTAAAACAATTAGAACCATGGCAGAAATTACAAGCAGACTGCAGCTTTGTTTGGAGCTTTTTAATACCCTTCACTCATATTGTAGATAACTTTGAGGGCGCTCCAATTCAAGACCAGTTGGTATACTAATAAAGCACTCTCACAATAACGTTCTGTTCTTAACTGCAGTGAATAGATAGACCCCTGTTTCCTAGCTCAACAGTTTTGCATGTCACAATTTGGTCCCAGTTTCAGGGGACCTTTACTTAAGATCTGAATATTTTAAATTTGTCTCACAAAATTAGACACCTGATAGCAAAAAGGTGTAAAAGCCTATAAGCAACAATGTTATGGCAGAATGTGATTGGAAATGCCATATTTTGCACTGTATGCTATGCAGATTTTTATCTTTTTATTGTACTATGAAGGACGATGGCTTTGGTACAAGTGTCAAGTCTCAATAAAGCCTTGAAAGTTTAAAAAAAAAAAAACAGAACAATACTGCTACTCCAGTCGTTTGTGGGGGCAAAAGACATTTAGGTCTGCTTCTGGGTTTCCCATCACATGGTCGCACACATTAGATAAACACGAGATCTGCTAAACACACACACACCCTAAATAGAGATGTCCAGTTACAACCTGCAAAACATTCAGAAAACCTCTAAATGTTTGGGCCAAGGGCAAGTGGGATTGAGGACAGAAAGAATAGGTGGACTCTGCTGTTGGGGGAGGGACAGGCCCTTCAACAAACTGGCACAACGCAAAATACAATAGCACCCCCTAATGCTGGTGACAGAAGTACAGGGACTGCTTTACATCAAATATTGTTTAGTCATTTAAATTAAGTATTTACAGTAATGTTTTTAATTTTTTTTAATTTGTTTTGTAATATTTAGCCTAAATCCCATTTTGTAAGCGCAATAATACCCTCCAGAGTGGGTGGTGTGAGCTGTTCTGGACCTTCCAGGGGCTATAAGGCCCTCTGCCTGCAGTGTCGGGCCTGATCATGCTCCTGGAATGTCCAGTATAGCCCAGTACTGTCCACCCTGTCAGGTATTATTGCTTGCCTAGAACAAAGTCTCGAACCATCAGCAGTACATATTCCAGGTGCTCAAAATGTCTTGGTAGACAAACCAAGCAGGTCACAGACCAGAATACACGAATGGGAACTGCTGAACTCTGTGGTGGCTAACCTGTTCAACAGATGGGGTTGTCCAGAGTTGGACCTTTTTGTATAACTATGCAATGCAAAATTTCCACTTTTCTGCACGCTCGTTCCAGGGTCTGGAGTAGTCTGGCGTTGTCCCTCTCTTGGAAGGGGAGGTTTCTCTACACCTTCCCTCTAATTCAGAGGGTGTTACACAAACTTTAGATGGAGGAGGCAGTTTTAATCTTCATTGCTGTCCTGTGGCCTCAACAGATCTGGTCCCCCTTACTGCAGCAGGTGGCAGTGGAACCACCAGTACCCCTGCCCTTATGCCAGGGACTTCTGTCACAGGAGCAGGGAACCCTGGTCCATCATGACCTCAGATTGCTTCACCTACATGCATAGCTCCTGAAAACATAGCTATTGCTAAATTTGGGTCTCCCAAAAAGTGGCTGATGTCTTGATGGCTCCTAGAGCACCCTCTACCAGGGCCACTTATTCCATTAAATGGAAGCAGGTTGCTTTGTGGGCTGCTTCTCATCACTTAGACTCTTTTACCTGTCCAATAAATCAGGTGTTAGAGTATCCACTGTCCTTGTCAGATGCAGGGCTGTAGTACTCCTACATCAAAGTACACTTGGCTGCTATCTCAGCTTTCCATGCACATATTGAGGATCATGAGGTGGCCCATACGTTTTTAAGAAGCATTTTGCACTTGAAGTCTCCCATCCGTAATCCAGCCCCAACTTGGGACCTACATTTTGTGTTGGGGAAAAACTTACTTTGGCTCCTTTTGAGCCAGCCATGACTTGTGGCCTGCGTTTTCTTTCTTAGAAAGTGTTGTTTTTGGTTGCCATTACTTCTGCTTGAAGGATTTCGGAGCTGCAGGCTCTAATGTGTGAGCAGCCTTACTTGATTTTCCACAAAGAAGAATTTTGCACAAGTCTTTATGTACTATTCCTAAGTTTTTACCAAAGGTGGTGATATCTGAGTTTACTTTAAATCAAACGATCCACCTGCCAGTTTATTTTCCTGTGCATGCCAATCCAGGGGAAACATTGCTCCATACTTAAGATGTGCATAGAATAATCGAAGGACTGCAGGAAGTCCTCACAACTTTTTGCTTCATTCACGCCTGGGAAAGAGGGCACTCCAGTTTCCAGACAATGCCTGTCCAAATGGTTAGCAAACTGCATTATTTTTTGTTGCAGTAAGTATGGTAAGGAACTTCCTGGAGTTGTTCATGGTCATTCCACTAGAGACATGGCCAGTTAGGCTGCATATTTTAAAACAGTGCCTGCTGCCGAAGTCTGTGCAGCTGCTACCTGGAATACTGTCCACACCTTTACCAAATACTACAGTCTAGACACAGCTTCAAGAAAGAGGGCTGGCTTTGGCCTAGCTGTTCTCCAAGGCCTATTTTCTTAGGCTTGTTAGCTCCCACCACTCAGACAGACCGTTTATGATCATAACTGCCTGGTACTCAAGCCATAGTTGTGGCCTGATGAAAGCGATATCCTCAAAGAAGGTAGAACAGTTACGCACTTACCATAATAAATATTTGAGAAAATCTCTTTCATCAGGCAATGCCATCCCACCCTCCATCCTCCTATAGGATCCCAAGACTCTGGGGAATGCTGTGTCCTTCTCCATGAGGGTCTATCTGCTGCTCTATGCCTTGTCTGGTTGGTAGAGCCCTATGTTCTCTCCTGGTTCACTACAGGGAGGTCCTCTGAACATGATCTCCGGCGGGGAACTGAGGAGGGAAGGGGCTGCTCATATTTATATGGGAGGGATGACGTCTGACGTCATCGTGGGTGGCCCTTAGTGGGTTGCTTTCAAAAGTTTCCATGTGGTCCTAGTGTCTGGCGGCTTATAGTTCCATAGGTGTGGCCTGATGAAAGATTCTCTTGGAGATCTACTGTACGGTAAGCATGTAACTGTTCTTTTTTGCACACAAAGTGCAAATTGGGACCAGTCCCATGCTTGGATGTGGGGCTGTTAGTGCTGACTGTTCTCCTATAATTTTTATTCATTTTATGCCCTTAATTATGTTGTGCAAATGCTACTCTCCCTCTAACAACCCCTACTCTTTCTTATGCAGGCTTATTGTATGTTTTGTGTAATGTTTGTATTGTAGCACTGCATTACAGGGTGATCCTGAAAATGGTATTGTATCTGAGACCATCCAGTAAATAAAATTTAATTTGAATTTGAGTGCCGTCAGTAGCTCTTTAACCTTTCACAAGTCTGCAAATACTTGTACCAGAAGGTGGTAACCTTATTGAACAAAAAAGAATGAATAAAAGAAAGAAATACGTGATTTATCAAGCTGTATCCAACAAATATTGTATGTTGGAAGATGATGAATAATAAATAGGCTATAACCTACCTGGCGAGGATAAGTAAGCTTGTATTGTTCAGGCTTTCACCTGCTTTCTTCCTTCACTCACAATCGTCGCCACGTGATCTGTCTACCTTTCTAGACCTCAGTGGCTCCACGTATCTTGGGAGAAACCTTCATGATGGGGCCTGCCTTTAATGGTGGTATTATCTGTTCATGTCTGTGTGGAGTGGGGCTAGGGGAGGATCTGAGCCCAGGATGTGTGTCTTGACACCCAGGTATTTTCATCCTTAGAACCAATCCAGCACTGAAGTAGTTGTTTTTCGTTAAGAATTTTTTGTTTTTCTGTTTGTGAATTTAGTGCTCGTGAAAGGTGCTGGATAGACAGCACTGGAACCGGAAGTCCACTTGTTATCCATATAACAAGTACAGCACAGGCGATCACAGTGCTACCTGGGTCATTGGCATAGGAGCATGACCTGCTACCCACTGAGATGTTGGGCGACTGTGGAATATGTAAGCAATAAGACATGACATGGTGTGTGTTAGACACTTTAACACAAGGCTAGGAGGTGTAGTGAGGCAGGAGGCGACCGGCCGAGTGCGTCCAGCCTCCTAGCTGTGTGTTAAAGTGTCTGACACACACCATGTAGTGGCTTATTGTGCTTATGAAATGGCTATCTGTAGTGCAACTACATTTGGTAAGTAAAATTCCCAATTTTAAGTAGGAAAAAATAGGTATGTTTGTGTCAGTTTTTAATAAAATAGTTCTTCCGCCTAAGTGTCCTGTGTTTTTTTTTTTGACTGAAAGAATTCTGTCCTACAAAGGCTTCTGTAGTTTAGGTCTGGTTGTAATGGCACTATTCACCCTTCCCCCCCCCAGTCTGCAGTGTGAGAATGCATTGTTTATCGAGTGACATGCTGAAAGCAACACAGTAAATAAATTTGTTTTACAGAAATCATAAAATAGATGCTGTGTGAGGGAAGTTGCGACCGGCTGGCAAGTTAGCAATTGATCGGAACAGGCACTGAGCAGGCGGGCAGGAAACGAGAGAGATCGTGGCAGTAGTTTTTTTTTTTATGTGATGACTCTAGGAAGTGAAAAAGGTTATCTTTTGTGGCACACAATGTTTTATCATTAAAGTGAGAGGCTAAGTGAAGGAAGTTGCGAGCGGCTGGGTAGTCGGCTGTTGATTAGGATGGCGAGCTAGTGGGCGGGCTGGTTTAGAGATTGTGGCAGTTCGTTTTTTTTCATTTACTACGTGCTGCATCCATGAGGAGACAGGCAGATGGATTTAGAAGAAAAACATTCAAAGACTGAGGCCAAGGCATTAGACATAGTGGCCAGGTATTCCTCAAGTCTGACAATTTTTACTATTCCTTCCGAGTCGTGGCATAAAACAAGATGGCTGAGTTTATTTTCTGAACGTTCTATGTGGGCACTTCACTGGGATCAGTGCCCAGCTGGCATAGCCTGATCTTGCTTGTGTATGTTAGAAAATTGACACACTGTTGGCATCCAATGAGATGGCATGAAATTGACATGCCATTTCATAAATGCTTTTGAAAGTTGAGGTCTGCGAGGAAGAGATAAAGGAATCATAAAGGGCCCTACTGTGTGGTAAGGTTGAGGTAGTTTCATCTTCATACAGAAAATGGGGTACTTTGTCCTCTAAGACCCTCTTCTTGTCCTTAGCCTCTAGGGCATGATCTTGAGGAGTGGCCCAGCCAAAAGCCTATCAGGGCAGTCAGAAGGGTGGGTGAGCCACATTTCCTTCGAACTGTTCTGATGGCTCTGTTCTTGGCATATAACGTCTCCATGCCATGCGCCAGGTGAGTGAGTGTGAGCTGATGTAAGGCTGCTTCAGAGGGACCTCTTCATTTCTTCCTGCATGACACCCTTTTTTCTGGGCTGCCAGTGGGCAGTCACACAGTGGAAGGAGGTGCCCTCCCTCCCTTCCCACAGCAGGAGGTGTCCAAGGCAGACACCAGCACCTTGCCGCACTGGTGGGCACCAGATGTTCCAAGGTGAGGTTGCGACCCTGGGTTGAATGGCTGGCAATTGCTAGCACTACCACTGCACTGTCTGGCTGGTGAGGATTTGTAACTAACCACAGCTGCAAGAAAACAGTTTTTTTACCACTTAGATTGCATTTGTCCATCGTCTGTTTCCTGCTTTGAGTCATAGTCCTCTGCTGTGACATCACAACCATTTGGCATAAAAATATTTGTGATATCACAAGCAGAGGATTGTGACTTCATGGCAGGAAAAGCAGCAAGGACAACTGAAATCAAGTTGGCAGATAGTTTGTTTTCATGCAAAAGTATTCAGTAATTAAAAAATGGAACATCCAGAAATTAAGTTGTTCATGGAATTTGTGTAACTGAGTTCTACTGATGCCAGTAGTTAATGATACTTTTTTTTTGCTTTTGGAAATCAGAAAATCCTTTTAAAGGTTATTTTTAGAAACTCTTCATATATTTGGTCCCATTTTTGTTATACTCTTGGTGAGGGGGTTCTGATAATCCCAATGGCCAGTACCATTTCAGAACAGTATGATGTGCACTACTAGCTTATGTCCCCTTGAACAACCGAGTTTTGCAGTAGAACCCAGAGGCATTGTGAAAGTAAGTTCCTAACAAAGTCATAAACTACATCGTACAATTCTAAATGGAAGTGTACTGACCTCCGAACTGTAAATTTGAAATGCCTACAGAACTTACAAAGAGGCCAGAACAGATGGAATAATAACAGAATGTGAACCAGAATTGAACAGGTATTTGAAACATACGTAGATTACATAGAAATTGTCTGCAGATAAGGACTACTTGGCCTACCTCGTCTGCCCATTTTCCCTACCTACTGTAACACCGCAGACCCTAATTGTTCTCCGGCTTAAACCTCCCATTCCAATCCAGTAAGATACCCCTATGCCTATCCCATGCGTTCTGGAATCCTGTTACAATTTCCACTCCAACCACCTCCACTGGGAGGCTGTTCCAGGCATCCACCACTCTTTCTGTGAAGAAATACTTTATCATGTGTCCCCCCAAATCTACCCCCCTACAGCTTCATAGCATGACTCCTTGTTCTTGAGCATCTTTCTTTCTGAAACGTACTTCCCTATTGCAGTGACAGATCCAGGAATTTACGGGGGGGGGGGCACACTTGGCCTGGAAAACCAAACTTCTCTGGAAGTGTGCCCCCCAGGAAATTTTGAAAATGTAATGTGTGAAATGGTGCATATTGATGTATTTTAGGCACAGTTTCAGGAGCAAAACAAAAAAAAAATACAGCATCAATGCACTGAAACAAACCAAGTACCCCTGCAGTTTGAAGATAGACCCAAGTAATTTGAAATTTTTTTTGACACAATAATCACTGCATACTATAAGCAAGAGTAACGCTGATTTACAAATGCACTTTTTTTTTTAACCTGTAACTTCTTCCCAGAGACGAGGGGAGGGTTCAGGTAATCCTGTATTGTTTGGATTTTCTTGGCTATTTAGTTTTTGTTGATTGGTAAATATACTTAGTTATATCCAAGAAAGCCACAATTATCTGGACAATCATTATTTCCAAGCAAAGAGTAGAAGGAGAAAAAAATGCACAAATAATCCAAAATACCCCCACATGTCAAAGACACGTCCAAATAATTTAATTTTAACACAATAAATGCAAAACAAAAAGCAAGTGGAACATTGGTTTGCAAATGCATTTTTCTTTTATATTTTTTTGCCTGGTACCCCTCTCCTTGCCCATACTGGGCTGAGGCTTCTGCCCCCTGCCCTGCATGCTACCCCCCCCATGCCCAGGGTTACCCCTCTGGGTGGGGCCGCTAGGAGGGCACCCCCTCCCTAAGGAACACAGTCTTGTAGCCCTGGCTTACCCCCCCAGAGTGGGTCCATGGGAGTGGAACCCCCCCCGGTGGACATGAGTCTCAACAGGAGTGGAGGCAGGGGCCTCATGAGTGGGGCAGGATTTTTTTATATGCTGCTTTGCCCTGGGGGTGGGACATGCAGTGACATCAATGAGCACTCCTGATGTGTGTCCGCCTCCCATCTTGTGCGGAGCCAGTCTCCGCAGATCCTCCAGCCTCCCCCAGGGGCCGCTAATGTACCAGGTGCTTCCCTCTCCACCCCTGGAGGAGAGCTGCCACTTGAGCACTTAAACCTCCTCCACCAGGCTGGCCCTCCAACTCCCGGGTCCATTCCCAATCCCAGGATGTCGGCGTTGCAAACGGACACCTTGCTGCTGTGCCAGTGGGCCGGCTTGCAAAGGCATCTTTTTACCTGTACCTATAGAGCCCAGGCCAAGGGAGGCAGTATAGCACAGTGGTTTAAGGCTCTGAACCGCAAATCTGGTGACATCCAGCAGACCAGACCTGGGTTTGAATCCCACAGCTTCTACTTGCATACTGTGTGACCCTGAGCAAGTCACTTAACTTCCCTGTGCTCCCAGGTCGCATCTGTAAAAAAGCTTTCAGCTTAGTGTGCTAGTCCTGGTTAAACAACTAAATAAATAAATAAATAAAAGCTCTGCAGCTACAGGTGACAACAGCATTTAAGACATTTTTTTAAACATCAGGAGAGAGACAGGAAGGAGACCACTCTAGCCAGACTAGGAGTACAAGGAGCAGTGGTGGTGAGGCTGGTGAGATGCACAGCACAGAAGTGATACTCCCAGCCCCTGGGGATGGCACAGGCTGCTTGGCATTTGAGCACCCACTGCGGGCAAACCAAGGAGTGAGGCTGTCATCAGCAGGGAAGGTAGTCGATTGCCTGGCCTCCTGGCAGGGGACAGGTAGATGGTTGCTGGTATGGTGAGCCAATCATAAGCATGGGGATGATTATTTTATTTTTTGATAGTACTTGCCTGGGAAGGGCACACTGAATCAAATCCCATTTTCAGTTGCATCTCCAGAGCATATCATCACACATTATGCAAGTGGATGTTGTGGGATTCAAACCCATGTCTGCAGGATGTATCAAGCTTGTTCACAGCTCATTGTTTTAGCCTGTAGGCTATACTGCCAGCCAAACTGTGAGTGAGTGAACATGTGTGTGTGTGTGTGTGTGTGTGCATTAGTAGTTAGGTAAAACTGTGGGTAACACTGGAAAAAAAGGTGTTGCAGACTGGTTAGTAAAAGACTGATTTGCCTTATAGTCCAGTGGCATCACCAGGTTTTTTTGGGTGGAATTGTGCACTTTTTGACACCAGCATGACACTTGCCATATTTGAAGAAGCTCATAAGACAATCATTTTCTGACATAGTGCCAAGCTATAAAACAGTCTGTTACCATGGAAACCAATTTTTAATTGGAACCATATATTATCTGTAGCACCCATTGCTGTCAGGAGTCTATTATGCAATCACAGTGATCCAGATATTCATCATACATTTTTTTCTTTTTAAGTATTCATGAAAATATCACTTCATGTTAGAGAAATCTACTTTATTGATACCGTAAATATTTAAAAATACTGTTTTTGTACTGACAGCATTGCTTTAAAGGAAATAATTATCAAAGCCAATATTGTCATCCATAAATCTGAAATCAACTTGAATTGATGGAAGGGTTGATACCTTTTGTTGGGCCAACAAGTGTCTTGTAAAAAGATGGAATAATACACAAGCTTTCAGGGCCCCACAGGTCCCTTCTTCAGGTGAATAGCAAAACTGAGCAACATAAGCAGTATATATATCCACTGTGGAGAAGTCTAAAAAAAAAAATAGCAGGAAGTGAAGTAGGAAAGTAATAAAAGTGGACTAGAGATAAAGGGCCAGCTATTCAAAGCTTTGTGCGGTGCGCAAACCGTTTGTGCGGGATTAGCGCATGTCTGCCATATTCAAAAGCCCAAATAGCACGCGCAAACTACAGTAGCGCTGGGCAAACCATAATTATATGCAAGGGGAAACGTGAACATGAATACAGGCACTATGAGATATTCAGTGTCTAGCACTGCGCTAAGGTGTTTAGCGCGACCCTTAGCGTGGTACAAATTACTGCCCAGGAAAGGCTGGTCTTAACCCTGGGCAAACAGCTTTGCATGACATTGGTACTTTGCGCGGTGTTAGCACGGGATTAGTGTGGCTTGTGCCACCCTAACATATGATCTTGACACTTAGAAAATGGCAGACATGGAGGATACACGCTGCTCACTGATGGCACGCCATGATGCCAACAGCTGCCACCAGTCCCAGCCATGCACAGACAGTAAGGGGTGATCCGACCCACAGGGGACATCATGATAGTGTGGTCTTACAGCACACGTCTGCAGACCATACGTCTGTCAACAGATGCCAGCACACACATGCAGCACTGTGGGCATGGTGGCAATTGAGGGGAGGGTGTACGGATGGCTAGACCTCACCACAGCCCAGGTTCTGACCACAAGGCTGGGACACATCATGCAGTGCACATGGGTCAGTAGTGGGAATACCCCACCACCTGTGTGCCTGTCACATTTTACATGCCCCCAAGCTACATACCGCACAACTATACAGATGCCACAGCACACACAGCTGGCCATGTATATGTCACTGTAAGCATCCTATGCCACAGGTGCAGCATCTGTGGAGCACATAACAGCGAAACAGTACTGTCCACTGTCAGTAATCACCTGCAGGCTAGGCCTGTAACTGTGTACAGTGCAGTGGTCATCACTGCCCTACATACCATAGGCATAGCTGTGTCCCACACACTACTGGCCCCCTTGCAACTGTAGTGTCTGCTGTGCACTGTAGCATGGCCTACAGTGTGATGGTTGCATGCAGCACCACCACCACCTGTGCCTATGCTATGTGGTCCCCTGGGGCACACAGTGCTATGCTGTATTGCATACATGTACCCTGCAGCAACCATCATGCACTGTCAGACTGACGTACAGATTTAGCTGCAGCCAGACCTGGCCAGCCCCTGTACTTCCAGACTGACCTACAGGTGGAACTGTGGGACCCTGCAGTAACGCTGGGCAAACTGCATGCAAATCAGGGAATAATGAGATGCTAATTTGGCTGTTTGCTAAGAGACTACCGAAGTAGGCTCATTTGCATATCACTTTGAATATGGCAAATCTTAGCGCTAGGCAAACGTGTTTGCACCGGGCAAATAGCTTAGCTCCGTGCTAAAGTCGCACTAACGGTTCAGGGAATATTATACAGTTTTTATCACTGTTCTTTCACATCAGCGGCTGCCTGCAGCTGTACAGGGTCCACGCATTTGCTGGCACACACATTGGCCACATAGTTCATCTCTACCTGCCCTCACGTCGCTGTGCACTGTGTTGTTGTTGTGGTTTGCACTTCCTGGTTGCTATATTCAGTGCTGTCTTATTCCAGGGCTACATTTGCCCTGCACTCCCAGCCCAGTTTGCAGTCTCATTCCCATGCTATTTTCAGAAGCTGTTTTCCCCAGGCTATTCCTTTTGAATATAGTTTGCTTTGTGTTCCGGGCTAAGTTTGCCCGCCGGGCAGTGTTAACTTAGCCCAGGGGCAAAGTTTTGAATATCTGGCTCAAAAAGTCTATATAAGATGCAAAGTAAAAAATGATGAGTGAGAAGAAAAGGGGAGGAGGGCTGGTCAGGAGGAGATGAAAGGAAGCTGGAGAGGGAAAAACAAAGGAACAGATAAGAAAGATCTGAGATCAGAGGTAGGCTGTAAGGGTAGAATAGACAGGAGATGCCAAGAAATGCATGGAAATCAAGACATAAAAGAACAAAGCCCTAGATAGACAGAGTGTGAGGTAGTATAAACAGTAGGTGTGAAAACAATCAGAGAGCTGGACTGAAGAGTTTGTAGGAGAGGCAGGGAGGATGTAAAGGCAGGAAAAAAAAGAATAGGAAGGAACTCAGAAACAAACAATAACGAGAAATACAGAACCAAAGTAAGAAAAATAATGTCACTATTTAGTCCACAATGAAAAGAGAATTACAGTTTACCATAATGTGCCATGAATCCAATGTCCCAATTAAGTCCAGAAATGTTAAATTTAAATTGTTTAATATATTTCAATTCCCATGTCCTTCTGTCCTGTGTGTTTTTAAAGTTGCGTCTTAGTATCAAGATGGATAAATCCAAGAGAGAGTGATATGTTTGGGAAAAATGGTTTCCTATGGGAGTGCTGATATTCTGGTTTACTATTGTGTGTCGGTGGTGATTCATCCTGGTTTTCAGTGGCTTGCTAGTTTCCCCAATATAGCATCCATTTGTGCACTTCTTGCACTGAATTAGGTAAACTACATTGCTGGATTGACATGTGTAGGATCCATTAATTTGTATTATGTTGTTCTGGCTTGTCTTGATGGTGGCCCGTGTGCATATGTGGGTGCAGATCTTACATCTTGCCATGTTGCATGGTGTTGTCTGTCTTGTTTCTTGGTTATAATGGTCTGCTGGGAGTTTGTTATGAGTTATTATATTCAAGAGGCTGGGGGCTGCTTATAGAATCTAATGTTCTGTGGTGAGATAGAAGAATTTTTTAGATGGCTTTGTCTAAAAGAATATTTCTTTGACAAAAACAACATACAAACACCACATTACAACAGCACAACGGAAACATCAGACTGGACCCCTTAAAGTGGACGCAACCCCAAGTTGGATACCTACATCGACTGCTTCCATGGAAGAATAAACTCCCAAATCCCTAGCAAACAGCAGAAACTCCTGTATAATATCACACCACTGGAAAAGAGGGCAATACAAACCCTGAAACACAGCTATAACATTGTAATAAAACAAGCTGACAAGGGTGGAGCTGTGGTTGTGATGAACACAGAAGATTACATTAAAGAGGCATACAGATAGCTGTCAGATACAGCTTATTATAGAGAACTCACTGAAGATCCTACTATACAATATACAGAAGAACAGAAACAAATCATCATGTCTCTACCAAACAACGTCCAAGAACAGTTAAAAATACTAATTCCAAACAAACCTACTCTAGGGACATTCTATATGCTACCCAAGATACACAAACCAGGGAATCCAGGATGACCCAACATCTCTGGCATTGGCACACTCACTGAAAACATTTCAGGACTCACTGAATCCATTTTAAAACCACTAGTAAGAGCTACTAGCAGTTTTATTCAGGACACCATCGATTTCCTCAGGAAACAAACAAACTGGACAACTGCCTTTGAACACTATCCTAGCCACAGTGGATGTCACTGCCCTGTACACCAACATCCCATATGAAGATGGCATAGCAGCTTGTCAGAATTTTTTTAAAAGAAAACACATCCACAGGAGACATTCCAGAAACCACCATTAGCACCCTAATAAAATTAATTTTGACACACAACTTCGCCTTTAATGGCAAGCACTTTTTACAGATTATGGGGACAGCCATGGGCACTAAAATGGCACTACAATATGCCAATCTATGGCATGTTTAGAGGAGGATTTTTTAAACACCACCCCTATAAACCATTTGTCTACCTCCGATATATTGATGACATATTCCTGATTTGGACAGAAGGTGAAGTCTCTCTCAAAAAATTCCATCATGATTTTAACAATTTTCATCACTCTATAAATCTCACTATTGAATACTCCACCACCAGCATACATTTTCTTGACACCACAGTCAGTATCACTAAAAATGGACATATACAAATCACGAGGAGTCAGGCAAGGATGCCTATTGGCACCTTTCTTGTTTAATATATACATATAAATGACATCTTGAAGGAACTGGAAAATCCACACTTTCATGCCCCCCAAATAGGAAATACCCGGGTCGAATGCTTGGCATATGCCGATAATTTGGTTTTAATATCAACCTCAATTTTGGGATTGCAGAGGAAACTTAATTATTTTTCCGAACTATGACATGATCATAAATTAAAAATAAACATGTCTAAAACAAAAATCTTGACATTTGGAAATAATAAAAAATATATTAAACCGTTGTGGATAAAATCAGAAAAAAATAGAAAGAGTTAATTATTATGATTACTTGGGTGTTAGATTTAGTCAACCTTTAAGATGGAGAGATCACATAGCACAGATTTTATTGAAAACAAAGAGAACATTCAACGCCTTCAGGATATTTAACTCAAAGATGGGACAAACATCAGTTAAGGGAGTCTTAAGGGTATTTGAAGCTAAAATAAACTCTAGTATTCTTTATGCTGCTGAAATATGGGGAACAGATGATCTGAAAAATTTAGAAATATTATGCAATAAAATGAAAAGGTGCATTCTAAAAGTACCTCAATCAGTACCAGCTGAGTTAGTGAATTTGGAATTGGGTCAATTTTCTTTTTTTACTTTAGTAATTGAAAGATTGATTCTTTCTTCTTTAAAGTTATTTTCACTAAATGAAATTAGATTACGTAGGATATGTCTGGAGGAAGAAATTAAATAAACCCAGATGGGAAACATTTTCCCAACTCCGGATATTTTAAAACACTTTATTTTTCCAAATGGACTTGGAGATATTTTGTGGAGAATGTTCATATACCCTTGGCAGATGATTGTAGAAGAAGTGAATAATAGGTTAAGGGACAAAGAAATGACTAAATATTTGATAAAAATGAAACAATTGAAGTTATATAGGTGGTTCAAACAGATTAACACATGGTTTTGAACCTTATCTAGAGAAATTGACTAACCCAAATGAGAGAAGAATTATGGTTAAATTTAGGCTTGAAATATACCATGCTAATTATGTATTTTACAAACAAAAAATGGAAAATATATCTATCTCTTATTGTAAATGTGACAAGTCTTCAGAGGATGATTTAAAACATATATTGTTGTTATGCCCTTTATACAAGGGAATACGCATGAAATGGCTCGGTGACATCATGGCGAATCTTGACCTCTCCCCCAAGGATATGGTGAAATATTTTATGAATAATGAAAATTTATGTATATTGGAGAAAGTTGTTGGCTTCCTTCAGGCTGCTCATTTATGAGAATATTTGTAAATTTAAGATAAATGTATTCAAATTTATTTAGTGATATAATATTTTTAATTATATCGCTTATTGATTATTGAATGAACGTCACATTCACATGTTGATTATAAATGTTTATAAATGTTTCTGAATAGAGAGATTTAGAATGGACTTATTAACGAACTGTAAATATAATGAAATAATATCTCAAAATTAATATGAAAAGTACTTTATTTACAGAAACTGTGGAATCTGATTCTAACTTGTCTATAGCATCATTGTAATTTTTAGAAATGTCATGTTGTAATGGTTTTAACTGATCAACAATAAACAAAAACTTGAACTTGACATATACAAACTGCTCTGTATAGAAAACCCACTGACAGACACCGCTACCTGCATAATTTCAGCTTCCACTCAAAACATACAAAAAAATCTGTACTCTACAGTCAGGCGATTCGATACCATCGAATCTGCTCTGATGACAGAACAAGAGACAGACAGCTCTCCACACTTCAGAATTCCCTAATTCAGCAGGGCCACTCTCCAAGGCAAATTGATAGAGAATTTGAACAAGCCATTCAAATACCACAAGACAATCTGCTGGAATACAGGCAAAAATATCAAACTGATCCGCACACCCCTAGTGGTCACTTACAGCCCCATGCTAACCCCCGTCAGCAAATTGTTAAAGAACTGCAACCCATGCTGACAGAAGATGAAACACTGAAGGACATATTCCCTGAACCACCTGTCATTGCCTGTAAGCAGCCCCCCAGCCTCTCAAATATAATAATTCATAACAAACTCCCAGCAGACCATAATAACCAAGAAACAAGAGGGACAACACCATGCAACATGGCAAGATGTAAGACCTGCACGCACGTATGCGCTCAGGCCACCATTGAGACAAGCCAGAACTACATAATACACATTAATGGATCCTACACATGTCAATCCAGCAATGTTGTTTATCTAATTCAGTGCAAGAAGTGCACAAATGGATGCTATATTGGGGAAACTAGCAAACCACTGAAAACCAGGATGAATCACCACCGTCACAAAATAGTAAACCAGAATATCAGCACTCCAGCAGGAAACCATTTTTCCCCAAACAGATCACTCTCTCTTGGATTTATCCATCTTGATAGTAAGAGGCAACTTCAAAAACATACAGGACAAAAGGACATGGGAACTGAAATATATTAATTTAAATCTAACATTTCTGGACTTAATCGGGACATTGGATCCATGACACATTATGGTAAACTGTAATTCTCTTTTCATTGTGGACTAAATGTTGACATTATTTATCATACTTTGGTTCTGTATTTCTCTTGTTATTTTTTTCTGAGTTCCTGCCTAATCTTTTTTCCTACCTTTACAGACTCCCTGCCTCTCCCACAAACTCTTCAGCTCAGCTCTCGGATTGTTTTCACACCTAGTGTTTGTACTACCTCACACTCTGTCTATCTGGGGCTTTGTTCTTTTATGTCTTGATTTCCATGCATTTCTTGGCATCTCCTGTCTATTCTACCCTTATATCCTACCTCTGATCTCAGATCTTTCTTGTCTGTTCCTTTGTTTTTCCCTTTCTCCAGCTTCCTTTCATTTCCTCCTGACCAGCCCCCCTTCCCCTTTTCTTCTCACTCATAATTTTTTTACTTTGCATCTTATATAGACTTTTTATCTCTAGTCCCCTTTTATCACTTTCCTACTTCACTTCCTGTTTTTTTTTTAATTGCTCCACAGTGGATATATATACTGCTTATGTTGCTCAGTTTTACTATTCATCTGAAGAAGGGACCTGTGAGGCCCTGAAAGCTTGTGTATTATTCTATCTTTGTACAAGACACTTGCTGGTACAATAAAAGGTATCAACCCTTCAATCATTTCCTGTTTTCCAAGGACCAATACGGCTGGAACTTCTTTTTACAAAATTAACTTGAATGTTATCTACATATAATTGGTGCCATTCAACATTACAAAATATATATGGTTTAAAGTCATATCCAAATCCTGGGTTTATTGTCTTTACACACGTACCAAAATAACATAATTCTGTGAAGAAACAAAATGAGCATAGAGAATTCATTCAGTCTCATTGTTTACAGAACTGTGTCCAGCCATTCATAATTCTAGTCTCTTGCACATTGGCCATCACACATACAAAGTGGTGTACAAGGTAAAGAAGCCATTACATGCTTGCATTGAGATGCACAGCCATTTTACAACCCCAGTGTACAAGTTCATAACATGTTTTGGCAGCCTCTGGCAGAGTAGTCCATTTAGGCTGAAGTTCCCTGTCAACAAGGCTCCATCCCCAGTTGATAGGGTTTGGAATGACTGGCATCACCACTGTGGATTGTCCCCATATGTGCCCTTCTTTGTAAGTTGCCCGACAGATGTGCTGCACCAGTGCAGCCTGTGTTGGTGGTATCCCTTCTAGACCTCGGCCCTTCTTAGTGAACAGATACTTTCAGGCATCATTCACCTGCAAAATTATCAATATGTATGCAAGAACATTATTAATCTTATAAATGTTTTCTATTCTAATAAAGATATTCATAAAATTAAAATATTTTAACAGAATGTAATGTACTGTATCTTGCAGTTCTCATCAATGCAAATTATTGAAAAGCTTTACACATTGCACAGTATTAAGCTTATGTATATATTCAGTATATGCAATATACCTTGTCAGAGCTGCTGATTCGATCATACATCAAGACTACAAATTTTTCAAGAGTGTCTAGACACTCGGTAGACACATCTGAAGGACATTATGCTAGCTCCAGGAATGCGTCCGTAACTTCAGGAAACCTTTACCATGTCATCCAAGCAGGTTTTTTTTCATGCCACCAAAAGGTGATGTTGTTCAGTTCAAGCTCAAGTTTATTGCAGGAAGACTCCTTTGAGCAAGCTCATTCACAAGGAGGTCCTGAAGCATGTATACAGTCAACGAGACATTACATAGAAAAAAAAAAAAGACATCCAAAAATACAGTTAAAGTTCATGTGAACCATTACATAGAATAGTACATCACAGTTTAATAAAGTACAGATGATAGTAATGCATTCTGTGGAAGGAAGGTGAAGCTTCAGGGATACAATCTCGTATTCTTTTCATTTGGATTTGCAGTAGATATCACTAACTGAGTACTTGGTTTTAGAATAAACAGCCACCCCGGTGTCCCTGTCTGCCCTGTGTAGTTTATAGCCAGGGAGAGTAATTTGTTGTGTCACATCCTGTTATGGCATGGAAGACTGGGAGGCATTGGGACTTTGCAGGACCTAATGAAATGGCATATACATGGGCAGGCCAGACTGTGTAATTCTTTCCTGTTCCATATGCAATCCATAGTTCCTTGATAGACAGAGTCTGAAAAGCAGCAACTGCAAGCACCACCACATCAGTATCTACGGTACAGATCATCACCGAGCAATGTCCCTTTGCTACAGCATCAGCAACATGCACATTCGTTCATGTGTCTGCCTCTTTGTGTGAGCATGGTGAAAGTTTAGTAAGGTCATTCTGTGGTGGGTACATGAGCACATTTTGAGCATCTACTGCCTCAACTTACTTGCCTTCAGTTTGAAGCTTACTGGTTTATGAGAGGAATTTAAACAGCTCTTTCTTGTTATCATCTGAATGCAGTAATTCTTGCTGATTGCTAGGGATTGCTACTGATGGTAAAAGACATCTTCTGGTACCTTTTCCTCTGTTTGACCTTGTGGATGGCTTCTGGCTGGTAGGAAGGTAGTCAATCTGTACTATATCCAGTCTTTGCACTTTTTTCAACCACGTTGAGAGGTGTGGTAGGAAGATTTTCTCACTGTAATCTAGGAATGGTTTGCACAATGTATGTTTTAACATCTGGACAACAACTGTACCATCGATTATAAAGACAGAAGGCTCTGGCTTGTATTCTGAGGTTTTGATCAAGTTTATCCAAGCAAGTGACTAAATCTCTTTTTGTCCCAAGTCTGAGTTTTCCACCTTCAGACAAAGAGGGTGGGCAACCTTGGTTTTCATGGGCAAAAAACTTATTGAGGTTGCCATCATGGCTTTGGCAACCAATGTAGAGTTTGGAGAACAACTGACAATCGGTCCTTGCTGACATCAGCTTCATCTTGTCCTTTTTTACATTCTTTGTTGGACGGTCTTTAAAAAGAGGAAGCTTATTGAGAAATATGCTGTCTTTCATGGGTTCTGACCTGGTCATTAGTCTTTCCATAACAAAAGTGTACTGTTCCTTTCCAACTGTTTTATCTTCCTGACTGTGGAGGGGCTGTGGAATAACAGATGGACCAGACACAGAACTTCAGGTTCAACACATAATCTCTGTGTGATGTTTATTTAAAACACAGGGAATAACCTTAAGCAATGGCATATCCCGTCTTCAATATATCAGTTTGCAGCAACAGACTATGCATGTCCTTCCTCTGCACTTAGTCAGTACCTACTGACCCACTGATCTATCTCTTGAGTGAAAATTATTTCATTCCCTATGTTGGTCTTGTGTGTTTTGGTGATGGAGAGCTCAAAAGGAAAAAACCCAAAACAAGCTAAAGATGAAGAACCTCAGTGCAGAAGCACTGAAGCAAGGGTTACCCCAAAGGGCATTGGCAATAAAACCAAATTTCAAAGAAACACATCATCACACATACCCCCACGATACATAATGCAGGGCAGGGAAAGAGGGGCTGAAGAATGAATTCCAGACACCACTCTTTGAGTCCTACCCTTGAGGAAGGATTTAAACTATCTGAGGACCATCCCAGATAGTCCACAGATGTACTGCAGGCGCTCCAGCAGCACAACATGGTCCACAGTGTTAAATGCCACGGAGAAATCAAGGAGGACTAAGATGGAATGAGTCCTCCGATCTCTCACTATTAGGAGGTTATTTAGAACCCGGATAAGGGCCGTCTTGGTACTGTGCCTCTTACTAAATCCCAACTGGAGAGAATCATAGATGTATGGCCAGACAAGTGGTCGTCCAGCTGCAGTGCAACCACCTTCTCAGTAACCTTCTACAAAAAGGGGAGTTTAGAGATTGTCCTATAGTTAACTGAACAGTCCGGGTCAAGGGAGGGCTTTTTCAGGAGGGGTCGAACAACCACTTCCTTAAGGGGATCCAGAAAAATCCCCCTCTCCAGTGACCTCAAGACTATCTCAGTCAGGACCGGGCCGATTTCATCTACGCACCCCACAAGCAGGCATGTAGGGCCCGGGTCCAAACTACAGCTGGTTGGCCTCAGAGTCTGGACGACCCTCACGACATCCATGATTTCTGGCCAGCTGAAGGCAGACCAGGCAAACTGGGCATCTGTCATCTCCTGCTGACTTCCGCAATACTCCTTAGAGGGGGCTGAACGAATCCTGGACCTGATGGTGGCAAACTTATCTGCGAAGAAGTGAGAAAGCACTTTTCTTGTGAAAAAGCTCTGCCAAACTGAAGATGGGTTGGATTGCACAACCTGTCCACAGTCTGGAAGAGCTGAGCTGATCGGTTCTGCACAGCAGCAATCTCCCTGGACAGGAACTCTGCCTTCTTACGGGTGATTGCCGATTGATAGGCCACATAGTGGTCCATCAGTTTAAGTCTGTCACACTCCAGGCCTAATTTTTGCCAGCCCCTCTCTTGCCTTCATCCCACTTTCCTCATCTCCTTCAGGGTCCCATCAAATCATGGGGACCCTGGGTGAAAAATGAGTGGGCAAACATGAACAGGAGCTAAGGAATCCAGGCCCTCTGTTACCGCCTTATTATAGGCAAGTATTAGGTTCCCTGGATCCTTGCATTCACTTGGTATACTCGATAGATCCAGTACCACCTTCAGGCCATCAGGGGTCATGCCCTTCAAAGGGTGGTACCAGACTATCTCTGTGGGGGGGCAGGCCGATTGGGGGAGCCATGAAATTGAACCCCACAGTGTGATGGTCAGACCATCTGACTGGCTCCTCCACCAACTTGGATATCTCCGTCCCCAAAAGGAAGACCAAGCCCAATAAATGACCAGAAATGTGGGTCACGGAGGTAACAACCTGTGTAAGGCCCAGTGAACTCAACTGGAGGCGGTCCTGACCAAATTGCGCGAGTTCATCGTCGTGGTTGGCACATTAATTTTGATGTGCTTAAGAAGTAATTATTAAGAGCTGTTATTCTGGTGGCCAGATGGCTGCCTATTAGTATACATAGAAATACAGAGTTTGATGGCAGATAAGGACCTCTTGGCCCAGCTAATCTGCCCATTTTCCCTACCTACTGTAACACCACAGACCCTACTTAATCTCTGTCTTTAACCCCCCCTTTCCTTACCACTAAGGTTCCCTTATGCCTGCTCCATGCCTTCTTGAATCTCATTTCAATTTTTGACCCCACCACCTCCTCAGGGAGGCTGTTCCAGGCATCCACCACTCTTTCTGTGAAGAAGTACTTCCTTACATCACCCCTGAGTCTAGCCCCCTCCAGCTTCATAGCATGACCCCTTGTTCTTGAGTATCTTTTTCTCTGAAAAAGGCATCTCTCTTGTTGAACCTTATTTATACCCGTGAGGTATTTGAAAGTCTCTATCATGTCCCCCCCCCCCCCCTCTCCCTGCTTTCTTCCAGAGTGTACATACTGAGGCCCTTCAGTCTCTCCTCATAGGACTTTTAATGCAGATCCTGCACCATTTTAGTTGCCCTCCTCTGGACCACTTCTGCTCTATTTATGTCCTTCCTGAGATGAGGTCTCCAGAACTGGATACAGAACTCTAGGTGAGGACTCACCAGTGATTTATACAGTGGTATCACCACCTCCCTCTTTTTGATGGTGATACCTTTTCCTATACACTCTAGCATCCCACTGCCTTGTCACACTGTTTGTCCACCTTTAGGTCATCAGATACGATTACCCCAAGATCTCTTTCCCGTTTGGTGGTCACCAGTAGCACTCCCCCATTTTGTACTCCATGCCTGGGTTTCTGCACCCTAAGTGCATGATTTTGCACTTCTTTGCAATGAAACTTCCTAGCCACACTCTTGTTCACTCCTCAAGCTTTCTTAGATCTCTTTTCATTTTTTCTACCCCCTCTCGGAGTGTCTACCCTATTGCAAATCTTAGTGTCACATGCAAAAAGGCATGCCTTCCCTTCTAGCTCCTCTGCAAGGTCACTAATAAAGACATTAAAGAGGACCGGTCCCAGTACTGATTCTTGTGGCACCCCACTGGTCACCCTCCCTTCCTGGGGGTGAACTCCTTTTACCACCACCCTCTGTTGCTGGCCCCCCAACCAATTTCTTACCCAGTTTACCACTTTTAGACCCACTCTTAGGCTGTCCAGCTTGTTTATGAGTCTCCTATGTGGAACGGCGTCGAAGGCCTCACTGAAATCTAGGTAAGCCACATCCACTGCATCACCCTGATCTACTTCCCTGGTCACCCAGTCAAAAAAATCTATAAATTTGTTTGACATGACCTCCCCCTATTAAATCCATGCTGCCTTGGATCTTGTAAGTCACTGGATTCAAGGTTTTCCACAGTCCTTTCTTTCAGTAGCGATTTCAAATCCCCACCACCGAAGTCAGGTTGACTAGCCTGTAATTGCCAGCCTCCTCCCTGCTACCACTATTGTGAAGTGGGACAACATCTGCCCTCCTCCAGTCCTCCAGGACCACTCCTGTCTCCAGTGTGTGGTTGAGTGGGACCATCAGGGGTGCAGCCAGCACCTCTCTGAGCTCCCTTATTATCCTTGGATGTATCCCGTCTGGCCTTATTGCCTTGTCCACCTTCGAATTTACAAGTTCCTTCAGGACTCCCTTTCCTCTGTGAATGCTGAACAAAAGTATTCATTCAGGATGTCTGCTTTTCCTTTTTCCCCTTCCACACGCTCCCCTGCTTCCCTCCTTAGCCTTACACTCCTTCCTTTGGTCTTTCTCCTTTTGCTTACCTGCCTAAAAAGTGTCTTGTCCCCTTTCTTTATTGCCTGGCTATTTTCTCCTCTGTTTGTGCCTTTGCGCTTCTGACTGCTTAATCTGCCTCCTTCTGCTTCTCTGCATACACCTCCCTATCCTCCTTCCTCTGTGTCTCCTTATATCTCTTAAATACTAGTTGTTTGCCCTTACCTTCCCAGCCACCTTTTTTTGAGAACAATAGTGGTCTCTTTTTCCTCTTGCTTTTGCTTGTATCTGTATATCTGTGGTGTGTTTTTTTTCCTCTGGGTTTCAATGACTGTGGAACACAGCATTGTGACTGCCCTAACTCTGACACCCTCTCTCAGTGTACTGGTATGTGACTTTTAATCTGTACCTTAAAGGCCATTGCTGAAGTTGGAGCAATGAGAGCGCTGTGTTCCACAATCATTCAATGCAGACAAACACAACATCACAGATTAACCAACACTTTGGGGATGTTTTTTACCCTAACATTGCATTTCCTACCTTTTGCAGTGGGAGATTCAACCCTAACTGATGTGCTAATACAGTATATGAAAGTAACCCTAAGAACTCCATGTCCTTTCAGTCAGACATCACTTGGGAACCTTTGTTCACAGTAGGTAGTATAGAAACAGAATTTGCTGGTAGAAAAAGCTTGAATGAAATGGGGGGTGTTGGTTGCACCATCTGACCCAGGCTGCTTTGTCCAAAGAAACTTGTAGTTGCATATTGAGGGACAGGCGCACACATGCTATAAGTTAAGCAGTCAATCAATGGATGCTGAGGTACAGATTCCTTCAAGCTTTATTCTTGTGGTTAGTGCTATGCAAAGAGAGCTGGGAGGTGAGATGATACCAGTGACTCCACATTTCACCTTTCTACAAAGGCTGTGTTACAGCAAGTGCGTGCCTCTCCCTCAGTCTGCAACTACTGGTAGAACAAGCTCTGGCAGAGCCACTACGATTGTGAATACATTAACTAGATAAGGGTGTTTCATGGACTTAAACATAAACATTTATTTATTTATTTATTTAAAAAATATCAGATTTACAAACCTGTGAGTCAGAGACTCAGTTACAAAGGCACCTCATTGAAACTAATACAAAGACAGCACAGTTAAAACATCAAAAAACAATGGCTCTGAGAGCAGACTGTTACAACAATCATTCAATGGAGATGCATGGGTAGCAGTAGATAAACAGATTACATAGTTTAGGCACACAGGTACCACATCAAGAAGACCAAAGCAGTTCAAACAACATACTTTAGCTAAAGCAAATATACATCAGGAGTCAAAGAGAAGCCCAGAGTGTTCACATGAAGGCTGTTGCATATATAATAACTGAATCAAAGTACACTACAGTGAGAAAGGGCATATTTAAGCAATAAAGCACAACGTGGTGTGTGTTACGTAATAATGTCACTCCTGGGGTGGGTTGAAGCATGAGGCGAAGCCAAGTGTCAGTGGCTTAGTAGGTAGCACACTCGCCTCTGAGGCCGGGAGATCAAAGGGCTGTGGGTTCAGTTCCCACATCTGGCACTTGGGTTAAAATCCCAGTACTGACGCTGTAGTGTAGCATGAGAGGGGTGCAGCATTTCTGAGGTGCCGTCTTTCGGATGAGATGTTAAACCGAGGTCCCATCTGCCTGGATTGGTGGTAGTTCAGGTGGATGTTAAAGATCCCATGGCACTTATCGAAAAGAGCAGGGGAATTTTTTATTACAACCAGAAAGCAAAACATATACAAAATAGTGTTTACAGCACACAAAATCATAATATAAAACAAGGATTAACAGAAATAAGTATTACATCATACATTCAAAAATCAGCAGCAGTTTAGCGACCCAAAAAACTAACCAGTGCCAACTGCCGCCCCCCCCCCCACACTAAAATAGTAGGGAATTGTTTATTATCATAACAGTAGACCAAAAGTGAAATATAAACTGTGGTACAGTATGTCACATAAAATAATAAACAAATCATATAGAAAACAAAACAAATGAGTATTGTCAACATACCATGTCAGAGCAATGTAAAAGAAATAATATGAAAACATCCCCCCCCACTAAAAAGGATTAGGGGAGTATTGCAACTAAAAAGCAACAATCAAACAATAATATGTACAATAGAAATCATAATGCACAACAAATGGAAATAAAACAAGTATACTAGCATACAAATGGGATGTACAGAAAGCATAGAAACCAAGTATGCACAACAAAACAATATCATAAAATGATTGGAAAATAAAAAAAAAACAAATAGTACCAGAAGATACAAATGCCCCCCCCCTTAGAGGGAAGAAGTGGGTCTAAAACAAAACTTACATGTTTGCAGAAAATAGCAGTCCCTGCCAAAATTACCCCAAAAGGAGGTTCTAGCCTTGCAAGCAGGGATATCCAGCACTTTTCAAGAAAGCCTGGACATAGCACCATAACCTTTACCCTGTGTGAAGCCAGTTCATTTTCCTCCACCACAATTGAAATAGTTCAGGATGCACTTTTTCTTTTTCCTGAAGTCTCCAGCTAAGTATTACCTTCTTAATGTTATAAATAATCTGGGATGCAGAGAGTAATTTCTGCCGAAGTGTCAAATTACACCGTGCTTGCCACAGCTGGAAGCCTATATGATCCATTAACAGGCGTATAGTGATTGCATCATAAGTCACCCAGGAGTCCGGCAGAACCCCTTCCACCCAGATCTGTGATGTAGGATCCCGAAAAGGAGTTAAAGGCCACACATCCTGAAATTGGGACCAAAAGGAAACTACAAAGGGACAATCCACAAAAAAATGTTCCATAGTTTCAACCACCCCTAAGCAGGTTTCCTCCCTGGGACCAAACCTCTCCAAGAGTTCTTTATGCCTCATATTGCCTTTTATCCCTAATCTCTTGTGGAGACATAGACATAAAAAATCCCACATATAGCGGGGTACCCTCTTGCTTACTAATAATTGTAATTTGGAATGTTGCTCAGAAACTGGTAAATCATGAAACCAAGGATCCACAAAAAAGTAATCCTGCAATATAGTACTATAGAATTGCTGACGTGTTTGAAGAAGAAAGGATTTTCTGACAACATGCCAGGATTTCAACTTTTGAAACATCGTATGAAAGTGACTAGTCAATGCACATAACTGTACCTGCCGGGCCAAAAAGGAATCCTGAACCCAATGCCTAAGAAGGGGATCTATACTATCAACCACCCACGGGGGCCAGATCTTAACAACCCCCTTGAGCAAAGGAACTAAATTATAAAAGATAAATATACTATGCAAGAATACAACCAGATTCACCATACCCAAACCTCCTTCGCCGATAGGTAAATAAGTGATACCCCTCTTCACCAGATTTAATCTATTACCCCATAAACAAAGAAAAAATACATCATAAAGAGAGGTTTCTAAAGAAGGGGAAGGGGGAAAAACTGCAGCTATAAACAAACAATATGGCAACAAAAAAGTTTTATTCAAATAAATTTGCTTCGCTTTAGACATTCGGCCCTTATTCCAGAGTAACACCCTATTACGTGCCTCCAATAATTGCCTCTCCCAATTGTACCGATGATTGTCCACACCTCCAAAATAAACACCAAGAATCTTCCTGTAGCTAGTTTTAATAGGCATGTCCCAAATCAATGCCACATCGGTGGTCCCATACCCCAATGGCAATATCCCACTTTTAAACCTATTAATAGAGGAACCAGACATAGCTGAAAAGGTGTACAATAATGTCCGTGCAGCAACAACAGAATTTTTATCTGACAGAACTAAAACCAAATCATCTGTATATGCTATTGTCACTATCTGTGGGTCCATATAACCAACTGATAATCCAACAATATCATCTGTATTATTTAAAGCATGCAAAAGGGGGTCCAAGGATAAGACATAGAGTAGGGGACTTAGTGGACACCCTGCTCGTACTCCTATGTACCTCAATATCTCTTCCCAACCATCCATTTATGCTAGGTATCAGAGTGATGTCTGTATAGCAGGTACGTAGCCAGTTTATAAATTGTGAGGGAAACCCATACCGTCTCAAACTCTCTCACAGATAATTATATTCTACTTGATCAAAAGCTTTAGCCTGGTCAAGACAAACCAGATATCCAAACATGTCTCCAGATGCTCCTTTAGCTATAAGCTCCCTGAGTAGGATCAGTGCATCTTGAACCCTTCGATGTGGCACCCCACTAAATTGTGATGCATGTAATAAGGAACCCAATACACCCCGTAATCTAATACAAAAGATTTTCATCAAGATCTTATAGTCAGTGTTCAAAAGAGACAAAGGCCTCCAATTATCTAAATCCCCATGCTCCCCTTTATTTTTATACAGTTAAAGCAACACACCCTGTAACATGCTTTTAGGTAGAGACCCTGCCTGTAACCCAGCATTCAATATCTGACATAGTTCACTACCCAAAACTTCCCACAAACTTTTAGAGATTTCATGGGACAAACCATCAGCACCTGGAGTAATTCCCGACTTCAGAGACCAAATTGCAGTCTTTAGTTCATCTACCGTAATGGGTTGGACCAAAGTAGACTGCTCATCTATAGACAAAACAGGGACTGGTCTTCTAAGAAACCAGTCATTAATGGGGGTCTCAGGGAACAATCTACTCTTAAAGGATGCAGTAACATAGTCATGTATCGTATCTAAAATGCCAGTATTTGTTGTAACACGCCCCCCAGTTGAGGTGTTTAAATACATCATAGCTCGGGAGTGTTTAAGAAGTTTCAGATTTTCAAAATGTAAAGTATCCTTCTTTGTACCACTAATCCCATATTTATGCTTTCTCTCCACATCTTGTAAAACCTGAGACTGTAAATTAGCCAACTCTTCCTTTACCTTTTTAATTTGATCCAGACCTGCAGATCCCAAAGACTGGCAGAAGGTAGACAAAAAATGAAGTCGTTCTCTAAGGTATTGAAGTCCATCATGCCGGAATCTCCCATTTAAACAACCTATGGTTTTAAAATAGAGTCTGACTTCACATTTCAAGACCTCCCACCAAGTAATTAAATCTTCATATAGAAAGAAAACAGACTGACGTGCTAAAAAAAGGGAATGTAGACCATCAGCCACACCAGGGATATCTAATAAGATAACATTTAATTTCCAAAAAACCTGGCCCCCTCTGAACTTCAGGCACATCACATAACACTAATCTAAGCATTTTATGATCTGATGTGGCCACCTCCTGTAAGGACTGTGATTGCACTACAACCCCTGGTGAAAGAAAAAAATAGTCAATTCTGGAAGCTCTAGTTCCGCAAAAATAAGTATTTCCAAACCCATTAGAGGTACGCCCAAAAGCATTATTTAAACCAGCATCTGCAAGAAGTTTTGACAAGCTTGCCATATCACTCTACACTTTCTTCCTCATTCCAGAAGAAACACTGGAAGGCAAGGAGCAGTTAAAGTCCCCCCCAAGGATAGTAACATAAGAGGTGCATAGAAAAGGATATAATGAATTAAAAAGGGTTACTCGATCAAATTTAGAGTGAGGTGCATAAATATTAAGTAACCGTAAGGGTAAGGAACTCCACTTAACATCCAAAACTAAGGCCCTACTGGCTAAAATCTCTATCTGATCAATTACTTTTATATGTGAATGAAAAAAACAAATCCCCACCCCACTACACAAATCACTTCCCAAAGACCAAAAACAGTCTCCCCACACCCAACCAGTAGTGGCAGCCTCTATCTCCGTAGGAGAATGTAAACGAACATCCTGCAGGAAAACACAGTCCAGATTTTCAGATAAAAAATGAGAATAAGTGCTCTGACGTTTAACAGGAGATTTAATGCTATTTGCATTTAAAGCTGCCACTCTAAAATAAAAAGGGAACCATGAGTTAATGAAAGGGTAAAGTCACTTTACTTTGCTAGATGCTCTTGTTACCCTTCCACTTTTCCCATCTGATGGCTTAGGGCCAATCTGTCCTTCAGCAGGTTCCAAGGGCTCAGGCCTTGGGGGGGTGCAGAAGGCAGAGACATGTCGGAAACTGCCTCTGGAGCCTCTACCAATACTGCAAAGGTATTAGGGTCAGCAACAGAACCATGCATGGAAGGTAAAGCTGTTTTCCTACCCACCTTCCCCTTTCCTTTAATAGATTTCTCTTTCTTGCCACTAACCATAGTAAAACCATCTACCAAGGGATCCAAACTAGACAATACCAAATCCTGGCAAATAACTCCCTCTTGTCCTATCTCTGGTACCTCATGAGTCACCACTTCAGGTATATCTATAGAGTCTGTGCTTGAGGTAGAGTTATCAATCAAACCTGACATGGGCAAAGGGAGACTAGCCCCAGAGGTACTGGGATCCAACCTTCCTCCAGTAGGAATGCCAAGTCGAACTGCCTCCCTAATATAATGGTCCTGTACCCCAAAATCAGCTTCCGGTGTGTTTTAGCTGCCAAAGGGCAAAGTTCAAATGTGTGACCCACCACCTCACAAAGATTGCATTTAGAGGTTTGGAAACAGTGAGCACTAGGATGACCAGACTCACCACAATAAGAACATTTTAGCATATCACAAGAGGTGCTTATGTGAGTCCGAGACCCACACTTAAAGCAAACCCTTGGCTGACCTGGATAAAAAGGAACCCCTTATCCCTCCCTCCAAAAAAAACAGTTGGAGAGATGCATCAAATCAGAATCAGTAGAGTGGAGTTTAATCCTAAATTTCCAATCCCCATTCCAAAATCCCTCTGCATCCAGGATAGGAACAGGATTCCCCTGTATTTCACATCTCTTAGATAACCAGTTAACAATATCTACGACATTAACCCCTTCATATCTGAACATGATCATAATGACCCTAAAGGCCTGTTTTGAAAGAGGCAGTACAATAAAGTCCAACCATAGGGGATTAGTTTTTAGATTTAAATAGCGACTCCAGAATAGTTCCAAAAGAGCTGGGGTGCGAAAACTGACATCAAATGTAAACTCTCCAGGAATATGGATCAAGGCGTAGCCTTCAGAAGGGGAAAAACCCATACTTTTCTTCAATAAAGTTTTTCCAACATAAAACCTATCAGGGCGATTATCCTTGGGGCCAACATATTGTAAAAGAATGGCATTTCACCGCTTGGCTAATTCTAGAGGTTGTCTAAAATGACTGGCATAGGAAGGTTTTTCCACAGGTTCCAAAGCTGGCCCCTGTATGACAGAGGAAGTAGCCACATCTGCAGCCATTTCCACTGACAGGCTGTCAAGGGTAGTCCAGAATCAGTAGTAGATTTAGGAAGGGAGGCTGGAAGTTCAGAGACTAAAACAACAGGAGAAGGGACTGATAAAGCCACAGTACTTATCTCTGCAGACTCGGTAGTGCTGAAGATCCATCAACCGGCTTCCATGAATCACCAATCGGAATCCAGCCAGCCCCACGCACATGCTCGGAGACCAGGATTCATCTACCAGATCTCCACCAATCTTTAGAAGTCGAAACTTCGTGACTTTGACCTTTCAGTAGCGGATGCAACTTGCTAGGCCCCTCTGCTGCTGCAGTAACAAGGAACCCTCCGATCTCTTCGCTTCCTATCGTCCTCCACAGCAAGGTTCCTACGTTCCTGTACCAATAATGCACTCACATGAAGAAGTTCCTCTTCCAAACAGCGTTGTTTCTCCGAAAAAAATAAGCCCCAGCGTAGCAACAGAAACTGAAGGACCACTTGAGTTGGCATTTTGCTGGCCACCTCGCAGGTGTATCTCAGCCACCATTTCAGCATTTCCAGACTCGGTAAAATCAACAGGGGAGGAATTACTCTGGGCTATCACAGCCCCATGTGCAGCTCCTCCACTGTCCTCCTCCTCCGCCATCTTGGTCCCACCAGAAAATGGGTCCCCCCTGCTCACAGGAAGTAGGGGAATTTCCCCGGTGTCCTGGCCAAATTTCCCTCATTCACTCAAAATACCACCAACAGCTTAATCTGGTTCAAGGTCAGTTGGCTTTCATCTGTATCCCCCTCCCCCGGGTCGTGCCTGAAAATAGGCAGGATTTGACTAGTGCACTTACCCGGTCAACAAAAACTAAATTAATAAATAAATAAAATAAGTGCTTCCACCACCCCAGGAGTGACAATATTACAAGATAAGACACATCCTGGAGTGCCTTATTGCAATTATACAATGGCTTCTTGTTATATACAGAATAAAAAATAAATTTTAAAGGATGTTTTTGTTAGTGTGGAAAAATATTTCTTAAGAGAAAATGCAAGGAATGATCCAAATCCATAGCTACGGTGATGTTGTGTAATAAAATCACTGTTTCAGTGGGTCAGCAGCCAGCTTCTTACATTTTTCCTTGCCATTGTATAATTAAAAATAATGCCACTATCTGTATTACAGTTACCTATATGTTTTGCATTTTATTCTGTGCACTGTTATAACAATCAACTCAACAGAACCAGGCCATTATATACATGAAGGTATTGTACCCTAACTGAAAACACTGTTGAGACAACTGTATGTTGTGACAAGGTAGAAGATAAACACAATGTTGAGACATGTTTTTGAAGACATTTGATGTGTTTCATTGTTTTTTTTTTTAGAAACTGATATATAGTTCATGCACAAAATTCATGTAATATAAAAGTGCATATGCCCAAATGTCAGTGTAAATTCGACATATTTCATTACAAGATGTTCTGTTGAAGGAAGATATTACTATATAAGGCCCAAAAATGGGCATCAGGTAAATGTAAACTGGGGTAGGTGTGTTATTGAGGGTATAGCATAGTTAAGCAATAATGCACAACAGGGTGTGTGTTGTGCTGGGATAACATCAAGCCTGGGGTGATTAGGCTCGAGGCCGCAGGCCGAGTGCGACTAATCACCCCAGGCTTGACATTATCCCAGCACAACACACACTCTGGAGTGCATTATTGCTATTATACAATGGCTCATTATAATTAAAAATAGTTAAAAGAAGAAAAAAAGAAAATTCTGACAGTTTTACAGTATATTTTGGATGTGGACGCATACTTGTTTAAAAAAAAGTTCCCATTTCTTTGTTTATCAACTAGGTGCTGCTGTTGTTTACCATTAGGTTTCTTTTTTTTTTAGCCCCTCTTTGTCTGTTGGTTGTCTTCTGCCCTGTTCCTACCCAGCTATCTGCATTGTTTAGTTTTTGTGATAGAAATTGTTCCGGTTCTGCCACATTCCCTGGGACAACTAAGCAAAAGTCTTCTTTGCGATTTTAATTGCAAAACTGCTTCTCCAATGGAGGAGGGCTTGAATGATTTACTGTGTCACACAGGTAGGAGATGTTGGCGCTGCTACTGAATAGGGAAGTTTTTTATTTTTATTTTTGTTCTGAGAGGAGGTACGGGGATGATCCTTTCTGTTAAGTCATGCTTTCTTGCTGTCGTGGGATGAAGCGGGTCAATGAAATGTCGCAGTCACTCGTCTCAGAGAAGTGAGCATGAGCACATGGTCAGACCATTAGCGGGTGAAGCCATTCCGAAAATAAATTATAGAAACAACAAAGAAAAATAAAAATGTTGTTTTATGTATAATGCCACTAATGCGATTATGAGTTGGTGAGAGTAAACCTGGCTACTCGACGGGAGGGTTAAGCAGCTGAGAGCTTCTGTGCCTTTTTAAATTTGATGTTGCAGGCTGTGGGGCTTATTTTAAATGATGGCATTTCAGCTGCTGGACACAAAAGATTATGGGGGTCTAAGTTGTTGTGTTTGGGAGGGGACTGTTAAAATGACTCAGCTTCGGGAAAGCTTGAGGAGGGCCGTTGGGAACACTGAACATTTGAAGCAGGGATCACGGCAGGCTGCGTGGACCCATGGAGTGATTCAAAGGATAGTTGATGTGGTCATCTCTGAGCTGGGACTAGACCTGTGATGTTGTACTTCGATAACATCACGTATCCAGTCCCAGACTGACCAATCAGAGTCCAGGAGATTTTTTGCCATTGTATAATTTATCGTTTATTGCTGCTCCACCAGATCAGCAATATTTGCACAAGCTGTGCCCAGTCCAGATTTTATAGCTCTGGCCTGGGTCTGGTGATGTGAGTTTTACCCATACCCTCTGCATGTGGCTTAGTGATATACTGTACAGATGGCTACAAAGTCAAAGCCATTGAAGGTTGAAATTTCAGAAAACCATTATGCTAAAAATATCAAGACTCATTCCCTCCCTCACTCCCCAGTCACAATTAATCCTCTACCAAAGTCATGCTTAAATACTGATGCCTCTACATCCACACCACTAAGCTTTTAATGCCAACATGCTTCTTCTGCTGCTGTGACCAATTCAATGTATGATCTGCTCAACTCTGGCTTCATAAATTTATTTAATTATTTTTAGAGGGGCTCCTGGTTGTGACCAATATCAAACACACAACTGAAGTCCAGTGTGCCCCCCCAAACTGCCCAAACAGGCCTATAATGGAGGATTATTCCATCTTTCATGTCCCAAATAGGGGCTCTTAGTTATCAAACTTTGGTGAAAATGTGAACATGCCAAACCACTACGTCAAAGTGGCTCCAATCGGTTTGGTCCTGCACTTAAAATAATGTAAAAAGTACCTTGCTGATCTGAGTTAGAGTCCTGCTGTTTCATTCTCTGTTTGCAAAGACAATACCCCTGCTTCCTTGTCTCACATTTATAAAGTGCAGTCTGCTAGGTGTGGCTGGGAGCAAATCACTAGGAAAGTGATCACAGCTTTCCCCTAATCATAAGCCAATTCAATATGTGATCTGCTCAACCCTGGCTTTATAAATTTATTTCATTATTTTTAGAGGGGCTTCTGATTTTGACCAATGTCAAACAAACAACTGAAGTCTAGTGTACCCCCTCTCCCAGAACTGCCTGCCTGAGAATGAAGTTGGTATATCTGGAAAAATGCAAGGCTGGGTCTCTTATTATGCAGTGTCCAGCAATGATGGTGGTGTCAAATGGCTTAATGAGGTGCTGTGAGGTGCCTGTGGGAACTTGTCATGTAGAAAGTTCCAGGGACACAGTTGTAAAAACTGGAATTACAGGTTCCAAGGAGTAATTAACTCAGCAGGAATGTTAGAAAGTCAACTCCACTATAAACTGAGCCAGGAAAAAAGTAAATAGGACAAAAAAAAAACAGAATTTTGTTTCTAAAATGACTTGCTAATTGCAACTGGTATTTTTAACATGTGCAAGTCAACTCCACTTCTCAAACTTAAAAAGAAAAATACACTTCATCACAGACTGTTTACCAAGTACTGTGCCCATTTTAGTATATAAATGTTTAAGAAATACCTGAAAGCTGTCTATTTTCCATATAACTTGAGTCCTTAGTAGTTTTAGACACTTAGTCTTTCCCTTTGAGGCACAGCGTGACTCTGATAATCATTTGTTCCAAGGGTTTTTAAGTCAGTTTGAAGGCATTAAGTATTTTCTGTTCTCATACTCCTTAAAAAAATGCAGGGATTCCACAGACTTCTTGTGTTCCTAGGTCCAGCTCCCAAACTAGTGAATCTTATTTCAACATAATAGATCCACCTCATGCCCCTCTCACATGAATAAAAAAAGGTGGGCTGGATCTGTAGGAGCTTCTTGAGTGGAAGGGGGTTGGATCTTACTTCCCCTCAAAAAACAATGCTGCCTTCCACTGCTCAGGTTCCAGTTCTTGTACCACCCATTTAAGAAAGAAAGTAGTACCCTGCAACCATTGAGTAACATGAAAGTGTATTTATTTGAGGGCGGAAAACATTTCTTGGAGGAGGGTAAGGCGGAGGAGACTATTTACACATTCAGTCAGTTCCACGGACAGAAAACATGACATCACTCCTTTTGTACATGCAAAACTCCTGTAGGCTCTGCTCACAGTCGTAAAAAGGCCTCTTTACCCATCATGTCTGCCCAGACCTACCAACCTATCTAATGTGTAATGTAAGAGCCCTAGTGGCTCTTCATGCCTTCTCCCTTCCACACCTGTTGATACCGTATTTACCAAGCTTATGTGTTTTTCCCACCCAAGTATCTGTGCCACTCATCTTTGTATCCCCCCTACTGATTTCACACAGGTCGCCTCCTTTGGCAGCCTATTCCACCCTTCCACCACCCTTTCCATGACAAATGTTTTTGGTATCCCACGTAACTCCCCCCCTCCGCTAGCTTCATGGAGTTACCTCTGGTGTTTGCGTACCCACTCAGTTTGAATAATTCCACGCTATCCACCTTGTTTACCCCATGGAGGTATTTGTTTGTAATTGATGGTATCAGTCTCATCCCCGTTGCTGAAAGGGAGTGCAGGATTACCCCTGAGAAGCAAATAACAAATCACAGCACAAAACTGATAGACAGTGATGTTCTCCCAACAGAAGTGGCACAAATATCAGGGCACCACAATATCCAGTCAATTAATAATTTTTGATGTTTCCTGGGAAAACGAACAGAAACTTATCTCAGCCATCCTGTCTACCAGCACTGCTGTCAGTGAGATGCCACAACCTGTGCCAGATGCAGTACGCAGTACTTCAGGACCGGCTGTTACTGAAGAGCAGAACATTTTCAGTTTCCAGCAACACTGTGTAATGCATTTTGACCTGTCTGCTGATGGATTAGCTGGATCTACACTCTGGACCCCACTGTTTTCAATGGAGACATACCCATCCACCTCCACAGCAGTGTCACTGCCAACAAATGCTGTATTCATGCAACCAAATCAGACTCCGAATTTGATTAAAACTGCATTGAACTGAAATAGTTCCAGGAGCTTAATGTTTACATTTTTTTTCCCAAGTTCATTGCGTTCTGCTATCCCCCTGCTGCACCCTTCTTCCCTTTACTTGTATATTCCACCCCAGCAACCAACTACTCCTCTGATATTCATACCCCAACCCAAACCCCCCCACCATAAATATGCATTTAAAGAGACCTACCAAGTTAAACGAAACAGCCCCTGCACCTGATATATAGGTGCTGTACCTCATGGGGCTGCTTCTAATGTAGAGCTTGATGAAAATAATTGCTGTAGTAAAAAATGTCAACGCCTGTAAAATTAGAAATACTGGGTCCCAAGGACTTCCCGGTTTCTGGTGCTGCCCACGCTCCGCCCCCACACTCTGCAAAGTTATGATGCGATGCTAGGGAGAGTGCGGGGACGCGTTCCATTATACTCTATGGTCGGCACCTTTTCGATCTTTTTTTATATTATAATGGACATTTGGTGATAACATGTGGCCACTGGTCGACTAACAAGGGCCTCATCCTTGGGACCCGGTATTTCTAAGTTTACGAGCATTGCCATTTTTTACTACAGCAATTATTATTTTAATTAAACTCCACATTAGAAGCAGCCCCATGAGGTACAGCACCTATATATCAGGTGTAGGGGCCAAGGCTGGAAAGTCTCTTTAATAAAGGATTTTAATTGTCTGAATTTGCAGTTTCACTGTGATTTCTTCCTCTTAGCAAGTGTGCCTGTGTGTGGGTGGGGTGGTGGTGGGGCTAGCAGTAACTGTCATGCAGTGTCAGAACAAAAGAAATGCTTATATGAAGTCAGCAGTCACTTTCAAGATGTAGTTTTGTTTTCTTTTTTTAGCAATATCTAAATAAATAAAAATCCCTCTGAGGTCTGATCCATGAGAAGATCTGTTGCCGAGATGGTAGCCATGGCAACTGCCAGTCGTGAGTGACGTGCAGTTGAAGATTCCTATTGGGGGTCTCCCTGACCACTGATGTGCATGCATGGTTGCCATAGTATCGCAAAGAGAGTGAAAGTGAAGGAACAGCAATTAAGGATGCAGAAGTGAGTGCAATTTACAAAACGTGCTGCTGTTCCTGATGGGATTGAAACCATCTATTAAAAAAAATACTGTTTGGCGATTCATATGTTAATGGCACCTGTAACACCATCTCTGGGATCCATGATGTTCAACACCTCTCGAGCTTCGCTGTCGAGGTATATGATGTCATGGATCCCCTCGATGGTGTTACAGTGCAATAACATATGAAACGCCATACACTGTTCTATTGTTTCAATCATGCCCCCTCCCTTCCTTCTTGCCTCTAGCGTATACATGCTTAGGTCTTTCAGTCTCTCCTCATATGTCCTTCCATGCAGTGTCTGGATCATCTTGGTTACCCTCCTCTGTACCGTCTCCACTCTGTCCATGTCCTTCCTCAAATGAATTCTCCAAAACTGCACACAATATTCCGGGTGAGGATGAACCAATGATCTCAGTAATAGTAGTACCTCTCTTCTCCAGTTGCAGATCCCTCCTGTGCACCCCAACATCATACTGGATTTGCCTTTCCCACTGCTGTGTTTCATTGTGCTGTTACCTTTAGATTGTCTGAAACCATTACCTCTAAGTCCTTCTCCTCTGTTATGTTTCCATTACCACCCCCATTCTGTACTCTGTTTTTGGATTTGTTACCTCAGTGTGCATTATGTGGATATGCATACTGTAGATACGTACATAAATACGTTATGTTTACAGACAGAAAATACATGCTGTCTGTCAAGTCTTACCTTGCACTTTTTGGTGTTAAATTTTAACTGCCATACTTTGACCACCTCTCCAGTCTACCCAGATCCACTTTTGTTAGGGTGACAGGGAAGAATAAGAGGGGTAGGAAACCACTGTGGTTCACAAAGGAGGGCAGTGGTGAGGGCAAAAAAGAAGACATTTAAAGGGGAACTGTCATCTTCAGGATTTCTTAATGTCTGAAAGACCATAAAAGGCTAATTTGAGTGAGCTATTATGTTCATCTGTGAGTCTTTGCAGCCCACAGTTATTCATGTGTAAATCAGCTTGTAATTAAGGGCTGAGGGCAGCCATGTGTTTTAGGCTCCTGACAGGAAATTGTCATCGAGGGACTTGGCCCTGCTTTGACAGTAGATAATCCAACAGGTTAAATAGGAAATCGTCTGTTTTATTAAGTGTGTTTTAAGGTATTATTACAACACTTTCTACATTTATAATAATTGTTTTGTATGTGCATTGGAACTAGTGAGTTATCACCCTTACATTTCAAACTGCTAGTTTGTTTGTTGTCTGTTGAATTTTGTTGACCCAGTAAGCCCACTGGGCCTGGAAGTCCCTTTTTCAGGTGCGACCGGGGAGGAGTGGGGATACAGTTGGTAAGCAACTGAAATTGAAAAAGATTAAGCTGTTGGTGGTATTTTTAGTGAATGAGGGAAATGTGGCTAGGACACCGGGGAAATTCCCCTGCTCTTCTCGGTAGGTGGTGCTGTGGAGCTGGAAGGAGGTTTGCTGCTCAGATGGATACTGACTCTGGAGGAGGACAAACGCCCGCACAACAGCTGCTCCATGCAGCGAGTGGGGTGATGGTACGGCTGGAATGCACCATAGTGGTGGCCAGCGATGCGTACTGAATCCCCAACAGTAGCAGATTTTGCTTACCGGTGTGGATGTCACCGATAGTGGTAAGCTGATGGAAGACCCGCCTGTATGGGTGGATGTTGTGATGCAGAAGGTGCCTCATACAGGGGAGCTCACTATGGGAGTGGAACTGACCAAATTAGTTCAAGACTCGGAAAACATGGCATCTAACTTGGCGGAGAAGCGGAGACGTCTAGAGATTGCTGAGGAAGAATTTTGGATGGCTCAGTTACTGGCGGAAGAGGATTTTAAGAAACGTAAATGGCCTGAAGTAGATTCTTTATCAGGAATATCAGGTACTGGTGTGAAAGTTTTGAAATCCCTCTCTCCTATTTCTGGCGATGCGGTATCCCTACCCCAGACCCAGACTGCCTGTGAGGGTGTTATAATTTCTAAATGGTCCCCACAACGGGCCCTTGCAGGAGCAGGATGGATGCAGACTATAACGGGTGAATGGGTTGCAGACCCTACTATCCCTCTCCCTGGGGGCTCTGGGGTTGGAGGGAAGCTTAAGACTATGACTGAGTCAAACAGAAAAGTTTTACAGCAAGATGATGCACTTATACAGGGAGACTGGCAGTCCAATACTGCTGAGATGATTCCTGATTCCGGTATACTGCAACAAAATTTTAATGCGGTACCCCCTGCCCAAGAGAATCCACAAGCTGAAATGCAATCACAAAGCCCTACTTATTCACCACCTGAAGCATTAGCTGTAGTGCTGGAGATTATGAATGGAGTGCAGGATCCCCAGGCAGGTAATAACCTGGATGTGCTACACAATATGCAGGATCCTTTAAATCCACAGACTCCTGTGGTTACTTTTCCTAGTTTGTTTCAGAAGCCAGTTGTGCTTGCAAAGAGGTGGAATGCAATACATCTAAGGTTTTTAGGACCTACAGATAATATGCCGGACAGATTTTATGTGGGCAAAGTATTAATTAAACAGATGTTGGGTTTCTCACCGAGTGAAGTCTATGCGCTTATCCACACTCCCGGGGATAACACATATGATATAAGTTTTCGAACCCCTGATATGCTGAACAGGTTTTGGATGAAATATGCTATATTAAAAACAAATCCAGTGTGGTCACATTTCCAGGTGATCCCTCTCACTAAGCAATCCTTTAAAGTTATTACAGTATTATTTCGGAATGAAAAGGTAAATGTGGAAGATATTACTTATTGGATAGAGCGTAAATGTAAAATTCAAGGTAATTTGGAGCCAATACTATATACAGAAGGCTTCTGGAATGGGGGTTGGAGGTATAAGGTTAATTTGACACAGACTGATGAAGGTTTGCAACATCTTCCTAGTTGTTTTTTATTTGGGTCGGGATAAAGGATTTATTTTTTTATCCAGACCAGCCACGTCATTGTTACAAGTGTGGTTCTGCCTGTCACCTCAGCAGGACATGTGAGGTGTTGAAATGTGTACAGTGTGGTGAATTAGGACATCTGATGGCTGATTGTCACCATCCAATTAAGTGTTCTTTATGTGAAGAAGCACATGCATTTACGGAGTGTCCTTGGCCGGCTCAAAATAAAAATGGAGATTTTGTTGTGCAAGATTTCTTTTTGAATACGGCAGTACATGCCGCTCAAAGGCAGAGACTGCCACCTGTTCTTCTAGGAAGACCCCTAATGGTGGTACAAACAAGACAGTTGGATACCCTGGTAAATGTCACGAACATTCCTCAACAGGAAATAAGTGTCACCCAGTCAGATGTTGCTGACCCAATTGGAATAACTGAAGAGGTCCCTATAAACACAATGCCACCTCCGTTACCCCCAGAGGAGGCCTTTACGGTTGTCTCAAACAGATGTAGTAGTTTGAGACCTAGAAATACCAGGAAAAATATGATAGAGAAAACTCCACTCCCAGTACAAAATGCATTTCGAGTTCTACATGAAGATGGAGGCACAGAATCAGACTCTGCTTCAGTGCATTTCTCACAACCGGAAGGAGCTTCTGATATGGAGCAAACCTTAGAAACACCGGATACTGTTAAAAAAAAAAAAGAAGTCATGTTTAGGGTCTAGAAAATGGACAAAAAAAATTATGATGCATGATCAGTTTCAAGGGTTCAGTAGTTATTGTAGTGGATTTTAGATGACAATAGAGGCTGGTTGTGTATTCTCTTTTGGTGTATGATGGGGTTTTACAAATTATCAGTAGCATCCCTGAATGTTAATAGCATTCAGTCAGATAGGAAGAGAGTGCTGATTTATCAATTATTTGCAGCAGGAGAGCAGGATATTGTTTTCTTGCAAGACACATGGTTACACACTAAGGTGGAAATGGAACAGGCAATGGCTGGATGGCAATGGGGGATTACATATTGGTTGCTCGGTGATGATTTGTGTAGTGGTGTAGGAATTGCGGTTAATAATCCGTCGGCTCAGAAGGTACAACTTATAGCTATTATTCCAGGTCGAGTGCTCTGATTAGATTTAATTATCAATAGTATGCATTGCAGTTACATTAATGTATATGCTCCTCAATTGACGTCAGCTAGAACTGAGGTCTTTCATACAATCCAACCGTTCTTATTTACATCTCATTTTGTTTTCTTGGGAGGTGACTTTAATTGTAGTCATTATAGAATGATAGGGGCCTTACTTCCTCCAAACTGTATTGCGATACCAATTGTCTTAATGATCTAATTTCTCAGACTGGGTTAATTGATGTTTTGGCCTTAACCCGGGACACCACAGAAAACTCTTTTTCAAGGTACCAGAGCTACAAGGATTGATTTCTGGTTTTTGTCTGACTCATTGAAGGTTATAACAACTGCTACGACCCCGGTAGCCCCTTCTGACCATGCACTTACTGAGGTTACAGTTCCTAGTCATGATACTATACACCGTGGACCAGGGTATTGGAGACTAAATTTAGAGCTTGTAACTTTACCATCAGTAGAAGACTGTTTTATGGCACTTCTTGAAGCTAGAAAATCAGTCTTATGCCTGTATGATACCCCAAAGGGAGTGGTGTGGAGATACTAAAGGTGATATTAGGAGATATTTACAAATTATTGGTAAAGTTAATGGCAGACATAAGTCTATTATATACCAGGAGTATAGGATACATTTCCTGGAGCTACACTTCTTAGCTGCACAAGGGAATAGAAATGTCCTTTTGGAGTTAGATAAGGTAAGAAAATTGATGAATGATGTCCAGTATTCTCAGTTTAAAACATTAGACCTTGAACTTTGGTTTGGTTCACAGAGTAGTAAAGCCTTTATGAATCCATATCAATTCTGTGTACAGCAAAGAAGGTTAAAGTATATGGCTGGTATTCATGATAAGACTGGAAATTTGTGTACAACTAAAACAGATGTGATGAAAGTTATGGATGAATATGTTTGTATGTTATTCAGTTCATCAACTGTGGTAACAGATATCCACTTGAATTGGTTAGATCAGAATGAACTTCCCCAGCTCTCTGTATATGATAGAGAGATTTTAGTGGAATGAATCACGCCATCTGACGTTTCTACCGTATTGTTACAGACTAAGGTAGGGACATCTCCAGGGAAGGATGTGATCCCAAATGAAATTTATAAGCATATATTTAAGATCTTATTACAGGAATATGTGGAGGTCTTAAATGAGATTCTGGGCACCGGGATTTCACCTATTAGTATGAATGAAGTTTTAGTGTTTTTTATGTATAAAAAGGATAATCGGGAAGAGCTGAATAATTGGCGCCCGATAACACTACTTAATACAGATTTTAAAATCTTTACTAAATTACTTAAAGAGGACAGGAAATCATTAATTGGCAGTTGTTTATGAAGTTATTATTCTCAGAAATGATATGCATTTCCTAAATTATCCATATTTAACTGTGCCTCAATAAAAAGTTATAAGAAAAGCTATATTTTGCATCGTTTTATTTTTATGGGCAGCATTCTATCACAGTTCTCTTCATGGAACCAATAATTTGGAGTTTTAGCTATGTCACAGTTTGTGCACAGAACTCTAAGCATAGTTCTGATAGGTCAACAGCTCATAATTAACATTTTATACACAAACCATGACATGGTGAAAACTCCAAATAACTGGTTCCATGAAGAGGACTGTAACAGAATGCTGCCGATAAAAACAAAACAATGCAAAATACAGCTTTTGTATCACTTTTTGTTCAGATGCAGTTAAATATGGATAATTTAGGGGATTGCATATCATTTCTGAGAATAAGAACTTTATAAACAGCTGCTAATTAGAAATGATTTCCTGTCCTCTTTAATAACAGATTATTGCTGTGTTCAGATTTTTTTACTACATTCTGCACAGACATGTTCGATACCGAATAGAAAGATAACAGATGGCCTGATTTCTTCTACGGGAGATAATGCAAAGGGGGTCAGCAGGGGAACTGACTGGACTATTGTTTAGTTTGGACCAGGCCAGGGCCTTTGATAATGTGAGTCATACTTATCTTTGGGATTGTTTAAAGTTGTATGGAATATTGCGTTTATTTATTAATTAAATAAAAACTTGTTACAATAAAGCAACTGCTCAGGTCTACTGTAACAGTTGGTTAGGGACACAGTGTGGTATTAAGCAGGGGGTTAGACAAGGATGCCCTTTGAGTGCACTGTTGTACTTATTTACCATAGATCCATTAATTAGACATACATATCATTCAATGGATAGCAGGGGTATTTCTTTCTCAAGTAGTGATCCAGAAATTAAATGTATTGCGTATGCCAATGATATTTGTTTTATCATAGGAGAGTTGCCCTCTGCATTGCATTTGGACAAAGTTTTGCAGGATTTCATGAAGTATACTGGTGCTAGAATAAATTATGGGAAATGTCATTGTATCCCTCTTAATCCGGAGGATGTACATGTTATACATATAATTGACATTCCGGTTGTAGTAGGCACATGTATGATTTTGGGATTATTGTTTAGGGCAGGAGACTTGGCGTTATTAAATTGGTCAGTGAAGTTGCAAGAAGCCCAGGCCAAGGTGAAGCTTTGGAATACATGGTGGTTATCGAAACTGATGAGAGTCATAATAATAAAAACATTTTTGCTACCAGTGTTCTTATATGTAAGTACAGTCTTTAATTTACCTCTGAATCTAGAGACTGGGATGTATAGTTGTTTTTTTTCTGGTATCTGGGGCAGCAGGTTAAATCCCATAAAATGTTGTTTATTATTAAGAAATAGGAAACACGGAGGTTTAAAGATGGTGCAGCCAATTGTGTTTTTTTTTACGATGTTTCTTTACTCTAACTTAAAACCATTATTACCTTCTAGTAATAAACATTGGATACCTTGGGTATTAGATTCCTTGGGTACTCTCTTTACAACATGGCCGAAGCAGTCAGCCATATCCAGACAAACTCCAATTTTGCAGTTGCCTACTGTTCTGAAATCTTGTTTTAATAAAATTAAATTATGGGGTATAGCGAAAGATCATATTTTGAACTTTAATAGGAAAGAGTTGTATGTGCTATTGATCCAAAAATATTTTCAAGATTCAGCTTGTTTTGATGCCTATTCTTCTCAACAACTACAGTCTATAGGTGAAATATTAACTTCACCATGTATCCCAATTTTTATGTGGGATGTTTTATGGTTATCTGTACATGGTAAATTAAATGTAAAGGGAAATTTGAAACACAGACAGATTTCTGAATGGTATTGCCCTAGAGATTCCTGTCCTACCACAATTGAAACTATGCAACATTTATTTCTCGATTGTCCTTTTGTACAGAGGTTTTGGTGAACTCTGAGAAATAGTTGGCCTACGTCCCCATTTTTTCATATGACTTTAGAAATCTTATGCTTAGGTATTTTACCGTTCTTATGGACGAAGCATGACAAAACTATAATATGGTTATTTTTGGTTTGGTTTAAGTTTTATATTTGGTATGTACGTTGTAGGTTAACAATTCAACAGCTTCAATTTACGCCCGAAGATTTGTTTTTTATGATTAAGAATTTAATTCAGAGTATTAAAGATCAAGAATCGGTACAGTATGCACCTCCCCTTTTTCTTGCAAGATGGGGTTCGGTTAATTGGCTCAGCTGACAGCAGTACTGCCCCGTTTAGGGGTGGCTAAGTAGTAAGTAATTGTTATTATTTGTGCTGACTATACAAACTTATAATTTCAGTTGGTGTGATGTGATAGAATTAGGTGATCTATTCTTTCACAATAGGAATGTAAATTCCCCTACCCAGTTACTTGAGAGGTATATAGGTTGCTAGAAAATTAGTATTGAAGGTAGGATAAAATACTAACTTTAGGTGTTATGGTTTTCCTTTTTTCTCTTCATTTTGTTTCAGTTTTAGCATCACTATTGATGTATTCTGATATGTTTGAATACTCATTTTATATGACATATGAATGAAATATGTAATTTATGTTTATCTTGTTTTGTATTATGATTTTGTGTTCAGTTACACTATTATGTATGTATGTTACTTTCAAGTTATGAATAAAAAATTCCCCTACTCTTTTCAAGAAGTGCCATGGGATCCTCAACATCCACCTGAACTACCACCAATCCAGGCAGATGGGACCTCGGTTTAACGTCTCATCAGAAAGACGGCACCTCAGAAGTGCAGCACCCCTCTCATGCTGCACTACAGTGTCAGTACTGGGATATTAACTCAAGTGCCAGACGTGGGAACCGAACCCACAGCCCTCTGATCTCCCGGCCTCAGAGGCGAGTGTGCTACCTACTGAGCCACTGACACTGCTAGTAAAAATAATCCATCTTCAGGATTGCTTAATCTCTAGGGTATGCTGCCAGCTGATTATAAAGATGAAGGCTGTTTTCTCATGGTCTTCCGGGGCCATCGGGATCTGGTAGTATCCACTGCGGAGATCCAACACTGAGACCCATTTGTTCCCATTCAAGCAGTCCAGGGCATCTTGTATACGAGGCATAGTGTATTGGTCTGGGATGGTCCGCCGGTTCAGGGTTCAGTAATCAACACACATCCTCACAGACCCATTCTTCTTATGCACAACCACAATGGGAGAGGCGTATGGGCTCCTGGATTCTTGTATCACACCAGCAGTGAACATTTCTTGCAGGTGTCTTCTCACATCATCTATGTCTGCTGGGGGCTAGGCATCGGGACCTCTCTCGAAATGGACGTTCATCGTGCAGGTGTATGTGATGCTCCACACCCTGGACACATCCCATATCCCATTCCTTCAACGAAAACACTTGGTCTTCCTGGGCAAGTCTCTTGCTAATTGTAGCCTTCCATTCAGCTGGCAACGGGAAGTCACCAATGTCAAACAAGTCTGGGGTCACTCCTTCTCACCAGGGTGTTTGTTGCTGGGCAATACTGCAGTGTCTGCGCAGTGTACCGTAGTTAAGGTACACCTTCTGTTCACCCAGAGCTCCCGATCTGAGACATTGTGAATCTGGACCATCACTTGTACATATGCATGAGCACAAGCAGGCAAGATGCTGGGCTTGACCAATAATCCTTCTGGCAATTTTCCATCGCCTGGTGCATCCAACATCAGTATTTTGCTTTCGATATCTTTCTGGCGGCGGACCTCCCCTTGAATGGTATACTGGGTGTTAAGGGCCAGTACCACTGAATCGGGATCCTTCTTCCACACAAACCCCAGTGATTCATCCTGGTCTACTTCCTTGGGTTTCTTTTGCAAATAATAGGCCTTCTTGATCACAGCCAGAATTCTCAGGGCCATCCCAGTCTCTCACTCTTGTTTCTCATGACAGAGTTGTGCCAGTCTCCCAAACATGTGGGCGTTTGTCCCAATTAGCTGGGGGACCCCATCATACAGTCTGGTGGGGGGGACACACTAGGGCCAATGTCTCTACTCGCTCCTCTACACCAGTTACAGTTGCAGGAAAAGACAACCACAGGTGGACATACCCTAGGTAGGGATAAGACTTGTCACTCAGGCCCCACAAATGTAGGCCTTCCAGGGATTGTAATGGCACATCAGATAAGTGTTTGTCATACCAGTCCTGAAATACAGTGGTTACTTGCGACTCGCTATCGAGCACAGCCCGAGCATGGATACCACTGACAGTCACAGAATTCTCCATCAGAGGACCCGCTATTCTGGACCAGTCTGGAGAGGCAGTAGCAGAGGCCTGGACAGATGATTTAGCCACAAAGAAATTTGAGTTAGTATTTCTTGAACCATCACTGTGGTCATTACGGGCACTCCTCGGCCACTGATTTGCTTTTCGGAGCTCCTCTTGGAGTCTGTTTGCTACCTTTTCTAAGCCTTTCTGAGACCGGCACTCTCTCTTCATATGGCCATCCTTCCCACAGTTGTGAAAAATGATAGACTCCTGGGTCATCCTTGGAGAGAACATTGCATGAGGGACTGAGGCAGTAACAAGGGATCGGGGTCCAATATCTGCTTGCAGCTGTGAGAGTGGTGCAGCGTATCTTAACAGTTCCTTTTGGGTGACAGTCAATTCTTGGATTTCAGCCTGGGAGCTACCCTCGGTAGAGGATGCCTGAGGGTGTGCCCCCACCCACATGGCAGTCACATCCTGAGAGGGACCAGAATCTTGTTCCATGGGGGAAATCCTTGCAGAGGCACCCGTCTTGATCTCATGGACTTCTTTTAGTAGCTCGTCTTTCCAATGCTGGGCCCAGGGTGGGAAGTCCTTTGCATTCTCAGAGTGCTCGTTAAGTGCCAACTTCTACCACGAGCCTCACTTGGCTGATCACTCTCGGTCACTTGCGCAGCAGCAGCAGATATGGGTGCAGTTCCCCCACAGGGTTGCCTTTGCTTAACCCCCCCCCGAATTTCTTTCATTAGATCATCATAGGAGGGGGGGTGATTCCAGTCGGGTGGCAAGGCGCAACTGAAGCAGTAACAATTCTGCAAACTGAGCAGACTTAAGGATCTGGTCCAGCCTAATTCAATCTAATTTATTTGACGGCAAACTACCCTTTCTGAGGTACTCTTGCAGCAGCTTTTCCAACCGAGGTACATACACAGACAGTTCCAGCAACAACTTAGCAAATTTCTCCTCCCAAGTCTCAGATAATGGTGGGAGCTCATCCTCCCTGGGATCTTTACTGTCTTTTGTTATCACTCTCCAGGCAGCTGGAACCCCTTCTGGGACAACAGTCTGTGTCACTTCAGAACTGTCCACGAGGTCACTACACTCTACCAAGGCTATGAAAGTTTGGGCGATCAAATCAGCCTGTCAACCCACCACCACAGGGTTTTTTAAACATTCAACTTTGGAGAGTGCTCCCTCTACAGTGTCTTTACTGGTACCCAGGGGAATATCCAGTATAAGTAGAGCATTTGGGGGTTGATCTCCTGCCGAGTACACCACCCCACCAACTGGTGTACAGCAATTTCTACTGGGGTGGCCATTAATCTTTAACAATAATTTATCATTTTTGGCCACTAGAAGGCACAAAATCCCAGCGGTGAGCCTCCAAAATGCAACCCCTAGGTGGCGCTATCCCAAGGGCTACTACCCCTGCCTGCTTGGTTAGTAGCAGGTTAAGGGGCCTGAGTTCTGAAACAGGTGCCTCTACCAGAGGTCAGGGTTGGTAGTGGTCAAGCTAACCTGGGCACAGCCCTCCGGGACACTGTAACCCCCCCCTTCCCTTACTGGTGGCTGGAACAATACACAATAATCACTTTCACAATTCCCCTGATACACTACACAAGCACCCACCTAGTTTGCACTTACCACCAGGGCTTTCCTCTGGCTTGGCCCTGGGGACCCCCTGTAAAACAAGGTTATACACAGCAAATAACAGCAGTACAGTACTCTTGCACAAACTGGAACCACAGTCAGGGTAAATGCAAAAAAGAGTTAGATCTGATTTATTTAATGGACTTGAACAAGGGAGGGTCATAATCAGGTTAATTTGCTTAAAGGCTCTATCAACCAAACAGTTATGCATGCACTTCAGGGTCCATAAGCAGTCACACACTCTGGGTACTGAGATGGAGAATGGTGGACAAGCCAGGAATGTTGCAGCTGGTTGGGGCCCTGTGATGGAGGTAAACAACAGGCACAACACACACTATTTGTAATCTGGAGCTGGAGGGCTCAGTTTGCGAAAAGAAAACAACAAGGCAATTAGATGGCACACTTTTAGATTAGGCTGTTGTTGCAGGGAGCTATCCTGATGATTACTCTTGATACACAAGACTGGACACAGGCTGGACGAAGATTGAGACAACAGGTGGTTAATCTGGAGTGTCAGGAGAAGCAGGGCCCACATGATTCGCCGAGGCATTGTTCCTGTTCAAGCGTGGAGCAGGGAGCTGATCCAGAGGCACGTCTTTCATTGGTGGCTTTCTCTGTGCAGTGGGGTAGTCTGGCAGGGCCAGTGTGGCATGGCTCAGGCCGAATGGAGATGAATGTGGATTCAGTCCGATTAGGCTGGATAAATCTTCCAGCAAGCAGAACACAGTTCACACAGTGGGGAACCAAATCACGACCCACTTTCAATACACAGCACATTTACATGTAAGGAAATTCTACTGCACCAGGCAAACCGCTCTCCGGTCACGATTGCAAAGTCTCTGCACAAACCAGGGATTCAAAAGCAGCTGGAAATCCTGACAGGCCTATTGCATTCAGCTAAATCTTCGGTCTTCTTCAGGTATGAGCCTGGCAAAAAATCAGTGGCTTACTTCATTCTCACAAACTTGGATTTAGTCCAAAATAATTCTCTTCTCTCCCTCTCAGGGGCAGCAGGCAGACATGCAGGCCACAACTCAGGCCTTTCCACAGTCCTCCCGCGTGAAACTACTCAGATGGCTGCTTGACTGTCTCAAGCATGTTGGTTTTTCAGCTCCCAGCTTAGATCTGACTCAAACTGCAGCAAGCCTGGGAATTTCCCCAAGAGCCAAAAGGTTCGGTTGGCTGATTCATCTGTCAGTCACAACAGGAGCTCCCCCTTCAGGTGCAAAAAGGCACCACAAGCCAAAAACTACAATTCCTACAGATTTTGACTCCAGACAGCTCCTGTAGTCCGGCTTCATTTTAGGTCCCACCAGAACTGATTGGTCCAATTTGCAGTCCAGGACCAAGATAGTAGAGATAAACAAAACAGTCCTTGCTGCAAAGAAGGCAGGTTAGACAAACTACATTATCACTCTAAATGATTTTCAGCAAATAGTTACATCTTTCAACAGAGCTCCCTCTCAGATTACTTATGACTGCAATCCAGGCAGCTCTTAAAGAGACAGTACACAGAGGCTATACAGGCACTCTCTGGCAATCACATTTAAACTGCTAAAACGCAGGACACCAGCCTGGCAGTGAGCATTTAGGCAAGCTCAAGGAAGACTTTTCAGGAACCCCCACTTGTAGGGGGGGGGTTACACCCATCTACATGACAACCTTTAAAACATCTTTTCTTTTAATTACTTTATGTTTGGATCCAGTTCTTAACAGCAATAATACACGACAGGGTTTGGCATATGACAGGATATCATCACTTCTGAGGTGCATGAGGACACATGGCCCGTGGCCTCATGCCTCAGCACACCCAAGGCATTATGATAGCCCATGATATAACACACCCTGTCCTGTATTATTGCTTAATTATACAATGGATAGACAGGAATCCTCTGTCTGAAACAGCATTCTATTTATGTCTTTTATTTTGAATAAACGACATGTAGAAAAAAGTAATAGTAACTGTGTCCTGTTTACTTCACATAAAACAATGATGGAAGTATACAACAAAAAAAAAAACTCTCGTAGACATTTTTTGTTCCCATTACCTTCCTTTCACCCCCATGTTGTTTGGTGCACAGAAATGATCAGAGATTGCTTGCACAATGTTGTGAGATTAACAGAAGCGATACAAGTAGGGTCTCAGGTAAAATCTAAAACTGTATCATTGCAGTTTCCCCATCTATTATAGGCAGTGATTAAGGGTTTCGCTTATCTGATTCTAGGTGAGCTTTAGGTAAGGAACCCAAGCAGACAGGGCCCTGTAAAATAAGAATTGAAAGAAAAGGGTCACAAAGGAGCTTCAGTTATTTGGGAAAGAAAGACAGGAAAGGAATGGCAGGTAAAGAATATATTATCTGACACAATGTCGGATACTCCATAGACCGGCTCATCAGATTTTGAGCGATGGCTGAAAAGGAAAAAAAATAAATAGACTGAAACAACCAAACAGAGGATTTAAAGTACAGTACATGTAAATTATTAAATGGAACTCCAGGCTCACAGCTCCTTGCTTGAAATGCAAGAGAAACTGCCTTCATTCTAGTCTGATTCAGGCCACATAGTAAGGGTTCCTAAATCTACAGGGATTCATGTACTTTACAGGGCACAGGTTCAGCCTACTGAGACATTGTTCCCGTGAGCTTGCATTTTTCTAGATGAAAACATCAATTTTCCACTAGAATGAATGTCATTTATTGAAACACGCAGATTAAGCTCTGTGAGAACATGACGAGCCTGCATGGAGCTCGAAGCACTCCACAAGGACTGCAGGCAGCCATCCACTCCTCACTCCCTCAGCAACTGACAGCACACGGATTGCCCTAATGGGTATATTTATTTTTTTGTTAAAGAGCAGCTGACACCTTTGGGAAAACTTTGAAAAACATAAGAGCTGGTCACAATTTAGCATGTATATTATGTATCGTCTGTAGATTTCTCATCTCTGTTATTTATTACTAAAGAATACATAGCCACATAGATACATACATAGATGCTGTTGGCAGATAAGGACCACTAGGTCCATCCAGTCTGCCTGTTTAAACTGCCTAACAAAGCATCCAGTGACCCTATCTGGTCATTGACTTTAGCTTTTTTCTTCCTCTCTCTTTTATTCCTTTGTTTGTGTCCCATGCATGTTTGAAGCACGCCACTGTATGGGCTGCCACCACCTCCTGGGGGAAGCTATTCCATGCATCTACCGCTCTTTCTGTAAAAATGAACTTCCTGACATTTCCCTTTATGCGGCCACCCCTCAACCTCATGTCAGGTTCTCTTGTCCTGGCACTACTATTAATCTGGTATATTTTGTCCTCTTCCACCTTGTTAATGTACTTAAGGTACTTTAATGTTTCTATCATGTCACTTCTCTCCCTCCTTTGTTCCGGTGTGTACAAATTGAGGTCTCTCTCTCTCTCCTTGTAAGGCTTGTGATGTAATCCCTTCACCATTTTTGGTCACCCTCCTCTGCATCATCTCTATTTTATCAATGTCCTTTCAAAGGTGTGGTCTCCAGAACTGTACACAGTATTCAAGGTGAGGGAGATCACGTGATGCAAGCAGCCTAGCAGCAGCAAAGGTCTGGAGCTCCTGTCCCTTCCTTTCAATCAGTGCTACTTTAACCTGATTTAACAGGGTTCTACTACAAATATTCACCTCATCAGGAAGGACCTGCCTACAGCAATTGTCTTCTGCTATTTTTTTCGCATTGCTTTAGGCCTTAGTTGCCGCAATGGATGCTGATATGAGGCAGGCCCCCCTTAAACTCACGCCACTTGCATCACCTGAGAAAATGCCTAGAAAGCCTAAGGCTCCAAGCTCTTCAACTGGGAAACTCATCTCTGCAATCCCTCAACTGATCCCCCTTACAGAGGATCGTTTCTTACAAGAACTTCTGCCCTTCAAAGAAACGCTAGCTGATGTCTCTTCAGAAATCAAATCTATCAGAGGAGACCTAGCTGAACTCCACAAGAGGGTAGGGAATTGGGAAGCACGTACGTCCTCCTTGGAAAAATGGAGAGATAAAGTGGACCCCAAAATTACCCACCTATGCCAGCAAATCCAAAAACTTCAGCTGAAAACGGAGGATCTTGAGGGGAGAAGCCGACGCAATAACATCCTCGTCCTGGGCCTACCAGAACTGGAAGAAGGCCCAAACACCATCGCTTTCCTCCAAAAGTTTCTACTCAAGGTCGTAGGCCCTTCTCCCCTCAACGCCGCTTACCAAATAAAATGGGCACACCGGTCTCTTAGACCAAAACCACCAGCAGGAGCCCTACCACGTCCAATCATCCTGAAATTCCTTAGTTTAACAGAAAAACATGTTCTGACAAAGGCTCGTGAGCTTCAAGCAATTACCTGGGAAGGATCTAAGCTTCGTGTCACACAGGACCTCCCATATGAAACTCGCCAGACTAATCACGGCTGGTATCCCGTTTAAAATGCTCTACCCTGCAAGACTCCAGGTCTCCATCAACGGCTCCTGGCTTTCTTATGATACCCCCACCCAGGCCTCTTCAGACCTCTCTTCCAGGTTGCCTGACTTGTTTAAACCAGGCTGAGTAAATGCAGACTGATGCTGATTTAAGTACACATTGGACATTACTGTAAGTCTACTATTGTGTGTTAGTAATTTTCCTCACCTGTTTGCTTTTGCTTCCTAGGACTCAGTTGGAAGGAACTGCAGTCAGGGGGGTGGGGGACACCGACATCGGGCCTCTTCCTTTTTCCCAGCATACTATAGGCCTTGCAGAGTGAGCTCGCTGCTGACTGAGGGCGCCATTTTCTCTAAGAGAAACTTCATTTCAGTGGTGAGTTTCCTAGGGACCGATTTAGTGTTTGGAACAGTCCCCAGTCCCTCAATCTCATTCTTCCCCAGGGACACTTTCCTCCCGACTTAATGGTGAGCTTCCCAGAGTCTCCACCGCAAGGCCTAATTGCCACCTTTTGCCCATGGAAGGGTCTTACATAGGTAGTGAGGTAGATGATTTTTTTTTTCTCTTCTCCCTTCTTCTAGCCGCATTTATGGTCGCCTGGTGTCCCGCTTCTCAGTGGCTCACCTCAGGCCTCCCTCACTACTCAGTCTTTGGTCCATCCACTGGCATCTAAGTATTTTACCTTCAGGATCTGGTGTCTGATTAGGGTACTTCGGGGACCTGATCCTGAGTATGCTCCCCTCATTGCAGTCTCTTGAAGGCTCCGCTCGTCAAAAATGGTATGGTTGGGGATACTTTACTCATTGCTAGAACCTTGTTTGGCTTTAACATGTTTGGAGGGGGAGGTAGAACAGGATGCTCCGGGCTATGTTGGCTCAAGGCAGAGCTGCATTGTGTACTGTAGGACGAGGGGGTAAGCTTCCCAACTTCTCATTTCAGATCTGCCTTTAGCCTAAGGGGTCCAAAATTATGTTGGGAAGTTTTGGGGGGATGGACTTCCTTCATGTTACTTTTTTATATAAATGTTATCTGGCTAATAGTGAAGTCCTCTGTAAACAGTTTTTGTGTTCTTTGTCGTGAATGATGTGGGTGGTGGGGGAACCAGTTAGCAGTTTATATGTTTGGCTTCAGTTGTGCAGGCTCTTTTCTGGAATCCTCTGTATATGCTCATTCAAATCAGCAGTGTTTTGTATATTGGTGTTTTGAGGGTGGGGAGGGTATGCCTGACTTACAGAAATCACGATATCCAGAGTACTGTCATACTGTTTTTTTTTTGGGGGGGGGTGGTTTGGTATAGTGTAGGTCACTTTTATTCCTTATGGATTACAGTGTTTGATGTTAGAGTTGTGAAATTACTGTTTCCTACAAGGGTTATTATTGTTAGGGATAGTCTGGGGGGAAGGGGGGAAGGGCTGGAGTGTGTCATTTGGTTTGTTGCTTACATTTATCTTTCACTCTCCTAGAATATCTACATGGCTATATTTCAAACATGGCTTTTAATACCTGTAAAATTGTTGCATGGAGTGTTAGGGGAATCAGAGACTCTACTAAGCGATTTCAAGTGCTAAAGCACTGTGCCATACTTAATGCTGACATCATTCTACTACAGGAAACTCATTTATTGACAAAAGAGGCCGCTTGGCTGTGTAGACAAGGGATATCTCAATTTTTTGCTTCGTTGAACTCCTCCTCAAGTAAGAGAGTGGCTGTACTAGTTAAAAACACGGTCCCTTTTCAGGCAGAATCCACAGTGGTGGATTCCAACGGCAGATACGTCCTGGTTAAAGGTTCCCTTGTAGGTTCCACTCTAATTCTGGATTCAGCATATGGACCAGTGTGGGGGTGACCCGTCATTTCTTATGGAGCTGGCTGACAAAATAGCCCCCTTCCTCCCCATTTCTCTGATTCTGGGAGGGGACTGGAATATTCCCCCTACCCAAGATTTGGACAGGACTTACCGACCACTAGAACCCCATTCTGTGCCTCAAAGGGCACTTAATGATTTTATGGACACTCTTGGGCTCTGTGATCCATGGCACCTACTTAATCCATCACATCGACTTTTCTCCTTTCATTCCTCCATCCATCAGTCCTGGTCCAGGCTGGATTTTGTCTTGATTAGTATCTCTCTCTCCTGCCTGGTCTCTCCCAGGCTGGCATAGAGCCTTTAGTACTCTTGGACCACTTGCTGGTGTGGACGATCCTCTCCCCCTCCCACGACAGGTCCAAAGATAGGTCATGGAAACTGAATACCCAACTTTTAAAAGATAATCACATTATTTCCAAGATCAAAGCCTCTATCCAACTCTTTATAGATATTAACCAGGGCACAGTGCTAAGACAAGATATAATATGGTGTGCACTCAAATGCTGTCTATGGGGGGGATTTATTAAAATAGCCTCCAGAAGGAAGAGACTAAGAGAAAAAGAGGCTCTATCTCTTCTGTCTCAAATGCAGGCAGCTGAGCTCTCCTTATCAGCCTCTATGGACTCCAACTCCGTCTCTGAGCTCCTGGACCTTAGGAATAAATATACAGATCTCCTGAGAGAAAAGGCAGAATATTCCCTTCTGAAAACAAAGGCTATTTATACGGACCAAGGAGAAAAGGCTGGTAGACTCTTAGCCCTCCAGCTTCGTAAACTAAAAGCTCTAGGCTCATACCTTCCATTCAGGCCTTAGACGGCTCCATTAAAATGGCCCCTAGAGGCATTGCCCGGATCTCTGAAAATTTCTATCATTCTCTATATAGTAAAAGATCCTCTCCAGTACCTGCCCAAGAAATTGAAACCTACTTAGGTTCCCTGGCTATCCCCCGTTTGTCTGACTACCATCAAACCTCTCTTATTGCACCCATCACCCTGGAAGAGGTGGAGGATGCAATACAAGACCTGGCCCTAGGCAAAGTACCTGGTCCCGATGGCTTTCCTTCTAACTTTTATTAAGTTTTTATTAAAGAATTAGCCCCCCTCTTGCTTCAACTATACCAACACTTACTTAACGCCAATTCCCTTGACCCGTCACTTCTGGAAGCGACCATAGTCCTCCTCCTAAAACCCAATAAACCCCATATATCTCCAGCCAGTTATTGCCCAATTTCCCTTTTATACTGTGTTATTAAAATTTTAACCAAGATACTTGCTCTCCGCATAAGGAAGATCTTGTCTCCTCTCTTGAGCCCTGAACAAGTGGGTTTTGTCCCAGGCCGGTCCTCAGTGGACCATCTCCGGAAACGTAGCCATATTTTCCAGACAGCCCGGTCTTCACGAATTCCGATAGCCTTAATGTCATTGGATGCCAAGAAGGCCTTCAATAGGGTGGACTGGGAGTTTCTCTTGCTGACACTGCGAAAAATGGGCCCCCCCCCCTTTTATTCAGTGGATTCAGGCCATATACTCCTCTCCATCGGCAAAAGTTTATTGTAATGGGGTCTTTTCCTCGTGGTTTCCCCTGTATTTATTTATTTCGTTTTTTGTTGACCGGGTAAGTGCACTAGACAAATCCTGCCTATTTTGAGGCACAACCCGGGGGAGGGGGATACAGATGAATACCAACTGATCTTGAGCCAGAGCAAGCTGTTAGTGGTATTTTTAGTGAAAAAGGGAAATTTGGCCAGGACACCAAGGGAATTCCCCTACTCTTTTCGATAAGTGCCATGGGATCTTTAACACCCACCTGAACTACTACCAATCCAGGCAGATAAGACCTTGGTTTAACATCTCATCCGAAAGACAGCACCTCAGAAGTGCAGCACACCTCTCATGCTGCATTACAGTGTCAGTACTAGGATATTAACCCAAGTGCCAGACGTGGGAACTGAACCCACAGCCCTCTGATCTCCTGGCCTCAGAGGCGAGTGTGCTTCCTACTGAGCCACTGACACAGACACAAGACAAGGCAGCCCTCTCTCATCCTTCCTCTTCAATTTATATTTAGAGCCCCTCCTGCTTCACATTAAACTATCACCCCAGCTACAAGGGATCTCAGTTCTTGACCATGTTCTTACTCTCTCTGCTTATGCAGATGATGTTCTTCCTCATGTAGAGAATCCTACTATGTCTCTGGAACATCTTCTGGATGTTGTATCCTAATTCAGCCATTTCTCCAGCTATAAACTGAACCTCACGAAAACTGAAATTTCCCCCCTTAATCATGTTACACACAGGGCTCACTTTAGCCAGTATAACATCAAATGGTCCCCTTATTCACTCAAATAGTTGGGTATCTATCTACCTATCCACTGACCTCTCTCTTATCAAGAAACTGAACCTTGACGACCTAGTCGCCATTCTTCAGCAGGACCTTCATAGATAGGAAACTCTTCCACTTTCTTTATGGGGAAGAATTAACATCATTAAAATGAATGTTCTCCCCCGACTTTTCTACCCTCTTCTGATGGTGAACATTTGGCTGCCTCTTTCGTTCTTTCAGAAGATCCACTCCATTATCTCGGGCTTTATCTGGCTGCATAAACAACCTAGGAGGTCCTTCATCAAGCTGAGTCTTCCTAAAGCAGCAGGTGGTCTCCGCCTTCCTAATTTTCTCTTGTATTACTGGGTTAGTCACTTTGCCAGGATTGGCAGATGGCTCTCTCATCCTACAGATGGTTATATACCTACTTGGCTAAAGTTGGAAAATCAGCTGCTAAAACAACACAACCTCTATTCCCCCTGCTATCTATTATATTCCACCGAAAAGCTTACCAGATTCACTTTTTCACTCAGTAGTTGGGACCTCACTAAAGGTTTTCTCTGTTTTGTTCTGTTTATAAAATTTTTCCATGAAAAGACCTCGCTCAACCTATCGTCACTAACCCTAACATTAAGATAGGCGGAGCGCACCTCACTCCTGATTGGATGCCTCCAATACGGAATGCTATAGTAGCAGATCTTTACTTCTCGGATTCCCTTCTTTCCTCTCCCACTATTCTTGAGAAATATGGTTTAACTCCCACCCACATTTTTAAAGTTTTCTAGTTGAGGCACTTAACTGGCAGAACCTTTGGTACTTCCCCTCAAGTTTCTAAATTGCAGCCTATCTTAGACAGTTTCCATGATCTATCTACTAAACCCCACTGTCTCTTTCTCTTGTATAATTACCTCCTCTCTATTGGTCACCCTAACCCTATACTTGGCTCCAAAATATGGGCTTCTCCTTTACCAGAGATAGTAATCGACTGGGCTTGGGTATGGCAGGATCTTTTTACCTATACTTCTCAAGATAAACTCAGACTTACTCAGTATCATATCCTGAATAACTTATATTACACTCCCGTCAAACTAGCTAAAATTGGCCATCTTCCTAACCCTGCTTGCACCAGATTCGGTAAGGAAGAAGGAAACTTGTTACATATATTCTGGCATTGTGATAAAATCGTCCCTTTGTGGCATTCAATTCAATCCAAACTGGATCCCCTGCTGGGCTTAGAGGACCTCTTTACTGTGGACATCTGCATATTAGGTAACTAACTACACTACTATCCCAGTCAAAGAGCGTAAGTACCACATGACTCTAATTTCCATAGTGGTAAAGAAATTGGTGCTTAAACATTGGTTGGACCAACTATCCATATCTTGCAATGAATGGCTAAATGAGCTCTCAATTTATTTCAGGGTTGAACGTCTACTTGCCAGTTCCTGTAACAAATTTAACTTGTTTGATAAAAAAATGGGGCAAACTGTATGCCTTGTATTTACTCTGATGGCTGGTATTTTGTGGACTCCCCATTCACTTCCTGCAATACTCTTAGGTTTTACAATTTTTTTTTGTACGCACACTCCAGGGTGGGAGGTGGGGGGAGTGGAGAAGGGGAATAGAGAGAGCTCTCCTTTTTTTCCCCTTTGTCTGAATTGTAATATCATCGTGCCTTATTCTGTGCTGTTGTTGTTGTTACGTTTTTATAATCAATAAAGAAGTTGGATTTCAAAAAGTATTCAAGGTGAGGTCTCACCAGGGTCTTGCACAGTGGAACTATTACCTCCCTCCTTCGGCTTGTGATTCCCCTTCCAATACACCCCAACGTCCCACTGGCATTTCACACCATCTTTGCCATCTGCCTAGCGGCCTTCAAATCATCTGATTATGAACCCAAAGGCCCTCTCCTCCTTATTTACTGCTGCAGCTCCCCTCAACCTTTAGCTCACCCCAGGATTCCTGCTTCCCACATGCATGATTTTGGACTTCTTTGTGTTAAACCTTAGCTGCTGTGCCCCTGACCATCTCTCCAGCAGTTCCATGTCTTTTCTCATCCTTTACACCCCCTCCAGAGTATCCACCCTGTTGCAGATATTAGTGTCATCTGCAAACAGGCAAACCTTTCCCCCCCAGCCCATCTGCAATGTTACTGATGAAGACATTGAAGAGAGCTAGCCCCAGAACTGACCCCTGAGGTTCCCCACTGGTCACCTCCATTTTGTATGATTGGGTCTGATTCACCACTACCCTCTATTTTATGTCCCTTAATCAGTTTCCAGTCCAGTTCACCACCTTGCGTCCCACCCCAGGCTACCTAGCTTGTTGACAAGTCTTCTATGTGGGACCATATCAAAGGCTTTGCTGAAATTGAGGTAGGCAATATCTACTGTCCCCCCCGATCCACTGCCTTTGTCACCCAGTCAAAGAAATCTATCGAGTTAGTGTGACAGGATCGTCCTGCAGAGAAGGAGCTTAATATGTATACTCTTGAGGAAAGGAGGGACATGATAGAAACTTTTAAGTACCTCAGTGGAATCAACAAAGTCCTAGAGGGTAGCATCTTTCAGAAAAAGAGATGTGCAAGAACAAGGGGACACAATATGAAGCTAGAGGGGGGATGGCTCGGGGCAATGTGAGGAAGTATTTTTTCACAGAGAGGGTGGTGGATGCATGGAACAGCCTTCCTGAGGAGGTTGTGGGGTCTAAAACTGTGGGAGGATTCAAGAATGCATGGGACAGACATAAGGCAATTCTTGTGGGGAGTAGGAAGAAGTAGGCTGTTGGTTAACTAGGATCTGCAGCTTATCCTGTAGGTAGGAAAATGGGCAAACTAGGTGGGCCAAGCGGTCCTTATCTGCTGTCAAAGTCTATGTTTCTATGTTGCCTGAGATCCACCAGTCCATTTGCTTCCAGGTGTTCCACAATTCTTTCCTTAAGGGGTGCCTCCATTATCTTTCCAACTACAGAGGTTAGACTAACTGGCCAGTAGTTCCTTGCTTCTTCTTTACTACTGCTCTTATGAAGAGGGGCAACGTTTGCCCTTCTTCAGTCCTCTGGGACCACTCCAGTGTCTTAGGACTCACTGAACAGGACTGCCAGTTGAGTCCTTAGTTCCTTTAGGACACTGAGATGTATGCCATCTGGATGCATGACTTTTTTCACCTTTAGTTTCTCCAGTTCTTCTTGGACCCTCTCCTCTGTGAATGGACTGGCGTTTACCTTCTTATCCTTAGCTCCTTTGAAGTCCAGCTGCGGGCCCTGCCTGTCCCCTTCAACAGTGAAGACTGAACATAAATATTCATTCAGGATTGCTGCCCCCCCCGTCTCCCTCCACTATCTCCCCCCCGGCCCCTCTAAGCTTTGCCACTCCCTCCTTTGCCTTCCTTCTCTTGCTAATGTCTTACAGTATTTCCTTTGTTAACTGATTGAGCTATTGGCTCCTCCATTTGTGCTTTAGCTCTCCTCACTGCCTTTCCCACCTCTCTAAGACACTTTTGGTACATTTCCTTGTCCTCATCCCTTTGTGTCTCCTCATACTTCCTGAAGGCTAGCCTCTTAGCCCTCACTTTTTCTGCCATCCCCCAGAACCAAAGTTCCCATAGGTCACAAAATGTTTTCCAAAGTTCTTCTTGAGGTGTCAGTGGCTCTTTAAATAAAGTGAGTTGGGTGCTGGCCCTGGTAGGTGTACCTTCCTCTCTCGAGTGGTGCTCATGCTGTTGGTGCCAAAGCTGTGCCGAGGACACAGAAGTTGTTAGTGGGTTTCCATACAGGAAGTCCCACCTAGTATCCACTGGCTATTTGGGCAGCAGTCAATCACCACACCTCGCTCCAGCTAGCCTTAAAGGAACACAAGTCCCAATTAAATTGGGACATCCATCACCAATGCCCCACACCTTAGTGTGGGGCAGCCTCCAGTTAGAACTTTTAGAGGAAAATTACATATTTTATCTAAGTTGCTGCTGCATACTTTATATTTCATCTAGTTGATCTGACCATCCCTCCTGCCCAATATCCTATGATTCCCGCTACCAGAAGTGCATCACAGAATTTGCTGCAGAGTATAGACTTTAGTCTCAATAAGGCAGCAGGAGGGCCTCCGCGATGGCCCAGCAGTAGTGTATTGCACTGCCGCATAGATGAGCCAGGTTCGGAAGCGAGCCCAGGAAGTCAGGTGGCAGACCATGGCCAAGACAGCTGCTGCTCAGACGGGGAAGGTTAGCGGTGGGTTCCACCACTACAGTGACCCCTATGGCTGGGCCAAGGAGCTTGCTTCTCCTGCAGAGGAAGATGTTTCTGTGCAAAACATCACCCACACCAGGGGAGAAGGGAGGGAAAACAAGAGGGGGAAAAAATAAAAAGGTAGCCATCTAAATGACAGTTTGGATCCTCATCCCGAAAAAGGTAAATCCCCGAAGACAGACTGATTACTGGGCCTGGGATAAAATGTAAATTGGGGGTGGTGGGGGGCAGCAGGACTGGCGTCTGGCAAAACTTCAGTCACAGTACATTCTAGGAAGTCATCCTTGTGACAGGGACCACAAAAGGCAGACTGCAAGAACTGAATATGTACTTACTTGAGGAGAGGAGGAAAAGAGGGGACATGATTGAAACCTTCCAGTACCTAACAAGGTGGACACCAGGGATCTTTTTTCCATCCTTGTGACAACAGGACCGAAAGGGGGTACTGTTACAAACTGGTGGGGGAAGGTTCAGGAAGGTCGGAGACACTTCTTTACAGAACAAGTGGTGTCAGGGTAGAATGATGTCCCATCTGACACAGTCACTTAGAAGATGTAGGAGAGTTCCAAAAGGGGTAGAATAGGGTGAAGGGGAATGTCAGGGTTGGCAGTGAGGGGGGCGAGGCCCACTGATCTCTAGATCAGGAGCTCTGCAACTTGAGCAGACTTGATAGATCAAATAGTCTTCTTTTGCTGGCTAATTCATATGCTCATACACATTTTGTCCCAAAAACTGCTACACCCCCCAATACAGAAGCTGCGCTGCCACTCCCACCCCGAATTGCAAGAGCTGTGCTCCCCCTCCCCACTCCCCGAGTGCAGGAGCTGTGCTCCCCCTCCTCCTCCCCCAAGTGCAAGAGCTGTGTTCCCCACCCATTCCGAACACAGAGATCTGCTCCCCTCCCTCTGAACACTGGAGTTGTGGTCTCCCCACCCCTGAACACAGGACTTGTGCTTCCTCTCCCCCCGAATACAGGACCTGTGCTCTCCCTCCCCCGCCGATCACAGGACCTGTGCTCCTCCTCCCTGCTGAACATAGGAGATGTACTAGTCTCTTTGTGCTCCTTCCACACTGTTCAAGATTGTGGTACTACTCTTTCTCTGTCCCCTCAGGACCCTTCTCCATGCTTACCTTCCTCTGGACTGGATGTTTACCTGACAATTGCCCTTTATCTCCCAACCATTTAAAACTGCCCTTCCTGGCATGGTGAGACAAGGACTTGGATGTCCCACAAATTGTGTGTGTGTGTGCGGGGGGGATTGGTCTGGCTAGGATAGAAGCTCTTAAGATTATCAAGAAAAGGCAACTATGTTCTCTGGCAGAACTGCCCATAAATGTAGAGTCTGTGAGATGCAGAACTGTTCCATGTGTAAAGTTTGCTCCACTGTGACCAAAGTTCTTATTAGGTGCCTTAAAAGTCAAAGCCTAGTCTTTACAAAGAAACAAAATGATTACTCAATGCAAGAACCCCCACAGGAGACTAGCAAGAGGGGTTGGTGAACCAATTAGGTGTGTGGGTAGGTATAGGAACAGTAACAAAATGGGATGGGGGCTCATAGTTTCCTAGATAGCTTCTATTTCCATCATAAGGACACAAAGAGAACTCACCTTGTAACAGGCGCCAGTGCCCCGTTACAGTCAACCCACCCAATATAGGTTAAGTAGAGGGTCTTACCTGAGCACTAGGGATCCAGAGGTAGGAGTCTCTGAGCGATATTGTCTGCCACACCTGTAAATAAAAAGAATAGAAAAGGGTATAAAGAATCTGTAGCTCTTGGGGGGACAACAGGATGGATGGATGGATAAGTACAAAACTATACTTATCTGATGGGGTTGAGTCTACATCCTGTTAGACCTGCAAAATAAAATTAGGTAAGTTGGGGAAAAAATGCTGTAGTGGAATAGACACAGAGGAAGGGAAGTGTGGTTTTGGGGGGATGCAGTTAAAAAAACAGACCCCGACCCTCCTCCTCAGCCCAAATCACTAAATCCAAGTCCCCCATTCACCACCCTCTGTCAGTAACCCAATCCTACCCCCCAGCACCCACAATTCAAGTCCCACGATGGATGACCAACACAACCCACCCACCTCCACAGCCAGCCGCCAATCTAAGCGTTCATTTGCAAGTCAAAAATTGAATGCCTCCAACACCCCCACCTCCTGCTGACAGCACCCACCAACCGTCCTCCCCAACACCCAATTCGTATATTAAATTAACTTTAAGGTGACCAGCACAAACCTGCCTGCCTCTGTGGCCAGCCGTCAATCTAAGCTAGCGCTTGTTTGGGTGTTTTTCATGTCCCCATCCCCAACAACCCCCCCCAACCCCTGCGGGCAGCACCTACCAACTCTCCTCCTCTACAGCATTCGATTAGTATATTAATTCGAGGAAAGGAGGGAGAGGGGGGACATGATAGAAACTTTCAAGTACCTCAAGGGAATCAACAAAGTCCAAGAGGGTAGCATCTTTCAAAAAAAGAGGTGTGCAAGAACAAGAGGGCACAATTTGAAGATAGGAGGCGGCTCAGAGGTAATTAAGGAAGTATTTTTCACAGAGAGGTTGTGGATGCATGGAATGGCCTTCCGGAGGAGGTTGTGGAGTCAAAATCAGTGGTGGAATTCAAGCATGCATGGTATAGTCATAAGGCAATTCTGGGGGTTGGGGGTAGAAAGAAGTAGGCTGCTGGTTAACTAGGATCTGCAGCTTATCCAGTAGGTAGGGAAATGGGCAGACTGGGTGTGCCAAGCGGTCCTTATCTGCCGTCAAATTCTATGTTTCTATGTAATTCATTAAGGAAACTGGCGCAAGCCCACCTTGCTCCACAGCTGCCTGCCTGCAGAATGAAGCGTTTTTGCCCATGCTTGCTTACTCGCCAGTCTCTGTACTTAAATGTTCAGCTGATCACATCATTTCAGTACAGAAAGCAAGCAAGTGCATAATGCTTCATTTGGCAGGCGGATGGCTGTGGAGGAGGAGAGGGTTTGTGCCATTGCCTTAATGAATTAATATTTGAATTGGATGCTGGGGGAGGAGGAGGGGGATTGGGTTACTGACAGAGGATGTGGGGACGGGGGGGCTGGGATTTAGTGATTTTGGCTATAGAGGAGGGTGGGGAACTGTTAATTACATCCACCCTCCCCGAATACTGAATAACTAATACTCGAATATTTTAGGCATGAATAGAATATTCGAAGGTATTTGCATACACCTAGTGGCCAGTATTTTACTATGGTAGCCCAGGTAGGCTAGTGAAGGCTTAGGGGGGCTAGCAAGCCTGTGAGTGAATAAATGGAAGGCACTGGTGGTCTTGTGGGCTAGGAAATGTTCTGGGAGGGTACTATGTAAAATTTAGCTTTGCATGGTCTAGTGGGCTAGCTCCTGGATGGTTGAGGCTAGCTTTGTTTTTTTTTTTTAAATAAATTAATATCCTTCACTGGGGTCTAGTGGGGATTCCCTGAGCCAGTGATGTCTTTGTTGAAGCAGTGGTAAAACAAGAATATGCTGGGACTGCTGTTGCAGCCTGCCATAGCACGATCACGCTAAAAGCTAAAGTGCATGTGCAACTCCCAGCCTGTAAAAAGCTTAGACTGCGACCTACTCTACACGGGTGGGAGAGAAAGACAGTGAGAGAGGAATGGAACCAGTGGGAGGTGGAGGAGGCAATAGTGGAAGCACCTCCTGCCACATTCTCAAACTGCCGCTTCGGTGGCAAAAGTTGTCCATGCCTTACAGCAACTAGTAGCTGCCGTTAAGGAAGCCACTCCCATGGCAACAGTAACGTGGAGGTGAGGATGCTTAGAGTGAGAGAGCAGGTGGAGAGAAGGCAACAACAATGGCGGGTACTTCACAGTGTAAGCCGCACCGCGGCTCGCGCCATGACTGATGGCTACATTCCAATTTAATTGTAAAAGCCTGCAGGATGTAGGCAAGAGCTGAGCACTCCCCAAGGAAAGATGGCTGCAGGCAAGCCCCATGAGGCTGTAACCAGAATGGGGGGAGAAAAAAAGTAAATATGGTCTGGGAGAGCCCACAGACAGCGCACATGGCATCCAGTAGCAAATGCCAAGGGGTCATAAGCAAACAAATAATCAAAAAAGTATATACTTAAGAAGTGGCTACCTGGGGGGGGGGGAGAAGCAAGCAGTCCCACGAGGAAAACTCCAGGCAGGCCATGCAGGCTGGCATTGATGTCATTAGGATGTCATGGCGTCTGCAGCAGGAGGCGGGATCAGCCAGATAGTTTATTTATTTAAAGCAGCAGTGCAACGAAATTAGGCAAAAATTGTGACCCTATCTTTAGTTCACTATAAAAGATTCTAGGCATTTTGCAGTTTTATTTAATGGTACAGTTTTCTAATTGCACTGAAATTTGAGTATTTTATGAATGTTTTAATTGAGTTTTTTTTCTTCAGAAAAAAAAGATGGCCACTGCATTTTGCATAGATACATATCTATCTCAGCCTCCTGCCATGCAAATCATTGACAGGGCTTAAAAAGTAAGGGACAGATTACCAAAATCAGGGACACACCTTAAAGGGACACTGTAAGTGTTGAGCCCAATTTCACAGTGCATGCATTAAATGTGTGTATAGCACTTGTTGGAGAAAACGGTCATGGAAAGAGATTTTAAAATAACCCCAAGATATTTCTCATTTTCTCTGTAAGTATATTATACTCAGTCTGCTTGAAACACATGCAGCATGCATCTACGAGAAGTAATGACACCAAGCCGGGGGGTAAACTCGTTCATGAATTAATTCAAAATTTGGTATCACATAGTAATAAAAGGTCAGCTCTCCTACCATTCACACCAGTGATCCATTCAAAAGTATTCCCCTTAAAAACGAGCTCTCTAAAACATTTAATTTTGTTTATAACAGTAGAAGAAATGCTTCCAGGCATATGCATTAATGTCAACTCTAATGAGCAGGCCCAGAAGCACGGCTTCAACTTTTATAAACAAAATTAAATGTTTTAAAGCATACTCATTTTTCAAGGGGGATATTTTTGAATGGATCACTGGCGTGAGTGGTAAGAACTCCAACCATTTATTACTATGTCACACCAAATTTTGAGCTCATTCGTGAATGAGTTTACCCATGACTTGGTGCCATTCTTTCCCATGGACACGTGCCACATGTTCTCAAGCAGGCCGAGCATATACTATTAGAGGAAATGAGAAATATCTTGGGGTCGTTTTAAAATCTCTTCCCATGAACATTTTATGTAACAGTGTTTCCTATGCACACATTCAGTGCACACACACTGTAAAATTGGGCTCAAAGCTGACAGTGTCCATTTAAAAAATCATAATATCAGTTCTCAGAAAGCCTACTGCAATGAGTGGCCTAATATTAAAACATTTTCTGGTAGAAATCCAGACTGTAACATTGGCGTTTTCCATCATTTTATGCTCCAGATCCATACTTTTTAGTGACGTAAACTACAGTTTCAAGAGGAGGGACAGAGGAAATGTTTGAGCCACGATCAGGGACATCTCTGAAAATCAGGGACAGTTGAGAGGTATGTATAGAAGTAGTATTATAGATGTGGCAAGGGTTAGGATAGAAAAAAAATAAATAAAGATTAATGGTGGGAAGCATAGGGGGTACCTAGACAAGTAGATTTGACAGGTATGCTATTTTTTTAACTGTAGCTGAAACTAGCTTTTTGGAGAAAATGTTTCCCTTGCACTGCCACTTTAAATATTTCACCAGGAGGGCACTAAGCAGAACTGCTTATTTCCAGATGCATCGGGGGACAGACAGAGTAATAGATTACAAGTTCAGGTGCATACAGTACATTACTGTTACATTATGTAGAGAATAGAGGATGGGTAGGTGGTTATAACAAGGATTTTACAGACCCCTGAGATGTGGGATGCCACATAAACCCTGAGAGCGAAGCTCGAGGGGTTTATTAAGTGATCCCACACCGAGGGGGTCTGTAAAATCTGAGTTTTGACCACCTACTCATCCTTTATTTTCTATCATTGCTGGGGATCATTTTTTTGCCACAGCAATTACATAAAATGTATATCTCTACAGAGTCGAACCATGGACTGCTGCAGTTTCAGCATGGTTCATGGTAGCTCCCAAGGTAAAGCAATGTTTAGTTTTTTTTTGTTTTTGACCTTAAAAAAAAAAAAAGAATTCCTGTGCCCAGTCATATTTATTTGGAAAAAATAACTTATCACCGACTCCCACAGTCGGCGAATTATGGAACGTTGAGGAGCGGGATGGCAGGAGATGGCACAGAGATGAGCAAGGACACTGGTTTACCGTGATTGAGAAAGAGCAAATTCCGTTTTGCACGTTGGAAAAACCGGTATTGTCACCGGTGTCTGTGAATCCAAAATCCATTTTTACCAGTGTTTTGTTTTGGGTAATTTATTTAACAAATATTTGCTCTGCTACCATGCATATTAGCAATTTTGAAGTCCACTATTGTACATAGATCCATCCTTGCACCAATTTTGTTATTTTGATAGGTACAAGATGTGATGGCAGCAACAGCACAGTTGTGCCCAACCCTCAAGTGCGATGATAGTGTCAACAGCACTATGGCCTCACTCTATCCCTCAGATACTGCACTGTAGCCCCCACCCTCTATTGCATTGTCTGCAGAAGGACTACGGCTTCAATTCCGCAGGTGTTACAGCAGCAGCAACAGCACTGTGTCCCTATTCCTCAGGTTTGACTGCAGCATGAACTCATCCCTCAGATGACATGGTGACACCAACACAGCCAACTCCTCCAGGTGCCAACACAGCTTCTCCCCACAGTGCCCCCCCCCCAGATGCAACAGTGTGCACAAATACAGCCAATCCAGTCCTCAAAAATTGCACGCAGTCAGCTCTCCCCCAAGCACCAACACAGACAGCCCTGAACATACAGGATAGCCACTCATGCAACCAAATCCATGGTTTAATGAACAGAATTTCCCCTGCCCAGTCACCCATTTTCAATGGGTTCTCTACTGAGCAATGCCATGGTAATTCCCTGTTGGGCAGGGATATTTCCCCAAAGCCCCCCAACCAGGCTTTTGCCCCTCTATGACATTGGTACCATGACTTTGTACTTTGGTCTATGCTATACGTCAAGGAATCATTGCTCTGCATGTCTTGTCATATCACTAATTCAGAAATGAATAAAATGAAATAAAGAACAGCTGCATTAAATAAAATAGTGTTATAAAAAATGTGCAGAAAGAGTAAATAGAAATACAAAAACATCCATACAGTAAAAATATGCAAAAGTATTAAAAAAGCATAAAAGGTGCGGTGTAATACGAAACCACATTCTACACAATCTATACAAAATAAAGAGTAAACGGTACACTGAAAGTGTAGAAACAGTGAAGAACAGACATTTGAATGGAAACCCATATACGATAAAATATGCAGAATGTGGAACATAACATATAAGTATAGCAATTAAACTAAAGCTTTATCAAAGAAAATGTGTAAAACCTGACTAACTACAGTGAAAAAGCAAGTGAACTAAAACCTACAGTATGAAAATATGGTATCTAACCAACTATAAATACATTAAATGTGCAAAGGCATATTATATGAAATATGGAAAACTGGGCAATAGTATAAAAGGTGTTCTCACATCATGTCATGTGTATTAATGGGGTAGCATAGATATGGTGTCTGGAGAACTCAAGACATGTATGCACAGCATATACTGCACCAGAGTTTGTAGAGCTCAGGGATTCTAAAGAAAAATCTGGGACAGTTTATTATGGAAAAGTATAACTTAAAGCTGGCAGGGTGATTGTGTGGGTGTGGGCAGTAAACCGCACCACCATGCAAAGGAGTCCATCATCAGTCTCCAAGCCCCCCAATAGACAGGCAGAAGGAGGGAGCAATCAAATCTCTATTTGGCAAAGAAGGGAAGGGGAAAGGAAGACTGTTAAGAAGGAGGGTGGGTACAGCAAGGGTCAGAGCAGGTGCAAGTACTAAACAAGTACTGTTTAGTGTTTACCAGTGATGGTGGGGGACAGGGTTCCAACTTTGGGTGACGAATTATCCTGGGGAAGAGTGACAGGGCACATGAGGAGAGAGAGGGAGCTCAACATGTGCAACCTAGAAGATAGGAACGGGACATGAGTGAGACCTTCAAGTACCGAAGAGGCCAAAAAGAGGGAAGGACAACAGGGGCAACATTCTGACATTAGAGGGAGGAGTCAGCCCATTATTTCATGGTGAGGGTGGCATTGGTGACTGGCTTGACTACGCTAATAGAAGTATAAAAATGGGAATCAGACATGTTGAGGAAACCATGCAAAAATATATAATCCAGCTACTTGTTGTACACGAGCTGGGATAGCAGTTTCAGATTTGCTACCAGTAGGTTCCTCCTTTGATCTGTGTGGATCTGTCCATATACAGAGAAGGATCTCTCCACATCTGCACTTGACACAGGAATCCAGATAGCGTGTAGAGCAGCTCTGGAGAGTACAGTTAGTTGTGACTGCCTTGAAAGCCAGTACTGCCCAACATCCAACTCCAATATGCTTGGAAGTTCCCTTATATCCTCCCTAGCATATACATCCCAGTCATTTTGCAGTTCTGTTTGGTTGTACAGTGCTAACAGAGGAATGTCATTGGCATGCCGTGTCAAATCCCTATTCAGTTTTGGTAAATTTCTGGGGTCCAAAATACGGCAAGCCTTAAAGAATTCAACTGATGGGTTTGTGTCCATATGCTTAGAAAGCTTGTTTAAGCGACACCAAATGCTCCTTGGAAAGGGCAACATTTTTCCTGCTTGACCCGTGGCCTCATAGCCTGCAAGTACCCGTCAGTTCTGTCACCAAATCGTTCCATCTTCCAACACTCCTGCTTCAAACCGCTTTTTTATTTTGCTAATAATGTCATACAGCAAAACAGCCAAGGGCTTTTCCTTGCTTTGCAAAAGCTCGATTGCATCAATAAGGTCAGTACAGTTTTCAGCAATGAATGCAGTTTGAACCTGCAGCTCTGTGAACCAGTCTTCAAATAGTTTTTTTAAGGACCTCATGGAGTTTGTTTGTTTGTTTGTTTAAAATTTATTTTTATACAGGTTAATCTGATTGGGGGGGATCCCCATTTACAACAGATACCTGTGGCATTTGCAATAGACGAACAATACAAAAATAGAACAAAATACAAAATCACATTTACCTAAAAACAATTACAACAGACATTTAAATAATTATACAATTCCAGTTTAAAAATATGAGGTCAGAAATTTCAGTCATATATGGTAACTTATTCCATATCTCAGCTAAACTATTTTGTAACACCATACCCCCCATACGATTCATAATTTGTATCATAGGCAACTTTTTAGTAGTCCTCCTAAAAATATCTGAATATTTAGAATCAGAATTCTGAAATATCAAATTTCGTAAAGGATGCACTTTTAAGTATATCAAACCATGACATATAGTAAGCCATATATATATTCTCTTCGTGCTATTGGATCTAACCAGCCAAGTTCCTGATAAATTACACAATGATGGACTCGAGGTCCATTATTTAGGATATATTTCCCAATCTGTAATAAATCTGGTCCAATTTGTAAGCATTTTTTATAAGAATGGATATATAATGATAAACCATAGTCTAGTACAGGCAACAACAATTGTTTTACCAGTCTGGTCTTAACATCCCTAGTCAAACATCCTGACACTCTTCTTAATGCCCCCAATCTTTGATTGACTTTTTTTATTTGTGACAAAATATGATCTGAAAAAGAAAAACGATAATCAATCAAAACTCCCAGGTATTTATAAATATTAACCCCTTGTACCTTTTTCCCATCCGAAACACTAATTTTGAAATCAGTTACTACATTATTAGGTTTAGGTCCTACAGAAAAAATCATACTCTGAGTCTTCCCAGTACTTATCAAAAGTCCGGAATTTCTTATCCAAGTTTCAATATTGGAGAAGTCTATCTGGAGTCGCTGCCTCAGTTCCCCAGGATCTTTAGCAGATGCTACTAGTACTATATCATCTGCATAAAGTCTAACATCAGAACCAACTACATAATCTGGGAGATCATTAATGTAGAGATTAAATAACATAGGGCCCAAAATTGACCCTTGGGGTACACCACGGTTCAAATCCAGGAGATCCGAAGCAGCGACCCCGCAGACCACCCTTTGTTTTCGATTAGTTAAATAGGATCTAAACCACTGTAATGAGTTATGATATATCCCTAACTTTTGCAGTCTAAACAATAATGTTTCATGATGAACTAGGTCAAAAGCTTTACTTAGGTCCACGAACACTGCCCCAGTTTGGTTTCCCTGGTTCAATGATGTTGCCACCAGGTTACCAAAATCAAGTGGGAGCAGTATTAGTGGACCCTTAAATCCATGCTGACATTTTGTTAGCAACTCCAAATGGTCAAGGTACTGCACAAGCTGATTATTTATCAGCTTCTCCAGCACCCTAGACAAAATCGGAAGCAAAGTGATTGGTCTATAATTGGAAGGGGCTGTGATGTCACCACCTTTAAAAATAGGAATAATTTCACCCATTTTCCAACAATCAGGAACCACTGAAGACTGTATACTCCAATTATAAAAGTAAGTAACTATAGGAGCTATAACATCTGCCCCCAGTTTCAAAAATTTGGGATCAATATTATCTATTCCAGCACGTTTTGATATTTTAGCTTCCTCAATTCTCTGACTACATCCTGTATTCCTATATTCTTCAGTTAAAGCCCTCATTACTCAAGGAGAAGTATCGAATGTATACCCTCCTGGGCAACACTCCTAAATTAGGTATCTTTAAATCTGGCAAGTCCTTAAAATAGTGGTTCAACAAATTAGCCACTTCTAAAGGATTATCAACCAAACTATCTCCCACTGTTGAATTAATTAAAGTCTGAGATTTCACGGAGTTCTTAAATTAGAAATAACCTTCCAGAATTTATTTGGATCATGCAAGTTATCAAAAGAACTCTGGAAGTATTCTTTCAATTTTACTTTATGTTTACATTTGTTTCTCCATTTTTTAAAAAGATCCCAGTCTCCCTCCGATTTAGATTTTCTGGCTTTTTTCCAAATTCTATTTTTAATACGCAAAAGGGTTTTCAATTTGTCATTAAGCCATAATGGATTTTTGATGTTATTAATCTTTTTTATTTTAGGGGCATGAATTTGGATTATATAAAGGAAGGAATCCGTAAGTTGGCATCACTGGTTTCATCCTTGAAGAACTCTCGAAGGTGTTCCAGATATGCAGAGTGGTATTTTACTGCTTTGAACCAGGTGTTCGAACGGGTCAAGACAGGAACAGGAGGCAATATTGTTTTCTCCACACCCCTCTCCTCCAGGAATGCAATGTACTCTCGTTTACGTTTTGGTGATTGTTGAAAGGCATATTTTATAAGTGCCACAAGCTTTGACCTGCTCAAAGTGGTCAATCCAGGTATCACCACCAATGATAAAAGCGTGCCCAACAACCCACATGGACTACGTGGTCACCAATTAGGCCACGTAATACATCATTAAAGCACTTTGTAATGTAGTGCATTGTCACTAACAAATGCTACCACTTGTTCCATCTCCACACCATATTTATGCAAGGTCTTTAAAACACTTTGGGCAACAGTGGAGTGGTTTACGCCTGTTAGCTCTATGGTGTCTGCTATTATAGATTTTGCCCTCCATTACAAAGATAATGTTCATTACACAGCGGGAGTCTGCATCAGTTGTTTCATCGCACATTACTGCGAGTGTCTTTCCTCTTACCAGCTGGCTAATTCCCTCCTCCATTTCCCTATTTAGTTGGGGCAAGTAATTCTGTCGTAAAGTGTCTGCCTTTGGAAGCGCTCCAATTCCTTTGATATACTTCCCCATCCAGTCTCTCAAGCAGGGCTGCTCCAGCTTTTCAATTGGTATATTGGCACCACACCAAGCCCTTAATGTGTCCAAAACGGTTTCCTCCCTTGCAGCAGCTGCAGCTGTTGTGGCATTAAAACTGGTGTGCAGGGTCACCTGTCTGCTGTTACTCTTCTGGCTTGTGTTCTTGGTGTGTTTTTTGCTTTTACAGTGATCCACCACTGTGTCCTTCCTGATGTGGTCAACAGGGTGATCACAGAGCGACAGACATCTTCCTCCATCTTCATACATGCCATAGGACTTGAATTGCAGCATACGATTCTTTAGCAGTAGAGATGAGATTTTGGCCATTTTGCTTGGTGGTTGTGTTGCCATTGCTACACGTGTAGTGTGGATGATGACTCCCAACAAACTAAAATTGGAAACAGTTGGGAGATATAGAAAATATATTTACAATTGTGCAGCACAACTAATTACTCAATCTCTCAAATCAAGACAGAAATCATGCTGCCTTGAGTTTACAGTCCAGACTAGAACTAGTGTATCTATGGTAAGAAACAAGCATCCAGATCTCCGCTAATGTAAGACCATGTCTCCGATGAGAGGAGGAGCAGCTACAGATTTTACGCTGACCTCAGCCACTTAAATTCCAGACTACAGTATCGCTATTTATCTACATCTATCCCATTCTCAGCCAATTCCTGGCCACCATTTCAGAGTTAGGAGTAGCTGACAAAATCACGCTGACCTCAGAATGTCACAGTACAATAGCAAGAGTACAAGATCGGCATTTGAAATATATCTCAACTAATAATTCTTGTCCAGCTTTGAGAGTGAGGAGGAACAGCTACAGAAATCATGCTGCCCTTTGAAGTTTACAGTCCAGACTAGAACTATCTATAGTAAGAAACAAGACCATGTCTACGTGAGTGGGGAGGAGCAGCTACAGATTTTACGCTGACCTCAGCCACTTAAATTCCAGACTACAATATCGCTATTTATCTACATCTATCCCATTCTCAGCCAATTCCTGGCCACCATTTCAGAGTTACTTGCATGTCTCTGCCAAATGTCACTAACTGCTAATGTGAGGCTATGTGGAGAAGGGTACCAAAAAGAAACCACTGTGACGTCAGAAACATACAATCTAGACTTTGAGTCACTGTGAGTGCAAAGAAGTACAACAATACCTTTTCAGAAGGGCAAGGACTCACAGCAGCAGACCACCAACAGCACTTTCACAGTTTGGACCTAAAAAACAAAACACAGTAAGTCCTAACTCTGCAACACCAAAGCATTCACATTTTAGCATGGAAGACCCACTAGTGGGCAAAAGAAAGCAAACTGTACCTTTTACAATGGAGGACAGTAGCCCTGCAGCAGATCACGTCCGATAGCACTTCAAGGCCTGAAATTGTAATTGAAATGTTTACATGTGGCCCACAGAAAACTGTACACATAACTCTTAAAAACATCATCATCATCATCCACATCCTCATCCTCATCCTCATCAATGCATTCTCTAATTACAGTTTTCCACCAACACCCACGCCTACTTACTTGAAGAGTGGTGCAAAGGGACGAGCATGAGGTGCTGGTAGCAGTGCTGGCAGGTGGTTCAATGTCAGAAGGAATCTGCAGCAGCGCGAGGCATCATTCATGTTCATGAAGACTTCACCTTCTGACTCCCAGCAAGATGGATGGCAACATCAGGTTCATCGATTCTCCAGGATAGACAGCAGCAAGTGCAGCCCCCACCCGCAGGCGTGGCGGCAGCAAGTGCAGCCCCACCCTGCAGGCATGGCGGCAGGTGCAGCCCCACCCGCAGGAGTGTGACGGCAGCAGTGCAGCCCCACCGCCCAGGAGTGGCGGCAGCAGTGCAGCCCCACCCGCCCAGGAGTGATGGCAGCAGTGCAGCCCCACTCCGCAGGCGTGACGGCAGCAAGTGCAGCCCCCACCCCGCAGGCGTGACGGCAGCAAGTGCAGCCCCAACCCCGCAGGCGTGACGGCAGCAAGTGCAGCCCCCACCCCGCAGGCGTGATGGCAGCAAGTGCAGCCCCCACCCCGCAGGAGTGACGGCAGCAAGTGCAGCCCCACCCCGCAGGAGTGGCGGCAGCAAGTGCAGCCCCAACCCCGCAGGAGTGACGGCAGCAAGTGCAGCCCCCACTGCCCAGGAGTGACGGCAGCAAGTGCAGCCCCAACCCCGCAGGCGTGACGGCAGCAAGTGCAGCCCCCACCGCCCAGGAGTGACGGCAGCAAGTGCAGCCCCCAGCCCCCAGGCGTGACGGCAGCAAGTGCAGCCCCCACCGCCCAGGCGTGACGGCAGCAAGTGCAGCCCCCACCCTGCAGGAGTGACGGCAACAGAGTTAGAATGACGGTACTCATCCAATGCCATGTACCAAAGCTTTACAGAGCTCAGACGTGAATTAAGCTGAACCACCAGACGCCAAGGTGGACTCCATCGGTTCAGTCCCTAACATCTAGCTCCCTGGATTGGTTTATTTATAAGTAAACAAAGTGCATCCAATTAAAACAAAAATCCACAATGATTAATGAGGATTGGAACTGAGGATGCTAATGGAGAGAGATCAATAATCTGTACTGAAGAATAAACCAATCAGGAATTGCACCAACAGTAAATTGGGCACTCTCTAACTTGGACCTCATGAAAATGGAGCCTCTTAGTTTTCAAGTCGGAGCTCAGCTGCTGAAAGGTGTTCTACCAGCAGAGGTAAAGCCATAAAACCACTGTGCAGCTCGTAGCTTCATCATGTCTCCTAGCCCCCCTTGCAGTCAACAGAAATAAATCTATCTTTGTGCTGAATCACCAATTTGAGTGCTCACTGAAGAGCAAAGACTATTTTTTTGTATAGTGCCTGTGGGGGGTGCCGAGAGGTGAAGCCCCAATCTGCACAGTGGTCAGGACTCACCTCTGCCAGTAATTCACCTTTAAGAACTTATCATCAATTCTCTGTAATTCCCCAACACTTCCAACAATATTCCAGTAGACATTCCTACGGTTATTCAGTTTGATGTGGCTTGCTTGCTTAATAAAGTTATTATGTCTGACTGTCTCTTTTTTATCATCATTATTATTCATGCAGACTGGCATGCATGCTGGGAAAAATGTTTCTGTGCCGCTCTGCCCATTCACCCCTCCCTCCGAGGCCAGAACCATTTTTCCCCAGCATGTGAACCAGTCCATCCAGCCTGCCCATCTGCCGACTGTTCAACCAACAAACCAATGGGCGTGCAGGGACCGGCGCAGACTGGTTCACATGCTGGGAAAAATGGTTCTGTGCCACTCTGCCCATTCACCCCTCCCTCGAGGCCAGAACCATTTTTCCCCAGCATGTGAACCAGTCCGCCCAGCCTGCCCATCTGCCGACTGTTCAACCAACAAACCAATGGAGCGTGGCACGGACCCGGCAGACTGGTTCACATGCTGGGAAAAATGTTTCTGTGCCGCTCTGCCCATTCACCCCTCCCTCCGAGGCCAGAACCATTTTCCCCAGCATGTGAACCAGTCCGCCCAGCCTGCCCATCTGCCGACTGTTCAACCAACAAACCAATGGGCGTGGCTACGGACCCGGCAGACTGGTTCACATGCTGGGAAAAATGTTTCTGTGCCGCTCTGCCCATTCCCCTCCCTCCGAGGCCAGAACCATTTTTCCCAGCATGTGAACCAGTCCGCCCAGCCTGCCCATCTGCCGACTGTTCAACCAACAAACCAATGGAGCATGGCACGGACCGGCAGACTGGTTCGCATGCTGGGAAAAATGTTCTGTGCCGCTCTGCCCATTCACCCCTCCTCTGAGGCCAGGAACCATTTTCCCCAGCATGTGACCAGTCCACCCAGCCTGCCCATCTGCCGACTGTTCAACCAACAAACCAATGGAGCGGACCCGGCAGACTGGTTCACATGCTGGGAAAAATGTTTCTGTGCCGCTCTGCCCATTCACCCCTCCCTCCGAGGCCAGAACCATTTTTCCCAGCATGTGAACCAGTCCGCCCAGCCTGCCCATCTGCCGACTGTTCAACCAACAAACCAATGGAGCGTGGCACGGACCCGGCAGACTGGTTCACATGCTGGGAAAAATGTTTCTGTGCCGCCTGCCCATTCACCCTTCCTCCGAGGCCAGAACCATTTTTCCCAGCATGTAGACCAGCCTGCCCATCTGCCGACTGTTCAACCAACAAACCAATGGAGCATGGCACGGACCCGGCAGACTGGTTCACATGCTGGGAAAAATGTTTCTGTGCCACTCTGCCCATTCACCCCTCCCTCCGAGGCCAGAACCATTTTTCGCAGCATGTGAACCAGTCTGCCCATCTGCCGACTGTTCAACCAACAAATCAATGGAGCGTGGCATGGACCCGGCAGACTGGTTCACATGCTGGGAAAAATGTTTCTGTGCCGCTCTGCCCATTCACCCCTCCCTCCGAAGCCAGAACCATTTTTCCCAGCATGTGAACCAGTCCGCCCAGCCTACCCATCTGCCGACTGTTCAACCAACAAACCAATGGAGCGTGGCACGGACCTGGCAGACTGGTTTACATGCTGGGAAAAATGTTTCTGTGCCGCTCTGCCCATTCACCCTCCCTCCGAGGCCAGAACCATTTTTCCCAGCATGTGAACCAGTTCACCCAGCCTGCCCATCTGTCCACTGTTCAACCCTCCCCAACATCTTCCTCCCTTGCTTTCCCATTCAAATAAAAGCAGCAGCAGGGCTATCCGAAACACATAACATTTAAATTCAGCAGGCACACAGAAAAGCAGTAGATGTCAAGGCAGGTCTATAGCACAAGGCAGACAAAGGTGCAGGTCAGGAGCACCAGGCTGCTAGTACAGTAGGGCAGGTGAGCAGCACAACGCTTGCAGGGCAGTTGAGCACGGCCACTCTTCACACCTCAGACCAGCCCGGACACTCACTAATCTTTCCCTCCCACACACCAGCCCAGTCACTATCCCCACCCTAATGGACCACCACAGCCACTCCAACCCACAAGAAGCTGCAGCAGCATGGCACTATCCCAATCCAGATGCTGGTGATGCATGACCACTCTGCTTACCCAGAGTGGACACTATTCCCACGCCGGGCCGGCATGAATACTTTCCCCACTCTGACAGATGCCCAGGGCCACCTCCTCACCCCAGTGTAGCAGCAGGGTCAATCTCCCCATCCCAATGGGACCACCAGGCAGTATCCCAATCCAGATGCTGATGCACATCAACTCTGCTTCCTCAGATAGACTAGCCCAGCCACTCTCCTAGCACAGGCAGGGCCAGCACGCCACTCCCCACCCCGATGGACCACCGGGCCACTTTCCCCGCCCAACAGACCACCAGGGCCACTTTCCCCACCCAACAGACCACCAGGCCACTGCCCCCACCACAATGGACCACAAGGGCCACTCTCCCTCCCGACATGCCAGCATGGCCAATCCCCTCCCGACAGATCACCAGGGCCACTCCCCCACCACGATGGACCACCAGGGCCACTCCCCCACCCGACGGACCACCAGGGCCACTTCCCCCACCTCGACGGACCACCAGGGCCACTTCTCCCACCCCGATGGACCACCAGGGCCACTCCCCCCCTCCCCGACGGACCAGCCCAGCCACTCTCTCCTCCCCTATAGGCCATCCATGGGGGTGGCACTATCCCAATCTCAGTGCTGATGCACAGCTTACCCAGACAGATCCAGCCCAGCTCTCCCCACCCTGATAGACCAGTGCAGACACTTTCCCATCCCCAACAGACCAGAACAGACACTGTCTATCCCCACCCCGATGGACTAGGCTAGCAACTGTCCTCACCCTGATGGTGATGCATAGCCACTCCTTCACAGAACTGATCCTTACCTGGATGACCCACACTCCAATGGTTCAGCCTGGACACTATTCATACCATGACTAGCCTGACCAGCAGTAACCCCAGATCAGACCAGTCACTATCCCCACCCCAATAGACCAGTTCAGCACAGCCACTTTCTCTATCACTACCACCTCACTAGCACATCCAGGCTCAACCCCCACATTGATCCCAAATTCCCAGGCATTCAGATCAGTTTCTCCTCCTCCTAGAACTTGTGCACAGTAGGGTGTATACCAGTAATAGCTTCCTTCCTTCCTCCAACTCCCGGACAGCGTACGACAGCTGCATTTATTATTTAATCTAACCTCGACTCCCCTCCCCGGACAGCTACATTTATTTATTTAATCTAACCTCGACTCCCCGGACAGCGTCACAGACAGCTACATTTATTTATTTAATCTAACCTCGACTACCCCCCGGACAGCGTCGACAGCTACATTTATTTATTTAATCTAACCTCGACTACCCCCAGACAGCATGCGACAGCTGCGTTATTTATTTAATCTAACCTCGACTCCCGGACAGCGTCGACAGCTGCATTTATTTATTTAATAAAACCTCTTCCTTACCTGCTCAGCTGAAGCTGCAAGTGCTTCCTTCTCCTACCTCAACCCCGGACAGTGCGACTGCAGCATTTATCTATTTAATGCAACCTCTTCCTTCTGCCAAGACCGGCGATCTCACTGCATCCAGGAACAGTGAAAAAAGTAACAACAAATACTCACAGAACCAGAAAAAATTTGAATTTCCCCAGGACTCCAGCAGCGAGATTTCCCCAGGACTCCAGGACAATACTGGCAAAATGACTGAGCAGGCAGTAAGAAAAGACGCACGCTACCGCACTCACTTTTAAAGCCTGCACATCACGGGAGGCCCGAGAACAAACGCTGTTTCCGTTTGGCACCGTTTTCCTGTGGCCAATCGCATCCGGCTCCGTCCGCTGCCACCGCTATGCGGTAAACCAGTGTCCTGAGATGAGGAAGATCGCGGCCAACCCCACTGCTGCTCTCTTCCCCTTCTTCTGTTATATCCTCTTCCCCTTTGCCACTCCCCACCAAACTCACTCTTACCTGTTCCTACCTCATCCATGCCTCCTTAGTCCCCACCCTCCTGGCTGTGCTTAGTCACCTCTCTCCACCTACCACCGCCTACTCCCACGATCTACCGACCCCCCTTCCCTGCCCTGCCGTCTCTTTGTTCCACTGGCTCGGCTTAGCTTTGACACTTTTGCCACTATTGCCGTAACTTCTCCTCTATCCCCTCTCACGGCATCCTCCTCTCGCCCTGCCGTCCTATCGGTTCCACCAGACCGGCTGTATTTTCTTACCTCCTACCGCTGTTGCCGTCTGCGCTCCCCCACACCCTCTCTTGGCCTGCGTCTTCGGCTCCACCAAGCCTGCCGCAGGTTGGTACCTCACCCACTCTTGCCGTATCTGGGGCACCTCCTCATAATCTCTCCCTCCCGTCCTTTTGCCAGTTTCCCTTCCTTGTGTCTTTTCTATTGATGCCTATCCTCTCTTATTTTCTGCCTTCTACCAATCACATTTTGAGTATGTTCCATGATCAAGTGCTAAAGTATATTTTTGTTTACTAATGTATGTTACATTGCCATATGTATTTCTCTCTGCATTTTTTGTACTCGTTGTCTTAATAATCTGGCTGTACTCTTTGTGTATTGTAATTGTACCTCCCGGGTCGTGCCTGAAAACAGTCACTTGCTGACTAACGCACTTACCCAGTTAACAAAAACTAACTAAATAAATAAATGTGCCGAGCTTGGGAAATGGGGTGCATGTTTGTCGATATAACCGGCTGGTTATAATGACAAAATTACAACCTGGTTTTCCTATGGGAAAAAATGAGAGCCAGTTATTGTATTACAATTACAAGTTCAGATGCATACAGCTAGTAATATGTTAACATTCAGGTCAAGCAGATTAAATGATTAAATGACTACAGGTAGGAACTTTTTGCACTGTAAAGGAAAGTTAGGGGAGGGGTATGTATTTGGCTGCTCCCAACAGGCAGAGGAACTGCCAGTTTTTAAAACGAATGAGGTGGCGTATCTAGGGAATTGCCGGCCCTATCGACCCACACCAGAACCTGGCTGCTGCTCGAACATGCGCACATTGCTCTGTGGCTTTGTGGTGGTTGAGAACTTCCAAGCAGGATGTGGCTCAACAGCTTTGCTCTTCCTGTCCCCCACAGACTGCGGTCCCGGGGCCTGTGCGAGCAACAAGGCAGGCAGTTCTTCCTGGGTGAAAAGGGGTGCAGACAAGCCCCCACCATTTGGGGGAGGAGGGTTACACTGACTTCCATCCCCTCCTTGGCTATTTTTCAATATGCTAAGTTTATTAGTTTTTCAAAATACAGAGATACAGACAGACATATGACATCTCTCAGTTGTATTTAGGTGAACATTTGCAATCAACTCTGACATTAAGTACAGCACTGTATGATATCTGTGAAATTCCTTAATGTGCTCAGCTGTAGATTGTCGATAACGTTTTGTTGTTTTATTTAACCAGTCTATAGTAGTTGGCAACACTGTGGGTTACAGTGTTGAATCAAGTAAATCCCTTGTATTATGGTAATTCTTTGGCTATCTTAATTCTAATTTTGCAGTCCCTTGGGGCTGTCCTATACGCCCCTCTGGCATGGAAGTAACCTGTCTCTTTGCAGCAGTCATAGACCTACTTTTTGTTGAGATCAGTGGCCTCAGGTCCTGTTTGTGTCAAGGAGCCACTTCTTGGCCCTTTTTCCTTATTACGTACAGGGATGTAAACCTTTACTACTACTGACTTGAGTTCTGTATTATCAGCCTGATGCAGCTGCCCCTAGCCCTTGGACACCAGGTCCTTAATCTCAGCAAAGTCCGCCTTTCTGAAGTTCCAGGTTCTGGTGATTGAGGTCCAGCTCATCCTCCCTGTCACCAGAGAGCAAGTTACCTGGTTGTAGTCACTGCCTCCCACCAGCGCTTGGATATTTATATTGGAGATGACCCCATTCCCACTACTGAGAACAAGGTCAAGGGTGGCTTCAAACTTAGTCCCCTGTTGGATATGCTGCTCTGCAGTGTGCAGAAAGGTACCACAAAATGTTCCTGTCAGGAACATGGCTGTGTTTTAGTCTACAGTATAAATGTTCCTGCTGGGATTAGAACCCTGGACACCTGCTTCATAGGTCATTAACATAACCTCTACACCACAGGAGCTGCAATTCACTGTGGCGCAGCATGGTTACTCATTGGAAGTATGCTTGGTTAGTAGTCAAAGGATCTAGAGTTCGAATCTAGCTAGGAGCACAATAGTTTGTATTTTCAGCAAGAGACAGGGTTAAAATCCTAAATGACTTAAAACATTTTCTTTTCCATAGAGCTTTTTTTCTACTTGGCCATGCTTTTTTGGGATATACCTTGTTCTCAGGAATATACCCTGTTGTGGCCCATTCACCCCGGATCACTGCCTCGACTTCTTCCACGGTTCTCCCCTCTATGTCAGAGAGTACAGGGGGAGGGCTATCCCCCACCTGTGTCAGCCCACTGTGTGGAGGAGAATCCAGTGTGGGTGGGCACTAGGGCCCAGGAGAGGTCATAGCAGTCCAGGCATTCATATAATCTCATGGGATTTTCTCCTGGCTTTCTTCCTCGCTCCAGCTTCAGCTGCACACAGTGATGTCCTGCAGAGGCAGCAAACTTCTTTGGCCCACCACAGAGGTTGCTGAAGCACCATAGCCCAATGCCGTTTCTCCTCAACTACAGCGTACTGCCATGTGGCAACTGGTGGGGTCTGACCTGCCTCCTGATGCTGCATCCTTAGTTCACTCCCAAACTCAGGTTGCCTGATGACAGCTTATCATACTACCACTTAGTCATCAGTTGGAATTTCACTTAAGTGGCATACGTGGTTGTGGTGATTTGGAAAAGTAAAGTATATTGTAAACAAAAGAACAACAGTTTGGGTAGGAAGTTGTCCTTTCAGGTTAGGGTGTTCCTGACAGGAGACATTTGGGGTACCTCTGTGCAGAGAGCATGCTGCTCTAGGAAGCAGTCCTTGAAAATGGACACTATGTTGGTCTTAACCATACTGCTGGCCTCTTCAAATTACCTGTATTTGCCCTGGAGATTAAAGTCCTTCAGGATCACCACTGCATTTGATTTGGCTGCTCTGTAAATTTCTCCAAACAGCTGTTGTATCATGCTCCTCAGAGCTATTTGGAGGGCCTGTAGCATACCTTGAGGGTGACTGTTTTGCCCTGTTTTTCCCCATAATTAAGCCAGAGAGACTGTTTGCCCCCCAGAGGTTTTCCTTGTTCTCCACTGTGACTTCTTTTCTTACAGAGAGAGTCTCCTTCCCCTTTTCTGTCCAGCGTATCCCTTCAGAATAGTCTGTATCCCTCTATCCTTGTGTCCCACTTATTCCACCCCACCACTACCAGCAGGTGTCTGTGAGTGCTACTAAATCCTGGACTTTAGAGTGCACCAGTCAAGCTCACCCATTTTGCTAGGTGGGCTCCTGATATTGGCCGGCATACAAGTGAGAATAGGTTCTCCTCTGTGCCCCCCCCCAAACCTCTCCTGGGTCACCTCTCCATGTTCTCCTCTGCTCTGCTGTCCTTCCCTTGGTGCTGCCCTGCATCTTTCCCCTATCCTTGGTGATCCCCTGCAATAGCCCTCCCTTCATCCTCTAGTTTAAATCCCCCTTACTGCCCTGTCCATTCTCATGGCCAGTACTCCCACTCTTTCCTGGTGCAGATGTAGTCCTTCGCAAGCCTGCAGGTGTGCCTCACCCTAGTATGCCCTCCAGTTGGCCAGTAAAGAAGTCCCTCCCATTTGCAACAGACTGTTAGCCAAGCATTGGCCTGCCTAGTGGTCTGCTGCTCCTCTTCACTGGCCCTAAGGACTGGTAGGATCTCTTTCATTTCCTCCACCTAGGTAGGTCCAGTGCTCTGGTGGTGCCTGGACTGCAGTTACCAACCCCAGTTGCCTGGTGATCCTCACTGACCTGGCCAGAGAGAGGTTGATACCTGTTGCTGGTGTTCACTGGAAGTGGTGCTCCCTTGTGACCGTGTTTGCTATTCCCTCCTCCACCTGAATCCATCCCTCATTCCTACCACTAGAGATCAAAGTTTCTGTCACCCTCCTCATTACCATATCTGTCCCTGCCATCTGTTCCCCACCTGGTCTAGTGCACAGATACATAGCCCTAACTGCCCTCCTCAGCTGCCTAGTTTATCCCCTGAATTCCTATGGGTGATTTGTCACTGCAGACTGGCATTGTACTTCCTGAGTGCATTGATCATCCTGCAGTGGCTACAGATGCATCTCCCCACCCCTTCATTGGTAGAATGGTGTACCGCATGCAGCTTTGGCAGTGTGCTTTTCTTCCAGTGTCCTGGACCCTAACTTCCTCACCTGACTCCACCCCTCTGAATCACCCCCTTCCTCTCATTTGCAGGATGGTGTACATCACACAGCCTTGGCAGCGCATGAGGTGTGCTTTGTACCCAGTGTCCTACACCCTAGCCTGCTCATGCCACCTCCAGTCTGAGTCTTCCCTAGCTTCTAGCCCACATCTCCATGCTCCAGTGGAACACCCATTTGACATTCCAAACTGGCAACATGCCTCTCCAGAGAGGCAGCCAGCTTGCAGCAATTGCAGATGCACCTTCGCTGCACTCTGCAGGCAGAGTGGCTTACATCCATCAACCCTGGTAGTGAACCAGCTGTGCTTCTATCCTCCTTCGTTACTTACCCAAACTTGGTCAACTTACCATTCCTGCCCATGGGCTCCTCCAGAATAGTGAAAATGGCCTACCAGGTTACCTTGTCCTCCTGAACAGTACACTGGTTGGAACTATACTCCTGGTTTGCTTGGCTAACTGACCCACTTGGCTAATTGGCCATTCCTGTCAGTCTGCTACTCTTGTAAGCTGATACTTGCAGGAGTAAGGTTTAAATGCAGATTATAGATCAAGGGAGAGCTTCCAATCAGTCAAAGTGCTCCTTTTCCCCTACACAAGAGACACCCTTATTTTGAAAAGAGTGTTTCACATGCAGGTGCCCTGGAAACAGATTCATTAGGGGGAGATGGGAAGATTTTTAAAATGTTTAATATGTAATTAATCAGCCGTGATCAATAATATAGTAATACTAACCAGAACCCTCTCTAACAGTAGTAAGAGTAGTCTCATTTACATTCTTGGGGTTTCGGAACCACTGAGCTTTGGTTTGTAGTTCTCATACCCTAAGAATGCCTGTGAGGCTACTCTTACAACTGTAACAGTGGTCTCTGTGGCAGTATTACCATGCAAAGGTCAGAGTTCTGGCACAGTCCTCTGCCAGTTACAGTGCTACCTGCTGTACCCTCCCAACTTCAGGGCAGTGTGCAGTTCCTAGTATTACTCCTTAACATTGTACCCTGGCTGGTAAAAATTTCAGCTTGCATATGCTGTATTGATAGATTTATTCCTGCTACTCACCCTCTTGGTTAAATTTATGATCTGCCACTTTGCCAGATAGCCTCTGCACTCTGCAAGCAGGCCCTCTGTTGAAAAGCGCCACTTGCAAGAATGAGGTTTATAGTTTATTTGTTTTTTGTTGTTTGGGAAAGGAGGATTAGGAAACAATTAAGCAATAAAGAATGACAGGGGTAAACTTATTCAATACATTTTGTTACATAGGGCCAGTGTTGGAATTATACTTTATGAGCTTTGGGAGCTAGGGGGGCTTATGAGGGTCATATGCTTAAATTAGGCCCCCTTCCCATTACAAGTCAATGGCAGTGATGCATGAGCTTCTGGGGCTTACTTCAGAGGTAGGGGGATGGAGCCCAGGCAAGTCCACCTGTATTTCCAACCCTGCATATTGCCTACTACACTCCAGAGAGACACCCACCAATATCTTCTCAGTATGATGGGCTCTGTCCCAGATGCAGAGCTGAGACAGGGGCTCTGTCCTATATGTTGTTTACTTGTTCCAAGCTGGGCCCCTTTTGCAGGAAAAGTTGAGACCACCCTAAATGCGATAAAGAAAATGCCTTTCAAAACAAAAGCCGAAATGGTTCTCCTGGAAGATCTCAAGAAGTTGCCTTGATTGGATGAGGGCCTTAGGAGATTTGTATATTTAGCTCTGATTTGTGCTAAGCTACAGGTATTGACCCTATGGAAAAATGAGCAACCCCTGAAAGCAAGGTACAGTATGATTGGCTAAGCTGGCAGATTGTGCCAGAATGAAAAAAAATCACCTATAGGACCAGGGGCAAATTGAAGGTTTGTGATAAAAGGTGGTTAGCAATGCAAGAGTTTCTGTCTCATCCCTAGATGGGAAATGATGGGATAACATAAATGTGCCCCCCCACCAAACCCTTATAACTCTTATATTATTCATGTATAATGCTCTCCTGATACTCAGAACACCAGACAACCAAAGCAGTTGATTTTGTTAGTTTTATTGTATATGGCACTGTATTGTTTATTTATTGTTATTTCTACTTTTTTGCCTTTTCTAACTTTTTTCTCAAATTTCTCTGGTCTGATTTCAGTCAATCAGTCAAAATCTTTATCCAGGTGGACACCATTGAGCAAGGCTCATTTGCACGGTGGACCTGGTCATGAATACATCAAAGTACAGTACAGAAGCAGGTATACAAAAAGCAATAATATACAAGGAAGAAAAAGTATATACAGTGTATACAGTACAGTACAAGGTTGAAATAAATAAAAAATTAAAAAAACAACATTAATTTACAGTTGAAGAAGTCAGCAGATGTACAGTCAACCATAGGCACACAGGGGTTATAATCAGAGATCTTTTGAGTGAGGCAGCCGGTAACTATACATATAGGGGAAAGAGGCCGTGTATGGGGTGGCAGGTTAGAGAGGTAAAGAATAGGAGGGATGTATTACCGATGACTGGGGGAAAAATTGAGCTAAAACCACAGAAAGTGACGATGGCTGTCGTGTACTTGTTTATTATGATAATGACGGAGGAGGGGTAGATAATTGGGACACTACTATGGATGGGGTGGGACTTTAGCCAGGCTGGAGCAGACAGGGAAGGGTGGGTGCAGCAGGAAGAGTTAATAGGGAAAGAGTGAGAGCCAGGGGTAGAAACATGGCGAGCGTCAGGATGGAAAGGGGGAGTTGTGGAATTAGTGGGCTAGCGGTGAGGAAAACATTTGCAAGGTGCTTCCATGTAGTGATCGTAGAGCACCTTGAAGATATTCAGGCTAACGGGGCAGCTCAGCTTCAAGTTCCTTTGTAAACTGTTCCGCAGTGTGGGTAAAGAGAAGCTTAGAGCAGCTTTGCCGAAACGAGTTTTGACCCTTGGAACTTGGAGGGCAATTAGGAATAACTCCTTAGGCGTAGGTACTTAACACCTCTGGGGAATACAATCTAGGGCGTGTGAGGGGCTTGTTGGTCACCGCTCTGAAGGCCCATAGGGCAGCTGCTTCTATTCCTTCTATAGTGAAGGGAAGTCCAGCCTAACGATGAGTACAGGGAGCAGTGGTGTGTGGAAAGTGGAAGGCCAGTAATGAACCTCACTCTGTGGTAGAGGGTGTCCAACTTAGCCAGTGCAGAGGCAGTACAGTGGCTGTAGAGCAGGTCCACGTAATCTATTAAAGATAGGACGGTAGCTTGAACCAGTTGAATCTTGGCCTCCTTTGTGAGCAGGTGGTTAATTCTGTAGAATAGTCCTAATCTTTGCCTTAGTTTCTTCTGTAGTTCTTCGAGATGGTCGGCGAAGGAAAGTTTATGATCGAGCCAAACTCCTAGGTATTTGAATTTAGCTACATACTCTAGTGTTTCTCCAAGAACAGTGGTAATTTGTGGGATAGCTCCCCCCCAATTGCCGTTTCCTCTTATCTTTTTCTCTTCTCTGCCTTTATCTGTGTACTATATTGAATTTTTTACCTGCGGCTTCAGAGATGTCAGCTATTGTATATATCTTAAGGCAGATTGCTTTTTCTTCTCTGTGTCTATAACAAAACAAATGTTCCACGTATAAGATACTGTTTATGTAATGATATATCTTTTTTATAGACCTAATGTTGATATTGCAACAGAAAATCAATGAAATACAGTACATATGAAAAAATAAATGACTGGTTATGTTAATGCTTGTTAATCACCCCGTAGGGACATATTGTGGCACAAGGCATAGCCAAATGCCCTCAAACAGTGACTAACTTACATTATAAAATGGGCTAAAAATCCCTGGTCTCTGATTGGTAAATAGAGCATTTTAACAATACTTTTATTTATCTTTTTTTAAAACAACACTTAAAAAAGTACCAGGGCTGGCCCAGTGGCGTGGAGGGCTAAGGCACTGGACACCTTACCTCCTCCAATGCTGGTGACCTGGGTTCGGGAACGAGCCTGAGTCACCAGAGATTGGCTGAGGGGTTGGGGTGGAAAAGCACCTCTCCCAGGGAGGGACGTGGGCTTCCCTGGCTCTTGGCTGCCACCTGGTGGAGGCTAGGTGGCAGCACCAAGCTGATAAGGGAGCCAGGCATTAGTTCGAGTGGGAGGAAGGGGCTGTTACTGGAGTCACGGAGCACATGCGTGCTGCCACACACGTGCAACCATGTTCTGGGGTCCCGGGATAATGGAGGGAGAAAATGGGGCACTGGGGCAGGCTCAATGAAGCCCTGAAAGAGCGGATTGAGATCCTCTGCGGGAACGACTGCATCTTGCCTGCCCCGGAGCCCCATAGCTATATAAAAAAAAAAAGCACTAGTACCCACTAACCACTTTACAACATATATCCATGTGCCATCTTGGCACCAAATTCACACCTACTCTGGCAGCCATTTTTTTCTCTGTGTAGCTGACCACAACATTTAAAAAAAAAAATGATTGCATACCACTGACTTTTGACATACTAGGAGACCTCAAACCATAAGCCTTCCTCAGAGGAATCAAGACACTGATATACGAACATACATACAAACATACGAAATGCCAGCAGAAATAGGCCTCCCGGTCTGTCAAGTCCGCTCGATTGTGCAGCTAGCCCCTCAACATCTAAACATCTAAAATAGTCATCTAAATTTGCAATTGTTACTGAACCAGCTACCAAAAAAAAAAAGAAAAAACATTGAGTAAAAGGTACTTCACACTTCACTCTCATGATGTAAATGGAATTGAGATAGACAAATAGGAGAAAAACACAAAAACACATTCTGGGCAGTAGGAGTGTTTAATGACGGGGCTAAACAGAAATGGCTTGAAATTAATTGGCAGTGTTTCTGTAGAAACTTTAACTCAACACTGTGAGTTTCATGCAGAAGTACGAAACAGCAGTGTTCAGAGTGCTCTATAGCCAGCTACGCCATACTACGCATGGTCTGAACAAATATTTAAATTTTCCTGCCATGGCTCATAATATTAACCTCATTGGTAAACTTGCTACTAGCTCAAGCAGCAACATATTTATTTCAGTATTAAAAAAATACTGAAAAAAAGGATCATACCACTCATCACCTACCTAACAGATGACCTTCAAAAACTGCTACTTGCGGGTGCTGTGTCCATGCACCACAGCCTAGCTTGTCTACTGAGTCTGGGTGGATATACAATTCAACTTTGCCCACTGCAGGAGTGAGGGCCTGTGTGATATGAAGCTGAACTCGTTCATAGTAAAAACAGATGAAATCGGGAAATAATTTGTGATGTTCACTTTCAACAAGCATATCTAGAATCATGGTGACCATAGTGAGCTCAACAAAGCTGAAAACTTTGCCAGACAATCTCTCTGCCTTGTACACTGTAGGGAACTGTTGGCAGACTAGATGGACCCTTAATCATTTTCTGCTGTTATTGTCTATGTTTCCATGTTTCTACTCACTTTTGAAAAATATCTCCCTAAACCAACTCCAGATGCCACTGCCTTTTATTGCTGTTCTATAAGATTCCCTCAAGACTACCGGGACACAATCCCCATTTAGTTTTCCAATGTGCCAGTAGGGCTAACTCTCATAGAAACATAGAAACATAGACATAGAAACATAGACTTTGACAGCAGATAAGGACCGCTTGGCCCATCTAGTCTGCCCATTTCCCTACCTACAGGATAGGCCGTAGATCCTAGTTAACCAATAGCCTATTTCTTCCTACCCCCCACAAGAATTGCCTTATGTCTGTCCCATGCATGCTTGAATTCTCCCACAGTTTTAGACCCCACAACCTCCTCAGGAAGGCTGTTCCATGCTTCCACTACCCTCTCTGTGAAATAATACTTCCTCACATTGCCCCTGAACCACCCTCCTTCTATCTTTAAATTGTGTCCCCTTGTTCTTGCAAGTCTCTTTTTCTGAAAGATGCTACCCTCTTGGACTTTGTTGATTCCACTGAGGTACTTAAAAGTTTCTATCATGTCCCCCTCTCCCTTCTTTCCTCAAGGGTATACATATTAAGCTCCTTTAGTCTCTCCTCATACGGCTTCTCTTGCAGACCCTGCACCATTTTAGTTGCCCTCCTCTGGACTACCTCTATCCTGTCTATGTCCTTGCGGAGATGGGGTCTCCAGAAGGACATAGACAGGATAGAGGTAGTCAGTAGGTCAGTGATGCCGAGGCTTAGCAAAGAGACTGCACTTTCAACCAGATTCACTAACATTCCCTGAGATCTGCTGCAGTACAGCTTCTCTCCCACACTGGTCAAGAAGCCAGGGAAATCATGGCTGTCACTGGACACAGCTGTGAAGCCAGCCTCAGCAGGTGTTGGTCTGCCAAAACAGCAGACAGAAGAACATGGAGTGAGGTGGATGTTTACTCACCTGGTAAAGGTGATTATAGGAGCACCTTTAACAGCACTCCAGAGAGTCATTCCTAGTGGGTTATAGAGGAGGCGTAACCTCTGGAGGCATAACATAGCACACAACGTTGCAAGACCAAAATGGGCAGAACACTGAACACAAGTTATAAAATCATACTAAAACGAGCATGGCAAGAACAAGCAGAGCAAAACTCCCAATAAGACTACAAATTGGAAACCAAACAAAGGCGGAATTGATCTATTAATAAAAAACAATCCCCAGCCAAAAAAGGAAGTTCAAAACAAGGAGGTCAGGCAGGAAAACTCCCCAAAACACAATAGCAAACAAACAAGGGATGACTGGCTGCAGTTGGACCCTGCTCAGCAGTACCTGCAGACTGAAAAACTGCTAAAAATTACTATCTCTTGCATTTGATAACATATACAGTAATACATTCAGAATTCTGTAATAATACAAATACAATTCTCAGAAATTAAGAACAGGGAATTAAAAATATTGAACTTACCTAAAATATCAAACAGTTGGCACAGAGCTAGACGGGATGCGACCAGCCTAGAGAGATGTACAGACTAAACTGAGGACTGTCCACAGGAAATGGTGGAGACAGGACTAGGTTCAATGTTTCAGCTTGTGATTAGCCTATCAGAGGGCACCTCTATAACCCACTAGAGATGACTTGGGAGTGCTGCAAAAGGTGTGATTGATGATACTCTTCAGAGTGAAAACATTAATCAAGTCGGAAGAGAAACAGTGCTGCTCAAAACACCTGCCACCGCTGCTACCACCTGGGCAGAGATTGCAACTTACAGCCCTTTCAGCCTCAAAAAATTGTTCATTTACTGGTGCTTCAGACAAACTTTCTAGACATGGCACCCCTACTTCTCTTGCCCTACTTAAATTCTCCTCCCTACCTTGTTCCTTGCGGTCCAATTATAAGTTCTTGTGGGTTCTCCCCAAAACCTACATGGGTGATCAGGTCTTTACTGCTACTGCTCCAGTAATATGAGTGATAAGGGTAATAAAGAAGTGTGCATCACATAGCATTGCAGTCAGAGCTGTCACAGATGGATGCTACTCCATGCAGAGAGAACACAGAATTTTGAACATTAACAATAAAAAGGCTGTTGTGCAAAACACTGTGAATGTGCAGTCTGAGCTGCCTATGATAGATGTGAACAAAACAGTCATGAGTAGAACAAATCCAGCTTGCTCCCAAACAACCATGACACCCGCCCTGGTGCAGGGCTAGCTGATCTTGCAGCCATAGTTATATTCCTACCTGTTTGACAAATATCAGTCTGTCAAAGTATACAGTGACTTCTCCTCTCCTCTACCTATATCCTTGGGTATCCATCCAAGGCTGTATCCTGGGTCCTATCCATTTCGTCATCTTCTTTATTGACTCTCCCCATGTATGTGTCTCCTGGCACATTCACTTTTATCTGGACTACATGTTACTTTTTGCTTCAGAATCCTTAGTCCCCGAACTGGAATCAATTCGTCAGCAGAATTTTTTTGATGTTCATTGCTGGTTCTGCACTAATCAGCTTCCACTGGTTACTAACAAAACAAAAGTCTCTATGCAATATGACATCAAATAGCAGTTTTCCAGTCTCCCCAATACTATGGACTTCAGGATCCTAGATAACTCCCCTCTTCAAGTACCTCAGAGCATGGTGAGATCAAATTCTTAAGTTTTCCTCCTGCATCGATGCTCTGTGTAAGAAGCTTCTCCCCAGACTTGGTGCAGTGTACAACAACAGAACTTCATTTGACTTTTTGACTGCCACAAGATCATCTATAGGATGATCCTTCTGGCGTTGAATTATACGATTATACAAATGTGGTGTACAGTGCTGCTGCCCCAAAATCTACTTTGGTCAGGCTGGATCCACTCTTCCATTCCTTCTGTTTGCAGTTCACTGCCCGTCCTATACTTACCACTGTTCCCTCTACTCTGACCTCTTATTCCCATCCATTGACTCCTGGGGCCCTATTCCAAGACACATGGCGCAACTCACAGGCATATGCAAGTTGCACCATGTGGCGCTATGCCAGGGATCCTGCACCATATTCCAAGACAGGCAGGGTCCTCAGCAACTACGTCCTGCGACTTGCGGCACTCACAGGCTAGCTCCACAGGCATGGCACAATGGACCTAGATGTCGCAAGCTGCAGCCTGCTGAGGCTTCTCCCTGGAGCACCCCCACCCTGGAACAGTGCTGCATGCATCAAGGGGCATGGAGGCGCTGGACAAGTGGCACTGGCATTTGGGGAGCACTTCGGGAAACGGATGCCAGGAGTCCCTGACATTCAGGTGGGTGGGGGCATGTCTGTGTTGGGGGCACGGGAAGCACAGTTGTGTACTTTCTGTGGTGCTGCGGAGTGGACATCCGTCGATTGGCATGGACGAATGCCTCTTAAACCATCTCCCCGATGGTCTAACTCTGCTGCGCCATTGCAGCTTCTGGAATAGCATATGTGGGTTACGGCAGCCACCCTTTTGGAATAGGGCATATTTGCTGCCATAACCCACCCTTGCACCGTGCCGTTGCCGACGTAATGGATGGCGTAACCCACCTTTGGCACAACCCGCATATGACATGGTGCAGGTCATGACTTGGAATCATGACTTGAGTATCTCATGGCGCAAGTTGCGATTTACCCCATGGAGTTCGGCGTAAATTGTCTTGCGCCATGCATCAGTCATCTTGGAATCAGGCCCCTGGTGCTTTTTGTTACTGTGCCACAATCTTCTTTTAATTCTAGTTTAGCTCCTCCCTTATTACCTCTCCTCCCCTCCCCTTACTCCATCCCTCTGCTGACTCCAGTTCCTTTGTTATCCCGCTCCCCACAAAAAAACTCTGCTGGGCAATCCGCTTTTTCCTCCCATCTCCCTACTGTAAAACAGTCACTCTTAGCTCCCCACTCCTCCCCTTCTCCCTTTTTTAAACCCTTTTTCGTGACCTGTCCTGCCACACTAGCTTTTGCAGCTAACCCCTACGGCCCTACCCCACTTTCATTTGTTTACTTTTACTGTCTTTACAAGGTGTTCAGTAATTGGTATTGCATCACTATTTCCAATGCAAACTAGCAGCTCATGCTATTCATTCGGCTGTTGGATTGCCAAAAAATGCAATCCATCTATTTACTTTTACCAAACCCTCCCTCCCACTTATCTCAGCCCTGCCACCCTTCCCACCAAGTGCTTTAATAACACCCTTGTTGCCACCCACTCAGTGTACCTTAAATCATAAGTTTAAAACAGCATTCAACGGTGCACTGAGGTCTTCATGCAATCCAGTCTCACTGCCCAGCTGGAATGATGGTAATCTCACACAAACCGAGATTACCACCATCTGAGCCAAATGGTGACACCAGAAAGCATGAGGAACTTATTGCAGCATTTGGCACTCTATTAAACTTATGATTTAAGATATATTGAGTGATGGAGCAGCAAGGGTGTTAATAAAGTACAGGGTGAAGTGGGTGGTGGGGCTGAGATGGGTGGGGAGGGGTTTAGATATAAAAAAAATCAGACACATTTCCAAAGTGTAATACTAAGCACTGGGTGGGACAGATGGCGGGGCTGAGATTGGTGGGGGAAAGTTTTACCATAATAGGAATTGGGGGCTATCAGCTGCTGCTTCACCAGATTTATTGGGGTGTGGGGTACAGGAAAGCAGTCTCCATCTCCTTGATAGAAAAGTGTTTGTGCTTGTGTGCATATGTACATGTGTGTGTGCTGGGGGAAGGGTACTGAAACAGATGGAGCAAATGCTTCTAATTGCTTTTAATACTAGACCATTCAGGTTAAAATACATATAAAAGACATAAAATATCAATTATTAGCATTTTTAATTTTGATAATCAATTTGCAGTAAGTGCTTGCATTTACACAGTTGATTAGTAATTCTGCACATGAAAGTGCTAATCAGTTTTCCCAGCTTATTGAATAACCTGCTTTATCCGCCCCCCCTCTCCCCTTTGCCTTCTGTGCCTTAGCCTCCCTGCTTGGATATCCCATGCCTGCCCTGAATTTTCCCCTGGCAGACCTCCTTTTCCTTCCCTGCCCTGTTTAGGACTCCCCATGGCTCTGCTGAATGCCCAATGGGCTTTCCGCTTATAACCATTTGCTCTCATAATTCTCCCCTTTTCATTTACTCGTCCCTAATTTACTGATGTTACTGTTCAACGTGCTTGTCATTTATTATGTGCATTTCATCTGTGCAATATTGTACAGTACTGATTTCTTTTTATTTATTTGCTTAGAGCAGATTTTAATATCGTTTCCTGAACTTTGTATTGTTCTCTCATCATATGTAACTCCCTCTCTGGTCATACTTGGAAATGAGTCCTGGTTCAGTGCATGTCTTCCAGCTACAGTAACAACTTAAAACAAGCATTTGTCAATGCTGAACATTCGCTTGCAGGTATTTGCAGTGGTGTTTGGCATGTATGGTGCTTTACCCTAATGCCCTGTGCGATTGCTGGTATTTGCACAATAAATTGTCAGCATGACCTTGTTGCTACCCCCATTGTGCGCTACATAGGCGGAAACACGTTTTGGGCAGGATGTGAAAAATGACAGCTGTACTGCTCATAAGGAAGTGTGGTAAAATGGCAAAGTTGAAAATCTGGAGTGGAAATATTGAAAATTTGCAAACCCTACGGCGTCGTGGAACTGTGCACGCACGCCAGAAAAACAGTCATTTGTAGGATTTTTTCACCAAATTTTCAACATTGCCATTTTAAAACCTCTGCTAATGAACAGTGTCACTGTGATTTTCTTACTGTGTCCCATACATTGATTTCACACACCGACCGCGCCATTGTGCACTACATGGACGGAAAGACATTTTGGGCAGGATGTAAAAAATGACAGCTTTACTGCTCATAAGGAGGTGTGGTAAAATGGCAGTGTTGAAAATCTGGAGTGAAAATATTGAAAATTTGCAAACTTACGAGCGTGTGTAGGAACTGCGCAACGCAGAGTCATAAAACAGTCATTTTTAGGAATTTTTTCACCAAATTTTCAGCGCAGCCATTTTAAGACCTCTGCTCATGATCAATGTCACTGTGATTTTCTTAATGTGTCCCATACATTGAGTTCGCACACCCACTGCGCCATTGTGCTCTACATGGGCAGAAATACATTTTGGGCAGGATGTGAAAAATGACAGCTGTACTGCTCATGAGGAGGTGTGGTAAAATGGCAATGTTGAAAATCTGGAGTGCAAATATTGAAAATTCGCAAACGTACAAGCGTGCGTAGGAACTGTGCAATGCACGCTCGTAAAGTCATTTTTGGAAGTTTGCAAATTTTCAGCATGCAGTTATTTTTGGGACCCCTTCTCATGAATGATGTCACTGTCATGGCGTTATTTGAGGCTGAAGGGTGATTTAGTGCAGTGACTGCACAGTGCCTGCGAAATCACCCTTGAGGGCCCGGCTAATGCCATGACAATGTACATCATTCATGAAAAGTCCAAAAACCATGTTGAATATTGGTGAAAAATCCAAAATGACTGAGATATGCAATAAAGTTGAAACCCCTATGTAGCCCATTATACAGCTTACCGGCATTTCCTCAGTTTGCGGTCGGCTTTGAAGAGTGCAGGCGTGTTCCCAGTCCACGAAGATCGTCGGCGGTCGGGAAGTAAGTATGGGGTGAGGGGTGTGGGAGGCTGGAGTGCGCGGTGGGTTGGTGTGGGTTGTGGGAGGTGGGGCTGGGAGATGCGCCGGGACCGTTTTGTTTTACAGGTTAAAAAATAACAAAAGACGGCGTGGGACCTTTGCCACACTGGGTGGGCTCCCAAGCGTGGCAGAAGATGGCTAAGGGGGCAAGGAGCGGCGGGGATTGGGCACCCCCTTTGCAAACTACACAGGGAGGGCGAGGGCCGACGGGATTAGGCACCCCGTCGGCAAAGTAAATGGACTGTTTGCCACACTGGGGTGGGCTCCCAGCTTGGCAGCAGGGACGGCTGGGGCCATGGAGCCGGCGGGGATTGGACACCGCCGCGGCAAACAACATTTGCCATGCTGGGGTGGCCCCAGCATGGCACCAAAGCTTTGGGGGTGGCGTGACATGCGCGGGGGGGACGTAGAGCGTGACGCGAGGGGGGGCGGTGTTCAGTATGGCAGCGGTGCTTTCCTTTGAAGCAGAGGAACACCGCTGTCATACTGAGCTCCTGCACCCATTGGTGCAGGACCGCCACGCCTGCTCAAGGGAGCAGTGCATTGGGTGGGAGAGGCACACCTCCAAGTAAGTGTGCTACTCTCCCAAAACGTTCCTTGCGCATGCGCGCAAGCGAACGTAAAAAAAATAAGTAGACATTCTGCTGGTGTTTTCCGACACAGCCCTTGCTGCCTTCCATCTGGCCTAATATATGGATTTTCAAAACCCAACATGACAGAAAATTAACTTATGACACCCACATTTTTTGTCCAGGACCCTCTGATTTTTTGATTTTGTTTGGAGTCCTATTGGACTCCTAAATTACACTTTAGATATGAGGGAGAGCTCTGACGTAATGTGATTCACAGAACTCTATGATGAATGTACTCCCCACTGACAATGATGTAGCAGGAGTACTTCACTGAGCCTTCAAAGAACCTTCCCTTGTACTACTACTCCTGTGTGGGCTGTGGGGGCTCCCAGGTTGAAAACTCTAGTTTTAGAGCATAGAATTGTAAGGATCAGTCAGTGGAATGTATGCATTAAATGGCATGGGTGAAATGAATGACATTACTCAGACAGAGATTGTTCTCTCAGTTATTTTTCACTTTATACAGTAGTGCCTTGAGGACTCTCTTATGAAGATTTTTCATAGTGCATATTAATGGGGGGGTTAACCCATATAAAACTGCATGGTAGCTGCATCTTCTACATCAGTGCCTTGGCCGTAATTCTTCATATGTTTGAGTAGAAGAGATTTCAGTGCTTTGTATCTTCCCAACAAGTAAGAAGCTTCCACAAAAGCATGTATTACTGTGAACTCAGGTACAGTATTGACAGTCACGCTTTGGCACAAAATAACATACAGCCAGTGAGCCTTTTGCTTCTTATGGCCTAATGCTCTAAAACCGTGTGATATGGTTCTTCTAATGTTTCTATAATTTTAAGTATAGCACTGCACTAGAGTTGTAATTATCTTTGACAGGCTGTGACAGATTGCAGTTGAAAATGAGCATGAAGCAAGAATTATGATGGTTTCCATTTACCTTGTGTACACTCTCTGCACCCATCATTTTCCTGAGGATAGACAGTGCAGAAATGAGTCTGCATCTCTCAGCTTTTATTTTTTTTTAACTGTATAAGTTTTTCTAATAATCATTGTGGTTATTAATAATGTAAGTATTTGAAACTTAAATAGTTTTAGCATCTGCACCAAGTATGCTCAGAAGTCTTGAAATTACTTTGCAAATTTTGTATTAAAATCTGCTTAGGAATGTATGTGATTCAGTTGGACTCTGAAGAACAGATACCAACTAAAATGAAAGGCGTAAGACTTCATATTTACAACAGTTGTTAAACTTTAGCATTTTCTAGTTTATTTACGTTCTGCTATTGACCTGCTTAACATTTGAGATAATACGTTGCCTATTGCCCCGTCATTCAAGCAGTATTGGATCGTCCCCAGCTGAGCACACAACTAGTCTGTGACGTCACAGTCCGTTGGCATGGAAAGCACTATGATGTCATAAGCAAAGACGCTATGACGTCAGTTGTGGACACCCAAATGCTTTTTATAAAGATTTCGTGGATAGGCCACCAGTATGTGTTAGTAACTCTACAAATGAAAACGTAAAAATAAAACAATGATCTCTAGTGAATTGTTATACTGTAGCAACAACATTGTGTTTATGACTGTACACACTTACATGCACAGTTAATCTGTATACGCAGTTACAGCAGACTTTTCTTAGCATGTGCAGTATATTTGTTTTGTTTTTCATTTACATTTTGCTATATACAAAATTATTTTTCTTTATTTTATGTTTACATACTTTAAGGATTTGGTTGGTAAGTCCTTTTGCTCATATTGTTTCAGCTACTGAGCTGAATTTTTTCTTCTGTGTGCTTGTAGTTTGAGTATTCTTATGTTGGTTTGTGTTCTTTGTTGCTGTTCTGTGATGCAGTGACTGTGAAACTGTGTGGGTTTGAAGTAGTATGTACTGTACTTGGGAGAGCAAGACAAATACCAGCACTTACGGTCTAGCTAGACTTCCCAACTAACATCTAGTTTGAAAAACTAAATGTATACTTCTGCTCTGTCTTCTCAGGAGGAGACAGCAGGCCCCTGCCTGGAGGTAGCATCAAGGTGGCTGTCAGGGGCATTCCTGAAATGAGGCTGCCAGTATATTTACTAGAGAAAGGTCCCAGAAGGGGCTAGGAGGTATATAAGGCCCCTGGGCCAGAGGGGATGGACCCAAGGATGCTCTAGGAATTGGCAGCTGAACTGGTTGAACCCCTAGTTAGGGCTGTTCAGTAACTCACTTCAGACAGGGGTAGTTCCACAAGACTAGAGAAGCAGGTCTTCGGGGGTATCTCAGTCATCAGGATCCACAAATGGAACTTCACCGTCAGTGAAGCAGGGTCCACATGGAAGCTTTTCAGCAGTACAGCTGGGGCAGACTACGCCAATGTCACCAATCCTATAAAGGCGTAAGCAGCCGCACTCCCTCCTCAGTTCTTTCCCACCGTTAGCTTAATCGCATGGGTCTCTGCGGAAGCTCCGACACAGTGTCGCACCATTTTTTGCCTATGGTCTTTCTATTCTTACCCTTTTAGAATCTGTTTTCTAAAAGAGATTCCTTTACCTCGTTTATGTTGAGAGTTAATTCTTCGACTTCTCTCTTCCATTGCTGCTGTTATGAAAAGAAGATTGCCTCTTCAGATGAACTCTCTCTCTGTGTCTGCTGTCTTGGGCCTAATCATGATGTCTAGGACTGCGAGCTTTGTCAGAAGTTTAACCAAACCACCCACAGGTAACGCAGAAAGGCTCTTAAAAAATTCCTTATGGAGCAACAGGTAGCCAGTTCTGGGCAGAGGTCCTTCGCGGTCCCCCCCTCCCAGTCCACTGCAGGGTCATCGAGTTCCCAGGCCACTAAGGCCTGAGGCAAGTCCTCAGGGAAAAGTCATAAAAAGGACCACTATAGTGACCCCCGGCAGTGGTGCCACTCCCTGACGGCCTCTTCCTTATCATCCGGGGGTACTCTGTTGGCTGGGGCTGCACTGATGCCTAAACCTACTGTCCAGGTCTCTAGTCCTACCAGACCCCTATCGACAGCTCCTGCACCTGATATGCAAGGTGGTTGGCCATCGAGCTCCAGGTTGCCAGCCCTTTCTTCATCGATGGCACTGTCAACAGAACTGCTATCGACAGCTCTACCGTCGAGGCCTGATGTTTCCCCAAGTCCTCATGCTGTGGGCTCTTTGGGCTCTCAGGGCCTGTCGGACTAGTTGTCACTTCCTGTGGCATCAACCCCTCCGTCATCAATGCATCAGTCCACTGTCGTTGACCTCAATGACATTTTGACCAAATTCACTACTGTTTTGGTCCACCATTTAGTTGCATATAGGCCTGCATTGCCTGCGCCGTCGATGGCACTGTCAACGTTGACACCACTTCAGCCTCCATGGGCTGCTCCCTGTGGGATGTCGTCAGTATCCCGGTCACTGGACCTGGAACTGGAACAGGTTGAAATCAAGGAGGAGTACCATTCTGACCTCATCCTACTGGAGGAAGAGCCTCTCTCCTCTGACAGATCCACAATTTCCTCAGTGAGTGAGGATTCTTGTCAAGCACACTCCTGGGTCTGCTCCAGAGGACCCTACCTGCTTCTTTTTTTTTATACTTTCTTTATTTTCCAAGTTTTCATTTTACAGATATCAGTCATGGTCAGTCATGTTATGTATATACAGTACATTCATATGTAACCCCTAGATGGCGCTATCCCAGGGGCTACTACCCCTGCCTGATTTGCCACTAACAGGTTGAGGGGCCTGGATGGAATGGCGGGTGCCTCCACCCAGAGGTCAGGGTTTGCAATAGTTAAACTAACTTGGTCACAGCCCTCTGGGACACTGCAACCCCCCTTTCTTCCACTAGTGGCCCACAATATATCAAATTACCTTCACGGTATACACTTACCCCAGGTCTGGTTCCGCACTGGGACCTCCTGTGAAATGAGATACAGTGCAACAATCACAGTACAGTACTTTAACATAGACAAATACCTCAGGCAGTATAACTTTGCTGAAACAAGCAGCTCTGATTTATTTAGGGGGATATAACAAGGACAGGGGGAAATCGGGTTAATTAGCTTATCACTCTAATAATCTACCTATGGCTCTGTGCACAGGCCTATCCCTATCAGTTACTGTCCCTGGGTACCCAAGCCCTAGTGGCTAGTCCAAACCGTGGCAGCTGGTAGGGGCCCTTTCACACAGAGAAAAGGAGAATTAAACAGTCAGCAGTACAGTAATTCCATTTGGATTTAATGTGGCAATTCAACAGGGAGCGACCCTGAATTAGTACTCACGACCTCCAAATAAGATAGGGTCCTTCAATGTCAGCAGGGCTCACTTGAGGTACACAAACCTCTTCACACATTTATATAAAAGAAAGCACTATACCAGGCAGGCTGCATCTGTATCGATCGCAATTACTGCACAATACCGGGAGAACACACAGCAGATTCAGTTCCTGACAGACCGAGTGCAATTTTCAGCAATTCCTCCAGTCTTCTACAGGGTGAGCCTGGTTTCTACTCTTCAGATATCCTTTGATTCTCTTCATAGGACAGATTCAGTCCTAACAAGCTGTTACACAAGCTGCAGACCGGAACTCTGGGCCTTACACACGTTTTTTGACTAAAACTGCACACTGAAAAAGCACAGGGCTCCTTCCTTCTTCACTGCCAAAGCTCAACTGAAACTCCAACCAAACCGGGCACTTCCTTTGAGTTCCTCCCAGTTCTTGACTGGATTGGCTGTCATTCACAATAGACTGCTGCTGTTGGTCCAAAAGGCACTGAAGTCTAAACTACATCTCCCAGAGTCACTGCCCATACAATCCTCTTGTGGCTGGCTCAGATTATGAGTCCAAGTTCTGATTCGTCAAGGCACCATTTTAGAGCTAGCTTACCCCACACTGATTGGTCCAGTTCAGCAGTTCAAAACTAGAATGGGGAACTAGCAGACACAGTTCTGACTGCAAAGAAAGCAGGTTAGACAAACTGTAATTTCATTATTACTCTAAATAATTTCTGGCAAACAGTTACATCTTTCAGATAGGTTCCTTTGCACTCCTAGTGACTGCAAAATGAAGTGAATTGGCAGCAGCTCAGTGGTACCTCAGAAGCACACAGTCCCCCATACAAACTAATTATGTCTGCAAGCAGACAGCTCTTAAAGAGACAGTACCAGAGGCTCTAAAAACACTCACTGATAAATGGCTTAAATGCCAAACACCATTCAGGCTTGGAGCATTCAAGCAAGCTCCTGGAAGTCTTTTGGGAACCCCCATTTTGCAGGGGGGTTACACATATAAAACCGTAATACATGTATCTTTTACTTTGCGTGTCAGTGTAGATTCTCTTTTATGCTGGATGTTTTCCTCCTTTGATCCATATTGGTATATTTATTAAAGAAAAAACTGTCACAAAACATATAAGATATAACTTTTATAACTATAACTAAAGCACGAGTCTCTTGTTTCTTTGCTTTATCACTTCCACTGTTTTGTCTTCTGGATGTGCCTCCCATCAGGTCACAGAGGCAATGTTATTTTTGTATTCTGCGGTTCTTTCAACCCAGTCGGTATTTAATGTTTATTTACCATATGCTTGTTTATCCCAGTGGCTCTTCGCCCTCTCATTTTCCACTTGACATTCCCCTGCTCATTCTGTTCTCTTAGTTCATTTCCATTATCTACTTGGTCCACATTTCCATAAACGTTTCTGTTCTGTCTTGTATCTGATGTGTTAACCTCCCAATTTCCTGAATTTCGTTTATCATCTTTTCCCATTCCTGACTGAGCCCCCTCCTGCTAATAGCGTTCCCTATTGCTACCACCCCGATGTTCCACAGGCATTTTGCATTTGCCCTTTTTATTTCCTTGGTGAGAATACCAGGATAATATGTTGTAGGTGTAGGGGTGTTGTAATTTGGAACAATTTTTCTAGTTTTGTTTTAACTTCTGTTAGGAATGTATTTATAACTGGGCAGAAGTAAAACACATGCTCATGTGTAGCCTTCTGTTCTCCACAGTTTCTCCAACACCTAGCATCTCCCCCTGTTTCCCATCTGGCTTTCCTGTCTGGTGTTATAAAGTATAACTTTCCAGGAGGACTCCTGCCACCCTGGAGATGATGTAGTTTTAAAAGTGCCCTCCCGTATCCTACACCACTCACTTTTGGTTAACTGGAATCCTCCTCCCCCTTCCCATTCTACTTTTATATGTCTCGCCCCCTCCTCCCAGTGTGAATTATAAATTGGTAGATTCAGAATATTGCTCCTTTGGGAGAGATCATACTTAGTAAGTCCTCTAGGTTAGGTGCTTCCTCTGGAATATTTGAGATAGTGGAATGTTTTCTTAATTGTGTTTAAATGTAATTTCTAAGCTGAAAATATCTCAACCTGTCTGTCTCTGTCCAATTAAATTGTCTGCAGCATTCTTCAAATGTTAGAATAGTATCCCCTTTCATCATCCTAGCTGGGTAATTCATTCCCTTGTGTGCCTGTCTCTCATACCAGGTATCCAGGTCCCCTGGATGGAAGCCCTGGTTCCAGATCCACCATTTGTATCTCCACTTATCCCTCCTCATCAATTGATACTTCTGAAATTGAGACCATGCCTCTTCTGTGGTGCTCACCACCAGTGTTGACACTGTATCCCTTTGACTACCACCCTGTGGGTAAAAAAGTCATGCCTCTAGTGGCCTATCCCCCCCGACCCTTCCTTCTTCAATGTTATGAAGCAGCTATCCTCAGCCATGGGCTTACTTACTGAGGAGGAAGATGGTACCGGAAGAAATTCTAGAGTCTCCTCCTAAGGTCATTCCACCTATCCTTCCTGCTCTCAGGAATGCCATGACTGCAGCCTGGCACAGGCCTGACATGGTGCCAGCCATGCCCCGCAAGGCTGATAAATTATATCATACCCCCAGGGTCTCCTATATTATGCTTCCCAGTCAGAGACAGATTCTGTGGTTATAAAGGCAGTCCATGATAGGTCCAACTACCTTTCTCATGTGGTTATGTACCAGAATACCCTGTGGAAGAAGAGCAAGGTCAGTGCCCAGGCCCTTCCTGATGGTACCCAGAAGCAAGAGGTTCTTAAGTGCCTGCAGAATGCTGAGGATATTAGCAAGCACCTCTTGCCCTCAGTGATATCTCAGATACTGATGCCAGAGCTGCTGCTATCAGTATTTGCCTTTGTAGGCACTCCTGGCTGAGGGTTTCAGGTTTTCCTGCTGATGTTCAGCAAAAGGTGCTTATGCCTCTGTTAATGGACCCAAGTTATTTGGTCCAGATGAGCAAGACATCTGGCAGGGCTATCAAGTCTGTCCATTTGCTCTATCATACACAACTCAAGAGCAGACAGCGCCCTCCCTTTTGCAAGGTGTCCCACAAGCCCAGAGCAGCCTCTCAGCCCCAAGGCAAATGCAGATCCTCCGCCGCATTGCCTGCCCCTCCTCCGCTGAAGCCATGGCCAAGCACCCCAGGGGTAATGGATCATCCCCTGTGTTTGGATCTACCTCTGCTTGACTCCTTGCCAGACCCCTCTCTTCTGGTCCCCATCCGAGAGGTGGTGGTTGGAGGTTGGTTCTCCCTCCATCTCAATCAATGGAGAACCATCGCGTCAGATGCCTGGATTCTTCAAATTATAGAAAGGGGTCATACTCTGGAGCTCATCGAGCTTCACATAGAGACTCCTCCAGCACCCTCCCCATACACCTTGGACCACCTGTCTGTTCTCCGGGAGGAGGTACAGTCCTTCCACGCAAACAAGCCATTGAGCCAGTACCCAGGCACCAGAGAAACATGGGATTTTACTCCAGGTCCTCTCTGGTCCTCAAAAGAACCAGAGACCTGAGGCCCATTTTAGACCTCAAGGGTCTTAACCTGTATGTCCAGTACAAAAAGTTTTGAATGGCAACTCTTCCAGGTCTACTGCCCCTCCTCAAGCAGGGTGACTGGCTGTGCTCTCTGGACATGCAGGATGCATACCTGCACATATCGGTGTTTCCACCCCACGGAAGATTCCTCTGGTTGCTTTTCTAGTGCAAGCACTACCAATTTAAAGTGTTGCCCTTTGGCTTGTCCTCTGCACTGCAGGTCTTTTTTTTTTTTTTTTTTACTTTCTATTTTTCCTCCCTCCTCTCTGGTGCCGACTCCTTCCATCCTACTCCTTTCCACCCCACTCCACCTTTCTGGGATCTGCCCCTAGAGTGCCTCCTTCCCTTACCTCCTGCAGAGCGGGGTCTGTCCCTTCTTGGTGGTCTTGGATGGATCCGGGGCGGTTCATCTAGGGCTGCCGAGGTGTCTTTTCCATTTTCTCCCACCCCTAATCCCCTACCCCTGGGGCGTCCAACTAGGGCGTGACGTCCTGAAGAAAAGCGTGCTGATGCACCCCAGACCTCTCATGCGCCTCAGCACCCCCGTCCCGGCTCAGGCAGGCAGAGCCGCCTCCATCCCTTCTGTTGTCGGTGCTCCCACCGGCTGCGATGGGGATGTAGAATCCAGATGCTTGGTTCCCACCCCTGAGAGAGGAGAGCATCCGCTGGGATGCTCGATCCTCTCCCCTGCCGACTCTCGCCACCTGAGTTCGCCCCAACCCGGCTGCCGCATAGCGAGGTGTGGCATCCAGCGCCTCAGCCCTCAGCGCCACCGGGCCAGCTCAGCACTGCAGGTCTTTACCAAATGCTTGGCAGCAGTAGCTGTAGCACCCAGGAGGGAGGGACTGTATGTTTTCCCCTGTCTGGATGATTGTCTCCTAAAGGCACTGTCAAGGGAACAGCTCCTGCGGACTCTGGAGAGAACTCTTCAGCTGCTTTTCTCCCTTGGCATTATGGTCAAGTTGCCCAAGTCGGTCCTAGTCCCATCCCAAGGGCTGCAATATATGGGACGGTTCTAGACTTGGCGTAGGGAAAGGCCTTCCTGCCACAGAGCGGGGTGGAGTGCCTTATTGCTCAGGCTCAGGAGGTCACCCAGAGCCATTATATCCCTGCAGGAGTGTATTTAAGGCTGTTGGGCTTGATGGCTGTGGCCATCCCCACTGTTCCACTGGCCAGGCTCCACATGCACATCCTCCAGTGGACTGTCTGAGTACAATGGAACCAGTGCACTGATGAATTAGATCAGTTAGTGCTGGTCTCCTCGCCAGTCCACAAGATGCTCCAGTGGTGATGGACCCTCTGAATCTACTGCAAGGGATCCCCTTCCAGATTCCCTTCCCCCCCAGCAGATCCTCACTATGGATGCCTCCAGTTTGGGTTGGGGGGTCTCACCTGGGTCCTTTTCAAACTCAGGGCTTTTGGTTTCAGATCGAAGCTTCCCTGCAACTCAATGTCTTGGAGATACAGGCGATCCCGTATGTCATGCAGGCCTTCCACAACCATCTCCTCCTGTGTTAGCTGTTGATTCAGTCCAACAACCTCAATGTTGTATATTGCATCAACAAGCGGGGGGGGGGACACATTCATATCACCTGCGCAGGAAAGCCATGAGAGTGTGGTACTGGGCACTAGAAGATGGTCTAACTCTCTTGGCAGTCTATGTCCCAGGAGTGCTAAACATTCTGGTGGACAGCCTCTGCTGGTCGCAGTCCAACATGCATGAGTGGGAGTTTCTCTTGTCCATCACAGAAGATCTGTTCGATCAAATGGGGTCATCCAGAGTTGGACCTTTTTGCATCCCCACTCAACTCAAAACTGCCCAGTGTCTACTTGCTCAATCCAGGGCCTGGAGTTTTCAGGTGAAATACGTTGACCCTCTCTAGGAGCGGGAGGTTCCTTTATGCCCTCCCTACATTTCCTCTGATTTAGAGGGTGTTAATCAAGCTGCTGATGGAGGAGGCCAGCATGATTCTGGTAGCTCCATTCTGGCCTTGTCAGATATGGTTCCCATTACTATAGCAATTAGCAGAGAAACCTTCGGTCCCTCTCCCACTGTGCAGGAATCTACTAATGCATGCTCAGGGAACCCTGTGTGGAGGGGTTGTGGGATAACAGATGAACAAGACACCAAACTTTAAGTTCAACACACAATCTCTGTGTGATGTTTATTCAAAATGCAGGACATAACCTTACGCAATGGCATATCCCTTCTTCAGTAAATCAGTTTGCAGCAAAAGACTATGTATATCTTTTCTCTTTCTATCTGCACCTGTTTTATGCAGAGCCATTTGAACAACTTGCCTATGTCCTCAGGTGGAGCATCTTCAAGAGGAGGCAGTTCCCTCGATTCTTCCTTGTCCTCTTGCATCTCTTCATCATTTTCAGGCTTGGCCTTCCTCCGAGCTCCCTGGTCCAGTCCAGGCAGCAGCTTCTCTCTGTCTGTCAGCCATGGTTCTGGTCAGAACTCCACGGGCTTTCTTCTCTGGGTTCTCCTCTGGCAACTCCTGGTGCATCGGTCCACCTGGGATATCCACCAGAAAACATTCCTCTTTGGCCAGTCCAGATGCTTCCAGCAAGTTATCCCACTTCTGACATCAAGTCTGTGGAGGGGTTATGGCATAACAGATGGACCAGACACTGAACATCAAGTTCAGCACACAATCTCTGTGTGATGTTTATTCAAAATGCAGGAGATAACCTTCAGCTGTGGCATATCCCTTCTTCAGTACATCAGTTTGTAGTAACAGACTATGCAAGTCTTTCCTCTACACCTAGTCAGCACCTACTAATCTCTGATCTAACTAGCAGTTGAGATTCAGCCTCCACCCTATGCGGGCCTTGTTTGCTTGGGTAGAGGGGGCTCAAAAAAAAAAACTAAAAACAAAGAACCTCAGTGCAGGAGCACTGAAACAAGGGTTACTCCAAAGGGCATTGACAATAAGCCAAGTTTCAAAGAAACACAACATCACACATACTTCCCTAATGTAGAGCATCATGGGATATATGTAAATCACCATGACATTTCAGACTTGTTCAACTTACAGCAATTTACATGCATTTTAAATAGCACAACTAACTTAATTTCTATAATAGTCGCCTAGTATTTTTTACCATTATCAAAAATGCCTAGTACCATGGTATGTTCAACATTTACAGGTTTCATAAACATAAGGTATATACATCAAGGTATTTTATAACATAGTGCTATTACATACTAAATCCAACAACAATAAACACAACCTGTTTTACATACGCTTGGAGGTCACCACAATAACCTCCCTGTACGAGGACCTGAGATGGAAAAGGAAGATTAAAGAGGACACTATAGCATAGTCAAGAAAAGGAAGGGGATGCCCACAGGTGGCCAACCTTATGGACTAGAAATTGTAAAGAATAGATTGGGCTAAGAAAAAGAAGAACTGTTGCAACAGATTTAACAGAAGATCGGGCCTCAAGAGTGGCAGGAGCTCCCTGTCACACCCTGGTACATCCCAACCTCAAGTCCCTCCATCTGCCTGCATGGCTCCTGAGGATGTAGCCATTGCCAGGTTTGGGGTTTCACATAGGGTGGCAGCTGTACTAATGGTCGCTTAGAAACCCTCCACTCGAGCAACTTATACCATGAAGTAGAAGAGGTTTTCCATCTGGGCTGCCAAACATAGTCTTGACCCTTTTTCTTATCCAGTGAACCGGATTATGGACTACAGATATCGCTGTCAGACTCATGTCTCCAGTACTCTTCCATTAAGGTGCGCCTTTTGGCTGTCTTGGCCTTCCATGAGCCTATGGATGACTGCACCATGGCTCAGCTGGATGTTTCCCGTACCTTCTTGCCATATATATTTTAGCATTTTTATCCTGTTTTCTCCCCGAGACTCATCCCCGTACCTTGGCTGCGCATGTGGACGCACACGCACGCTGCATCTCAAGGTGCCCTCCCACTACGTGCCAACTCCCCCACCTACACTGGCTACCAGACCTCCTCCCATTGGAAGTGGGACTATGGGGGCAACCACCCTGGGAGAGGAGAGCTGCCTTCCGGCAGTTCAATCCTGCTCCACCCTCCCCCCCCGTGCCGGCTCCCTGATGACCTGAGTCCATTCCCGAACCCGGGTCACTGGTGTGGCATGAGGTAAGGCATCCAGCACCACAACCCTCTGCACCACTAGGTCAGCCTCCCATACCTTCTTAAGGGGCATCCTGCATCTGAAACCTCCAATCCATTCTCCTATCCTGGCTTGGGATTTGAATTTTGTTTTGTAGAAATTGACCCTGTCTCCTTTTGAGCCTGCCGTGACTTGTGAGCTTCACTTTCTTTCTTGGAAAGTGTTATTTTATTTTAATTTTTTTTTGTATGTTCTGTTTATGCACCCTACCATCGGGGCATCTCTCAGGTTCCCATCTGCAGCGTCCAACTTAGCGGTCCGCATGAACCGTTTCTCCATACTTCTACACCAGGTATGCAGGATCCAGGCTGTCCCGGCCCCACAGAGAGGACCCACATCCCAAGGAGAATCAGCTGACCTTGGATGTGTGGTCAGATTGCTCATGGTTGCTGTCGCCTCACCTGACAGTAGGGGAATTTTTTGAGTAGTTTCCCCCGGGGGTGTGGCGGGCAATGAGGTCCGCGCACGCACGGCTTCCCTGCTGATGTCTGCCGCACTCCCCACCCCTGTAATCTGGCTGGCAATCCTGCAGTACCCCAGATCTCCATTGGGGGTCACGGGGACACCGAGCAGCCCCAGGATCCCTCCCATGGAGAGGAGAGCAGTCCACCAGATGCTCAATTCTCTCCCCCCCCCGCCGACCCCCGGCTCCCCATGTCTGTCCCTGAACCCGGGTTGCTGGCATGGCGCAAGGTGTGGCGTCCAGCACCTCAACTCTCAGCGCCACTGGGCCAGCTGTGAGCGTTATTTGTGGTTGCTATTACTTCTTTTGGAAGGATTTCCGAGCTCCAGGCCCTCTGGTGTGAGGAGCCTTATTTGATTTTTCACAAAGACAATGCGCACGCATTCTAAGTTTCTCCCTAAGCTGGTGTCTGAGTTTACATTGAACCAATCTATCCACCTTCCTGTTTATTTTCCTGAGCACACCAGTCCAGGGGAAGCACTGTTCCATACGTTAGATGTGTGCAGAACTTTGAAGTATTACCTACTCCGGACTAAGGAGTGCAGAATGTTGAAGTAGCTTTTAGTTTCCTTCTCCCCAGGCAGAGAGGGTGTTCAGGTTTCTAAACAATGTTTGTCTAAATGGTTGGCAAGTTGAATTGTGTTCTGCTACAATAAGTATGGAAAAGAGTTGCCAGGAGCAATGGAAGCTCATTCCACAAGTGGCATTGCTACCTCTGTGGTCTGTTTCAGAGAGGTCTCAGCCACTGATATTTGTGCGGCTGCCACCTGGAGTACTGTCCTTACCTTTACTAAACACTACATTCTGGATAATGCCTCAAGAGCCCATGCAGGTTTTGGCAGAGCTGCCCTGCAGTGCCTCCTGTCTTAAGTTTAGGGATGGCCTTTCTCCCAGACTGTTTCTGTGCATATATAACTGCTTGGGACTCATTCCATCTCTGGGACCTGATGACTGAGATACCCTCGAAGAAGATAGAAAAGTTACGTAAGAACTTACCATAACAGTAGATCTTCGAGGGATCTCCGTCATCGGGTCTGCCTTCCCTCCCACCATCCCTCTTTTAGGGGTCTCTCTCTTAGAATTGGCTATCTGGTGTATCCAGCCTTTCTTATGGGCCTGGGCACTTCTCTCTCCCTCCTCAGTCCCCCACGGCTAAAGCTATGCTCTCTTTGTCTCCGGGGGAAAGAACTGAGGAGGGAGCGACGCCACTCACTTCTTGATAGGGTTGATGATGTTGACAGATGACATTGGTGTGGGTGGCCCCAGTTGTACTGCTGAAAATCTTCCAGGTGGATCTTGCTTCACTAATGGTGAAGTTCCATTTGTGGGACCTGATGGTTGAGATCCCCTTGAAGATCTACTGTTACAGTAAGTTCTTATGTAACTGTTCTATATAGTCATGCTACACGGTGGGGGGGGGGGCAAGAAGCAACCCGGGAATTACAGACCTTTCGGCCTTAATTCTGTGTTGGGTAAACAGATGGAGTCACTGATCAAAGAGGACCTTGTGGACTACCTAGAGAGCAGTGCCCTACAGGTTAGTAAACAGCATGGGTTTGTGGCAGGGAAGTCTTGTCATCCCAACCTGATAGTTTTCTTTGAGTAACAAGGGTGGTTGATAAGGACCACACTATGTATTTACTCTTCTTCGATTTCAGCAAGGCTTTCAACTTAGTACCACACAGAAGATTGCTGAGGAAGCTGGAGAACCTGGGCATAGCTTGGGATATAGTTTATTTATTTATTTAAATTTCAGGATTAACACCTTTGAGCTAGAGAGTTCTTTTACATAGGTTCCACGTCACGTTAACATAGACAGATACAGAACAGAGTCAAGCAGCATGGACAAGAAGTAAAATACAGAAGACATATAGTATAAAACAACAATGCATCCGGTGGCATTGTCAGGTTATAGCTTAAACTAACTAAAGGACAATAGTGAGCTCAGGCATTGTACAACATATGCCCGAATAACACAAATTTTAGGGTGACTAATGCTATATACAATAATTCTTACTAACGCTGGACAGAGGCAGTACTATAAATATAGGGGGGAGAAAGAATATTGCCAGAGGCATTATCAAGGTCAGAGGAAGAGATATTGGTAAGTCGGAGATCAGGCGCGATAAGGTTGAGTACAGTTAATTGGTATGTAGCAGATAGGGTCAGGGAAGGTTAAGAATGGAGGAGAAAGGGATAGGGGAGGGACAAAGAGTCAGGAAAGTGAGTGGGTAGAGAAAGGTGGTATAGGTGCAGAGTGAGTGGGGAGGGAGAGTCAGGGCAAGATTTGTGGGGTGGGCAGGGGAGGGAGGGACGTAGTGAAGGGGGAAATAAGGAATAGACAGGAGGGGTGAACATGCAGAGTCGATGTATTGTAGAGTGTAGTTAGATGGGTGGGAAACTAGTTGAAGGAGAAAGAGCAGTGGATGGTGGTAAATGGGGACAGATCGGTAGATTGGGAGGTCATGAGTGGGGTGCTGCATGGATCTGCCCTGGGTCTTGTGCTCTTCAGTTTGTTCATCAGCGACACTGGAGAGGGCATCCAGGGCAGGTTGTGTCTCTTCACTGATGACATGAAGCTCTGTGGTAAAGTAGATAGTAACAAGGGGATCAGGGAGCTGCAGAGGGATCTACAAAGGCTAGAAGGGTGGTCTAAGGTTTGGCAATTGAAATGTAATGCTAAAAAGTACAAGTTTTATGCACCTAGGGAGCAAAAACCCCGGAGCAGTTACCGGATGGGAGGGATAAAACTGAGCACTATGGCAGAGGAAAGGGACCTGGGAGTCATTAGTGTACAAACAGTTTTATTGATCAGTGTTGGCCATTACAATATGAAAAGTGCAGAGTTAAAAACATAAGATAGGCAATCTGGAACAGAGGAAGAGGCAGAGTCGAATCCAAGATGGCGACGTGAGCGTTGCGACGAGCAGCAGTGCAAGCTCAGAGCTCTGCTTTAGATTAGCCAATAATAATTAAAATGCAGTGAAGTGTTGCCAATTTCTGGTAAACTTGCTCTACCTTTTTTCCTTATTCTCAGCGCTATTCAGTTTGAACAAAGTGTTGGCGGTACGTCGGTAAAGAGCATGCCTAATTCCTGCAAAGCAGTTTCAGTATACCCAGTAAAGGAGCCATTAGTTCAGTGGGAACAAAGAAGCCTAAGGGAAAAAAAGAAACAATTGACTCTTTTGGGACACAATGCTGACCTAGACACTCAGGCTTCTGAAAATACCGTATCCCGAGAAAAACGTACTTGAGCGCAGCAGCAGCAACTCAGTGCTTTTTTCTCCCCAACTACAATCTTTGAAGGCAAACCACTATCCTCAATTCTAGACCCACCGTTACCTACTCTGGAATCTAACTGTGGATCTCCGGGCTCATCCTGGAACAGGAAGAAATGTTCTACTCCATGGTAGAAGAGGAGGATTCAACCCTGCTGAACTCTGTGGCTGCAGCTACTGTTAATCGATGGAACAGGTCAGTATTACAAATGCTGATGTAATTGACAAACTGGCTGTTGAGGGGTTAGTGGTGGATGGAAATAGTTATCAAGATGGTGCTGAAATAATAGGAATGCCAGAATTCAGTGAAACTAATATGCAGAACTGTATTCTTTCAGTACCAACAGAGCAGAATTTAAAGTGAATACACATAATGCAGGGGTTCAAGGTACTGGCACACTTTCAGTGGATATCTCGAACTCATTTCAGCTAGAAATCCGTAATGAAATTCAAACTGGGTTTGCAACAACTGCATCATCATTAGCAAACTTCTCTAATGTCTTAAACACTGTCCAACAGAAAATTGTGTCTTTAAGTATAAGAACTACTGAAGTTGAAAGTCGAGCCAGTACATTAGAGGACACGATGACCCCCCCTTTCCAAAAATCAGTTTGATCATCAAAAAATGCTATTGGAGCCGCAACAAAAAATTGCCGAACTAGAGGATTGGTCATGTAGCGCAAACATCAAATTAATCAGCTTTCCAGAGGGCATAGAGGGGAAAGAAAACTCCCTGAAATTCTTTGAAGAATTTCTCACCAAGGCCTTATAGCGCCAATACTCAGAAAAGAAAATCTTGCTTGATCGAGCCCACCGAGGTGGGGGTGGGGAATATTGGTTCCTCTGACTCTACTAATAAGAGATTTACCAGACCTGTGTATATTCATCCTCGTCGTTTTCAAGATTGAGAAGCAATCCTGCAATGCTGTAGAATTAACAAAGGCTTTCTGTATCAAAATCTGAAGATATCGGCATATCCGGACTTATCTGCTACCACTATACAACAATGTAAATCGTATGATCAAATTAAAGAGCAGCTGAGCTAGAAGGGAATAAAGCACTACATGCTCTACCCTGCTCGGTTATGTCTTTTTCATCACGGCAAGCACTTTACTTTTTCGGACTCGAAAAGTGGCGCAGCTTTTTTACAGTCTACATCCCAGGAAGAAATTTTCAACAAAGTACTGAGTCAGTCATAACGATTTTCGATAGAGATACTGTGTGAATGAAAATTGCTTCTCTGCTGGACTAAAATCCATGATAGGCATGGAAAAAGAAGTGGGAGGAGGAAAAGAAGAAAGAAGAGACTTTCTCCCATTTTTTTTAAATTTTGTCGTCTTTCTCTCTCTTCTCTCTATTTAACTCATCATACTAAGAAATTATTACAGCAGAGTTTGCGTCTTTGCACATGCCTGCATGGGAATGTACGAATGAAGCTTATCAGGATGGAGTACAGGGGGGGGGTAAGATTTTTGGAACTGTGCTGGCATTTTTATAAATATATTGAATATGGTTTACAGGGAATATACAGCTATAATTTAAAAACTCTTGAATTTAAGATAGGAGATTAGAATAGGCAGAAGGAGGGTGAGGGTAGAGATTTACGTTTTTTTTTTTCTTGTTGGTTTCTTTTGCTTAATTATAATGAAACGTAGACTGCATCAAAAATTGGCAAATAGTGATAAACACAGGATTAGATATACCCAAAAGATATGTCATATGGTTATTTTCTATATGTATCCCATCTCTCTAACAAGGAATTATATATCTTGTATGAGGATATGGCTTATCAGCTGAGGTGTCTTAGCTGGAATATTAAGGGGATATTGGATCGCTGCAAAGCATGTAAAGTTTTTAATTGGCTGGATAAAGAAGGTACAAATTGCGCCTTTTTTTAGGGGACCAATCTACATCACACAGAATTCCTATTCCATTCTAAAAGATGAGGAAATGGCATAAACGGACCATATTAAAAATAACTCTAGAGGAGTGTCCATATTCTTTAAAAAAAACTTTAAAAGTACAAGTTAATAAACTGGTGGTGGATGAAGAAGGCCAATACATCTTTGCTCATATTTTGTTGGCAGGCCAAACCTACACAATAGGGAATCTGTACAGCCCTAATGAGAATTCTCCTGCCTTTTTTCAAAATTGTTTTCTAGAGCTCAGTACTTTCTCTGCTCCATATATATTGGGTGGAGACTTTAATGTGCTTTTAAATCCCTTATTGGATAGATTGGGGATCTGCCCAGACCGAAGAACGTCTGCAGCATCTACAGTCGTACAATATATGCAAGAATTTCGACTAGTTGATATATGGAGGGAATGTAATCCAGGGGTTCAGCATTTTACTTACTACTCACCTGTTCACTTATCTTACTTGCGTATATATTTTTTCTTAATCATGTCAATATCATGTCACTAAAGTGAAGCATAATAGCATTATAATTTTGGATCATGCTCCAGTTTCACTGTATTTACAGTATAGCAGCAGGCCACAGATGTTCAAGTTTAAATTTGACCCATTATTGGTAAAGGAACTTAATTTTCACAGAAACATTGAGCTGGGTATTAAAATTTTCTTTAATACTAACACCACTAGAGACACAAATATGGGAAATATATGGGAAGCATTTAAATCATATATTAGGGGCTGTGTTATGATGTATTGTATTAAACAGAACAGGAAGAGACTAATGAGAATACAGAAATTGGAATCTGAAATTGCGTATAAAGAGAATATGCAAACTAATGACCTAATAACTTTCTCTGAAATCACTGTATGTAAAGAACAGCTGAATAGTGTTCTTACTGAGGATACTGAAAGACAAATTTTGTACTCAAAAACTAATTATTATATTATGGGCGATTAAAATGAATAAATTATTATCTTGGCAACTCAGAACCCATCAACAGAATCAGCTAATCTCCGAAATACAAAACGATCTGGGGCAAATGGTTAATTCTCCAGTCGAAATTAATAATATCCTTAAACGCTATGATCAAGAACTGTATTCATCTGATATTTCTTGCACTACAGGTAATATAGATAAATTCATATCTGTACTTAATTTTCCCCACTATAGATTTGCAGCAGTTTTCAGCTTTGGAAGTAGAAATTACTGTGAATGAAATTCAATCTGCAGTTAAAGCCTTGCCCCTGGACCGGATGGCCTTGTTATAGACTGCTATAAGGCCTTTTTGTGGATTCTAATACCTCATTTAAAATTAGTTTTTGAGTATATGTTCCAAACTAAACAACTTATACCATCCTTTAAGGTGGCTAATGTCCATGTTTTAAAAAAAAAAAAAAAATCCGTTGAAGGTTGGATCGTATTTTACCAATTTCTCTCATAAATGTGGATGCCAAAATTTTGGCTAAGGTCCTGGCCACCAGATAAGAGAGAGTACTCCCAAGTTTAATCCATCAAGATCAAAATGGATTTATCTAAGGGCACCCAATCTCTTCTAATATAAGAAGAACTTTGAATATTATAGACTATTATAAGAACTCTGATCTATTCTTATTGTTATTAGATGCTGAGAAAGCATTTGGTTGAGTAGAATGGGAATACATTAAAACCATTCTCCCGAAATTCAGGCTTGGCCCATACTTTTGTGGATGGATGGGGGTCCTCTACTTTGACCTAGTGGCCAGGATCAAAACAAATCAAGAACTAACTTCATCCTTTTCCTTATTTAGAGGCAGTCATCAGGGTTGCCCCTTGTCTCTAATGAGTTTTGCACTGGCAGTTGAGCCATTTGCTATGCAAATTAGAGCATCACTTAATATTAAAGGCCCCTGCCTCAATAATGTAGAACACCAAATTAGCTTATATGTGGATGACTCTTTGATCTATGTTCAGAACTTAAATGTATCCTTTTCTGCTATATTTGAAATAATTAGCAGTTTGGCTTGGCCTCAGAATACAAAGTTAAATGAGAGGAGTCAGAGTTGATGGAAACTAGAGAGCATATGAATCCATTTAAACCTCCACCTGGAATTAAAAGCAACAGGGTATCCGAAATTCAATATTTAGGTACTGTATCTCTGTAGACAGTATATTAAAAAATCTTCAGACTTTAAATCTGGATAATTTAACACAGGAAATTAAAGAACTACTTTTGGGAGAATCTTCTCTTAACACTTATTGGCTGTGTTAATTGTATAAAAATGAATATTCTTCCCAAATTGCTGTTTGTATTTCAGAATGTTCCTATTATCATCAAATAGGACTATTTTTAAAGGGCTCCAAACAATCATTAAGAAGTTTTTGTGGAAAAGCAGGAAGCCTAGGCTTAAAATTGAGAAACTCATACCCACAGTAATGGAAGGTGGCTTAGCGCTCCCATGTTTTAAGAGTTATTATTATGCAGCCAATTTGGTAGCTGCATATAATTGGTTCAAGTACAGTGAGGCAGATTATTCCTTCAATACTGAAACACACTGGTCACCATATCTCAATGTAAAGCATTGCTTATATATGGGTGACTACAGCCGAAAGTTAGAAACACTTTCCTTCTGTTCTTTCTATCTCCACATAGACAGAGTGGAGGCTGTTCAGAGGAGGGCAACCAAAATGGTGCAAGGTCTGCACCAGAAGACATACGAGGAGAGACTAAAGCAGCTTAATATGTATACCCTTGAGGAAAGGAGGGAGAGGGGGGACATGATAGAAACTTTCAAGCATCTCAAGGGAATTAACAAGGTACAAGAGGGTAGTATCTTTCGGAAGATATGTGCAAGAACAAGGGGGCACAATTTGAAGATAGAGGGGGAACGGCTCAGAGGTAATGTTAGAAAGTATTTTTTCACAGAGAGAGAGTTGTGGGTGCATGGAACAGCCTTCCTGAGGAGGTTGTGGAGTCAGGAACAGTGGAAGAATTCAAGAATGCATGGGACAGGCATAAGGCAATTCTAGTGGGGGGCAGGAGGAAGTAAGCTGTTGATTAACTAGAATCTGCAGCTTATCCATCAGGTAGGGAAATGGGCAGACTGAGTGGGTCAAGCGGTCCTTATCTGCCATCAAATTCTATGTTTCTGTGTTTCTGTGTTCAAAAACCCTGATTTACATCTGGCATAGGATAATTGGGAAAATTAGTTTTCCTTTATGTTCCAAGCACTCACCTCTGTATTTAAATTCCTATTTCTCTCCTTCTATTCTGGATCGCACTTTTAAAAACTGGTACTCTAAGGGGTTAACTGAGATTGGTCCATTTTTCTCTGGTGATCAGATACTTGAATTTGAAACTTTGAAAAAAATATATAATTTAGCTAATAATCAGTTTTATGGCTATTTACAAGTTAGGGATTATATTAAGAAATATTTATATTCTCCAAAACAGGAGAAATTAGAACTGATTGAAAATATTTTTTGCATCATTACAACCTAATAAAATTATTTCAAAAATATATAAGATATTATTATCTGATCTCTGTCATGCCTCTATTGAACTAAAATCACAATGGGAACACAAATTACAACACAAGATTCCCATATCTCTTTGGAATGGAATTATTAATATGAAAAATTGGGGGTTTAAATCAACCAGATTTAGGTAAATACAATATAATATTCTTCATTGCACATATTACACTCCTCATCATTTGAATTTAATGAATTCGGAAATACCTGATGTATGCCCACGGTGCCAGTCCTCCCCTGGTACCCTGTTAATTATCTGTCTAGCACTGAATAAGTGGTGGGACTCAATATTAACTTTCTTATCACAGACTGCTTCTAGGACTCTGTATAAAGACTCATTCTGGATACTTCTTCGATATTGAGGCCCTATTAACAATCTGCCATTTCATATATGTATAATGGTTAATATTGGACTTACATGTGCATTTAAAATAATACTTATGAGGTTGAAGGACAAAGAAGCATCCAGTTATGAGAACTGGGTGAAGTCTATGGTAACTATACATCATATTGAAAGAGTGTTTTTACCTGAACAACAGACAGCTGGCTAGATTTGCGAAGATATGGACACCCCTCTGTAATGCAGTATCATTATCCCCTACATAATATTGCAGGATTACAATGCTATTTATTAGGAATATTTAGAATTAATGTTTAGAGAGACTTGAGGAACACATATTGCTTTGTTGCATTACTGCATTAGCTATTTATTGCAGCTGTTATAACTATTGGAGTATTTAAATGTGCAGTCAAACTAAACGATTTATGAGTTTGAGAAACCATTGTTTATGTGCATTTATTGCTTTGGTATGGTATTGTATTATATGTATTTGTTTAATTTTGGCAATACAAAAAAAGATAGGCAATTTGGGTCACAAGATTTACAAACATAAAGTGAGATCACAATTATTAAAACTGTGCAACATGTGTTCGGGCTCCATTAATCCAGGAATCCATAACATATAATATGGGAAGGCTCCATTTATAAACAGGAGTCCGTGTTCAAAAGGCCTCAGATTTATAAAACAACTTCGGAAAAGAAGGGAGAAGAATTCAAACACCATGAGTCACTATTGAAACACTTTAGTGACTGCTGAAAGGTTACTGCTTGTAAAGTAACCTCAAACATTTAAAAGAAGGTATGTCCATCTGCTCCATATCTACAAGTCCACAGTCAGTGGTGCCTCAATATCAAGAGGTCCTGTATTTCTTCCAATAAACATCAACACTCCAGTAAGGAAAACCGTGGCTGCATAACACTTCTGGAGTCCACTCTTTTATATCAGGTTCTCAGGCTCAACAGACTCAGGAGTCCAGAATTGAATACTATATATAAAACTAGGGATTTCAATTAGTCAAATTTTATGGGAGAAAATCATGTCCTCAGCAAATACTTAGGCCCTTGCGTATGTGGCAGAGGTAAGAGCAACCAGATTGCATCCAAATGGATAGGTACTTTGGCATTTGGAAAATATGACAATCTGCTCCAAATTTAGGAGCCCTTATTCAGTGACTCCTTCTTATGCTAGGGAGTCCAGCTTGAAAACAAGACACCCTAGTACGAAGTGCTTAGCTGGGACTACACATTAAGAACCACATATTTAAAACTTTTGCTAAGTCATAATAGCTTCCAAGACATACAGTTTATCTCACATTGAAGTTTAGATAAAGTATCACACAAAGTGTCATATCATATCAGGGTTTTAATAGCAAGGCTCTTGTGCAGTTGGTCTCATTTAAATAGTTTTTGAGTAATTTATTTTCAAAGAAACTTTGGACGAGACTGCCAATCTCCATTTCCAAAAAGATTCCACATGTCTCTAGGATTCTTTAGTTAGATACGTACTTAAAAAGCCAAGCCAACTTAAGTGGGAAGTACAACCAAGCTCCAGGACATATATTTCATGAGACTTTCCTTAACCATTCAGGTCTTACAAACCTGGTTACAGATACGTGCCCAAAGCATAATTCCAATTGGACAAATCATAACTTATGTCAACACCAAGAGCCAAGGTGTTTAAGTTAAAATTTAACACAGAAATCAAAACAGTACCTGTGTGAACAGTATAGGAGCCAAACCCTGAAAAGTATAGTCTGCTGGTCTCACAGTGTATCTTACTCCCAGAATAAGGATTTGATTTAAATAACTTTGAATGTTTCCCATTAAAAATTCATTCATCTTTTCAGGAGGAGAGACCCAGTCTCAGTCTCCCTGACCTGGTGGTCCTTCAGACATTTTGCCGTTCCTCTAATCAGTTTGGAGCGGTCCTCTGGCAATCACTCCTCTCTCTTACAATTCCAGTGATGTTTGCTACCTGTTAAATCAAAAACACAAATAAGTGCCTCACTCAGCGCAGTAAATTATATCATCAGGTAGACAAGCACTAACAACCCCCTGACAACAATGGCATACCTTTTCAAAAGGCCATGCAAGCTTGTAAGCACTAAATGTGCTATAATTTCAGACAAACTCTTCTTCGTTAGCAAGTGCTTCACAGTACAATTCTTAAATCTCTTCGTTGTTCCTGCAGAGTGCATGGGCCAGGCCGCCAGACATATGCTAAATTACTTTTGGCCTCCTAACTTCCACTCTCTGTCACGGAAGCCAAACCAAGGGGTTTCATTTACTAAATTCAATGAATGAAAAAACATCAGATTTGTCTTCGACTTCACCTTGCTCACTCCAGCAGCTATTCCATCAGCTGTTCAGTTAAAAACTTCATGTGGAACATGGAATTCAAGGCTTCAAGAACTCCATCCCAACGCCAGTTTGCGGCAATAGATATCCAAATTGTGATGCTGGACAACCAAAACAATACTGCATCAGCCAGAGGGGTCAAAACCACTATGGTTTCATTCAGCAACTTTTAAAAAATAAGCAAATAAGCCTGAAAATGCCACCTCATATTAAGAGCTGCAGGGAGTGGAGCAGCATTGCGCCCTCCCCAAACCTTTCTGGAGAAGAAAAACAGTCAGGAAGGCCCCTCCAATTGGCTTCTTGCATGGAATGGTCAAGTCCCACTTGATTCATTAGTGACTGCCTCAGACAATCAAGCAAGTGTGACAATGCCTGTAGTAAGGCTAATAAGATGCAGGAGTGTATTGAAAGAGGTATTGATAGCAGGAATAAGTATTAGTACCTCTATCTAGGTAATTGGTGAGGTCGCGTCTAGAATACTTTGCTCAGTTCTGGAGTCCTTACCTAAGGAGGGACAGGGACAGACTAAAGATGGTGCAGTGCAGGGTGACCAAGATGATTCAAGGCCAGCAGGGCAGATCTTAAAGGAGACAGGAAATAACTTTTGCATATTTAACTGCCCTTCCATCATCCTTTCCATGCCAGTTATGTATTCTGATATGCTTTGATAATTTTTTGATAAATAAATGAGCTAACTGTGGGGTGTCTTCAGATCTACATTGAGTTCCACTCTCCTCACCAGCTACTGCTCTTGATTTTCATCTCTCTAAGACATTCCATGACATCACAGACTCCCATTCCATGCCATTCATCTGAATGGCCTGGAACAGAGTTTGTGATGTCACAGAATGTTCAGGCAGTATGAAAATAGACAGCAGCAACTGCTGAGCAGAGAGAAATTCAGGGTAGTTACAAAAGCAACAAAATTAGATTATTAATTTAACAAAAAAGGTCAAAAGTATATCAGAATACTGGGTATCAAATAAAAGAACAACTGGAGGGCATCTAGAGGTGTAAAAAAACGTTTCCTATCACCTTTAAGAGGATTGTCTCAGGTTCTGTACATATACCCACTGGAGACTAGGCGAGAAAGGGGGGATGTGAAAGATACCTCAAGTTCCTGAAGGGAATAAACAATGGGAGCTGCAGGAAGCTATTCAGCAGGAGTGAAGATTCAAGGATCCAAGGCCACAAGTGAAGATTGGCAGGGAGAAGCTTTAAGAGGGATGTGAAGAGGTCCTATTTTATGGAAAGGGTGGTGGCGCATGGATGTGGTGAGGGCCAACACCATAAATGGTTTCAAGCATGGCTGAAACAGGATAAAGGGTTTTGTGGTTACTCAGGTGGGCATCCATAGGGAGCAGGGGGTGGGCAGAGAGGGACAGAACCCTTCATGGAGAATAGGCCCTGGGGCAGATAGGGAACCACAGGCAGACTAGGTGGATGCTTGGTCTTTTTCTGCCATCACTGTTAAAATGTTTGTGCTAAAATCTGGGACCCTTTCTGATTTATACTCAAATGCAGGAGACTTGTCTCACCATGTATCACTGCCTTTTGTGGGGAAAAAATACATTGTCAAACGGTGAGAGCACAGCAGAGATCCTTGTTTAAATCCCACCACAACCACTGGTGCAGTTTGTGACCAAATCAGCGTGTTGCTGTCCACCCAGCTGTAAAAATGTGCAGGAGCAGGACCTCATTGTAAACAGGATGCTGCATCTTAGCTGGGCATCTGTGAGTGGACTTGGAGGCCCAGCAGACCTGGGTTTGAAACCCACAGTTGCCTCTTACATACTATGTGATCCTGAGCAAGTTTCTTAGCCACCCTGTGCTCCCAGGATGCCCCTGGAAATAAGCTTCAGCTTATTTGTACATTTCCTGTCCACAAATTCCAAAAGAATTTAAAATAAATGAGTGTATAAACTAATAAGAAATCACTGGGAGGCTGCCTTACTGATGCATGAGCCTAATCTAGTTGCTGAGATAAAGGAGATAGGTTAGGGCAAGAGCAGTCCAAGTTCATTAGTAATTAGAGGCAATAGTGTAAAGCTTTTGTGACTACTATCACTGCATTGTGGGTTCTAATTTTAGCCCCGCAATGTAATGTCTAACACTGTCTAAAAAACAAATTATTTTGATAAAATGACTAAACCTGGAAAAAGTACATGTTAATTTTCACTGTGTAAATTTATCAACTCTTTCATCATTTGCAGTATTATTAGTTTTAAATTGATGCTTAAATACTTGGCCTGGCTCATCCAAAAAGGAGGATTTTGTGCATATAATGATAACTTGTCAGAAAGACTTGCTTCTTTGTGAAATTAATGCAGTGTTTTAATAATACGATCTCAAACTTCTATGTACAAAAGGTGGGCCAGATACAGTACAGCACTAAGATTTAAATGCTTTTTTTCCTAAAATACCGTTTTTGAATATTTTAAATGATGTATTCATACACTGAAGAAACAGAGTTTACCCTTTTTAGAGGTAGGTGATATCTGTTCAATTACAGTTACTGTACCCATATTTGCAGTATGTGTGTGCACGCGATTTAAGTACTGTAAACAATACAAAAGGCAGCTTCCGCAGATTAGTTTTAACAGATCTGTTTAACTTAGAAACAAGAAAGAATACTTAAAATAAAATTACATGTACTGTTAATATAAATTCTGTAACTTTCATTATGTCAGGATTGCTGCTTAAACAACAGCAGCAGCTTATTTCTGCACAGTCCTTCTCCATATTTTATTTATGCATTCAATAATGCAGTTGTCTTATAGCTGTGATGTATGTGTGGAAATAATGTTGCTCATAATGCCACAGTCATAGGATTTTCACAATACTGTATGAAAATAGAGGTGGAAGAGAAGGATTGTGGGATCCTTGACCGCTAACCTGCAAGTTAATCAGTTTTGGTTCTCCTTGTGCTGCCACTGTTGAACATGGGGAGCTAGTTGACTGCCTGAGGAATCTGTCTGGAATGCCTGCAACCCTGTCAAGCTGGTTTTGCTTCTTTCATAAGGGACAGCGACAGTTGGTGGTGTGGAGGAATTTTCATCTTCCCTACAGACAGACAGAGTTGGAAATGGAAAGACTTCACTGGGGATTGTGGGAAACCCACTATCTTTAATGTCTGGCAGTGGCTTTCCTCACCTCCCATTTCGATAACTGCAGAGTTTGCTACCAGGGCCTGCCTGTGAATCATATTCATTGGTGTTGGGGTCCCTAGTGAATTCTTTGCATTTCCAGGACTCTCTGCTTCTGTATGCCTGTTCGTCTCTTCCCTCTCCTCCCCTCCCCCATCCTCTCCTCCCCTCCCCACTCCTCTCCTCTTCTCTTCTCTTTTCACCTCTCCTCTCTCTCTCTCTCTCTCTCCTTCCCCTCCTCCCTTCCTCTTTCTTTCTTTCTTGCCTGCCTTCCTTTTTCTTGCTCTTTCTTTCTTGCCAATTTGTTTCTTATCTAATTTCTCAGTTTGCTTTAAAAACATGAGTGTTCTGTGACTTCCCAGTAACAACATGGCCCACCACCATCTCATAAATGTCAAACTAGTTTCCACTGCTCACTACTATTGTAACCCTCCCTTTCCCCTCTATGTCTAGGGGTACTGATGTTATGGGGAGGGAAAGTGGCCACAGACCAGAAACACTCCATGACACTGCTTGCTGCTGAAACATGAAAAAAAAGAGGTGGCCTACCGTGTGATGTCTTCTCAGATGGATACGGCTTACCTCTTCCCCAGCAGGATTTCCAGGCTGTGGTGGTGGTGGTGTAGAGTGGCACCAATTCAGGTGGCATCAGCTACTACAGTACCCTGGGGGGGGGGGTGGCATGACAGGATTTTTCTTACTTCAGGAGGCAAAAGGGGTTAAACTGAGCAGTTAAAAATTAATTCATTAACGTTCACTTCATTAGAACAGAAATGAATACCGCAATTGCAAGTACTGCAAACCAAGAACTTTATTCTGGGCCTTGAAATGATTAGACCCAGACCAGATTGCTTAGGCAGTAAAAAAAACTGGAGCAGCTCCATGGGGCTGAGAGCACAGTAGTTAGATAGCAGTGTCAGGCATATATGTTCTTTCCTAATCAGCGTGCAGCAAGATTTCCAGAACAAAGGTCTAGAGAGCAATAGACCAAACTAGCTCCTTGCGTTTTTGCAGCTTCTTCCACAGAAACCCTTCTTAAAGGGTCCACCCACAACTTGCAAAAAATATATGTTGTGCAGAGTGTTTTAATTTGTACGTGAAGTTATACTGTTTCCTTCCCTCTGACTGCTATTAGGAGTTTTTCCTAAATTAACCTGCTAGCTTTAGGGTAGTTTTACGACCCCTGGAGATCTCCATATGAGACCGCTTAATTGTATTCCTTGTTCCCACAGTGCATTTTGTCTCATGTGACAGTGATGTGGCAGAGACCCAACATTCAGCACACACATGCCAAACAATCTAAATATCTTGGAAGCTTTACAAGCTGCACAAAAATTACCAGAAGCAAAGTTCTTCAGGACAGTAAGATCTTTACGATGAGGGTAGTCACTAAGCTGAATTATTTAGATTTTAAAATATAGACATCTCTACTGTTGTGAACTGATTGTAAAGCAATGCTTTCTGCTGGATTGATGGTCTCTGCTACATCACTGTCACATGAAACAAGGTGCATTGTAGGACATGCCTGTGTCTGGGGCAGGTCCTGGGTCCTGACCCAGTCCTGCTGCAATGTTGCCACCACTGTAACAGCCCCACTGCCTGGATGTCCCTTACCTTAAATATGGGGTACTGAGACCCCTGAGTCACAGAGGGAAACTAGTGCCATTCTGCTCTTGCTCCTTTTGCCTTTGGACCTTCTTTTACCCTCTGCAGCTGAATTTGCTGACCTACTAGGCGGGGGGGGGGCCCTTGGAACTGCCCCTTCACCATGCCTTCTACTCCTGCTCTCTCCTTTTCCCAGGAAATCAGGGCCTTAGATACCTTCCTTGCTGCTGCCTCCTGGTGACAGCAGGACAGCAAGGCTGGAGGGCACTTTCCAAACTGAATGGCACCAAAAAGGGGAAGGGAGGGCAGTGATACAAGCACAGGCTAGTAAACCCACCAGAAGAGGGTGGGATTACACTCTCCCCTTCCTTTAATCCATTTCCTCCTGGAAATGGGGCACAGATGGCCTCTGGCAATCTGGAGCAACCATGTGGGTAATGCGCACTCCCCACATAGTCCCCAGACCACCGTGCATGCCAACCCTCATCCCCAAAGACCCCTCCTAACCCCACTCTAAGAAACAAGGAGCAAGGGTGGTCAATGGTATGTAAAACACATAAAACACTTTCTTAAAATCAGAAATCATTTGCCAGGCTGTCGCTTTGAACATATTAAACTAGAAACAGCAATTGGATAACTCTGTTGAAATTAATATATAGAACCACTCACCATTTACACATCAGGCACTCTCCCAGTCATGCTCCACGCACACTGAGGTAGATATGTATAAATCTCTCCCAAACATACAGAAAACAGTGCTCCTTTTTTTTTATTCAAAAAACATTAAACAGGTTGGAATCAATTTAACGTCTCAGGGAGGGTAGGCAAATGATTAAGTTCCAGTCTTCCAGGTGGAAAACAGAAATTCTCCCTGGATACAATTTGGCTTCTCTTCAGCAATGCCAGAAAATCCAGGCAGGCAGGTAGGCTAAATTTTGGTTAAACAACAGGACAGTCCTGGCATAGTCTCAGTTACGGTCATTCACTTTGCCTCAGATAGGGGGCCCACCGCACGGGAGAAATAGTAGTCTGGGTCATGTTTAGTTGTTTCATTGCCAAATTACTCTTTTGAAATGACGTAGTACTTGACCCTACATCCTGCTAGGATTTGCACCAAAGCAGAATGTTTAAATAAGATGAGGCCAGCCCAGGGGCCAGAGAAGCACATGAAAGGGCCTTTCTGGAGAAGTTGCTGAGAGGGGTGACCAGTCCCTCCACGCCAAGACTGTAACTTATTGAGCGTCTCCCTGAAAACCCAGTCTGACCTCTTTTCCTCGATCACGTCCCAGAGGTGTTCGAAGGTGTACGAGTATTCTGCTGCAGGATATTCAATGCAGATCCTTTTTCTAATCCATCGCTCAGTCCGGGACCACTCAGGCAACTCCCTGATGCTGGTTCATCTAGCAGTCTCTGGCTCCAGCCACACACCATTCCTGTACTCATTATTAGCCGGATCGCTCCTCAGAAGTCTGTCCATACACTCTCTTAATGCTTTGCTCTGTGTCGCCATGTGTGGGGTGATATCGGGTAAAGTTATGGCAGATCTGTGGAAAGGCCTAGGGATCACTCGCTGGATCTCGTGGTCCGTGAATCATTAGCACTTTGGGGGTCCTCTGGTAACCACTGGAGCAGGCTCTTCCCAGACTTCCTCTTGCATTATCTCCACCTTGGTGAGCTCCACCTGTATTACAAGGCAGGCACTATAGGAAGGAGGGGATTCATCTTCTGTCAATGGACTGGGTCTGCTGTCACTGGGCAGGGATGCAGATGGAGACCCCCTGGGCTGCCCTCTGCCACGGGGGTAGCCAACAGCCAGTGGGGTGGAGCTGGGCAGACTGCTGTGCTCCCTCTTGCTGCCCTCAGTCATCTCCTCCACTGCTGCGATTTTCAGTCTGGAGACCCCTACTTTACTTCCACCATTATGTCACCATCTGGAGCCGATCCTCATAGCACAGACCCTGTACATCATGTATCCTGCGTGTGGCTCTCTTTTGTACCCTTTCCAAACTTTTAATATCTCCCCTGCCCCCAAGGACCCATAGTTGGGCGCAGTAGTCCAGGTGTGGATGCACCAGTGAGGTATAGAAAGGAAGCAGCACCTCTTTGCTTCTACTGCTAATATGTCTATGTATGCAATATTGTATGCTGCTGGCTTTTTTAATAAGTTGATTATAATGGGGTCTGAAAATGAGGTCATTAGTGATTTTTATGCCGCGGTCTCTCTCTTCATATACCTCACTTAAGTCTAAATTCCCCAGTTGATATTGATATTTATTGTTTTGTCTCCCCAGATGCGTCACTGTACATTTATTATTATTGAATACCGAACCGTGGTCATGAGCCCATGTTTCTAGGCTTGCAAGGGCGGGTTGCAGGACTTTGGCATCTTCCCTGTTTTTTTTACTACATGTCCAATGTGGGTATCATCTGCAAATTTAGAGAGCCACACATCATATAGTGGGCTCATAGATGCCATATACATATTAAACAGTGTGGGACCCAAAACTGAGCCCTATGGGACCCCACTGGTCACATCTTCCCAATTGGAATACTCCCCTTTTATACACACTCTCTGCTTCCTATTTGTCAGCCATGACTCAATCCAGAGAGTAATATTTCTTGGTAATCCCTGTTTTATCAGCTCCTCAGTTAATTTATCATGGGGAACTTTATCAAAGGCTTTGGCGAAGTCCAGATAGATGACATCCATGGGCTTCCCCTTGTCCAAAGCCTTACTAGCCTTCCTGTAGAACTTCAGGAGGCTGGTTTGGCAGGACCTCTCCGTTACAAAACCATGCTGTGTTGGGTCCATATTACCCGACATATATTGGAAATTAATAATATAGTCTTTTAGGAAGGTTTCCAATATTTTCCCCAATATTGACGTCAGACTAATCGGTCTATAGTTAGCAACCTTGTACTTAGAACCCTTTTTAAAAATGGGGATGACTTCAGCCAGTTTCCATACTTCAGGAACCATTCCTTCATTTACCGATTCCTGAAAAAGATATGATACTGGACCTGCCAATTGTTCTGCCAGCTCCTTAAGCACCCTGGGATGTATCAGATCAGGGCCTTGTGCCTTATTTTAGTCCAGCTGCCTCCATTTTTATCTTGACATCCTCTTTTACTATAATAATGCTAGGATCAAAGTCCTCGACAATGTAAGGATATTACGCTAGAGGTTAACACTACTAGTCATTCGAGTGCCCCCAATACTGTGTCTAATACTATGGATAATGTGGGGGCAAACTAAATCATTACAACAAGACCAAGAAGTAAATATAGAGGAAGAGGCTGTTATCCTATGTCAGTGTTTTATATTAGGTGACTCCACAGTTAAATTTACTGATAAAATTGTATGCAACCCAGACAAGCAGAATAGAGCGTGTTTTAGTTGTTCTGGGGCAAACATATCAGATATTCAAAGTATGGTAGGAAACATCTTGAGTGATGATGGAAAAAAATCCACTAGTTATTATCCATGTGGGAACAAATAACATTAACAAAATGGAAGTGGAAGATATCCAGAGAGAATGTATTGCCTTCAGCAACACACTGAAAGAGAAGGATTGTGATATTTAGTTCTCAGAGATCCTACCAGTCCCCATGGCAAGCACCACTAAGCAAAAAAAAAAATAAATAAAACTTATAAATGAATGGATTCGTAAATGGTGTTTAAGAAATGATTTTACTTGTATAACACATTGGGAAACATTCACGATTAACCCGAGCTATTTCAGCTGGGATGGCCTTCATCTAAGTAGACGGGGCAGTACTGTTCTGGGGAAACAATTCACGCATTACATTACATTGATAAGTCTTTAAACTAACTTGCAAGGGGCTCAGGGAAGTGTAAGTAACTTAACAGGCAGAGAAATTTCAGTATCTAAGAGAATGCCTGACTGAAATCTTGATAGCCAATGCAAGAAGTTTTGAATTTAATAAAAAAATCAGAACTTGAATTAATTCTATGCAGAGATGGTTTTGACATAGCAGCAATTCGGAAACTTGGTGGAACTCATCATACGAACATACGAAAATGCCAGCAGAAACAGGCCTCACGGTCTATTGCATCTGCTGAAGTGCAGAGCTAGCACCTTATTCTGCTGTTGCCCTCCCTCCCTTCCCTCCCTTCCCCACCATCCTCTTACCCCTTCTCCTACCCTTTCCCAACCCCTCTTAAAGCTACCGCCTTGCAGGCCACTACCTCACCAAGCAAGGTGTTCCACTTGTCCACCACTCTTTCTGTGAAAAAATGTCTCCTCATCTCTCCCTGAATCTACCCCCCTCCAGTGTCAGTTGGTGTCCTCTCATGTCTCTTCCCTTTCTCCTCTGGAAAATCCTCTCTGTATTAGTCTTGTTTATTCCCTTCAGGTACTTAAAGGTCTCAGTTATGTCTCCCCTGTCCCTCCTCTCTTCCAGAGAGTACATATTCAACTCCCCCAGCCTTTCCTCTTATGGCTTGCCCTCAAATCCCTGGATCATCTATATAGCTCTATGATGTACCCCCTGCAACAATCTGATGTCCTTCTTCAGGAGTGGGCGCCAGTATTGCACACAGTACTCCAGGTGAGGCCAGACCAGCAACATATACACAGGCAGGATAACCTCCCTACTTCTGGAGGGAATCCCTCTAGCTATACATGCCAGCATTTTGTTGGCTTTTGCCACCATCCTTCTGCATTGAACAGAGTTGTTCATGCTCCCTGTTATGATCACCCCAGGTCCTTCTCTTCTGTGGAGCGACCCAACTGAACCTCATTTAACTGACAATCCCTCCCCTGGTTCCATGCTCCGAGGTGCAAAACTTTGCTCTTCTTGGCGTTGAGTCCCAGCTGCCATTTATCTGCCCACTCTTGCAGCTTATTTAGGTCCTCCTGCAACCCCTTCCCCCCTCTCTGTGTCATCTACCGCAGCTCCCATCTTGGTATCATCTGCGAACAGACTGGTTTTGCTCTGGATCCCATTCGAGATATCTGCAATAAAAATCCTGAACAGTACTGGTCCCAGCATGGATCCTTGGGTACCCTGCTTGTTACCACTCTCCCCCCTACCACCACCCTTTGCTGTCTCCCCCTCAGTCAATTCCTGATCCAGGTCACCATTTTTGGTCCTGCCCTCACATACTCCAGCTTCTCCCCCAATCTCCCATGTGGTACTGAATCAAAGGCCTTACTGAAGTCCAAGAACAGGACGTCCACAGCATGGCCCTTGCCCAGTTCCCGTGTCACCCAGTCATAGAACTCTACCAGGTTTGTCTAGCACGAGCTGCCCACAACAAACCCATGTTGCTGGTCATCCTGGATACCATTTGTCTCCAAGAAGCTCACAAGCCTCTCCTTTAGAGTGGTCTCCATGAGTTTGCCCACGATCAAGGTGTAGGCTTACTGGCCTATATTTCCCTGGTTCATCCTTTGGCCCACTTTTATGGATGGGCACCGTATGGGCCATCCTCTAGTCCTGTGGTATACATCGTGTGTCCAGGGTGGTACTGGACAGGTCTGCTAGTGGCCCTGCAAGGACCTCTGCCAGATCCCTCAGTACTCTAGGGTGAATGCCATCCAGCCAAGGCGCTTTGTCTACTCTTAATGCCCTCAACCCCTCCAGCACCCTGCCCTTTGTAATCCCTACCTGTCATCCTCTCCCAACTCTTACTCACCTTCCACTTGCCTGAGGTATTTGCCCCCCTTTCTCCCACGTGAACACAGAGCAGGAGTACTCGTTCAGTGCCTCTGCCTGTTCCTCCCCCTTCTCCACCTACCTCCCATCCTTCTTGATCCTCACAAGCTGGTCTTTGCTTCTCCTTTTCTCTCCTGTGTAACGGAAGAAGTCTTTTTCTCCTCCTTTGATTCCTCATGCCAGTCTCAGCTCTCTAGATGCTTTGGCCCCCCTGACCAGTCTTTTGACCTCCATAGACTTTTCCCTGTATACATCTTTATCTTCTCCCTTCCCCGTTTTCCTATACTTCCAAAATGCCACCCTCTTGGCTCTCACCCCTTCCCTGACCTCCAGTGACAGCCAACTGAGTTTCTTTGCCCTGCCCTTCTTATTTTTTTTCCTAGTACAGGTCTCTGTTGCCTCCGCCAACCCATCCCTTATCATATTCCATTTCTGATCTGCATCCATGTGTTGCTGGATGTCTGCCAGGTGCTTGCTCAGAATTTCCCCCATCATCTTAAAGTCCTCTCCCCCCTAAACTCAGCCACCCTTGTTCCCCTCTGTGTCTCTCCCCATGTTTAGCGTGAACCACACTGAGTTGTGGTCACTCCAAGCAAGCAGTTCCCCCACTTCTAGGTTCCTTACAGCTTCTCCATTAGCCAGTACAAAGTCCAAAGTCCTTTCCAGCTGTGTCGGTCCCTGTACCAGCTGTGTCAAGAAGCAGTCCTGAAAAGCTTCCAACAGAACCCTCTCTCTTGCACTCATGGTGGCAGACATGCTCCAATCCACCCCCAGTAGGTTGAAATCCCCTACCACCACTGTGCTTCCCGTCCTGTTTACCCTTCAAATTTGATCTGCCAGTTCCTGGTGCAGGTCACAACCCTGTGACGGTGGCCTGTATACTACCCCCATGCTCAGTGTCCTATTCTTTGCATCCTGGAACTGCATCTACAGAGCTTCTGACCTACCTTCCTCTTCTTCCTCCCTTACGCACTTAATCCCTTCCCTCACATAGATCGTCACCCCTTCATTCCCCTTGGCCCTATCCTTTCTGAACATCCTGTACCCTGGGATCATCATATCCCATTCCTGATACTGGGTGTCCCATGTTTTCGTGATGGCCACTATGTCCACCAGTTCCACCACCAAGAGAGCCTGTAACTCTGCTGTTCTGTACCTTAGGCTTCTTGCATTCGGTGAGACCACCTTCCAGCCTGTTGCCTCCCCAACCTTACTATTCCTTTTCCCCCCATGATCATCTCTGTGCCCCCATCTCACTACCTTCACCTCTAACTAGGGGTTGAGCACCCTATGCACCCCTTTCTGGACATTGTTTCCAAAAACAGTCCCCTCGCCACCCCCCCTTCCTAGTTTAAATCCACCCTTGCTGAAATATACCCCTCCATTCCCTGTTTAAGTATGCTCTTCCACTCCTTGCTCAAATGTAACCTGTCCCCTGTGAATAGGTCGCTGTTGTCCCAGGTTCTGCCCCAGTCTGACGCCAGTCCATATTCCCTGTTTTGGCACCAATCCCTCAGCCACCCATTGAACTCCTCTATCCTTTTGTTTTCTCCCTGTATTTGCACATGGTACCGGTAGCACCTCAGAGAATGCCACCAACATCCCCACCTCCTCACACTGCCTACCCAATTCCTCAAATCTCCCCATTACCACCTCTATTGTTTACCCGGCCAAGTTGTTTGTACCCATGTACAGTTTCATCCTCCCTCTACTTTCACACTTGAGAAGTGCCTGCCTTGCCTGTGGTCAACTCTGGAATTGCCTCGACCCAGATATGACTGTGCCTTTTCCCCCTTCCTCCCCATCTGATCCCCTTCAGTATGGAGTCCCCCAGCACCAACACCCCCATCATTTTGATCCAGACCCCCCCTTCCACTGTGATCCCTGTCCTCTCCCCCAGGAACCTCGCTGCCTCCCTCCTTACATACCTCATCTGCACCTTTTGTGCTTCTTGCATCATTCCCCCCTGCTGCCTCCCCTCCTGTTACCACCTCTCCATCCTCCTCTACCCTACCCTTCCTCTCCCAGCTCTGTTTCCCATTGTAATTCCTGCCTCTTGGACCTTCCCTATCCCTCTCCCCCCTCTCTCGTAGCTCCGATACATCCCCTTCCCCTGCCAACACTACAAACCTATTGCTTGATACCCCCGCAATTCATGCCCATCACCTCCTTCCTCCTTCCCTGATCCCTCCCTCCTCATACTGCACCTCTGCTCACCTCCCCCATCCTCATTATATCCCCATCTCTAGATTTGCAGTTTCCTCTCTGCATCTCCCCGCCCCTCCTTAGTGGGGTCACTCATGCCTCAGCTCCCCCTCCCTCATTCTTCTTAGTTCCCTCCATAACCCCATTACTTCATCCTCCAATTTCTGTAGCATGCAGCAAATTGGACAGCCTCCCAGTTTCCATAATAAATTCATCCAAATGGCTGCCCCACATCCATTGCAACTCACTATCCTCCCTGTGCCTGCCTCCCTCCATGGTGCCCATCATTCCTCCCTCTGTTCTGAAGCCTCCCCCCACCCTTATCCAATTCCATCCACTTCAACCACTTCATGCTCTCCCGCAGCCCCTCAAACCTACTCCCAATTGCCGCGCTTATTATGTATCCCCACACCTGTGGCTTAAGCGTATTCCCACACCTGTCCCTAAGTCCTTACTCTTGTACTTATATGCTCCATTACTAGTCTGATATCAGTCCTTCTTTAACCCCCTGGTTCTCATTTGATGGCCTTTACTCAGTAACACATTAATACAATCCCCTCTGCACTACATTAATACAGCAACACATTAGTACAATTCCCTCAGTGTATTACAGCTCTTATGAACCCTAAATACTTATCACAGCCCCAAGTATGCTAGATCTGTAGCTTAGTAATACAGTCCCACCTAGTATATAGCAAATCTAAATAACGTCACATAACAAGGCTAGTTTTCATATCATATCATATAACAATCATTGGAAAAGACACTGTGGGCTTAGTAAACCTTGGTATCTCCACCCACCTACATCCCCGTGTGTGAACTTTTACCACCTGACTATTGGCTTTAAGAGTTAGTTCATACAGGCAGTTTGTAGCTCCCCAAGCTCCTCCCTCACAGCCTTCAAGCCCAACCCCAGTGGCTTTTCAGTATTTAAGAAAGCCCACAATACAGAGTGGGTGGGAGGGCTTGAAATATCACAGACACATACCTCTCAACTGTCCCCGATTTTCAGGGACGTCCCTGATTTTGCCTCAAAATTGTACTCTGTCCCTCCTAAAACTTGTGTTTCCGTGACCAAACAGTGGTGGTGTTAAGCACAAAATAATGTCAAACATTAAAGTTACAGACTTGTTCTTCCTTAGAAAATGCATTTTACACTAAGCCCTTTATTCTACCAGCTTCCTGAGTAGATATCTCCAATTTTGAAGAAGTGTCCCTGATTTTGTTCTTTTGTCCCTGATTGTTTTAAGCCTTGTCCCTGATTTATGAGGCAGGAGGTTGAGAGGTATGCACAGACATCAACTGTTCCCACAACCAGCACAAGCCACCAACAGTTACATGATCACAGCCCAAGTAACAATTGTAACTCACAGTACTACTTTAAAGCACAGACTATTCAAATATCACAATTAAAACAGAAGAAAATAAAACAGCCAGTTCCCTGAACACTCCTACCTTTCTGTTCCCCAGTGAATACTGCAAGATAAATTGTGCCTGTAATTACTCCCTACCCCCTCACCAGGCAAACAGCACAGATTTAAATTTTACTTTAAATATCACAGCCATCAACTGTTCCCACAACCAGCATTAGCCACCAATAGTTACATGATCACAGCCCAAGTAACAATTGTAACTCACAGTACTACTTTAAAGCACAAGCTATTCCAATATCACGATTAAAACAGAAGAAAATAAAACAGCCAGTTCCCTGAACACTCCTACCTTTCTGTTCCAGGTGAATACTGCAAGATAAATTGTGCCTGTAATTACTCCTTCCCCCTCTCACCAGGCAAACAGCACAGATTTAAATTTTACTTTAAATATCACAGCCATCCACTGTTCCCACAACCAGCATTAGCCACCAATAGTTACAATATCACAGCCCAAGTAACAGTTGTAACTCACAGTACTAATGTAAAAACTAATGTAATGCGAACCAGAGACTTGTTATGGTACCTCTCCATCAAGTCCGGCCTCCCCCAAGATAGACAGAATTATAGAACGGCTAGGAATAAGTGCACTTGGGCCATTCATAGGGCAAAAGCAGATTACTATAAATCTGCCTTAACCTCGTCCTGGGGCTCCGGACGCAAGTTTTGGAACAACATCAAGGAAATATGCGGTAAGGTCCCCAACCTGGTCCCCTCCCAAATCATGTCCAATGGGTCCTTGACCTCTGACCCCACTCACATCGCTGCAGTTTTCAGTGATGCCATCTCCAACCTTAGCAATGTTCTCCCCCTGAATTTCTATGACCCACCTGCTCCTAGCTCACCCGCCCCGCACCTTGGTGTCCCCCCCTTTTACCTTCGCTACATCTCTCCCAAGTCAGCTGAACCATATCTTACTGCTGCCCTTAGTCACGCCTCCTCCAACGCCGACTCCCTTGACCTCAGAATTCTTTGGCTTTCCCTTAAGGAAGTCCTTGCCCCTCTCACCCACATTTTAAACCTCTCCCTCTCCCTTGGCAAATCCCCTGCCATTTGGAAATCCGCCGTTTTCACGCCTATATATAAAGGTGGGGACCGCTCCTCTGTTAACAATTACCGCCCTATATCCATACTACCCCCCAAAGCCTTAGAGAGGATAGTTTCAGATCAGCTCACTGACCACCTCAATAAATATAACTTACTCTACAAACAACAACATGGTTTCCGTAAAGGTCACAGCACGACTACTGTCCTGCTTGAACTAACATCTCACATCCACACTGCACTGGATAAAGGCCACATCACAGGTGCGATCTTCATTGACCTCACCAAGGCCTTTGATACCGTCCATCATTCACTACTCCAAACCTCTTTGCTCAACCTGGGTCTCTCACAGGAAGCAGCAGTGGGATGGTTCGCTGACTGTCTTGCCAACTGGACCCTTCAAGTTAAAATTGGCAATACCCAATCACCTAAATCCCCTGTCTTCTCAGGTGTCCCACAAGGGTCCATTTTGGGTCCCCTCCTATTCAGCCTCTTCCTAAATTCCCTCCCCGCATCCTGCACCTCCAACTTATTACTATATGCAGATGATGCTGTCATATTCTCCTCCAGCCCTGACCCTTCCCTACTCCACCACTCCCTCCAGTTCTCCTTTAATGTGGTCGAAAGTTGGTTCTCCTCACAATGCCTTATTATCAACTATAAGAAAACCAAGGGTATGCTATTCGCACACCCGCAGAATTCCAGGACTGGGCTCTTCCCGCAAATACTATCAATGTCCTAGACTCCCCTGGAATTTGTGCATTCATTCAAATACCTGGGCATCACTTTGGACACTGGCCTTACCTATCACGAGCATATACATCAATTATCTAAGGCCCTGAATATCAGGCTAGGGCTCCTGCACCGCTATAAACATTGCCTTACCCGAGAGGCCCTTAAGCTTGCTATATCCTCCTTGGTACTCTCCCTGCTAGACAGTGGTCTCCTGACTTTTGAAGGGGCTAGCTCCTAAGCCCTGGATAGTCTTAGACTCATCCTTAACAAGGCCTGTCATCTTATATTATGATGTGACAGACTTACCCATACCTGCGCTCTATATAAGGATACCAATTGGCTTAACCTAGACAACAGAATCAAATTCCACACTTGTGTCTTGGCAAAAAAAAATGACCCTTGGCCTCTCCCCCATTGCACTCACCCCTTTAATCACTAAGGACTCAAAAGTTAAACACACCTGTAGCTCTGACACCCATTGTTTCTCCATCCCTTCCTGTCGGACAGCTCAGTTCCAAACATCCTTTTGTTACAGGACACCCTTGTGGATGAATAACCTACCCTACTCCTTGCGTTCTGATCAAAGAATTGGTCATTTTAAAACACACCTCTGGGCTCACCTTCAATCCACAAGCAACTGCGTCTGTACGTGAATCGGTGACACCTTTTCCGTCTACTACTGATAGTGGCCTCTGGCCTGCCTCTGCTTACAGCTCTTAATCTCCCCCCTACCAGGGATGTTACGTCCAGTTTTTTCTCTCAACTGCCTCAAATTGTTCTAGTTCTTGTATGTTAGCTTAACTGCTCCTGTTATTAAAATAGCTCTACTCTCTAACAAGTACTGCACTGTGTAACTGTCCTAACTGTATTGTACATTCTGTATATATTATATGTGACATGGAACCTTTGTAAATGAGTCTTTGACTCAAAGGTATTTCTGATCTCTGAAATAAATAAATAAATAAAAAACACAAACTATTCAGGAAAAAGGTCCGGCTCCCCATACAACATGTAGGGGAAAAGCCAGACCTTGCCCAACAGCTAACACACTCAAATCTGGCCAATGGAAAATCATGTACACAAATGCCGATGGTCTGGGAAACAAGATCCCAGACCTGGAGGCAACAATTACAGAGGCTAAACTGGACATAGTAGCCATTAGTGAAACATGATTCACCAGTAACCAAACCTGGGAGACTTCAGTACCCGGCTATGTACTGCTCAGAAGAGACTGAGGTGCAAAAAAGGAGGCGGGGGATGGCGTGGCCCTTTACGTCCTGGATCTCGTACTGAGTAACGGGGAAGGGATCACAGATCTCCAGGTAGAAGGTCACTTGGGGGCCAGTGACCATAACATGGTATGGTTCGATTTGGCCACTAGAACTAACTCATCCCATTCCAATGCAAAAATGTGGGACTTCAGAGGCGCTGACTTTGATAAGATGGTCAACAGAGTTAAACTAGTCCTGGCAAGATGAAATACAGGAGAGGGGATATAGGTAAAGTGGGCAAGCATTAAGGATGCAATACTTGAAGCAACATCCCATTGTGTTAGGGAGAAAGGCAAGAGCAAAAGAAGGAGGAAACCACTTTGGTTCTCAAAAACAGTAGCAGAAAAGATCAGAGTCAAAAGGTTGGCCTTCAGGAAATATAAGGGAACACAGCGGGACAAAGATAGGGAGGCATACCAAACTTCCCTAAGGGAAGCAGCTAAGGCAGTAAGGGAGGCAAAGGCCCAAACTGAGGAAACACTAGCACAAGCAGTAAAAGAAGGGGAGAATACTTTCGGTAGATACATTAGTGAAAGGAGAAAGTCCAGAGGGGGTATTACTAAGATCAAGGAGGATAAGGGGGAGTGTGTGTAGGAGGACTAAGGAAAAGCATCTATCCTAAAATGATACTTCTGCTCAGTATTTACTGAGGAGAAAGTAGGGCTGGGCCCACAGCTCAGCACCATGGACGCAGAGGGGAGGGAGGTGTTCGCAAGTCCCTTCACAAAAGAAAGGGTCCTACAAGAGCTCACCAATCTCAGGGTGGACAAGGGAATGGGATCTGATGGCATACATCCCTGGGTACTAAAAGAGCTAAGGGTGGAACTAGCAGAGCCATTATCAGAATTTTTTAGTGTGTCTCTGAGCACAGGAGAGGTCCCAGAAGACTGGAGAAGTGCTCATGTGATCCCGCTCCACAAGAGTGGCAACAGGGAGGAGGCAGGGAACTACAGATCAGTCAGTCTTACCTCAGTAGTGGGCAAGATTATGGAGGCACTCCTTAAGGAAAGGATAGTGCAACACCTGGAATCCATAGGAGCGCATGATCTAAGACAGCATGGGTTTACAGGTCCTGTCAAACTAATCTTATAGATTTCTTTGACTTGGTAACTAGAGTGGTGGACCAAGGGGGTGAAGTTGATGTTGCCTGCCTTGACTTCAGCAAAGCTTTTGATACTGTTCCACATAGAAGATTGATTAATAAGCTGGGTAAGTTTGGGGTGGGTTAGAGGTTGGTCAACTGGGTGGCAAACTGGTTGGTGGGCAGAAAATGGAGAGTGGGGGCAAACGTTATACAGTCAGAAGAGATTCAAGTCACAAGTGGGGTACCTCAGGGATCAGTCCTGGGGCCAGTCCTCTTCAATATCTTCATCAGTGATATTGCAGCTGGACTGAAGGGTAAGGTTTGCCTGTTTGCAGATGACACCAAGATCTGTAACAGAGTAGATGATCCAGATGGAGTGGGCAGAATGAGAAGGGATCTGGGAAAAACTGGAAAAATGGTCAGAAGAGTGGCAACTGGGGTTTAACGCAAAGAAGTGCAAGACCATGCACATAGGTAAGAGAAACCTTGACGCTACCTTTAGGTTGGGAGGGGAGTTGCTGGCAATCACAATGGAAGAAAGAGACTTGGACATCATAATCACAGATGACCTGAAATCATCCAAGCAGATCACTAAAGCAATAGGTAAGACTAGAGGGATGTTGGGGTGTATTAGTAGGGGTATCACAAGTCATAGGAGGGAGGTAATAATCCCTCTTTACAAGACACTGGTTAGGCCCCATCTGAAGTAGTGCACGTAGTACTGGAGGCTGCACCTGCACAAGGACATTAACAAAATGGAGGCAGTCCAGAGAAGGGCAACCAAAATGGTTCAGAGACCTCATCAGAAAACATATGAGGACAGATTAACGGAGCTCAACATGTATACCCTAGAGCAAAGGAGGGAGAGAGAGAGAGAGGTGATATGATCAAAACATTCAAACATCTTAAGGACATTAACAAGGTGAAAGAGTCTAACATGTTTCAATATAAGAAAAGTAGCAGGACAAGAGAATACACCATGAGATTAGAGGGAGGCCAATTAAGGGGTAATGTGAGGAAGTTATTTTTCAGAGAAAGGGTGGTGGACGCATGGAACAGCCTACCTGGTGTTTATGAATACAATGCAGGGCTTCAAACAGGCATGGGCTAGGCATAAGGGAGCAATACAGATGAGTATGAATAAATAGGCCATTGACAGATTACAGGCCTATGGCATATTCATAAGGTAGAAAAATTGGGCAGACTGGATGGGCCTTGTGGTCCTTATCTGCCGTCAACTTCCATTTTCAAATATCACAATTAAAACAGAAGAAAATAAAACACAGCCACTTCCCTGAACACTTCCACCTCTTCTTATTTATTTATTTATTTATTTATTGAAATGTTTCACCAGGAGGGCACACTGAAAAACAAGTTGCTCATCTCATGATGCAACGTTGGGGCAAGGGGTTACATACGGTTGTAAAGGATGATCAGTTACAATAGTATGTGGGTAGTACAAACAATACAACATTGTAAGATTATGCAACAGTTGGAACAAAACGTATTGTACAAGAAACAGTACTGGAACATTGGGTAAATTACAATACATGTGCAAAATCATATAAAAGAACATATAAACATACAAAACAGTAATAATGCAACAGAAGCATTATAGTGCATGAGTGCACCAGGAGCAGGCTTGAGGTAGTACGCAAGTCCTGTTGGAGTAACAAGGATGGGGTAGGTTGTGGACACGGGTGACCGAGAAGGGCAGGCGGGGGAGAGGCAAGAACTGAATATGAGGAGAAGGGGTAGCCATTTCCTGATTCCTCCTTCAAGATGTTGAGAACCCTGCTAGGGAGGGGGTCAAGGCAGGAAGGCAGAAACTGGGGATAGGTATTAAGGAGGGTTAAAGCAGGAACTGCTGAGGGAGAGGTAGTTGTGTGGGGCAGAGGTAAGGGAGTAGTTTGAGGAGTGTCATATTTCAGGGAGGAGGGAATTCCAGATTTTAGGGAAGCGATGAGCAAAACCAGTCTGACCAATGAGGGACCGTCAAGGTGTGGTCGTCATTAGATCTGAGAGAGTGGGTGGGGGGAGTTGGCATGGAGAGTGAGAATGAGAGATAGAGGAGCACTCTAAACCAGAATTTGGAGGTTAGCTTGGCACAGTGTGAGATGTGTCTGTGAGACAGTGGAAGGAAAGTTGGAGAGCAATAGAGTTCACAGTGGTGGGAGAAGGAAGGGGAGTCTAGAGCAAAGCAGCAGAAGATGTTAAAGAGAGTGTCCAACGTGGTCAGGAAGATGTGGGAGCAGCACCATAGACTACGTCACAGTAGTCAAAGATGGGGAGTATCATCTTCTGGACAATTTCACGTCTCACAGTCAGTGGGATGCAACTACAATTCCTGTACAGAGCACCAAGCTTGGGGTACAGTTTCTTCAGGATAGCATTGATATGCACAGAGAAGTTGAGGTGCTGGTCCAGCCAAACCCCCAGATATCTAAATGAGGAGGTATTCTCCAGGATGGTCCCATCAAGGGTGTGGAAGATGGGTAGGGCCAAGAGCCTAGAGAGTCTCTGCCTGGTGCCAAAGGATATTGAGACTGTCTTCTTGGTGTTTAGAAAAAGCTGGAGAGAAGCAAACCAGAGCTGAACTTGGTTTAAGTCATGCTGTAAGCTGGTTTCCACAGCAGCAGGGTTTTGCCAGAACTGTATAAGACTGTATCGTCCATGTACATGTGGATAGATGAGGATGAGCAGGCCGTGGGAAGATCATTAAGGAAAATGGAGAAGAGTAAGGGACGAAGCACTGAGCCCTGAGGGACACCAGTAGTGATGGGGAGTGGAGGGAGATGGAATCAAGGATTCTCACCGATTGGGTCATGCCAGTGAGGTAGAATTTAAACCAGTTGGTGGCTGATGGAGCAAGGCCAGCTGAGGAGACGGAATCAAGAAGCAGGGGATGGGAAACAGTGTTGTAAGCTTTGGCTAGATCAACAAAGTTGGCCAAGGTGATCAGGCCATTGTCCATCCCTGAAAGGATGGAGTCAGTAAGCCTGTGGAGGGAGGTGGTTGTTGAGTGGTTCTTCCGAAAACCAGTTTGGAAGGGGGTGAAGAAGGAGGAATTGGAGAGGAAGGGTGATAGTTGAGGGAGAACTAAATGTTCTTGAAGTTTGGCAAGGGTAGGAAGGAGGGAAATGGAGTTATAGTTGCCAGGAGTGGATGTATCACCACCATTAGGGAGAGGAAGAACTACAGCATGTTTCCAGGATGAGGATACCTGGGCAGAAATAAAGGAGAGGTTAAGGATTAGGGAGCTAGGATAAGCAATTGCAGGAGCAGAAAGGTAGAGCAGTTTAGGGTTGAGCTCATCTGGTGAGGAGCCTTTAGAGGTGTTCAGGGATAGGAGGGCACCAAGAGCTTCATCAGAGGAGATAGTAGAAGAGTAAAATGGGGGAGGGGTAGGCACTGGCTGAGGTGAAGGGCTGAAATTAGTAGGTGGTAAGGGGGAGAGGGAATTTAGAAGAGATGTGGCGCATGAGGTGTAGCAGGCATTAAATTAATTGGCCATGGAACCAGGGTCAGAAACTAGGGAGTTATTTATTTTGAGAACTGGAGGGGGGGGGAGGGGGGAGAGAATAGGGCATGACCTACCCTCCAGAATTTAGATGGAGAGTTAATGTTAGTCAGGAATGAGGAGTTGAAATAATCGGTCTTAGCCATTCTAGTAGCTTTAATACAGGAATTGCATAGCTTTCTGTACTTGGCATAGTCTTTGGATGTTTAGTACATTTGTGTTTTCTCCAGGCCTGATCTTGCTCCCTGAAGCAGGCCAGAAGTTTGGGGGTGACCCGGAGGGGAGTGAAGCCCACGGACTCTGGTCCTTCTGAAAGGAGCAAAGGCATTCCAGGTGGCAATAAATTTATCCTTAAAATAGTCAAGGGCTTGGTCAACAGAAATGGCAGTGGAAGGGGGCACCCAATTGGTGGAAGTTAGTGCAGAGCTGAGTGGGGTAAGGTCTAAGGATTTAAAGGACCAGAGCTGTATGATTTTAGGGGGAGATTTGAGGTGATGGACCTTACGTACAATGAAAATGGGGTTGTGATCACCAAGGGAATCATGGAGGAGACCAGATTTAATGACGTGGTACAGGGAGGTTGTGAATGCCCAGTCAAGCAGGGTGTGGTTTTGTATTTTGGGATTAGGGTGTGTGAGCTCAAGTATAAGCTGAGTGAGGTTTAGAACAGAAATACCTGGATTCCATCTTTATTATAAGAACAGAGAAAACATAAAGGAGGAGGTGTTTGCTTCTATGTGAAAAACAACCTTATAAATAAGTCTAAATTGATTATAGAAAATTGCTATAGGCTGCCATCAAGTGATATTGAATATAATAATAATTTATTAAGTGAAATAAAAGCAGTATGTAGCTCAGGAGACATTGTCATCACTGGGGACTTTAATTTTCCAAGGATAGATTGGGAGTCCCTAATGGGCTCTACTACCATTTAAAATGAGTTTGTCAACTTATTACTAGAAAATGGGATGAATCAACTAGTTACCTCACCAACACGTGGCACCAACATTTTAGACCTTGTGATTACAAACTTCACTCTAGATACTATACATATAAAGGTGCTTGAACCACTTGATGGTAGTGACCACAACATGAAATCAGTTGAAGGTCCATATGGTACTAACAAATATGTAGGAAATACCATAATTAGGGACTTTTCTAAAGCTAATTTTTTAGTACCCATTTAGAATCCTTTAACTGGGTAAATGATTTGCATATGTTGTCTGTTGAAGATACAGTAGCTGGCAAAATATTAAGGGCAGGATACAGGAAGCAGAATTATTATATTTTCAACATTAAAAAAATGTAACAATTGAACAATTTGGGTATAGTGTAACTCTACTATTAAGAAACAAATCTTGAAAAAAAAGGGCATATGCAAATCTAAAAAAAAAAACGAAACCGATACAAATAGGGAGCAATACAAACATGAACTGCAGGTGGTGAAATCAGTGATAAGGAGGGCAAAAAAACAAGTAGAGTTCTGCATAGTACATGCTAAAGATAATTAAACATATTTTTATAATTGTTTAAATCAAAATAAAAAGGCTCCAGGGAAATTTGTTCTATAATTGACAAAGGGATTAGCAAAGAGGATCCTGCAGAGATAGCTTACCTTTTTAGTGTATATTTTTGCTCCTTTTTTGGAAAAAAGGAAAAAATGTTAATTGAATTTAGCTTGTCTGAAGGGGTTAGGGAGTACCTGTTACCTCAAGAGGTTGAAAATGCATTGGGTTCAGTCAAAACAAATACCTCTCCTGGCCCTGACGATATCCATCCTAGACTATTAAGTGAATTAACAATAGTTTTGAGTACCCCACTCACTATCCTTTTCAACAAATCCCTGAATACTGGTGATATCCCATGCAATTGGAAGAGTGCTATAGTTATTCCACTTTATAAGAAAGGTAGCAGAACTGGTGTGATTAACTTTAGGCCTATTAGTCTTACTTCACTAGTATGTAAAACTCTGGAACGATTCATTAAAAACACACCTAGAAAAAGTAACAGAGTTCATGGTACAAAAGGATTGGACTCAGCATGGCTTCACCAAAGGACGGTCATGCACAACTAACTTGGTTACGTTTTACGATAAAGTTAATAGGAGCCTGGATTCTGACACCCTCATGGATGTCATTCTGTTGGACTTCGGCAAGACTTTTGACATGGTCCCACACAGAGAATTAGTGGAAAAACTTATACATTTAGGATTAAGTACTTATATGGTGAGATGGGCCAGGAACTGGCTGACAGAACGAAAACAGTGTGTGAGGATTGGTGGTCACTATTTGGAGGATGGTACAGTGGACAGTGGGGTTCCACAGGCTTCGGTGCATGGACCAATTATTTTTTGTCTGTTCATTGGTGATATGCATCATAATATCAATAATAACATAAAATTTGCGGGCAACACTAAATTAAGTGGGAGAGTTAGTCACACCAGCCAGTATCAATCATTGGTATATGGAGGGATCTAGCACTGGGCAAACCCTCTCAATCCTCCCTTGTTCCTTCTGTAATCCTTACCTCAGCCCACTCCCCCACTCTGTCTCCATCACTTCCTCTTGCCCTTGCTTATTTCGCCCCCTCTGGCAGGGTTCTTAGCATTCCGGAGGGGTCCAGCAATGGGCAAACCTCTCCCCCCAACACCCTTTCTATCGTCTCTTCCCACCTATTCCTCACCTGATTACGCCATCTGGCAGGGTTCTCAGCATCCTTTAGAGGCCTAGTCTAAGGCAAACTTTTTCCATCCCCTGTATTCTTATTACCCAACCTGTCTGGCATGACCCTCAACATCCTGGAAAGGCCTAGTTTCTCTGGGTAGTTTCATCCCTCCCTCCTTCACCATGCTTACCCGCCTCTAAATCCCAGTCCCTAGGAAGACTGACAAGATGTATACTGCACCATCTGATAAGCCTTATTATGCTAACCAGCCAGAAACTGACTCAGTAGTCATTACAGCTGCCCGTGGTAGATCCAGATTACCCAAACATATGAGCTCCTTGTCTTCTGAAAAGTTATCCAGATGGCTGGGTGTTACGGGGAAACATACCTATGCCCTTGCATCACTAGGCCTGCATATTACAAACTACCAGGCTCACATGATAAAATACCAGAAAGCCCTCTGGAGGAGTGTCAAGGCTGCTGTACGGGCCCTTCCTGAGAGTCGAGGCTAAAGCAGAGTTATTGAAATCTTTAACTGCAGGGGCTGAGGTGGGCAAACATTTGATCTGCTCTGTCTATGATGTCTCAGATGTCTTTGCCAGGATGACTGCATGTGACACTTGCATGAGAAGATATGCATCACTCAGAGTAGCTGAGTTTGCTAATGATGTGCAACAAGCAGTGTTAAATGCCCCTTTTAGAGGCCATAAACTGTTTGGGCATGATGTGGAAAAGGCTTTGAAAGGTCTCCAATCTTCTAGAATGACTCATAAGGTAAGTCAGGTCCCTGTACCCCACACCAAGCAGGGGCAAGGGCTGGGGTCTGTTTCATCCACCACCACCAAGGGGTGGCAGACCAATCTACAGGCAACAAGGCAGCAGTAAAGGCATTTAAGCCTTGCCAGTCAACCTTCTCCCAGGTAACTATTTAGGAATGGGTACTAGACATCATTGCAAAAGGCCATGCTCTGGAACTTCTGCAGACCCCTCAAAATCATCCACCACCTGTCTCCACTGGTATCTGGTTAATATAGTGCTGTTGGAATAGCGCATTGAAAAAGAGCAAGATCACGACAGCAAAAGTGATCACAGCTACTGAGTTAAGGTAGCACATGAGTTACCGCTAACCCTGTAGCTGTTGTCACATCTGAGGAGAGGAGAAAGGAGCAAAGTGGGTGGTGTCTTGCTGAGCTGCTCCCGTGGTGTGGGGGGCTGAGAGCAGGAGCAGCTATGGGGGTGGAGCATCCGGGAGACCAGGGTTTTGTTCCCGGTCTACCGATGGCAGTGCATTTTTCTGTCCCCCCCACCTGTATTGTTTTTAATATTTTTGTTGCCCTTCCCCAACTTGCTCTGTTCCATCCCCCACAGAGTTGATTATATTTATGTTAGGGTTGTAAGTATAGCCCCCCACTAACATACATTTGATCCTGTTTGTGGTTTTTGGCAAGGTAGCTTGCTGTTATTTCTGAGTGCTAGGCTTGCTTTAGCTCTTTTGCAGTGCGTGTTTTTGGATTACACTATGTTTGTTTAGCAGTTTTGACCTGGAATCATCTCCAGGTATCCCAGAGAACCCATGTCACTGCTCAAAGAGGAGATAAAAGCCTTGCTTCAAAGATGAGCCATATAACCAGTTCCTGTCCAGCAGAGGAACAGGGACTTCTATTCCAGATACTTCCTAGTCCCCAGGTGGACAGGAGACCTGCGACCAGTTCTAGACTTGAGAGATTTAAACTCCTACAAAGAGTACAAAAAGTTTTGGATGATCCTCTTTTACAAGCCCTTATTCTCCTGTTGAGCACGGCAGACTGGATCTGTTCTCTGGACATGAAGGATGCTTACCTTCATCTCAAAATCAGAAAGACTCACAGAAAATATCTGCAATTCCTGTTAGAAGGGGAACATTACCAGTTCAGAATCTTGCCCTTTGGCTTCTCTTCTGTGCTACAGATTTTTAGAAAATGTTCGGCAGTGATAGCTGCAGCCCTCTGCTAGCTAGGAATGACTGTATATTGGATGATTGGCTATTGGAGGCCCAATCCAGAGAACGACTACTGCACACCCTGGTTCAGACCAGGACCCTGTTCAGCCATCTAGGGGTGCCTGTGAGCTTGCTGAAGTCAGTACTGACCCCTGTCAAAGACTACATTACCTAGGAGCAGTACTAGACACGGGTCAGGGCTGTGTGTTCCTCCCTTTGGACAGAGCGTAATGCCTTATAGTGCAGGCCCACCAGGTGTGCTACAGTTGGTATGTCCCAGCCAGGACTTTGTTATGTCTTCTGGGCCTCATGGCAACATCCGTTGTAACAGTGCCATTGGCTGACTTGCATATGGGGATCCCAGAGTGGTTTCTACTAGTCCAATGGGAACAGTCCACAGATGACCTAGACAAACAGGTACTAGTCATGTCTCCTCTGAGAAAGGCCTTGATGTGGTGGACATACTGCACCAACCTGCTTAAGGATATACCGTTTCAGAGTCCAACCTCGTCACAAGTTCTCACCTTGGATGCCTCAGGATCCAGGTGGGGAATACACCTGGGTCCTTACTAAGCGCAAGGTACTTGGATCCAGATAGAGAGATAATAGAGAGATAAACTTATACATAAATGTCCTTGTGATGTGGGCCATTCCCTACAGTCACTAGACATTTCGAGCACATCTGACACCAGGTCCTCTGTTAGTACAGACAGACCATGTCGGTATGATGCATTACATCAACCAAAAGGGGGGTGGAACTACCCGATGGCTCAGTAGAAGCGCTTTGCACTTCCATACTGGTGACTCAGGTCAGAAGCAAGCCCTGGTCTGCATGGATCAGGTAGCCAGGCTGGGGAGTGCTCCCAAAGGGAGCACGAGGCAGCCAGAAAGGGAGACGGCCTCGCTGTGGCACAGCAGTGGCCCCTAATCGTGAGCCAGGGAGCATGCTCTTTCACGATGAGTGGCACATGGACAGAGTGCGCTGCTGTTTCTGAGGCTGACAGAGGCTATGCCAGTCATCTGGGGTGGATGGAGGGAGCCAAGGGGAGAAAAAAACAGATGGCTGTAGAATGTGACAGTCCTCATGGTCTTTGGGCTTCACACCATGCAGATCCCCGCTGGCAATGACAGTGTAGGGAGCGGCACTCAGGGACAGGGACCAGCAGGGGACTTGAAGAATGGAGCAGGTGGCAGTCTCATTCATATCTACTATGCAGGGAAGCAATGAGAGTGTGGCAATGGGCTCTGGAACACAACCTAGAACTCTTATCCCTACATCTTCCAGGTGCCCAAATGACTTGGCAGGCAGGCTAAGCCAGTCACAGTCTAGTCTGCACAAATGGGAAATACTGACCTCAGTGGTGGAAGATTTCTTCGCAAGGTGGGGTCACCCAGAGTTGGACCTTTTTGTATCCCCACACAACAAAAAAACTGCCACGTTTTTGCTTGCATGCTCCAGGTCCTGGAGTTTTCTGGCAAGATGTGTTGTCCCTGTCTTAGAAAGGGAGATTTCCGTATGCCTTTCCTCCATTTCCTCTAATACAGAGAGTGTTTCTCAAACTACAGATGGAGGGAGCAACTCTCATCCTAATTGCTCCTCTTTTGGCCTTGGCAGATCTAGTATCCACTGTTTCAACAGTTAGCAGTGTAACCCCCAGTGTGCCTGCTGCTGTGCAAGGGCCTATTGTCAGAAGACAGGGGGACTCTGGTCCATCCAGACCTGAAATCCCTGCATCTTCATGCATGGCTCTTGAAAATATAGCCATAGGAAGGTTTGGAGTATCCTCTAAAGTGGCTGATGTTATGGTGGCTGCTAGAAAACCCTCCACCAATCATACCTACTCTTTAACGTGGAAGTGGTTTGCATTGCGGTCTGCTTCCAAACACCTGGATCCTTTTACTTGCACAGTTAATTTAGTGTCAAATACTTGCTGTCCCTGTCAGACACAGGTCTCCAGTATTCCTTTCCAAGGTGCATTTGGCTGCTATTTCTGCCTTTTGTACCCCTCTGGATGGTTGCCCAACTAGACGTATCCCATATCCTCTGGAGAGGTATACTACACTTGAAACCTCCAATTAGGAATCCGGTCCCAGCTTGCAACTTGAATTTTGTGTTGGACAAGCTTATTTTGGCTCTTTGTGAGCCTGCCCCGAGTTGTGGCCTATGCTTTCTTTCATGGAAAGTGTTGTTTTTGGTTGTCATTACTGCTGCTCAAAGGATTTCAGAGCTTCAAGCTCTAATGTGTGAGCCTCCATATTTGATTTTTCATAAAAACAGAGTGTCTATGTACAAATCCTACGTTTTTACGGAATATGGTGTCTGAGTTTACTTTAAATCAAACTATCCATCTTCCAGTTTATTTTCCAGAGTATGCCAATCCAGGGGAAGCATTACTCCATACTTTGGATTTGCATAGAATTCTCAGGTATTATGTGAATCGTACCAAGGACTGCAAAAAGTCCTCTCAGCTTTTTGTTTCATTCACCCCTGAGAAAGAGGGTGCTCCTATGTCTAAACAGTGCCTGTCCAAATGGTTGGCAGACTGAATTACTTTATGTTATAAAAAGTACAGTAAGGAACTTCCTGGGATGGCACGTGGTTATTCTGCCAGAGGCATGGCAATTTCTGTTGCTTGTTTTAGAAATGTCTCAGCTGCTGACATTTGTGCTGTGGCTGTTTGGAGTACTGCCCATGCCTTCACTAAACATTACAGTCTGGACATCTTGCCTTGCAGATGAGCAGGTTTTGGCCTGGCTGTCTTACAGTGCCTGTTGTTATGAGAAGATATGTCTCCATTCACCCAGACTCAGTTTCAGTACTGCTTGGTACGTGTGGCCTAATGAAAGAGATATCCTCAAATAAGATAGAACAGTTACATACTCACTGTAGCAGTTGACTATCGAAAGAATCTCTTCCATCAGGCCATGCCAACCCACCTTCCAACCCCCTTTAAGGATAGGTCACAAGATTTTCTGTGCAGAGTTTTTTCCATCATTGCTCCTTCAGCACCCATTGTTGCCTGGTATACTGAGTGTTGCCTTTATCTCCTGGTTCCGCAGAGAGAGAGGTCCTCCAAGCTTAATCTCTGGCAGGAAACTGAGGAGAGATGGGCCTGCTCACATTTATGTAGACACTGATGCATGACATTGTTGTGGGCAGCCTCTGGCTTGCAAAACTTTTTGTGTGGTTCTAGCACCGACACCAGGTATAGTTCCAAAGGTGTGGGCTGATGAAAGAGATTCTCTTAAAAATCTACTGTTACTTAAAGTACGTAATTTTTCTTTACCATGTTACCTACATAGTACGTTTGGGCCGAAAATCACATTAAAGGAGAACCGCACTAAATCTGTAAGGTGTTTTCCTAGTAGAAGCTGTTTTTAAATAATGGTTCAGATTGTGTTATTGTTCTACAGGCTTTTTAGTGGTCCCAGTGGGTATTTCTGATTTATATGCTGCTGGTAGGAATCATTTTAGAGCTGTATGATGTAGTTTATGTCCCTGTTCTACCCTTCTGCTGTTGACACAATACATTCATGTTCTATTATAGAACTCTGTGTCTGAGATGGACATAAACTACAGCATACAGTTATAAAATGGTACTTACCACTAGGTTGTATAGCAGAACCATCCACTAAGGTTACTAAAAAGACCGTATAGATAGAACAATAACCGAATTAAACCTGTACTTAAAAAACAGCTCGTGCTGGGAAAAATGACATCCTCAGGCATGTTTCTTCCTGTAAACACCCTTTTGAGAGCTAATTAGTTAAAATTTTCGAGCATGTGGTGCCTGTAGGTCTGGATGTAGGGCTTGCCTGCCGCCAGCATGGGGGTATAAATGTGAGATTTGGCACCAGTAGGGGGAGTCCAGGGAGACCAGAGGGAGAGTCAGGGATTTGGCCCCAAGTTCAGCCATGAGGGCTGCAGCGGGGCTGGTGAGGACCATCTGCCACCCCAGCCCTTCTCCCTCGAAGACCCACAAAAGAGTGTGGTGGTTTGGGCTATAAAGAGTCATGGGGGGGGAGCGGTATTGAAGCACTAGTTTTTGGGTCCTGTTGGCGCTGTTTGTTGGGAGCCAGAGCCCACAAGAGAAGAGAGGGAGCCCACTAAGTGATCTCTGGCACCTTGGTAGGGGTAAGCACCGATGGAGGTCCTTTTCCAGAAAGTTTCTCACCCGTGGGTGAGTGCAGCCTGGGAGCCAGTGTGTTTTCTGTGGCTGGGCCTGCTATGGCAGAGGGGGCCCGGGGCACAGTCCGGTAGTGGCAGCCTGGATTGTTGAGGGTGTAGTGGTGGCAGCCTACCCCTTTTCCCCAGGCCGGTGGGCTGCTGCATGTTTGGGCTCTCAGGGGGTGCAGCCTTTGGAGGCATGAGGAGTTGGCTGGTTGGGATCTCAGGCAGGGTGACAGTCCACTTGGGTGCTCTGTGTGGCATGCCAGTTTGGGCCCCTGGGTGGAAGCAATCCTGAGCTGAAATCACTGCAGGAGTGGAGAACGCCTCAGGTCTCTGGGATTGCCAGGGATACAAGGAACTCCTTTGGATGCTCGGAGCAGGCATGTGGCATCAGTGATTGGGTACAGAAAAGTTTTCGGTGGTACTGCTTGTGCTAAAAGTGAACAACGTGAGGGAAAACTGAAAGTCTCACAGCATTAAAGTGCTCCCCCTGTTTTAAAGTGATCCCAGTTTAGAAGGCAGACAAGAAATGTGATTGGGACAGTAGAAATGTCTCGTGCTTTCTCAGTTTGCTACCTCTGATTGAGTATCTGAGTGACAAAGAGAAAAGATTAAGTAAATGTCTGGCAGATGGAAGGTGGTGAAGGCAAGGAATATGTGACGGGAATGCTAAGTTGAAGTGTGCTTTTGTGGGGCCTTTTCGGCCCACCGTGTAAAGTGCTACTGTCAGGAAATCGAAGTCTTTTTGGCTCAAAGGGAATTCTGCTCTAATCAAGTCAATCTGTTGGAAAAAGAGATTGCTGCAGAATGTATCATCTGGTTCTGTACCTGAGAATTGCTCCCACTGTTGTTTGAGTATCCCCAATGCTCCATGGAGTGGTTTATCATATTGTTCATTTTATAATAAATCAGTTTTTGCACTTTTGATTCTGGAGTGGGATTGAATTTAATTGATAAGAACTGTTTTTGTTGTGTCTGTTAACGAACATTTCCCCCTACAGCCAGCCCACTGGAGCGAAGCGACAAACCTGCTACCTTGCAATGTGAAGCCATCTTGCAACAACTGTGAACCAGTTAGTTAATGAGCATATTTATTGTCTGGGACTGTGTTTCTGGCTGTTTAGTGCCCCCCCTCACTTTGTTCCATCTGACATACCCATAGACACTGGGAGGGGGAGCTTACATTCCATTAGGCCACACCTTTGGAACTATATCTGTGTCAGCACTAGGACCACACTGCAACTTTTGCTAGCTGTGGTCTGCCCATGGCAATGTCGTGAGTCAGCATCTGTATAAACGTGGGTGGCTGCATCACTCTGCAGTTCTTTTCCTGCCGTCAATCATCCTCATCAGACCTGCTGTTGGGACCATCGTCAACCAGCCGTTTATCCTTTATTTGCTTTACCAGTATTTTTTCATCGTCTCTGCATGCCACCAAAATCTAATGCTACTTTATTTTGGTACTGTAAGTGTGGAGATAACATTTTACAAATAAGACACACATGAGGTCTGTCTGTGCTGTTTGGGCCTATCTCACAATTTGAGGACGTTTGAGATCTGCCAGTGCTTTAACCAAGCTAAATGGCAATGCTGCAAGAAAGCTGTAGAAAATGTCCTTCTCTTGAAAACTTTAGCAGCCATGGATAAGGAACAAGGCCCAAAATCTGTGTTGCTGTCCATGTTGGCCAAGCCACTTCCACTGAAGTCAAAGGACCAGGACAGGTAACGGCCCGAGTCACGACCCTCCTCATCATTGGACCATAAGCACAAGCATAGCTATAAAAAGAAGTCTGCTTAGCCAGCTAGCTCCTAGTCACCATTGAAACAGGGTAATCCTGCAGCAACAGTGATGACAGCCCCCGCCTCTGACCATCAATGAAACACCAAGTTTGAGGTTTGGCTCAGGCACTGCCTTACCTACTATGGATAGTACAAAGCCATCATCGTTGGGTCAAGGCCTGTTATCGACCAGTGTAGTCACAGCCCCCTGTCCAGGATGTCATCGACTCAAGCTTTGCTGGTGTCATTTTCTGAGATGATATGACACATTTCTTCCTGACTTGCCTGTGCAGGCTGTTATTCCGTCAGTGGGTCTTACTCTCTCTCAGTCCCTGTCGACATCTTTCAGCATACAGAAAATCCCTTCTTAGTCATCACCAGCATCCCTAGCACACTCGGTGGCTCCCATCATTGACAGAGATGCTAATGACGAGGTTGAATATAATCCTGACCTCATGTTGGATTATGAAGAGAAGGAGGTATATGAGGGAGAGCATTATTTGCCAAGATGCAGTTCTTCCCTCTCCTCTTGCAATTAGGACTCAGTGGTGTATACCCACAGATCTCCTCATGAGGACCATACTTTTTAGTCCATGATGCAGCAGATGCTAACTGTGTCACAGGGACTGTTTGCCTTGTCTTACAAGGATTGGTAGAAAGCAGCATCGTCACGGCAAGGCTCCCCGTAGTGGTGCTGGATTTAGAAATAGTGAAAAAAAAACAAAATCAAAACCTCAATTAAAAGGGGACTTTATTTCTATCTCTAAGTCTGTTGCAACAACATACTCTTTCTTTTACTAGCCTTTGCTGTCCTTTTTCTATTTCTAAGTTGTTCTGCCAGGATGGCCACCTGCAGCCCCCCCCCTTTTTTTTCCTGTATTTTGTTTCCTTGTTCTGCTGCATGGTTTTGTTCAGTTGCCCCCTAGAATGTGCACAAGTACATTAAGTACAGTGTGCCCCCGACTGCTGACTTGAAATAAAAATAACAGAAGTAAATTCGGTTGCAGTGTGCTCAGTTAAATTTCTCCCCTTTCCCCAGAATTCTGGTCAGAAAGCTGGTTGTTTTAACGTGTGAGCCCTGTTTTACTGCGCAGGCAGTCCGGCTCTCTTGCTTGGTTGGGAGATTATAGTTCCAACCAAAAGTAAATGCATAAAGTGCAGTTTCTGGTGGCATGGCTCCTGATTTTAGTCACTGCTGTGCCAGCCATAAAATAAACGGAAAGAATGAACCAAATTTCAAATTAAACACATTGTCTGGCTGCATTTTTTTTTTTGGGCCGAGCCAGCCAGAACAGTAAAGCCGAGAGGCTTTTTGCATGCTGAGCATATAAAAACAACATTATACAATGGCAAGAAAGAATCCTGCTCCCTGATTCATCAGACTGGGACTAAAGCCAGGATGTCATCCCAGCATAACATCCCAGCTGTAGTCCCAGTACACTCCAGACCGCATACATGTTTGAAAAAAACAATTGTTCTGCAGCCGTCTCTATGAGCAGCTTCATCTGCCCATTATCGGTGCTCCCCCGCCCTGCTAACAGTCGGCATCCCCACCCCACTAACAGTTGGCACTCTGCCCCCAACTTAAATGTTAAAACAAAATCCCACATTGCGGTCCCGTTCTGTTTTTTTTTCCTTTTCTTTACATCACTGTGTCCTGCCTTGACGTTTCTGATCGGCTTCTCACCAGCAGCTGAACTGAAATAAAACAGAGCTTTCAAAAATCCGCCACCCCCATCACCACAGATACACACACATTCAATACCTCAGTCCTCCATGAAAGTCACTGAAAAATAAAATTATTTTAATTAAGAAGCTGCCGCTGGGTGGGAGTACCGTCAGGTTTGTCAGTAGTGCGGTACCAAACCTAGCACACACGCGTCCCTTGCTGCGCAGCAGTTTGCCGCGAAGAACCACATTAAGCGGCAGTACATAAAACATTTAAAACCAGTTTAGTTTTTTTCAAAACTGTTTTCCCCATTTCATGATCTCCTTTTCTTTGTTTGGTTGACAGTGACTTACCTACCAAAATGGGAAACCAGAAGTGTTCACCTAACTCCTCAGTATTACAACGGTTTGCACATTAACTAATTTAAAAAAAAAACTTACACACCACATCCCAGGGAAGACAACAGGGCTGAGCCTGTCATGACCAGGTCAATTAAACTCCATAGCCAGCAACAATGTACCAACCAAAGAGAGAGTGTGTGTGGGGTATTACCTACTGCATAACAGCAGCTCCACCAACTGGGCAAACAATAGAGCAGCACTATTTTTTTCAGTATGTATACCGCCCCAGTGAACAAATATGACAAAGAAACGTTTTAAACATATTTGTATTCTGTTTTTCATTTCATTTTACAAAGGAGCCATTGTATAATAGGAATAATGCCCTCCAGGGTGGGTGGGTGTTATGCTGGGATAACATCCCTTCTCGAGTGTTGGATGCCCTCGACCCAAGGTGGGATGTTATCCCAGCATAACACCCACTCTGTCAGGAATTATTCCTTTAACAACAATAACAAAAAAGTACTGGAGCCAAAGGAAAATTCTTCTAATGGCTGCAGGGCTGCTGCTCCATTCTCTCGCCGTGCCAGTGAGAGAAGGACAAGTCAGTGAACCATTGAGTCGAGTTGTTCACTGCATACTCTGAAACCAGAGCTCCAGACTAGGTCGGGGATAACTTGGTGAAGTTCTGATCCTTATTAAATAAGAACCAAAACACAGTGGAGTTCTGATTTGTTCTGATTAGTTCTGCTTATTTATAAATATTAGAAAAAATTTGATAAAATACATAAAAGTGGCCAAAGTCTGTCAGATTTAACACAGAGGCCCAAAGGAAATAATTTAATGCATTATTTGTACAAAACTTACAGTAAAACTGCTAAATAAAAGCAATAACTATTAGCTTTTTCATAGCTGGCCTGTACTGGTGGCATATCCTGCTTGGGCCCGTGATGTGAGTGTGCTGAGAGAGAGACAGACAGATGCAAGTACTATTGTACCACAAAGCAACATCAAGCACTGCAGGCAGCTAAGATATTTTTATTACTGCTGCTGACTGTGTGGGTATATTATTTTGATGGATGTTACAGTCAGAGCAAACCAGGCCAAAGAAATGAATGATCAAAATGAGCAGCAGTAAGAGCCCACTCATCCTACCTGTGTGAATGATTCTAACCTGTAAAAAGGTCCCTCTGCCTAACATCCTCTGATGACTCCCACCCACACCTACAGGCCGAATTTACTGTAGTGTACCCAGCACACCGACAGCAGTCTACCACCAAATCCTTCTAAGCTTAGCTGACTGAGTGACTCCTACTGTTACTGTTCAGTGACCAATTCATAAACTGTTACTCAACAGTGTGCCTCAGAAATTAAATTGATGATGCAGACACATCTGGTGCACGCACAGTCGCACACTGGGGTTGGTTAATGGTTATACATGATACACTAAAAATAAGAAGGGAAGGAGGAGGAATAATGGTAGGAATGAGTGATGATGACACTTGAGTGTACTTTACTTGTGTTGTGTCTATTTAGGCACAATAAATTAATGAATGAAAACACCTTGTGGCTTTTGCTTTTCTGTTTTCTGAGTTAAAAAAAAAAAATTAAAATAGACTGCTACAAGTCACATATTCACAATGTCCCCTAGGCCCCACACAGTCAGCAGCACAGGCGCAGCAACATGTCTGTTTTTTATCAGAAAATATACAGTATATATTTTTTAATTAGTGAATGTCAGTGAATGTTAACATGATCGTGATGGCCTACAGCAGACAGCACCTAGTCTCTCTGACTTCGAGCAGTATCAGTCTGTCACTTTGCCCTCCACAGGGCTACCGCAGCAAACAGCAGTGTGTCTGCCCTGCAGCAGGGTTAGCCTTTGGCTCAGTCAGAATAATACATTTTTTTATGGCCCCCAGCAAGTCTCTCTCACTTTCTGTCTCTCTTTCTCTCAGAGTTGTGATGTGAGTGACTCGGACGTTCATGTGGATGGAACAACAAGAAAACAGATTGATTTTATTTGTGATAATGTATGCCCTTCCCCCTAGTAAGTCTTTCTCCTGATGGAACAACAAGAATACAGAACATGTATATACTTTATTTGTGATTTCTGTGACTGTAGAATTTCTCTTTGGCCCCAGTAGTCTGTCTGTCTGTCTCTCTTCTGGATGGCACAAGTCAAAGATTTATTTTGCCAGCCTGCCCTGTGTACACACACATATGCACATACACACACACACACACAGCCACACTGAGGCCAAGATTAACTTTATTTGTGTGATTTCAATGACTGTAAAATTTATCTTTGGCCCCCAGTAGTCTCCCCGGATGGCACAAGTCAAAGATTTATTTTGCCAGCCCTGCCCTGGTGCTCTGTACACACACAGCCACACTGAGGCCAATATGAACTTTATTTGTGATTTCTGTGACTGTAAAACTTCTTGTTGGCCCCTAGTAGCTATCTTGTTCTCCTCTGGATGGAACAAATCAAAGATTTATTTTGCCACCCTGCCCTCTACACAGCCTGCCACACTGATACCAAGACAATATGCTGTGTTTCTTTATTTGTGATGTCTGTGAGTCTGTGACCGTATTATTTGCCCCCCAACAATCTCTCTCTCTGTCTCTTCTCTTTCTCTGAATGGAACAAATAAAATCAAAGATTTATTGCTTGCCTGCACACTGTCTGCTACACAGCCACACTGAGGCCAAGATGAACTTTATTTGTGATTTCTGTGACTACAATTTCAGGTTGGCCCCAGTAGCTGTCTCTTTCTCCTCTGGATGGAACAAGTCAAATATTTTAATTTGCCAGCCTGCCCTGTACCACACACAGCCAGCCAGGGCTTTGCCCCCCTCCCGTAGTCTCTCTCTGTTTCTTCTCTTTCCCTCCAGGATCCCCCCCCCAAAAAAAAAATCCACTGATTTCTTTCCTCTCCCCTCTGATTCCTCTCCTCTCCCAACCCCAGTGACTTTTTCTTCCTCCCCTCTGCTCTGGCTCAACACAATAGTGTGCCGTGGCCTGCTGTAAAGGCTCTCTGCTCCAGTCTCCCCTCTCCTTCCTTCTCTGCTACTCCTGAGTATCTGGGCCATGTTGTGCACTTGCCATGGTTATATTCCATGAGTGAGTGCATCACGTTACTATCTCATGCCGGCATCATGTGACTGTTGCCTGATTGGATGCCGCCGGCTGCCTCTACATGATGCATCCCCATGGCAGTAGTCAATACTGTAGGGGAAAACACGCTCTGCGGCTTTCCATGAACCCGGGACTGGACTTCTACAGTGAAGTCTATATTTATCCGGGTCTGTGGATTCAGGGTTTGATTCGGGGGTCTGGATTTTGAGCGGAACAGTCCATCCAGCCCTACTCAAAACAAACAAAAAGAAATAAAAATGAAACTCATGCCAAGTGCAAGATAAACAAGAGAGAGGAGACTGCGGGTGTGCTGAATTGAAAGTCCTGCTCTGTGTGTGTGTGTCTCCTTCTCTCTCGCTATCAGTGTCTGATGACACAGTTGCAAGATAGAGCAGTGGGGCATAAACAAAGGTGTAGTACACCAAAGAAATAAAATATGTTTGTCCTGTATGCATTTAATGCAAATGACATGATATTAAAATGCTTAGGCAGTATGAGGGGGGAAATGCAATCAAAAAGCATATGAGTAAATGTACATCTAAAGCAGTAAAATATAAATGGTCTCTGGCATTGTTGCCATTGTAACCATAGTTAGTAAAGCCTCAGATTAGCTTTCTTATTCTTATTATTTTTTATTATGTGTTTCCGTTATGCAAATATTAAGCAGGAAAACTCTAACCTACTTTTACAATGGTGGTGGATGCCAGGGTATTACCCTGTTTCCCTAAGGAGCCAGCAGACCCTTGTGACAGGATATTTATCCTGGGATGCCAAGAAGGGGAAGGGTCCATGACATCAGAGTCTTGAGAAGAGCTGAACCTCATTAAAGTCCATTAGCTAAACACTCCCGTCATCTAGTGCAATGGTTAATTACTGAAAATGTTTTTTGTATGCAATATGGATTATCAGTTGTAATGTTTCCAATCCTTTGTTCATGGTGTATGAAAGTCAGTTATGTATGAAATGTATTTATTTTTTTAAACTTTGGTAACTGGGAAAGGTACGCTGAGCGGGGCTCGTTTCCAGGTGCAACCCAAAATGAACACACTGTATTGGAAAAGGGGTGGATCACATGTCATGGAGGTGGGTATAAAACCCCTAGTAGTTAAGCTGGACAGCAGATTTGATTTCAGTGTATCCCTAACCTGGGAAAGGGAAGGGCATGCTGCTTTTTTATGTCTTGGAGCCCTTCAGTTGGAAGGATGTAGCTATGGTAGACCTTCCTTAAGGAACAGTAAGAGATACAGGATAAAGTCATGCCATGTGATCCTAACCTGATGGAATGCTGTTACTAACCAAATTATTTGTGTGTTATGCTTGTTACTTTAGTTTTCTGTACAACAGAACCACACTAGTAGCGTGTTGAACCTTATCTAGGTTTGTACTGTCTATATGTTTTACTCACAGCCTGGGTCAAACTGTGATGGGCTTTGCTACGGAGGAGGAAGATTCTATAGAAAGGAACCTCATGGAGTTTCTGGAAGGCCCTTGTACTCTCTCCATTATTATTCCACCAATATATCCTGCATTAGAGGATGCCATTTCTGTTGCATGGTAAAAACCTAACTCACTGCCTGCAGTACCCAGAAAGGCTAATAAGCAGTACCCAGACCCATCTGCTAAGCCTTACTATGCTTACCAGTCAGAAACTAATTCTCTAGTCATAATGGCTGCTCCATGATAGGTCTAAAGCACCTAGACCTAGACACATGAGTACTTTGCCTCCTGATAAAGAATCTAGGAAGCTGGATGTGATGGGCAAGCACATATCTGCTTCTGCCTCACTAGGCCTTTGAATCACAAATTACCAGGCCTATGTGATCAAATATCAAAATATCATGTAGAAGGCCAAGAAAGCTGCAGCACAGACTTTGCCCGAGGGTTCTGCAAAGAATGAGTTACTTAAAGATTTAACATCTGGTGCTGAAGTTGGCAAACATTTGCTCTGCTCGGCCTATGATGTCTCTGATGCCTCTGCCAGGGCTGCTGCTTCTGGCATTTGTGTGAGGCAATATTCTTGGCTCAGGGTTGTTGGTTTTACAAATGATGTACAACAAGCAGTTTTAAATGCCCCTTTTAGAGAGACAAAACTGTTTGGTTGTGATGTAGGTGACCCCCTAAAAGGTCTTCAGACATCCAAAATGACTCTAAGGTCTGTTAAGTCCCTGAATTCCACACCAGTTAGGGGTTGTGGGAGGGACTGCTATCACCAGCCTGCTGCCAGAGGTGGCCTTGCCTACTGTTGGCAAGGCAGAGGTCAGGAAGGTAGTACCTTACCAGGTCCCCTTCCCCCAGGTGCCCATACAAAAGCATCCAAAGCAGTCAGTATTGGTGGCACTGGCACCACTGGTTCCACATGACTATTTGCAGGATAAACCCCCACTCCAAAGGTTATATCATGGAGTGGATGTGGGGGGCAGACTCTCCCTGTATTTGAAACATTAAGAAGAGATAATAATATTGCAAACTATCATTACCCTATCATAAACAGGGGACTGACTTTGTTTCCTGTACATGACAGAAGCATACTATCATGTTGAGATCAGACAAGCTGACAGGCAATACCTCCACTTTGCCCTAGGGAAGGCGTGCTGCCAATTTAGAGTTTGGCCCTTTGGCTTAGCTTCTGAGGCACGGGTCTTTGCCAACTGTTTGGCAGTAGTGGCAGCTGCTCTTCAAAGGGAAGGCCTGTATATCTTTCACTGCTTGGATGACTGGCTCTTGGAAGCCAGTTCCAGGAAACATCTCCTACATACACTGTCTTGGATGAGGCACTTTTGTGAGGCTTTGGGTGTTACCTTACTTGTGCCAAAGACTGTGGTGACTCCCTGGCAATGACTATAGTACATAGTAGCAGTTTGGACACAGAGAAAGGCCGATGCTTTTCTGCCACAGGACAGTCTCAGCACAGCTGGTATACAGGATTCTCCTGAGTCTCCTGGCTACAGCCATGGGAACGATGCCGCTGGCCAGTCTTTATATGAGAATCCCTCAGTGGACACCAATAGTCTACTGGGCAATGAATGTATGAGCATGGGATCTGTCCTGTGGCTAATGTATGTCAGCGGGGTATCTCCCAGATCTCCAAATCATCTTAGAAGATGAGTTAAGTAAGTCACAGTTCAGAATTAACAAATGGGAACTGTTGACCTCCTGGGGTTTCCAACCCTAAAACCCCATCCTGGCAACAAATCAGGGGTGCAGTCTTCCTTGGGGTTGTCAACCCTAAAGCTTACCCCATTCTATACACTCCAGAAACATACTATACACATCTAATGGGGTGAGCTTTAGGGTTGACAGCCCCAAAGAAGACTGCACCCCTGATTTGTTGTGTAAGGGTGGGTCCTAAAACCACATTTTCCTACTTTTGTCGCTTTAGCCTGAACCCTAAATGTTGCATTAATGTAGTTTTTTTGCAAAGAATGTCTTTACTTTTTGAGATAGTATAGTCATATCCTTATTTGCCTGCTGGCATGCAGGCCCCCATGCATCTGTATTTTTTCGGATAGTGTAATCATATCCAAATTTGGAGGGCCCTGTGCTCCCATCCCTCCATAGATGGAAATATGGATGTTGCTGTGGAAGTGCAGAGCCCTTTCATGTGTAGCATAATACCAACCAAAGTGTAAGAATAGGATTGTTATTACACCACCTATGTATGCATTACTGAAAACATTCAAATTCCTGCCAAAATGTGATTCCACTTCACACCAACGTCCTTCCATGCCACAGATGCAAAAAGACAGTTTGGGCAGGATTTGAAAAATGACAGCTGTCAAGTTCATGAGATGATGTAAAAAAATGTCTACTTTGAAAATCTGAGATCAAAATATGTAAAATTATCAAATTTACAAGGGAGCATAGCAAAATTTTAATGGATGTGCATAACTTTGCCATTTTTTTTACCCCAAAATTTCAGCATAGCATTCTTATCACCTCAACTTATGAACAAGGGTGATGAAAATGTTGAAATCCTGCCAGAAAGGTGATTTTGCCAAGTGAGCTCGAAATCGCCGGCATTTCCTAGTTCCACTGACATTGTTTATGAGGTGGGGACTCAGAAAAGCCATGCTGAAATTTTGGTGTCAAAACATACAAAAATTACAAACTTATGCACCAGAGTTGAAAACTCCATTGAAATACAGTCCAACCCCGTTTATCCGACCCCCCCCATTAACCGAACTATCTAACGAACTGTCTGCTTGTCCCCCATTGTTCCCATAGAAAATTGATGAATGCAGTTTTCACCTACTTAATGGGTGATCGCCGCCCCAAGCAGTCACTATGAGAACAATCAACAGTGATTAACAGCTAAGCGGAGCATGAACGCTGTTTTTTTTGTAAGTTAAGTCTTCCATTTAAGCCTGGTATGTAGCTGTGGACAGGGTAATTGAGAAGTGGAAAATGCAGTGTCTGATTTTTTTGCAGTTCCCTCTCCCACCTGCTGTCCGCATATACCCGATCTCCAATTACATACAGTAGCTGTCAACCACTCTAAGCGTTTGCCCTCCGCTTTCTCAAAACTCCCCACCTGTCCACAGCTAAACCCACTTCTAATTGTCATCTTAATTTAACTTACAGCTCAGACTTTCCAGATCCTGACTTCTACTTCACTCCTCAGGCAGAGCACACATTGCTTTCCTAGACTGAACTGCAAGCAGATCTGGGGGACATCCGATCGACGGAACTACAAAAAGGTCTAAAGGGAAAATTGAGGAGAAAAAATGTGGCATGGATACTATACAGTACATTGCTCCTCTACCATCTCTAGCTATATTAGCATATCTTTGGTGCCACCTACTGTCTTACGACTGGTATTACAGCTGAAAAATAGAGGAGCATTCTTATTATATAGTACAGCATAGGCACTCTCGATTATCTGATCTTCCGTTTATCTGAACCGATTGGATGTCCCCCAAGCGGTTCAGATAAATGAGGTTTGACTGTACATTGAACCGCACTTACCTTACTTTCTCATATTGCAGTCAACGGTTCCAGCAGCAAGACGCGTCTCACGTAGCAGAGTGGATCTTCACCCTGGGACCTGTTCAGCTGAGTAAGGGTGTGTGGAGGAGTCTTGGGGGGTGCAGAGTGGTGAGTGCTGAGTGGGAGGTCGAGGTGGGGGGCTGTGGTAGGCAAGGGGCTGTTTTGTTGTTGTTGTTTTTTTTGCAGGTAAAAAAAAAGACATTGAGGGATTGTTTCTTTATTTCAGTGGAGGATGGCCATCGAAGGGGAAGGGTGCCACTAGACACCATGGAAACCCAGTAAAGAGGAACAATGATCAGAGTGTGTGTGTGTGTGTGGGGGGGGGTAGGTGACACTAGAAATCAGGCAAAAATCCCGTAATTTTGGGGAGGTGGATCGGAGGGTGGGGGTTGACACTAGAAACCAAGGACAAGTAGGAGAATTATGGGGACTACAATTGGAGGATGAGGGTGTGCCACTAGACACCAGGGAAAATGACATAGGTACGGGGATGGTGATCGGAGAATGGGGGGCACCACTAGGCACCAGGGAGAAAAATAAGAAATACAGAGATGGCTGTTGGATGATGGAAGTGGTGCCACTAGACACCAGGGAAAAAGTCTGAAAATTACAAGGATGAAGATTGGAGTATATGTGTGTGTGGAGGGGGGGGGGGCACCACTAGACACCAGGGAACATTTAAAAACAAATTATGGGGACTGCAGTGGGAGGGTGGGGGTGCCACTAGACATCCGGGAAAATTCACAGAATTAGGGGAATGTGTGATTGACTTGGAAAAGCCCTTTTTCATTTAAAGGAATCCTTTTCCATATCAAACAAACAAAAAAAGAAGTAAAAAAGAATTCCTTTAAATGAAAAAGAATTGGAAAAAAAATGAAGTCCAAAATCCTTTTCCATGACAAGGGATCCTTTTTTGTTCAAATGAGAATGTCAAATGAAAAGGATCCCTTGAAACGAAAAAAGAATCTGAAAAATTACTTAGTCTAAATTTGTTTTCTATGTATAGGGATCCATTTTCATTCAAATGAAAAAGTGATATGGAGAAACCTGAAATAAAACTAAATCTATAAGCTTTCTCTGTATCAAAGGATCCTTTTTCATTTGAACAAAAAAGGCCATAAGGAAGCTGAAGCAAGAAATGAAAAAGCATTTTAAAACTTACAAAATACACATTTGGGGGTCAGTTGTCCAACAGTTAAAATCTACCTAACAGAGCTCCGATGAGCAAGATATATGTTTTGTTCTCTCTGCACAATGTCATTTTTGTGAGTTTTGTAAAAAACAAAAAATGAAAACAAGATGGTGGCAAAAAAAAATTGAATTTTTCCTCACATGAAAGGATTGGCTTGAATGAAAATGGATCCTTTTTCATTTGGACCAGATTTTTTTCATTAAAGAAAGCTATTCAAAAGACTTTACTGAGCGTGCTCAGAAACCAGCATTTTAAAATGTAATAACTTTGGAGCAGATTAATATTTTTTTGCCAAACCAATGAAATGCACATCTGTGGACCAAGCCCTTTGTACCCTAAAAATTTCAAACTGTCTGGCTGCAAGCTGATGAAAAAACAGCAAAAAATAGCAATTTATTTTTTTTTTTGCTATCCACATCTTGGAATCTGCACATCTGACCAGACCAAAACTTGCCCTGTCGAGAGATCTTCCTTACAAGACTGTACGTGCAAAATTACGTGCAAGTCTGCAGAATGGTTTCAAAGATATTAAAGTTCAAAATCTGAGGTTTAACATATAAACTTTTGCTCAGCCCTAAATATAGGGGTGCTACTGTGCCCCTATATTATATAGATATATGGTTCTCTTTTTTTCTATCTCCCTGGTCTTTAAAACAAGTTCTGTATGGGGTCTCTCCTCCCTCCCTCCATGCACCCTTTGTATAGGATCCAACCAGTAACATCATCTCTTGCAGTCAGTCATTGTTTTCTGATTCTAATAGTGCTACTTGCATGGACTGATACATATGTACTGATGAAAACGAGCAGCTCCTCAATGTACTTATTTAAAATAATTTATGTAGTTCTGGATACATTTATGTTGGTTCTATTACACAGAGTGGCTTTAATTATATTAGCTTAGTATTTCAGAAGTCAACCTTATCTGAAGCTGGCATGTGGTATTTCATATATAAATGACAGAGGGCTGTGCAATTCTATGATGCACCTTGTAATGTATACTGCTATGTAATATGCATGTTTCTCTGGATAATGAAGCTGAGTTAAAAAAAAAAAAAAAAAGAACTTATGCAAGTAGCGGTATTAGCATCAGGAGCTACTGACGATTACAACCAATGACGCTACTGGCTGGAGCACCCATACGAAAAGGGGGCTCAATACAAAGTTGGGTTTAAAGATGTGAGGGGCAAAAACATAAATGGATATATACTGTGTAGGAGAACTGAGAAAGTGGAATATGGCTGAGGAATGTTGCAATGCTTTTGTATCCTCTTTATAGGAGCAGTTCATGATACACTAATTCTATGTTTCTTTTATTCTGGACAAAAAAAAAAACTTGAATATCTTCGGAACCATAGTTACTCAGACTGGATTTTATGAATAACCAAGAAATTGAGTAAAAGTAGTAAAAGCCTTAATTTTTGTACAAGATAAGAACTTTAAGGCAGATGAGCCCTGTTCACAAAGTTGTCCTGTAAGGAAGCATAAATAGAATTGCATACAGTTTCAAAGAGAGTTGTACTTAATATCTTGATATGTTTAAATGCTGATCAGGGTGCTCTAAGACGTGCTGCTAGTTCTTTATGGAAGACACTAAGATTAAGTATTGATTCACATCAGAGTGACTGAGCCTCTTGGAAGTAGTGACCACCAGTCATTATGGTTTCTGCCCAATATAGGTAAAAAAGTCCTGGGCACATAAACACATATTCTGAATATCAAAAGGGTCAATTCCACCGAAATAGGGGAGGATTTGACAGTACACATGGCCAAGCTCAGGGGGGACGAAGGGGTGAAAAAAAATGGTCTGTAATTCAAAAAGGGATCCAGGAAGTTGCAAACACCTGTCTGAAGCAGACAGGCAAAAAGAGCAAGTAAGCACAAGAAACCACTCTCGTTCATGGGTGAAGTTGCAAGTACAATGAGTTGAACAAGGCTTCCTACAAGATATTCAAGAAGACACAACAGGAGGAGGACTGGGTAGACTACCTGGAATAGTTAAAAACAGCTATCAGAAAGGTAAGAAAGGCAAAGGTCAGGACTGAGTTGAGGATATTGAAGTGTGTCAAGGAAGGAGACAATACCTTTTTTTGGTACATCCTAGAAAAAAGTACAATGAAGGAAGGTGGTGTCAAGCTGCCAAAGGGGCAGATTAGGTGGAGGACAGTAGAGAAAAGGCAAAAGTATTGAATGAGTACTTCTGCTCGTATTCAGTTAAGAGAAGGATGGACCCAGTACCAGGACCCAGTTCTCCTGCTGTACATCCTGCTCCCCTTTTCCCCAGGACGTACCGTGAGATGAGCATTGAGTTGCTCAGTGTATCTTTCCTGGTGAAACAATTCAATAAATAAATAAATAAGTACCACAGAGAACAGTAGGTATGAGGAGAGGGTGTGTGTGAGGAGGCGATCACAGAGGACAGGGTCTTCAAGGTACGCAGGTTCCTCAAAGTGAGTAAATACCCCGAGTCAGATGGGATGCATCCAAGGTTGCTAAGAGCTGGCAACAGCATTAGCAGCCCCTCTGGTGGACCTGTTTAATAGTTCCCTTGACATTGGTGTGATGCCATGTGAGTGGCAGATTGCTGACTTGGTGTCTTTGCAGAAGAGCATGGCAACAGATGAGCCAGGGAGCTACAGAGCAATCAGCTTGACGTTGGCACTTGGCAAACTGATGGAAACCATTCACAGTGGAAAGGTTGGCTGAGTTCCATGAGGCGAATGGGCTCCAAGACTACAGGCAACATGGGTTTATGGCAGAGAGGTCATGCCAAATGAACTTGAACAATTTCTTCGACTGGGTAACAAAAGAAGTGGGTAGAAGCAAAGCTGTGCATGGTGCCTCCTGACGAAGGGGTGGCACAGCCCCGAAATGCTGAGGCAGGTTTGAGGGAAGTGAAGTAAAGTCTATTTTTGCTATGAATTAACACATTTTTTTCTTTCAATTCTGTAAGTATTGCATTTTTTGTACAATAAAAAAAACTCTCTCTGAATTTTCTGGAGTTTGGAGTGCTAAATTCTTCTTCTTATAAGGATTTATGCCTTTTATTTTTTCAGCACCCGCTGGTTTGCTGGAGCGCAGCTTTTTTTGTATTACTTGCACTGTGCATGTATGGTACCTGGATTTTAGCAAGGCCTTTGACTTAGTGCCCCCATAAGAGATTGATTGGGAAGATGGAAGACCTGGGGGCGGAGCACACAATTACTTTATGGATGATAAACTGGTTAGGGGAAGGAACCCAGATGGTAGTGGTTGCACGAGAGTACTCGGAGATCAAGGGGAGGTTACCAGTGGGGTTCCACAGGGGTGGGTGCTTGGTTCAGCGTTATTCAGTGTGTTCATAAATGACATCAGAGAAAGCATTAGGGGCAAAATGTGCTTCTTTGCGGACAATGCCACGCTGTCTGGGATGGTGTACATAGAGGAGGGAGTTGGGTCAGGGACGTAAGGGAGGACCTTGGAAAGCTGGATTGATGCTTCAGAATCTGCCAACTGGGGTTCAGCACAAAGAAGTGCAAGGCCATACATATAGGGAGCAAGAACCATATGATCACATACAAACTAGAGGAAGTGACTGTCACATGTCCGAGGAGGAGGAGAAAGACCTGAGGATTGCAGTCACAAGCAATCTAAAACCCTCTATGTAGTGCAGCCAGAGCAAATAGAATGCTGGGTTACATTATAAGCAGGGAGTTCACCGATAGAAGAAAAGAGGTCTTAATGCCACTGTACAGATCAATGTAGAGGCCACACCTGAAGTAGTGTGTGCAGCACTGGAGCCTCTAGCACAAGAAGGACATCAACCTGCCAGAGGCAGTACAGAAAAGGGCCACAAAGATGACACAGGGACAGCAGGGGGGCTCACAAGAGCACAGGCTGGAGAACCTTAGTATGTATTCACTCGCGAATAGATGGGAAAATGGGGACATTGCAGAGACATTTAGGTGTCTCAAAGGTATCAACAGGGCTGACCCCAGTGAACTCTTAAGGATCAGCAAAAACAGGAACACGAGGGGACACAGTTACAAACTGGCAAGAGGTAGGTTTTGAAAGGAGGCCAGGAGGCAGTGCTTCACAGAGAGGGTGGAGGCTGGGTGGAAAGGCCTACCAGAGAATGTAACAAGAAAACTTGGGGACTTCAAGAGGGGGTTGGACAAAGTCAAGGGGAGGGTAAGAGTGGAGATGGGGGTGAAATGACATGTGAAAGAAGATGCAAGGGTTCCACACTGAGCAGACTTGATATGCCCTAAGGCCTTCTGCTGATGAATTTGTGTTTGTAACAGTTATTACTCCTAGTTTTGGACTATGGGTACATTGTTTACAAACATGCACCAAAATTGAGTCTTTATATTAAATTACACAGAATCTTGAACACGAAAGCACATTTTGTTTTAGCTTGCCCCTTTAACGCTCATTTCTGTAAAATACTAGAAGCACTAGGCTGACTTTATTTAAGTAAAAGGCATGAAATAAAGTCAGCTCTTTTTGTTTCTTTTTTTTTTTTTTTTGCATACAAGTTTTTATTGCTTCTGTGGCAAGCTGGCAGTTGTCTCAGCCTGTCCCGACAAGCCTTTATACATCTCCTCTGGTCTTGAGGAGGTGGGGGGAATGTATCCCCTGTGGATTGCCCCCATGGTGGGGCCAGGAAGGGGGTTCTGACCTCCACCTCCCCCACCCGGAGCACAAATTCAGATGTCCCCCAGAGCTAGTGAAACCGGGCGGGCCGTCAGTACACAAGGAGGGCTTTATTAAGCTCAACCTCCAGTTTTTTTACTTGATTTTCTCCTTGGGATTGTGCAAATGCGCAGTGAGCATAACATGCACGCTGCACCTCCGTGAAAGTGCCCCAGTGCTCTGAATGCATGCCCCTCCCAGTGGCTCTTTCTGCTTTTTAAATTGATTAAATGCTCCTATTTATTCAAAACTCATTTTTTGATTCTCATTCATCAGTTTTACAAGTATACCATTTGAGAGCTACAATTAGTCTCAACCTTACTGTTCTGAAAAGCAAACTCATTATGGTCATGCTGCTGTCTTATGTGATGCAGGGAAATCTTGGCTCAGTCCCACATATTAGTAAGGTTAGAACTGATGACTCAATCTATTTCTGGCAGCTCTGAAAGAGAGCTTCATTTTTTAATGTAATTGCTTTAAGCAGTATTGTCTGTGTTGATCATATCTGTACCTAATATAAAGTGTGATATGTAACCAGAGTGAATGTTAATCTATGATTTTTTTATTCCTATAACCAGGAAAGTTTAGAGGCTGCCACTGTGAATAGACTTTTGCCCAACTGTCTTTTACTCGTAAAAAAATAAACTTTTTAGTAAATATTTTTGTTCTAGTTTTGGTTATCCTTGTTATCCTGTCCTGTACAGTGTTGTTTTCCCTGTTTTGAATCTGCTGTAGCAATTCTTTTGTTTTAGATTTGAAATAATGAGAGGGGAATGAAGGTGGGTATTGTGTGTATGGTCCATCAAAGTTAGAAAACCCATGAAAAAAACTCTTTCAAATGACGTACTGGCTTTCCTGTAGGTGTGAGTAGTCCAAAGATGTCCCTATGAAAATTATCCAGAAATTAAATCAAGATGGCAGCTATACGTGAGATGATGCTGTGTTAGAGTTGTGAAAGCTCTGCTTAGCAAAACACAGCTTGGCTAACAGTGACATTACTTCCCGTCTCAAGTTTCCTTGATTTGCTTAGCTGCACTCTACATGGGTTGTGCACAAAGTGGAGTTTTCAGGGAATTAAAAAAGTGTCTGTAGGAGTAAGAAGAGGAAATGTGATACTGAAGTTATTACAGAGAGAAGCTTGTTGGATCTATGCTTTGAATACTATTGTCCCATTGGGACTAAACAAAGGATTTTCCCTATCGTGCTTATTGTGAACTGGAGTAATGTGGAATATATGGCAGTTTGATTTCATGTGCCTTTAAAATTTGTTGTACCGGTTTCTATGAATTATTCTGTTTTTTACATTTCTTTTTTGCTTCTCTTCACTGTACCCTTTCACACTCAGTGATCTATGGGGATCTTTTTCTATTACTATATTCTGTTTTCCATGGGATATTAGATGCTATCATAAATGTTTAGTGTTAACAGTTTTATAATATTGATATGCCATTTTTTTGCCAGGTAGAATGGTTCATTTTCAAATAAAAAGGTAGTATCTCTTTAAAAATTCACTTTAACAGCAGTATTTTAAATTCACTTTACAACACTGCTGAATGCGCCCTTCTGTACTGCTCTGAGGAAGACCAGATAGAGCTATCTGTCTAGAAGAAAGCAATTCATTCAAATAGGAATCACAATCTCTGCCCCTGCTCCTGCCCCTACCTTTGTCAGAGTCCCCCAGGGATCTATCCTCGGCCCCCTCCTTTTTACTCTTTTTATTAACAGTCTGCCCACTCTACCCTGGTCCTCCTCCAGGATCTTCTATGTGGATGACATGGTACTTTACTCAAGTGCCAAAGACCTGCCCTCCATACATGCCAATCTTCAATCTGATTTTGACTGTCTACAAGCATGGCTGCTATTAAACAAGCTTCTTCTAAACTCTAGAAAACGGTCGCCATGCTTTTTGGCTGCTCACCTAGAATCAAATCCTGTACCTCTTCCCTCTCAATCCAGGTCCCGGAAGGCTCCACCCCCAGACGGTCAACTCATTCAGGTATCTCGGGGTCACACATGGCCCATCTCTCGATTTCATCCTTCACACTGCAGCCACTTGTAAGTTGGTTAACATAAAACTGGAGCTGACCTATAAAACCAGGTCCTCCCTCAAATCTGCTGCCAGGCTTGCTATAGCTCCCAGACTAACTCATCGTCATCAACTCTACTCCCGTCTAGGCTGGCTCTCCCCATCCTCACATCGCCTCTATACTGCTGTCTGTCTGATTGATAACATAGTCAGGACTGGAGCTCCGGAGTCCCTTTCCAATATGTTAAACCATCCCACTATGCTTACCCCCTGATATCTTCTGAACAATCTCCTCTTGAAATTCCTAGAAGTTCTACAAAAAGGGGGAACTTTCCATTGCAATATATGTGACCAAAACTTGGAACTCCCTTCCTCTAAATGTCAAACTCTCCAAATCCCACCAAGCTTTTAAAAAGGATCTTCGATCCTTCCTTAGGGACTCTGACATTTGCTCCTGCTCTGACATTCCTGCGCCTCCCAACTAGTTGCTATACCTGCTCCACTAAATGGTGCTTGTATCACCTGCCTCAGAACTGGCTCCTGAATATTATATCAAAAAGTTATTTGACCCACTGAATAGACCGTCTTGTGGACCTACTGCTGCATAAATCAGTTTACTTGGATACTGTACTCCTGCCAGTACTGTTGTATGCCACTCTCCCTGGTTGTTGCCAGAAAATAGCATTCTTGTCTAGTGCACTTAATGTATTTTTCTGTTGTTCTTGCCATTTTAACTGTCTTTGTTCCAATTGTAAATACTGCTTTATTGTAAAAAAAAAATTGCGTAATTCCTGTTGTGATATGCCCATTGTATTTCCTGTCTGTACAATGTTCCATTGTTTGTAACTCTCCCGGGTCGTGCCTGAAAATAGGCAACATTCTTGTCTAGTGCACTTACCTGGTAAACAAAAACTAAGTAAATAAATAAATTACCAGAGGCCCCACTATTTTGTTTCGGTTCATGTTGGGCATTGGTGGTGGTGGTGGTGATCTGAGTTGAAAGGCTTGTTAGGTGAGCGGTGGCATTGATTTGACCCTACCGGACCTCTGAAATACAAAACAAAAACCAAAAAATGTATTTGAAAACCCACCCCCATTGATTGTAGTCGAGAGTGCCCACGTGCTACAAACTCATGCGTCCAAAATGTCTGAGCACGGGGGGCAGGGGAGCATGGAGGCAGAGCTTTATAGATAGTGTACCAGGAAGGAGAAGGGATCTGGTGACCATCTCTTCTGTACAAGGATTTATGATCCCTTCCCCTGAGAAAAATAGTAATTTAAAAATTCAGCAAACAGGACTGCTTAAGTCCACTTGAGGTAATCTACTAGTGACGGCAACAAAATGGACAGGTCCTGTTATATTCTCCTGATGTCAGAAGGATTCCCAACTTTTGCATCAACTGAACCTAGTAAACAGGCTGTCTTCCATATTGTTTTTGGTATTTGAACCTAATTTCGGGTTTTACTACCCTTCTGCATAGTAACATAGTAGTTGACGGCAGATAAGGACCACTTAGGCCCACGTAGTCTGCTTGTTTTTCCTGCCTGCATCAGCGGCCACTATCCTGACTTGGACATTGGCTTTCGCCTCTCTTCTACTTTAGGGTTCCCTTATGCCTGTCCCATGCATGTTTGAATCACCTCATTGTTTTAGAATCCACCCCTCCTGGGGTAGGCTATTCCAGGCATACACCACCCTTTCCTTGAAGAAAAGTTTCCTCACATTTCCCCTTATCCTGCCCCCCTCCAATCTCATATCATGCCCCCTCGTCCTTGTGCAAGTCTTGTACTAAAAAGTGTCCCCCACTTGCACTTTGTTCAAACTCTTAAGATAGTTGAAGGTTTCAATCATATCCCACCATTTCTGCCTCTCCTCCAGTGTGTACATATTGAGGTTGTTTAATCTGTCCTCATATGTTTTCTGGTGCAATCCCTGCACCAAACTGGTTGCCCTTCTCTGGACTGCCTCCACCCTGTCTATGTCCTTACGAAGGTGTGGCCTCCAGAACTGGACCAGCATTTTGTACAATGGCATTACCACCTCCCTTCCTCTGCTGGATATACTTCTTCTGTGCACCCTAACATCCCACTGGCTCTCCCCACAGCCTTGTTACACTGTTTGGCCACCTTTAGGTCATCTGAGATGATCATCCCTAAATCTCTTTCCTCCCTGGTAACTGTCAGCAACCCCCCCCCCACACACACACACACATACCATTTTGTAACTCTTCTCAGGATTTTTTTCTCCCCAGGTGCATGATCTTGCACTTCTTAGCATTACATTTTAATTGCCACTCTTTGGACCATTTTTCCAGTTTTCCCAGATCCCTCTTCATTCTATCGACTCCCTCTGGGGTGTCTACTCTATTGCAGATCTTGATGTCATCTGCAGTTAGGCAAACCTTCCCCTCCTGCCCTTCAACCATGTCACTGACAAAGATATTAAAAAGTACTAGCCCCAGGACTGATCCCTGCGGCACCCCACAGTCACCCTGCTCTCCTTGGATTTAATCCCATTTACTACCACCCATTGCTTTCTGTCCCTCAACCAGTTTCTGACCCAGTTTCCCACCTTGTGGCCCACATTCAAGCATATTAACTTGTTAACCAGTCTCCTGTGTGGAATGGTGTTTAAGGCCTTGCCGAAGTCAAGGTAGGTGATATCCACCGCACCTCCCTGATCCACCTCCTTCATCACCCAGTCAAAAAAATCTATCAGATTTTTCTGACATGACCTTCCTGCTGTGACTCGATGCTGCCTTGGGTCCTGTGCTCCCATGGTTTCCAAGTGTTCTACAGTCCTTTCCTTAAGCAGCGTCTCTATGTTCTTTCCCACTACTGAGGTGAGGCTGACTGGCCTATAGTTCCTTGCCTTCTCCTTGCTACCACTCTTGTGAAGAGGGATTACATTCTAGTGGGGTATATACACCTGAACTGTTATCTGTAACTGGCATTACCTCTTTTTGATAGGAATGCAGCTGTAGATCTGTGTACATTCCACACATACAGTACCATAGTCAGTGGCTTTACTAGGATGGTTTTCATTTTGTGATCTGAAAAAAATGTAGCTTAAAGCAGTGCTGATATATTCGATAACCAGTATATCCTGAATATACTGTCTAGGAGACATGTAGGTTTTTGGGCTCGCAGCCCTTAAGAATTGTTGCTTATGCAAGCCTGTATGAATGCCGATGCCTTTTGCCGAACGGCTAATGATTCATCCAAAGAGTGGGACTCTATGGAGGAGATTGACTCAGTCTAAGAACTTGTTAGGCTAGGTAGAAGTTTAATATAGGACATACTAGATGGATGAAAATCTCTGTTTGTCTGTAACTCTCTATTTCTCTGTGTACTGTATCTAATCTGTGACTAACAAAGTAGGAAAGTTACTTACCAGTACCTCTTGATCGTCTTTGGTATTTCCTGCATAGAGCCACACTCTTCCCACCTGCCATCCACTGGACTCACGAGTATTTTATCTTATTGCTGTTAGTGTCAGAGTATAGTGTTTGAGAAGTTAGCTGTGTTTGCTTGCTTTCCCACTAGCAGAGGAATGATGTTAATTACTGTGTAACAGGAAATATTCAGTGACTTTATTTTTTGCTGTTTTCGCTGGTTTCGTATTAGCATGAAAACAAAGTCAATGAATATTTGGTGAATCACTATACAGTAGCAGCAGTGGTGTTGCACCAATGAAAATAAGACAGCATGAACATGGGTGTGCTCAGAGCACTAAGTGTAACGGGTGTGAATTTAAGCTGTTACACAATATGTTCTCTGTGTCATGGACGAGAACTGTGCAGCCTTGGGGTGTGGAAATGGATTAAAAGATGGATAAGGAATTGACTGTGGGAAAACCTGTAGGGTTGTCCTTGGGGAGAGTACTACAAGGTCAGGATGGTCACCAGTGGAGTGCTACAGGGATAGGTCTTGGGGGCTAGTCATCTATGACATTGGGGAAGGGATTCATCAGTGATGCATGTCAGCTCTTGTATTTCTGGTCCCCAAGGGATTTTGGTGTCGCTGGGCTAAGATCACAGTGTGTGGGTCTGTGAAGGAAATACTCATTGTGCTGGTGTTTGGTGCTTTTTAACATTTACAGGGTTTAAGACTCAGTGCTCAGAGTTGTGAGGGGAAAGGTTAGAGCAGATAAGGCAAAGAACGGGACTTGTAGGCAAGATGAAACCTAATTTGGAACCTTTAGTGTCTCCATGGAAACTTGGATAGAGGCTCTTTAGATCCGTGTGAGCAATGAACTTTCAGAATTCTGCCTCTCAGCTAAATGGAAATGAGATTGATATTGATGTCCCACCCCTGCAGAGTAGTACAATTAAACATTCTTTAACTTTTGTAGCTAGCTTAAGAGTTTTCATTTGAAAGTGTATAATCTTCTGAACTGAGGGTCCTTATTCCTTCATTTTCAGGGCCAGGATTTCCTAGTATCCTCTAGAATTAAACATCATTGGTGAGGATAGTGGTGGACATTTTAACTACTTACAGAGCTTTGTTTGCCTCAGTTGCCTGGGCTTCTGCTGTAATATAAAGTAATGCATGGGTCCATGTGCAACCATAAATTAAAATAAGCCCTGCATATGTTTACAAATGAGTCCTTGTATTAGTTTATACTGTAGTAAAGGTGCAAACAGCAGCACATAGCTCTCAAAGTAATTACAACTCACATGTTTTGTCCATGCTGATGGCATTACCTACTAAGAATTAAATAATTATTATTAATTTATTTTACAGTTTTAGCATAAAGGCCCTTTAAATTGTGAAATCACTCCTTTTCAGAGGTGTCCTGGGGGAAAAAAGTTACTTAGAAGTAAAAAGCAATACAGGAATGTAGTACAGCAGAAACATTACAAAATGAATAACAATGTTGTTCATACAAGTCAGAATAAACAAGTTATATGAGACAATACAGTATTCAGCAGCAGTAGGAACAAGTAAACTAAGCTGAAGAGCAGAAGGATCACAATACAGTTTAGCAGCTTAACCTAAAACAGTAGAGAAAACAGCAGCAAAATGTGGAAAGGGGAGAGAGGAGGGAGAGAGAAGGACTAAAATAATTTGCAGACATATAAGAAGGGGTCCCTAATTGGATTTTTAAAGGGGAACTACAGGCACAATTTAAAAAAAAATAGTGTGCAGAGTGTTTTAATTTGAGAGTGTAGTCCTAATGTGTATTTTCCTTTATTTGCTGTCAGGATTTTTTTGTCTCAGTTTGCCTACTAGTTTTATGGGCCCTGAGGATCTTTGGGTTTGTATTATTTATTGCCTTTCCGTTTCTTACAGTGTTGCCTGTTCCTTGAGACAGTGATGCATTCATGACCATAGATTGAGCAAGTGCTGGTTAATTGCCAAGTTTACGGCACTAGAGCTGTGATCTTTAAAAGGTGATCGGAAATAATTTTTAGATATTGTAGATAGTTGTGCTCCCATTTTCCTTCCCATGCCAGTTATGTGTTTGATATGCTTTGACCAATTTTTTGACAGCTAAATCTCCTATCTCTGGGGTGCCCTCATATCTACATAGAGTTCCACTCGTCTCACTAGCTACTACTCTTTCTTTTCTTATTTCTTAGCATTTCAGACATTTCATGATATCAGTTACACCATTCAGTGCTGTCCATCCAAATGTTTTGGAATGGTGTTATTGGTGTCATACAATCTTCAGGCAGTAGGAAAAGAGAGAGAGAGAGAATAGCAACTGCTGAGGAAAAAGAGATTCTGAGTAGTTACAAAGGCAAACAACTGGATATTGATTGATTTAACAAAAAAAGTCAAAACTTATGAGAGTGTTGGATAGACACTGAAAGGAAAACAGGAGGGCATCTAGAAATGTAAAACACTATTTCCTATAACCTTGAAGTGCCTCTTCTTATCCAGTGGGCACTAATAAAGGCTAGACACAGTTTGGCAAACACCTGGGGCTAGATTCACAAAAAAATCACACAGTGCAATGCAAAAGTTTGCGTTGCTCTTCGCGATTGTCCTGGTGGCAAAAAAAGCTATTCACAGCCGGATAGCACAGGGCGCTATCCAACTGTGAATAGGGCTAGGTAGAGGTGGGGGTAACCCCATTACTGCTACATCTAACCCTGCTAGCATATGTCTGACCTGTATGACTGGAAATGGCCCCACAATGAATAGCGCTGGTGCGCTATTTGTGATTCACAAAAGCAGCCATGCAGATGAGCCCATTGGGCATGCAAGGCACTAGCTGGCCATTTGCATACCCATTATGGGCCATTTTACTGTACATGGTCTGTGACAGAGTTTTGCATGCCCCCCACTCCCTGCCCCAGAGGTAGCCCTGTGGCCATGTAGTCTCTTATGCCCCCCCCCCATCGCTGATTGCCATCCCAAGTAGAACAGAAGACTTCTTCCTGGTAGTCTAGTGGTTACCCCTCCCCATTCTCCGATCCCTGTCCTGTCTTGAAAAATCATTGTCCCTGGTAATCCAGTGGTCCATCCCCGCTCACTGATCGTGAGGCCTTATTAGCAGCAGAATGATCCCGTGGCCTAGTGGTCCTTTCCCCACCATATCCCCAATCCCTCCCTGTCAGATTTCAAAAAATGACCCTGGTGGTCTAGCAGCCCCACTCAACCCATCCCCTATCTGCCCCTATATGAAATGTAGAGATGTTCTGTGTGTAGTGGGCCCCCTGTCCCCCCACCTTGGACAGTAGTGTCCCACCACTTGCTTCCTCCCCATCCCGAAACCGGGCCAGCAACAGCCATAGCCCTCTTCACATCACTGTGGCTTGCCACTGACTGAGCTCTCAGTGAGTGCCTAATGTACAGTGTATACATTAGGCGCTCACTGAGAGCTCAGTCAGTGGCCAGCAGTGATGGTCTGGCAGGGAGGAATTGGGGATAGGGTGGGGGGGGACCACCAGGCAACCAGGATCATGCTGCTGCTAGTAACAGGCTTACAATCAGTGAACGGGGGAGGGACCACTGGACTACCAGGGACAATGATTTTTCAATACAGGATGGGGATCGGACATCGGGGGAAGAACCCCTGGACTACCAGGGACATCGATTTTTCAATACGGGAGGGGGATCAGACATTGAAGGAGGGACCAATGGACTAACAGGGACAATGATTTTTTTATTATGGGATGGCGTTGGGACATTGGGGGAGGGACCACTGGACTACCAGGGACATGGTGTTCTGGTTGGGTGCGCCACCTTGCACTACCTCTGACAACCACTAAGGTTGCGCAGTTAAGAGGAGGTTGTTCTCTGCAGTATTTTCCCCATGCAAAGGAACCCCTCAAAAGGCCCTTGCTTGGAGAAAATGATTCTTGAATGGGACTGCACCCAAATACTGGTCCCTTCCCCCTCATTTGCATTGTGGCCCCCTCAGAATTTTGCCTTGGTGCAAACCCAGTTTGTGGGTGCAAACTGGGCTTTTGTGAATGCCACTTTGCAGCAAAACACAGTTTGCATGGCACAAACTGTGTTTGCTCTGGGGCAAAGTTTTGTGAATCTTGCCCATGGAGAATAATTGAGTGGGTTATTGTTTAAGGAAACAGAGTCTTCACTGTTTATAGCATCGATGTCCTGGATCAGTTGTGTTCTTTTTTAATGGCTACTGTAGTTTGATAATACCAGAAGCTTTAAAAACAAAAACATTCACTTATACTGGCTAGACTGAGACACATACCTAGAAAACAAAAAAGATCACATTAGATAGAGTTATTTAGTTGAGACTAAAAAAAACAGGGTCCTAACAGCAGAGTGCTGCTGTAGGCGGCAAGGCCATCACACACACTGAATCAGTCGTCTTGGACATATCACTGTCACATGCAATAGGAGACATTGTGGGAAAAAGAAAGGCACAAAAAGATAAACACATGGAGATCCTCAGGGGCCATAAAACTAGGAGGCACATTTTTAAAAAAAAAAATCCTAACAGTAAACAAAAGAAAACATACACTAGGACTTCACATACAAATCAAAACACTACACAACATAGTTTTTTGTAAATTTTGGCTGTAGTTCTCCTTTAAGGCAGAGGGGGAGACTAGTCCAAATTTAAGAAAATTATAAGAGAAAGCAGATTGCTCTGCTTTGCTCTTAAAATGTGGTAAAAGGAAAGTGGCGGTCAGAAGAGCAAAGGGAGTACTAAGATGGAGGGGAACAAGACAGGAGGTAGTGAATGTAGTCGGGGAGGATGTCAGAGCAGACATTAGAGATTTAAGAGATGCAATGAGAAAGGTGCAGACCCTCGATGGTAGAGGAATTAAAGAACAGAGGGGACAGTGATGAGTGTGGTGAGGACAGTCAACAAGCATTTGTCAATGCTGAAAGTTTGCCATTGGTATTGCAGTTGTACATGCTGTGTTTTGCTGTTGTACATGCAGTGTTTCTTATGTTCTCCCTGCACTGGTTACTGTCGTCAGGATTCTGAATCCCACAACCATGTTTGGACCCCAAGAAAGGCCGCCCATTCTATCACTGCTCAGTCTGATTTCTGGGACTGTTAAATTTCTCATGCACCCCCCCCACACACACACACAATCTCAATATCTCTCTCTTCTGCATGGCACAAGTCAAAGATTTATTTTGCTAGCATGCCCTTGCCCTGTACACACAGCCACACTGTGCAATCTCTCTCTCTCCTCTGGATGGCACAAGTTAAAGATTAGTTTTGGCAGCCTGCCCTTGCCCTGCGTACACAGCCACACTAAAGCTAGGAAAAAATCAAACTTTTATTTGGGATTTCTGGGACTGTTAAATTTGTCATGTAAAGTAGAATGCCATTCCGTGCCACAGGTGCAAATACAGATTTTGGACAGCATTTGAAAAATGACAGCTGTGACATACAGATGGTCAGGTAATATAAAGGCTATGTTGAAAATCTGGGGTGAAAATATTTAAGATTTCCGCAGTTAAGAGCGTGTGTACCGAAATTGCAATGCTTGGACATAGCTTTGTAATTTTTTCATATTTTGACTCCAAATGTTGAATATAGTATTCTTATCACCCCATCGGTGACATTTTTCAAATCCATGGGAAAACGGCATTCCACGCCACAGGTGCGAAAACATGTTTTGGGCAGGATGTGAAAAATGACAGATGTACTGTTCTTGAGGTAGTGTGATAAAATGGCTATACTGAAAATTTGGAGTGAAAATATTTAAAATGACCAAAGTTACGTGCTTGCGTAGAAAATTTTGAATGCCCGCGTGTCACTTGGCCATTTTTAGGATTTTTTTCACCAAATTTTCAACATGGCCTTTTTGGGACCCCATCTCATGAAGAGTGCCACTGTAATTTCATTCATTGGTCCTAAAAGGTGATTTCGCACAGCGGCCACAGCATTCTGTGTCACAGGTGCACAAACATATTTCAACCAGGATGTGAAGAATGATAGCAATACTGTTCATGAGGGTGTGTGAAAAAATGGCAATGTTTTGAATTTGGAGTAAAAATATAAAAAATTGCCAAAGTTACGAGCATGCATAGAAAAATTTCAACAACCGCAGGTAACACGGGTGTTTTTTGGTGTTTTTGCACCATATTTTCAACATGGGCTTTTTGGGATCCCATCTCATGAACACTGGCACTGTCGTTTCAGTACTCAGTCCTTAAAGGTGATTCCGCACTACGAATGCAAAATCACCTTTCAGGACCAAGTAATGAAATGACAGTGCCCGTGTTCATGACGTGAGGTCCCAAAAACCCCATGTTGAAAATTTGCTACAAAAATATAGAAAAATGGCCAAGATATCAACATAAATTGAAAACGCCATTGACAGCCATTATACGACGCTTACCTTGATTCTTCAGTTCACATTTCGGCTTTGAAGAGTGCAGACGTGTTCCAGTCCACAGAAGATGAAAGCCGCCAACCTCAGATGCTAAGTATAGGGCAAGGGGGGTGGGGTGGTAGGTTGCTCAGTGGGAAGGTCGGGATGTGGGAGGGTGACAGGGAGATCATGAGGAAAAATAAAAGACATTTGGGGACCATTTTCCTTTTTTATACAGAGACAGATTACTGGAACATTTCGGGACACTGGGAGTGGGCTCCCTAGTGTCCCACAGTACTGGGGAAAGGGGTCTCCTAGCACCAACACGAGGCTTGGGCCCCACGTTGATGAGTTTAATTCGTAGGCAAGGGTGGAGCACTCCCCGAGGGGAGAAATGATTGAGGAGCCGTACCGCGGCTACAGATGAGCTCTGATGGGCTATATAATGGTGGTTGGTGGGGGGGGGCAGCACAAAAGCAAGCAAGGAGAGCATTTGGACATCACCGATCAGCTGATTGCTGGGCGATGTTCATTCCGCACATCAAAGAAAAAGCCTCCATATGATTGGTGTGGCTTTTTCTTCACAAGTAGAGGATGTTTTCGCCCATAAAAAAACGGCATCACAATTAGCCTGCCTGATGATTGATGTGGCACTATCGAGCCCCTTGCAGAGCACTCTGCATTGGACAGACAGTGTCACACCCCTCAAGAGGCAGTTATAGCAAGAAGTTTGCTGTGTGTGTGTGCACGGTGAACTTAAAAAGCAAAATAATAGAAAGAGTGAAGGGGGTGTCTAGTCTGGCAAGTGTCAATTTAACAGCAACGTAATGCACCACATTCCTTCAGCCAAAAGTTGGGAGACTCCTGGACATTTCCTTTATATTGGTTATGCTTCAGCTTCATAGATTGCAGCAAGGAGTTGATCCACTGTGCTATCCTAGGGGACTGGTCTGAACCCCAATTTTGAGCTATGGTTTGCTTCGCTATAACTATACTCGGGTTCCATAATGCCCCTCCCCCCCCGTGTTCCACAGTAGACCTAACAATATGTAAATTGGATCCAAATCTACATGGCAATCAGGTGCTTTATTCAGAAGATTTACTGTCTCCTGCCAAAATTTATTTATTTTTGGGCATCACCAGAGAAGGTGGTAAAATGTACCCTCCTGTGTTTTGCACTTTGAACATAACTTTGATCTGTCTATAATTATCTTATGTGCCAGTGAGGAGGTAAAATATGACCTTAGCAACATTTGTAATGGATTGCCCTAAGTCTGTTGTTTTTGAACATTCCATTCCCCTTTTCAATATCATGCTCCAATCACCTGCGGTCAGCCCTTCAGGGGCCAAGTCCTTTTCCCAGTTCCTTTTAACTTCCCAGAGGGGTCTGGCACCCCCCCAAGGAGAGCTCCATAAATCCTAGTAAAGGGCTTCGGTTTAGGCCTTTTCTCTTCACGGAGGAGTATTTCCTCTATTAGGGAATGTCTCAGCTCCGGCAGGTAATCTGGGGCATCCTGGTCCTCTAATATTTTTGCCCTAACTTGTAGATAAGCAAAGTAGTATGCAACATTCCAGACAAAAACACACAATTAGGGTAACCATGAGAGGAGAGGTATGGGTTACCCAGTTTTAAAGAATTGTGGACACTTGTAAAATTTAAATTAGGAGGACACTTGAAATTAATACACAAGTTTAGTAGAATATCACTATCACTAATGTTCCGACTTGTGTGTATTATTTACTTTTCTCACCTCTGTTGTTAGCGTCATATTCTGTATTAGAACAGTAGTCTATATTATGTATCTATGTTATACTATTGCATCTGTGTTATACTGTGTACCAATCTATATTTATGTAAGACGTGGAGCCTTTGCAAATGAGCCTCTGACTCAGAGGGTTGTAATTCCTAGACCATCAATAAATAAATAAATAAAAAGAATAAGGAATTGTAATGTCCTTACCCATAAGATGTATTAAGAGTGTGACTATGTATGGGTGTATAAGATATACCTGCTTGTTCGGCTGAATGTATTGTAACTGAAAATGACATAAGTAAAGTTTACAAAAAAAAAGTTGGGAGAATCATCTTTTTTTTTTAGACTTTATTTTTTTAAAACACACAATGAAAGAAAACTCTTGTTTCTAGGGTATAGTAATGGCAAGACAGAGATTCAGATACCAGGATTTGTTTAGTCAGCCAGTCACTATAGAAGATAAGGTCCATGATCCGCCTTGAAGTATGATAAGCATTTATGCAATGTTTACTGCTTCTAGAGACGCGTCTCCTTGATCCCACTACCCACAACAATAGTCTGTAGAAAACAGGTTTACTACAACTTGGAACCTGAACCGTCAACTGAGTATCAGTATGAACACTAAATAAGACAGCTTGGAAGGCTCACTTGAGTAATGAGTGCAGCAAAACTAGATTGTATAAAAAAATTTGAAAACAGGACTGTCCCATTGTATCAAGTGGAGGGAATACAGTTCAGTAATAAATTTACCACCATATGTTATGTTTCCCTGAACTCAGATATGAGTGGCAGCTCCCTCCTTGCTCTTATTTTGCCCCCCCCCCGCTCCCATTCTGATCTCCTTGTAATATCTTCCACCCCTCTTCAGACAAGGTCACTGGATGCACTTGACACAATATTTATCTTGCCATATTATTCTTTTGTTTATGTAATTACTTTCCTGATATTGTACTACTTACTGAAACCATTGTAGTTTGTTTTTTTTGTGACTTGACGTAGAGCCTCTGTAAAAGAGCCCTTGTCTCAAAGGTCTTTCCAATTTGTTAAATAAATAAATACATAAATAAAAATATGGTCGTGCTGTTCTCGATCTAGCTCAGTGTGATGTTGGAAGCTGCGGCACATTTCACACCCCAGGAACTTCTTCAGCCATGCAGCTGTGGCCATCCTGGAACTCTTGATCTAAATGAAGGAGCTTCAGTGTCACCTTGGAGTTATCCACTTGATTGTACCAATGTTATTTGAACATTTGTGGCTAATCTAACATTCCATCGGTGCAGCCAGTGTTAAAATTTGGAAACCGTTGCCGAGCCCACTGCCTTCCAAGGAGAAACACATTCTCATAAAATACAATGCGTATCACAGAGTAAAAACTGCAATGTACCAAATACGACTTAGTTCTTAAATCTAAACTACTTGAGACATAACCTTAGGGCACCTAATAAAACAAAGCCCCATTTAAATGTTGCAAAATCAGTCGTCTGACACAAGCTCAGGCAGTTGGCCAGAAAAATCCTCTATTATTTAATTTTTTTTCTGCTTCTTTAGTCAGTATATACAAAGGTTTTACCAGCATAGAATATCCCAAATCTTACAGGGAATTGTAGATTGCGTGATATTCCTGTGGATTTCAGTTCAGCCTTCACAGCGTCAAAAGATTTCCAATGCTGGCAGGTGGGAAAGCTCAAGCCCAGAAAGCAAAGATACTGTACCTCGTTCCATCTGGCAAGAGTAATTTTCCTCATTTTTGGGAGGCTAGCAATATGTGGTCACAAATATGGAGAGCTCCAGTGACCACTTGTAATGTTCTTGGCAAATCTCTGTTGGTCCGGCACCGCCATGGGTTGATCTGTTAAGTCTTTAAAATCTGGCCTTCCAGCCCGTATCCAAGTGTTGCTTCTAACAAATCCACAATATGAGCTATACATGCAGTACCTTCAAGGCCCTCCAGAATGAATATTTGATATCTGCGCCACATTATTTAAATGCTTAATGTACAGACAAAGTATTTTTATTTTATTGAATCACTCTTGTGACCACGGTTGCTGATTTATTACCTGTAGATAACGCTTTGTGGACTTCTGAAGTGACAATGTCCATCTTGGTCTCAAGGAAGGTCACCTTAGTATTGATTCTGTTCATCTTTTTGTCCACAAAATCTTGGAGATCTTTCATGGCTTTCATGACTTTTCCCAAGGCCAGCTCTCCACCCACGCTTTCTGTAGCCACATGACAGCCCTGTGCTTCTCCTTCGAGTGGCTTCATTTGTTTCCCCTTGCTGGATTCACTGCAGCTTCCCCAAGCATGCAAATTCCTAAAACTCCTGCTGCAGGTACTACTTACAGTCAACTCTCGAATGTTTATAGTCTTTTAACAAACGTTACAGTTAAAATGTTATTTTTAAGACTAATATTGGCAAGGTTCTGCAGAGCGCTCAAAGAAACAGCCCCCTTCCAGGAGAATCATGTTCATAAGAAACAGCGCCTCCCCAGGAGAATCATGTTTATAAGAATCTCCTGACAGGCAGGAAGAAGAATACAAACTTTATTTCTTTGAAGCTTACCATGCTTAGGTAACACCTTCCTGTGAGCAGTATCAACAAGAGAATTGTCTAACCAGACACTTACAGTACAGTAGGTATTTAAAAGAAGATACTTCCTCAGTCAGGGAACCATCCAGGGCTGTGAAGACCAGAGCAGTCTGGAATTAAGCCAGATGCTGCTTAGGGACATAAGTCATAGAGACAGTCTTTTGGCACTGAGGGTAAGTTGTTTAGCACAGAATTAAACCGTGTTTTACGCAGCTGCAGCAGTTCTTCCTGTGGTTTGTTCCAGTCCCGCCTTCACCTCTCATAGTAATGCAGCATACACAGCCTCTCTCAGTGGCAATGCAAGCTGTGCTGGAGAAGGGCCCGGAGTCTGGGGAGGGGGGGGGCACGGCGGCTCTTCTGCAGTATCAGCTGTGACATGTCAGATGATGAGCAAAGTGCTGACGTCACCTCCTCATATTTGAGGAACAATTTGGCTGACATAATGTGAAAAACCTATTCACTGTCACAAATGGAAACACTCTGGTTAGTACTTTATATTTTCAGCATAAAATGGTGGAGATTGTGAAAAAAGTGTGGCCCTACTGTAAACCAAGAATAGCTTAATTTGAAATCAATCTTCCATTAAACTGGAAGCCAGTGTAACATTTCTTGTCCCCGTGCATTGTCAAAAATGAAATGTTTGCTTTGCACGTCTATTTTCACCATTATTCTCATATGTCCCCCCTGCCTCATTCACACTGTGGCTCTCACACACCTTTCACCTTGCTGGCAGAATGGGCCAGCACACAATAAGCTACCAGCACTTCCCTACTGTTGCTGGCTTTCTCATTTTGCCCCAGTCTCCATTTTCTCCTGTGCTGCTTGGAAGGAACATGTTGTGTTAAAGCCCCTCCTTTTCTAATGTTTTCAAAACAAAATGATTGGGAGGGCAGAGGAGGATGTTGGGAGTGTCTTTTTGTGCATTGGAATGAGTGATGCAGCCTTTCCGTATAGCTGCTTACATGACTTGCTCCTCAGTGCATTCCCAGCTCTACAGTGGCTTGGGGAGAAGGGAAGCAAACAACTTACTGTGATTGGGAAATTGTTCACATGACAGCATTTGCACCACAGCAAACTGGGCACTTGGGTTGCTGTGGTGCAAATGCAACTGTGAAAAGTGGCCTATAGTGTTGTACACTAGGTTATGCTGGAGGCACAGCCAGATCAGGAGCAGTGTGTTACCTAGTGCAGAGCACAGTGTTGTCAGCATACTGTACCTAATTTAGGGGTTTATAAGCCAACTCCACAATGTAGAGTGGAAGGGGACCAATCGACATACAGGTGATCATACCAGTTTGGGCCGCAAGCCTAGGATAGATCAAGCAGTTGGATGCTTTGCTTCATGGGTGGGAATGGGGGGGTTTGCTCTCCACATGACTGCCTAATAAGGCTTAGCCTAGGCATATACTCAGTCTGAGGAATTGTGATCTGACACCCAGAGGAGGGCTTGGTGTCACTGCTCCAAATCATAGAGGAATGGGCTCAAAACAGAAAAAAACAAAAAAAACAAATTTGTCCTTCATTGGATGATGGTGGCCTTACCCCACCCATGCCATTGGGTCTGTGCTCAGCAGGGCCCAACTCCCTTGGTAGCACATGGCCAACCCTCATTTAATCCTCCCTGGGATCCACAGACTAGTGAAGAGGTTAGCCCAGGATGTGGCACCCCCACCAGTTGTGGAATGGGAGATGATCTGAAGAACAGATGAGAGGGAGGCCCAGTAGGAGGCCTGGTAAAGAGAAATACCCTAATTCAGAGCTTTATCTGCAGAGGATAGAAACAGTACAAGTGGTTATTTGCAGACATATCTAGGGGTTCATTTGCAAAGAAATACAGAATAGATGGTTGCAAATGAACCTGTTTATATTTCATAGTGTAAGACACACACACACACACACACACACACACACACATATAAATGAAATTTGAAAGGACGTGGAGGGACGTCTGACATGCTGAGGAGAACAAACAAAACTGAAATAAAATAAATAAACTTGGCATAACTGCTGCAGCTCATTGAGGAATGGGCTCAAAACAGAAAAAAAAACAACTAGCACTTGATCGGACAATGGCTGCCTTATCCTGCCCATGCCATTAAGTCTTTGCTCAGCAGGGCCCAACACCCTAGGTTGCCCATGGCCAACAAACCTCACCTTTCTCTGTGGACCCATGGGGGGGCATCCTGTTAAAGATAGAAACTGAGCTGAGGGTAGTGTAGGTCTCTTGGAGACTAGTCAATAGGTAAACCGAGGATGTGGTACCTGCACCAGGAGTTTTGGACTGGAAAATGATCCAAAGAACAGCTGAGGGAGATACCTGTGGGAGGCCTGGTAAAGAGCAAAAAAAAAAAAATCTCTCTCTCTCTCTCTCTCTCTCTCTATATATATATATATATATATATATATTATAGAAACATAAATTTGATGGCAGATAAGGACCGCTTGGCTTCTAGTCTGCCCATTTCCTACCTAACAGATAAGCTACAGATCCTAGTTAACCAGCAGCCTACTTCTTTCTACTCCACCCCTAGAATTGCCTTATGACTGTCCCATGCATGCTTGAATTCAACCACTGTTTTTGACTCCACAACCTCCTCCGGAAGGCTGCTCCATGCATCCACAACCTCTCTGAGAAAAAAATACTCTTACATAACCTCTGAGCCGCCTCCATCTTCAAATTGTGCCCCTTGTTCTTGCACACTCTTCTTTTGAAAGATGCTACCCTCTTGGACTTTGTTGATTCCCTTGAGGTACTTGAAAGTTTCTATCATGTCCCCCTCTCCTTCTTTCCTCGAGGCTATACATATTAAGCTCCTTTAGTCTGTCTTTATATGTCTTCCGGTGCAGACCCTGCACCATTTTAGTAGCCCTCCTCTGGACAGCTTCCATCCTGTCTATGTCCTTGCGGAGACTGGGTCTCCAGAACTGCACGCAGTACTCCAGATGGGGTCTCACCCGCTGTCTGTACAGGGGGGTAACAACTTTCTGTTTTCTACTGGTGATGCCTCTCTCTCTATGCATCCCAGTATCCCCCCAGCCCTCCTTACTGCCCTCTCACATTGCTTGCCAACCTTTAAGTCATCTATTATGACTACCCCCAGGTCCCTTTCTATTTTTGTTGTTGTTAGTATCTCACCCCCCATTGTGTACTCTTCCCCTTGGGTTTTTGTTTGCCAGGTGCATTACTTTGCACTTCTTAGCATTGAATCTAAGCTGCCATACATTTGACCATTCCTCTAACCTTGCCAAGTCCCTTCTCATCCTTTCCACCCCACCTTGTGCATCAACTCTGTTGCAGATCTTTGTGTCATCTGCAAAGAGACATACTTTTCCATTAGACAGGTGTACTGGAATAATCTTTCGATTTACGATGCAGTGGTTGGTATCTTTGCAGATTTCTTTGTAGACAGACCTCACCTTTCAGAATTTGCTTGTTACCCCCAAGAAAATTGGTGGATGGCACCTCGGGGGGGGGGGTCTGTTTCTGATTTTGGACGCTAGGGGCCTCTGGGCCCCATAGCTCAGCCTAGGAACAATGGCATGAGCCAGGGGGCTGGGGTGGCCGCTCCTGGCTGCCCCAATGTGAGTAGTGGTGCCCTGCCACCATCTTTATTTATTGTTTAGTGCCCATTGTTGAGCCTGTCATTGACTGAATGGCCCTCCCTGGCTCCCAAATGATCCCAAACCTGGCTCCGCTACTGCCTAGGAATGCCCGATTTACAATTCCAAGGTGTCATTTCCTACATTTATTGCCATGCCAAGTTGGATAAAATAACTAAGAAAATCCAAAATGGCCACCAAAATCCAATATGGCCATCATATCGCTAGTAAATACTTGACTTGCTAATAATTTCCAAATCCCTAGCTTCCAAGATACCGATTATCAATGATTCATGAACATGTATATACTGAACATTTATTCATGAACATTTATGACATCTGTATATTGCTTTGAGGCTCCCTGTTAGACACAGGACCAAATGTACACATTAATACCACATAAAACAACTGAATTCATGAGGCAATTTACTGATAAAATAGTTTGAAGTACATACAGTAATGCTTAAAATCTAAATGTTGTACGTGCTGATTTGTTGTTTAGAATTAAGTCATTTTATCAACTATTTGACCCAACACTATGAATATTTTGGGTCAACAGAAGGGGGAGAAGGACTTCTTTAAGTACATCAGGGAGAAAAGGAGCTGTAAGGACCACATAGTAAGGATTAGGAAGGAGGGGGGTTGGGTGGAAGCAGGGTGCAATAAGGCGGAAGCACTAAATGAGTACTTCTGCTCAGTATTTACTAAAGAGAAGAGGGGTGACAATTTGTGTGGAGAAATGGCAGACGAGGGGGAAGTGGTGACAGATGGGGAAATCATGGAGGGCAGAGTTCGAGAGGTTTGAAGGCACTGAGGGTGGACAAGGCGCCAGGCCCAGATGGCATCCACCCCTAGGTACTGAAGGAGGTTGGCAGAGGTCCTTGCAGGACCTTTGGCAGACCTATTTAATGCCTCACTACATCTGGTGTGTACCTCAGGACTGGAGGATGGCTCATGTGGTGCCCCTCCACAAGAGTGGCCCCAAGGATGAACCGAGAAACTACAGACCAGTGAGCCTCACATCCATTGTAGGTAAGCTAATGGAGACTGTCCTGAAGGAGAGGCTGGTGGCCCTCCTAGAGGCCAAAGGACTACAGGACAGCAGACAGCATGGCTTCATACATGGCAGATCCTGCCAAACCAACCTGGTCGAGTTCTATGACTGGGTAACTAGGCAACTGGACAGGGGCCATGCAGTAGATGTCCTGTATCTGGACTTCAGTAAGGCATTCACTCTAGTGCCACATGGAAGGCTGGGAAGGAAGTTAGTAGGCACAGGGGTGGTGCAAAGCTGGTGAGATGGGTGGGAAACTGGCTGCAGGGAAGGCAACAGAGGGTGGTGGTGGGTGGGGAGCTCTCACACCCAAGGGCAGTGACGAGTGGTGTTCCACAGGGCTCGTGTTGGGACCAGTGTTGTTTGGGATATTCATTGCAGACATATCATGGGACATCAAGAGCAAGATCAGTCTGTTTGCTGATGATACCAAGGTTGGCACGGTGGTGGATGACCTAGGGAGATGGCAGGGTTGCAGGATGATCTGGCAAAGCTTGAAACCTGGTCAGACACCTGGCAACTGGGCTTTAATGCCAAAAGTGCAAGGTGCTGCATTTTGGGATGAAGAACCCAAGGAGGACTTACCAGCTAGGGGAGTGCAGCTAGCCCAGACAGAGGAGGAGGAGAAGGATCTGGGTGTGCTCATTACAGGGTCAATGAACAACTCAGCACAGTGTAGGAAGGCAGCTGCAAGGCCAACAAAATGCTGGGTTGTATTGCAAGAGTATATCCTCGAGGAGAGAGAGGTGATTCTGCCACTGTATGGTCATTAGTTAGACACACTGAGTACTGCGTGCAGTACTGGCGTCCGTGATCTGAAGAGGGACATTGTTACTGAGGGGGTGTAGCAGGGCGACAAAGATGATCAAGGGGCTGGGGACTTATCACACGAGAGGAGGTTGAAGGAGTTGAACATGTACTCACTGGAGGAGAGGAGAGACAGGGGTGACATGATTGAAACCTTTAAATACATGAAAGGAATAAACAAGACAGGTACAGAGGGCTGTTCAAAGTAAGGAGGGAGGGCCACCAGGGCCATGATATGAGACTGGAGCGAGGGAAGGTTCAGGAGGGAGGCGAGAGACACTTTTTACAGAGAGGTGGTGGCTGGGTGGAATGCATTACCTGCAGAAGTGGTATGCAGTAGAACAGTGGACTGCTTCAAACGAGGATGGGACAGGACAAGGGGGAGGGTTAATGAAGGGGAAGGGTGGAAGGGAGGGGCAGCTGCAGAATAAGGGGTGCTAACTGCACATTCGAGCAGACTTGATAGACCTCTAGGCCTTTATCTGCTGGCAAATTTTGTATGTTCGTAACAGTACACCTTGGTTGTAATGTCCAGTTTTAAAGTGATTATACTGGAGTTCACTCTGGCTCTGAAATGTCACATTCACTCCCGAAACTTGAAGATTCATCCACAGAATTTTGTTCATTGGCTGCCGATATGTCGTTCTCAGTGTCATCATCTCCTGAACAATCAGTCATTGGCACTGTGATCGAAGATTTTTGTTTGGTCTTCTGTGTGTGTCTTTGAGTTGTTGACTCATTTTCATCATCTGCCTCATCTCTGTCAGCTGCATATCGTCAGCCGGCTAACCTTCCTGCCTCCCTTTCTTCTATGACATAGGACATCGGGTAACTGAAACCCAGTGAACCACACAGGTTTCAGTGTTTCATCCTCTCGTTTCCATCCTGACAAACAAGGGTCAACTTTCAGGGTTTCGGGCTGTGTGCAGTGGCGCCAATAACAGGCTATGAGATTTGCTCTCTTTATGTGCTGACATAGGCTCGCTGGATCTGGTAGAATTGTTTGCGTAGTCTTCACTTTCAGGTTATTGTATTGCCTTACTCATGTGTCTACCAGATCCTCTCCTCCTGTAGCATTGTACACGCAGTGTTGAATGAAAGTCTTGACATTTTGTTTAGTGTCCTGTGAAGCATACATGCTTTCCCGAAGCCCTGAAAGGAAATTTATTCTTTCTTCGACCCAGTGCGAATGTTGAAAGACTAATTTCTTTGATACCTTGTAGAAGTAACTCACTGCATCGCATCCAGAGACAGTGTGATATGCTGTCAAATTGAGACTTGCAGCATGTCCAATGTGATTGTATATATATCCTATGTTTACAAATACATCTGGGTTGATTTGGAGCATCCATGGTGAATCTGGAAGGGTTTTTGCAAAAGCATAAACCATCAGGACGAGGATGTCTGTATCTTTGGCTTGGACAACAACTGGGCCTTTCGCAAGAGCACAATGCACCACTATCCTTGTATCTGCCTCCTCATGGTTGCAGGAAAACAGGAATTCTTCTGAATCTGGGTATATAGTATACGTGCTTCTGCCATTGCTGATAGTAAGTTGGTATCGTAAGTTTCTTCTGACGTCTTCTTGTCTAACATACTCATTGAAGCACTGTATGAGATCTGTTTTGTTGTCATTGTTGTGAAGGTACTGCTGATGCACTTTTCTCTGCAGCATCTCTTGTGAATCTGATCCCATGTGAAGTTGCATTCCTCCTGTTCCTACCGCTCGCTCAGCTTGTTCTTGCTGTTTCACCAAGAACTCCTGATCATCCTTATAATTATCAAAAACGACGATGACTTCTGCTGGGTTTGCTGTAGATAGAGGTATGAATACAACAAGAAGTGCTTTCCAAAGGCTGTCCCATGTACGCTGTGCAGGAACTGCTCTGACCATTGCCATGGCGTCATATATGTACACTGAGTGTAACGGAGGAGAGGAGGAACTTTGAGCTTCTGCTTAATCGATGAGATAATTTCTTAAGACATGTTTGGTATTAAGTTTATAGGGGTTTCTGTCTGGAGTTGCTATTGCAAGAGGATATGTTGTGAGCGGATGGGAAGACGCATCTTTCTTGTTGGGGCACTTTGCAACAATGATACCGACAGCCTGACAGTCTTCTTTCAAGACTAATTCTGCTTTGGTTTCTTTTCTTCTTGTCCATTCTTGTGGAAATTCCACTGCTTTTAACGGGCTAGAAGAAACCAACTTTCCTTGATAGGAGACGGTCATTTATAAATGCACTCAATATAACCTCCCCATAGCCCTTGCCTTCGAAAGGCCCTCTACTATTGCCAGTGGTATTTCAATGCCCATTGCAATGTGTCGTGCTACACCCTGACATGGATCTGAATATGCATGAAGTTTCTTCACTAGCTGTTTCACTTGACCATCATGTTTCTTCATGGCACCATATGTCAACTGATTGTGTGTGGCCAATGTTTTCAGAAGCATCTTCTCCTTCAGCGATGAACACATTTTAGTGAGCTTGTGGAAATTCAAAATGAAGTCGCCAGCACCTTCCTCAGACATTCTGTAACCGCCTCTCATAGGTCCACCCCTCACCTTGACCTCTCTGTTGATTGAGTCCTCAATCACTTGGTTGCCAGGTATCATGGAGAACGCCTCACCAGACAGACTAGCCCCAATGCCATATTCCTGCAGTTCATTGTATGTGTTCTCAGATTGATGAGGTCTGCATGATGCCATGTCAAATACTGAGGGTAGTTTTGATGGTTGAATACAAACAGTAAAGGTAAACAGTATCTCATTGAGCCTGCAGATGCAAGTTCAGATTCTTGTCTCTGTATGTGGCGACCTGGGGCGAGAAGAGAGCTGGTGTCACCAATGTAGCCTGTCGCCCACTGTCCCATGGTGCTAGAGGTTTCCAGCATTCATGACTGCACTAAGGGAAAGATTCATCCAAGAGGACAAGATTCAGGAGCTTTTCTCAAAGTCTGTCGGTTAGTGAGCCATGAATCTTGGAGCCCATGAATCGTAGGAGAGACTTGAGGGACTGTTTATGTAACCTCATCAATCTAGGATAGTGGCGTCCTTTTAAGGCCTGGTCAACAGATCCATCCACTATTATCCCCGCCTGAACCCACCAGTCACGAAGTCCCATAGCACCGTATTACTTGTAGAGGATCTTCTGCCTCACCATCAGTTGATGAAATCCTCCCATCAAATTAACCACTTTTGTATATTTTTCTTCTTTCCACATTATTTGTGCAATCTTGTAGAAAACTGCATGATCGCTATGGCTGAAGATGTGGTTAGTTTGTAGGTCATCTGTTAGATCCATGAGAAAGTCAAGGTAATATTTGCAAACTACATCATCTGGGTCATGTGGTATAATGGGCAGGAAATCAGTTTCGGATTTGAAGGTAGAGGTCAACGTTGCATTTTTATTAAAAGCTTTCCATGATCCTAGGACTGGAAGAGATTCATCTTCTCTGGAAGATTCTATGCTTGCTGCGAGAGTCCACATACAATCTTTGCTCAAATGAAGATCAAGCTCGGTCCTTCTTTCATCCTCATCATAGGATGGAACCATCAGTGGGGGTTTCGCTTTCCTGTTTTATAATCCCCATAGTAGGTTCTGAGCTTTCAAAGATTTCCTGGACTTCTCTTGTTGAGCTGCTTGGAATGTTCTACTCTTGTACTGGCAAATCACAGATGACAGCAGAACGCAAAATTTGGGGTACGGAAATTGTTGAGTTAGTGTCATGTGTTGTTGAGACTTCTGTTAATGTCTGTTGCTTACCAACTGAGTTATCATTTGTGACATGAGTTGGCTGTCCAGCCGGAATCGTGTGCGGTGCTTTTTTTTTTCTCAGATTTACTATCATGGGCCAATTTCTTGCTTTGTCTTCTGACATCTTTGTAAGAAATACTAGCCCCTGAACGATGTCAAAGACTTACTGCTTCTTTACTTCCAGTGAGATGATGAATGACCATGGATAGAACTGTCGACTTTGGAGAATGTCCTCCGGTAATGAGGCATTGCCAGTCACTAGCAATGGACCATATCTTGGTAGCTTGAATTTCTGTTGGGATGGTCACATAACCTACAGCATTAATCTTCTTAGAAGGGCTTATAGAGAGAGCTATCACATTGAAGATTTCCGGAATGGGTTCATAATTATCAAGCTCAGAAAGCAAGTCTTCGTATGCCATAGGAAACTACGGTGACTCAATTTGTCTTTTAATTTCAGATTGATCATCTTTGCAGATGCCTTGGTGATGTCACTATCTCTGAGCCCAGCTTCTCTCAAGGTTGCCAAAGAATAATCAAGTGGGTTTACTTTTGTTGAGTGAAGAATGAGAGGATTCCAGTGTATCCCCTTCCCCGCAGTAAAACCTATCTCATCTCTGAATTCACTGCTGATAAGATTATTCAACTGAAATGTGTGATTTATTGCAGCATGTTGTTCGCATCCATGGAACTCATAGAGGTTATGAAGATCCCCCAGTAACTCTGGGAGTAAATAGCAACATTTCTGCTCAACAACCTTTCTTCTCACGATTTGAAGAAGCTCTCTTTCAGCAGTCTTTGTGTGAATGCTTTCCAATCCACCTGGTGTTTGGCTCTCTTGTTTACTGATGTAGATGAAAATGTTGTAACAACGTTGATGGTATTTGACTTCCACAGCAAAGTCGTCAACATTGGTGGTAGCGACCTTCAAATGTTTGGCTGCACCAGACAAAAGAGGATCATCGAAATTTTCATTGCATAACATGCTTTCATGCAATGTAATCTTTCCATCTTCAAGTTCAACTCTTTGGAGTTTTTCTTCCGTATTTCCTCCCTTTTTCCTTTTCTTATCACAGACGAAGCAGGTCTCATCCTTCTTAAATTCCAGCAGTTTCCTTTTACCTCGAGTTGCGTGGACTGCTTCACTGCTACTGGACGTCTGTGGGTTGGGTATGCCGGAGAATTCAGCTTCAGCAGATTGATCCGAAGAAAGTTGTTTCATTGAGTTGGTGTTTAATTTCCTTTCACTGGTGAAATTTTGGTGACACCTTGTATGAACAGGTAGGCCTGTTTCTCCAGGGCCGTGGGTTAGTTGGTCATGGATTTTATTCCATACGAGTTTGAAGTTTCTGGCGTACTCAGAAGTTGGTTTTGTGACTGACCATTTCTCTGCAAAAGCCTTGATGGTATTCAGCCCATTCTCTCCTAATATTTGTTGCAGTTCCGTATCTCTAATTTGGTTCTCACAAAGAACACAGGTAGGCAAATCGGATGGATTGACCAATCCAACAGGTACGGCTAGAGGACTATCCATGTTTCTGAAACAGGAACTAAAATTAAAAACTAGAAACACAAACTAAACAGGCATACAATGTACATGAACATGCCACACAATCCTGTGAACAAAGTGACAGATTCTCACAGAGTGGAAGCAATTTTGGATCAATGGCACAAACAAGCAAATTGATGCATTATGCATCATTTATTTATATTTATGGGCCCAGATACTCAGAACTGCACCAAAGGCCAGTGCAGCACAAATCCAATGCGCTATGGTGCAACAGGAGCCATATTCAGAGGGTGCGCAGGCCAAACTGCACCAGCGCAACCTGGCTGAATATGGCACAGTTGCGCCAAGGCACAGAAAGAGATGCACAAGTGCAACTGTGGGAGCAGAGCAGCAGAGCAACAGAGGGGGGCACGTCACAAAGAACAGACCCAGGGACAGAGCCAGGGAAGCCCAGTGACAGGCCACAGGAGGCTTCCACCAGCAAGGCGCACACAAGCACCCAGACACCGGTTCCCAGAACACAATAGTGGCACAGATAGCAGGCAGCAGGAGGTGCCTATGGCCAATGGAGGGCCACCAAGGGAGCTCCCCCACCACAGGCTACTGGCCATGCACCCCCAAACCATAGCAGGCCACACCTAGGACCTTGCAGCCACACACACGCATGCCACACAGGCACACAAGAAGCCCACACAGTAGGCACTGAACATACTGGGAGGCAGATAGCATTGCAGACCACATGGGACAGGCCACACAACACCAAGCAGGGGCCCCAACACAATGTATGGCCAGTACCCGACCAGTGACCATGGCCGTGTGCCACCCCCACGCACACACCTGCCACACACCCCTGACAGCCGCCATGGGCACCCCAAGGCACAGCCTCTGACCGAGGGGAAGGACACCACCACAGTGGGGGACACCACAGCACACAACAGTGAACCACAGAAGCACAACACGTGCCCCTACACATGCACACCACACGGACAGACACTGGGCCACTGCAGCATGGCTCCTCACACCACCTGCAAAGCAGACACTGACACAGGCAGGTAAGTCACAAAATATATATTAATGAACAAAACCATTTACAAAAACAAGGGACTGGGAAAGGGTAGGTAAAGCGAGGGAAGGGGACAGGGAACAGTGACTGTACAGAGGGAAGGGGGACTGTAGGGGGAGGAACAGCAGGGGAAATGGGGGAAAGCTGGGGCCAAACTAACGGTGGCCACATCCTGCCACCCCTTGGCGTAGTCGCCGCCTCCTCTCCACCAATAGCAGGCACCTCATCTGGAACACCATCTCCATTGTCGTGGAAGTGATGAGGATTAGCTGCCGGAGCAGTCCGTTTAGTGGCCACCTAGGTCTCCGCCGCTGGACACCTATAACAAGGGACAGGACAGGTGATCAGTGCAGTGTCCCAAGGAACCATGCCACCCACAGTGCGCAATAGGCAGTGGGAACACACCCTTGGAGGGCCTGTACTGGCCACCCGCAGGGGGTGTGCCAGTGCCTGCCAGCAACTCGACGCACCACGACATTACACAGAGGTGGTCCCCACCGCACAATGGCCACCTGACTGCGCAGTGACAGTCACATGGCACAGTGCACCAGCAGCACCACAGCAACAACAGTGGCAGCTGTGTGTACACCCACCCCAACCCCCACCAACAGCTGGCACACGTGTCCAATGGATGCACCACAGTGGCATGCACCATGCACAGTGTGACACACACACACACACAGCTGCCACAGCACATGGCATAGGTGGCCATGCCCGCACCCACTCCTCCGCCACCCCCTATTTACAGTGCGAAGGACCATGACAGTGCCTACCTGCCCTCTGCGGCTCCGCCGGTGCTGGTCCAACTCCACCTTGGCCCACCGCGGCCTGCTGTGCAGCTGCTGCCTGTGCCCAGTGACAATCCTTAGGCCATGGGAATGGAAAGAAGACAGGTCCACATCAGGAATCAACCACAGCAGCCACCCACCACCCCCACCCCTGTGCACAAGGTGTGCCCCTGCCCAACACATCCCGCACGGCTGCATCGCAACACAAGTGGCAGCTGGCAATGCCACATTGCGATGTGCATGATGACAGTGTACCCTTCTGCAGGGCATGCCAGGCAGCCTAGCCAACACCACAGTATAGCACCAGGGCACACATGCAACATGGGATGACTTACCTGGCTGTGGCACAGCCCTTCCCCTGACGCATGCCTGCAGGCTCCTCAGGTGCTCTGGGTCCTGCCGCAGGAAGTCGCCATACCAGTGGTGACATTGATCCCCTGTCCTGGCCATCCTGGTCATCTGCTGCAGCCTGGCAGCAATCCCCTGCCAAACAGTGACCCTGGCCTGCTGCAGGGGCACCTTCACAAAAAGTTGGTGGGGGCATGGGGCTCGACACAGGCCACCAAGTTTACCAGCTCCACCTGTGTCCAGTTTGGGGCATGCAATACTTGTCCCTGCGCCATGTTAACTACCGTGATCTCGGGGCTGAAAATGGTGGCAGGAGGCACATGTGTCCACACATGTGCCCGCAGCATGATGCGTGGAGCATGTGCAGTGCATGCATATTGCCCAGAGCCGGAGATGCATGGAATGGGTGTGGCTATGTGGGGTCACAGGGTCAGAGGTCTGACCCAGGGGTCAGGGGTCGACCGACATTGCGCACATGCACGATTGGGCATGGCACCCCATGCGTGGCCATGTGCATAGCTGGCCCATGCACAATATGCGCAATGCTACTACATTGTGCTGTCCATGCACAGTGCGCGATTAACACCATGATGTCATGATGCACATGTGCACTGTGGGCCAGCGCACTGTGCATTCATGCACATTGTGCTGTTGCAACTTGCTCTAGCGCAGTTCTATTGCATGTGGTGCAATACCGTGATATTCAGACAGCACATGCAAATGAACTTGTCAGCCAATGCGTGGCGCACTGGGTGCATTAGCATGTCATTACTGTTGTGCCAAACCTCATTTGCATGCATTGCACCTTATAAGCACCATGAAACAGCACAAACCATGGACCGGTACTGCATCCTTTTGAGGTAAGTTGTGCAAGCCGCTGCAGCTCACTGGGAGCAGACAGCACTGCAAGGTGGGACAAACCAGCGAGATGCTACCACTGACACACTGTACTGTCCATGTCCACAGAAAGTGACATGTCGGATCATGAGGAGGGTGAGGAGTGTGGGCCAGCATGGGAGCTCAGGCCCAGTTTCACAAAGACCGAGACAGATGCCCTGTTCGAGGCCTACCTGGACAAGGAGCCCCTGTTGAGCATTGCCTCGGGCACACCACAGGCCAGGGCTGGTGCATGGGAGGAGGTGGCAGCATACATCAACCAGCACGGCAGCCACCAATGATCGGTGCAGGAGTGCAGGAAGAAGGTGGGGATGGAAAAGAGGCACATTAAAGAGAAGGTGTCAGCCATCTGTGTGGCCTGGACTGCCACTGGAGGGGGGCCAGTGGATGCACCAAGGCTAATGCAGCAGGAGGAGTTGGTGGCAGCCACCATGCGCCGCACCACGGTGGAGGGTGTGCCTGGAGGTGGATTCCAGATGGGTGGCATCCCATCACTGCATGGTAAGTATGTCAGCCACGCACAGCTGGTGGCATGGAGGGTGCATACACTGGCATGCTGGCAATGCTGCCGGCATGCATGTCATGTGCATGTGTGTGCACCCACCTGCATACCATGCTGCAGGACACATGCAGCAGCAGCAATGAAGAAGGGGGACATGTGGGCATTGCAGCACCAACATGCCATTTTTCTCTTGCAGCACCAGTACACCTCCGTGCAGATGGTGGGGCACTGGCAGCATCCGTGGATGCTGGTATGGCCCCAGAGGACCAGCCATCCACCTCCACTGGGATCCGGGGGCCCGACAGTCTGCAGCTCAGCACCATGGTGCTAGCAGATGTCCTGGACCTGGGGTCGGATGAGGCCCTGGATGTGTTCTTCCAGGATGCCAGCCTTGGTGTCCTGTGTGTGGAGACACCGATCAGGGCAGGGTCCAACTCTGATGAGGACTACATGCAGCTCCTGGACTGCGTGGGCAACATTGTGGGTGTGTCGCCCCTGCTGGCAGCTGACACAGGCACCATGCCCAGCGCTCTGCCGGTGGTGGAACAGCTGCCTGCCACCACTGCAGGTGCAGCAGTGTGTGCTGCCACAGCTGTGCCCTGCGGCACTGGTGGTGCGGCTGCACAGGTGACGGCAGCAGGCTGCGGTGGCCACCAGGCAGCCGGACGCAGGGTCCACCGCCGGTGCGCCTGCTATGCCCATTCCCCCTGCAGACCCCACTGTGCAGCGTCCACCAGAGAGGGTGTCTGTGCAGCATGGCCAGTCACCACATGAGGATCTGCATCCTGCCCGGGAGCCCCAGGACGCCGACCGTCTGGCTGAGCACACCCATCTGCTGCGAACATCCGTTCAGCAACAGGTGCTGCTTGTGCACTGGGGTGCTTGCACTGCATGCAGAGGTGAGCCAGTTAGCTGAGCAACAGAAGAGGGTACTGCGCAGATCCTGGCAGGGATACAGTGCATGCTGGAGACCATGACTGCATCCCTGGATCACATTGCCACTGCAGTCACAGATGGCTTTGCGCTGCTGGCTGCCACAGGGCATGGCCATGCACAGATGACCCCCCCGCAGTGCACTGTCCACCCCATGAACCCTGCATCAGAGCAATCCCATCACAGTCAACACTGGGTTCTGATGTAGGCATCCCAGGCATACCTGGGGCTGGCCTGTTTGGGCACCTGCACACCCCTACGTGGACACGGTTGCGGTCCCATGGTTCAACCCCTGGGTGGCTGTTGCAAATCCCCACATGGCCAATGCACAGCCTGTGGCTGCCTATCGGCCCCGGCCGTGGTGGCCATGGTTCCGTGCAGTGAACCTGATTTGTGGGCCGCAGAGGACAGTAATGAAATAAAATTCCAGAATCAATGCAAGAAGGGGCAATTTATGCATGAAAGTCAAAAGGACTGAGAAAGGTGCTCTTTAAGAGAAAGTGTGCTCTTTTTTTTTTGCATAGCTTGTTTAGTGTATTTGCTTAAGTTAGAGTGTTTGCATAGTTCTCTAGTGTTCCCTTTAGTGTTTGTTCGTAGTATTGTTCATTATTGTAAGGCATTTGAAGTACTGCATAATTTTGTCCCTTCAAAGTTTCCATAGTGCAGTGGCTTTGTATATAAGGAAGGCTGGGTCAACCATTTTTTCCTTTGTGTTTGAAGACTGCATCATGGAAGGAAGCAGGTGAAGTGTTTGGTGAGTGTTTCAGTAGGCCTGTTTTACACAGTTAGGAAAATGGAGCACAGCATGTAAAATGTTTGGCAAGTGTTTCAGTAGGCCTGTTCTACACAGTTGGTAAAAAGGAGCACAGCATGTGAAATGTTTGGTGAGTGTTTCAGTAGGTCTGTTTTACACAGATAGGAAAAGGGAGCACAGCATGTGAAATGTTTGGAAAGTGTATCAGGAGGCTTTTATTTTATACAGTTTAATGTTGATTTCTATGCATGGTTGTTAGTTTGGCAAATGATATGGGGAGCAGTAAAAATGGTTTGTACTGATTTTGGGGGGCAGTTTTCTTTGCAGTGGCTGTAGTTGGAGAGGCTGTTACGGCTATAATGTTGATGGTTAGTAGGTTGTTGTTACATTTGTTATTCAGGTGGTTGTTACTAGGGATGGGTGGATATCCAACCCGATAAATAGAACTGGTTAGATATTACACTTTTTGACCCTATCCGGCCCGATTGTATAGCACTGTATATATTGGGTCAGGTAGTGGATGATTTTAATAACTATATGTTATTGTTCCAGAGCGTGGTGAATTTAAAAAATTTCAAATTTCAAACTGCACTGTTCGGTGGCTTGGCTTCACCTCCAATTATTCAGAGCAGGAGCAGAAGAGAAGTGCTACAAACGCATCGGCTGCGGGACACTCCAGTGCCTCATATTTGAATGCAAAACTCACTGTCAAATTCTCTCCACTCTGGCACACCAGCTTTCTTAGTTTACAACATGTTCCAGAGCTGCTCATGTTACTACCACCTGATGTCCAGTGACCAATCACACCTGCTTGATCAAAAATTGTCTACTGAAATAAATCTGCTAGCTTTCCCTTTATATGTGCTAACTTACAGGAAATCCTTCCCTCCAAATATCTGGTGCTTAACTGACAACGAGCAATCAAATCTCCTTTTAACTTAAATTATTCATAGCAGGAGCGGGAGTGCAAGACAAGTGCAAGACACTCCAGTCTGGTGTTAGAAAGAGCAAAGAGGAGAATATGTAAACTCTTAGGCAGATCATTCACTTTGCTTACCTTTCACTCACTTTACCAACTTATGGCAGAATTTACTGTAGCAGTGTAATAATGTGGTCATAGTTACAGCCCCTCTGAGAAAAAGTTCTGTCAGGAGCTGACAGCCTAATACTGCCAAAGTGTGTCCTCATTTTCAACCTTTGTCTCACCATACCACATACTGCTGTCCAACCCGATGGAAAACTGGATCTGATTGGATAGTAGTTACAGCATATTCAGCTCCGTTATCTGGGCAAATTTCTATATCTGCCCATCCCTAGTTGTTACATGTGTTAATAGTTGTGTTATAACATTTATATTTTTTTGTCCACACTTGTAATAGTAATAGAGCATTAATAGAGTGTTAATTTTAATGTACTAGAGTGTTGTAATTATATCATGTTATTTAATTACCATTATACATGGGGACATATATGATTTTTTTTATGAGAAAAAGTCCCAGCCATGTAATATATACATTATACTATAAAAGGACATGCACACAAACACCTTTTTGAGTCCCACCTGTAATGTAAGCTACTGAGGATTATGGCATATACTGGACTGCCCAATGGAAGACCTATGAGCCTTCAGTTTCCAACATTATGATCTAATATTAAAACACTTAAATCCATGCTTTCAGAGGAAAATGCAATTTCATTTTATCACTCAATAGGGGCTTCGCTATTGTTAGTTTAATAGAGTTCATGATCATTAACCCTGTAAGATTTGCTTTCTAGTAGAGAGTGTTCATCTAAGAGAGTTCAGTTTCTAAAATGCCCTTTGCCATTTGTTTAGAAAGGATAATAGTCTTGAGGACCACTTCATCCTTTAAATTAAAGGTTATTGCAGAGTTCCTTCAGAGTCAGGAAATTGCACTGCCTTTTTTTCTGCTCTTAAGCCTTCTGTGTGAAAGAGAATAAGTTGCATTGTTTTAGATGTTAGAAGGGCTAAAGGGCACTATTTAGAGATAATATTCACAACATTTGCTGCTAGCAAAAAGGACAGACAACCTAGAAATATTCCATTGCTCATCAGAGTATATTAATTCTTACATTAATAGGCTTATCAGCCCTGGAATTAAACTTTTTTGTAATGTACTACAGCAAAGGGGTACCCAGTGGCTCACTTGAACTTGGTTGTCTAGTCACATGTTTCTTCAGTAGACATTACCAACTGGATGTTGTAAGCTTTGTTAGTGCAGCTATTGGGAAACCAGATGCTCAGTATATGGATGACCATGAGTTTATCTTTCTCATGGGAGCTATTCACCATTGCTGGTTGCAACCCATTCGTCCCTAGTAATACAGGAAGTCTATAGGAATGGGGTTTTTAACTCCCCTTGAAATATAGCTATTCTCTGCTAAATTCATGTTTGTATATGAAGGATGAGCCTGTCCTGACTGATACTGGAGGAACTAACAAGAAGCTATATTTCACAGTGAGTAAAATAAAATCTCCTATATCCTTCCTGTATTAGTCTAGGGACAAATGAGATGTAAACAGCTCCCAAGAGAGAGATGAACTAGTGGTCATCCACATACTGAAGCACCTGGTTTCTCAAATGCTGCAGTACCAAAGCTTACAACTTCCAATTGTTAATGACTACCATATAAACAATGTGACTAGACAACCAAGTTCAAGTGCAGGAGGTCCACTGGGTACCCTCTTATGGTAGTACGGTCTAAAAAAGTTTAGTTCCAGGGCTGATAATCCTCATTAATTCAAGAATTAATCTATTCTGATGAGCAATGGAATCTTTCTAGGTTGTCCGCATTTTTTCTAGTAGCAAATATAGTGAACAGTATCATTGGTTCTCTCTAAATTGTGCCCTTAAGCCCTTCTAACATCTTAACAACGCAACCTATTTGCTTTTGCACAAAAGGCTGAACAACAGGAAAAAAAGGTGGAGTAATTTCCTGACTCTGATGGAACTTGGCAATAACCTTGAATTAAAAGGATGAAATAGTTCCAAGTCTAGGTTATCCTTTCGGAAAAACGCTAAAGGGCTCTTTTCGAAAATAAACCAGGAATTTTCTTCACTCGCTTAGATGAACAGAACCTTACTAGAAAGCAAATCTTTAGGGATAATGATCATAATCTCTATTAAACTAATAATAGCTAGGCCACTGAAGAATAATACCATTACGTTATGTTTTCCTTTCAAGAGCTCCTGACACAGTTGTGACAACTTTGAAAAAATGCAACATTCAGGCATAAATGTAGCTTATATTTTGTATTTCATTCTGTAATTCTTACCCTTTTTTCCGTATTAATATGGGTGTTTGCATGAATACAGTATCTTTGCCCTTTTAGCTCTGGTTGCCTGCCTACACCTGACATAATACTTCTGTTTATGACATCAAAATATGTTGCTGTGGAAATAATTATGATGTCATACATCGGGGATTGTGATGTCATGTGTAGAGAAGCAGCCAGAGTAGGTATAGTCTAGGGGACAGGGATCTTGTTTTCATGCAACTGTTTAAAGTAATAAAGAAAATTGGGAATTAATTACTGAAAATATATGAAGTAATAAAGAAAATGGGATGGAGTTGAATATGTCTTACTTTTTTTTAACATTTTCCTAATGGTGACAGGGGCTCTTTAAACACTTTGGATTTAAGTGTTATAGTTTTGGATCATAATGTTGGGAATTGAGGGCTCATAAGTCTTCCATCTGGCAGTCCAGGAAATGTAAAACTACCAACTGTCCCTATTTTCCCAGGACAGTCCCTATTTTAGGCAACATGTCCCAGTGTCCCCACAAGTTTTGCAAAATGTCACTTTTGTCCCAGTTTTTGCTTACTTGTCCCAGTTTTGTCCCTTTTTTTTTTTTTTTTTTGCTGACTGCTAATCCATGAGTGACAGTTATGTTCACTTTTCTGCTTTTCTCCAGGCTGGACAGCAGTTTGCAACTTAATCCCTGCGCCTGTGTTGCATTGCAAGCATGTCAGTGGAGCACAGTAAAGCATGTTCCTTCCTGTTAGATTAGAATGGGTAGTAGTGCAAACAAACACATGTGGACGTCTGCCTGCCAGCAGCTTAGAGGGACTCCAGACAGAGAAGAGACCGGCAGCAGGGAACTAAGGTACCTGAACCTGATCAACTGTAGGAAAGTGTGTGAAAACAATCTGGTGTGGTGGTGGGAGTCACTGAAGTGAAGTTTGCTCAGCAAATGAGGTTGGATGGGACTATCAGGAGGAGCAATACATGCAGCTCGAATACTGATCACAATTTAATGCAGGTTTACTTCTAATGAACTTTCTATACATCATGGTTTGGAACTTGCTGCAGCAGAATGATGTATTGTTTCAATCTGAATGTCTGCTACTGGTGTTACTGAGGGGTGGCATGGCCAGAGCAAGCAGCAAAATTTAACTGATTATGCACAGCATTGACGTGGGAGTGACACGGTGGGGGTCAAGATCAGGATGAACTGTCCCAGTTTTAGACCTCAGAAAGTGGGTAGCTTTAAGGAAATGTCATAATCACCAGTAGCTAGCTTCACGGGTGGGACTTAATAAGGGACATGTTTTACTTTCAGAGTAGTGTTTGTGTGCGTGTATGTCTTACTCTTCTTGTACAGTATAAAATATACAAGGCTTCATTTGCAAGCACCTATTCTGTATATGTTTGCAAATGTACCCCTGAGTATGCTTGCAAATGATCACTTGTACTGTTTTATATCCTCTTGCTCTTTACCAGGCTTCCTACATTTCCCTCTCTCATATCTGTTCTTTGGATCATTTGCCAGTCTGCAACTCCTGGCGGGTGTACCGCATCCTGGGCTAAGTAACCTCTTCACTAGTTTTTGAGAGACCTGCACCACCCTTGGCTCAGTTTCTGTTTTTAACAGGAGGCCTAACTCCCCCTGTGGGTCCTGGAGGGAGGTAATTTTTCCTTTTTTGTTTTTGACAATGGCTGTAAGCAAATAAAGCAATCCCTGTGAATAACTCCTTCATAATATGACTGTTTACAGTAATTCAATGCCTGTTTCACCTTCCCGTCCAAGATATCTTGGGTATCAGATTGCAGGCTCTTGCTTTGCACACCATTAGGCACACCTCCCTGGGAAAATAGCTGCTGCAGAGTGTGCAGCTGTTGTGTGAGCTGTTCTGTTGCTTATTCTGCTGTTTTTTTCTGACACAAAGCATAGGAAGCAATATCACCCTGCAGTATCACTTTTAAAGGGGAACTGTCAGCATTCCACAAGTAAAAACATGGGACCTATAGGTCATTATTAGCTGAAACGCATCAGCTATACATTTTTTTAAATACCTTACACCGATGAAATCTCTGAGTTTATCTGGTTGATCCTGCGCCCCGCCAGACATTATTGTCCCAGAGTTACCTGTGGCCAGCCCTCTGGTGATGCGTCTGATGTTGTAAGCCATGGGGGACTCCTATTTGCCAGTATAGGTGTTGGAAAATATTAACAGATAAGTGCATGTTTAAGCTTCTAATGCTGGTACCAGTCGACAAAAGTGATTTCTTTGGTCAGTTGGTACCAGCATTAGAAGCATAAATATGCACTTCTTATTTGTTAATATTTTGTGGTAGCTATACTGGCAGATCGGAGTCTCCCATGGCTTAGCCCACCAGTCTTGTCATCAGAGGGCTGGCTGCAGGGAACTCTGAGACAAAAATGGCCTAGGGTGGTGGGGGTCACAGGATCAACCAGATGAACTTAGAGATTTCAGCATTGAAGGTATTTAAAAATGTACAGCTTGTGCGTTTTAGCTAATCAGGATCTATATGTCCAGTGTTTTTACTTGTGGAATGCTGACAGTTCCCATGAAAAGTATTCCAAAGGATAGGTGCAAAAATCTCTGCAAAGCCATTATCCTCAAGGATTTGTTTAATATGGTCAGAAACAAATGTGCAAAAGTTCTGGTCCCTAAGGAAAGAGGTGTTGAACCTCCAAAAGGATGATCTCTTGCTTCTTACGTAAATCCAGTTTCAACAATAAGGAATTATGGTCCCACTGAAGTTGTGGGCCATAAGGCAAATTCTTAAAATAGCAACGAAAGGCAGTGCACACATCGGGCTCCTGCTGAAATCGTTTATTGCCACATGTAACAGGAGCCAAGGGCTAACATCCCCTACGTGTCTAGAGGAGAAATGGATGAATGTTCTATTTTCTTCTATGGGCATTGATAGCACATGGGAAGAGGTAATACTTCTCCTATATAGATCCTTAGTGAAGTCACACCTGGAGTACTGCACACAGTTCTGGAGCCCTCACCTCAGGAAAGATAGCGATAGGCTGGAGATGGTGCAGCACAGGGTGACGAAAATGGTTCGGGGCCAACAGACCAAATCCTATGAGGAGTGCCTCAAGGCACTGGATGTGAATGCGCTGGAGACCAGAATGGGGGGGGGGGATATGATAGAGACCTTCAAGTTCCAAAAAGGAATTAACAAAATGAACTGTGGGCAACTATTTAGCTTGAATACTAGCTTGCGGTCAGGTGGACGAGAGTGGAAACTAACAGCAGGGAGGTTCAGGAGGGACATGAGGAGGTATTATTTTATAGAAAAGGTGGTGGAGCCATGGAACAGTCTACCAGCCGAAGTGATAATTGTAAAAAACGTTGGTGGTTTCAGATACGGTTGGGACAGAATGAAGGGTATAATGCTTGCTTAGGGTGGCAGAAGCTGGGAGGATAATGGGGCGACAGTTGGGGAGGGCTAGACCCTGGAGGGACAGTAGGATCTGGGGCTAAATAGGGAACTCGGCAGATTGGATGGACCATGTGCCTTTTTTTACCATCATTGTCTGTGTTACTATGTTTCTATGTCTCTATCCGAGGGCAACAATTTACGTAAAATACCTACAATCTCTAAATGAGTCAGATTGGCTCAAAAATATTTTTTGTGTCAAAGAGGCATAGAATCTGGCTGGGTGGGAGGTATCAAGTGAAGGGGGCTGGAAGGTGGTTCCCTAACAATTTCAGAATATGTCAGATGAATATGGAAGTAGAGGCAGGAAGCTTACTCATGGACCAAGATGCAAAAGTTTTATTTACAAGGAATAAGAAAAACAAATAAGCGTTTTACAGTGCGACAGGATAACAAACAACAAAACAGTATGATTGGGACCAACAATTGGTCGAACCCAGGACAGGGTTTAACCCCTTTTAGTCCAAGTCATGCATGAACTTGGCCGAGATGACAAACGGCGGATGAACCCAGCTTCGGCTTTGTGATGAGTTGGCTGATCAGCAGGTGGGCATTGACCCCACAAAGTGCTTTTTATAAACAGGACATATGGGGAGTCTCCCAGACTAACAGAACACAAAGAGGAACACTGCTAGATGGACAGTGAAGAGTGTGGTGATCCTGTGTTGCTCCAGGCAAGAAGCTGAAGACTTTTGTCTGGCAGATGGTTCTCTGGATGATGTGCAGCAATGACCACTGGCAGGTCCCCAGCACCCAGACCCCCTCCCAACAAGAAGACTGCTGGCGGTATGATTTTCGGGCAGTCTACAAAGCGTCACGGGTACGCACACACTTATGGACATCCAACAAAATAAGAAAAAGAGCATGCATGATGTAACTGTGGTCCCTCATACTTGAGTTGGGGTGACTTCTAAGCTGACTCACTACTGGATACCTAACTAGTGTCTCTCTACACTTACTGTCACAGAACTGATGCTGGAACACTGTGATGGAACTTTGAGGCAGGTTGACGTCGCTGGAGACAGCTCTGCTGCAGATGGAGGATGGGCCAGGGACCTTCTTGGATCAACGTCAGGCTCCAGAGAAGCTGGTCTGGGCAAGAAAGGTGAAGTTGGATGGCAGGTACTCCAGGATGTGATTTGAAAACACAGTTTAGCAATGATCAAACAGTTCAGTCTTTGGTAGACAATTCAGGTTGCAAGCAAACAATTCAGTCTTTAGGGGGTGCCAGGCACAGTTTAGGTTGGGTGGGGCTCAGAACAGCTCTACGTAAGTTTGTGGGCAACTTAGGCCATAAGACCATCCCCCCACTCCCCAGAGGGTACTGTACCTCTAAAGATGTTTCTGCCCTGGCTGTCTCTGTGCCTGGTCCCACCCTCCTTATGACTACCAATGAAGGTTTTGCCCAGCCCTGCCCACTAATCAGTATGCCTGAGGGCCTGGCAGCTGGCCCCTCACAGCCAGCCCCTCCCACCTCTTAGGCTTTTAAGTCACAGCGCCCCTCTCCTTTAGTCTGAGGATGAGCTGCTAACCAGCTCAGATGGTTCGTCTTCCTGGAGACACTTTAAACAAAACAAAAGGAGGGGAGAAAAATCAATAATGTTTGGGCTCTGACCACAGCTGGGCTTTTCTCTCTCTCCCTTTGTGGCACTCGGCCGCCTGCCCTTTAATTCTCCTTCCCCTCAGGGCTGGCAGCTGGCCCAGGGAGCCCACTGTGCCCCCCCCCCTTGTCTTTACTGGGGCACTGGCCCTTTATTTCTTTTCTATGGGCACTTTGCCTGTCCCCCCTTCCTGCACTTTTGGGCTCCAGCCCTTAAATTCTTCCCTTTCCCCTCCCCCTGCCCTGCTATGGCGCAAGTTCAAACAACAGATTGAGCACTCAGCGCCACTGCCTGGAGCTCTAGTGCTGCTGGGAAGAGTCAGAAAACTTGGCTAGGGAGCCACGCTCCCACCTGGCTCCTCTCTAGCCTGCACGGCTGCTGGGGGCAGAACTACAGGTCCAGGGCACGGTTTCCACCTGGACTTATTTTTTTGTGGCACCACCTGGTCTGTCAGCCCTTTCTTTCCCCCTTCACTGATCGGGGCTTCGCCTGAGGGGAACGGGTTGCATCGGGGAGCCACACTCCACCCGACCAACTCTTTTGCTGCTGCCACACATCCAGGATGCCGACCAGAGGGAAGTGATGCTGGAGGAGCCACGGGACCACTACCAGTATAACTATCCTCCATGCTCTGCACATCCTGCACCCTCCTTGCCTGGCCACATACTCCCCTTTTTGGCCACTTCCCAGCCCATTTATAGGGCAGGGGAGGTTCTGCTGGACAGCTCCGGGATTGGGGCACTGTCATCCTGAAGGGTGAGTCTCCTGCCTACAGCCCCCCTCCTCAGTGCCAAATGGTGTGAAACCCAGACAAAGGATTTGGTGGGGTTGGGCCACAGGCAAGTGGAGCCAACAAAAGACGGAATAAAAAAGGTTAACTTTCTTGACTTGGGAAAAGGGTTCTCTGCTCTCTTTTTGTGATGCCCCTTTGCTCTGGGTCGCTACACCAGTTTGAGAGACAGTCATATTGATGTCTCCCCCATGCTGAGCTGGCCTCAGTAGTACCTGGAGACACCAAACATCAGAGAGACTCAGACTGTATGCCTGTGCCCAATAAAACAGAATATAGGCAACCTGACTGCGATTTTAGTAAACACTGAATGAAACTAATGACCAGCAGGGCCCAGAACAGATTAGGTGGAAACACAAAGGGCTAAAAGAGCCAAAATCCACAAGTCATTTAATGTAACCCGCAAGGTCACTTCCAAGGTAGGGGACCTTTGTCTAGTTGTGCCCTGAAGAGGAGTAGTTGATGGCAGACCCCTTATATGGGAAGAACACAATGGACACTGTGGGCCCACATTACAGATAAGGTGTCATGTGAGAGAAAATAATTAGTCTCTGTTAATGAAGTAACTTCAGAAACATTCAGTCTTGATACCCCAACCAATAAATTTAGATAACTGGCCCCAGTATCTGAGAGAGGGAGTATTCAGCAAGAGAATTGGTGCAGATCCCTGGAACGAAGATGTAGCCCAGCAAGTTCACAAAAAAATTAAGGAGCCGGGTTGGGCCTTATAAAGATACAGTTAGGGTTGAGAGTGGTGGTGTCAAGATCCCAGAAAGAAATGTTGAGGAGACTGAAATAGTCACATATGAGCCGGTCAAAAGGGGATGAAAGTCTGCCAAGGGTGTACAATTTAGCAGACACCCTGTCTTGCTCAGTGCTTGCTCAGAGATCAGATAGGATGGTATCTGATAAGTGGGTGGTTGGTTGGAGGCGGAGTATCCTGCTGACGGGAAGGGGGAGAGTGAAGTATATGGGAGCACTCCATCTGCAAGACCCCTGTTAAAGTAGCTACAAGAACAGGAGAAGCTGGAGGATGTTCATAAGACGGAAATACCTCCAGAATGTGGATGAGACCAGAGCATTTGAGGCTGCATACTATGCAAGATTATAAAGAACACATTTACTGGCCTAGTAAAAGCCTGAGGGGAGAGGGGCACTTAAATTGGCCCTTCCACCAACACTGAGCCTCCAACTCAGGCCCCACTGAAGTACCTCCAAACATAAAAAGGTCTCCAGTGTTCTAAAAGTTAATTATACTGGCTATTGTGACTGTACAGTTGAGCCGTTACCCACTGTGGTGACTCTGCCACGTCAGTGGCACGTTGAGGCCTGTCAGCCTCTGCTAAGGTCTCTGGGCATGGGGCACCTGTGTCTTAGCAGTTTAGTCAGTGTATCGAGGCACAGAACAAATAAGAGAAAATAAATCAGGTCTGCGGTTCCAGCCAGTTGTAATTCGATGTTTCCCCCTCACAGCTGTGGGCTTACTCACTAAGACTGTGGCCAAGGGCTGCCGCTTCCTCACCCTGTCTAACTGCATGCTTCTCCCACCTCTCACTACCTAAGGTCCAACGGAGGTCTTTTATCAACACTATTAATTACAAGTTGCAAAAATTATAAGGTTAAAGTCCATAACGGCAGTCTTTCACAGCAGTGAAAGGTTAAAACAAAAACCTCATTAGTGAGTCTGACGTTGGAATTTCCATAGGAGGTCTTTGATATTTTGCAGGGCGTTCTGTGAATTCTGGTGTTGGTGTTCCCTCATTTTGCAGTTGCACCTGTAGCCCCCCACAATGAGCCCAGCTCCTTAGTTAGGACTACTAGAGAATTTGTAGCTTATTATGTGGGCATCCATACCACAAAGGGTTAACTTCTGGCTCATTTGGAGGCTGAGCCAGCAGGACTGAGCCAGTGTTGCAAAGGGGAGTGACCAGCTGCTGAGGTTGGAGAGGGGAAGCAGATTGCATCATTTTGAAGGGGGCCTCATGGCTGGCAAGAAGTGCTTGTTTTCCCTCCTGTGAAGTACTTTTCCAGACAGTGAGACAAACTTTTATTTGATGGGCAGTCATGGTGACTGTTTCTGACAGATGCCCCAGTGGGGGCTGACCCCCAGAACAAAAGAGAAAGTGGAAGCTGAGGGGAAATTGTACTCGAAGAGAGACAAAGAGAGAAACCAGGAGAATGGACTGTAGATATGAGGTGAAATATAATTTATGAACTGAGAGACTGTTTAGGCAGTGCCTCCTCTCCCTGCAGCAAGGCTGAAAAGTTTAAACTAGTACTTTGAGTACAATTTGGTGTAGGTCCAGTTCTTTGAGTGGGTGCAGGGCTTGTAGCATGGTGATGTAGATTTAAGGGCTGGGGCCCCTACCATTTTGCTTGCTTGCTGCAGTGGGGTAAATAGTGGGTGCCTGGTACCGGATCTAGGGGAGGTATGGCTGGCATCTCCCTGGGCAGCATTGCTGCATGATATGCCGTCTACCATGCCTGGTGTCATCGAAGCACAGGTCAGGAAGCATAGGAAAACCAGGAGCAGTTATAAAATTTGCAAGCAGCATTTTATTTTTCTCAGTAACAGTAAAATAAAAATAAAAATTGTTCAGTATAACTATTTACAAATGCAGTACAAACAGAGAAAACAAAGTCTGAGGGTATCTCTAATTCCAAGTTCCAGTGTCCCTCTAGCAAAAGTATTGTTGCTCTTGTTTATAAGTCTTTCCCTGGGAACTCATTGATGCATCCTGTTTTTCACAAAATGTTCTTGTCAGTTTCTTTGCAGAGCAGGCTTGCAAATAGAACAGGATCCCAAGCTGGCCTCCTGCTAACAGCTGTACAAAAGAGTTTGCAAACAAGCCTGAGAGGAGCTCAAACTGCATCTCAGGTTAACTCCCTAAATTTCAAATAGCTTTTTGTAGTCATTTCAACAGTATAACCATATACCTTTTCAAACCAAGGGATCCCAGTTTCACATAAAGAGTCACATATATTTTATAACCGTGGATATGAAAGGGGGAAGAAAAGACAGAAACAGCAAGTGAAGGCAGAGAGACAGAGAGAGAGTGAGAGGCGAAGAATCGCAAGATCGTCAGAGTGATCAGTTCCTAGGTCTTACGAAAACATTTGGTTGCACAACCAGACAGACAAGAGACAGAAAAGGAGAGGATAGAACAGATCTTTGCGTTTAACTGTTTCTGCATAACAAATGGGACAGCACCTTATTCAACCTTGTCACATTAGGTTTTTGGCATATTTTGGGGGACTGGGCTGAGGTAACAACTGGCTGTTTAAAATGTGAAGTACCTGTCCCTATGGCCTGTGCTGTGTCTGTGAGCATATTAGTACCAGTAAACAGCACAGTCAGAGGGCCTTTGAATTATGGGTGAGAAGACAGACTAATGCCTCTGGTGAAGTGATGCAAGAAAAAGTGAATGTGTGCCTGCTTGCAGCTCCCAAATTAGAGTTCAAACTGTGTACCAAGGATTTGAAGTGGGTCAGAAGTACTACAAACTACCACCCCTGTGGGCAAATTTAAGTGCCTTTTGGAGACAAATTAATTGAAATCTGTACATGGGAAGGACTTGTAGGATCAGAACAGAAACTGTTGCAACAGTGTTCCCTTTAAGAAGTTGCTCCTGAGCTTTGAGGTGAAATAAAAGGATCTTGTTTTAGGCTGCATGTTCTGTGTGAACCTCCGTTAATGTTTGGAGTCTGTTTTGTTGCTGACCCGTTTGAATTGCACCTCTGACTGGCCCAAAAGTGTCTGGAGACTGTGTTGTTGCTAACTCCCTGACTCCGCCGAAAGTGTCCAGAGACTGTTTTGTTGCTAACCCCTTTGAATTGCAGCTCTGACTGGCCTGAAAGTGTCTGGGTGCTCCGGAGATGATCTCAAGTTTGGGGAGTTGGGGAGGTTAAGTAAGTGCAAGTCATGTTTGTATTCCCCCCTCCCCCCTTTGTTGCATTCTGCATAGAAACACAGAAACATAGAAGTTGATGACAGATAAGGACTGCAAGGCCCATCCAGTCTTCCCATTTTTTCTACCTTATGAATGTGCCATAGGCCTGTACTCTGTCAATGGCCTATCTATTCATACTCATCTGTATTGCTTCCTTTTGCCTATCCCATGCCTGTCTGAAGTCCTGCACTGTATTCATATCCACCACTTCCTGCGGTAGGCCGTTCCATACATCCGCCACCCTTTCTGTGAAAAAGAACTTCCTCACATTACCCCTTAATCGGCCTCCCTCTAATCTCATGCTGTGTCCTCTTGTCCTGCTGTTTTTCTTATATTGAAACATGTTAGACTCTTTCACCTTGTTAATGCCCTTAAGGTGTTTGAATGTTTCGATCATATCACCTCTCTCCATCCTTTGCACTATGGTATACATATTGAGCTCTGTTACTCTGTCCTCATATGTTTTCTGATGTAGTCCTTACACCATTTTGGTTATGCTTCTCTGGACTGCCTCCATTTTGTTAATGTCCTTGTGCAAGTGCGGCCTCCAGTACTGCACACAGTACTCCAGATGGGGCCTAACCAGTGTCTTGTAAAGAGGGATTATTATCTCCCTCTTACGACTTGTGACACCCCTACTAATACACCTCAACATCCCTCTAGCCTTAACTATTGCTTTAGTGGTCTGCTTGGATGATTTCAGGTCATCTGTGATGACGATGCCCAAGTCTCTTTCTTTCCTTGTGATTGCCAGCAACTTCTCTCCCAACCTATATGTAGCTTCAGGGTTTCTCTTCCCTATGTGCATGATCTTGCACTTCTTTGCCTTAATCCCCAGTCGCCACTCTTCTGACCATTTTGCCAGTTTATCCAGATCTCTTCTCATTCTGCCCTCTCCATCTGAATCATCTACTCTGTTGCAGATCTTGGTGTCATCTTCAAACATACAAACCCTAACCTCCAGTCCATCTACAATGTCACTGATGAAGATATTGAAGAGGACTGGCCCCAGAACTGATCCCTGCAGTACTCCACTTGTGACTTGCATCTCTTCTGACTGTATACCGTTTACCACCACTGTCTGTTTTCTGCCCGCCAGCCAGTTTGCCACCCAGTTGACCAACGTCTGACCCACCCCGAGCCTACCCAGCTTATTAATAAGTCTTCTTTGTGGAACAGTATTGAAAGCTTTGCTGAAGTCAAGGTAGGTAATATCAACTGCACTCCTTTGGTCCTCCACTCTGGTTACCCAGCCAAAGAAATCTATGAGATTTAGTTTGACAGGACCTTCCTGTTGTAAACCCATGCTGTCTTGGATCCTGTGCTCCTATGGATTCCAGGTGTTGCACTATCCTTTCCTTAAGGAGTGCCTCCATAATCTTGCCCACTGCTGAGGTAAGACTGACTGGTCTGTAGTTCCCTGCCTCCTCTCTGCTGCCACTCTTGTGAAGTGGTATCACATGAACCCTTCTCCAGTCTTCAGGAAACCTCTCCTGTGCGCAGATTCACTAAACAGTTCTGATAATGGCCCTGCTAGTTCCACGCTTAGCTCCTTTAGTACCCTGGAATGTATGCCATCAGGTCCCATTGCATTGTCCGCCCTGAGCTTAGTGAACTTTTGTAGGACCCTTTCTTTTGTGAAGGGACTAGTGCACACCTCCCTCCCCCCTGTGTCCATGGTGCATACCCCTACACAAGGGGATGAGGCTACACAACTAGTTACAGTTTGGTCAGTATCTTTCTCACAGCTCTGGGGTTATTCAGTAGGTCTGTGTCCAAAGGCTCCCACTCCCTCCCACACCCTTCAGTACCAGTACCTGGAGTCCAGTGAAGGTCTGTTATCAGCACTATTAAACGCAAGTTTCAGATTTATAAGGTTAAAGTCCTTATGGGCAGTCATTTGAAACAGTGAAAGATTGAAACAAAACTTTAATCTTCTTTGAGTATATCTCTTCCTTTAGGTCACACCTTTGGAGCTATTATCGCATCAGTGCTAGGGCCACATGGAAGCTTTTGCTAGACAGAGGCCACCCATGACAACGATATGTGTCAGCATCTTCATAAACGTCGGCATCCCCGTCTCTCCTCAGTTCTTTTCCCACCATTAACTGTACTCATCAGGCCTACAGAAACACTGGCCAACTAGCCGTTGTCAGTTATTATTTTCTTTTTAAGTAATCACTAACATTTTAGTGATATCACCGCCTCTGCATGCTGCAGAAACCAACGGCATTGTTCCGGTACTGTGAGTGCAGAGTAAACATTTATAAGGACGACACACACAAAATGTGTGTGTGTTGTTCAGGCCTCTCTTGGAATGCCAGGACTTCAATCAGGCAACCAGACAATGCAGAAGAAAGGTGCTGGACAAGTTTTTATTAGAAAAAAACTCTAGCAATAACAGCCCCAGCAACCGATTTGCGGTTGTTGAAGTCAGAAGACTGCGAAAAAGACAGGTCATCATTGGAACGTAAGTATAAGCATAAGGATAAAGACAGATATGCTTCCCCAGCAAGGTCTAGGCCATCGTTGCAGCCTGCAGGTACTCAATCTGCATCCTCATCATCCGCCCCGATGGTGGTGATGCCAGACCCCCCCCCCGGATGTTCACTACACACCAATGTCAGGGCTTGGCTTAGGCACTATTGTACCTACTATAGATGGTACATTGCCATCATCGCTGGGTCCAGGCCCATCTTGGACTACAGTGGTCACGGCCCCTGGCCAGGGTGTTGTCGACATGCAGGCAGTACTGGCATCATTTTCAGATATGATATGGTACATACTTACAGGCTTGTCTATGCAGTCTGTGCTACCATTGATGGGGGTTCTGGCATTGTGGGCCTCATCAATATCATCAGGTGGTATACAGCAAGTACCTCCTGAGCAGCAGCCTCTGGCATCGCCATCGAGGTCATCAGTTCCCATCATCGACAGGGACACAGATGACGAGGAAGACTATAATCCAGATCTCATAATGGAGGAGGTATATGAAGAGGAGGAGGGTTATGGTGAAACATACATAGAAACATAGAATTTGATGGCAGATAAGGACCGCTTGGCCCACCCAGTCTTCCCATTTCCCTACCTAATGGATAAGCTGCAGATCCTAGTTAACCAGCAGCCTACTTCTTTCTACCCCCACCCCCCTAGAATTGCCTTATGGCTGTCCCATGCATGCTTGAATTCAACCACTGTTTTTGACTCCACAACCTACTCCGGAAGGCCATTCCATGCATCCACATGTTGAAGAATATTATGCCCCATGTACTAGCTCCACAGTATCTTCCTGTAGTGAGGATTCTGTGGTGTACACAATCGGATCTCCTGAAGATCCTATCTTCCAAACCATGATGCAGCAAATGCAAAATGCAGTGGCTTTTGCTGTGGAAGAAGAGAATTCCACCAAAAAGAATTTGATGGGCTTTTAGGAGGTAGCATGTACTCCAGTCATCATTGTTCCTCCAATTTACCCTGCACTGGAGGATGCAACATTTGCTGCATGGTGCAGGCCAAATACTACACCGGCTGTACCTAGAAAGGCTGAGAAGCTGTACCTTGCTGATGCTGTCAAGATTTATTATGCCAAACAACCTGAAACAGATTCTGTGGTCATAATGGCTGCCTGTGAAAGATCCAGGGCACTGAAGCACATGAGCACCATGCCCTCTGATAAGGAATCCAGGAGGCTTGATATAATGGGCAAGCGAACATATGCCTCTGCCTTACTGGGCCTAAGTATTGTCAGCTACCAGGCCCACATGATTAAGTATCAAAATAGCCAGTGGAAAGCTGCCAGAGCTGCAGCTCAGGTCCTTCAAGAAGGCACTGCCAAGAATGAATTACTTAAACATCTGACTTCAGGAGCTGAGGTAGGCAAATATCTGCTACACTTGACGTATGATGCTTCAGATGCATCTGCTAGGGCTGCTGTCACTGGTATTTGCATGAGAAGGTATTCTTGGCTTAGGGTGGGTGGGTTTGCAATTGACATGCAGCAAATAGTTTTCAGTGCTCCTTTTAGAGGAACCAAACTGTTTGGACACCATATGGAAGAGGCTTTAAGAGGCCTTTAGATCTCAAAAATGACATTAAGTCAGTTAAATCCTTGTATCCGATTCCTGGTAGAGGTTGGGGTAAAGGATTCTTTCATCAGCCTGCTGACAGAAGTGGCCATCAAGCCTATCATCAGCAAGGCTGAGGTGAGGGTAGTGAAGCCTTGCCAGCTCCCCTTCCCCTGGGATTCCATTCCAAAGTAACCAAAGCCAGTAGCTGTGCCTCCACTGGCTCAGCATGACTTGTGTCAGACTCCCTGCACACTACTTCAGTCACACGAGGTGGTGATAGGGGGTCAATTCTCCCTGCATCTGACACAATGGAGGGAGATTACCATTGTGACTGTGCCACTAGTTCACTTACACGTCCAGTTACCACAGTGGACATTGAGAGTGCAGTGAGACCAGTTAATGGACAACATGGACCAGAAGGTACATGTTACATCTCATTTATGCAAAACATGAGATGATGGATGGAACGCAACAACCTATTGAGGGACATTCCATTCCTAATCCCAACTCCAACTGAAATTCTAACCTCTGATGCTTCAGGATTCAGTTGGGGAGCACATCTGGGCTCTTACCAAACCCAAGGTTCATGGACCCAGGTGGAAACCAAATTACACGTAAACATCCTGGAGATGAGAGCTGTCTTATACAGTCTCCAGGCATTTCAAGAGCATCTGACTCTGGATCTTCTGCTAGTACAGATGGACAATGTCAGTGTTATGCATTGCATAAACAAGCAAGGGGGGAATGATTCCTATCCCCTGTGTCAGGAAGCAATAAAAGTGTGGTACTACGCACTAGAACATGGCTTAGGGCTATCAGCTGTGCATCTCCTGTGTATCCAAAACATCTTGGCAGACAAGCTAAGCAGGTTACAGTCCAAGATGCACAAATGGGAACTGCTGATCTCAGTGGCAGACAACCCCTTCGCAAGGTCCAGATTTGGACCTTTTTGCATCCCCACACAATACAAAAGTGACGTGTTTCTGCTTGCTTGCCCCAGGGGCTGGAGTTTTTTGGCAAGACATGCCCCTCTGTTGGATAGGGAGGTTTCTGTATGCATTCCCTCTCATTCCATTAATATAGAGAATATTACTGAAACTACAGATGGAGGGTGTAACCTCAGCCTCAGTGTACCTCTGTGGCCTCAACAAATATGGTAGTATGTATCTGCTGCTACAACTAGTTGAGGAGACTTCAGTATCCTTGCTGTGTACAGAGGCCTGTTATCACAGGACAAGGGGTCTGTTGTTCATCCGGACCTGAAGTTCCTGCATTTGCATGCTTGGCTTCTGAAGGCATAGCTATTGCAAGATTTGGGGCATCACCTAAAGTAGCTGATGTGCTGCTTGCAGCCAGAAAGCTTTCCACCAGACATACAGTACTTATTCTTTGAAGTGGAATCATTTCACCCTGTGGGCCACTTCCAAACATATGGACCAAGGACCCTGGTTTTCCGTTTTTATCGGTAAAACCGGTAAAAATCATGCAATACTGCTTGGTTTGCAGATTTTGAATTCTTGTACTGGTGTCTCACGGAAATTGCATTTCACTGCACAGAATCCAGATTTCAGCATATTTTTAAATTGTTTTCTTTTTTCTTCCTATGCCCCCTTCTCCAAGCATCAGTCTCCACTTTTCAGAGATCCCTAGGTGGGTATCTCCTGGCTTCACCCCAGGTAATGCTTGGGAGCTCCTGTGGGCCTGCCCCATCCTGCCTGGGTTGCACATCCCAGGTGGGAAGGAAGGGGATCCCAGGTCACTCCTCCATAGTCCCTTAGGTTATGAATTCTGGGGCAGCTGGGTCCCTTCTACCAGTGGCTGATATGGGATGATTGTTACTGGTTTTCTGGTCTCTGTCCCTGAGGGCACTGGCACTCAAGGGGATCCAAGGAGGGCACATAGAGACATGCCACTGAAGTCCGGCTAGTGTCCTCACCTCCCGATCGCTCTGCAGCCCCCGTTGCACCACCACCCATGGTCACCCAGGTGGCAGTAAAGCAGCGGGACCTGAAGCCTACCCTCCATGGAAAAGGAGAGCAGCCCCCAGGTGCTCCATCCTACTCCCATGGCCAGACCTCCAGCAACCCGAGTTCGCTTCTGACCCCTGGCTGCTGGCATTGCAAGCAGTAACGCTACCGCAGAGCTGGCAGACTGGCCCAGATTTTAGCATCTTAAAATGAATGCTGCTGTGCTTTGCTGCTTATAGAATAAGTAAGGCAATCACCCACACTACTTTGTTGTAACCAGCCATTCAGTTTAACCACCTATGCTTCCCATCAACCTCTCCATCAGCTGAGGACTGCTTTACTTCCTGAAACCACAGTTTTCATTTAGTATGTACTTAAGTGTCTTTTACTATTTATATTACACTGGATGATACAAAAAAAATACAAGTATCAGCAAATATGGGCAGGGCCACTGGAAAATTGCAGGAAAATAACCCGAAACTGCAAAGATTTTTTGCAAAACTTGATTGGAAATTTTGAGAGTTGTACTATAGATCCTGAGTGCTTCACAATAAATCCTTTACTGTTTTCTGCAGCATATATTAGTCAGCATAAACTACTAAATGAATATACACTGACACTTGAATATATTTTAAATATGAAGAAAAACTTATGTTCATAACATGAATCCTAAATGGATAAGATGTGTTGCCTCTCTTCCAAAATGTAAAGACATCTGCCTCATACAGTGCTAAACAGATTCTATTTAGTGAGCCACAGAAAATCAATATTAAATAAATCCAGAATAAACAATTCAATTTTTTCTGTTTCTGGATGTAGAATGATGAAGCCTGATCAAAATCTATTTACAGTGCTCTGTCAGCTATTCACCCACTTTGGTATAAGAAAAAATGAGCAGATGGAGTGGCAAATAATTCAGTTTTAGTAAACTGTTGTAAAGTGTTTAATGTTCATAATTTGCACTGTAGGTACTGTACACTATTATTGAAATCCTATATTAAAACATTATATATGGGTGGTGTTATGGCTGGCAGTATAGCCTAGTGGTTAGAGCAACAAACAGTAATTGAACTGGTTACATCCTGCAGACTTGGGTTTGATTCCTACAACCTCCACTTGCATCCTGTGTGACTCCAAGCAAGTCACTTAACTTCCCCAGTGCTCCTGGGTCACCCCTGAAAACAAGCACTTCTACCTAGTGGGCCTTACCCGGTTTACAAAGAATATATTTAAAAAAAATGCCAATATAGGTTTACTACATCATACAGTAGTCAAGGTACCATGTAATTTACCTGAATTTTACTTGGGCTGCAATGATTTTGCATAAGTAAAGATAAATGTTCAGATACATTTTATGTGTTTTATAAGCTTGTTTTTACACTTTAGCAGGTTTTTATTGTATTTTATGCATGTGAGCATCTAGGTTGTAGATTGCTAAGCACAGGATCACTGTTACCAACTAGTTCATTCAGGTTTATAATCAGGAGGGCCATCTAAAAATCCTCAGTTGTTTGAATGAAAACTAATCTGAATGAAAGCATGTTCACAAGGAAGAAATTGCTTTACTACTTCCAAAAAGACTTCACAGTTAGCACCCCATTTTGGTGAATGGGATCATTTGCACCTTTTCTCCCACCTGCTGTTTCAGTCTCTGTGACAACAAAAAGTTTTCTGATAGACTGCTTCAACAAAAAGCAAATGTTAAGTGTGTAAGTGTACTTAAGCTTGGCCAGTAGATTCTGAAAGCACATTCAATGACACATGGAAGGTAATACCCCAAGGGCTGCATGATGCCGGTGGGCAGAGCAGTGCTCAATTCACATCTGAGCTCAGACATGAAAACTGAGAGACACCCTTTTCGTGGAGACCAAGTAAATAAAAAAGCATCCACATGTTTGGGAGATGCATGATTTTCCATTTGAAGGTCCTCCACTTATCACTTGTAGATTTTTAGGTGAAGACACTTTATTTCAAAGAAGTACATTTAGGCAGTTTTATTTGCTCCTCCTATCACTTGGCCATCCACTTCTTCAGGCCTGCCAAGGCCCCCTACTACTGTTGGTGAGTCCCAACCACCATTCACTGCCCTTTATTACCCTGCTACCAGGTAACCCGAAGTAACCCTTCATCGGGTGGGCCCCTACCCCTGTAGAAAGCTACCAGGGGAGGAGAACTGTCCCAAAAAGCTTCCTTTGTATCCCAGGCATGGCAGGGATCAGAACAGACTCCTGTGTCTGGGGCTTTGGGCTTGTAGAGGGACCAGCAGCTATCCTCTGGTTGACCAGCAGGTGTTTTCTGATTTTCTTGGGAGCATGACAGGCCACATGATGTCAAGGCACAAGCCAATGTCTATCACGCTCCCTCCCACAGTGAGGGCCAACGTGTTGCTATGCCTCTGGCCTCCACCAGGGACCAGCAAATGCTGAGCCGTGAACCCATGCTTCCTCCCAGGAGAAGGTGAGTGGTCATTGGACACTCAAGTCTTCACCCACCCCCACCTCGGCCAGCCCTCCAATACCCAAGTTTGTTCCTGAACCCTGGTCAGTGGTGTCACAGGCAGAAATACAATTAAGGTAGTTAAATCTATGTATGTAAATACCATGTAATCTGTACAATATCTGTATAATTCTATGTATATATGAACTTCTTTTTCTTCATCTCTGTAAAGATTATTATCTGTACTGCCTTGTAAATACCTGTGTTGACCTGTATATACAATTGTTCATGCTCCACGCAGGTCCATCTTGCAAATGAGCTTCTGCTCAACGATAAATGCCTGGTTAAATAAAGACTTGATTGATTGATTGATTGATTGAAATGATAGATAGGAAAAAACAAAGGTAGTCTACCTTAGTGGTGGTGGCTCAGATTAATTCACATCTGAGTTCTAACCAGCAAACGGGCCAAGTAATTTGTAACTTGTGCATGTGGGGTGTGGTTGTTGAAGAAAGGGGATCATAGTTCTGTCACTACTGCCATTACCCCGGGGCAGGGGCTGTAGTGCTTCTGCCATCAACACTGGTGGATGGGGAATGTAGTACTGCTGCCATTCCAACTGAGGGATTGGGCCCATAGTGTTGATACTGCCTTCACACCTGAGGGTTGGGGAATGCAGTACTGCATCCATCACACCTGAGGGATGGGGCAATAGTGCTGATACTGCCATCACACCTGAGGAACGATGAATGTAGTACTGCTGCCATCACACCTAAGGGATGGGGTCCACAGTGCTGCCGCTTCCATCACACCTGATGGAGGGGGCCATAATGTTGTTACTGCTGCCATCACACCAGAGGGATGGGGGCCATAGTACTGTTGGTGCTGCCATCACACCTGAGGGATCGGGGCTTAAGTGCTGATTCCATCACACCTTAGGGATGGGGGTTGTAGTGCTGCTGCTGCCATCACATCTTGTACTTAAAATAACTTTAAATTGGTACAAGGATGAAGGATGTGCAATAGTGGAGGTCAAAATTGCTAAAATGCAAGTACAGAGTTACAAATTGTTAAATAAAGTACACAAAACCAAACACCAGTAAAACCAGATTTTGACTTGGCAGACACTGGTGACAATACCTTTTTTTACAATGCGCAAAATGGAATTTACCCTTTCTCAATCACGGTAAACCAGTGTCCCTGATATGGACCCATTTACCTGTACAGTCAGTGTGGTGTTGGAATACTTGCCATCACTGTCAGACTCCAGTCTGCAGTATTCCTAACTGAAGTTGCATCTGGCAGCTATATCAGCTTTCCATGCCGCTATCAATAGGCATACAGTAGCTCAATTAGAGATCTCCTGCTGGCCCACTGGTGAAGCAGTAGAGCTACTGCTCGCAATGCTGGGGACCCGGGTTTGGGAACGAGCCTTGGTCATCAGAGGGCTGGCTGGAGGAAGGAGGATTGAGCATCCTAGGGACACTCCCCTCCTCTGGGATGGAAGGTTGCCATACCCGCTGCTACAGTGATGCCTGGGTGACCACAGGTGGCAGTGTAGTCGGGATGCCATGTAGGAGGGGAGGGTGTCAGCTAGGGTCCAGAGCGGCAGCACATATCTGCGTGTGCACATCTCTTTGGACTCACTCGTGCGCTGCTGTCCTCGAGGACTGGGGAGAAAAACAGGAAGAAAAACTCTCCATGCCTTAGGACCCCCTGGCTTAATCGCCAGTCCTGGGCATAGCCACCACGGGGGTACACTGGAGGTCACCAGCCCCTGGGATGGCCCCACCATGAGGGGTAATTTGTGGGGTTGAAAGACCCATAGGGGAGTGTGTGCGGTGCCGGGGCGAAGCAACTGCTGGGGTAATAAAAATATAACTTAAAAAAAATTAGAGGTCTCCCATACCTTTTTGAGAGGTACTCAGCACATGAAACCTCCCATTCACAATCCAGTCCTTCCTTGGGACCTCAGTTATGTGCTGGAGAAACTTACTTTGGCTCCTTTTGAGCCAACCGTGAATTGTGGCTTAAGCTTTCTTTCATTTAAACAATTATTTTTAGTTGCAAGCATGTCAACTCAAAGGATTTCAGAGCAACAGGTTCTAATGTGTGAGCCTCCTTATTAGATTTTTCATAAAGACAGAGTGTCTTTATGTACTAATCCTAAATGTTTGCCAAAGGTTGTATCTGAGTTTACACTAAATCAAACCATCCACCTTCCAGTTTATTATCCAGAGCATGCCAGTCAGGGTGAAGCATCGCTCCATACTTTGGATGTACACAGAATCCTAAGATACTGTATAGCTCATACCAAGGACCGGAGAAAGTCCTTGCAAGTCTTTGTTTTGTTTGTCCCTGGGAAAGAAGGCGTTCTGTATTGAAACAGTGCTTGTCCAAATGACTAGCACATTGTATTACGTTTGGGGTTTTAAATAATTGATTAGCATTTTTTTTCTTGGGACAATACTAACTGTACAGAAAGTATTTCTATAGGTTTTCTAGAAGTGTTATGTTTGTTAAACACAGTGAGGCAAGTGCTATGCATTTTTATAATGTTTTAGCACTTTTATGAGCAAAACGCTAATCAATTTTTAAAGTTAAATAAAACCCTGACATTCTGTTATAGGAAGTATGGTAAGGAACTTCTTGATGTGGTTTGTGGCCATTCCATAAGGGGTATGGTCACATCTGTTGCTTGCTTTAGAAATGTCTCTGTGGCTCATGTCTATGCTGCAGCCACCTGGAGTACTGTCCAAACCTTTACTACTACAGTCTGGACATTGTTTCTCATAGACCAGTAGGCTTCAGCCTTACTGTGCTACAGGGCCTACGGTCATCAACAGACTGCACCATCCTCCCAGTTGGCTTTTTGGACTGCTTGGGACTCATTCCAAAGGTGTGAGCTAAGGGAAGAGAGATCCTCGAAGAAGATAGAGCAGTTACGTACTTATCGTAACAGTAGATCTTTGAGAGAATCTGTTTCCTTAGCCCATGCCGGCCCTCCCTCCTTCCCCCTTTTTTATCAGCTGTGGGGGAATATGGCATCCATTTCTGTCATGAGACTCTCTATGGCTGCTTTTTCCAGTGCCTGCATCTGCCTGATATCAGAGATGCTGGTATAATCTCCTGATTCCCCAAGAAGAGAGTCCTCCAAGCACAATCTCTGGTGGGGAACTGAGGAAAGATGGGGCTGCCCATGTTTATGTAGACACTGGTGCATGACATCATCATGGGTGGTCCCTGACTAGCAAAAGTTTCCCTGTTGTCATAGTGCTAACACAGGTATAGTTGCAAAGGTGTGGCCTAAGTGAAGCGATTCTCTTGAAGATCTACTGTTACGGTAAGTATACGTAACTGTTCTTTAGTGAGTCTGGCGTTGGAACTGGCATAGAAGGTTTTGGATATTTTGCAGGGCCTCATGTGAGTGCTGGTGTTGGCATTTCCTTTCATTCATAGTGATGTGTGAGTCCTGGGTACCTTGCAGTTGCTGAGAGAGCTGACGCTGTTCCCTGTGGGTGGTCCAGGAGCATTGTGCACATTAGAGTTGTGGGATGAGGATCCCTCTTCACTCTAAGTCAGGCTTCACCTCTTCTGGAGAAAAACAGAAAATATAACCCACAAGTAAATTTGGCAGGATAGGGGGGTTTGGAATCAGACCCTTGTTTGGCAGAGGGCCTGCACGTATGGTGTGTCTGCCTGGTATTTTTGTTGAATCTCTGGGGTGTAATCATGATTGAAGTAAATTTGGATACATTTATAATGGACCATTTTCTTGCACCAAGCAATAAGTAAGACAGCAACTGATCTGGGCCTCTCCCCTGGGTCTGGTTTTAGGACCGGTGCTTTATGAACACGCTTGAGTTTCAAAGTAAAATCTCTGGGAGTTGCAGGGATTGTTTCAGCAATTGTTCCACAAAAGCGGTCTTATTCTTGCCTTCAAGAATGCCATAGATCTGAAGGTTTTTCCTTGGCAGACATTCCTCCAAGTCCTGTTATTTTCCATCTGCACCTGGCGATAGTGCAGATGGAAGGGCAAGCTTGCCATGTAAACAGAACGTTCAGCAAGCTCTGTGGTGACTGTTTTGAGTTCTTTATTTTTGTTTTTTTACTAATTCGATGTCTGACTGCATTGCTGTCATCAAATCCTGCACCTCGGTGTGGAAAGCCATTAGTTCTTGAAGAATGTAGTCTTTGGATACTTTGGGTGGCATGGTACCTGCCTGGATCATGGAGAGGAAGCTGCACTGCCTGAGACAGAGCAAGGGTAGCTGTGGCTTCCCGCTAGTGAAGTCGTGTTAAGTTTGCACCTGCTGTTCAGTATTTTTAGATCCTCACACTGTAAGATACTCACCAGTTACTTTAGTGCTGAAGAAAGAGGAAATGAGTTGGATTAGGTGTGACTGTTCAATCAGGGTGGCGGAACTGGTAGCTCAAGTGGCCATTAGATTCAGTGATGCCACCGGAAGTCCTGTGCCAGGTGTTTGAACACTGTAATCATCTCTCCCTTTTAGTCTTCTCTTTTCCAAGGAGAACAGTCATAGTTCTGCTATTTGATCCTTATAGCCCATTGTTTCCTGTGAACCACTTTCGCTACTCTTCTTTGCACCTGCTCAGTCCTGTCCATAGATGTAGCCAGGAGGTTTCCTGGGTGCAGAAACAAAACCAACCACACCAAAAAGAGTTCAATTCATATATAATTATTTTATTCAGTAGCTAAATCCACCACAAAATAGCCAAACGTTTCACCTTATTCAGTCTTCATTAGGCTACATTGGTTCCTTTAATTGGTAATGAAAGAACCCTTGAGATGGTTCACTTCATACTTTGAAGATCACCTTCAAATAGTAACTGTAGGGGGTAATAAATCAACCCTAGCCCCTCTAGCTCGAAGAGTACACCAAGGGTCAATTCTGGGTCCCCTAATGTTTTTTCTGATTTACCTAAATAACCTCCCAAATTACATAACCCACACAAACATAACTTTATATGCAGATGATACTGTATTGGTAGCAGAGGGAAAAAATAAAATGGAGGTTGAATCCAAACTCCAGACAAGCCACTCGTGACTATTCAGGGGTCACTGTGCAGGAGTGCTAGTCAAATTAATGCTGTATAAATAAAAATGTTTTACTAGAGTAGCAGGCAGGCTGTCCTACAAAAAACACTCTATTGGAGCAGTGCAACCTGCATTACTATGCAGTCGCTTGAATAAAGCAAGGCAGCTGCTAGGTCAAGTTAACAAGGGTGAGCGGTGACATGGTGACATCATCACATGGTGTACTACGTCACAACTATTAGTCTAACTTTCTTATTTTCTCTTTATAGATAATTCCTGAAAAAAGACCTATGACTGAAATGTCAATTCTGACTCAATTTTTCACATGCATTTATTATTACCTTTTTATATTGTTTTCAGCCCACATGCTGCTGCAAAACCTTGTATTAGCTCTATGGTGCCACTAACCTAGTACCCACTGAAATGACATCATAGAAAACAGAAGTCTCTGCATACCTCAGAACAGGGACTACTTCATCAATTTAATGATTTTGTAATATATTTTTATTGAAAGTTTCACAGGTTAAATAAAGCGCAAGAAGAAAAGATGCCCACACCAGTTTATATCATTTGACAGTACACCATTTTGCTTGTCACCTGTATATGATTGTACAAACAGAACATCACGTCAAACGGGGAACACACCATTTTCTATGGCCCTGTCTTGTGGGGGGGGGGGTATATCTGCAGAATCTTCTGGGGTTCACCATTGGTTAAAAATTGGCATTCTCTAATCCCATGCATAGGGTGAGATTCCCAGCCCATTATGCAATAGTGTTGGGGTGTGTATATGTGTGTGAAGTGCTCATTCAGTACTGAGATTTATTTTTTTGCCTGCTGCCAATGACAAATACCAGAGCCTAAGTCAGTTTCTGTGTGGCTGGAGGAGTAGACTTCCACTCCCAAAATTATATGAAAGGGCTCCCTGCTAAGGCTGGTCCCTAGAACCTGTAACTTAACTGCATCATCCCATACCAAAAGGCGGCAATTTCAGAGCAAGATGAAGTATATAAAGGAGTCGCCTCTATATGGAATTTAGGATATAGCTCTGATTTTTTGGGAGTTTATTGTATGAAGTCTGACTGGAGTGAAAAAGACTCTGTACAGATATTTGTACTGAATTTGTTGGTGTCTAGTACTATGGGAACAATGCATAGCAAATTGGGCGACTACTCTCCATTCCTTGTCTGAGAGCTTTACACTCAGATCTACTTTCCATTGGGTTCTGAGATTTGCAGAGCCCCCAACATGGTAGATAACAGCAGTTTGTATACCATCAACACCAGTTTACTACTAGTTGCAGTCCTGAGTAGGGCTTACATAGAAACATAGAATTTGACATCAGAGAAGGACCGCTTGGTCCATCCAGTCTGCCCATTTCTCCCTACCTACACAATTGATGCAGACAGTGCCCTATCTACAGCTCTTTCTCCCTCCACCCTTGCTTTCCACTATGAATTCCTTGTGTTTATCCTAAGCACTCTTGAACCCCACCACTGTTTTTACCCTCTACCATCTCCGCTGGAAGACTGTTCCAGGAATCAACCACTCTTTCTGTGAAGAAATACTTTCTCACATTTCTCCTGAATTTATCCCCCCTTTAACTGCATAGCATAGCCCTTTTTTTTGAACACCTTTTCTTCAGAAAAATACTCCCCTTCGGTACCTTATTGACCCATATTAGGTATTTGAAGGTCTCTGTCATATCCCCCCCCTTCTTTTCCAGGGTGTACATATTGAGGTCATTTAGTCTCTCCCCGTAGGACTTTTGATGCAGATCACACACGATTTTAGTTACCCTCCTCTGGCCTGCCTCTACTTTATGTCCTTCTGGAGATGTGGTCTCCAGAACTGGACACAATATTCTAGGTGGGTGTCATCGAGGCAAAGGTTAGGTAGCATAGGAAAACCAGGAGCAGTTATAACATTTGCAAATATTTTCAATAACAATAAAATAAAAAAAAGTTGTGCAGGATAGCTTTTATACAGGCAGTTTCAAACAAAACAAAGTCCTTCCTCTGAGGGTATCTCTAATTCTAAATTTCCGTTTCTCTTGCTCTTACTCCAGTTTTGTAAGAAGTATTTGCCTGACAATTAATTTCTGCATCCTGATTTCGTTAACAGACATCCTATTTCTCACAGAATATATCAGAGTTCTTGTCAGTTTCTTTCCTGAGCAGGCTTGCAAATAGAACACTGTATCCCAAGCTGTGACAGTTTTGCAAACAAGCCTAAAGAGGTGAAATTGCATCTGAAGGTTAACCCTCCAAGTTCCAAATAGCTTTTTGCAATCATTTCAACAGTATAACTATATACATTTTCAAATCAGAGAACCCAGTTTCACATAAAGATCCACATATATTTTTAAAACCACAGATAAGCAGGGGGGAAGAAAAGATACAGCAAGTGACGGCAGGGAGATTACGGGAGGTGGAGAATCACGATACTGGCAGTGATCAGTTCCAAGGTCTCACAGGAAAATTTTATTGTGCAATCAGGCAAGAGACAGAGAAGGAGAGGAGAGGAGAGGATAGAACAGATCCTTGATTTTAACTCGTTCTGTGTAACAAATGAGACAGGGTCTTATTCAACCCTGTCACAGTGGGGTCTTACCAGTGATCTGTACAGAAGCAACACAACCTCTCTCTTTCTGCTGGCCTCCTCTAAAGGAGAGAAGTGGGGTAGTGAGGGGTGTGATCATAGACTTCAGATCTGTATGTCTAACTTGGAGATACATGGGGAAAATCTCTTGGCTCTAGGTTGTGTTGTAGGTTTAGCACAAGAAAGGACTGGAGCACTCCCCCATCATACATGTCTCCTGTAGTGCATATGTCTTTGTTCCTTCACAACTGTAAATCTGTAATTGTGAACTGGTTGCCTGATGACTGGATCATAAATAACCTGAAAAGGCTTGCTCTCAGTGAGCACTTTGGCTTGTACTGCAACCATTTATGAGTTTTTAACTACAGAACTGAGAGCTGCAGTGTTTATGGTAAAGGTCTCAATGTTCCCTTAAGCACATATCTTTTATATACTGTTGGTTATGCTCCTGCACCAGAACACGTACGAGGAGAGACTAAAGCAGCTTAATATGTATACCCTAGAGGAAAGGAGGGAGAGGGGGGGACATGATAGAAACTTTCAAGTATCTCAAGGGAATTAACAAAGTACAAGAGGGTATTATCTTTCAGAAAAAGAGATGTGCAAGAACAAGGGGGCACAATTTGAAGATGGGGGGACAGCTCAGAGGTAATGTTAGAAAGTATTTTTTCACAGAGAGGGTTATGGATGCATGGAACAGCCTTCCTGAGGAGGTTGTGGAGTCAGGAACAGTGGGAGAATTCAAGAATGCATGGGACAGACATAAGGCAATTCTAGTGGGGTTTAGGAGGAAGTAAGCTGTTGATTAACTAGAATCTGCAGCTTATCCATAAGGTAGGGAAATGGGAAGACTGGGTGGGCCAAACTGTCCTTATCCGCCATCAAATTCTGTGTTTCACATCCCTCTTAAACTCAACCCCCCTCCCCCTAGCTTCATCACATGCCCCCCTGTTTCAAGTGCTCTTTCTCATTTGAAAGAGACTTCCCTCATGTACCCTTTTTGCACCTGTGAAGTACTGGTAAGTCTCTATCATGTCACTGCTTGCTTCCCTGTCTTCCAGGATGTACATGTTGAGATCCCTCGGTGTCTCCTTGTAGGGCTTCTTGTGCAACCCAAGCACCATTTTAGTTGCCCTCCTCTGGACTACCTCTACCCTATCTGTGTCCTTTCTGAGGTACAGCCTCCAAAATGGGACATAGTACTCCATTTGGGGTCTCAACAGTGAGCGATACAATGGCAACAACTCCTCCCTTCTCCTGCTGGATATGCCCTTCCCTATGCATCCCAGCATCCTGCTAGCCCTACCCACTGCTCTGTCACACTGCTCTACCACCTTGAGGTTGTCGGATATGACAACTCCAAGGTACCTTTCCTGTTTAGTGACTCTCAGTACCCCCGCCATCTTACACTCACCATGTGGGTCAGTGTGCCCAAGGTGCACGATTTTGCTTTTTTTAGCATTGAACCCCAACTGCCATGCTTTAGACCACTCTTTGAGTTTCACCGTACCCCTTCTTATCTTCTCCACTCCCTCCAGAGTGACTACCCTATTGCAGATTTTGGTGTCATTTGCAAAAAGGCATACATTATTTTCCAGTTCCTCAGCAGTATCATTTATGAAGGCATTGAAGAGAACCAGTTCCAGTACTAAGGTTATGGAAGTCCCAGATAGCACATTGCCAAAGAATGGCCAATTGAGTTTATTAATTTTAAATTGCTTATATCCAGCAATAGTAAATGGAGATCAATAAGCCTTGTTTTCACTTGTAACCATAGAGATCCTACATGTAAAAATTAGAGAGATCATCCCATGACCCCTTCACACATATGTATTTTATCCCTATAGACATAGTATAAGCCACATGCAGATGGTGGCATGAAAGTCACTAGGACACCCACATGATGTCCCCTGTAGTTCTCAATACATAGGATCTCTATGGCTGCAGCATGGGGTGGGGGAGGGGTATGCTGGAGTAACAGAAAACTAAAGTTCCTAACTTTGTTATTTAGAACCGCACAAAGATCTAACCAGTGAAGAAAATCAGCAATAAATAAATTAATAGGCTTTGTATAGGTTTGAACTAGATACCTGAGCATGGAACAGAAACTGATCAGTTGTGTACTTTATCCAGCAAATACAGAGTAGGAACATAGAAACATAGTCATTGATGGCAGATAAGAACCGCAAGGCCCATCCAGTCTGCCCATTTCTTTTTCTACCTTATGAATGTACCATAGGCCTTTACTCTGTCAATGGCCTATCTATCCATACTCATCTGTATTGCTCCCTTATGCCTATCCCATGCCCGTTTGAAGCCCTGTACTGTATTTATATCCACCACTTCCTGAGGTAGGCTGTTTCATGCATCCAGCACCCTTTCTGTGAAAAAGAACTTCCTCACATTACCCCTTAATCGGCCTCCCTCTAATCTCATGCTGTGTCCTCTTGTCCTGCTATTTTTTTTATATTGAAACACGTTAGACTCTTTCACCATGTTAATACCCTTAAGGTGTTTGAATGTTTCTATCATATCACCTTTCTGCCTCCTTTGCTCTATTGTATACATATTGCGCTCCGTTAATCAGTCCTCATATGTTTTTTGAAGCAGTCCCTGCACCATTTTGGTTGCCCTTCTCTGCACTGCCTCCATTTTGTTAATGACCTTGTGAAGGTGTGGCCTCCAGTACTGCACACAGTGCTCCAGATGGGGCCTAACCAGTGTCTTGTAAAGAGGGCTTAATACGTCCCTCTTACAACTTGTAATACCCCTACTAATACACCCCAACATCCTCCTAGCCTTACCTACTGCTTTAGTGATCTGCTTGGATGATTTCAGGTCATCTGTGATGACGATGCCCAAGTCTCTTTCTTCCCTTATGATTGCCAGCAACTCCCCTCTCAACCTATAGGTGGCTTCAGGGTTTCTCTTCCCCATGTGCATGATCTTGCACTTCTTTGCATTAAGCCCCAGTTGCCACACTTCCGACCATTTTGACAGTTTATCCAGATCTCTTCTCATTCTGCCCACCCCATCTGGATCATCTACTCTGTTGCAGATCTTGATGTCATCTGCAAACGGACAAACCTTACCTTCCAGTCCATCTGCAATGTCACTGATGAAGATACTGAAGAGGACTGGCCTCAGGACTGACCCCTGAGGTACCCCACTTGTGACTTGCATCTCTTCTGACTTTATAGCATTTACCACCACTCTCTGTTTTCTGCCCATCAACCAGTTTGCCACCCAGTTGACCAATGTCCGGCCCACCCCAAGCCTACCCAGCTTATTAGTCAATCTTCTATGTGGAATAGTATCAGAAGCTTTGCTGAAGTCAAGCTAGGGTGACATCAACTGCTCCCCCTTGGTCCACCACTCTGGTTACCCAGTCAAAGAAATCTATAAGATTAGTTTGACAGGACCTTCCAGTTGTAAACCCATGCTGTCTTGGATCCTGTGCTTCTATGGATTCCAGGTGTTAAGGAGTGCCTCCATAATCTTGCCCACTACTGAGGTAAGACTGACTGGTCTGTAGTTCCCTGCCTTTTCCCTGCTATCACTCTTGTGGAGCGGGATCACATGAGCCCGTCTTCAGTCTTCTGGGACCTCTCCTGTGCTCAGAGACTCACTAAACAGTTCTGATAATGGCTCTGCTAGTTCCACCCTTAGCTTCTTTAGTACCCTGGGATGTATGCCATCAGGTCCCATTGCCTTGTCCACTCTGAGTTTATCGAGCTCTTGTAGGACCCTTTCTTTTGTGAAGGGACTAGTGCACACCTCAGTCCCCCCGTGTTCGTGGTGCTGAGCTGTGGGCCCTGTCCTACCTTCTCCTCAGTAAATACTGAGCAGAAGTATCTATTTAGGACAGATGCTTTTCCTTGGTCCTCCTCCTCACACTCCCCCTTATCCCCTTTGATCTTAGCAATACCCCCTCCAGACTTTCTCCTTTCACTAATGTATCTATAGAAAGTCTTGTCCCCTTCTTTTACAGTTTGGGCCTTTGCCTGCCTTACTGCCTTCCCTGCTTCCTTTAGTGAACTTTGGTATGCCTGCCTATCTTCGTCCCGCTGTGTTCCCTTATATTTCCTGAAGACCAGCCTTTTGACTCTGACCTTTTCTGCTACTGTTTCTGTGTCTCTGATGTGGCAGTGTGAGTTGTCTTTGTCAACTGGAGCTGTCTCCTCCTTGGCCTACCTCACCTTCCTGTTGGTTTCTCTTATTGATTCCAGGTAGTTCACCCAGTCTTCCTTCCAGTGATTTCCCTTGTATTTGGAAAATGCCCTCCTTTTGGTTTTCACCAATGCCCCTACATCGGCTGTGAACCACAGTGGCCCCTAAAGCTTTTTTCTGTATTGATACCTTTGGAGTTTGAGCTATCTGCTGCTTCTGTCATTGCCTTTTTAAATGCTTACTATTTTTTCTGCACCCCATACCTTCTCTATATCCTCCATGTTTATCTCCAATTTATCCATCGTTTTTCCAAAGTTCTCTTTTTAAAAGTCCAATACTCTTATTGATTTTGCCCCTTGCCTATCCTGTCCTAGACCTCAGTGCTACTGTCTGGTGGTCCACGGAACCAAGAGGCTCCAGGTCTGCTGTGTTCTGAATCCTCTTACTTTGGGTAAAGACCAGATCCAGCAAGGCCTCCTCCACTGTTGGGACCTGAAGTAATTGTTTTAGGAATGCCTCCTGGCTGGTTCCTAGTACCAGCTGTGATAGTGACTTTCCAGTCCACATCTGAAATTTTGAAATCCTCAACCACCACCACTTTTCCTACTCTGGTTTCCTTCTTAAGTGTCTCTCCCAATTCCCTGTCTGTCCCTTGTTCCTGGTGAGGTTGCCTGTAGACCTCCCTGATCTGGATTTGTTTGCCCTTTCCTATTGCTGCTAGTAGCCACACTGTGCACCATTTGTTATGTACTAGTGCAGGTGTTTTCTGCTAATGTGTGAACACGCTGCTGCGTTTGCACTGGTGCACCCCTGCAGCAAGAAAAGTTCTTCATACCTGTCAAAGTTTGAAATCCCTCCTTTCTTGAGCTCTAGTTTCAAAATACGTTATGCATTTGAAAACACATACACTGGTCTGCTGAGATTTGTAATGGGCTTATGCTGTGTATTTTCCTGCATGTTAAATTGCCAGTGAGTTCTTTTATCCTTATCAGCAACATATAGTGGAAAATTCCGACCATGGCCCCAGCGGAAATACTGCTAAAATGCAGAAAATCTTCCTACAATGGTGCATACCATTGGGTGTGTAAATGGGTGCCAGCAAAGTCATAGCTGGTGCGGAGGCCTAGCACTGCAGATTGCAGCGTACCAGTAAAGTATGTATAAACGTGCCTGTAGACTCAGCAGGTGCTGCTAGATGCAAACATCACCACCTGCATCCATCCTTTTAACAATCCTGGACCTATGATCTAAGTAAACATGCAGCATCTAGATCTGAGTAAAGCTGTGTTATCTAGGATGACTCCACAAGTGTGGGCACCTCCTTCAGAGGCTCATGATCTGATGTGCCAAAGACAGGATGCTTCAGATAACCATGGTAGTGGAAAATAAAAGGAAGCAAAATAGAAAACAATAAATCATGTACAAGTCAGTTTGTGTCTAAAGCCCTGTTTACACTGACCAAGCTCTTGCACACCAGTGCGAGTCTGCACTTGGTCGTTTATATGAAGCCAATGGTGTACACCACTTAAGGGCATCAGATTCCAAACTGGTGATGTGGGAACTGCACTGTGGTACCCATCCTGCAAGGAGTTCCCTGTGTGTTGTGGTGCTAAATTACCCTTAGGCAGTCAGGTGAAAAGTGCTCACCATTTACAAAGCCCTTGAAACCACCTACATCAGTTCAGCTACTCTGGGAGAGAAGCAGAAAAGCCATACTAGTTTGAAATATTAGGTATGCCTGTTTTAGTAAAGCTGCATTAGCTTTCCAAAGTTTGTTTTTAATAGCAGTTCCCCTGGTCATTAGCAGTTAGTTAAATGTTCTGTTTAATATTCCTTCCTGCAGTTTCAAGAAAACAAGGTGATTTTTCACACCAGTCTTCTTTCATTCTCATTAAAATATATTCATTAGCTTGCATGTAAATACATTCTGATTCACCTCTCAAGTCATCCTTAATCCATAGTAGCTTGATAAAGCAGCAGTGAACACCTTTCAAGTGGAAATAATGTTAGTTTTCTGAGAAACCTAGATCAAGGGATCTGGAGATAGCAACTCATTGAACATTCTGGTCTTATCTCTAGGAACTGAGTCTGTGACCCTTTGATTACATTGTATATCTTTAGAAAATCATGACCTGCTTTGCCTTGCCAAATACAGTACCTTTATTGTTCATAGTTGATTTTCTTTCACTTAAAATCCAGTCTTAATAATAGTTCATTCAAATATCATATTGTGACAGTTATGCATACGAGTCTGTGTTTACTTCCTGTAACATAAGACATTTCCATTTTCCTTGCTGTAGTCTGAAATTAATTTTTTCCTGCTATAATATGAAAAAGACTTGAATATGAAGTGCTTCCATCAGGCAAGGGCAGGGCATCGTGCTAGTGGGTCAAGCAGTATTTATAGTGTTTAGTAAAAGAGTAGATTGTGTGTAAGAAGAGAAAGTGATTTTGACAGGAGACAGTAATTTTGAGGCTTTTGAATCAGGATTACTTGAGTACTTGAATTCTAAATATAAATGCATGTGTTCTGAGGGCTAACGATACATGGCTTCTAAAAATTGACTGAACAGCCATTGATATATTGTAATATGTAATTGTATGTTATACAGTAACAGAGAAGATGTCCTGTAATCTGACTGGTCACTGACCACATTGTGCAGTGATATTATCCTGTCCTGAAATAGCTGTATTATATGGAGAAACAGATGTAGAGTTTCACATTTTTGTGAATTGTTTGCCACCAAAGAGATCACAAGTCCATTACGAGCTTTCTAGGCTAATGATTTCTGCGCACATTGTTGAAACTATGAATTTGTTTCTAAAAATTAGTGCCTTCTTAATTGTATCTGTTTTAACAAAATATGTGCAGTTTGAACACATTGCACATATTACATAAAAACCTAGAAATTGATGGCAGATAAGGACCACTTGGCCCACCCAGTCTGCCCATATTCCCTACCTACTGTACATCGCAGGCCCTACTTGATCCCCTGCTTCCCCTTCCTTTCCTTCTCTAAGGTTTCCTTATGCGTATCCCATTCCTTCTTGAATCCCACAGTGTAGCAGTAGTAGTAAAAATATTTATTCATAAAAAATATTTATAAATTTACGATAAAACTCGATTGAGTCACAGACTCATTTATAGCGAGGTCCTCTCAAGACGTTACAAAATGTTACAAAGTATATTGTACAGAATTAGTTCATACATATGTACGTGAATTAACTATTGCAATAGATAAATCAGCATCTTTACATTTCATTTGATACTGTAACTTCATGCATACATGATAGCTTAATAACTGCATACATACAAAGTTTAACAGTTGTAAAACAAATAGAGTTAAAGAGTCCATAGTTTCTGCCCCTACCGCCTCTACTGGGAGGCTGGTCTAGACATCCACTATTCTCTCTGTGAAGACGCAGACGTATCAATACAAAAAAAAAAAAGAAAAGAAGAAAATGCATTTAACATTTTTTTTTCCTTAATCATTTTATTAATTTATTTTTTTTTCCAAAGGAGCCATTGTATGGTAGCAATAATGTACTCAAGGGGTATGTGTAATACAGGGATGACATCACTGGGTGTTGAATGCAGTCTGCCTGTGGTCTCATGCTTCAACCACCCAAGGTGTGATGTTATCCCATCACGACCCACACTGTGTCATGCACAAATCACATTGTGTCATTCATTATTGCTTAATTTAGTATGCTTTCATTTTATATTGTCAGAACATTGATATATTGCAATATGTGATTGTATATTATGTATTGTATTATTTTATGTTGACTGAACGTTCCTTGTTATATTGTAATATGTCATTTACTATTTTTTTTTTTGTCAACTACTTTTATCCTCCTAGTGGCAGGTCGACCTCATTGTCCACCAAGCCTACCGAGCTTGGGGGCTTCTAGCGCCATGCATGCCCCGGCAGTTCCCCACAGTCGGTCCGGGGGCATCATCCATGCTGTCCTCCACTGTTTCTGCCGCTTTTCTCCCATGAACTACCCCGGGACCCCCAGAAGGGGTGACACATGTGCATGGAGGCACACATGCGCACCGCAGCTCTGGACCGGGTCCCCTCAACCCTCCTCATCGACCTATGTCTAAGCTCCCTCATGGCACCATCCCTCCGGCCTCCACCAGAGGGCGGCCAAGCTCCGAAAGAGCTGTATACCTCCTTCCGAGGCGGAGTGCTGCCTGCCGGCAGCTTCTCACATCCTCTGCCTCCCCCCCCCCTCATTCCCAAACCCGGGTCGCCGGCGTGGCGCGAGGTGTGACGTCCAGCGCCTCAACCCTCAGTGCCACCAGACTGGCTATCATTTACTATTGTGAACTGCAATTGTATGTTTTCTGAACACTCATTGATTCCGTATACTGTAATACTTTACATAAAATTGTCTTCTGAACATTCATTTGATACAGTATCCTGTAGTACATAATTGTATATTATGTACTGTATTTTAGGTTGTTGGAACATTTCTTGATATATTGTAATATGTAACTAATTGTGTATTACAGCATGTACTTGTAATATTTTATGTTGACTGAACATTCCTCATAATGTTATAACATGGGCAAACTAGATGGACCACAAGGTCTGCTTCTGCCGGCAAATTCTTATGTTATTTTTATTATGTACGCTGAGTTTTATATGTTTGAACACTCATTGATACAGTATACTGTAATACATATTTGTATATTATGCACTGTATTATTTAATGTCAGAACATTCCTTAATGTTAGAATTACTGGTGAGCCCATTTATTGACTGAACTGGCACCACTTTCTGACACCGTAATAACTGGGTTCCATTCTGTGATAACCGGACGGTTATTATAGTGTTGGTGTCAGCCAATCACTATCAAAAATGGAAACAGCATTTAACATTTTACAGCAGCATACATTAATTGTATCCATCAGTAGAATCTCTAAAATGATACTTGTGTGGCAGTCAGCAGCAAACAGCAACATCTCAAAAAAGCTACTTAGAAGCAGAAGCTTTCATTTTGAAATATTTCCTGATGGAGTCACAGCATTTCAGTGTCATCCATGTGTCTTGAACCACAGAGCCCCCATCTCAAGACTTAAGTAAAACAATCAGTAAAATAAAACAAATAAGTCCCTTTCAAACCCTCCTTTTAGACTTCATAGCAAAAGGAATGCATTTTACACTGGTTAATAGTCTGAAATACAAAATCTGAGAGAAAGTGAAAATCAGTTCCACCTCACTGCCATCATTCCCCGACACTTATCTTTAAAAGTTAACACTTTTGAAAGTATAACCCCTTAATCACAATACTGAAGCTGGCTACTGTAAGCAGACATACTAAGTGAAATCTGTCATCTCCGCGTTGGCTTCCATCAAATCCTAGTTTTACATCAGCCAGTGTATAAAATAAAGTATGAGGTGTTACATTATTCACTTTTCTTTTACACCCCCTGGGTGTGTAATACCATCACAAACCACTGGTGCTTTGCGCTATTGGTTTATGCGATATTACACACCTCAGATATTTGAAAAAAAAAAAACTCAATGTACAACACCTCATTCATTATTCTCTTTGTAATATTTGATTGGATATTACATACTGTATTATTTTACAATCTGTTGTCTGAACATTCTTTGATGTATTGTAATATGCATTTGGATATTAGGTACTGTATTATTTATGTTGTCTAAACATTCCTTGATATATTGTAATTCATAATTATATATTATGGACTGTATTATTTTATGTTGTCTTATGCATCACAATGGCCCTGGTAATCTCTGAAAATGGGGCCTTGGATCCAACTGGAATTTTGCCCAGTTAACAAAACAAACAAATGAATTCTTAAATACTATGAATATAATACTAGATAAGTAACTAGGCTATAACTTTATCAAGAGGTTCTAGTAACATAATAACCATGAGAGCAAAACCCTAGTGATTTCATGATGTCACCAGAACCTCAAAATGGAAATACAGTTGGGATTTTGATAGTTGCATATTTCTTTTTTTCATAATCATGTATATGGATGCAGTTAGCTTTTATGAAGAGAGCCAGCTTTCACTGGAAATGCTGGTTACTGCAACATTTTGCCCACCCTGCTCATGAGGAATTTGAAGAAGGTTCAGTTTCATTTTAATAATGCCATTGATGTAATGTCAGAATGATGGTATTATGAGATTTTTACATCACAAGGATGATATTATGTGGTATTGATGTCACTTTTTCCCCTATGGGAGAATGTGACCATACATATAGTACAACATTACAACATTTACTTCAATTTACAGTATTTGTTAAAGAAATGTTCTAAGATTATTCACACAAATAAAACTGGACATTTTTAAACCCATATATGCATACCTTAATACAGTCTGAGTTCATTCATGTGTAATCCTGAATTTATAGTCCAGTTCTGTTCAGGAGGGAAGGGATTGCATGTTGGCCACCAGATGCCTTCCACTTCCCAGTGTGCAGCCCCCCCCCCCAAACTGTGCTAAGAAGTGTTGTGACTTGTAATCAAAGATGGCGCTGGGGCAAAGTCTGTTGAACTGAATGGGGCTATTTTAAACTGTGAATTCTATATGGCATTATGTGCGTATCTTAGCATGGGGGAGGGGCTGGCACACTGGGAAGTGGAAAGGCTCAGCTGCCTATTTTATGATCCCTTCCCTCCTGAAGAGGACTGGACTATACATTCGGGATTACATATAAATGGACTCAGGCTGTATTAAAGCATGCAGATATGGGTTTAAAAAAGTCCAGTTTTATTTGCATGAATAATCTTGGAACATTCCTTTAATATGCACCATTCTCACTGCATTGCTGATGTAATAATTTATCATATTTAATCTGAATTAAAATTACTTGAAAGCTGGCATTCATTCTTTATGGCCTTTCAGATTCCTGTTTCTGATAATATTGAACATAAATTAAGGGGCGGATTAAATGAGGTATTGAGTTGAATAAATGCCATGTAGATGTCAAAAATGTCAGTAGTACTGGATGTCATTTTGTCTTGGGTAATTAGAGAAAAAGTCAGGTTGATCATGGTCAAGGTATGTTTTTTATGTAATTTTATAGAACTAGCAAAATTCATGATATTTAAAATATCAATATATAAGATATCCATGAGTTTGATGACTGCCAAGAAAAACATGCATCCTTAGCCATCATGTACCACATCCTTTTGTAAGCAAATGATGGGGGCATGATAGGTAGCCTGTAATAATATTTGTTAGAATGCACATTATCACAGAGGATGATTTTGAAAAGATTGTAATCAGAATGTCTTGAAGATGATGACAATGATCATGTCCTCTGTTATAAGTTTTAATGTTTACATTCTTTTGAAGCTTGCAGTAATTTTTATTAGTAAGACTTCTATAAACAAGGGCAAACAGTATGGGGAAGGGTTCTGGGGGACAGAGGTGCAGGACAATAGAGCCCCTTTGTCAGTTCTCACCAGCCATATTTACTCTTGCAACCTGCACTAGTCCCACAATATCTTCTATGTACAATAGCAGCCACAGATGCTGCCAGCTATTTCCCGAAATTTGTGATATGTCCAGAAATATCTCATGCTTTCTCCATTTCCACAGTAGGGACAGCAGAGAGAAACTCTTTAGAAATTTCGCGAAATATCTGGAAATAGCTGGCAATGTCTGTGGCTACTATTGTATATGTGAACATCAGTTCATATGGAAGAATTAAACCAAGCTTGTTTCTTGATAGGATTCACTGATTTGCAATTGGCTGCCTGTGGCCTGGAAGTAATGCAGAAAGAACAGGCTCAGTTGTTGAAGTGGGAGTGCTGAAGCCCAAAGATTAAATGGCTGGGCAAACGCATCTTCTCAGTCACTAAACTTTTTTTCTGTTTCTTCTTTCTGCAGTTTGTGTTTTATATGTGCAAGGTATTGGGAACAAAGAATGGAGAGAGGTAAGCTAAATGCAAACATAATCTCAAGTGAACATAAAATGTCTTTTTTAAATTGGAAATTACACGTCTCTATTGCTGTTTTTATCAGGGTCAGCAAACTCTTGGATTAGAGGGACAGAGTTAGTGCCTGGGAAACCTACAATGGAATTTACTGTGCGTCCTTTCTTACATGGTCTTTTCTTGAAGAAAGAAAAAAATAGTTTACGTACCTACTACAGTATGCAGGTTTAAAAATGAGTGCAGTAAAATAGATTTTCCACAGATCTGTTTGAAATTCAGTCCTTGTGCACTCCCGACCCAATCCCACCCTTGCTGTTCCCACTGAATTGACAGGGTTTTCCCACTGGGCTGGTGGGAGAGAGTAACTTAGTGGAGCAATGACCTTCCTTCTTCCCTAAAGCTATGTGTATGTTTATATCATGTATGTACTGTATGTGAGTGAGTGGGCTGCACTGCATCCACACAGGGCAGGCTGTTGATCATTCAAAAAATATTGTTATTCTAACAACATGAGTCCAGTAGGGATGCCATACATAAACTGAATTATCTCCAGCCAGAGATGTTGCCGCAGAGATTTAGAATGTTGATGGTAGAATTGGAACATCATTCAAATGTTGCTGTGTGCTTTTGCTCCCTCTGGTGTTCCAGTGTCATATTTGTTTTCCTCACTGAAGAGAACAGTCACCTCGGAGTCCTCTCCAAGTGCATCGGCTGCGTCTTTTATTACGTAAAAACTCATTTTTATTTTCTGTTGATCAGTTTTCTCCGGTTCCTAATTGGTTCCAGGAACTGGAGAAAAGTCTCTCCGCATGGTTCCCACTCTGTTGCAGCAACCCATATTGTTGATAAAAGGTTTAAATTACTGCTTATTTTTTACCATTTTACAAAGAGGTTTGTGCTTTTTAACGAGTTAAGGAACCGATAATATTTTTTGAGCGCTTTCAGTCGATTAGCATAACTGAAAAGGGAAGGACAAGGGCCTACAGGATTTAAACACCATGAATCCTGTAAAAAGAACTTTGTGACGGCAGACCGCCACGACCTTTGTTTCGACTGCTTGGGCTCTGACCCCGATTAATAAAACTGACTTGTGTAAGTTGTTTTGCCCCAAAACTCAAAAGAAAAAGGCAACTTTCAGAGAGTCTCAGTCTGCAGCAGTCATCTAGCAGCTCTCTTAAAGGAACTGCAAAAATGGAGGACAATAGTACCTCAGATGGGTGCAAACACACATCCTCGAGTACCTCTCCTCAAAACAAACAGAAGGTGACAGAAAAGCAGCAGTCTGATCAAAGAGAAAAAGCTGCTAAGCCATCATCCAGCTCAAATAAAGAGCACGTGATGTCTGATAGGGGAACCCTGATGTTAAGGATTGCAAACAGAAAAAAGCCACAGATGATGTGGTGCCATCAACACCAGCAAATAAACAAACTCTGTTCAAAGCTGATAAAGGAGTGGCAAGAGCGTTGAAAAGAGTATGTGGTGCTCTCACCACACTGCAGTCAGCCATAACTAATACTGTAGCGATTACAGCATTGCATGTGCGTGATACTTGTGCATGCTCAGTTTACCCCAGAGTCAGCCGTGAGCAACATGGCAGTGCTGACCTGAATATGTATGTGTGATACTCATGCATGCACAGTTTGTCAGCACTGACGTGTTGCACACAGCGGACATCACTTCTGCAATTGCAGAAAGGAAAAGTAGTGCGCTGGAAAGGGGGGGCATTGTTTATGCAGCCTGCAGAGGGGAAGGGCTGCATATACAGAATCATTGGAAACTATGCCGGAGCACTGTGGCATGTACACACCAGACAGTGATCTGGTTACATGTTTCCACAATGCTTTTATACAAATCTGATGATTGAATAACATCTGTGGAGCTTGGCCCACATAGCCGTAAAAATCTGACTGCTATTTATCACTTCAGGAGGCAGATTATTGCAAATGTCTAATATCCTTTGTGTGTAATAAATGTTATGCTTGCTTGTTTTAAAATTGTTTGTCCTGTTTTGTTGTTCATGTCTCCTTACGTTTTGTTCCATTCTAAAATTTTAAATTTAATTCTTCCATTAGATCCTCCTTGTTACTGATTTGGTACATCATCAACACATTCCCCCCAATACGCCCATTGTGCAGAGTATTTACCGCCACCTACTCCCTCTGCAACTCCTCTTACAGGACCCTCGCCCTCCCTGCCCATACTTCCACTTCAGGGAGAGCTGCCTTCTCCTGTCACTTGCCAAACATTTGGAACTCCTTCCCCTTAGATATCCATTCTGCCCTGTCTACTCGTTTGTTGTCCTATCTTCTTTGACACTGTATTTCCCCATCCTGCAATTGCACCTGACCCACCTCTCCTTCATTACCCCTCACTGCCCTCTCTTCTGCTCTGTTTCCACTACTCTACCCTGTTCTACCCCTCCCTAGGCATGCCAATAGTATATAACACTAGCTGGGTTTACATCAAGTAGTGTTCATACCCTTGGTGTTCTTCCCCGGGGGTAAGGCTTGCCTCCCCCCTTCCTCTTCACTCCTGTTTAATTCTTCCCCTTCACATTTTCATGCCACCTCTTCCCATCCCCTTTTCATTCCCAATCCTTACCCCCACCCTTTCCTCAAGTTAGCCACACACCCCTCTTCTGTGCCAGTATTCTGTTCCCCATTTTATCCCTCACTGCTCACCCTTTATCCCCTGCCAATCCCCTTGTGGGGTGTACATTCTGGAGGGGTGAAGGCTCACCTAATCTCCAACCATCTCCCACTCCCTAATCCCCCTATTCTGACAAGGTTTCTCACTTATCTATTTATTAAATGCTGTTGACCAGATAGGCCCATTGAGACTAGAAGTCCCTTTTTCAGGGGTGACACGTGTGTGTGTGTGGGGGGGGGGTACAGATGGTAACCAACTGAAATTGAACCAGATTAAGCTGTTGGTGATATTTTTAGTGAATGGGGGGAAATTTGGCCATGACACTGGCGAAATTCCCCTACTCTGCCAGCAGAGGGCTTGACTTCTTGGGAGCAGAATGGAGGAGTCTAGTTTGGAGCTGGACAGAGGAGGAGGAGGAGGAGGAAGTGCGGATGTGGCAGTTGCTCAGAGAAAGCTGGAAAGTAACCAGGCCATGATGGAGATTTCTGGTCAAAAGGATACAGTAACAGAGAAAGATGGAGAAAGAATTGAGATGGAGCAGACAAATGATTAAAGAACAACAGTCAATGAGCTTTCAAAGGCAGAGACCTCTGGCTCTAAAATGAAAAAAATAGCAAACAGTAAGTCTGACAAAACAGCTTTGTTATTTGAAATTGAGAAAGAAGAAGAATTGTTGAGAAGTAAAAAAAAAATGTTTGCTGAAAGAATTAGAGCAGGAGGGCAGTGACAAGGAAATGGCCTGTCACAGTCCTCGGAGCCATGCTGACGTGGCAACTTTAGAGGATGCCACTCCCAATATAGCTGAAACACCAAGTACGGAGGAGAAAATTGCCCCTATAGGAATGGCCACACAGAGTCAGAAGCGACTCGGCCTAAGATGGGCAGTCAGTACAAAAAACAAAACACCAGGGAAAAGCACACAAAAAGGTAAAGAAAAGAAACAAGGGGAAACTGAAGAAAAAAATGATGGGGGGGCCCCCAAAGAAAGGAAAAACATCAGATCTAGACAAGGAAAGTCCTATAAGCTTTAGCAATACCTCTGAGTGGGTAGCAGCTACATTATTAAATGCTGGCTGGAGAAAAACAGCAGATTGGTCAGGGTGGGACCCAAACAGACCCAGTGGATCAAAACAATCTGAACTTGAAACGAGTGAAAATAACTTACAGAATCCAAATAAGGAGAATATGGAAAAACCTGAAGAAAAACAAAATACATCCCTAAATACAGATGACACTAAAGAAATTGAAATATCGTCTGAGAAGGATAGCAAAGAACTTTCTATGGTGATAGAGCAAAAAACAATTCAGTCAGATAAAGAACAAAGTGAGGAGGGGACAAACAGGAAATAAAATGCTTGGAAGGGTAACACAAGGGAAAAACTATTTTCAGAAGACCAAATGAAGCAAGCTAAAAGACAAAATGCGGTTCGTTTTAAATTTAAAGGGGTAGCTGCAGATGCCCCTGATAGAACTTATATAGGAAGACATTTGTTGAAGGGATGTATGAAATTTTAATGCTACAAGATATATGCCTTGATTCATGTCCCAGGAAGTTCTGAATATGACATAAGTTTTAAACACCCAGGGGGTTTAGACAGATTTTGGAAGCTATTTCACCAACTTAAGCACACGCCACAATGGAATCAGTTTTTTGCAATCCCTCTAACTAAGCCTGCCTTCAAAATTATAACAGTGCTCTTTGTAAATGAAGGGGTAAATATGTCTGACATTACTTTTGGGTTGAAGCAAAAATGTGTAGTGCACGTTCCCCCAGAAACAATTTTAGATGAGGAATGCCTATGGACTCTGGGATGGAAATATACAGTGACCTTGAAACAGCTAAATGGAGAAATACAACACCTGGCAAACTGTTTTTTTTTTTTTGGGAAGAGATAGAGGAGTGGTATTTTATGCGGGCCAGCCTAGGGCCTGCTACAGGTGTGGGGACAAAGGACATCTTAGTAGTTCCTGTGAGCAAATAAAATGTGTGACTATGCAGCATAACTGGACACCATGGGGCGGATTGCAAGAACAAGGTTAAATGCAGTTTACGTGAAGAAAGACACTTTTATCTACATTGCCCATGGCCAGCCCACAACAGTCCGGACCCAGAGGACAAAGCTGAGCAAGATGCATTTCTGGCAGTCACTCAGAAAGCAAAAGGTAAGAGGACAAAGTGATTTATAAGGCCAGGAATAAAAATGGGCCCCCTGACCCCTCCTCTAGGCTGAAGGAACAGCAAATAAGACAGAAAGAAGGTGGAATTGCAGAAAACACCAAAAAAGAGGACAAATGAATAGAGACTAAACAGAAAGATGGAAAAAAAAAAGGAAACAGAATTAACAGTGGTGACTAGGTCCAGGAAAAAGTCGCAACGCAGACAACAGAAAGGTCTATCAGTGGAAAGAGACAGGGAAGGGATAGAACTTACAAACAGGTATGCCCTTTTTCAAGACAAAGAATGGGCCATGATAGAAGAAGATTCATTGTCTTCAGCTTCAGATACTTAGGCGTCTTGCTCAATCCGCCTCTCGATTTCTCCACCCATATTGATTCCATACATAAGAAACTACTCCCTAAACTCGGCGCCCTTTACAGGAACAAAAGCTGCCTCCCTCCTCCTGCCAGGAAGGCTGTTATTCAAAAAATGATCCTCCCAATACTCGACTACGGCGATATAGTCTATTCTACCGCTTCCGCCTGCGTCTTGGCCAGCCTTGACACCCTTTTCCACTTTTGTCGGTTTATCCTCGACTGCCCACAAACAACCCACCACTGCTCCTTATATAGCTCCCTAGCCCTGCTGTCCCTCCAAGACCACAGATCAACCCACTGTGCTAGGACCGCAGCCAAATTTTGGTTCCAATCCGCTCCCCCCCCTACCTGGCCTCTACCCTCTCCCTGCTTACTCCCTTAGAAGCACTGACCCCAGGCTCCTACACATCCCCTTCATGTGCACAACCAAAAGACAGGCTGCTTTCAAATTCCATCTCCCCCAGCTATGGAACGCCCTGTCTGCCCATATCTGACACTCACCCAACCCCCGCCTCCTCAAGCACCTACTCAGCACCCACTTCTCCTCCAGCTGCACTTGTTTTAGCTAGAGCCTAACTACGTAATTGTATTTTGTGCACTCAGATGTGTTCTCTAAAATGTTCCTGTTTCTATCCGACAATTGTCTCTACGTTGGATGACCACTCGTTGTATTGTTTAACTGCTGTACCTTGTGATTTGTACTAATGTCTTGGGTCTTGACCCCCCCAGGTCACATCTGGAATCAAGCAACACTGCTCAGTATGCCTTCCTGGTTAAAAACTTGTAAATAAATAAATAAATGTGTAGACATTTCAGACCTGGAAGACACAGCGGATGGGGAGGTAGTGGAGGGTGACACTATGGATATGCAGGTTTTGAAGAAACAGAAAAAAACTAAAGATGGCTGAAGAAAAAAAAAGGAAAAAAGGGAAATAAAAAAAAAACACTTTTAAATGGACTGCCTATCTTGTTTTACTAATAATGTAAACAGCATAAAAATAGGAGGAAAAGAATAACAGTTTTTCATACTTTAAGTGAGTTAAACAGTGACATCATCTTAATACAGGATACCCGTTTGCACACCATTGAAGAAATTAGACATGCACAAAAAGAATGGAGGTGGGGGCCATCATTATGGTCTATTGGTGAAGAAAGATGTTCGGGTTGGGGATTACCTTTGTAACAAACAAAGTAAAAGTTACTAAAATAGTGGACTTGGTGCCTGGCAGAGTGTGCATAGCAGATGGTGGTATAAAACAAACAGCAGTAAGGATTATAAATATTTATAACCCCCAGATTAAGTTGGAAAGGAAAGAGATAATGGGCCTAGTTGAACCATACCTACATACATCAAAATTAGTATTGTTTGGGGGTTAATTGTGGGTTAAAAAAGAAGATTGGGGGAGGAAAACCAGTAACATTTACTGTGACACACTCAGGTTAAACGAGATTTAAAAAAGGGGGGTCTAGAGGAGGCATACAAATTAAAAAAAGCAAGTTATCAACAAGGATAGATTTCTGGATGATCACTAAGGCAGTTAAGATTAAGGACGTTAAGACAATCCCTATAGAAACCACAGACCGCTTGGGGTAATAGTAAGGACAGATTTAGGTCGATACATGAAATTTGGAAAAGAATTCTGGAGAACGAACACAGAGAGACTGCAGGTACCTGAACGTGATGAGAAACAGTTTTAGAAATATATGACTCAGTACTAGAGTGGTGGGAGGACACAAAGACGGACATAAAACAAATAATAATTGAAATATCACACAGAACAGAGATGTCTAATTTTAGGAAATACTTAGGGTTAAGGGGTAAACTGCACAAATTATTGACACATCCGGTGCAGTGTAAAACAGATGAATCAGAACAGATAGAGGAGATAAAGCGGCAAATGCAGAATCACCAGTATAACAGGGCAAAAACTTTAATTATGGAACAGAAAAGCAGCACACAGGGTACAACATTCCAAACTAATACCTTTGACGGTAGTAAAGAGAGAGTAAATACCAGAGTAATTTATGAATTAAGAGATACTGAGGTGGTGTTACAAACAGATATAGGTAATATTAAACTAATTGTACAAGAACATAGAAAACAAAAATTTCAGAAGCAAAAAGGCAGACATGAAAATAATTTTTTAAAGAAAATAAATATACTTAAATCAGGGAAGATGGAGACCTTGGCATTAAATGTGGAAATGAAAGTAACACAGGCAAAAGAGGCAATACATTCCTTGACAGTGAATACGGCGCCTGGCATAGATGGCATTCCTAATGTATTCTACAAAAAATATGAGGAAGAGTTGGCTAATATGTTAACTCTAGTATTTAATGAAATCTTTAAGATAGGAAGGTTGGCAGAAAGTATGAGGTTAGGGGTCACAATTTTTTTTATACAAAAAAGGGGACACAGCAGAGATAAAAAATTGGAGGCCAATAAGTTTATTAACATCTGATTATAAAATGTTGGCAAAAATAATAAATAAAAGTTTAATGATGTATGCAGACCAATTAATTCTACAGATACAAACCTATGCCATACCGGGTAGGGACGTAAGGCAAAACTTACTATACATTAGAGAAATTATGAATGAGGCACAGGAGAATACAAAATCACACATGCCCCCACAATGCAAAGCATCATGGGCTGCATATGCAAATCACCACAAAATGTTATGCTGGTCCAACTTTAAGCAGAATTGCATGGTGCCGAAAGGCCTCTCACACAGTTTGCAAAGGATGCTGGATACGCTAGACCAAGAAACAGCCTTTGATGCTGTTCAGCATGATTATATTTGGGACATGTTAGAGGAGTATAATATACCAAAACAATTTATAGGTTTAATAAAAACATTATATTCAGAAGCACAGATTTTCCCTATGGTGAATGGGCACTTAGGTGTACCAATGTACATACATAATGGAGTAAGGCAGGGTTGCCCACTCAGCCCACTGTTATATGTTTTTAGTTTGGACCCATTATTAAGAAAGATAGAGGCAAAGCCTAACATAAAAAATATAATTTTGGAAAATAAAGTAATACAAAAAAACATGCGCACATGCAGATGATTGTATTATATTAGTTAAAAACCAAAAATCTGGGGAGGAAATGTTAGAAATCATAAATAAGAACAATGGGTGTACAGGTATTGGAATTGATAAAGATAAGAACAATGGGTATACAGGTACTGGAATTAATAAAGATAAAAGTAACATATATCCATTAGGGAATGTGGGCAGAAAAAAAGAAGGATAGCTAGAGAGAGTTTAAGGGGAAATACAAATTGTGGGTATAATGTTTGGTGGAGATAATGCTGCAATCAGAAACTGGGAAGGCAAAATTGCAGTAGCACAGGGAAAAGTAGTATAGTGGAAGAATTGGAACATGGTGAGGGGGAAAAAAGGATTTATTTAATAAAAAACATTTATTATACCAATATTTTTATATATAGCTTATAGCTATCCTATACCACAGCAGCTTCAAACTAAAATTTTAGGATTATTTTTTCAGCTTTTATGGGGTTCAAGGATAAATCCGATTTAAAGAGGACATACATATAGACCTGCAAAGGAAGGGGGATTGAACATGATCCAACCTATAGTTTTTTTTTACAAGTATTTTTATTTATGCCAATATAGTACCTATTTTACAGGGGAAAAAATTACTATGGGAGCAGTCGGCACAAAGATGGAGTAAAACCCTGTTAATGAATATAGGTAAAAAAGGGGATATAAAAAGAAACAAGATATACCTGCATACATGGAAAGTTGTAGGAAGTATTTTACACAATGGGAGCTTACTACAGATTTAGTAGGGAGAAAGAGCAGAAAACAGGTGTATGAAGAAATAGTGATGAGAAACTGTTATGAAGACCCAGTTTTTAATGTAGATAAGAGTATTTGTACTGACACAATCTTAGAAATGACTTTGGAAAAGAGGGTACCAAGCAAAATGAGGGAAACAGTTTGGTTGTGCAGCCACGGGAAGTTGAATGTAAAAGGGAACCAGAAACATAAAAGTACAAAAGAAAGGATATGTGCAGAAATGTCTTGTGGGATGGTAGAGGAAAGTATACGGCCTTTTTTTTTTTTTTGATTGCAGTTATATAAAGTCTTTCTGGGAGAATTTAGCAAAATTCTGGGGTATGGAGACTTTTGAGAAAATGACATAATATTTTAGTATATGGGCAACTGACAAAAAAATGGGAACGTTTGAACAAAAAGACAGTATATGTGATATTGGCATGTGGGGTATTTGGCAAAATAGATGTCAGATTACTGCAGAATACAGAAATAGGACAAGATTTGTTATTTAAGATACAAGTAGAAGTAGATAAAGTATATCAAAATGAGTGTAACTTGTATGGGGAAAAGAGGGCTAAGGAATTATGGAAACATGTAACTGGAATAGGTTAAAAGAAAGCTTTTAAGAGATAAGAAACTTTGGAATGTGTTTGGAGACATGTTTAGAACAAAAGTTAATGTTTTTGTTTATTGTGTGTAAAGTTTGTTTTTGTTTTTAATAAAAATTTCCCCTACTCTTTTCGAGAAGTGCCATGGGATCTTTAACATCCACCTGAACAACCACCAGAACATCGTATATGCTCTGAGCTGCAAACCTGAAGACCTGGGTTTGAATCCCACAGCCCCCACTTGCATAATGTATGACCCAGAGCAAGTCACTTAACTTCCTTGTGCTCCCAGGTCACACCTGTAAACAAGCTTTCAGATTAGTGTCTCTCTCCTGGTTAAAAAAAAAAAAAAAGAACAGGCAGACAGAACTTAATTTTAACGTCTCATCTAAAAGACAGCACCTCAGGAGTGCAACACCCCCCTCATGCTGCACAGTAGTGTAGTGCTCCCGGATTGATTTGGAATTTCTCTGCAACTCCAAGACGGTTTTCCTGTATTCTACATTATTTCCTATAGAAACAGTATTGCTCTGTTCTCCTGTATAACCAATGCAAGTCTATGGGAAGAATTTCCCTATAGATGGCTTCAAATCCCTGTAAAATACAAGAATCCCTGTAGATCTGGGAGCCCTGACCTCAGTGTCAGTATTAGGATTTAACCCAAGTGCCTGGTGTGGGGATAGACCCCCCGGGCTTCTGATCTTCCAGCCTCAAAGGTGAGTGTGCAACCTGCTGAGCCACTGACACTGCTGTTTACTACCCTAAGTGCTAAAAAAGCAAAATGTACCTGTGTTGAATTGCTTTGTGCATATGTATATGAGTATAAAAGTAAGTGTGAGCGTATATGCTTAAAAACATATGTGTGTGTATATCTATAATGCATATATGTATATCAGCTAGATTCTGGATGGCAAGTGCTGCCTGCCTATCCCACAAAAATGTTTGGTAAAGCTTTAAATTTATTCGGTAGTATGTACGGACTTAGATCTATGTATATTTTTTATTTGGATCTTGTATACAAAATTGTATTCCCTTTTCCCCTTTCCCCCAGGATGCATCTGGAAACAAGCTACTGTAGCTCAGTATGCCTTTCCTGTAAAACTTTTCAAATAAAATAAATAATGTAGTCTGAGGAGTTTTAAACGTTCCTTGTATGTCTTATGTTCTAAACCCTTTCTTGTTGCCTTCCTCTGAATAAATACAATTGTCTTCCTATTAGTAAAATACATTGTCTGCATACTAATGACACAGCCAAGTATGCTCCTTACAATCTGTGACCTTTTTTTTTTTTCGTACCACTGTATTCATTTTTGGGAAAACACTTGCAACCTGACATGTGCTTTTTTTGTTAGGTTAACAATGGGTTAACTTTAGCAAATGCTAGCTCTCTCTCTCTCCCTTTCTCTCTCCCCATGCATTTGTCAGAGAGAGATTCCCTTGGAAATAAAGCACAGACAACTTTAGTGGGTGCTCGACTGGCAATTTATTTCTATACATCAACATCATTTTCTTTACTTTGTCCACATTTTCACGTTTACATATTTACATTGCCTTTTCCATTCACCACATTATCAGTTATAAAATCCAACAGTTAATATTCTGTGCAATCACATAGGTTCAAATTGTCTTTTATAAATGTCTCTGCTTCTCCTGTCGTCTTCTAGCGGACCAGACACTTGTAAAGCCCGATACCCCTTCTTCCTCTTATTCTTGAACTGTCTCTGATTCTCCGTCTGTCTCTGATTCTCGAGGTCTGGGCGCTTGACAAGCCTGATACTCCTTCTCCTTTCCCCACTGCTGAAAACTACTCCCCCTCCCCCAATTTGGTTAATTCCTTATTGTCCCCCTCCTTTCTCATCTGCCTCCATGTCCGGGTGCCTAAGCCTGACCCATGGATCTTACCTGCCCCCTTTTTCCACACCCATTTTATTTTCCCAAATATTCCACTAGCCCATCTCCCGCTTATGCGATGGAATGATGGGCCCCCACCTCTTTTTCCCAAATTCCTACACTATCCCCCAACTGTAGCATGTATGATGACATGCCCACTGTCGAAAGGTGTACTCCATCCTGCCTGTAAACCCCGGGGTTGGTAAATGAAATGTCATTGTGTGCTGTGTATGTTCCCCCGACCCCCTTTAACCATGCTGCCACCTGCCTGTTAACTCTCTTCCTAGCCTTTTCCACCCATTTTATGTTCCTGGCCTGCCACCAAACCATCCTAGGTTCTATTTCAGACCAAGCTATCTTTGCTTGTGGCCAATCCTGTAGTATTGTGCCTAGATCCCTTAACATGTCTCTGCATAAAAAAAACTCCAAGCTCAATCTTCTAAATCATTACCTGCCAAGTGTATAACTAGCAAATCTGGTTGTGGCCATTTTAACTTCAGTTCCTCCAAGGTAGGCATGATCTGCGCCCATCTCATGTCCCGGACCCCGCCTCCAATAGACTCTTACTTTGTCGGGGTCTTGCCCTAGCTGTTTTCCTCCCAGATGGATGGCAGCCCACTTCTCTACCCAATAAACGTAAGAATGCCCAATGATCCACACCCGCCTTCTCCTTCTCTGACCTGTGGAAGACAGAAACAAACATGTCATAGGAGTTTTCTCACATATCTTTTATAGCAGTTCGACTTCCACCTTCCGACTTTCTTAATATCTTCTTCTGACCCCCCCCTCCACTGCCAGCATTGATGTGGCTGCAGTCTGAAATGAATGGGAGGAATAACTCTGTGGATTTTGTTCCAGGCATGCCATGCCCTTTTTTAGAACCCCTGTTACCAGCTCTTCCGTACTGTGGACAGAATGTGCAATCCAGCCTGTCTCCAGGCCGGTCGAGCATTGTCACAGGTACAGTGTGAGGAGTTTGTGCAGTTCTTTGCTGATAAGGTGTCCACCATCAGGGATGAGATCAGCCAGTGCCTTCCCATTGGACCCTGCACTGGTCAATCAGATGGTTCTAATGCCCAGTTGACTTGGTTCAACTTTGGCCAACAAGCAGTCACAGATATAGTGAGGATCATCCAGACTTTACGGCCTACCTACTGTAGTTTGGATCCGGACCCTACTCACCTACTAGTGGGGTGTGTAGAGGTCATTGGCCCAGTCCTTGCTGAAATAGTGGCAGTTTCATTGGAGAGAGGGATCTTTCCAGATCCCTTAAAGGAGGCAGTAGTACGCCTCCTTTTGAAAAAACCCTCTCTTGATCCTGACTACCCAGCAAACTACAGACCAGTCTCAAACTTGCCCTTTATAGGAAAAATGATTGAGAAGTTGGTCACTTTGCAGCTGGAAGACCATTTGACCAACCACAATATCTATGACCCTGTCCAGTCTGGCTTCAGGAAATGGCACAGCACCGAGACAGCCCTGGTGGGGGTACTAAATGACCTCCTGATGGTGAGAGATCAGAGAGCCCATTCCATCTCAGCTCTCCTTGACCTGTCAGCAGCATTTGACACCGTGGATCATGTGGTGATGCTCGAACGCCTGTGGTTCTTCTGTGGACTGAGGGGGGCAGTCCTCAGTTGATTTTAATCTTTCCTCGAGGGCAGATCCCAGAGAGTGATATCGGGGATTTATTCCTCTGCCCCTCACTGGCTGCCCTGCGGGGTTCCACAGAGTTCGGTGTTGTCCCCCATGTTATTTACGGTGTACATGCTCCCATTAGGGGACATTATAAGATGGTATGGGCTGAGTTTTCATTGCTATGCCGATGACTCTGAGCTCTACATGTCTTTTGTGCCTGAACAGGAGTTTAATTCTATCACAGTGTTTAATAACTGCCTGATGGAGATACAGAACTGGATGAGTACCAGCTGCCTTCAGTTGAACTCGAGTATTGGTGGTAGATCCTGGTTTTAGGATGACAGAGGCATGGGCGGGGAAACCATCAGTTTATACCTGGGGGAACCCCTCTTAAGGCCTTGGGTCAGGTGCATAACCTGGGCGTGGTATATGATGAAGGCCGAACCCTGAGGGCGCAGGTTTCGGCTGTAGTCAAATCTTCCTTTTTCTGTCTTAGGAACATAGCCCGGGTGAAGCACCTGATCCCGCCCAAAGATCTTCCCACCTTGGTCCATGTCTTTGTCACCAGTCATTTTGATTACTGCAGCACCCTCTATCCAGGGCTACCGGGGGTAGAGATCTGCCACTTGCAGCTAGTGCAGAACGCAATGGCCAGGTTGTTGACTGGAACCCCTAGATCTAGTCATATAACACCTGTGCTGCGTGAACTACACTGGCTGCCAATACAGTGGCGGATCACCTTCAAGGTTGCATTGCTGACCCACAAAGCCCTACATGAGCTGGGACCTCACTACCTGAAGGAACTCCTGTTTTCTTACTGCCCCTCCCGCCTACTCTGATCCTCTGGTGAGGGATTGCTAGAGATTCCCAGGGTATCCTTGAAAACATCTGGAGGAAGATCTTTTGACTTCATGGCGCCTACCCTGTGGAATTCTCTACCGTGCCAGATACGAGATAGCCTGACCATGGAAGGATTTAAAAAATCCTTAAAAACTTACCTGTTTAACCAGGCATTCTCAGAGACTTACTGATTGAATGTTGCTGTTTTATTGCTTTTAATTATAATGTTGTTAATGTTATTGTAGGTGCATTGTAAAGGCATCCAGAGCTATGGAAGGGCGCCTTATATAAATAAAATTTTACTTTACTTAACTTGAAAGCACATAACCAGGTTGCCATCCCCATGTATGAAAAACTGTCGGCAGCCCTTTGGCCTCCTCCCTTTGTATTCCCAAAGAGAGGCAACTGAGCATGTTGTTCTTATTTCTTGTCTTCCCAGTACAATCTCTACCCCTGTTCCCATCTGATCAGTCTTAGAACGCTTCAGCCAAATTGTTACCCTCTCTTCTTCCCAGTGCAGTTCATCTCCTCACAACCCTCCTGTCTCGTCCTTTTTGTTGCCAGCCACTACCTCACTGACCCTGAGTGCGCCTTTAGCCATTACTGTAAAGATGGCCTTAAATAAGCAAGCCTTGAAGTCTGATGTACATATCTGCCTCAGGGCCCCTACTAGCACTTTGAGTTTTTCCCCCTACCACAGGTTTTCTCAAGTCCGCCTTCCCCCCTTTTAACCACTGCCACCCCATTAACATGCGCCGTACCAGTTTAAACTTATTCGGTTCTGCCCATCCTTTTGTGCTGCAAGCCCATCCTATCCCTGCTAACTGGACCCCCATTGTTCCACTAGCCATTTCTGTTTCCAATTTTTGCACCATGTATTTTGCTATTTGGTCCTGTGAAACTGACTCACTTACCTTGAATCCCTCCTGCTCCCGGAATTCCTGGAATGCCTCCCATGCCCCTTCGTAATGCCTTTAGTGTGTTGGCAGACCAGGAGCTCCTGTATAGCAGTTGGGGTCTTTCCAGCCAATTTCCCACACTTGGTTTGTTTCCTGTGTTCTTTGTGCAGCCAGGTGTGGTGCCATGGACCTGAACCTGTCCAGCTGTAAACAGGAAAGGCTGTCAGCTATGTCATTTTTTGGCCCCCTCAATATGCTTTGCTTTAATTGACATGTTTAACCTTAGCCCCCACAGCACCAGTTGTCTTAACACCCTGTTTGTTGACACCGAGTGACCTCCTTGCTGGTTGATCACCTTGACCACTGCTCGATTATCACACCAAAACATTATCTTCTTGTTCCGTAGGTGCTCCCCCCAGGTTAGCACTGCTACCCCATGGGAAAAATCTCCAGCAATGTTATGTCCCTCAACAACCCCCTCTCTCTCCATGCCTCTGGCCATACTCCAGCAATCCACATCCCCTTAAAATATGCCCCCATGCCAGTCGACCCGGATGCATCCATGTATAGGTACAAATCATTATTCCCTAGCCACGCATCCTGCCAGAATGTGACCCCGTTGTAGTCTACCAAGAACTGCTGCCACACCTCCAAATCCTGCGTTATCCCCAGTGATATGTCCACCCAATGGTGGGGCAGTTTAACCCCCTCCCAGTTGCCCTGGCTAGTCTCCTGGTAAAAACTCTCCCTGGGGGCACCGCCCTGAAAGTGAAATTCAAGTGCCCCAGGAGTTGCTACACCTGCCCCAGTGGGTCCTTCCCCCGCTTCCTGACTTCCTGCAGTAATTCATTAAGTCTGGCCACTTTCTGTTGGGGCAACCTGAAAACCTGTTTCTCTGCATCCACCTCGATACGCAGAAATTCCAGCTTCCTCGCTGGTCCTTCAGTCTTACTATCTGCTAGTGGTACCCCTACCTTCCTGCACATGTCTTCGAAATCCTCGAGCATTGCCTTCATCTGAGTCTGGCCCTCTCCTACCAGCAGGAAGTCATGTAAGTAGTGTACTACCTCGTTGTGCCCGTATCTCTTCCCAAATGCCCATTGCATCCAAGTGCTAAGTGCCTCAAACTTAGCACAGGCTGTGGAACAGCGCATGGGCATTGCCTTGTTGAAAGAAAAAAACCCTGGAAGCAAAATCCCAACAGGCCCCAGTCTTCCTGCCTGACTGGTAGTAACCGAAAAGCCAACTCAATGTCAGTCTTGACTAGCCATGCCCCATCCTTTGCTCTAATCAACTCAACTGTCTGCTCCAGTGTTGCATATGAAACTGCACTACATTCCCCAGGGATGTGATCGTTCCCCGATGCCCCTTCTGGGTACAACAAGTGATGGATAAGCCTAAACTCCCCCTGTTGCTTCTTTGGCACTAACCCCAATGGTGACACTCGCAAATTGGGAAAAGGTGGGTTCTCAAATGGATCCTCTATCCTTCCGGCATCTTGCTTCCTTCCTTATTTTTCTTTTCACTATATACTCTTTCCCTTTTATTGAGGCCAGGTTCTTGGCCATCATGCTCCTTCTCATCCCTTGATACTCCAAATTAAAACTCTTTTCAAATCCTTCCACTAGCATCCTACCCGCCCTAAAATCTGGGTATCCTTTTTTCCATTCTTTAATCACCCCCACCTTGATCGGAGTCCTAGCTAACACTACCCTCCTTACCTGCGCCTCTCTCATTGATTCCCAGTGCCACCTGAACCATACCCCCTCTCCCTTGGAATCCACTCCCTCTCCTGTTTTGGTAACCCCCCCTTGCTCCCTGAAAAAACTGCCCACTACTCCCTTGCCCACTTGTTCTTTCATCCATTGTTCTGCAATGCGTCACTGGATGCTGCCCTGCGCACTTTGAGCAGGCGTGTCTGAACTTGCAATTGGTCCATGAACATGACGTCTTGTTGAACCCCCAGCATGTTTTTACCTGCTGACCACTTCCCCCTTGCCTACTCCCTTCCCCTGCCCCCACACCCTGACAGACTTCTAACCCATAACTCGGAATGAGTAGAATCCCACCTCAGATCCCCCCTGGCTGCCATCCTCTGCCTGAAAGCTTCATCGTACTTCAGCCACCCCAGGCCCAACTTTGCCTTATAGGCGTCCTTTATCATGGTGGCATATGTGAACTGTGGAATGGGCAACTCCAGCTTATTTTACAGCAGGATGGCACTGAATATGGAAAACCCTGCCTGCCATGTTTCTGTATTTTTCCCCTTATAACTTATCTCCTCAGCCTTATTTCCCATTATCGTTAATGCCACTGCCATCTCGGATTTTCCCACCGTTTCTTTTTGCACATACCTTTTTGCAGACTGTCTACTAATGCAAATATATCCACGTATTCACCTTTCCATATCTTTTCTTTAATAGTTACAGGTACATGATCCCTCAGTGTCATGCCCGGTATCCCATCATTGCCCACTCTGGTTTTCGTGTTCACTTTCTCCCTGGCTGCCTTCAATTCTCCTAGTGCCCTTTCTATTTTCTCTATACCCTTCTCCCCCCTATCCCCCAGCATACCTGTTAAATACTCAGTCAAATCCCCCTCTGGGGTCTGATCTCCCTTGTCCTTACCACTCGTGCCCTCTTCATCATCTGGTTCCTCAGCCTGTTCCTGTTCAGGCACCTCCCGTGTCATCCTTTTCTCTGCTGGTGTCTTCTGTTTCCCTGAGGCTTCCGTTGCTTCCTTCTGCTTCGCTGCCTCTCTCAACTCGTTCACTTTCACCATCAGGCTTTTCCCCGGGGCCTCCTTGGCCTTTGCCCTTGCAGCCTCCTCTTCCGCTTCCCTCCTCTGAACCATCTGCAGCATCTCATTAACCTTCAACATCATTTCTGCCACCTCTTCCATCATCTGGAGGCTTGTGATCTCACCGTTTCCTACCATTCTGATAAGTAAATACTTGGGAGGATGCATAAAGAAAACATGTTTATCCACCGTCCTAATCCGCCCAAGACTCCTTGTCTTTGCAAGACCCTTGCCGTCCTAAACCTCCCTCTGACACTTCCCCTCTCTCACTGTTTCTGTATTATATTTGGTGTTTCATTCTCCTTTGCCTTACATATCCCATTTTTTTAATAAATTAATAATATATATATATATAAACAAACACATATGTGTTAATCATTGTCTTGCTGATTGCCATCCTTTCAACAGCAGGCCCTAAGCCTTTTGCTGCTCTGTTGCTTCCCATCCGCCTCCCATGGCAGGTTTTCCGCGCTGTGGGCTGCACATCGTTTTGTGCCCCCAAAACACTCCAGTTTTTTGGCTCCTTCCCATTTTAAGTTGACCAGCTCAATGTACCCTGCTGTTTTTTCTTTCTATTTTTTTTTTATATACCCCAAACAACTCAGGTCTTTTGGCCCACTCTTTATATTTTATTCATGAAACCTTTTATTCTCTCGATGACTTGCTGCCCTAGGTACCTACTGCAGGACCCTGGATAGCTGTCCAGCTCCCTGTACCCTGCCCCCATAGCAGCTTCCTGTCTCAATTCCACCAAACTTCTCCATTTTTTGCCCGCTTGATGAAAAGACTACAAAAATGGCCTCCATAGCATGTGCGTCGCTCCCTTTGCCCCATCGCGCATGCGCGGCCATTGCATTCCCAGGCCCCTCCATGGTGTCAGGCCTCATTCAGGCTTATCCTCCTCGCCCCCCCCCTTTGTGGCCTCCTCCTGGACACCTCCTCCGTTCTTGTCCCAGGCCATGCTTGTTTTCAAAGCCCAGAGCTCGGGCACAAGCCCATGATCAAGGACCCACCAAAATCATCGCTCCCCATGTGGCCTCTTGCCCAGCAGCATCTGGGCAGCCCCTAGGACTTGGCCTCTGTGACAAAGGGGCCATTCACCCTGTCTAATCAACCAGGAGGGCACTGTCGCCCACGCGCCCGGAACGAGCTCCCGACTCCTTCCAGCATGCAACCCCCCAGCCCTACTCAGCGGGCACTCTCACCTGGGAGTCCCTAAAACAACCACCGTGGCCCAAGGAAACAGCTGCCCGAATGTCCCCTGTGAACCCACTCGGCACCACAACATGGGCATTACAGCCCTTGAAGCCCCCATTGCAACAGCAGTGGCCCAAAGAACTGCAGCACGCATCGCCAGAGGAGGATCCTGGGCTCCTGTGCTCCTCATGTGCAGCCCTATGCAATGCTGGACTGCCGGGACTATCCGCGATCAGCTGCATCTTAGGTACTTTTGTTTACTGTTTACAGGCCAGAACTGAATAAACTCACATTTTCCCATGCTTTTACCATGCTTGGGGCCCCCCCTCCAACTGGAGAGCCGAATTCCCCCACCTCCTTTGGTAACTCTGCCCTTACCAGCCCCAGTGCTCCTACCCCCCATGTGGTCCCCATTCCGAAGCTGTATTTTGCCTCTTCAGTATTCTGGCTACCAAGCCAACAGCCATTTTACTTAAATTACACCATTTTTTTTATAGTAATGCTTCTCCCCCACATGTTCGTCCATATGGCCTCCACCAATAATTCATTACTCCCCCTGCTACTGCCTTCGCCCCATGCAGGCCCTGCTAGGCCCCATGCAGACCCAGCCAGGCCCCATGCCCAAAGTCCCAGCCATGCGGCCAGGCCTACTCAAATCCGTTCCTTTGCCAGTTGAAGTGCTGAGCTCTGCTAACTTCAGTCCTAGCAAAAAGAGGGAGAACCCTAGCTGTGCTGGCCCTTAAATACCCTCTCAAGCCACCCCCTCTACCTCCCATCTAATCCCTTACCTGCTGCCACCTGCCTTGTCATATTTGTCATAGAGGGATGACATCATGACTCCCCTCCCCCTACCTGAGACTAATGTCCTACCATCCCCCCTCTCCTGAGCCTACCTTCCTAAATCCCCCCCACCAGTCCTGTCCCCTGTACTTTTCCCAAAGAAATCCCCCTGACAATTTAGGTTGTCCCTTAAGGGCAACTGCATTTATAACACAGGGATCACCCCTGACCACCCACACCAGAAGTGACCATTCACACAAGAAACTATTTAGCTTCACATCACAAGGCAAAGTAGAGGAACTGAAATATAAATCTCACTGAACTAATTGTTTTATTAGGTCTTTGACTATAGACCCTTCTCTGCTTTGTGGTTCATTGACTTCAACTTTGGAATGTCAGTAATGAGGGGGAGGTGCACTGACTAGTACCATAGCATAGCATAGCACAGCACAGCAGAAATGTGATTCTTAAAGGGAAACTCCAGCAAATGTAGTTCCAGAACTGTTCAAAAGTGCCCCCAGAGTACTGCAGTTTCATGTCTGTAATATCAACTTACTTACAGTGCTGTTGTGTTATGCATTGTCCTTTTTAGTGTGACCACTCTGTCCTCAGTCCTGGTGCTGCCCACCATGTTCACTGTTTGCCCTTTGTGCACCGGATCTTCTTGCTGTGCACGAACATGCTCCTTCTGCATCGGGCACACTCCTGAGAGGTCTCACGCACACGCCCGCCACATCAGAGTGCCAGCTTGACATCCGGTATTTAGTAAACACACACAGTGCCTCACTAGATACTGAAACCGATGAGTATGGGGTAGGCTTGGGTACAGTGCACCCCTCCACCCAATGCCTATCGCTAGATGATACCCTGTTGGCCAGTGGTCTCCACCTCAGCCAATTGCAGTCCCGATCTCAGCAGTAAAGGTGCATGTTCATCTCTCCGTGTCTAGCTGTCATTGCCCCTTCCCCCCCGAACCATCAACTTCCTACTGCAGCTGACACTGACGGAAACAGCATAACCCGTACACTGGGACTACTACACAATTAGTTGGCAGCTTGTAGCAGAAAAGCCTTTCAAGTGCAGTACTGTGCTGGCAGCCCTGCAGACAAGTTCCGCTTGCAAGGTCTTGTAAATGGAATGACACTGGACGCCAGTTATACACTCAAGCAATGCCACAGACTAGTTGCAATAGGCGTTCCTTTTTCTTTACCAGGAACTCCCCATCGCATCTGGTACTGCAAGTTGAGTTTACAAACAAGCAGCGCCCCATACTCTTTTGTATCGAGTCTAACCCAAATTGCTCCAACAGCTATGTGCATGGCTGGAGACGCTCGGTGCTGGGAAGAAGTTGCTGGCCCCCGTGGCTGTGATATAGCCATACAGTTCCAGGGAAAAGTCAGTATTAGCTTAATTAGTGCTATGAGATGGTCCCATCCTCCACCTACTGTCTATAACGTTAGTTCTCCCCTCAAATCGGACAATGTCATTCATCAGTTCTCAACTTGTTGGTAAAACTGGCTCTCAGTGGCAGATGAGACAGCGAGCTCCGGGGGAAAATAAAACTGTCTGCAATCTCAGTTCCTGAGAAACCCAGCACTTGCAAGCTAAACACAGGAATGAACAAACTTACAGCGGCTTCATTAGTAAAATAGCTTTTTTTTTTTTTTTTATTCATCCGGTAACATCCAAGTGTGCCGTGTAAATGCTGTGATACAAACACCACGGCATTTACACCTCACACTTGGATGTTACTGGATGAATAACAAGATGCTATTTTACTAATGCAGAGACTCTACGTTTGTTCATTGTTCAGCTGGAAAGTGCTGGGTTTCTCTTGAACTATGCTGGTTTAGACATCTTTTTGTTTTTCTTGTGCTCCATGTCCCACCTGCCACGGATATAGGAACACTATCAAGCTATGACTGTACCATGCAAAAAGCGAGTTCTGCAGAGCGTGATCATGACGGCACGTGATCCAATGCGTATGCACATATTAACCCCAGGTGCGCTATTCACAGATGCTCGCTGTCTACCAGGCATATGCAAAGCAGTCCTTGTTGAACTGCGCAGCAGAGGTTGAACGTACACTCTCAGTGTTTACTATTTTGGCGTGGCACTTCTGGCTAATGCCATGCAGGATGGTGACCAACAATGGGGGAAGCCACAGGGATACAAAGACAAATTACAACAAAATGCCAAACTGGTAAAAAGAAGACAAGGAACACAGGGGACAGATATTGGCAAAGGGTAACATTCTATTGGCAGCTACAGTTTACAAGTGTTCTCCTTTAAACACTAGGTACTCCACATAGAAAAGCTGTGAAAGGATTATCTGAAGATAAAGGAGGTACAAATCAACAAAATTCCCATATAATCAGATGCGACCCAGCTGTCGGGTCACTTAAAGCAGGCACGAGGAGAGAGACAAACAAGCTGACAAAAAATAGTGTTGCATCTGGTCTACTCAACAGAGAAGAGAGTATTTCATTAAACTGGCGAAGTGATTTGTAGTTGTGGAAGGATACACTGAAAACTCCTAAAAGTTGTGCTTTGGTATCCCATTTTTAAAGCTAAAGCAAGACCGCTGTAGGCTCCACCCACAGCCGTAAAAAAAAAAAAAAATAGCAAAAAAAGCATTTGACTGCATCTCCCTCCAAAAGGGAACAGGAGCCAGAAGTGGAACAGAGAGCTCTGCCCTCAGCTGAGCATATTACTAAAATGTGGCAGTTTTTCCAGGATTTTCAAGCCATGGGAAACTTAAGGACTAATTATGCCCCCCCCCTCCCAGCCTGAGTCATTTTTTGAGCCTGTGCTGGTGGAGGATGAAGGGGAACCAGTTGAATTGGAGGCAACCCCTGAACATGACTTATGTTCACTACCAAGGGGGCAAAATCCCAATGCTAATGCTGCGCTACTGTCTTTGAATCCCAGTTGTGTGACAACGCCTTAAAGTGCTGCTAATTCTGAAGTTGTGCTATGCCTTGCTCCTGTGTTTTATCATGATTGTTTTGACAATGCCTATATTGGTGGCTACCTCTGGCTGTTTGATATCTATTGTATACACCATTCTGTATGTACCTAAGGCTTATTGTAGAGTTTTTAGTTTATGACAAGGACTTTGTAAATGAGCATGTCTGCTCAAAGGTATTTATGTGATTGCTTAAAATAAATAAATTATAAAACAATTGATGAGTATTCTGGGACTGACCTCATCAAAAGGGCTCACAGTACCCATTCAAAAATTCTTAAAAAAAACCTACTAGCAGGATTCTGGAAAACCCAAATTCAGCTCCTGGCATTGATAAAAAAAGTAGAAAAGAAATACCAACTAGAAAGGCAGGGGGTTGAAATATTTCTACTGCCACCTTGACCATGAGGGAGCTGTGCAAGCAAAATGAAAAATCACTGCAATGTCACCTGAAAAGTACTCTAGAAAACTTGACTATATAGCAAGGCAGGTGTACATCTCAGCAACCTATAAGAGATGGTTAAGGGACCTGGATATACATGATTTTGGGGGTCCTGATGGACTGCACCCCATGTTCCTACAGAACATTGCAGAGGAAATAGGACTACTGGCAGTATTCTTTAATATATCATTAAGAGAAGGCAGTGTCTTGAGGGAATGTAAGCTAGCACACATCACTCCTATCTATAAATCGGAAGAGAAGGTTAATGTGGATAATTATAGACCAATTAGCATAACATCAGTTTTGGGTAAGGTAATGGAAAAATTCATTAAGTAATTTTTGGAAGAAAATCTTAGGCAACTAAAGATATTTGATGTAACACAGCATGGTTTTGCTTCTGGAGGATCCTGTGCTAGTAATTTGCTTCATTTCATCGAGCCTGTCAGTCAGGCACTAGATCAGGGTTTCCCAGTGGACATAATATATTTAGATTATACCAAGGCATCTGACTCTGTGTCCCATGAAATATTCTTGAAGTCCTTAAAAGAGCTTGGGGTACATGATGGTCTGATAGCCTGGATTAGCTTGTGGTTGGAAAACCGAACACGAAGGGTCCAAATATGTTTTTTTTTCCCTGATTGGGGATGTGTGACCAGTGGGCTGCTGCAGGGGTCAGTATTGGGACCCCTTCTTTTCAATTTGTTTATCTCTACAATGCAAGTTTCTGGTGGGATGTGGCTCTGCAACTACGCAGATGATACGAAGGTTGGCTCTGTTGTAAATGACGCAGCATCAATAGAAAATCTTTAGAAACAAAGTGTCTGGAGAGTTGGGTTAACAAACATAAACAGGTTTAACAAGAATAAGTGCAAAGTTATGTATTTTGCCCATAACAACATCAACGCACAGCATATGATAAACAACAAAATTATTGCAAATACAGATAATGAAAAGGATTTGGGTATTATTGTTGCTAATACATTAACCTTTGACAAACATAATAATCATGATGCTAAATGGGCACATAAAATTATAGGGAATATTCTTAGAAATATCAGAAGCAGGAAAAAGGAGGTACTGGTTCCCCTGTATAGGTCCCTGTTAGACCTATTCTGGAGTACGGTGCCCCTTTCTATGCAGCACAAAGCGTTGGTGGTAGCTGACAGATTGAAAGGGTACAGAGGAGATTAATTGAATGTGTTTTCAAACTAAAGGATAAACCGTACCATGCCAGGCTTCGGGAGTTGCGAGTGTTTTCCATGGCCTATCATAAAATCAGCGGGAACTCTGTTATGTATTTAGGGCATTAACAGATGATATGCTGTGGGAATCTACAGGTTTATGTAGAAAAAAAGCCCTAGAAGAGCAGCAAGGGCCCACCCATTTCATAGATACATAGACAGTGTCGGCAGATAAGGGCCTATGGCCCACCCAGTCTGCCCATTTGAGCTTGTAAGTTCAGTTTATGTTTTCCTAGAAGTCTGTTGCCCCTTACCCCTGACCTCCAGAATTCCTTTATGTCTATCCCATGCATTCTTAAATCCTGTGATTGTTTCAGCCCCCACCACTTCTTCTGGCAGGGTGTTCCACTTGTCCACCACCCGTTCTATGAAGAAATTCTTCCTCATGTTTCCTCTGAATTGTCCTCCCTCCAACTTCATCCCATGCCCTCTAGTCCTGGAACATCTTTTCACTTAAAATAGTGTATTCCTGCACCCTGTTCCTCCCTGTGAGATACTTGTATGTCTCTATCATATCCCCTCTCTCCCTCCTCTCCTCCAGGGAGTACATGTTCAGTTCCTTCAACCTGTCTTCATAGGACTTGTGATGCAATCCATGCACCATCTTTGTTGCCCTCCTCTGAACCTTCTCTACCCTGTCTATGTCCTTACGTAGGTATGGTCTCCAGAACTGTACACTGTACTCCAGGTGGGGCCTCACTAGTGTCTTGTATAGCGGAATTATGACCTCCTTTTCCTGCTGGTGATGCCCTGCCTATACATCCCAGCATCCTATTTGCTCTACCTGCTGCCTTGTCACACTGTTTCCCTGCCTTGAGGTCATCAGAGATGATAACCCCAAGATCCCTTTCCTGCTTGGTGCATGCTATATCCTCACCCCCCAACTGATATATTGTGCCAGGGTTTTGTGCCCCATATGCATTATCTTGCACTTCTTTGCATTGAATTTCAACTGCCAAACCCTGACCATTCTTCAAGTTTCTGCAGGTCCCTTCTCATTCTGTCTACACCCTCTGGTGTGTCTACTCTGTTACAGAGCTTTGTGTCATCAGCGAACAGTGAAATTCTGCCTTCTAGGTCCTGCGCAATGTCACTGATGAAGATGTTGAATAGGACCGGTCCCAGCACTGTTCCCTGTGGTACCCCACTGGTCACTCTTCCCTCTGTGGAGTGACAGCCATTTACCACCACCCTCTGTGTCCTGCCACCCAGCCAGTTACCTACCCACCACACTACTGTCCTGCCCACACCCATATTCCCCAGTTTGTGTAATAGTCTTCTATGTGGCACAGTGTCAAAGGCCTTGCTGAAGTCCAGATAGGCCATGTCCACTACCCTCCCCTGATCTACCTCCCTAGTCACCCAGTTAAAAAATTCAATGAGGTTGGTCTGACATGACCTCCCCCTGGTGAAACCATGCTGCCTTGGGTCCTGTAGTCCATTGACAACCAGATGTTCCACCAATCTCTCCTTCAGTAGTGCTTCCATGATCTTCCCCACTACCGAGGTGAGGCTGACTGGTCTGTAGTTCCCTGCTTCCTTTTTGTTCCCGCTTTTGTATAAGGGGACTACATCTGCTGTCCTCCAGTCTTTGGGTACCTTCCCTGTTTCCAGTGATCGACTAAACAGGATAGCCAGAGGTTCAGCCACCACCTCTCTTAATTCTTTAAGGACCCTGGGGTGCACCCCATCTGGCCCCATTGCTTTATCAACTCTTATTACTTCCAGTTCCTTCAGGACCCTTTCTCGTGTAAAGGGACTTGTGTCCATTTCTGCACAATTCTCACCCCTTGTACTCCCTTCAGACCCATTACCCTCCTCTTCCTCAGTAAAGACTGAGCAGAAATACCTGTTCAATATGTCAGCTTTACTGTTGTCATCCTCCACGTGGCCCCATCCTCCCCCTTCAGTCTCACTATCCCTCCCTTTGTCTTTCTTTTTTCACTTATGTACCTGTAAAAGGTTTTGTCCCCTCTACCCACTGATTTTGCAATGTGTTCTTCTGTCTGAGCTTTGGCTTCCCTTACTGACCTTCCTGCCTCCCTTGCTTCTCCTGGTACTTCTCCCTATCCTCTTCTGCCTGTGTCTTTTTGTATTGCCTGAATGCAATCTTTTTTGGCTTTCACTTTCTATGCTACCTCTTTGGAAAACCATAATGGTCTCCTCTTCCTTTTCCTCTTGCTAACCTGCTTAATGCATAATTCTGTTGTTCTTGTAATCCCCATTTTAAATACTGCCCACTGTTCCTCAACCCCTGATTCCTGTCCCATTCCATTCCCCTTAATGCCTCTTTCAAGTATTTCAATTGAAGGGGGAACAGTATAGACCCACAAAGAGGGGAAGGTGGTTCAACCAAAGAATTGTGAGTACATGGAACTCACTTCTAACAGATGTAGTTAGTGTGAATAATTTGTCTGCCTTTAATTGCCTGCTAGACCAGCATATGGGAAATAAAAAATGGGAATTTGGATTCGGGGGTGGGGGGGGTGCTGATGAGCAGCTAGCATGCAGACATGATCTCCTAGAGCTCCCAATCTCAGAATTTAAATCGTTAAAATATCTACAGCATCAGCAGTCAAAATTTCTAAATCAAGCCTTTAAAACATTTTACAATGATGAATGACTATTTAACCAACAACATGGGAAACACCGGTAGGAATGCTTCCAAGAATGCCAAAAAGCAGCCCGCAGCAGCCCAAGGGGATCAGCTAGACCCCATATCACTTTCTGCAGCAGAAATGGTGGTGCTGGGGTGAGAAGTGACTATGCAGGTCTTAGATTGGCCAATTAGGAATGCCTCCAAGGCAGCCGGCCACTGGCATAGGTGCCTCTTGACACTATCGTTTGCGGTTCCCTTGCCTCCAAACTGTATTAAACATTACCTCCTATTACGTCTTGAGCATGGGGGGCCTGGATAGCACTATTATGAGGGGCTCCTCGCTATTATCCTTTCTGATTATCCTCTGTTGTGCCCAGATGGCATTTTACCCTCAGAAGTCTGTGCAAGCAGAGATTGACCCCTTAAAGTTTTGTTTTCTGAACACTGACTTGCCCCCTAGTTATTTATGTGCCCTTCAGATAGTACTACTGTCTGAGTATAAACAGGGTACCCATCGTGATGGTACCCATATTGAGCCGCCTTCTCAAGTTAGTACTATTGTTCCCTATTGTATTAGCCACCCCCTGCACATCTCGGTAAGGGTATTGTTTCACCTAGCATTAGGGCGGTACACCCTTAGGGGTGGTGATAGACATACCCAACCTGTCAAGAATCATAGGCGTACCAGGGCCAGGCTTCTCAAACTAACTATTGATGCCTTAACAAAACTGCTATTTCTGTTACTGATATGCTCGGGTAACATCGAGGTAAACCCTGGTCCCATCTCTTCCCTCTCTTCTCCTTCAGACACAGCCACTCTTAAAGGAATGAGTTTCTGGCATGTCAATGTTTGTAGCCTCCTAAAAAAGCTTACTATGATACAGGCGTGGATCAGCCATACTCAACCAGATGTCCTGGTAATATCTGAATCCTGGCTTAGGCCAGCCTCTCAGGATAGAGAGATTAGCATCCCCTTCTACCAGTTATTCAGAACTGATAGACCTACTGGGGAAGTGGAGTGGCAATATACGTCAAAGAAAGGCTCACAACATCCTGCATGGATTCAACCTCTGTTAAAAATGAGTTTGAAAGTCTGACACTTAAGATTGAACTATCTACTTCATTGGCCATCAGAGTGATTGGTTGTTATAGACCCCCATCTGCGGGAATACTACTCCTATCACATCTTGGTTCTGTCATTGAGAAAGAGAATCTTGAAACAATTATACTTGGGGACTGTAATTTTGACTGGCTCTCCAAGACTGCTTCACCCCTAAACATTTTCTGTGATGCTTGTGGGTTAGTGCAGCTAATTCAAGAACCTACATGTCCTATTAAAAATAACCTTTATAACAGTATATTAGATGCTATATTAGTTGATAAACTACATATTTTCACGCACGCTGGAACCTTCTTTGCAGATGTCAGTGACCATCGTTTCATTGCTGCAGTCAGGTCGCTACATCACACAGGACCTTTAGCTAAATTCATCACAAAAAGAACACATCGCAACTTCGATGTGGCCGCCTATACATATGAACTGGGACACTCGCCACGCTGGCAAGACTTCTACCTAGCCACCACAGTCAACATGACATATGATCTCTTTAATGAAATACTGGTAGGGACCCTTGATGTACATGCCCCTACGGTAAAAATCTGAGTAAAAAACAAAACTTGTCGCTGGTTCACTCCTGAGCTGAAAGCCGCTTTGCTAGGTAGGGATAAGCTATGGGAAAAGGCACGACAGACGAAGCTGGACTCAGACTGGTGTCACTTAAGGAAGGCACGCAATGCATGTACAAAAATGGTCAGAGACACCAAGGCATCATTCTATCTTAGAGAGTTGGACTCTGCTGCAAAGTGCTCCTCTAAATTTTGGAGGACAATCAAGGATACGTCCAGTCATACTCCAGGTAATTCCTTGCCACCAAAAATCACATCAGAGGGGAAAACTATGTGTGATAAACAGGGGATTTTAGAGGCATTCAACAATCATTTTGCCACAGCTGGTCTAACTTTTGACAATTCCCCTGCAGTGCTGGTCCGCTCCCAACTAAGTGTCCCTTGCATAGACTCTATTGCCCTGGTACCCGGCTTCTCATTCCAACCTGTATTATTGAAAGAGGTTGAAGATCTTATACTTCGGTTGGATGTTAAGAAGAGTGCTGGAGCTGATTCATTGGATCTCTACTTTATCAAAATCGCTTATGATGTCCTTGCTGTTCCTATCACCCATCTATTTAATTTATCACTGTCCCATGACTCCCTTCCTATACTATGGAAAACTGCCCATGTCATCCAATTGTTTAAATCTGGGGATACCTGCGAACCTCAACAACTATAGACCGATTTTCTTACTTTCAATTTTGTTGAAACTCCTGGAAAACATTGTCGGAAAGCAACTTAGGGCCTATCTGGAAGCTAATAATTTACTAAACCCTATGCAATCGGGCTTTAGGACTAAACATAGCACTATTTTGGCCCTTGCCAAAGCAACAAACGACTGGTACAATGTTCTAGACAGCAGAAACTTTGTCTGTGCGGTATTTCTAGAACTTAATAAGGCTTTCGATATCATGGATCATAGCCTGCTAATCTCCACTCTGGAGAGCATAGGTCTTGACTCTGCATCCTTGCACTGGTTCATGGAGTACCTGGTAGGGCATCAGCAACAAATCAAAGCTGAGGGGGAGTTATCCCCACTCAAACCTCTTCTGAGGGGAGTTTCACAAGGATCCATACTTGATCCGCTGCTCTTCACTGTCTATGTCAACAATATTGATGTGGGCATCAACAAGTCAAAAATACACCTGTTTGCTGATGACACAGTGGTATACATAAGTCGACCAACTGCCGAAGCTGCCTGTGCAGACCTACAGGAAGAATTTGACCAGCTTCAGACCCAGCTCCTCCACAAAAAAACTTCTCTTAAATGCAAAAAAAGACAAAGGCAATGCTGTTCTCACCCTATAGCCGTGTGACAAACCCTGCCAGTTCTGGAGCACTGCCACAGATCTCCACAATTCTGGGAGAGAAATTGGAATTTATCCCAAAGTTTAAATACTTAAGAGTGTGGCTAGACCAGAACCTCTCATTTTCTGAGCAAGTTGAAGACCTGGTAAAGAAGTTAAGGCAGAGATTGGGTCTATTCTATAGAATTAGCCAGTTTCTCACTCGTGATGCCAAACTGCGACTAGTCCAAACTACTTTTCAAACAACATGAAGTCTTGCTGTATTCAGACATAATGCAGTTAGCCCCAGCACTTGAACTGCCCCGGAGAGGAAAGAGTTAACTCTGTGCAGAAGCATAGAACGTTGAGCTCAAGCTCGGTTTTCAAACCTCTGTCTGTGGTACTTCCCAGTGTAACCATCAGATTCTTTACTCCGCCTAACAGTGAAGTCGCTCTGGAGATTTCCTCTGCTCGGTTCAGGAAAAGTAAAGCGTTCAGTTTAAACCACATATTTTTTTTTTGTTATTTTTGGATTTCCAGCCTCTGTCTATGGTACAGGTAGTGTGTAGATAGCTAGTGATTGTGTTTTATTTTGGTGGAAAAGTGGAAATTGCTCTTTTCTTTGGTTTCTTTCCGGTTGGTCCGGTTTGGAACCGACCTTGTTAATTTTAATTTTATTTTTTTCTGGCATTAGTGTGGTGTTCCGGTACTGATCGGTTTCAAAAGAACCTGACCTTTTGCTAGTTCTTTTAAAAAGCCTGTGACACGGTTTGTAACCGATCGGTTATTATATTACTTGGCTTGAAATCTGCAATAGGGCAAATTGTTAGGTTGGCCATGTCTGAGAAACCCAAAAAAGAAAAACGGTCCCACTGGGTTTCAACACTGTACTGAGTGTGGGGAGGCCTTTGTTAAGGCTGACACCCACTTCATCTGTGTTTATTGTCTGGGGTTTGACCACCTCAAATCATAATGCCAAATCTGTAAAAACTTTCCTAAATCCTCTCTAGATAAAAGACTGAGTAGGCTGAAGGAAAGGGAGGCTGAGAAGTCCGTAGATCCGGATGGCCAGCCCGGTTCGGTTGCGGCCGAACCTGAGGAGGTGCCTACTGACCTAGGCGATACCTCCTCAGGCAACAGGAGAGCCAACCCCGAGGGGTCAGTTCCATCAAAGAAGAAGCGTAAGTCTGCTGGTTCGGATCCTGTATCTCACTCTCCAGCCGCGGATGAAATAGCCAAAGCGATTAGTTTTGTTCAATTGCTTAGACCGGTTCCGTCCGAACCGGTACCACCGGTTAGGTGCTCGGTTCGGTTGGCTCCGTCTCCTCCGGATTATGATCCAGATGCTTATTATGAGGAGTGGGAGAGAGACAACGACTATCCCAGCGATGATGATGACAATGACCAGGGGGGTCTGGATGTGCCCATTGAACCGGATATCTCCCCAGACAGGCCCTCAGGTGTCTCTCCTCCTAGGCCCTCTGAGTCCCCTTCACACTTTTTGTTCTACAAAAAGGTGGCAGAAACCCTGCAGCTTCCCTTGGTTGAAGCTGCAGGGGAGGATGAAGAGCCTGATTTTGTGGAAATGATGGACATCCCAGAGTCCAAAAGGCTGTCTCTCCCTCTTCATAAATCCTTGGGGAAACAGACACACAAAATTTTACAAACTCCTAATTCAATACCTCCTGTGGATAAGAGAATGGACAGGAGGTATTTGTTATCAGTCTCAGCTGCAGAGTTCCTTTGTAGTCATTACAGTCATGCTGGGGTAGTGCAGGCTGCAGCCTGTGACAGGGCTAACATTCATTTGGCTTCACACCCCCCGGATAAGGACTCCAGGAAAGTGGATGCCATGGACAAAAAACAGTATTTGGCATCCTCTTTGGGACTCAGGCAGGCTACCTATATGGCCTACACAGCCAGGTACCAGCAATCCAGATGGCATACGGTTCTGGAATTGGCTAAACAGGCCTCTCTCCAGCTAGCCAAGGAGCTGAAGGGGGTGGCTGCTGATGGAATCGAGGCATTCAAAATGCAATTTCATGCTGATGTGGACTCCAGTGATGTGGCATCTAGAGTCACGGCTACATCTGTGTCTCTCAGAAGACATGCTTAGCTCAGATGTACTAGCCTTTCACAGGATACCCAGACTAAGGTCGTGGATTTTCCTGTAGTAGGTAACTCTCTGTTTGGGGAGCAGACAGAGGCTTACATGAAGAAAATGGATGAATACAGGACCACGTACAGGAGTACACAGGCCAAGGAAAGGCAGGCCACTCCGCACAAGCAGCAGTCTAGGGGCAGGGGCAGGCCTTTTCAAAGGCCCTTTTACCAAGCCCAGGCCTCCTCTTCCATCCCACAGAGGGGGCTCTTCAGAGGGAGGGGCAAGAGGGGGATGAGCAGGGCTACTTCCTCCTCCTCTCAGTCTAAAGTTCTTGCCAAGCAGACACCCTGATGTGTCAGCCTGGGTCGACTCCCCATTTCCAGTAGGAGGCAGGCTGGCTTACTGCTTCCAGGCCTGGAAGTCTGTGACCTCAGACACGTGGGTCCTGGAAGTAGTAAGCCAGGGACTGGCCCTCAGCTTCAAAAAATTTCCAAAAAAGAGGCCCAAGTCTTTTCCACCTGCATCAATCTCAGAAACCATTGCCCTAGAGGCAGAGGTTTCCTCTCTTCTAGCTCTCAGAGCTATAGAGAAAGTTCCTACTCAGCACAAGGGAAAAGGACTGTACTCCAGGTACTTCCTCACCCCAAAGAAAACAGGGGAGTGGTGACCCATCCTAGACCGAACACATTTCAAAGCCCAAACACATTTCAAAGCCCAAATTCAAAATGGTAACTCTGGGAATAATCCTCCCTCTATAAGGCCAGGGGATTGGCTAGTATCTCTGGACCACAAGGATGCCTACTTCCATGTTCCTATCAGCTGCTCCCACGGAAAATACCTCAGGTTCGAGTTGCCTTCAGGCCATTACCAACTCAGAGCTATGCCATTCGGCCTAACATCAGCTCCAAGGGTGTTCACAAAGTGTCTTGCAGTAGTGGTGGCTTACCTCAGAAGACAGGGTATCACCATCTTTCCGTATCTGGATGACTGGCACTTAGTGGGTCAGTCACCTTTACAGGTCAAGTCAGCTCTTCAAACTACCCAGGACCTACTCAGCTCCCTGGGGTTTCTTCTCAGTCTTCCAAAGTCTGTCCTCGAACCAGTTCAACTTCTCACCTTCATAGGAATAGAGTTGGACACTGTACAAGCAAAAGCCTTCGTTCCTTCCTCTGGCAAGGGTGAAGACCCTAGTGGATCTTGCTTCCTCCTTTCGACCTCAGGTCTCCCACCCAGCAAGACAGTTGGATCCACTTTCCAAACTGATTCCAGTGACTCAGACTCTAGTCCAAGCTCTCCAGTGGTGGCTGGGCCAGGACAACCTCAGACAAGGGAGTCCATTTCTCCCTCAAGTCCCATCAGTAGTTCTAACTATGGATGCTTCTCTTCTAGGGTGGGGAGCCCACCTGGGAGCCCTGACAGCTCAAGGGGTCTGGTCTCCACAGGAGTCTCTCCTTCATATCAATCTCCTGGAACTCAGGGCAGTTTTCCTAGCCCTGCAGACCTTCTCAGATTCAGTCAAGGGCAAGGTGGTCCAAGTCAGAACGGACAACACCACCACAATGTGGTATATCAACAAGCAGTGAGGCACTCGGTCCTCAGCCTTGTGCACAGAAGCCATGAAGCTGTGGTCTCTGGCCTATTCTCTTCAGACTTCTCTGGTAGTGGTTCACCTTTCAGGGAAGGACAAGGTGCTAGCAGATGCTCTCAGCAGAATTTCACAGGGACACCATGAATGGTCTCTGGATCCTCACACCCTGAAGGTCATCTTCTCCAGGTGGGGCACTCTAGAGATAGATCTCTTTTGCAGCACCGGACAATCATCAACTTCCTCTGTTTTGTTGCAGACCTCCAGTCCTGGGGACGGTTCCCCAGGATGCTTTCTTTTTGGACTGGAAGGGTAAGTTTTCTATGCCTTCCTCCCTTCCCTCTGCTGTTCAGAGTTCTGATCAAGATCAGGACTCAGCCCTGTACAGTGATACTGGTGGCTCCAGATTGGGCCAGACAGCCTTGGTATCCTCTGCTGCTGTCCTTGTCAGTGTCACGTCCCCTGTCTCTTCCCAGGACATACAATCTCCTGTCCTCCTCCCAGGGCCGGATCTGGTACCCCAGTCTCCAGTCTATCAATCTCAAAGCCTGGCTCTTGAAGAGTTAGACTATGCAGCACTACATCTTTCTCAGGGAGTTCTGGATATTCTGAAGGTCTCCAGGAAACCTTCCACTAGAAGAACTTACAACTCCAAATGGAAAAGGTTCAGTATTTGGTACTCTCAGAAAGGCATCATGCCTGATTCTGCAGACATTTCCACAACTTTAGACTATCTAATTCATCTGAATGGTCTAGGCCTTAGGCCTGCCACTCTGAAGGTTCATCTAGCAGCTGTCTCTGCATTCCTCTCAGCAGGGAAGGGCTCTTCCCTGGCATCTCATCCTGTTTTCAGAAAGTTTTTCAAAGGTCTGGTTCCCATTAACCCTCCCTTTAGGGAGGTCGCTCCACCTTGGGATCTTAATGTCTGCATAGCTCAGCTAATGCAGTCACCTTTTGAACCTCTGGCTTCAGCCAAATTGAAGTACTTGACCTGGAAAACTGTGTTCCTGGTAGCTATTACTTCTGCCAGGTGGATTAGTGAGTTACAGGCTCTGACTTCATCTTCTTCCATAGGGACAAAGTGGTCCTAAGAACCAATAGGAGGTTCTTGCCCAAATTGGTATTGGATTTTCATATGAACCAGTCTATATCTTTCTCCCTGTGTTTTCTACTGACCATTTTTCTTCAGGTGAAAGAAGGTTACACAGTCTGGATGTCAAGAGGGCCCTTAGTTGCCACATTGAGCATACTAAGGCACATAGAAATGACTGTCTTCAATTGTTTCTCACTTATGGTGGAGTGGGGAAAGGTAAGCCTGCCACTAAAAGAACTATTGCCAGGTGGATTGTTTCTTGTATACAATTTTGTTATGACAAGTTGGGTAGAACATCCCCTTCAGGCCTGAGGGCTCACTCGACTAGGGGTACAGCTGCTTCTCTAGTTGCGGCTAGAGATAAACCTTTGTTAGAGATCTGTAAAGCAGCCACCTGGAAAACAGTACACACTTTCACCAAGCATTACTCCCTGGACATCCAGGATAGGAGTGATGCTAGGTTTGGTACAGCAGTACTGCAGAGCGTCTTCCCAAAGTAGGTTCTGCATTCCCTCCTCCATAAGGAACTGCTTGGTAATCTGCATTATATCTGAATACAGCAAGACCTCATGTTGTTTGAAGAAAAAATTACTCACCATAGTAATGTTTCTTAAAAACATAGAAATATAGAATTTGATGGCAGATAAGGACCGCTTGACCCACCTAGTCTGCCCATTTTCCTACCTAACAGATAAGCTGCAGATCCTAATTAACCAACAGCTTACTTCCTCCTACCCTCACTAGGACTGCCTTATGTCTGTCCCATGCATTCTTGAATTCCCCACTGTTCTTGACTCCACGACCTCCTCAGGGAGGCTGTTCCATGCATCCACAACCCTCTCTGTGAAAAATACTCTCACATTACCTTGAGCCGCCCTCCTCTATCTTTAAATTGTGCCTCTTGTTCTTACACATCTTTTTTCTGTAAGATGCTACCCTCTTGGACTTTGTTGATTCCCTTGAGGTACTTGAAAGTTTCTATCATGTCCCTCTCTTCCTTCTTTCCTCAAGGGTATCATATTAAGCTCCTTTAGTCTTTCTTCAGTATGTCTTTTGGTGCACCCTGCACCATTTTGGTTGCCCTCCTCTGACAGCCTCCACTCTGTCTATGTCTTTGCGGAGATGGGGTCTCCAGAACTGCACACAGTACTCAGATGGGGTCTCACCAACTGTCTGTATAGAGGGATAACATCTTCCTGTTTTCTACAATTGATGCCTCTCCCTATGCATCTCAGTATCCCCCCAGCCTTCCTTACTGCCTTCTCACATTGCTTGCCCACCTTTAGGTCATCTGATATAATTACCCCCAGGTCCCTTTCCATTTTTACTATTGTCAGTATCTCACCCCCCACTGTGTACTCTTCCCCTGGGCTTTTGTTTCCCAGATGCATTACCTTGCACTTCTTTGCATTGAATCTGAGCTGCCATACATTTGACCATTCCTCCAACCTTGCCAAGTCCCTTCTCATCCTTTCCACTCCATCTTGTGTATCAACCCTGTTGCAGATCTTTGTGTTGTCTGCAAAGAGACATACTTTTCCTTCCAGTTCCTCTGCAATGTCACTTATAAAAACATTAAAAAGGACTGGTCCCAGTACTGAACCCTGCAGTACCCCACTAGTAACCCTCCTTTCTTTACTGTGGACTCCATTTACTACTACCCTTTGCGTCCTGTTGTCTAGCCAATTTTTTATCCAGGCTACCACCTTGGGACCCACTCCAAGGCTGGCTAACTTGTGTATTAATCTTTTGTGTGGGACTGCATCAAATGCCTTGCTAAAATCTAGGTAGGCCATGTCCACAGCCCCTCCCTGGTGTACTGCGTTGGTCACCCCGTCAACGAAATCTATTAGATTCGTCTGACATGACCTTCCCATTGTGAATCCATGCTGCCTTGGGTCCTGTGCACCACTGGACTCTAGGTACTCAACAGTTCTTTCCTTCAGAAGTGATTCCATCAGTTTCCCTACCACTGAGGTCAACCTAACTGGTCTGTAGTTTCCTGTCTCTGTCCTGCTCCCACTTTGTGAAGAGGAATCACATCCGCCCTCCTCCAGTCCTCAGGTACCACCCCATCCTCTCATGATTTGTTAAAAGAGTAGTCAGCGGTGTCACTAGTTCTACCTTTAGTTCTTTTAGAATTCTTGGGTGAATCTCATCAGGCCCCATTGCTTTGTCCACCTTCAATTTTATTAGTTCTTTCAGAACCCTTTCTTCTGTAAATGGACTGGTATCGACCCTTATCTTCCGAGTGTTTCTCTTGTTTGGTTTAGGTACCTCCCGCTCCTCTTCCTTTGTGAATACCAAGCAGAAATATTCGTTCAGTACCTCTGCTTTTTCACTGTCACCCTCTACCCACATTCCTTCCCCTTTATTAAGCCTCACTATCCCTCCTTTGGTCTTTCTTCGCTCCCTAATGTACCTATAAAAGGTCTTATCCCCCTTCTTAACGGAGTTGGCTATCCTTTCCTCGGTTTGGGCCTTTGCTCTTCTGCCTGCCTTCCCAGCCTCTTTCTACTTTAACTGATAAAGTTCTCTGTCCTGCTCCTTCTGTCTTTCCTTATATTTCCCGAATGTTATCCCTTTCTCCTTAACCTTCCCTGCCACCTCTTTTGAGAACCATAGCGTTTTTTTCCTTCGTTGTGTTTTGTTGATTTGCTTTACACAAAGGCTTGTTGCCTCTGTGATGGCTGTTTTGATTACTCCCCATTGTTCCTCCACCACTCCTTCTTGCCTGTTTGCTAGTGCTTTTCTGAGGCAATCTCTCATTTTCCCAAAGTCAGCCCTCCTAAAGTCCAATACTCTTGCTTTTGTATGGCTTGATTGTATGGCTGTGTTTATCATGAACCACACTGTTTGGTGGTCGCTTGTTCCCAGATGGCTACCCACTTCTAAATCTGAGATTCTTTCTCTGTCCCCATTTGAGAGTACCAGGTCTAAGATTGCTCCCTCCCAAGTGGGTTCCAATACTAGCTGTCCGAGGCATGCCCCCTGTAGGGCATCAAGAATGACCCTGCTCTTGGATGTGCCTGCAGCAAAGGTGCTCCAGTTAACATCTGGCATATTCAGGTCCCCCATCAACAATATCTCCCCTTTTTCTGCCATTCTAAGGAAACTTCTATAATTTCCTTGTCAATTCCCTCCCCCTGAGATGGGGTCTGTATACAACCCCAATGCGGATTCTGGTGCCGTTTCCTGTCTCCAGGGTGATCCAGAGTGCGTCATCTGCTCCCTGTTCACTCTTTAGTTCTGTTGCTTTGATCCCTTCCTTTACATAGAGAGTTACTCCTCCTCCTCTTTTACCCTCCCTGTCCCTCCTGTAGATTGTGTATCCTAGTATGCAGACATCCCAGTCATGGTTCTCTGTGTACCATGTTTCTGTGCCTGCCACAATATCCAGGCAACCCTCTTCAATCAAGGCCACTAGTTCAGGGAGTTTGTTACACAGACTATGGGCATTGGTACTCATCACCCTCCACTTTTTGGTGGCCGTACCCCTTTTAGCCCCATTCCTGTCCTTACTGCCTTTGCCTTTTTTTACATTTACCTCTGTTCTGCTCCCTAATGACTTCTCTACCTTGGTGTTTACCTCACCATCACGTGTTTTGTGGGGAGACTGGGATTTCCTGCTCTTTCAGTGCCTCCCTTGGCTAGTTTAAATGCTTGTCTAGGATCCTGGTTCCCACCCTGGACAGATGCAGACCATTGCACCAGTATAGGTCTGCATCCTCAGGTGGCTCCCCAGTCCCCAATGAAGCCAAAACCCTGAGCTCCACACCAGTTTTTCAACCATTCATTGAATTCCCTGATGAGGAGTGCCCTAGCATCACCCTTGCCATAGACAGGCAGCACCTCCGAAAAGGTTACCACATGCGCTACTTGTCTAGGCCCCTCCCCAACTCTACAAACTCCTCTTGCACTGCTCCGATCCCATTCCTAGCCAGGTCATTTGTCCCTTGGTGGACAATGACATCCCGCTCCCTCCCTCATGCAGCTGCTCCCACGATCCTGAGGATTCGCTTCCTGTCCCTCCAAGCCGAGGCGCCAGGCAGGCACCTTACCTCCCTTTCCTCTCCCTCCCCCATTTCTACCCCACTAATGATTGAGTCTCCCACCAGGAGTTGTTTCCTTCCTCTGTGGGGTCCCATGCCACCCTCCTGTGGGTCTCCTTTGTGAAGGTTTCCAGCATCCTTCTTGGTCTCCACTGCAGGTGCCTCCATGGAGGAACCACTATCCACCAGAAGAGCGAATGAATTGTGGAGAGGTATAGCTGGTGGGATGCAACTCTGTTCCACCACCCTCTCCCTCTCTGAGCCCACCCTAGTCCAGCCTCTCCTCTTTCTTGGCAACCTCTGAGGTAGTGGCATTGGTCCTGGTGGTCCCTGGGTGGGGGAAGAGGTTTCACGAATCCTAGCCAGGTCAGCTTGGAGATGGGCAACCTCCTCCCTCAGACCAGAGAGGTGCCTGCGAATAGGGCAGCATCGCAGCCTCCAGAATGTCTCCCGGAACACTGCCGCCCCACAGCTATTGCACTGCACCACTCCTATCATGTCTTATTTTATGTCCCTTCTCCTGTTTCTCTGTATGCTTACTCTCTCTTCTAGTTACATCTCTCACCCTTCCTGTTCTGGGACAGCAACTTCCTATATTCTTCAGTAGCCTCCTTCTTCCTTGCTCAGAGTCAGACCACCAGCAGCAGGGGGGAGTGAGCTACTTTCTTCCTTTAGGGTTGACAAAACCAGTGTTTTTCTATGATTCTTCCCTTCCTACTGCCAAACAGGAAGTTCCTGTTGACAGTCAAATCCAGTGGCTATAAAAGTAGAACTGGCTTAGGGTGGGTGGGATGGAGGGCAATTAGTAAGAAATAAGGCTAGCAACAGGAAGTTGTAAGTTGATTCACCTGCTTTTATAGTGTCTGAGCCACACCCCTAATTAAGCTCTCTCTCTCTCTCTCTCTCCTCCTGCTGGTTTAGCATAGTAAGTTAATACAGTACCCTTCCCAGCACAGAACACACCCTGACTTTCTTTCTTTTCTTTCTTTTTTTTTTACTCTAAATAAGACCCCTTCTACTTCTAATAAAGTATCTGTCTGCTTAATCTTAACAGACACTGACTCCTGCTGAGATATGTGTTAAATTAATACGAAAATGAAGCTTCTTTTAGTTAGCTGCTTACTGCTCTACAAGCAAGGCTAGCAACAGCTAATGGAGTCTTGTTGTATTCAGACCTCCCCCCCCCCCACCTCCCCTCTCAGAACCTGGTTTTGGGAAGTGGGCTGGCAGGTACAGTGTTGCACCTCAGGGGTGTACCTTGTATCCTCCCTCTTGGATGGGGTAGATGTTGTTATTATTTTTCTGGTGTTTTATACTTAAATATTGTCACTACCTTTCCTTCTTGGATTTTTGACTTGAGTCTTTTGGGCCAAAAAAGAATCTTTTTGCCCTTTGGCTATATGTTTGAACAATTTCCATACTATAGTATATTAGTTAGTTTGCTCGTAAGAATCTGACGGTTACACTGGGAAGTACCACAGACAGAGGTTTGAAAACTGAGCTAGAGCTCAACATTCTATGCTTCTGCATAGAGTTAACTCTTTCCTCTCCGGGGCAGTTCAAGTGCTGGGGCTAACTGCATTATGTTTGAATACAGCAAGACTCCATTAGAACAAACAACATTACTATGGTGAGTAATTTTTTCTTCTTTCCCTAATCGACTATGGAGATTTCCTATGTAGTCACTGTCCCAAAGCCTGGCTTATCAAGTTGGATACGCTTTATCATAGGGCCATCAGGTTTATTACCGGTCTCCCCAACTCTACCCATCACTGCTTATTGTACAGAGCTGTAGGATGGTCCTTGCTTATGTTCAGGCACAAAAAAAAACCACAGTCCTTTGGACCTACGAAGCCATTATGAAAAGGCTCCTACATTATATAACAGAATGTCTCCCCTTAAGTGAGCTGGGACTGTACGGCTTAAGAAGTGCCTCCTGTATCTCCCCATGCATACCTAAGGCTTCCACCTGCTTTGGCAGAATGGCCATTAGTTTTACATTGCCATCCTTGTGGAACAAAATGCAAAAACTGCTGAACTTAAGCTGCCTCTGAAGTATTAATGCTTTCAAGTCATTATATTCTCAAAGTGCGAGTGAGCCGGGCAACTGTTTCCCCGGCTCCTAATCACTAACCGCTGTTGCTTGCTCCCCCGAATCTAGATATAGCCATGAATGACTTTACCCCATGTTAATTTCTGCATGTCTTACTAACCTTAATGTACTTATTACTTTCCGGTCCCTGTACCCCTCTTCCTAGACATAGGCAAGTCTTACAGGGGGCATCTGCACCTAAGGCATAAAATCTCTCGCTCCCGGGCAGTCAGCACCTTCACAAAGCTGCCATCTGAAACCATTTGCCCGAATTCTACTTTAGCAAAGCACAGCTAAAGCCGCCAACCAATCAGATTGTGAATGCTTTCCGGCCCTTGCTCCCGATTGGCTTCTGCAGGTTACTTCTGCTAGCCTTCCAATTCCTGCAAAATCGGATGGTCTGCCTGTACGTTGCTAAAATAGCTGTAACCACTGCTTTCTCTGAATGATGGGATCCTTTTCTTTACTGCTCAGAGTACAGATATCGGGAGTATGAATGATTATGCTCCTTTTTGAACCTTTGTCTGAGATTGGCCTTAGGCGCCTAAGCATATTCATCACCTACCCTGCCTTGCGACCTTCCCGGTGGCCTGATGGATAGCCAGCGCTAGCACCATAGAATTGGAAAATATGTGCGGTAGGCGCTGTCCCAGCCATCGCTTCAGTACCTAGCTCACACCTCCTACTAGCAAGTCGCGGCTCAGCCAACTCCCAGTCCTAATGTAAGCACTCCTTGGGGCTGTTGTTGATAGTGCCTGGAAGGCTGTTTGTTCCCTTTCAGACCTAACCATACCTGTTTTATTATTTTTTGTGAACTGTGTCAAGAAAAAAGTTATCACTTACTTTGTCTGACTGTTATGATAGCGATACCTAGGTCTTGCTTGTGTTTTTTTTTTAGGGTAATTCCTGTGATATATCCATCTCTGAATCTCTGTGGTCTAGCCTGTTCCCACTATTTTATATTGTTCACTGTGTCTTACTGATGATCCCTAACTAACTGCTATGTATGTTCCTTGTGTTTTGATTTGTACTCCTATTATGTTTTATTCACATTATAAATATATCTGTTTGTACTATAATCTGGACTTAACCAGGTCCATCTTGTAAATGAGCTTGCTCAATGATGTTCACCTGGATAAATAAAGACTTGATTGATTGACAGATGCCCTATCACCATGTCTTAATAAACTGGAGAGACGGCTAGATGACCGCTTAAAAGAAATAGCCAACCAAATGGGTTTGCAGGGCACTAGAATCACCGAGGCAGTGGACAGAATATCGCGGCTGGAGGATACACTTTACCCACTCTTGGCCCGAGTGGCGGTGTTGGTAAAGGAACTGGAGGAGTTTAAAGATTCATTCAGCTATTAGGAAAACTACCACAGAAGGCTGAATCTGTGGATCCGCATGCTCCCTGAGGGGCGAGAGGGCCCTGATATCCTATCGTTTTGTGCCACAACACTGTCATTTAGCCGTCTCTGTCTGTAAGTCAATGAAAATATCAAAGCTACAGAAATTCAGAATACACATAAGGAGCCAGAAGAACTGTGGGTCACCCTAGAAACAGGAAATGGGACAGCCATAAGAACTGGGGTTGTCTACAGGTCCCCAGACCAGGGGGAGGACATAGACACATTACTGTTAGAAGATATATAAAACATGACAGCTAAAGGGGAGGTTCTGATAATAGGAGACTTCAACATGCCGGATACAGATTGGTCAATACCAGCAGGAACACCTGCCAGAACTAGACACATAGTGGATTCCCTGCAGGGGGAGGGCCTCAAACAACTGGTACAGCAACCCACAAGAGACAGGGCTATCCTAGATCTAGTTCTGACTAACAAGGAAGGGATCACAGATCTCCAGGTAGAAGGTCACCTGGGGGCCAGTGACCATCGCATGGTATGGTTCAATTTGGCTACTACATCTAAATCATCCCATTCCAAGGCAAAAATATGGGACTTCAGAGGAGCTGACTTTGATAAGATGGCCAACAGAGTTAAGCTAGCCCTGGCAAAAAGAAACACAGGTGAGGGGGTACAGGCAAAGTGGGCAAACATTAAGGTGCAATACTTGAAGCAACATCCCATTGTGTTAGATAGAAAAGGAAGTGCAAAAGAAGAAGGAAACCACTTTGGTTCTCAAATACAGTAGCAGAAAAGGTCAGAGCCAAAAGCCTGGCCTTCAGGAAATATAAGGGAACACAGCGGGATGAAGATAGGGAGGCATACCAAACTGCCCTAAGGGAAGCAGGGAAGGCAGTAAGGCAGGCAAAGTCCCAAACTGAAGAAACACTAGCGCGAACAGTAAAAGAAGGTGACAAGACTTTCTATAGATACATTAGTGAAAGGAGAAAGTCCAGAGGTGCTATTGCTAAGCTTAATGGAGAAAAGGGAGCATGTGAGGAGGAGGACCCTGTAAAGGCATCTATCCTAAATAGATACTTTTGCTTAGTATTTGCTGAAGAGAAGGTAGGGCAGGGCCCACAGCTAAGCATCATGGACACAGGGGGAGGGAGGTGAGCACTACCTCCCTTCACAAAAGAAAGGGTCCTACAAGAGCTTGCTAAGCTCCAGGTGGATAAGGCAATGGGACCTGATGGCATACATCCCAGGGTACTTAAGGAGCTAAAGGTGGAACTAGCAGAGCCATTAGCAGAACTGTTTAGTGAGTCTCTGAGCACAGGAGAGGTCCCAGAAGAATGGAGAAGGGCTCATGTGATCCCACCCACAAGAATGGTAGCAGGGAGGAGGCGGGGAACTACAGACCAGTCAGTCTTCACCTCAGTAGTGGGCAAGATTATGGAGGCACTCCTTAAGGAAAGAATAGTGCAACACCTGGAATCCATAGGGGCACAGGATCCAAGACAGCATGGGTTTACAAAGGAAGGCCCTGTCAAACTAATCTCATAGATTTCTTTGACTGGGTAACCAGAGTGGTGGACCAAGGGGAGCAGTTGATGTCACCTACCTTGACTTCAGCAAAGCTTTTGACACTGTTCCACATAGAAGATTGATAAATAAGCTGGGTAGGCTCGGGTTGGGTCAGAAGTTGGTCAACTGGGTGGCAAACTGGTTGACGGGCAGAAAACAGAGTATGGTGGTAAATGGTATACAGTCAGAAGAGATGCAAGTCACAAGTGGGGTACCTCAGGGATCAGTCCTGGGGCCAGTCCTCTTCAATATCTTCATTAGTTACTTTGCAGATGGACTAGAGGGTAAGGCTTGTCTGTTTGCAGATGACACCAAGATCTGCAACAGAGTAGATGATCCAGATGGGGTGGGCAGAATGAGAAGAGATCTGGATAAACTAGCAAAATGGTCAGAAGAGTGGCAACTGGGATTTAATGCAAAGAAGTGCAAGATCATGCACATAGGGAAGAGAAACCCTGAAGCCACCTATAGGCTGGGAGGGGAGTTGCTAGCAGTCACAAAGGAAGAGAGAGACATGGGCATCATCATCACTGATGACCTGAAATCATCCAAGCAGACCTCTAAAGCAGTAGGTAAGGCTAGCGGGGTGTTAGGGTGTATTAGTAGGGGTATCACAAGTCGTAAGAGGGAGGTAATAATCCCTCTTTACAAGACACTGGTTAGGCCCCATCTGGAGTACTGCATGCAGTATTGGAGGCCACACCTTCACAAGGACATTAACCAAATTGAGGCAGTCCAGAGAAGGGCAACCAAAATGGTGCAGGGACTGAATCAGAAGACATATGAGGACAGATTAACAGAGCTCAATATGTATACCCTTGAGCAAAGGAGGGAGAGAGGTGATATGATCGAGGCATTCAAACACCTTAAGGGCATTAACAAGGTGAAAGAGTCTAACATGTTTAAATATAAGAAAAATAGCAGGACAAGAGGTCACAGCATGAGATTAGAGGGGGGCCGATTAAGGGGGAATGTGAGGAAATTCTTTTTCACAGAAAGGGTGGTGGATGCATGGAATGGCTTACCACAAGAAGTGGTGGTTATGAATACAGTACAGGGCTTCAAACAGGCATGGGATAGGCATAAGGGAGCAATACAGATGAGTATGAATAGATAGGCCACTGACAGAGCAAAGGCCGATGGCACATTTATAAGGTAGAAAAAGAAATGGGCAGACTGGATGGGCCTAGCAGTCCTTATCTGCCGTCAACTTCTATGTTCTATGTTTCTATGCCCGCGCTTTTGGGGCTCCAGCCAAAGGGTTGAAAGCACAAATTGGAAAGGGCACATCGGGCAGTAATACCAAGGCCAGTGGAGGGGCAGCCACCAAGACAAATCATTATTAGATATCATAACTTTCAAGACAGAGAAGCTGTGTTAAAAGTTTATTGACAGAAGCAAGATACAGCATGAGGGCACCAGAATCTTTATATCATAGGATTATTCCAGTAGACTACTGAAGAGGAGAAGAGTGTTCAATGGTGTGATGGCACAGCTGAGAGAAATGCAGGTCGAGAATTTCTTAATCTATCCTGCTACCTTGAAAATCTAGCATGAAGGGGCCACATATTCCATCTAGTAAGCGGACAAAGCAAATACCTTTGTAAATTACCTCAAAAAGAAGATTGGTTAAACATGCGGCATGTCCCTGGTGATGATGCTGACATGAGTCTTGTGGCTCTGCTTTTCTCTCGTTTTTGACATCCTGCTACAGTGTGACCTGGTATGGACCTGGGACCTTGGGGGGAGTACCCCAGAAAACCCCTGCATAGATTGCTCCCATCTTTTGGATAGACTTTCTTGCCATGGTAGGGATGTTGGGGTCATGAAGACACTGGACTCCTAGCAGACTGATGTGGCTATGCTTCCCTGGGACTGATTGGTTCCGATGCCTCTGTGACCTTCCCTGCTGTGTGCCTTAGGCCTGTTCCTGGAGGGTTCGCATGTCCAGAGAAGTAGACTACAGATTATTCCCAGATCTCAGGTAAACGGGTGTGGAGGGGTGTCGACTGAATGCTGGGCACGTTATTAGTATTCACGCAGCACTCCCCATGGCCCCCACCCTAGTTTCCTCTGCTAAATGAACCTTAAGGCATGCCACTTGAACTGTGGAGAGGTGGCTGGCATAGCCCTGCAGGGAATACCATCATGTGAACTGGGGGGTGCGTGGGGAGGGGAACGAGAGATGGAGGGAGGTAGGTAGGGGGAGCATGGAGGGGAGAAAAGGAGCAAGGAGGAAGCTGGTGGCCAGTGACACTCAAAATAATAAAAGGGTGGGAGAAGTCAGGAGAACCTGAAGTATATTGTAACCCCTGCCTGCTTGGCTAGTTGCAGGTTAAGGGGCCTGGGTACTGAAACGGGTGCCTCCACCCAGAGGACAGGGTTGTTACTAACAAGGCTAACCTGGGTACAGCCCTCTGGGACACTGTAAACCCCTTTGTTCCCCTCTAGTGGCTTAGACAATATGCAAAAAACACTTTTACAGTAGCCCCTATTCAGCATACAAATCCCCACACAGTTTGCACTTACCACCAGGGCTGGTTCCATCAGTTCGACCCTGGAGACCCCCTGTAAAACAAGGTTAGGCACAGCAAATAACAACAGTACAGTGGTTTTGGTACAAACTGGAACCACAGTCAGATTAAATGCAAAAAGAGTTAGAGCCGATTTATTCAGGGGAATTGAACAAGGGAGGGGCATAATCAGGTTGATTGATTCGAAAACTGATCTAGTAAGGCAATTATGCTTGCACTTTTAGTTTCTACACAGTCACACGCTCTGGGTACCCAGTTGGAAGTAAGGTGGGCTAGCCTGGAAAGTTGCCTGGGGTAGGCCGGCATTGCAGCTGGTTGGGGCCCTGTGATGAAAAGAAAAAGCATGCACATCCATACACAATTTGTAATCCAGAGCCTGAAGGCTCAGTTCGTGAAAGGAAAAACAACAATGCAATCAGATGACAACACTTGAGAATTAGCTGCTGTTGCAGGGAGCTACCTTGCTTGTTACTCACGCTACCCAGTGCAAGGCACAGGAGGGACGAGATGGAGACTGCAGGTTGACAACTGGTATACCAGGAGAAGCAGGGCCCACATGAATCACCGAGGTGTCATCCCTGTTCGAGATGTTGAGCATGGGGCTGATCCCCGGGTGAGTCTTTCGTCGATGTTGTTCTCTACACCTGAAGTAGCTGACTGGGCTAGTGTGGCAGGGCCCAGGTTGGGTAAAACAGTTCGGAAATCAGTCCGGGAAGGCTGGCTGCAGCTTCCAGCAAGCGTGGCACAATTAAACAGTGGGGAGCCAAATCATGACCCACTAACAAAACACAGCACATTTATAGTAAAGCAATCACCATATCATAAAGTGGATAGCAGTCCGGCAGCAGTATCGCTGTGTCTGAGCAAAACCGGGAGTTCTATGGTGAATGGATGTCCTGACAGGCCGATTGCATACAGCAAATCTTCAGTCTTCTTCAGGTTTAAGCCTGGTCACACTTTAGTGGTTTTTCTCACTCATTTCAGATACAGTCCGGAGTATTAAGCCTTTCAAAGGATTCCCTCTCAAGGGACTGCAGGCAGACAGGCCAGACTCAGCCTTTCCACCAGTCTCCCACGCAAACTACTCAGGAGCTGCTGCTTGAATCACTCAAGCTGTTTACTCTGCAAACTCTAACTCCAGACTGACTGACTGCAGCAGGCAGTTTGGGAAGTTCCCTTCAATCCAAAAGGTTCTGGTTGGTTGATCCATCTGTCTGTCAAAGCAAGGGTTCCCCCTCCAGGTCTGTTTTGGTGCCAAAATGTAAAAACTACAATTCCTACAAAAATTTGCTCCCACAAGACCCCTGGGGACATGCTCCATTTTAGAATCCACAAAGGTACTGACTGGGGCTGACTGGCAGTCCAAAACCAAAATGGTGGTGCAATAAATAAAGTTTATGCTGCAAAGAAGGCAGGTTAAACAAACTACAATACTATTGCCATGCTAATAGATAATCAGCACATATGTACAGCTTCTAGCAGAGCTCCCTCTGCGCAAATAGCGATGGCAGAATGGAGCGATTATCTGACAGCCCGAACGGGACTCAAGCATAAAAACAGTCAGCCCCCTCCCAGATTAAATGAGCACCACATTATTGGCAGCTCTTAAAGAGACAGATCACAGAGGCATTAAGGCACTCTCACACAAACACTTTTAAAGTGCTAAGACACAGGATACCAGCCTGGCCATGGGCATTTAGGCACACCCAAGGAAGGCTTTTGGGAACCCCCATTTGTAGGGCGGGTTACAATATAAAAGAGGGGAGGGAGTCCTGAGGATTGGCTGGGTCATACAGTATGTAAGAATGGACCGATGCCAGTAAAAGAAGGAAAAATAATATAAATTGATGTTTGTTTTTTTTTAAACAGATGCTTTGAATAAATATTGTGGCATACTTGATATCCTGAGAGAGGGAGGGGGGAGCTTGTTCATTTGCAATTAAGAGTTCTTTATGACCATTCAGGGAGTGAATGGCAAGGGGGGGTGTTGTAGATAGTTATTGTGGGGGAGTTGTAGCACAGTGTGGGTGTGTGTGGGAGGACAGCTTTTAACTGTTGGTTTTTGCAACCACCTTTTTGCATAAGGGGAGTTTGAGGGGAGGAGTGGGGACAATGTTTGGAGTTGAGGGGATTGGTTTACAGGTATACAAGTTATTCTTTAATTTGTTTAAAGTTACTACACTGTCTTGATGCACATAGCACAATCTTCTAAGGGTACTTTGGCACTATGGTGGTACAGACGCTTGCTAATCTTGGGTACAATGGTTAGAGGAAGGCACCAAGACTTGATCCGTCTTTTGGACGAGATGTTAAACCGAAGTCCCATCTGCCTGGATTGGTGGTAGTTCAGGTGGATGTTAAAGATCCCATGGCACTTATCGAAAAGAGTAGGGGAATTTCCCCGGTGTCCTGGCCAAATTTCCCTCATTCACTAAAAATACCACCAACAGCTTAATCTGGTTCAAGGTCAGTTGGGATTCATCTGTATCCCCCTCCCCCAGGTCGTGCCTGAAAATAGGCAGGATTTGTCTAGTGCACTTACCCAGTCAACAAAAACTAAATAAAATAAAATAAATGGCTGCCTCTAAAGAAATTGTCATATTTTGGAATGGTCGGGATATATCCTCCCCTATAAAAAGGACTAGCCTGCTGACAGCCCTGCTGAAGCAGAGGTCACAAGTGGTTTTGCTGCAGGAGACGCACCTTACTGATAGAGAGCACGCCAAGTTGATTCGAGGGTGGGTGGGAGTGTGTCATGCAGCATCCTACAATGGGCATAAACGTGGTGTTGCCATTTTGCTTCATAAACACGTTTCACTACAGGTTAAGAAAGTAGTGGCTGATCCCACAAATGGGAGATTTATCGTTGTTACTCGAGAACTTCATGGGTAGGCTATAACCTTTGGCTGCTTGTATGGCCCTGCGGTATTTGACCCTGATTTTTATTGGGATATCCTGGTCCTTATGGTTAGAGAGCAGTTCCCAGGGCTTATCCTAGGTGGGGACCAAAAACTGTACTATGGACCCTCAGTTAGATCATTCTGAAGGAAGGGGTAGGGTCAGAGGCACACTCTGTCAGTTGCAGATGGGAATGAGTGACCTTGATTTAACGGACTACTGGCATATCGCCAACCCCGGAGCAAGAGAATATACATTCCACTTGGACCCCCATGACACATGGTCAATGATTGACTATATGCATGCCCCACACAATTGGTTTCTGAGGGTATGAAATATCAAACATAGTTCTATCTTCATATCTGACCATGCCATGGTGATTTTAACATTGGCTGTTAATGAGCCACGAGAAGGTCCCCCTCATAGAAGTTCCCAACTTATCTGCTTGGGAATAAAAACTTTAAGGAATATCTTACAGATCAGTGGAAGCTATATCTCTCGATGAGTGAGTTCTCCCCTACAAGTAAGGCTATTATTTGGGGTGCAGGGAAGGCCTACATGCATGGGGCAATCTTTGTTGCTAAGTTAAGGAAGCAAAAAAGAGAAAAGAAGGTAGAACTGGAAAAAAAAGTTAGGAATTAGGAAAGAGAGTTGCTGGGGGAGAAACAGGAGAGGCAAAGCAATTATTGACAGCCACATGTGAGGCCCTAAACCTCTTAGCTATGGGAGAGGCTAGACAGTCTTGGATGTTCTGCAAAAAGCAGATGTTTGAATGGGGTAACAGGCCTGGCTGTCTGTTGATCAGACTGATTTTGTGTGTGTGGGGGGTAGGAGACCTACACTGATTCCCCACATCAGACGTGAGGAGGGCTCCACTCTAGAGTGCAAACGTCAAATCAGGAAATGATTCAAACAGTTTTTTCAGGGGATATATAGGGCAGAGTAAGCCAGGGGGTTCCTCAATGAGCTTGAGCTACCACAGGTATCTGCGGAACAAAGAGACATGCTGGAGGCACCCGTTACAGCAGGGGAGGTTTGGCAGGCCATCCAGGGGTTGAAAAATGGGAAGGCTAGTGCCCTGATGGGTTCCCTGCCGAATATTATAAACATCTGATGGACTGGCTTGCTGGGCCCTTAGCTGCAGTGTTCCAGGATCTGGAAGAGGAGGTGAGGGGACTCTGCCATGTTTTCTGATGCAGTGATCTGTTTAATACCTAAGCTGGGTAAAGATATGGAAGACTGCGCCTCGTACTGTTCCACTTCTCTCTTGAATTGTGATCTCAAGATTTATGCTAGGGTCTTGGCAAATAGGCTGGACAAGATTTTGCCAGATATAATTCACCCAGACCAGACCGGCTTTATCAAGGGAAGGTTCTCATATCATAATGTACAGTAGTAGCACCGACTTTGTCAGGCAATTTTGTGAGATTCCCTATTTATCCTTCACAAAATTTAGGGAAAAAAATCCTCTAGTATTCTTTTTGCTATACCCTACAGAAAGAGGCCAGTTCCTATTATAGTACTTAAGTGCCATCTGGTAGATTTTCAACTACACCATCAAATGAGACAACCGTCTCCGGGTAGCAGTGGACACAATAACAAACAAAACAAAATCCCTAACTAAAGGTTTCACAATTCTCAATAGGAATTTTTAAAAATCCTTAAAAATTTTTGACTAATTTGGTGCTACTACTGTACACAGACTGTTGAATGTGGTATGGGGGGCCTCTCAGGCCCAGGGGGACACCTGTGTGATCTCCATGGATGCTGAGAAGGCATTTGACCACATAGATAGGGAGTATCTGTTTGAGAGCATGAGCCATGAATGGGAGACCTTCAGGTCCTGGTCAATGGATCACTGTAAGAGGGTTTTGGACTATTTTGGGGAACTAGGCAGGGGTGTCCCCTCTCCCCCTTATTGTTTGCTATAGCACTGGAACCGCTGGCAGTAGCCATGTGGCGAGACCAGGGGATTAGGGGGGTTTGGGACAACAACATAAAATAACTCTGTATGCTGATGACATGCTGTTGTTTCTCAGAGAACCACACAACTCAGTACCATGGATGCTCAGCTTGGTTGAGAGATTTGTGACATTTTCAGGATACAAACTTAATATTAATAAGTCTAAACTGCTATATTTCAGAAGTAAAAGATGGGGGAGACAGGAGGAATTGTGGGGATTTAGGCTCATCACAAAAGCCTTCACATATTTAGGCATCCAGGTGGGGAGGAGTCTGGGAGGACTGTATGAGCTCATCTATACCCCAATAATCTGGACAGTTGAAGCGGATTTGCGAAGGTGGTCTGCTCTGCCAATATCTTGGTTAGGCAGAATTAACCTGATTAAGATGAACATCTTACCTATAATCCTCTGTGTTATGCAAATGATTCATGTGGGTCTTATAAAAATGGACATCCACATGATGGAGCAGACTTTCACGGCCTTCATATGGCTGGGTAAGAGACCAAGGGTCTGTTTGCAGTGCCTTAAGTCTAGCACAGAGGGAGGTGGTTTGAACTTCCCTGATCTCCGTAACTGTTTCCTTGCCACCCAGCATAGACTCATTCAAGATTGGGTGAATAAGACACCGGAGGCAAGGTGGGTAGATTTAGAGCAGGAGGGATGCCCAGGCCAGCTATCTTCCTATCTGGCTCGGAGGGGTAGAGCAGCATATATGCGTCTTGAGCAGGTGAACCACCGGTCGTGTCTGTGCTGGATAGCTGGAGACATATATCGCATAGTAGGCACCATAATGGAAGGGACACAGTATTGCTTCCGGTGGCAGGGAACCCTTTCTTCTGGCCTGGTTTGGAAGACCCCAGGTTCCAGGGATGGGAGAACAAAGAGATACGAAGCCTGGGAGATTTGTATGCTAAGAAGGGTCTTTGCTTCTTCAGGGAATTACAAGGGGCCCTAGGCCTTGAGAGATCCCACCTCTTTAGATATTTGCAGGTGCAGCATACTTTAGAGATGCATGTGGGGGGCTGGGTGGTGGCTCCTTGTTGGGCCTCACTGAGTAGCTTGTTTATGCTACCAGAGGGGATATGCAGGGAATGATCCAAAAGGCAGTCTGTCTGGAGAGATGGGCACTCTCAGTCCTTACACAGAAAACCAAAGATTTATGGGAGAGGGATTTAGGCATACAGATAGCAGAAAGTAATTGGAAGGTTATGCTTACACTGCATATGGGGATTCTGGTATGCAACAAGTATAGGGAAGCAAATTATAAGTTCATCCATAGACTATATTGCCCACCCCAGACAGTGCATACATACAACCCAGCAGCATTCCCGCAATGTAGCAAATGTGGAGGAGCGGTGGGGTCATTTTTTCACTGCTTCTGGAGCTTCCCAGTTCTCCAAGCTTTTTGGAAGGCTGTCATGGCTGAAGTGGGGAGGATAGTGGGACATCAGCTTCCAGTGTCTCCCCTCTTGGGATTATTTGGGCTGGAGGACCTAGGGAATGGAAACTGGGCACCCCTTCCCAGATGGGAGAGGGTTCTGCTAGTATTGGCGTGTCACTGTATTCAGAATACATTGGTATCCCATGTGTCTCCTACACTAAGCAAGTAGCAGAGAATGGTAATTCCAACATTGGCACTGGAGAGACTCACATTTTTGATGTGAGGAAGAGGGGAACAGTTTTCTAAAATATGGGAACCCTTTCTGGTAACTTTGACCCCAAGAGAGGCCCAAAACCTGAGTGAAGACCTGGATGACAGTTAATGGAGGGGCACACATGAAAGGATGGAATGGAGGGAAGGGGGGCTTCTGGTGCTGGTACTGTTTATCTTCATATCAAATATCTTAACTGAATTTTAAGCCTGGTCCATCTGGAAAGTGATGATTTTTTTTTATGAACTTGGTGCTTGTACTCTTGATGTATTAGATGAGAATGGATTGTGTTACTATGTGTATCCAGAAAAAAGCTTCTTTTTTTAATAAAACGATTATACAAAAAATGGGAATTTGTCCACGAGATAGTGGCAAGTCCTTAAATGGCTCTAGTAGCTCATGGACCTGTAATCATGCCTATGAACCTTGCAGTTAAGGCAAACTGCATTTATGGCTTACAGTGCACGGTACCAAAAAGTCCTCTGGAGCACAGTCCGTGCTCTTAGTGAAAAAGATGGTGGTGACATTGGCAATGATTTAGCACAGCCTGCTAAAGATGATTTTGAAAGCCACAAAATATCAGTTTCATATAGCTATGCACTCAATGGTACCTCCTCAAGAGTGTTAGCACATGCCGGGACTTTGAGGACATTTGTTTGGCTAGAATCAACCATCCTTTCAGAGGACACAAAAACCAAAACTATGGATTGCCCCATTTGAGGGACAATCTACCTTTGGTAATAAGACAAAAGCCTATATGAAGAAGGCTGATTAAAATCAACCTGCAAAGACTTGACCCTGCAGGAGAGAGCTTCTGCTTCCTTCAGGTCACTTGAAAGGGGAGGTAGGGTTAGGGCCTACTATCAAAGGCCTTATTCCTACTATGATTACCCTACTCAGAAGAGTGCCCAAAGAGGCAGCGGGAGAAGGGTACCAGGAAGAAGCAGGCACCTGCCCCTAAGCCACAAGACAAATGGAATCCCTGACTACTCTCTGCAGGCCTCCATAAATCCTCCACCAGTAGGAGGCCACCTGACTCGTTAATTTCAAGACTAAAAAGCCATCACCACAGCCGAGCAGGTGCTAGAAGTAATGAGTAAGGAACAGGCACTTCAGTTCACAAGCTGTCCCAGACTGAAAATCTCAAAAATCTTTCCTCCTCCTCTCCAGTCTAAGAAAAAATCCTACTAGTGTTGGAGGTAAAGAAATTGTTAAGGATGAATATCATAGAAAGAATCCCTCCCTCTCACTGGGGAAGAGGCCTGTTCTCAAGATAAAAACACAGATAGCTGCACACCAATGAACTGAACAAACTCTAAAAGGCAAGAAATCTGCAAAAGACTCCTGGTTTATTCAACTCAGGTTCGAGCAGTGTGACACAGTAAACCCCGGCGCTTCGGATCTGACATGTGTCCCTTTGTCAGGGGCGTAGACTCACAGTAAGCAGTCTTAATTTATACTTATTGCTTAAAGCAATATCTACATACTGTAGTCCGTCTTTTCATCTGTGATGCTATTAAATGTAAGTAAAATATACCCCAAAACAGTTACAAAAAAAACCCACCAAGTATTATAACATTCATAAATACATACATAAAATGCAAAAGAGAGGACATAAAATTCAATTTGTCTGAGCAGTACTGTGCAAGTTTTATATTCCAAAATGGTGCCAAGGGTAAAGGGGGAAGGAGACAGTACAAACTAGCAGCAATAGAATTTAATGCTTGTGCTTACTCCATAGCAAAAGCAAGAAATGCAGTCTCAAAAGATTTCAGTCATTCCAGAAAGTCAGAGAGATCATTTCATGCAGTGCTGCTATTAATAGGAATGGGGGATTGCAGCATAAGGTTATAAAGGAGTGGTTGAGATGAAATTATTTGAGTAGGTATATGCAGCTATATTTAGACAACAGTCGAGATGTAAGAGAGTAGGTGTCTAAATAGATTTCATACAGATTGAAACAAGAGGGACTAATGTGCTCATTGGTACTTGAAGTGCGGCAATAATTACAAGTGCATATCAGAGTTACTGTAACACAGGTAATGATACTACAGTAAATATCTCACATTCTGAAGAAATGTTAATATGACAAAGAACCTCTGTGCGCAAACACTGAGGAAAGGGTTACCCCAAAGGGCATTTGGCTGGGAAGCCAAGTTTCAAGAAAATACAAAATCACACATGCCCCCACAATGCAAAGCATCATGGGCTACATATGCAAATCACCACAGAATGTTATGCTGGTCCAATTTTAAGCAGAATTGCATGGTGCCGAAAGGCCTCTCACACAGTTTGCAAAGGGTGCTAACAGAAGACATAGACACATGTTTCGTCCTACCAGGACTCATCAGTATGCCTCGTCTGTTTGACACCCCAGCGGAATGGACCAGCTACCCTAGAGGCAGTGTGCCTTGGATATATAGTGGTGAACCCATTAAAATAAAAAACTATTTAAAAGACAAAGAACTTCTGTACGCAAACACTGAGGAAAGGGTTACCCCAAAGGGCATTTGGCTGGGAAGCCAAGTTTCAAGAAAATACAAAGTCACACCTGCCCCCACAATGCAAAGCATCATGGGCTACATATGCAAATCACCACAGAATGTTATGCTGGTCCGAGGCCTTTCGGCACCATGCAATTCTGCTTAAAGTTGGACCAGATGTCTTAGCTGGTGCCTAAGGGATGGGATGGAGGGGGAGATGTGGAAGGGGGAGGGGGGCAGGTTCCAGAGGGAGGGGAGACAGTAGGAGAAGGCAGAGTGCCCAATAGGGAGCGAGGGTGGAGGGAGGGAGAAGGTACAAGGACCCCTGGAGAGAAGGGAGCAGGAAGAAGAGGGGATGGGAGAGGAGTGAGGACGGGTAAGAGGGGAGGGACCCAGATCAGTATTTTGAAATGAAGGAAACACTGTGGGACTGGTAGTATGATGGGAGAGGGAGGATTGAAATAGAGGAATACAGGAAGCAATGATGAGTATGAGAGGGTGAGTTGGTTGGTAGGAAAGCAGAAGAAAGCATTGCAAAGGGTATCCTCTCTGGCTAGAGTAGAGAAGGGGGTGGTGCCGTAGATCACATTTGCATGGTGGAAAACCGGGACAGCCATTTTGGTGACCAGTTCCTGGCAGACATGGGGAGAAAGGCAGTCCTTATTGCAGTACAGGATACCAAGTTTGGGGTGGAACATGGCATGGATGGTATCAGTGTGGGCAGAGAAGTCCAGCCTACTATTTAACCACATGCCAATGTACTTGAAGGTAGGGATGACTTCAAGATGGGTGCCATTCAATACAGAGAAGATTGGTGGGGGGTGCCTGGTCAGTTTTGTCTGGTGCCAAATGTAATGCACAGTGTTTTTAGTGTTGACCCGAGTTGGTTGGTGTGTGACCAGTGCAGTACAATGAGGAAGTCTTGCTGGAGCAGACCTTCCACAGCCAAAGGGCTGGAGGTGTAAATGACTGTGTCTTCAGCATACATGTGGATATGCGAGGTGACACAGGCAGAGTGCAGGTCATTTAGGGTAATTGAGAAAAGGATTGGACCTAGGACGGAACCCTGTGGGACCCAAGCTATGACAGGCAGGGGATGAACAGAATGCCTCCGACCCTTACTGGAAAAAAATGTAAGGTTTATTACTAACATACTAACATACTAAAATGCCAGCAGAATAGGCCTAACGGTCTTTCATGTCTGCTCGTTTGGTCAGCCCCCACCCTGGGTGCTGACCTTGCTGCCCCCCTCGCCTTCTCTGACTTCTCCCTTCCCAGTTCCGGATATTCTTGCTGCATTGGATTTTGCTTCCAGAACCCTTCCCCTGTACCTGTCCCACCCCCTCTTGAACCCCTCCACTGTCTCTGCCTCCACCAGCCCCCTAGGCAGTGCATTCCATGGCTCTACCACCCTCTCAGTGAAGTAGCACCTCCTCCTTTCTCCCCTGAATCTTCCCCCCTCCAGCTTCCACCCATGCCCTCTAGTGGCCCCCTCCTCCTTCCTTCGAAGCACCCTGACTGTTCCTCCCCCATTTACCTTACTGATCTTGCATGATTTGTAAGACTAACATAAGACAATGCACTTAGTGTCAAAATTATACTAACATACTAGATGCCAGCAGATTAGGCCTTATGGTCTATTGAGTCTGCTCTTGCTTCAGAACTCTGGGTGGTACCGAGCCATCCCCTGTCTCCTTTCCTCCATCCCAGCCCTCCCTCCCGGGGCAAGCCAACCCCTGTTTCATCCCCTGCCTAATACTAAGAACAAATTAGTACCTGGAACAAACCACAGGTACACTGATACATCACTACAAGGAAACAGCACACCCTTGTAGTGCCTATGTGTTTCCTCCCTGCCCGAGACTAGATCCCAGTACCTCCTACTCTGAAGTTGGCAACCCTACCTCTGTACCATGTGATCTGTCCTATTACTGGAAGTTCTCCGCATGACTATGCAAGAATTTCATCAGATGCACAAGCTATCATTTTTCTCGCATGAACAAATGCAAGTTTATTCCAAGTACACACAAGGTTTTTGCAAGACCACAAAATAAGTTTTAACACTAGTCAAGAACTCTGCAAGATGAAAATGCAATGTGTTACAAAATAATTACATGTTCTAGGGACATGGATATGTTGTTCAATCCACACTTATTGGCAGGTTCCTTGCCGCTTTAAATCTTGCCGGAAGGCCTTCAATCTGGCTCCTCCCACCCACCCGGGTGGTAAAACTCTCGGCTCCGCCACATGATGCTAGATCTTCCTTACTGCTTGGAAGCTTAGGTTCCCTCCTTAGCACTCTGCGTTTAGACTGGATCCTAACTCTTCGGTTTATCTGAAACTAGTTTTGAAGTTTTCTAAACTTTGGTCTTCATCATCCCTCGTGGCTGCGATGGACAAATTGATTCCTGGCTTTTGGAGGTTCCCTTGCGGGCAGAAAATGTCCAGGACGGATCCGCACTCTCACGTGCGTCTGTACCCTGGAGCCTGATCATGAAGCGCCCAGGCCTGCGAGGTATGCGCTTCTTTTCAGCCACCGTCCTGAGGATCGCGCGATTGCAGCTCTGGCGCCTTAGAAGCCGCCACCGCTGATAAAATCCAAAGAGGCTTGTTGGGTGGTGTCCACGGTGGCTGGCTTGGCTGAGCAGCTTGGAGACATGATCGCCTCGAGGAGGAGGTGGCCCAGGCCGCATCTTCCTCCTCCTCGGCCGCGGCATTTATCCCACTCTCTCCGAGTTCCTCTTACTCAGCTTCGTTCAAAGAGCTTAGTCAGTCCCTTTCCACGAAGGGAGAGGGGACATCGAGACATTCCTCTCAGCCCAAGAAGAAGGAGTCGACGGGTAAGTCCCACCGTCGGCGTTCGTGGGAGCGGGAGAGGTCTCCTTCCCCGGACAGCCGACTGTCGACTTTGGTCGAGGTTGCGGCTCAGGCCGCTGGCTTCACGGTGTCCCCTTCAGGCCAGCCTGCTGAGACTCCCGTCGACACAGTCGAGATTCTCCTTGACCCGTCGGACGGGTTGTCGACTGGTGAAGCCGACAACCCACCTTCGCCGGTTCCCCTGGTGGAGACCGAGGATCTGCCTGCACCTTCGGGGGGGGGGGGCAGTCCCGGGCTAAAGTGCCTGAGCCGAGGGAAGAGCAGGTGTCCCCTGCCCCTTCCCAGACCTGCCCTCGATCTCGGTCTCAGACTTCTTCTCAGTCAAGCTGTTCCCGCCGACATCGGCGGTCTCGGTACCGAAGTAAGCGGCAACACCGTTCCTCCTCGGATGAGGAGAAGCTTCGACGTAAATTGCGTCGACGTTACAATGAGCTTATGTGGCAGCAGTTACTGTTGTCCAGGAGTAAATCGACTCCAATTCAGCCCCCGGCCATCAAGTGGCTGTCGCCTGAATGGCCAAAGCAACCGCCCACCCCAGTCGAGATGCCCGTTCCTGGGCCGGTTGTTCGGCCAAAACCAGCTGCTCCACCGATTGTGGTGGAACCTCTGCCTCCACAACTGAAGTCTGGGGTACTGACCAAGGATTCTCTTGGGTCACGGCCTGCCCCGCAGGTTGTCGGTCACCCTCACTCCCGACTGTCCTCGGCAGGTGGAGGGTGGCTCAGGGTCGAGGCAGCTCTTCGCAGACTCTTCGGAGTCAGATGACGTCTCCTCCCTGTTCTCCAGGCAGGTCAACCTGGAGTCCTCCGGGGGCCAGTCTTTGGACGATAGTCCATCGTCCTTCTTGGGTCTGCTTTGACTCATCTCAGAGTCCACCAGGATGCAGCTCGAGCCCGTGTCCATATGGGCCAAGTATCCCCTGATGGAGATACTGGACCGAGGGGATTTCCCCACGGAGACCTTTCCGGTGGCTGAGGCCATTGTCGGCCCAGCCTTGGAGCTTTGGCAGCAGCCTGCTTCCTGACCTGTGCCTTCGGCCAGGATGGCCAGAAAGTATGCGGTCCCTACCGGCTGTTTGCCCGGTTTCTCAGAGCACCCCTCTGCCAAGGGGTTAGTCACTGACAGCGTCTTCCGGCGTTCCGGAAACGCTCGGGACGTGGATAAGCCCCCCGACAAGGAGTCCAAAAAGCTGGATTTTGCCGGGCGCAAGGTGTACGCTGGGTCCTCCCTCGGCCTCCGACAGGCCAGCTTGGCCGTGCTGATGGCACACTTCTCCCACGCCCTCATGGTTGTCCCTCATCTCCCGGCCGACCTGCAGACCACAGTCCGTCAGGTGCGGGACCAGGGTAGGGCGGTGGCGAAACAGCAGCTTCAGACTGCTCTGGACATAGGTGATTCATTTGCCAGGTCAGTAGCGGCCTCGGTGGCCATGCACCACAGGGCATGGCTGAGGATATCCACCTTCACGGGGGATACCCAGCACAAGTTGGCAGACGTCCCCTTCTTGGGGACTGATCTCTTCAGCCCTGGAGTGGAGGGACACCTCCAGCGGATTGAAAAGTCCAATGCCACTCTGGACTCGGTCACCTCCGCCCAGAGGGACAAAGGCCGCCGTCAACAACAGCATAAGTCCTTTCTTCCTTCGGCCCCTGCAGCACGACCGGCCCAACAGCACCAGCAGCAGAGCCAACAGGCTCGCACTTGGCATCCCAAACCCAAGCCGGCGGCTTCCTCCAACAGGAAGCAAGGAGGTAAAGGCCCAGGAGGTCCCTCTGCTGGTTCCTCCTCCAAGTCTGCTCAGTGACGGGTTGAGGGGTGTCGCCCCCAGCCTCGTCACTCCCCCCTGGGTTCCCCCCGTGGGGGGATGGCTCCGCCACTTCCTTTCCACCTGGTCCGCCATCACCACTGACCGCTGGGTGTTGGAGGTGGTAGGAAAGGGCCTGCCTCTGGAGTTCGAGCAGGCCCCACCCTTTCGAGCCGTTGCCCCTTGGGGGGCCATGGTGTCCACAGCCTTGCTGTTGGCCCGCCGAGCCGATATTGCCCTGCTTCTCAAAAAAGAGGTGATCAGGAAGGTGGCGGATCCCCCTCCAGACCCGGGGTTTGTGTCCAGGTATTTCCTGGTCCCAAAACGGATGGGGGGCTGGCGCTCCATCCTCGACCTGCACGACCTGAACAGGTTCCTAAGGTCTCGGACCTTCAGGATGGTCACTCTGGCTCAGATAATCCCATCCTTGGAACGAGGCGTGTGGCTCTGTTCCCTGGACCTCCAGGATGCAATCTTTCATGTCCCGATCCGTCTGTCTCATCAGAGATTCCTCCGCTTCAGAGCAGAGGGATCCCTTTACAAGTTCCAGGGCAATGCCCTTTGGCCTCTATCTAGCTCCCAGGGTCTTCACCAAATGCATGGCAGTGGTGACAGCATTTCTGCAGCGCCAAAGGGTCTGGGTGTACCCCTACCTGGATTACTGGCTGATTGCAGCCCCCTCCAGAGCGGAGGTGGAGCGGTCCAGAGATCTGGCCCTCCAGGTTTGCTCTCAGATTGGCCTCCTCATCAACGAGGCCAAGTCGGAACTCGTGCCGAAGCAGGTGATACTCTTCATCGGGGCAGAGCTCGACTCTCTTCGAGCCAGAGCTCAGCTCCTGGTGGACAGGACCGAGGTTCTTTCCTCCTTTGCCCAATCATTTCTGGTTGGGCAATCGCGCCCTGCCCGGGACTTCCTGCGCCTCCTGGGCCTCATGGCGGCCTACACCAGCGTGGTCCGTTGGGCCCGTTGGTACATGTGTCCCCTTCGATGGGGACTGGCCAGCCAGTGGTCACAATGCTGCGATCCATTGGACCAGCCTGTGACAGTGACCCAGGATATGTGGAACGCTCTCCAGTGGTGGACCGTTCCAGCACATCTGCAGGAGGGCATCCCGTTCATCCGCCCCGAGCTGACGGTCTCTCTATCGACTGATGCATCTCTGATGGGTTGGGGTGCCCATCTGGGGGAGCACAGAGTGCACGGCCTCTGGTCCCCTCGGGAGTCCCGATGCCATATCAACCTGCTGGAGCGCCGTGCGGTCCGCCTAGCTCTCAGCGCCTTCGCTCCGTTTCTCTCGGGTCAAGTGGTTCAGGTCCAGACGGACAATACCACGACCATGTACTACCTAAACCGCCAGGGCGGGACGTGCTCCATGCTGTTATGCAAGGAAGCTCTCCGCATATGGTCCCTCGTGCGCAGCCTGGAGGTGGATCTCCTAGCCATTCACGTGGCAGGAGCCTCCAACACCCTGGCTGATGTCCTAAGCCGGATAGGGGCTGCGTCTCACCAGTGTTCTCTCCTGCCAGAGGTAGTACAAGATCTGTTCTTCCACTGGGGCACGCCTCAGGTGGACCTGTTTGCCTCCAAGGAGAATGCGGAGCTGAGATTGTTCCGTGCCCGCCCCCCTCAGCAGGGCTCGCTGCAGGGGGATGCCTTCTCGAGGCCGTGGACCCCAGACCTCTTCTACGCCTTTCCCCCATTTCCCTTGATCCACAAGGTGCTTCTCAAGGCAAGGAGGGACAAGGCGCAGGTGATTCTGGTAGCCCCAGACTGGCCCCACCAGTTCTGGTATCCAGATCTCCTCAGTCTCAGCTCCAGGCTCCCGAGGCGGCTTCCAGCCCGCCTGGACCTGATCTCAGTCCACCAGGGGAAGGTATTCCATCCGGACCTTCAATCTCTGCACCTGACAGCCTGGTTCCTGAGTGGCTAGAGTTCCAGGCCTTGGGTCTTTCCGACGAGGTCCTCAACATCATTGAGGCATCCCGTAAGGAGTCGACCAGAAAATGCTATGCCTTCAAATGGAAGAGAGTCTCCATTTGGTGTCAGGGAAGGGCTTGGACCCTTCCACCTGTCCCTTGGAAAGCATTCTGGACTACCTGTGGTCCCTTTCTCAGCAAGGGCTTCGTTCGACGACTCTTAAGGTGCACCTGGCAGCCATCTCTGCTTACCGGGCATGGGCCAGGAAGCAGTCGGTGGCGCAGGAGAAGGTGGTCTGGTGTTTTTTCAAAGGCCTTGATCACATTTCCCCTCCGGTACGAGAACCTCCACCTCCATGGGATCTACTGCTGGTATTGGCCAAGCTCATGGGCAAGCCATTCGAACCGATGCACAGGTGCGATATTTCCCACCTGTCATGGAAGACCGCCTTCTTGGTGGCTATCACGTCAGCCAGAAGGATGGGAGAGCTCCAGGCGCTTTCCATCGAGTCTCCTTATCTGGTCTTCCACAGGGACAGAGGTTCTGCGCCCCCACCAAGTTCCTTCCGAAGGTGGTGTCGAGTTTCACCTTAATCAGGTGTTGACTCTGCGGTGTTCTACCCCAATCACACCTCGAGGTCGGAATATAGGCTCCATACTTTGGACCCTAGAAGAACGCCGCTATTATAAGGAGCGGATGGCTGAAGTTCGGGGAGAGGTTCGCCAGCTGTTTGTCACCTACGCTGAAGCCGCACCTGGCAGACCTGCAGCCAAGCGGACGATAAGCAGGTGGGTCACCTCCTGCATAGATCTCTGCTATAGGTTGGCGGGCATGGAGCCTCCCAGAGGGATAAGAGCTCATTCTACCCGCCATACCGCTGCATCGGTGGCTGCTTCCAGGGATGTCCCTATCCAGGATATCTGCAGGGCTGCTACCTGGAAGTCGGCACATACCTTCATAACCCACTACCACATCAACCTTGAGTCACGCCGAGATGCTGGTTTTGGGGCCTCGGTTCTCCAGTCCTTATTCCCTAAGTAGGGGGTGTGCGCCTTGCCTCCCTCCTCCTGGAGAACTGCTAGGAATCTGCCAATAAGTGTGGATTGAACAACATATCCATGTCCCTAGAAATACAGGTTACTCACCTGTAACAGGAGTTCTAGGAATGGTATATGTTGTTCATCCACACGACCCACCCAAGTTCCCCGCCTTCGACGCACAACCTGGCTTCCAGCGGGCTAGATCTGGCATCATGGGGCGGAGCCGAGAGTTTTACCACCCGGGTGGGTGGGAGGAGCCAGCTTGAAGACCATCCGGCAAGATTTAAAACGGCAAGGAACCTGCCAATAAGTGTGGATGAACAACATATACCATTCCTAGAACTCCTGCTACAGGTGAGTAACCTGTATTTTCTTGACTAGTGTAAGCGCAGGATTTTTTTCTTGCACTACCTTACAAACATGTGTAGCCCCCCTGCAAATGGGGGTTCCCAAAAGACTTCCAGGAGCTTGCTTGAATGCTCCAAGCCTGAATGGTGTTTGGCGTTTAAGCCATTTATCAGTGAGTGTTTTTAGAACCTCTGGTACTGTCTCTTTAAGAGCTGTCTGCTTGCAGACATAATTAGTTTGTATGGGGGACTGTGTGTTTCTTTGATTGAGTACCACTCAAGCTGCTGCCAATTCACTCTATTTTTGCAGTCACTAGGAGTGCAAAGGGAACCTATCTGAAAGATGTAACTGTTTGCCAGAAATCATTTACAGTAATAATGAAATTACAGTTTGTCTAACCTGCTTTCTTTTGCAGTCAGAACTGTGTCTGCTAGTTCCCATTCTAGTTTTGAACTGCTGAACTGGACCAATCAGTGTGTGGGAAGCTAGCTCTAAAATGGTGCCTTGGACGAATCAGAACTTGGACTCATAATCTGAGCCAGCCACAAGAGGATTGTATGAGCAGTGACTCTGGGAGATGTAGTTTAGACTTCAGCACCTTTTGGACCAACAGCAGCAGTCTATTGTGAGTGACAGCCAATCCAGTCAAGAACTGGGAGGAACTCAAAGGAAGTGCCGGTTTTGTCGGTTGGAGTTTCAGTTGAGCTTTGGCAGTGAAGAAGGAAGGAGCCCTGTGCTTTTTCAGTGTGCAGTTTTAGTCAAAAACGTGTGTAAGGCCCAGAGTTCCGGTCTGCAGCTTGTGTAACAGCTTGTTAGGACTGAATCCGTCCTGTGAAAAGAATCAAAGGATCTCTGAAGAGTAGAAACCAGGCTCACCCTGTAGAAGACTGGAGGAATTGCCAAAAATTGCACTCGGTCTGTCAGGAACTGAATCTGCTGTGTGTTCTCCCGGGTATTGTGCAGTAATTGCGATCGGGATACAGATGCAGCCTGCCTGGTATAGTGCTTTCTTTTATATGGATGTGTGAAGAGGTTTGTGTTCCTCAAGTGAGCCCTGCTGACATTGAAGGACCCTATCTTATTTGGAGGTCGTGAGTACTAATTCAGGGTCGCTCCCTGTTGAATTGCCACATTAAATCCAAATGGAATTACTGTACTGCTGACTGTTTAATTCTCCTTTTCTCTGTGTGAAAGGGCCCCTACCAGCTGCCACGGTTTGGACTAGCCACTAGGGCTTGGGTACCCAGGGACAGTAACTGATAGGGATAGGCCTGTGCACAGAGCCATAGGTAGATTATTAGAGTGATAAGCTAATTAACTGATTTCCCCTGTCCTTGTTATATCCCCTAAATAAATCAGAGCTGCTTGTTTCAGCAAAGTTATACTGCCTGAGGTATTTGTCTATGTTAAAGTACTGTACTGTGATTGTTGCACTGTATCTCATTTCACAGGAGGTCCCAGTGCCGGAACCAGACCTGGGGGTAAGTGTATACTGTGAAGGTAATTCTGATATATTGTGTGGGCCACTAGTGGGAAGAAAGGGGGGTTGCAGTGTCCCAGAGGGCTGTGACCAAGTTAGTTTAACTATTGCAAACCCTGACCTCTGGGTGGAGGCACCCGCCATTGGATCCAGGCCCCTCAACCTGTTAGTGGCAAATCAGGCAGGGGTAGTAGCCCCTGGGATAGCGCCATCTAGGGGTTACACATGTATCAGGAAAGATGCAAGTATAAAATGTAGTGTTTGAGGATGAATGACACCTTGCAAAAATTGTGCAAGGAGAATTGAATTGCTCTAACTGGATATTTACAGGTAAGAATGCATGTTTTCGTAGTGCTGGTAGAAATCTTTAAGTAAAATCTGAGCTATACAAGTTGCATGCACCTCAGTAAACACTTTTAAAAATTGTACTATTTAGTTACTATTCAGCTAATATTACACCTATCTTTCTTAGATTCCCCATCCTGTCATTACTGAGGAACGTTGTATAAAAACAGGGTCTCAGTCCATTACAGTTTATCTACCCTTGTTTCTTACTTCCTACTTGTATTCATATCCCTCTATACAGTAGCTACATCACAATTAGTCATGATAATGACTGCAGTGCCACAAGTAGAGTACAGCATTATAGCCTCAGGAGTATATTAATACTAACGTGGACACCACTCTAAGAGTGGTCTTGTGCATTCAAATAAAAATACTGGAAGCAGAATGAAGACATTTTCTTTTACAAATGAAAGAAATATTAAGAATTTATCAAGCTTATTGCTTGGGAATTTATATACTGTTTTGCATGGGACTTGAAACTATGTGTTGTCAGTGGCTCAGTAGGTTGTATACCTGCCTCTAGAACCAGAAGGTTGTAGATTTTAGCCCCACATCAGGTTATAAAACCAGTACTGTAGAACAGTAACCCCAAACACAATTCTTCTTGCATCCCAGGCTGCTGACAAGGAATTTTCTTTTTCTTGCATGAATGTTTCATGCAAGGAAAGTGTAACAGTCCTTACACATTCCTTGCATGTAATTCTTACCTAAAAAATTTACATAAACTTACATAAAAACTTGCATGCAGCTTGCATACATATATCCTTGCATGTTGTACCATCAGAATTCTTAAGAGTTCTTGCCTTTTTTTGGTAAGCGTACCTGTACCACCTGTTGGCAGCCTGTGAGGTAGGAATGGAATGAGTCAACAGCGGGAGCTGAGAGGCCAGCAGAGCTCAGCTTGTCCAGGAGGAATGGATGGGACACCAAGATGAAGGCTTAGGAGATATCGATGAAGACTGCTGCAGTGATATGTCCCTGATCCAGCCCAGTGAGGATGGAGAAGGAGGAGATAGTGGAGTGGTGCTTCCTAAAACCGGATTGGAAGGGGAAGAGAAAGTTGGAGGACTGAAGGAAGTCAGCAAGGCTGGAGTAAATGAGTTTCTTCCTCAGCTTTTTAAGAGCGGGGAGGAGTGAGACAGGCCAGAAGTTTCTGGGGCGGGGGGGTGGTCCCCTTTGTGCAGAGGGTACAGCCTTAGCAATCTTCCAGGCATGTGGAATAGCACTGAGTGAGAAGAAGAGGTTCAGAAGGTGATTGAATGGTGAGGCAGTGGCAGAAGCTGAGAGATGGTGGAGTTTAGTGCCCAACCCAGCAGGGCTGGGCTTAGCAGTGTTAAGTGAGGAAAGGATGAGCAAGGTTTCCTGAGAAGAGACAACAGGGAAGTAGAAACTCTTAGGTAGGTGGGACGAAGAAGGGACTGAAGGGGAAGTGAGTGGAGTGGGACTAGGAAGGGGAGGAAATGGGAGGGCACAAGTGGTGAAAACTCACTAGAGTGAGTGGCAACAGAGGGAGGGTCAGAGTCCGGAGATCCATGCACCAGGAGGAGTGGGGGAGCAAACTGGGCAGAGAGCAACTGGATCACCTTCCATAGTTTTGCTGGTGATTTAAGGTTGGACTGGAGGAGACCAGCTGGAGACTATGGATTAAAGGTTGCAGAGACTGGGACAATTTACATGTCCCTCTAATGGGGAGGATATAAGACAAGTGTAACCCCTAGATGGTGCTATCTCAGGGGCTACTACCCCTGCCTGATTTGACACTAACAGGTTGAGGGGCCTGGATCCAATGGCGGGTGCCTCCACCCAGAGGTCAGGGTTTGCAATAGTTAAACTTACTTGGTCACAGCCCTCTGGGACACTGCAACCCCCCTTTCTTCCCACTAGTGGCCCACACAATATATCAGAATTACCTTCACAGTATACACTTACCCCCAGGACTAGTTCCGGCACTGGGACCTCCTGTGAAATAAGATACAGTGCAACAATCACAGTACAGTAGTTTAACATAGACAAATACCTCAGGCAGTATAACTTTGCTGAAACAAGCAGCTCTGATTTATTTAGGGGGATATAACAAGGACAGGGGAAATCAGGTTAATTAGCTTATCACTTTACTATCTACCTATGGTTCTGTGTCAGGCCTCATCCTACCAGTTACTGTCCCTGGTACCCAAGCCCCAGTGCTAGTCCAAACCGTGGCAGCTGGTAGGGGCCCTTTCACACAGTGGAAAGAAAATTAGTTTAAACAGTCAGCAGTACAGTGATTCCATTTGGATTTAATGTGGCAATTCAACAGGAGGCGACCCTGAATTAGTACTCACGACCTCCAAACAAGATAGGGTCCTTCAACGTCAGCAGGGCTACTCTTGAGCTCCACGAGACTCTTCACACATTTATATGGTAAAAAGAAAGTACTATACCAGGCAGGCTGCTTCTCATCCCGATCGCAATTACTGCACAACACCTGGAGAACACACAGCAGATTCAGTTCCTGACAGACCGAGTGCAATTCCAACAATTTCTCCAGTCTTCTACAGGGTGAGCCTGGTTTCTACTCTTCAGAGATCCTTTGATTCTTTTCACAGGACGGATTCAGTCCTAACAAGCAGTTACACAAGCTGCAGACCGGAACTCTGGGCCTTACACACGTTTTTTGACTGAAACTGTGCACTGAAGGAGCACAGGGTTTCTTTGACCTTCACTCCAGAGCTAAACTGAAACTCCAACAGACAAAACTTCCTTTGAGTTTCTCCCAGTTCTTGACTGGATTGGCTGTCACTCACAATAGACTGCTGCTGTTGGTCCAAAAAGGCGCCGAAGTCTAAACTACATCGCCCAGAGTCACTGCCCATACAATCCTCTTGTGGCTGGCTCAGATTATGAGTCCAAGTTCTGATTCGTCCAAGGCACCATTTTAGAGCTAGCTTACCCCACACTGATTGGTCCAGTTCAGCAGTTCAAAACCAAAATGGGGAACTAGGCAGACACAGTTCTGACTGCAAAGAAAGCAGGTTAGACAAACTGTAATTTCATTATTACTGTAAATGATTTCTGGCAAACAGTTACATCTTTCAGATAGGTTCCCTTTGCACTCCTAGTGACTGCAAAATGGAGTGAATTGCGGCAGCTCAAGTGGTACTCAAACAGAGAAGCACACAGTCCCTCCATACAAACTAATTATGTCTGCAAGCAGACAGCTCTTAAAGAGACAGTACCAGAGGCTCTAAAAACACTCACTGATAAATGGCTTAAACGCCAAACACCATTCAGGCTTGGAGCATTCAAGCAAGCTCCTGGAAGTCTTTTGGGAACCCCTATTTGCAGGGGGGTTACACCAGGGAAACATGTTATTAAGGCTTTGAGCTATGGAAGCTTGATCTGTGAAAATAGAGAGAGACTACCACAATTTCTGTAATATAACGATGTGTGGAATACTGTTCTTTTATTGCTGATTGTATGAAGGAAGGGTCACCCAAACATACCACTTTGACTATTGATGACATTGTATTGCTCCAAAAAGTTGAGTAAACTTTAAAGTAAAAAAAAAAAGTTAGACTGGAGGTTGGATTTGAAGTAGTGAGCCTCTGCAGCATGGACAGCCTTCATACAGGAGTTCCTGAGTGAGCTGTAGAATAAGAGGTCTGGCAGGGAGCGAGAGAATTTGAAGTTTACCCAAACTTGGTCTCTGGACTTGCACAGCTCAGTAAGGTCTGGTGTAATCCAGGGGTGGTGAGAACTGTTTACCCTGGATTTTCTAAGCGGGGTGTGCTTGTCCCAGATGAGAATAAATTTGGAGTGGAACAAGGAGAGGGCCATGTTAGTATCGGGGGGCAGAGTAGATGGGGGACCAATCAGTAGCAGCAAGACCATTTAGGAGGGTACTAATGTCAAGTGGCCGGAGGGACCTTGATCAAATGTGCTTTGGGGTGGATGGAGTGGGCCTAACTTTTCTGGTACAGTAGGTCACACAATGATCGCTAAAAGTTTCTGGCAGAGTACCTGCTGCAGTGATGTGGTAGGGGTGCGAGGAAAGCACCAAGTCCAGAGAAGAGTGATTAGGGGAATGAGGATTGAGCTGAGTGGGTTCGGTATTAAGACAGGTGAGGTTTAGGGACTTAGTCTTGTGCAAGGTGGGCCTGGATGTTGGGGAGAGCCAACTGATGTTGAAGTCCCCAAAGAGGAGGAGTTCACTAAAGGAGGCAAGTGAGACGAGAGCTGAGTGAGTCAACTAGTGAGGAAGGAGAGATTTTAGGGGAGACATTGTAAACACCAACGAAGATGGGAAGTGTAGAGGAGAGGGAAAGCTTGACTTGGAGGAGATCATGAGAGGAGGGCACATACTGTCTGAGTGCAGTGGAACAGGATAGGTTCTGATGGACATAGAAGGCTGCACCACCACCCCGTTTACCATAGTCCTGTCTGAAGAGGTGATAGTTGGAGAGAGTCAAGCTAGAGTCAGGTATCCTGGAGAAGAGCCAAGATTCAGAAATACACAGGAGGTCAGGAGAGTATTGAATGAGCCTGACTTTGAGAGGGTCGAGTTCACGGAGGAGGCACCTAGCATTGAGAATGAAGGTGCTATAGCCTTGAGGAGTGGAGGAGGGGGCCGGAGTGTGTGGTAAGGGTTAGATTCCCCCATTGCCAGCTAGGAGGAGGAGGAGGAGCAGGAAGAGGAGAAAAAGGATGAAGTGGGACTTGTGACCCCTGGAATGGGGGTGGGAGAGAGGAAGGGAGGAGAAGGCGCTTGGTGCAGGAGTTCAGGATTTAGAGAAGCAGAGGACAGGAGGCCAGGGTGAATAGTGGGGAGTAGGAAGGGAAGGGAGGAAGATGGGGAAGGAAAGAATGGAGACAAGGGAAGGGGAAGAGGGGAAGAAAGGGATGGGGCAAAAATTGGGAAGGAGACCTTCTGACAAGACGAAAGGAAAGGGGGTCAGAGGACTCAGCAGTGCTTCTTAGCACAGCTTTTTATTTTCTGTTTTACAGCAGCGGGATGGAGAGGGACAGAGGAGTACAGTGACTCCATAGCAAAGGACAGCATTTGGTGGTTGTATTTTTTTTATTACAGGGGGGATCAAAGCCACGGATTCCACAGAGTGAGTGAGGGTTAAGCACAGCACACTCGGGAAACGGTCGGGCTGAGCATGCATTTCTTTACAAAGGCACACAAGTTTACTAATGGTTTTGTGATTAACTTACTTTATTAGGGAAGCACTGAGACAACATTAAATATGCTTGAAGGGAGTCGGAGAGCTGCTTGCAGTTCAGATCACAGGGGCAAACAATTAACCACTGGCTAAGCATTATTTTTTTTCCCCACAGCGCAGGAGCTGATAGTTTTTCTCCGCAGCACTACGAGGGGATTACCATGGAGCCAATCAGGAAAGGTGCTGGATTCAGGTTTGGAAAGAGGCATAAAAGCATCAACTGACGCTTGCTCAGCAGTCCTTCTGACTGAACGAAAGGAAAGGGGATCAGAGGACTCAGCAGTGCTTCTTAGCACAGCTTTTTATTTTCTACTTTACAGCAGCCGGTCAGAGAGGGACAGAGAGGTACAGCGACTCCATAGCAAAGGACAGCATTTGGTGTTTTTTTTTTTTTCCGATTACAGGGGGGATCTGAGTCGAGGATTCCATGGAGCGAGCAGGGGTTAAGCACAGCACACTCGGGGAAATGGTCAGGCTGAGCATTCATTTCTTTACAAAGGCACACAGGTTTACTAATGTGTTTGTGATTAACTTACTTTATTAGCGAAGCACTGAGACAACGTTGAGCAGGCTGAGCATTGCTTGAAGGGAGTCAGAGAGCTGCCTGCAGTTCAGTACACAGGGGCAAATAACTAACTGCTGGCTAAGCATTATTTATTATTTTTTCCACAGTGGAGGAGTTGATAGTTTTTCTCTGCAGCTTTACGAGGGGGATAGGCCCACCCTTCCCTCCGCCAGGGTACTCCGCCCTTATAGGCGTATGCCTGGGAGACGGTTTTCAACTTCCTGTTTCAGGGCAGGGATGTTGAGCTTACAGCTACACATAAGGCATCAGTTAGTAGCCTTTGGGAAGGCACTCTAGCATTAAGGTAGTGTACTAAGAGGGGGAGAGTTAAAGTAACATCCACAAAAAGGATAGCAAAGTGAGGAGGCAGAAGGAGTAAGAAAGGAAGGTAAGAGGAAGGAAAAACACACACATACATTATATATATATATTTATATATATATATATATATATATACATGTCTGTGTGTGTATATATATATATATATATATATATATATATATATTTATATATATATTAGAGGCAAAAAGTCTGTTAATGTATCAGTTAGGGTTGTTCACAGTGACAAAGTGAAATTCAGTGTTAGGACTGAAAACTCCCCTTGCACCCCCTCAGCCCGCCCCCCCAACCGGCATCAGGGTATGCACTGGGGTCATTGGCCCTAACTCTCATCCCATCACATGCGTGAACAAGCTGAGGCATAGGAGAATGGGGTGAGAGTTAGGACCGACAACCTCAATGTACACCCTAATGCCGGTTGGGGGGGGTGGGCTGAGGGGTTGCAAGGGGGGTTTTCAACCCTAATACTGAATTTCCTCACTTTTGTCGCTGTGGAACAACCCTAACTGATGCATTAAATGGATTTTTTGGCCTCTAATTTCCCTTCTTTTTGAGAATGAGGACTATAAATAGTGAAAGGAATGTGGTGGTGGGAGCATGGGGACCTTTGGGCCCCGCGTTCCCACCATGTGTTTTTTTGTGTCATAGTAACGATATGTGCAATGCAAATGCAAGCGCTAATGGTTACACACATGGTGACGCAAATGTAAATTGTAAAGCAAACGTTAATAGAAACGCAGGGGCAAAGTGATGGGAAACTGAACAGTGACGCAAACAGAGATGCAAGCGCATACGAAAATGCAACTGGTAATGCGACGGTGATGATACTGCTATTGTAAATGATAACTGTAACAGCAACAATAATGCCAAAGGAAATGTAAATGCAAACACAAGCACATATGGAAACGCAACCCATAACGTGCGTGGTCACGGTACTGCAATTGTAAACGCAAATGGTAACGGTAACAGCATCAATAATGACAAAGAAAACAGAAATGCAAATGGAAGCATGTATGGAAATGCAAACCATAATGCACAGGGGCACGGGAACGCAATTGGAAACGCAAATGGTAACAGTAAGAACAACGATGACGCAAAACGAAAGACAAACGCAAACGGAAATGGAAGGGTGGCCGCGAACAGAAATGGTAATGCGCATGGTGACGCTAAGCGAAACACAAACACAAACAGTAGTGGAGACACAAATGGTAAGAGTAATGTAAACACAAGCGCAAACAGAAATGGAAAGGGTAACGCACATGGTGGTGTACACGGGAACAGAAACGCAAAGGGGAATGGAAACACAAGTGTAAAGCCTACGTGTAACAGTAAGTGGAGCACACACCCTATTTTTCTCAAAAAGCTCCATTGAGAAACACAGTGAAAACAAAGAATGTATGCATTATAATGTGCCTCGGAGCAGAAAACGAGCAGTTGTAATACTAAATTGCTAATATCTCAGTAACCATACAACGTTAGAAAAAAAATTAAAATTTCACATGATTCATGAGTTTCCTGGCTAGGTTTTCACTAAGCTACACATTTATTGCGATGAAAATTCCGTATCTCGCACCATTTCCAAGATATGAGCCCCAAAATGCGTGGCGGACGCCACCATGTTAGTCTATGGGAAAAAAACGTCAACTTCAGAGTACCGTAACTTTTCGTCCATGCAATATTTTGTCAACAAGCCACCAAAAGGCACATCTGTGAGATGTTGGCTGCCTTCCCTCCAAATTTCAGCCCAAAAGACCAAACTGTTCTTTTGCAGCAGGGTGGCAAAAAAATTCCTGTCATTTGGCCATAGTCTAGAAAAGTAGTGTCGTGATTTGTGACACCTTTCACAAAAATTTGCGAAAGTGTCGCAAGTGCGACACTACTTTGCGACACTACTTTTCCCACAAATTTGAAAAACATATTTCTGGGGTGTTTTTACCCAAAAATAAAGACATGGCTAGCATCCTCATGGCTCAACTAGGTAAACACAAAAAGAATTGTGTCCCTAGATGGTCCCAATTTTAAATGCCAAGCATTTCTGTGATCAGTAACTGAAAACAAAATGGTGGATTTGCGATACTGCTAAGTTCATTTGCGACACTAAAAAGTGCATTCGTGACACTGTCGAACTTTTTGTTAACTTTTCCCATTGACTTATAATGGGAACTTGTTTTTTGAATAACCTTTGAACCGTTCAATATTTTTTCACGAAATCTTCAAAAGGCACATTGGGGACCCCAGTCACATGCTCCCTGAAGTTTTTGGACCAGTTGCATAAACCATGCGACCTGTAGGCACGAGCAAAGAATGCACAAAAAAACGTAATTGCACGCACAAATGTTGCCTAATAACTCCGCAGCCGTATATCCAACCGGTACGAAAGTTGCCAGATCCCAAGATCTATGGTTACGCCCTGTGCCTGCCAAATTTCAGGCAAATCCGTTGAACAGTGGCAAAGTATTTAAGGTGCAAAGTCTCACCATTTACCCTTAAAAGGGGTACTCAACCCTAACTATGGTAGCACTACCGTGATATGGTAAAACTAGAGACTATTAAAGGGAAGGTCACAGCAAACATGATGGGAGTGGTGCAGTGCAGTGGATGTGGGGTGGTAGTCTTCAGGGAGACGTTCTGGAGGCTGTGATGCTGCCCAATCTGCACACACCTCTCTGGGTAGAGGGAGGAGGTCACTTGTCTCTGAGCTGAGTTGGCCAGGTCACAGGGGGATTTCATCCCCACCCAGGGGCCACCAGGTCCACAACCTAAACCTCAAAGAATGCCCAGGAGGAGGAGGAGTGGTTGGATAACGGTGGGCTCAGGGAGGGTAGGATCTGAGGCACATCCTCTAACCAGTCTGGCTAAGTAACTCTTGTGCTGTTTTGGAGGAATGGGATAGCCCCACAGATACACCCACAGCTGAGATCAGGGAAGATGAGTGGGACGTCCATGATGGAGCCCAAGGGAAGGGGGGTAGAGAACCCCAGAGGAAGAGGAAGCTTCTACTGTTGGGGGACTCAATTGTCCAGGGAGTTACATTGGGGAAACCTAGCAGGAAGGACAGGGAGGTCAAGTGCATCCCTTGAAGCATGGCATGGAGGGATGGTAAGTGGATCAATAGGATCGCAAAGGCAATAGCAAGGAAGGAGGAACTGGATGTTATCGTCCACCTGGGGATAAATGACATGGCAGGAGACAGTGTAGAGACAGGCAGAATCCAGGATGATTTCAGGAAGCTGGGGGGCTGAAGCAGTTAGCACACTCCATCTCCTTCTTGGAGGTTCTACCTGTCCACAGCAGGGGTGAGACTAGGACACCTCACATCTAGAAATTCAACTCCTGGTTGAAGGAATGGTGTGGAAGGGAGGGATTTGGCTTCATGGGGGACTGGGGCCCCATCTGGATGGATACGAGCCTGTATAAGTGTAACCTCTAGGTGGCGCTATCCCAAGAGCTACTACCCCTGCCTGCTTAACTACTAACAGGTTGAGGGGCCTAGGTCCAGTGGCGGGTGTCTCCACCCAGAGGTCAGGGTTTGCAGTAGTTAAACTAACTTGGTCACAGCCCTTTGGGACACTGTAACCCCCCTTTCTTCCACTAGTGGCCCACACAATGCATTAGGAATATCTTCACAATGTACACTTACCCCCAGGACTGGCTCCATCGACTGGACCCCGGGGACCCCCTGCAAAACAAGATGATACAGTGCAAAAACCACAGTACAATACTTTAATATAAATGAATACCTCAGCCAGTGTAACTTTGCTGAAACCAACAGATCTGATTTATTTAAGGAACTGTAACAAGGAAGGGGGAAATCAGGTTATTTAGGTTAAACACATTAATAATCACAGTACTGTGCGCATATTCAGAGTCCCAAATTGTCACTTTCACTGGGTACCCAGGATGGGGGGCTAGCCAGGATCGGTTGCAGCTGGTTGGGGCCCTGTGATGGAAAAACACTGGCACAATACCAAAATTGTAATCCGGAGCCGGTTGGCTCAGTTCGTGAAGAAATGAAAAAAAAAAAAAAAACAACAATTAGATGACACACTTGAAATTCAATGAACAGATGGCAGGGAGCTACCCTGCTTTGTACTCACAAACTCAATGCTGGGAACTGGATGGAAGGCAGATTGTCCTGGATTGCCAGGAGGAGCAGACCATGTGGACAAGGTCCTTGTGACTGGACCCCACTGCAGTTTAGAGCAAATGGATGTAGTCTGGATTAAACTGGGGTTTACTTCCAGCTTCATGCACTCTATTCACTGTACAGGGATTTGAAACATGATTCCCCACAAGCACTACACACATTTATATGTAAAGGAAAGTACTATACAGACAGGCTGCTTCTCTATCCCAATGCAATATTGCACAATACCCAGGAGAACACACTTCAGATTCAGTTCCTGACAGACCGAGCGCGATTCAGCAATTTCTCCAGTCTTCTACAAGGTGAGCCTGGTTTCTACTCTTCAGATCTCCTTGATTCTCTTCACAGGTCGGTTTCAGTCCGAACAGGTGCTTGCACAAACTGCAGACCGAAACTTAGGGCCTTACACGAGATCCCCATGCTAAAACTACACACCGAAGAAGCACACAGCTCCCTGTCACTTCACAGCCCAAACTGATCTGATCTTTCCAGTAGACAGAGCCGGGCATTTCCTTTGAGTTTCTCCCAGTTCAGTTGGCTGGTTTGGCTGTCACTCACAGTAAACTCCCCCTGTTGGTGGAAAACAGGCGCCGAAGTCAAAACTACATTTCCCAGAGTCACTGCCTTTATAATCCCCTTACAACAGGCTCCAAAGGAGAGTCCAAGTTCTGATTCGCCCAGAGCAGGCTCCATTTTAAAGGATCCCCACCATGATTGGTCCAGTTCAGCAGTTCAGAACCAACATGAGGGAGCTTGCTCTGCACTGTCCTTGCTACAAGAAACCAGGTTAAATCAAACTGCATTTTCATTATTACTCTAACAGGTTACAAGCAAACAATTACATCTTTGAAGAGTGCTCGCCCTGCCCACTTAGCGATGGTAGAAATGGAGCGATTTGGCAGCAGCTCGAGTGGGACTCAAGCAGGAAAACACACAGTCCCCCCATACAAACTAATTATGTCTGCAAGCAGACAGCTCTTAAAGAGACAGTACCAGAGGCTCTAAAAGCACTCGCAGATGAACGGCTTAAACGCCAAACACTATTCAGGCTTGGAGCATTCAAGCAAGCTCCTGGGAGACATTTTTGGGAACCCCCATTTGCAGAGGGGTTACACCCTTCCTGGCCTGGGAAAGCTTGGCGTCCGCGTCAAGCAAGTACCCCCATAAGTTCCAATACACCCATATACATTTACATCAGTATCACATTAGGCTTATACATGCAATCATCAGTCAATATATCACTTTACCAGAAACACATTTCTGAAACTTTGCAGTATGTCACTCTTTACACAGTATTACACACCCATTGTACCACAACTCAGGTTATTACCTCTTGTACATGAAACCTGAAGAGAGGGAGCCCTTCCCTATCAGCTACCTTGGGGCTGGATGGGGCAGGGGCACCATACCTAGAGGGCAAGACAAGTAACTTGGAGTTAGCACTGATGTTCAGTTTGGGCAGTGAGCTCGGTGACGCATACACTCCTTTATGGACAACATTGAGAGGCAAGTCCACAGGCCTCCCAGGGGAATCATAACTGAGGTGCACCACAGGCTTTACAGCTCGACCAGTCTTTCTAGGGGGAACTGTTACAGTCTCTGCAATCTGAGCCTCATTTTCAGCATTGTCCTCATTTGTCAGGGGAGTCTCCAGTGGGGTAGAGATGCTAGAACTTGGGGCACTTTCAGCTCCAGGAGTTACAATCTGAGTCCACAACACTTGGCTCACATGGAGAGCTTTCTGACACGGACAGTGAATTATCAGGGCACTCAACACACTCTTCTTGTTCTGGTATGTCACCAGTCTGTTCCAGTCCATCATTTTCCTCCTCTGAAAGCTCAAACAGGTCAACCATATGCAATGATTCCATATCACCTGACTTAATGCTTTGCACTTCACTTTCTGGGAGCATTGGCTTCAGGGACAAAGCTGGGGGCTTAGACAGTCCAGAAGGCCCAGCTTCATCTCCAGAATTGACTAGGGGATTGCCCCGAAACAATTGACTCAGTTTGTAAGAAAGGTAGTATTCAAAACCACACTCACTTTCCTTTGACATGGACTGACAGTCATGTTCAACTGGGACTTGTGGGGGGGAACACTTTAACTCAGCTTCTGTAGGGGCAGACTTTCTTGATTTTTTTTCTTAGCAGCAGCTCTAGTCGCTGGTCCAGTGGGGGCATTTTCTGGGGGTTCAGACTCAATCAAGATTTGTCCAATGGGCAGTAAATGATTTCTATGCATTGTTTTAACATCTTTTGAATTATTCTCAGGCCTTACTTTGTACACAGGCAGATCATCTAGTTTGCCCACTACAATGTGAGGGAGATGGTGCCATCCATCAGCAATCTTGTGTTTGCCATGCAGTCCCAGATTTCTTAGCAATACCCGATCTCCCTCCTGGAGTTCCTGTGCTTTCACCTTTTTATCATACCTTTCTTTGTTGGCCAGATTTCTTTTGGCAGCCATGGTTTGAGCCAGTTGGTACGCATGATTTAGCTGGGCCTTTAACTTTTGCACATACTGTAAATAGTTGTCAGCTCGAACCCCATCAGGAGAGACCCCAACACACACATCTACCGGCAATCAAGCTTCTGTTCCAAACATCAGGCGGTAGGGGGAGAACCCAGTAGCATCACTTTTGGTGCAGTTGTAGGCATGTACCAGGGTGCTAATTTGTTGGCTCCATCTAGGCTTATTCTTTGTGTGGAGGGTGCCTAGCATATCTAGCAAAGTGCGGTTGAAACGTTCAGGCTGTGGGTCCCCCTGGGGGTGGTAAAGGGTGGTTCTGGACTTTCGCACTCCCCACAGAGAAAGCATCTCTTTGATCAGATGACTCTTAAAGTCTCTCCCTTGATCAGAATGGATTCTTTGTGGAGCCCCATAGTGAACAAAAAAAGTTTTCTACAAGTACTTTTGCCACAGTGGATGCCTTCTGGTCCTTGGTGGGGAAAGCTTGGGCGTATCTCGTAAAATGGTCAGTGACCACCAGCATATTACTAATATTTCCTTGATCTGACTCCAAACTCAGAAAATCAATACAGACCAGCTCCATGGGTGCACTGGTGGTGATGTTAACAAGGGGGACAGCCCTCTGGGGCAAAACTTTCCTCTGTAAGCAGCGACTACAAGTTCGAATGTGTTGCTCCACATCAGCCTCCATCTTAGGCCAATAGAATCTGGATCTCACCAAGTCAGGTGTTTTGTCTATACCAAGGTGCCCCATGTGGTTGTGTAAGGACCTCAGTACTGAATCTCGAAAGGCAGTGGGCAGCACTAGTTGTTGTTTGTCTACTTGCCCCCCCTCTGTCCACTGTTTCTCTGTATAACAGTCTATTGATCAGTTTCAACTTAGGACCTTCTTTGTATAACAATGCAGTTCTCAAATCAGTGGAATGTAATTTGGACACATCTTTCCCTGCATATAGGGCTTCTAAAGCTGATTTTATCATGGGATCTCGGGATTAAGCCCCCGAATACTGTGATTGTCCAGCTGAGGCAGTGCACCAATGTCTATTGCAGAAAAGTGGCAATAAGCAGCAGGTATGCAATTCTCTGAGGGTTCCAAACAATCCACCATACAGTCCACTGCGTCCGTGGACATTTGTTCCTCCCTGTCAGACTTCTGGCAGAGTGCTCTAATATCAGGTTCTGACAGTCTGACCCAGTCATTCTGGGGAACAGGCCTCCGGGAGAGAGCATCAGCATCTATGTGGTTCAGGCCTGCTCTGTATTCAACTGCATAGTCGTAGGTGGATAAGGCGGAAAGCCACCTATGGCCAGTGGCATCCAACTTAGCTGAAGTCTGCACATAGGTCGAAGGATTATTGTCAGTCTTTACTAGCATCTTAGCCCCATACAAGTACTCATGGAATTGATCAACAATGGCCCACTTCAAAGCTAGGAACTCTAACTTGTGTACAGGATAGTTCCTTTCGGAAGGGGTCAGGCTTCTGCTGGCAAAGGCCACTGGTCTCAGGACATTCTCATGCTCTTGGTACAACACAGCCCCCAACCCTTGCAAGCTAGCATCAGTGTGCAGGACATAAGGTTTTGTTGGATCATCATAGGCCAACACTGGAGCGTGGGTAAGTTGATATATGATCTCATGAAAAGCAGTCTCACAATCAGGAGTCCAGCGGGCCCCAGATACTTCACTTGGATGAAAATACACTCTTTCAGGCTCGAGGGACGCTGACTTTTTGTATTTTTTGTGGGTTGGGGGATACCCTTGAGTAAGGTTAAGTAAAGGGTGGATCGCTCTTGAATAGTCCTTGATGAAACGCCGACAATAACCACAGAATACCAGGAATCTTTGCAGTTCTTTTAGATTTTTGGGCTGTGACCAGGTGGTCAAGGCCTCGACTTTACTTGGGTCGGTCTCTATTCCCTCAGTGGATACAATGTGTCCCACATACTTTACTGATGTTTGAAATAATTGATAGTTATCAATGGACAGTTTAAGGCCAAAGTCTTCCAGTTGGTCCAACACCTTGAATAATCTGCTGTCAAGTTCCTCCAGTGAGCTGCCAAGCACAGTAACATCATCTAGGTATACCAGGCACTCTAATAAGTTCATGTCCCCCACTGCACGCTCCATCAGTCACTGAAAGGTGGCTGGGGCGCCTGAAATCCCTTGAGGCATCCTCATGAATTCATAGAAGCCAAGATGGACAGATAAAGGCTGTCTTCTCACGGTCTTCTGGGGCCATCGGGGTCTGGTAGTACCCACTGCAAAGATCCAGCACAGAGAACCACTTGCTACCGTTCAGGCAGTCCAAAGCATCCTGAATGCGGGCATTGTATACTGATCAGGTATAGTCCTCCGGTTTAAAGTGCGATAATCCACGCACATCCTTACTGTCCCATTCTTTTTTCTCACTACCACAATGGAGGAAGCAAAGGGGATTCTGGATTCTTTTATTACACCAGCAGCTAGCATCTCTTGCAGATGCCTTCTCACATCATCTATGTCAGCAGGGGCCAGGCGTCGAGACCTCTTATGAAATGGCCTTTCATCATGCAGCCAGATGTGGTGCTCAGCTCCTTGCACACATCCTATGTCCCATTCTTTTAAGGAAAACGCCTGGTATCTCTGGGCAAGCTTCTCACTGATCCTCACTTTCCATTCAGCTGGCAACGGGGAGTCACCGAAATCAAACAAGTCAAGCATTACTCTATCATTCTTCCCTGAACTCTTGCTACTGGGTAGCACTGTAGTGTCTGTACAATGCACATTAGTCAGGGTGCAACCTCTATTTACTCGAATCTCTCTGTCAGACACATTGTGAACTTGAACCATTACCCTTCTGGCATAAACATGGGCTCTAGCAGGCAAAATACTAGGCTTGACCAGCAGTCCCTCCGGCAATTTCCCATCACCTGGTGCATCCAACATGAGGATTTTATTCTTGACATCCTTTCTGATACGGACTTCCCCCTGTAGGGTACACTAGGCATTTGGCGCCAGGATCAGAGACTCAAAATCCTTTTTCCAGACAACTCCAACCGGTTCCTCTGGTTCCACTTTGTCAGCATTTCTTTCTGCCTCATAGGCCTTCTTGATCAAGGCCGGAATTCTTAAAGCTCTACTAGTCCTTGACCCCTGGTTTTCATAACACAACTGTGCCAGCCATCCAAACATATGTGCAGTAGTCCCAATTAGTAAAGGAACCCCATCATACAGTCCAGTAGGGGGACCCACTAAGGCCAGGGTCTCTACTTGCTCTGCCATTCTAACCACAGAGGTGGGGAAAGACAGCCAAATTCGGATATACCCCGAGTAGGGGTAGGCCTTCTCACTTTATCCCCATACATGCAGTCCTTCTAATGGTTGTAAGGGTATGTCTGACAAATGCTTCTGATACCAATCCTGGAACATAATTGTCACTTGGGAGCCACTGTCTAATACAGCTCTTGTAGACACTCCATTCACCTTTACAGTGGTCTCCATGGAGGGACCCACTATTCTGAACCAGTCTGGAGAGGCGGTAGTGGGGGTCTGGGCAACTGACCTTGCCACAGAGGGACGCGAGTTAGCATTTTTGGGACCCTCACTGGGACCATTTTGTGCACCTCTTAACCACTGACTTGTTCTCCAAAGCTCTCCTTGTAGCCAGCTCACCACTCTCTCTAAGTCTTTCTGAGACTGGCATTCCCCCTTCATGTGCCCATCCTTCCCACAATTATGGCAAAATGTCTGCTGAATTTTGGGGTGACTGAGGCATCACTGTGGGGGCTGCGGCATGGGTACTATTGATAGAAAACCTTGGTGCCACCTCAGCCAGCGGTGGGTTGGACATTTGGAGACATCTCTTCAGTTCTCTCACTCCATAGTCAATGCATCAAGTTTCGAACTGTTGTCAACATGAGGTGCCCGGGTGGGTAGCCCCACCCCCATAGCAGAAGCAGTTGGGCAAGTGTCAGTGCCCATGCTCATAGGAGTATCCTTCATGGTGAGACTGTCTGTTACTTTCCTAATCTCCCTCAGCAACTCCTTCCAGTGCGGGGTGTTTACAGCCATCCTCGTTTGGCAGGCACTTAATCCTTGACTTTCATCATGGGTTTTCGGTGATCCCTGGCCATCAGCAGCCGACCCTGCCCTTGGAGCAGAGGTTGTAGCAGCTATAACTATGTGGGGCTCTGAGAAATCCTCCTCCTCCTCCTCAACTTCCCAGATTTCTTTCATCAAATCACAATGATCCAGTGGGTTACCTCTCCTGTCATGAAGCCTCAACTGAAGGAGCTGCAATTTTGAGTGCTTTGCATGTTGCAATATGTGCCCCAACCTCACATGGTTTAACTCACTGGCGGCCACCCCCCCTTTCCGGTAGGCCCTCTGTAGCGCTCCTTCCAGATGAGTAACATATGCAGATAAACTTTCCCCTGGCCATTGTTTTGTACCTTGAAACTTCCCCATCAAGCTCTCTCCTGACTCAATACTCCCAAAATTGCATTCAAGTGCAGTTAGGTACTTTTGGGCAGATGCCTCAGGGTTTGTGGACCTCAAAGACTTAATGGCTTCCAGAGCAGGACCTTTCAAGCTCTCTAGGATTCTTTTCCATTTCTCAGCCTCTGCACACTGCCACTCAGATACCAAAGGGGCAACACAGTCTATCCAGGTCTCCCAATCATCCTCCCCTTGTGGGGTGGGGAGGGTGCTGGAGAAAATTCTCAACCTGTGGTAAGAGTCGTGACTGTTGGCAGGTACAGACATGGGGGCTTGCACTGGCACAGAAGGAGGGGCAATAACGGGTGCTGGAGGGGAAGAGGGTGTTGGTGGAGGAACGTTCTCAGGTGGCAATAATAGTTTCTTTAAATCCTCCACAGTTTTCCTTCCCCAACAACAATTTAGCAAATTTCTCCTCAAAAGTTTCAGATAATGGGGGAGGCTCGTTCTCCTTGGGGTCTTTACTGTCTTTGGTTATCACTCTCCAGACAGTGAGGGTTTCCCCGGGGGTAACAGTCTGTGGCACTTTAGAACTGTCTACAGGGTCCTTGCACTCTATCAGGGCCATGAAAGTTTGGGTGAGCAGATCAGACTGTCGCCCCTCTACCACAGGGTCTCGTAAACATTCAGCCTTGGAAAGTACTCCCTCTACAGTGTCCGTACTGGTACCCAGCGGGAAATCCAAGATAAGTATAGCATTTTGGGGGTCGATCTCCTCCCCAGTACACCACTTCACCAGCTGGTGTACAGCCACTTCTGTTGGGGTACCAATTTATTTTTTAACAGTAATTCGTAAATGTGGCCACTAGAGGACGCTAATCCCAGTGGTGAGCCTCCAAGATGTAACCCCTAGGTGGCGCTATCCCAAGGGCTACTACCCCTGCCTGCTTAACTACTAACAGGTTGAGGGGCCTAGGTCCGGTGGCGGGTGCCTCCACCCAGAGGTCAGGGTTTGCAGTAGTTAAACTAACTTGGTCACAGCCCTCTGGGACATTGTAACCCCCCTTTCTTTCCACTAGTGGCCCACACAATGCATTAGGAATTCTTCACAATGTACACTTACCCCCAGGACTGGCTCTGTCGACTGGACCCCGGGGACCCCCTGCAAAACAAGATGATACAGTGCAAAAACCACAGTACAATACTTTAACATAAATGAATACCTCAGCCAGTGTAACTTTGCTGAAACCAACAGATCTGATTTATTGAAGGAGCTGTAACAAGGAAGGGGGAAATCAGGTTAATTAGGTTAAACACATTAATAATCACAGTACTGTGCGCATAGTCAGAGTCCCAAATTGTCACTTTCACTGGGTACCCAGGATGGGGAGAGCTAGCCAGGATTGATTGCAGCTGGTTGGGGCCCTGTGATGGAAAAACACTGGCACAATACCCGAATTGTAATCCAGAGCCGGTTGGCTCAGTTCGTGAAGAAATGAAAAAAAAAACAATTAGATGACACACTTGCAATTCGATGAACGGATGGCAGGGAGCTACCCTGCTTTGTACTCACAAACTCAATGCTGGGAACTGGATGGAAGGCAGATTGTCCTGGATTGCCAGGAGGAGCAGACCATGTGGACAAGGTCCTTGTGACCGGACCCCACTGCAGTTTAGAGCAAATGGATGTAGTCTGGATTTAGCTGGGGTTTACTTCCAGCTTCATGCACTCTATTCACTGTACAGGGGATTTGAAACGCGATTCCCCACAAGCACTACACACATTTATATGTAAAAGGAAAGTACTATACCAGGTAGGCTGCTTCTCTATCCCAATCACAATTACTGCACAATACTCGGGAGAACACACAGCAGATCCAGTTCCTGACAGACCGAGTGCGATTCAGCAATTTCTCCAGTCTTCTGCAGGGTGAGCCTGGTTTCTACTTTTCAGATGTCCTTGATTCTCTTCACAGGTCAGTTTCAGTCCGAACAGGCGCTTGCACAAACTGCAGCTCGAAACTTAGGGCCTTACACGAGATCCCCTTGCTAAAGCTACACACCGAAGAAGCACACAGCTCCCTGTCGCTTCACAGCCCAAACTGATCTGATCTTTCCAGTAGACAGAGCCGGGCATTTCCTTTGAGTTCCTCCCAGTTCAGTTGGCTAGTTTGGCTGTCACTCACAGTAAACTCCCCCAGCTGGTGGAAAAAAGGCGCCAAAGTCAAAACTACATTTCCCAGAGTCACTGCCTTTACAGTCCCCTTACAGCAGGCTCCAGAGGAGAGTCCAAGTTCTGATTTGCCCAGAGCAGGCTCCATTTTAAAGGATCCCCACCATGATTGGTCCAGTTCAGCAGTTCAGAACCAACATGAGGGAGCTTGCTCTGCACTGTCTTTGCTACAAGAAAGCAGATTAAATCAAACTGCATTTTCATTATTACTCTAACAGGTTACAAGCAAACAATTACATCTTTGAAGCGTGCTCCCCCTGCCCACTTAGCGATGGCAGAAACGGAGCGATTTGGCAGCAGCTCGAGTGGGATTCAAGCAGGAAAACACACAGTCCCCCCATACAAACTAATTATGTCTGCAAGCAGACAGCTCTTAAAGAGACAGTACCAGAGGCTCTAAAAGCACTCACAGATAAACGGCTTAAACGCCAAACACCATTCAGGCTTGGAGCATTCAAGCAAGCTCCTGGAAGACTTTTTTGGGAACCCCCATTTGCAGAGGGGTTACATAAGGATGATGGCCTGCATCCATTTGGGAAGGGGACCATGATCCTGAGTGAGAAGTTTGAATGCTTCAGCAGCGAGCATTTAAGCTGGCCAAGGGGGGGCAGGAGGGTGAGGAGTCTTAGTATCACACTCCCCCAGTCCAAATGCAGGAAAGTAAATTGGCAGAAAGTACAACTGAAGTAGTTGGGGGGGAGGGCAAAGTGCTGGAATCGGGACCTCACAGGAAAGGTAACTGGGGTCGGGGAAGAAAGCAGGAGAGTAGGAACAGGGGCAAAGGGAGTAATCTAAGATGCACAACGTTCTACTGGATTACTTAAACTTTCTGTTCCCAAGGTTACTACTAAGATGGGTATGCACACCTTTTCTAATTTTGCTTCAATTCACTTGAATAATTAATCATTGATATTACATCAAACCCCCAGTCATGATACTTTTAAAAAGTCACTAAAAAGCATTATGTTGATCTTTGAAATGTGACTGTATATAATGTTGTTATATTTTTCACTGTATTTTATGTAGTTTGTTCTTTGTTACATCTTGACTGTATTTCATGGTCCCGGGTCGCATTTGAAAAAGGGCCTTAGCTCATAATGCTTACCTGGTAAACAAAAGTTTAAATAAATAAATAAAAATAAAACAGCATGGAAGACCGTGGTAACTAATGCCCCAAGGCTGAGAAATAAAATCCCAGACCTGGAGGCCTTGATAGTAGAGGCAGACCTGGACATAGTAGCAATAACTGAAACCTGATACCTGATACACTGCAAATCATGGGTGGGAAATAAATATACCAGGTTATGCTCTTTTCAGGAGGTATGGAGAGGGGGTCTCCCAGTTTGTCAGAAATGGTATTAAGGCAAACACAGGTACAGGGTAGGCAGGGGAGGCCGAGGCACTGTGGGTCACCTTTGAACCTGGAAATGGCAGAGCAATGCACACAGGGATGATATGCAGGCCTCCAGGACTGGGAGCGGAAGTGGACAAGGAGCTAGTAGATGATATACATGAGATAGCAGTGAAAGGTGAAATTCTGCTGATGGGGGATTTAAATATGCCGGATGTGGATTGGACAACCCAGGCAGCTGCTTAAGCTAGAAGCAGAGGCATCCTAGATTCCCTAGAGGAAGCATGACTCAGGCAGCTTGTACTTGATCCCACCAGGGACCATGCAATTCTGGATCTTGTGATGACCGAGGGGAACAGAATCACTGATGTCTGGGTAAAAGGGCAACTGGGATCCAGTGATCCCCACATAGTGTGGTTCAGCATGGGGACAGGGACTCAGTCAAGTCACACTAGGGCAGAGGTTTTGGATTTCAAAAAGGCAGACTTCACTGAAATGGGGAGAGGTATCAAAATAGCCCTGGAGAAAAGGGGGATAGGAGGGGGTGGAAGAGCAGTGGGAGCACCTAAGAGCCATAGTGGAAGTGACAAACCAGTGCATCAGGTTGGTATCAAAAGACAAGAGAAGGAGAAAGCCACTATGGTTCTCAACAGTGGTGGCAGACAAAGTAAGGGCTAAAATGGCAGGGTTCAGAAAATATAAGGAGACCCAAAGGAGGAGGACAGGGAGGTGTTCCTAGAGTGTCTGAGGAAAGTGGGGAGGGTGGTAAGGAGAGCAAAGGCATGGACTGAGGAAGGATTAGCATAGGCAGTAAAGAAAGGGGACCAGACATTCTACAGGTACATCAGCGAAAGAAAGAAAAATGGGGGGAGATTTTTAGGCTTAAAGGGGAGGAAGGGGAGTGCAAGATGGGAGACATGGATAAGGCAGAAATACTGAATAGATACCTCTGCTCAGTATTCACAGAAAAGGGGGAGGGACAGGGACCACAGCTGAGCAACAGATGCCAAAGAGGGGGGGAAGGTGGACAATAGTTCATTCACAGGGGAGAGAGTCCTGCAGGAACTCACTAAATTGAAGGTGGACAAAGCCATGAGGCCAGACGGCATACACCCGAGGATATTAAGGGAGCTGCGAAGAGAGCTAGCAGACCTTTGCTTGTTCACTGAGTCACTCAACACAGGAGTGGTGCCAGAGGACTGGAGGAAGGCACATATGGTCCCTCTTCACAAATCCAGCAGTAGGGAGGAGGGGGGGAACTATAGGCTGGTCCGCCTCACCTCAGTAGTGGGGAAGATCATGGAGGCACTGCTTAAAGAAAGGATAGTGCAACATCTAGAAGCCTTCAGTGGCCAGGACCCTAGATAGCATAGATTCACAGCAGGTAGGTCGTGTCAGACGAATCTTATAGATTTCTTTGACTGGATAATGAAGGAAGTAAATCGGAGGGGGGGTGGATGTCGCCTACCTCAGTTTCAGCAAAGCCTTCGATACTGTCCCACATAGAGGCTGGTTAACAAAATGGATAGTCTGGGAATGGGAGACAAGGTGGCAAACTGGGTTAGGAACTGGCTAATGGATAGGAGGCAGAGGGTGGTGGTAAATGGGTACAATCTGGGGAGAGGGGGGTGACCAGCAGGGTACCTCAGGGATCAGTCCTTGGGCCAGTCCTGTTCAGTGTCTTCATTAGTGACATTGCAGAGGGGCTGGAAGGAAAGGGCTGCCTGTTTGCCGATGACACCAAGATCTGTAACAGGGTGGATACTCCAGAAGGGGTGCAGAAAATGAAGGAGGATCTGGGGAAGCTTGAGAAATGGTTTGAGGAGTTGCAAATGAGGTTTAATTCAAAGAAATGCAAAACTGTGCACCTGGGGCATAGAAACCCTGGGGAGAGCTACAGGATGGGGGAGTTGCTGACAGTCACCAAGGAAGAAAGGGACCTGGGGGTTACTATTTCAGATGAACTGAAAATGACAAAGCAGAGTACAAAGGCAGCAGGGAGGGCCAGTGGCATGCTGGGGTGCATAGGCAGGGTATCACCAGCAGAAGGCGGGAGGTAGTGATGCCATTATATAAAACCCTGGTCAGGGCTCACATGGAGTATTGTGTGCACTTCTGGAGGCTACACCTTTGAAAGGACATTAGCAGGCTGGAGATGGTCTAGAGAAGGGTGACTAAAATGGCACAGGGCTTGCACCACAAAACTTACGAGGAGAGATTAACTCATTGCCTCCACAGGCTCACTCTGAGATTACACCACTTGCCTCCTGAATCTCCTGTATACTTTTAACAGTGAATCCTGGGCCTTTCTAAGCAAAATCAAGCCATAGTCAGCATGTTGCAAACAAATGCTAATAGCTCAATAACTGTATATGCTAGACACAAAGTATGAGTGGCAGAGTTATTCAGCACAAATTGCCTTTCCAATGGTGGCATGCATGTAATAATAAGTAATTTAGTTTTTCCCATGCTGGTCGAAAGAGCAAACTAAATATTTTTTTCACTAAAAAAGTGCAACATAAGCCATTTTTTGTTGGAAAATATGTAAAATATCAACACCAAATTAAGCGTACAGACATTAGATGGTGTTTTAATATTATGTTAGTTAAAAAAAAGATATCTTTTTACTATAAAACGTAATTTTTCCCATTTTAGTCAAGGTGCTTTGGTGAGATTTGAGGGCTGAATCTCAACCACACACACCATATCATAAACAAATGGTATAACTCCAAAAGTCACATGTTACACACAAAGTATCAGCATGAAAGTTGATTAGCACAAAAATGCCTTTCCAATGGTGCTATGCAACCAGTTGTAATCAATACGGTTTTATTTTATACCTGCTGAAGTGCCAAAAAGTGAATTTTATTCAAGCTGCTTAGGTGAATCTTGATGGAAAACATGTCAGCCATACACACCATACCATAAACAAATGTAAATAACTCTAAAGTATACATGATATACAAAATATCAGTGGCAAATTTGTTCAACACAACATTACCTTCCCAATGGTGGTATGCAAATAATAATATGTAATTTTGTTTTGTTTTTAAACCGGTTGAAACAGCAAAAAAATATTTTTTCACTAAAACAGGCAACATAAGCCATACACACCATACCATAAACAAATGCAAATAACTCCTAAGTATGCATGATATGCACAAAATATCAGTGACAGAGTTGTTCAGCATAACATTACCTTTCCAACGGTGCTATGCAGTCAAATATATATTATATTCTGTTACACTATAAATGAAAATATATAAGTGACTTCTCCAGACATTGCTTGGGCACACTGGGAGTCAGTAGCCGACTTCTGCAGACGTACTCAGGACACACCAGTGTTTTTTTACTGACGACTACAGGCGTCGGCTAGGAAACAATGAGTTAAGGGACCTCAATATGTACTCGCTGGACGAGAGGCAGGAGAGAGGGGACATAATAGAAACATTCAAGTACCTCAAGGTCATAAACAAGGTGCAAGGAAGACATCTTCCAATACAGGAGTACAAGAATGAGGGTCATGACATGAAATTGGAAGGTGACATGGTAATAGGGAATGTGAGGAAGTTTTTCTTCACAGAGATGGTGGTGGATGCATGGAATGGTCTGCCACATAGGAGATGGTGGGAGCAAGCACTGTGGTTGGATTTAAACATGCATGGGATAGGTATAGGGGAACCATAGAGGTAAAGCAGAGGGAGGGTCAGAAACCATAATCAAGTGCAGGGCTTACAGGTAGACTGGATAGGCCTAACGGTCCTTATCTGCCAACAATTTCTATGTTTCTGTTTCTTGAGAGGGAGGGAGAGGGGGCAGGGACAGGAGTGGGAAAAGGAGGAAGCAGAGGAAGGTGGTACGGAACATGATTTACAGGCAGCTGAACTGAGGTTTAGACCAATGACAAGTGACTATGCCTAAATATAGAAACAGCAATAAAATACAGTTACGTAAGAACTTACCGTAACAGCAGGTCTTTGAGAGGATCTCTTGCAGCAGGCCACACTAGCAGACTTGGCCACCAGGCATTAGAACCACATGGAAGATTTTCCAGCTAGCAGTCTACCAGAGGAGGCTGCCTACCTCCGACGTCACCCTCTGACATCGGTGTACAATATAAGAGTGGGAGGCCCCCATAGCCTCCTCAGTTCTCCCACCAGAGATCAAAACCAGGAGCCCATTAGGGGAAACAGGGAGGTAGCTGAGGTGATCATAGAGCAGGAGGAAAAAGAAAGTAGAAGAATCTTGACCATGGAAGAGGAGAGCTAGACTGGAGGCCAAAAGGCCACAAGAAAAAAAGCGAAGAGGGAAGGAGAGAGGAAAATGCATGCTTGCTGCAAGAGATTCTCTTGAAGATCTACTGTTAAGGTCAGTTCTTACATAACTGTACTGTCTTACTTCAAGGGTATCTCTTACAGTAGGCCACACCAGTAGGACGAGTCCCAAGCAGTTCTGGCAAAAACTGACAGACAGACCGAGCGGTTGGCCAAAAGGATCTATAAGAGAAGACCTTGTAGAATGGCCAGGTGAAATTTGCCCTGCACCTAGAGGCGATGTCCAAACTGTAAAGTTTGGAAAAGGTATGGACAGTGCTCCAGGTAGCAGCTGCACAAATCTCTGCAGCAGAAAAATTAAGGAAACTTGCCATAGAGGAGTGGCCATGAACCACACCTGGACATTTCTTGCCATTCTTCCTGTAACAGAAAATAATACAGTTAGCCAACCATTTGGATAAACTCTGGACACAGGAGCACCCTCTTTCCCAGGGGTGAAGGAAACAAGTAATTGTGAGGACTTCTGCAGTCCTTTGCCTGGTGTGTATAGTACCACAACATTCCATGCACATCCAAAGTACGGAGCAATGCTTTCCCTGGATAGGCATGCTCCGGAAAATAGATGGGCAGGTGGAAGGATTGGTTCACCTTAGGGAGAAACTTAGGATTGGTACACAAAGACACCCTGTTTTGATGGAAAATCAAATACGGCTGCTCACACATGAGTGCCTGAAGCTTGGGAATCCTTCAAGCAGAAGTAATAGGATAACGCTTTCCATGACAGATAGCATAGCTCGCAACTCACAGCAGGTTCAAACAAAGGCAGGGTGAACTTTTCCTTTTTTTTTTTATAACATCTTTATTAAATATATTCAAAGAACATAATACATACGCTTTGCATTAAAGATATAATTCACCATAGGGTGAACTTTTCCAACACAGAATTTAAGTCCCAAACTGGGACCAGATTTCGGAGTGGAAACTTCAAGTGCAGAATGCCTCTTAACAATGTACAAGACATGTCAAGTTCAGCCTCAGTACGGCCATCGACAGGTGCATGGTATGCAGAGATGGCTGAAAGATGTACCTTGATGGAGGAGTACTTCAGACCAGAGTCTGAAAGGGAGAGCGAGTACTCCAAAATCTAATTCACTGGGCAGTTGAAGGGGTCTAAGTGGTGTGAAGCAGCAAAACATATAAATATATATATATATATATATATATATATATATATATATATATATATATATATGCAAAACACTTCCACTTCATGGAATAGGTGGCCCTGATGGGTGGTTTCTTAAGTACCACCAAAACATCCACCACCTTAGAGGATACCCCAAACCTCGCAATGGCTACTTCCTGAGGAGCAAAGCATGAAGATAGAGATCTGAGGTCCGAATGGACCAGAGTGCCCTGTTCCTGGAAGAGCAAGCCTGTACAAAGGGGAAGAAGCACTGAAGATTCCACTGCCAGCTGTTGAAGCAAGGGGAACCAGATCTGATGAAGTCAGAAGGGGGCAATCAAGATCATAGTTGTCCCCTCCATCTGAAGCTTGATCAGAACTCCTGAAGGAGCGGGAAGGGAAGGCATGCAGAAACCTCCCTTTACAAGAAAGAGACAACGCAGCTCATCAGAAAACTCCAGGCCCTGGAGTGAGCAAGCAGAAAAGTGGCAATTTTGTGTTAAGCGGGGACACAAAAAGGTTCAGTTCTGTATGACCCCACCGGTCAAACATGTCTTCCATCACGGATCTCAGAAGCTCCCACTCGTGAACCTGAGACCAGCTTAGGCTGTCTGCCAATACGTTTTGTTCACCGGGAACATGCATGGCCAAGAGTACCAGCTCATGGCCTATGGCCCAATACCAGACTCTCATCTCTTCCCAACACAGGGTAGGAATGATTCCCCCCCATTTGTTGTTATAATGCACCACACTGGAATTGTCCGATTGGATCAGCAGTGGGCTGGGAGAGAGCTGGTTCTGGAAGGTCTGCAAGGCATACAGAACTGGTCGCATCTCCAGGACATTTACGTGGAGATCAGCTTCTGCCATGGACCACGTCCCTTGAGTCTGGTGGGTCCCTAGGTGAGTCCCTCAGCCTAGGCCTGAGGTGTCTGTGGGAAGGATCTGCTGCAGAGGTGGAATAAAAAATGGCACCCCTCTCAGGAGGTTGTTGGGTTCTAACCACTACAACAATACTCTCTTGACTGGATCTGAAACTAGAACTAGCTATTCTAGGTTATCAGTGCACTGGTCCCATTGGACCCACAGGGTCCGCTGAGGAACTCTCATCTGCAACCTAGCTAGAGAAACCATAACAATCGCTGTGGCCATGAGACCCAGGAGAATCAGAAAAGCCTGAGCTGGTACGTGCCGGCTGGAGTAGAGCTGACGGACTTGGTCCATCAGGCACTCCACTCTGTCTTGAGGCAGGAAGGCCATCCCTTGGACCATATCCAGCACTGCCCCTATGTACTGAAGTCATTGGCAGGGTGTCAGAAATGACTTGGGCAGACTGATAGTGATTCCCAAATCCTGAAACAGGCAGAAGGTATGAGAAAAGGTTTGGAGCAGATGCTTCCTGGATGGTGCTGCTAGCAGCCAGTCATCCAGGTAGGAGAAAACATAGAACTCCTGCTGTTTGAGGGTAGCTGCCACCACTGCCAAACACTTGGTGAACACCCTAGGGGCTGAAGATAAGCCAAATGGTAGGGCTCTGAACTGGAAATGGGCTCTCTAAAAATGAAATTTGAGGAAGCACCTGTGGGAGGTGCAAACCTTGATATGCAGATAGGCATCCTGCATATCCAGGGATCAAATACAGTCCCCTTGGTATAACAGGGGCAGTAGACCCTGAAGGGTGTCCATTCTGAACCTCTTGTATTGGATGAACATGTTTAGTTTGCTGAGGCTCAGGATGATCTCCCGTCCATTTGGGAACCAGGAAGAAGTGAGAATAAAACCCCTTCCCCTGCTGGGTCCGTGAAATGAGTTCTATGATATTTTTCCAAAGCAAGGCTTTAATTGCGTCCCAGGTCAGAGGGATGTGACCTGGAAGGTACAAGGACTGAACTGGGGATTTTCCTGAGGCCACTCCAAAAGTTCCAGGGAGTCTCTGTGCTCTATGAGCTGCAGCACCCAATTTTCTGAATTGATCTCCTGCCACCTGTCCAGATGAAGGGAGACGTGACCCTCTACAACCACCTTCTGTTTTCTGGAGGGAAGAGGTTCAGCAAGGAGTCAGAAGGGGGGGGGGACAGCAGCAGCTGGTGCTGTGGGATCTCCCCGAGAGTTCTTGCTGGCGGAGGGTGTGGGCAGAGCAGCCACTGTCACCTGACATTTTCCCTGGGTGGCCCAATGAAATGGTGTCTTCTCCCTGGACTTGGACTGTGTATGGTGCATTGAATGGACCAATCTCGGGGTGTGTCCAGACATCTGTAGGTGGGCGAGGATATCTTCCACGTCCCCACCGCACAATATGCACCTTCTAAAGGGGGCATTTATGATGGACAGCTGGACATATTGGGTGAACCTGGACAGCCGAAGCCAAGTGTGTCGGTGCATATGAATGGCAGTCACCACTGCCCAGGCTGACACATCCACAGTGTCGTAGGCCACCTGGAGCTAGTGGGTACTGATGTCAGAGGCTGACTTGAGGGAGCCCATGGCTTGCTGCTTGGCAGGGTCATCAGGTAAAGATTGGATGTCATCCCTGGCCTGATCCCACAAGGCATTTTGATACTGAAGCATGTGAGCCAAGTAATTCAGGGCACGGATCACCAGAGTAGAAGAGGCAAATGTCTGCTTGCCCAGGAGGTCCAACTGATGTGATTCCTTGTCTGGTGGCAATGAAAGCAGATGCTTAGGCCGTTTGGTGCGGTCTTGTGTGGTGTTTATCACCACTGAGTCCGCCTGCACTTGTTCTCCGAGAAAAGACTTCCCAGCTGGTTCATGGTACAGCCTGTCTGCCTTCTTGGACACAGGTTCATAGGTATTTTACGAGTTTGAATAGGCGTTAGCCTTCTAATGAACTCACCACTAGGCTCTAGTGGTGATATGACCATTTTTTGCTACCCATATAGTTGTCTACTTCTTTTTTAAAAAATATCTATATTATTGCTTTCCACAATATACTGCAGAAGAGAGTTCCAGACTGTTACAATTCTTTGTGAAAACTATTTACTTCTTTTGATAGTGTTATTGTTATCCACTAACAGTTTCATATTTGTTTGTCCTTGTTATTTTGGAGGGATTATGCCTAACTAAACCAAGTGTCTCTATCATAAACTCATTCTTAATGGCCTTATATATCAAACATTGATCGCCTCTAAGTCTCCTGTATTCCAAGGAATACATATTCTAGGATCGTGGATATGTTGTTAATCCACATTCTTTGGCATGTCCCCTTACACTTTAAGATCTGCCGGAAGTCTTCAAGCTGGCTTCTCCCACCCACTTGGGTTGTATATACCTCGACTCCACCCCATGATGCCAGATCTTCCTTTCCGCTGGAAGATTCAGGTTGCCTCCCTCGTGCTCACACATTTTGTAGGCTCTGGTTTTCAAAACTTCGGTTATTCCGAAAATTCGCATTGTTCACATTAGCGATCGCAAGTTTACCGCTTCGATTATGGAAGTCAGATCTTCTCCCCGTATTTCGTTGGTGCCCTTGCGGCCAGAAAATGTAGCACACTGATCCCCACACCATGTGCATCTATTGCCTCAGTGTCGACCATGACACTTCGAAATGCTATATGTGTCTCGCCTTTCATCCCAATGTTCTTGACGACCGTCTCGCACGCCTGAAGCTGGGGAGGCTAGAGAAATGGAACCCTCCGGAGAAATCCAAGGAGGCTCGGTGGGTGGTTTCCTTGACTGTGGGATCTGCTAAGCAGTTGGAACGCATGCATGCATTCCAGGAGGAAGCAGCTTGTGCTGCAGAGACATCTCAGAGCTTCTTCGTTCCGCTCAATCAGGGCTCCATCTTCTCGGGTTCCTTCCAAGAGTTATGCAAGTCTCTCCCAACCAAGGGAGAGGCATCTGCAGGCTCTCACTCCTCTCGATCCCATAAGCAGGTGAAGGAACCGGGATCATCTTTGTCTCGACGGAGACATTCTTGGGAGCGGGAGGGCTCTCGGTCCCAGGAACATGCGGTCTCGACCTTGTTCGAGATCGCTTCTTCGGCCACTGGCTTTTCGGCTTTGCTGTCTGGTCAGGCAACCAAATTGTTGATCGATGATGTTGAGATCATCATTGATCCAATCGATCCATTATCGCAGACTCCGGTTGATGATTCCCTCGATCAAACTCCTAACTTGGTCTTCCCAGATGACGAGACCCAGCCTGCTGGAACTCCCGTCGAAGACGTGGTCCATGATCCCGGGAAATCACCGGTCCTGCTGATGTCTCCTGAGTGACTGAGTTGGCCTGTCCAATCTCGATTGAGGTCTCGGACCCCCTTGACCGACAGGCCAAGGAAGAGCTCTAAAAAGAGGCAACACCATCGGTCGTCCTCGTCCTCCTCGGGTGAGGAGAGGCTCTGGTGGAAACTCCGGTGCTAAGAGGACATCATGTGGCAACAGCTGATTTTGACCATGCACAAGCCGGCTCTAGCTTCCACACTGACCATTTCCTGGCTCTCGCCTCTTAGGCTGAAACCAACTCCTTCAGAGCCGATTAAGTCGGTTCCCCAGCCCGCAGAGCCGGTAAAACCTCCAGTTTGGCTCAAAATGGTCTCTCCACAGATTGTGGTGGAACCACTGCCCAAACAGTTTGTGGGAGGGGATCTTTCCAAGGAAGATAGACTGGACACCAGGCTTCCCTTGTGTTTGTTGGTCACGGTCACCCCGGACTGCCCTCAGCGAGTTGAAGGCAACCTTGGCGGTTGGCCATTATACCCAGATTCCTCGGATTCAGATGACACTGGCTTGCATTCTCATCCAGGTGATGAGGACTCGACCATTGGCTTAGAGATGGAGGAAAGGTCCCTCATCTTTTCAGGGCATTCTTCACCTCATCTCTGAGTCTACAGGGATGCCCCTGGAGCCAATCCAGAAAAAGGCAGAGTACCCTCTTATGGACATCCTTAAGGAGGGGAACCCCGATGGAGACCTTTCCTGTGGCCAAGGCTATTGTTGGTCTGGCCTTAGAACTCTGGCAGCACCCTGCCTCTTGTCCAGCTCTGTCTGCCTGCATGGCCCGCAAGTATGCGGTGCCCATGGGGTCCCTTGTGGGGTTCACAGAGCACCCTTCAGCCGAGAGCCTGGTGACCGCCTCTGTGTTCAGGCATACTGGCAGTTCTGCCAACACTGACTGACCTCCTGATAAAGAGTCCAAACTTTTGGACCATTCAGCTAGGAAGGTTTATGTGGCTTCCTCCATGAGCCTTCGTCATGCAAGTTCTGCCGTCATCATGGTACACTTCTCTCCCACCCTTCTAGGGTCACTGGATGAAGTCTTCTCACATCTCCCCACGGACATGCAGACCACGGTCAAACAGATTCGGGATCAGGGCTGAGCTATTGCAAAACAGCAGCTTCAGATGGCCCTGGACATTGGGGATTCTTGTGCCCGCTCGATGGCTGCTGCAGTTGCCTCTCGTCGCAGGGCTTGGCTGAGGCTCTCCTCCTTCCCAGTGGATACCCAGCACAAATTAGCTGATGTGCCCTTCCTAGGGACCGACCTGTTCGGCCCAGGAGTGACTGGTCACCTTCAGTGCATTGAGCAGTCCAATGCCATCTTGGATGCTACTTCTGCCAAGGGTTCTTCGGGCAAGAAACAGCAGAAGAAAAACAAGAAGCCCTTTCGGCATTCTTCCCCTGTGGCTCAGCAGTCCTCTTTTCAAGGAGGACAGCAGCAACAGCAGCAGGTTCAAGCTTGGCATCCCCGGCCCAAGCCTGGACCCCAACAGGCCTGTAAAGGAGGCCAAGGTTCAGGTCCTGGAGTCTCCTCCTCCAAGTCTACTCAGTGACGGGGTGGGGGCTGTCAACCCCTATGTAATAATACTTGTATCCTCATTTGTATGACCACTCAGGTCCATCTTGTAAATGAGCTTTGCTCAATGATGTTCGCCTGAATAAATAAAGATTTTGATTGATTGATTGATTGATTGATTGATTGATTGATTGAACCCAGCTCTGGGTCCTCTCCTGGGGGGCTGGCTCTGCCACTTCCTTTCCACCTGGTCCGTTGTCACTTCGGACAGGTGGGTTTTTGAAGTGGTCAGTCAGGGACTGCCTCTGGAATGCAAGCAGTACCCTCCAAGCCGAGCCCGACCCCTTCGGGAGGAAAGAATATCTGCTCAGACTCAGTCGTCTCTCCGAGGCGACATCACTCAGCTCCTCCTCAAGGAGGCAGCAGCTCCAGTGGCGGATTCTCCAGGTACTTCCTGGTGCCCAAGCGGATGGGGGGCTGGAGACCCATTTTAGATCTGCATGACCTGAATCAATATCTCAGGTCACGTACCTTTCGGATGGTCAGTCTGTCCCAGATCATACCATCCTTGGAGAGAAACATGTGGCTCTGTTCACTGGATCTGCAGGATGCGTTCTTTCATGTCCCAATCCGTCCATCCCATCAGTGGTTCCTCCACTTCAGGGTCAAAGGGACTCTGTACGATTTCTGAGCCATGCCGTTCGGCCTGTTATTAGCCCCATGAGTCTGCACCAAATGCATTGCAGTGGTGGCAGCTCATCTCGGGCGTCGAGGGGTCAGGATTTATCCTTACCTCGACGATTGGCTCCTAGCAGGTTCCACCCAACAGGAGGTGGAGAGGTCCTGGGACCTGGCCCTTCAGACCTGCTCCCAACTCAGCCTCCTGATCAATGAGGCCAAGTCGGAACTTCTGCCTTCTCGGGTGATGGGCTTCATCAGGGCAGAGCTCAACTCTTGTCAAGCCAGAGCTCGGCTTCTGGCGACAGGGCAGAGGTTCTTTCCTCCTTTGCCCAATCATTTCTGGTCGGGCAATTGCGCCCTGCCCAGGACTTTCTGCACCTTCTAGGTTACATGGCAGTGTGCACCTCAGTGGTCCATTGGGCCCGGTTGCACGTGCACCGCTTCCAATGGGAGCTGACCACCCAGTGGACTCAGCGCCATGGTTATTTTGACCAGCTGATCACTGTAACCCAGAAGATGTGAGACACTCCCCAATGGTGGACCGCTCCAGACAGGTTGCACGAAAGGAGTCTGTTTGTCCACCCCAAGCCGACGGTCGTCCTCATGACTGATGCTTCTCTCATGGGCTGGGGATTCCACATGGGGGACAAAAGGGCCCACGGGCTCTGGACCCCCGAGTAGTCCTGATGCCACATCAGCCTGTTGGAGCTCAGAGCAGTCAGACTGGTATTGTCAGCTTTCTCTCCTCAGCTCTGGGGTCAAGTGGTTCAAGTCCAAATGGACAATACCACGACCATGTACTACCTCATCAAATTGTGGCATGCACTGCCGTCTGCTGTGCAGAGAGGCGCTCCGCATCTGGATCCTCGTGAGCCGATTGGAGGCTGATCTCCTAACCATCCATGTGGCAGGAGCCTCAAACCATCTGGCAGATGCTCTCAGCCGCTTAGGCCAGACATCCCATGAGAAGTCTCTCCATCCAGAGGTAGCTTACATCCTGTTCTCCCACTGGGACAAACCGATGGTGGACCTGTTTGCCTCCAGGGACAATACCAAGCTGAGACTGTTCCATGCCCGCTACCCTCAGCAGGGCTCGCTGCAGGGGGATGCCTTCTCGAGGCCGTGGACCCCAGGCCTCCTCTACGCCTTCCCTCCATTTCCCTTGATCTACAAGGTGCTTCTCAAGGTGAAGAGGGACAAGGCGAAGGTGATCCTGGTAGCCCCAGACTGGCCGCGCCAGTTCTGGTATCCAGATCTCCTCAGCCTGCAGGCCCCCAGAGCTACTTCCAGCACACCCACACCTGATATTACTTAATCAGGGGAAGGTATTCCATCCAGATCTTCAATCCCTGCACCTCACAGCCTGGTACCTGAGTGGCTAGAGATCTTACATCGAGTGGGAGCTCTTGCAGCAGGCTATTACAATAAGGACTATGCTGCAGGCACTAGGACCCACCGGAAAACTTCTCAGCCAGCAATACCCAGCAGGGACCACCCCTGACATCGGCTCCATCCTGACGTCAGCCCTGGTATAAAAGAGGGCAGACCCAGCTCCACCTCAGTTCTTTTCCTACCACGTCCCACGCACGTGAAGAGTTCTTGGCTTGCCAGCCCAGCTAAAACTCGGTTTTCGATGTTTTTCCTACCATTTTCAACATTTTTTTTTCACAGTACCGACGTATGTCATCCCCGTCCTCGGTCTGCTCTTCAGGACCACACAGAAATAAGTGCAGTTGCGGCCGTCAGATTCCAGCTAAAGACGGCCAGACATAGTGTGTCTTCTGCCTGGGGCCTAACCACCACACCGTGGCCTGTTCCTCTTGCCAAAGCTTCACTAATAGGACCAGGATCTGCTGCCTCAAGGCTTTGAAGGCATACCTTTTGGAGAAGAAGATGGGACCTCCACAGCTCCGGGGAGAAGGCAAAACACAAAGATGAGTCCAAGTGGTCCCGCGACAAAGACTGTAGTTGGTCTCGGCACCAGTCCAGGTCCTGGTCTCGCTCCCGCTTGCGTCCCTCTCCCAAGAAAGCCCGCGCTTCCCCAGGCTCAGGTGAGCATTTGAAGTTTAAAAAGCAGGCTAAGGCTGGGCCTTCGGGGGAGAAGTCAGCAAAGCCTAAGGTGACTCCGCTAAGGGTCACCACCAAGTCCATCAAGGCGCAAGCTTCAGCCCCTTCTTCCAAGGCCTCGGCGTCACCCGGTAAGAGTACGCCCCTAGAGTCTAAGGACACTCCAGCACCCCGCAGCTAAAACCGGCCGCTGGTTCCAGTACTGACACTGGTAGAAGGGGCGGCGGATTTTGACGCGGCCGGTATGGGCGCAGCGTCTCCATCCTCTAAGTCCTCCTCTCCCCGGGGCTCTCCAGGTGGCTCTCCTTCCAGGCCCGATGCAGACATCCCTTTTCTGGGGAAAGTGGCCTCTGTCTTCACGAAGGATGAACTCCAGGATTTGTTTTCCTTCTTATGGGGCCAGGTCCAGAAGCGGCCCCCCAAAGCCGGCCCCATCACTGGTACCGGACCCATCGGGTGAACCACAGCTGGGAGGTGCCTCTTCGCCGCAGAAGACTCCCGAGAGGCCGCCACCTCCAACACCTTCTAAGGCTCGTTCCCAATCTTGGTCCGCAGACTGACGCCGGCACTCACCAAGGGCTGGTAGCCGACACCAGGTCAGGTCTCGCACCAGAAGTCGTTCCCATTCTGCTAGATGGGATCTCTCCCGATGTTGGTCCCGTGACCGACGTTGGTCTTCGGACTGCCGTCGATCGGTGAGTCACCGACGCTCGAATGGGGCTAGTCACAGGGACAGGTCCAGCTACTTAACACTCAGTAGCCGGTCCACCTCTTCCTCTTCTATTTTGGGAATCGGGGATTCCCTAGGAGAGTAGGACCAGCCCCACTTGCCTCCTGATGATCCAACTTTCATGGACGTCATGAGGTATATCCAGGCCTCCAACGAGTGGGATACGGAGAACCTGGACCCGGAACTCCGTTGACTGGCAAAATACCTGAGGCAGAAGGAGCTCAAACCTCTTGTGGTGCCTTCTTTGGTGGACACCTTCCAGGATCTCACCCGGATCACCTGGAAGCATCCAGCTCCGGTTCTCGTGGTTCCGAAAAAGTCAGATAGGCTGCACATGGCCCTGAGGGATGAACCTTTTCTGGCTGAGCACCTTCAGGTGGACTCCTCTGTGATTGCAGCTGCTCATGATAAATCTAAGCAGCCTAAGCACCTTAGCTCACAGCCTCCCGATCCTGAGTCTCGCTATTTGGACCAGGTGGGCAAGAAGGTATATTCTGCCTCCACCTGTTCCATTCGGTCCCTAAATTTCCTGACGCATATGGTCCAGTAATAGAATGCGCTCTGGGAGCGGGGACAGGAGCTGGTGAATGCCTTGCCAGACTCCGAGAAGAAGAAGACAGAGATTCTGGATCTTCTGAAATTGGGCTCGGACGTAGGCACACATGTTTTGCATGCCTCATAGGACACTGCAGATACGGCGGCCAGAGCAGCAGCATCAGGGGTCTGTCTCTGGTGCCATGCTTGGTTGAGGGTCTCTGGCTTTCACCAAGATCTGCAGCTCGGGATCTGGGACCTACCATTCCAGGGCACCATTTTGTTTGGACAGGAGACAGAGGCACTCATCTCTCATCTCCAGGAGTCAGGGAAATCCATCTGGTCTGTCCGTCAGATGTACAGAGGAGACCTAGGAAGCAGCCTTTTCATAAGCCCTCAGGTGCCCAAGCCCGTGGCAACCAACAGGGCCAGAGAGGTGGCTTCCGAAGGAGAGCCAGCAACCAGCAGCCTGGAGGCACTCCTTCCCATGGCCCCAAGTCCTCCCAAGTCTCTCTGCTGACTCCCGGCTCCACCCAATGTCTTCTTCCAGACTCCCCTCCTCCAGCGGAGGTTCCAGGGGAGGTGGTAGGGGGTCACTTCTCCCTGTATCTAGAGGGATGGAGCTCTGTAACTGCAGACCAGTGGGTCCTCGATATTATAAGGAGAGGACATACTCTAGAGTTCACAGAGATTCCTCCAGACACCCCACCAAGATCCTCCAGATATACTCCTTCTCACATTCAGCTCATAGAAGGAGAGATACAGGCCCTCTTGCAAAAAAGGGCAATGGAAGCAGTCCCCCTGCCGCAATGGGGAAAGGGTATTATTCCCACTTCTTCCTGGTCCCAGAAAGACACATGACCTCCGTCCCATTCTGGACCTCAGCTGTTTAAAATGTTATACAGAGTACAGAAGGTTCCGGATGGTGACTCTTCCAGGACTGCTTCCTCTGCTGCACCAGGGGTACTGGCTCTGTTCCCTCGACGTGCAAGATGCGTACATGCACATCGGGGTCTTTCCCCTTCACAGGAAGTTCCTGAGGTTCCACTTCCAGGGGGAACATTATCAGTTTTGGTTTCTTCTGTTCGGCCTCTCCTCCGCTCCTCGAGTCTTCTCAAAATGCTTGGCAGTAGTGGCTGTGGCTTAAAGGCGCTAGGGACATTATGTCTTCCCTTACCTGGACGATTGACTGCTTGCGGCCTCATCAAGGTTGCGCCTTCTTCAAGCTCTCTGAGACACTTATTCTCTGTTCCGAGACCTGGGGATCACACTGAACCTTCCAAAGTCTTCCCCAGAACCCAGCCAAAGACTTGTCTTTATAGGAGCGGTCCTGGGTTCAGTCCAGGGCATGGCTTTTCTACCCCCAGAGAGGGGTGATCGCTTTCGGGAGATTACCAGATCGGTCCTAGTAACCCCTCGGGTCCAGGCAAGGACCTTCCTCAGACTTCTGGGGCACATGGCGGTGGCCATTCCAATCACTCCTCTGGCTTACCTCCACATGAGAATCCCACAGTGGATGCTCAGGGTACAGTGGGATCAATGCTCAGACGACCTAGACTACATGGTCAGAGTCTCAGAGCCAGTAGAGGACACTCCTTTGGTGGTTGGACCCACTCAATTTGGAAATAGGGGTCCCTTTCCTTCCGGAGCCCCCAAATCAGACTCTGACAACAGATGCCTCAGATTTGGATTGAGGGGCGCAACTGGGGGCTGCCAGACGCAAGGCACTCCATATCAATGTCCTGGAGATGTGAGCGGTCCTCAATGCGCTTCATGCATTTCAGGAGAACCTCATGCCAGGCTCTCTTCTTATTCAGACAGACAATATGGCGGTCATCTTCTATATCAACAAGCAAGGGGGTGCTCACTTTTATCCCCTGTGCAGGGAGGCAATGAGAGTCTGGTACTGGGCACTGGAGTGGCACATCTCTCTGTCCACAGTGCATGTTCTAGGTGTCCTAAACAACTTGGCAGACAGCCTAAGCAGGTCTCAGTCCAAGGCGCATGAGTGGGAGCTACTGCAGTCAGTACCGGATCAGCTGTTCGACACATGGGGTCATCCAGAGCTGGACCTCTTTGCGTCACCATGCAATGCCAAACTGCCAGTTTTCTGCTCGCGAGAGCCCACGCCTGGTGTTTTCTAGCCAGACGCATTGTCCCTTTGTTGGGCAGGGAGGTTTCTTTATGCCGTCCCTCCCTTTCCTCTCATCCAGAGAGTTCTTTTGAAGTTGCAGGCCGAGGGAGCTCGGATGATTGTACTAGCCCCGCTGTGGCCTCAGCAGATTTGGTTCCCACTACTTCAGCGGTTGTCCACGGAACCTCCAATCCCACTGCCAGTATGCTCGCAGTTGCTGTCCCAGGATCAAAGCTCACTGGTCCATCCCAATCTCCGGTCTTTGCACCTTTATGCTTGGCTTCTTCGGACGTAGCAAAGTCCAGGTATGGAGTATCTCCAGAAGTGTCGGACGTACTCGTTTCAGTGAGGAAGCCCTCTACACGCTCCACTTATGCTATGAAGTGGAAGAGGTTCTGCTTATGGGCATCATCTCACCTTCTGGATCCCATTACCTGTCTAGTGAATGCAGCATTGCAGTATCTCCTCTCCTTATACCAACAAGGCTTGAGCTACTCCTCCATAAATGTGCACATGTGGGCCATCTCTGCTTATCACGCCCTTTTGGGAGATAGATCCTTAGCCCAACTGGATGTGGCCCGCACTTTTTTACGGGGGATTCTACATATGAGGCCTCCCATTCAGGATCCTAAACCAACCCTGGGACCTCCTGTTTATGTTGGAGAAGCTTACTCTCCCCCCATTTGAACCTGCTGCAGACTGTGAGCTGCGTTATCTTTCCTGGAAGGTTTGCTATTTAGTTGCCATTATGTCAGCACGAAGAGTTTCTGAGCTTCAGGCTCTGATGTATAAAGAACCATATTTAATTTTTCGTACGGAAAGGGTTTTACCTAAGAACGAATCCTAAGTTTCTTCCAAAAGTGGTCTCAGAGTTGACCCTCAACCAGTCGGTTGACCTTCCAGTTTATTTCCCTTCTCCCTTTAACAGAGGGGAAGCTCTGCTTCACACTTTGGATGTCCACAGGATGCTGAGGTATCACCTCACATGAACGGCTAATCACCGTAAATTGGAACAACTGTTTGTGGCATTTGCGCCACAACACTTGGGTAAACCAGTGTCCAAGCAGACCATTTCCAAGTGGATTGTCCACTGCATTACCTTCTGCTATGAGAAGCATAATAAGCCCCTTCCAGGCCTAGTTAGGGGTCACTCCACCAGAGGAGTGCCTGCTTCTTTCGTCGCTCTGTGGAATTTCTCTGTTAGGGACATATGCGTGGCTGCTACCTGGAATTCAGTGCATACCTTCGTAAAGCACTATAGCTTGGACAATACATCCAGATGCCATGCCAGCTTTGGCTTGGCAGTTCTTCAGGAACTCTTGTCTTGATTTGCTGTGTCCAGCTTCTTCTTTTCCACTTCCCGGGATCAGATACCTCCTTGGCAAGGGACTGCTTGGGATTCAGTCATTATTGTAATAGCCTGCTGCAAGAGCTCCCACTCGAAGTAAGGTAGTACAGTTGCATAAGAACTTACCGTAACAGTAGATCTTAGAGAGGAGCTCTTGCAGCAAGTGTTGCTTTCCCACCCTCCATCCCCCAAAATGAGGTGTGCAGCTCGTCATCTTCAGGCTTTGCCTCCTTCTCTTGTCAGGGCTCATTCGCGGGTCTTGGTGGGGGAACTGAGGTGGAGCTGGGTCGGCCCCCTTTTATACCAGGGCTGACGTCAGGGTGGAGCTGACGTCGGGGGTGGTCCCTGCTGGGTATTGCTGGCTGAGAAGTTTTCTGGTAGGTCCTAGTGCCTGTGGCATAGTCCTTATTGTAATAGCCTGCTGCAAGAGCTTCTCTCGAAGATCTACTGTTACGGTAAGTTCTTACGTAACTGTACTTTCCAGACTTTGGGTCTTGCCGAAGATGTCTACACCATGGTGGAGGAATCCAGAAAGGAATCGACCAGGAAATGTTATGCCTTCAAATGGAAAAGGTTTTCCATTTGGTGTCAGGGCAAGGGGCTGGATCCTGTAGTCTGTCCAGTGGCTAACATTCTCGACTACCTTTGGTCTCTGTCCAAAGGAGGTCTTCGGTCATCAACCCTTAGGGTGCACCTGGCAGCCATCTCTGCTTACCAGGTGCAGGCCTGTCAGCCGACGTTGGCACAGGAGACAGTGGTTGTGCACTTTTTCAAAGGCCTGGGTCACATATCCCCTCCAGTGTGTGAACCTCCACCTCCATGGGATCTACTGCTGGTACTGGCAAAGCTCTCAAGGGCAAGCCATTCGAACCAGTGCATAAGTGTGCCTTGTCACACTTGTCGTGGAAGACAGCCTTCCTGGTGGCTAGCACATCTGCCAGAAGGACAGGGGAGTTCCAGGTGTTTCAGTGGACTCCCCTTATCTGGTCTTCCACAGGGACAAGGTTGTCCTATGCCCCCACCCGAAATTCCTTCTGAAGGTGGTGTCAGAGTTTCACCTTAACCAGGTGTTAACCCTACTGGTTTACTACCCTAATTACACCTCGGAGGCCGAGTACAGGATCCATACCTTGGACCTGAGACGAGCCCTCTCCTATTACGAGGAGAGGACGGCGGAAATTCGGAGAGAGGTTCACCAGCTGTTTGTCACCTACGCTGAAGCTGCCTCTGGCAGCCCTGCAGCAAAGTGGATGATTGCAAGATGGATTACATCATGCATTAGTCTGTGCTATGAGTTGGCAGGCAAGGAGACTCCCAGAGGGATAAGAGCTCATTCTACCCGCCATACTGCTGCATTGGTGGCTGCTTCCAGGGACATCCCTATCCAGGAAATCTGCTGGGCTTCTACCTGGAAGTCAGCAAACACCTTCATCTCCCACTACCACATCGACATGTGTCACGCTGGGATGTTGGTTTTGGGGCCTCAGTTCTCCAGTCTCTGTTCCCCAAGTCGGGGGTGTGCACCTTGCTTCCCTCCTCACAGAGGACTGCTAGGAGTCTGCCAAGGAGTGTGGATGAACATATTCATGATCCTAGAAAAACAAGTTACTCACCTGTAACAGTAGTTCTAGGAGTTATATATGTTGTTCATCCACACGGACCCACCCGATCTCCCCGGCTACGGATGCACAACACCTGGCTTCCAGTGGGCTAAGATCTGGCGTCATGGGCCAGAGCCTAGGTATATACCACCTGGGTGGGTGGGAGGTGCCAGCTTGAAGACTTCCGGCTGATCTTAAAGTAGAAGGGGACATGCCAAAGTGTGTGGATGAACAACATATACCACTTCTAGAACTACTGTTACAGGTGAGTAACCTGTTTTTCAGCTCTCTGTCTTTCTGCATACTCTTTATTGTGCATATTTCTTATTTTCTTAGTGGTCTTTCTTTGGACTTTTTCTAGCAATAGAGTCCCCACGTATGGTATTTGGGGCACAAAAGGCAGAGCAGTATTGCAAGTGAGGTTTAGCCAGACTTAAATAAAGTGGTATTATCATTTTTGGGTCCTTACTTTGGAGGTTATAAAGAAATGCAACCTAACATTCATCGGCACCTTTTGGCCGTTGCTTTGGTGTGTATGTCGAACTTTAAATTATCAGACAGTAATACTCCTAGGTCTTTTTGATGCGCTACTGTCTGAAGAATGACATTATTTAGTTTGTATTCCTTGTTAGGATTATTACGTCCTAAGTGCATTACTTTGCACTTGTTTTCATTGAACATCATTTTATTTTTATGTGCTCAATTTTCCAAATTATTTAGATTTTCTTGGAATTTCATCCCCGACGATGAGACATTAATAATTCTGCCACTTTGCAGTCATCTGCATATTTGCAGATCTATGCATTATTAGAAGTTTGCATAGCTGAGACCATTATATTGAATAGTGTTGGTCCGAGAATGGAGTCCTGAGGTACTCCACTCGTTACGCGTCCCCAGGATGACAGATAGCCACTCGCCTGGTGTTGGCGGGGATCATACTAGGCCGACGCCAGACAGCCATGTTGACATATCATAAGTGTCTGTTAGAGGCGGAACCACCAACACAGGAGTTTCCAGCTATTGAAGGTAGGTGGCAAGCCGGCGTCGCACCAGATCCTGCTCCTCTGTCTCAAACCCCGTAGCCTCTTGGATGTGCTACATAATGGCCATAAAGGAGGAGTCATCTTGCAGTGACTTGGGGACACATTTAAGGGTGCCCTCACCCTAGGTGAGCTGCTAACATTGCCATCGTCTCCCTCTTTGGCATCCAGATCATCGTAGTCATCAGGCAAATAAAGGTCAGGGTGGTACTCATCCCCCTCTTCTGTGGGACACCTGGGGGTATGAGCCAGCCTAGGAGACTCTGTGGGGTGCCGGAGTACTGGAGTAGAAGGCTCCAGAGAAGGCCCCTGGGGGCAGTGGGCACAGGACTCTGACGTTGGGGGACCTGCGATTTCATAAAACCCCAAAGAGATGTAAGTAGGCCTTGCAGATCAATAGTGACCGGCACTGGACCAGTGGGCACTGGGTATGGCTAGGCTGGTGTTGGTCCTGTGGGTGCTGGCTGGGAGTAAAGAGGTGCAGGCCCTGCAGGCGCTGGATGTGGGTACACTGGTGTTGGGCCAACAGGCGCCGGTTGAGGCTAGACCAGCACTGGGCTGACGGGTGTCGACTGGGGACAGGTGGGTGTAGGCTCAACAGGAGCCAGCTGATGCAAGACCTGTGGAAGCCCAGCAGACGTCAGAAGAGGCAAGGCCGGCAAAGGTCCCATGGGTGCCAGCTGAGGGAGAACAGCTGATGGTGAGGGAGGAACCTTAATAGGCAAAAGTGGAGGAGGGCTCGGGCTCAGTGAGGCGCCAGTATCTTGAAATATCTGTTCCAAGGCCGGAGAGTGAGCAGCAGACCCTCTGAGAGAGGCTGACACAGGGGTCGCGGGTAGTGGGTGGGAGTCAGGAGGAGGCCAGTCTGCCACTGAACCTGCACCAGCTGAAGAAGCACCGGTCGATCCAGCATGCTGTGTGCCTGTAGATAGCAAGTGCCTGAGCAGCAGGGGCTGGGGGGCAGGGAGTAGTGAACACTTCCTCCAAAAAGCCTCCACCAGAAATAGTAAAAGTGGAGGGAGGTGGTGCTGACGGTTGCCCAATAGGCAAGAGGGCATGCGCAGCGGATGAGGCTGACTCCCTGAAGGAGGAAGGGCTCTTAGCGGTTGACGAATAGTGGAGAGACAGCGACCGGGAGAAGGAGGAATGGGGCCTATCCCAGCCCTTGTCCCAGTGTTTGTGTTTCACATCAGCCTTGTTCTAGGATTTTGATGACTGCGAGTCTGAGGACTGAGCTGGGGAGATCAAGGTGCTCCTGGTCTACAGCTCCCATTCCATGGAGGTGACCTTCTGCAGGGGAAAGTTCTCCAAGTTCTGCTGGCAGCGGCGCCAGGTGGCCTGGTTGAATCCCTGGCAGATCTGGCAGGCTTGGACGTTGTGAATTGGGCCAAGGCAGCAGATACAAGCAGAATGGTGGTCCTTCTCCGGAAGTTGTTTTCCACAGGCACACTTGGTCTTGGAGTGATTTGAGGTCGAAGGCGGTTTAGAAGACGTGAAAGAAGAAAAATAATAAAAAATGAGCTGTGGTGAGAAAAATAAAATAGAAATGCTGAAAGTGCATAAAAATGTCAGTCGACTGAGGCTGTGGTGGTTTCCAGAGGTCCGACTTGCATTGATCGATGGTGGAAAAAGAACTGAGGAGGCATTGGGGGCCGCCCACTCTTATAGCGTAGGCCGACGTCAGAGGGTAATGTTGGAGGTAGGCGGCCCTCTCTGGTAGACTGCTAGCTAGAAAGTTTTCCGTGTGGTCCTGATGCCTGGTGGCTAAGTCCTACCGGTGTGGCCTGCTGTAAGAGATACCCTCGAAGTAAGATCTTTTTTTTTTTTTTAAGATATATCCTTTTTCTGGCTCCGCTGGGCCCCAGAGAACTCTCTCGAGCATCCACACATCCTCAGCTCTACCTCCAGGCCTGACATTCTCCAGCTTCCTGGCACCAGCCTGGCTATCCCCTCGACTCTGAGCCTTCCCGAGGTGAGGCCGCCCTATTCGCCCAGGGCGCTCTATCTGTAATTCAGGCTGGGCTGGGCTGGGTCCAGGAGCTGGAGAAATCTGGCCAGTGAAGTGTGATTGAGGGGGCAGTGCCATCGCCTATCTCCGGGAGCGGGGATTTTCTTGGCTGCATTACATACCCTCCCCTCCACCCCCCCGGCAGAGCTCAGACATGCAATGGAGCCAGGCATGCCTGCCACAGCTCTGTGTCCCCTCTAGCAAGCCCTGTGTATTGCAGTGGCTCGGGTTGCCACCAGGGGCTGCTGCGGTGCCGGGCAGGAGCCTGGATCCCCCCTGAGAGAGGAGAGCAGTCCTCCGGATGCTCGATCCTCTCTCTCCCCTGCCGACACCCGGCGGCCCGGGCTCGTTCCTGATCCTGGGTCACCAGCATGGTGTGAGGTGTGGCATCCAGCGCCTCAACCCTCCGTGCCACCAGGCTGGCCCATCGAAGTAAGATCTGACAGTAAAGTGAATGTAGGCTAGCTAAGCAATTAGAATAATGTAGAAGGCCGAACTACAAAGAAGCTAGCTTAAAGGGACACTGTCAATCCTCTTAGGCCTCAACTGTCCCTAGTTTAAAAACACATTTTATGAATGTTCATCTACTATAGAATGTGCTGATGTAGCTGGTAGTTTGATTCTGAATCCTTTTTTCTTTTTAGAAGTGAAAAACAGAGTGCCCACAATCATACCTCTCAACCTTTTGTCTCCCAAATGTGGAACATTGCCTTTCACAATGTGGAACAAATGAGCAAAATGTGGAACACTTAATCAAATCTTTATCTAAGAAGCTCAGAACACTTAAAATGTTTGCATTTTTATTCAGAAAGTCTGCTATTAATTGAATAATATATTTTTTGCATCATTTACTATAGATTTTTGCTTTCAAATGTTAACACTGAAGGTGGAACAAGTCCTCTCAATGTAGAACAGGGAGTTTTTGTGAAGTAAAATGAGGAATGTTCCTCGAAATGTGGTACAGTTGGGAGGTATGCCCACAATATTGGTGTTACCACACTAAAATGTTTTTGTTTACATTCCTTAATCAACTCTGACTGCATCTTTCATGGGCTTAGGAGCGCCCCAGCACATTCCAGCCACTCATTATGCAGTGGGAGTTTAGGAGGCTATTGCATCATGAGTGACTGCTCTGTTTAGGGGTGTTCCTAATGTTCATGAAATGTGCATTAAAAGTGGATCAAGGATTTGGAATAAAGCAAGGTTACATATACTGTAATTACAGCATTAGCATGCGTTTTTGTTCTACTAAGAAAAGAGGCAATTTGAATAGCCAGCAACACAACTAAATTTTAGAGAAGGCAAGCAATCATAAATATGGATTTTCAACTAGAAATAGTATGATGCAAAAAGGGCTAACAGTGGCCTTTTAAATAATGCAGCAACAATAACTGTGACAATAAAGTGAAGGCTGGCTAGCTAAGCAGTGAGAGCAATATAAAGGACATCGCTTTGGATTTATAAAATTTGCCAAAATAATGCAAATGCAATAACTGTGACAATAAACCTAATGCAGGTTAACTTAGAAATATGAACAGTCTAGAGGGCAGAAATACGAAAACAAATAGGTATAAACACTGAGTAGAATGGTAGCGAGATAAGGTGCATTCAAACAAACAGAATGGCATAAGCTAGGTGAAAACATGGATTACCAGGTCTAGCAGATAAGCAAAAACAAGTAGGGCTGGGAGGTTATAAGGTTATGCAGGTGGGCAGGGTAGCAGAAGGCACAGCGGCATCCTAGTGCTTCAACATGCCTGGGAGAGAGTTAACGGTGCTGTCAGTAGGCAAAAATTAGCAGGGAAAAATGCAGAGAGAAGGTTGACCCAGACAAGATATTGTTATGAAACTGGTATTTCGATGGCAGAGGGAGTCAAACAGCTACAGTAACAATTGAAAGAGAGCTTAGTAGCTGGGACCACCTCCATCTAACCTTTTTTTCCCCAGAGTTGAAGCCATATGAATGACAATATTACCTAAATTTCTTTGTTTCAAACTCTCCTAGCGACAGCTGCTCTATACTATTTCACATCTTGGAATACATCCCTTTCTCGATTTGTATGGGCTGACTGATGACCTGGGGTCTGATTGTCGATTGTTACAGTTACCAGTACACAAGGGCGGCCTCAACCTCCCTAACCTACAAGAACATCATGGGGCAGTTTTACTTAAAATGATATTGTTATGGCTCAGCCCTGCAAATGATGCAATTTGAAAGCACATAGAATTTGTTTTTAATGATTTGTTTGATGTGGGTGCGATAGTGTTCGCACCACTAACATCTCCCCCAGATTTCAAGGCCTTTACATTTGGCACATGGGATACTCTTCAAAGCTGGTATAAGCTCAGAGCCCGTCCAACACTGACATTCCCCTTTTATTTTCTCAGGCTGTTGCGCTCTGAAATTACTTTTTACCGTTCTGTTTTGACCTCACATTTCAAAGATCGCACCGGATGGGTTTCTTTTATGTATACCAATTTCTAGACACCACTGAGGTGGTATTGTTCACCCAATTACAAGTGACCCATTGACTTTCCAGTCGAGATCACTTTCTTTATTTATAAGTCTGTGCATTTATACTGCAAAAAGAACCCCCCCCCCCCCGTGGAACTCTCTTCCTAACCACCTTTCCCAATTATTGAAGCTCCTGCTGGATGCTCTTCGGGGTTTACACTATCCACATTTAATAGGTTTAGCTTATGAAGCCCTTAGGGAGACCTGGATGGATACCATGCAGTCCATCCTTCAGGCCTGGAATGGTGAACTTTTGACTGATGTATCTTATGACAAATGTCTTGAGCCTATCATACAGTCAATGCGAATGTCCCAAGCCCAATATTGGAAAGAATTCATTTGGAAGAGCCATATTCATTTTTTCCATACACCTGCTAAATTATTGAAATATTTATCACCTCAATATGGAATTTGCTGTCGGAAATGTGGGGAATCCTGGGCTAATTTCACCCACATTTTTGGGAATTGTCTGTTACATGGCTCTTTGTGGCAGGAGAGTGGTACCACTCTGAACCAATTACTCACTCTGGAATTGACCTTATCTCCACAATTGGTGCTTTTGTATACTGTATTGACTCGGACGAAATATGCTTTACTTTTACATTGCAGCAGCAAAGAAAGCAATCACCTAGTTATGGCACAGCCCAGTTGCCCCTACGCTTGCCAAATGGCAGGCTATTGTACATAAAATGTTCTATATAGAGCGTTTAATACCACATCATTTGGGCTAAGCTGCCTGTTTTGAATTAATTTTGAGGCCATGGCTATTTTCTATTTCACGGGAGGATGAGTCCTTTGTGCCCTGAGGTTTTTTTTTTAATTTGGTGTTTTTCATTAAGGATTATAATGAAACATTGCCTGGTTCCCTCTTGTGTATAATATGTGTTTACATAAGCACCACTATCTCAATAGTTTCGGAAACATGTCTGTTGAATCTGATATCAGTTTCTGCTTGTATAGTTTTATTTTGTGTACAGAACCTTGGTAGATAAGAACTGATGTATTATACAACTGTATACCTCTCTGCATAAAAATAAAAAGTAAAAAAAAACAGCTACAGTAACAAAGCAGTGGAACTGAACTTACAGTCTCGAGAGTGGTCCAATGCAGAGTGGAGAGATGAGCAGTAGATGTAATAAGAGGGCAATGTGACCAGCCGACCCCAGGCAGACTCCAGGCAAACTCCTTCTGGCCTTTGTCCTTTGTGCTGCGGCCCTATGCACTGCAGACCGCAGACATGGATTTTCAGGACAGCACAGGATGCAGCAAGAAGGCAGAGCATCTTCTGATTGGCTGCCACGGGTACAGGAAGTGCAGCTTGTAAATGGATTGGTGGAGCTCACAAGCCAAGATTCAGTGCAGTTCTGTGGGCCAACTTGTTGGCGCTAGGGGTCTTGAAGCAGCTGGAGCAGTGGAAATCGGTGGCTTGAGGCTAAGGGAAAGTGCTTCTGCTGGTGGAGATCCCTCAACTGCTCTGACATCCTCAGTGGTGGCTGGACAGCAGGCTTGATGACAACAGTGAGCGGCTGTATTTAAAGCCCCAAATGGAGCTTGCAGTTCTTGAATCACAGCAGTGAAGCTTCTGATTGGCTGTCACAGGCACAGGAGGTGTGGCTTGTGAATGGATTGGTGAAGCTCACAAGCCAGGATTCAGTGCAGTTCTCTGGGTTAGCAGGTTAGAGCTGGGGTCTTGAAACAGCTGGAGTGGTGGAAATCGGTGGTGTAAGGCTGGTGGGGGGCACTTATGCTGGTGGAGATCTCTCAACCCCTCCGATGTCCTCAATGGTGGCTGGACAGCAGGCTTGATGATGGCAATGAGCAGCTCTATCTAAAGCCCCAAGTGGAGCTTGCAGTTCCTGAATTACAGCAGAGTGGCTTCTGATTGGCTGCTGTGGGCACAGGAGGTGTGGCTTGTGAGCAGATTCATGGAGCTTTCAAAGCCAAGATTTAGTGCAGTTCATTGGGTTAGCAAGTTGGTGCTGGGTGTTTTGAAGTAGCTGGAACAGTGGAAATCAATGGTGCAAGGTGGGCGGAGGTTGCTTCTGCTGGTGGAGATCCTTCGATCCCTTCAGTGTCCTCAGTGGTAGCTGGACAGCAGGCTTGATGGTGGCAGTGAGCAGCTCTAATTAAAGCCCCAAATGGAGCCTGCAGTTCCTGAATTACGGCAGAGTGGCTTCTGACTGGCTGCCACTGGTAGAGGAGGCAGTTCTCTGGACTCGCAGTTTGGCGTTGGGGGCTCTGAAACAGCTGTAGTGGTAGAAATCAGTGGTGTGAGGCTGGGGGAGGGCACTTCTGCTGGTAAAGATCCCTCAAACCAATTTTGACGTTCTTAGTGGCAGCTGGACACTTAGCTACTATTTTGACAGAATAAAGGGCTTCAGGACAGAGAGCAGCCAACCGTTTGTCACTTTTGGTGAGCTTGGTAAGGGCAAACCTGCAGCAAGAAGGGTATCTCAAAATGGCTGGCCTCTTGCATTCATTTCTGTTATGAGAGAGCTGGTAAGCAGCCCCCCCAAGGTCTCCGAGCACATTCCACAAGGAGCACTGCAGCATTAGTGGTTGCCTTAAGGGACGTTCTACTGGCAGACATCTGCAAAGCGGCTACCTGGAAAACTGTTCACACATTTAGAAAGCATTTCTCTCTGGATAGTCTGTCCAGAAGGGATGCAGAGTTTGGGATTGCTGGCTCACAGAACCTTTTCCCTAAACATATTCTAGACATCCCAGACTCCCAAGGTACTGCAGTATAGTCTGCAGTTTTTGTTTGGCATCACTATTGGACTTGTGTTGTTAGAAGAAAAATTACTCACCGTAGTAATAATGTTTCTTCGAATGGGTACAGATTCAACCAATACTACCCCATCCCTAACATCCCTTCTAAAACTTAATCTGTAAGGCCCTGTAAAGACTGGACTTCTTATAAAACATTTTAAGGCCTTTAACATTTTTTTAAAAAGCCCAAACACAGTTCCCATCTGCACTGAACATGGTTTGAAACCATGTTTAAAAATCATATTTAAACCCTGTGTAACCCCTAGGCAGTACTATCTCGAAGGTTACAACCCCTGCCTGTACTTCTAACCACAGGTTGAGGGGCCTGGATTTGGTATTATGGTGCCTTCACCCAGAGTAATAACAGTGGGGTATCTACCTAACCTAGTATGGTCCTCTGGGAAGCTGTAACCACCCATAGACCTGCCTAGTGACCAAATACCTTGTAATAAGAGATAACCCTTTGCAGTAGTTGCCACACGGTTAACAGTGAGCATTGTTGATATGCACACACACCCCTTGCACTTACCACCAGGGACTGGTCTTCAGCAACTTCCCTGGAACCCCCTGTAAAGGCAATGTTGGCAAGGCAAGCATACACTTTCAGTACTGTGCACCAACTAAGAATATGCTCATAAGCCAGTTTAAACGTGAAACAGCAAATCAAGTTTATTAAGGGGACGTGAACCAGGATGGGCTGACTCTAGATGAATGATTACTTTACTGATTTGATTCAGGTTACTATGCATGCATGCAGTCTAGTCCATCAGTAAACAGTCTAACACTGGGTACTCAGATTGTTACACTGGCTGGCCAGAATCGGTGCCCGGGGTGGCCAGCATTACAGCTGTTGTTGGGGCCCTTGATGGAAAGAAAAGCAGTTAAACATGCATAAACAAGGCTTTGGTTATTTGTATCCAGAGCCAATTGCCCAGTCCTTTATGACCCTGAAACACATTGGAGCAATCAGATAGTACCACAGAAAGATTTAAAGAAAAGTTGCAGGGAGCTACCCAGAGTTTACTCACGACACCAGTTGGTTGAGGAAGGTCTGGTGATATGAAAACCTTCTGCTGGGAACTGAAGAGCATGGGGAAACTGGGCCTGCCCGAGCCACCTCCACTTCATGGCTTTTCCCTCCAGGTGGCCGCAACCTGCGAATTCTTGCTGCTCAGGGGCTGGATCCCTAATCTGGTTTCTTGCCGAGAAAACAGTCACTGGTGCAGAAACAGATGGCTTGGGCAGAGTTTGGCGTAGACCCAAGGCTGGACCTGGCAAAGTTCAGTTTGTTTGCTGGTGAAAACCTCCTGCTGGCACACAGTTCAGTAACTGGTAAAGAAGGCTCCTTTCTGGCAAGTAGGAATCCCTGAACAGTAAGCCATGACCCACAATAAACACTCAGTACATTTAATGAGAATAACATTCACTTCTCTACCTCTTCAATTCTGTTTCAGGCTGGTTCACTGTTTCAGTCGATTCACTGAGCAAACATCTCAATTCACAAAAACAGTCTCTCTCACAACTCTTGGGCTGAATGCTTTTACAGGAGCTCCTCTTGGTCCAATATCTCAAGTTGCACTTCTCTGAAGTCTCGAGCAAACAGCCACAGTTCAAAGATCAGCTTTGGATCAGTCCGATTACTGCTATCAAGCAGTCGAATGCTGGAAAACTATGGCAGGAAGGCAAGTCAGGCCTTTCCCCTGCTAAATTTCCACAGCTCCTTCTCTGGAGCTGCCTCTCGAAGGCTCAAGCTGCTCACTCTCAGCTCTAACAGCAATTGACTCTTTTTTTCTAACAGTTCTTGAACTAGTCCGGTTTTCCAGCAATCTGGTTGGCTAGGAGAGCTGTCAATCACAGTTCTGATACTCCCATTGATCAGTTTAGTCGCCAGCCTCTAAAACTACAAAAAGTACAGCTTTTCTTCCCACGAGGCACTTGAGTTAAGGACCCTTCAAGGTCCCCTGTGTCCTAATTGGTCCAAATACCTGGAAGTCCTGGACCAAACATGGTGGCTCCCATTCAGATGAATAAGCTACAAGAAGGCAGGTTAAGGTAAACACTCTAATTCAAATATAATAACAGATTAGAAATTAACATTTACAGTAATAGCTAGAGCTCCCTTTGCCTCACTATCGACCGCAGAGTGGAGTAAATTAGAGCGGTGCCTGGCTGGTCGTGAGCTTTGAAATACTCGGACCCAGCCCAGACCATTTACTGCATGCATATTGCTGTAGCCTTAAAGGGACAGGCACTGAGGCACATCATGGCACTCTCACTCATATCAACAGAATCAAAAAATGACTATGGATTTACTGTCTATGCAGGACGTCTGCCTGGCAGTGGGCATTACTGGGGCCCAGGAAGACACATGAGGTAAGCCCCTAAATTGGTGGGGGGCTTAGACCTGCAAAAGACCTAGTCTTAAAAATGTTTTTAAATGCAGTTTTAGAGTTAACACAATTTACCTTGCAGTGAAGAGGGACACTCGATCCATGCTTCTCCTGCCAGTGATTCACAGCAACCGTCAGATGCAACACAACTGTGTTTAACAATGTTACTGGCCAGAGAGTGTGGATGTGGGTTTACCGTGTTAAAACATGGTTGTGGACAATGCAGACAGATAACTGTGGCAAGTTTAAAACCATTTTTAAGAACGGTTTTAAAAACCAAACTACCAGTGTGTACAGGACCTAAAAGGTTCACTATTTAATAGGTTTATAAATACTCATTCTGCCTGAGCATTGTAATGTTTACAGTTTCTATAACAAGTCTGCTTTATTTAACTATTTAGCTTGTAGCTTAAGATCACCAGTTTAGACAAGCTAGCACTGCTCCCATTTGCTCTTCAGTACAAATCTGAGGTTAGAACACCAGAGGGAGGAACAGCACACAGCAACGTTTTAATGGTGTTCTGATCCGATCATCAACATTCTAAATCTCTGAGGCAACATTGCTGGCTGGCGATTATGCTTTTTTTTTGTATTGGCTCACTACTGGAGCCATTAGCATTAACATCATTACTACAGTGAGTACTCTTCTCTTCCCTTCCCTTCTCTTTCCATAATGTGCCAGAAAAGTCAAGGTGTTTTTGCTATATTAACCATCTACTACTGTTGCTGGTTACTACAGTCATAATGCAGGACAGCTACAGTACCAGTGGTTCCAAAATATCCAAACATCATTATGCCCATACTAGACCAGAATATCCAGGTCTACTACTGCCAGTTGCAGCCACAACTGTCAAGGAAGGCTACTGGCAGTTTAGAAAATTAAGATGTCATGGACTTCTGGTGGTGTCACCGCCTAGCATGTAGCCCTGACTGCAGAGTTCTGAGATCAGTTTGTCTGATTTCATCTCCAAAGTATAGTTATTGGAATAGCCAACAGCCAAAAGGGCACGGAGATGTTGTCTTAGCATGGGTGGCAGTAAAAAACATAAAAAGCAAGCCTTTGCGATGGATTCAAGACCGGAAGAATGTGAGACAAGTCAGAGTGACTGCTCGCTGGCAACCAGCGTGGCTTCTTCTCCGAAGAGTCTTATCAGCATGGAAGGTAGAAAGCTGACCAATGCTCAACTCCTGGTGGAGATAAAGGAATTTTAGACTGAAATCTCCTTGGTGTTACAGAGCATGAAGACCGAAGCTGAACATTTAAAAATGGAGCAAGTATGCAGACTGCCCTTACGGACCTTTCCAATCGGTCTGATAGCATCCCCGACATTATCATGGCTTTACATAAAAAAAAAAAAAATAGTTGGAAGAGAAATGCAATGGTCTGGAGGGCCATGGTTGAAGAAAAAATCTTCATCTTTATGGACTATCTGAAGGGATGGAGGGCCCACAGATTACATCCTTTATACAGAAACTGCTCACTGAAATTTTAAAACTGCCTCCTATTTTAGAGTTTCATCTTGAGCAAGTACACATGGCATTGAGCCCAAAACTGACCCCCAGAGCCTGGCCACGATCTATTGTTAAGTGATTTTCAAGTTATTCAACTAAGGAGACTGTGTTGACTGTGGCTTGGAAGAAAAAAGTATTAACTTTGCAGGGTCATTGCCTTTTTTTTGATCATGACTACATCCTTGTAGTACAAGCCAAAAGAAAGGCTCTGGCACCATATCTGCGAGCCCTCCAAGAAGCGAGACTTCCCTTTCAGACACCCTACCCCACAGAGCTCAGGGTACATTTTGTGGAGGGGGCAGTATTGTACCAATCTGTTGAAGAGGCTCAGAAGGATTTCTAAAAATGGGGGATATCAGTCCCATTACCTCCTTGAGCTGCACCACTTTCCAGAAATAGACAGAATACCAGTGAACCGGGGCCACCCTCTCAGCCTGATCCAGCATCCATGAAGCAGGGAACCTCAGCTATCGAGGCCAAAAGACAGGCTCCTGAGACCCTCCAGTCTACAAAGGATCTTCAGAATCTTCTTCAGCATTTCAAGCACACCCTGAAAGAGAGCTGAGGTGACTTGCAGACACCTGGGAACTGCACTATAGAACTGGAACAGTTTGGATCTTACTGGGTCGTTTTGAACTGATTTGGTTTCTCCTTGCCTTCCCTTTCACAGGACGACAAGTCAGCAGTTTCTCTTGCTTGGAATGGAACTGAATTTCAGGGACCATCCCTGATTCTAGATGAGGTGGATATGTGATGGAGTTTTGGAGGAGAGGGTCAGGCTGGATCTTTACTGTGTGTGGGGACAGCAAACATCAAATGAAGGGCAGCAAATAAGCCAGCAAATAAAAATGAACAAGAAACAGAGAAGGAATAACTCAGTCTTTGGCTAACAGTGTATGGCAGCATGAACTGGAGGTTGGCTCGGGGGTGGGGGGCAGGGGGCCGGGGCTGCAGGGGCCGATTTCCCCATGTCCACAGCTGTGGTCACAACCTATAGATGGCACTGTAGCTGATGTATTTTGACTGTACCGGTGAATGCAAAGAGCAAATTTAATAGTGCTTAAGAGCTGCCTGACCGTGGCTCTTGATCTGACGCTCCTGATTATCATGCTAAGCTTCCTAGATTCTCACTGCTTCCTGACACAGCTGCAGTAACAAGCAGTTGACCGCCTGCCAACTGCCTGGGAGCCTCCAAGAGGGAGGTAGATGGGACAGGCCCCAGTGACGGTCTCCACTTCTAAAAGGGCTCCCCTTCATAAAAATGGCATGAGAGCGTTGTGTACTCTAAATTGGTAAGTGACCGCAGAGCACTAACTGATGCTGTTTAGGAGCTGTCATACTGCAGCCCTTGGCCCAGCACTTCAGGTCGTTATGTCAACTTCGTTAGTCTAGGTATCCTGTCAGTATAGTGATTGCAAAATGTCACCAACAAAAACCGCATGGGCATTACAATTTGTGCTATTCCATAGTTGGTTTATTTATCTTAGCATGTTTTTTCACCGTGCCGGTTTTCTTGTGTTTGCACAACGCGCTTTTTCACTGCACCGTTTTGCAATTGCTGTTTTGACCTGGACCCATTAGTCTATATAAGTTCTTTGACCCAGCTGATGCAATATGATCGGGGCCACCTGCTGACTGCCTGGAAGCCCCATGGGGTGGAGGGGTTGGCTGGAAAACTCACAGTGACAGCCTCAGTCTTTTATGGGGACCCAGCTTCTTTTATTAGCAGTCACTTCAGCGGCTGCTATCTAAATCATCAGTGTAATAAAGGGATCCCTTGCTTCTGTATACATATGCATTGGGGGGTTGGTTCTTCGCTGGTCTGGGGTCCTTGTTGGTCCCTCCTCACCCCTGGCCAACCACGACAGCTGTCACACTGGCATTTTGGGGTTTTTCTTTATTCATCTTTTTCTTTAGCTCTTACTGGGAGACATTTTTATAATCTGCTAGGCTGCTGGTTGTCTGAAGCAACTTATTATGTTGTATTATTTATAATTGGTGATTGCTGTTCCTGACTCTTCCCCCACATATGTTGATTGCGCCCCCGTCACTTTCCTCTTCTTCTGATTTATTTAATACAACTCTGGAGAGGAGATATTGCACTATAGTCGAGGTATGGATTCTGATTAAACTTTTTGCTTTATGCCCAGCACTGAACCTTTGCCTTTTTCACTGTACTCCATGATTCAAGGACTCTGACCTCCTCACGAAATGTGAGCGGTGGGTCAGAAACACTCCTTCCATCATTTTATTGCAGGCATTGACCTTTCCTTTTGGTGCTGCTGTCACCTTTCAAAAATAAAATGAGTCATGAGATAAGGATCTCATTTTGGGCTCTGGAGACATATGACTGACTTTTTTTTTCTTTTTGGTGACAACCTTACAGCACAGGAGCACCTGTGTAAAGGGCCCAGGTTATCCCTGAATAACCCCTCTCCAATGCTTCCTTACCCTCGGAGGTTGGCTAGGAGTGTTGTATGTACAAACACTCCCATACTTGTAGTCACAGAACTGTTCATGTTACGTACTTTGGACTTGGCATATTACAGTTCTGATATATGCTTAGACTGTTGTTGTTCTACTGGTTTCTTACCTCTATGTATTTTCGATTTTTATTACCGATAGTTTACTATTTCTTCCTCGTTCCTTGTCCTGTTGGCACGGTTTACTAGTTTTCAAAGCAGAGGGTATACCGTATTATTAACTTACCCTAGAGGTGCATTTCAGAGGGGTTTTTTGGGATCTATAAGTTTTTATAGGCAGACTGATACTGAAAGTATCATAGTTCCAGGATTAAAGTTTTTCTATAGGCTAACTATTACTGTCAGTATCAGTTAAATGATAGAAGTTGTGATCCTAATTATGTCTTTACCTTATTATGTATATACCTCTCCTCCCTCTTATCAAGCCCCCCTATCCTGCTATTCCTTCTGCGCATCCACACATAGAACTCTTGCTCTCCCACGCGTTGGATCTCATCAGGTCATGCCACCTTCTCGTTCAAATTTCCTAGCATCTGGAACTCCCTTCCATTAGATATTTGCTCAGCCAAATCATGGCACTCACTATCGCTCTTCCTCCAGAGGCACACTGTTCACCTAAGTGCACCTAACTTCACTGCCTACCAATTTCCCCTCTCCCACAGTTCCCCTCTCTTTTCTCCCCTAATTTCAAGGTTACCCTTGGTCACTGCCTCCATGTACTCCCCTCCAACCTACCCCTTCACCTGACCCCCCATTTTATTCAATTCCCCCCTCCCCCCCACTTTCTTTTGCTGGGTCTGTCTCCTTCACTTTCTTTTGCCGGGTCCTTGTCCCCTTGCAGGGTTCTCAGTATCCTGAAGGGGTGTAGCCTCAGTATGTCTCACTGACCCCTTTTCACTCCACCCCCACCATCTTTGCGGGTCCTAGTCTCCTTGCAGGGTTCTCCAGCATCCTGAGGGTTAGTTCTCGGCATGTCTCTGCCAACTGACCCTACCACCCTTTTCACTCCCCCACTCCACTATTCTTTGCCAGATCCCTGTCCCTTGCAGGGCTTTCATCATTCTGATGTGGTTGAGTGCTTGGAAATGTTCTCTTCCCTCCCTCCCCTACCCTGCCCCCCACCATCCACTTCCATTGTCTTTCTTTGCAGTTCTAATGGGCATCCTATGCACTACAAATCTCTGCACTCAGCCTGACTCACTTAGGTCTTTCAAGGCATACTCCTCTGCTTGACTATACCCTACCTAGTTACTTAATATTGCTATTGCTCATGCTCATGGTGATATACCCTGTATGGAATGTCTATATGTACTGGTCGCCTCTGCAATTGTCTTCTATTATTATGAATTGTACTGTTTGTTTCTTTATGTATTTTACATTGTAAATAGCCTGCGGAATAGCCTGTTTGAGTATCGCTTGGTTATCTATTTCTTGTACTACCCACTTTTGTAACCCGTCCCCCCAGACGCTTCTGGAAATGAGTTGTTCACAGCTCATGTTGTCTTTCTGGGCGAAACCTTTTCGAATAAATAAAAAAATAAATGTCTTTAAAATGACACAGTTAATACCTACAAAGATTTTATAATATGATATCAATTGTATACATAATCCCATAAAGTGTCCTAGGCTCTTGTAGATGTTTCACAGGGAAAAACCTGATGTCTTGCTCCTACAGGAGATGCACCTTTCCCGTCAGAGCATCATAAATTCCTGAAGTTTGGGTATTCGACAGTAGAGGCATCCTCCCATCATAGCGGTAGGTGTTAGGAGAGTGGCCATTCTGTTGCCAAAGGGAACACCCTTCACAGTAACAGACAGCTTTACTGATTCAGAAGGTAGATGTGTCATATTGGTGTACCATCTGCAGGGGTAACTGGCCACCCTGGTTAATGTAGTATATATCTCCTACCTGGGTCACCTAAAGCAATGATTCAGTAATTCTTTCAAGCATTATTGATGGTGGCTCAAGGGGTCCTCATTATGGGGGGGGGGGATATAAATATGGTGATGAATCCAACCTTGGCTACAACAGCTAGGGGGGTGACACAGAGTCACAGGTGCACAAAAATTATTCACAACCTACACAGCCCAGTTGGGATATCTGAATGTATGGTGAAAGTTTATCCAGACAGCTAGGAATATACATATCCAGCTCAACTGGAATATTTTTTAAAACAAAGGAACATTCCCTTCCCCTTACTTTTTCTCCCCCGTGGCTCCCGGTCGGCACCTACTTTTTTTTCAGGCATCCCCTCTTCCTCTGGCCATCGTCCGCCCGCGCCCGTCTCCCAATCAGGCCACCACCCTGCTACCCCAACAACTTACCCCCATGGCGGGGAGCCCACTAGGACCAGATCCAGTGTGAGTGGCGCCCTCGGAGAGGGGGCATTAGGCAGACGGCCATCAAGCTGCATGACCATGGCTGCCATTTCCTTTTTCTCTGTGATGGGGCATGTAATGCTGATAGTGAGTGTGCCATGCATGTGTCCACATGTAGCATGCCCACCAGCTGCTCTGCCTCCATGCCCCACTGTATTGGCCTGACATGCCAACACCTAGCCTCCTCTAAGTGTCAGGCAAATGCCATCCACTATTCTTCACCTCCTTGGGAGAGGAGAGCAGTCCTGTGGAAGCTCAATCCTCTCCCACCCCAGCCGGCCCCCAGTGATCTGCTCGCACCATGAACACGGGTCACCGACATTGTGGGAGGTAAGGCATCGCTGCCTCAGCCCTCCATGCCACTGGGCTGGCCACAAAGGAACATTTTGAAAAAGTTCAGGATATCTCTTTTGGCCCTAGACTCTTATCAGATCATACCCTGGTTTGCTTAAAAAAATATTTTGGTAACTCTAGAAAACCCGCCTTGTGGCATCTTAATTTGTCTCTGCTTAAAGACCCCGAGGCAATTCAGGTGATAAACAGTATTCCCCAGATTATAGCAGATAACACTAAAGAGGACAAATCCTCTTCTTTACTATAGGACAGAGTAAAGAGTGTCATGCAGAGTCAATTAATAGAAATAGTGAAACAAAAAGAAATTATATAGACACTGTCAGCAGATAAGGGTCTATGGCCCACCCAGTCTGCCCATTTGAGCTTGTAAATTTACTTTGTTTTCCTAGAAGTCTGTTGCCTCTTACCCCAGACCTCCAGAATTCCCTTATGTATATCCCATGCATTCATAAATCCTGTGTTTGTTTCAGCCCCCACTACTTCCTCTGGCAGGGTGTTCCACGTGTCCACCACCCGTTCCGTGAAGAAATTCTTCCCCACATTTCCTCTGAATCTCCTTCCCTCCCCCCCTCCAACTTCATCCCATGCCCTCTAGTCCTGGAACATCTTTTTCACTGAAATATACTGTATTCCTGCACTATGTTACTCCCTGTAAGATACTTGTATGTCTCTATCATATCCCCTCTCTCCCTCCTCTCCTCCAGGGAGTACATATTCAATTCTTTCAACCTGTCCTCAGAGGACTTGTGATGCAATCCATGTACCATCTTTGTTGCCATCCTCTGAACCTTCTCTACCCTATGTCCTTATGTAGGTAAGGTCTCCAGAACTTTACACTGTACTCCAGGTGGGGCCTCACTAGTGTCTTGTATAGTAGAATTATGACTTCCCTTCTCCTGCTGGAAATGCCCCTGCCTATGCATCCCAGCATCCTATTTGCTTTACCTGCTGCCTTGTCGCACTGTTTCCCTACCTTGAGGTCATCAGAGATGATGATCCCAAGATCTTTTTCCTGCCTGGTGCATGCTATATCCTCACCCCAATACTGATATGTTGTTCCAGGGTTTTTGTGCTCCATATGCATTATCTTGCACTTCTTTGCATTGAATTTCAACTGCCAAACCCCTGACCATTCTTCAGGTTTCTGCAGGTCCCTCCTCATTCTGTCTACACCCTCTGGCATGTCCACTCTGTTACAGAGCTTTGTGTCATCAGCGAACAGGAGAATTCTGCCTTCTAGGTCCTGCACAATGTCACTGATAAAGACGTTGAATAGGACCGGTCCCAGCACTGATCCCTGTGGTACCCCACTGGTCACACTTCCCTCTGTGGAGTGACAGCCATTTACCACCACACTCTGTGTCCTGCTGCCCAGCCAGTTTCCTACCCACCACACTACTGCCCTGCCCGCTTCCATACTCCCTAATTTGTTTAACAGCCTTCTGTGTGGCACAGCACAGTGTCAAAGGTCTTGCTGAAGTCCAGGTAGACCACATCCACTGCCCTCCCTGATCCACCTTTCTTGTCACCCAGTCGAAAAATTCAATGAGTTTGGTCTGACATGACCTCCTCCTGGTGAAACCATGCTGCCTTGGGTCCTGTAGTTCATTGGCAACCAGATGTTCCACCAATCTCTCCTTCAGTAGTGCTTCCATGGTCTTCCCAACTACTGAGGTCAGGCTGACCGGTCTGTAGTTCCCTGCTACCTCTTTGTTCCCGATTTTGTATAAAGAGACTACATCTACTATCCTCAGTCTTTGGGTACCTCCCCTGTTTCCAGTGATCGGCTAAACAGGATTGCTAGAGGCTCAGCCACCACCTCTCTTAGTTCTTTTAGGACCCTGGGGAGCACCCCATCTGGCCCCATTGCTTTATCAACTCTTATTCCTTCCAGTTCCTTCAGGACCCTTTTTCATGTAAAGGGACTTGTGTCCATTACTGCGTAATTCCCACCCCGTGTACTCCCTTCAGGCTCATTACCATCATCTTCCTCAGTAAAGACTGAGCAGAAACACCTGTTCAGCATGTCAGCTTTACTGTTGTCATCCTCCATGCAGCCCCCATCCTCCCCCTTCAGTCTCACTATCCCTCCCTTTGCCTTTCTTTTTTCACTTATGTACCTGTAAAAGGTTTTGTCCCTTTTACTTACTGACTTTGCAATGTACTCTTCTGTCTGAGCTTTGGCTTCCCTTACTGATCTCCCTGCCTCCCTTTGCTTCTCCTGGTATTTCTCCCTATCCTGTTCTGCCTGCATCTTTTTGTATTGCCTGAATACAGTGTTTTTGGCTTTCACTTTCTCCGCTACCTCCTTGGAAAACCATACTGGCTTCCTCTTCCTTTTCCCCTTGCTAACCTGTTTAATGCATAATTATATTGCTCTTATAATCCCCGTTTTAAATATTGCCCACTGTTCTTCAACCCCTGATTCCTGCCCCATTCCCATTAATGCCTCTTTCGAGCATCTTCCTATTTTCCCAAAGTCTGCCCCCCTAAAATCCAGGATACGTGTTTTTGTGCAGTTTGGTTCTGCTCCTTCTGTGATGTCAAACCACAGTGACTGGTGGTCACTGTTCCCCAGGTGCTCCCCACTGTTACCCCATCACACTGTCCCTGTTTGTGAGCACAAGGTCCAGTATTGCCTTCTGCCAAGTTGGTTCCATGAGCAGTTGCTTGAGGAAGGCACCTTGAAGGAAGTCCAGGATAAATCTGCTCCTGGTTGACGCTGCTGCTGGGAGGCTCCAGTCCACGTCTGGAATACTTAAATCTCCAGCCAACACCACCTCACCCTTGTCTGCCATCCTTTTGATGGCTAGCATCAGTGCTCTATCTGTTTTTCCTCCTGGGCTGGTGGTCTATAGACCACCCCTGTGTGGATGGCTGACCCCATTTTCCTTTCCAGCTTAACCCACAGTATCTCTCCCCCATTTTGTTCCTCCTGGATCTCCATGGTCTTTATGCCATATTTCTTGTAAAATGCCACTCCTCCTCCTCACTTCCTACCTGCCCTGTCCCTTCTGAATATGCTGTAGCCAGGCATGGCCATCTCCCAGTCGTGGCTATCATTATACCAGGTCTCTGTGATGGTCACAATGTCAAGGTTAGACTGCATCATGACAGCTTCCATCTTGTTGCTAAGGCTCCTGGCATTGGCACACATGGCTTTCCATGATTTGAACTCCCTGGACTGTTTAGCTGTTCTACTCCAGCCCCCTCCCTGGTTGTCCTTTATCCCTGGTTTTCCCTGCTGTCTGCCCTTCTGTTGAATTTTGCCACCTTTCTGCCTATACACCTCTTGGGTGCTTATTTCCATCTTTTGCACACTGCTTTGTAGAGATAACCATTCCTCCTGTTCACTGGTTCCAGTACTAGCTGTGAGGGGGTGGTGGACAATTAAGTACCCTCTTTGCTGGCCTGCCACCCGACTTTGCTAGTTTAAATGCTTCTCCATGTGGCATTTAAACTTATCATTGAATGCTTGGATTCCCCTCCGGGATGGATGCAGGCCAGCAGGCTTGAACAAGCCTCCATCCCTCCAGGTGGGCCCCCAGTCACCAGTGAATCCAAACCCTTCCTCTCAGCACCAATTCTTCAACCATGAGTTAAAGTTCCTGGTGCATGTACCCCTACGCTCTTCCCTGCCTCTCACAGGTAGTACTTCCGAGAAGGTGACAGAAGTTTCTACTTGCTTGAAACCCCTCCCTAATTTCCTAAACTTTTCCTGAACTTACTTGGACTCCCTGTTTGCCAGGTCATTAGTACCTAGGTGGATAATAACATTCAGCTCACCCTCCCATCTTGCCTTGCCAGTGATCCCCAGGATCTTTCTCCCATCCTTCCATGCCATGGCACCTGGTAGGCACCTCACCTCCCTGGCCTCCTCCTCCTGTGTTCCTAGCTGGATCCCTCTTAAAATAGAGCCCCCAATCAGGATTTGCTTCCTCCTCCTTTGGGGTCCACTGCTCTCCCCACTGAGGTCACCTCCTTGGTTGACCTCCACATCCATCCCTTCCACTTCTCTGGGTACCTCTGTTTGGCTGTTCCCGTTTGCAAGTGTGGCATATGAGTTCTGGAGTGGAATAGGATCTGGGATGTGCCTCTGCCTGACCGCCCTAACCTTCCCCAAGCCCCCTGTCATCCATGTGCTCCTTGTTCTTGGCATCCTTTGAGGAAGTGGCATTAGACTGGGTGGTCTCTGGATAGGAGTGAAGGTACTCCTGACCCAGTTTACTTCAACTGTGAGTCTGGCTACCTCATCCCACAGTCCAGAGAGATGCATGCAGATAGGGCAGCACCTCAGCATCCAGAAGGTCTGCCTGAATATGTCTGCCCTGCAGCCACTGCATTGCACCACTCCCCACATTATACTGCATTTATACTGCTATTCCAGTACTTGTCTGTTACTGAAGCTCTCCTAGTTCCCTTTTTATTAATTTACTGTCCTACAAATCCTGACACTAATCCTAAGATACGTTTCTTTAAAGAAGGAAAACAAACAGACCAAAAAAAAAAGAGTCAAAACACTTGTGTTGAGGGCAGGCTTCCTCCTCCTTATACCCCTTCTACTCCACAGCCCCTGCTATTCCCTGTGCTTAGCTCCTGTCAATCAGATTTAACAGGGCATATAATTAAGAGTGGGGGCAGGGAGGGTGGGAAATTTGCAGCAATTAAACACGGCAAAGGAATACATCACCACTACAAGCACACCAAACTAGGTTTTAAACTTTCAACAGCCCAAAAACAATTCTAAGTAAAGACAGCAGGAAATTACAGTGCCACTGAAAGCCCACAATCTAAGTTTGAAACAAAAACAGCAATGAGCAGTTACTGCAAAGCACTGAAATAAATCCGGATCCTTCCTCTTCTGGCTTCTTCTGAGAAAACAAAAATCAGCTTGCTATCTCAAATGTGACTTGACCCCACCTCCAGTTATCATGTAGCTGAGGTCAGAGGTCAGACAATTAGCACCCCTCACCCAAACTACAGGGCAAGCCAGACAAGCCAAGACTAAATTTGCAGCAATTGAAGACAGCAAAGGAATACATCACCACTACAAGCACACCAAACTAGATTTTAAACTTTCAACAGCCTAAAAACAATTCTAAGTAAAGACAGCAAGAAATTACAGTGCTACTAAAAGCCTACAATCTAAGTTTAAAACGTTACTGCAAAGCACTGAAATGAATCTGGATCCTTTCTCTTCTGACTTCTTCTGAGAAAACAAAAATCAGCTTGCTATCTCAAATGTGACTTAGCCCCACCTCCAGTTATCATGTAGCTAAGGTCAGAGGTCTGACAATTAGCACCCTTCACCCAAACTACAGTGTAAGCCAGACAAGCCAAGACTAAATTTGCAGCAATTAAAGACAGCAAAATTGCAGGAACAAAAATACTTAGAACCTCTAGACAAGCTTAAAAACCTTACAACTTTTAGCTACCACACGGGATAGGAAAGTACTCCAATTGATAGCACAAACTAAACAGCAGTTACAAAAATTGATAGACCAGAAAGTTGAACAGGCGGCTTGTGGTATCTCCGACATTATTATTATGAAGGAAGCGCATGTGGTTTCCACAGAGTAGCTCAACAACTTCATTTAAAAAAAAATCAGGCCAGTACAGTGCACCTACGGGATTCTGTAGCATGGGTACTCACCCGGAACCACACGGATATTAGAACGATTTTTGCAGACTATTATTCCACACTACATACACAAGAGTTTGTTTCTGACTCAGTAAAAAAATAAAAACTTTTTGTCAGGCTTGGGGCTTCTACAACTTACAGAAAAGCAAAAAAAAGGGCTTACTTGCACCAATATTGCAGACTAAACTTCTCGCTATCCTTAGAAATGCAAAAACATGGAAATGCCCTGGGTCTGACGGTTACCCCATAGAGTTTTATAAAAAAATTTACTAATCTCCTCATACCCCATCTTAACAACAGTTTATCACCTCCTTCCTCTTGGGAATATGTGGTTATAGCAACGTTATTAAAACTGGGAAAATCTACAGATGATCTGGCTTCCTATTGCCAAATGTCTATGCTTTCTGTTGAGTATAAGTTATTCAGTAGTGTCTGGGTGCACAGGTTAGATAATATTTTACCACATCTAGTAGACAGTGATCAAGCTGGACTCATTCGCCAAAGGCAGACTGACGGTAACACGTTATTTGCAAGATCTTCTCTGCCCCTACCACCCCCTCCGCTCACTCCATTCCACTGGCGAGGGATTGCTAGAGGTTAACATGGTGTAATTGAAGACCTAAGGGGCTCGTTCATTTGCTTTTGTGGTCCCTACACTGTGGAACTCTCTACCTTGCCAGATTAGAGAGTGCCTGACTGTCGAGAGTTTTAAGACCAGCTTAAAAACCCATCTTTTTAGCCTAGCGTTTTCAGATTTTAATGACAGCTTGTGTGTTGTGCTTCATTTCAACTTATTGCTATTTTACCTGAGTTAATCTTACTTGTTTTGCTGTCAGTATTTATTTATTTTAGTCTGTATATTTTTATTTACATAGTGTACTGCACTGTGGTCTTTTTTGGAAAAGCATCTTTAAATAAAGGTGATTTGATTTGATAATGTACTCCATAGTTTTCATTTAATAGATTATGTCACACAATGCCAGATACCTACAGTAGTGGTCAGTTTAGACATCGAAAAGGCATTTGATTGGCTATCCTGATCTTTCCTGTGGGATACTTTGGAAATTATGAACTTTCCTCAGGAATTACTAGCCATTTTTCAAGCATTGTATAGTTGAAAGGCATACGTCAGGGTGAATGGGACAGTTTCACTGCTCTTTACGTTAACTAGGGGAACCCTTCAGGAATATCCCTTCTCCCTTGTTATTTGCGTTATATGTTGAGCCTTTAACCGCAGTGATTAGAAGAGTACAGAAAATAAAATGTATTTCTTTGTAGGCGGGGGATAGGATTCCAAAGCAGCACTTTTTGCAGATGATGTTATCCACTTCTAGAAGTCTGGAACATCGTAGATCACTTTGGTCAGCTACTGGACTTTCGGATAAACACTCACAAAACTCATGTCTTAACCTTTAACTTTTCACTCTCGCCGGCATTAAAAAATAAACCGATTGGATGGAACGAAATGCGATAACATATTTGGGATCCGGTTGGTAAGGAACCATCATGCTCTCGAGGTCTTGAACTATGAGCCTATCACTCAGCAGATAGCTAGAGATCTGCAGCAGTGGCAGCTGTTACCATTTTCTTTACTGAAAAAGATGTGTAACCCCCCTGCAAATGGGGGTTCCCAAAAGACTTCCAGGAGCTTGCTTGAATGCTCCAAGCCTGAATGGTGTTTGGCGTTTAAGCCATTTATCAGAGAGTGTTTTTAGAGCCTCTGGTACTGTCTCTTTAAGAGCTGTCTGCTTGCAGACATAATTAGTTTGTATGGGGGGACTGTGTGCTTCTCTGCTTGAGTACCACTCGAGCTGCTGCCAATTCACTCCATTTTTGCAGTCACTAGGAGTGCAAAGGGAACCTATCTGAAAGATGTAACTGTTTGCCAGAAATCATTTAGAGTAATAATGAAAATACAGTTTGTCTAACCTGTTTTCTTTGCAGTCAGAACTGTGTTTGCCTAGTTCCCCATTCTAGTTTTGAACTGCTGAACTGGACCAATCAGTGTGGGTTAAGGTAGCTCTAAAATGGTGCCTTGGACGAATCAGAACTTGGACTCATAATCTGAGCCAGCCACAAGAGGATTGTATGGGCAGTGACTCTGGGAGATGTAGTTTGGACTTCGGCGCCTTTTGGACCAACAGGGGCAGTCTGTTGTGAGTGACAGTCAATCCAGCCAAGAACTGGGAGGAACTCAAAGGAAGTGCCCGGTTTTGTCTGCTGGAGTGTCAGTTGAGCTCTGGCAGTGAAGAGGGAAGGAGCCCTGTGCTTTTTTGGTGTGCAGTTTTAGTCGGGAAACGTGTATAAGGCCCCAAGTTCCGGTCTGCAGCTTGTGTAACTGCTTGTTAGGACTGAATCCGTCCTGTGAAGAGAATCAAAGGACATCTGAAGAGTAGAAACCAGGCCCACCCTGTAGAAGACTGGAGAAATTGCTGAATTGCGCTCGGTCTGTCAGGAACTGAATCTGCTGTGTGTTCTCCCGGGTATTGTGCAGTAATTGCGATCGGGATAGAGAAGCAGCCTGCCTGGTATAGTACTTTCTTTTTACCATATAAATGTGTGAGGAGGCTTGTGTAGCTCAAGTGAATCCTGCTGCCATTAAAGGACTTTTGCCTGTTACTGTCTACCATATAAATGTGTGAGGAGGCTTGTGTAGCTCAAGTGAATCCTGCTGCCATTAAAGGACTTTTGCCTGTTGCAGTTTGCCATATAAATGTGTGAGGAGTCTCGTGGAGCTCAAGAGTAGCCCTGCTGACGTTGAAGGACCCTATCTTGTTTGGAGGTCGTGAGTACTAATTCAGGGTTGCTCCCTGTTGAATTGCCACATTGAATCCAAATGGAATTACTGTACTGCTGACTGTTTAATTTTCTTTTCTCTGTGTGAAAGGGCCCCTACCAGCTGCCATGGTTTGGACTAGCCACTAGGGCTTGGGTACCCAGGGGCAGTAACTGGTAGGGATAGGCCTGTGCACAGAGCCATAGGTAGATGAGTAAAGTGATAAGCTAATTAACCTGATTTCCCCCTGTCCTTGTTATATCCCCCTAAATAAATCAGAGCTGCTTGTTTCAGCAGAGTTATACTGCCTGAGGTATTTGTCTATGTTAAAGTATTGTACTGTGATTGTTGCACTGTATCTTCTTATTTTACAGGGGGTCCCAGTGCCTGAACCAGTCCTGGGGTAAGTGTATACTGTGAAGGTAATTCTGATATACTGTGTGGGCCACTAGTGGGAAGAAAGGGGGGTTGCAGTGTCCCAGAGGGCTGTGACCAAGTTAGTTTAACTATTGCAAACCCTGACCTCTGGGTGGAGGCACCTGCCATTGGATCCAGGCCCCTCAACCTGTTAGTGGCAAATCAGGCAGGGGTAGTAGCCCCTGGGATAGCGCCATCTAGGGGTTACAGATGGAAGTCATTAGATAAAATGTTTTACCTAGATTGTTATACTACTTTCAGACACTCCCAATAGTACCAGACAAAGGGTATTTTAACTACTAGAACTGAATAATTTCTAGATGTCTCTGGGGTGGTGGGCACCCTTGCATAAATACACTATTTTGCAGTTACCAAAGGACAAGGGTGGATGCTATGGCAGCTCAGTTTCGGATAGTACACTGCTGGCTTATTCCCACATATGTGCCATATTGGAAAATTGTTGAATTCTCCTTGAATGATATGTTTGAAATTGATAGATATGTCTTTGCGCATCCATTAGGAGAGATACCTTTAACCAGGTTCACTAGATATACAGCTATAACCTTACCTTTCTGGAGGAAATGTTGCTCCAGTTACATCCAGCACAAACTTTGTTTTGGCTTAGTTCTTTGGCACATGACAACATTTTTCCACCTAATGCAACCGACACGGCTCTTCTGGACTGGGGGTCCAGAGGTTTGAAATATGTTTATCAATACTGTATGGCACAGGGTTTCTCCCCCTGCCCAGACCTTCAGAGGGAATATTTCCTTCCTAGGCAGGCCTACTTTAGATATCTGCAGGTGAAATCCTATTTATTGGAGAAGGGCTCGCAATTTAAACAACTCCCAGTATGTCCTCTCATACTATTCACTTTCCTCAAGGATTTCCAACAAGGTTCTCTCTGGCCACACTTAATTGGCAACATTTATAAAGGCTGTATTGAATTATTACCTACCTCATCTCTGTTAATCCTGGAGAGATGGAACAAAGAATTAAATGTACATATAACAATGGAGGAGTGGATAAAATATGTTCTGACAAGTTATAGGCTAACCTCTTCCCTGCAGTGGCAAGATTATGAATGGAAATGCCATATGTGTTATTTCCGTACCCCTGCAATACAAGCAAAGTATATGGGCTTACACCTGGGGAAATGTTGGAGAGTGACCATATTTTTTGGACATATGCCATTGTGCATACATTTTGGCAAGGGGTTAGCAAAACCCTTAATGCTTTGTTTGTAGAGCAGGACTTCCTTACTCCTCAGCTGGCCCTTCTCTCTATTCTGTTGAGGACAATTAAGGGGCCAAGTCTGGAACAGCTGTTAATTGTAATACTTGAGACAAGAAAACTTATAATTAAACTGTGGATATGGAGAGCCCCTCTGCAGAAGTCCAACTGGGCAGCATTAGTTTATACCATCTATAGAACTCAAATCCCCCCCCCCCCAATTGTTTAACCAGGTGAGAGAAACTATGATGAAAGCTTTTTTACAGGTGTAACCTGGGGGCACAGGGAAGTTAAGTGACTTGGTCAGGGTCACACAGTATATGCAAGTAGGGGCTGTGGGATTTAAACCCAGGTCTCCAGATTTGCTGCTCAGAGCCTTAAACCACTGTGCTATACTGCCTCCCTTTATACCATGAAATGATATAGGGTGGGCCTATGCCTGGTAATATGTGGCATTGCTAGGGTTACCCTGTGAAATGCTCAAGACCTACCTTTTTGTTCTTGAAAGCTATACAGGTGGTGCAATAAGTTATTATTCTCTTATACCCTGCTGCTAAATGTTATTGTTCTGCTATTTGTTTTCCCTATTCTGGATTTTATACTGTGAGGTGTATGCAGTTATGCCAATAAAATCTGGATTAAAAAAAAAGAAGGAAATGATGATGTCAATTGTCCAAACACATAAGACGGCCATTGTAAAACCAGAAATTTTGTATACTGAAACTCACTGATTGGTTCAGTACAAGATATTAAATCAACTAAATTGTCTGTCTGTTCATACTGAAGTAAAAAAAAAGTCACAGTGCCTAGAGTTAGCTAAGCCTACAGCTGTTTGAAGCATTGCCCCCCCCCCCACACACATAGCAGGCTGCACTGTCACATTTTGTACCAGGGTAAAATCAGAGGGATGATCTGGGTATGGCAAGCATTTGTACTGACAGGTTCTTTGTTGGTGGGCAGAGTGTAGCGCAATTACCTGTCTTGGCTGGCACTGGACTCTGAATTGGCAATGGGGCCTGGGCCTCATCTCTGGTTGTAATGATGCAGTACTAGTAGTCAGATCATTATTACTCTATCTTGTTTCCTTGTCTTGTTTTGGCTGCTCTCTTAAGCCCTGTTTACACTGCCGACTTTGCAGTAGCTCAGCCCATGTGCACCAACTGATGTGCTGCAAAGTTTGCAGTCTAAACACTGTTGGAGCGCCCTGTGTGCCCATCGGATCATTTTTTTTTATGTGACTCAGTTGTGGGATCAGTAGAAGAGTGAGTGCATTAAATGGTAGAGTGAATGCTTTGCTGCCCTCGCTCTGCTACAAAGGCCATTTTTTTGGTGACTTCACAGCCCCTCCTCGGTGCAACCTGCAGTGCTGTGAGGATGGGCTGTGTGAACGGGAAAGGAGCTAGCGTATCGGGAAGTGAGTGGCGCATGTAACCCCCCTGCAAATGGGGGTTCCCAAAAGACTTCCAGGAGCTTGCTTGAATGCTCCAAGCCTGAATGGTGTTTGGCGTTTAAGCCATTTATCAGTGAGTGTTTTTAGAACCTCTGGTACTGTCTCTTTAAGAGCTGTCTGCTTGCAGACATAATTAGTTTGTATGGGGACTGTGTGTTTCTTTGATTGAGTACCACTCAAGCTGCCGCCAATTCACCCCATTTTGCAGTCACTAGGAGTGCAAAGGGAACCTGTCTGAAAGATGTAACTGATTGCCAGAAATCATTTACAGTAATAATAAAATTACAGTTTGTCTAACCTCGCTCTTTGCAGTCAGAACTGTCTGCCTAGTTCCCCATTCTGGTTTTGAACTGCTGAACTGGACCCAATCAGTGTGGGGTAAACTAGCTCTAAAATGATGCCTTAGGCGAATCAGAACTTGGGACTCATAATCTGAGCCAGCCACAAGAGGATGGATTATGGGCAGTGACTCTGGGAGAATGTAGTTTAGACTTGGTGCCTTTTTGGACCAACAGCAGCAGTCTATTGTGAGTGACAGCCAGTGATCAAGAACTGGGGAGGGAACTCAAGGAAGTGCTTGGTTTTGTCTGTGAGGTTTCAGTTTGAGATCACAGTGAAGGGAAAGAAACCCTGTGCTCCTTCAGTGCACAGTTTCAGTCAAAAACGTGTTACAAGGCCCAGAGTTCAGTCTACAACTTGTGTAACTGCTTGTTAGGACTGAATCCAGTCCTGTGAAAAGAATCAAAGGATCTCTGAAGAGTAGAAACAGGCTCACCCTGTAGAAGACTGAAGAAATTGTTGAATTACACTCGGTCTGTCAGAACTGAATCTGCTGTGTGTTCTCCTGGTTATTGTGCAGTAATTGCGATTGGGATAAGATGCAGCCTGCCTGGTATAGTGCCTTTTTTTACCATATAAATGTGTGAGGAGTCTCCTTTGAGATCAAAAGTAGCCCTGCTGACATTGAAGGACCATATCTTCTTGGAGGTCGTGAGTACTAATTCGGGTCGCTCCCTGTTGAATTGCCACATTAAATCCAAAATGGAATTCACTGTACCAGTTGGACTGTTTAATTTTCCTTTTCTTCAGTGTGAAAGGGCCCCTACCAGCTGCCACGGTTTGGACTAGCTACTAGAGGCCTGGGTACCCAGGGACAGTAACTGGTAGGGATAGGCCTGTGCACAGAGCCATAGGTAGATAGTAAAGTGATAAGCTAATTAACCTGAATTTCCCCTGTCCTTGTTATATCCCCTAAATAAATCAGAGCTGTTTGTTTCAAACAAAGTTATACTGCCTGAGGTATTTGTCTATGTTAAAGTACTGTACTGTGATTGTTGCACTGTATCTTATTTTACAGGATGTCGGTGCCTGAACCAGCCTTGGAGTAAGTGTATACTGTAAGTAATTCTGCTATATTGTGTGGGCCACTAGTGGGAAGAAGGGGTTGCAGTGTCCCAGAGGGCTGTGACAAGTAAGTTTAACTATTGCAACCCTGACCTCTGGGTGGGAGGCACCTGCCATTGGATCCAGGCCCCTCAACCTGTTAGTGCCAAATCAGGCAGGGGTAGTAGCCCTGGGATAAGCGCCATCTAGGGGTTACATTTTGGAGGCTCACCGCTGGGATTGTGTGTCCTCTGGTAGCCATATTTACAAACCACTGTTGAGAAAAAAATAAATAAATAATAAATAAATGGGTACCCCGACAAGTGGCTGTGCACCCGGCTGGTGGAGTGGTGTACTGGGAGAGATCGAACCCCAAAATGCTATACTTATCCTGGACATCCCCTGGTATCAATACGGACACTGTAGGGAGTACTTTCAAGGTGGAAGGTTTACAAAATCCTGTGGTGGTGGGTCGGCACGTTAATCTGCTCACCCACTTTCCTGGCCTAGTAGAGTTTAAGGATCCCATAGATAGCTCAAAGTACCACAGATCATTACCCAGAGGAGCCCTCACTGCTTGGAGTGATAACTAAGGACAGTAAAGACCGGGGAAATGAGCCCCACCACTATCTGAAACTTTGAGGAGAAATTTGCTAAATGGTTGCTGGGAGAAGGAAAACTGTGGAGGACTTGAAGAAACTATTCTTGCCACCTAGGGTGTTCCTCCCCAACACCCTCTCCTGCTCCAGTACCCGTAATGGTGGCTGAACCAATGCAGACTCCTATTTCTGCACCTGCCATTAGTCACGACTCTTACCAAGGTTGAGGATCTTCTCTGGCACCTCCCACCCCAAGGGGAGGATGACTGGGAGACCTGGATAGACTATGTTGCCCCCAAAGTGCTAGAATGGCAATGCTCGGGAAGCTTGGCGAAAGAGGTTGGCGAGCCTCCGAGGTCCTGCGCCTGGCACCATCCGTGCTAAGCGGGCCAGTAACCCTAGGGCGACTGCACATGCCTATCTTGAGGCCTTGGAGAATGTGTGTAGGAGCCCAGATTCTGATGAGGACCTATGGTGGAGAGTAAGAAATGCACAAGCAGTACCAAGGGAGGAGTTGTCTGTGTATGTCTCTCGGCTGGAAAAATTAGTTGCAAGAATGCCTCAGAAAGGGTAGTTTGCCAGCGATTGAACTGGACCGAACCAGACTGGACAGAATCCTTAAGTCTGCCCCTTCTCAGAACTGCTGTTGCTTCGATTCGCCTAACCGTCGACTGGAATCCCACCCTCCTATGATGAGTTAATGAGAGAAATTCGAGGAGTTGAGAAAAGGCGACCTCGGGGAGGGACCTGCCAATAGCTGTGGCTATGGCCGAGTGACTGAGGGTGGCCCATCAAGAGAGTGAAGTTCAGGGGCAGAGGTTGGCAGTCAATGAGGTGCTCTGATAAGGAAAAGATATGCCACAATGGGGGAACTGTTGAGAGAGATCAAGAATTCAAAAACAGTCCTTTATGAAGGCCACTGTACCACCAAGTCTGGACCCAACTATATCCGACTGCATCTGCTATGGGGGTGGGATACCCACCCGCCTATCTCCTGCTGATAACAGCTCGAACTCGATTCGCGCCACCATGGAGTGGAGAAACTGACGAGATGTCTCCAAATGCTTATCCGCGCAGACAGAGATGGCACAAAGGTTTCAGTGTAATACCCGCCCTGTAGCTCCCAGTGTAGCACCTCGGCCAGCTCAAACTCCAAAAGTATGAGTTTGCTTAATTGTGGGAAGGATGGGCACATGAAAAGGAATGCCAATCCCAAAAGACACTGACAAAGTTGCATATAGGCTACAAGGAGAGCTTCGAGAACAAATCAGTGGTTAAGAGGTGCTGACAAATGATCCCAGTGAGGCACCAAAAATGCTAATTCACGTCCTTTTGTGGCAAGGTCAGTTGCCCAAGGCCCCCACCACCGCCTCTCCAGACTGGTCAGAATAGTGGGTCCCTCCATGGAGACCACTGTAAGGTAAATGGAGTGTCTACAAGAGCTGTATTAGACAGTGGCTCCCAAGTGACAATTATGTTTCAAGATTGGTATCAAAGCATTTGTCATGACTAACTCCACAACCATTAGAAGGACTGCATGTATGGGGGTTAAGTGAGAAGGCCTACCCCTATTCCTGGGTATATCCGAATTTGGCTGTCTCTTCCCACCTCCTGGCCTGGGTGGCCAACAAGTAGAGACCTAGCCTTAGTGTGTCCCCCACTGGACTGTAGATGGTGTCCTTTGTTGATTGGAACAAATGCTCATATGTTCAGAAGGCTGGCACATTTGTGTGATGAAAACAGGGTCAAGACTGAAGTAGAGCTTTAAGAGTTCGACTTTAATTAAGAAGGCCTATGAGGCACAGAGAGATGCTGAAAATAGAGAAACCAGAGGAACCCGGTCGGATTGTATGGAAGGAAGGATCCTGAGTCTCTGATCCTGGCACCAAATGCCCAGTGTACCTTACAGGAGAGGTCCGTATTGAAGCGATGTTAAGAATAAAATATTAATGTTGGATGCACCAGGCGTATGGAAAATTGCCAGAGGACTGCTGGTCAAGCCTAGTATTTCCGCCATAGAGCCCATGCTTATGCCAGAAGGGTAATGGTCCAAGTTCATAATGTGTCTGAAAAGAGCATTGAGAATAAATAGAGGTTGCATCCTGGCTAATGTGCATTGTGCAGACACTGCCAGTGCTACCCAGCAGCAAGAGTTCAAGGAAGAATGACAGAGCGCGCCTGACTTGTTTGATTTGACAGCTCGCTGCCAGCTAGAATGGAAAGTGAGGATCAGTGAAGCTTGCCCAGAGAGACCAGGTGTTTTCTTTAAAGAGATGGGACGTAGGATCGTACGAGGAGCTGAGCACAATATCCGGCTGCACGAGCGAAAGACCATTCGTGAGAGGTCTCACGCCTGGCACCTGCTGATATAGATGATGTGAGACAGCATCTGCAAGAGATGTTGAGCGGCTGGTGTAATACAAAGATCCAGAAGCCCTTATGCTTCCCATTGTGGTAGTGAGGAAAAGAATGGGACAGTAAGATGTGCGTGATTATCGACCTTAAACTCAAGGACTATCCCTGATCAGTACACAATGCCCCTGATCCAGATGCTTTGGACTGCCAAAACGGGAGCAAGTGGTTCTCGTGCTGATCCCCAGCAGGGTACTACCAGATCCCGATGGCCCCAGAGGACCGCGGGAGAAGACAGCTCTTATCTGTCCGCTTTGGCTTCTATGAATCATGAGGATGCCTCAAGGGATTTCATGGTGCCCCAGCCACTTTTCAACGATTGATGGAGTGCAGCAGTGGGGACATGAACTTACTAGAGTGCCTGGTATACCTAGATGATGTTATTGTGTTTGCAGCTCACTGGAGGAACATGAGAGCAGATTATTTAAGGTATTGGATCGACTGGAGGACTTTGGCCTTAAACTGTCCATTGATAAGTGTCAATTCTTTCAAACATCAAAAGTATGTGGGACACATAGTATCCACCAGGAATAGGAACGACCAGTAAAGTTGAGGCCTTTGACCACCTGCCACAGCCCAAAAATCTAAAAGAACTGCAAAGATTCCTGGGATTCTGTGGTTATTATCGGCGATTTCATCAAGGACTATTCAAGAGTGATCCCCTTTACTTAACCTTACTCAAGGGTATCCCCAACCCACAAAAACACCAAAGTCAAAGTCCTCAAGACTGAAAGAGTGTATTTTCATCCAGTGAAGTATTTGAGACCCGCTGGACTCTGATTGTGAGACTGCTTTTCATGATCATATATCAACACCCATGCTCCAGTGCTGGCCTATGCCGATCCAAGAAAACCTTACGTCCTGCACACTGATGCTAGCTTGCAAGGGTTGGGGGCTGTGTTGTACCAAGAGCACGAGAATGGCCTGAGACCAGTGGCCTTTGCCAGTAGAAGCCTGACCCCATCCGAAAAGAACTATCCTGTCACATAAGTTAGAGTTCCTAGCTTTGAAGTGGGCTATTGTTGACCAATTCCATGAGTACTTGTATGGGGCTAAAATACTAGTAAAACTGACAATAATCCTTTGACCTATGTGCAGACCTCAGCTAAGTTGGATGCCACTGGCCACAGGTGGCTTTCTGCATTATCTACATATGACTATGCTCTCGAATACACAGCAGGTCTGAACCACATAGATGCTGATGCTCTCTCCCGGAGGCCTGTTCCCCAGAATGATTGGGTCCGATGGCAGAACCTGACATTCGGGCACTCTGCCGGAAGTTTGACAGGGAGGAACAATGTCCACGGACGAGTGGACTGCATGGTGGATTGCTTGGGACCCTCTGAGAATTGCATACCTGCTGCTTATTGCCACTTTTCTGCAATAGACATTGGTGCACTGCCTCAGCTGGACAATGACAGTATTGGCGGGCTCAATCCCGATCCTATGATCAAATCAGCTTTAGAAGCCCTCTATGCAGGAAAAGATGTGTCCAAATTACGCCCACTGATTTGAGAACTGCACTGTTATACAAAGAAGGTCCTAAGTTGAAACTGATCAATAAACTGTTATATAGAGAAACAGTAGACAGAGGGGACAAGTAAGACAAACAACAACTGGTGCTGCCCACTGCCTTTGCGAGACTCAGTATTGAGGTCCTTGCACAACCACATGGGCACCTTGGTATAGACAGAACACTTGACTTGGTGAGATCCAGATTCTATTGGCCTAAGATGGGGGCTGATGTGGAGCAACACATACGAACTGTAGTAGCTGCCACAGAGGAAAGCTTTGCCCCAGAGGCTGCCCCTGTTAACATATAACCACCAGTGCACCCATGGAGCTGGTCTGTATTGATTTTCTGAGTTTGGAGTCAGATCAAAGAAATATCAGTAATGTGCTGGTGGTCACTGACCATTTCACGAGATATGCCCAAGCTTTCCCCACCAAAGACCAGAAAGCATCCACTGTAGCCAAAGTACTCAGAGAAAACTTTTTGTTCACTAGGGCCCACAAAGAATCCATTCTGATCAAGGAGAGACTTTGAAAGTCGCCTGATCAAAGAGATGCTTTCTCTGTGGGGGAGTGAGAAAGTCCAGAACCACTCCTTACCACCCCAGGGGACCCACAGCCTGAACGCTTCAACTGCACTTTGCTAGATATGCTAGGCACCTGCACCCAAAGGACAAGCCTAGATGGAGCCAACAAATTAGCACCCTGGTACATGCTTATAACTGCACCAAAAGTGATGCCACTGGGTTCTCCCCCTACCGCCTGTGTTTGGAAGAGAAGCTCGACTACCGGTAGATGTGTGTTTTGGGGTCTCTCCTGATGGGGTTCAAGCTGACAACTATTTACAGTATGTGCAAAAGTTAAAGGCCCAGCTAACTCATGCGTACCAACTGGCTCAAACCATGGCTGCCAAAAGAAATCTGGCCAACAAAGAAAGGTATGATAAAAAGGTGAAAGCACAGGAACTCCAGGAGGGAGATCGGGTATTGCTAAGAAATCTGGGACTGCATGGCAAACACAAGATTGCTGACAGATGGCACCATCTCCTCACATTGTAGTGGGCAAACTAGATGATCTGCCAGTGTACAAAGTAAGACCTGAGAACAATTCAAAAGATGTAAAACAATGCATAGAAATCATTTACTACCCATTGGACAAATCCTGATTGAGTCTGAGCCCCAGAAGATGCCCCCTCTGGACCAGTGACTAGAGCTGCTGCTAAGAAAGATCAAGAAGTCTGCACCTACAGAAGCAGAGTTAAAGTGTTCTCTGCACAAGTCCCAGTTGAGCATGACTGTCAGTCCATATCAGAAGAAAGTGAGAGTGACTTTGAATACTATCCTTCACGAACTGAGTCAATTGTTTCAGGCAATCCCCTAGTCAATACTGGAGACAAAGCTGGGCCTTCTGGACTGTCTATGCCCCAGCTTCATCCCTGGAGCCAATGCTCCCAGAAAGTGAAGTGCAAAGCATCAGATCAGATGAAATGGAATCATTGTGCATGGTTGAACTGTTTGAGCTTTCAGGGAGGAAAATGATAGATTGGGGCAGACTGGTGATACACCGAACAAGAAGAGTATTTTGAGTGCCTGACAGTCCACTGCCAGTGTCCGAAAGCTCTCATGCGAGCCAAATGTTGTGGACTCAGAAACTGTAACTCCTGGAGCTGAAAGTGCCCCAAGTTCTAGCCTCTCTACCCCATGGAGACTCCCTGACAAGTGTGGACAATGCTGAAAATGAGGCTCAGAGTGCAGAGACTGTAACAGTTCCCCCTAGAAAGACTGGTCGAGCTGTAAAGCCTGTGGTGCACCTCAGTTATGATTCCTTGGGAGGCCTGTGGATTTGCCTCTCAATGTTGTCCATAAAGGAGTGTATGTGTCCCCGGAAGCTCACTGCCCAAACTGAGCATCAGTGCTAACTCCAAGTTACTTGTGTTGCCTCTAAGTATGGTGCCCTTTGCCCATCCAGCCCCAAGGTAACTGATAGGAAGGGTCCTCTCTTCAGGTTTCATGTACAAGAGGTAATAACTTGAGTTATGGTACAATGTGTGTGTTATACTGTGTAAAGAGGACGTACTGCAATGTTTCAGAAATGGTTCTTGGTAAAATGATGTATTGACTGATGATTACATGTGTGAGCCTAATGCAAATGTATATAGTTTTGCAGTTAAAACTTATGGTACTTGCTTGACGGACGTCAAGCTTTTCCCAGGCAGGAAGGTGTAACCCCTGCAAATGGGGGTTCCCAAAAGACTTCCAGGAGCTTGCTTGAATGCTCCAAGCCTTGAATGGTGTTTGGCGCTTAAGCCATTTATCAGTGAGTGTTTTAGAACCTCTGGTACTGTTCTTTAAGAGCTGTCTGCTTGCAGACATAATTAGTTTGTATGGGGACTGTGTGTTTCTTTGATTGAGTACCACTCAAGCTGCTGCAATTCACCCCATTTTTGCAGTCACTAGGAGTGCAAAGGGAACCTGTCTGAAAGATGTAACTGATTGCCAGAAATCATTTACAGTAATAATAAAATTACAGTTTGTCTAACCTGCTTTCTTTGCAGTCAGAACTGTCTGCCTAGTTCCCCATTCTGGTTTTGAACTGCTGAACTGGACCAATCAGTTGGGGTAAACTAGCTCTAAAATGATGCCTTGGACGAATCAGAACTTGGGACTCATAATCTGAGCCAGCCACAAGAGGATTGTATGGGCAGTGACTCTGGGAGATGTAGTTTAGACTTGAAGTCTTTTGGACCAACAGCAGCAGTCTATTGTGAGTGACAGCCAATCCAGTCAAGAACTGGGAGGAACTCAAAGGAAGTGCCCGGTTTTGTCTGTTGGGAGTTTCAGTTTGAGATCTGAAAGTGAGGGAAAGAAACCCTGTGCTCCTTCAGTGCACAGTTTCAGTCAAAAACGTGTGCAAGGCCCAGAGTTCCGGCTCTACAACTTGTGAACTGCTTGTTAGACTGAATCCGTCCTGTGAAAAGAATCAAAGGATCTCTGAAGAGTAGAAACCAGGCTCACCCTGTAGAAGACTGAAGAAATTGTTGAATTACACTCGGTCTGTCAGGAACTGAATCTGCTGTGTGTTCTCCTGGTTATTGTGCAGTAATTACGATTGGGATACAGATGCAGCCTGCCTGGTATAGTGCTTTCTTTTTTACCATATAAATGTGTGAGGAGTCTCTTGGAGATCAAAAGTAGCCCTGCTGACATTGAAGGACCATATCTTCTTGGAGGTCGTGAGTACTAATTCGGGTCAGCCCCTGTTGAATTGCCACATTAAATCCAAATGGAATTACTGTACTGCTGACTGTTTAATTTTCCTTTTCTCTGTGTGAAGGCCCCTACCAGCTGCCACGGTTTGGACTAGCCACTAGGGCCTGGGTACCCAGGGACAGTAACTGGTAGGATAGGCCTGCACAGAGCCATAGGTAGATAGTAAAGTGATAAGTTAATTAACCTGATTCCCCTGTCCTTGTTATATCCCCTAAATAAATCAGAGCTGTTTGTTTCAACAAAGTTATACTGCCTGAGGTATTTGTCTGTGTTAAAGTACTGTACTGTGATTGTTGCACTGTATCTTATTTTACAGGATGTCCCGTGCCTGAACCAGCCTTGGGGTAAGTGTATACTGTGAAGGTAATTCTGCTATATTGTGTGGGCCACTAGTGGGAAGAAAGGGGGTTGCAGTGTCCCAGAGGGCTGTGACCAAGTAAGTTTAACTATTGCAAACCCTGACCTCTGGGTGGAGGCACCCGCCATTGGATCCAGGCCCCTCAACCTGTTAGTGGCAAATCAGGCAGGGGTAGTAGCCCCTGGGATAGCGCCATCTAGGGGTTACACGCACATGAGACAGCGCTGCCACCATGTAAACATGGCTTTACTGGGTTCCCTTAAGAATTGCCTGAGAGCCACAAAACAGTTATTTCCATGTTTTTATTAGTGTGACTACACTATAGTGTGGCACTTCCACATCATCTCATGACCCACTTGTCTCTCAGCCCTGATGATTGAGCGTCTACTTCATTTATGCAATAAGTCTTCTGAGTCACCAGCAACAATCTTCGTGACAGCTGCCACTGGATGAATTTAACCAGTGGCTAAACTGGAAATGTTTAGGTGTGGGAACTCTCACATCTACATTTCTAGGTGGTAGAACTGTCATTTCTAGGTGGTGGAACTAAACTGTTACAATAGTTTTTTAGAGGTGGTGGAACTGAATTCCTTTGGGCTTCAGCCCAATGTAACTCCTGAATTTATCCACTGCCTCTTCCTGTGCTCCAGCTTGGGGTTAGGGGTGTTGTTAATTTCCTCCTTTCCCAGCTCTGACTCATTCATCCCTTCCCAGCATCATCTGCCTGCCTTTGAATATGGAGCTTCAGCCACCCTGGCTTCAACTGCCAGAGTTCAAAACCCTCCAACAGTAAAGGAATGTCAACAGTAGGGTCACTCTTTCCCTCTCCAGGCCTCCTGACCCCTATCCCCCTCCCTTCTTTGACAATTTTAGGCCTAATGAGATGGGCCTCTGTTCATGTTGTAGATTTGACTAAAAAGGCATGAAGTCCAACAGCAACTTCACTTAAATTTGCAAGGTGTTGGCATTGAATAAAAAAAACTAAGGGTGGCCTATCGACACAGCAGTACTGCTACCACTTATGATGCTGACAACTAGGATTTGATAGTGAGCCTTGAGCACTGGGAAACAGGGGGAGGAAGACTGAGCATCCCAGAAGGTGCTATCTTCCCCTGGGGAGGGAGACTAAGTGCTTTCACTGCAACACTGCCACCTGGTGACCATGGGTAGTAGTGCAGTGGAGGTACAGGGGGGACAGCACTGTTGCAACACTGCCACCTGGTGACCACGAGTAGTAGTGCAGTGGAGGTACATAGAAACATAGAAGTTGACGGCAGATAAGGACCGCAAGGCCCATCCAGTCTGCCCATTTCTTTTTCTACCTTATAAATGTGCCATCGGCCTTTGCTCTGTCAGTGGCCTATCTATTCATACTCATCTGTATTGCTCCCTTTTGCCTATCCCATACCTGTTTGAAGCCCTGCACTGTATTCATAGCCACCACTTCCTGAGGTAGGCTGTTCCATGCATCCACCACCCTTTCTGTGAAAAAGAATTTCCTCCCATTCCCCCTTAATTGGCCTCCCTCTAATCTCATGCTGTGTCCTCTTGTCCTGCTATTTTTCTTATATTTAAGAATGCTAGATTCTTTCACCTTGTTAATGCCCTTAAGGTATTTAAATGTCTCAATCATATCACCTCTCTCCCTCCTTTGCTCAAGGGTATACATACTGAGCGCCATTAATTTGTCCTCATATGTCTTCTGATGCAGTCACTGCACCATTTTGGTTGCCCTTCTGGACTGCCTCAATTTGGTTAATGTTCTTGTGAAGGTGTGGCCTCCAGTACTGCACGCAGTACTCCAGATGGGGCCTAACCAGTGTCTTGTAAAGAGGGATTATTACCTCCCTCTTATGACTTGTGATACCCCTACTAATACACCCTAACATCCCCCTAGCCTTACCTACTGCTTTAGAGGTCTGCTTGGATGATTTCAGGTCATAGGTGATGATGATGCCCAAGTCACTTTCTTCCTTTGTGACTGCCAGCAACTCCCCTCCTAGCCTATAGGTGGCTTCAGGGTTTCTTTTCCCTATGTGCATGATCTTGCACTTCTTTGCATTAAATCCCAGTTGCCACTTTTCTGTCCATTTTGCTAGTTTATCCAGATTTCATCTCATTCTGCCCACCCCATCTGGATCATCTGCTCTGTTGCAGATCTTGGTGTCATCCGCAAACAGACAAGCCTTACCCTCTAGTCCATCTGCAATGTCACTAATGAAGATATTGAAGAGGACTGGCCCCAGGACTGATCCCTGATGTACCCCACTTGTGACTTGCATCTCATCTGACTGTATACCATTTACCACCACTCTCTGTTTTCTGCCTGTCAACCAGTTTGCCACCCAGTTGACCAACTTCTGACCCACCCCGAGCCTGCCCAGCTTATTTATCAATCTTCTATGTGGAACAGTGTTGAAAGCTTTGCTGAAGTCAAGGTAGGCAACATCAACTGCTCCCCCTTGGTCCACCACTCTGGTTACCCAGTCAAAGAAATCTATGAGATTAGTTTGACAGGACCTTCCTTTTGTAAACCCATGCTGTCTTGGATCCTATACGTACCGGGGAGCATCTCTGCTGCAACACTGTCACTTGGTGACCATGGGTTGTAGTGCAGTGGAGGTACAGGGGGACACCTTGGCTACAACACTGCCACTTGGTGACCACGGGTAGTAATGCAGTGGAGGTACTGGGGTGACACCTCTGCTGCAACACTGCCACCTGGTGACTATGGATAGTAGTGCTGTGGAGATACGGGGGACACCTCTGCTACAACACTGCCACCTGGATCACCACAGGTGGTAGTGCAGTGGAGATACAGAGGGGACACATTTGCTGCAACACTGCCACCTGGTGACCATGGGTAGTAGTTAGTGGAGACACAGGGGGGGCACCTTTGCTGCAACACTGCCAACTGGGTGACCATGGGTAGCAGTGCAATGCAGGTACTGGGGGGAAGCGTCGACTGGGCTCTTTAAGCACATCTTGCATGTGTAAGCTTGAAGCCCTAGCATGCTGATGTCTTGGTGGGAGGGGGCCTGAACAAAGAAATGACTTGACTTGCATGGGATGATCTTGGGCTCGCTTGGTCTCCAACCCTGCCACTTTCAACTCCTCCTCAATGATCAGGGAACTCCTGTCTCTCTTCTCATGGGGATGTAGGTGGGAATCTGGCTAGACCTGGACCCACAATGGAGGCTAAGCCTGTGAGGTTGAAAGTAGAGGGGCAGTAAGCAGCAAAGATGCAGAGGGATGGGTCTAGGCCTGACCCGAGGGAAGGGGGCCAAGCCAGAGAGGGAGCATAAACAGTAAACTGAATAAATGAAAACCATTTTCTTAGCCCAGTAGCACACTGTACAAGGTTGTTTTGTTGACAGCACTTGGTGGAAGCAGTCCCACAGGGCAGGGGACCAGGTCACAACACACCAATGACCACCACTGCCACTAGAGAAATTATTTTGGGTAAAGTCTTTTCCTTTCTAATTTCTAGGGCCCATCATGCACATACCACCTTGAAAAGCACACAGAGACCCACTTCCAGCCAGCAGAAACAAGGCTAAGAAAAATAAAACTAAATTAAATGCTAATATATCCACCAAGCAGCCATAAAACAGGCTCAATTATAAAATACATATTTGTCTAGTTAACTGAACATCTATGCTTTACAGCTTACGCTAAACCTGACATACTCCTCTCTCTTCAGTCCCCAGTGTATGAGTGAGACAGCTGCAGAACTGACGCAGCCCCCAAAAATTGATCAATCAGCAGGGGAAGGAATTAATGAAGCATTGCTGAAGACATTTACATTGTGGGTGGGCAAACTGGTTTGCGTCTCAGTGCTTTGACTTGGTTCATGCAGTTCAACCAAGTTCATCTGAAGTCACAAGACAGCCCTCAATGTTTAGTTCTGTCCTGAAAGACTCAAACCTCTGAAATTCATGGGGTTGATACCATTGTGAACTGTTTATTTCCCCTTCTGTCTGTCCACACACACACAGACACACACTTACTGAGATCACCATAACTCATTTCACATAGGCTGCTGAAAAAACAGTAGATGATAACGACTTTGTCAATTCAAATCTGGGCCAGATTTTGGCTAGTAATCTATAAGTGAAAGGTTGTTCCCTTTGGGTTGTCCTTCCTAAGGTTGACTTTAACTCCACAAACCCCATTGCATACTCCTCCAGGTACACTTTAGTATTTGTTAAACAGTTTGATTACCCAGAATAGTGCAACAGAGATGTAACATCTTAATGTTTTCTGTGTACTTCTGCTTCTACGCAAGTTTACTATGAGGAAGTACAGTACAAACAAAGCAAGGTCAAGTGACTTCTTTAAGGTCATAGTATGAGCAAATTTGTTGTGGGAATCGAGTTAGAGATTCAACTTGTGATTGCCTGTTGCCTACCTTACTGTTTTACCCTCTGACAATACTACCTTATAGAGCAATCCTAGCAGTATCTTACTATGGCTTTTTTGCTGTTTATTTCCCTACTTTAGACTATGATTAATTAGCTTGATGAAATTGGTCTGTGGTTGTTGGCTTCAGTTACAAAATATCATCACCTGGTGTCCCAGTTGTACAAGCAGGAGACTTAGTGCAGTCTGTCTGGCTGCGTAATGTTTTTGAGAAAGGTTTTTCAAGAGAAGGATAACAGTCTCTGCCTCTGCATGGCTACCCTCTCTTGGCATAAGGAAGGGAGTCATGCAAGGTGAGCCCCTCTGTGCATGCCTCCTTAAGGACAGAAGGGAGATTGTGTATAGTTGTTTGGAGATACGTGCATCCCCAAAGCTAACATCATGCACTCTCGTCCTTTGTTTCCAGTCTCCGCTAACTGGCACGCCATGTTTCCCTTCTGAGATTGTTTCTGCTGTGGATGTGGTTAGCTATGAGGTAGTCAGTGGAGTGTGCAGTAGGATGAAACTGGGAGATGCTTGAGCTAGAGGGGAATGGTAAGGAGATATCAAAAGGGAGGTATCATGAGAGATAATGAACAAAAGAGAGGAAGGATGAATTGCAGAAAAACTGATGAGACTGACTTGCAGTCGCTGAATTCTGGTTACTCATATCATCACAAATTTGACAATATGATGGCAGTGTCCTGTGGCCGTTGTGACTAATTCTCTTCCCCCCCCCCAAACGTTTACTGATTGACGACAGTGGTGTACAGCTCCTGCCATTGATCACACATATTATCATTTACTGTAGGTGACAGATGGTGACCTGTAGCCACTGTCATTTCTCATAGACTGTTGGCAATCACAGAAATCCTTAACAGATTGAAGGCAGAAGCCTGAGGCCATTGCTGTCAGTTACACTTGTTCATTCCTCTACTTCTTTTATGGTTCAGTTTGGATTTTTGCATTAATGTTGAGCAGAAAAATATAAATATACTGTGTTCACATTATGTTTTGTGGTAACTATTGACAATATAATAACTTCTCATCTTCTGGAATGTTCTTTAATATATATGGTTTAAAAGAATGTCTACACCACCTTTCATGATGCATTTTCCGAGATTATAGGTGTTATGTAGGTTAGTAATCTATCCAGACTACTTTGTCATAAACAGCGTTTTATAGGTTGGATAAATCAGCAACTACTGTTCATGATGTATAGGGCTGTTACTCCGTTGCAGACAAACTAGCTGTCCATTTGAAAGAGAGAAAATGGCAGCATATTTGTTTCCAGCTAAGTGGGCTAAGGACTAATGCAGCATTTAATGCTGAGGCACCTACTCTCTCTCTAGTGCAGGGATGCAGCACGGTGCAATTAGCAGTAAAAAGGTTCTTTTGTTTCCATTTATTCTAATAACTGATTGCTGCAGCTGTACCTCTGAACTAACCCTAATTTTCAGGGATATCCCTGATTTTGCCTGAAAATGTTTCTCTGTTCCTCATAAAATTTGTATTTTTGTGACTGAACAGTGGGGATTGTAAAAGCACAAAATGATATCAAACATTAAAGTTACAGACTTGTTCTTCAGAAAATGCATCTTATACTAATCCTCTTATTCTATCAACTTTCTGGGTGAATGTTATCTATTTTTAAGATATGTCCCTGATTTTGGGTCTTTGTCCTGTTTTCTTTTAAGCCATGTCCCTAATTTATGAGGCAAGAGGTTCAGAGGTGTGTAAAAAGGAGCTATTGTGCAAGTTTCTGCTGCAGCACCAAATGACAGATTCGGACATGCTGGTGGCCAGCACAGTTCACTCATTTGGCTTTATCAATTTGGGTTGTCCCACTAGTTAGCTTTATACATTTTGCTATTCAGTATTTCTCCCAACCCCCATTTATTCTGTTCATTAGCTGATATTTTTGTGAATTTAGATAATGACCCCTGCAACTGTCCCACCTGCTATGAGCAGGTCAGCACTTGTCCCTGATGGGGCAAGTTTTTTTTTATCTGAACCTCCCACTCCCTCTTGCTGCCACATTCCCTCTTGCCAGTATCCAGTCATCCTCCACAGCATTCTCAGGGTAATATCAACAGCAGATGGGTTATACAATCAAATGTTTTGCTTTTGAAATCCACCCCTCCCTCTGACCAACTCCCTTCCAGTTTGCTTTTCCACCTCACTGGTACCTGACTATTACTATCCCGCCTGTGATCACTGAGCCAACATCAGCTTTGATAGGGCAATACAAAAATGTCCTAAAAGCCAGCCCGTCAGCGCAGCGGTAGCACTACCGCTTACAATGCCAGCAACCCAGGTTCAGGAACAGGCTTGGGGTTGATGGGGGCCAGCCGGGGAGAGGAGGTTTGAGTATCTATTTTCTACGTGGGAGGGTTCTCTCCTCTGCAGCAACACTGCCAGCTGGGTGGCCACAGGAGGAAGTGCAGCAGGCAGAGACGGGGGTGAGGACGTCACTGGTGTCCACGGGTGGACATGCACAGGAGCCAGTGGGGGGCCCACATTGACACCCTCTGGGGAGAAAACAGAACAATGGCCCCGGACCCTCCATGATGATGGCCTGTGAGAGCTCCCCGGCCTTCCCTCACTCACCAAGTCCGCAGTGCCTGCCTGATGAAATGATGAATTTTGGGGGTACCCCACCTGGGAGCATAGCCAATGCTCCATCGGGGTGGGTGACCATGGCTGGGGAGACTCGGAGGGATACGTCTCACGGTGTCCGGAGCATAAGAGAGGCCAGAGAGAAGGGGCGTGCAGAAACAGAAATTACAAAACAAAAGTCATGAAAACCAAACCATTCCACTAGTTCCTTCCAAGCAAAGTAACTTTAATGCAAACACAAATGCAACCATAATTGCGTATATTAAATTTAGTGCCAAATCATTAGCACCACATTCACTATTAAAGGAAAAGTGCTAATAACTCTGATTAGTGCCACTTTATTTTGGCGCAGTTTACTGCTTCAGAAAAAAAAAAGGAAAATCATTTGACAGAGAAAATTTAAAATTGTTGGGGGGGGGCTTCTTCTTATGAGATCACGTCCCCTTTTGCTTGTTTTTACGGCTGCAGTGAGCGGAGCATGCAGACGTTTTATATGTACAAAAGGGCTGATGTCATGTTTTCTGTCTGTGGAACTGGCCGAAGGTGTAAATAGTCTCCTCTGCCTTACCCTCCTCCGAGAAATGCTTTCTGCCCTCAAATAAATACACTTTCACATTAGTCAATGGTTGCAGGGCACTGTTTTCTTTCTTAAATGGGAGGTACAAGAACTAGAACCTGAGTAGTAAGAGGCAGCACTGGTTGTTTTTTTTTTGGGGTAAGATCCTCCCCCACCTCCACCTGAGAAGCTCCTAAAGATCCACCCCCACCATTTTTTTGGGTTCATGTGGGAGGGGCATGAGGTGGATCTATCATGTTGGAACAACTGACTACCAGAGCTGCCTGGGGCATCACAGCTTAAGGTTCAGAAGGAAAGAACAAGTAATTAAGGAGCGCCTGAAACTGCATCCTTATGCAGCACTTGTGAAACTGCATCCTGAAATTACAGCACTTGAGGAAAGCAAGCACTTGCAAGACAAGAATGACAAATAAGGTATAAGCCCACAAAGGAGTAAAATATGTCACCAAAAGAAGACTATCCCATATTGGATACTAGAGTGTCTGTTTCTTAAAAGCTTTTTATACCCCCCCCCCCGACACACACACAGCTGAAACAGCCACCCAAATAGCTAGGGAAAGCTCTACATTTTTCTCTCTCTAGGACCTGAAGTTTATCAGTAATATGTGAAGAGAATAAAGGCTTGTGTTTTGTGCATTTTAATAGTTTTAGTGCTTTGAAGTTAAAATATATAAATATACTGTATATACATTGTGTCATGGGCACCTGAAAAGGAAGGAGATACTGCTGACATAAATGTTATTCTGGTGATTTATTTATTTAGGTGTAAGATTTCTGCCTAGGTCACAGACACATGAGCTATAAAAAGTATATTTAAGGATGAATGTGTTAGTCAAAGCTTGTAGTAGCAAAATAAAGCAAGAAAAACAATATATTATTTTTTTTTTCAATTGTTTAACCAGGAGTGGCACACTAAGCTGAAAGCTTGTTTACAGGGGCAACCTGGGAGCACATGGAAGTTAAATGACTTGCTCAGGGTCACCCAGTATGCAAGTGGGGGCTGTGGGATTCAAACCCAGATCTCCAGATTTGCAGCACAGAGCCTTAAACCACTGTGGTATTCTGCCTCCCTAGTTATGGCAGTCATCTGTTTTATGGTTCATGATGTTGGTGTAGTAAGTAGTACATTGCATAGCAGGTGTAAAATGTCAATAAGTAGGTCATGCAGTAGATGTGCTGAGCAGTTACTAAAGCATGAAATGTATTTAGGATAGTAAAATATTCCTGTTAGAAAACTGATAAATGTGTAACATTTGCATCTCAATTTTAATGAGATCCTTATGGGATGTCAATGTACAATATAAAGTAGTTATAGTTTTCAAGTTGTCTGGATAATTGCTTTGTACTATCACTGTTACTAAATTTAAATTATTCTGTGAAGAAAATTAAGTTTATGCAACTGTCTGTAAATGTATATTAAAAACATTTACTTGTTCTTATAATGTAATGCATTAAATGCTGTTGCTAGGTTAAGAAGTCACATAACAACGCCCAGGACATTAGGGTTTCTGACCATAATACCTTGCCCAGTAGGTACTGACAGGCATCAGGAGTGTGACTTGGGATTGTCAACAGTAATGCTAACGTCATCCCCACCCTGCAGCCAGTGTCAGGTGTCGAGGTGTGCCTTTGACTCTTCAGCCCCAAAGTTAGCTCCATTTTCTTATACAGTACTGTACCCATTTCAGCACATTTTTAATTATTTAAGAAATCGGAATTACAACCCTTTGAGTCATAGACTCATTTCCTGTCATTTCCTTATGGAATAGGGTGAGTATAAAGCTTGAACACCCCAAGGCACACCTCGATACTTGTCTGTGTGTGCAGCGTAGGGTGAGGTGAAATGGCATGAGCATTATTGTCAACGACCCAAAGGCACACCCCAATGCCTATCCATGTATTAAAAACATTTACTTGTTCTTATAATGTAATGCATTAAATGCTGTTGCTAGGTTAAGAAGTCACATAACACCCAGGGCATTAGGGTTTCTGACCATAACACCCTGCCCTGTAGGGAAGGATAGGCATCAGGGGTGTGACTTGGGATTGTCACCAGTAATGTTCATGCCATTTCACCCCCATCCCCACCCTGTAGCAAGTGACAGGTATCGAGGTGTGTCTTTGACTCTTCAGCCCCAAAGTTCACTCCATTTTCTTATACAGTACTGTACCCATTTCAGCGTATTTCCTTATGGAATGGGGTGAGTGTAAAGCTTGAACACCCCAAGGCACACCTCGACACTTGTCTGTGTCTGCAGGGCAGGGTGAGGTAAAATGACGTGAGCGTTATGGGCAATGACCCAGAGGCACACCCCAATGCCTGTCCATCTCTGAATGGTGGGAGTGGGATTGGTGTAATTTCAATACTTCACTGCCATTCCTATTCTGCCTGCCTGGCTGTCTGTCTGTCTGTCTGTGTCTCTCTCTCTCTAGCTATATGTCTATGTAATTATCTAGCTTTCTATCAATTGCATGTATCACTATTTTTACCTATTTCTAAAACAAACCTGCATGTCACATTTGCCTGCACTCTGAGCACACCTATGAAACTGCATATTTGTACTCCACTTCTGCATAGACCTCATACTTTCCTAATATACCCATTATCACAAGCATAACTACCTTACCCTTATCAAAAGCGACCCCTTCTGAAAGTTACATTTTCTCTGCTAACAGTCCATCATTATACCTGACTTCCTGACATCAACACATTGCTTAAATATAACTTACATCACCTCATGGACAAAAACCCTGTTTCTCTAAAAAAACAAAACTGTAAAATAATCCTAAGGCTGAACATATGCCAGCCATTACTTTTTCATGTACTGCCACCTTCTGTACCATCATGGAGATTTGCATATGTTTCCCATGATGCTTTGTATTATTGGGGTATGTGCAATTGTGTTTTCTTTAAAATTTGGCTGTCCGGCCAGTGTCTTCCGGTATAACACATACCTCAGTAGCATTTGCTCTGGAGTTCTTTTGTAAACCTATATCACTTCCTGTTCCTTCCATTAAAATGTACACCTCCATATATTTTTCTAATAATGTGTATGCCTTCCTTAGAATAGAAACTAAAACAAATCTTACTACTTACAAATCATTGTGTTGTTTCTCCATACCTCCTCGACAATTCCACACAACTTCACTAACTTCATTATGCAGCCATGGTGGATCTAACCAGATTTTGTTTCTCTCTGCAGAAGCACTGCGATGGACAAGGCCACTGCATTGTGGAACAACTTGCATGCCTCCTCAGCATGCAGCTGTCCTGTTGAGAGCAGATGCTGCGCAGAATTCCAGAGGGCAGTCAGACAACAAGGAGCAACAACCTTCCCGCCCATGAAGATGAGAGGAGCGTCCCCTGGGATGCTTCTACCTCTTCCTGCCAGACAGACTGGTGTCCTGGCCTTGTTGCATGAATACGAATCTCCAGCTCCCTAAGTGGCACCTATGCCACTTGAACCATAGGCTGGCCTCTCTGTCTGGCTCCTTCTCAGGACCCTCTGACTGTCTCTCTCTTTTCATTGTTTGTTTTGTAAATAGAAACCCACCAACTGGAAATTAATAAAGCATTTAAGCCCATACTCTCCTTGTCTCTGCTACTCTACCCCAATGTGCCTACAAATCTCATCTTTCTGCAGTTCCATCCCCTATATAGGCCTAAACACCTGTCCGATCCACCTGTCTGGTGGCATAAACAAATGTTTCCCTGGGCATTCTATGCCATTGTTTTATCTTTTTAATTACTGTACTTCTACTGAAGAATTATTTTGGGGGTGAAGCCAACATGTAAAAAATGTTAGTAAGATTTTCCTTTTTTCCTTTTAGTTCTTATAAAAATTCAGAGTACTGTTCAGTAATCACAATAATATATGCTAGTCCGAGGTATATCATAGAATATTGTTGCTTCTTGGTTAGTTGAAAGCTGTTGGCTTTGATTTGTGCCTTCTGATGTTTGCAGTATCACATTATATATCAGTCCCTACATAAGCTATAACCCATGCCAGACCACAGTGTATGGGGCATTAATGCATGCCCCGGGCGTGTTGCGAGTCACAAGGATGAAGGCCAAGTGCCCTCCAAACACTTGGAAATTGCATTAATGCCTCCATATCCCCATGGCCTGGAGTGGGTTGTTGCATGTATAAAATGGTCATAGTAGTTTAGAAAATGTAGAAAACAAGTTTTGATTGCTTAGAAACATGACAAAAGTATTGCTATTCTTTGCATTGGAAAGTAATTCAAAACAATACAGGCACATTTTACAAGTAAGATTTTAAACAGTATTTCACAGTTAATTTTTTTTCCGATTTATTCGTTTTTCAGATTCCCCCCCCCACATCCTTGGCATGAGTGCATGCGTGTGGAGGCATGCATGCATCATGCACTGTGGGGTGCTCCCACCCCTACCGATCGCCCATACCCACCTGCGCTGCCACTGGACCTCCACCCGGAGGTGGCGGGACTGTGGGAGGGCGACTCCCTCTCCCCGGGAGAAGAGAGCCACCATTGGGCAGCTCAGTCCTGCTTCCACCCTCCCCCATGCCGGCTCCCCAACAACCAGATGTTCCTGAACCTGGGTTGCCAGTGTAGCGCGAGGTAAGGCATCCAGCGCCTCAGCGCCAGTGGGACGGCTTCACAGTTTAATAAACACACCTGTTGTTTTTGTTATTCTTAATATTTTGTGTTTGTGATGTATTCATCTGCATGAGTTGCCCCCTCCATTCATCGGAGCTGATCTAAGATGCCAATAGCAGCATGCTGCACAGAAGGATCCCCACCCCTAGTGTCCAGCACCATCACTCTTTATCTCCTCTCACCCTCATCTCTTGGGTAAAAACTGATCTTACTTCGAGAGGTCTCTTGCAGTAGGTAACGACCATTAGTACTAGAGTCATCAGGCACTAGGACCACATTGAAAACTTTAGCTAGCAGCGTCTGGCGGGAGACTGCCCACCTGACATCACATGATGGATGCCAGCATGATACTATTTAGTGGGCAGTCCCAATGCCTGCCCTCCAGTTCTTTCCTGCTGTCGACTTGCACACGTTGGACCTTGTAGAGAATGCTGCTTTAGTCGACTGCCATTTTCAGATGAGTATTTCACCGTTTTCTATCCTTTTCCAGTTATTTTAGGAAAAGTTTCTTTTTCTGCATGTCTTCTCCTACGCCGTCCAAGTCACGTAAGAACAAATGCTATTTCCGTGGCATGTGGCTCCCCCACAAGGACGACAATACCCTCTGTCTTTTTTTCCTGGGACCAGAACGCAAGACTGAGGACTGTGAGGCCTGCCAGAGCTCCAACCAGGCCACACGGAAATACTGCCAACAGGCCCGGAAGCCCACGTTCTCAAGCAGAAGATGGCTTCCATGGAGAAGGAGCTGCAGAAGCTGCAGGGATAGTCTTTGTCCCTGGGGGGCTCTTCTGACTCCCACAAGAAGAAGAAGGACAAGGAGAAGCACCAGGACCAGGATAGGTCTCCTTCCCACCCACAGCTTCCTTCGGTGGCCGAGGGCATCGAGTGGCCTCCCCACTACCAAGGGTACCACTCCACCGGCCAAGCCTGCTTCCTCTTCTGCCGAGCAGTCCTTGGTTCCCCCGCCTGGGCTGGTTTCCATTCAGGTGAGCATCTCTGGAGTCCCGGAGAACTCTGCCACCCTTAGGCCTCTTAAAACCTCAGGGTCTAAGTTGGGTGGCTTGGCTGATAAATCAGTCGTCGGCTCCTCTGACAACCACCTGGCCCAGACTGATAAGCTGCATGCTAGCTTCTCTGCTGTCCACCAAGCCACTAAGCTTTTGTGGGGCCCCTATAGCAGGCCTGATGTCGATCCCCTGGATCAGTGCACACTGCCGCTTCTGCCATACCCCTTCCCTGAGGGTTCTCCCTCTCGGAATCCTCCTTCCCCACCTTCTCTTGTAGAGACTCCTGGCTCACCAGTTCACTCTGAGCTGGAGGTGTGTCTGCCCGACACCACCCTGATGTCTGGGCCGGAATTCCCGACCTCCCCTCAGGAGCTGGCATCCTCTGCACCGTAGGGTTCTCCATCTGGGTCAGTTCCTCCACCCCAGACTCTAGTTGGGCCCTCTGCCCCTTTGGGGCTCATGCTGGACCACCCTCTGGTGGGTCTGGTGGTAGACCTGACATTACCGGGCCCGTCATACCCTCCATCGCCCGTCAGGTCCCTTGGCCTCTCCTGCAGAGCCCCCATCTGTTTACCTGCCATCAGGGCCTCCATCTGGATCCTCAGCTGTGCCATCGGGGCCCTTGCCAGGCCTTCCAATGCCAGGCTTCCCTGCATCTCACTACCCTTCTCTAGGATATCTACCACCAGGGTATCAGATGTCAGGATGCCCCACACTGGGGTACCCGAAGCCAGGCTATTCTACCTATGGTGCGTTAGGGTATCACTACCTAATGCTGGGCTATATGTTGCTGGGATATTCCTATCAAGGCTTTCTGCCCATCTATTAGCCCCCTCCACCCCCTCCTCCACCTCCTGAGCCTCAGGTGGATTTTCGGGTGGTGCTTCAGTCTTGGTGGCATGAGACCAAGACACAGCTGGTTTCCAAGTTGGACCAGCGCCAGCTGGCCACGGCTTCCACGCTGGTCAGCACAGACCCTACGTTATGATCTCTTTCACCAGTGGAGTCTTGTCCTTATACTTCAGGACAGGCCTGGTGCCCAACCGCGGTAGCAGGTATCGGCAGTGGTCTCACAGTCTCCTTGACAGAGATACCGCTCCCATGGGCTCTGTCCCCAGACAGAAGCCTGTCGTCAGACAGAAGCCTGTCATCAGACTCTGACTCTGACTTCAGCCTCCTCTGCTTTGGGCTTGGAGACCCCATCTCTGGAGGATCCCAAGCCCAAGTGCTCTTCCAGTCCCCTCCGGAGGACCCCTCTTTCACAGAGATCCTCCGGAAGATTCAGGAGGTGAATGGATGGAAGACTGAGGATCAGGAACCCCAACATAGGAGGTTGGCGGAACACCTAGATATGCCCGATCTTTGCCCATTGCACATTCCTCCATTGATTGGACCACATGAGGACCTGGCCTCCATGGTGTGGCAGCAGCCTTCATTGGTGGCCGTGGTCACCAAGAAGGCCAACAGACTTTATTGAGCCTCTGAGGGCAAAGACCTTCTCAGTTCCCATCCTAAAGTAGACTCTGTGGTCACTAATGTGGCCCATGACCATATGGCTAAGCCTAAGCATATGAGCACCTCCCCTCTGGACAAGTAGACCAGTTTGGGTGCAGAGTTTATTCATCCTCCACACTGGCCCTCAGAGCCCTGAATTACCTGGCACACGTGATTGTATACCAGGAATCCATTTTGGGCCAGCTGGAATCAGAATTCGAGGCTTTGCCCTATTCTGAGGCTAAAACTAGAATTATCCAGATAGGAGTATTATTATTACTGGTGATTTCAATTTGGGTGAAATAGATTGCCTCAATCTCAGAGCTAATAACAGTATGGGAAACAAACTGTTGAACATATGTTCCCAGTTAGGCCTCAAGCAGTGTATATTAACTCCAACCAGAGGGGAGAACAGCCTGGATCTTGTCCTTTGTGACGATGACCTGATGATGGATAACAATATCAGTCATCCTATTGGGAACAGCGATCATAATACTGTCTCCTTCAAGATCATAAAGAATTATGCCTACAACTCCAATCCCACAATTATATATCTATATGATGAAACAAATTTAACAACTATGAAGCATGTTATTAGTGAAATTAATTGGGAAACAGCGTTATTAAATTCCACCCCAGAACACTGTTGGGAAAATATTTAAAGATATTATCTGCCATTTAAGAGACACATATATTCCATTCAAACAAAAAAACGCTAATTACAAAAAGCCACCAAAATGGATGAATCATTCCATAAAAAGAATTATTAGGCTTAAACTCAAAAAAATATAATATTTACCTTAAAAACAAATCTAAATTTAATTGGGATTCATATTTACAAATTCAAAAAAAATGCAAAAATATGATCAAAAAGCCAAATCCAGGTGAGAATATAACTTGGCAATTAATGTAAAAAAACAAACAAACAGCAAAAATGTTTATTTATATATTAAATCATTGAAGAAACCCATATGTTAAGTGTGTCCATTACTTGAAAACAATGTTCTTATTCATGACTCCAAAATTATGGCTGATTTGTTTAATAAAGAATTTTGTAAAACTTTTACAAATAAACCTCCAAAAAAATCTAATTCTACTCTTGACATTACAGATAATGACCCACCAGTTTGTTTTTCCAAATATATCATAAAGGAAAAACTATTAACATTCTAAGGCAAATATAGTCTAGGTCCAGACAATATAGTGGGACATTTGTTATTCTTACTAGCAGATATTGTTATCGATCCATTAAAAATAATGTTTGAACGTTTCCTTGCTGAAAATTATGTTGCATATGATTGGAAGAAAGCCAGCATGATTCCTATTCACAAAAAAGGTCCAAAAAATAACTGGGAAAACTATCGGCCCATAAGTTTGACATCTTCGGTATGTAAACTCTTAGAGAGTCTCATTAAATATATGATTTCACTCATTCTTAATCTTAATGATCCAGAATAACATGATTTCAAAAGTGGCAGAAGTTATTTAACTAATCTAATATGCTTTTATGAACATATGAGCTCACTTCTCGATAAGAGAATACCCTGTGATGTCATATTTATTGATTTCAGCAAGGCTTTCGATGACCTACCACACTGGGCCTTGACTAGTAAACTTTGCAAAGTGAATATTAACAGCTTTCTTGTAAACTGGATAAATAACTGGTTGCAAAATCGGACCCAACTGGTTATCATCAGTGGGTCAAAATCAGTAAGGGGTAATGTAACAAGTGGTGTGCCCCAGGGCTCCATTTTGGGCCCCTGCCTTTTTCAGGCGTTTATAGCGGATTTAACACAAGACTGTTCATCCTTTACCATTAAATATGCTGATGACGTCAAAATCGGTGGATCTTGCACTTCTGTTTCACAAGCTATAACCATGCAGAATGATTTAGACTGCATCTCCTCATGGGTAAACAATTGGGGTATGACATTGAATATTTCTAAATGTAAAGTGATGCATTTAGGTGCAAAAAATGTGTATTATGCATACTCTTTGGCAGGTTCCTTGCTTGAAAAAACCTCTGATGAAAGGGATTTAGGTATCACAGTTCAGATGATTTGTCACATATTAAACATGTGCATGGTATTATTAACAAAACTAACAAAGTAGTATGGTCTATCCTACGAAACATCAGATGTAGGAATCGTGAGATACTGCTGCCACTGTACAGAGCACATGCCAGACCTCACTTGGAATATGCATCCCAGCTTTGGTGTCCTTATAAAAAAAACAGGAGGACATCTATTGGAAAAAGTTCAAAGAAAATTTACAAAAAAAATCTCTATGTTTAAAACAGTACCTTATGAAAGTAGACTAGATTCCTTAAAATCGTGCCCTTCTCCACTCATCCTCTTAGAGGCGACCTTATGTTTTTATACAACATTATTCAAGATCCCTACCTTATGTGTGAATTGGGTCTGGACTTTAAAAACTATCACATGACATTAGGGGTCACCCCTTGCAGTTAGTAAGGAAATCATTTATTCATATTAACCAAAAATATTTTTTTACTCTCAGAGTCATTGGTCCATGGAATAAATTGCCACTTCACGTTGTTGTAATTGAAACCAAAAGTATTTTTAAGTACCGAGTGGATAAACTGGTAAGTACGGGTTATGATCTCTCCTGTTATTCAGTGGTTTAGTATAAGAGAAGTATGGGCTCCTTGCCTTCTCACTCTTGAGCTTACCTTAGTATGAACCTTAGTGGTGGGGTCAAAGACGGTCAAGCTGGCATGAGACAGACAGTGTGGAAAACTTAACACAGCAGTCTGATGGTTGGTACATGGTCAGACTAGATGGTCTACATGGACCCCATCTGCCAACACATTCTGTGTTTCTATATATCTTTGTTTCTCAGAGCCTTGTATGACATTTGTGATACTGGTGCCAGTCCTGCTGCCACAGGCATTTACCTTCATAGGTACGCCTGGCTGAGGGTCATGGGCTTTGCAGTGGATGTCCAACAGAAGGTGCTGAATGCCCCCTTCAGTGGCTCAAAGTTATTTGAGCCAGATGTCCAGGAAATCATTAATGATTTACAGGCATCTGGTAGGGTTATTGAATCTGTCCATTCGCATTACCATACTCAGCCTAGGAGCAGACAATGCCCATCCTTTCAAAAGATGTCCCACAAGTCTGAAGCAGGCTCCAGTCCCCAGGGCAAAAGAAAAGCCTCCTCTGCCTTACCTACCCCCTTCTCCTTGGGTCCAGCTGTGAAGCGACCCAGGGATGATGGATTAGCCCCAGCAGCTGGATCTGCCTCTGCCTGACTCCTTGCTAGACCCCTCTCTACCGGTCCCCGACCAAGAGGTTGTAGTTGGAGGTTGGTTCTCGCTCCATCTCAACCAACCGAGAACCATAACTTCAGATGCCCGGATTCTTCATATTATAGAATGGGGTCACACTCTGGAGCTTGTAGAATAGCCCCCAGTGACTCCTCCAGTACCCTACATCTATCCTCCAACTCATGTAATAGTTCTTCAGGAGGAGGTACAGTCCTTTCGGTGGGAAAAGGCTATTGAGCCAGTACCCAAGTGGCAGAAGAACAGGGGTTTCTACTCCAGGTTCTTCTAGGTCCCCAAAAGAACCATAGATCTGAGACCTATTCTAGATCTCAAGGACTTCAGTCTTTATATCCAGTACAAAAATTCCATATGGTCACTGTGCCAGGCCTGCTGCCCCAACTCAAGCAGGGCAATTGACTGTGCTCCCTGGATATGCAAGATGCTTACTTGCAAATCTCAGTTTGTTCTCCGCACAAGCGGTTTCTTCAGTTTCTTTTTCAGGGAGAACATTACCAATTCAAAGTATTGCCCTTTGACTTATTGTCTACGCCATGGGTCTTCACAAAATGCTTAATAGCAATAGCTGCTGCTCTCTGGAGAGAAGATCTGTATGACTGATTTCTCAAAGCTTCACCCAGAGATCAGCTTCTCTGGACCCTGGAGAGGACCCTCCAGCTGTTTCTCCCCCTGGACATCACTGTCTATCTGCCTAAGTCCATCTTGATTCCATCCCAGAGGCTGCAGTAGATAGGGGTGGTCTTGGACTCAGCGCAGGACAGGGCCTTCCTACCCCAGAACAGAGTGCCTCATTTTCCAGGCTCAGGAAGTTGCCCAGAGCTGTTATGTCCCCACGAGGGTGTACTTGAGGCTATTAGGTCTCATGGCTGCAGCCATTGCCATAGTTGCCCAGACCAGACTGCATATGTGGGTGCTCCAGTGGACCCTCAGGGTATAGTGGAACCAACGCATGGATGACCTGGATCACCTAGTGCTGGTCTTCTGTTCAGTTCGCAAGGTGATCTAGTGGTAGATGGACCTCAAGAACCTGTTACAAGGGGTCCCATTCCTGATCTCTTCTCCCCAGCAGATTCTTACACGGATGCCTCTGGTTCAGGCTGGGGTGTGCACCTGGGTCCTTTTCAGACTCGGGGGACATGGTCCCAGATCGAGATGTCTCTGCATATCAACGTCCTTGATATGTGGGTGGTTCTGTATGCCATGTGGGCCTTTCAGAACCATCTCCTTTTGGATCAATTGTTGGGCCAGTCAGACAACCTCGGTGTTGTCTGCTACATCAACAAGCAGGGGAGAATGCATTCATACCCGCTGTGCAGGGAGGCTATGATGGTCGGGTATTGGGCAATGGACCACGACCTGGTCCTCTTGGCAGTCCATGTCCCAGGTGTGCTGAACAACCTGGTGGACAGCCTTAGCCATACTCAGTCTAGAATGCACAAATGGTAACTTCTCTCATCCATCGCAGAAGATCTGTTCGACAGATGGGGTCGTCAAGAGTTGGACCTTTTTGCATCCCCACTCAATGCAAAACTGCCCAGTTTCTGCTTGCTAGATCCAGGGCCTGGAGTTTTTTGGCAAGATGCGTTGTCCCTCTCCTGGAACAGGATGTTACTTTATGCCTTCCCTCCATTTCCTCTGATTCAGAGGGTGCTAATCACGCTGCAGATGGAGGGGTCCAGCATGATCCTGATCACAACCTTTTGGCCATGGCAGCTGCAATTCCTGGCCTACCTTTCCAACAGTGACTGGTCCCTGATTGACACTGCCACAAACACTTTATCTCCACTTACAACAAAGCTTGTGACATCTTCACCCCATATACCAAACAGACTAACAAAGGCAAAACCCATCCCATCCCTGGATAACCCCTACCCTTCTCAAAGCCATGTCCTCGAAGGACAACCTCTGGCATATAGCCCATGCCACTGGAAAAACATGTGGACTGGCAGAGGTATAAGACAGCAAGAAACACCTGTATCCGCGAGATTCGCCTTGCTAAAGTTGCCCACTTCCAGGAGCATCTCTCCTCCTCCTGGGGAAATGGAAGAAAGTTTTGGGACAACATAAAACATCTCACAGGAAAGCCTAATACTTCCTCCCTCCCTCCCCCCACCATGCTAAATGTTAATGGTACCACCACCCAAGATCATCAGCTCATTGGCGAGACCTTTAATGCCGCTTTCACTGACCTTAGTCTTGTCCTTCAACCTGACTTCTTCTCCAACACCCCCTCAGCGGAGGGCCCCCCACTTACGCAGGGTCCTGGAAACTACCCCCTTTTCGTTTTAGGATAATCTCCCCAAAGGAAGCTAAAACTTACCTCCAACATGTCCAGGGCAAGTCCAGACATAGCAGTGACACTCTGGATTTGACACTCCTCATCTGGCCCTTGATGTAGTCTTACTCCCCCTCACCAATTTGTTTAACTGGTCTCTCTGCCTCGGTCAATTCCCCCAGCAGTGGAAAGCAGCAGTGGTAACTCCAGTCCATAAAAGTGGTGATTGGGCCTCCCCACTGTATTTGCTGGCCAATATCTATCCTACCTCCTCTATCTAAAGCTCTTGAAAGGATCGTCTCTGATCAATTATCTGACTATCTCACAAAATATAACCTTCTATGCCATCAGCAACATGGCTTCAGAAAGGGGCATAGCACTACCTTTGCCCTCCTTGAGTTTACGGACTATACTCACAAACTGCTGGACCAAGGTCTGCTCATAGGGTCTGTGTATATAGACCTTACAGAAGCATATGACATGGTCAGTCACACACTCCTAGTTGCAGCTCTCCCGGTCATTGGACTCTCGCAAGATGCAATCTGTTGGTTCTCTTAACTATCTGCATGGGCGAACTCAGTGTGTCAAAATCTGGGATACTTTCTCCTCTAGCCTCCCTGTCCACTCAGGTGTCCCCCAAGGTTCAAACCTTGGTCTATTTCTTTTCAGTCTCTTCCTCAACATCCTCCCTTTAGCCTGCACCAGTAACCTGGTTCTTTATGCTGATGATGCTGTCATCTACTCTAGTCACTCTGATCCCTTCCACCCAGAACGTGCCCTCCAAAGGTGTTTTTCTGAAGTTGAATCATGGTTCCTTGATCATAAGCTTATAATCAACTATAAAAAGACCAAGGTTATTGAATTTGCCAACACTCATAACAGGCATAAGGGGACAAACCTCAGCATCTTCAGTAACCTCTGCCAGCCGCTGAAACAAGTCTGTAGTTTCAAATATCTTGTAGTTATCTTCAACTGCTCCCTATCGTTTCGTAAGCATGTCAGCCTGAGCTACAAAGCGGTGAACATTAGACTTGGGTTACTCTGCAGGCACAGGTACTGCATGACACCTGATGCTCTCCAGCTGACAGTCACTAGTTCCATCCTTTCTATCATCGATTATGGAATAGTAATCCATGGCTCTGCCACTGATATTGTCCTAAATAGAATAAAGGTAGCCCTTAATAAAGTGCGTCACCTTGTTACCAGAGCACATAGACTCACCCACACATGTGATCTTTACTTGCAAACTAACTGTCTTAACCTGAAGGGCAGGCTGTCTTACTAGTCCTGTCTACTAGCAAAGAAGATCACGCTTGGCCTCACTCTGCCCTCTATGCAGTCACTCCTCATGTGTGCATCCACTTGCAGGAAAACGAGGAGTGCCATGAAAGCCTCCTTCAACATCCCACTCTATACGACATCCCAATGCCAGCGGGCTTTTATGTGCAGGGGTCCTTTATGGTTAAATTGCCTGCCTGCTGAAGTTTTGACTGAGCAAAAGCTGGGCCCCTTTAAATCCAAGCTTCGGCAGCATCTTCTGGCAAGTAGTTCCTGTGATTGCATTTCACCTTGTCAGTGTCCCTTACCCCCCCCCCCATCTTCTGCCCACATTATGCCTTGATAACTGTGTCTACCTACACTGTTATCTGCTACCATTTGCTGATCATTGTTACAGATGTGCATTTTGTTTCTCCTGTATTTGCTATGACTATGTCTACTTAGACTGTTACCTGATACCGTTTGTTGATTGATACAGATGTGCATCTTGTTTCTCCTGTATGTGCATATCCAACCAATGTACCACACTCTATTCAGCATGGTTATATAGCTTTTAATCAGTATTGTATTCTGTTTCTCAATGCTACAGTTGAAGTACACTGCAATCCATTGTACCCAGCACTCCTCTCTGTACTGTGTTTCATTTCTCATTATTACCTGTTGTAATCATTTGTACCTAGCGCTATGTTATTTTTTGTCTCTCTATATTGTAACTAGTTTCACTCTCACATGGAGCCTTTGAAAATGAGTCTCTGACTCAAAGGTTTGTTATTCCAAGATTTAAATAAAATATAGTTTCCATTACTGCAACAGTTAACGGAGGAGCCTCCGATTCCTCTGTCCCTTTCCAGGGATCTGCTGACGCAGGCTCAGGGGACCCTGGTTCATCTGAACCTCAGGTCCTTTTGTCTGCATACCTGGCTCCTGAGGACATAGCCATCGCCTGGTTAGGAGTATCTCAGAGGGTGGCGGATGTCCTCATGGCAGCTTGAAACCCTCCACTAGAGCCATATATGCCATGAAGTGGAAGAGGTTTGCCATCTGGGCCGCCAAACATCATCTGGACCCTTTTACCTGTCTGGTAAGCCAGATTCTGGACTTCCTTATATCACTGTCAAACTCAGGCCTCCAGCATTCCTCCCTCAAGGTGCACCTTTCTGCCTTCCATGAGCCCATGGGCGGTCGTACCATGACTCAATTAGATTTTATTTATTTATTACACACAAGATCCTTTAGACAGGGCCTATTTTTAAAAGGTCTAAGGTCACGTACAACAGCTTAGCTGCAATAAAGTATATTACATAAGCTATAATTACATATTTACATATGTACATATTTACAGTTGGAATTGACAGAGGTACAGCTTATGCAATACAGTAGGATATATTTTGGGTACAATGAGATGAACTGTAATGAATTGTGATTAAAGTCGGGATAACATGAGACAAGTGGCAGAATTGGCAGAACATATAGCACTACCCCTAACCCATATCTTTCAATCCTCCCTTGATAGTGGGGAGGTTCCACAAGATTGGAAGGTCGCAACCATGGTACCACTATTAAAAAAGGGACCTAAAACAGTTCCATCAAATTTTAGGCCAGTAAGCCTAACTTCTATTATGGGTAAAATTTTGGCAGGTATATTAAACGAAAAATTCAAACCTTTCTTGAGGAACAGAAGTTGACTGATCAACTACAACATGGATTCACAAAATCAAGGTCCTGGCAGACTAATCTCCTTACCTTCTATGAGAAAGTTAATAAAGAACTAGACGGGGGGAATTCAGTGGATGTTGCCTTTACGGGCTTTGCTAAAGCATTCAATAAACTACCCTACTTAGAGCTATTAACCATATTGAGGGAGATTAAGCTGGAGACCAACATTGTATATTGGATGTCAGAATGGTTCCAGGACAGAAAGCAGAGGGTTATTATAAAAGGGGCACTATCAGACTAGGCACCTATCACCAGTGGAGTTCCGCAGGGTTCAGCTTTACGACCATGCCTATTCAACATTTATATTTCCACCCTAAAAATAAAAACCCAAATATCTAGCTCTACAAGTTCGCAGATGACTGCAGAGTGGGGTCGGTTGTTAATAACTCTGAGGAGGGGACTCGCTTCCAAGGAGCAATAAATTAAATCTTAGAGTAGACCAAGCCAAACAAACTTGAGTCGAACACATTTTAATGCAAGATAATGCACTTGGGTAGACATAATAATGAAGTAGTTTATAAACTTGGAATTGATCCACTAATTGTAACTCAGGAGGAAAGAGACCTGGGAGTCAAGATTACTAATGATCTTAAATTTAGTTCACATTGTAATGATCAGACAAAAAAGGTTAACCAAAATCTCAATTGTATCTTGAGACACATATCCTGCAGGGGAGAGGAGGTTCTGATGCCACTGTACAGTGCTTTGGTTAGGCCTTTTCTGGAGTATTGTGCCAGGTGTGGTCCCCATATAAAAGGTAGGACATCCTTAGAGTGGAGAAGGTACAGAGAAGGGCCACCAAAGCTATCTTCAGCCTTAAAACTAGATCTTACAGGGAAAGGTTGGAAGCATTAAACCTGTATTCACTTCATTATAGGAGGTATATAGGGGACATGTGCGTGCTGTTTAAAGCCATGGGGGATATTCATTTGAGGGAAGAACTAGGATTTACGCTTAAGACTAGTCGGAGTAGTGGTAGGAGGCATAGTAAGCAGCTGTTCTTATCCAGATGGAATTTAATCACAAGGAAAAATTGGTTTAGCCAGAGGGTAATAGCATCATGGAATGATCTTCCAGCTTTGATAGTAGATAGTCCTAATAAGGATACCTTTAAGTCAAGATTGGACATTTTCTGTAGGGATAGAACTACTGAGTTCTAAAATATAAGGGACTGGCAAGCTATAAGGGCTGTAGTCTATGATGCTTGATATATCCTATGAATCCTATGAACGGAGCAGAAGGGGAGGAAAAATATAGCAAAGGGGTAAGGGGAGGTTCATGGGTGTAGTAGCGATAGCAGACACATGGGTTTGAAGGGGCGAGAGAGGCTAGGAGCTGGGACTTAAAGTTGTTTAGCGAGCCAGTGACTTTGAGTGATGGGGTAAGGGATTTCCATAGTTTGGGGAAAATGAAAAAGAAACAGGCCTGTCCCAGGGATGTCTTTCTATTTGGGAACACCATGGAGTTGTGAGTTACACCTCTAGTTTGGTACCTGGCAACTGGTTTTAGAAGGGACAGGACCCCTTGGGACAGTAATCCCAGAAGGCCTTTTTTACCAGAGACAAGAGTTATATAGTGCAGTCCAGAATCAAGGTTAAACCAACCTACAGTAGGTTGTTGTACAGGGTGCACTTGTGGGAGTCACTTGGGGGAGTTACTGTAGATGTGCCAAGTCGGCAAACAAGGGGGGTAAAACATTCTTTAGGTACATAACCAAAAGGAAGAAAAGCAAAGCAGGATTAGTAAGACTAACTGGGGAAGGGGAAGGTGTGGAAGAGGACAAGAAGAAAGCAGACATATTGAAGAAGTACTTTTGGACAGTATTCACAAATGAAGGGGTAGGTGATGGGCCTCAGATAGGGAGAAAGGGTATTAAGGGATGGGAGGTAGACATCAGCCCTTTTACGGAGAAGAGCATCTTCAGGGAACTAGCAAAGCTAAGGGTAGATGAAGCAGTGGGGCCAGATGCGGTTCACCGAAAGAACTAAAGGAGGAACTGACTATGCTTCTAACGGCCCTGTTCAATCTATCTCTGGATACGGAGGAAATTTCAGCGAACTGAAGGAAGGCAGATGTGGTCCCACTACACAAATGTGGGAATAGAGAGAATGCAGGAAACTACCAACTGGTAAGCCTAACTTAGGTAATGTGCAAGGTCATGGAAACACCACTAAAAGAAAGGATTGGGGCATGTCTAAAAACCTGTGAATTGCCAGATTCGAGGCAGCATGGATTCACAGGGGATAGATCTTGCCAAACACACCTGACAGTTCTTTGACTGGGTCATCAGGGAGAGGTGGTGGATGTGGCCTACCTGGATTTCAGTAAGGCCTTTGACACCGTTCCACACAGAAGACTGGTAAACAAACTGGGCAGTCTAGGAGAGTGAAAGGATAGTGAAATGGGTATGAAACTGGCTAAGTAACAGAACTCAGAGAGTAGTGGTAAATGGAGTTCACTTAGAAGAAGGTAAAGTAACCAGCGGGGTGCCACAGTGCTCAGTGTTGGGAATGGTCCTCTTCCATGTCTTTATTAGTGACATTGCAGAGGGGCTGGAAGAAAAGGTATGCATGTTCGCGGATGACACAAAATCTGCAACCGGGGGGAGGGCTGAAGGCAGATCTGAGAAAGCTAGAAGACTGGTCAAGGGTTGTGCAACTGTGCTTTAATGCGAAAAAGTGCAAAATTATAAACATTGGGCACAAAAAACAAAGGGCAGCGTATCAGTTGGGGGGGTGTTATCAGCCATAAAACAGGAAAGGGATCTGGGGATCATCATGTCTGATGACCTGAAGGTAACAAAACAATGTGATAAGGCAGTAGGAAAGGCTAATAGGATGCTGGGGTACATAGGGAAGGGTATCTTCAGCAGAAAGAGAGAGGTAGTGTTACCCCAGAACAGATAAGTGGTGAGGCCCCATCTGGTGTACTGCATCCAGTTTTGGAGGCCCTATCACAGGAAAGTCATGGATCTGGTGGAGGCCGTACAGAGAAGGGGAACCAAAATGGTGCATGGACTGCATTAGAAGCCATACAATGAAAGACTCAGAATTAAATACGTATTCCCTGGAGCAGAGGAGAGGAGAGGAGAGAAAGGAATGGGGGGCGGGATATGATAGAAACATTCAAATACCTCAAAGGTATCAGTAAGGTACAGGAAGGTAGCATTATATACAGAATGAGATGCTCAAGGACAAGGAGGCATGATCTGAAACCGGAAGAAGGGAGACTTAGAAGAAATGTGATGAAATATTTTATTATGGAAATTGTGGTAGACGCCTGGAATGGCCTACCAGCAGAGGTGGTGGGTACTGAAACAGTAACAGAGTTCAAACATCCATGGGATAGATACAAGGGGACCTTAATAACGGGGTGGTGTGGGTAAGGCCAGAGATCAATTAGGGTCTACGGTGGCACAGTAGGCAGGGATTTGGGGCAGATTAGGTGGGCCATGAGGCCCTTTCCTACTGACAGCTTCTGTGTTTTTATGTGTCCCATACCTTTTACAGGGGCATCCTGAACCCGAGACCTCTGGTCCATTCCCCTGTCACAGCTTGGGGTTTAAATTTTGTTTTGGAGAACTTGACTCTGTCTCCTTTTGAGCCAGCCATGACTTTCGAGCAACACTTTCTTTCTTGAAAATCGTTATTTTTGGTTGCTGTTACACTGCTTGAAGGATTTCTGAGCTTCAAGCTCTTTGCTGTGAGAAGCCCTATTTAATTTTTCACAAAGACAAGGTGTCTTTGCGTATGAATCCTAAGTTTCTTCCTAAAGTGGTGTCTGAGGTTAGCCTGAACCATTCTATCCACCTACTAGTTTATTTTCTGGAGCATGCCAATTCAGAGAAGCACTGCTCCATACTTTAGATGTGCACAGAATTCTGAAATACTTTCTGCTCTAAACTAAGGACTGCAGAAAAACAGAGCAGCTTTTTGTTTCTTTCACCCCAGGATGAGAGGGTGCTCAGGTTTCCAAGCAATGTGTGTGTTTAAATGGTTGGCCCATTGTATTGTGTTCTGCTGCAACAAGCATGGCAAAGAGTTGCCAGAGGTGGTGAAAGCCCATTCCATAACAGACATGCCTACCTCTGTGGCCTGTTTCAAAGGGGTCTCAGCTGCTGACATTTGCACTGCTGCTAGCTGCAGTACTGTCCATATTTTCTCCAAGCACTACAGTCTGGACATTGTTTCTAGAGCCCAAGCAGGCTTCAGCTGGGCTGTTCAGCAGGGCTTCCTGTCCTAGGCTTTGGTTGGCCTTCCTCCCACTGTTCTGCTGCACCTGTAACTGCTTGTGACTCGTTCCTACAATGTGATCTGATGATTGAGATATCCCTGAAGAAGATAGAACAGTTACGTAAGAACTTGTTGTAACAGTAAATCTTCAAGGGGATCTCAGTCATCAGGTCTGCCTTCTCTCCCAGTATCCACCTTTTTGAGGTCCTCTACTCAGTCTGGCTATATGGTGTATCCAGCCTTCTATTTAAGTCTGGGCACATTTCTCTCTCCTCGGTCCCCCATGGCATGGATTTGCTCCCTTAGTGTCTGGGGGAAAGAACTGAGGAGGGAGAGCGGCTGCTCACACTTTTATAGGGTTGATAGCACTCGCAGGTGATGTCAGCATGGGCAGCTCCAGTGGTACTGCTGGAAAATCTTCCGTGTGGATCCTGTTTCATGGACGACCCTGGAGCCGGAATGACAGGCTGATACAGCCGTCCAGGCTGCCAGGAGTATAAAGGAAAGTATAGCAAAATAAAAACTCATCTTTTCCCAGCTTGCTGACTTCCTTTACTCCATTAACTTCCTCTGTTCTTTCCAGTCTGGTTTCCATAAATACCTTTACACTGTATCCTCCCTGTAGCTTGTCACTGACTCCATTTTAAATGGGATGAAACAGAGACATATCACAGCTGTTATCTTCGTCGACCTAGCCAAGGCCTTTGACTCAGTTGCCCATCTCCTTTTTCTGGAGAAGCTGAGTTCTGCAGGTCTCAGTATCAACTGTAACTTGGTGCAGATCCTATCTTTATGGCTTCCTCCAGTTGGTACAGGTTGATGATTCCTTGTCCCCCTCTCTATCCAGTCTGGGTTTCCCCAAGACTTCATTCTAGGCCTCATCCTTTTCTTCATTTTCCTGAAATACTCCTGTCCATCTACATCAACTCACATATCAAAATGTATACTGATGACACTGTACTCTGTGTCTCCCGGGCCTTGGTTTATGTCCTGGAAACATCGCTCAAAAGTGTCGTTAAGATTGTCCAACACTAGTTCCAAACAAACCAATTTCAGGTCTGCTCCAAAAAGAAGGCATCCATGACCTTTGGCACTAGCCAAAAACTGGACATTCTCTCTTTACCCCTGACTTCCCCACCTTGGTTGGTACTCCCCTTGAGGTCTTTCTTTGGTTCAAATAGCTTATAGTGTGGCTAGACAGAAGACTTGACTTCTTCACCCAAATCACACCATCAACAGTAAGATCTGCCCCAAACTTGTTGCCCTTTACTGCAGCGGGATTGCTTTCATCCCAAGTCTTCTGTGAAGTGGTCACCAGGATGGTGCTCCCAGTCTTTGACTATGTGAATGTGGTCTACAGCCCTGCCCATTCCTCCTTCCTTGTCAGACTGGGCACCCTATGTCATGCTTTCTGCCTCTTTGCTGCTAATGCAACTTTTACACTCACCAATGCACCCTAGTCCCTTTACACTTCCCTCCTGCTGCTTCATGCGGTGTGCAACCCTTATTTCTAAATATTGGTTTGAATTTCTTCCTCCTTATCGCTCCTCTCTTCCATTCTCACTGCCTCATATGTTTGTTGTTCTAGAGAATCCCACACTTTTTAAATTGCTCACTCCAACTCTGCTACTGGGCAGCAATCTCCCTCCTACACTTTGCCTCTCTTCTTCCCCTCTCTCCCTCAAACATCTGCTCAAACATATGTGTGCCCCCTCCAGCATATACTCTGGCCTTAGCTGGCCTGGGGTCTCTACTCCATTCTTCCTCCTCCTCCATCGGCTGCCTTTTTGCCAGTCCTGGCTTGCTGAATCCCCCACTTTACTTACTGCAAATGCACCACAATTTGCTGTGTTCTCACACATTGAGGTTTCACCTGTCCTCACTGTTGCAGTATTATCCACTTCGCATCTTTTCATGTTAAAAGCTTTTTGCCTTTTATTAGCCTTGTTGTAATTTTACCAGTGTTTAAGATTCACTACCACCTGTACATTGTTTTTGTTTGCACTTCTGCACTTTACCATCATGTATGAGCTTCTTTGAGGATTTCTGCTCCATTAGGCCACACCTTTGGAACTATAGTATCTGCACTAGGACCACATGGAAACTTTTGCTAGCCAGGAGCTTGCACAATGATGTCCCATGTCTGAGTCTATATAAACATGGGTGGCCCCATCACTCTTCAGTTCTTTTCCCACTGTCGATCATCCTTGTCAGACCTGCTGAAGGAAACACCATCAACCTAGCCATTGCGGTTTATTCTTTTATTTTCATGCAGTGTTATTTTGCCGTGCCTGCATGCTGCTGGAATCGAAAGAGCCTTTATTATGGTACTTGTAAGTGCAGAGAGAAAATTTACAAGGAAGACACACACATAGTCTGTGTTTGCTGTCTGCTCCTGTCTAACAATGTGAGGAACTGGGGATTTGACAGAGCTTCAACCATGCTACAAGGCAACGCTGCAAGAAAGCTCTAGAGAATTTTTCTCCTTCTTAAAACTGTGAAAGTCACAGAGAAGAAACAGGGCCCAAAGTCTGTGTCTCCCTCACTGTTGGCCTCGTAGTGGCTGCCAAAGTCGAAGGATCATGACAGAATGGTCATCATCACAGCCCTCCTCGTCATCCAGCCACAAGCATAAACAATGAAAGACATGTTTTGCTGGCAAGGTCCTGGTTGCCTTTGAGACAAGGTAACTCAGGGTTTGGCTTAGGCACTGCCCACACGTACTATAGCTGGTAGGATGCCATCATCATCGGGCCAGTGCCCATTGACACAAGTAGTCCCAGCCCATTACAGAGTGCTGTAGACTATCAGACTGTGCTAGCGTCATTCTCCGAACTAATCAAACTCATTCTGCCTGGACTGCCAGTGCAGGTAGTTATTCTACAGATTGAGCCTCCTGCTCCACAGCCCTCATTAACGACTTCTTCTAGCATGCCACAGGTTCCTTCCTCTCTGCTGCCACCGGGCAAGCCTGGTACATTCTATGGCTCCTGTCGTCAATAGAGACATAAACAACAAAGTTGAATATAATCGTGACCTCATGGTTTTAGAGAAGGATTTAGAAGAGGAATGTGAGGAAGAACAGTATGTTGCACTACACTCTAGTTCTACCCTCATGTCCTGCAGTGAGGACTTGGTAGAATTTGGACGGAATTAGGCCAAGGCCCAACGAGTCCGTCCTCCACTCTTAGTGGGGCAAGTCTTAATAACCCAGATATTTATCCAACTGATATTTAAAGAGGACAAGAAACAAATAAGAATATCCAAACATTAGAGAAGTGTACTGTTTTCCTGACCAATAAAACATGCCTGTTTGTTTTAGTAACTGTGGCTTTAATTTTTTACTTTTTTTTTTTCATGGGAGCCCTAATTTTTAATTTGTAATTATGGCTGTTAGTGGAGCTGCCTGTCTGATCCTTCCGGGCTGTTACATCTGGAGTGTGAGCGTAACAGCTACACGATGATGTTTCCATTCATGTGTTCCACAACATCACTCTGTCTCGTGCATTGCATGACACGATCCTGTCAGGCTAGTAGAAACTGTCCTCAACCCAGAAGTAAGGTATTAATTTATTTCTGTCTGAATTAGTTAATTTTCTTTTTTAGTTTATACAAATTGGATGCTTCCTTGTTACAGTACTGACAAATAGTACGACATTTAAGTACATCTATGTGCTGGTCTGTGAAACTTATTTGCCTAGTCCATCCACCAACACCCCCTCCCAAACTCCCTCATATGCTGTGTTAACCTAGAGTTGAAAGCCTAGCGTGATGGTACACATATCATCTCCCAATTGACAGGCAGAAATGTGATGTTACTGTCCTCAATCTGTCTCATCAGATCTTCATTTTATACTTGAATATTTAAAGTAATTCATGCAAATCATGTCCATGTATAATATGCTATGTCTGTACCAGTGTGAGGGAGGAGTGATGTCTACTGACTGTAATAAATCTGCAATGAGTAGCCTGTTGATTTTTTACCTTCCTCCATCTCTTTTTGTGCGCTGTGAAACATGTAAAAAAAAAGTAGATAAGAAATTACTGAAGATCCCTGTGCTACTGACTATGGGAGACCTGTGTGTTCTTATCATATTTTTTTACATCATCGCTCACAGCAGATCACTATCATTAAAATGCTAACAGCACATTATCTCCCAATCGATTTCATCTGAGCAGTACCCTCTCTGTTGTCATGATTTAGTCCTGGTGCACTGTGCATATGTAATCCTTCAAGACAGCTGATTTTTAGCACTCTTGTAGAGTGTACCGTAAGAATGGAGTTGTGCTATGTTTTGTTAATTTTGGCACATTATACTTGCTGCTCCCTAGCCATTACGTACCCCACAGCACTTGGCGCCCATGCTTTCTTCTGATTTGTTATTTTGAATTGCAAGAGAGTGACCCTGGCACCATCCAAACTAGCACTGTTACTTGTGCCTCTACGCCACTAATACCACCTCACTGTCCCTCACCCCCACATATGAAATTAAGAAAAAAGGATTTGCCTTTGTGTTTGTGTCTGTTACTTTGCTTATACACCATGTCATTTGTTCACTATTTTAATACAGCATCATGCAGGATACAATGATGTTAATTCAACTGGTCTGACTGTCTGTGTTATGTGTTAACAGGGGGGTTGGGGGTGCGGGGAAGAAATATGATGTGGGGATTGCAGCTGTTGGTTCATGTGTGTTCATGTTTAGTCGGTTCGCTGGGAAGATTTACTTTCTCTTGTAATAATAATCAAAAGTGGTAAGGTAGTTCAACAGTACTACCCTAGTCATGTTTAGCTAGTACTAAAGGAAGCCGATTGTTACAGGAAGTGGAGAAAGGTATTGCTCCAAAAACCAGTCTTGATGATTGACTTTTTGTGGGCTTGTCACTTGCAGAGGGATGGCTGTACATGAAATGTCAAAGGGGAAGGGAGGAGATTTGCCGCAAGCAGGTCATATGTTGATTTCACCAATTACCATTGTTGTTTCTAGCTCAATGGTTCGTACTTGAGATGCCATTCTTCTCAGTGAACTGCTGTTCTTGGCTCCCTCCCTACTTAATGCATAAGGGAGGGGGCATGTGGCTGTGTTAACTGGAAAGACAGTAGCAAGTGGATCTGAGTTGCCGCAAATTCATGATCTCCTTTCTTAAAAGCACTGCAGCAGGTGTCATTGGTATAAACTGTTCTTAATGGGGCTGCTTGAATGTACAGATTGGGAGAGAACAGGTGCCTGAAATTAAATAGCGGTGAACAAGAAGACACAGTCGACACAATAGCTTGTCCAACTTCTGAGGGCTGTCACCCCCCTCCCTCCAAACACACACACATGTACACAAGAGGGCTACTGTGCATGATATACGTATCACTTTGATTGGGACAGGTCCTGGTATTTCAGCACTACAGAGCTCAATTCCTGTGGGGTCTTTATGGGGTGGACTGGAGAGACAATACACAGGCTTATGGCAATGAACATCCCCTCCCCATACAGTGATTTCTCCTGCTTAGACCCTGGTATGTAGCAATGCTATGCACAACATGTAAATTCGACACTAGGGTGACTGGGGTACTGAGTTATAGCCAGTGAAGGCAGCGATAATGATCCTGGCTGTATCATTGCTGTTGCCGCGGCCACTCCTCTTGAAAAATTTATAAAACTTAGATACAAATGTATCGGACAAAGATGCAAATGTATCAGACAAAGATAAGTGAAGATCTGGATTTAAGTTGCTGGTTTAGGGAGCTGGCACCGGGGGGGGGTGCGAAGGGTCATATGGCTCCTTGAGTTATTGTACATTACATGGGCATGTGAATTACATGGAAGTCCTTTGAAGCGAATGTGATTCTCTCGCTTTTAGTATCCATGACTAGTTGAAGTTTAGTGTGTGACCTATGAGTTAGTTGTGCAGTACGACAGTGACCGGTCGACACAGTGTGACAAACAGCTTTGAACAGCGTATGCTTGCCAATTACAAGGAATGGCAATATAGAGATCAGTCTTGTGTTGACCTGCTGGAATGTGTGAGATGGGGGGGGGGGTCACTGGGGAAGAACCGTAACAATAAATGAATTAAAGCTACATAATCCCTCACACTGATCGACATCTGTAGGTATCACACCAGAAGGACTACTGAGCATGATCCCCACCGATCGTGAATTTGGCCCAAAAATTCAGGGTCATGGGATGGGATGCAGTGACTGTGACTGATGAGTATTGAAGTAGGAGTGCTCCTATCGGTGATGAGCAGGGAATCTGGCAGACCACATTTGTGAAGAGAAATGAATCATGAAGGAAAAATGAACAAGATAGGAAACACAGCAGTGGGTGCTATTACAGGGTTCCAGTTTTGTGAAGTCAGAAAACAAATGTGATTTGATATCAAGTGTGTGTGTGTGTGTTGGGGGGGGGCAGACTGCTCTCAGAAACAAAAGCTGGCATTGCTTTAAGATTTTTTTTTTTTATTTCAAGGCAACACATAATGTTGTGAGATAACACCAATGGGATGAAAAAATGAGGTTTCACTAAATTTATTTGTATAGTCAAACATACTGAAACACAAACTCACTTAACTGCTTCCAGGTCTGATAAAACGAAGCTGTGTAAATGAATACGTATCAACACAGTGCGCACATAGAACAACAGGGTCAAAATTATCAATACATTTTAAATGCCACTTACATTGTCACCATCAAAAGATCACCAAAACCATTTTTTTTTTTAACCACCATTCAAGTTTACGATGCAACCACACAGAACGCAGGAATGCAGACGTAATCTTTTGGTTCCACATCCATTCACTCACCCTTGAGCTTTCTCAGAATTTTGGGTCTCATAACAGCTGTAGCAGTCACAGGTATGAATAATACTGAAATTTCTTGAATACATGTCATAGTTTATAAGTAAAAAAGTGTTTGACTGCTAATCATAACATAAACCAATGCAATGAAATACCAGAACTGAATTCCTGTCCCCTTTAAATTTGTTAAAATCAGTAATGCTAACTAGGTCCCTTGGAAGTTTATTCCAAACAGCAATAGATCTCAAGATGAAATATTTATCCCTTGTTTTAGTATTGGTCGTGGGGAGTTTAAATTGTCTGTTGTGTGATCTATTTTTTTTTTATCACTACTTTGTTTCTCCTCACTCCGTGTGGCCCCCATCTGACTGACTCTCCCAGCTCCATCCCCCGGAATTACCGGGGCTTATCTAACGCCCAGTCCGGGAGCAGTGCCTGCAGAGAGTCAGTCGCCATCCTGCTGCCGGCTGCCTTTTTTCCATTTTCTCCCCTTATTTTTGTCCGGAGGACCCCAGGAGAAAGATGGATGCGTGTGGAGGCACGCATGCACCTTACATCCCCGGTACTAGCCCTCCTCTGCCTTCCCCATTGGCCTATCGCTGGCAGCCTTGCTTGCGCAACCCCTTGGCCTCCACTAGGGGGTAGCCGTGAGCGAGGGATGGCACCCCACCTCCCCGGAGAGGAGAGCTGCCTTACGGCTACTCCATCCTGCTCTGTCCGCCCCCCCGTGCCGAACTCTGATGAACCAGGCTTGCTTCTGAACCTGGGTCGCTGGCGTGCCGTGAGGTGAGACGTCCAGCGCCTCAGCTCTCTGTGCCACCGGGCCAGCATGTCTGTTGTGTGATCTTGAGGTTTTGACATCTATTATTTGGTACAATACAACATTCCATTATTAATGTATTGTCACTTAAAATATTATGGAAAGAAGACAGTCACTTCTTAATAGTCTAACTTCCAGTAGCATAAGGTTAAGTTATTGTAACCTGTTAGAGTAAGGCAGTGAGCACAATCTGGGTATCATGTTGGTAGCATGTCTCTGAACCCTCTCGATTAGGTCTGTAACCTTGTTTGAGGTATGGGGACCAGAAGGGAGATGCGTAGTGAAGGTGAGGACGTATATAATTTCTATAGAGATTTAGTATGCTTTGCTCATCCTGAGTTATGAATGATTTTTCTATAATATATAGGATTTTTTTTTGCCCGTTGTACCATTGACCTAATGTGGGATTTATGGTTGAGAGTATTATCAGTTAGGATGCCTAGGTGTTTATCAGAGTTTACAGTGTGTATTTTTAAACAGGATTCATAGTGTAAGAATATAGAGTGTTGTTTTACCCTAGATGCAGGACCACACATTTACTCAAGTTTAGTTCCATTGTATTATCCTTGGAACATTTGGAAACTTTACTGAGATTATTAGAAAGTGATTTATATTTTGTAGGAGAGTCAACTTTGTTGGCCAGTTTGGTATCATTAGCAAATTTAATAATTTTAGATGTAACACCTAGGTAGAGATCTGTAATAAAACAGTTGAATAAGAAAGGACCCAAAACTGACCCCTGGAGAACACCACTAGTCACATCCACCAAGGGAGATGTTTTACCATGTAGTCTAACCTGCTGATTCCTACCATTTAGCCATGTATTAACCCAAATAATGAGATATGGGATAAATGACATAATTGATAATTTTTTAATAAGTATACTATGGGATACTTTGTCAAAAACCTTTTTTGAAGTCAAGCAAGATGATGTCACAAGGTCTTCCAACGTCAAGACTTTTGGTTATGTATTCATGAAAAACAATGAGGTTAGTAAGACACGATCTCCCCTTTTAAAAACCATGTTGAGTATTGTCAATTAGACCTAGTCTTGAGGATTCCTCTTCAAATCTATTTTTTACTAAGGTTTCTAGAACTCTGCAGGGAACTGATGTACTTATCGGATGATAGTGTTCAGGTAGAGATTTATTACCTTTTTTGAAGATTGGGGTTATTATTGCAGTTTTCCATTCAGATGGTATTTGACCCTGTGTTATAGATTTGTTAAATAGGATAGTCAGAGGAACATTGGTGCTGGAAGACAAGTTCTTTAGGTATTTAGGGTTTATACCATTAAGACTGGCTACAGCATGTGGTCTGAGATTATGCAAAACTTTCTTCACTTCATCACTGGTAAAGTTAGTTGCCCCAGCAGTTTTCACATTGTTATTATTAGTTGATTCTTTATTATTAAATATAGTTGAAAAATATTTATTTTTATTTATTTAGGAAATTGGAATTACAACCCTTTGAGTCATAGACTCGTTTCCAAAGGCTCCATGTCAGAATAAAACAGACATTCATACAGTACATACATAGAATAAATGTGGGTGAGCAATCATACAGAGTATAAATCCAATGAGCACGGGTTAATGCCTATACATTTGGTAGCTAAAACAGGGCACAGCTATCAACATATTTACCTAATGATCAGTTAAGACCTATACAATTGGCAGCTAAAGCAGTGCATGATATGAGTTGGTAGTAAGCCGCCTCAGGGAGGCCTTGTCTTATACATAATACAATGCATTCATAGTCCAGTGCAACTATATGGTAACCGAGGGAGGTGAGGAACCTGTAGGCTAGAAATAGTGAGGGCTCTCCACTGCCTGGCCAAGGGTGAGTGGGTTGCCAAGCAGCATGGTGCAGGATCCACAGTTATTCAAGATAGTAGCCATTTCTGTGGGGTCATTGGTATTTTTTTCTATTGAAGGTTCTGGAGTTCATTGAGTTTTTTCCCTTACTTAAATGGTGTACATATGAAACACACAGGCTTTATTGTTGCCTTTATTCATAGCAATTCTAAATTCTAGGTTTCTTTTTTCTTTCTTTATTAAGAGTTTGGTAATTTTGACCTCCCTTTTATACTTCGAGTAAGCTTGTTGACTTTTATTATTTTTAAACTTTCTATAAGCCCTTTCTTTTTTGTTAATTTGCCTTTTGAGTTTATTTGTCATCCATGGAGGGACTTACCTTTTTTACTGTTTATTGATTTCAGTGGAACAAACCGTTCTTCAGTTGTATAAATAGCACTTTTTGTGGTGGATCAGCAATCTTCAGTGGTTAGGTTAGAAAGGATGAGGTCCCAGTGAATAGAATTTAGTGGTTTTTTGTATAGCTGAATAATTTGCTTTATTGTAGCTTTCAGGAGTGGTAGTTGCCCAATTAATTGTTCTAGTATTCGAGAAGGTACAAAGTATGATAGTATGATCACTGTTACCTAATGGAGCCTTGGTAGATACATCTGTGAAGCTACTGGGTAGGTTGGTAAGAACTAAATCTAAAATGTTGTCAGCTCTAGTTGGCGTTTTGACTAGTTGATCTAGTCCAACTGATATCTTGGAGTCTAAAAAGATTTATTCTTGTGTATTGGATACTGTGTGATTAATCCAATTGATACCTGGCTAGTTGAAATGTCCTAAAATGATGACATCATTTTTTTTGGAAACCTCTATTATTTCATGTATGAGATGGTTATTATAATCCAGTGAACTGGATGGTGGTCTGTAACAAAAACCTATTAGGACTGTGGATGTGGGTGATATTTTATCCTTAACCCAAATAGACTCAATATGTTCAATAGGATTATTTGTTATCGATGTTTCAGAGCTCTGCAACTTTTTGTTTATGTAGAAACAAATGCCACCCCCCCCCTTTTTTGTTGGACCTATTTTTATAATATAAGTTAAAGTTGTTAATTTCTCTGGACCATGGGTTAGAATCATCCCACCGTGTTTCAGACACCGAAATAATATCAATGCAAAATTAGGATTTCTAGTTCTGCATTTTTAAGGATATTGAGGCTTCAGGCATGTATTATTAAGATCTTTGGCTTGTAGGTTGATTTTTTTTTATTTTAAGAGTCGATGGTACATTCCCTTGCCACTTGTCTGTTAGTTTAAAGCATTAGATATGAAAATTGGTAGTTTTTTTTTACCTAAGTAGTTACTTCCTTTTCTGTTTAAGTGGAGACCATCCCAGCAGAATACTCTGTAGTGGTCTTTACCTCGAGAACTCCTCCTGAGGATCAAACTTTTCAAGCCATGATACAGCAGATGCAGTGTGCCATGGGCTTTGCTGTGGAAGAGGAAAATTGCACAAAAATAAATTTAATGGAATTTTTGGAGGTGCCTTGCACACCCCTCCATTATAATTCCACCTAAAATATATACCCTGCATTAGAAGATGCTACCTTTGCAGCATGGCACAGACCAAACTCACTGCCTGCATTGCCAAGAGGGGCTGATAAGCAGTATTTTGCATAATCTGCTAAACTTCATTATGCTAATCTGCTAGACATTGACTCTGTAGTCATCAGAGGCTGCTCATGAGAGATATTGAGCACTTAAACACAAGTACTTTGCTGCCTGATAAAGCATCCAGGAAGCTATATGTGATGGGCAAGTGTACTTCATGTATGCCCCTGTCTCACTTGGCCTTAGAACTGCAAACTATCAGGCTCACATGGTAAAAGAACAGCCTGTGGAAAGCTCCTTATACTGCAGCCCAGGATTTGCCAGATGGCTCTGCCAAGAATGCATTACTTAAAATATTCTCTTCTGGTGCTGAGGTTGGCAAACATTTGCTACACTCAGCTTATGATGTATCCGATGCTTCTACGAGTGTTGCTGCTTCAGACATTTGCATGAGGAGATATTCTTGGCTTAAGAGTTGCCGACTTTGTCAATGATATTTAGCAAGCAGTTTTGACTGCTTGCTTTAGAGGAACAAAATGTTTGGCTATGATGGTGAATAGGCCTCAAAAATGACTTTAAGGTCTGTAAAGTCCTTGTATTCCACTCCTGCCAAGGTTTGTAAGAGGGTCTCCTTTTGTCAGCCTGCTGCTAGAGGTGGCCATGCCTACTGTCAGCAAGGCCAAGTTAAGGGAAGTTTCAGTTTCAGTTTATTGTAGGAAACTCCATTGAGCGAGCTCATTCACAAGGAGGTCCTATACACATAGCAGCAGTTTACAGAAGGACATGTACAACAAATAAGGGATATACATAATCAATAGTGGGACACAGTACATAATAGCAACTTACATTAAAACAAGCAATTGAAATAATAGAATTGCAAAATGGTTTACACATTATCTACAGAAAAGCATAAAATAAAATTCTGGAATATGCGAGCAGTAATAACAAACTTGGCGTGAGACATGATACAAGAACATGTTGATCCTGGTGAGCTAAATGCGTAGGGAAAAACAGTGACTCAGGTAAGAGTAGAAAGGTGGAAGGGGTGAGAAGAGGAAGTAGGGTAAGTACTGTAGGTAGGGTGTAGGCCAGTCATAAAGAAGGCAGATTTTATCATAAAGAATAGATGAAGTTGGAGAGGGAGAGGAGTGAGGGGATGGGTGGGGTCGATGGCGGGGAGGGGTTACAAGATAAGGGAGGGAACAGGGTAGAGGGGGAGTGAAGGGAGGGACAGGGGTCAGGATGTGGAAGAACAGCACCATTTGGAAGAGTATTAATGACAGTTACATGTGGCTTTAAGCTTACTGGCCATCATGGCTTTATAAGAGTTAATCGAGACGACACTGGTAAGTTTGAAGAAGGATTGAAGGTGATTCCAGGTGGTGGATAGAACATAGGAGATGGGCCTTTTGCCAAAGTTCATACCCATCTTTGGAGTGTCAAGAAGGATGAAGTCAGTCTTCCTTAAGGAGTAAGTGCTATGAGATAGTGGGTGGTGGACAAGTGGAACACCCTGCCAGAGGAAGTGGTGGGGGCTGAAACAATCATGGGATTTAAGAATGCATGGGATAGACATAAAGGAATTCTGGAGGTCAGGGGTAAGGGGCAACAGACTTCTAGGAAAACATAAACTGAACTTACAAGCTCAAATGGGCAGACTGGGTGGGCCATAGGCCCTTATCTGCTGACACTGTCTATGTATCTATGTATGTAGATGTGTGGATAAGGGAGGATATGTATCCTGGGAGTTTGTTTAACAGGATTTTTAGTGTCCATGTACCTAGGTGGGTCAAACGTCTTATTGCTAAGGAGGTCCAGCCTACTGAAGTATACAAGTTGGAGTGATGTGTTCGAGGAGGGGCCTTTATGATAAAATGCAAAGCCTGGTGGTACAAGACATCCAGTTTATGCAAGTTTGAAGGAGAGGTGCAGCCATAAATAATTTTGCCGTAGTCTAGGAGTGGTAGAAACGTGGCTTGTGCAAGCTTGGCTCTATCATCTGGTGGAAAGAGAGACTTGTTTCGGAAAAAGAACCCAAGTCTGGATTTGAGCTTACTGGTAAGATTATTGATGTGAGCATTGGAGGTAAGTTTATTGTCAAGCCATATACCAAGGTATTTGAATTCATCTACCACCTCCAAAGGTTCGCCTAAGGTGGTGACAATAAGTATGACTTGTTTATATTGTGTCAGAGGTTGGGGGGTATTGCTAGGGTTGAAAAACATGGTTTTAGTCTTTTTTGCATTTAGCAGCAGCTTGGTGTTGATGAGGTTTTGTTTCAGCTTGATGAAGTCACCTTGGAGTTGATTGCAGACTTCGGGCAGCCTCGGTTTAGAAATATACAAGACTGTGTCATCTGCGAAGAAGTGCAGTTTGGAGTTGACAATTTTAGAATTAAGGGTGTTGCTGTATAAAGAGCAGGATGCCCTGTGAGATAGGCAGGGGACTGTAGATTAGGCCATCAGCCTTGACTTTTTGAACGCGACCGGAGAGATAGCTGGCAAACCATTATATTGAAAATGCCGAGACTCCTTAATTTTTGAGGCTATGCAGGACAAGATTGTGATCCACAGTATCAAACGCCTTACTGAGGTCAAGGAAGATGGCGCCAGCGACTAGTTTGGAATCATGAGAGGTAATCCAGTCATTAGTGACTTTGGCAAGCGAGGAGATGGTACTGTGATTTTCCTAAATCCGGATTGATCAGGATTGAGCAGAGAATATTTTTTGATGTACGGTTTCAGCTGGGTAAAAATTAACTATTCGAGGATTTTGGAGAGGCTAGGAAGGATGGAAATAGGCCTATAATTATTCGTATTGCACGGATCCCCGCATTTGAACAGTGGAAGAACATGAGCAGATTTCCAACAAGATGGTACAGTTGCAGAGGCTATTGACAGATTGAAGATGTGAAGAATAGGGGCTGCAAGATAGTGGTGGCCCAGTTTGAGGAAGAATGGCTCAATACCATCAAAACCACCACTCTTTCTTGTGTCCAATTTTTTAAGGTGGTCTTCCACTTCCTTGAAGGAGACGGGAGTAAGTTGGAAGGTATATGATGAGGAGGGGGTAGGGGAGGAACTGGAGTCAGGAAGGGAATTGCTTAGCCCAGCGTAGGGAGAAGAGTCAAAAGCAAGCCCCACAGTGGAAAAGTGGGTATTCATTTCTTCTAAAATTCATGAGAGTTCATCAATTGAGACTCTGTTAGCACAGATTTTGGCAGGAATGGAAGGAGCAGATTTCCATCCTTCAACAGCCTTAATGGTCTGCCGTGTCAGCACAGAATTTCCTTTGGCTTGTTCTAGGGATGCAGTGTAGAAATTGGATTTGGCAGTGTGTACAAGTTTGATGCATGCATTCCTTGTGGCACGAATGGTATTCCAGTCAGATGGGGAATTGGTGCACCTCGCACAGGTCCAGTGCTTATTGAGGTTGGAAAGTGCTGCTTTAAGGTCAGGTGTAAACCAGGGGTTGGATGACTTACGAACTCTGGTTTGTATGAAGGGGGCATGTTTATTAGCCAGCCATGTTATCTGGTTGTTAAATATCTCAACAGCCTCATCTGTAGTCCGCGATAGTTAGAGGCTTTGGCAGTTTAGACTGCTTAAATCAGACAGGTAGTGATTAGGATTTAATTTATGGACTGAGCGCTTTGTGATGAATCTGGCTGAAGATGGGACCACATTATGCACTCTTACACAGACCACTGTCCCATGGTCGCTTAGGTCATTGTGGTACACGGAGGTATGCAGGATTTTATGTGGGTGGTTTGCCATAATTACGTCTAAGATGGAGCTATTTGCACTGTTTTTTGAGTTAACCTTTGTAGGTTAGTGATGAGTTGAGTCAGCCCAAATTCATTGCAAGGCCTTTGAGATTGTTAGATTTGTGGGATAGCCAATCTATATTTAAGCCCCCAAGGATGGTGGTTTCAGTGTTGCTTTGGGAGACGAGGGTACTTAAAGTTTGTAATATATCATAACCCCCAGCAGGGGGCCTGTGGCAGCCAAGGATATTTCTAGACTCTGATGAGGGCAGGTTCATTTTAAGGGAGACAAGCTCAAATTATTTGGGCTTGGTAATGCTAATTATATCTGAGACAGTGAACTTGAGCTTGGAGTAGATGACCACTCCTCCCCAGGACTTTCTATCTGCCCTAAAGGATTTGTAGTCCGGCAGTGCAATTTGTTGATCCGGAATGGCTTGTTTAAGCCAGGCTTCTATGATAACAATGTCAGGGGTGGTATGGGTGGCCCATGCTTGCAGTTGATTGAGCTTATTAATAAGGCTTCTAACACTGATTGTCATGATTTGTAGGCCTGAACAGGATGCAAAGTCCGAGGGAGATTCGAGTGCGGTATGGGGGCCAGGGTTCACTTCGACATTTCCTGAGCATAGCAGAAGAAGCATAATCAGTTTTAAGGAACGCCACAACAGGGAGAGTGCCTTCTTCTTTTGATAGTGACCAAGGCACGATGGAGAAGACAGGCTTACAGGGGGTGAAGGTGGGTCAGGGGCGATAGTAGATGAAGAGCAGGGAGAGTGCTTTAATGAACATGGGGATGTTCCCTGTCAGATCCCCTCTCCCCAGATGTCCATAGAGAAACACCCAAAGCAGGAGGGAGAACAGTACCAGTTCAGAGTATTACCCTTCGGTTTGTCTTTGCCACAGGTCTTCACCAAATACTTGGCAGTAGTGGCAGTAGCCCTTAACATGGAAGACCTGTCTGTGTTCCCCTATCTGGATGACTAGCTCTTGAAGGCCAGTGGCAGGGAAACTCTACTTCATACTCTGTCTCAGACACTGCAGTTATTCAAAGACTTGGGGATCATAGTGAATGTGCCAAAGTTTGTGTTGACCCCCTGCCAAACACTACAGTACATGGGGGCAGTCTTGGTCACAGTGAAGGGGCATGCTTTCCTGCCAGAATCAATGAAGGGGAACAACTGACCTCCATGGTAAATGACCTCTTCACAAGATAGGGCCTTCCAGAGTTGGACCTATTTGTGTCACCACACAATGCAAAACTGCCACATTTCTGCTTGCTCACTCCAGGGACTAGAGTTTCTGGCACAATGCATTGTCCCTTTCTTGGAACGGGAAATTCCTGTATGCACTTCCCCCAACTTCTCTAATACAGAGAGTGTTGTTCTAGCTGTGCCTGGAGAGTGCCAGTCTCATCCTCATCGCTCTATTATGGCCTCACCAAATCTGGTTTCCACTTCCACATGGTTGTGGAACCTCCTCTTCTTCTACCTCTGTGTTGGGGTCTGTTGTGGCAGAGCAAAGGATCTCAAATCAGTCCAAACCTGAAGTCCCTACATCTACATGCATGGCTCCTGAAAACATACTGTAGCTATTGCACATTTTGTAATATCCCCTAATGTTGCTGTTGTACTGATTGCAGCTAGGAAGCCTTTTACCAGACATACTTACTCCTTTAAGTGGAAGCAGTTCACTCTGTCGGCTGCTTCCAAGAATCTGGACCCATTTACTTGTTGTAAATGTTGTCTTGGAATACCTGCTGTTCTTGTCAGACTCTGATCTGCAGTATTCCTCACTCAAGGTGCATCTGACCACTATATCATCTTCCAATGTCTCTGTTGATGGTCATATGGTTGACCAATTAGAAGTGTCCCATTCATTTCTGAGAGGTATTCTGCATATGAAACCTCCTATCTGTACTCCAGTCCCACCTTGGGACTTGAATTATGTGCGTGACAAACTGACGCTGGCTCTTTTGAGCTGGCCGCGAGCCGTAGCTTATGTTTCCAATCATAGAAAATGTTTTTATATAATATCTTTATTCAGTTTCAGAATGTCATAAAACAGAACAAGACAAGACACCAGGCTTCTGAAATGTAGGATTACAACTGTATGAAACAAAATAAACAAACCTTTCACTCTACTGACATGAAATTACAGATGCATAGGAGACAAAAAAAAAAAACACACACACATTCAGTAAATTCCACATGGGTGCCCTATGCTGGTAATAGGAAGCCTGACTACCATCAGTGTGGTTATGCCCTAGAAGTGCCCTGTTGCACAATGTCCTAGCTTAAACCTTCCCAAAGAATCCTGGCCTCAACAGGTGTTAAGAGTCCAGAAGCCTCCCCTAGCTATTCAGACATCGGTGTTCTTTCCCCTTCAAAATATATGTTAAGCACTCAATGGTTAGGATTTGAATAGCCGATGTCTGCCATTGCGTCACAGTGGGTATGTTACACGGTATCCAGGTGTTCCAGATACATTGCCTTGCCAAATTCAGCAAGACCCGGACCCATCTCAAGTAAGGTTCCCATCCCTCCTTCCCAAGTCCTCCATACCCAGGAGGAGGGACACTGGTGTATTTAGAAACAGAACACCCCACATCATAGTGATAGCCTGGAATACTGCATTTCAGAACTGCATCAAAGTAGAAAATGTTATTTTTTGTTGCAATCACTTATGCGCCAAGGATTTCTGAGCTTTAGGCTCTAATGTGTGAGCCACCTTATTTGATTTTTCACTAAGACAGACTCTCTTTGCATACACATCCTCAGTTTCTTTAGAAGGTGGTATCTTAATTTACACTAAATCAAACAATAACTATTCAGTCTACCAGGACTGGATGGGGGAACCCTAGCCACCTTGAATGCTAGGGACAAATACTCCTGGATGCCTTCCAGGACTGCTTCCTGGCACAGATGGTCACTGAGCCGACTAGGTTGGGGAATACACTGGATCTAGTTCTGACCAACAGGGAGGCTGTAGTGAGGTGGGGGTGGAGGACCCGCTGGCTGGGAGTGACCATCACATGGTGTGATTCACACTTAATATGAGCAGAGAAGCAGTGGGTAGAAGGAACAGGGTGGTGGCCTTCAGACAGGCTGACTTTGGTAGGATGGGTGAAATCTTAAAGGGGCATCTGGAAGGAATACAGCCACACTGGGATGTGAATCAGAAATTGGGAAAAAATCAAATTGGGCAAATTGGAGGCTTCTGAGACATGTACCAGATTGCAGAGCAAAAAGGGACGGGCTAAAAAATTGAGCTGGTGAAGTAGAGGGGTCTTAGAAATGGTGAGGGCTAAAAAAGCAGCATTCAAGAAATACAAGACATCCAAGAAGGGGGAAGATAGGAAGGGGTATGCGAAGAGGTCCAAGAAAGTTACCAGGGGAGTCAGAGCAGCTAACGCCTCTGGGGAATTGAAGCTGGCACAGGGCGTCAGGGACGGTGAAAAAGACTTCTTCAGATACATACGTGAGAGAAGAAGCTGCAAGGACCAGATAGGATCAGGAAGGATGGGGGGGTGGGCAGAGAAAGGGGTGGATCAGGCAGAAGCACTGAATGAGTACTTCTGTAATCAATCAAGGAGAAAGGAGGGCAGCTACTGCAGGAGGTGGGCAGGGTGGGCCAGCGGGAGAGGGGGTAATGGATAGGGTGATCACTGAGGGTAGAGTATTGGAGGGATTAAGGGCTCTGAGGGTGGATAAGGCACCAGGACCGCATGGCATACACCCCAGGGTGTTGAGGGAAATGGTCGAGATCCTGGCTGAACTGCTGGCAGAACTGTTTAATACCTCCCTGGACACAGGGTGCGTGCCACATGACTGGAGGATGGCCCACGTGGTACCCATCTATAAAAGTAGTGCAAAGGCTGAACAGGGTAATTATAGGCTGGTAAGCTTAACTACCATCATGGTAAAGCTGATGGTGACAATACATAAGGAAAGGCTGGCAACCTTTATGGAAGACAGTGGGCTCCAGGACAGTCACCAGCATGGGTTTATCTCTAGAAAATCCTGCCAGATGAACCTAGTTGAGTATTATGACTGGGTCATGAGGGAATTGGACAAGGGTGATGCAGTGGATATCATGTACTTGGACTTCAGTAAGGCCTTCAATTCGGTGCCGCATGGGGGGGTTGGGATGGAAGTTGAGATATGTGGGGGTGGGGACTAAGATGGTTAAATGGACTGAGAATTGGCTGCAGGGGAGAACTCTCATCTCCAAGGTCTGTGATGAGCAGGGTGCCACAGGGATTGGTACTGGGGCTAGTGCTGTTTGGAATATTCATAGCTGACATCTCGTATGGCATCAGGAATAAGATCAGTCTATTCGCTGATGATGCCAAATTGGGGGCAGTGGTGGATGACATAGCAGGTTGGCAGGGGCTGCAGGATGACGTGACCAAACTGGTGGAGTGGTCGGGAAGCGTGTCAGTTGGGGTTCAATGTGAAAAATTGCAAAGTCCTGCACTTTGGAGCAAATAACCCAGGGAGGGCTTGCCAGCTGGGAGGGGTGCAGCTAGGTTCCACTGAGGAGGAGAAGGATCTAGGGGTGGTTGTAACGGGGAAGATGAACAATACAGAGCAGTGTAGGAGGGTGGCAGTGAAAGCCAGCAGGATGCTGAGTAGTATCGCGAGAGGGATCTCCTCCTGGAGTAGGGAGGTGATCCTGCCTCTCTACATGGCACTGGTCAGGCCACACCTGGAGTAGTGTGTGTAATACTGGTGCCCATATCTGAAGAAGGATGTGAAATTACTGGAAGGGGTACAATGCAGGGCAACAAGGATGATCCAGGGATAGGAGGACAGAGCATATAAGGAGAGGTTAAGAGAGCTGAACATGTACTCCTTGAAGAAGAGAAGGGACTGGGGGGATATGATTGAGACCTTTAAGTACATAAAGAGGATAAACAAGACAGGCACTGCAGGGATAATCAGGCTGAGGAGGGGGAGGAATACGAGAGGGCATGGCCTTAGATTGAAGGGAGGAAGATTTAGGATAGAAATGAGGCACTTTTTCACTGAGAGGGTCGCGGCAGAATGGAACGCTCTACTGGAGGATGTGGTAGCCTGTAAGACAGTGCGTAATTTCAAAAGGGGACAAGGTGAGGGGGGTTAATTGGGAAGGTGTGGGAGGTGGAGCAGCTGCAAGATGAGGGTGCGAGCTGCACTCTCGAGCAGACTTGATAGACCAGGTGGCCTATTTCTGCTGGCAAATTCATGTGTTTGTAATACACCCTTCTCTTTATTACGCTGACCAGTCAGGGTGAGGCATTGCTCCATAGTTTGAATGTACATAGAATACTCAGAAACTACTATATATGACCTGCACCAAGGACTGTAGAAAGTCGTCTCAGCTTTTTGTTTTGTTCAGCTCTGGGAAAGAGGGCACCCCTGTGTCTAAACAGTGCCTATCCAAATGGCTGGCAGGCGTATTGTATTATGTTTTGTTACAGGAAGTACAATAAAGAACTTCCTGGTGCGGTTCATGGTCACTTCACAAGGGGTATAGCCAATTCTGTTGCCTGTTTCAAAACATGTTTCTGATGCTGACATTTGTGCAACAGCCACCTGGAGCACTGTCATCACTTTCACTAAACATTACAGTCTGGTCATAGTCTCTCATAGATGTGCTTGCTTTGGGCTTGCTATACTGCAAGACCTGTCCTGAATATATATCAGACTGTCCCATCATTCTAGTTTTACATGGAACTGTTAGGGAATCATTCCAATGGTGTGGCCTAATGGAGGAGATATCCTCAAAGAAAACAGAAGAGTTATCTAAGAACTTACCATAACAGTAGAAATTTGAGTGACTGTCCTCCCTTAGGCCATGCCATCTCTACCTCCTTCCCCCTTCTGCTTCAGTGAGGGATACATCAAGTGCCGTGCCTAAAACCTACTCCATGTATCTTATATCTAGCCCCATACCTCTCTTTGTATGCCTGGTGCTGGTTTTATCTTCTGGTTCCCCACGGTTGGAGGTCCTCGGAGGCCATTCTGTGGAGGGGAACTGTGGAGTGTGGGACTGCCCATGCTTCTATAGATGCGGATGTGGGAAGTCATCGTGGGCAGTCCCTCACTACCAGAAGTTTCTGTGAGGTCCTAGCACTGACGCCTATAGTTCCAATGGAGGAGATTCTCTTGATGATCTACCAGTATGGTAAGTTCTTATTTAACTATTATTTTTGTCCCCCCTCCCACTGGATCGCACCTGGAAATGAGCCTTGGCTCTGTGTGCCTTTCCCAGTTACCAATAAATAAATACTGCAAGTCAGTTCTCCAGATACGGTAACAGCCTGTTTTTCTCCCCCTATTTTAAGAAAAACTCTTTAGAAATATTTTTTCATCAGTACCAATACTCATCCCTACACTTGGAAATGCTCCACATCTCAAGGAACAGTGCTTCGTAACACCAGTGGTGATTAAAAAGGAGCATTTTTTTTCCAGATTTAAAACAATTGAATGAATTCAAAATTTGTTTTACTCCCCATATTTCAAAACCGCTGAGTAAATCATTGTTAACTGTCAACATTATCTGGAGTACCACTGCAAGTCCACTTTCATTCCATGCAACGCTTCTGCTTTGGTTGAATAACATCTTTATCCAATGGGAGTACAGTTTTCGCCACGTTTTTGTTTTTCAACTCTAGCTGTCTGGGTACCGCCACTGTCCCCACTGCTGCTCCTTGGACTTCAGTTTACTTCCCTTTGGTCCCATGTGGAGATGTTTAATTCCTCCTCTGGTCCTTCAGCATTGAGCTCAACAAGCTCCTCAATGCCAGAATGTTGAAGTGTGACATAATCCCTCCTCCAGTGGAAGACTGGGCAAACCTCTCCCAAAAATGTCTGCATGAACTTGAGGTAGGCTGGTTCGGGTCAGGGGTGGAGTGTGTGGGTCAGGTAGGCCCTATTAAGCATGGGAGGTAGGTTGGCTTTTCATACTTAGGCATGTCTCACTCAGTCTTCTCCAGTGTTACCAACATATCCAGCATATGCAACACTGCTCCCCACAGGCCCAGTATCATCTGCACAATTCTCCTTAGAGTGCTCTGGGGTAATGTGTAGAGCAGTGTTGATCCTTCGCTCTAGTCTGGAGGCAGAAAACTTTCCATGACTCACAACATAGCAGTGTAGGATTTACTGCTAAGTTATGTCAGCAATTTAAGTGGCACACCTGCCGCTGCACTACCTGCTCCAATTTTACAATGTTCGGGATATTATATGTACCCTCTTCTGTACAGCTGAACTCAAAACAGAAACTGTTAAATCTTAATGTAAGGAGGTCATTTAAGTTGCATGTTTTAAAATGATGTGGTAAGTAAGCATTAAGCCATGAGAAAGGATGGGTCTACTGTGGAATAAATCCATGGCTGGGTGGTGACCGAGTGCCTCCAATGACCCAACCATGGATTAATTCCACAGTAGACCCATCCTTTCAAGTGGCTTAATGCTCTTGTAACATGTCAATTTTTATATTGCTGATGTTCTGTGATTAAAATAAAACAGAGACTGTGATGTTTCTTTGTAGTCTTTTATGCTGTGCTGTTATACACGTAAAAAATTGGAATACACCTATTACAAATATCACGAGTGTTGTTTGTCTTCTGTAAACACAACTTTCATTACAAGCTCCAAGGTTTATGACATCAAAACATGTCTCAAAAATGTATCAACATTTACACTTTATTTTCTACGGTGCATGCTAGTGCTGCTTTTTGGCTTGTGCTGTGCTGCATTGTGGGAAGTGTGATGTCTCGAACGGCACATTTGAATACAGCTTGTGGTGGAGTAAGCAAGCGAGGAGCAACACTCGGCCATTTTTAACTTTAAAATGTTGATACCTACAACTCCATAAATAGAAAAAGTTACATTGAACTGCTCCATTTTTGTTTTGCTTGGTGAATGACGGACCGTTGGGAGGGGGGCAGCAAAGTATTTTACTACTGCTGTTTGCTTTGGTGGTTTATAAGGGTATTACATGAGCAACCGTAGTTTACTTGGGAATTAGACCATGGTTGTTCTGTGACCACCTGTTACAGTTATACCAATAGCAATGCTGGATTTAAGATTCAGCATTAATGCCATGTTACAGTCTGTTTAGGTACAACTGTACAGTGGATTGCAGTGAGGTATTTATACCTACTACTACGAGTAAGACCAATGCAGCACACTCTTTGCCACACAGAATTGCTGAATGTTATCCTCACATCAGATGACTATCTGATTGTAACCCACTACATAGTCCCTAGATATATATCTGTATATATATATATATATATATATTTATATGTCTACATATGTATTGTGTAGGACAAAACATGTGTCTGTGTCTTCTGTTTTCAGCCTTTGCAGAGTGTGTGACAGGCCATTTGGCACATATCTGCTTAAAGCAGAACCAGTCTCAATTTTTTCATGTTGATTGGGTAATTTTACAGTATATATAAGTGACCTTTATCAATACCTAGCTCTTCTTTATAGCACTTGCTTCCTCCTTTCTCATTACCTTGGGACACTTATCTCTCTCTGGGTCCCCATCTTCTTATCTTACCCTCCTCTGTTTATTCCAATTTCCTTACTACAACCTTAATTTCTACCGAATGTGTCCCTTATTGACTAATTTAATGTCTCCGTATCACCTTCTCATAATCCTCTCTGTAATTCCATGATATTGCTAGCACTTATAACCTAATCAAACTGTTATCTGCCTTATTGTAATTTTTACATTCCTTACTTTTGTCTGGACTGTGACTCTGAGTATATTGCCTAACCTGTTTTTAAACTCTATGCTGTTCTAATTCCTATGTTTGTATATTGTGACTCCATATATTGTAACCTGTAATTTCTGATTGTTTTTGTCTTGTACCCTCCCGGGTCGTGCCTGAAAATAGTCATTGCTATGGCTAGTGCACCTACTCGGTCATCAAAAACTAAATAAATAAAAATAAATAAAGTGGTGTAGTTGCACCAATGTATTTAGGATTGAGCAGGGATTTCTGTGTTAAACCTCAAATGTTGAACTTCAATATCTTTGCAACCATTTAATGTATTTGCATGAACATTTGCATGCATGGTCTGATGGGGCAGATCTCTGGCATTTCCAAGCTTTGTTCTGGTCGGATGTTTTGGCTCCCGAGATGCCAGTAGCGCAAAAATGTAAAAAATCGCTGATCTTCTTTAAGGATATCTCTTGCATCTGGCCACACCTATGGAACTATAGCCAACAGGCACTAGGACCACACTGAAACCTTTTAGCTAGCAGTCTATCAGGGGCTGCCCACAATGATGTCAGACACCCTGGGCCCTCCTCAGTTCTTTTCCTTCTGTTGACCATTACACGTCAGACTCCACAGAGACACCACCACTTCAGTCGACTGCCAAATCTACCTATTTCTACTTTTATTATTTTTCTCACCCTAGTTAACTCATCAAAATAAAGTGATTTTTGTCATCATTTATGTTGACTGACCCCGAGAAACTCTTCAGGTACTGCGGGTGCGGTAATAAGATCTACAACAAGGATGACTGTGATGCCTGCGTCCGCTGTCTTGGTAAGGCCCATGACATTAAGGCCTGTGAGATCTGCCGCAGTTTCAACCTGGATGCCCAGCAGCACCGTCAGTAAGCCCTAGAGTGTTTCCTTCTAGAAAAGAAGATAGCCAGAATGGAGAGGGAGCTCCAGGCAAGAAGCTCATCTACGTTGCCAGCACGGTCCATGGGTTCCCATTCCTCTAAAGCCCTGTATAAATTTGCTGGAAAGCACAAGTACTGGGACAGGGAAAGGAGCAAGGAAAAATCTCCCTGATACACTCTTGGTTGCCAGCTGCTGCAGCATTGGCATTCACTTCGGTGGTGACTTCTGCTGCCCACACTGTCACTTTCACAGGGACAAGACTGGCATTGATTCCTGCTGGGCCTTCCATGGCTGGTGATGGTTCGTCGACATTGGCCTTTTAATGTCCCCCAATGATGCTGCAACCCCTGCCACCTAAACCCCTGCTCTCTCAGGGACCCCAGACAGTGTGTTCTACCTGACCTGCTTCAGCCAGCAATGGCCAGTCGATGTTGGGACTGTGGCCTCCCCCGTCGACACCTCAGGCCATTCTGTCGACACCAGGAACCCAGCCTCCCCCATCAACACTGCAAGGTGCTTCAGTGATGCCGACACCTGTCAACATCCAGACCATGTTTTCCTCCTTTATAGGGGCTATTCAGCACCTTATTCCTCCTCCAGGCTGAACAACGCCAGGCTCCCCACATCGACACCTACCATGTCGACGCGCTGTACCCATTCCAGGGCTTCAGTGTCTTCATTGCCTTCTTTCCACCACTCGGAGCCCATTGATGAGGGTCAGGAGCAAGTCCCTGACCTCATCTCACAGGATGAGGAGGAAGATGGGGATAGGAGCCCATCTAGAGGACTTCATTAGATGCACCCCGAGGTCCCCTCCTTATGACCCATCCTTCATCTCTGTGATAAAGCTGCTGCAAACAGCTATGGGCTTTGATGCTGAGGAGGAAGACATCACCAGGAGAAGACTGGTCAAATTTCTGGAACTTCCAGATTCTTTTCCTGCTGGCTGCATTGGAGGATGCCACCATGGCTGCCTGGTACAGACCAAGAACAATTCTTGTCATGCCCTGGAAGGCAGACAAACTGTACCAGGCTCCCTCAGGGAGGCCTTTTTTTGCTGGACAGCCACAGGCTGATTCAGTGGTAATAAATGCAGCCCATGATGAGTCCAAGAGACCTCAGCACCTCAGTTCTCCTCTTCCAGGCAAGGAGTCAAGGAATCTGGACCTTACAGGTAAGAGGACATTTGCCTCTGCCACTCTGGGCCTCAGGATAGTTGGTTACCAGGCCCATATGGTAAGATTCTGGAATACTTTCTGAAAAAAGGCCTCAGGAAGGACCCTGCAGTCTGTCCACTCCCTTTGCCACACCCAGCCAAAAAGTGGGCAGCGGGTGCCCTTTCATCATGCCACCCACAGATCCAAGTTGGGGGCCCACCAGCAGGGCAAATGCAGAGCAGGTACAGCCTTGCCTACCCATACCTTCACCACCACGGAAAATTCCCTAAAGGTGGAGGAGCAGCCTCAGCCAAAGGTACTGCCTCAGCATGACTCCTTAGTAGACCCCCGCCTTGCAGTATTCCAGGAGGTGGCAGTAGGGGGTCGCTTGTGGAGGGAAATCACCACAGATGCTTGTGTCCTGCAGCCCATAGAGCAAGGCCCCACACTGGAATGGCTGGAGTGGCCTCCAGATCTACCACTTGTTCATTCAAACTACCCTCCAGACACATACCAGTGTTACAGAAGGAAGTCTGTACACTGCTGCAGAAGAAGGCCATAGAGCCAGTTCTCAGAGATCAGAGGAACATGGGGTTCTATTTCCACTTTTTTTCTAGTTCCCAGATCCACAGGGGATTTGAGGCCCATCCTGGAATTAAGAGATCTAAACTTCTATATTCAGTACAAAAAGTTCCCTGACGATGTCTGCTCTCAGGTAAGTTTCTTCCCTCCCTCCTTTTTTCATTTCCTCTTCTATCCACCCTGTTCCCTCTGCCCAACTTGTCCTCACCTAATTCTATCCCCTGGCAGGGTTGTCTATGTCCTGGAGGGGCCCAGCACTGGGCAGTTACTCTTCCTTCACTCCCCTTCCCCTTCTATCCTTTCTACCCAACTAGTTCTCACCTGATTCTGTGCTCTGGCAGGGTTCTCAGTATCCTGGAGTGGCCTAGTCTTAGGCAAGCTTCTTCTTTCCCTCCTCGTCCCTCCTTTCCCTTCATCCTCTCTTTTCTCTCTTCCCAATGTGTCCTCACCTAGTTCTGCCTCCTGACAGGGTTCTCAGCATCCTGGAGGGGTCCAGCACTGGAAAATTACTCTTCCTTCCCTCCCCTTTCCCCTCCATCCTTTCTACCTAACTCATCCTTACCTGACTCTGCTCTCTGGAAGGGTTCTCAGCATCCTGAAGAGGTCTAGTCTTAAGCAAGTTTCTCCCACCCCTCCTCCTCCTTCCCTTTACCATCTCCATCCAACTTGTCCTTGCCTACTCCTGCCCCTTATTCTAAGTCCTTGCCTCATTCTGCCACTTGCAGCAATCTCTGCACTCTGAAGGAGCCAGTTCTAGGTATGACTCGTCCTTTCCTACCTTATCCCTTACCTCCACCTCACTCCTGCCCTCCACTCTACCCCCGTGCACTTAAACTAAGGAATTAGTTCACTTGAGCTAATAACTGGTACTTTTTGTTCTGTCTGAGGTGCTCCCAGATTGCACTAGCCCTGTGTTAACTTGAGCCTTGCCCCTTGCAACAGTTTTTATGCTCACTTTGCTCTGGCAATGTTCCCCCCATTTTTATCCTCACCTTCCCCCAGCTGGTTTCCCCTGTCTACCCCTCTACCCTCCTTGATGTTCCCTCACTGCACCTCATTCATTCAATAATTGCTGAGTTATCTGCCTCTTAATTGTGAACCATTCCTGCAAGGTGTTGGCTCCAAGGCTACATTAAATTTCTGAACTAAGTTCCCCAGATATACCACTTGTAATTAAATGCATATTCCACAGTTATGATATATTTAACTGTATTTTATGTCACAAATGTGATTGTATGTTTATATATGTTTATCTATGATATTTTTTAACTGTATGTCTTGTTACAGATATAACTGAATGTTTAATTTCTCAGATATGTTAAATGGTAAACTACGTAATTCTTCATCCAATTGCCTCCCCAGTCGCACCAGGAGATGAGCAACTTGTTGTTCAGTGTACCTTCCTGGTGAAACATTTCAATAAATAAAAAATAAATAAAGAAATTGTTTTTGTTTTTGGAGCCGCAGAGCTGTTAGTGCCACAAATTGTGGCACAACTCCATTGTTTTATGTAACAGTGGGGCAATTTGCAGCATTACCGAGGGTATTTCACCAAATAGTGCCACAATTTGCGGTACTTTCACAAAAGTAGTGCTGCAGTTGGTGGCAGTAGTGTCGCAAATTTGCAACATTAAAAGCAGCTGATTAAAAGAAACATATTTCCAAACACTGTTTTAAAAAACTGACCACAAAATCGTGCTCCTCAGGCGAACACAACTGTTGGTGTTTATGAAGGGGCAGTATTTTTTGAATTATTTTGTTTTTTCCACCTCACTAACTAAAAACAAGATGGCAGAATCTCAACATTACATTCAGCATTTACAAAAGCAACTACCGCTTTCACAGCAGCAAAAAGTGCTTTCACACAGCACATCTAATTTTCTCATAGGAAATAATGAGAAACTCTGAATTTTAATAACTTTTGATGGGATTAATATTTTTTCATCAAACCTTCAAAAGACATGTCTGTGACCCGAACCTGATACACCCAAAAACTTTCAGACCAAACCCCCAAGCGGTTTCGGATAAATGTCATGACAAAGAATTTGCATAAAAGTGGTAATGTTCACATTTTTGACATTCCGCATCTCTGCAACTGCACAGCAAGTGATCTTTGGCCGCGATGGCACATGCAAAATTTCATGCAAATTGGTAGAAAAGCGATTAAAGTGCAAAATTTTGGGTTTAACATAAAACTGAAGACTGAGCCCTGATATACTGGCACTACTGTGCCTTTATAATATATATATATATCTGTAAAATGTTTGTGTTTATATATATTTTTTTACAATATTTATTGTATATGTGTGTGTGTGTATATATACATATATTTCATTCTAATGTGAGTGATTGTATGTGGTGCACTTTTCTGGGGCATACGTACTTACATTTTTTTCTTTTTGATTTTTAGTTTGGAAGAACAGAAGTCATCGATAACACATTAAATCCGGATTTTGTGAGGAAATTTATAATGGATTACTTTTTCGAAGAACGACAGAACCTACGTTTTGATTTGTAAGTCCATTTAGTTTGAAAAAGTGTACATCATACTAACATTTATGAGAGCAATAGTGATACTGATTGTTCTATCCTGTCTAAGAGCTTCATACAGTATACGGTTAGAGTTTATTGTATATGGAAAATGGTGGTTTTTCAAATCTTGTTGCAGAACAATTCAAAGGTCAAAAAAGTTGTACTACCGTTCTGATGTCACATTAATAGTACAACTTTTTAACCTTGTCCTGCAACCTGATCGGTGGAAACTAAACTCCTCACAAAAAAATTAGAAGAAAATGGCATCAGTACTAAGTGATCAGATGGGTGAGCATTTGGTAGAAAGTTTGGACACAGACAGCAGCAAGTGACTCCATATTTCCAAACTGTCAGTATCTCAGGTTTTTTGTGTGTTATTTTTAACACCAACTGCCACTTTTTATGTCAGGAGCAGAGAGAACGAAAGTGAGGACAGGGACCTCTAGGGTCGGGAGCACAGCAGGTCTCCAGCGAGGACCGGGAGCAAGGGGGACCGTGAAAACAAGGTATGAAACCTTGTAAAATTATGTTTTAAAAACCTAGGGGAACCATATACTACATAAAATTGTGGATGGCCGCCCGTCCACAACTGATGCTGCATTTCCATCTCGGGCAGTTGATGACATCAACGAGACCTCTCAGGCTTCGCTCTTGAGGTCTTTATGATGTCATCAACACCTTTGATGGAAACACAGCCTTGTTGTGGATGGTCACCCATCCACTATTTCATATGTTGTATATCAGTTCAAAGTTTGCCATCTAAGGATCATCCTCTTAGTCAGTACCACAGACAGCACAGCTGCACAGTTGTGTAGAAAATAAGTCACAGATTTAAAGTTGCATCTGTAGTTGATTTGATTTTGCTGAATTTTCATTTTCATTTTGCTGTTATGTTCCTCTTACAATTAGTTTTCTGTCAACCACATAGTGAACAACTAATGATAATGTACATTTACTGAAACACCTAATGTCCTAACATTAGTAGGGTGAGCAAATGCATACCCTGATCAGCTGTTTAGCCTCCAGTTGACTGTAGACTAACTGCAAGACCCATTGCATGTAGAGCTCCTTCTGCTGGCTGACCAAAGGAGCAGTCATGTGTCTGCAGTGGACAATCCTGCTGTCTGAACAGAAGATGCATCCAGAGGCAACCTACAGTACATGCTGGGTAAGTGGGTTACAGGAGGGGGTAGTGGTAATGGATGAAGGTAATAGAGGAAAAACTGACTGCTGCCTGGGCAGGAGGTCTGAAATCCTGAATCTCCTACAGGTCGGGGCTAACGTGTGTCATATGCACCCTGGCTGAATGCTGCTGCAGGAGAGCTCCTTGGACTGGGAGTCATCAAAAGTAGAGTTTTTTTTAGTGGCACAAATAGAAGTTTTTAAGGTTCAAGAAAACCAAACATTAGTTAGAATCATATTCTTTGTTTAAAAACAGTTCTATTGCCTGTTTTCAAAAGGGCCTTTATTTAGTTACTTTCAGTTTTTGGTGACCAGGTAAGTACACTAGGCACAAAATTAGTATTCTCAGGCATGCCTTGCGAGGTTACAGTATGGTAACAAGAGTGGATGTGTTACAGTACAAACAACAATATAAACCAGCAAGTTCCAAAGTTTCACAGTGATTGTAAAGTTACAATTATGTATGCATAGGAGAAATAGTTACACGTTGATTTAAATACAGGTAAAGCAACAATAAAATACGGGGTACGTCCAGAATACATAGCTTTAGGTCCAGCAAGCAATCGGAGCATAATTAAAAGAGCAGGTCGGCACAGGAGCAAGAATTTTTCAGTGATAAATATTTCCCAAGTTCGATCTTAAATAGTTGATTGGTAGGGGCACCACAAATTCCAACAGAAATGAGTTCCAAAGGTGCAAAGAAGTGGAAAGGATGAGCAGAGATCTGAGAAAACTAGAGCAGTGGTCAAGGGTATGGCAGCTGGGTTTCAATGCGGAAAAGTGCAAAATAATGCACTTTGGGCACAGAAACCCAGGGGTGGAGTGGTATTGATGACCACCAAGCAGAAAAGAGACCGGGGGTAATTATGTCAGATGACCTAAAGGTGGCCAGGCAGTGCAACAGGGCATTTGGGAGTGCTAGTGGAATGCTGCTGTGCATAGGGAGGGGTATCACCAGCAGAAAGAGGGAGTTGGTGTTGCCTCTGTATAGATCTCTGGTAATACCACACCTAGAGTCCTGTGTCCAGTTCTTGAGACTGCATCTCTGGAAGGACTTAAACAGAGTGGAGGCGGTCCAGAGGATGGCAACTAGAATGGTACAGGGTCTGCATCAGAAGCCTATGAGGAGAGACTAAAGGACCTCTATATGTACACTCTGGAACAAACAGAGGAGGGAGAGGGGGCTATGACAGAGACCTTTAAATACCTCACAGGAGGAAGTATTTTTCAGAAGAAAAGGTGCTCAAGAACAAGTGGACATGCTATAAAGTTGGAGGGGGTAGATTCAGGAGAGATGTGAAGAAGTACTTCTTTACAGAAAGAGCGGTGGATTCCTGGAACAGACTTCCAGTGGAAGTGTTGTGGGCAGAAACACTGGTGGGGTTCAAGAATGCATGGGATGAGCACAATGGAATCATAGTGAAAAAGAAAGGGAGGGATGAAAAAGAGCTGTAGATCAGGTACTGTCTGTGGAATAGTTGTAAGTAAGGCGAAATGGGCAGACTGGCTGGGCCAAGCGGTCCTTATCTGATGTCAAATTTTTTGTTTCTATGTTTCACCAATTACCTATGAAGTTGTAAAACCACCACCCTTCTGCTGGTGATACCTCTGCCTATGCACCCCAGCATCCCTCTTGCCCTGCCTACTGCCTTATCACACTGCCTCACTGCCTTGAGGTCATCTGGAATGATTACTTCATGATCCCTTTCCTATGTTGTTACTGTCAAAATCTCTTCCCCAATTTTACACACTGCATCTGCATGCATGATTTTGCACTTTTTCACATTGAAACCCAGCTGCCAGACCTTTAACCACTCCTCAGGTTTTTTCAGGTCTCTGCTTATTCTCTCCACCCCCTCTAAAGTGTCTAACCTATTGCAAATTCTGATGTCATCTGCAAAGAGGCAGACCTTCCCTTCCAGCTCCTTTGCAATGTCACTTATAAAGACACTGAAGAGGACTGATCCCAGTACTAAGCTTTGAGGTACCCCGCTGGTCACTGTCCTTTCCCCTGAATGAGTGCCATTTACCACTGCCCTCTGTGTCTTATCCATTAACCAACTTTATACCTAGTTTACCACCTTAAAGGAGACAGGAATTGATTATTTATATGTAGCTGTTTGAAATGTCTGCATTTTCATAAATTATATTCATACCTCTAAAGGACCCCTATTTAACTGTGCCTGATTAAAAGCTGAAGTTATCAGTTATGTTTTGTATTGTTTTCTTTCTGTGGACAACATTCTATGCAGTTCCTTTCATGGAACCAAGACTTTTTCAGTCTTGATTATGTCACTTCATGATTTCAGAAATGTGACCATGAGCTTATCAGTACAGTGCCCACAGTTCTGAAACCATGAAGTGACATAGCCAAAACTCAAAGATCTGACTTCGAGGTGGAGCTCTTGCAGCAGGTCATACCATTAGGGCTAAGGCCACGGGCATTAGGACCCCTTGGAAAAATTTTCTAGCTAGCAGTCTGTAGTAGGGGACTGCCCCTGATGTATGTCACGCCCGACGTCAGATGTGGTATAAAGGGGGCAGTCCCCTGGTGCCATCTGTTACTTTCCTGCCGTCGACCCGTGTTGTTCAGCTCCTCAAATGCCATGCTACAGCAGTTGACTGCAGATAAGTAAATCGCTAAAATATACATTTTTTTTCTGATATTTTTGACAGTTTAGATATAGTTTTACCTTTCGTGCATGTCTTCTCCTTCATCTCCTCAGCAGAAATTGAAGAGCCATTGTGGCAAACAGATCCCGGCTAAGGACAGCCATGAGGCCTGCCTGATCTGTTTAGGACCTGACCCCAGGCACGACGACTGCCAACATTATTAGAAGTTGAATAACAAAACTGGAATCTGCAGGCAAAGGCTATAAAGGCATACGTCCTCGGGCAGGAAAGTAGCCACCATGCAAAAGTCCAAGTCAGATCCTAGTTTGTCTCCGCCTACTAGGGAGTCTCCCCATAGAGAGAGAAGACCCCGGGAAAACACTCCAAAGAGAAGGACAGGCCCCAGTCAGAGTCCGCCATAAGTCTCCCTCCAGGTCTTCTTCTTCGACCTCCGGCGGGAGGTCAGGGTCCGTTCCTCCCCTCTTCGCAGGGAACTAGCATCCACAGATCATACTCATCTAAACCCAGGGACCAGCCTTTGTCCTCCAGACATAGCCATGCTCTGGTTCCCCTGGCTTACCGGCCCCATAAATCCTCACAGGGCCCAGTCCAGGAAAGGCAGTCACCTGCTGTTAGGCCCAAAGAAGGCCGCAGCTCCATGGGATCCTCTGACAGACACAAGAAGCCAGACTACTCCCAACGGCGACAGGAGGTCATTCGACAGCGGACACCTTCCCCACTGACTTCGGCCACCAGGACTCCTTTCAACAAAGACAGATGTCCTCTGGCCGTAACGCCTGCAGTGGACAGTAGGTGTTCACCCCAGAAGGGGCAGTCACCTGACAGGTGTTCCACAGAGGGCGATCACCCGTCCGATGTCCCCCAGGACTACTGGTCGCTGGACCAGGCACATGCCACTCCAGACGCCGGATCGTATGACTGCTCTCCCAGGGAGCCAACCCCCAGCCTGATGCAGTAGGGGCATTCTCCCTAATGGAGATCCCAGTACCGGACACCCAACACCCGATCCATCAGCCCTGAAGCCACCTCCACCAGTCGTCCCCCTGTAAGATGTCAGAACGCTATTTAATTCATGGTGGAACACCATCAAAGGTGACCTTCTCTATAGGCCTCCAGAACTGGTTCCTACACCTCCACCTCCCCCTCCACAGGATGAAGGTGCGGGAGAGGGATCACTAGCCCCATAGGGCAAAAGGAAGAGAAAGTATTCCCCGACCCCTGACTCTAGCAGCTGCTCCACTCCCACTTCTGGGGATGATGCAGGAGACTCCTCTCCAGATTCCTCAGATGATGAGGACATAAGGCCACCCTTGCTGGATACCAAAGATACCCCCAGGTCTCCACCAGATGACCCTACATTCCTAGATATCATGCGACACATACAGAACTTGTATGACTGGGACACTGAAGAACTCGACCCAGAAAGGAAACATCTGGCAAAGTTCTTGAGGGAGAAGAAACCAAAATCCCTCGTCTTCCCCTCACTTGTGGAGCCCTTCCAGGATGTGGCCAAACTAGTCTGGAAGAGACCCTCGTCCACACAAGTGGTTCCACGTAAGGCTGACCACCTATACAAACTGCCCAAAGAAGAACCTTTTCTGGCGGAACAATCAAAGGTGGACTCTACGGTCTTGACTGCGGCACACAGCAGACAGTCCCAGCTGAAACACCTTAGTACACAGCCCCCAGATCCACAGTCAAAAAAATTAGACCACTGGAGATGGAAGGTCTGTTCGTCAGCCACTGGGGCCATTAGATCATTAAACTTCTTGGCCGATATGGTCACATATGAGAAATCACAATGGGAAAATAACATGGAGCTTCTCAAGTCCCAGCCAGATTCTGACACAAAAAATGAACTACTGGCTTATGCTCAATCCAGTCTACAAGTCGACAAGCACGTCTTGAGATGCTCATATGACTCAACTGATATGGCAGCTAGGGCCATGGCATCAGGTGTCTGTCTCTGTAGACATGCCTGGCTTCGGGCAATGTCCTTTAGGCAAGGCGTCCTGGATGCTATTCTGGACTCCCCCTTACATGGTCCAGTCCTCTTCTGTCAGGAAGTGGAAGAGATCATAAAGGGACTCCAGGATTCAGGTAGAGCGATTGTGGATATGCATAAATTGTACAAGACTGAACCTCAACATGCCCGCACTTTTCATGAGCAAAGTCAACAGGGAGTCCGATCCTTACCAAGGCAAAGGCTTCAAATGCCATAACCAACCCATGCAACTGGGAGGCCAAGGCCCCAAACTGCCGAAAGCCCCCAGACATCCAGCCACCACCCCACAAGGAACTGCCTGCCTCCCAGTGTCCTCCCCTAAGTCATCAGTCTTGGAGGGATGAACTGGTAAGGGGGAAATTCTCCCTCGACCTGCAAGAATGGTCCACTATACATCCGACCAGTGGGTGCTACAGATTATCCAGAGGGGTTACACCATCGAGTTCCTCAGCGTCCCCCCAGACAATCTGCCTGTGGCATCCCACTGTTCAACAGCATATGCTCTTCTCCTGGAACAAGAGATTATTTCTCTCCTTCAGAAGAAGGCCATTCAGCCAGTCCCAAATTCCCAGCAAGGCAAAGGCTTTTACTCCCATTTTTTCTCAGTGCCCAAGAAAACAGGAGACCTTCTCCCTATTCTAGACCTCAGCCACCTCAACGAGTTTGTCATATACAAAAGATTTTGGATGCTCACCCTGGCAAGCCTGTTTCCCCTCCTTCACCAAGGGGACTGGCTATGCTCCCTGGACATGTAGGATGCCTATATGCACATAACGATCCTGCCTTTGCAAAGGCTGTTTCTGTGCTTCTGGTTCTGGGACGAGCATTACCAATTCAGGGTCTTGCCCTTTGGCCTTTCATTGGCCCCAAGGGTCTTTACCAAGTGTCTCATGGTAGTTGCGGCAATGATGAGGAGAAAGGGTCACTTCATCTACTCCTACCTCGACAATTGGCTAATCTCTGCACCCACAGAACACCAGCTTTCGAGCACTCTGAGAGAGAGATGGAACAGCTTTGCCGGACTCTCTGAGTCACCCTGAACTGGCCGAAATCCCAACCCTGGCCCTCCCAATGGCTTCAATACATTGGAGTGGTTCTCGACACTCTACAAGGCAGGACTTTTCTTCCTGCGGACAGAGCACTGCGCCTTTTGGCACTAGCTCACAGAATCCAGTCAGTGGATCAAGTGCCTGCCAGAGTAGTCTTGCAGCTGTTGGGTCACATGGCTGCAGCCGTAGCTACGGTCTCCTTCTCGCATCTCAATATGAGAATTCTTCAATGGCACCTCAGGGTCCAATGGAATCAGGGTTCGGACGAGTTGGACCGACCTATCCGAATCTCAGAAATGGTCCGGTGCTCCTTCCAATGGTGGCAAGATCCAGCTCACCTAGAACAGGATGTCCCTTTCCAGAGGCAAAGTCCAATGCAGACTGTCTCAACGTATGCCTTGGCACTAGGCTGGGGTGCTCACTTTCGCGAGCATTGGATGAGAGGGTTGTGGTCTGCCACAGAAAGGTCTCTCCACATCAATGTATTGGAGATGAGGGCAGTTTTTTTACACCCTTCAGGCCTTCCAGGATCATCTCTCCCAGGGCCCTCTGGTAATCCAGTCGGACAGTACCCTGGTTAGTCTTTTACCTGAACAAGCAAGGGGGAACGGGATTGTACCCTCTTTGCAGAGAGACCATGAGAATCTGGGACTGGGCGGTAGACTGTGATCTGTTCCTAGTCGCAGTCCACGTGCCTGGCATTCAGAATGTTCTCAGTGACAATCTAAGCCGTTCTCGGTCACTGAACCATGAGTGGGAGTTGCTGCAGGACGTAGCAGATGACCTAGTCGTAAGATGGGGTTGTCCCGAGCTGGACCTCTTTGCGTCCCGGCACAATGCCAAACTACCAAATTTCTGCTTGTTAGATCCAGAGCCTAGTGTTTTCTGGTAAGATACATTATTCCCCTCTTGGGCAGGGAGGCTCCTCTATGCTTTCTCTCCCTTTCCTCTGGTTCAGAGAGTACTGCTCAAACTGCAGTCAGAAGGGGCCAGGATGGTCTTGGTAGCCCCTTTTTGGCCTCGTCAGATCTGGTTCCCACTTCTGCAGCAGTTGGCCACGGAACCTCCCGTGCCACTGCCTCTCTATACCCCCTTGCTGTCCTAGGATTTGGGGATGCTAGTCCACCCGTCCCTATGATCCCTTCATCTGCATGCTTGGCTCCTGCAGTCTTAGCAGAGGAGATACTGGGAACTTCTCACAGGGTGGCAAAGATTTTGGTAGCAGCAAGGAAACTCTCTAACAGGGCCACTTATGCCATGAAGTGGAAGCGGTTCTGTCTCTGGGCAGCAGCCCGATCCTTGGATCCTCTCCAGTGCTCAGTCAGGTTTGTCCTAGAGTACCTGCTCCACCTCCTTGACTTAGGTCTTAGGTATTCCTCTATCAAGGTGCATCTTTGTGCAGTTTCAGTGTATCACGATGCTGTTGGAGAAAGGACTCTAGTGCAGCTCGACATCTGCAAGACATTCCTTCATGGAGTCTTGCATATTAGACCCGACCCCCCCAGGAAGGATCCAGTCCCTCCATGGGACCTCCTGTTTGTTTTAGAAAAGTTCATCCTATCCCCTTTTGAACCAGCCGCATCATGCGAGCTACGTCTCCTTTCTTGGAAGACATTGTTTTTAGCTGCCATTACTTCAACTTGGAGGATTTCTGAGCTTCAGGCCCTGATGTGCAAGGAGCCTTACCTTGTCTTTCATAGGGATAGGGTGCAGCTCCATACAAATCCCAAATTCCTACCAAAACTTGTGTCAGCTATGACTCTGAACCAGGACATTCAATTGCTGGTCTATTATCCAGAGTTCTCCAAGAGGGGGGGGAGGCCTTGTTACATACTCTGGATGTTCACAGAATTCTCCATTATTACTTGGACCAGGCTTGTTTTGTCCAGAACATGGACCAGTTGTTCGTGGCATTTGCAAAACACAAGACAGGGGACCCTGTCACTAAGCAAACACTAACCAAGTGGTTAGTAAATTGCATTACCTTCTGTTATCAGCATCACGGCAAGCCCTTACTGGGCCCAGTTAAGGGTCATTCCACCAGGGCTATCGCCACCTCTTTTGCCTCTCTAAGGAATGTGTCAGCAGTGGAACTATGTGCCACAGCCACCTTGGAGCACTGTCCATACCTTCATTCGGCATTACAGTCTGGACATAGCCTCCAGGAGGAGAGTAGGCTTTGGTTTGGCTGTTCTTCGGGGACTGCTTTCATGAAAGAGTGCTCTTGTTTGTCCCCTCACAGTCATCCCTCCTCCCCTCTGATCTGGGACTTTTTTTGGGTACTGCTTGGGACTCAGCCCTAATGGTATTGCATGCTGCAAGAGCTCCACCTCGAAGTCAGATAGTACAGTTATGTAAGAACTTACTGTAATAGTAGATCTTTGAGGGGAGCTCTTGCAGCAGGTGGCTTTCCCACCCTCCATCCCCCAGGTCAGTTTGTACCTCTAATTTTTCTCTCTGTAGTGAGAGTTCCTTCTCGGTTCTCCATCATTTACCAACCAGGTCTCCGGTGGGGAACTGAGATGGTGCCAGGGGACCACCCCCTTTATACCACGTCTAATGATGAGTGTGCCCAATGTCGGGCGGTTCCTCGCTACAGACTGCTAGCTAGAAAATATTTCCAAGGGGTCCTAATGCCTGCGGCTTAATCCTAATGGTATTACCTGCTGCAAGAGCTCATCTCAAAGATCTACTGTTATGGTAAGTTCTTGAGTAACTTTACTTTCTTGGTTTCATGAAAGAAACTGCACATAATGTTGTCCATACAGTGAAAACAATACAAAAGACAACTGACAGCTTCAGCTTTTATTCAGGCTCAGTTAAATAGGGGTCCTTTAGAGGTATGAATATAATTTATGAAAATAGAGACATTTCAAACAGCTGCACATAAATAATCAATTCCTGTCCCCTTTAAGATCCACTCCCAAACTGTCCAATTTACTTTAGAGCCACCTGTGTGGCACAGTGTCAAAGGCCTTATTGAAATCTAAGTAGGCCATGCCCACTGCCCCACAGTTATCTATTTCTGTGTTCATCCAAATCTTATCAGGTTTGCCTGATGTGACCCCCCCCCCAAGTGAATATGTGCGGCCTCTGTTCTTGTAACCCACTGGATTCAAGGTAACACACAAGCCTTCCCTTTAAAACAGTCTCCAATATCCTCCCCACCACTGCTGTCAGAGTGACTAGAATGAAGTTTCCTGTTCCCTCCCTGCCACTACATTTGTAAAGCAGGACTATATCTGCCCTCCTTCAGTCCTCTGGAATCACTCTTGTTTTCAGTGTGTTGTTAAATAGGGCTGTCAGAGTTGCAGTCAGTACCTCCGTGAGCTACTTAAGCACCCTTGGGTGTACACATCTGGCCCCATAGTTTTGTTCACTTTCAGATTTGCAAGTCCTTTCAGGACTGTCTCCTCTATGAATGGACCTGTGTCTGCCTCACTCCCATCAGTGGTCCTGTTGCCTTTATGCACTCCATCCCACTCCCCTTCCACTCTGAAGATGATGCAGGAATATCACACATTACTCTACGTGGATGACCTGCTGGTCCTGACAGAGGATACTCGAAGTAGCATTTCCTCTCTTCTTACATTGCTATATTTCTTTGCCCAGATTTCCGACCTCAATACTAATCCTGCCAAGACAAAGGTCTTGTCCATAATCCCCTCCGGTACGAAGGCCCTGATCAGTGGCCTGGGACTCCAGTGGTCTGGGGACACCATTAAATACCAAGAGATTCAGTTACCTGTAGACCCTACCCAATTGCCTTTCCTCAACCTGTCCTCTGTACTCGAAGATTTCCATACAGAGTGCAAGCACTGGAAGACTTCATTCTTCACCCTAGCCGGCAGCATTGCAGCGCTTAAGATGATGACAGCCCCTAAGATTTTTCACTGACTTTCACACTTAGCAGGATGAATCCCTATGACATGGTTTGCCAGGATAGATGCACTTATTGGCAATTTTCTGTGGGATGGAAAGGCTCCACACTGTAGCACAGCCAAGTTGGAATAAACTAGGCTGAATCTCCTGTGGTTCCAGGCTACCATATTGCTTTTCTGGGGGACAAGACTTGTAACTAGTTTAACTCAGTAACCCACTCCTCACCACTGTGGATGCTTCTGGAATCTAAAATGGGCAAGGCACCCTGCTCTCCTCATACCTTTTTGCCCCACCTCCCAGAACCTCAGGAAGTGTCCCACTATTGTGGCCTCCCTTTGGGCTGGGTCAGAACTCCCAACCTTGATCAGAGTCCTGCTTTGCCCTTTGACCTGACACCAGTATGGAAAAAAAACTCCTTCTGTATAGGAAGGAATCTCACACACTGGCCCTCTTGGGAAGCAAGTGATGTTGGGACTTGGTGACGTTCTTCAGCCGGGCACCATGACAGTTGACACCTTTGCACGCCTCCAAGCTTGGCTTGCACTTCTGAGAACAGACTTCAAGAAATATCTGCAGCTCCGGGTGCAGCCCAGGCATACATGAGGAAGACCTCCCCCTCTTCTACTCTTAACACTTCACATATGCTGGCCAGATGGCTTAAGCAAGACAGAGGTAAAGCGGGGTTGATCTATGGAGCAGTAAGAGGCAACATACAGGACCCCTCTGACAAGTCCATACTCAAATGGGAAGTGACACTCTACACCACCATCTCCACATCAACCTGGCCTAAATGCTGGTGACAAGCCTGCAAGACCCACCCTGGTTGCTGTAGCCTGTTCATACAAAACAAAGTGCTACACCTTTGCTAGTGCACCCTGCACAGCCCAGATTCATAGGTCTTATTCCACATAATTCATGCTGGAGGTGTAACTTTGGGAGGGATGACCTGTGTCATATTTTGTGGGACTTCCCTTTAATCCAACAATATTGGAAGTATGTGCTACACAAATGCTCCCAGGCTTTAGGCATGTCCGCCGCATCACTGTACCCTGCTTCCCTGGCTTGATTCACTGTGAGATCCTCCCTCAAACTTCCTACGTGGGGGGAGAGACAAAGTATTATGGCTTATTGTGGTGAGTGTCGAAGTCAAACATCTTCTCCTGCACAGATTGCGCACTACTTCTGCCCCCTCTGTGAATGAATAGCTAAAGGCTCCCGCTGAGTGTACTACAACATGTGGTTCCCCCTACCTTTCTTCCTCTCTTTGCTCCCCGAACCCATTTTGTAGCTTGAGAGGCTGATAATCCCTGGAAACCTCCATGAACTCACCAGCCTTATATGTTATTATAAACTGCAAAGGTTAAATCCTCTTAATGCAAGCTGCTGTACACTCCTTTTCCCTTTCTGGAGCGGCCCTCCCCCTTTTTGTTCCAGTTATAATGCACTCTAGATGCATCACCGGCATGACTTTACAGTGTATGTACTTGTATTATCTTTGGGTAGTATAAACCCCTGTTTTTCTTTATCTTTTTTATTTTTCTTGTCTTGTTTTTGGTGTCTTTTTTGTACCTGTTATGCAAAAGAAAATGGAAATCTTAATAAATTAACAGCAAAAAACATGCTGCCTTTTCAGGTTGGATTTGGACGTGTTTATGTAGGCTAAGGTTCTACAGTTTAATTTGGGCAATAGGATACCTTGGTGGGTCAAAGTGTGTCTGATTCTGTATGCAAGGCGCAGCCTGGAACTAACAGATTTACACACCACACTTATATGATGTGTGAAATCAAGAGTGGTGTCAAACATTGTGCCTAGCTATTTGAAAGTCTACCAACTTGAGCAGAAAGTAGCAATATTTGTTAGTAGTCAAAAAATGTCATCATATATTTTATTAGTAACTATTTTTTTAACATACTGTTTTATACTGACTTCTGGTCATGGAGGCAATCATGCTTCTATGGTGAATGGGATTTACCCCTTAAGGTGCTCTTTCACTGTGAGAATACTGGCATGAAGATGCAAGTCCTTGCTCCCAAAGCACCTAACAGCATCCTTCCGTCCCTACACCATGACAACTGCACTACCACAGGTGGCAGTATCAGAGCAAAGTGTTGCTACCCTCCTTTCCCAGAGCGCCCTCTGGGATGCTGTATCCTCCTCTTCCCTGGCTCGCTGATAACCTAGGCCCATTCCTGAACCCCAGATCACAGGCATCAGGAGTGATACGTTACTACTATGCCGACAGTCTGGCTTGTGCTTGGTAGAAGACACCAGGAGAAAGGACTGCTGTGTGACTGAACTTCTCTGCTGGGGCTAAAGTAGAAGAACTTTTGTATTTGGACCTTTAATTTAGGGTAAAAAAACTAACATACAAAACAAACAAAAAAAAAAGTGTGTGTTTGGGTTAACTGAATGGGTAACTGAAAAGTCATCTAGGTGTACATCTCAGGTGACTGAAAGTACTTAACTGCTGTGAGGTTTAAATTACTTGTAGAAAGGTCTGGTAAGTAGGGGGAGTGGCTTAGCTAGAAGGAAGCTACATTTAAAGACTGCCTTAGAAAGATTCTGCTAATAGCTTGGCAGAAGACACCAGGAGAAAGGACTGCTGTGTGACTGAACTTCTCTGTTGGGACTATATTGTCCCCCACCCAAAGCTAGTTCTATTTTTATAGGCACAGGATTTGACTGACAACAGGAACTTCCTGTTTAGGGGCAGGAAGTGAGTGATCACAGAACCACCAAGGACCCACCATCCTAGGCAGGCAAGAAGTAGCTCTCCGGCCCCTCTAGCTGCTGGAGGTCTGCCTCTGAACAAGTAAGTGGTCTACTGAGAAATATAGGATATTCTTGTCTCAGAACAGGACAATCAGGAGCTTAAAGGGCACACAGGCAGAAAGTAGGAGAGAGAGAAAAAAACAGAGGAAAGAGTAAGGATTGCAAACAGTTAGAGGGCCAGAAATAAGACATGATTGGAGTGGTGCAGTGCAGTGGCTGTGGAGCAGCAGTCTTCCGGGAGATGTTCTGGAGGATGCGGTGTTGTCCCATCTGCAGGCACCTCTGGGCTAGGAGGAGGTTGCTCATTTCCAGGCTGAGTTGGCCAGGATTTGTGGGACCTCCTCTTCCATCCAGGGACCACCAGTGCCACTGCCGTTGCCTCAGAGGTTGCCAAGAAAGAGGAGCGGTTGGACCACAGTGGGCTCAGGGAGGGTGAGGGTGGTGGAACAGAGGCGCATCCCTCCAGTTGTACCTCTCCACAATTCCGGCAAAGTGTGGTTCCTCTATGGAGGCACCCACAGTGGAGACCAAGGAGGATGCTGGGAACCTCCACAAAGGAGACCCACAGGAGGGTGGCAGGGGACCCTGCAGGGGAAGGAAACAGCTCCTGGTGGGGGACTCCATTGTTAGGAAGGTATAACTGGGCAAGGAAGGGGAGAGGCAGGTAAGGTGCCTGCCTGGCGCCATGGCTTGGAGGGACAGGGAGCGAATCCTCAGGATTGCCAGAGCAGCTGCACAGGGGAGGGAGCTGGATGTCATTGTCCACCTAGGGACAAATGACCTGGCTAAGAAAGGATTAGAGGCGTGCAGGAAGAGTTTGTGGATTGGGGAGGGGCCTTAGTCAAGTAGCATGCACGGTAACCTTCTCGGAGGTGCTACCCATCTACTATGGCATAGGAGAGGCTAGGGTGTTCTGTACCATGGGATTCAATCAGTGGTTGAAAAACTGGTGTGGAGCTCAGGATTTGGCTTCATTGGGACTGGGGGTCCACCTGGAGTGATGCAAGCCTATACTGGCATGATGGGCTGCATCTGTCCGGGAGGGGAACCAGGATCCTAGGTGATAGGTTTAAATGCTTCATTGGCAAGCTTTTAAACTAGCCAAGGGGGGAGGCACTGGAAAGGAGCAGGAAAATCCTAGCCCCCCCCAAACAATCACGGTAGTAAGTGTGGCAAACACCAACATGGAGGTGTCGATAGGGAGAAGGGCAGGGGTAAATGGAGAAAGTGACAAAGGCAAGAAGGACAGGGATGGGCAAAAGGGGGTAAGGCCATCAGGAAATGGAGGGTAATGAGTACCAATGCCCGTAGTCTAGGCAACAAGCTCCCTGAGCTGGTGGCCTTAATGGAAGAGGGATGCCTGGATATTGTAGCAGTCACAGAAACATGGTACACAGAGAACCATGACTGGGATGTTAACATACCAGGGTACATAACCTACAGGAGAGACAGGCAGGGAGAAGATGGGGAGGAGTAGCTCTCTATGTAAAGGAAGGATAAAAGCAACTGAACAAAAGAGTAAACAGGAGGAGAGGAGGCACTGTGGGTCACCTTGGAGACTGGAAAGGGCACCACAATCTGCACAGGGGTTAGGTACAGACCCCCATGTCAGGGGAAGGAATGGACAAGGATATGATGGAAGGTATTCTTAGAATGGCAGAGAAAGGGAGATACTGTTGATGGGAGACCTGAATATGCCAGATGTTAACTGGAGCACATTTGCTGCAGCCACATCCAAACGAGGACATTCTTGATGCCCTACAGGTGGCAGGCATTAGACAGCTAGTTTGGAACCCACTCATGAGGGAACAATCTTAGACCCGTTACTCTCAAACGGGGGCAGTGAGAGGATCTCAGATCTAGAAATGGGTTGCCATCTGGGGACAAGTGACCATCAAACAGTGTGGTTCACGTTAAACTCAGCTACAGAGTCAAGCAATACAAAAGTGAGGGTACTGGACTTTAGGAGGCTGACTTTGGCAAGATGAGAGTGCCTCAGAAAAGCACTAGCAAACAGGCTAGAAGGAGGTGTGGAGCAACAATGGGGAATTATCAAAACTGCCATCACAGAGGCAACAAGCCTTTGTGTGAAGCAAATAAACAAATCAAAAGCGAAAAGAAAAGCCACTATGGTTCTCAAGAGGTGGCTGTGAAAGTCAGGAAGAAAGAGATAGCATTCGGAGTATAAGAAACACAGAAGGAGCAGGACAGAGAGCAGTACCAGTTAAGGCAGAAAGAAGCAGGGAGGGAAGTCAGAATAGCAAAGGCCCAAACTGATGAAAAGATAGCCAACTCAGTTAAGAAGGGGATAAAACCTTTTCTAGGTACATCAGCTGACGTGAAAAGACAAAGGGAGGGATAGTGAGGCTGAATAGAATGAGCAATTGGGTGGGCAGAGGGGACAGTGAAAAAGCAGGAATACTGAGCGAATATTTCTGCTCAGTATTCACAAAGGAGGGGAAGTGCCTAATCCAATTAACAGAAGCACTCTTGATAGGGGGTCGATCCCAGTCCTTTCACAGAAGAAAGGGTTCTGCAAGAACTCCTAAAACTGAAGGTGGACAAAGCAATGGGTCCTGATGGAATTCACCCCAGAATTCTAAAAATTAAGGAAGAACTAGTGAAACCACTGGCTACTCTTTTTAATAAATCATGGGAGGATGGTGTGTACCGAGGACTGGAGGAAGGCGGATGTGATTCCCTTCACAAAAGTGGGACCAAGACAGAGGCAGGAAACTACAGACCTGTCAGTCTGACCTCTGTGGTAGGGAAAGAGTGGATGTAGCTTCTGAAGGAAAGAATAGTTGAGTACCCAGAGGTCAGTGGAGCACAGGATCCAAGGCAGCATGGGTTCAAGCGGAAGGTCATGTCAGATGAATCTAATAGATTTCTTTGACTGGGTGACCAAAGTAGTAGACCAGGAGGGGCTGTGGACATGGCCTCCTTAGACTTTAGCAAGGCATTTGACACAGTCCCACACAAAAGATTATTAGTCAAATTAACCAGCCTGGGAGTGGGTCCCAGGGTGGTAGCCTGGGTAAAACATTGGCTGGACAACAGGACACAGAAGGTAATTGTGAATGGAGTCCACTCTGAAGAAAGGGTGGTTACTAGTGGGGTACCGCAGGGTTCAGTATTGGGTCAAGTCCTTTTTAATGTCTTCATCAGTGACATTGCAGAGGGACTGGAAGGAAAAGTATGCCTTTTTGCAGATGACACAAAGATCTGCAACAGGGTTGATACACAAGGAGGCGTGGAAAGGATGAAAAGGGACTTGGCAAGGTTGGAGGAATGGTCAGAAGTATGGCAGCTAGGATTCAATGCAAAAAGTGCAAAATAATGCACCTGGGAAACAAGAACCCAGGGGAAGAATTCACAATGGGTGGGAAGATAGTAACAACAACAAAACAGGAAAGGGACCTGGGGGTAATCATATCAGATGACCTTAAGGTTAGCAAGCAATGTGAGAAGGCAGTAGGGAGGGTCGGGGGTATACTGGGATGTATAGGGAGAGGCATCAGTAGCAGAAAACAGGAAGTTGTTATCCCTCTGTACAGACAGTTGGTGAGACCTATCTGGAATACTGTGTCCAGTTCTGGAGACCCCATCTCCAAGAAGGTCATAGACAGGATAGAGGCAGTCCAGAGGAAGGCAACTAAAATGGTGCAGGGTCTGCAAGACAAGCCGTATGAGGAGAGACTAAAGGAGCTTAATATGTATACCCTTGAGGAAAGAAGGGAGAGGGGGGACATGATAGAAACTTTCAAGTACCTCAAGGGAATCAACAAAGTCCAAGAGGGTAGCATCTTTCAGAAAAAGAGACTTGTAAGAACAAGGGGACACAATTTAAAGATAGAAGGAGGGTGGTTCAGGGGCAATGTGAGGAAGTATTATTTCACAGAGAGGGTAGTGGATGCATGGAACAGCCTTCCTGAGGAAGTTGTGGGGTCTAAAACTGTGGGAGAATTCAAGAATGCATGGGACAGACATAAGGCAATTCTTGTGGTGGGCAGGAAGATATAGGCTGTTGGTTAAGTAGGATCTGCGGCCTATCCTGTAGGTAGGGAAATGGGCAGACTAGATGGGCCTAGCGGTCCTTATCTGCAGTCAAAGTCTATGTTTCTATGTTGTGAAAATGTATTTCTGACACCCTTAGATTTATCATCAGTGTACTTATTTATTTATCATCTTGGAGTTATATCTTTGAGCCAGGAGCTCATTTACTAAGGTTCCACGCCCTCCTATACATCACCCTCCTCTCACCCCTCTGTCCCACACCACTGATAGGCAACTCTCCCATCCCCCTCTACCCTGTCCCCCCACATATCCAGCTCCCCATTCCTCACACTACTGCCACCACTACTCCTCCCACCCACCCCTTCTATTCTTCCTCTCTCCACCCTGCTGCCATACTACCTACCTATCTGGACAATGTCAACATTTGACTGCTCTGTCTAATCCTCGGCATCCACCCATGGATTTTAAAGGAGCTGCAGAGGGAACTAGCAGCACCTCTGGTGGCCCTGTTCACAGAGTCACCCAACATGGGTGTCATTCCAGAGGACTGGAGGAGGGCACATGTAGTCCCACTGCACAAAAACGGCAGTAGGGAGGAGGCGGGGAGCTACAGGCCAGTCAGCCTCATCTCAGTGGTGGGAAAGATCATGAAGACACTGCTGAAAGAAAGGATAGTGGCACATATGGAATCCAGTGGTGCTCAGGATCTGAGACAACACAGATTCACAGCAGGAAGTTCATGTCAAATGAACGTAATAGATTTTTTTGATTGGGTGACTAGGGAAATAAATTAGGGAGGGGCGGTAGGCATCACCTACGTAGATTTCAGCAAAGCCTTCAACACCGTCCCACGCAAAAGGCTGATTAACAAGATGGGTAGTTTGGGCATGGGAGACAAGGTGGTGAACTGGGTTAGGAGCTGGTTAATAGACAGGAGACAAAGGGTGGTGGTAAATGGGGTACAATCTGGGGAGAGGGGGTGACCAGTGGGGTACCATAGGGATCAGTACTAGGACCAGTTCTGTTCAGTGTCTTCATTAGTGAAATTGCAGAAGGGCTGGAAGGAAAGTCTGCCAGTTTGAAGATGACACCAAGATCTGCAACTGGGCAGATACTCCAGAAGGGGTGCAGAAAATGAAGAGGGACCTGGAGAAGCTTGAAAGATGGTTGGAGATATGGCAACTGAGGTTTAATGCAAAGAAGTACAAAATAATGCACCTGGATTGAGGGAACCCTGGGGAGAGCTACAGGTTGTGGGGAGGAGCTGACTGTCACCAAAGAGGAAAGGGACCTAGGGATTATCATCTCTGATGAACTTAAGGTATCAACGCAGTGCACAAAGATGGCAGAGAGGGCCAGTGGCATGCTGGGGTGCATAGGCAGGGGTATCACTAGCAGGAGGTGGGAGGAGGTGATGCCATTGTATAAAACATTGGTAAGGCCTCACCTGGAGTACTGCATGCAGTTCTGGAAGCCACACCTGTGCAAGGACATAGATAAGGTGGAGACTATCCAGAGAAAGACAACAAAGATGGTGCAGGGCTTGCACCACAAAACATATGAGGAGAGACTAAGGGACCTCAATATGTACTCACTAGAGGAGACAGCAGGGGGACGTGATTGAAACTTTCAAGGACATAAACAAGGTGCAGATGGGGACTTTTTCCAATGTAGAAAAAGTGCTAGAACAAGGGGGCACAATATGAAATTGGAAGGGTGTAGATTAAGAGGTAATGTGAGGAAGTTTTTCTACACAGAAAGGGTAGTTGATGCTTGGAATAGTCTGCCACAAAAGGTAGTGGGGGAAAGCACAGTGGAGGGGTTTAAGCATGCCTGGGACAGGCACAAGGGAAGCTTGAGGGGGGAGAGAGTGATGAAAAGTCATTGATCACATAGGGTCAGTGGCCACATACACTATATAGGGCCTACGGGCAGACTGGATGGGCCTAGAGGTCCTTATCTGCTGACAATTTCTATGTATGTACACAGATGTGTCCGTTATTGTAAAATGCTCTTGAACTGAAGTTCACTGTATATGCAAAATATGTATTTTTGTATTGTAAATGCTATTCTTTTTACCCCTGCTATATTATATTCTATGTTCCCTGTCTTCTACTGTTTACCCATTGTACCTATTATTGTATTGTATTGTCATGATGTGGAACCTTTGTAAATGAGCTTTTAGCTCAAAGGTTGTTATTCTGAGACAATAAATAAATTAATTAATTGCTAGGTACAACCAAGAGATACAAGTGAGTGCAAACTTTTAAGTACAGACATTGGTAAATACAGACATTAGTCACATACTGTACAGTGGTAAATACAGAGGAGTATAAAAGGGAAAGAAAGTCAAGGATATGTAAGCTTTAATCCATGACAAAGGAGGGCTCTACTAGGGAATTAATGCATGGTTGGGGGGGGTTGGGGCATGAGGCTGCAGGCCAAAAGCACCATCTCTATGTGGTGCAACCAAGAAGATGCACTTGTGCATCTAACTGGTGAGGCATGGGATGCTGTTACCCCTGGCACAATTGCCGGACTGCGACCATGGGTGATGAATTTGCAGAACAGCTGGATGCACCCGAAGATGATGACTGCGACAATACCCCCAAGATTGTTTTACTTGCTGCAAACCTGCTGCTCACAGCAACTAAGGATGTTATCGAGGACTGGATCAACCACAACGACTGCATTCAGACAAGCAAGCAGTTGACAGACTTGGAAATTGTGGAGGCTGTCATGCAGATGGGTGAGGAATCAGAAAGTGATGAAGAGGGAGAGGATGTTGAGCCCATCCCAGGAACCACAGAAGCTATCCAAGGAATGGAAGTTGAACTAACGTGGTTACAGGCACAAGAGGTGGATCCAGTAAAAGTCCTGCAGCTGCCGAAAATGATTTCTTTCACAAAGGATGTAGCTGTGAAAGTCGCGGGAAGCTCCAGATTAAGATGACGGACTTCTTTAAATGAAGGGCACATTTTAAGTGAAAAGTTGTGATGAAACAAAGTTTTACCTTTGTAACAGTACTGTACAAAAGACAAGCATGAGCACAAAAAGTTATGAAACACAGCGTGTCCCTTCCAGACCCCACACAAAACAGCCCAGTGCTCAATTCTCACTACTTGTACAGCACTGCATTACCGCAGAAGTAACAAGCAATTGAAAAGTGGCGTCCCTCACTTTAACGAATGATGTGGTATAACGAACGTACATTATGGACCCCATGTCATTCATTATAGTGAGAGGTTACTGTATACCTTGCAAAATGGGGACATACTGTGGTTATTTTCACCAGACATGTAGTATTTCTTAAAAAATAAACTACAGGATTCAGCTATTTTCTGCTAACAGCAACCACTTTAAGAATTAATGTACTATATTAGCAGCAATTAATGAGACCTGCTTTTCTTAAAATGCTTTGGTTTGAATGAATATACATTACATTGAAGGAAATAGCATTGCTTTCTGAATGAGTCCAATACCCCTGCCACCAGGAAATATACTTTTCAGGACTGAATCACCCTTTTCATATTGATGAAATGGGTTTGAACTAGAGGTCTTCTGGGTGCAAACCTAGGACTCTTATCAATTGTATTAAAAGCGCATCCTACCTAGTCATACTAAGAAAAGATCCTTGCATACTAAGTTTTGTTATTATACTTCCCTTCCTGTATTTCAGTACCATATCTCACTTTTAATTAAAATGTACGAAGAGGTAGTGGATTGAAGAGCAGTGTTGGGATGTGTGGGTTGACTACATAACATACTGTCTCTCTGAAGGTGTGGCACATCATGGTGTGACACATAAAAGGGAGGGGGTAGTGAACAAAGTTAAAGGAAAAAACTTGGGTAGAGGTTGCATCAGGATGTCCTGCCCACCTGTATACCAATGTCTCATTGCCGTTAGCCAGATATGACCCCGATTTTCTTTCTGCACTGGATTCTGAGAGGCAGAGAAAGGAGAGTCAGTGCAGGGTTATAATCATGAGGACTCTGGAAGGATGACCACTGGTGTTGGGGTAGAAGTCAGGACATGGACAGAGGTAAATGAGCCAGGCAAACAAGATGTAGAAGGAACACGTAATAACAAAACAAAATATACAAAGGCAGAAATTTAAGGAGCAATTAATACAAAGTGATTCAGATAAACATTTATATTGAGCGGGGTTAATCTACATTGATTTGAATGAAAATGGAATTTCTTTGAAGTACATTTTTTTGTATTAGGCTTTGTAAAATACCACTTGATCTTAATGCAAACTAATTTGGTTGCATGAATATCTCTTTAGTGACAATGTAATGAGCCTAGTGAAAGGATACTGGTTTTACTGTGTAAGTAAATATCTATACACCTTTCAGGGGACATGTATTGGTTCAAAACATTCAGGCATAAGTCTGATGCCCCAGAGGTCCTCTGTCTTAAATAGAAGCCTCAGCAAATTAAAGTGGGAGGTCCTCTGTCTTAAAATGGAAGCCTCATCAAATTAAAGTGGCAATTCTAAAATTAAGAAACTGAATAAATGTTAAATAATGAAAAATAGTCCCGTATAGAAAGATAGATGGTGATGGCAGAAAAAGACCAATGGTCCATTCAGTCTGCTCATAGGTCTCTATAGAACCCTGTGACTTGGCATTGATTTGGAGTTGTACCACTCCCTAACGGTTATCCTACTCCTTCCCAATCGTTGTCCCTACCAGTGATGACTGTCCCCTTCATTCTATCCCAAACATGTTTGAAACCACCCACAGTTTCTGCTGCCACCACCTCGGCCAGCAGGCTGTTCCCTGGTTCTACCACCCTTTCCGTAAAGTAATTCTTTCTCACATCCCTCCCGAACCTTCCCCTGTCAGTTTCCATTCGTGCCCCCATGTTGTCGAGCTGGTGTTCCTGTTAAACAGTTCCCTGGAGTCCACCTTGTTTATTCCTTTCTGCAACTTGAATGTCTCTATCATATCCCCCTCTCCCTTCTGGCCTCCAACGAATACATATTCAGCACCCTAAGTCGTTCCTCACAGGACATTCCTTGCTGGCCCTGAATCATCTTTGTTACCCTGTGCTGTACCACCTCCAGCCTGTCCTTGTCTTTTCTAAGGTGAGGGCTCCAACACTGGACACAGTAATCCAGATGTGGTTTCACCAGGGATCTATAGAGGAGGGGAAGTATCACCTCCTTCTTTCTACTGTCAGTGTCCCTCCCTATATATCCTAGCATCCTGTTTGCCTTACTGCAAGTCTTGTCACATTGGCTAGCCTGCTTAAGGGTGTCACTAATAATGACTCCAAGATCACATTCCTCTGTTGTAGACTGTGTTTTACCAGACCCATCCAGTATTCTATCTTAGGATTCCTTTTTCCTAGGTGCACTATCTTACACTTTTTGGCATTGAAATTCAACTGCCAGACCCTTGACCATCTCTCCAGCCTCTGCAGGTCCTCTTGTAGTTCTCTAATTGCTTCAGCACTATCCACTCTTCCACAGAGCTTTGTGTCATCTGCGAAAAGACCTACCCTATCCCAGATCCCTTCTCCAACATCACTGATGAACATGTTGAAAAGTACCAGACCTAGTACAGACCCTGCGATACCCCACTTGTGACCTCCCTCTGATCTGATTTAACACTATTTACCAGTGCCCGCTGCCATCTCCGTTAGCCAATTTTCCAACCATCTGACTATATCTCCAGCCACCCCAAGGTCCCCCAGCTTTTTCAGCAGGCATCTGTGAGACACAGAGTCGAAAATCTTGCTGATGTCAAAAATACAACAGATTCACGGCATAGCCTTTATCCAATTCCTTTGTAACTCCATCAGAAAAGACTATTAAGTTTGTATAGCATGACCTACCTGCCACAAAATCATGCTGTTTACTATCCTGGAAACCATTACTCCTTCAGATAGTTCACAAGGTCTACTTTGGTAAGAGACACCATCTGCTTTCTGACAATAGAGGTGAGACTGACAGGCCTGTAGATGCCTGCTTGTTCCTTGTCCCACTCTTTATGAAGCGGAACCATGTCTGCCACCCTCCAATCCCCTAGGACAACCCTGTTCGAATTGAGCTATTGAAAAGGCATGCCAGAGGTTCATCCAGTTCATTGACCAGTTCTTTGTGCACCCTCAGATGGATCCCATCTGGTCCCGGGGCCTCATCTCTCTTGAGGGCTGCTAGACCCTTTCATATCTTGTCCCCAGTAAATGATGACCTCCTCATCTCTGGGATCCTTCTCTTGGCTGCTTTAACGCTGCACTAATGTAGGGACCCACTAGATTCCCTGGTAAAGACTGAGAAAAAGTAGTTGCTTAGTACTGTAGCCTTTTGCTTATCTTCCTCTGTCACCCCCCGCATCCAACAGTCTAGCTACTCCCCTACCCCTCCTTCTTTTTTCACTTATATAGCAGAAAAAATGCTTTTCTCTGCCCATGACCCCCTCAACTAATTGCAGCTCTGTGTCTGCCTTTGCCTCACTTAACACATTCTTTACTTCCCTACTCTTCCACATCTCTCTGCTTCTTTTTGTGGTTGTGGAAGGCCATCATTTTGGCCCTTACTGCTTCCCTGACTCTCGGTGAAAATCAAAGTGGTTTCTTGAATTTATTTATTTTGGTTGCTTTCTTAGGCAAATCTGTGAAGCTTCAAAGAGTGGCCCCTTTAATTGCCTTCCATGTCTCTTCAGCCCCTGACCCCTTGCTCTCCCCCTTTAATTTATTTTGAACCACGTCTCTGAGTTTGTTGAAGTCTGCCCCTCCAAAATCCCAGACCACTGTATGAGAATGTGTTTTCTCAGTCCAGAGGGCAACTTCAAACCAAATCGAGTTGTCGCTGTTTGCAAGTGGCTCTCTATCCCTGATTTAACTACATTTATGTTAGTGAGCACCACATCTAGGACATTGGCCTGTCTTGTGGGTTCCCTTACAAGTTGCACTAGTAGGCAGTCTAGATAGATATCAGGCAAGGCTTGACTTCTCTTGCTCCTGGCCACTGAAATGACCTAGTCTACACTGTGCAAGTTAAAGTCCCCCAGTACCACATCTCCTTTTGCTGTTCCCCTTCTAATTTCTTGGCTGAACTCTCTATCCTCTGCCTCTCCTTGACCTGGAGGTCTATAGCATACCTCTAGGCATAGCTTTTTCCTAGATGCCTCTATAAGTTGAACCCACAGAAACTCAGTCTTCTACGAGTTACACCTAATATTCCCATCCTTTGACACTTCAGTGCCTTCTCTGACATAGAAGGCAACACCAATCCCCCCCACCACCACTTCTCTGTGCCTTCTTAGCAGTACATATCCAGGCACTGTTAGGTCCCAGTCATTTTTATCTGAAGCCCCAGTTTCTGTGATGGCCATTATATCTAGCTTGGATTCTGCTAACATTGCCTGAAGCTCATTTATTTTGTTGCCTAGACTCCTGGCATTAATACGGACCCCTTTCCAACTATCCAATGAACCTTTCTTGTTCTTTAACCAAGCTTCTGTCTTACTCTTTCCTAGCTGCATTTGGTTTGCAGCATCCTCGGTGTGCATACCTACTGTCAATCTATCAGTCTGAGCCTGAGTGCTGCGTGTCACCATGCAAGGGGAGTACTAACTAGGATATCCATCCCTACATCTTTTTGTATGGATCCCCCAGTGCTAGTCTCCCCCGCAGTAAAACGTCCGAGAAAGACATCATACATTTGCCCCAGTTCACTGGTCCCCTCCCTCATCAAGTGGAGCCCATCTCACCTAAAAAGCCTCCTATCCCAAAAGTCCCCCCCAGTCCCCTAAGAAATTATACCCTTTTGTCTGACACCATTCCCTAAGCCATATATTAAACTCTTCAATCTTCTGTGTTTCTATTCTTCCTTCCCCCCTTTGCCCCAAACAGGGAGGACCTCAGAGAAGGCCAGGGAGTCCGAGTGCACCTCCAATCTGGCCCCCAGCCCCTGGAGAGACTGCTTCACTTTCTCCACTGACTGGTTGGCCAGATCATTGGTACCAAGGTGCACCAGCACACCCATCCCTTTCCACTTCTCCATCCTCCCTATACAGCTTGGATGCCTGCTGGCTGAGGCACCCAGTTGACACTTAACCATGGCCTTTCCAGCTGATCTGTCCTCCGTCCTCTTTTTCACCCCCCCCCCTCCCGGATCATAGCATCTTCAGCAACCAGGAATTGCCTGACTTTTTTGCACTTGGGAGCCATTGAGTTGTCCTGCCTTGCAGCATTGATCAACTTTGAGTCTTCTCCTGTAGAGTTGGGTTCCTAGTCCCCGTCCAGGGGCACAAAGCTGTTTACAGTTGGTATGAGCTTGGCTAGGGGAACCTTTACCTGGCTGGCCTTGTTCCCCAAAGCAATCCCCCTCCCCACCACTCTCCATCCCCCCATGCCAGTGGACCTCTGAAGTGGGAGTGGGGATGAGCACCAGCTGAGATGGAGATGCAGCTTGTATATCTCCACCCTTGCTGCCTTCATCTGCACCCTGAGCTCAGAAATCAACCTGTAAATGGGGCAGTGCCCTCCCCTCAACAGCACGCTTCTGGAGATGAGTGCTCCACATCCACTACAGCTGGCAATATTCATAGTGCCTTAGTAAGCAGTGGCTCTGTTCAGTACTATCAGAGGTTTAGTTGAAAAGGACCAAACAATCTTGTGATATCTTACCTGTTCTAAAGGATGACAGTCGCTCCGCTTTGGGTCAGCAGGGGAGCAGAGTGGCTGGCTGCTGGCTGCCTCCAGTGGGCAGACTCCAGTGTTCTTTGTGTGTTGGTCCTTTGTGCAGGGGGCTGCAGCATGGGGGGCCACTAGCAAAGAGAGGCTTAAAATGGAGCTGGGGTACACCTGACTCTGCTCTCACAGGTCACATGCCCCTCACATTTAGCTCTCTCAGCTAGGTGCTACAAGAAATGGTGGGGGAAGGGGAGCTGTAGCTGCTGCTCAGCTCTTTCATCTCCCTAATGTACTGCTACTAAAAGCAGACTCAGGATGGAGCTGGGGCACACCTGACTCTGCACTCACAGGTCACAGACCCCTCTTATTTAGCTTAAATTAATGTAACATTAAATCCCACTTAAAACTAAAGTAAGTTACCCTCAGGGAGTATTTGAGATGTAATATCATTTTCACTAATGCAAGCATGGCAAACGACATACTCTTATCCTGGCAGATGCACCAGAGAAGTAACTGAATACTGTAGGAGGCATAACTTGTTTAGTCACTCAGATGACGACACTCATAAGTTTATATAATAAAAAAAATTAGCAACTAACTATAAAAGTAGTGCATTATGAATGCTAAAGATGTCTCAAGGCCAATATACTGTCATCATTTCACCAGCATCGGTGGAATTGCAAACCCCCGTTTCACAAGAATCTTAAGAGTTGCAGAACTCAACATTAGTAGAGTTGGATAGGGTACAAGGCTCCACCCTGCCAGAATTGGGGGGGCTTGCAAAGAGCTGTCTCTTACAAAATTCTGTGCAAATAATTTTGGAGGAACATTATTTGTAAGGGTTTAAAGGTGAATGTAAATTATTTTTGCATAGTTAACTGACCTTCCATTTTCCTTTAAATACCAGTTATGTATTGTGATCCACTTTGACCAGTTTCATAGGAACTATCTACAGAGTCCCCAATAGTAGTACTGACTACACCATGGAAATTATGGCCCAAATATCTAAAATTAAGGAAAAAGGTGATATTATCTTAGTGGGCGACTTACACTTATCAAATATTAACTGGATTATATCATAAACTACCAGCACCCAGGATAAAAACATTCTTGATTATCTGGACACCTTAGAGTTACAACAGTTGGTCACAGGACGCATTGGGGTACTAATATATTAGATATAATATTAACTGATATCCCTGATGAAATAGAAAAATGTCTATTTAGATGCACTTTTGTCAAACAGTGACCATAATACTGTAAATTTTGTATTGGACAAAAAAAGTTACACTAAGGGAAAAATAGTATTTAAAAACTTCAACAAAGCTGATTGGAATTTTATAAAACACAATCTCCAAGAACTTGATCTCCCCATAAAAAAAAAAAAAAAAAGAACTACTACTCCTCAACGCTGATGAAGCATGGTCCCTTTTTTTTGATACTATTAAAACACTAGAAGATAGATTCATCCCAAAGAGGAAAATATACAACAACAAGGGGAAAAAGCCATTATGGTTTAACAGTAAAATTTAAAGATTAATTACAAAAAAGAAAAGGGCTTTTGTGGCCATGAAAAACTCCTAAACAAGTAATGTCACCAAATATAAAATCAATCAATATCTTTATTTATCCAGGCGGGCACCATTGAGCAAGCTCATTTACAAGGTGGACCTGCGGTCCTACAGTAATAATACAGAAAGACAAGTTACAATAGTACAAACAGTCAAAATAGCTGCTATTATAGTAAAAATGCAATTTTCAGGTAATGTACATTGAACATAGAACTACAAGGAGTCATGGATAATGAACTTGTGCTGGATTCAAGCCCAAAAACTGCATTTTGTAGTGCGAAATGTTAGGGAGAGGGTAGGCATACCAGATAGAAGATATCAAGTGCTTAATGTAGGGAGAGGTGGGGAATAGGGGTACAAGCGAAGAGGACCCAAAGAGTGAGGGATTGGGAGGGTGGAGGACCGTACGAAAGGCGACAAAGCAATTTTTGCCCCAAAATGCGGCGACATATGGAGGAAAAAAGCTGCCGTTGTACTAAGTGCAAGAGGAGGAATATAGTAGCAGGGGCATAACTGGGAGGGTCCTGGAAGTTGGGGCAGAGGGAGGTGTTGGATGGATGAGGGACCGAATATTTTTTGGGGCGAAAGACGATGATTATCCCCAAGTGCGGTAGCATGTGCTAGAATCAGGCTGCAGCTGTTCAGAGCATCAGAGAATAAGATATGGGAGTTTGGCAATAAATCCTGTGGATCTGTTGGTGGGCATGCTAGAGGCAGAGGCACACTTTTCAGCTGGGTGGGCCGCTGTTTGCGGGCCACCATTTGAGGGAGGGAGGTTAGTTAGTGTCTAGTAAAACAGTTGCAAATTTCCGTAATGCCATCACAGTAAAGCCTTTTGAACAAAAGGGTACTTACTGGGGTTTTCAGCTTAAGTATTTTTGGGGTTTTATTCCATACTGATGGGAGTACGAATCCAAAGGCGGCTCTCCCGACTCATGTGAGTGCCCTGGGTATATTTAGCAGGAGTTGTGAGCAGCTTCTAAGGGAATTATTCCTGGGCACAATCAGAGACAGGCAGTCGACGATGTATTGAGGGAGTTTGCCACTGAGGGCTGTAAGTGTCCAGAGTGCTGCATTAAAGTTGCGTCTATAGAGAAGTGAGGTCCAGCCATTAGCGGCATATAGTCGCATAATGATGGGTAGAAGGGAGGTCAGTAATAGGCGTATAGCTCTGTGGTAGAGTGTATCCAATTTTCCAAGATAGGAAGCCGCACAGCTATTGTATATGAAATCTGCGTAGTCAATTAAGGACAGGAACGTGGCTTGGACTAGTCGTTTCTTTGCGTCTGCTGTAAGAAGTCTTCTTATCCTGTAAAAAATGCCAAGTCTTTCCCTTAATTTTTTCAGCAAGTCTTCCAGGTGGTCAGTGAAGGAGAGTTTACAGTTGATCCAGACCCCAAGATATCTGAATTTTGGAACATACTCTAAGCACTCTCCCAGTATCGTGGTTATTGGGGGGGAGGGAGTCAGTAGCGCTTGTATAGTTTGCAGGAGAAAATAACATGGCTTTAGTTTTCTTAGCATTTAATAGCAGTTTTTTATTGATTAGTTGGAGTTGCAGGAGGTTGAAATCTTTTTGTAGGTCATTACAAGCTTCTTTTGGTGTGGGATGACTCAGGTACAGCACTGTGTCATCCGCGAATAAGTGAATACTTGCATCCTTGATTCCCTCATCAATGTTGTTGATATACACTGCGAAGAGGAGGGGACCTAACATGGATCCTTGAGGGACACCTCTTTGTAAGAGTTTTAGGGCAGATAGTTCGCCATCTGCTTTTACCTTCTGGTATCTGTCTGTCAGATATTCAAAGAACCAGTTTAGAGAAGTAGCATCCAGTTCTAGTATTTTTAGCGAGTCGAGGAGCAGGTCGTGGTTGACTGTGTCGAATGCTTTGCTGACGTCAAGAACCACAGCAAATACTGACTTTTTATGCTCCAACTTCAGTTGCCAGTCGTTGGTTACTTTAGCTAATGCCGAGACTGTACTGTGGTTGGCTCTGAATCCGGACTGAAGGGGGTTTCGTAATTTTTCTCTGTCAATGAAGGATCTTAGCTGGCCATTTACTATTTTTTCCAGTAGCTTCAAGAGTGTGTGTAGGAGAGAAATTGGCCTATAGCTATTAAGGTTGCAAGGATCTCCAGATTTAAATAGCGGGATAACGTGTGCGATCTTCCATATTTGAGGGAAGGTACCTTGTGTTAGGGACAGGTTGAATAAATGAGTAATAGGCACTGCCAATACATGGCATGCTATCTTTAGGAAGTATGGTTCAAGTGCATCTGCACCTGCACTTTTCTTAGTAACCAGGTGGAGAATCAAGTCTTCCACTTCCTTGAGGGAAACTGATGAGAATGAGAAATGTTGACTAATGGAGCCAACATTTGGTGAGGTCATGCCAAGTTGGTGCGCATGCTACATGCAGGCGAGTTATCGAAAGCTAAGCCTGCTGTGGCGAAGTGTGTGTTGAATGCCTGCAGTATCTCTTTTTTTGTCATTGATTACTGTATTGTCAAAGGTAATTTTTGTAGGGAGCATATTTTGTGACGTGGCTCCTGCCAGTTCTTTGATTGTGACCCAGAATTTGGAGGGACAATTGGCTGCAGTATCTAGTTCTGCTTGGTAATAGCAGTCTTTAGCTTCCCTAATCAGTTTGGTGCAGCGATTTCTGGCTGTTCTAAAGAGGCACCAGTCTTCCTTTTTTGGGGATTTGCAGGCAGTTTTCCGAAGTTTATCCCTGGACAGTAGTGCAGCCTAAAATCACACTCAGACAACTAAAAAACACAATAAAAAAATCACGTGTGCAAACCAAATGCATGCTAGTCCATCCTAAAGATAACTTATAGGGTTTTTATTCATATATTAACAAAAAAGGGCATCTTCTAGAGTTATAGGACCCTTGCACCACAATGACCAGATCCACAGCAACCCTGAGCAAATGGGAAACATTTTTAATACTTATTTCTGTTCAGTTTACACTGGCGATACTACTCCCCCTTTAGCTAGTGCAATACCAAAACAACACCCTACCGATAATACCGATTGTTGTCAACCAGACATAATAAAGAACAAATTATTAAAACTAGACTGTAATAAATCACAGGGACCGGATGGCTTAAACCCACGCACATTAAAAGAACTAGCAGACTTATTGGCAGTACCAATTTCCATTATAGGTAATAGAACAATTAGGGAAGGGAATTGTCATTCCAGTCTTTAAAAAGGGTAACAAAAGCACCCCCTCAAACTACAGACCAGTAAGTCTCACTTCAGTCATTAGCAAAATTATTGAAGGAGTCATCAAAGATGAAATAGTGAGTAATCTAAAACAGAGGAGACTTTTTGACTCAACACAACATGGATCATATATATATATATATATATATATATATATATATAGCTATCTATCTTGCCAGATGTATTGGTGGTCTCTGAATCATGGCTTAGGCCTGCTACCCTTGATAGTGAGATCAACATCCCTTCTTACACTCTCTTCAGAGCAGAGAGAGATTGACTAGAGGAGGAGGTGTGGCAGTCTATGTCAAGGATAAATACTCTGCATCCTGCCTTGACTCAGCTACTGTCAAAAATGAATTTGGATGTTTGACCATTAAGATTGAGCTAGCCAATTCCCTTGTACTCCGTGTAATAGGTTGTTATAGAACACCTTCAACTGGGCTGCAGCTCCTAAGTTATCGTGTATCTTTACAAGAGAAAGGTAACCTCGAAACAATTATTTTAGGGGACCTCAACCTCGATTGGCAATCTAAGATTTCGACTCCACTGAATATCTTCTGTGACTCTCATGGAATGACACAAATATTTAGTGAGCCTATACCACTGAACAAAAAGAATCCGAATAATAGTACCCTTTTAGATGTCATACTAGTTAATAAGCCCCACCTATTCTCTCATTCTGGCACTATTTTTCTCTGATGTCAGCGACCATTGTTTCATTGCTGGTATTGGATCAGTTCATAACACAGTACCATCAGCTAAATTTAACACAAAAAGGTCACGGAAGAACTTCGACCAGTTTGCATACATCAATGACCAGAAACACACTTTACTCTGGCAAGACTTCTTTTTAGCCAACACGGTAAATTTAGCATATGATATACTTCATGAAATTCTGGTCGGGGCATGAAACAGACATGCCCTGGTGGCAACAATTTGTGTAAGGAACAAAGCTTGTCATTGGTTTTCGGCTGAACTGAGGACTGCATTGCTGTCAAGAGACAAACTCTGGAAAAAGGCTTGCAGAACCAAGTTGGGCGCAGACTGGTGCCAGTTCAGGAAGGCATGGAACTTACGTACAAAAATGATCAGAGAAGCGAAGGCGGCTTTCTACCGTAGTGAACTGGACTCCGCCGCAAAATCCCCCTCTAAATTCTGGAGTACTTTTAAGGAAATGTTGGGGCACACACCTGACAACTTCCTACCTACAAAAATCATCTCAGGGAATACTACCATATGTGAGAAAAAGGGGATCCTTGACTCCTTTAACAGTCATTTTGCTATGGCTGGTCTTGCGTTTGATAACTCCTGCATACTTGGCACGCTCTCAATTAGAAGTACAAGATGATGACTCTGATGTCCCCGCTCCTGATTTCTCCTTCCAACCTGTATCTCTGAAAGAGGTCAAAGACCTCCTACTTCAGCTGGACTCGAAGAAAATTGCTGGTGCTGGTTCACTAGATCCCTGCTTCATTAAGACTGCATATCATGTTCTAGCTGTGCCAATCACTCACCTTTTTAATCTATCTTTGTCGCAAGGGCTTATTCCCTCAATATGGAAAATTGTGCATGTCATTCCTTTATTTAAGTCAGGAGACTCTTGTGATCTGAACAATTCCAGACCGATATCTCTCTCGCTAGTTCTATCAAAACTTATAGAAACAAGCATTTGTCAATGCTGAATGTTTGCTTGCTGGCATTGGCATTGGTAGTGTAGGAGTTAGAGAGCTGCATAATAGGAATGGCAGTGAAGTATTGAACTGAAGCCAATCCCGCCACCACCCTGCAGAGACTGACAGGCATTGGGGTGTGCCTTTGGGTCATCAGGCATAATGGCCATGCCATTTCACCACACCCTACCCTGCAGACACCGACAAGTGTCACAGTGTGCCTTGGGGTCTTTGGCCCTTATGCTCACCCCATTCCATCAGGAAATGTGGTGAGATGGGTGCTGTATAGGAGAATGGGGTGAACTTTGGGGCCGAAAAGTCCAAGACATACCTCGATGCCTCTCACTGGCTGCAGGGTGTGGAATGGTATGAGCATTACAGGCGAGAATCCCAAGTCACACCCTTGATGCCTGTCTATCTCTACAGGGTGGTGCGTTATGGTCGGAAACCCTAATGCCTCAGACGTTCTTTGGCATTTTGACTCCAAATTTTCAACATGGGTTTTTTGTGACCCTCACCTTATGAACAGTGGCAATATTGGTTCGTTAGCCGAAAGCTGATTTTGCACGACTACGCCATTTGGCACCACAGGTGCGAAAACACATTTCGAACAGGATGTGAAGAATGACAGCTGTACTGTTCATGGGGAGGTGCAAAAAATGGCAATGTTGAAAATCTGCAGTGAAAATATTAAAAAAACTGGTGCAGTCACGAGCGTGCGTAGAAACTGCACAATGCACACCCATAATGCAATTAGTTTGGGGATTTTTTACAGCAGATTGTCAACACAGGCATTTTGGAACCTCCGCTCATGAACAGTGTCACTGTGATCTTCTTAATCTGTCCCGAACAGTGATTTCCCTCAGCGACCACGCATTTCTGCGCTGGAAGTGCGAAAACACATTTCAGCCATGGTGTGAAAAATAACAGCTGTACTGTTCATAAGGAAGTGTGGAAAAATGCCAGTGGTGAAAATCTGGACTGAAAATATTAGAAATCCATGAACTTACAAGGGTGCGTGAAAACTGCGCAATGGTCATCTGGACTGAAAATATTAGAAATCCATGAACTTACAAGGGTGCGTGGAAACTGCGCAATGGTCACTCATAACACAGTCATTTTGTGGGCGTTTTTCACTAAATTTTTAACGTAACCATTTTAACACATCTGCTCATGAACAGTGTCACTGTGATTTTCTTAATATGTCCCGAACATTGATTTCGCACACCGACTGCGCCATTGTGCGCTACATGCGAAGAAACACGTTTTGGGTGAGATGTGAAAAATGACAGCTGTACTGCTCATAAGGAGGTGTAGTAAAATGGCAATGTTGAAAATATGGAGGAAATAGTGAAAATTGTGAACTTACGTGATGAGACAGCGTAACACATGCTCTAGAAACAGTCATTTTTGGGAATTTTTTCACCAAATTTTAACATTACCATTTAACACCTCTGCTCATGGACAGTGTCACTGTGATTTTCTTAATCTGTTCCAAACATTGATTTCGCACACTGACTGCGCCATTGTGCGCTACATGCACGGAAACACATTTTGGAGTAGATGTGAAAAATGACAACTGTACTGCTCATAAGGAGGTGTGGTAAAATGGCAGTGTTGAAAATCTGGAGTGAAAATATTGAAAATTACCGCAAACTTCTGGTGTCATTAGAGAGAAGCAGCGCAACGTACTTTCGAGAAACAGTCATTTTGGGGAATTTGTTCACCAAATTTTCAGCATAGGGTTTTTGCTGGCCTACCTTTTGAACTGTGACACTGTCATTTTGTAAATCAGTCCTGAAAGGTGGTTCCGTGCAGTGACCGCGAAATCACCTTTCAGGGCCGATTAACAAAATGACAGTGACAGAATTCATGAGGTGGTGACCCAAAACCCCATGTTTAAATTTGGTGAAAAAATTCCCAAAAATGCCTGAGATATGGATCAAAGTTGAAAAAACCCTATTTATTCCATTATACAGCTTACCGGCATTTCCTCAGTTTGCGGTCAGCTTTGAAGAGTGCAGACGTGTTCCCGGTCCACCGAAGATCATCACGCCAGACTCCGGAGGTAAGTATGGGGTGAGGGGGTAGGGAGGCAGGGAGCACAGAGGTTGAGCGCGGGTAGGGGACGGGGTCAGGACAGTCAGCGAGGGAAGGTTTTTTCTTGCATTTTTTTTTTGTTTTGTTTCCTTAGACGACGTGGGACTTCTTCCACGCTGGGGTGGGCTCCCAGCGTGGCAGCTGGAAGGCTCTATGGGGGGGCAGTGGAGCCGACGGGGGATTGGGCACCCCTGTTGGCCATATAGACTGCTGCCACGCTGGGGGTGAGCTCCCAGCATGGCACCTGGTAGTCTGTTGGGGGGGGACAGTAGAGCCGACAGGGGATTGGGCACCCACGTTGGCCAAACGGACTGTTGCCATGCTGGGTGGGGTCCCAGCATGGCACGTAGAACTCTACTTGGTGGGGCGCAGCAGAGCCGATGGGGGATTGGGCACCCCCATCAGCCATACAGTGTGTGTGTTGGGGGAGGGGGACTCATGAGCACGCAATATGTGTGTGTGTGTGTAGCGCATGAGCATGCATCTTATCGCTGCTCACTAAAGCGGAGCTCTCCCTTTCAGTTGTATGGCACTGCATTTTCAACTGCTGTCATAGACGGCTGCAGCATTCATTGGCGAACTGTGGCCACGCCTGCAAACACACTGACTGCACTGGAAGACAGGGTGCCACACCTACGAGAACTCGGATGATGGCACTATGTTTCCTGCACATGCATGCAAGCAAACATAAAAATAGTGAGTACCCAGATCAGGAATTGTCTAGAATCAAAACACCTCTTAAATCCCTTACAATCTGGTTTCAGAACAAGACATAGTACTATTTCGGCACTTGCTAAAGTGACCAATGATTGGTACCGTGGTCTGGATAGTAAAAAAATTCATCTGTGCCGTATTCTTAGACCTAAGCAAGGCATTTCACACTGTGGATCACAGCCTGCTTCTCTCATCATTGAGGAGCATAGGTCTGGACACAGTATCACTGCATTGGTTCACTAATTACCTCTCAGGACGGTTTCAGCAGATTAAGGCTGAGGGTGAGCTCTCCCTACTAAAACCTCTCCAGAGGGAAGTGCCGCAGGGGTCAATACTTGGCCTCCTACTATTTGCTATCTATATTAATAATATTGATGATAGCATATCCGAGGCAAATATACACCTGTTCACAGATGACACGGTTCTGTACCGTAGTTGCCTGACTCCTGAAGCTACCTGTGCAGACCTCCAGGAGGAATTCAGCTGTCTTCAGAATCAGCGTCTTTTCAAAAAACTCCTGTTAAATTCTAAAAAAAAACCAAAAGCGATGCTTTTCTCGCCCTACAGTCATACTGTGAACCTGGTTAATGCTGGAGCATTACCTCACATCACTACTGTCCTTGGAGAAAACCTGGAGTTTGTCGCGAAATTCAAATACCTGGGAGTGTGGCTGGACCAAAATCTTTCATTTTCAAAGCATATTGAGGACATGCTTAAGCAACTAAGGCAGAGGCTGGGCCTCTTCTTTAGGATTAACTGGTTCTTGACTACAGATGCTAGAAAAAGCCTGGTCCAATCAACATTCCTATCACTGGTTGACTATGCAGACTTCTTATACAGTGAGTGCCCAAAAGCTTCCCTTGCTAAACTGGACACGCTTTATCACAGAGCTATCAGATTTATAACAGGCCTTCCTCTTTCTACCCACCACTGCTTGCTGTATGCTGCCATATGGTGGTCCTCTTTTATGTTTAGAAGAAATAGAAATGCGGCGTTTTGGACTCTTAGAGGTGTCACAAAAAAGCTTCCCCAATATATCTTTGACTGTCTCCCGCTAAGCACACCAGGAACTTATGCCTTAAGAAGTGCCTCATTTTTCACACTTTGTATTCCCAAGGTCTCTTCACGCTTTTGTAGAGCAGCATTTAGCTTTGTACTGCCCACCTTATGGAATAAATTGTAAAATTCTCTGAAATTGAGCGTACCCATCAGCTTGGATTCCTTCAAGACCTTATTTGCCCAAATTGTGAGGGAACACTGTAACTGTTTCCCTTGCTCCATAACCTATCCTGAGTCCTAGGCATCCTGCTCTCAGCTGCCTTCAGTGCAGACTAGAGTACTGCTGGCCCTATGGATCCATTTCATGTTGTGAGCAAACTCTTTAATTTCTCTCTGCCCAGTTAGGTTGCAACTGCACTCTAGCTAACTGTTTTCCAGCTTAGGTCCTCTACCTCCCTCCCTTATGCTCTACTGTACCCACCATGCCCTCCCAGCTCCCCACCCTCACTATTCCCTTCTGTTTTATTCTGCCACTGCATTGAGCACCTACCTTGTATTATTTGTGTCATATGATGTACTGTCACTGTTGTACATAAATCTATTGTGTACTGGTATTAACCAGGCCCATCCTGTAAATGAGTTCTGTATTTATTTGTTGCCTTAATGATATATTGTCACTGTTGTATGTAACTCTGTTTTGACTGGACTTAACCAGGTCCATCTTGTAAACGAGCTTTGCTCAACATTGTTCGCCTGGATAAATAAAGATTTTGATTGATTGATTGATTCACAGAGAAAAGAAGCTGTAGTACAAACTTACTAAGCTTTTATAATACAATTACCAAATGATTCTGTGGATGTCATCTTTTTCGACTTTCAGAAAGCATTCAACACCCTTCCCCATTGTGGATGAATTGAAAAACTCAAGAAACTACAAGTAGAGACATCTATAATAAATTGGATAAGGTATCCCACCACTACAGCAACACCCACACAGCGAACCCCCACTGCACCTAAATCAGCAGTGACGGGGGTTTTGCATCGAGAGACTTTAGGGTGACGGGGGTAAATATCTAACTCTACTGTCTGTGCGATGTAAAGTTAGATATAAATAGTAGGGGGATGCGAGGGGGCACAGCCCCCCCTGCATTGTGCATCTCAATGTTGCCGGTCGGAGGTGTCGACGGGTTACCGGCACTGTAGTGGACGTTGCAGTCAGGGTTGTCACACTGGTGTCATGGATCCATTGGATAACATCATGGCTTAAGGGTAGATCACAAGTAGTCCGAGTTACTGGCCATCTTTCACCAGAAGTGAAGGTGATGAGCGATGTCCTACAAGGTTCGGTCCTGGGACCCCTCCTCTTTAACTTATTTGTACAGGACCTCCAAATTACTAGTAACAATATATTACTAAAATTTGCAGATGATCTCAAATTAGGTAGCAAAATACCCACAGATGAAGGACGCAAAAATATGGCTCGGGATCTTAATAAAATTATTCAACGGACTGATGACAATAACATGAGGTTCAGTTTAGATAAATGTGTGGTCGTGCACTGTGGGAAGAACAACTCAAAACAAAACCAAATGCTTCACAACACAAGTCTCCACAAGTTTGATGTATGTAGGGATCTGGGAATCACAGTCTGTACTAACATGAAAAACAATGCCCAATGTAGGCAAGTAGCTAAAAAAATCAATCACTTAACAACTTGTATTAAAAGATGGTTCACTAATAAATCGGTGGCTGTAATGCTACCCCTTTACGAGACGTACTTACGTCTACACTTAGATTATTGCACCCAAGTATGGAGCCCATGATTAAAACAGGATATAACTATCCCGGAGAAATCACAGCATAGATTCACTAAGCAGATACCACACTTAAAACACATTGCACATCAACGATTAGAAACACTCCATTTATGTCCATTGCAGTTAAGAAGAAATAGAGGGGATCATTTGACCTTATATAAAATCTTAAAAAATGTAGAACTGACATCCAACTTAGAGATCAAGTTCAAAGGTAATACCCACAATTTAAGAACTCACAATAAACAAATAACGGGGGAAGTGTCCAGGACTAATCTGAGAAACAGTACATTCTTGCCTAGGGTAATAAGACTGTGGAACAAACTTCCCTCAGCGATTGTAAACCAATCAACCTTCTTAGGGTTTAAATCTAAACTTGACGCCTATCTTAACAAAAACAACACTTCTAGTGATCTCCACTGAGAATTGGGAACAGCAGTCATGGGCACCTAGCCTCCTGCTGTCCTAATACCATAGTATAAATATCTAATCTTGCTTTTGGTTCACCTCAGTTCTACATAGAGAGTTCCACTCACGTCAGCAACTACTTGACCTGGTTACTACGGCACTTTGTTTTAACTGTCCTGTCAGTTTCACTCATTGCACTACCTCATTGACTCTTATTTTGTGTGTGGGCGGGCTGAACAGGTCCACAAACATTGTGGCTCCATTTGTCGCTCAGCAATGAGCCACTAGTACGAGACTTGTAAGTCTTGCATTCTCATTATTGTTATTCTTTTTTAATATTTATCTGGTGGATTCTACCTTTATTTATTTATTTATTTTTGTTGCCCCCACTTCCCCTTTTCTGCGATTGGACCCTTCCCCTCATGTCACCCCCCCATGCCCAGGCTTACTCCCCTGAACAGACACCCCCTTCCAATGGAACACAGTCTTGAGCCCTGGCTTACCCCCAAGGTGGAACCACAGGAATGGGACCCCCCCGGTGGACACAGATTGCAGCGGGAGAAGCAGCAGGCAGCAGCATCATGGATGAGGATGGATTTTGAGGCTGTAGAGATCCCTTGGGGGTGGGGATGTGCAATGATGGCCAGTGTCCACCCCACCCCTCCACCTGATGTAAGGCACCATCAGTGGCAGTACCCCCAGCCTCTGCCAGAGGTCCGCAGAGTTCCAGCCACTCTTCCCCAGGAGAGCAGTCCCTGGGATGCTCGATCCTTCTCCCCAAGGATGGCCCTCCAACTCCCGATTCTGTCTTGGAACCCGGGATGTCAGCACCACAAACGGATGCCTTGCTGCTATGTTGGCAGGCCATCCGGCACTGCTCCTATTTTTACATTTGAAAAATTTGTATCTGGTTGATCCTGCTGTTTGTCAGCTTCAGGAGAACTGGGTCGTGACTGACTGCATACGATTATGATTCCACACACTTATGGTAATTAAAAAAAAAAAATGTTCATACTGGAGAGGGAGGGGGAAGAGTGTGTGTTTGTGTGTGTGGCAGAAGCACTAACTAAGAGGTAGCAGGGACTACAGCAGAACTGCTTCTGTAACTTTCTGTAGCATTGACTAACTGCACCTGTAATTATAAAAAATAATGGCTATGAGACTGTGTTGTTGTGGATTTTTTACACACCCTTGGTGTGTGATGGTCTCATAAACCTCTTGAGCTTTGCTCTCGAGGTTTATGGGTCATCACACACCAAAGGTGTGTTAAAAAAAAAAAAAAATCCATAACACACAGTTGCATAGCCATTATTCTCTATATATGTATATTAGGGTTGCATTGGTGTTTCATTAAAAATGACAATTTTCAGATGCTTATGGCTTGGCTGTTTCATATACTAGGACAGTAACATTTGATATGTGCCTTCTCAGGCCTATGGTCTCTTACCCTTCTAAATTTCATGAGGCTACCTTTTGTAGGTTTTGAGTTATGTATGGCTGAAATTACATATTTTTGCCTGATTTGCTAGCTTAATTTTTGTGCTCACTAATGGTAACTAATGGATTAAAGAGCTGAGAAAGCAAGTGGCCATAGGTAGCTCATGTACTCTCTAAGAATATGACAACTTCCCTTCTGTCAAAATATATTTGTCTAGTCTATTCTTGAAGATATTTTTTGTTTCAGCAACTAAACCATATTCTGGTAATTTATTCCAAAGGTTGATAATCCTTTACATGTAGAAGTATTTCTTTTTTTTTTGTTTTAAATCTACCTGGAATTACTTGTAGTGGATGTCCACATGTTTCTGAGTTGTTATCTTTAAATGTGAGATTTAATTTTGTTATTAGATGTATGTCATATACTATGTCATAGAATAGAAGTAAATCTTCACGTTTCCATTGGACTTTATGACTAAAAAGTTTCAAATGCTATAGTCTTTATATGTTTTATTCTTGGTATCACTTACAATTTTTGTAGCTCTATGTTGCACCCTTTCAACAAATCAGCATCAGTTTTTCGGTACAGACTCCATAGCTAGGTGCAGGAGTCGTGATGAGGGTCTAATGAGGGTCTGTATAATGGCATAATAACATTTTTTCCTACTTTTTATTCTTCTTTTAATAGACCCTAGTAGTCTGTTTGCTCGGGCTGCAACACTCAGGCATTGCTCTTTGAAATTGAAGGTGTTATTTATAATGATGCATAAGTTTTTCTTTAGTTGTTGAGTGTAAATCTGTATTACTCAAGATGTACTGTTGTTTAGGAGTTTTATTTCCTAAGTAGAAGACGGCGCATTTGTCTAAGTTGAATGTCATACTTTTATTATATGCCCATTTTCTTACAGAGTTGAGGTCTTCCTGAATGCTAGCTATTTGTTCACGAGCATTAGCTGCTCCATCCAACCTAGTGTCACCTGTGTATTTTATTATTGTGGTTACAGTGTTTTTGCCTAGATCAGCAATAAACAACTGAAATAGAAGTGGTCCCAAAACTGGTCCCTGCGGGACACCACTTGTCACCCAACCCTTTGTGGACAGTTTGCAAACCCTTTGAACAATACTATCTGTGTACGTTTACTGAGCCAGTGTGCTATCCATCTTATGAGAGTGTCACCGATGTGTAGTTTAACAAGTTTGCCAACTGTTGCCCAGTGTGGTACTGTGTTGAATGCTTTACAAAAATCCAGCCAGATTACATCAGATAAAAATAATGGTGCAGAATTGAGGTATGAAACCTACGGGTTTTGTAAGTAGTATGTGGGAATAAGTCCTTTTGGGGTTTGGGGTAAACATGTATTTGTTTTTAAGTTAATTAGGGTTATTTGGTTTATGCATGTGCATTCAAAAAAACTCTCTGAGAAAAATAGGTGGAATAACTCATAGACTTTTTCCCATAGAGTTCTACATGGACAAAACTTAAAGCTAATGTAACTTTAAAAAAAATTAAACTAGAGGGTAAGAGTTAAGTGTTTGTAAGGGAGGGGTACTGTGAGGTATGCAGTGTATAAGTTATGATTAGAAAGAAAAATGTTCCCAAAGGACTAAAGACTGCTTCACAATTTGTTTTGGTTAAAAAAGCCAAACAAAGCACGAATATATTTAATAATTGTAGAAGACAGGTTTTCCTTCTTTGTGTGTACTTTTTCTTGTTCATAAGGGGTGTCTGTGTTTATAAAGCTCCTTGGCAGATACACAACATCTGATCTACAGTGTGTGTGTGTGTGTGTGTATCAAAATGGCGTATTGATTGAAATAACAGAAGCATTATTTTGATTTTGTCCTGTCATGGTGGCCAATTTATAGATCTCTTCCTCATTGATTTCTTGGTGTTGTTTGGTCACATTAAAATGATACCTTTCCTTCTGAATTTATCAGCTGCAATAAAACATTATTGTATTTTTTTGTGTTCGGTGAGGTATGGCTGGCATACTACATTCAGTCCTGGCTACCTGGGTGTATGCCACTAAATCTGGTTCCCTTCAAAAAGCATTGTGCGCTTTACTAGGACCACCGGGCAGCCACAGAAATCTTTTTTGTTTTGTTAGAAAGAGGTGGATTGATCTATGGGTACATGCTGACAAGTCAGCATCAGTGTGGTGTACATATTTATGGAACACATATAAACAGAAGTTCCATAAGTATGCACACCGCACTCATGTGATTGAAAATGTAGTAATTATTTGTGTAGCACCAGGTTGTGCATTGGGGGAAGAGTAATGTGTGCTCTGGGATGGCCTGTGGTGCAGCTGGTTAGCATGACGGGAACGGTATTCTAGGTGGCCTGGATTCAAGTCCCAACTCAGGCACTTACTTCTTTCTCTCCTCTGTTTGTATGTGTTCCATGAAGAGGATTAGTTAGTTTGGTATACAGAATTGACACTTACTCTTGGAAGTGAGCTGACTATGACCATTTTCAACAAAGGTTTATTTTTCTTTTCTTTTTTTTAATTTTCTCTTTTTGCTCCCCAGTCATGGCTTCACCCCGGATCGTCCCCAATGCCCGCGCATGTGCCAAACATGGGTCAACAAACCTGTGAGCTCACCCCCTCATGGTGGGGCCATCCCAAGGAATGGTTCTGATCACCATAGCATGCCCGCAGTGGCCATGCTAGGAGGCGGGGGGGGGGGACCACCAATCCAGGAGGTCCTAACGCTCTGGGTATTTTTTTCTGACTTCCCAGTTAAATTCTTACTCCCTGATTGAGGCAGCATGCAAGGGAGCCTAAGGAGGTATGCGGACACAGAGACGTGCCACCATTCTGGACTCCCGTAACAATACCCTGCCCCCCCAGATGGTGTTCCTCACTGCACTGCCACCCATGGTCACCAGGTGTCAGTAATGCAGCTGGTACGGCAACCCTCCCTGAAGAAGGAGAGCATCCCTTAGGATGCTCAATCCTCTTCCCCTGGCCTGCCCTCCTGAACCTGGGTTGCCAGCATCGCAGGCAGTAGCTCTACCGCTGCGCCAGCAGGTTGGCCCTAATAGGGGTTTCTTAAAGGAGTGATGACTATGGCCACTCACTCGCTTTTTGATCTTAACTTCAAGGTGGAGAGAAGTGCATTTATTGCGAATACCTTTGTGGTTTTGCTTTCTTACATTATTACTTGATTTGCTTATGTCTATAGTTGTTTGCTTTGAGGCACTGTTTAAGTGGTAGTAAGAAATAGTTGTGAATAAAGTAGTTTTGTAGAAAGCAGTTTTTTGCTTGAGTGTACTAGGTTTTTAGCTGTCCTTTTAGCAGTGAGATGGGTAGTTCTATTGATTTTTTGTTCTTTGGTATGTGGTTATAGTTCTTTGAAAGGCTGCTATTTTTGGGGGGTCTTATAGGTATGTTTTTTAGTGTAAGGCAAATTGTTTTTTTTCTGAAGGTTGGATGACAGTGGAATTGTGAAGTTGGTTGCTGATGTTTAAGGGAGTGGAGTTTTTTAGATAACGTTTCCATTTTAGGCTGGTTGGTTATCTGACCTTCTGTCACAAGAAATTTTAAGTTTCTTTTTTTGTTGCTGGAACTGCATTGTATTTTATGGTTGTGAGTTTATGAAGTGGTGTGTGGTAATTGCATATTGATCTTTGACCTCAACAGGGTATTATGTAGATAACCTGCCATGAGGTTGAGTTATTGTAGGGATAAGGTTGCTCCTTCTGGCCAGATTTTGACATGCGAGAAGGCCAAATTGCTCAGCAACCTATGATAATGCAGTATGTACAGATTTTATGAAAAGAAACAGTTCTAGGTCTACCCCACTGTTACATCAGTTGGAATGGATGCCCCCAAAATGATGCCCATTGAGAAGAGTGCATCATCGGTGGGGTGGGCCTAGGACAAGGGTCCATTATATTTTCTTCAGCTCTGTACTTATTGCATATTATGCATTTATTAAATGCTTCTGTATAGTATTTGTACAAATGTGAACCAATGTGTATTGAACCAGGCTAATACGGTATACTGTAGTTGTTCAACACTGGATTCTGTAAAGCTATTGCTTGATAAACAAGTTCACATAAATCAAACCCAGGCTAGTACTATGTAGTAAAACCTCCCAGAGATCTAGTCAGAAAACATACGGTGCTTCACAGTAAGTTTAACTGTATTGGCTCAAGGGTCTGATGTGAGTTAACTGCACACTGTTAGTGTGTGGCATTCACTGCTGAGTGCAGGATAGCATCAAGAGCTGATGCTGGCAGTGCTTTACCACTGCCTTCTGGAAAGGTGTCAAGTATTGAAAACAAGATAATGGACCATAACATCTGCAAACAGTACCACTTTGCTCTGTGCTTAATTTGGCATGTCTGTTCACAATCTTCAAGTGTTTAGGAATGCAGTGGTGTACAGTTATGCCATTGTGCCTTACTGAATAGGGTTGTTCAGTCTGCGAGTCCTTGTTGATATTCTTAGGTAGGCATACATGACAACAACAAGTTAAGCAGTCTGTGACCTGGAAGCTATATGAAACTTGGAAGTTACAGTTTGGCAGATATGTGCAGATGAACCGTGAGCTTTTCTGGCACTGTGTAACTTTAAAGGGATAAACATAATACTGTAACTGAGTTATTCCTTATAGTCTTGCCTAGGGAGCTTACTGATAAAAATCAGCTGTCAAGCCTTCTAGGAACAAAGTAAGCAGCAAATTGTCTGGTGGGATTATAACTGCACAACTTGAACTCTGTATGGCTTACATGTTCTGGTGCTAAGGAGCTTAGTTGCAGCTTGTCACCTAAAGAAAGACTGGTAGCAGCAAGCAATATTTATGGTTTACAGTTCTCTCTTTTGAGAATGAAGCTACAGTATATTCATTACTGTATACCTCACAAAAGTTGCTAGCAGTTTTTGTGACAAATTGGGGTAATTGCCATTTGGTAACATTGTGTAATATTCTTGCAGGATTCTGCAGGATATCACTGGTGGAAACAGTGATAAGAATGCTTCATCATGGTGGGCAACATTCTCGGTTTGTCTCTCCATCTCTATGTGTTTGTCTGTCCATCTATATCCTGTTTAGTACTAGGCCCTTTTTCCATGGCACACAAGCCTGATGCACACCTGGTTAACCATTATAGCTCGGTGCCTGCTCACTGACACTGGAACTTGGGTGGACTTGCTCTTCCTCTTCCTTACCATCAGTTTAGGCCTCCTCTGCTTATACTCCCTCTTCCAATTCCCAAGGGGGCTGAGCTTGCCCCTCCCCAAGGGTAGGTCAACCAGTGCAGGGTTTTAAATAATTGATTAGCAGTTTTTTTCTTGGGACAATATGAACTGTACAGAAAGTATTTATATAGATTTTCTAGAAGTGATGTGTTTGTTAAACACAGTGAGGCAAGAGGTATTCATTTTCACAAAGTTTTAGCACTTTTATGAGCAAAACGCTAATCAATTTTTAGAGTTAAATAAAACCCTGCAGTGGGTAACCAAGAACCTCTGGTCCAGGGAGTGCAGAGGCTTGACTGACCCCCTGTAGGTTTGGTGACAGTAGCTGCTTCACCTATAAGACCTTTATTTTTTGTTCAAGGCCCCCTCCACCCTCCTCACTGTTCTGCTAGAAGCACCCCCAGTGTCACTTCTGTAGGTAGGACCTGGTTAGCTGTGTATGGTCATCTTAATAGTCAGTGTTATGTTACCAGGCTGCTGTAGAAGTGCTGCTATTAATATCATCCCTGCTCCCTATATATCCAAGGTACCACCAGTCCAGAGTAAGAGGTAGAATCTGCATTGGAATTTGGGTCACTATGTGCTACGACTAGGATATCAGGCAGCCCTACAAATGCCTTTTTACGGCTGCATGGGGGGAGCCATGCAGATGTATAGCTGTCCTCAGAAAAGGGTTCTGAATTGCTAAAGGCAGTATGCCATTGTTGCTATGCAGGAGAGGAATGAAATCAAGTCCCTGTTTTCTGCATTAGCTAAACTGTGTTTCCTCCCCCCCAAGCTGTGTGTTGTTAGAAGGGTGTGGAATCCATTTGCATTCAGCAGATCTGCTGTCTGAGCTGGGTGTGGAATGGGAGATGTCACCAAGAGAAACATGAGTCCCTTTTAAAAGAGCATCAAAAATAAACAATGATCTTTCAAGCTGACACACATACACACACTAACTTTCATCAGAAGTAAACAGTGATCTTTCAAGCATGCACACACACACACACTGACTTTCATCAGAGACTCAGCAAATCATAAAAAAGGAGATAACATTGCAAATTACTCTACTGAGCCAAAAATGTGATAAAACAAATTGACAACCTCCTGTTAAACCTCCATAAATCATCCAGATACCTCCAGAAATAGCCTTTTACTTTAGTAGAATCATGAAATCATGAAACTCTTGCCTTGCTCACTTTAGGCAACTTCATGAAACAAGACATACTATCGGAGAATCACAAAAAACTATATGAAAACAAGCATTTGTCAATGCTGAATGTTTGTGGCTTGCATTGTTGTTGTTGTACGAGGTCCTGCTTACACACATTTTACTATATATTAACCTAAGATACATCAGATGTGATGTAATATGTCATTTGCAATGGCCCCCTCATTTTACACGGTTTTATACTGCATTTAGCCAGTATAGTAGAAGTGAGATGCAACATCTTGATTTTAGTGTGGTTCTGGTTTTATAATATATATTTCTAGGACAGATCATTTTAGATGAGACAGTTCCTTTCGTTGGGGTTAAACACAGTTTTGCAGTACATTTGCCCAGGATAACCCAGCTGAAATGCAATATGTCTTTTTCAATGTGGTCCTGTTTTGACACATTTTTATTGCATTTAGTTAGGATAACACAGCTCAGATGCTATCTTGTTTTCAGTGGGATCCTGCTTTCCCCAGTTTTTACTCTGTATTTACTGGAATATGGAGCCTAGTCTGCGGCTTAGTGTATTACAAAAAACTGTACTAGTTGGTCATCCTAAAGGAGCACTGCACTAAAACTATAAGTCATATTTTAAATATTGATTCCATTTTTTTTGCTGAGGCATTTGGACTACAGAGAAGCTGTCAGTAAGGTGTGCCTTGAGGAAAAAGCACTAGATTTTCCAGGGAAAAGAAAGCATGACTTTTTTTTTTGTTAGTACATGAACTTAGCAATGGCCATTTGTATTCACATAACAAAGAATACATGTTTTAAAAGAAAACAGTTACCAGCCATTCCTTTAAGTCTGTTAAATGTGGTGTGGGTAACTATTGATTTTTGTATAACTTGTTGTTGTGATCACATATTTATGAGAAGCATGTTTTTGTTTTGATTATTAAGTAAAAAATACACTAGATAAATCCTGTAATATGCTGTTGCCGAATACATGATGAGAGTGACAGATTCAGATCATTTTGTCTGATGCAGTTAGGAATAGATTTCTTTGGGTGACCAGGGATGGATGGTGGATGTGGCCTACCTAGATTTCAGCAGGGCCTTCGACACCCTTCCACATAGGAGGTTAGTAAATATGTTGGGAAGCCTGGGAGTGGGCCCCAAGGTGGTAATCTGGGTCAGAAACTGGTTGAGTGACAGGACACAGAGGGTGGTGGTAAATGCCGTTCAATCCGAGCAGAGGTGGTGACCATCAGGGTGCCACAGGGATCCTTGCTGGGGTGAGTCCTTTTTAATGTCTTCATACGTGACATTGCAGAGGGGCTGGAGGGGAAGGCATGCCTCTTTGCGGAAGACACTAAGATCTGCAACAGGATCAACACTCTGGGGGGAGGATGAGAAAAGAAATAAACATGCTTGAGGAGAGGCGGAGAGTGTAGCAGCTAAGATTCAGTGCAAAGAAGTGCAGAATCATGTATTTGGAGCACAGAAATCCAAGGAAGGAGTTCAGGATGGGGGGAAAGGTACTGACAGCCAGCAATCAAGAAAAGGGACCTGGGGCTAGTCATATCTGATGACCTAAAGGTAACCAATCAATGTGAGAATGCTGTGGGGAGAGCCAGTGGGATGCTAGGGTGCATAGGGAGAGGTAACACCAGCAGAAAAAAGGAGGTGGTTATGCCACTTTACAGATCAGTAGTGAGACCTTATCTGTAGTACTGTGCCCAGTTCTAGAGGCTGTATCTCTGGAAGGACATAGACAAAATAGAGGCAGTCCAGAGAAGGGCATCAAAAATGGTGCAAGGACTGCACCAAAAGTCATATGAGGAAAGCCTGGGGGGGAGAACACATAAGATAGAGACATTCAAGTATCTCAGGGGTATAAACAAGGTACAGGAGGGTAGCATCTTTCAGAAAAGAAAATGTACAAGAACAAGGGGGCGTGTTATGAGGCTGGGGGGTAGGCTCAGGGGTCAACGTGAGGAAGCACTTTATCACAGAAAGAGAAGTGGACGCTTGGAATAGCCTCTTTGCAGAGGAGATAGGGCAAAAACGGTAGGGGAATTCAAGAATGCAAAGGATAGACATAAGCGTACTCTTGCAATAGGGAAGAGAGGGTAAGTCACAGATCAGTTAGGGTCTGTAGTATTACATTAGGTAGTGAAAAGAGGCAGGCTAGGTGGGCCATGCGGTCCTTATCTGACGTCACCTTCTATGTTTCTAAACAGAAACATTGCTTGTTTATATGAACTTCTGATGGCTTGCATAACTCATGATTTCCTAGTGTGAAAATGTCAAAATGCAAAGTTCAAACTGAAGAATATCCTTTATTTTAACCAGCAGTACAATCTAGCTCTCTACTACGCAACCAATCATTAGTGGGTTGTATGTTCTGGTCCCCGAATGGATGGTGATGCTTAAGTCAACTATGGGATCATTGTATATTAATAAAACTATATTATATTCATGCAGTTGTCTACTGGTTCTACAGTAGTTGCATTTATTTAGAAGCTGGGTGATTTGGGATTTGAACCTGTGATCTATGGAAATGTGTGCCTGCTGGTGTTAGAACAGAATATGGATTCATCAAATGTTTTTGGTTGATAGGTGAAGAGGGTTGTGGCAACTTGATTGCACATTTTTTATGTATTTCAGTTTGTTTTCTAAAACAAATGTTTTCGGGAGATGTGGATGTATGGTGCCGATATGCATGTACACGTACTTCACAATATGTTTACTGATGTGTGCTTTTGTTGATTTTATTTCCATTTTGCCTCGCTTCACTAACTCTAAACCCTCAAAAACCTTTCTCTCACAGTCCATGCTCCATGATTACTCCACCGTTCCCATTACCCATCACAGTACCTATGTTATTACATGGAAACATAGAAGTTATAGACAGAAAAGGATCTACTGGCCCACCTAGTCTGCCCTAATGTGCCTACCTATTTTGCTGCTATAGACCCTAACTGATCTCTGGCCTTACCCCCAACCTTTTACCAAGGTCCCCTTGTATCTATCCCATGCATGTTTGAAACCTATTACTGTTTCGGTACCCACCAGCTCTGCTGGGAGGCTGTTCCAGAAGTCTACCACCCTTTCTGTAAAGAAGTATTTCTCCACATCCCTCTAAGTCTCCCCCCCTTCCAGCTTCATATCGTGCCCCTTGTCCTTGAGCATCTCTTTTTGTGCAAAATGCCACCTTTCTGTACCTTATTTATACCTTTGAGGTATTTGAATGTTTCTACGGTGTCTTCCCTTTCCCTCCTTTCCTCTAGAGAGTACATATTTACTTCCCAAATCTTTCATCATAGGGCTTATTGCCCTTCTTCTTCTTCGGTAATTAGAATTATCAAGCATTCCAGCACCACTGTTTTACTATTTGTTACTCATTGGCTAGTGGCACATACAGTACCATTCGCCATCTCCACAACTGGCTGCCGAATGTCAGTTTACAATCACTGTTTCAACATGCAGATGATAGTAAACTGTCATTTAGCAGTCGGCTAGGGAGGTGAGAGTAGTGTATGTGCCGGTCACTACATGGAAGGCTGCAATCAAATTGGGTAGCATGTTATAATAATACCATTTTTGTTTCTGGAAATATATTCCCTCTGTAGTGGGGATTAAAAATGGGTTTAGCAATTGTTATGGTTGGATGGTGGGTGGGGGATTGGAATTTGGACAACACTGTTTACATTTTATTTATCTTTTATAACACATTAGCCACTGTCTGTGACTACTTACCTTACAATTAATAAAGTATTTTTGCTGCTCATAATGTGACTGTATTTTTTATATAATACAGTAATTGTTATTGCCTTTATTCTGGTATTGATCTTTCAGTCTTTGTAAACTAATTATGTTCCTGCTTCTTTTTTTGTAGTTACTATGATTTTAAGGGGGATTTAGTGTTTTTGTAGTGTGACGTTTTGGTGTTGGTCTGCCACAGAGGACCCTTATTTTCTTTTCTTCAGATCTGCCATACTCATCTATGCTCTGGGGGATACCTCACTGGACAGTGCGAATAACAGACGGACGCATAAAATAAATGTGGAAAGAAAATAGTTTATTCTCAGTTTGCATAGACAGCATACTATCAGGGACTAACTTGGACAGCAGACCCACAGAGACTGCTTGCCTACTGAGAATTCCAGAGATTCCAAAGAAGCCCCTCCTAACACAGTAAAACAGTGATAAAACAGCAATAATGCACCACATCTGTTCATAGGATTCATAGGAAATACAAAGCTTATTTCTAGACTTTCGTCCATTATACTTGCCATGTCATAAACTAGGGAACTCCACCTTTGAACCTATAGTAGCCATCTAGGTTATTTTTAAAATATCCCATTGATGTGCTACCTACTACTTCTAATGGAAAGGTGTTCCAAATAGGGACGACACAGTGACTATACCAGTTTTTCCTCTTGATTAGATTCCATTTATTGGCTTTCAATTGTAGTGAGTGGGCTTTGGTATAACAACTTTGTAACTTTAATTCTAGGTCTAAGTCATCCCATAGTGCGTGGTCAGTGAATGCCTTGTATAGCAAACACATATCTCTTCTCATTCTTCTGTATTCAGAGAGAATAAATCAAGGTCCCTCAGTCTGTCCCCATAACTCATCAACTCCATGCCTTGGATGGATCTTGTAGCCCTTCTCTGGATTCTCTCTGTTTTGTTGATTTCTCCCTTCTTATATGGGGCCCACACCTAGGAGCAGTACTCCAGCTGTGGTCTCACCAGTGACCCATAACAAGGCATCAGTACTTCACGCCTTCTACTCCCTACGTGTCTGAGGATACAGTTCAATGTACTGATGGGCTTTTTAACTATGTTGTCACAATGTTATTTGAATTGTAAATCATTTGTAACAAATAACCCCTAGATCCCTCTCTTCTGACGAACAAGATGGGTAATTATTATTTAGCTTGTAGCCGAGCCCCGTTTTTTTTCCCCATGTGCATTATAGTTAGGGTTTCCGGTTTTAGGTGTTTATTTTTTGTAAAGAAAGGTGTTTATTTTCAGCATTTTTATCCCCCTTTCAGAAGTACCAAAAATCTGTTATTTTAGGTGTAATCAATTTCTCGGACAACAAAAATCTTTATAAATCAGTGTTTATTCACTCAAGTAAAAAAATAGATATTACACTTTTTCAAACTATGTACCATGACTATTGCATGTTAGCACCATAGATATTGCACCATATTAATATTGCATTAGTTTTACAAAATAGTGCACCATAACTGTAGAACTATACATATATACTGTAAATATGTAGATGGTGATGGTGAGCTAGGCGCAGCACAGTATTAGAGCTCTGTTTCACCATACAAGTGAAAGGTGTAATACAAAAAAAACACGATCCACCCACATATCCAGCTCACAGCTGGTCAGCTGGAAGAGTGGGGACACAATGAAATTCGGTGTTTTTCGGTTATAACTGATTTCCCGGTTTTCACCACGGTGGTGTTTTATCGGTGTTTATCGGTTATAACCTAAAACCCTAATTATAGTACATTTGTCCCTATTTAGCTGCAACTTGTTGGTATATGTCCAGTCCTGTATATGTTGTAATGTATGTTGGAGAATAGTACTATCCTCAGGTGCGTTGACTACAGCACCTATTCTGCAGTCATCTGCGAATTTAGTAATCCATAGATTTTCATGTTCGTATTTTAGAGATGCCATGTAAATGTTGAAAAGACAGGGCCCCAGAATAGAGCCTTGCGGCACCCTAGTCACCGCAGCCCAATCGGAAAACACCCCATGTATTACCACTCTCTGCCTTCTCTCCCCCAACCAGGCTGTCACCCAATTTATCACATTCCTCTCCAATCCAATATTAGTAAGTGAACATGCCAGTTCTTAGTGAGGTAGCTTGTCAAAAGCTTTTGAAAAATCCCAAAAGATGACATCCACTGATTTCCCGAAGTCCAATGATTTGCTGACTTTTTCGTAAAAATGCAGCAAGTTAGTCTGACATGACCTAGCTTTTGTAAAACCATGTTGGGTAGGGTCATGCAAATTGTTTGCGTCTAAATCACCTATTATGTGATCCTTTAGAATTCCCTCCAGGATTTTACTGATGATTGAAGTCAGACTTACTACTCTGTAATTTCCTGGTTTTGTCCTGGACCTTTTTTAAAAATAGTGATGACTGATGCTTCTCTCCAACTACCTACCACTGCATCTCTATCAATTGAAGTCTGAAAAATGTATGTTTAAGGAGGTGCTAATTGTTCTGCTAACTCGAGAATTGCCCTGGGATGCATCCTGTCTGGGCCTGGTGATTTATTTCTATTTATTTTCTTCAACCTGTCCCTAATGTCATTGAGTTGTATTTTTAGCTGCCCCATATGGATTTTATCTTGTATGTTTGTTTGTGTATTTGTAGGTTTGACGTTAAAAACTGAGCAGAAGTAGTGATTTTGTATATCCACAGTTTGTTTGGGATCTGTTACTTTCCCTCCTTGTCCTTAAATGGTCCTATTTTGTTATGAGTTCCCCTTTTATTATTTGTGTAAGAATAAAATGCTTTGTGGTTGTCCTTAGTATTTCATGCTAACTTTAACTCATACTCTGATTTAGCTTTTTTGTTTTCTTTTTTTACTTTTTTTACAATTTCCCTATAACTGTGTGACTGTACACTATTATTCCCACCTTTAAGTTTTTTTGTAAATTTTATTTTTATGTTTAATTACTTTCTTAATTCTGGGGATTAACCATTTAGGAGCCCTCCCTTTTTTGGTGTATATAACTTTCAATGGGATATTTATCTGGGTTTCAAGTTTTATTTTATTTACCAACAACTCCCACATCATATCTAGTGTACAATTTTCAAAGTGTTTCAACCATCTTCATTTGTCTAGGTTAGCTCTCAAAGTGGCAAAATCTGCCCTGCTAACGTTTAGGATTTTAGTGTTCCCTGTTTGTTTAGAATATGATTCGCTGATCTCAAAGTAAATAGCGTGATGATCATTATTACTAGGTGGAGCATCACTCCTAATGTTTGTACTGGATCCCCCATATTGGTCAGGATAATGTCAAGGATGTTTTCCCCTCTTGTATTGTCACGCACACTTTGTTCCTATTTGGTCAGATACCTCAAGGTAATCCCTTTATGCTTTAGAAGAACCCTTGTGTATTTTCTAGTTAATTCCTGGTAGGGTAAAGTCTCCTGCAAGTATTATTTTGTTTGCTGGATCTAGATGCTCTATATAATTTTGTATAGTTGTATCATCTTCTGGGCTAATTGATGGGGGGGGCGATACAGTAAGCCTAACATAATTTTGGGTGCATTATGCGGCAGCAATTTTATCCAAAGATGCTCCAGGTTATTTGGATCCATAATAACCTCTTCACACTTAATAGACTCTTCTGTGTAAATCGCTATGCCCCCTTCTCCTGTATTTTCTTTATTTGCTAAACAGGTTATAGCCTTTGATGTTTTAATCCCAACTATCTCCTTCCTCCCACCACGTTTCTGTAAATAATGCTATTTGGATGTCCTGTGTTTCTAATAAGTTCTTTAGTTCATCAAATTTGTTGTCCAAACTTCTTACATTTGTTAACAGCCCCTTCCAACCCTTAATTTGTTTTACTGATATCATTTCCATATCCGTGTTTACTTTATCTTTGGCTTATCCCCCCTCCCCGCCCCAGCAAGTTTAAATGTTTTGTGATGACTACATTAATCCTCCTTGCTAGTATTAGTTTTCCCATGTTGTTTAAATGGAGTCCATCATCCTTGTATAGTGTTGTGTCCCTAAATAGATTCATGTTGTCAATGAATTCCGTATTTGCTGAATTACAGAATCTGCTCAATCATTTGTTCAACATGTCTGTATCCCTAACTTTGTCTGAATAATGGCCAGAAATGGGTAGTATTCCGAAAATAACAACTTCCCCTGTTTTTGATTGAATTTTATTGATAACATTTTTATAATTCTCAAAAATGTCCTTAAGGTTTCTAATGCCAGTGTAATTTGTTCCAGTGTGGAGTATAACGGGTGGGTTATAAGAATGCTCCATAAACCCATCTATGAGTTTTCCCAAATCGCTGATTTTAACCCCTGGAAGCATACTGACCGTTGTATGCATTTTTCTACCCTTGCACACAAAGGTGTCTATGCCCCTTATAACTGAGTCACCTATTTTGATGATGTCCCTGTCATGAGTTACTTGAGTGTCAGTTTGGGAATCCATAGTATTTCTAGAATGATTTTGTTGGTTTTGATTTTCTGAGCTTTTTTCTTCCAAGGTACTAAATTGTGGCCTTGCCTCTTTTACAGAATTGTTCTCTTTCTTGTGAGGAATGCTTTCCACCCTTTTAATTTTTTCCATATTCTTATTTTGTTGGGACTCTCCCACTGAATTATGTACACTGTGTGAACCGTGTTCAGACTCTAACATTATAAATCTGTTCTGCAGCTATACCTGGGCACTATTATAAATCTGACCTCCTCTACATTTCTTTGTGTTTTTTTGCACAGTGGCCCATTCCTCTGGATTTTCTAGTACAGGGCTATCTTTATTAGTTTCTGTGTTGTCTTGTCGTGATTCACTAGCCATACTATCAATAAAGTTTTCCAGTAGACCTATGTCTGCCTTCATCTCTAACCTCTTTATCAGGTGCTCTGTTTTCTGGGTGAGGGTCTGGATTAGCAGGCAATTATCACAAATAACCCCCTGCTCCTGAACTCCCAGAGTGAACATAGAGCAATGTGTACACTTATTTACATTCTAACCCCAGGAATCACTCATTATGATTAAACTGATGCAGTTAGCCTCCTGTGTTGAACTGCCCAGAGAGATGGAATTCTATGCAAATGATGGAACTCTCAATTGGCTCATGCCACTTTCAAACTGCTGCCCTAGCAACTGTTGCACTCTGAGTGCTTCAGATTCTTTTCTCCACCTGCCTAGTGAAGACATCCCGGAGAGCTCTCCTTCAGCCTCTTCTAAATCCATTTATCTGGCGATAAGTAGTGTTTTTTAGTTTATATTTGAGATTGGTGCCTTAGTTTTAGTTAATTTTGTTTATTGTATTAGGATTTACTGTGTTTAGCGGTTCCTTCACGGTCCCTTGGAACCGAGGGTTCCACTATTTCTAGTGAGGTTTTTACCTCAATCTTTTTTTATATTGGTTAATTCTGTGCGGTCGGTTCCTAACCACATATACTTGTTTTAATTCCTTTTAAATTAGTTAGTTTTTCGGTGTCAGGAACCGAGTAGCACTTGGTTCCTGGAACCATTAGTGGTTGTTTATAGTTAAAATATTTGGTTCTAAGGAACCAATAATTTAGCATTTTTCTTTAACAATTCCTGCTCAATGTCAGAGGCTCCTGTTGTTAAGCCTAAAAAATGCACAGGGCCCACCGGTTTCAAATTGTGTGAGTCTTGTGGCCAGATCATACTGTAGCTAAAGCAGACAGACATTCATTGTGTATTTTTTATCTGGGCACTAGTCATATTTTTGCTAACTGTGACATTTGTAAAACATTTTGCCCTAAAGCTCTTAGGAAAAGGTCCAAAATTTTGGAAGAAATGGCCTCTGCTTCTACTAATACTGGTGAAAGTGGTTCCTCCACCTCTGGCACTAGAAAGGATGGAGGTAAAGCTAAGGATCCTGATAGAGGATCAGATAAAGTAGAGCAGGGTAAGCCAAAAAGGCCAGTGGACTCAGGGACTGAACCTCTGCCACTCAAGAAAAAATGTAAGGAAAAGCATGTCGCTGCACCTCCGACTGAGAAGGTTAAGGATCTCCCAGCTGACAAAACTGGTATGCCTTCGGCTGAGGACATTGCCAAGGCCTTACAGGCCTTGTAAGCACTACAAGCTGCAGTCCCGGTTCCAGTACCAACTGCACCGGTTCCTGTGCTGGTTCCACTTTCTCAGGAGCCTCAGCTTCCTTTCCTGAGGAGGATGATGATGATTTTGAGGAGGAACCAACAGATCCAAAGGTTTCTCCAGAACAGGAGTTCACTCCCCCCCCCCCCAGGGGTCCCGAGGATTATTCCTCACATTATGCTTTTGTTAAAAGCATGGTGGAAACACTTAACCTCCCTCTGCAAGAGACAGAGGAAGATGTGGAGGAAGCAGAATTCTTGGATATGATGGGGCTAACCCCCACAAAACATTTACTACTGCCTATGCATAAGTCGTTTTACTACTGCCTATGCATAAGTCCTTAAAAAAAAAGCAGCATTACAAGTATTCCAAACTCCTAATTCTATTCCAAGAGTTGACAAAACAAAAGGCTGATAAATATCAGCTTGATAGGACAACAGCTGATTTTCTATTCAGCTACCCTGACCCTGAAGGAGTTGTGCAGGCTGCTGCCTGCGACAAAGTCAGAATCCACTTGGCTACCCATCCTCCAGAGAAGGATTCTCGGAAGATGGATGCAATGTGAAAAAATGGTATATGGCTGCTTCTCTCATCCTTAGACAGGCCAATTATATGGCTTACGCAGTGTAATACCAGAAGGCACTCTGGAATGCAGTATTAGCTCTGGCAGACAGGGTGCCTGGTGAGGTGGCAGTGGACTTACAGGACACAGCAGGAGCTGCTTTAGATGCCACTAAATACCAGTTCCACATAGCTGTGGACACTAATGATTCTGCAGCCAGGTTGATGGCACAATCTGTCTCCCTTAGGATATTTGCCTGGCTCAGGGCCACAAACCTGACCCTGGACACCCATGCCAAGGTGATGGACTTTCCTTTTGAGAAAAATTCTCTATTTGGCGATAAAACAGAAGCCTATATGAAAAAGGTAGAAGATTATAAGGCCACCTACAGAAGTAATTCTATGGCTAGGCCTTCCCCATCCTATAGGGCCCAGACTAGGGGAGGCAGGGGCAGGGGATCCTATCCCAGACCTTTTTTCCAAGCTCAGGCCTCCCAGCTGCAACAACAGCCTAGAGGATATTTTCGAGGAAGGGGCAGGAGAGCCATGAGGAGAGCTTCTCCCTCCCCGGTGATTCAGGCACAGCCCACTCAGAATCCCTGATGGGCTAGTACAAGTCACATCCCCTGCCAAAAATCCACCAGTGGGTGGCAGACTGGCTCACTACCTCCAGGATTGGTATACCATCACCACAGGCAAGTGGGTCCTGGAGGTGGTGAGCCAGGGTCTGGCACTCAGTTCTAAATCTCTCCCCAAGCTGAGAGCAAGAACTTTTGCATCAGTTACATGTGCAGACAGACTCCTACTGGATGCAGAGGTAAAACATCTGCTAGCAATAAGGCAGTGGAGCCGGTGCCCCTAAACCAGCGAGGCAAAGGCTTCTACTCCAGATACTTCCTTACAAAGAAGAAAATTGGGGATTGGCAACCTGTCCTGGATTTAAGACTTCTAAACAGACACATTCTGAAACCAAAATTCAAAATGGTCACTCTTGCACTAATCATTCTCACTTTACAAAAGGAAGACTGGCTAGCCTCCCTAGATTTAAAGGATGCTTATTTTCACATCCCCATCAGACCTTCTCACAGAAAGTTTCTGAGGTTCAGACTGGCCTCAGGACATTATCAGTTCTCAGCCCTCCCTTTTGGTCTGACTTCTGCCCCAAGGGCATTCACAAAGTGTCTGGCCCTGGTAGTAGAGTTTCTGAGAAAACAAGGAGTCTCAGTCTTTCCCTATCAGGACGACTGGTTAGTAGTGGGTCCATCTCTACAACTTACAGAGCAGGCCTTAGCACTAACAAAGTGTACTCTGGAATCCCTGGTTTCATAAACAAGCAGAAGTCTCAGCAAACACCAGTCCAGGTACTCAAGTTCATTGGAGCAGAACTAAACACCAGCCTGGGCAGAGCTTTTCTGCCACAGGACAGAGTAAGCAGCATTCTGAGGATTGCAAGCTCATTTGTACCCAGAAAACCCAAACCAGCCAGAGAATTTTCAGGCTTTTGGGCCACATGGCAGCTGCCAACACAGTGGTACTAGGTTCCAGATTCCAAATGAGAGACATCCAGTTCCACCTGAGACAGTATTGGTCACAGAGGACAGATCCTCTGTCCAAACTGGTTCCTGTCACCCACAGTCTCTTACAGGCACTGCAGTGGTGGCTGGATGAACAAAACCTTTGGGTAGGTGTGCCTTTCACAAAGGAACAACCTTCCTTAGTTCTTACAACAGATGCATCCTTTCTGGGTTGGGGAGCACACATGTTGGATTACACAGCAAGTGGCACATGGTCTCCTCAAGAATCCCTGTTGTACATAAATCTGCTGGAGCTCAGAGCAGTGTACCTAGTCCTGCAGGCATTTGCTCCACATCATCCTTTTTTTTGTGTAACCTTTTCCCTCCACAAGACTGGGACCTGCCTCCTCTCAGCCACCTAGTACCACCAGTGACCCCTTCCTACAATTCCCCCAGAGCTGCCTACCTCATATTTGCAGCCTTCCTTCGGGTTAGCCCGGCATATCCCTTTGCCGGGAAGGTCCACCTCCTCCTTCGAGAGGGAAGGCACCGGCCAGGGGACTCCAGCAAACTATTTTCTTTCTTGCCTGGGGTGCTGCTGAGGCAGACGTAACTCTGCCGGGATTGCTCGAAGGCATCGTCGGGGATGCCCACCATCATCCGGCCGATCCCAGTGCAGTTTCCACTTTTTCTGTGATGTTCCCCTTAGTGCAATCCCTCTGCTGTGCTCCCGGTCTCCACTGGGGGCCGCTGCAGAGCGACCATGCATCCCTAACCCACCCCAGGGGAGGAGAGCAGTCCCACGGATGCTCAATCCAACCCCTTCCCCTGACGGCACCCAAGTCCGTTCCCGAACCCGTGTTGCCGGCATGGTTCGAGGTGTAGCATCCAGCGCCTCAGCCCTCTGCGCCACCGGGGCTGGCCCTGCTCCACATCTTCAAAACAAAGTGGTGCAGGTCAGAACAGACAATACCACTACTATGTATTACATCAACAAACAGGGAGGAACCAGGTCAGCCCCACTGTGCACAGAAGCAATGAGACTGTGGTCCCTGGCTTACTCCATAAAGGTATCCCTTTCAGTCATACATTTTCCAGGAAAGGACAGTGTACTGGCAGACTCCCTCAACAGAATAAGTCAGAACCACCATGAGTGGTTCCTGAATCCTCAAATTCTCAGCTCAATTTTCAGACGATGGGGCACTCCAGAGATGGATCTCTTCGCCACTGCAGAAAATCCTCAGTTACCAATATATTGCTGCAGGCCTCCTCTCAGTGGTACATTACCCCTGGATGCATTGGCAGTGGATTGGACAGGGAAGTTTCTGTATGCCTTCCCTCCTTTTCCTCTGATATTCAGGATCCTGCTGAAATTGAGGTGCCAATCGGCAACAATGATACTGGTCACAGCAGATTGGGCGAGGCAGCACTGGTATTCACTTCTGTTGGCTCTATCAGTGGTGCCTCCAATTCATCTGCCCAGGAGGCGCAACCTGCTGACTTCCTCTCAGGGCAGGATACTGTACCCCAACCTAAAATCACTAAGGCTCAGGGTCTGGCTCTTGAGGACTTTGAGTATGCGGATCTTAAACTGTCAGAACAGGTTTTGACAGTACGTAGGGGTCCCAGGAAACCTTCCACTAAAAAGACATACTCTGCTAAGTGGAAGAGGTTTTCCATATGATGTGCAGGCAAGGGTGTTGAACCATCCAGGGCTGACTTAGCCATTCTCCTGGATTACCTGACACATTTGCATTCTTTAGCTCTGAAGCCTTCAACACTCAAGGTTCATTTGGCTTCAGTTTCAGCTTACCTGTCAGCTGGTAGAGAGAGGCCCATGGCCTCTCATCCAGTCTTCAGGAAATATTTTAAAGGCCTTAACCTCTTGTACCCTCCTTTGAGGGAACCAGTTTCAGCCTGGAATCTGAATATCTGCATTGCCAAGCTCATGGATGCCCCATCTGAACCGATGGCAACAGCAGATTTGAAGTATATTACTTGGAAAACTGTGTTTCTGGTTGCTATTACTTCAGCCAGAAGAATCAGTGAGTTACAGGCCCTGTGCACGGATGTAGATTACATCTCATTCCACAGAGACAAAGTGGTCCTCAGGACCAATAGAAAATTCCTTCCCAAAGTGGTGTCTGATTTCCATTTAAATCAGTCCATCACTTTACCTGTCTTTTTCACAGAGAACTCCAGTTCTCCAGAAAGGAGGCTTCACTCCCTTTATGTCAAAAGGGCACTTAGCCACTATATTGACAGAACTAAGTCTTACAGACCAGGTCAGATACAGCTCTTTCTTACCTATGGAGAGGTAAGTAAGGGCAGACCTGCCACAAAATGTACTATTGCTCGCTGGATAGTGGCATGTATTCAGTTTTGCTATACTAAAGTGGGTAAACAGGATACCCTGTGCCTCAGAGCAAATTGCACCACGGGCACAGCTGCTTCAGTGGCAGCTTCAAGGGACATTCCACTATTGGAAATCTGCAAAGCAGCTACATGGAAAACAGTACAGTACACACCTTCACAAAGCACTACAGCCTAGATCTGCAATCCAGAAGTGATGCCAAGTTTGGTACAGTAGTGCTGCAGAACCTGTTTCCCAAATAAGTTTTCTGCCCAGCCTCCAGAGGTACTGCTTGGTAGTCTGTATCAGTTTAATCATAATGAGTGATTCCTGTGGTTAGAATTAAAAATTACTCACCACGGTAATCTTGTTTCTTCAAAGGGATCACTCATTATGATTAAAGCACCCGCCCTGCCTCTCCTACTAAAAAACCTATGAAGGTTGTTCTGCATCCCTGTTTTAGGATATTTTCCATATAGGTCAGGCTAGAGATTCACCTTTTGTTAACCAGTTGGTTCCCTTGTGGTCTCAAGCTTTTTAGGTTTATTTATTGGGATGTTTTTTTGACCTGAGAGGACAAAAAATTATTTTATAAAAATGTTATTCTAGTTAGCGGGTCTTACACCCAGTTTAGGCTACGTAAGAATCAGAAGCACTCAGAGTGCAACAGTCGCTAGGGTAGCAGTTTGAAAGTGGCATGAGCCAATTGAGAGTTCCATCATTTGCATATAATTCCATCTCTCTGGGCAGTCCAACACAGGAGCCTGACTGCATCAGTTTAATCAAAATGAGTGATTCCTTTGAAGAAACAAGATCACTACGGTGAGTAATTTTTTCTTGTCTGCTAATTTGAGCATATCCTGTGGTTTTTACTAATACTCTTAGGACATTGAGAAGAAAATTCATTTACTTGTAACCAGGTAGAGCAGACATCCCCGATTCCCTGATGTCCCCAGCTCCACGCGCGGTGCTGTGCGCTCGCCCCACTCGCTCGGTGGGTTGTTTAAATAGCGGAAGACTGGAAGTACTATGCTGACACTTCCTGCTCCCGGCTATGCCCACTGTATCAAGTCCAATAATTAATGTTTAATTTAAAAAGATATGTTGCCACCTTATGTGGTGGACTTGTGCGGTCTTAAAATATTGCTATTAAAAGAAGTGAATGGACTATGAGTCTGCTCCAGCTAACACCTTCTGAATATGTGGATCAGCCCACCAGTATCCCCCTTTAAGAGTTCAGAGCTGTTAAAGGTGTGGTAGCAGACTTTAAGCTTATGTGTACACTATGTCACAAACCCATACAGCAGGTCAGGCCCTCTACTCCCAAAGTGCCAACTTCTGAGCACAGTCTTGTGAACAGTGTAACAGACAAGATAACCCTCTTGTCTGTTTTTGTGAGTTCGGATCAACCTTTGGTTTCAAGTTCTGGAGGGATTCAAACTGTTAACCTCTTTTTAGCATACCCAATGCACAGACTCAGATATATCTGTCTTCGGGGGGCCAGATATATTTGCCTACGGGCACCTAACCAGGTATACAGAGATGAACCCTTTAAAACTTTAATAAAGACCTCAGATTTAAAACGCTTCTCTTTCCAGTTTGGTATCACCATTCAAACTTATATTTAGTATCTGCAATAACCATATACTTTTCTTACAACTAAAAAAGAAGTCAAAGACAGACCAAGTAAGTTCTAAAAAGAATTTTACTAAAATATTTAAAATAAATATGTAAAACAAAAAAAATACAGAACTTCTTAGATCACAAGACATACAAATCTATTAAAAGAACAAGGTTTTAAACAGTGCAATTCCTACTACAGTACTTAGTCTCTAAATACTTGCTTAAAAGTGCTCCCAAGATGTTTCATGGTCAGAGTCTAGGTAAAAATGTGTCTCTGTGAAGTAAAACAGACTAAATTAAAAGCTGGCTTTTACCCCACCTCTTTTCGGGAGGTCACCTAGCTCCTCCCTGTCAGGATATATGAAAATATATATCTTATACAAAAGTGTTACATTCTGGAACTTCAGCATAATTCATGTCCTTCAAATGACACTTCTTTTGATCTCATAATGTATTTTCCCTCACACAGGCTTCACAGGGACATTTACAACCTTGCACCCATGTGTAACAACTTAGGTTCCCCTTCTAACATCATAAACCTTGTTTATGACTTTCTCTTAACAAAATTAACTTAAACAAGTCTGTAATTAACTCAGAGAAACAGGATCCTTGATTAAAGCCTTACATGTAACACATTGTCTCTAAAAACTGAGTGTGTGTGAACTCACATGCTGTCAGCATTTTTCTTATGGCTTCCATCTCTCAGCTCAAATCTGGGGGGGGGAGAGATGAGTGAGGTCACTCCTAGAGCATTTGATTTTCAGCAGGAGACATTCAGTAATACATTTTATATTAAAAAGAAATGATACAGCACTCAGAACTGGCCATCTACGTTACTCACCACATCACCCTCGGGGCAGTGAACGTGAACACCACTCAAACAAGCAAACATTATACAGTGTGAGGAAAAAGTTAAAAAAAAAAAAAAATTGTAAGCAGTGCATGACAACAGTAGATTACTGTGATGGGGGGGGGCATCTGGACCCAGTGGTAACCAGTCAAATACGTACTAGGGGAAGGGGAACCACCATAGCAACTTGAAGCTTGTTTAGGGTGCCAAGTTCCACAGTGCAGGGAAGGGGGAAAGGAAGAGAGGGAATAGGTATCAGCTGGAGAATACCCAGCATACAAGATATAAATATTTCCATAAAGAATTGCAGAGCATTAAAATATACATGGAGTTGTGCATTTGAATAGACATTCCTGCAAGGCAAAGGTTAAAGCTTTGCATGCAGTACCCATGAGTAACAGGTGCACTGAAATGAGGTACCAGAAGCATTTACTGCAGGAACTGTTAACAGAGAGAATTCCACTAGAAGAATTACTGCGTCCAGTTACACAAAGGTTTGAGACCTTCATGGACTTTTTCGGTCAATGGGAATAGTGGAATGTGTTTCCTGAACCAGTTCTTGACAGGCTGGGTATAGGTCATCAAATGTCCCCCAAGAGTTCTGTGAGCTGTCAAAGTCACACCACTTGACTCTGTAAGTCCAGAATACGTTTACGTATTTCTTTCTTAAAATCTTCTTGATCTGGTACACAGGGGTGTGCACAAGAGAGTTCTGAGAAGAGGAAGAAGGCTGAGCCATCCCAGGAAGTTCATCTGGCTGATGATCAGGCAAAACAGAATCTGGCTGGAGATTGTCAGGAGTGTGAGGGGCAGAAGCAACTGGTTGCAGGTTATCGGGAGGAATTTTTAATTTTGACAGGATAGCAGGCTCAAGTGCAGCTTCATTACTGGATGGACTGGGATCATCTGGAATGGTATTACTCAAGTACCCATGTTTCAGATGATTGATGTGGACTTTGTTATGTACATGTTTTCCATCGGACTTGCATAGCAAATGGACGTGGACTGGAGGAAGCTTTTCCATGATGCAGAAGGGGGCAGTTCAAGGGCGGAGCAGTTTCTTTGTGGCGCCCAGAACTAGGACAGGTCAATACAGATAAACAGTGTCCCCTAGAGAAAGTGAAGGCTCTTGAAACTTGGCTTCTAACATCTGCTGCATAGCAGATTTTCTCTGTTCCAATGTGGTGATCGCCATACGTCTAGCCAGTTCAAGCTGTTCCAGTACAGGAATGATAAATGAAGAAGCTGACTTTGGAACCTCAAGCAGTGAGAGATCCCTGTGCAATGGAGTTCTTGGATGGCATCCATGAACCAAGAAAAAGGGGCTGTACTCTGTACTGTTGATACAAGGGCTGGTATTGTAGGCGAATTGCACAAATAGAACAAAGTGGTCCCAAGTGTCATGAGTTTCATCCAGGTGCTTGGAGAGTGTGTTTAGAATGGTAGACCTTATTCTTTCACTCTGTGCATTGCATTGTGGATGATAACTTATTGTGTGTGTCTTCTTAATGTCGAGAAGTTTGCAAGTTTCTTGAACAAGTGTTGAAAGGTAGTTAATGCCTCTGTCTGAATGCAGGTACAAGGGGGTACCGTGATGACAAATAAGTGTTGAGGAAGGCTTTGCTACTGAACATAACCCAGATAGACCATCTTAGGGTAGCTGGTTCATTTTACTGGGGTGTCAAACAGACGAGGCATACTAAAGAGTCCTGGTAGGACAAAACACACGTCTATGTCTTCTGTTGGCAACCTTTACAAACTGTGTGAGAGGCCTTTCGGCACCATGCATTTCTGCTTAAAGTTGAACCAGCATAATATTCTGTGGTGATTTGCATATGCAGCCCATGATGCTTTGCATTATGGGGGCATGTGTGATTTTGTATTTTCTTTGCTACTGTAGATGCTTTTATGTCTTTTAGGGGAATTAGTTCCAAGCACTTTGTAAGGTAGTCCACAAAAACAAGAATGTATTTGTTGCCAGAGTCTGAGCATGTTGGTAATGGTCCCAGAATGTCTGTGCTGACTCTTTGGTAGGGTTCAGTAGCTACAGGCATTAGAATGATATTTGCCTTTGTCAGTTTGGCAGGAGGCTTTCTTTAGGAGCAGGGCTAGCAGGATTTGACAAATTGGACAATGTCCTTGTTAATGTGAGGCCAGAAGAAGTGAAGCCTTGTCTTTTCGAGAGTGATTTGGATTCGCATATGACCACTGTAAAGTGGAGAGGCATTAGTGGAGAGAAGAACTTAGTTGACTAGAGAGGCTGGCACAACTAACTGTACATGCGTTCTGTCTGTGCGATGGCCCTTGCATTCCTTGGTCCAAATGTGAAAAAGCACACCATCATTGAGGAAGTATTGTGACCCAAGGAGAAGTGCACCTTGACGATCTTGCTTCTGTTGCTGTAAAGTTCCAGACGGTAAGTAAGAGAGTATGTCTGTGAATTGAGGATCTGCTCTTTGTTGCATTTGAACAGTTGCCAGGGAGAGATCAGAAGTAGAGGAGGTGAGAAGCTCTTTGGCCGCTTGCGGCAGGTGAGGATTTGTGCTCTTTTCTGAAGAAGCAGGTGGTAGCAGCAAGGCAACTTGAGTTGCTTGTAGGAGTGTCCACAGGGAGCACATCTGTAGCATGGAAGGGAGGAGCTTGTCAGTAGGAGTCTTCATCTGTTGAGGATAATGAGGAGGGATACCGTCTCTGGCTTATGCTATCAGCATTGGAGTGAACTCAGCCTGGTCTGTACTGAATTTCAGAGTTGTAACATTGCAACATGGCAGTCCATAGGGCGAACTTTCCTACTGGCTCCTTCATTTCAAACAACTGTCTGAGGTCTGAGTGATCAACGATAGCTTTAAAGGAGGAGTAGCGAAGGTAGCAGTCAAATTTCTTCATGGCAAATACCATGGCTAGACATTCTTTTTCTGTGATGCCATAGTTTTGCTCAGCTGAGGAAAGGGAGCCTCTGGCACAGGAGATGACTCGTTCTGTTCCATCATGTACTTGACATAGCACAGTGCCCATTGAAAGGAACTAGCATCTGAGTAGAGTTTGAAGGGTTGGTTGAACCTTGGGTAGGCCAGTACTGGAGAGGAGATCAGTTTGCCTTTTAAGGTTCCGAAAGCCTCTTGGCACTCAGAAGTCCAGGAATATTTACACGCCTTTTTGGTGAGGGCTTAAAGTGGAGCAGCAATCTGTGCATAGTTACAAATTAACTTTCTGTAGTATCCAGACAAGCCTAGGAAAGGTCCTTGAGATTTTTAGGTTTTGGATAATCTCCGACTGCTGAGAGCTTGTCTGGGTCTGGAGAGATGCCTTGAGAACTAACAACACGTCCCAGGTAATGAATTTGCTGCTGTGCAAAAAACACTTCTCTGGGGGAAGTTTGAGATTGGCTTGTCGGAGACATTCAAACACTTCCTTGATGTGTTGTAGGTTTTCTGGAAAAGTTCTGCTGAAAACAATAACATTGTCTAGGTAAACTAAGCAAGATTTCGTAGACAACCCATATAGTATTGCTTCCATAACACACTGAAATGTAGCTGGACTGTTGCAAAGTCCCATAGGCAGTCATTTAAATTGAAAGCGCCCCAAGTGACAGCACCAGGCTGTGTATGGACAAGAAGCTGGATCAATGTAGACTTGGTAGAACCTGCTCTGTAGGTCTAGAGTGGTGACATAAGCTGGGCTGGCCACACCAAGACTCTCTAAAGCATCGGGTAATGGATGAGCATCTTGCACCGTGTAAACATTGAGCTTTCTGTAGTCTACCATGAAACAATAACCCTTGTCCTTCTTTACCACTAGCAGGCATGGTGTACCCCAGAGACTCGTAGACTCCTCAATGATGTCCTGTTCAAGCATGTCTTTAATCATGTTTTCTATGACTTGTTTCTGTCTGAGTCCCACCTTGTAGACTCGCTGATGGATGGGTTTCTGACTGGGTGGCACCTCAATGGTGTGTTGCAGGATATCACAACATCCAAGCTTGTTATCTGGATCAACAAAGATATCTGGGTAGCCCTCCAGGAATTTTAAGAGTTGTTCTCTCTCTCTTTGTTGGGGATGCTGGGGGTTTAGAAGAGGGTAGTCACATACTGAGGGGTAACTCTGGTGATGCTAGGGTGGTCGTGATAGTACTCACTGAACTACAGTTGTTGGAACCAGGCTGAGGTTCTTGCACAAGATGGAGCTGGTCCCCTGTAGACAAGAAAACAAACTTTCTGATAGTGCCACCCTTGGAAATCACTACTGGCTCATCTGTGAAGTTGCAGCATTTCTGGAAGACTGTTCTGCCATGCACAGCAGACAAGGTGTCCCTTGGGAGAAGACCTGATGAATGCAGAGCAGGGGAGCCTATGATGATGCCAGCAACACCTTGTGGAAGAGGTTCACCTTGGATCTTGGCAATCAGAACCATCTCAGTCTTAGGAGGCACAGTGACTGAATCTATAGCTGCATGTTGCCTCCGAGGGTCTAGTGACAGTTTGTTTGATACAAAATCTAGGATGGCTTTGTGAAATTTAAGGAAATCCATACCAAGAATCACCAATGGTTGTAGCTCAGGTACTAGGTAGAATTTGACAGTAGCTTGCTGTGGGCCAAAGTGTAGCTTGAAACGGACCATGCCTGTGATACGTACCTGAGCGGCATTTGCTATAATAATGTGATTTAGGTCAGTTGGGGAGACATTAAGTAAGTGACAAACTGCATTGTTGTGCAAAATACTAATGTGGATAACTGAGATTTCTGCTCCAGTGTTGACCAAGGCATGTGTGGACCATTCTTTGATGGTCACAGGGATATAGTTGGCTAAGAGCAGTGATCTAATGATGGGTGCCTTGGCCCCTGGAGGTGGGAGGATGCCAGAGTTGGTAGCTGGAGGATGTTTTTTGCTTGAGTTGCGAGAGTCAGAGGGACGGTCAGTTGAAGTGTTCTCCTGCCCAACAGAAGCCCCTAGTGTGTTGGGTGGCTCTCGTTTCCCTGATCGTGGGAGTAGTTGTGATCATCGTGCTGATTGTGCTGCAGTGGGCATCTTTGGTTCCTGTTATCTTGGCTGTTATTATGGTACTTTAGCTTTCGGCAAACTGCAGCTGTGTCTCCTCTGTATCCACACCACTGGCAGGTCACAGGCTCTCATGAAGGAGGAGGTGATGTGGGTGGCTTTCAAGGCAGTTGCAGAGCATTGACTGAAGTAGTTGAAGAAGAAGTGGAGCTCAGGTGTAAACTATTGACTGTCGTCATGAGCTTGTCTCTCATGGCTTGTTGCTGCTGGACACATGTTGTGAGTGCCGCCAATTGTGACAAATGAGGTGCTGGTGCACTAGTGGCCTGGAACATTGAAAAGGACTCCTGTGCAAGTTGTGCTGCTTGTATTGTGTCCATCCATGTTGTTGGCTTCTGCTGAATAAGTGCGGAGTTGAGGAAGCAGGCCTTGGACAAAAGCCATGATTTGATCTTTTTCTGTTTTCTGTAGACATTTGCAGCATGACTCATTATTGACTATGAAGGTTTCCATGGACTCAGTGGGTTGCAGTGTGTGCTCCCACAGCTGTTGTTCCAGTAACCATATGGGATGTGCATGGACAAAATTGTCTCTGAAAGTGGTATAAAGAGTAGCACTATTTCCTTTGGCTTGTTCTGGAAGTGCATTAAACCAAGAAATAGCTGTCCCTTTCAGAAGCAAGCACAAGGCATTGGAAATACTCAAGGGAGCAATACAACCGTTGAAAGCAATCCATATTTAGAATTGCTCGAATCAGTTGACAGCAGCTTTGTGAGTCAAGGCTGAGAAAGGTATTGGCTGTAGGCTGGTATGGATTGTGGACTGAGGTGACATAGTTCTAACGTAGGCAAGGTCTGCTTGAATGGCTCACGTAACTGGTGCACCTTGGGATGGAAGGGAAGCCTGGACGGTCCTGTAGGAGGGTTTCTATGTTGTTGCTCCACTCCAGTGAGGTGGGTGAGGCTGGAAATGCAGATGCTGTGGCTTGTTTATTTATGTCACTGTTGAACATTGTTGTTGGAGGTAAGCTATGTGTCCCCGAGCGAAGGTTCTAAGTATGAGAAGGAATTGCCTTCATGCAGGAGAGGGACATCATGGAGCAGATGGAGCGCTGTGGAGAAAATTGGTTTTGAAGACAAAAGTGCAGTTATTTGTAAGCCATCAAATTATGTCTTAATAAGCAATTCCAACTCAATTCTGTGTCGTCTGTTATTTCAATAGAGTTTTCTTTGCAAGATGTAGCTATTTGTTGCAGTGTCCATTCATTGAAATGGGTTGCCCCCTCAAAACATGGCCACCATTACTTTCTATGGAGTAAGATCCTTTTGAACAAGCTGGTACCCCTCACAAAGATGGCCGCTGGACCTGTAACGTAGACTTCTTGCTTAGTTTGACATTCCTAATATGGTTGCCAACAGGGTAAATGTTACTTCCTGTTTTGCAGTTGTAAGCAGGTGGCTTATCTCAGGACAGCAGAAGAATGCAAGATGGTGATTCTACAGTCTGTTCAAAAGATAAATGGCAGGCTTTGATTTGGCTGAGTGACTCCCAGGCTATCTAAGCATTTGTGGGGGGAGATTTATTGCTGTCTTAGAAGCCTGACATACTGTCTTCAGGCAGAGTTGACAGAACAAAAGGCTGTGGCCATTTTTCAGACAGAGCTTTGAGTCTGTGTATTGGAAGGCACAAGTTAAAATAACAGAAAGCCATATGACCCTTGTTTAAGAGTTAAAGAACATGCAGTAAGTAGCTCTTGCCTGTTAAGACAGAGCAGTTAAAATGAGTACTGCCACTAGAAGAGAGATGCTGGGGGAGTGCAGTCTGCAGCTCAGTGGTGCTCAGGCTTGGATGATTTTAATTTGACACTTCATTCAGTTAGCTGGCTTGTAATATGCAACACATATTTTTCTTTTTTCTTTCACAGCCTACAGTGTTAAAGGAGGGCTGCAGGCTGTTGTACAAACAGGAGATGTGTCATTTTTTTCACTGTAGCCAGGGCTGTGATGCAGAAGATATTTAGAGCTGTTCAGGCATACTGGGGTAAATGACTTTGGGTACTCAGTGACACAGACAAGCGAGACAGGGTCTGGGCAGAAGGGCCACATTCTACACGATGTGTGGCGTTTTGGTGTTGGTCTGCCACAAGGAACCCTTACCTTCTTTTCTTCAGGTCTGCCATGCCCATCTCTTGATGCTCTGGAGGATGCCTCACTGGACTGTGCAAATAACAGATGGATGCATAAAATGTGGAAAGAAGAGACTTTATTCTCAGACTACTGAGACAGCATACTTAGAGGGTCTAACTCGGACAGCAGACTCACAGAGACTGCCTGCTCACTGATCATTCCAGGGATTCCAAAGAAGCCCCTCCTAACACAGTAAAACTGTGGTAAAATAGCAAAAAAGCACCACATCTGTTCAGAGCTCTTAAAGGGGCAGCAGCTGGCCTTAAGCTTAATGCTTATGTGTACTGCACAGTACGCTGGGGTGATTGCAGTGTATATAAGGATGCAAGCCTTTTTATTACGTTTGTTTTAAATACAAGTATGGAGACCACTGGGGGTAGGTTGGGCAAATAACAAAATTACTGGTCCATGACCATACAGTCTATCCTGAATGCTCTCCACACTTGGAGTTTGTGACAATTTTGAGTTTGCCAGTCTCCAAAGAGCACTGCCGCTACACCACAGTGCAAAAGTCTCCTTTGCTTTTTTGGTGGCACAACACTATTTATGTAAACGTACTATGTTTTAGAACACACACACACCGACAAAATCAAAAGGAAAAACATCAGTAGAATCAGTGTGTGACAAGGTATTTTTTTTAAAAAAAAGCTCCACAGTGACAATTGACGACTCTTTGAGGCGTGCCAGGGTGGGCAAGTTTTGTATAAGAAAAGAAAAAAAAAAGCAGTCCCTATTTTATTTTTTTATTGTGTATGTTTGTGTTCGTGAAACAGAGTACTTTTACATATATGGCCCATATGACTATACAAGGAGATGTGGGGATTCCTCTACTGGAAAGCTCAACTAATCTTCTTGGCTGATTTCACTTGTGTTTACCTGACAGTGATATGTGCAACTGCTCTGAACAATCTATTACGTGCATGTCACTTTTTGTTAGGCAGTGAAATCATGAATCAATGAGCCATTTTTTATTTTAAAAAACTGCAGATGTTATCACTTAACCTATTATGTCCTACAGAGAAAACACTTTTGCGCACCAGTGAGAGTGCCTCCTATGCAGAACAGCTGATTGCTTTTGCCCATGTTTATGTACAGCCAAACATAGAAGAAATTCCCATTCTAGTCTCAACTATGTCTGTGTTTGGCTGCACATTAACCCCTGTGTAGAAGTACAGATCTCTAAGCCCCATAGCTGCACACTAGTGTAGAACTGGGATGGTACTTAGTAACAGGTAGGAGAATTGACCTCAGGAGAGGTGTCTGTGTCTAAGTTCAGCCCCCTGATCAACCCTCACAGTTATCCTCAGCAGGGCACTCAGCTTAGCCTTTCCAGGAGTAATTTTATCAATGATCCAAATTCCACTGACCTGTCTGCTCAATGGACTCAGCTGATTCCTTGGGGTAGTTTCTTTCTTCCCCCGGCAGTTTTGAACAGAGACCACTTCGATATGGTATTTATAATATATAAACTTAGGACATTTGTGATCAGGTGTGCACCCAGTTTGTGCCTAGCATGCCATTAGAGAATGGAAGTCACTATAAAGTTTATCTTTTGCTGTTTTAGAGGTATTCTACCAGCCTGTGTTGGTGATGCATTTGCGTATTTAGCCCATGCATCTGTCTTCTGGTCGAATTTTACACTCAGCCGGGTCATCACCCTGTCTTTGATCATCTCCTCCTCATCTGAGAAGAAATAGGTGACCCCGACCCAGAACTCGTCCTTCTCAGTGCTGGTGGGGTCCCCCGTGGGCAGCTCCATGGGGTGCCCCATGGACAGCTCACTATAATTTAGGTGGGTGATCTGACCCAGTTGATGTCCCATCAGTGACACGGCACAAGGGAGGTCAGGAGGAGGAGGTAGCCAATCTAGAATCTTAATGTGCAAAATGTTTCATTCCTGAAATACTGGAGTGTTTTGTTTGATTTGTAAACTGCAGCCAGAACACTTACAACTTCAAAGGGCCACAGCCCCCAGGATTATTACTATAAGGACCATGTGGGGAAGGGCATGGAGGTCAGATTGCCAATGCATGCACAAAGCAGGATAACCCTTCGAAACCTGGGCACAGACTTTTGTGACACCCCTGCTTATAGAACTGTTACAGGTAGGCGATAGGGGTGTTTCAGAAGCGGTGACTGAGAACAGAGGAGCTGGTGGGGGTATCAGGACAATCTCTGGACAGTGTGATGTGATAAATTTTAGGGGTCCAACCCCAGAGCTATTGTTCCAATATGTATAGGTTTAGGTACAACACCAGCTTGTTATCAATGTTTTGCAGGGCTCGACCTCTGATGGTAAATTGTGCGTACATTGATATAGGACTATTGTAATATTGTATGTGGGGAATTGAAGGAGGCAGATTTGCAAATGTGTCTGAGGGAGTAGGTTAGTGTTGCTGCTGTAAAGCTGTGGATATCCCCATATGCAGTATAACAGTAGTTGCACATCGATTCATGCACGATTTACCGTCAGAGGTCAAGCCCTGCAAAACATCGATAACCAGGTGGTGTTGTACCTAAACCTATGCATAATGGATAAAATAGCTCTGCGGCTGCACCCCTAAAATGTAACACACTTCAGCAACAAAACCAGCCAAAGTAGACTATGTCAATTAAAGCATTACATTTTTTGAAGGACTTCTGTAACAAAAGAAAAAAAAACAGAAAACTTTGTTTAATGTTACTGCACAGCAGCCATGTTGGCTCTGACCAGAGCTGGTTAAGAATTATAGTGCTTCTAAAGCCTTGTCAAATCCCCCAGCAATGGCTTAAAACTTTTGCACTGAAAACCTTTTCCCCTGTTGAAACTGCCGCCCGGGATCCTCCGAATTCCGGTTCATTGCAGGGCCCAGAAATCTACAGAAACAGCCAAAAGCTGTATACCCACTCCGGTGTGTCGTGCCCACCTGGGGCTCGCATCTCGCCACCAGAGGAAAAGCTACAAGCCTGTCCTGGGAAGCAACCCATGATTCTGCTACTGCAAATTAGCAGACCCTGAGGGTTTCTTCCCCTGTTGAAACTGCCGCCCGGGATCCTCCAAACTCTGGTTCATTGCAGGGCCCAGAAATCTACAGAAACAGCCAAAAGCAGATACCCCTCAGTACGTGCGGTATTCGGTGCCTTTGGACATTCTGAATTTCAGCACCAACACTCTGATCGGAGGATCTCGGCCTCACTGACTTTTTCCTGCTGGTCTCCATTTTACCTTGCATCATTAGAGACGTTTATCAGTGCTGCTGACCCTGGGACTATTCTTTTTGTAAGCAAGAATTTCTCTTTTGTAAAGAAATTGTTCTTTTCGGAAAGCTAGAATGGCATGAAAGGCCCTCCACTCCCCCAACACACACACACACACACACACACACATGTTTCTCGCCTCATCTATCAATCCAGTTTAGGCCATTCAGTGTTACACTGCCATTGTTTAAAGTGATTTACCTGCTCTGAATGCACTGTGATTACATCCCTCTTTAGAATTAATTCTCTGCAAAAGGTTGAAGAGTTTTAAGTTGACCTTTTAATGCACCCCTTAATATCCTAAAACTACAGCCTAATCCTTTTTATTATTAATACTGAGTGTAAAACTGTAGAGTTTTAAGTTTGACCTGTACTGCACTGTCTATTATTCTAAGCGAACAGCTGAATCCTTTTTAGAATTAATTTCTGTGTAAAGCTGTAGTTTTAAATTGACCAGACTTTTCAGTGTACTGCCTAGCATTCTAAATTTAAAGCCCAATCCCTGCCTCTCGCTTTGCCACCTGTCTGCCCTCTAACCCACTTACGTCTCCTCCCTGTTTCTATTACCCACTTTGTAGTTTAGCCTCCTCCTTCCAAATAATAGTGACCACCCTGTTTCTTTGTTTGAGTTTACCACACCTCCCCTGCCTGCCCCTACTTAATCCATCTCCTTTCCTCTCCCCCTCAGGTGTGTCATGCCCACCTGGGGCTCGCACCTCGCCGTCAGAGGAAAAACTACAAGCCTGTCCTGGGAAGCAACCCACGATTCTGCTACTGCAAATTAGCAGACCCTGAGGCATTCTTCCCCTGTTGAAACTGCCGCCTGGGATCCTCTGAACTCCGGTTCATTGTAGGGCCCAGAAGTCTACAGAAACAGCCAAAAGCCGTATACCCCCTCAGGTACGTTGGTATTTGGCACCTTTGGACATTCTGAATTTTCAGCGCCAACACTCTGATTGGAGGATCTCGGCCTCACTGAGTTCTTCTTGCTGGTCTCCATTTTATCTTGCTTCATTAGAGATGTTTATCAGCGCTGCTGACCCTGGGACTATTCTTTTTTTAAAGCAAGAATTTCTACTTTCTCATTTGCAAATTATACTACATAGCCACTAGAGTGCTACAACAGCTGTCTTTTCTGTTAAAGAGGAAACGCATTATATTTTCTACTTCCTCTTCTGCTCTAGTGGACCTGAGATACTTCTCTTTCTGAGGACCATCCCCGGGGTTTTTCTGCCTGTTTCTCAGGCTTAACCATGCTGCTCCACTAAGGCCGCAAGACTTGAATGCCTGCCCCCACTCCCATTCTGTACTGGTGGAGCAGGGCCAGAAACAGAAACGAAAGCTACAGACCAATCTTGCCACACCGGACTGCAGCCTTGAACCACCTCACTAGCTCAGCTGCAAGGAGTTGCTCCACAGGTACATTCAGCGCCAAAACTGCCTCTCAGCCAACAAAAGGATTTTGAACTTATGACATCTGATCGCCGATTGTTCTAGGCTTCTAGTGACTTTTACTGCCGGCTGTTGTGTCGTTTAGATCTACCATGGGAAGTTACAGCTGGTTCCTCGGTGTGTCACTAGCTTTACTAATGCTCAGCTCAATCCTTCAGAACTCTCATCCCTCCCTAAAGTGGAATGACCCTTGCGCTTCTCCCTGTCCTGCATCCAGCAGCTCCTTTCAGGTAGCCATTCTGGACTATTGGGCTTCTCAGCTGTCTCTGCCGGGGAGTGGGACATCTCCCGAGCTGCCTCTGCAGATTACCCCCCCATCCAGACTCGAGACTTCCTACTCATGGCAAAATCCTGCCAGGACACTAGTGGCTGCAACACTAGGCCAGGAGTGGGTACAGGCCTACCCATCAACACCGCCTCCCATATCGCCCCAAAAATAGTGTTTACAAATTACAGTTCGCTGCCTTAAAAAGAATCCTGCTTCTTTTACTATTGTGCTCAGGCAATGTTGAACTCAACCCAGGACTATTAGACACCCTTGCTTCTCAATCAGACCTGGCAGGTATCAAAGGAATGTCTTTTATGCGTTTTAATGCCTGTAGTTTGCTGAAAAAGTTCACCCTTATCCAGGTTTGGGTGAGCCACACCCTACCTGATGTCCTAGTGGTCACTGAGACCTGGCTTAGGCCAGCCACCCCAGACAATTAAATCAATATCCCAAATTATTTACTCTTCCAAGCGGATAGGCAATCAAGAGGAGGTGGGGTTGCAATTTATGTAAGGGGCAAATACTCAGCCGCATGCATAGATGCATCATCCTCCCCCAAAGAATTTGAGTGCTTGACCCAAAAGATCGAACTTTCTCCTTCCAGTGCACTCTGTGTAATAGGCTGCTACAGGCCCCCTTCTGCCGGGCCTCATCTCCTGTCTCACCTCAGTTCCGTACTGGGGCTCAGTTCCTTGGAAACCATTATTCTTAGTGACCTGAACTACGATTGGCTATCAAGTGCATCAGCTCCCTTGAAATCCTTTTGTGACACTCTAGGGCTGGTGCAACTCATTGGTGAGCCTACTCACCCAAATAAAAAGAATCTTAACAAAGGCTCCCTCTTAGATGTAATTTTGGTTAACAAGCCACATCTGTTCTCTCATATCGGAACATTTTTCTCAGACATTAGTTATCATTGCATAATTAAGCAATAATGCCCGACAGGGTGTGTGTCGTGCTGGGATAATGTCATGCCTCAGGTGGTTGGGCACGAGGCGACAGGCCGAAAGCGCTAACAAGTGAGGCGTGACGTCATCCCAAATGACACACACCCTGAGGGCATTATTCTATTATATAATGGCTCGTTGTTATACAGAATAAAAATCATTTAAAGATGTTTTTGTGTGAAAAATATTTTGTTTTTTAAGAGCAGATGAAACAATCAAGCAAATGCTCAAGCATATCAAGCTCATCATATAGCTCATCTACAGGTTCACAGTGAGGCTGAGACTAGACCCATGATGTTGTACTGGGATAACATCACGGGTCCAGCTCAAAACTGACCAATCAGAGTCCAGGATTTTTTTCTTGCCATTGTATAATCACCACCATTAGATCCGTGCACAACCCACAGTTTGTGGCAAAGTTCTCTATCAAGAGGTGCAAACGCAACTTCGATTTGTTTGCATACGTCCATGACTTGAAACATTCACTGCGATGCAGGAATTCTTCCTAGCCAAAACGGTTAACAGGGCATATACTATTTTTTACAATATTTTAAGTGAGGCTTTAAATAAGCATGCACCCTTGGTTAAGGTGCGGGTCAGGAGCAGCACCTGCTGTTGGTTCTCGCCTGAGCTCAAAGCTTCCCTGTTAGAAAGGGATACTTTATGGAAAAAAGCCCGAAGAAGCAAGAACGACTCGGATTGGTGTCTTTTTAAAAGAGCACATAACAAGTGCACCAAGTTAGTCAGAGAAGCCAAGGCCACCTACTATCGTTCAGAGCTAGCCTCTGCCTCAAGAAATCCTTCAAAGCTCTGGAAAACATTAAAAGACATGTCTGGACACACACCTGGTAATTCCATTCCAGCAAAAATTAAGTCTGTTGGCAGTGTTATCTCTAACCAATCGGAGATATTGGAAGCCCTCAATAACCATTTTGCAATGGCAGGGCTAGCATTTGATACTTCCCCTGCAAATGACCTCCGCACAGCTCAGGGCCCACCAACCCACAAGTCCCCTCTACTGAGGAGGCCTTCCCTCCTGCCTGTCTCTCTAAAGAGGTGGAAGACCTACTGCTGCAACTGGACACCAGGAAGGAGCAGGCTCTGACTTCATAGAGCCATACTATCTGAAATGTGCCTACCATGTGCTTGCGGTGCCAATCAGCCACCTATTCAACATGTCACTCCCAAGGGCAGTCTCCCCCCTCAATGGAAAATAGCCCATGTCATCCCTCTATTAAAAGCAGGTGACCCCTGTGATCTAAATAATTACAGACCAATCTCCCTCCTCCCCATCCTGTCTAAATTACTAGAAAAAATAGTGTGTGGCCAGCTAGGGGTATACTTAGAATCTAGAAGCTTGTTAAACACAGTTCAGTCTGGATTCAGAGCAAAGCACAGCACCATAACAGCCCTAGCTAAGGTGACCAATGATTGGCTCCTAGACCTTGACAACAAGAAGCATGTCTGTGCTGTTTTCTTGGATCTTAGTAAGGCATTCGACACAGTCGATCACAGCCTGCTTCTTTCCTCCCTAAGCACCTTAGGCCTGGACCATAAATCTGTGTGCTGGTTTGCAGACTACCTCGGAGAACGGAAACAGCAGATTAAAGCTGAAGGTGATCTTTCTCCATTAAAACCTATGCTGAGGGGTGTGCCCTAGGGCTCTATCCTTGGTCCCCTCCTCTTTGCAGTCTACATTAACATCATCAATGACCTCATCAAAAAAGCCAACATCCATTTATTCGCGGATGACACTGTACTGTACTTGAGTCGTCCCATGCCGGAAGCAGCCTGTGAAGACCTCCAAGCTGAATTTAACCTTCTACAATACCATCTCATAAACAAAAAGCTTTTGCTCAATGCGAAAAAGACAAAAGCCATGCTCTTCTTCCCCTCCTTGCATGCGGCAATTCCTGCTGGGGGCTATCCCACAAATTACCACTGTTCTTGGAGAAACACTAGAGTATATAGCTAAATTCAAATATCTAGGAGTTTGGCTCGATCATAAACTTTCCTTCGCCGACCATCTCGAAGAACTACAGAAGAAACTAAGGCAAAGATTAGGACTATTCTACAGAATTAACCACCTGCTCACAAAGGAGGCCAAGATTCAACTGGTTCAAGCTACCTTCCTATCTTTAATAGATTATGCGGACCTGCTCTACAGACCACTGCAGTGCCTCTGCACTGGCTAAGTTGGACACCCTACTACCACAGAGCTATCAGGTTCATTACTGGCCTTCCACTTTCCACACACCACTGCTCCCTGTACTCATTGTTAGTTTGGACTTCCCTTCACTATAGAAGGAATAGAAATGCCACCCCATGGGCCTTCAGAGTGGTGACCAACAAGCTCCCCTCATATGTCTCAGATTGTATTCCCCAGAGTGTGTTGGGCACCTATGCTCTAAGAAGCTATTCTCTAATTGCCCTCCAAGTTCCAAGGGTCAAGACTCGTTTCGGCAAAGCTGCTGTAAGCTTCTCTTTACCCACATTGTGGAACGGTTTACAAAGAAACTTGAAGCTGAGCTGCCCTGTTAGCCTGAATATCTTCAAGGTGCTCTACGATTGCTACATGAAAGCACCTTGCAAATGTCTTCCCTCACCGCTAGCCCACTAATTCCACAACTCCCCCTTTCCATCCTGACGCTTGACATTTTTCTACCCCTGGCTCTCACTCTTTCCCTATTAACTCTTCCTGCTGCACCCACCCTTCCCTGCCCACTCCAGCCTGGCTAAAGTCCCACCCCATCCATAGTAGTGTCCCAATTATCTGCCTCTCCTCTGTCATTATCATAATAAACAAGTACACGACAGCCATCGTCACTTTCTGTGGTTTTAGCCCAATTTTTTCCCCCAGTCGTCGGTAATATATCCCTCCTCTTCTTTACCTCTCTAACCTGCCACCCCATACATGGCCTCTTTCCCCATATGTGTAGTTGCCGGCTGCCTCACTCAAAAGATTTCTCCTTATAACCCCTGTATGCCTATGGTTGATTGTACATCTGCTGACTTCAATTGTAAAATAATGCTGTTTTTTTTTTTTTTATTTATTTCAACCTTGTACTGTACTGTATACTCTGTATATACTTTTTCTTCCTTGTATATTATTGTTTTGTATACTTGCTTCTGTACTGTACTTTGATGTATTCATGACCAGGTCCACCTTGCAAATGAGCCTTGATCAATGGTGCCGCCTGGAAAAATAAAGATTTTTATTCATTTGATTTATTGATTGATTGAAACCACTTCACTGTGTTATCTGTGAATCTTCTAATTGACCATAATATATTGGTGTAGACAGATGCAATGAAACAGAGTAAATGCTGTAAAACCAGTAATTTTTGTGAAACCCAAATTTTGCAGTCAGCTGATTGCTGGTCGGCTCATGCAATTCAATTTTCACTCGCTTGCGATGATTGGCTAATACCTATTAAAATGACACTTAAACCATGAATGTACTCAGCTTCTTTTTCCAGCCATCACTTTTAATGAGATTTTACTTTGTCTTTAAAGTGTTGCTGTCGAGCAATGTCTCTGTACAAATGGTTAAACTCACCTCATCCTAAGACTCCAAAGCATGACTTTTCCTTGCTGACACTGTCAACATCAGCTCTGATGGTTTGACAGAAAACACTTGTGTGTCTGAAGTGGTTGCCCAGTCTGTTATGAATGCCCTCCCTGCTCCTTCATCTGCCGTGAAACCACCTGTTAAACAGTGCCATGGACAGTGTACTGCCTGTTCTCTTGAAGAACACTTTCTCATCAGCAAACATTCTGGTGTCAGCAGTGTGATGAGTGCAGTTATGTTGTGCTATTTTTGTTACCAGGGTACAATAAACAAGAGTACAGTCAGGAAATTTAAAGATTACCTTTTCAAATTAAAAGACACTACTGATTCTACACAACTCATACTCAGTTACCTCAGAATCCCAAATGTCGACCTGCAGTGTTACTGAAGGAGGTTTAGGCAGAACTGAAAAAAACTGTAAAATCTTTGTGATCAGAAGGTGCAGGGATAAATGGTCAAGTTCTAATCACCAGTGCCACATTGATAGTTAAAGCCCCAAACGTCCAAAACACATAGACTTTGGTTGAGAATGGTGTCACAGTTTCATTTACTAGGCTATGTGCCTGGCTGTTTATAAATTGAATGGGCTGTTCAAAATGCAAAGGTACCAAGGCCACAATTAAAATACCTGAGGACTTTGAAGAGCTGAAAAAGCAGGTTTTAAAACAGAGCAATGATGTCTCTTACTGGGAACTGGTACCAGCTGAGCTTGTTTTGAACTTACATGAGACTGGGATAAGCTGAATACCTTGCTCTCAGTAGACCATGGATTGTAGAGGCTCAAGGCAGGTGGAAGTAACAGGCCTTGGAGACAAGCAGCAGGTATCAGTACTGCTATGCTGCACTCTTGATGGTCACTGCCCTCCCCGCCCCCAAGTAATTCATTAGTGCAAAACTGAACACTGTCACTCAGTCTTTAAGTCCCTGGAAGAATGAAAGATTACCCAATCAGAGAACCATTTGGCTGATGCCTCAACAGCAGAGCAGTACATTCGCTGGGCAATAGTGCCATATACTCAGTATTCACTAAACACCAGCTTCCAAAAGAGCAGAAAATTGTACTGATTCTAGACCTCTTTAAAGGCAATACAACACTGAAAGTTATTAAAGTAATGGTGGACTGCAGTATCACCCCTATATCCCCCCTTTTTTTTTTCACTGACCTTCTACAGCCCCATGATATGTCTGAGAATAAACTGTTTAAATATGAGCTCAAAAAGCAGTTCTCAGAGTGGTATGCAGAATAAGCATCAAGGCAGCTTCCATGAGGATCCAGTACATCCGAGATCAACAGTGACCTCCGTATGGCATCCTTAATGAATCACCATGCCCATTGGCCTTTCACCAGCTTGCAGCACATGCTGGAAAAGAGGACTGCCAGTATGGTTTTGAGCAGACTGGCATTAATCAAGCTCATGACGAATGCCTGATGTACGAGGCTGAATGGGAGACTACAAAGTAAAATGCTGTCAAACTGCAGGTCCCGCTAAAACTAAAGGTTGTGAACACATTTTTCAGAATGAATGTAATTGCACAAGTTCTGTACTAAGATTTATTTTCTTCTTTTTTAGCAGCATAGCATGGACACAGACACGGGTGAAAGGAATTGACTACAGGGCTGGCTAAACTGATGCCTGAACATATGCCAAACCTGCAGCAGATCATCTTTGTTTTTTTTGTTTTTTTCCTTTTTATGTTTGCTTGCACGCATGTGCAAGAAACATAGTGCCATCATTCGAGTTTTCGGAGGTGTGTCACCCCCTCTTCCAATTCAGTCAGTGTGTTGGCAGGCGGGGCCCCTGTCCGCAAATGCATGCTGGAGCTGTCTATGACAACACACACACACACACAGAAACGCATGCACTCATACTGCGTGCTGCCCCACCCCAGGCACACCAGTATGGCCGGCGGGGGTGCCCAATCCCATCGGCTGTGCTGCGCTCCCTCCCCAAAGCCTTCCAAATGCCACACTGGGTACCCACCCCAGCATGGCAACTCAATGGAATAAGCCGCTGAGGTGCCCAATCCCCGTCGGCTTCACTGTCTCCCCCGCCTCGAGTACAGGGTGCCATGCTGGGAGCCCAACCCAGCGTGGCAACAGATCGCGCGGCCGACGGGTGCCCAACCCTCGCCACGCCCCCAGCTGCTCTTCTGCCACGCTGGGAGCCCACCCCAGCGTGGCAAACGTCCCCGCCTACTGAAAACCCCCTGAAAATTAAAAACTGTCCCTCGGTGCTTCTCCCTTGCCCCCCTCCCACAACCCGCACCCACCCACTGCACACCCCACCTCCCACACCCCCTCACCCCATACTTACCTCCGGAGCTCGCGACGATTTCTCGTGGACCGGAACACGCCTGCACTCTTCAAAGCCGACCACGAACTGAGGAAATGCTGGTAAGCTGTATAATGGGATAGATAGGGTTTTTCAACTTTGTTGCATATCTCAGGCATTTTTTGAATTTTTGCACCAAATTTTCAACATGGGGTTTTGGGACCCCTCCTCATGAATTCTTGCACTGTCATGGCGTAATCTTGATTCAAGGGTGATTTCGCAGCACTGTGTGAAATCACCTTTCCGAATGATTAACGAAACGACACTGCCAGTGTTCATAAGGTGGGCTCTCAAGAGCCTATTTTGAAAATTTGGTGGAAAAATCTAAAAATGACTGTATTTAGTGTGCTATGCAGTTCCTACGACGTCAGAAGTTCGGTGAATTTTCAATATTTCCACTCCAGATTTTCAACATTCCCATTTTACCACACCTTCTTATGAGTAGTACAGCTGTCATTTTTCACTTCTCACCTAAAACATCTTTCTGCCCATGTAGCGCAAAATGGCGCAGTCGGTGTGCGAAATCAATGTACGGGACAAATTAAGAAAATCACAGTGACACTGTTCATGAGCAGAGGTCTTAAAATGGCTATGTTGAAAATTTTGTGAAAAAGTTCCTAAAAATGACTGTTTTACGAGTGTGCATTGCGCAGTTCCTAGGCACGCTCGTAAGTTCGCGAATTTTCAATATTTCCACTCCAGATTTTCAACGTTGCCATTTTACCACACCTCCTTATGAGCAGTACAGCTGTCATTTTTCACATCTTGCCAAAATGTGTTTCACCATGTAGCAACAGTGGCGCAGTTGATGCGTAAATCAATGTATGGGACACATTAAGAAAATCACAGTGACACTGTTCATGAGCAGAGGTCTTAAAATGGCTATGTTGAAAATTTGGTGAAAAAATTCCTAAAAATGACTGTTTTACGAGCGTGTGCTACGCAGTTCCTATGCATGCTCGTAAGTTTGCGAATTTAATATTTTCACTCCAGATTTTCAACATTGCCATTTTATTACACTTCCTTATGAACAGTACAGCTGCCATTTTTCATATGTTGCCCAAAATGTGTTTTCGCACAATGGTGCTGTTGGTGTGCGAAAGCAATGTTTAGGACAGATTAAGAAAATCACAGTTACACTGTTCATGAGCAGAGGTCTTAAAATGGCTATGTTGAAAATTTGGTGACAAAAGTCCATAAAATGACTGTGTTACGAGTGAGCATTGCGCAGTTTCCACGCACCCTCGTAAGTTCATGACTTTGTAATATTTTCAGTCCAGATTTTCACCAGTGGCATTTTTCCACACTTCCTTATGAACAGTACAGCTGTCATTTTTACAAGCGTGGCTGAAGTGTGTTTTCACACTTTCAGCGCAGAGATGCGTGGTCGCTGTGGGAAATCATTGTTCGGGACAGATAAAGAAAATCACAGTGACACTGTTCATGATCGGAGGCACCAAAATGGCTGAGTTGACAATCTGCTGTAAAAAATTCCCAACCTAATTATATTACGGGTGTGCGTTGCACAGTTTCTATGTATGCTCGTGACTTCACCATTTTTTTAAATATTTTTACTGCAACATTGCCATTTTTTACACCTCCCCATGAACAGTACAGCTGTCATTTTTTACATCCTGTTCAGAATGTTTTTGCACCTGTGGTGCTAAATGCCATAGTCGCTGTGCATAAGCAGCTTTCGCCTACCAAACTGATATTCCCCCTGTTCATGAGGTGGGGTCACAAAAAAAAAATCTTGAAAATTTGGAGTGAAAATACCAACGAATGCCTGAGGTATTAGGGTTTCCAACCATAACGCCCAACCCTGTAGAGAATGACAGGCATCAGGGGTGTGATTTGGGATTTGTGATTCTTGCCTGTAATGCTCATACCATTCCACACCCTGCAGCCAGTGAGAGGCATCAAGGTATGCCTTGGACTCTTCGGCCCCAAAGTTCACCCCATTCTCCTATATCGCACCCATCTTACCGTATTTCCTAATGGAATGGGGTGCGCATAAGGGCCAAAGACCCCAAGGAACACCGTGACACTTGTCAGTGTCTGCAGGATGGGGTGTATTGAAATGGCGTGGCCGTTATGCCTGACGACCCAAAGACACACTCCAATGCCTGTCACTCTCTGCAGGATGGTGGTGGGGTTGGCTTCAGTTCAATACTTCACTGCCATTCCTATTACGCAGCTCTGTAACTTCTACACTACCACTGCCAATGCCAGCAAGCAAACATTCGGCATTGACAAATGCTTGTTTAATTCTTGTTAGGTTTGGTCAAGAAAACTGACCGGAGTAGAACTTACTTGAAACAGTGCAGTACAAGCTCCACACTGTACTCTGTCACAGCTTGTCTTTCAGCTTTCATTTTTTTTTGTTTAAATCCTTGTCAGAAGTACTTTAATGTTAAATAAATAAAAGGAAATACAGGAAAATAAAAAAAAAAAGTGTGTTGTTTACCACCAATATCAATTTAAACTGGAAATAAACATGGGAGCCGAGAGAATGCCAACACACGTGGTGCATTGCTAGGACAATAATATTCGCTGTCATAATATTTTTGCGGTTTAAAGGTACAGCGCGAAAATATGTTGACAGCAAGTATTTCACATTTTACAGTATCACATTTCAGGTCACCTATTTGTTGGCATGATCTGTCATCAGTTTGTGTACCATCAGTAGTAAAAAGAGATCGTAGCCATACTGGTCCTTTGAAAACAGGAATCACTGGATAGTTTGAGTACTTTTATTGGTTCAACATATGTCTTGCACAAAGATAGTACAGTACTCAAGCTTTCAGGGCCACTCAGTTCCCTTCATCAGATGCAATAGCATTCTGAACAGAAGAAAATGAATTTATTCTTAGAGTTACATACGAACACATGAAGAAGCCAGCAGAAGAAGGCCACGTGGTCTATCTAGTCTGCTCGTATTGCAGGGTCCACAGCATGAGCTACTGTCCCTGACCCCCCCACTCCTCCCATCCTCCCAACCCATGATCCTTTCCTTCCCCTTTGCCTAACTCAGCCTCTCTTGAAGCTGCCCACTATCTCCAACAAGACCAACTCTTCTGGCAGCACATTCCAAGTGTCCACCACCCTTTCTGTGAAGAAGTGCTTCCTGACCTCTCTCCTAAACCCCCCCTCCAGCTTAAGACTGTGCCCCCTCATGTTATGGTTGCCGCTCAGCTTAAAGAGACCCTCCTTATCCAGATTATTTATCCCTTTCAAATACTTGAAGGTCCCAGTCATGTCCCCTCTCTCTCCTTTCCTCCAGGGAGTAGATGTTCGGTGCCCTTAACCTCTCCTCATATACCTTACCCTGCTGACCTGCTATCATCTATGTATCCCTCCTCTGGACCTTCTCCAGCAGGTTAATGCCCTTTTTGAGGTGTGGGCACCAGTACTGAACTCCATACTATAGATATGGCCTCACCAGTGACCTATACAAGGGTAGTATAACCTCCTCTCTCCTACTACTTATCCCCTTAACTATGCATCCCTGTATCTTGTGTGGTACTCCGATGGTGGTAAAATGGATGATAACATGTGCTGGGTCTCCACAAAAATATAAAAGGGCAAATAAAGAAACTGTGTTGAGATGACACCAGTAACCTGCACATACATTACGAACACAGGTCCCAAGAAGGTGGATTTTGGCACCTGACAAAGAGAGGCAGGAGTTAGAAATAGATTCCAAATGCTTGACAGGCTTTTATTCGAACAAACAGGGAAAGGGAACACGGTCACAGGGAACTCTTATCCCTACTCACCTGTACGAGGACGACTGTAAATCAAACAACTGTAACAGCTCAGCTTTGAGTGTTCTATCCTCTATACACTGTATGAGGGTGACTCTATGCACACTTTCAATAATCAACTGTAACAGCTCCACTTTAAGAGCATTCTGTCTACTAAGATCAGTGAATCACTATGCAGTCTCTAATACTACCCTGAGGTGCACCTCTACCTAGGGCCCATTACCTGGAGTACTCCATTCTAAGAAACTCTATAGTATGTCACCTTCAAGACTCTACATATGTCATCAAAGGCAGTTCATGCACAGTTGAGCTTTTTCTGTCGTCGAGAAGAAACTGGGATGTGGGATATGAAACACAAGGGGAACACTTGGCTGACTGGCTAGAATGATTTAAAAACTAAGGGAATGCAGAAAGGATTTTGAACAGGCCATGAGTTTCTCGGCCACACCCCACCTCTCTAGGGTTGCTGGAATTAAGGGACAACACAAAGATTTCTTTGGCTGAAAATCCACTGAGGGCCGCTGGAATTGAAACACAGCAGACCCGGCCACGGTCTGCTTCTGGACTGCTGGGAGAAGAAGAAGATGCTGAACAATTGTCCATAGCCCGCTTCTGGGCTGCCGGGAAATGAAGAAGATACAGAACACCCTGCCACAGCCTGCTTCTGGACTGCTGGGAAATGAAGAAGATGCTGGAAGAAGGAACTCTGTGGAACGTGGGAGAACAACAGGGTTCTGGGCACCAAGGCTGGATAAGCCAAGGACTGACACAAAATAATAATCGGGACAGTGATGCAGGGTACTGAAACAGAAGATCCAGATGGCACTTGGGTACGAATGACAAAACAAGAAAACGTATGGCAAACTTTGTACATTGGGAACTGGAGGGAGGAAAATAAACAGGATGTTGCAACTGAGACGACTGCGGCACAGTTCTTCAGGAAGTTGATGTTGGCTGCTTTGGAGATACACTGAAAGATGATTTATGAAGAACTGAGGAAGATTGATCTGGATACATGTTGGCGAAGTGACTCTGGAAACTTGCTGAAGACTGATTCGAATATTTTCTGGCACTGAAATGCTGGCACAAAAGCAATACGAGGACAGTTTTTGCACTTATACTGTTCGCTGGAATAATAGCAATGCAATGAATGTCTCAGTTCTTATTGTAGTAGTCAATTGCACAGTCTTAATGTCCAGACCACAGTAAATAGACAGGCACTTTACTATTCTGGGTGAACCCTAGCTTCAGTGGACCTAACTACCAGGGGTCCCTCTAGCTAGATGAGGTCCTCCTGTTACTGTGGGTCTGTATGACTAACTAGACTCCCTCAAAATCTGGGGTCGCTAATGCTGCTGGGCCCCTATAACACCTGGGGTCTAAATGGCTAGCAATGGGCCTAACTTGCCCTGTTAGGTAGCAGTGGTCCTGACTAGCCTCTTTAAGTATCAGTGGGCCTAACCCACCCTTTTAGGTAGCAGAGGGCCTAACTAAGGGAGATGTTCAGGTGGCCCTGGACAAGAGGATGTGCGTGGGAGCATTAATTGTGGATTTGTCTAAAGCCTTTGACTCCCTGAATCATGACATCCTCCAGTCCAGGGCTGCAACTATTGGTTTTCAGGGGCTGGAACTGATGTGATTGTCATCATATCTGAAGGAGAGATTTCAACTGCTGTTCCTGGGGCAGTGGGAATCAGATCTGTGCCCTGCTGGATCGGGAGTACCTCAGGGGTAAATTTTGGGGCCTTTGTTGTTTAATATTTATGTTGATTACCATCTGTATGCAGTTGATTTGGTGGTTTACACTGCAGACAGAGATAAGATTGCTGTGCAGGATTGCTTGCAAGTGGCATTCGATGGCTTGCAGGATTTCCTTCATGACAGTAATCTGGTAATGAACACAAAGAAAACCCAGATTATGTTATTTGACAGATGACGCTTTGGGGGGGGTTAACAAATTTAGATTTGTTAACAAGGGGAGGCCTCCCGATCCAGCAGGTTCAGGCATACAAGTACCTAGTACTATGGTTGGACATAGGGTTGTCAGAACCCTCCGAAGTTCTAGGTTCTAGTTCTAGCCTAGAACTTTTGAAAAAGTTCTAGGGTTCTAATCTTTTTTAGAACTTTTTAGAACTCGAACCCTATTTTTTTATTGTGCTGCCAGTAACGAAGATAGTAATAAAATACATGTAAAGGAAAAACTGTTCAATATAAGGGGGAGAGATTATCATGTGTGACATTGATAGGAATACAACTAGGTTTATCTATGGTTTCTTCTGTTTGCTAAAGCCAGCAACTTAATACGTAACAGGCCCACCCACCCACCCATGTGTTAAAAGTTTTCCTGCTGCAGCTGCATCATAGTTCCTTAGTGAAAGAAAGAGGCACATTAGCCATTTATGTACTCAGTTATATATACTCATCGTCATGAATTATGAGAAAAAATCACTGATATTACCTAATTTCAGCTATTTGCTGCTTTCTGTTTTAAATGAGTAAATCAAAAGTTGCTATGTTTAAAAGAAAGTTTTTATAACAAAGTCAAGCCAAGTACTACAGCAGCAGCATGTGGAACTGTTGCAAAACATATTATGTCATAACGTAGTCAGTCAAGACATTTGAATAAAAAACATATGCCAGTCATTGTTGCTGGCAAAAAATGCATGCAATTTTCTAAGGTAATGCATACATATACCAACATTTTTGTTGGCAAATTGAAGTAATACATACAACTTTCTAAGATGATGCATTTTTGCAGCTGATACTTCAATAAAATCTGTATTTCAGTCACATAAATAAAAAAAGTGGGACAGCGTCTGTCAACCCCATTATGTATCAAATTATCACTACTTGTAAAGCAAAAACACTTTATGATACGTCACATTCTGTGAAAACTGCTGATGCAGATTTTCTTTGATTTCTGATTCCTTTATTCTTTTTTTAAGGGGGACAGGACAATTGTGCTAGGTGGCATTAGTTTGCAATGTATTTAATAAGAATATATATTATGTGTACAGTAGGTTCGATCTGTCATCATTTTTTTCCTCACCATCCCCAGCTGATCACAAATCTGTAAATGAAATAACTAAAAACAACACCCACCTTTCACCCCATCACCCATTCCACTTTTCTTCCACCACCCTCATCTGTGCAGTAGCACCCATGCCACCCTTACACCCATGTTAAAACCAACCCACAACCCTCATCCATGTACTAGCATCCATTTTTCGTTTATGCTAACATTTCTGTAATTGAAAAAATAATAAACAGCTACCAATTAGAACTCATTTTGTCCTCTTTAAAATTGAAAAATAGACCGTCTCCTGTCCCAGCCCATACTGATGCACACAAAGTCACAGAAGGTAAATCCAAAAATATATGTTTGCACTTTAACTATAAATAATATGATACAGAAAGGCTTGACGTGACAGTGTCCCTTTTATGCCAAATTTGGGCCTGTTCCCACTGATGTTAAAATTGCCCTGTATATAAAACTTGTTGACTTTAGTTTAGACCCTAGCTACAAAGCAGTTTGCCATGAAATGGTGAAAGTTTTTGGGGGTATATAGTCCAAGGTAGTAGATCGAGAAAGGAGAGAGACGACAACCAAAGTCATCACAGTCTGTAAAAGTTTCCTTTTTGGTGCAGAGAGACTCTGTCCCACAGAGTATTTACCAGCCACCACCATCTGAGTTGTCATCACCATCAACATCCACAACATCAATCACTTCAGGATCAGTTTGTATACTCTTGTAGGGATATGAAAATCTTGACTTATTAATTTTAATAAAAGTTAACGTGTGTACATTTTCTGGCAGCAACCTATTTCTGGTGTCTGTCACAATATTGCCAGCTGTACTAAACATGCATTCTGAAGAGACACTTGTTGCAGGACAACCAAGATATTTACAGGCTTCATCATACAGCTCTGTCCAAATTGACTTTTTTGATCTCCAGTATTCAAAAGGGCATGCATCAATAGGAATAGGCAGTTCATGCAGGTAACTGTCTACCATGATGGACAGAGACCGCTCAGAAGAGGAATCAGCAGAAGCTGGTATGGCAGCAATTTGGGAAAGGTTTTGCCACAGATTTAGCTTGCTACTAAGGGTTGAAGAAGTGGCATTTGTGAAACAACTAATGTTAATGTTTGGTGATTTTTCCAGTTCTGTATCCCTTTGTGAAGATGAACCTGCATGTTGTGGTGATGACAACCTGAGGGTACTGTGTGTGTCTGTGTTTGACTCCTGTGAGTGCTGCAGCTCATCTAGCAACATACATTTGTACTGCTCTATATCATCTGTTTTTGGAAGACGTATAGCCTTGAACCTGGGATCTAAGAGAGTTGCAAGGATGTAGTGTTTTGATTTCGTCATTGCAACTAATTTGTCATTGGTTTTGAAGCGCTCGCTCATTCTCTTTTCGAGATTCCCATGGTACAGGCGACATGTTGTCCGCTTCAGATCTGTCTTTTTCTGTTTGTAGATTTAGAACACTAAGATGATGTGAAATGAGCATTATGAGTGGGATAACCTGACTCACAGATGCGCCTTCAGAAGACATGTCCCTTGTAGCGGTCTCAAAAGGAGCTAGGATACAGCACACTGTCTCCATTAATTTCCACTGCAGCACAGACAGCATAATGCCATCTCCAATAATGTAACTGGAGCAGTACTCATGTACAGCTTGCTTTTGCTCCAAGAGGTGCTGCAGCATATAAAGCGTTGATTTCCAAGGTGGAAACATTTTGAATCAGCTTTTGCTGGGGCAGCTTGTGTTTTGCAGTTCGGACAATGTCCGTATAGCCTTAGTTGAATGTAAAAGTGAGTCACAATTTTTTTGCAAACAGCAATCATACCATCCACTTGTGTTTCGTTGCTGAGAAATCCTGTGACAATTAAGTGTAAGCAATGTGCAAAGCAAGAAGCATGCAGAAATCCTCCATCCTGTACTGCTTTCAAGATGTTGGCTCCATTGTCACTTACTGTGAAGCCACATTTTAGACCGTGAGAATAAACCCATTCGTCAAGGAGGTCATTTAGTTCCTGCAAGATGTTTGCAGCAGTATGACTTTGCCCAAACTTCTTTTATATGCAGCAGCGCCATCTTTTGCGGTGTCTTTGTTTTTAAAGAAGCACAAGAAAACGTGACCCAATGAGCGGTAAGGGACATGTAATCTATGTTTTGAGTGCTGGTCCACATATCTGTTGTGACATGAATAACCCCACCCGCCGCAGTTTTAAGTGCAAGCATCACTGTCGCTTTTAAAGCCTGATAAGTGTTTGGTATTTCAACATAGGAAAAGTACCTTCGATGAGGAACATTGTAATGAGGCTCTGCTAATGTCATGAGCTCCCTAAAATCCTCGTGATCTACCAAAGAGTATGGGAGAAGGGCTCCAGCTAACAGTTCACCAATTCTGTGATTAAGATGAAGGGTCTTTGGATGATTTCTAGTAAAGGTATTCTTCCTTTCAAATGCCTGAGACAGTGTTAGCTGTTTGCAACATGTCCCTGCTGGTTTATTATACACCGTGCTTCGATGGGCAGATGGACGCAGAGATGGTGGACTAGGACTTATACATTCAGTGCCATCACTGGATGTGCAACTGGTACTAATGGTGCTGGCATTGGTGGTAACAGTGATCCTAGGGCTGGCAGTGGTTCTGCCTGCATCAAGTTCAGACAAATCAGTATCCATTTCAGATTCCTGACCCTTCTCATGTGCGGTCTGGAAGATGGAGGACATGGGTTTTGGATGATCAAGCAAAACCGAATGCTTATTCAGATGGCATTTAAGAGCTGTAGTGCCAAGGCATGACACAACTTTACCACGGCTTACACTCTGTTTACACAGGGAACAAATTGCTCTGCATGGATCAGTTTTACTGACAGAGAAATATTTCCACACCTCAGATGTGACAGATATTGTTCGAGTGCTAGGAAGATAGCTAAAGACTGTTTGTGTCTTTTCACCTGTCCTAACAGAACCTGGGACATGCTCCTTGGTGCTAGAAGAGTGGGCAGAAGACTCTGACGGATTTTCATTGCTGGCCAACACAGAAGTGGTGGATTCAATGGATATGTCCTTTTCATTGCCAACAGTGCTGGATGTATTTGCAAGTGCACTACCTGATTCATTGTCAGCAGACTTGCTCATTTCACTTTGTTGAGGAAGTAATGATTTGTCGTGAGACACAAGTGTTGGACTGAGACAAAGAGCTACTGTCTGAGTCAGAGAGGGACTCACTGTCACTTGCATTATTGCTGCTAGTCACAGGGATCTTAACAGCATGAATGGCATACCTTATGGTGCCTGTCCGTGTGACCCCAGCAGCTGTACAGGTTTTCTTAAAAGGTCCCCCTTTACCACACTTCACTGTTGCTCTTTTGCTGTTTGTTGAATTTTATCACGTGAAACATTTTGGTTATTTCTGCTAGCACCAGGATTACCACTACCACCAACACCTGCTCCAACACCAGCACTAGATGCTTCATCTATGTTGGTGTCAGCCATAACAGACAGTAAGTACCAGTACTACCAGTATACTGGGTGAACACACCCACACCCAAACAATTCCTGTGTAACAAAGCAATGTGATCTGTGATCACTGGCTACAACTCCAAAATTTTATTTTGGTTGTGTGACACTGTGATACCGTGGACTGAAAGTAATTGAAGAATATGACAGTTTGCAACTAAAGGATCCCAGGTTCAAGGCTTACAGAATGATTGGGCTGCTGGGCATAGGCATACACATAGTAATCAAGGGGTGCACAGCAGCAGGGTGACAGGCTGACCACAGGAGACGGAGTCACATACGCAACCCAGGGAATGAGAATTATATTTCTACATTTCTGTCATGTAAGGTTAATGCCACCACACAACTGGCCACTGGGCTTCTCTCTGTAACACACACTGGGTAGGGTACAGTTCAGTCAAGGGGCACACAGCAGCAGGGTGATGGGCTGACCACAGGAGACGGAGTCACATACGCAACCCAGGGAATGAGAATTATATTTCTACGTTTCTGTCATGTAAGGTTAATGCCACCACACAACTGGCCACTGGACTTCTCTCTGTAACACACACTTTGGGTAGGGTACAGTGCAGTCAAGGGGCACACAGCAGCAGGGTGATGGGCTGACCACAGGAGATGGAGTCACATACATAACCAACAACTCAGGGAATGAGAATTATATTTCTACGTTTCTGTCATGTAAGGTTAATGCCACCACACAACTAGCCACTGGGCTTCTCTCTGTAACACACACACACACTGGTAGGGTACAGTGCAGTCAAGGGCACACAGCACCAGGGTGATGGGCTGACCACAGGAGGCCAGTCACATCATAACCAGGGAATGAGAATTATATTTCTACGCTTCTGTCATGCAAGGTTAATGCCACCACACAACTGGCCACTGGGCTTCTCTCTGTAACACACACTGGGTAGGGTACAGTGCAGTCAAAGGGCACACACTGGGCTTCTCTCTGTGACACACACACTACACTGGGAAGGGTACAGATTTATTTACCTTTTTGCCCCTTGTATGCTTGTTGCTGGCAGCTGCTGAGTGTGCAGTGTGCACCACTGACTGAACAGTGCTGCAGTTTCAAATAATCACATTTCACAAAGGTTCTTCACTTCTTCTTCTTTTTTTTTATTCTCTCTCCGAGTCCTCCTGAGTCCTCCTCCTGATATTGATTGATCTCGGTCTCGATCCCTCCCTATTCCCCAGTCCCTTTCCAATTCTTGATTAATCCCTCCACCTGTCCCGAACCTCCCCCTAGTCCCACTCCCACCCGATTTTGAGCCTTTTTTCAGCCTTTCTCTCGTTCTCGGTCTCACAGGAAAATGGATGATGGAATTTTAGTGGCCAGTATTGGACAAGAGTAGCGGTACACTAACACGCTAACGCTAGTAGTACAGTTTAGCTAGGCTGCTGCTGCCTCCGCTCCGATCCTCAGCATGGCCAAACTTCTCCTCGCGGCATCTGCCTAAATACCCCCACACAGCTTACTCGGCCCCACACAGCCCGTGCATCGTAAATACTTACTGTAAGTGCAAACAGACAACGTCTAGCATCTGCGGTGATTCAAACCCTTTTGTGAACCTTTTAGTGTTCGAGTTCTAAGTTAGAACTCGAACACCAGGGTTCGAGGAGGGTTCGAATCTTTGAAGAACTAGTTCTGACAACCTTAGTTGGACACTTCATTAGATTGATCAACCCACATAAATAACCTAGCAAAGACCATGGGTAGAAGATTAGGTGCCCCCCTGTAAAATTAGGGATTGCATGAGCACAGCAGTAAGGAAGCAAGTGGTGAATCAAATGGTCCTTCCCTTATTTCATTATTGAGACATCTTATATTCTACTGGCTTAAAAAGAGATTTACACAAATTGGACATTTATCTGAGTAGATGAGCATGTTTTGTGCTGGGTTCTCCGTGCATAGTGCACAAATGCACATTATATATCTTACTCGGGTGGAATCATCTTAATGACATCCGAGATGAACATCTTCTGGCCTTTGTGTGTAAAGGTATAGTGGGAAAATTGCTATGTTACATCCTGGAGTAGCTGTTTGCCAGGGAAAAGATTGATTCTGTATGATCGGTAGGAACCTTGGACTTAGCAATACCAAGGTGTAACTTGGACATAGGAGAGCACTCAGTGTTTGTTAGAGGACCTAAGCTGTGGAATAGCCTTCCCAAGAATTTGAGAATGGTGAGGAATAGGGCAAAGTGGGCAGATATAAAACAATGGTTAGTGTTATCCAAAGCAGAAACTAGGCACTGTTGCCCTTTAAATGATTCTATGATTAATACTACAGTAAAAAGCAGATGATAAAGGTATATGGTTAATTCTCAGGATGTGTTTAAATTTAATATAATAACTGGTCAGCAATTTTTCCCATTGCGTGACCGAGTTATAATTTGCCGTTATAACCCACGGGTTATAACGGCAAACACGCGCCACTTCAGTCATGAAAGAGTCACATCCTGATTGGCTCTTCACTTCCCATGGGCGGGCTAAACACCGACACAAACATGGCGGCTCCGCCTACCGAGGAGCCGCCACACTGGGAGTCCCATTGTATTATTTTAACAAAACAACTTATCTGGTTGATCGTGCTGTCCAGAACTCACACCGCATAGGAATTCCTGAAAAATGCTCTGAAGAGCTTCCCCGCCTACAAAATGGCTCCACACTGCTTCAGTGCCTCAAGTGATAGCTCCATGGCGCTTCTCGGAGGTAAGCGCTATTGCAAGTAAAAGAAACAAAGTGTGACTGCAGTTTGAGGGACACAAAACAAAAAGGGCTTAACAAAAATACTACTCACAAGAAATAAACTTTTCTGACAGCAACACAGTGTGTGTGTGTGTGTGTGTGTGTGTGTGTGTGTGTGTGACTGAGAGACAGTGTCAGTGTATCTCTGTGTTTCAGACTCAGGGCTGCTACAAATTGCTGCCCAGCAATTATAAATAATAAAAGATGGGGAAGTGTTTTTAAATTCAAAATTAATGGTTGCCCTCGGTGTGGGATGCTTTAATAAACCCCTCGGGCTTTGCCCTCTGGGTTTATGTAGCATCCCACACCTTGGGCAACCATCAATTTCTCATTAAGCACACTTCCCCATCCATTATTGTATATTTTATTGTATCGCTGTTACATTGTAATGTTTTGCTCTTGATTATGATTGAAATTGATGTAACCTGTAATGTTTTGTACTTGATTATGGTTGAAATTGATGTAACTTGTGGACCTCATTGTAAATGAGTAAGAGCTCAATTGAGTGTATCCAATTCAAAAATTTGTTTATGAATAAATATTTTACTACTACTACTACTAACTCGCCCCTTTTAGTAGAAGTGGGCCTAACTCACCCTGATTGGTCCTGGGCTTCCCTTGCCTCTTTAAACAAACATTTGGGCCTGTCTTGCCCCGTTAACACACTGGTCCTCTCATTAATTAGGGGTCACCCTGCCCCTTTAATTAATATTCATAAGCCCTCTCTGTGGCCTTAATTCTGGACCCTCCCCTGGGGGTCGCCATGCCCACTGAATATTCAGTTATTTAAATTAGGCCTTCTGTGACTTCCCCCCGTGGCTCTGAGCCGCTTCCTAGCTCTTTGCGCCTAGCGCTAATAATAAAAAAATAAACTTTTCTCTTGTTCTGTGGTGGTCAGCACAATTCAGGTGTGCTAGAACCGGACAACAGGGGCCCTTGTAAGTTCCCGGGATCAGCGCAAATGATGCAGCACTGCTACCGCTGCGTCCGGGGGACCGAAATTTTCACTTTTAAAATAAAATAATAAACCGGGGCACCAAGTCCTTGTAACAGGAAATGGGATGGTTTTTACTTCTCCTGGTGCCTCACAGTGGCACTGCGGACCATGCAATAACCTCGGGCAGTCTTCAGTAGATGGAGGCAGAGGAATCATGCAGGCAAGCCCTCAGGGACAGCTTCAACTCACCAGGTAAGCTCTTTCTCGTCCCTCCACACTTGCTGCATCCTCTCTCCTCCACAGCTACCACGATTCTCTCTTACAATTGAATCATTTTTTAAAACTTAACACACTGAGTTCTGGTTTTGGAAGGCAGGGAAGGTGCCACACAGTGGGCATTTCATCTGCTCAGCCTGGCATTCTATGTAAGCAATAAGACCTGACAGGGTGTGCATGGAACATATTTTACCACCCAGCCAGGGGCGTAATAAGGCCGAGTGCCTTTAGCTCCTGGCGTGCGGTAAAATATGTTCCTGTGCACACCCTGGAATGTCTTACTGCATTTATAAAATGGTTATGGATTTTTTGGGTTAAAAAAGCAAGGAAAACGTTTAAGTTAAGTGCATAAAAACTTTTATTTTTGCTGAAAAAATTACTACGCAGCATAAAGTAGTTCTACACAGAATGAAGGGTAAAGGAAGGGATAGAATAATAACTGGGAAGTGGCGTGGGTATTTGAACAAGAAAAATGTTTTTACATTACTTTTACTGTTGGCCCAGAATGTGGTTTTTTTTGTATTCATTTCATTTTTCCCATCCTCGATTGCATCAATAGCATCACGGCTTAGTGCTAAGTGCCGTGATGTGCTTGGATCGGCTTGTCAGTTTCACTGAAATTGACATTTCCCGCGGTCTTTGACATTTGCGATTTGATGCCAGTTACAGCTCCAGCTGTCAGGTATTGTGATGAACTGGCCATCGGGTTTACAGTTTTAACTTCATTTATTGCCGTGTTTGCAACGTTTGCCTTATTAATATGTGTTGGCATAGCAGTCACTGTCATTCACGGTGGCATCGTGGTGACAGGTTCTGTGCAATTAATAACACTTACTGTGGGACTTGTCGGCTTTTTCTCAACCACAGTAAAATTTTCCTCTGGTATGCAAAAATCCTCTCCATCTCCTCATCTGACATGCTAATATTGAAATCTACTTCGTTTGCTCTAAGCATTGTTATGGTTTTAAGACGAGTACGCTGAATAAATCAAATGTGTTTTTCTCGCGCTTGTCAAATGCAAAGATGGCAGACAGTAAAAATGCCAGCATTCCATGGCTTATGGATATTGGCCTTTTTACTGCCAGCACCTTTTTTTACCCATGCATGGAACATATTTCATGCATGGGCAACTAGCCAATCACATTCCTTGATTTAGCCTACCCATTTTATAAATGCTCAGCATGACACTCCCTATGCCCAGCATGACATTCCATCAGCTGAAGCTGGCATAAAGGGCTAACTTTCTATAATTCTTTAGTTATGCACATTTATTTAAAACAGGTCTATGATGACTGGATCAGAAACTGGGCACCTGGGCATTTTCTGGGGCACCTTTCTGAGCTGGGTACCTTTTTATTTTTATTTTTCTGTAGTGCCCCCAACTCTGGGGCACTACAGATTCGGGCCCGCCAAATTATACATGTCCTCATGTGTCTCCCCAAATTTCTTTCTATAACATCTATTGCATTTGAATGAACTTACTATACTACTGCCAATATGAGGAACATCTCTGAAACTTTAAATTGACTGTATAACAGCTTCTTAACTCTACTTATTTATGAGCTTTAAAAAGTTTCAATGCAGTTCTTTTAACTAAGATCTATAAATACTATAAACTATACTTGAGAATGTGTTATTACATTTTTAAATCTTTCTTAATCTCTAAGGTAACTTTTGTAACTTTAAAGAACATGAACTAAACTAATGTGACCATGTTGGGATAACACTTTATCATACTGTGTTTCAGGAGGCAAAACTAGGGACTCTCCATGAGAAACCTTCTAGGAGGAATTCCAGAATTGACTCTTTGAGATCTGCGAGGCAGAGTGCATGAAGGTTTGGTAGAAACAGGTTCTGTCTCTATGACATTTTCAGGCATCACCCTCTCAAGACAGTCTGAGTTAGCAGTATTTGAGAAACTCCAGGGATTGACATACCAGTCTGTCGGGGTTTCCAGTTTAGTCAGGGTAAGATTTCTGGAAGGGTACTTCTGCCTCTCCATTGGCTTGGGGTCAATATCAGCTGAAGGATCTGATCTGGCACAAAACATGCATGGCTTTAACAGGTTTCTGTGGACCATCTTGATCACTTTTCTAATTTCTCCTTGAATTTTTATAAACTGGCAGTTCTCTACATGGAATTTCTACTATGAGATATGGTTCAGGTTCCCACTTGGAAGCTAATTTGGTCAGTCTCTGTGTTCTCTTCAGTAGTACCCTGTCCGTGGCATTGAGGGTTGAGGCACTGGATGCCACACCTTGTGCTACACCGGCAACCCAGGTTCGGGAACTAGCCTGGGCCATCAGGGGTTGGCAGGGGAGGGAGAGGATTGAGCGTCCAGTGGACAGCTCTCCTCTCCTGGGAGGGATGGGGGTCCGCACTCTGCGCTTGACTAGCCTCTGGCGGAGGCCTGGGGCTCTGCAAGTGTAGAGCTAGTTTCAAGGGTGGGGGAGTGGCAACATCAGCGGTGATGCCATGATGTCGTGTGCAAGACATTCCTCCACAGAACAGGGAAAAACAACATATGGTGTCCTGGATGATGGAGCACTACAGCGGAGACCCTGATTGCCCACGAGCCTGCCTGACTGCCCAAGGGTCCGACGAAACATAGAAGTATTCAGGGTGACCCACCCCGCCCCGTACCTGCCTGGGGGGGTATAGCCAAGGCTCCATGGGGACAGATCAGGTAGGCCGAATGTGTGGGGATACTGCATTGTGTCTCCCAAAGGAGTGGAGACCATGCGTGGGGGAGGTGTAAAAAGAGAAATGTCAAAAAAAAAAAAAAAGGTAGTACCCTGTCTCCAATCTGTAACAGACTTGCGTTGACTTTGGCATCATACTTTGTCTTTTGTTTTAGTCTCACTTGAGTCATGTGTCAGTCTAGGATTTGCCCTGCTTCTTGAAATCTGTTACTGTGCTCATTGACCCAATCTGTGCATTGGTTAGAAGTAGAAGTGGCTTTCAAATCTACGTCGAGTACTAGGTCCATAGGTAAATGACCATGATGTCCCAACAGTAAGTAGTATGGAGTATATCCAGTTGAGCTCTATGCAGTATTACTGTAAAGATAAGTTAATTTAGGCAAAATGATAGGCCAATATGGGCGTCGGTGCTCAGGTAATGCTCTCAGTATATTAATTAAGGTTTGATTAGCTGTTTCATACAGTCCATTAGCTTGTGGATGATATGCAGTGGTATGAATCTTTTGACTTCCATATATGCTGCAAAGTTCATGGAATAGCTGTGACTCAAAGGAGGTTCCTTGGTCAGTCAAGATTTTAGTTGGGGAAACCATACGGTTGGATAAAGTACTTGAGAAATGTCGCTGTAGTGCTCTTGGCGGTAAGATCAGGGACTGGTGCGGCTATGATGAACTTAGAACAGTGATCCACCATGGTTAGAACATAATTGATACAATTTCTGCTAGGCTAAAGTTTCAAATTATCTAAGGCGACTAATTCTAGAGGAGCGTGACTGATAATTGGTTGAAGAGGAGCTTTTTGATCAGTTCTATTGCTTCTCTTTAAATAGCAGGTAGGGCATTCTTCACACCATTTCTGAATCTGTGCTTTCATTCCTGCTCAATAGAATTACTTTCTTATATTGACCTCTGTCTTTTTTACTTCCAAAGTGTCCGGACTTGTCATGGTAGGCTTCTAGAACTATTGATGCGTTCTCTTGCGGCACAATTATTTGTGTCATCTCATAATGGGTCTGAGGGTCTCTGCTTTACCGTATTAACTTAGTCTTGTATGACCAACCGGTTTCGCTGTTGCCACAGTTTTGTCAATTCAGGGTTTGCGTCTTTCCTAAGTGTAGGCCCAAGACTTTGGTTTGTGTCTACCAGATTTTTTGATTTGTCGTAACACAGGACTCTGGTTCTGAAGCTGGATCCATAAGTTGTCTTGTTCTGCTACATGCGTTGAAGGAGTAGATTCAGATTTGGTTACTGTAATAGGACTGACCTGACATCATGCATGTACCATTTCTACTGGAACTCATAAAAAAAGCAGGCATTTCAACATCCTCTAGGACGGAATCATTATGTTCAGGTTCCGTTTGCTACGGCAATCTTGACAAGGCGTCAGGGTTGGCATTACTTTTTCCTGTACAATATTTCAATGTGAACTGGTAATTGGACAAACGTGAGGCCCATCGTTGCTCCAGTGCTACCAATCTGGCAATATTAAGGTGAGCTAAAGGATTGTTATCTCTGTATACATTAAAAGGTGTGACGCCAGGTAATGTTGAAACTTCTCCGTGACTGCCCATACTAAAGCCGGAAATCCAATTTAAATGAGCTGTAACATTCGTCATTTCATTCTGAACCTCTGAGACTGCAGCTAGCATAGGCAATGACTCTCTCTACTCCTGACTGTTCTTGTGCTAGCACAGCACTGAGACCTAGATTGCTGGCATCTGTGTATACCTTGAGGGGTTTGGCATAATCTGGGTAGGCCAGAATCGGAGCTTCTGTCAGTGCCTGACGTAAACCATCAGAAGCAGTTTGGTAGTCTGGGAGTCCAAGTGATTTGCTGAATTTTGGATGTGCATGATGCTGTTGATCCTTGAAGTAACTCGTGCAGAGGTATAGCTAGTCGAGCAAAGTTTTGAATGAATCTTCGGTAGTATCCAGCAAATCCAAGGAATTTTCTGACATCTCTAACTGTAGGGGGTACAGGCCATTCTTGTACGACTTGTAGTTTATCTGGATCCGGTGCCACTCTATCTGCTGAAACAATATGTCCTAGGTAGTTGACTTGTGGTTTCAAAAGATGACACTTGGCTGACTTGAGTTTGAGTCCGTATTGGGTAAATCTTCCGAAGACTTCTGCCAAATGCTTTAAGTGATCCTCGTGGTTCTTCAAGTAAATAATGATGTCATCCAGATACAAGAGCAGCATGTTCATTTTCATTTCATTTTTATTAAATGGGTTAGACCATTGAGTAAACTCATTTAAAATGGTGACCCTTGGTTAGGTAACAACAACAAGACAAAGTACAATACATAAACACATTACAGTTGCAACTACAATTATATACAAACAAATACCATATCACAAACAGTTAGCCACAGCAAGACTTAACCTGAGCTGAAAGTGTCTCCAAAAACCAGTTTTTAAAAGCATTTTGTGAGGGACTTTTACTATTAAACAAACGGAATTGTAAAGGCAAATTATTCCAAAGTTTTGGGACTAGCTGGCTGAAAAAGTGCTCAGAGCTTTTCGTTTTTGACCTTGGTATTAACAACTCACGGTAAGCTGCATTCCTTATAGAGGAATTCACATCCCTGAGTTCTAACCTTTCAGCCAGGTAATCCGGAATCTTTGCTGTAATGCTTTTATAAGCCAAACAATGTTTATGAAATTGTCTTCTCTCTCTGACAGAGAAATCCATCCTAATTTATGATACATCAAACAGTGGTGGGTATCCCTAGGGCATTGTAAGATTAATCTTGCCAAACGATTATAAAGTATATCTAGTTTATGCAATTTTCTAAAGTTGAAATAATCATAAAGTATATCTCCCTAATCATATAAAGGAAAAATCTGCGATTCAAAAGTTTTCTTTATCATATATCCACCAAAACAATTTTTATTTCGAAATAATAAACCCACCCACTTTCCTACTGATCTGACCAGCTCATCCACATGCGTATTGCCAGTAGTCAAGGAGTCCATCCAGTAACCCAGGTACTTGTAAGTCATCACCTGATCTAATTTTACCCCATCTGCATCTACTACTAATAATTCAGGACTAACTTTAAGTTTCATACTGGAGCCAAATATCATACATTTTGTCTTACTTGTATTCATTTTAAGTTTCAACTTTGTCAGATATTCATGTAACCTATCAAAACTTAACTGTAATTTTACTTGAATCTCATCCAAGGATGAAGCAGAGTTATATACTATTGTATGTTGAAGTTACAGCTTCCTAGACAATGTTCCACTAGTCGCTGAAAAGTACCTGGGGCATTGCATAAGCTGAAAGGCATGCGAATGAATTTGAACAATCCCATTGGGGTGATGAAAGCTGTTTTCTCAACATCTGAGGGTGCGATTGACACTTGCCAATAGCCACTGGTCAAATCCAAGGTGGAGAATATGGCTGCCAATTGCAGTGCAGTAAGAGAGTCTTCATTCCGAGGCAGGGGGTATGCATCCTTATGTGTGTTGTTATTAAGCCTCCTATAATCCACAAAGAGATAGATTTTTCCATCTTTCTTTTTCACTAGTACCATTGGTGCAGCCCATGGACTATGGCTTTCTCGAATAACATCAGCTTCCTTCATCTTTCTAAGCATGTCTTTTACTGGTTGGTACATAGCTGGTGGAAGGGTACGAAATCTTTCTTGGATGGGTGGATGGTTATTCATGAGAACGTAATGTTGAACTCCTCTAGCCAATCCAAAGTCTAAAGGATGTTTGCTAAAAGCTTGAGGATGCTGAACAGCTACTCATTGGATGTCTTCTCGCTGGGTGTCTGTAGTGTGAGTCATACCAGTGTCAAGTTCTTTCAACCACTCTGCCAAACCTCTATTCTCCAAGTCTGGCTGGTGTCCTCTGGTTGCTGGCTATGGAATAAATTTGATCTTCTGGCTCTACAACATCCTGGATACTGATGGTGTGTAGTTTGACGATGGGTTGGTTTTTGTAGACCTGTACAGCATGATTTCCATAATTAGGAACTCTGATAGGGATTCATCCTTTGCTGACTATTGCAATGCTGCGAGCAGCAATGATAGGCTGCTCCTTGGCATCAGGGTAAGGTTCCACTAGGGCATCATAATCTTGTCCTCTGGGACCTACTTTATAGGATGGACATCGGTAACTCTGACTTTTCCAATTTCTCCATCTGGGTTGGCAAAACGTTGGTGGCATTGGATCAGTGGAATGGTCTGTTGTAGTACCTGCTTATCTGCGATGGGTACCTGTTTAGCATGTTGATGTAAGATATGGACCAACTCTTCAAAACAATGTTGCAGCACATTCATTCCGAGAATAAGTGGTGGTAATTCACTGCTATCAGAGTCGCTCACTATGATGCCTTGCTGGGTCTGGACATGATTGCCCAGTTGAATATCTGCCTCAACATATCCTAACTACGAGACTTCTTTACCATTGCTGGCTATCAATTGAATCCAGGATCATGGTGGAAGTTGCAATTCATTAGGATCCCAATGTTGGTAGAAGTATTTCCTCTGTAGCGTAGTTACTTGAGAGCCTGTATCTATTAGTGCGAGAAGGTCATGTCCATTCACTTTTACTCTCATTGTCAGGCATTTTCTTATGAAAAGGGATTTGTCCTTCCTTGAGGCTGGACCTGGTCCATTGCTCTCTGAGAATCAGTCCACATTCCCAGGGATTCGCTGTTTAATGCTATAGCACGTGTAGTCATCTGTCCACATTGTCTTTCTACATGTCCAGCTGTTTCAAATTGGTGACAAATTGGTCTGTCTTGGTTGTCGAAATGATCAGTTGGGCGTCGCCCTTCTGCTCTCCTCGGCTGGGACATCATCTCCCTTGGTCCTTCATTTCCTTCTTGTCGATCTCTGTCGCGTCTCGATCTCCAGTTGCTCTTAAGGTCTTGTACCTTTTGGCACACCTCCATAACTTTCCTAATAAGAGCAGCAATTTGTTCAGTCCATTTGGTACCAGGTCCTGGACTAGACCTGTGAAATGGGGTCTGCACCTGAGCCATCTGTGTGTAAGTCTCTTCAGTGCCTGAGTAGAAGTTTGACTAAAATAATCCTTCTGAACACACTCCTGGCATCCAATGACTCTCTGGTCTCCATATTCTAGTGGAGTAGTCTGGCCATGTTTCACTGGGAATCATCATCTGCTACTGACACACAGCAGCCTCTCCTCTGGTTTGGCTTGGGCTGAAAATGCGTATTGCCTTCTCTTTAAAGTCTAAAAAGAGAGCATCAGGGTCCTGAAGGTGAAGCATTTGCAGTTCTCTCCTGAGAGCGTCACTGAGGACTCCATCGATAAATTTTCTTTGAGAGTCTTATCTGGGTCTCACACTTCTCTAGCATCTATGCTTTGTATAGCTCTGAGAGCTTCTTGTAGACTTAGGGCATATTCCCTTAACGTCTCTCGCGGCCTCTGCATTCACGAGACAAACTTCATTTTTAACTCTGACACAGTCTGGGTATCAAAAGTATCTCGCAGCCGATTGAAAATCCAATCTGCGGTGGCCTTTTCTCTTTTGGGCCATGACTGCACCTCTTATTGGGCTCCTTTCAACTGGCCTAACAAGATCTCCACTTGCTGGTGATCAGGCACTTAATAGAGTCGAAACATTGACTATATTTTTGCCTTGAACTCTCCTAGGCTGCTGGAGTCTTCACCACCTGGCCGCCCTGTATAGCTGGTAAGCCATGGCACACTAAAGTAGTATGGCATGGTCAACGGGGAAGGTAGTACTCATCTCAAGTCTTCTCCTGCTGTTCCATCCATCTCGCTACTACTTCTGTATCCTGATAGGATCCATACTGTATTCTTCCTCTGGCTTTGGTCTCTTTGGAGTAGTAGCTCTACACCCTGCTCCGCTGCACCAAAAAGAGGTGTGGTACCCCGATGGTGGTAAAATGGATGTTACCGTGTGGTGGGTCTCCATAAAAATATGAAAGGGTAAATAAAGAAACTGTGTTGTGATGACAACAGTGACTTGCACACAAATTACGAACACAGGTCCCAAGGAGGTGGATGTTGGCATCTGACAAAGAGAGGCAGGAGTCAGAAATAGATTCCAAATGCCTGACAGGCTTTTATTCAAACAAACGGGGAAAGGGAACACGGTCACAGGGAACTCTTATCCCTACTCTCCTGTGCGAGGAGGACTCTAAATCAAACGACTGTAACAGCTCCGCTTTAAGAGCGTTCTATCCTCTATAACCTGTACAAGGGTGACTCTATGCACACTTTCAATAATCAACTGTAACAGCTCCACTTTAAGAGTGTTCTATCTACTAAGATCAGTGAATCACTATGCAGTCTCAAATACTACCCTGAGGTGCACCTCTATCTTGGGCCTAGTACCTGGAGTACTCCACTCTAAGAAACTCTATAGCATGTCACTTACAAGACTCTACATATGTTATCAAAGGCAGTTCATGCACAGTTGAGCTTTCTCTGTCGTCGAGGAGAAACTGAGATGCGGGATATGAAACACAAGGGGAACACTTGGCTGACTGGCTAGAATGATTTAAAAAATTAAGGGAATGCAGAGAGGATTTTGAACAGGCCATGAGTTTCTTGGCCACACCCCACCTTTCTAGGGTTGCCAAAATTAAGGGACAACACAAAGATTTCTTTGGCTGAAAACCCACTGAGGACCGCTGGAACTGAAATACAACGTACCCAGCCACAGTCCGCTTCTGGACTGCCGGGAGTAGAAGAAGATACAGAACACCCTGCCACAGCCCACTTCTGGACTGCTGGGAAATGAAGAAATTGCAGAACACCCAGCAATAGTCCACTTCTGAATTGCCAGGAAATGAAGAAGATACAGAACATCCTGCCACAGCCCGCTTCTCGACTGCCGGGAAACAAAGATGCAGAACACCCAACCACAGCCTGCTTCTGGACTGCTGGGAAATGAAGATGATGCTGTAAGAAGGAAGTCTGTGGAATGTGGGAGAACAACAGGGTTCTGGGCACCAAGGCTGGACAAGCCAAGGATTGACACAGAATAACAAACGGGACGATGTTGCAGGGTACTGAAACAGAAGATCCAGATGGCACTTTGGTATGAATGACAAAATAAGAAAATGGATGGCAAACTTTGTACTGGGCCAGGCCATACACTGGGAACTGGAGGGAGGAAAATAATAAACAGGACGTTGCAGCTGAGACGACTGCAGCACGATTCTTCAGCAAGTTGCTGTTGGCTGCTTTGGAGATGCACTGTCAGATGATTTCGGAGCCAGAGAGGGGTCTGGGGGGGGGCAGTCGCCCTTCCTGGCTGCCCCAATGTGAGTAGTGGCACCCTGCCACCATCTTTATTCACTGTTTAGTGCCCATTGTGGAGCCTGTCATTGACTGAATGGCCCTCCCTGGCTCCCAAATGATCCCAAACCTGGCTCTGAAAGACTCTCCCACCAAACCCTGTGTCTTCCATTCTCAACCCTGGAAGGAGCACCCCTTGAGCAATGCACTAGCTTTAGATACCTAGGCGTCTGGCTCAGTGATGCAAGTGGTAGACAAGAAGTACAGGAACTCAGACACTGGCAAATATGAAATGCAGAATGAAGTTCCTCAATTTGAAGGATAGCTGTGTCAAGACGCATCTATCTGTTTAGACACGACTAGGTTCAGTTAGAGATATTGAAGTATTTTTAGGAAAATATAATTGTTGTACAAGTCAAATGTTGTTATGGAAACCCTGATTTCGGATCACAGGCCCAGAAACTGTCATTATGTTGCTGGTTTAAGAATCCCAGTTCTAGTGTCAGTGGGAAGAAGTACAGGAACTTCATTCCTGCTGAAAAAAGGTACAGGAACTGAGTTCCTGTGCGTTTCTGTTCACTTTCATCACTGGTCTGGCCCGACCAACACCTTGACTTTGCCTCTCACATAGATTCCCTGCATAAGAGGCTGCTACCAAAACTGGGGGCACTCTACCGAAACAAAACCTGTCTCCCCAAGGAAACGAGGCTCACCATAGTCCAAAAAATGATACTCCCTGTACTGGATTATGGTGACATAGTATACTCTATCGCCCCTGCATCCACTCTGGCTAGCCTAGACACTCTATTCCACTCCATTTGTTGCTTCATCCTCGACTCCCCACAATCCACTCACCATTGTACTTTATATAACTCTCTAGCCCTACCATCTCTCCATGACTGCAGATTAATAAACTGCGCTAGGTTTGCCGCTAAATTCTGGACCCTCTCCCCCCCATCTTGAATCTACCCTATCCCAACAACCTCCCCCTGTGTACTCCCTAAGAGGCACAGATCCCAGACTCCTACATATCCCATTTATGCGCACCACCAAAGGCCAGTCAGCTTTTAAATTCAGAATCCCACAGATCTGGAACGCCCTCCCCGCCCCCATCAGACATGCACATAATCCCGGTCTCCGCTCCAGACTACTCCAGGCACACTTCTCCTCCAGCTGCTCCTGCTAATGCTGCAACCTCAGTTCTCTAGTAAATTAAACAATGTACAGTAATTATTCCTGTTATGTGCATATCTGTCTGTAATCTACTGTACTACTATACCTGGAGTACATGTTATACTGTATTATATTTGTACAAATCATATGCTATTGTTTCTTTATTACAATCTCTGTACTTGTTCTAATATTTGCCATGTTCTGGGTCTAGGCCCCCAGGTCGCATCTGGAATCGAGCATGTTGCTCAGTATGCCAACCTGGTAAATCTCGTAAATAAATAAATAAATACATTTCTGAAGAACTGAGGAAGATTGATCTGGATACATGTTGGTGAAGTGACTCTGGAAACTTGCTGAAGACTGATTCGAATACTTTCTGACATTGAAATACTGGCAACAAAGCAATACTTTCTGGCACTGAAATACAAGGACAGTTCTGGCACTTATACTGTTCCCTGGAATAATAGCAATGCAATGAATGTCTCAGTTCTTATTGTAGTGGTCAATTACACAGTTCAGTGTCCAGACCACAGTAAATAGATGGGCACTTTTGTAACCGCTAGATGGCGCTATCCCAGGGGGCTACTACCCCTGCCTGATTTGCCACTAACAGGTTGAGGGGCCTGGATCCGATGGCGGGTGCCTCCACCCAGAGGTCAGGGTTTGCAATAGTTAAACTAACTTGGTCACAGCCCTCTGGGACACTGCAACCCCCCTTTCTTCCCACTAGTGGCCCACACAGTATATCAGAATTATCTTCACAGTATACACTTACCCCCAGGACTGGTTCAGGCTTTGGGACACCCTGTAAAATAAGCAGATACAGTGCAACAATCACAGTACAATACTTTAACATAGACAAATACCTCAGGCAGTATAACTTTGCTGAAACAAGCAGCTGTGATTTATTTAGGGGGATATAACAAGGACAGGGGGAAATCAGGTTAATTAGCTTATCACTTTACTCATCTATCTATGGCTCTGTGCACAGGCCTATCCCTACCAGTTACTGTCCCTGGGTACCCAAGCCGTAGTGGCTAGTCCAAACCGTGGCAGCTGGTAGGGGCCCTTTCACACAGAGAAAAGAAAAATTAGTTAAACAGTCAGCAGTACAGTAATTCCATTTGGATTCAATGTGGCAGTTCAACAGGGAGCGACTCTGAATTAGTACTCACGACCTCCAAACAAGGTAGGGTCCTTCAACGTCAGCAGGGCTACTCTTGAGCTCCACGAGACTCCTCACACATTTGTATGGCAAACTGCAACAGGCAAAAGTCCTTTAATGGCAGCAGGATTCACTTGAGCTATACAAGCCTCCTCACACGTGTATATGGTAAACAGTCACAGGCAAAAGTCCTTTAATGGCAGCAGGATTCACTTGAGCTACACAAGCCTCCTCACACATTTATATGGTAAAAAGAAAGTACTATACCAGGCAGGCTGCTTCTCTATCCCGATCGCAATTACTGCACAATACCCGGGAGAACACACAGCAGATTCAGTTCCTGACAGACCGAGTGCAATTCAGCAATTTCTCCAGTCTTCTACAGGGTGAGCCTGGTTTCTACTCTTCAGATATCCTTGATTCTCTTCACAGGACGGATTCAGTCCTAACAAGCAGTTACACAAGCTGCAGACCGGAACTCTGGGCCTTACACACGCTTCCGACTAAAACTGCACACCAAAAAGCACAGGGCTCCTTCCTCTTCACTGCCAGAGCTCAACTGAAACTCCAGCAGACAAAACCGGGCACTTCCTTTGAGTTCCTCCCAGTTCTTGGCTGGATTGGCTGTCACTCACAATAGACTGCCCCTGTTGGTCCAAAAAGACGCTGAAGTCCAAACTACATCTCCCAGAGTCACTGCCCATACAATCCTCTTGTGGCTGGCTCAGATTACGAGTCCAAGTTCTGATTCGTCCAAGGCACCATTTTAGAGCTACCTTAACCCACACTGATTGGTCCAGTTCAGCAGTTCAAAACTAGAATGGAGAACTAGGCAAACACAGTTCTGACTGCAAAGAAAGCAGGTTAGACAAACTGTATTTTCATTATTACTCTAAATGATTTCTGGCAAACAGTTACATCTTTCAGATAGGTTCCCTTTGCACTCCTAGTGACTGAAAAAATGGAGTGAATTGGCAGCAGCTCGAGTGGTACTCAAGCAGAGAAGCACACAGTCCCCCCCATACAAACTAATTATGTCTGCAAGCAGACAGCTCTTAAAGAGACAGTACCAGAGGCTCTAAAAACACTCACTGATAAATGGCTTAAACGCCAAACACCATTCAGGCTTGGAGCATTCAAGCAAGCTCCTGGAAGTCTTTTTGGGAACCCCCATTTGCAGAGGAGTTACACTTTACTATTCTGGGTGAACCCTAGCTTCAGTGGACCTAACTACCAGGGGTCCCTCTAGCTAGATCAGGTTCGCCTGTTACTGTGGGTCTTTGTGGCTAACTAGACTCCCTCAAAATCTGGGGACGCTAATGCTGCTGGGCCCCTATAACACCTGGGGTCTAAATGGCTAGCAATGGGCCTAACTCGCCCTGTTAGGTAGCAGTGGGCCTTACTTGCCCCTTTAAGTAGCAGTGGGCCTAACCCGCCTCGTTTGGTAGCAATGGGCCTGACTCACTCTTTTAAGTGGCAGTGGGCCTAACTCACCCTTTTAGGTATCAGAGGGCCTAACTCACGCCTTTTAGTAGCAGTGGGCCTAACTCGCCCTGTTTGGTCCTGGGCTTCCCTTACCTCTTTAAACAAACATTTGGGCCTGTCTTGCCCCTTTAGCACACTGGTCCTCTCTTTAACTAGGGGTTGCCCTACCCCTTTAATTAATATTCATAAGCCCTCTCTGTGGCCTTAATGCTGGACCCTCCCCGGGTGTCTCCATGCCCACTGAATATTCAGTTATTTAAATTAGGCCTTCTGTGTCTTTCCCCCTGCGGCTCTGAGACACTTTCTAGCTCTTTGCGCCTAGCACTAATAAAACAAGCATTTGTCAATGCCGAATGTTTGTTGGCTGGCATTGGCATTGGTAGTGAAGGAGTTAGAGAAATGCATTATAGGAATGGCAGTGAAGTACTGAACTAGAATTCGCAAAAGGATGTGAGTAGCTGGTCTCTGGGCTCGGGAGGGATGTCCGTCCGCTGCTACCATGACCGGACCTGGAGATCAGGTTGCAGGGGCGGGGGATGGCTGCTTGTAACAAAAGGTGCAAACCCGTAGAGCAGCAGCTACACATGGGGGCATAGGAGCCAGGTTTGTAAAATTTTTGGTGGATCCCGGGGGTCAGGGGTCAAGGCCCCGCCCCCAGCCCAGGGAACAAGGTCCCGCTCACTGGCCCAGGAATCAGAGGTGAACCATCGTGTTCTAAGTGTTAAAGCACCGCCCATGGTCTGGGGTCAGAGGTCAACCCAGCACCATCAGGGGTCTATGCATGGGACAGACATAAGGGAATTCTGGAGACCAAGGGCAACATGCACCACACTTCTAGAAAAACATAGAAGGAACTAAGAAGCTCAAGTGGGCAGACTGGGTGGTCCAAAGTGAGACCTTATATTCAAATGCACACATGCCACACACAAAAACATCAACATGAGACACATAACTCAAGGAGCTTAGTCAGTCAGCCCTCTGACACACTGGATCAAGGATTCCCTGGACTATCACAAACTGTATGCCTTTGTAATCCTGCAAACACAGAATCCGTATGTAAAGTACAGTCAAGCATGGGGCTTAACTGCAGCTGCCACCCCCTTTAAAGGGAAAGAGAACATTGTTTAACCAGGAGTAGCACACTAAGCCAAAGCTTGTTTCCAGATGTGACCTGGGAGCACAAGGAAGTTAAGCGACTTGCTCAGGATCACACAGTATGCGCCAAGGTGGCTGTGGAATTCAAACCCACGTCTCTAGCTCTGCAGCTCAGAGCCTTAACCCACTGTGTTTACTGTCTCAAGTGCAATGAGAACTTTGTTGTAACAAACAATTGCACTGCCAGGCAATGCCAGATATTATGTCAGGGGCTCAGGGAACCCCTCAGTCGGAGGCAATGCCTCTTGATGTTCAGAAGTGCCCGTAGCTGTACACTTTTTTCACTGATTTTTCCATTGTGTCCATTTAAGTTATTCTCCCGGGTCTAGCAAGATGACATCTGCCAAAGCAGCAAGAGATGGGCAAGGCAGACAGGACAAGAAGGCAAGGGTCCTAGTGGCAGACCAACACCAAAACACCACACAAAAAACAGCCACATACCTCAGATTGTTCCCCTAGCATGCCACGGACCTGGGGTGTCAGAAACCTGTTCACAGACATTCTCTGGAGTTAAAAAACTCTGTCAGAGCAACACAAAAATATTAGAAACAGATGGCACCTGTAACCACACATACTCAGTAATACAGCCCCTAGCACCTCAGAAGGATCAACTGTCAGACTGCTTCTTCCAATGTAAAAGGGGAAGTAACAGTAAGGCTGTAAAACCATATGTGGTCTTTGCGACTCTTAGAATAACCAGCTGCAGACTGCAAACACACAGCTGTTAACCTTCAATATCATGCTGGATTCTGGGCAGCCTTAGAGTGCCAGGTAATTTCTTATTTAATTATATTTAATTATTTTCAGATAATGCAGAAAATACATTACATTCTCATACATGGTATTAGAAATATACATTAACCATTTGAAAGTCTACTAATTACCAGAACAGTTGATATACATAAAACCAATACCATATAATCGTGTACAATAAGAGGTGAGGAATCAAGTTCACATGTCCAGAAACTTCAAACAGTAGAAAGATATTATTGCCAGCCTCTTTAGTGGCTTTGGTTGTATCAATTAAGGAGAAAATATACCTGTAGGTAGTGAAAAGCAATTATTGAGGACTGCTGTTTGACCATTTAAAGCTAAAATCGTGGAAATGAGCCTGGACCATTGGAATGCTAGCCAGGGGAAGAAGGATTAAGTGTCCCAGTGGACACCCCCCCTTCTGGGGGATGGACTTGTATTCCACTACTCAACCCCTACCTGGGTGACCACAGGAGGGGGTGCAGGGAGTAGAGCTTGTAGAGGGAGCTGGCGCATAGTTGTCATTCGATGCATCAGGGGTACTACTGGCATCTGATGAAGTCACCCCACTCCTGTTGAGTGGGTAGGACAAAAAGGTTAACACAGGGACGGCACACACAGATGAAGCCTCCATCTGTCCCTCATGTCTATCCCTGTCCCTAGCAGATGGCTCCTGGGGGCACTCCAGGCCTTCACTTCCACTGTGGGTAGCCATATAGGAAGAGGAAGTAGCCAAGGAGCTGAAGCAACCCCTGCCTGTGGGTAAGCTGGGGGGAGGGCAGCACAACAGTGTGCTGTGTTTGGGCATAGAAGTGCCAGGAGTTCAGTCTACAGGATCTCAGGGTACAGCAACAGGGCACTGGTGGTTGGTGGAAGAACATCCTGGCCAGGACCCTTGGAGAGCAAATAAAAGCTGAAGTCATAAAGGGAATCTTTGACCCTACCATGAGCCCTCCACTCCCCCCCCCCCAATACATTGCAAATATCAGCACAACCTTATCACTTTGAAAATGGTTAGGCACTTTAATGTTCGTATCCTGGACAGAGAACCTAAATCAAAACATTCCCTTCCCCGATGCTGCAACTGTTAGGATCTTCTGTTGACTGCAGATATCCTGTTAGCAACTGGAACCATGGTAGAAGGCATATGTAACCCTATTATGGTGCCTGGCCATGCGGTCAGTGCTGTTGTAAGAAAAAGAAATACTATATACCCATCCTCCATACATATATACATCTACATTGCCATAAATGTCCCATCAAAAACATTAATAACCCCAACATAAACTGTTTCATAAGATTAAGTAGGCAGAATGAATAGGGTTCTGTTCCCAGAAGAAAATCAGTCAGTTTTGAAGTCCCACGAATTCAGTGAGATCAATTCCAAACCTCAAGTGTCCAGCACCTGAATTCTCCTCTAAGTTCTCTTCTGAAAGCTTCTGTTCAGTGGCACATTTACTAGCAAACTAGGCCTCCATTTTCTCCATTCACCTACCCATATCCAGCCTGTCCCTGGCCCCACACACCGACTAGTCCCCAAAGTGGGGATATTATGACTATGCCACTACAGACTGTCAGCGTGGATTCCAGCACTATTTGCACAAACTTGTTACTTGCTATACTGCTCTGTATTGATTGAAGCACATTAAAAATCATATTGCTAGAATCCACGCTGACAGGCTGTAGTGGCACAGCCACAATCTCCCGACTTTGTGGAGAGTTAGCTGCTAAAGCTGCAAAAGTAATTTGACTTGGACACTGGCAAGATTTGAATACATTGTTACCAGCAGCAAGCATAACCTGTGTCAGTGACTCAGTGTGTGTGGCATATAAATTGATTGGACCTCTTTTGTTTTGTAAGAGGATGCTTTATCATGAGAAGGATGGAAGCAGCTTGACCACAAAGGGCAGGAGCATAATCTCAGATCATTTATAGTTTGGAGACTTAGATCTAGCCATCTGTAAGCTGTTGCCACAAGATGTAATGTGCACTGAACAATGATGTTAGAGACCTGATTAAATGAAAAACGGATATCAGCTTTAATGACACAGAGCAAGGGGTACTAAATAATGGATTTGCTGAATTTACAGAAAAAAAAACCCTTGCATGGAGGACAAAAGCAGAGTCTGGCATCTCCTTCTGCACTTCTGGTCCATAAATGAATTATGGGTCTGGGCTGTAGTGTGTTTCTTCATGCTGCTGCCCTCTGGTCTTTGTTCTTCATAGTGGAAGAAGCTTTGTCGCAACTTAAGGTGTCCTGCAATAGACGCCAGCCACGATGGACCAGAGGCTTGTCTGTCACTTTTTACACTTGGAGGTAGCCGGTGACAACTATTCAATGTATTTATTTATTTTTTATTTCATCCCTGAAGTTCCTGACCAGAACCTCCTTGCTCCTCCTTCAGACAACCACTCCCTATACCCATCCTCCGAGATCCTGTTTGTTGACCTACTACCTGAGACTCTGGCCACACCAGTGCCACCACTCCTCTTGTCTTCTGCTGGCTGCTACTGTTCTTCTCTCCTGGAGACCCGGACTCCCTCCCGACCATCACCAATGCACTGTGAGCCGCCCGTGTGACCCGATTCCCCGACTCCTCCAAATCTGGCAAGGAAACCCGCCGAAAGGTTGCTGATTGTACTGATGGTGCTTTGCTGACCGGCACCCTGCCATCACTCGACCAGCTCCCCATGACTTGTCCACCACCATCATCTCTCTCTCTCTCTCTCCCCCCCTGGCTTGGCTTGCCTTGCCTTGCTGCACGCCACCTCACCTCACCCAAGACACACGCATATTATGCCTAGTAAGTCCTATCCCTGGCCAGCACAGTGTGGCATGCTGGCAAATTGAAAAATGCCACCGGCCGCCATCTGACTAGAAGCAGACAGTGTCACACGGTGATTGGGAGGGGGTTGACAAGCAAACCTAAAGGCACGTATTGCCTGTGCTTGCAAACTAAATGGGTGGGGGAGGGCGGAGAATCATGCCGGCACAGGTCACACAGCAGAAGAGGTCATGCGCCGCATGCCTTAAGGGGGGAAAAAAATCAAGCAGCAGCATTGGAAAATATTGCTGGTGCTCAGCCCAGCTCAATAAACATCGATGTGGCCAATGCTCCACGGGCCCATTCAACCTGGTGCCTAAGCATGGTGGTGGGAATCGACTGAAATATTCAGGAGTGAGAAGGGCAGCACAGCCAGAAAATAACAGGGGATCATTGGCTGCATGGTGCTTGGGGGGGTGGACAGATTACATTGCACAGAAATAAAGGATCGGGACCCCTAAATGCAAGAGGGGAAGACCCGCCTCCAGGCCTAGTATTTATCAATGTGTTTCTGTTTGAGAGGGACGTTAACAAGCTTCAGCAGCCAGGCAAACAACTGGAAGCAGCAACGACTGTAACGGCAGCAGCATCAGCATCAGGGATACTCAGTAAAAGCAACGGTGGTGGCATTTTCTCTCAACTGTCCCGGACTAGGGAGAAGTCCCTCCTTTCACCCCTCAGAGTTTCTCTGCCCCTCACAGAAAAGTGATGTACACAAAAGTTGCAAATATAAGTTGCAAGCATGCCTCTCAAACGCCTGCCTCAAAAATAATGACAATCTGGGAGACATTAAAAATGGGTACTGTCTGTTCATGAAGCTGGTACAATAGGTGATTTGGTGATAAAAGCATTTTCTGGTGGAGATCAAGACAGTAAAACTTGTCTGAACATGCCTCTCAACCTCCTGATTCCTAAATCAGGGACAATGCTTTAAAATATCAGGGAGGAAAGACCAACATCAGGGACACATCAGAATGACCTGTCTATGACAGCAGTTCAGATGCAGTGGTGACGTGTAGGCAGTTTGCATACTGCTGATGGCAGTATGCAGATTGCCTACACAGTACCACCACTGATTGTAGCAGTCGTTTACTTTCAACTGTACGTCACTGCAACTGAACTGCTGTTAACTGAACTGCTGTTATAGACAGCTTGGACATTCATTGGTGCAGTGCAGCCACGCCAGCAAAAAGGATTAGGGCATTGAAAATGTGGGTGGCACACCTATGAAAACTCATATGATGGCACTATGTTTCTTGCACATGCATGCAAGCAAACATAAAAATAAACAATTTTAATTGTTTAATTGTTTTTAATTTTAATTTTTAAACAACTTTTCTTTTGTTCTGTGGTGGTCAGCACAATTCAAGCATGCTGCCACTGACTCATCTCACCAAACCAGGGTGAAGAGATGCAGTCGGGAGGTGGGAGGTGCTGATCACGGTGGGTGGGGGGAAGCAGGCAGGAACCGGACGGGCAGGGGACCTTGTGAGGTCCTGGGATCAGCACAAATGATACAGCACTGCTACTGCTGCCTCTGGGGGACCAAAATTTTCACTTTTAAAGTAAAATAATAAACCGGGGAAGCAAGCCCTTGCAATAGGAAACGGGACTTTTTTAGTTCTTCTGGTGCCTCACAGTGGCACCGCGGACTTCGCAACAACTTAGGGCAGTCTTCAGTAGCTGGAGGCAGAGGAGGCTCGCAGGCAAGCACTCAGGGGCAGCTTCAACCCACCAGGTAAGCTCTTTCTCGTCCCTTCACACTTGCTGCATCCTCTCTCCTCCACAGGTACCACGATTCACTCTTACAACTGAATAATTTTCTAAAACTTAACACATTGAGTTCTGGTTCTGGAATACAGGGCAGCTGCCACACAGTGGGCGATCTATCTGCTCAGCCTGGTATTCTGTATGCTCATCATGACATTCTATCTGCTGAAGCTGGCATAAAGGGCTAACTTTCTACAATTCTTTAGCTATGTATGTTTATTTAAAACATGTTTATTATGACTGAACCAGAAACTGGGCACTTGGGCATTTTCTGGGGCACCTTTCAGAGCTGGGTACCTTTCTATTTTTCTTTTTCTGTTGTGCCCCCAGCTCTGGGACAGTACAATTGTTTGCCCTTGCTTCTGCTGTCTTGCCCTGCATTTAGTGCTTCAGGTCACTAGTGATCATCTCCCCCAGGTCCTTTTCCTCCTCTGATGCATATACCTGGACTCCACCCAGGTAGTACTGTGTCTTGAGATTCTTGGCTCCAATGTGCATAACTTTGCATTTCTTGCCATTGAAGCCAAGATGCCAGATCCCAGACCAATTCCACAGCTTTTCCAGATCTTCCTGTAGGTCCTTTATCGCTTCAGCTGTGTCCACTCTCCCGCAGAGCTTGGTGTCATCCGCAAATAGGCACATTTTGACCTTAATGCCATCCCCAGTGTCAGTGATGAAGACATTGAATAACACCAGCCCCAGGTTTAAAATAATGATTTTAAATAATTTATGACATGATAGTGAGAAGGATTAGTAGGGAAGGAGGGGAGACAATAGATAAAAAACAAGTCTACAGCTGTAAGTGGATGCCTTTGAAGGAAGTGCCATGATATTCATATGAGAAAGGCTGAATAGGTGCATTGAAATGTTAATGTGAAAAATTTCATGACAGGAACCTAGGAAAGGGTGATACAGTAAACTGGAAAGCACGAGTGGAGGGAGTTGGATTAAAAAAAAACTGTGAATGAGATGGGTGCACAAGCAGTAAGTATAACTGTATAAAGTGCCATAGTTCTCCACTAGCGGAGCAAGCTATGTAATGAAGTGGCACAGGCTACCCCCTTAGGTCAGCAGATGGTAGCTGCTTTAGCATAATCTTTAAAAGGGATCTTTTACATTTTTGGAGAAAGCACTAGCTCCTTGAAAAAATTCTAGATCTGCCACTAGAAGTCTTCCATAGTGTGTTACACCTTCATTGTACCGTTATATTTAAATTGTCTGATCTATTTCATTTCCCATGTCCTTCTCTCTGTTGTATTTTTGATGTTTCCTCTTGGTACTAGGACAGATAGGTCCGAGAGAGAGAGAGAGAGAGAAAGAGAGAGAGAGAGGTGTGGTGTGGTTGGGAAAGTGCGGTCCTACTAGTGTGACTGGATAGTTCGGGAGGCTGTTAAATGCCATCCGTGTCTGTATATCTATGTAAATCAAATGTACAGAAAAATAGGATTAACACAGGAGTGTCAAATAATGATAAATTATTTATTCAATGCCATTAAACAGCCAACATAAAGTGCAAAGTGCTGAACAACCTACTGCCTACACAGTCTCCCCATGTGCATTCGGAGCATTCTGACTTCTTCCTCCGGGTGATGTTTAATCCTGGTTTGCAGTGGTTGCTTTGTTTCCTCTATATAGCATCTACTTGTGCACATTTGCACTGAATTAGGTAAACCACCTTGCTTGAGTAACATATGTTGGATCCATTTGTTTTTTATTGTATTGTTCTGTCTTGTTTCCATGGTGGTCTAGATGCATGTGTGGGTGCAGGTCTTGCATCTTATATTGTTGTACAGTGCTGTTCCTCTCATTTCATGGTTATTTTGATCTACTGTGAGTTTAGTATGGATTACTATGTTAAAAATGGGCTAGGGGGCTACTTGTAGGAAATGACAGGTGGTTCAGGGAAAATGTCTTTTTCATCTTCACGAAGCATGAATTATAGTCCTTTAATCATTTTTTGAAGGGTGTTAGCATGGGGCTGTACTATATGTGCCAACTAGGACTGTGCAGTTAGTTTGCTTTTTTGCCTGTATTGCAGTAGATGTTTTTTGTGATATGTGTATAGCATGCTTCCTTTCTGTGTCTGCTTGTCTTGGGGATCTGCCTGCTGAATGAAGGAATTGCGATGTGAGGTGAGCTGTCTGTTTCTTGTTATCTCATCTGAGCAGATCCAATGATATCAGATTCCCTCACTGTAGGTAACAGATTTGTTTGTGTGACTTGAGTGGAACCTAAAATTGTGCAGGTATCTATTGGTGAGTTTTCTGTAAATTGTAGCTGTTTGTATATGTCTTTCATTTGTGACACTGACTGTGGTACCTAAGTAATGTATGTTGGTCATAGAGTATTCAATGGTGAGCTGTATAGAGGGGTGAAAGTTGTTCAAATCCTGATGGAACTGTTAATATGGGAGTGTTCACCTTCTGTCCAAATATGGAATAAATCTTGTGTGTATCGGAGGAAGACTAATGGTTTGTGTGATTGCTGTTTAAGAAAATATTCTTCTAGACTAGTAGACTAGCCATGAAAAGGTTGGTGTATTGTGGTGTCAGTTTTGTGCCCTTTGCTGTCCCCATGATCTGTAAAAAGTGCCTGCAATTAAATGTGAAGTTGCTGTGTGTCAGACTGAATTTTATGAAAGTGCTGCTGTTGGTTTCTGGAATGTCTCTTGTGGATGTGCTGTCCTGTAAAAACCTCTGTCATGTTGATATGCAATCTTTATGTAGGATATTTATGTAGCTGGCACTGACGTCCATTTTGGCTGGGATAGTGCAGGGTGGTAGTTGTCCAACTTGCTTCAGTTTCCTGAGATAGTCTGTGGTGTCCTGATTGAAACTGATAGTAGTTGTAACTGGTGATTTTAAAGTATATTCTAAGAGTCCTGCAATATTCTCAGTGAGTGTGTCCATTCCAGAGACGATGGGCCATCCTGGGTTTTTAGGGTTGTGTATCTTTGGCAGCATGCCCAAGGACATTCCATGGAAGGTGGCAGCCCCATAAGAGGCAGTAGAAAGGTACTAGTAATATAGGAATCTATAGTGAGGGGCACTAGGAGGGGAGGTGGGTCTTTTGCCTGATGGTAAAGAGGTGCTGCATTGTTTCCCAGGGCCAATGGGGGACAGACTTATAGCCAGAATGGAGGAACTCATGGGAGACGGAGAGTAAAGGCCAAATCTAATAGTGCATGTAGGCACGAACGACCTGAGCATGAGGAGAATAGAAGAAGTGAAGGTAGGCTTCCATGTACTTGGGAAAATAGCAAAGGAAAGGGCAGGGATGGTAACCTTCTTGGAGGTGCTACCATGGCCATACCTGAATGAGAGAAGACAGTTTCTTGTGTTCCAGTTAAAGGAATGGTTAAGGGATGTACAAGGAACAGAAATTTTACTTCCTCAGGGACTGGGCCCAATTTGGAGGGGCTTGAGGCAATTTAAAGGGGATGACCAACACTCTAATGATGAGAGCAAGAGGTTGCTGGGAGCAAAGTGAGCTTGATGTATTGCAGCTAGTTTAAATGATGAAGATAGAAGTTAGCTCGGTAGCTCAGTTAGGTGCACAAACATATGAGAAACCTAGGGTGCCCCAATTGGATGTATAAAACTGATGAGGTGGAAGTGGAAGCCAGCAAGCAGGACAGGGTAATAAATATGCAGCGATTCACTCCATGAAGACTGTAATGGATTAAAGGAACAACTTTATTGTGAGGGTGCAAAACATACCTGGCGCTTGAGGAATCAGTCATCATGAAGAGGGACTGATCTCCAAGCCAGTCGCTCTTTGCACCTCACTATAAAGCACCTTAATTCATTAAGTCTCTGTGGAATGAATCGCTGTTACTTGCGTTTTTCTGTAGTGTTTGCCAGTGTAGCGGCTGATCCCCAGCGTGGCCTATAAGTGCCTACATCTGTGTTCATTACACTAAAGATGTGGAATTCAGAAAAGCAGACTACAGTACGTAAGGATGCAAAGCTACTAGGGGATAAGATGGGGAGGAAGGAAAATGGGATGCATTCAAGGGAGGCACCTTAAAGGCTGCCAAATTCTGTATGGAGAGGGTAGCAAGGGGAGGAAATCTAGTGACCCAATGAGGTTCACATACTGGCTGTGAAAGTAGCAGTGAGAGGGCAAAGGGAAGTATATTGAACATGTGAATATGTGAGCTGGCACAGACAGATGGGAGGTCATTTAGGAAGATGGAGAAAAGGTTGGGACCCAGAATGGAGCCTTGGGGGATGCTAGACTGGATAGGGAGGGGACAATGCATCACCAACCTGTACTGAGTGGTGCCAGAAGGTGAGGTAGGATCCAAGCCAGTCTTCAGCTGGGGCAGAGAGACCAGAGGAACACAGCTTCTCCAGGGGTGTGCTACTGAATCAAAGTCTTTAGCAAGGTTGATGAAGATAGCAGCTGTGATATGTTCCTGATCCATTCCACTAAAGATGGGGTAAGTAACATGCAGCAGGGAGGATACAGTGGAGTGTTTTTTTTTCCCCCAAAGCCAGACTGGAAGGGAGAGAAGAAGTCAGAGGAGTGGAGGTAGCTGGCAAGTTGGGAAGAGACTAGTTTCTGTTGCAGCTTGGCAAGAGAGGGAAGGAGGGAGATAGGCTGAAGTTGCCAGGGGAGGTGGAGTCCCAGCCCTTGTGGAGGGGAGAACTTTGAAAACTTACAGGACTGTGGAACAGCGCCAAGAGAAAAGGAATGATTAAGTAGGTGAGCGAGGGATAAGGCAATAGTAGGGTCAGAGAGGTGAAGTAATTTAGGGTCCAGCCCATCAGGACTAGAGCCTTTGAAGATGTTAAGGGAGGAGAGGGCACAGAGGGTGTCCAGAGGGGTAATGGGGGAGAAATGGAAGCATTTGATGGAGTGTCTTGGGGTGGATGAAGACGGAGGAGGGGGAGGAGCAGTAAGCTGTGATAAAGGAGGGAGGGCTCAGGTGGTGAAAAACTGATTGAAATGAAAGGCAGCTGGTGTTGAGGCAGAGACTGGCAAACCATCCTCAAGCAGGTCTGGGGTGGTAAAGAGGGGGTGAATGACCTTTCAGAATTTGCCAGAGGACTTATTCTGAAGGTTGGAGGCAAATTAGTTAGATTTGACTGCTCTGGTGATCTTAGTACAGGAATTTCTAAGTTACCTGTAGGCCAGGAGGTCTGTAGGGGAATGCAGCAGTTTGAAACGGTGCCTAGCATTGTCATGGGATCTGCAAAAAAACATAGAAACATAGAAGTTGACAGCAGAAGGAGTCCGCTAGGTCCAGCTAGTCTACCCATTTGTTTTAGACCTATTTTGACACTCTAGTTGCCCTTTGTAGTCAGGGCTCCCTTGTGTCTGTGGCATGCATTCTTGTATCCCCCCACAGTGTTAACTCCCACAGCCTCTTGGGGCAGGCTGTTCCAGGCGTCCACCACTCTTTCTGTGAAGAAAAACTTCCTGGTGTTGGTAGAGAACCTCCCTCCTTGCAGCCTGAGGTAATGTCCCTGGTTCTGGACCCCTTCTTGAAGTGAAAAAGTTCCCTTGCCAGTACCTTGTTAATGCCTTTTATGTACTTGAATGCTTCAATCATATCCTCTCTCTCTCTCTCTCTCTCTCTCTGCTCCAGGGAGTACATATTCGGTTCCCTAAGTCTTTCCTCGTAGGACATATACTGCAGACCTTGAATCATGTTTGTCACCTTTCTCTGTACTGTTTCCACCCGGTCAATGTCCTTCCTGAGGTGAGGCCTCCAGAATTGGACTCTGTATTCCAGTTGAGGCCTGACCAGCGATCTATACAGTGGTAGTACCACCTCTCTTCTCCTACTCGTGATTCCCCTCCTAATGCAGCCCAGCATTCTGTTAGACTTCAATGTTGCCTTCTCACCAGGCGTAACTGGTTTCGTAACCATTGTTGAAACCTCCTTATATGTGGTTTCAACAACGGTTACGAAAACGCCTTCTGTAACGTTACAGGTGTAAACGCAAACCGTTGCGGTAACGGTTTGGGCACTCTGTAACGTTTCAGAGGGGTAGAGTGGACAGGACCTTAATGTCACTGACCAAATTAACTAACCCAAATCTGGAACAGACTCTGTAAGAGTTAAACTACAAGGAAGTAGCAGTGCATCGTTCATCCTTGGAGTTTACCATAGACGCACTAAATATGGACATGCAAACGAGTAAAGAAATCAAAACAGTGTCTAAGCAAAAAACGTGACTGTCATTGGTGATTTCAGTTTCCCTGGGCATCCTGTGGTTGACTGGAGCAGCTAACAACCAATCTAAATTAAAATTCCTAAACACACTTAGGGAGGACAATTTATTACAGATGGTAACTGAGGCCACAAGGTATACACATATCTTAGACCTATTTATTTATTTATTTGTTCCCTGGCTGGATGCTCTGGCCCCATGAACCATTTTCTGACATGACCAGAACATAAAGGTGGCAACAAAACAGATATGCCAAAAAGTACATGCAGGACAAGAAGTATGTAACATAACATGCTAGAGGCGACCACTTTGAGAAAGTAATACCAAAACAATAAATACAGAAAATACATTCAAAATAAAATAAATACAAATACTTCAATAACGATGAACTAATAAGTGATTGTTCAGGGGGGATAACTTTTCAAATGGTGATGACAATATAATAGTTCCTTTCACCATTAATACTCTAATTTTGAGAAACATAAGCATATCGACCTATAATTATACAAAGGTTAACTTAAAAGTCCTAAAAAAAACCATCAAAGAATACAAGTGGAATCAAGAAATGAAAAGGAAAGACTCAAATAGCTCCTGGCAAATACTAGTGAACAAATTAAAAACCCTCACACCTCGTGGCTAACATAGTTCCCTCAGAGACAATCCAGCTGCTATGCAGAACTCACTTCATTGCCTAATTTCACAGTCTAAACACCAAACATAAAAAGCTCATGAGTACATTACTACATATTGCAAACTCTCCATCAAACCCACTTCAGAACATAGCAGTGATATCTAAATTATTGAACTGTTCAGATCAGTTGCATTTGCTTGCATTGCTTGTCTGCTCAGCCAATATTAGAAACTTTGTTTCCCTTATACTTACAAAGCATACAAGTTTACGTATCGCCATCAGATACCACTTCTTCAGAGCGCATCCTCTCATCCCCCTCATAGCCGTGTATCCAGTGTTTTGCCATGACAGGACTGTCGGGTGCCTATATTAACTAAAATAGGTCGGGGGCTCCCTTGGTTGAGTCCAGATCAGACCGAACACCTAGGTAGCAACACTTGCTGCTGATAAGCTAATCATCTTGAGTCCTCAATCTGATGGCAGGCATCTGGCAAAATTGGAGGTGTGGTTGTACACTTGACAGCTGGGGTTCAATACCAAGAAATGCAAGGTGCAACATTTTGGCACAAAAAACCCAAGGAGGAACTACCAGCTGGGGGAGATTCAACTAGCCAAGACAGAAGAGGAGAAGGATCTGGAGGTGATCATAATGGAAGCAATGAACAACTCAGCATAGTGTAGAAAGGCAGCTGCAAAGGCCAACAGGATGCTGGGTTGCATTGCTAGAGGCATATCCTCCAGGAGGGAGGAGATGATTCTGCCCCGATACAGGTCGCTGGTTAGACCACACCTGGACTACTGCATGCAGTTCTGGCGACCGTACCTGAAGAAGGACATTAGGTTATTGGAGGGGGTGCAGGGCAACATGTAAGATCCAGGGGCTAGGGGGACTTACCCTATGAGAGCAGGCTGAGGGAGTTGAACATGTACTCCCTGGAGGAAAGGAGGGATGGGGGAGCATGATTGAAACCTTCAAGTGCATGAAGGGAACAAATAAGACCAGCATGGAGGGGCTTTTCAAATTAAGGAGGGAAAGGACACTTGAGGGCATGATCTGAGATTCGAACGGGGAAGATTCAGGAGGGAAATCAGGAAAAACTTTTATATCGAGAGGGTGGTGTCTGGGTGGAACTCGTTGCCAGAGGAAGTGGTATCCTGTAGAACAGTGGGCAATTTCATATGTTCATATGTATCTGTTCCCTACTGAAATCTCACAACTGAGCTGCACACTCAAGCAAACTAGAGAGACCGTAATGGCCTTTATTTGCTAGCAGTTTCGTATGTTGCACCTACAGCCCTGCTAGTTGCATTGCTGTCTTGCATACAGTTTGAATATCATGCTTGTCATGAATGATTTAGCACTGATGCACAAATTTGGGAGCTCAGCACAACATGGGATAGCCATTTCTGAACTTAGTATATGGAAGGGGACTACCACACAGAACGTTGCCCACAGGGAGCAAGGGTTCAGTCCCATGTGAAGAGTAATGATAACAGATGATAAAGTTAAGTTTGTAAACCAGCATAACAACCAAACTGCCTGTGGCTACAAATGCTTACGTACATACCACCTGGAACATCAAGGGGGCACAAACAAAAAAGAAAAGGCACTAAGTACTCAGGCACCTCAAAATCATTGGGGCAAGAACTGTCTTCCTCTGGGGAAACCCATACAGAATCTGAGTAGGGGAATCTCTGGCAGAGCAAATGGGGTATAACAGGTATTTGATGCTGGAAATTGTAACTCCCAGGCAGGGACAGCCATACTGGTACAAAGAAACATCCTCTTCCAACTCACTAACCAGATTGATGACACCAAGAGTAGATATGTCATCATCAATGGTATGCTAGATAGGAGGTTGATGGTGTTGGCATCAGTATATGGCCCTAGTAAGGAAGAACCACAATTCTTTCCTCAAGTCATGACCAAACTAGCCCTCTTTACCCAGATGGCGATAATTCTAGCAGGCAACTGGGACATCGTCCCAGACACAGTACTTGATAGATGAGTGTCCTGCAGGAAAGGCCTCACTCTAGGCCAGAGGGCCTGTAGAGCTCTCCAGGACTCCCCAAGCCTAGTGGAAGCCTGGCATATCCTTAACCCAGGTTCAAGGGAGTATACATTTTGGTCAATTGCCCACAATACCTTCTCAAGACTGGACTGCTTTCTTGTTAGCTTTAATTAGTTAACAGCATACCCACATGCAAAATGCTCTTTAGAGTGGTCTTTGATCACTCTCCAGTCCACCTGTCCTTTTTGACAGAGGAAAACATGGACAGAGACAGGGTTTGGAGACTGAATAATAAAGCATGAGAAAATTAGAGAATGTGCTGCACACTTCTTTCAGGAAAACAGTCACACAGTAGGCAAACAGACTTACATTTGGGTGCCTTCAAATGCGCACCAAGGGGGGGGAATCGTAAAACTCAACTCAGCCAGGAAGAGGAAGAGGAAAAGAATGTTAGCAAGTGCCCAGCTGCTAACAGAAATTAGGATCTAGAAAAAATAATTTCCACTTTCGCACTAACACAAGATTGACTAAAAGTAAATGCTGCCAGAGCAAAATAGAAGCTTGCTTCATGAACATGTTGTATATACCATCTTCTGGTCCAGAACCAAATATGTTGACCAGGGTGAGAAAGCAGGGAGACTGCTAGCCCTCAAACTCAGACAGCAAGAAATGTCCGGGGTGGTTAAAATAGAACATAACAACATGGCTGTGACAGAGTGGTAAATGGAATTTATGCCAACAGAAGAATGGATAAAGCTATGTTCCCTTTTTAGAAATGCTGAAAGGGTTAAACACAGAAAGCTCTGTGAGCATCTAGGTAGGGAGCTAATCAAACACAGAATGTTCTGGAAGCAACCATAGCTGCAGCTATTGTTGACTGAGGACAGTATATAAAACTTGCCTACGCAACACAGGAGAGAGGGGGACCTGGGGAAAGCTGGAGGCTGTGCTGCAAATGGTGAGCTCAAGCTAGAGACTTTTGGAAAGGACTATGGAGTTTGTAAGTTGACGTTATGATATTACCTGGAGACTGGGAACCAATGTACCTGGTAACCAGAGGTAGTGAAGGTTTATTTTGTTTAATTAGAACTCCGGACAGGAATAGGGTTTTGTTTATGTTTGTTAAAGGGGCTGCAGCCCCAGTCAGTTGGAGACAAAGCTGTCTTAAATAAACTTCACTTTTTAATTTTACCTTGGACTGTGTATATTCTTCTTGGACACACCTACACCAGCTTACCCCAGGGATATAATGGAGGTCACTCTACCACACAGCCCTCCAGTCACAAAACCTAGGGAGATTGTAGAGGTGTTCAGCTCCTTCTACAAAGAACTGTATACCCCAATACACCCCCTTCTGTAGAAGCTATACAACAATTTCTGAGAGGGGCTAACTTACCTAAACTTGTCCTGGACCAGCTCACCCCTGCTGGCAGCTGATGTTGAACAGGGAGAGGTAAAAATGTTCATAAAGAGCTTAACACCTGATAAAGCTCTGAACCATGATGGGTTCTCCTCTAATTTTCATAAAGCCCTGATTAATGAGGTGTCGGAGCCACTGGCCACACTTTTTAATACCTTCAGAAAGGGGGTTGGGGGGTTGTGGCAGATAGACCTGGCCATATTAGAAGCACATATTACACATATCCCTAAACCTGACAAAGACCTGGAGATACTTGCCAACTACAGACCTATCTCCTTTTCAGTATCAATCTCAAAATTCTGCTGAAGATTTTGGCCTTTGGGATCAGTAGGGTTTTGGACCCGAACAACCAGGGTTCATGCAGGGTAGACTCTCAACAAACCACCTATGTAAGCTGGCACATATAATTTCTGCATCAAGTGACTCCAAGAGACTTGCAGTGCTGGTGTCCCTGGATGTGGAAAAATCATTTGACAGGGTCTCCTGGTCCTTCCTGTACTGTACCCTTGAAAAATATGGATCCGCAGTCATTCATCGACTAGCTCAAACTCCTGTACTCCCACCCCTTAGCCAGAACCATGTGTAATGGGGTGCATTGACGAGCCTTTATTTTGGTAAGAGGGACAAGACAGGGCTGTCCTCTATCCCCATATTTATTCCAATATTTACCTTGAGCCCCGACCAGAATGCTTCTAGCAAATGATAATACCAAGAGAATACAAGTAGGGGAACATAGATACAAGATTTCAACTTATGCATATGATGTGCTACTTGTGATCCTGCACCAGGAGGAACATGAATGCCTCAACTGTATGGGAAGACCTCAGAATACTAGCTATGCAAAGGTACTCCACCTCATTCCTGTACAAGAAACTGCCATCTCTCTACACCCGAGAATAACAATGTGCATGCATACTGGCAGGAAGAATTCCAAGATTTGGCAAACCCTAAACTCAAATATAAACTCTGGAGCAATCTCTACAGATACTTTAAATCTGAGTGACTCAAACTGATGCAGTATAAAGTGGCTAACAATCTACATTATACACCTGTCAAGCTTCATAAAATGGGATATATGAATTATAAAGTATGTTCCAGATGTAGAAGTTGACTGCAGATAAGGACCGCAAGGCCCATCCAGTCTGCCCATTTCTTTTTCTACCTTATAAATGTGCCATCGGCCTTTGCTCTGTCAGTGACCTATCTATTCATAGTCATTTGTATTGCTCCCTTATGCCTATCCCACTTACTTTTTTTAATTCTTTGGTAACTGGGTAAGGCCCACTAGGCACAAGTGCCTGTTTTCAGGGGCAGCCTGGGAGCACTGGTGAGGTTAATTACCTTGCTTAGAGTCACAACGTATGCAAGTGAGGGATGTGAGAATCAGATCCAGGTCTGCTGGATGTACCAAGCTCATTCATAGCTCGTTACTCTAACCTCTAGTCTATACTGTCAGCCTCATTTGCAGCCAGGCACCTTGAAACATATCTTATAGGACTGCCCAAAAAACAAACCCCTGTGGGAAGCGGTTCAAAGGAAAGTAGACCTATGAGGCTTGCAGGGTAGCCTTCAGTTCACACCACAAATCTGCTTATTAGGCCTGGACTTAGATCAGTTAATAGGCCAACAAAAATATCACTTCACACGAATTGCAGCCATAGCCAAAAAAGTCATTCTCAAGCACTGGCCGAATGACAGTGTGCTCACCTATCAAGAATGGCATTGCACAGTACCAGAGGCCCTCAGAATCGAACAAATGAACGCCAGGATGCATAGCAGTCACAAAATATATGAAAAGAGGTGGAGCACCCTACATACCCTCCTATAGCTAGCCAATTAAGCATGAGGGTATCCACATGCAGGATAATGCACAGTTTCCTTATCTAGTCCAAGATTGTCTCGTTGCTGAGTACAGTATATTATGATAAGCTTCACCTGCATTGTACAGTATATCAATATATGCAGCGCTGTCGTGGCCCCGAATGGTGATGGGTTAAGTGGGCAGATATGTAATTGTTCAGGTCTGTCTGTCGTATTTGTTAAAAATATTTTTAATAAAGTATATTGATCATAAAAAAGGGAGAAAGGGAAGGGGGTGGGACTTTATGTCAAGGTGGGCATCACTGCCAGAAGGGAGAAGCTTGGGGAAGGAAAGGTAGAGATGGTGTGGGTACAGATGCAAACAGCAGCAGGAAGGAAAGTGAGGCTGGGGGTAGTCTTTAGGCCACCAAATCAAGATGAGGATAAGGACAGAGAGCTGGGCACCATGATAAGGATATTGCAGCTGCAAACATGAGGTGGCGGTAATGGGAGGCTTTAATTTTCCTAATGTGGATTGAGGTGTCCAACCCACCTCCTGCACCAGGAGATAATTGATCCTGGATGCAGTCCAGGACAGGTTCCTGGTCCAGGGGGTGACTGAACCTATCAGAGAGGGAATTATCCTAGCTCTGGCACTAACAAATGGTGACCACATCAGGGACATCAAGGCTGATGAGCCCTTGGAGAGCAGCAACCACCACATAGTGTACTGTAGTTTTGGGTGGATATGGAGAGGGAAACAGTGAGCACTAAAATGAAAATGCTGGACTTTAGGAATGCCGACTGTTGGAAGATGGTTGAGATACTGAAGGGACGCCTAGCCAATCTTAAGAATAGCATGGGGGTGGATCAGAAGTGGACAGTGATGAAGGAGAGGGTAGCAGCTGCTGTAATATCTGCCTTAGGCAAAAGGGGAAGATTCCAGAGCCAGGAGACCAAGCTGGTTCGATGGAGAGGTGAGCCAGGCCATGAGGGAAGAGGGCTAGATACAGAAAGTTTAGGAAGACCCGAAGGGTTGAGGATGAGGGGGACTACCTGGAGAAATCTAGGAAGGCCAGTAGAGTGCTCAAGCAGGCCAAGTCTAGGAAGGAGCTACATATTGCAGAGGGGCTCAAGGAGGGAGAGAAAGCTTTCTTCAGGTTTATCAGTGAAAGAGGGGACATGAAAGTGGGTAATGAAGGCAGGAGACAAGGGCCAGGTGGTTGATATTCTATACCTGGATTTCAGCAAGACATTCGACTCTGTACCCACAGGAAGTTGAACCAGAAATGGTAGGACCGAGGGGCGGGAAGAAAATTAACAAGGTGGGTGGCAAATTGGCTCAGTAGTAGGACACAGAGGGTGGTGGGGGGGGAGCTATCAGGTATAAGGGAAGTTACCAGTGAGGTCCCTCATAGATCAGTGCTAGGCTCGGGGCCGGTGTTATTTAATATATTCATTAATGATGTAGGTGAAGTTAATAAAGGCAAAATATGCCTTTTTATGGATGACACCAAGCTCTGTGGGAGGGTGGACTTATTTATTTATTTAGGTTTTGTTGACTGGGTAAGTACACTAGACAAATCCTGCCTATTTTCAGGCACGACCCAGGGGAGGGAGATACAGATGAATGCCAACTGACCTTGAACCAGATTAAGCTGTTGACTTAGATGCAAGGGTGCAGAACCTAAAGGAAGACCTGGCAAAGCTGGAAAGGTTGTCTGGCACATGGCAGTGGTTTACCATGCTGTGGCGACACCAGAGTTGCTGACATTCCCGACATTGACAGACACAATGCCGAGTGTCAGCATTGTGCTGTCGATATGCTGGTGTGTTTTCTTTGAGGGGGCTGTGTCCCCTGAACCCCCCCACACACCCTGGTATTTATATAACTAACTCCAAATTGGAGTTGTCTCGGGGAGGGAGAGAAACACCAGGAGATGCAGTACCAGTGTCAGCAGGGACCATTACAGCAACCTGTCGATTTTTGTCGCTGTAATGGTCTTCGCTGTAGATGTTTTGTTGTTCGGTCGGCATACCCATGGCAACTCGTGTTTAATATGAAGAAGCGCAAGGTCATGCACATAGGGAGAAAGAACCCAAGGGCTGAGTACAGCTTAGGGGGTTAAGGCCACTGAATCGGAGGAGGAAAAGAACTTGGGGATAGCCATCACCAGTGACCATAAAGGGACATTGTCAGCTTTTGGTGGACTTTTATAGCTCCTTTGAAAATAAGCCCCTGCAACTGTCTGTATGACTAGTTAATTTATATATGCTGCCAGAATTCCATTATATGCCATACAATCACACATTTTCATACTTTTCAGTTGAAACAGTGTTTTATGTCAACCCGACTTTGTCACTGGCAGCCTGATGAAGATGCATATTCATAAGATAATTTGGCACCAAGGCACCTATAAACTTGTCCATGGGCAAGATTGGAAAAATTCAAACCCTGTAAGATAAGTACTGTATATGTCCTAAATTTGCACTGTGAGCTGCATTAACAAAGTAACTCACTTGCAGAAATAAGCGTCGCAGCATTGTGAAATTTAGCGTTGATAAGTCAAGCCATGACACTGGGCATGGGCATCAGTGTTGACCATGAAAACGTTAAGCACACTGGGCACATTGGGAAAAGGAACCCAAGAACGCAGTACTCACAGGGGTTAGTGGTACTGGAAAGCACTATTGAGGAGAAGACCTACCAGGGGTTTACTTGGGGGGGGAGGGAGGCTGGAGAAGACCGTGTAATCCATTGGGACTGTCCCAGTGGTAGTACCTAAAGGAGTACCTGGATTTGATCAGTTTGTCATTCTGTCTGTTGACACTAGTTTTAGTCTTACAGTCTACCGTACTTTGTGATAAATTTTTCCAAACACCCAGAGCTCTCTGGGAGAAGAACTTTGTAGAGCCGGTAGTAAATTTGTATGGCTTTAATTGTTTGTGTTTGAGTAAAGTCTGTTGATTTCTAAAGTTCCGTGCCCATTCTGTTTAGTAATTTCTTGTCACTAACCATGTTATACAGTGAAGGTAGATCCCTGTTCTGCCTTATGGTTAGAAGTCTCATTAAACACAGGAACTTTAGTCTCTCTTCATAACCCATGGTTTCCATGCCCTTTATTAATTTGGTGGCCCCTCTCCGCATCCCAAGGGTTATATAACTTTGGATAACTTGAAATCCATGGTACCTTGCGACAAGGCTGTGGGCAAGGATAGTAGGATGCTGGGATGGGTTGGGAGGGGAATCAGCAGCAGAAGCCTGGAGGTGGTCCACCAATTTATACAGATTACTGGTGTAACCACAGCTGGAGGATTGTGCAAGGAACTGGAGTCCACACCTGCACAAGGATATGAGAGGATGGAGCCAGTGGAGAGAAGGGCAACTAAAATGACTCAGGGAATGGGGGGTGAAAGACGTACAAAGAGATGTTGAAGAACCTTAACATGTACACACTAGAAACCAGCAGGAAGAGGAGAGACATGATAGAAACTTACAAGTACTTGTATGGGATAAACAGGGTGGATCTCAATGGCATTGTGACGTTAAGCAAGAATGTAGGAATGAGGGAGAATCCATTAAGACTGTCTGGAGGTTAGTTCAAAAAAGACTGGTCCTTTTTAATGTCTTTATAAATGACATTGAAGAGGAACTGGAAGGAAAAGTACTGTATGTCTCTTTGCAGACGACACAAAGATCTGCAACAGGATTGATATACAAGATGGAGTGGAAAGGATAAGAAGGGACTTGGCAAGGTTGGAGGAATGGTCAAATGTATGTCAGCTCAGATTCAGTGCAAAGAAGTGCAAAGTAATGCACCTGGCGAAGAGAACACAATGGGGGGTGAGATACTGACAACAGTAAAAATGGAAAGGGACCTGGGGGTAATTATATCAGATGACCTAAAGGTGGGCAAGCAATGTGCGAAGGCAGTAAGGAAGGCTGGGGGGATTCTGGGATGCATAGGGAGAGGCATCAATAGTAGAAAACAGGAAGTTGTTATCTCTCTGTACAAACAGTTGGTGAGATCCCATCTGGAGTACTGTGTGCAGTTCTGGAGACCCCATCTCCGCAAAGACATAGACAGAGTACAGGCTGTCCAGAGGAGGGCAACCAAAATGGTGAAGAGTCTGCACCAGAAGACATATGAAGAAAGACTAAAGGAGCTTAATATGTATACCCTTGAGGAAAGAAGGGAGAGAGGGGACGTGATAGAAACTTTCAAGTACCTCAAGGGAATCAACAAAGTGCAAGAGGTTAGCATCTTTCAGAAAAAGAAATGTGCAAGAACAAGGGGGCACAATTTGAAGATAGAGGGGGGGACGGCTCAGACGTAATGTGAGGAAGTATTTTTTCATGGAGAGGGTTGTGGATGCATGGAACAGCCTCCCTGAGGAGGTTGTGGAGTCAAGAACAGTGGGGGAATTCATGGGACAGACATAAGGCAGTCCTAGTGAGGGGTAGAAGGAAGTAAGCTGTTGGTTAACTAGGATCTGCAGCTTATCTGTTAGGTAGGAAAATGGGTAGACTAGGTGGGCCAAGCAGTCCTTATCTGCCGTCAGATTCTATGTTTCTAAAGAGTTCCTCAAACACTTTTTTATTGAGAGTAGTGGATAGGGGGAATATGCTTTCCAAGGGCTGTCTGATGGGGTGATACAGATAAAATCATTGGGGGGAGGGTTCAAGGTAGGGAGTGACAGGCACATGACCATAGTAAGTGGGAAAGGGGCCTTCGTAGTTAGGTAGGGTGGGCAGACTGGATGGGCCACTCAGCCTTTTTATTTATTTGGATTTTTTTTAACTGGGTAGGCTCTCAGAAACTAAAACTCCCTTTTTCTGGAGCGACCTGGAATTAATTATATACAACAGTCATCTACAAATTCAGGTAACAGTCCATGATAATGTGGTACACAATGTAACTGTTAAAAATCAAGGCACACAGACAGGCTTAAGCTATACGGACATAGCTTAAGCAGGTGTAATAATAGAGCATGGTAAAGGCTGAGCAATACATAGGTTAGGCCAGTGACTACAGCAGAGTCACAGTAGAACTCAGCTAGAACAAATACATTGGCAGCATGCAAGCAGTATGTTTTTGAGGGAGGATTTGAAGGATTTGTGATTGATGCAAGCCTGGAAGTCAGTCAGGAGGTTGTTCCGTAGTTTAGAGCCACAGAAGCAAAGAACCTTTTGCCAGCATCTGTTGCAGTTCTAGGGACAGTGAAGAGTAATTGGGGGGAAGACCAGTGGACTGTCTTGTGAGGTTTTAGTTCCAAAATTGAGGCACGGTTTGAGGAGGGGTGAGTACAGTTTTGTGCGTCAGGCAGAATGTGGAACAGTGAATCTTCTTTGAGGATATCTCTTTCATCAGGCCACACCTTACTGCTTGAGCGCTAGGACCACACGGAAACTTTTGGAAGCCAGGGTCCACCCACAATGACATCATGCATCAGCATCTACATAAATGTGGGTGGCACCATGCTGCCTCACTTCTTTTCATGCCTTTGATCATACATGTCAGACCTGCACCCAGATATGTAAACAGCCACTGTCGTTATTTTTCTAAGTAGTTAAGAATCACTGCTTTAGTGATTTTTGGATCTCCTGTATGCCTTCAAAGGAGCCTGCAAAATTATTTCGGTATTGAGAGTGTGGAGAGAAGAATTATAAGGACGATACACACAAGGTGTGTGTGTCTGCTGTTTGGGCCTTTCTCACAGCATTCAAATATAGAAGCAACTGGTTTGATACCTTTTATTGGACCAACATAGATGTTGCAAAAAAGAAAACAATGTCTAAGTTATTGTTTTCATTTTGTAACATCTATGTTGGTCCAATAAAAAGTATCAAAACAGTTGGACACGGGGGGGGGGGTGATCACTACACCCTTCACAAAAGAAAGGGTCCTACAAGAGCTCACTAAGCTCAGGGTGGAAAAGGCAATGGGACCTGATGGCATGCATCCCAGGGTACTTAAGGAGCTAAAGGTGGAACTAGCAGAGCCATTACCAGAACTGTCTAGTGAGTCTCTGAGCACAGGAGAGGTCCCAGAAGACTGGAGAAGGGCTCATGTGATCCCGGTCCACAAGAGTGCTAGCAGGGAGGAGGCAGGGAACTACAGACCAGTCAGTCTTACCTCAGTAGTGGGCAAGATTATGGAGGCACTCCTTAAGGAAAGGATAGTGCAACACCTGGAATCCATAGGGGCACAGGATCCAAGACAGCACGGGTTTACAAATGGAAGGTCCTGTCAAACTAATCTCATAGATTTCTTTGACTGGGTAACCAGAGTAGTGGACCAAGGGGAGCAGTTGATGTCACCTACCTTGACTTCAGCAAAGCTTTCGACACTGTTCCACATAGAAGATTGATAAATAAGCTGGGTAGGCTCGGGGTGGGTCAGAAGTTGGTCAACTGGGTGGCAAACTGGTTGACAGGCAGAAAACAGAGTATGGTGGTAAATGGTATACAGTCAGAAGAGATGCAAGTCACAAGTGGGGTACCTCAGGGATCAGTCCTGGGGCCAGTCCTCTTCAATATCTTCATTAGTGATATTGCAGATGGACTAGAGGGTAAGGCTTGTCTGTTTGCAGATGACACCAAGATCTGCAACAGAGTAGATGATCCAGATGGGGTGGGCAGAATGAGAAGAGATCTGGATAAACAGGCAAAATGGTCAGAAGCATGGCAACTGGGATTTAATGCAAAGAAGTGCAAGATCATGCACATAGGGAAGAGAAACCCTGAAGCCACGTATAGGCTGGGAGGGGAGTTGCTGGCAGTCACAAAGGAAGAAAGAGACTTGGGTATCATCATCACTGATGACCTGAAATCATCCAAGCAGACCTCTAAAGCAGTAGGTAAGGCTAGGGGGTGTTAGTGTATTAGTAGGGTATCACAAGTCGTAAGAGGGAGGTAATAATCCCTCTTACAAGACACTGGTTAGGTCTCATCTGGAGTACTGCATGCAGTACTGGAGGCCACACCTTCACAAGGACATTAACCAAATTGAGGCAGTCCAGAGAAGGGCAACCAAAATGGTTCAGGGTCTGCATCAGAAGACATATGAGGACAGATTAACAGAGCTCAATATGTATACCCTTGAGCAAAGGAGGGAGAGAGGTGATATGATCAAAACATTCAAACACCTTAAGGGCATTAACAAGGTGAAAGAGTCTAACATGTTTAAGTATAATAAAAATAGCAGGACAAGAGAACACAGCATGAGATTAGAGGGAGGCCAATTAAGGGGGGAATGTGAGGAAATCCTTTTTCACAGAAAGGGTGGTGGATGCATGGAACAGTCTACCTCAGGAAGTGGTGGCTATGAATACAGTGCAGGGCTTCAGATATGCATGGGATAGGCATAAGGGAGCAATACAGATGAGTATGAATAGATAGGCCTCTGACAGAGCAAAGGCCGATGGCACATTTGTAAGGTAGAAAAAGAAATGGGCAGACTGGATGGGCCTTGTGGTCCTTGTCTGCCATCAACTTCTATGTTTCTAGTTGCTTCTGGATCTGTTCTTACAAGGACCAATTCAACAACTAATCTATTTCTGTATGTCAGTATTCAAATGTATGAGATTTGCCGGCACTTCAACTCTGCTACCAGGCATGCAGAAAAGGGGTGCTATTAAAGAAAACTTTGGTAGCGATGGAGAAACAGATGCATGAGAAATCCACATCACATGCCCCATTGACCGAATGCCACTCATTGAAATCCAAGGAAAAATCTTTGTCGGACAGCCATAAGCGTAAACATTGAAACAAGGATAAAGACAAGGCTTCCCCAACATGTTCTAGGTCACTGCTGTGGCCAGCAGGTATGTCTTTAACTGAGTCAGTGTCTGCTGTTGTGGTGATGACCACAGTCCCTCCCTCACCGTCAGCCAGACACCAGGATCAAGGCTTGGCTTAGGCTGTACTGGGCCGATAACAGGCAGTATGATACTGTCATCGCCGGGTCTACACCCGCCGTCAAACATTACAGTTATGACCCCTACTATGGGCATCATCGGCATGCAAACAGTGCTAGTATCATTTTCAGTGCCTGTTGCCAGTCTTGCCTGATCAGCCTGTACTTACACTGGTGGTACCTGCCACTTCTTAGCACCTGTCAATGCAGCCTCCCAGCACTATACCTAAGGGACCTACTCAGCTGTTGCCAGTGTCAACAGTGAGGTCCTTGATTCCCATCGTTGAGGGGGATGACGATGAGGTGGAGTATAACCCAGACCTCATAATGGAAGAAGATTATGAGGAAGGGGAGGGTTATGCTGAGGACCAGTACTTGCCTGGCACTAGCTCCACTTTATCTTCCTGCAGTGAGGAATCAGTGGTGAATAGCCTAAGATCGATACCAGAGGACCCTTCTTTTCAGGCAGTGATTCAGAAAATGCAGGCTGCCATGGGGTTCTTTCTGGAAGATGAAGACTCCAGAAAGAAAAATTTGTTGGAGTTTCTGTAGGTGCCAAACTTACCATCTGTAGTCATCCTTGCAGTATACCCAGTCTTAGAGGATGTCACCTGTGCAGCCTGGTATAGACCTGATGCCATACCAGCTGTTCCCAAAAAGGCTAACGGGATGTACCCTGCACCATTTAACAAACTGTATTATGCCAAACAGCCTGAAACAGATTCACTAGTGACCATGGCTGCCCATGACGGTTCCAGGAGGCCTAAGCACATGAGCTCCCTCCCTCCTGATAAGAAATCCAGGAGGTTAGATGTCATGGGCAAAATGACTTATGCTTTTGCTTCATTGGGCCTTTATATTGTAAACTACCAGGCCCATATGATCAGATATCAGAATACCCTCAGGAGAAGTGCCAAGGCTGCAGTACAGGCCTTACTTGAGAGTATTACCAAAAACTGAATTAGTGAAAATGCTCACTGCAGGGCGGAAGTGGGTAAGCATTTAATCCACTCAGCTTATGACATCTCAGATTCCTCTGCCAGGGCAGCTGCCTTTGTCATTTGCATGAGGTGGTACCCCTGGCTCAGAGTGGCTGGGTTTGCCAAAAATGTGCAATGGGCAGTATTAAATGAACCAATTAGAGGCACTAAACTATTCAGCTGTGATGTGTAAGAGGCATTAAAAGTCCTTAAGTCATCCTGGATGACCGTAAGGTCGGTCAAATCACTTTACCCCACACCAGATAGGGTAAGGGTAGGAGTGAGTTCCTCCGCCAGCCACAAGAGCTGGTAGACAGGCAAGACAAGGCAAATTTTATTTTTATGGCATCCAATCCCAGAGGCTCTGGGTGCCTAACAAAGAATTACAGATAAAACAATTAATTAAAATGTAATAAATAACAACTAAGTAAAATCAGAGTTCCAATATTAAAATTCTGTAATAGTCCTGATTATTCTATGTAAGCCAGACTGAAGAGGTGTGCCTTTAACTTCTGTTTGAAAACACCAATTGAAGGGGCCTCCTGGACTACAGCTGGAAACGTGTTCCACAGGGTCAACCCAGAGACACCAAAAGCTCGGTCTCCAGATGTCTTAAGCCAAACCCTGGGAACATCCAGGATGCCCCTCGAGGAGGAGCGGAGGGAGTGAGCAGAGGTCGCAGGTCTCAGGAGCTCTGACAGACCTACAGGCATTCAAAAGGTGCCGTGCCAACCAACCTTCTCCCAGGTGACCATTCCAAAGCACTTAGAGGAGGTGGATCCAGTGGCATTGCCCCCACCGGTTCAGCATTACTTGCAGAACTACACTCCCTAACCACCATTGCCCCCGGGGTTGTTGTGGAGGGTCATCTCTCCCTTCATCTGACACAGTGGAGGGAGATTACTGTAGACAAATGGGTTCTGGATATTATTGCAAAAGGGCATGTTCAGGAGCTGTTGGATACCCCTCCAGATCATCCGCCACAGACCTCAGCTTATCACCCGGGATACCTGTCGCTGTTGAAAGAAGAGGTACAGGCCTTGCTACAGGAAAGGGCTATAGAATCCATCTTGTCAGGCAAAGGATCACAGGCGTTTATTCCAGATACTTCCTAGTCCACAAATGGATGGGAAAGCTGAGGCCTTTTCTAGATCTGAGAGCCATCAACTTGTACATAGAGTACAAGAAGTTCAGGATGGTCTCTCTACAGACTCTGATTCCCCTGTTACAAACAGGGAACTGGATATGTTCGCTAGACATGAATGATGCCTATCTTCATAAAAAATCAAATGGAATAACAGAAAATACCTGAGATTCGTTTTGGATGGGGAATATTACCAGTTCAGAGTCTTGCCTTTTTGGCTTGTCTTCTGTGCCAAGGGTCTTTACCGAATGCTTGGCAGTGATTGCAGCAGTCCTTTGCAGGGAAGACCTGTGTGTGTTTCCCTACCTGGACAATTGGCTGTCAAGGGCCCACTCTAGAGAGTATCTGCTGCTCATCCTAATTCATACCAAGAAGCTGTTTGATGATCTTGGGGTAACAGTCAGTCTGCCAAAATCTATCCTGACCCCATGTCAAAGGTTACAGTACATAAGGGTAGTACTGAATATGGATCAAGGCTGTGAGTTTCTATCCCTGGACAGGGTAGAATGCCTTATAGCTCAGGCACACTTGGTATATAACAGCCACTATGTCCCAGCCAAGATTCTGCTGCACCTTCTAGACCTGATAGCAGTTAGTATAGTAACAGTGCCACTAGCCTGTCTGTATATACAGATTCCACAGTGGTCCCTAAGAGTTCAGTGGGACCATGCTACAGATGACCTGGACAAACAAGTGCTAGTCACACCTCCTTTGAGGAAAGCACTGACATGGTGGATGGATTGTGCCAATCTACAAAAAGGCATCCCATCTGTGATGTCAAATCCAGTACAAATTCTCACCTAGGATGCCTTAGGTTCAAGATGGGGAGCACACCTGAGCTGTTACCAATCATGGGGTGTTTGGTCTCTGAGGGAGAATATATTACATATAAATGTTCTGGAGATGAGAGCTGTCCAGTACAATCTCCAGGTCTTTCAACCACACCTGACACCAGGTCTGCTGTTAATACAGACAGACAGACAATGTCAATGTCATGCATTACATAAACAAATAAGGGGAGACTCATTCCTATCCACTGTGCAGGGAAGCAATGAGAGTGTCACAGTGGGCTCTGGAACAAGGACTGGAGCTTTCGGCCATGCATCTGCCAGGTGCCCAAAACGCCTTGGCAGACAAGTTAAGTAGGTCCCAGTCCAGGATACATGAATGGGAGCTGCTGACCAGCTAGTGAAAGACCTGTTCAAAAGGTGGGATCATCCAGAGTTGGACCTTTTTGCATCCCATACAATGCAAAACTGCTGCATGTCTGCTCACTCGTTCCAGGGCCTGGAGTTTTCTGGTGAGGCATGTTTATTTATTTATTTATTTTTTTATTTTATTGAAATCTAGGATTACAAATACCTTTGAGCAGGAACTGCTCATTTACAAAGGTTCCACGTCGAAGGAATGGGGGGTATACATACATACAAAGGTCAACATAATAGTACATAGTTACACAATAACAAGAAGTAAGAGAATGAGGCTTAGGAAATTCCAGTAATTCAAAATGTGCCAAATGTTAGGTAGCATGACATAACCAGCCAAGGGCAATCTTGGAAATAAGCACTGCAGGTGAGAGGGAATGGGGTATGCAGGCAGGAAGGCCATTGTTGGAGGGTAGAGGGTGAGGGTAAGAGCTCTAAAGGGGAGAGAGAGAGAGAGGAGGGATAAAAGTCAGGAAATGCCCGGGAGGAAAAGAGAGAGGGGGTAGGGGCAGGTAGAAGGAGGCAAGGTGGGGAGATAGCTTTCAAGACTGAAGTGGAGGGCAGTGAACGTGGGGCCCCGATTAGGCGAGGCAGTCACACCACTAGTTGAAATTAGATGAAGTCGAGTTGTCTCTTAAAAGGCCAAGAGCAGCAGCAGGTGAGTTTCTTTGTTGAGAGTATTGTACCACTGTGGTGCTCTGTGGGCAAAGGTCCTCTGGCCCATGGTAGTCCGGCATCCGGGGACAAGGAAGGTTAGTTGTTGTGAACTTCTAGTTCTCTGGGTGTTGTGGTGGTCAATAAGTAGCTTTCAATGCCCGGGGCATGACTCCGAGGAGGACTTTTTGGCTAAGAGGCAGGTTTGATACTGTATCCGGCTGATGAGAGGTAGCCATCCTGCCCGAGTGTACAGGTCACAAGTGTGTGTAAGTCGATCAGCCCCAGTTAGCAGCCTGCATGCTTTGTTGAGTGCAACTGTAATTCTGCGGATGGCAGAGGCGGAGGCAGAGCCATAAATTGCTAGCCTGTAATCGATGATGGAGGTGACAGAGCTGTTGATAGCCAACCGGAGAGTGTCAGGAGTCATGTAGTGTTGTGCCTGTAGAGCAGGCCTATATGGATGTTGGTGGCTTTGGCTACAGAATCTATGTGCCGATGGTAGGACAGTGAGCTGTCCAATGTGACACCTAGGTATTTAAAATCAGGAACGTGTTCAAGTAATGTCCCTGTTTGGTTTAGGATGGTGAGGTCACGGATTTGTACTTGCTCTGGCATTGTAGAAGGTCATAACCTTTGTTTTGCTGTAGTTCATGACCAGTTTGTGTGACTTGAACCATTCTTGATCATGAATTCGAGCTGTAATTGTTTCTCGAGGAGCTCTGCATTTTGGTGGTTGGTGAACATGACTGCGTCATCGGCGTAGAGCAGTAATTTCTGGTGACAGACACTGGGAAGGTCGTTGAGGAAGAGGCTGAAGAGTAGTGGCCCCAGGATGGACCCCTGTGGGACCCCTGAAAGGACTGGCTTTTCTTCCGAGGTAACACCAGCAATCCTAACCCGCTGGACCCTCTCCCCAAGGTAGCTTGAAAACCAGAGCAGTGCTTCATTGGAGAGCCCAATGTTTGATAATTGCTTGAGTAGGAGTGGGTGGTTCACAGTATCAAATGCTTTCGTAAGGTCGATGAATACTGCCCCTACACAGTTTCCTTGATCAAGTGTGGTATGGATGAAGCCTGTGAATTCTAATAGTGCAGGATGTCATAGTGCAAGTGCACTATGTTGTCTCTCTTTTGGAAAGGGAGGTTACTGTATGCCTTCCCTTCCTTTCCTTTCCTGTCATACAGAGGGTACTACTCCAACTGAGGATGGAAGGAGCAACCTTCATCCTCATTACTCCACTGTGGCCTCAGCAGATCTGGTACCCACTGCTGCAGCAGCTGGCAGTGGAACTTCTTGTACCTCTGCTGCTGTGCTGGGGACTACTATTATAGTACAAGAGATCTCTGGTCCGTTTGGACCTGAAGTCCCTATACATCTGCATGCATAGCTCCTGAAGACATAGTCATGGCACAATTTGGGGTATCATCTAAAGTGGCTGATGTTCTGGTGACTGCCAGAAAAGCTTCCATGAGACATATCTGTTCTCTAAAATGGAAGCAGTTTATGCTATGGGCCGCTTCCAAACAGTTGGTTTCTTTTACTTGTGCAGTCGATTCAGTGTTGGAATAATTGTTGTCTCTGTCTGACTCAGGACTCCAGTATTCCTCCCTCGAGGTGCATTTGTCTGCAATTTCAGCTTTTCATGCACCTGTAGATGGACATACAGTTGCTCAGCTAAAGGTAGACCATACATTTTTGAGAGGTATCTTCCATTTGAAACCTCCAGTTAGGAACCCAGTCCTGGCTAGGGACTTGAATTTTGTGTTACAGAAGCTTTCTTTGGCTCCATTTGAGCCAGCCACTAGTTGTGGATTATGCTTTCTTTCATGGAAAGCATTATTGTTAGTTGCAGTTACTTCTGCTTGAAGTATTTCAGAGCTGCTGACTCTGTGTGTCTCATTATCTGATTTCCCATAAAGACAGAGTGTCTTTATGCAACAGTCTTAAGTTTTTGCCAAATGTGGTGTCTGAATTTACTTTGAATCAAACCACACACATTCTAGTGTACTACCCCGAGTATGCCAGTCCAGGAGAAGCAATACTCTGTACTTTGAATGTCCACAGAATCCTCAGATATTATGTGCACCGCACCAAGGACTGCAGAAAGGTCCTCTCAGCTTTTTGTTTCATTTGCCACTGGAAAAGAGGGCGCTTCCAGTGTCCAAATAGTGCCTGTCCAAATAGTTGGCACATTGTATTCAATTAATCAATCAATCAAATTCTTTATTTATCCAGGAGAACACCATTGAGCAAGCTCATTTGCAAGGTTGACCTGCATTACACGAGTCAATACTGATACATTTATACACAGGAGATATATGCAGTAAAAGCAAGTGTACACAATCTATAACAGGAAGAAGAAAAAAATACATTTTGGTACAGGGTATAACAAACAGTAGAGGGCAAATCAGCAAAGGGTTACACCAGGTACAGCAATACACCTAGTTTAATATTCCTGTACAATAAGGGTGTTACAAAACAACATGGGGACTGGCTGAGATGGATGTAATATCTGAGGGGCATGACCAGTCCTTTTGGAGCCCCCGGTGAATTTGGGGTGCATGATGTGTGTTGGAAGGAGAATGCAGCCAGTATGGGGGGGGGGAGAGGATCTGATGATAGTAAATATTAGGAGCAAAAGGATGTACTGCTGGAGGTGTAGCAGCCAGTATGGGAGGGGGGAGGAGGATCTGATGATGGTGATTATCAGAAGCAAATGGTTGCACTGTTGAGGTTGAAAACTGACATGATGGTAGGGAAGGGGTGAGGTTTAGCACTGTGATAAGTAGGGGCTCAGGGACTAGCTGTGCAGGTAGGGAGGTAGTAAGGAGGAGGCTATACAGGAGTTATATATATACATTCTATATACATTCTGTTATATAGGAAGTATGGTAAGGAATGTCCGGATATGGATCTTTGTCATTCTACAAGGGGTATGACTACTTCTGCTACTTGTTTCCACAGTGTTTCAGCTGCTGAAATCTGTGCAGCTGCCACATGGAGCACTGTCCACACCTTCACTAAATGTTACATTCTGGACATTGTGTCCCACAGATGAGCAGGTTTTAGTCTTGCTGTTTTACAGGGTCTGCTTTCAGGAACCTGTATGTCTTCATCCGCCCAAACTGTAACTTTTTGGTACTGTTTGAAAGTTGTTCCAAAGGTGTGGCCTAATGAAAGAGAGATCATCGAAGAAGATAGAACAGTTACATACTTGCCATAACAGTACATCTTTGAGAGAATCTGTTTCATTGGGCCATGCCAACACACTTTCCTTCCCCCTTTAGGGGTAGGACACTGGACTTCCTGCACTGAGTCATTCCATCGCTACCTTTTTAAGCACCCATTTTTGCTTAGTATGCTGGGTGCTGCCCTTATCTCCTGGTTTCTCAGAGAGAGGTCCTCTGACCATAATCTCTGGTGGGAACTGAGCAGAGATGGGGCCACCCACATTTGCATAGATGCTGATGCATAATGTCATTGTGGGAGGCCCCTGGCTTGCAAAAGCTTCCATGTGGTCCTAGCGCTGATGCGGGTATAGTTCCAAAGGTGTTGCCTGATGAAAGAGATTCTCTCAAAGATCTACTGTTAGAGTAAGTATGTAACTGTACTGTTCTCCTTTGGAGGGGCATAGTTGAGAGTGGACAGTGTCTTTTAGTGGTGTTCCCTATTACCAGCTCCCATAGCAAATCGGGATGCATGGTGATATAAGGTTTTAAGCTTAGTGAGTTCAGTACTTTTAAATGAAGACAGGATGAGGGCACCATGCAGGATAGCAGGCAATAGTATACTATTAGTTATGGATAGTCTTGCTTCAGCAGTGAGATAGGGGTTTAACTGATACAGGAGCCCTTGGTTTTGGTTTAACTGTTTGGACACCCAGTCAACATGGGGTTTGAATGAGATGTCATGATCCAGTATAACTTCCAGGTACTTGAGAGAGGCTACAATCTTAATGGGGTCCCCATAAAGTGAACTTATTTTTAGTAATTCACTCCTGTTGGGTCCAAGGCTGTGATAGCCAAAGAGGATGGATATGTTTTTTGTGGCATTCAATAGTAGCATATTTGCCTTAAACCATACGACCAGCTGATGAAAGTGAGCTATGAGGCCTGACTCAACTGAGTCATCTTCCATCATTTTCTGTGTTTCTGTGTTGAGTGTTCCTGAGCTTGGTTTGTTCAGAATTAATTTATTCACTCTCCTTGGATGTGATTCCATTGGGAAAGATGATTTGTTTAAGTTCCTTGTATGTTTTGTAGTGGGGTCCTCGGTGAGTTCTCTGTAATAAGTTGTGTCTGACAGCTGCCTGTGTGCTTCTTTGATGTAATCCTCTGTATTCATCACAGCTGCAACTCCTCCTTTGTAAACTGGTACCATCAACAGCTTGGTTGTAAGGCTGGAGGTTAAGTATATCTGCTTTCTTCTTGCACTTTAATATAGCTGACTTTTTATTTTAATTGCAATACCTAAATTGTGACTGCTGTATTGTATTTATGAGAATGTTAACACACAGGAAGTGGTGATGACCTGGTTTTATATATTTGGATAAGTGTGCGTAATTGTCAATCTATTTCTTCTCAATGTGAAAACAGGAAACAAAGGCTTATTAGAGTACATTTGATTTATGGAATGTGAACTGTAGGTCCAGCTAATAATGGCAAAAAATGAAGATGCAGATATAAAGCTAATATGCTAGTTACATTGTAAAGGTAAACTGTTCCGTAAGCCAGTGTGGTCAGCTATTTGTTTATTACGATTAGACTCGCTTAGCTGAGGACATAGTGATGCTAATTCAACCAGAAATATTTCAGTATTCAAGCTTGAAATCACATACAGCCAGTTAGGGCTATTCCATATTTATGTTGATTTTTTTATCTCATTATATGAAAAAATAAGTCTGCATCAATACATAGCCCACATAGATAGGGTTACATAAGCTATAGTATATTCTGAGAAATAGCATGACATCTCAAGATATCGCAGACCACACTTCTCAGAGACTATTCATGCCAGTTTCATATTGCACCAAGCACCCTACGGTGTATTCCATTACATGGGTAACTCACCAATTCCAAACACTGTGATATTGAAATTTTACTTGGCTAACTCTTGTGAGCTCTTGCTTCTAACCTCCAGTCTATGTTATACACTTTTGATCACACACTTCTCATTTGTATGAATTTTGCTGGTAATTATTACCTTCTTTCATCTTCCTTAGGAGTTGTAAATGTAAGCAACAACACACTACAGTGTAGTTGTGTTCATGATACCACAGTTATGGGTGTTGCAGCCACAATATTTTATTTTTTTTGTATATTGAACAGCAGGTTGTTTTCAGCAATCCGCTTGTGAAAAATTCTGTAGCTGTTCTGTAATGCATGCTGAATGACTTAAAGCTCTGCTCAGGATGGCACATTGCTAGCTGGCGGGCTGAAGGTGGCAAGTTGCTGGTTGGGTGGGCTCTCAAGGAAGCGGTTGCTGGCTGGTCTCAGTCAGTTATTTAGTGTCATGCTAGATTTTAGCTTTTAGCAGGGAAGAGCAGCTGGCTGCATGCAGTCAGGCCTCCTCTGACTTCATTCATTCAGTTTCTGTTAACCAGGAAAGAAACTAGACAATTCTGCCTATTTTCAGCCTCATGCCATAGGTAGGCGGGATACTGGTAGAAATCAACTGACCTTGAACCAGATGGTTCCATGTCATAAAAGCGATTGCAGAATAGCGATCGCTGTTATGGCGAGTGTATATCGCTGAAAAGCAAATTGGTGATATACACATGCGGGTGAACAACCATCCAGCAAAGGAATCTTAAGTGTCTATGTAGAGGCTGTGTCTGGCCCCACCTCCTGATTTAGGATTACAAGCTACAGAGGGGTGCATGTTGGGGAGAGGCAACACTCCAAAATAAATAACATACAAGGCAGCAGCAAAATGTTCTCCCCTGGTCCCCAGCCCCGAACCCAGTACCGGCTGCACCACAGCTAGCCACCCTCACCACCACACCACATGGCTGGCTCGGCTGCAGTAGGCACACTACCCCAGACTAACCCTCTTCCCTATCACTCCCCTTCCCCTCTCTATCCCTTTCCTTCCCTTCCGGTTGCCCTCCCCTACAGTCACGGTCACATAGGGTCACTACCCTTACAGGGTAGCCCAACAGGCTAGCGCTGTAAATAAGACTGTTTTGACAGTTGCTCAATTACAGTCGCTATCATCACTGGCTACTGAACCAGATTAAGCAGTTGGTGGTATTTTTAGTGAATTTGTAGCCCACTAGGGCCTTGTGTAGTAGCAACTGCTGCTGCTAGGCAGTCAGACAGACAGGCAAAGGGCTTAGTGGCTATGGCTCTCTCAGGGCAGGCACTAGAAAGGTATTTAAGAGAGCAGCGTAGCATTAGAAAATAAATCATAGAGCCAGTAGCACTACAGGCAGACAGTACTTGAAATGTGGCTCCGTCAATTCCCCAAACCATTTCATAGTGGAGAGTCGATGGCAAAGCAATGCTGTACTTGCTTTGCTTGTTAGCGGGCAGGTGCGGCCTGTGTTTTTTTTTGCTTACCTCTCTAACACTGCCGCAATTGCAGTCTGTGGTGTTCTTTCAGGGCACTTGGCTGGTGTCACTTCAGTGGTCCAGTTGCCGACAGTCGGTTGGTGATGTCCAGTTTTCAACAGGGCTGTGTTGAATACTGTGGCCAACTGCATGGTTCCCTCTCCTGGTCACAGGTGCTTAATTGTACAGCCGCAGACCTGAGGGGGATCAAAACTCTTCTCACTTCTCTGGTTCTAGGGTTGGGGCTGGGCAACATCATAGATGCAGTGATTGGCTTGCTTGGTTTATTTGTGCATGAACATCTCACATGCATATGCGCACAAAGTTGCCACTTAGAAAACAAAGGAAGAGACTCTCCCAACCCGATGATTATGGTGTCTCACAGGAAACTGGTATGCACTGCGGTAAGTACTTGAAAACTGCAGGGCAGTGGTACAGGGCAACAAAATGGTCCCGAAATCAGGACATCACATAAAATCTGAAGCAGCTGAGAGATATGCATCTCTCTCAACTTATCAAAATCAGCTCTCCTGAAGTTTAGTGCCCTAGTCTTATTTTTGGTAATGTAGTTTTCCCTATCAGTTTAAACGCAGTCCTGCTATGCTTATTGTTAACTACTAGCTCCCCAATTTTTTCTCTTCTGATGATGTCATCCCCACTACTCAGTAGCAGCTCCTTTCTTGGTCAAAGCGTGACATAATTAAGCAGAAAACAGTCCTTCGTGACTGACAAAAGATCCCTTCCACCAATCCCACAGGCATGTTCTACCTCTTAGTCAGTGTCACATAGGTTGAAATCCTCCATGAGAACTATGGGCCCCCTAGTAATTGCCCTTTTATTTTAATTTGCCAATTAAAAGTCCTGCTATGCTGTACTAGTTAACAGTTTATATCATACTCCTAGAGTTGTCGTTTTGCCTTCTGTTGATCCTAATTCCAGCCACAGGTTTTCTGTAGGGCTGCCTCCCATTCCTCTTCACTCCCTCTTTCTCATTTGCGTCAATACCATCCTTGGCATAGAAAGCAACCCCCACCCCTCTGACCTTTCCTGTCCCTCCGGTAGAGACTGTACCCCTCGCCTTTGCAGCTCACTTTATTCCCTCCTTCCACCAGGTCTCCAACTACATTGCAGCTTGCCTGAAGGAGGTAATCAGTCTTGTTTGCTGTGCTCCTTACATTCAACATCACACAGCAGATGTCTCTGCTTATCTCTTTCCTTGCTTTGGGTCTCTTGCAGCTGACCCCCCCATGTCTAGCTGGGACAAGCTTTTCTCTTAGACCTACCCTCACACTTTCTGTCCTAATTTAAAACCTTCACCACTCTTGTCTATCGTGTGCCAGCACCTGTATTTAGTTTGGACTCAAGTGAACCACATCCAGAGCTTGCAGCTTTTGCTGCCCCAGAATTCCTTCCAGGTATTTTCCAGGTGAATGAGGAACCTAAATCTTTGCTCCCTGAACCAAATCTTTAGTTAAGCATTCAGCTGCCTAATCACCTACTGCCTTACCAGCCTTGCACATGGTACCTTAGTGCTATATTTCAGAGGACTATACCTTGGAGGTCCTGCTCCTAATGCTACTGCCTAGTCCCCTAAAACTGTTTCAAGACCTCTGGTCTGCCTCTGCTTACATCATTGGTACCATAACAGTTGGTTCCTCTTCCTTGTACCACAGAAGCCTGTCCACCTTAGCTATGATGTCTGCAACCTGCGCATCATGTAGGCAAGTGCTCCTACATGATGCGCATAGCTCCATTGTCCCAACACTTCGCAACTCCTTGTTATCATCCTGAGGTATCCTGCTTGCTGTCAGCCACTGTTTGTCTACCTGAGGCATGCTGCAAGAGCTGCTGAACTGTGCTACCATCTGCAGCCTGCTTCATCTCATCCAGCAGTGACTTTGTTGTGTGTGGTGCTAGTCCCACTGTGCGGTGGCTTGGGGAGCCAGCAGCCAGTGAGCATCAGCAAGGGGGTGGGGCTACACAGTTTAAATGCCAGCACTACCCGCTAGCTACCAGCAACTCCTTGTTATCATACTGAGGTGTCCTGCTAGCTGTCAGCCACGGTTTTTCTACCTGAGGCATCCTACAAGAGCTGCTGAACTGTGCTACCATCTGCAGCCTGCTTCATCTCATCCAGCAGTGACCTTGTTGTGTGTGGTGTGAGTCCCAGTGTGTGGGAGCTCAGGGGAGCCAATAACCAGTGAACATTAGCAAGAGGGCAGGGCTACACCATTTAAAAGCCCGTGCTGCCCACTAGCATGAGCGAGTGCCACTCAGGAGAAATTTTACCAATGCATTTGTACACTATTTGTATGTCACATTCCTGGCTATTTTATTGCGCATATCTAAACTTGCTGGGTAATATTTTTTAAATTCTTTTATTTACATTTTACATTTACTAACGTTATTGATACTGCAACATTCATCTCTGAGAATTTACTATATTTATAGTCTCTGGGCATTACAACTAACACTGTTACTTTTATATCGAGTTTATTTTTTTCAATTTGTTAGCTGGTCTATTCTCACCTTACTGTGTTGAAACACTTGATAAGTCTCCATTTCCGTCTACTTATTGAAGTGATGATGGGTGACTTAACTTTCAATAAAATGTAGCCATAGTATCTAAATAACTCATTCTGGCAATCCTATATTAACCCTTGGGTGAGAGCCAAGAGGTTTTAATTCATTTTTTTCTGCATCTGAGAATATGTAGAGCGTGCATTTTAAACTTGTTTTCATTTAACAGTATCTTAACTGTTGTTTGACTCTTGGGTGGGAGCCAAGAGCTAAATCCTTTCTTACCCATGATACTTTGGAGCTGACCTCCCACTGGTGGCAGCTGTGGGTGACTTGACTTCTTATATATCCCCATAATACCCTTGGGTGAGAGGTAAGGAATGGGAAATATTTATTACTTGAAGTCATGGCTTTTCATTTTGTTTTTTTTTCACTCTACATTAATTTTGGCTCTCTACTGCAACTTGTTTTTTGGTCACAGTTTTGTCTTAGTTAATCACTCATATCTTCTTGCACACAAAGGGCTTGAAAATGTTTTTACTTTTCCCCCACCCTGGTCGGATATATTTTCAACCAATTTGACAAACTGTGTTATGCTACGAAGTATTAAATTTCACTTTTTTTAATTTTCCATTCCCTCATCTTAAAAGTTTTTGCCCTCCCAGAAAAAATTCCAAACGCCTTTTATTATAGTATTATTTTTGTTCCATGAGTATGTTACTTTTCATAGCAGGTGATACTGAATTAAACTCAGGCCCACCCTTTCATAACTTGAGTATTTTTCATTCTAATGTTCAAAGCATTTTACCTAAAAGAGATTTATTGCTAAGTTGGGCTGCTTCCAATTGCCCTTCTGTTTTTGCCGCTATAGAAACCTGTCTGGATTCATCCATCATAGATTCTGAAATTAATCTTCCAAATTGTAATGCCTTTAGATCTGACAGAAACAGACATGGGGCAGTGCTGTATTTATTCATCCTTCATTTCCATGTTCCTTTGTGAAAACTAAAACTATGGGTGATTTGATCAACATGGTTTTGTTTCCCTAAGGTTGCCAGGTAAGGAAGTGTTAGGTGGCAGTGTTTATTGTCCCCCTAAGCTTAAAGCTACCAAATTTTCAAACTTACAACACCTGATTGGCTTACTGGGGGATTTTCAGCATACTGTCCTCTTAGGGAATTTTAATGCAAATTGGTCCTCTAGCAAGGGTCTAAAGTTGAAAATCACACATGGCTCCTTTGGGTTTAACCCAGTTGATCTGAACCAACATGTTACAATTCAGCAAGACAGGTTTTTTCCCTTTTAGATTTGGATTTTGTTTCTCCTGACCTCCAGATCATTGCTTCTGGGTGTCAGGGGAATTTAATGAACACGCCTTATCTATTGTTTGGTTAAATTTTTCTCCTCCTAAGTTTATTCCTAACACTATTACATTTTGAAGCTTTGAAAATTTTAATCTTGAAGCTTTTCATTCCAGTTTACTTAATGTTGACAGGGGAAAGTTATTGTCACTCACTAATACTGATGAGGCATAGGACTACTTTTATTATTATTTTAGTTTAATTTCAAATTACCACGCCCCTTTTTAGAGAAAAGAGTTAAGTCTCAACATGCTCCTTGGGTAGCTCCTTTCATTATTTCACAATTAAAGATATGTGACAAACTATATCAGAAGGCTAGGAGACTGGACACCCTTGAAGCTTGGCAAAGTTTTGGTAAATGTTGGAATTATTGTGTCACTTTAGTAAGGAAATCTAAATCTTCTTACTTTGAAGTTAATTTGTTAGATTCAAGGACTAACCTGAGAAAATTTTGGCAGTTAGTGGATTCCATGTGGAAAGTTTCATCCACCTCAAACATTTCCAGTGTGTCCTACAATGGACACACTGCCTACTCTAAGGAAAATATTAGTGGCCTTTCCAATATTTTTTTTTGTAGAAGCCCCCTGTTTGTTATTGGAGAAGGCTGAGTCGTCCTCTTGAAGTCCACCTCCAAAAAAATCAAGATTCACAGCCCTCCTCTAGACCCAAATTCTATTTTAAACATATTAGTTATAAGGAGGTTTTTGATCTTCTGTCATTCTTAAAAGAAGACTCTGCTAAAGGTATTGATAATTTCCTATTAAAATCCAGTGCTGACATTATTACCTCTCTGTTAATTCACATACTTAATTTTTCCCTTGTTGCCCAAATTTTTCCCTTTGCTTGGATGCAATCTGTGGTCGTTCCTTTACTTAAGGGATGGGACAAAGCCTTGGCTGATAATTATTGCCCTATTTCTTTATTACCTATACTTTCAACATTTTTTGAAAGAATAGTCCATCAGTTTCTCAATAGCTACTTAACAATCATGCACTTTCATCTGCTCAGTCTGGCTTCTGACCCCTTCATTCTACCCAAACAGCTTTAATTGATTTTCATAACTCTATCTCAAGAGCTTTGGACAAGGGTCAATACGTGGAGCAGTTTTTATAGACTTGTCCAAAGCTTTTGATGTAATAAATCATCATTTGCTCTTAAAATACTTACTTTCTTATGGCTTTTCAACAAATGTTGTATCTTGGTTTTCATCTTATTTACATGGTAGAAGCCAGGTTGTTTCTTGGAATGGATGTCTGTCTTTTCTTTCTACAAGCACAAGGGTATCCCAGGGTTCTATTTTGGGTCCTATTCTTTGTGATCTGTTTGTTGATCCCTTGCCTTTGGTAGTTAATAATTGCATGATTAGACTTTGTGTTGATGATACTACTCTTTTCTTGGCTCATAAAGATTTAAAGTATCTAAGGGGCAGACTCGATGGGCCAGGGAGGTCCTTTTCTGCCGTCAGATTTCTATGATTCTGTGATTCTGTGATCTAACTTCTAATCTTCAAACTGAGTTTGCTAAAGTTGCTGGCTTGTTTTCTTCCAATTTACTACTTTTAAATGGTAAAAAAATATATATAATGTTATTTGGATCACAGGCTCTTACTAATAATGCTCATTCTTCCTTTCCTGTTAAGTGTAACAATGCCCCTCTACAACTTGTTCATGACTTTCAATATCTGGGTCTGATGTTTGACTCTACTTTATCTTTTAAGTCTCATATTCACAACACTAGTGTAAAAACTCAACAATGTCTAGGTCAATTGAGGAGGGCCAGAAACTGTTTGTCATTACAGGATCGGAAAACAATTGTGGCCTAATCTAGTCTTCCAGTTTTGGATTACGGTGATACTATATTCCATCATTCCAACTCTACGCATCTCTCCTTAATTGATAGTCCTGATTGTTAATTTTTAGTTATTATGTTTTATTTTAAGTAGTCTCAAACATGAACATCATTGTACTCTTCTCACTCAACTAAGTTGGTTATCTGCCTCATCTAGATGCACGCTTCATTGACTTACTTTGATTTATAAAAAACAGTAAATCATCAAGCTCCAGTTTATCTTTTGAATAGATTATCAGTTTCCACCCACAGTCACAACCTCGGAGAAGTTTCAAATCGGGACTTTTACCTAGATACCAGACTCATTTTGGATGAAACTGTTTTCCTTTTGATGCACCTCTTTGCTGGAACAAACTCCCACCTGGGTTACGAAATTCTCATACATTATACATTTTCAAACACAATCTTCAGAAAATATTTTTACAGGAACAATCTATTTGTAATTGCTTTTCATGAATAACACTTCCCAGTTTTTGTTGTGCTGTATTTTATATTGATAATGTTTATGTTGTTATAGTGTATGTTCATCAATGTTGTTAAGATGTAGTCTTACTACTTGGGACGTTCTCTGAATGAGACTTGCTCGCATGGAACTTATCCTGTAAACCCACAACTTTTAAATAAAATACAAAAAAAATCTTGCTAACATATCTCACTGTAGTTCCCTGCAACTGTTACCTTCCTTTTGTCCTGACTTGTTGCCTTAGCCAAACCATCCTGCACAGTGGCAGCCCCTGCACATCAGCTACCAGCAGTAGTTACAACCACTCTGTGACCACCTTCCATCTTCCCAGCCTGCCAATGATACTGATTTTGGATGGCCACTGTTCATGGCCTCTGCCTTACCTCAAGATCCCCTACCTGTCCCATCCTGCCTGCCCTAACCCACTCCTCATCCATAACACCTGGATCTATCTTCTTGGTACCCCTCGCCTGCATCCCAGCAGTTGACACTCCCACCCCTGCATGGTGTGATAGTGTAAGAGACACTTTTCTTAAACCAAAATTGCCTCTGAAGCAACCCTGCTTTGGAGGCAGGGCTGCCTCTGAGATAAGTCTGTCTCTGAAGCAGACATTATTGGTAATTGCTTTTCATGAATAACACTTCCCAGTTTTTGTTGTGCTGTATTTTATATTATAATATACAGCTGAGTGAGATTATCCCATGTATGTCTGTCTGTGTTTCTGTCTATTGTTTTTAATCTTGGAATGCCAATGTAAAATAATCCTGCACACCTTCACCTGCAAAATAATTGCTTCTTTTCATGCCAATGCAATGTGATGGATCAAACTGAAACCTTTATCTACCTTATTAGCTAGAATTTCTGAGACTGCTAGTGAGAATGTCTCATTACTAATGATTTCCCTTGGGTTACACCACAATTTTATTTGGGTCACATAATGATGTAATTCCCAGTGGAAAGGTTACTTCACTTAGCTTATTATGCATCCATTAGGTAGATGTTTTCTATCCCTGTGTGGTACAGTAGTACAGCAGCACAGAGCAGTGCCTGAGGCTAATAAACTCCATGTTAGAGGGATTGGGAAATACAGTGGGTTTATAGTAGTCCACCTGGCTTCAAATCCAGGCCAGTGATCTGCCACAAATCAATCGAATTGTGCCCTTAATGTATTTTGTGATAGACGTACACAGCACTCCATTGCTGTCAGTTAAAAATGATTTGGTAGCCAAAGATTTATGTCAGTCTGTAGTGTAGTGTTCATAGTGAGTCTTTTTCTAGAGCCATATGCTAGGGGAAGCAATAGTTTACAGGCCTTTTTCAAGCTGAGGCAGGATTATCATGCATTTGCACTTACTAGGACAAGTATATTTAATGAGAGTTAACTCTTATCCTCCCCCACCCCACCCTTTTCAAGATTCACAGACCAAAGTCTGGTCTTTTGATCTTGAGGGACAGTAATGTGGAGGATTTCTGTTTATTTTTGGTAACTTTTGTTTGGCATTGTATAGCCACGTGGTCTCCTGAAGGCATACGTGGCGGTGCCAGTTAGAACGTGTAGTGTAGGTTCATAGTAAGTGAAATGGTCAAGTAAAACATAATGAAAGATGCCCACTTCTAGTGCCTGTACCCATACCCTAACAAACAGAGGAATTTTAAAGATATTTTGTTACTTTAATTATTTGAAAAAAATAGTTTCCTGCCATTGAACCTTGGATAAATGGACAACAATAATGTAAATCCTTCCAACTCTGGATGGATCCTCTCTTGAACAAGTTCACACTTCAGATATCTAGGTGTGAGGGCTGTCTGATGATCCAACAGGAACGTGTCCTGCTTTCATACAGGTGACCCGGGCTGAAGAGTGAAGTTGGGTGCTGGTGATTGAGGGCCAGGTTGTGAGGTAGTGCTGCCAATGGATGGGTGTCCCAGCTGGGGGAAGGAACTGGCATACACTGGTGCAGCTGCTGCTCCTATTGGTGGGTTTGGGAGCTGTCTATCCTGGAGGAGGCACGCTGCATGCAGTCAAGGCACTACCCCACATGTAGACTAGTGTGCCCCAAGGGTTGTAAGAGAAATAAGGTAAAAAAACATCTGGCTTTACAAGATTATGGCAGTCCCTTGCAGACCAGGCACTCTTCAGAACTAAATCTAGCTGTCCAGAGAGGTACATCCATGAAGGCCCATCATGGAGGGGCAAGCCAAATGTTTTATTATTTTACAATTTATGTCTGGGAATGGCACAATGAGCTGAAGCTCATTTTCAGGTATGCCCTGGGAGAAGAGTGAGGCTAAGTGTATTGCTCAGGGTGACACTGTATTGAAGAGGAGCTTGTGGTAATTAGCCCCAGGTCTGCTTGATGTACCAAGCTTCTTCACAAATTATTGCTGTAACCTTTTTTTTTCCACTTGTTTAACCAGGTGAAACACACTAAGCTGAACGCTATTTTACAGGTGCAACCTGGGAGCACAGGGAAGTTAAGTGACTTGCTCAGGGTCACACAGTATATGCAAGTGGGGGCTGTGGGATTCAAACCCAGGTCTCCAGATTTGCAGCTCAGAGCCTTAAACCACTGTGATATACTGCCTCCCTAACCTCTAGGCTGTATTGCCAGCCCATGAGGGATGGAGATTCTCACAGTTCTCATAGTTCTTTACGAGCAAGATAAGGCCTGAAGATCTATTAAAAGCTCATCCCTTTACACAAAGGGATATCCTGATATGTGCCTTGCAAAGAGGTTGTCCAGCCTGTCCTTAAACTCAGACTTGTCCGTGCTGCCTGCCACTTCCAAGGGAAGACTGTTCCAAACTGTAATCACTCTCTGATTAAACCAATTAGCTCTCCGTTTCGTGGAACTTATTTCCCCTATCAGCTGTAAACTATGGCTCTTGTATTATAGTTCTGTTCTTTTCATTCGAATCCCAAGCAATCACAGAGGTTGTCATTAGTAAGGGAGCCAAAAAGCAGACACAGGTCCCCATAACCTTCTATATTCCAATGAATACAGTTCCATTTTCCTTAACCTTTCCTCATATTTTGGATTTTTAGGGCCAGTTACCATCTTTGTCGCACTTCTTTGTACCCTTTCAAGAACCTTTATCTCTGTTCTAGAACTGGGTTACCAAAATTGAGCACAGTATTCCAAATGGGGCTTCACAAGAGATGTATACCGAGGGATCGCAACCCTTCTATCACTGCTACTGATATGCCTATTAATGCAGTTTAAGATTATTGTTGCTGTCTTTGCACTCAAATGACCATGGCTCTTAAATTTTAAGTCATTTGTAACTAACATACCCAAATCCCTTTCTTTGGATGTTTCCTTAAGAACTTTGCCATTTAGAAGATACTGTGCCTTAGAATTAGATCTACCTAGATGCATTACTGCACATTTGTTGAGGCTGAACCTGAATTTATGTTCACTAGCCCATTCTTCTAGTTTGAACAGTCCTGCCTGCAATTTCTCAACTTTCTTTTGGCTATTTACCACTGTGCCAATTTCAGTATTGTCTACGAACTTTGATATCCAAAGTTCCTCACCACACTTCATTGATGTTACCTAGAAATTAAACAAGGTGGGGCCCAGGATCAATCCCTGAGGAATCCCACTGGTCACACTGGCCCAATTCAGATATTTCACCTCAAATGTTAAACCATTGCTTTCTGTTCTTCAACCATGAATTAATCCAGGCCACTATGTTGTTGTTAATTCCTGCCTTCAGTAATACCTCAATTAATTTGTGGTGTGGTGCCGTATCAAGGGCTTCACTGTAGTTCAAATAGATGACATCCACAGGATACCCTTTATCCAGGGTCCTACTGACCTTGTCATAAAACTGTAATAAATTTGTCTGACATGATCTGCCTTTAGTAAAACCATGTTGTGTGTCATCATTCCTATTCAGTTCCTTGCTAAACCTCTCTGTAGGTTGGCTAAGTACTTAGGGGAGGTGGATGATAGGGGACTGAATGGATAGGGACAGGCCAGCAAGGCAGGCAAACAAAATAGTAATTAAACAAATAAATTGTGGTGTGTGGCTTTATCATTCCCTTGAGTTCTCCACCCACACCAATGCCATCCCAAAATATCTCTCCTCTAAGCTCAGCACATTTTACTGCTCAGATCTTGCCTACCACTTCCTGTCAGCTGGGAGACTATCCTCAAGATGATTCTCCTGGTGTTTGACTATGCAAATGCAGTACTGTATATGGTTTCGACTCCCTTTCTAGGCAGGATACCCCCTTCCGCTCTTTGTGTCACTGCACTCAGTTCCCCTCTCCACTCCTACCACTGCTCCCTTTCTCCTCTCTTGCTCATAGGCAGTGGAGGCTGGGGATTGGGGGGGGGATCAGCAGACCCCCACTTTTGTAGCTGGGGGTCAGCACATGCATTTTGATCCCCCATATTGTGATTCATGGATCAGCATACATTTGAATGAATTTAGTCTGCTTGAAGTCTTTTGAGAATAGCAGATTGGCTACTTTTACTCGAAATGCTTAGAAACATCTGGTAGCAAAAGTATAACTATTTAGAAAATGGGCATGGATAAATCTCTATTCTGATTGGCTAAGGCCAACAACTAGCTGGTCAGGTATTGGGCAATAGAGACCGGGAAATAATGAGTCCCAGTGTCTGTTGCCTGATAATGTTCTATGATCAGTGTGCCTACAGAACGTTCAGTTTTAAAATGTCACCATTTTTTTCTCTCACTTAGAGGGAGCTGACTTCCCCCTGACAGAGTGAGCTCCTCACCAAAGCCCCTCAGCTCCGACTGCCGCAAATTACTCCACTTGTGTAACTAGCAGATATCGATGAATTTTTAATGGTATCTGCACTTCAAGTTCTGTTCTGCCCCGTGGCTGTTTTTGCTGACATGCATCATTCCCTCTATCTATTAGAGACAGCGTCCACTGCGTTCAGTTACTTATTAATGCTGTCCACAAGGTACTGAGGTACAGTAGCAGCATTTCAGTCACCTACTGCAACGGAATTAAACCGTTGTTCTTCTGGCTGTCATTTTACTCTCACTTACGGAGTGATCCCCCCCCCAGCAGCCAGTCTTCCCCACTTCTTCTGCAGTTTCTCTATGTCAGTCCAAAACATCCTCTCGAACCCTATTTATACTCATACTTTTTTTTATTTAACTGAATTGCTGCGGCATGGTGGTTTCATCAGCAGTCGCATGGTGCTAACCTGCACAGTACAGAGCTCTTTTCTGTGATCGTAAACCACTTGATTATCCCAACTTAACAAAACAACTGAGTGGCTCATAGCATGCTCCCAAAAGCACAAATCAGGATAACAAACAAAAACAAAAGCTTAATAGCTCAATCAAAGGTAGAGAGAGAAGAGACTATGGGTATGGTGAAATTTCTCTCTCTCTCTCGCTGTCCGCATCCTGTGAAAACAGCATAGTACCAGTGTAGTTACTGTCCTCCCTGACTGTGCTTCTCTGAACAATAAATGTAACTTTGTACATACTGGTCTGCCATGGCAACATCATCCTCTGAGGTGACTTCCCTGCTTACGAGACACAGTCAGAATTGCAGCGGTTTAAATTTAAAACTATTGTGTCAATCTTCGACCTTCCAAGCAGACACAAAATAAATTTTACAGGAAGCACAAAAAACATTCTTTAGCACTACAACCATGGGGAAAAACTACTAGAAAGCCCATGTCTTCTTCTGTAGATGGTGGAGGGGGGAATACAAGAGAATGGATCTGTGGGGAGGGGGAGCAACAGGAGATGGAACAGCTCAGGGACTACTTTACAAGAAATAAACTTTAACTTCATTCTTACTCTAATGTTTTTTTTTTTTATTAATTTTTTTAAATTCTATGTAAAAATGCTACAGGTAGCCCATTTTCTAAGTTCAATAATACCATCCAGGGTGGGCAGTATGGGCAATACTGGACCTTCCAGGGGCTATAAGGCCCTCCGCCTGTGGCGTTGGGCCTCATTATGCCCCTGGGCAGTCCGGTATTACCCTGTACTGCCCACCCTGTTGAGTATTATTGCTTACATATTATAATCATATTACAAGTTTTTACTGTTGAGTGGGTTGCACGTTATTATTATTTGATCCTCATTTCTTTTCTCACAACTTTCAAGAACTTGCATATCTTGACCCTGTTCTGCTTTGATAAGCATGCAGTAAGACATGACAGGTTGCTGTCTGAAAAAATCCACACCTCAGGTGCGCAGTAAGTAACTAGCTGTACATGCTCGCAACAGGCACTCAGTTGGGATCATGGTCACGGTTGCACTTATTTTTAAGACAAAAAAAATGCTGGAAATACATCAGATTTGTGGAGGCATTTGAAAAAAAAATGCCAAACTGGATTGTTTTTTGGCAAAGCAGGTTGCCTTTCAGGAGATGGGGAGACTTGTGAGAGGATCGGCATGGGACAGGGCACAAGGTGAGAGTAAAACAACTAGCGGCCCAGGGCTAGAGGCCTGCAAAGTACAAATGAGAAATAAACATTTAAACTGGTTAGTCGATGGTATAAAATGTGTTCTGTAGTTTTGTGCTTGTAACAAGTGGGGTCAGGATGGGCATTTATTTAAATGAGTCTGAACTATGGTTAATGGGTTTGGAAAAGTAATGGGTGTACTGTAAATGCATACCGTATTTCGTCAATTACTAGCATTCAGCTATGGATAGTAAACAAGGGCGACTTTTACTTCAGAGTGGCTTCTATTACATTGCGGCCCCTTTATAAGGCTTGCTTTGCCCCCCCAACTCCCCCAGCATTAGGTAAGAAAATGAAAAAACAACTAGTGCTAGTAGATTATAAGCTTATAAGTTTGCTTGCACATAAACCAAACACTGTGTGTGTCCCAGTGTGTTTCAGATGCTAACTGCTAAGAAAGTTGCCTAAGAGCTTCTGTGAGAGAGTGTCAGTGAGAGGAGTTAGGACAGAGAGAGAGACACACACACACACACACACACTCATGAAGATCTGCAAATCAGTCTGCTTTGTTTTGATGTTGTTTATATCTTAATCAAAGTCAGTGGTGATAGTGATTGTGCAGTCATCATGTGGTCTGGGGTGCTGATGTATTTTTTCCCTGATACGGATACCATGTGCTTTATGGGAAGGTTTAGAGTGAGCGCTTACAGTGTCTTTTTTTAAAATATAAGCTTGATAGTAATTTGTAAAACCTGTTGTTGATACAGTATAAATAACACATATTATATATGGTACATGCTGAATGCTGATTGTGTTTTTGTTGCCAACACCAAACTGCCAGGTGGCAAGATTTGTATTCTGACTTGTACTGTAGCCACGGCTAAATATAGTGTGCCGGCTTTTATTGCTGTTATTGATTTGGTGATGCAGCTAGCAGTAGTAATACAATGTTTATTCATAAATCACTTATGAATCAGGATAATCTCGACTGAGTAAAACTCATTTGCAATGAGGTCCATAAATTACAAACAATAATATTATACAACAATCATAAATAAAATTCATGATACAACACCGAGGATAAATATCATATTACACCCGACTGAAAAATATACAAGCATTATAGAACTCATGATTTGTACTTAAGTTACAATAAATTCCTAATCTCGAGGGACTGTACAACAATGTCTAGTAATCTCTAGCTGTCTAGCTAGTAATTGAGTAATATTTGATGAAACACAGTACTTTATCACTATGGCTGCCACAACTGTTTTTAGAAAACACTTTCTGAGAGGCACTGATATGTGGGATGCCCTCCATCCTGCTTGTTGAAAAAGTGCCAGCTGCTGGGTTGTTGCTTTATAGGGACATGGCTGGGGATGGTGCCTGACCAGTCAGGTCACAGCAGTTTTCCTACCCATTTTATAATCCTGAATAAGCAGTACCTGGTTGTGAATAAGCAATGTATCCATGTCTATGCAAGGACACATTTGTCTTATTTAGGACTAGAAAAAGCCAAGTTGGTTAATCAAAAATTGATTAGTTGGTTAGTCAAAGTATGTTCAAGAGGGCACGTTTTTTTCCTAGTGTCTTGGACTAAGGTGTTGCATAGCTCTGGCCTCTGCAATTCTGGACCCCCCCCAACTAATCTGTCATGCCCCACTGCCACTGCTCTTATTTACTGGCACCTATCGCGCTGAGCTGTCTTCCTTGCAAAAATCCAAGTCCTGCTACCTCTCATGCCATCTCTCCTATCTCTCTCCCTTCCTCCTCCTCCTCCCTCTGCTCCTCTGATTCTTGCTCCTTCTCCATTCCTTCCTATAAAACCTCTGCTATTGCAGTCTGCTCTCTCCTTCCACCTTTCCCTTCTCTGGAATGACTTCACATGCACCTGTTCTGAAGTACTCTCTCAGCTGCTCTCCATTCCTCTCCCTTGCTTTTCCCATTCAAAGCTCTCCTCCCAAACCAAAGTGTACACACTTGATCTGCAATTTGTCCTACTGAAAATAAGCTTCAGCCTCACACCAGTTGCCTGTGTCTCAGAATTTTTCTTTCAGCAGCACCTTGTCCTAGTCATGTACTGTAAGCAGTAATACACAACAGGACGTGTGGTTATTGGGCAATTACCGCATGCAACCCCCTTAAGTTGGAGGCATTAGCCAAGGGGTGTGGTGGGGTGGTAATTACTGAATGATTTCAAGCTGTGAAGTGAGTTCTTGCTTTTATAAAATGGCACCAAAATAATAATAAATACACAAGATTAAATAAATCTTTAAATTAATATTAAACAAATAGGGCAAACTCAGCTGTTTGGTGTGAGAAGCAAGCTATCAAAGAGGTCAAATTAGCCAGCAGGTAAGTCACTGCTGTTATTAATTGAAACTTTTTTTTGGTTTTTCTCAACTGTCATGGTTACTGAGAATTCGGAAGCCGTGTATTGATACTTCTGTTGAACAGTCTACGAGAAGAGGTGGTGAGGCAAAGACAGTGGGGAGCTCTAAACATGCATTGGATAGGCACACAAGTATAATAAGTAGACATGAGGGAGGAGGGAGGGACACGTGTGACCAAATAAGGTCCAGTGTGTAGTAGCAAGCAGCAAAAATACAGCAAACTAGATGAGCCTACCGGGCCTTTTCTGCTGACACATTCTTTGCTTCTATGCAGTTAGGTCAGCCTAGAAGACAAGTTCCAAGACTTGCAAGGCACCTTCCAGACCTGTGCTGTTTTTGGTAAATTGCTACACAGATCTGGACAGCTATTGACCAGTCAGATCACTGGATTTTCCTTGCCCTTTTTATAAATTTTATTTTGTATACGACATATAAAATGGCACTCACAGCCAGCCTTTACATGTTTACTTTTATCATTCTGCACTATACAGTATATGCTAGTAGACACTTTGTTCTGTATTTTTCACACCTGAAAATGAGTTTTGACTCAGTGGGCCTATAAATGTCTGCATTCTCTTTGGCTAAAACAAAATCCTAGTCAGAGTCAGTAAGCCATGTTAAACATATAGAATATGTTTATGTTTTTCTGTATAATAATAATAATAGTATTCTCCTTGGGGTGGGTGGGGGGCACTTGTTAATATATCTGTGCACACATAAATACCTAAGCTGTACCGTGAGAGAACAGAAACTTCTATTAACCTGTGAACCTCCAACATAATACATTTATCACTACTGTAATGCCAATTTAATTTTGTTTAGGCAATTTAGATATTACTTTTCTTCATAAAAGGTTCTTGATCTGTATACGAGGGGTATTTTCCAAGAGAGTGATGTATGTAGATATTATGGTTTTTATCAGGTCTTGCATCATCCCAGATGAACTATAATAGCTGAAGACAATTTTCTGCACAAATATTGAATGTGAGGCAGTTTCTCTGCTTTGCAGCACCTTGAGTAAAAAAAGATGTATGTGTCACTTCAGCAGTGGAACAAAAATGCACTCAACCTAGTTATTGTAGCCAAATCAATAGGATAGAGCATAACCAGACAAAGGGCTCCTGCCTTTGCTTACATTTCACCTCCCCACTGGAGGCTTCCTCTGAGCCCTTTGTCTGGTTATGCTGTATCCTACTGATATGGTTATAATAAGCATTTGTCAATGCCGAATGTTTGCTTGCTGGCATTGGCAGTGGTAGTGTAGAAGTTACAGAGCTGCGTAATAGGAATGGCAGTGAAGTATTGAACTGAAGCCAACCCCACCACCACCCTGCAGAGAGCGACAGGCATTGGGGTGTGCGTTTGGGTCGTCAGGCATAACGGCCACGCCATTTCACCACACCCCACCCTGCAGACACTGACAAGTGTCATGGTGTTCCTTGGGAGTCTTTGGCCCTTATGCAGTGACTGCGAAATCACCCTTCGGGCCTGAATAACGCCATGACAGTGACATCATTCATGAGAAGGGGTCCCAAAAACCCCATGTTGAAAATTTGGTGCAAAAATTCCAAAAAATGCCTGAGATATGCAATAAAGTTGAAACCCCCTATCTAGCCCATTATACAGCTTACCGGCATTTCCCTCAGTTCGCGGTCGGCTTTGAAGAGTGCAGAGCGTGTTCCGTCCACCGAGATCATCGTACACGCCCAGAAGTAAGTATGGGGTGGGGGTGTGGGGAGGCAGGGTGCGAGGGTGGGTGCGGGTTGTGGGAGGGGGCTGGGAGAAGCGCTGTGGGACCGTTTATTTTGCAGGTAAAAAAAAGATGACGTGGGGCGTTTGCCATCGGGGTGTGGGCCTCCTCAGGCACAAGGTCGGCTGGGGGGCTGTAGGGATTGGGCACCCCATCGCCATATATTATCAGCGTTGCCATGCTGGGGTGGGCCCCAGTGTGGCACCTCAGTACTCGGGGTGAGGACAGTGAGCCGACAGGGGACGGGCACCCCTGGCCAGCTATTCTATGAGTTGCCACTGGGGTGGGCACCAGCATGGCATGTGGAAGGCTTTGAGGAGGAGCCAGCAATGCTGACGGGATTGGGCACCCCGCCGGCTATACATGTGCGGGGAGGCAGCATGCAGTATGCGCATGCTTTGTGTGTGTGTGTGTGTGTGTGTGTGTGTGTGTGTGTGTGCGCGTAGGGAGCTGCACATGAGCAGGCGATATCTTATCGCTGCTTACTGAAGCGTAGGCTCCCTTTCAACTGTATGCCACTGCATTTTGGAGCTTGTCATAGACAGCTCCAGCATGCATTGGCTTACAGGGGCCGCGCCTGCCAACACACTGACTGAATTGGAGGAGGAGGTGACACACCTCCGAAATCTCGGATGATGGCACTATATTTCTTGCACATGTGTGCAAGCAAACATAATAAACTAGGCACTTCCTAAAAGTATTGTGTTCAAGTCCAGCTTGCAGGGGGTGAGTACGTTTTTGTTCCACTGCTGAATTAATAATATTTAAAAACTGCACCACTGTCCTAGTGAACCCACCATTACTAAGGATGTATGTGTTGCACAACTCATGACAAAGAGAGCCACAAGTTAGTCCGGCTTTTAGGTGCTCTAACTTATCTGTGCAGTGTGGTGATATGTGGGAGAATCATGCCACATTTCAGCAGCATGCATTTGAAAATCTAGCTCTTAGTATATACGTGTTTTTTAGAATATTTTTTTTTTTTTTTTACTTTGCACATTAGGGTCCAATAGGTCTATAAGCAGTGCAGATGGTGGATTTTTACACAACCAAGACTGTGTGTTCAGCATTTTATGACACTAAATGCATTTTCAAAGAAGATTGAATGCAGGCCAGCCCGGTGGCGCTGAGGGTTGAGGCGCTGGATGCCACACCTCACGTCACGCTGGTGACCTGGGTTCGGATGCGAGCCCGGGCTGTTAGGGGTCTGGAGGACTGCTCTCCTATCCTGGGGAGGGCTGTGGGTTTTCACCGCTCTACAGCAGCCCCTGGGGACGCCCGGAGGCACTGCTGGAGATGGTGCAATGGAGGGAGGAGTGCAGCGGATGGCAGAGCGTTAGTGCTAGACGTCATTGCATGTCTGCACTCCAGGGGCTAAAAAACTGGAGGAAAAATGGCAGCACTGTCCATGGCAGCTTGATGGCTGCACTTCCTGAGCCTGGCAGAGCTCATGGGTGCAGACTGTGGGGCCAGTATTGGATCCTTGCCTGGCATGGGAATCGAGGGGAGGGTCCCTTTCAATGGGTATAGCTGCATATGCCAGCTGGCACTGGAAGATGTGCCTCCGTGGTCTTCAGGGGGAAGTGGAGCAGCGGCTGGATTAAGGCAGGTCAGTGGCTGCAAGGAGAGAAAAATAGAAAGATGATAAAATAAAAAAGAGGATTGAATGCACATTTGCAAAACCTTGGATGGCTAAGTCTCTGGAAGGTGAAATAGCCTTCTTTTTAAATTTCTCTCCTTTTTTTCCCCTGCACAGTACTAGTGCTTCCTTCTGCTCTGCATGCAGCTGCCCATCCTAGCACAGTGGCATCCCAGATCTCACTCTGCTTGCTCCAGCCCTGGATCCAGCATCTTCTGTTTCAGTCTAAGGCTTACAGCACACAGTGGGTCCAAGTGAGGGAGTACCTAGGGGAAACTAGTTCTGGGCTTCAAAATTAGGAGGGGTCGGAGCCTCACAGACATAGCAAGATTTCATCTTTTTGACCTGATTTTTCATAGTCTCTTCAATCCCACCTACTGTACCTTCCTTGAATAGGTGTGCCATTGGTTGATTGGAAAGTGATGGGGGCCATACTCACCTGTCGTCTGCTCTGATTGCTCAGAATAGACCTAACGATAGATGACATAAAGCTTGTGCTTTTTAACATCAACTGATTGAGCCAAGTTGGTGGTGGGGCAATTGTTTTTGACACGAATTCCTATCCACATGACTCTTATCTTCCTGGGCTACTTGGCATAGCCTTGGAAGCTCCAGTCTCAGTCAGCCTACCCGGTCAACAAAATTGAATAAATAAATGGTAGGAGCCTCCCAATCCCAGCAAGACAGGAGGTGTCCATGTCTAACAACCTGCATGATTTCTTTTGCAACTGTGTGGTGTCTGTGGTTTGGGCCGTCAACCTGGGTTGCTGGAATGGTAAGTAAATGCCTTTTTAACGCAGAAACATCTGGTGATCTGAGTTGCCATTTTGCAATTATTCCTGCATCCTCTGTCATTTAATCCCTCTTTTCCAATCTGTGTCCCACTTCAAAGCTGAAGGCTGTCACAGCTTCGCATTTCTCTTGCTGGGAGGGTAGGTGGGCAAGTGTATGCTGTCACCACCTACAGTAATGCCCCTTGATAGACAGAAGGGTGTGCACAAAAGCCATGCAGTCTGTGCTCCTTCTCCCTCTGAGTCATGCCCCTCACTTCCGCGATGTACCCAGACTTCAGGTAGCCATTTTGTATAAAAGTGTGCCCCCAAACAACAGCAGACACACTGTCTGGATGGCAGATGTGGGACATCTTCAGGTTTTGTTTTCCATAAAACCCTTTAAGGGGGTGGTGTTATAGATAGCTTGTTCTTAAAAACATAAGCTCAATGAGTAATTTACTGCCCAAAAATGAAAAGTTTGCTCAGCATTTCTTTTTTTTTTTTTTTTACACAAAACTCAGAAGAGTATGAGACCGTAGGGAGGTTTTAAATAATTCTAGAGAGCTTTGGAGACAGAGCAACATAGGCATATGTGGGGAGGGGGCTGGGTACCCAGAAAACCCCTTTCCAGCTTGATACTATTATGTTTTTATTAACAACAACAAAAAAAAGATTTTTGTACATTAAGATTAAATAATGTGATTTCTTTTGTGGAACATTCCCATTATGCCTTTGAACATTGTGCATAAAAAGCAAGAACACAGCTCTCAGTCTTTTAAAAGACAGGCCTCAAGTGTTTTACATGCCTGTTTTACTCCCTTGCAAATAAGGTGCTTTCTTGTGTTCAAGGAGCCAGTACATATAAAGAACAGTTCCATGTTAGTGATGGTTGACAGCACTTGTATGGCCACGGTACTTGGCAGTCTGTGACAAATAAAGCCCTATGGAGCTGTGTTTTGTAACAGTACATTACACTCCAGAGTCTACTGGCAATTAAAGTTGTTTTCATGGCATCAAATGTTGATCTGTGGCAGGCACAGAAAGAAAACAAAATGAAAAAATGATTGAACTTGGAATTGAGAGTTTACCAACCTTAACTCAACTGGCACTAGCATTAAAAACAGTATGCAGAAGTTAATTTGAAATCATTTATCACTTTCCCTGCATGCAGTTTGTCTCATTGTTCTATGTCAAGCAATGTGTTGGATACTGGTAGTGTTGGTAGACTGTATATAGGCAGAGAGGCAACCCTCATGCTTTCAGCATCTTGCACACATTCATGGGTAAGAGAACAGGGATCTCATGCACAGTCACAAGGGACTGTTGCTAAGTGGTTGTCATGTCCACTTAGAAACAGTCCCCAGTCTTGCTCCAGATTGTGGACCACAAATTCCCTGTGCTGTCTCTAAACATGATGTGTCTGGTAGTGAAAAGGGCAGGGGATGCCTTGCTGATTGTCTACAGGGCCATTCCCAGTGCATGGCAACCCTCACAAACCAAGTTCCTCAGTTTTGCATCACGATTTTCCTGTAAAAGTGTTGCAGACATTTGTTCGAGGTGTTGCAAACCTGCAACAGAGTAAAGGAGAGCCTACAGGTGATAGACATTTATATGAGATCCAGACACCCAGTTGTATAGAAACATAGAATTTGATGGCAGATAAGGACCACTTGGCCCACCTAGTCTGCCCATTTTCTTACCTAACAGATAAGCTACAGATCCTAATTAACCAACAGCTTACTTCCTCTTACCCCCCACTAGGACTGCCTTATGTCTGTCCCATGCTTTCTTGAATTCCCCCACTGTTCTTGACTCCACGACGTCCTCAGGGAGGCTGTTCCATGCATCCACAACCCTCTCTGTGAAAAAATACTTCCTCACATTACCTCTGAGCCGTCCCCCCTCTATCTTCAAATTGTGCCGCCTTGTTCTTGCACATCTCTTTTTCTGAAAGATGCCACCCTCTTGGACTTTGTTGATTCCCTTGAGGTACTTGAAAGTTTCTATCATGTCCCCTCTCTCCCTCCTTTCCTCAAGGGTATACATATTAAGCTCCTTTAGTCTTTCTTCAGATGTCTTCTGGTGCAGACCCTGCACCATTTTAAGCTCCTCCTCTGGACAGCCTCCACTCTGTCTATGTCTTTATGGAGATGGGGTCTCCAGAACTGCACAGTACTCAGATGGGGTCTCACCAACTGTCTGTACAGAGGGATAACAACTTCCTGTTTTCTACTATTGATGCCTCTCCCTATGCATCCCAGTATCCCCCCAGCCTTCCTTACTGCCTTCTCACATTGCTTGCCCACCTTTAGGTCATCTGATGTAATTACCCCCAGATCCCTTTCCGTTTTTACTGTTGTCAGTATCTCACCCCCCATTGTGTACTCTTGCCCTGGGTTTTTGTTTCCCAGGTGCATTACCTTGCACTTCTTTGCATTGAATCTGAGCTGCCATACATTTGACCATTCCTCCAACCTTGCCAAGTCCCTTCTCATCCTTTCCACTCCATCTTGTGTATCAACCCTATTGCAGATCTTTGTGTCATCTGCAAAGAGACATACTTTTCCTTCCAGTTTCTCTGCAGTGTCACTTATAAAGACATTAAAAAGGACCAGTTGCAGTACTGAACCCTGCGGTACCCGCTAGTAACCTCCTTTCTTCCCTGTGGACTCCATTTACTACTACCCTTTGCGTCCTGTTGTCTAGCCAATTTTTTATCCAGGCTACCACCTTGGGACCCACTCCAAGGCTGGCTAACTTGTGTATTAATCTTTTGTGTGGGACTGTATCAAATGCCTTGCTGAAATCTAGGTATCCATGTCCACAGCCCCTCCCTGGTCTACTACTTTGGTCACCCAGTCAAAGAAATCTATTAGATTCGTCTGACACGACCTTCCCATCATGAATCCATGCTGCCTTGGGTCCTGTGCCCCACTGGCCTCTAGGTACTCAACAATTCTTTTCTTCAGAAGTGATTTCATCATTTTACCTACCACTGAAGTCAAACTAACAGGTCTGTAGTTTCTTGCCTCTGTCCTGCTTCCACTTTTGTGAAGAGGAATCACATCTGCAGTCCTCAGGTACCACCCCATCCTCCCATGATTCGTTAAAGAGAGTAGTCAGTGGTGTCATTAGTTCTACCCTTAGTTCTTTTAGAATTCTTGGGTGAATCCCATCAGGCCCCATTGCTTTGTCCACCTTCAATTTTATTAGTTCTTTCAGAACTCTTTCTTCTGTAAATGGACTGGTATCGACCCCGTCTTCAGAGTGTTTCTCTTGTTTGGTTTAGGTACCTCCTCCTCTTCCTTTGTGAATACTGAGCAGAAATATTCGTTCAGTATCCCTGCTTTTCATTGTCACCCTCTACCCACATTCCCTCCCTTTATTAAGCCTCAGTATCCCTCCTTTGGTCTTTCTTTGCTCCCTAATGTACCTATAAAAGGTCTTATCCCCCTTCTTAACAGAGTTGGCTATCCTTTCCTCAGTTTGGGCCTTTGCTATTCTGACTACCTTCCCAGCCTCTTTCTGCTTTAACTGATAAAGTTCTCTGTCCTTCTCCTTCTGTGTTTCTTTATATTTCCTGAGTGCTATCCTTTTCTCCTTAACCTTCCCTGCCGCCTCTTTTGAGAACCATAGCGTTTTTTTCCTTCATTGTGTTTTGTTGATTTGCTTTACACAAAGGCTTGTTGCCTCTGTGATGGCTGTTTTGATTACTCCCCATTGTTCCTCCACCCTCCTTCTTGCCTGTTTGCTAGTGCTTTCTGAGCACTCTCTCATTTCCCAAAGTCTGCCCTCCTAAAGTCCAATACTCTTGCTTTTGTATGGCTTGATTGTATGGCTGTGTTTATGTGAACCACACTGTTTGGTGGTCGCTTGTTCCCAGATGGCTACCACTTCTAAATCTGAGATTCTTTCTCCGTCCCCATTTGAGAGTACCAGGTCTAAGATTGCTCCCTCCCGAGTGGGTTCCAATACTAGCTGTCTGAGGCATGCCCCCTGTATAGCATCAAGAATGACCCTGCTCTTGGATGTGCCTGCAGCAAAGGTGCTCCAGTTAACATCTGGCATATTCAGGTCCCCCATCAACAATATCTCCCCTTTTTCTGCCATTCTAAGGAAGCCTTCTATCATTTCCTTGTCCATTCCCTTACAACCCCCATGCAGATTGTGGTGCCATTTCCTGTCTCCAGGGTGACCCAGAGTGTCTCATCTGCTCCCTGTTTACTCTTTAGTTCTGTTGCTTTGATCCTTTCCTTTACATAAAGAGCTACTCCTCCTCCTCCTCTTTTACCCTCCCTGTCCCTCCTGTAGATTGTGTATCCTGGTATGTTGACATCCCAGTCATGGTTCTCTGTGTACCATGTTTCTGTGACTGCCACAATATCCAGGCGACCCACTTCCATCAAGGCCACTAGTTCAGAGCTTGTTACACAGACTACGGGCATTGGTACTCATCACCTCCACTTTTTGATGGCCTTACCCCTTTTAGCCCCATTCCTGTCCTTACTGCCTTTGCCTTTTTACATTTACTTCTGTCCTGCTCCCTAATGACTTCTCTACCTTGGTGTTTACCTCACTAATTACTGTTGTTTGTGGGGGGAGGCTGGGATTTCCCTGCTCCTTTTCAGTGCCTCCCCCCTTGGCTAGTTTAAATGCTTGCCAATGAAACATTTAAACCTCTCACCTAGGATCCTGGTTCCCCCCCTGGACAGATGCAGACCATCGCACCAGTATAGGTCTGCATCCCTCCAGGTAGCTCCCCAATGAAGCCAAAACCCTGAGCTCCACACCAGTTTTTCAACCATTCATTGAATTCCCTGGTGAGGAGTGATTGGTGCTAGGCGATTGGAGCTAGAGAGGGATGGTGTTCAACCGGACTAGTAGGGATAATGTTTATCAGCCACAAAACATGGAATTGACTCTGACCTACAAATGTTCCTAAACGTACATCACAGGTGGCTGGGGGAAGAGTAAGGTTGTAACACCAGCCCCCACATAAGCTGTGCACGCCACAGTGCAGTGCAACGCAATGCGCAGCACTTGAGGGGGTATGGCAAACTGGTCTCTTCCCAGACTCAGCCTCTGAATGTTACCAGCTTTCTCAAACTCTTCTGATGCCTTCAAGGGCCCCCTCAGTAGCTGCCACCACTCAGCATAGACACTCTCTTGGGGTATCTCTTGGTTTGAATCCCACCAGAGCCACTTCCCTCAAAGTACAGCATTCCTTACCAAAGGGCAAAGACCAACACCTATCTGTCACAGCTGAGAACATAATTTTAGAAACAAAATATAACTATAGCCCTCTCTTTGGAGACTGAACACAGTTTCTGTTAATATAGCCCCGTTAACTGTACCTTAAGGACTCGGTCACAGATGCATGAAGTATATAAAATAATATTTAATACTTTAAGATATTTACTCAAATAATACAGGACACTACACTAAAACTATGACGAAATGTATTTCTACACAGATAAAAAGAAAATGTTTTGAACAGTAGGAAAACACACAGAAAAAAAAATCTTACTACACTTACTAACTTTTCCAAAGTAGAAAGAGCTTGCCACACAGGATACCTTGGTGAATCAGGGCAGACTTGAATAGATGGAACAGTTCAGAGTCCCAACCTAACTACCCAGTCTCTCATAAAACACAAGTTTAACAAGGTTCCCAGAAAAGTTCTTGGTGTCTCCAGGGAAAAGTCCCCTTGGGAAACTGGTCTGATCTGAACTTCTAGAGTTTGTGTGTTCCATAAAACTTCTCCTTTGTCCTATCTCCCGTCTCACACAATAGGAGTGACTGATCCCGTCCTTCACCAGATCTTCTCTGTGACAGGAAAGGGCTCTTTTGGCTTTGAAGTATGAAAGGGCTGCCTTTGACCTTCAAGCGCGCTTTCTCTCTCTCTCTCTCACATTAACCGGCCAGAAGTATAGGACAAAGAGATTGAAGTCACGCTCCAGAGGCAGCTGGCATGCCTATTGCAGTTATCTCATTTTCTCCTCACAGATCCATTCAAGTGTATCAATACAGTTAGAATGAAATAAACAAAAATCTCCAGTACAAAATTATATGGTAAGTTGTTACAGGAAATATCGCTATCCAGCATGCTACCGAGCGTAAGATCTGTTTGCTGTAGTCAACATCTGATGTCTCCTTTTACATGCTGACATAGTTGCAGATGCCCCACATGACTAAGGCACACTTTAGTGCATAGTAGAAACTTGTTGCAGTCAAATAGGGAGCCTGTTTGTAGTTCAGTTTTGCAACATGCCTCTAAATTTTTTTAACTTAACAGTTTTGGTGCCTCCCCCAATATCTCAGTGCTATCCTTTTACCTATATTCCACTGGTTAAGCCCAGCAGCTAACCCCCTGCATTTAGGTCATCTGGTGTATTATTTATGCTAGGGAGGATAAATGTTTCCCTTGGTTTGCACTGTTCCCATCTTTTGCTCCCACCTGGTAGGAGTAATATCACCCTCGCTCCCAACTGGGCCATCCTGCCCCTAATGTGTGTATGTTATGATACACACACTTCTGTAAAACACCACATGGTTACAAATGGGACACTGACACTATAGGCAGTCTCACTCCACCAGTACTCAAGCACATACAGTACATCTCTCTTCAGAATTGATCTGCTTTAGCAACAAGGATGAATATGTGACTTATTTCAATTCTGAACAGGATTCTACAGTATGTCTGTACTACAGGTGTGCATAGAGTCAAAAGGCAAATGCTAAAAGTACCAAATATAGGTACTTTCCTACCAAAGAGTTAACAATGCCTTAGATTGTGTTAAGAACTGAGTGTTATAAGCATGCATTAGGTGCATCATTCAGTGGGAATGGGGTCCCCTTATTGTTTGTAAGATGGCTATCTTGTGCAGCTCAGTCAGCTCCCCACTCCAGCTAAGGCTGTGTTAAAAGCGCCCCTTTACTACCAACACCTTTCAAAAAAGACCATTCCCCACTATTCACAGGCAGCATTATTTTTAAAAACTAAACATCACACCCAGCTTCAGTGATCCTCCCAGATGGTCCCCTGCCTTTCAGTATCTGTCAGATGTCCTCCCATGCTCCCAAGCTGCTTTGGCATTTTTGTCTTAAAGAGGCTTCTAATGGTCCTGACAATGATGCTGCCATGTTCAGTTACTCTTCTGTAGTGGGCAGCTCTGTTTATGAAGTGTGAGCTGCTCTATCTTCTGTAGTTACAGTAGTTCGCAGTCCGTAATTATAAGATTCCATCCCACTCAGTGAGTGAATGAGTGGCACGTTATCTTCTTACTTTGGAACTGTAGATCTCTTGGCCCTTCTAGAATTCCCAACATTATTTGGGGGTACTGTAGCTGCACACTTGGGAAATGTTTTTCCTCCTACACCAGTCATGGTGTATTTATTATCTTGTTGTATATGCAGGATTGCTTCACATCTCAAGCAGTTTGCAACTAGAGTTTTCATTGATTTCTGCTGTCTCAATGGAAGAAATACAGTTTTGTCAGTTGTCATTTTCTCTGTTTCTATAGCCACTCATGTTTTAGAGTGCAGAAACATCTGAGCACAGGTGTACATGATTCTGGGGTTGAAATGTGGACTCCTGAGGTCCAGAAAGAGTTGTAGTTATAATATCAAATATTTATTTTTATGCAAGAACTATTGGAGTAAGAAGAAAAACACTTGATTTTACTGTATACTGTATGCAGTTTACTTTGACGATATTTGAGTTACAGTATGAGTTGGGACCATCCAAACCATGGAATCATATTCATGTCAGTACTTAGTTTTCTTATATGTTGCTTTCTTTTTAGCCAGAATGCTTGTTTGTTTCAGCTGCCTCTTCTGTGGATGTATTTAAAATGTTTACACTTAAGTGACTGGGAATTAGATTTAAAAGGTTTGTCATCACAAATTTCAGTCAATATAACTAAAGCCCATTCTGCTAATTCATCCATCTAGCTTATGCATTATGCATTGGTAATAAGATCTGTAGGTAAATTCAATTTGGGATATAATCACACATTGAGACGCTTCAGTAGTGCAGCCTGCGCTGCAGATTCTATAAATCCATTCTTGTAATGGGCCATACATTTTAATGTTGCAGACTAATGGTGCTTTAGGTCCCACAGAAACCAAACTATTTGTTTTAATCAGAATTCACCTTAACTCACTGAAAGGAAAATGCATTTACCCTAATATTTGTGTAGCACCCCCCCCCCCCAAACCATGGAGTTACTCTGGTTCCAGAACCGTGGCAGTCCGATTGTGCCCTGTTGTCTTAAAGTATTAAGTTTCTTTAGTCTGTAACAAAAGTGTCTTCTTGTTCACAGTTTTGCAAGATCTCCTGAGCAAGGAGCATGTTAAATTCTGAGTACAAGCTGTGCCTGTTAAGCTCCTGCAGGTTGAATGAGCTTTCTGGGTTGTCCACCCCTCAGGATATAAATATGTTGCCCCAGCTTCACATTAGTTGTGGAGGAGAGAAGCTGGGGAGTTCTGCCAGCAGGACTGTTGCAAGAAAAGACTCCAGCTGTGACAGGTTGGAGGGGGCTTACTGGACTCAGGGTTCTAGCATGGTCCTGAGTTAGGAGTAGCACCTTCTCCCTCCAGGCCAAGTCTCTGGAGACAGGATCCTGCCAGGATCCAAATTCAGGACGGCAAGGGCCTGTTGGTAGCTCCCCCAAGGGGGCCTCCGATGGCAGTCCCCGGTAGATCTCAAGAGTGTGTGAGGAAATCAGTCTGGCCCAAGAAGTTTCCCTGTTACCAGGCTTCCCATTAGAGAGAACACAGGGACCCAGTGTCTTTTGAAGACATTGATGACACTGGGAAATTGAGGCCCAGGTTAGTGGTAAGATGTTGTGAGTGCCATATTTATCTCTATTGTGTTCAGAACTGGGTATTGTTAGTGTAATGTAGAAGGGCGCATCCCTCAGTAGTGTAATATGATGTGTTTAGTTCTGGTGTAAATACTTATCTGAACCTGAGGGGGATCCATCTTTTTGTAGCAGGTAAATCCTGTGATAAAACCCTTTGCCCTTGAAGCTGCAATAAGAGCATTGCAGCATATATTATTATTTCTGTTGATATTTGTGGGATCCCACTTTATATTCATACGTATAATTTGAGACCCTGAGAGGAGGTAGGGAAGTGAGATCTATTTGCATGAACCCTCAGCTAAATGATGACTGTACATGGCCAAGTGTAAATAAATTGTTCTGTTTTAAGCAACCTGTTTATTATGCAATAAGGCATGACCAGGGATTAGATTAACACTCTGTTAATTATCCTTTGGGGCATAATGTGGCACGAGGTGCAACCGAGTTCCATATTGCCCCTAGGGGGTGATTAACCGACTGATGATCCAACTCCTGGGCATGACTTACTGCTATTACGAAAAACTCATTTCAAAAGAAAAGTGCTAGAAGTGTACCTTATTTATTTATTTTTTTGCTGTACCTTTTTTCCCTCCACTGTAGGCATACCTGGTCTGCACCCTATTCTGGCAGCCTCCTCGGGGATTCCAGCTGCTGTCCACCATCCGCACTCTAATTAGGGTCACACCTGAACTCCCCAGTGGTTTACCCCCTGCAGCAGGGCAGTGGGGAGCCCCCAACTCCCCACCTCGAACTGGATCCAGATTTCAGGCGCCCCCCCCCCCCGAGCCAATGTTGTTGGATGGCCATCAAGCTGCTCGACCGGGATGCCACTCCATTTTTTCTTGGGTTAACTCCCCTGGAGCTTGGCCATGCAATGACACCACCAGGCAGAGGGGAGCATGCACACGTCTGCACGCGCCCCCTCCAGGTGTCAGCCTCAGCTCCTCCCCAAGCTACAGAGCGGTGCCTTGTACCCCAGCCTCCACCAGGGGGAGAACAAGTGCCGACTCTTGAAGACCCCCCCCTCCCTGAAGAAGGAGAACTGACCAATGGATGCTCAATCCTTCTCCTCCCCTGCCAACCCCTGGTAACCCATGCTTGTTCCTGAACACGGGTCATCGGCGCAACGTGAGGTAAGGCATCCAGCGCCTCAGCCTTCAGCATCACTGGGCTGGCAGAAGTGTACCTTTTGAATGTTTTTCCTCATTGAGAAGGGATTTTTATTAAAATAGTTCATCCACCAACTGTTTAAGAAAGCTGGTTCAGAATCAGAATACATCATTCCAGTCATTCATGAGTGCTAGAGAATGGCATGCTGACATGAAGAATTCCTACACCATGGTGATCAGGTTGTACATGATAGTGTAACAGAGATTATTACATATTACATACTAATTGCCAGCAGATTATGCCTTACGGTCTATCGAGTCTGCTTGAACCTCAGATCTCTAGTTGGGTGCCAAGGCCCTCTCCCCCCTTGTGTTCCAGAAACCCCTATCATCCATCCCCACCCCCCTGGGCCAGGCCACCATCTGATACATCCGCTTTCTGTGTCTGTCCCATCCTCTCTTGAAGCCCTCCACTGTGGATCAATGTACGGTTTTCAGCATGCTGACAGCCTGTCAGATTGCAGGATTTCTCAAATTATTTTTATAATGAGTTTTACCCTGTGCCCTGGATTTATTGTTGCGAGGGAAAAAAGAACCAGATTTTTTTTTTAAGGCAGACCATTGCTGTTAATGTGGCTTGAGTCATTTGCCCTGTTCCACTGCCCAATTTTCCACAGAAATGCATCAGTACCAGGCCATTCTTTATAAAGAGTAACTGCCCTCTTGCCCAGTGGGGACCAGTGCTCAAACATTCTGGGGTGCTCTCTGTAATATGCTTGGGTGAAGGAGCTGTTGGAACAATAGGCTAAATATTAGTTACTTATTGGCACCCGGCTTAGCCTTCAGCCCAGTGTCATAACTCATAGAAAACAACTTAAGACTGGCTCAGATTCTTACTTCACCACCTACTGCATATAAAAGGTTCTGATAATTAGGAATAAACTTTTCTGTGACACCCTTGGAATTATATAAAATAGATTTTATTATCCCTATACGAAACACAGTAAAAACTAATAACTGTTCCATAAATATAAAGTCTTGTAAACCCTGTTAAAACAGAATAAATACAAAATAACAACTTGAAAAAACAAGAAACAAAAGTAATCAGAAACAATATGCAGTCAGTCACTTTTGTAAATAACATCTTTGTTCATGCATAGACTTAGAAAAGGTTTTTTTTTTGCAAAAATATCTTAGATTGTTTTTTTTATTGCATATAAAACTTGTTTAAGCATGTCATTGCATGTACAATGTTTAGATAGCTTCTTTATATACCCATATTCTAACATTTAAGGGATTATTTCCCTGATGCAACCCAGGCAAAGTTAACTAAAATATTATAAAATATTGAATCAAATACTCAGACATTTGGCTTGTTGCAGAATTTTTTTTTCTTCTTAATTTCAGAATATTGGTGAGAGTTATTTTTCCACTTTCTGTCAAAAATCCCATTTTGGTCCTGCTGGCCTCTTTCTCAAACTCCACACAGTTCCCAGAAATCTATTCTGGCATAGATGCATGAAGACAGAGCAGTCTGTTTTGTTGTAAATACAGAAAATACTTGGTTCTTCTTAGCTTGAACATAGAAAGACAGTCCCAGGTTTTGGCAGGAATATGATTTCCAGCCATAAAACACAGACTTAACCAATGTAGAGCCATTCAGCATCAAGGTTCGTAGGCTTGAGCCCTCTTTAAAATGGCAGAATCTTTTATACCATTTTACCAGAACATCATCATGACATCATACCATCAATTCTGATTAGGTCTTGCAAATGAGGTATCGTTGGCTAGTCCATTCTTCTTAGGATACATCTCTCTCCTTGTACATGTTCACTTTTTAATGTTCACTTCTTAAGATCAAAGTCAGTTTCACTTCTAGTTTTTGAATGCAGCCAAACATAGTCGTGAAACAAACATCTTTGAACTCACCACATTATTTGCCACATTTTGAAGCGAGTTCCAAGTCTCTAAGGCAAATGGTTTATGAGATAAGTTAATATTTATAAGCATTGTTTCCAAGCAAATTTCTTTAAAATAAAATAATCTTCTCATGTCTTGAGCTTCAAAATGAGATATCTTTTATTCAAATCCATCTCCAGGAATCCTTGAAAAGCACAACATTTCTTATGAGAAGATCTCTCCTTTGTTTCAGTTCACCCAGGCATGGTCCATCTATCATTGTATGCCTGTTTGTTTATCAAGCCTGTTTTACCACAATATTAAAGTAGCATAACTCGGTCCTGCAGTCTCTGACATTCAAAAATTATATTTTTGGATGTCTCATGAGTCAAACTTCCAGAAGAGTACAAACATTAATAGATGAGCTCCAAAATTCTTAGCATAAGACATATTTGTAAATAACGTGTTTATCTCACCAGCTGCATTCATGAATTTCAGTTCTTCAGTACATCAAAACATTAGCTAACAGATCCCGTTTGTATTACGGCATCATAATGGATTGTCTCACAATTAACAAAAGTCTCTGTTCCATAGTAAAAGGTGCATTGAAGTACGGTGCCTAGTGGTGCCAAAGTAGAAATCACTGGCATGACAGTTGCCATGGCTTCCATATCAGCAAAGGCGCTCTCTTCAGGCTGAGACCACTAATAATGAAACTTGAGAGGGGCCTACTTGGGGGAGCAGCATTTTTTTTCTCAAGACCATCCAGAGGTGGATGTTTACCAAGGCCATCCTGTTAAAGGCTTTGAACCAGGTTGTCTTAGTATTGCATTACTTCTCAAATAGCCACATAATCTAACTAAATATAACTAAACATTACAGCTAAATATTATTAAATGCTTTTGTCAATTATAGTTTTGTTCTTGCAGAGCCATACTATGTAAATAAGTTAAGAATCAAAGCTGGCCTCCTTGGTGTAAAGGGACTTGTTCCGCTTAGAGCCCCAGTACAGCCACCAACGAAGTGCCTAACACTCCATCACCAGGACGGCTGCCTATCACCCTAGTCCGCATGGAGGTGGCAGAGTCTCTACCAAATCTGTGTTTAATCTATTTATTTATTGAAATTGGTATCAAACATGATGGGATGGTCCCCATGAGTCACACATCATATCATACAATATTTGTGTTGTAGGGTCCTTATGAACAGTTGGTTGTAAAAATGCATAATTTAGAATAACAGATAGGAAATCATCAGTAACAAGGCTGTAATTCCATCTCAGGATTCTGATGACATCATAAACCATGAGAGCAAAGCTCAAGTTGTTTATGAGGTCACCAGAATCTTGAGATGGAATGACACTCCTACTTACTGCTGGTTTCCCAGCTGTAAACATATGTAACACTGCAAATATTCACTTTCATAATACCATTACTGTGATGTCAGAATGATAGTATTATGATTTTATGATGTCAGAGCAATGGTATTATAGAAACATAGACTTTGACGGGAGATAAGGACCGCTTGGCCCACCTAGTCTGCCCATTTCCCTACCCAGAGGATAAGCTGCAAATCTTATTTAACCAACAGCCTATTTCTTCCTACCCCCAACAAAAATTGCCTTATGTCTGTCCCATGCATTCTTGAATTCTCCCACAGTTTTAGACCCCACAACTCCCAGGAAGGCTGTTCCATGTGTCCACCACCTTCTCTGTGAAAAATACTTCCTCACATTGGCCCTGAGTCACCTCTCTATATCTTCAAATTGTGTCCCCTTGTTCTTGCACATCTCTTTTCTGAAAGATGCTACCTCTTGGGCTTTGTTGATTCCACTGAGGTACTTAAATGTTTCTATCATGTCCCCCCTCTGCCTCCTTTCCTCAAGGGTATACATATTAAGCTCCTTTAGTCTCTCCTTGTATGGCTTCTCTTGCAGACCCTGCACCATTTTAGTTGCCCTCCTCTGAACTGCCTCCATCCTGTCTATGTCCTTGTGGAGATGGGGTCTCCAGAACTGGACACAGTACTCCAGATGGGGTCTCACCAGCTGTCTGTACAGGGGCTAACAACTTCCTGTTTTCTGCTGGTGATGCCTCTCCCTATACATCTCAGTATCCCCCCAGCCCTCCCCACTGTCTTCTCACGTTGCTTGCTAACCTTAAGGTCATCTGATATGATTACCCCCGGTCCCTTTCCATTTTTGTTGTTGTTACTACTTCCCCCCACCCATTGTGTAATCTTCCCCTGCGTTTTTGTTTCCCAGGTGCATTATTTTGCATTGAATCCAAGCCACCATACTTCTGACCATTCCTCCAACCTTGCCTAGTTCCTTCTCATCCTTTCCATGACTCCTTGTGTATCAACACTGTTGCAGATCTTTGTGTCATCTGCAAAGAGGCATATTTTTCCTTCCAGTCCCTCGGCAATGTCACTTATAAAGACATTAAAAAGGACTGGACCCAGTACTGAACCCTGCGGTACTCCACTAGTAACCCCTCTTTCTTCAGAGTGGACTCCATTTACAATTAACTTCTGTGTCCTGTTGTCCAGCCAATGTTTTACCCAGGCTACCACCATGGGACCCACTCCCAGGCTGGTTAATTTGACTATTAATCTTTTGTGTGGGACTGTGTCAAATGCCTTGCTAAAGTCTAGGTAGGCCATGTCCACAGCCCCTCTCTGGTCTACTACTTTGGTCACCCAGTCAAAGAAATCAATTAGATTCGTCTGACATGACCTTCCCACTGTGAACCCATGCTGCCTTGGGTCCTGTGCCCCACTGGCCTCTAGGTACTCAGCAGTTCTTTCCTTCAGAAGTGATTCCATCACTTTCTCTACCACAGAGGTCAAACTGACAGGTCTGTAGTTTCCTGCCTCTGTCTTGGTCCCACTTTTGTGAAGGGGAATCACATCTGTCTTCCACCAGTCTTCAGGTACCACACCATCCTCTCATGATTTGTTAAAAAAAGGTAGTCAGTGGTGTCACTAGTTCTCTGCTTAATTCTTTTAGAATTCTGGGGTGAATTCCATCTGGCCCCATTGCTTTGTCCACCTTCAGTTTTAGGAGTTCTTTTCAGAACCCTTTCTTCTGTGAAAGGACTGGGATCGACCCACCTATCCAGAGTGCTTCTGTTAATTGTATTAGGCACCTCCCCCACCTCCTCTTTTGTGAATACTGAACAGAAGTATTCATTCAGTATCCCTGCTTTTTCACTGTCCTCTCTGCCCACCCACCATCCATTCTATTTAGCCTCACTATCCCTCCCTTTGTCTTTCTACGCTCCCTGATATACTTATAAAAGGTTTTATCCCCCTTCTTAACCGAGTTGGCTGTCTTTTCCTCAGTTTGGGCCTTTGCTATTCTGACTATCCTCCCTGCTTCCTTCTGCCTTAACTGGTACAGTTCTCTGTCTTGCTCCTTCTGTGTTTCCTTATACTTCCTAAATGCTATATTTTTCTCCCTAACCTTCACCGCCACCTCTTTTGAGAACCATAGTGGCTTTTTCTTTCATTTTGATTTGTTTATTTGCTTCACACAAAGGCTTGCTGCCTCTGTGATGGCAGTTTTGATATTTCCCCATTGTTGCTCCACCCCTCTTTCTAGCCTGTTTGCTAGTGTTTTTTAAGGCACTCTCCCATCTTGCCAAAGACAGCCCTCCTGAAGTCCAGAACCCTCACTTTTATATGGCTTGACTCTGTAGCTGAGTTTATCATGAACCACACTGTTTGGTGGTCACTTGTTCCCAAATGGCTACCCACTTCTAGATCTGAGATCCTCTCACTGTCCCCATTTGAGAGTATGAGGTCTAAGATTGCCCCCTTGAGTAGGTTCCAAAACTAGCTGTCTGAGGATGCCACCTGAAGGGCATCAGAATGGCCCTGCTTTTTGGATGTGGCTGCAGCAAGGTGTTCCAGTTAACATCTGGCATATTAAGGTCCCCATCAACAGTATCTCCCCTTTCTCTGCCATCCTAAGTATGCCTTCTATCATATCCTTGTCCATTCCCTCCCCCTGACATGGGGTTCTGTATACAACCCCTGTGCGGATTGTGGTCCCATTTCCAGTCTCTGAGGTGACCCACAGTGCCTCCTCTCCTCCCTGTTTACTCTTTTGTTCAGTTGCTTTTATCCCTTCCTTACATAGAGAGCCACTCTGCCCCCTCTTCTCCCCTCCCTGTCTCTCCTGTAGGTTGTGTACCCTGGTATGTTAACATCCCAGTCATGGTTCTCTGTGTACCATGTTTCTGTGACTGCTACGATATCCAGGCATCCCTCATCCATCAAGGCCACCAGTTCAGGGAACTTGTTGCCCGGACTATGGGTGTTGGTACTCATTACCCTCCATTTCTTGATGGCCTTACCCCTTTTTGCCCCATCCCTGTCCTTATTGCATTTGTCACTTTCTCCATTTACCCCTGTGCTTCTCCCTATCGACATCTCTATGTTGGTGTCCACCTCACTTAGTACTCTGATTATTTGGGGGGGGGGGCTAGGATTTCCTTGCTCCTCTCCAGTGCCTCCCCCCTTGGCTAGTTTAAATGCTTGCCAATGAGGCTCTGCACCAGTATTTAATGTCAGGATTCCTTATGGGGAATGGTGACACCTATAGAATAACACATGGGCCTCTAGCTGTTACAGTGCTGTAACACTGTTGAAGGATTCCAGTGACATAAACCTCAAGAGCAAAGCGAGAGAGGTTTATGATGTCACTGGAATACTTAGATTGGTTTGCAGCCCTGAAATGGATAGAGGCCTATGTTTTTTTTTTGTTTGTTTGTTTTTTGTAATAATACTTTGGTCTTTATCTGTTCATGGAGAAAGTTAACTCTAGCTCCCTTTAGTTTTCTGTGTTCCTTTTTTCAGTCTCACACTCTCATTTTTTTTCTTCACTCATGCACCGGCAGCCATCAGGGAAACCAACTCCCCTTCCTCTCACCATGGCAACAGCAATGGCACCTAGCGATGGCAGCCCTTCTGGAAATCATGTCAGCTTGTTAATGGCAGCACTCGTTGACATCTCTCACATTTACTGTTGTCAGTGCTCGACAGCTTTTTTCCCCCCTCTTTCGGGACTGTCTGGGAATGAAACTGCCTTTTTTTCTTGCGCCAAGTTCCTCATGAGCAGAAATAAAGCTGGTGAAGCTATTGGTTACACTGATATTCCTACTGAAAAAAGTACCTCTGGTTTACAAATCAATAAATATTAGGAAGATGGATAAGAATAAGATTCAGGTGGAAGGGCATCTGTATATGTCATCAAGGTGTCCAGACTTTGGAAAGAGTAAAGATTCAAAAGAGGGTTGGAGGAATATTCCATTCTGCTGGTCCCAAGCAGATGTCACACGTACCAAAATCTTTATGGAAGTTAGTTACTTTCCTGCCAGTTGCTTCAGATGATTTTGAAGAACAGGGCATCAGAACAGTGTTTATAAAATGATGTGAGTTATGTAGGTGCTGAGGAGCGAATGATACTTTTACAGGATGTAGGAGTACGTATAACTGGAAGTTCCTGTGGGCAGTGGGACTCAGTCAGCAGAGTTGGCTATATCACTGGCAATGAGGTGTCATTGAGTCATATTCAACGGCAAACCTGAGCCTATTTTACAAGACAACAGACCTATGCACGGTGATTGAGGCTAGACGGTATGTCTTGTCACCATGGTACAGCAGAAAGAGTAAGACTTATTATGTTTTCTTTATTTTGGTTCAAGAATTGAAGCAGTTCCTGGCCATGTAGACTGCTCCTAGTGTAGGACCCACTGTAGCAATGATATACAGTAAGTTGCATATTTCCGGTAGATGACTTGGGTGTCTATTAATACGCTTCTATATTTGAAGATATGAACCTGCTCACGAGCAAGGTGGTCTTTGAAATGGGTGTAGGTGGAGTTTTCGAGTTAGTGGATGGGTATCAAATATAATATAATCCCTAGGTGGCGCTATCTCAAGGTCTGCTACCCCTGCCTGCTTGGCTAGTAGCAGGTTAAGGGGCCTGAGTTCTGAAACGTGTGCCTCCACCTGGAGATCAAGGTTGGTAGTGGTCAAGCTAACCTGAGCACAGCCCTCCAGGACACTGTAACCCCCCCTTTCCCCTCTAGTGGCCTGAACACTGTACAGTAATCACCTTCACAATACCCCTGGTATGCCACACAAGTACCCACACTGTTTGCACTTACCCCCAGGGCTGGTTCCTCTGGCTTGACCCTGGGGACCCCCTGTAAAACAAGGTTATGCACAGCAAATAGCAACAGTACAGTACTTTGAGCATAAACTGGAACCACAGTCAGATTACATGCAGAAAAAGTTAGATCTGATTTATTCAGGGGACTTGAACAAGGGAGGGGAAAAATCAGATTAATTAGCTTAAAGGTTATATCAATCAAGCAGTTATGCATGCGCTTTGAGATCCCCCACACAGTCACACCTCTGGGTATCCAGGTGGAGAAGAGATGGGCTAGCCAGGACTGTTGCCCAGGGTTGGCCGGCATCACAGCTGGTTGGGGCCCTGTGATGGAAAAAACAACATGCACAGTACGCAATACTTTTAATCCGGAACCAGAGGGCTCAGTTCGTAAAGGAAACAAAACAACAAGACAATCAGATGACACACTCAGATTAAGCTGTTGTTGCAGGTAGCTACCCTGGTATTTACTCACGATACCCAAGACTGGACACAGGCAAATAGTTACATTTTTCAACAGAGCTCCCTCTCAGATTACTTATGCTGCAATCAGGCAGCTCTTAAAGAGACAGTACACAGAGGCTATACAGGCTCTGGTAATCACATTTAAACTGCTAAAATGCAGGACTCCAGCCTGGCAGTGAGCATTTAGGCAAGCTCAAGGAAGACTTTTTGGGAACCCCCATTTGTAGAGGGGTTACAGTAATAGTTTTGGTCTTTTTGGCACTAAGAATATAGCTGCTTTTATTAAGCCAGGATTCTACTTCTTCAGAGTCAGTCTACAATCGATTCTGGAGGTCAGGGGTAAGGGGCAACAGACTTCTAGGAAAACATAAAGTGAACTTACAAGCTCAAATGGGCAGACTGGGTGGGCTGTAGGCCCTTATCTGCTGACACTGTCTATGTATCTATGATTCTCCTAAAGTGCCAGTGTGGGGTTGCTGCTGTAGAGAACTGTGATATCAGCATACATGGGCATCTTGCTCTGAGCACATTGGATTGGTGGGTTAATTAGTGATCATGGAGAAATGCATGGGTGGTTAAGATCAGATACAACCTGTTTTAAAGGTTAAAGTTTGGAGAGGTCAGGTCCAGGAACAGCCTTCCGTATGCGGCACTCCAGGTAACTTCTGATTCATGCTATCAACAGAAAATATAATCACAGCTGTCTTGTTGATGTGACCATTCTCAGTGAGTTCATGAATCACATGCACTGCCTATAGCAGTGGAATATTTGGGATGGAAGCCTGATTGGACAGGAGTTAGGGGTGTTTTTTTTGGGTGTGCCATTGCCGCAGCGAAACCCCTACAGTGATGGCACTGTTAGTGCTACAACCCGACCGACAGTCATTCCGTCGATCGGGATTTTGCAGCACCGGCCATCTTGCTGCCCCAGGGGTTTTGCCCTTTTTCGCCTGTACACCTCCGACACGGAGGTGATTATATTAATATTCGGGTGGTGCAGGGGGCAAAGCCCCCCTTAAACATCTGGGATTGTTGCCGCAGTCTTGTCGGTAGAATTGCAGGGCGACGTGGTCACCATCAGCAATTTGTTTTCTCTGTAAAGTTGGTCGACATCTTTGATTTCGAACAGACTTGGAACTGTTTTTTGGACCAAGTTGTTGTAGAATTTGGGTATAAACAAATCTGTTGTAAAGCTTACATAATGCAGACAGAATAGAAATAGACTGATACTGTAATTATTGATGTTCTGTTGTCACCATCAGCTATATGCAAGAATGTAACTTTAGTACTCTTTCAGACTGCTGGAAGGCAACCTGAATAACAACAAGCATTTATCAATACCGAATGTTTGCATTTCATTGTAGGTGTTTGGCAATGATAGTGCAGAGGCAATAATTAAATGAATTAGTACAAGTTATAACAGTGAAATTGTCATGATTGGGAAATTAAGAGGTTCAATCATAACTTTGATATTTTCTCAGATTGTGACCTTAAATTTTCAAAATATTTTTTTTTTGCCCCAGCATATGAATGTGACAGGTGTCATTTATGAAATGCAAACCAAAACAATGTTTTGTGTATGACCACGAAAACAGGTTTTTGAGGGGGTTTTGATAATGACACCTGTCATGTTCATTTGATGGTAGTAAGAAAAACATGAGTATGTTGAAAATGTGGGTTTAGAAGTAAAAATATTGCAAAGTTATGAGTAAACGCTGGAAAATTTCAATGTTTGTTCATAACTTTTTCCAGTTTTGACCTCAAAATGTTCAACATAGCCTGTTTGTCACATCGCCTAATGAACATGACAGGTCTCGTTTATTAAATCTTGTCCAAAATGTCATTTTGCGGCACAAGTGTGAAAAGATGTTTTGGGCAGGATTTGAAAAATGACATCATGTTTATAAGTCGGGGTACAAAAAATAGCTATATTGAAAATGTGGGGTTACAGGCTAGTCAGATAGCAAAGTTAGCAGTAAACATTGAAGAATTTCAATATTTCTTCGTAACTTTGTTGTTTTGAGATTTTGACCCCAAGTTTTCAACATACTGTAGTCTTTTTAGTAGTCCACCTTATAATCAACACAAGTGGGAATTTTTTAAATCCCATCCAAAAGATGATATTACAGAGCAATTACACCTGCCTTATTCATGAGGTGAGATAAAAAAGGTACATTGAAAAGTTATTTATTTGTTTATTTGCTTTTGGTTACCAGGTAAGTGCACTAGGCACGACCAAGGAGAGTACAGAATAACAACAGTAAAAGTATAGATAACCACAGTAAAGATATAATCACTTATTTGAACAATGTGAAGGGGAGAAAACAGGTATCCATGCAGGGACAGGCAGTACATTACAGATCAAAGTTTGATAACATCCATGCGGGGTTGTGAGAAATTACACAGAGGATGAGTCTTAGAAAACAAAACATTAAAAACATTGGTAGCAGACGATAACAGTCAGAAAGTTAAGAGGCAATTCAAAATGTATCAAGTGCATTTAAATGAGAGAACAGGGCTTTCTTAAATATATGGTGAGATTTGGAGTTCTTGATATGGAGAGGTAGGGAATTCTAGAATTTGGGGGCAAAGTCGGAGAATGCTTGCTCACCCATCTTAGTCAAGCAGAGTGGGACTGAAAGCAGGGCAGAGATTGCTGAGCTTGGTATACCTCCTCAACAGTGACATCATTACAGCGGAGTATGTGGATGCTGACAACATCAACAGTTCACTGTATTGGTGCACCAGAGACCCAGGCACACTGTCTCCCAGTCCTGCACCCCCTCCCCGAATCAACTCTGACTCAGAATTGATTATATTTAGAATGGGGGTGTGGGGGGCAGAGCCCCCTGCATAGGGTGTTCAGAAGGGGGGGAGGTGAATCCCGATAGTAAAAAGAGAGCAGGAGTCCTTCAGGATTTATGTCAACCACAACTTGCGGTCAACATAAATTCCTTTGCTGTGATGCCAGTCAATGAAATTGTTGTTGACCCGGCATCATAGAGTTGCTGACCTTAGGGGTCGAGAGTGAACCATAGGGTTGAACATAGCACCTAGGGAGGCAGGATGGGGGTGTCTGGTGATAGAGTCAATGAAGCACCCTATGGTATGGGAGCACATGTCCGAAGGGGATAGCCACTTCAAGAAAGAGTAAAGCAAGCAGTGGTGGGTGAGGGGAGGATCAGAAAGGGCAAACCTGCAAATATTGTTATAGGTAGTGTCCCACTTATGGAGTGCACCCACTTTGGCCTTGGCAAAGACAGGGAGAGAGCAGCTGAGTCCAGAGAGCAGAACACCCTGAGCAACAGAGATCCTGGCAGCAGGGGTGAGGATGTGACAAACTCGGTAGGCCACCCCAATCTTTGAACTGACAGATTTAAAAATATCTGTAATAAGGGAAGAAAAGTCAAGGGCAGGGTCAAGCATGACCTCAAGGTATTTAAATGAGTTTGTTACAGTGACGGCAGACCCATCAAGGCATAGGACTGTAGCTTAGGTGACTCAACACTGGACTTTCTAAGGGACCCAAAGAGCATGGGTCTGAGTTTGGAGATGTTAAGAATTTGATGATTTGATGTGAGCCAGGATTGGATTAGTTGAAGAGTAAGGGAGTAGTGGCTATTGATGTCATCAGTGGACCTAGAGGCAGCAAAATCTGGAAAAATGGTAAAGTTATTATGCGTAAATTGAGCAGACTCGATAGACTGTGTGGCCTGTTTCTGCTGGCATTTCGTATGTTCATATAGTGAGGGGGAAGACTATGGAGAGGGGAGGGAAGGGTGGGTCAGCTGTAAGTTGAGGGGCTAACTGCACAATTGAGCAGACTCTACAGACTGTGTGGTCTGTTTCTGCTGGCATTTTGTATGTCTGTATGTTCATAAATGTTGAAGAATTTCAATGTTGCTTCATAACTTTATTGTTTTTTGAGATTTTGACCCCAGATTTTCAAAGTAATCATTTTATTACCTCACCATTTGATCAAGATGGACGAAATGTTTAAAATCCCATCCGAAACATGGTTTCATAGAGTGACTGCGAAAACACTACCGGGGGATTTGAAATATGTCACCTACCTGGATCATGAGGTGGGGTTAAAAACAACCATGTTAAAAATTTGAACAAAAATATGAAAAAAAATGACAGTTATGAGTAAAAGTTGAAAACACATTAAAAAGCCATTAACTGAACTTACCCAGTTTTCAGTCACTTCCCAGGGGAGCTTAGAAGAAGCAGGATGTTTGAGTAGGAGCAGTGCTGGACTAGATAGGTAAGTATAGGGTGTGGGGTGGTGGGTGCTGAGGAGGATTGGGGTGGGGTGGTGGGTGCTGAGGAGGATTGGGGTGGGGTGGTGGGTGCTGAGGAGGATTGGGGTGCGTGGTGGGTGCGGGGGTTGGGTTAGGGGCAGAGTCATTGCTGGACCATTTTTTTGTTTTACAGGTTTATGAACAGGACATGGGGAAGGATATGGCGGGGGCAGGATACTTGGCAGTGGGAGGGTGTTTTATTTTTACAGTCGAAGCACCGGGGGATGGATTGGGTGGTGGATGGGACACTTGGCAGTAGGAGAGTATTTTATTTTTACAGATGGGACACAGGGACAGATCAGGAAGCGGGCAGGGTGCTTGGCAGTGGAGGGCATTTATTTTTATGGATGGGGCACTGGGGGAAGGATCGGGGGATGGGCTAGATGTTTTGTTTTGTTATGTACATGGCACCAGAGGAAGGATCAAGAGGCTGCTTTCTGGGCAGTGTCATACAGATGAAAGAATTGAGCCACCCTGTGGTAGGAGTGACTCACTTCTTTTAGCTACTCCAAGTTTCCACCATGCAAGCACAGAACACTGGCATGATCAGCCTTGTGAATCATTGGGTTGTCACTGTCGAGTCCCCTGCAGTCTGAGCTGCACTGGACCCGACAGTGATGCACCTGTAATACCCATTATTGTAACAATTTGTTTGCTTCGTGCATGTGCAAGCAAACAAAAAAGGTAGAAAGGGTTGTACTGTGGATGGCAATGGCTAGGGCAGCTGGCTTAAGTAGATTTGATTCAAGATTTTCTGATCCCACAGTCTTTTGTGGTTGAGGCTAATCAGGGTCTTGAACACTTTTTCAGGGTTTATCGTCAGGCTTTAGTATATTTGGAGTAAGAATACCAAAGAGGTAGTTTGCATGAAGAGTAGTACATAGGATACATAAAAGGATGCTAGGAGAGAAAATATATTCTGATTTGTTTGGTGTGGTGCACAAAAACCAAACATTCTGCATGGTTTAGTGGTTGAAAGTACATGCTCAAGAAAAGCATAATGAATTTTGAAGGAGCGGTGGCTGGGCCTTGAACCTGTGGCTTAGTTTTTGAGAGCACTTCATTTGTCTATGGGAGACTTATAAAATGGTAGTTTAGGGCATTAGCTGTATCAAGTGGGTCATTCAGGATTTGGCTTAAAGGGAAAAGATTTGTAAATTTCTTTTATTTTAGGATTTTTGTCCAGGAAAGGCACACTGAGCCGAAGCTCATTTCCAGGTGTGTCCCTGGAGCACAGGGAGGTTAATTGACTTGCTGTGGGTCACACAGTGTGCAGGTGGAGGCTGTGGGATTCAAACCTAGGTCTGCTTGGTCTCCAAGATCCCAGCTTGGTGCTCTAATCTTTAGGCTATATTGTGAGATAGGAATGCTGTGGGAGCTTCTGTAGAGGAGCTCATTGGTTCTATCCCCAAGTTGCCTGTATTTGGATGCATGGCTGTTCCAGAAGTTCAAGTATTATTGGGCTATGGCAGACCTAATTGCACAAAAGAGCAGGAAGTAGATGTGCACACAAAAATCCTCTTGTTGCACTTTAAGGGCAACCACCCTGAACATGATAATGTAGCAACAACAAAGCATTGTGCACTTGCAGAGGCATAACGGTAGCAAAGGTCAGTTTTATCCCAAAGTGCAAGCTTAAGGTTTCAAAAGTTCTTATTAATCAGCAGCAGAACAGCCTGACAAACATCCCAGTGCTTGACCTATGTTACTGTAGGTCTTCAAGGGGGTGGAGTTTGATCAACTGGACCCTTTTTATACTGTATATCAACATTCAAAAGTAAAGAATTGAGTGGTCACTCCACATAATGAAAATTCAGTATAAACGTCATCTTTTATTTTCTTTACATATACAAACTTGGCGATGTTTTGGAGCACCACCCTTCCTCAGGCCAGTACGCTTTGGTCATTTATCATTTAATTTTTGAACCATTTACTTTGAATAATGCTACTACACAAGGAAAATCTTCTTTTCTACTTGGAGCAAGTCTACTTCTCAGCCATTTGGCTTTCTATTTATTTGGTTTCTCAACTTATTAAACCTCTGTACATCATTCTGATTTAGTGCCTGCTGCCTCAGGTGGATTACTTTTCTAAACTCTTCCATCACTCACAGTTTCCCTACCTGTGGTAATATGTCTGGCTGTTAGTACCATTCATTCAGATTTGTTAAAACTACATTGTGGATACTCTGCCGTCTTGTTCTGTGCTTCCCTATTTGTTTTAAATTTCGTTCACCCGTAGTTTTCTCCAGTAGTAATCTGTTTGATTTCCGCATTAACACTACCCCACAGGTTGGATGCTTCTCACAAATTCTATCTAAGCACCAATTTATATGGTCTATCATATCATAGTTATTACTGGCAGGTCAGTGATAGAAACCACCAATAAAGAGAGAGAGAGAGAGAGAGAGAGAGAATGAGGACAGAAGCTGCCCATCCTCTATGAGATTCAGGTTGTGGTAAAAATTAGCTGTCAGCAATTTGGGAGTAGTTCTTCATAGAAGTCTGACCCTGGAATTCCAGGTGTTGGCTGGAAGTTATGGGCAGTTTTTTATCACATTGATTACACCCCATTTTTGAAGCTGAGGATGTGAAAACTGCGGAAGCAGCCTCATGTAGTGCACACATATCCAGATCAGACAGCTGCTGTTGTCTCCTCACTCCAGCACTCTTGCATCTAATTTACAGATTTTAGTAAAAAGAAAAAGCTAAAACATTTCCTAATCAGTTTACACCCCCCAAACACACACACACACACGTGCATACCCCTGATGCGTTGTGCTGGGTTTTAGGCTTTTGACTGTGTTTTTATAGAAACCATACCAATTGGAAAGTATCTTTTTTGTGCCATTTATGCATCCTACATATTGTTTTCTTAACATAGAAACATAGAAGTTGACAGCAGATAAGGACCGCAAGGTCCATCCAGTCTGCCATTTCTTTTTCTACCTTATGAATGCGCCATCGGCCTTTGCTCTGTCAATGGCCTATCTATTCATACTCATCCGTATTGCTCCCTTATGCCTATCCCATGCCTGTTTGAAGCCTTGCACTGTATTCATATTCACCACTTCCTGAGGTAGGCTGTTCCATGCAACCACCACCCTTTCTGTGAAAAAGAACTTCCTCATATTACCACTTAATCGGCCTCCCTCTGATCTCATGCTGTGTCCTCTTGTCCTGCTATTTTTCTTGTATTGAAACATGTTAGACTCTTTCACCTTGTTAATGCCCTTAAGGTGTTTGAATGTTTCGATCATATCACCTCTCTCCCATCTTTGCTCTAGGGTATACATATTGAGCTCTGTTAATCTGTCCTCATATGTTTTCTGATGTAGTCCCTGCACCATTTTGGTTGCCCTTCCTGGACTGCCTCAATATGGTTAATGTCCTTGCAAAGATGTGGCCTCCAGTACTGCATGCAGTACTCCAGATGGGGCCTAACCAGTGTCTTGTAAAGAGGGATTATTACCTCCCTCTTACGATGTGTGATACCCCTACTAATACACCCCAACATCCCCCTAGCCTTACTTACTGCTTTAGTGGTCTGCTTGGATGATTTCAGGTCATCTGTGATGATGATGCCCAAGTCTCTTTCTTCCCTTGTGACTGCCAGCAACTCCCCTCCCAACCTATAGATGGCTTCAGGGTTTCTCTTCCCTACTTGCATGATTTTTCATTTCTTTGCGTTAAACCCCAGTTGCCACTCTTCCGATCATTTTGTCAGTTTATCCAGATCTCTTCTCATGCTGCCCACCCCATCTGGATCGTCTACTCTGTTGCAGATCTTGGTGTTATCAGCAAACAGACAAACCTTACCCTCCAGTCCATCTGCAATGTCACTGATGAAGATATTGAAGAGGACTGGCCCCAGGACTGATCCCTGAGGTACCCCACTTGTGACTTGCATCTCTTCTGACTGTATACCATTTACCACCACTCTCTGTTTTCTGCCAGTCAACCAGTTTGCCACCCAGTTGACCAACTTCTGACCCACCCTGAGCCTACCCAGCTTATTAATCAATCTTCTATGTGGAACAGTATCAAAAGCTTTGCTGAAGTCAAGGTAGGCGACATCAACTGCTCCCCCTTGGTCTACCACTCTGGTTACCCAGTCAAAGAAATCTATGAGGTTAGTTTGACAGGACCTTCCTGTTGTAAACCCATGCTGTCTTGGATCCTATGCTCCTATGGATTCCAGGTGTTGCACTATCCTTAAGGAGTGCCTCCATAATCTTGCTCACTACTGAGGTAAGATTGACTGGTCTGTAGTTCCCTGCCTCCTCCCTGCAACCACTCTTGTGGAGCGGGATCACATGAGCCCTTCTTCAGTTTTATGGAACCTCTCCTGAGCGCAGAGACTCACAAAACAGTTCTGATAATGGCTCTGCTAGTTCCACCCTTAGCTCCTTTAGTACCCTGGGATGTGTGCCATCAGGTCCCATTGCCTTGTCCACCCTGAACTTTTCGAGCCGTTGTAGGACCCTTTCTTTTGTGAAGGGACTAGTGCACACCTCCCTCCCCCCTGTGTCCATGGTGCTGAGCTGTGGACCCTGCCCTACCTTCTCCTCAGTAAATACTGAGCAGGAATATCTATTTAGGATAGATGCTTTTACAGGGTCCTCCTCCTCACACACACCCTTATCCCCTTTGACCTTAGCAATACCCCTCTGGACTTTCTCCTTTCACTAATGTATGTATAAAAAGTCTTGTCACCTTCTTTTACTGTTTGTGCTAGTGTTTCTTCGGTTTTGGCCTTTGCCTGCCTTACTGCCTTGCCTGCTTCCCTTAGGGAAGTTTGGTATGCCTCCCTATCTTCATCCCGCTGCATTCCCTTATATTTCCTGAAGGCCAAACTTTTGGCTCTGACCTTTTCTGCTACTGTTTTTGAGAACCAAAGTGGTTTCCTTCTTCTTTTGCACTTCCTTTTCTCTCTAACACAATGGGATGTTGCTTCAAGTATTGCATCTCTAATGCTTGCCCAGTTTTCCTGTACCCCCTCACCTGTATTTCTTCTTGCCAGGGCTAGCTTAACTTTGTTGGCCATCTTATCAAAGTCAGCTCCTCTGAAGTCCCATATTTTTGCCTTGGAATGGGATGATTTAGTTCTAGTGGCCAAATTGAACCATACCATGTGATGGTCACTGGCCCCCAGGTGACCTTCTACCTGGAGATCTGTGATCCTTTCCCTGTTAGTCAGTACTAGATCTAGGATAGCTCTGTCTATTGTGGGTTGTTGTACCAGTTGTTTGAGGCTGTCCCCCTGCAGGGAATCCACTAAGTGTCCAGTTCTGGCAGATGTTCCTGCTGGTATTGACCAATCTGTATCTGGCACGTTGAAGCCTCCCATTATCAGAACCTCCCCTTTAGCTGTCATGTTTTGTATATCTTCTAACAGTAATGTGTCTATGTCCTCCCCCTGGTCTGGAGGCCTGTAGACAACTCCAGTTCATATGGCTGTTCCATTTCCTGTTTCCAGGGTGACCCACAGTTCTTCTGGCTCCTTACGTGTTTTCTGAATTTCTGTAGCTTTGATATTTTCATTGACATAAAGGGCCACTCCACCCCCTCTTTTTGCACCTCGGTCTCTTCTGAACAGTACATAGCCGGGTACTGAAGTCTCCCAAGTGTGGTTACTGGTAAACCATGTCTTGCTAATGGCTACTGTGTCCAGTTTAGCCTCTGTCATTATTGCCTGCAGGTCTGGGATCTTGTTTCCCAGACTGCGAGCATTTGTGTACATGATTTTCCATTGGCCAGATTTCGGTGTGTTACTTGTTGGGCGAGGTCTGTCATTTCCCCTGTTCGTTGTATGAGGAGTCTGACCTTTTTCCTTACCTGGTGATGCAAATGAACTACAAACATGCTGAACTCCTGTTTGATCACTAGCTGAGGGGGGAGGGGCGTTCTTCCCATTCGACATATCGGGTGCTGCACCCCTCTCCCCATTTGCTAGTTTAATATTCTGCAAAGATGTCAAACTTCTGCCTCAATGCACTGACTCACTCCTTAGTCAGATGCAGTCCATCGAATTTAAAGAAATTTTGCTCTCAAAACTGTTGCCAGTTTTTTTTCTCAATAAAAATTTTTATTTGAATAATAAATTAATAGATTACAGGATAAAACTGTTGTCAGTTACCTACAAATTTATGTCCTTTTTCCAGGCAAGATCCATTGAGCCACATGTTTAACTCCCCTATCTCCCCTTCCTTGACCTTCCATCCATCTGCTCCCCCTGCCAGACTGGCAGGATCTCAGAGAAGGAGATGCCTGATGAACTGGATGATAGTTTGCCACCCAGCCTGGTCAGGTGTTCCTTGGTCTCCACAACTGACCGGCTGGCAAGATTGTTAGTTCCTACCATGTTTTTATAGAAACCATACCAATTGGAAAGTATCTTTTTTTTGCCACTTATGCAGCCTACATATTGTTTTCTTTCTTACCAGCATTTAAATTACGTCACTTCTTTCCAGTCACTACAGCAATAAATAAAGCTCAAATGTTCATTTTCAGAAAGGGAAAAACAGTCAGCTACTCGATCAGGGGACAGCAACAGTAACCACTTCGACTGGTCATGGTAAAAAAAAGAACTTTTAATGAAAAGTATTCTTTAAAAAGGTACATAGACAAACCATGGAAAAGAATACCACCCTCTCCTTCACATCAATGTTTCACGACTTAACCATTGCTTTATCAAGATGCATCTTGATATTGGTTACTGTTGCTGTCCTCTGGTCGAGTAGCCGACTGTTTTTCTCATTCTGAAAATAATAATAATAATACATTTATTTATAAAGCGCAATATCAAGAAACTATCAGAGCACTGTACAGTTTATAAAACAAGCATCCACAGATAAATGGGACAGTTAAAATGAGTAAAATATACAGTTATAAAAATCAGGAAAGCACAGTCAAATAAAAATGTTTTTAATGAAATGTTGAAGCTCTCCACTGTCTGGCACTCTCGTACCTGATGAGGTAGAGAATTCCACAGGAAGGGAGCAGCAAATGCAAAAGCCCGAGCCACCGAGGTCTTTAAACGCACCCTGGGAATCTCTAGCAATCCCTCGTTGGCTGAGAAGAGCAGTCTGAGGGGGCAGTAGGGACTTGCAAGCACTTGTAGGTAACTCAGACACAAACCATGTAGGGCTCAAAGTCAGCAAGCCAACTTTAAAAGTGATCCACCACTGAACAGGCAGCCAGTGCAGAGCGTGCAACACAGGTGAAATATGACTGGATCGATTTGACCCAGACAATAACCTGGCCGCCGCATTCTGCACTAGCTGCAGGCCGTGGATAGCAACCCCTGGAAGCCCTAGGTATAGGAAATTATAGTAGTCAAGACGCAAGGTCACAAAAGTGTGGACCAAAGTTGGAAGATCGTCCGACGGAACAAGATGCTTAATCCGGGTGATGTTCCTCACATGATAGAAGATTTGACCACGGCCTACACCTGAGAACGAAGTGTCAGCCCATTGTCAAATATCACCGCCAGATTCCGCACCCGTTCAGAGGTCAGGAGCTGGGAACTCCCAAGCCAAATGCACGTTTGTTCAGAGGGCACCTTCCTGTGTGTCCTGAGTTACCTCACCTCCTCTTCCTGTTGTATAGAGCTCAAATGTATCTGCTTCTGAAGTGTTCAGATATATCAAATTCTGAGCTCACAGTAAGTTGAAGTAAAAGTAGCTGTCCATCTAGCATGAGATTTAGCTTGTGGTAAAAAGTTAACGGTTTTGGAGTGGTTCTTCATGAAAGTTGTACCCTAGAATCCCATGTGGCGGCTATAGTGAGGGGGTGGGGTTAGCATTGACAAATGCCACCCCAGTCTTGAAGCTGAAGATATGAAAACAGAGGTGCAGCCTTATGTTGCTTCCCATAATATAGTGCCCTCAGCCAGATGAGACACATGCTGCTGGTGCAGAATGCTGCAGCTGCCTCCTCACTCCGGCAGTCTGCATCTTATTCTTATTGATGTTGTAGGATTCCCGCAAAGTATTCATGCCTGGGGTGTCCCCTTCCTTTTTTTTTTTTTGCCTTAGTGTACTTTTTACCTGGACAGCCCATCAGCCCTGCCTCAGACCCAGCCCCCATCAACAGTGCCCCAGGACTGGTGGGGGGGCGTGGCCAACAGCTGAAGTCACTGGTCACCTTAATCTTTATCTCTTTTGTTACCCTGACTAAAATCCGACAATACTCCGATCTTTCTGTAGCATATTGCATTTCAAGCACACAGAACATTGAGACAGTGCTTACCTTCTTGGTGACTCCTCGATCAGGCTCCTGGCTGCCAGCACTTCGGAGATATAGCCCACTTGTTTCTGTGCTTTGCTATGTGGCCTGACTACATGAGGGGATCCCTGAGATGGATTCTGCAACATCGCTATGACTGCCGGAGGGCAACCTGTCGTAAATACAAGTGTTCACAGAGCTCATCAAACAGATGGATAATATGGGCAACATTGCCACTAGACGGAACACTGCAGACATTCTGGACTTGACATAGAGAGCCTGTGTTTCTGAACACAAGCTAGCAGAAGTGGAGGAGAGGGTGATCCATCTGCTTTGGTCCAGAGTCAAGGGCCTTGAAAACCACAGCCACCAGAATTACCTCCGATTCGTGGGGTTTCTGGAAGGCTGTGAGGGAAAGGGCACTGTGCTGTTTTTACAGTGTGAACTCCCGACACTCTTGAACTGGTGCTGTGGGGACCCGCCTGAGATCGACTGGGCCCACAGAATGCCAGCTTCTCGTCCGGCCCCAGGCGGCCACCCATGCATCATCCTAGCCCGGTTCCTCCGGTTTCAAGACCAGGAGGCCATCACCAGGCTGGCTAAGCAACTGAGAGAGCTCCATTGGAAGGGGCACAAAATATAAATATTTGCTGATTACTCCCAAGAAGTATCAGCGAGATGGATGGTATACATGGCAGCAAGAAGAGCTTATGCAGAGATCAGGCTAGAGTACTCCCTGAGGTGTCCGGCCTCACTCTGTGTGGTGACAGTGGATCCCCGAGGGTCTTCAGTACACCTGCAGCCGCTGAAGACTTCCTCACAGCACAGGCCCCTAAGCTCAACTGGGGCAGGCTGTGAGATACTGGTGAATCCCTGGGACCCTCTGCACAGCCCACCCCCAATGGAATAACAACAGCCGGAGCACAACCACCAACGAATGCCAGTTGCATCCACACCAGCCAAGGATGATTGTACTCCCTTGCAAGTCTCCTGGCAGCAACTGGAGGAACAGAAGGAGGGCACAGGAAGAGGGGGCACATGTGGATAAAACCTCCAGACTCCGCTTTAGGAACCACAGTGACAGCCCGACTCCGAAGCCTCAGTGGGCTCTCTACAACCTGACCTGAGCAACAACCAGTTCCTGGCCCTGATGGACTTGCCAAAGGAGAGCCCTACACATTGCCCGCCTTTGCCACACAGACGCTCTGCTGGCAGGGGGACTAAGGCCCCAGCAGCAAGAAGCCTCTCCTGGGCCGATGAAACTGAAACTGCTGCGTCAAGGGCCTTGCCGCCAGCTGAGACTCTGTCAGCCAAAATGATTTGAATGGGGGCATTCCCATTAACAACAATGGCTGCTGAACAGGTGGGCTGACGCTGAGGGTTCAGCCCTCTCGGTGAGGGACATCACCTGTTGTCTTTTTTTTGTCTATCTGGCTTATCCCAGAGAGTTGACCCTCATGCAGACCCCCTGCCTGGCTGAATGCAAGTCAGATCTGTGTTCAAGTATTTTTGATACATTTTTAGTGTTGTTTTTATGACTGAGGTTCCCGATTCAGGGGAGGGAACCTGGATATGGGTGACATGTGGACTGGGGGTGCCTGCTGGACCCCCCCACTGGGGGGGGCATGGACTGGGTAACACAGGGGCCATCTACACATATCAGGAAGCTGCCATACAGATAAGGATTGCTTCCTACTAAGTTTGAGGCATAACAATTAGTCCCCTACCCCTGAGACCCTAGGGTGCGAGTACCTTTGGACTGCAGTTCGGGCCCCATCATGGCCGAACAGTCAGTGCCTCTGACTGGGCATGGGGAAGGGGGACCAAGACTCAGGTAAACCCCAGAGGTGCCCAGGACAACACACGCCATTGGAGACAGAGGGGGAGCGGGGGAGTCAGGGACTGACCGTGGTTAACGTACCAGGGCCTGGATACGGCTCACAAAGTTGAAGCTTCAGAAAGGACAGATGCATATCAGGGTGAGAGCAATGAAGTGAGTGAGTCCAGGACTCTAGTTTCGATGCTCACACTAAGATGTCCACCTCCCAGTGACCTCCGTAGGTATCTGGGCTGCAGGACAGCCGATGCAAATAGCGGATGCTGGTCACAAAAGGGAAGGTTGGGGGGGGAATGTGGGTTTATTGTGTTCAGACAATATACGGATAGTGTTATTACTAGTACTCAGTTTTGTAAAGTAAAGTTTGGTGCACACAGTTTTGTTAACCGACTTGGCAATCCAGTGATTGGTGTACTGAAATGAGTAGGGAGATGGAAGAGAGGTTGGGGGGAGTGCAGGGGCATACCAGAGGGGGCAGGGAAGCAAGTTGGATGGCTATGTCACACTATCTTCAGACTATGGTAAATTGCCTGCCCGATGGAGACTAGACTCATATCCTGGAATGTTCGAGGGCTCATCTCACCAGTTAAGCGAAAGAAAGTTTTGCTTCATTTAAAGAAGTTGGGCCCCCAAGTAGCATTCCTACAAGAGATCAAACTCTCCACTGGGGAAGCAAAAAAACTTAAGCAGGGATGGGTGGTGGAAGAGCTACACAGTGCAGCCGCATCCCACAAAAGGGGTGTTTCCATACTCCTCCACAAAAGCTTAGGATGGAAATCAACTAGACAGGCACATGATAAGGAGGGGAGATGGCCCCTTGATCCTTACTAATGTTTACGCCCCTAACCGGGACTGTCTGCAGTGTTTTCATGAGGTCAATCAGGCTCTCACAGATTTCAATACAAAAAAAGCAACAGTGCTAATGGGAGGGGACTATAACCGTGTACTGGGCCACACAATTGACAGGAGTAAAAAAAAACCTGAACCCCACAGGCAAGCCAAGAAAGTGGTCCACAGACTCATGACTGAGCATACACTGCTAGATGCATGGAGAACCCAACACCATGGGATGCACGAATACACATGCTTTTCCCAGACCACGGATCATCCAGCAGGATTGACATATTGGTTATATCCAGTGGGGTATACGATATGGTTGTCAACACCAAATCACACTCTATCATTATTTATGACCATGCCCCTTTACAGCTGGTAATTAGAGAAGGGCAAGAACCCACCAGACCTCTACGTGGCGCCTGGATATTCTCCTGTTAGATGATGGACAATTCCAGGAGTGGCTGGGACATGAGATGGAGGAATATTGGGGAAATAACAATAATGGGGAAGTCTCAAACTACCCTCTGGGAGGCATTTAAAGCCACCATCCGAGGCAGGATAATTGGTTTTGCTTCTGCCAGAAGGCGCTGCAGAGAGGCTGACCAAAGGACCCTGGAGAAGCAGTTGCATAATCTGGAAACCCAGTACAAAAACCTCAAATCCAAACCCCAACTCCAAACCCTGCTAGCACAGTTGGCCAGTTCAAGGATTTCACTTAACGCCCACCTAACCCTCCAGGCAGAGCTGAACCTGAGAAGGATGTGCCATGCCTTTTTGGAGGGTGGAGAAAAGGCCAGTAAACTACTGGTCTATCAGCTCAAGAGCCAGCGGGCTGCCAGGGCTATTCATGCCCTATTAGATAAAGATGGAGTAGCCTGTCACTCTCAGAAAGGGGTGAATGAAATTATGACCCAGATCTTCGAGCAATTGTATGCATCCCCCCGACCCTCTCCATATCGAAGGCTTTCTGGCCAATCTACCTATACCAAGACTCCCAGACACTGAAGTCCAAGGCCTTGAAGCCCCACTAATGGTAGAGGAAGTTGAGGCAGCAATAAAAAACGTCAACCTGTACAGAGTGCGAGGAGTCCATCTGGCCCAGTATCTGGTCAGGGCGTGCCAGGACTCCATGGTCACAGGGCGACTACCCCACACTATGAGAGAAGCAACCATCATGGTTCTTCCCAAAAAAGGGGAAAGACCCACTATCACTGGGAAACTATCTCCTCATATCCCTCATAAAAGCCGACTCCAAAATACTGGCCATGGTATTGGCGGGGAGACTGGAACAGCTCCTACCGGGCCTGATCCACCCATCCCAAGCTGGATTCGTTAAAGCACGTTTGGGGTCAGACCACCATAGAACGTTGATTACCCTCATGCATATGACAAAAATGTCCAGAACCCCCTCAGTGCCCCTAGCAATACACTTCAAGAAGGGCTTTGACTCGATTGAATGGTCCTTCTTGTTCTACACTCTTACAAAAATGGGCATAGGGCCGAGCTTTATCACCTGAATAAAACTTCTGTATGCTTCCCCCATGGCCTCGGTCCTGACCAGTAGTACTGTGTCCCCCCATTTGAACTGCAGAAGGGTACGAGGCAGGGCTGCCCCCACCCGGTTTGTCTTAGCTATAGAACCCTTGGCCATGGGTCTTAGGGAATCCCATCGGATCCCGGGCATACAGGTGGACAACATCAGCTTCAAGACCTTTCTGTACACTGACAACCTCTTAATAACTACAGCCTAAACCCCCTAGGTAATCCAAGATATCTTTGATATCCTGATGGATTTCACCCAAGTTTCTGGCCTAAAGATGAACCAGACTAAAACAGAAGTCCTCCCACTGAACTCAGCGAGCACAGGGGAGGCTTTTACAAAACAAGGCCTGAAATGGTCCCCTAGTGGCATTAAATACTTAGGTATCATCTTGCACCTAAATCTGACTAAAATGATTTTGGCCAATTTCTCGACCCTATTAGACTCTCTCAGGAAGTAGACAGAAGGAAAGCCCTCAGGCTCTCGCTAGCAGGCAAAATAGACTCCATCAAGATGATGGCAACCCCTAAAATGCTCTACTTGCTAGCCCTTTTACCGGTCCCTATCCCCCAGAAATGGTTTCATAAACTTGAAACACTAGTGGCTGCGGCAGTACTGGAGTAGTGGAGGGTGGGGACTACCATGGCTGCAAGGTTATCATATGGCCTACTGTATGTCTCAGCCCAGGTCATCATATGGTTTTCAAAGATAGGACAAGCCTCTCCAACTTGGCTCCCCCTTGAAGCTTTGCTAGCACAGGCCCCATCCCTGGCAGTGGTTCTATATAATATGAAAAGTAGCCCTCTTTGTCTCCCCCTCCCATGCAGGTCTCAATCAAATACTGGCAGAAAACACACTCTCTCTTAGACCAGAACCCAGCTCTGCGGAGATACATGCCTCTCTGGAGTAATCATGCTCTGACGGTAGGGAAGCAACCTATCCACTGGAAGGTTTGGGAAGCCCAGGGCATCTCCCACATACAGGACCTACTACTCCCTGGATCCCATGCAATTGATGCCTTTGAGGCCCTGAAAACAAGATATCATCTCCCAACTACACATTTCTGGAGACCTCTCCAAATAAGGGATGCCATAGCCCATGCACCTAATGCCCCCCACAGCAAGGGGGTGCCACAGGGTCCCCACCCAATAAGCACATGGGGGATGCTCACTAAGAACAGAACAATCCGGATATATGCTGCACTTAGGGATGCTTCCCCGGATCCCATCCAAACAGCCAGGGTATAATGGGAGCTGGAACTCCAGACCCCAATCTCAGTTTTTTGGTGGAGTGACAGAGACGTGGCACACAGTGACGCAGCAGCATGAGAACTCTATGCATCTGGCATGCCTCCTGTCCAGCACCTGGTCTCCAGTGACAGGATGTCTTGTGGCCACCCAGGAGTGCAGCACCAGAGAGGCTACCCTCTACTCCCGGGAGGTGGAGAACATGCAAGAGCCTCTCGATCCACCCCACCCAGCTGGCCCTCTAGAAACCCTGGTCTATTCCCGAACCTGGGTTACCAGCATCCCCAGGGGTAGTACTAGTGCTGTGCCGGTGCGCTGGCAAGCCCCCATCCTTTTGTAGCACCCCTATCCTTCTCCCATATTTAAAGCAGAGCCCTGGTCCCCAAAACTGTCAACAATTATGGCAGTTGAGGGACTTCAAAGAGTAAAACAGTAACACAAAAATGCTTTGTGCTACAAAGAATCATGCAGTAAAAAAAAAAAAAAAAAAAAGAAACCTGTAGGAGCTCAGAAAAATATGGGAAAAAACTGAGGAACAACTAAGTTGATAATACATATAGGACTGGATATTCAAACTGCGCCATTCATAGGTGCAAGCCCTTGAGCTGCGCAAATAGGTTGTCACAAGGGTGGAAACTTACGATATTCAAAGGAGTTGCTATTGAGCAACTCCCTTTGAATATCACCCCAGCCACAGCCACTGTGCATGGCGCAGTGGAACTTGCGCCCACCGCAAGTTGACAGAGTGGAGCATTCAACTTGCGGTGGCGCAAGTACCATATAAGTCATGTGCAAAATCACGATATTCAAAGGTGACATGCAAATGGGGCTATAATTCATGCAAGGCGCGGGGGCATTTGCATGTGATTATGTCCCCATTTGCATGTAAATCTTGCCGACCCGAGGACTTGCACCTGGCGCCCTGCCAGGCAGCAGCCGTCGGGGACCGGCGCCTCAGCCCGATCGCGGGCATAGTGTACTCCCCTCCCACCAGCCCGATCGCGGGCAGCAATGTGGCTTCCCCCTCCTCGTACATATCCCTGGTGGTCCAGTGGACCGAAATGCCCGATCGCGGGCGGTATGTATAACATCCACCCAACTCCGTACATATCCCTGGTGGTCCAGTGGACCAAATGCCCGATCGCCGGGCGGTATGTGTAATAATTCCACCCCTCCGTACATATCCCTGGTGGTCCAGTGGACTGAAATGCCCGATCGCCAGGTGGTATGTAATAAAGGCTCACCCCAGACATAGCCCTGGTGGCTAGTGTCCCCACCCACCACGAGCCCCACCACCCGCTTCTCCCGGCGGCGGTGGGCAGCAGCATCCACCGCCTGCTGCCCGCCCCCGCCGACTGACTGCCGGTAGGGCTGCCGCCCGATGGTGCAAGTAAGAGCCAATGAGCGTGCAGCCTACGTACATGACAGTCCAGATTTGTGAATGAACATCATTCACAAATCTGAACTGTCTGCTCTTCAATATGAGCTGCTCATGCCCATTAGCTCTTGCTCTACCAGTAAGCGTCTGAGCAGACGATCGGCGAGCAACGGCAGCGCTAGAAGGCGGCTGCCGACTGCCGGGAAGGCGAGTGGTGGGGCTGAAATAGTGAGTGAGGGTGGGGACACTAGCCACCAGGGCTATGTTGGGAGTGGTTTTTATTACACATACCGCCAGCGATCGGCATTTGGTCCACTGGACCACCAAGATATGTACGGAGGAAGGAGGAACCATGTGATGCCCGCGATCGGGCTGGTGGAGGAGTACACTATGCCAGCGATCGGGCTGCACAAGGGCAGGACTGGGTTGAGGGCCAGCCACAGGTGGCAGCTGCTGTGTTGCGCCCTGCAATACAGCAGCTCGCCTGTGGGTGGCCCTCGACTTAAGTCTTTTTTTGGCTCAGAGTCCTGCAGGCGCAGGTTGGGGGTTGCGCCTGCACAACTCTGCACAGCCCGGCTGAATATCGGGCTGTGCAGTTTATGCATGGTTCCTCCCCCTCCAGTTCAGCATGCATTCATTTGCATTGCGCTGTTGCTCAGCATGTTTTCTGTGGCTCAACTGCCTCCTGCTGAATATCGCAGAATGGAGCAAGTCTGGACTTGCGCAGGCGCAATCCTATTACGTGTGGCGCAACCCTTTTGAATGTCTGGCCCATTGTGCCTATGTTTCTGGACAAATTCTTCCATCCTTTCCATTTTTTCTTGGGGGGGAGCACTGTATTAGCAAAACAATGGAGACATTTCCTAGTCAGCTTACCATGCTATGGATTTGCATACCCATGATGCTTTGTGCTGTGACCGAGGCTTTTGATTGTATATTTATTTACAGAAACCCCACAAATGTGGAAGTATCTGCCAGCTTGTATCATTTATGGCCGCCGGGCTGGGCTGGCTGCAAGCAGTGTGATTTTGAGTTTTTTAAGTTGTTTGCTCGTTATTGCATTACATTGCGTTATATTTATTTTATTTCTTTCGTATTGTCATTTGCGTGTTATTTTGTGTTGCGTGATCATTTTTAATGCTATTTTTCTGTCGTCATTTGTCGTTTTTGATTGGAGTCTGTGGGTTGTTCTACTTTGGCTGTGATCTGCTGACTTTTCTCCACGCATGTTGGGCGTTTGCTGAGAGAGCGAGCCGGAAACATTGGAAAATCGCCTGAGGTACTTTGAGTCGGGCAGTAGATGGGACCGTAGTGACTGAGATTGGAGTTTGAAGTCGGAGTGAAAGACTTCGGGAGATGAAAGAGCCGGCAGTTTGTTTTGCTGCGGATTGAAAGAAGAGAAGATCCTGCTCGTTAGCAGCTGCTAGGTAAACTGTTGGAGTGGATTTTTTTCCAGTCCTAGCCTAAGCCTAGTTGTGTACTGTATGTCTGCTACTGTTGGGTGGCTATTCTTACAGTACTTCCGTTTGTTTGTTCGGCAGCTGGTAGGCTGCCGTGATATCGAACAGATCTGGGAAAAGGTTTGGGGCTGGGTAAGACTCCTTAGTGACTGGTAATTTACCCAGAAATTTAAATGTTTATGCCCGACTTGCCGGGTGAAGAATCTGTCAAAACAGAGTTTTGGCTTCCCGGCTACCTTTGTTTGTGACTCTGCCCTTTCTCCTCTCAGTCAAATATATTGACGGTCGGTGTGTGTGTGATTAAGTTTAAAAATCTAGATTGTGGATAAAAGACCTGCTCCTGAAATACAAGGCTGTATAGTCAAGAAGATCACTGACTTTTTTGGATTGGCTACCTGAACCTGAACCTGGGGGGTGTCACTGGTGGGATTTGGTGTGAGGACTGGACCCGCTGTTATCGGAGGATGAGTAGAGGGTAAGGGCCTTGTGGGTCTTGGGGGCTGAAGAGCTTGTCCTCACCCAGATCCGATTCATTCAGATCCCTGCTGGTGTTCCTCTCGGGGGATGGTTTGGGGTTCGATATTGGAGATGTTAAGAACTGGAATAAGGAGCAACATTTTGATATGTAAGTCTATCGACCTTTGAGTTCGTGGAGAGTAATATCAGAAAGTGAGCTGGTGAGATCTCTACAGCCCAGTAAGAACGTTTATTTTATTTTCCTGCTGGATGAACTGTTTCTTCTTTAAAGACAGTTTAAAGGATTTATTTTACTCCTTGCCTGGAGGACAATATGAATGTTTTTCTCTCACAAACAGTTTAACGGCATATTGGGAACATTGAAAGTGTTTTGCTTTCTTTTTAAAGAATTATTTATATATTATATCCCGAATTGTACTACTGAAGTGAGAGTTTGGTGGGGGAATATTTGTTTCTGGTGAGGTGAGAGCTCCCAGAAGTTATAAACTGTTTTGGAGAGAACTGTATTAATTTTCCCCTCATAACCTTGTTGTAATAATTGTTTTTGTGTTTTATGGATTTTATATTTGTTTTGTGGTGTATGATTGAGAGTTGAGTGGTTGGGTGCATGGTGTTGTGTTATTGGTTTGAATTTAGTGTGTATATTTTCGTGTGATGTGTTGGGGAGTTATTCGGACGGTCAGGCATTATTCCCCTTCCCGGCTCAAGGACCTCCACCCTTTTAATTGCCCCCCATTATCCCCAGAGCTATATAGATGCTGTAGGGCTCTGAGGATTGTGAGGAGGAGGAAGTTAGAGGCCGGACCTGGAGGAGAAATGGAAAAGAGCGGACGGATTGGGATAGTGGGGACAAGAAGGCGCCCTGGGGCGAAATGGGCTCAGGAAAGAGGTTCTCCTTGCCTGATTCCCATACCCAAGGGCTCTGCTTCTAGCAGGCAGGTAGCTTGGTCTTCACTGGCAACTCATCCAACTGGGACGGTGTTATGTAATGCCAGGTCCATTAAAAACAAGATTGCTATAATAGCTGATCTTGTCGGATCACCGAGACCTGGCTGGATGATAATGCTGGCCCCGTTTTGGCTTCAGCTGTACCAGTCGGGTACTCGGTAATACACTGTCTGAGATTGGATCGTAGAGGTGGGGGGGTGGCAATCTGTTTTAGAATGGAACTGAGCCTGATGGAGGTAGCAGTAGGAATTACCAACTCCTTTGAATGTATCCTGGGTGAGGGTGTGGGGTACAGGATTCTTCTCATTTACTGTCCACCAGGTAATGGGAATGTTTTCCTGCGGGAAGTCGCAGACTTCATGGTCAATATGACATTGGGATCCTCCAGATGGCTGATCCTGGGGAATTTCAATGCCTGGGTCGACAATGAACTCTTGCAGTTTAGCCGAGACTTCCTCCAGCTAATGAATTCGCTGGGCTTCACACAGGTTATTTCCTCCTCTACCCATATAGATGGTCATTCATTGGACTTGGTGTTCCTCCTGGGGATGGAGATATCCAATTTGGCGGTGGAGCCAGTTGGGTGGTCTGACCATCACGCCATTAGGTTCAGTTTCTTGGCCCCCCCGGTAGGTCGGTCTCTACGGAGATGGTCCAGTACCGCCCTTTGAGGGGTGTTACCCCAGAAGACCTGATGGCGGTACTGGATCTACCGAGTTTGCCAAGTGAATGCATGGATCCTGGGGACCTGGTTCTTGCCTATAATAAGGCGGTAGTAGGGGCCCTAGACTCCATTGCTCCTGTACGTGTTCGACCCCTCACCCTTCGCCCCAAGTCTCCTTGGTTTGATGAGACTTTGAGGGAGTTGAGGAGAGTGTGAAGAAGGCTTGAGAGATGTTGGCGGAAATCGGGTCTGGAGTGTGACAGGCTTAGTTTAATGGACCATTATCGTGTCTATCAATCAGCAATTACCTGTAAGAAGGCAGAATTCCTGTCCAGGGAAATTGCTGCTGCACAGAGTCGACCAGCCCAGCTCTTTCGGACTATGGACAGACTGTGCAATCCACTCTGTCTTCAGCCTGAGACAGCATTTTCACAGGAACGGTGTGAGGAGTTTGCTCGATTCTTTGCAGATAAGGTTGCCAAAATCAGGTCCAATCTCCTTCTAACTCTCTCAAATGGGAGTTGTGGTGGTTGAAAGGAGATGTCGGACACCCAGTTTGTGTGGTCTGACTTTGACTGACCCACAATAAGTGACATAGTGATGATCGTCCAATCACTGCGACCGATCAACTGTAGTTTGGATCCGTGCCCCACCCGCCTCTTAGTAAGATGTGTGGATAAAATCGGCCCGATCCTTGTAGAGATAATCTAGTTGTCACTGGAGAAGGGGATCTTTCCTGAACCCTTGAAGGAAGCCATGATTAGGCCACTTCTAAAAAAACCCTCCTTAGACCCGGAATGTCTGGCTAACTACAGGCCTGTCTCTAACCTGCCTTTTGTAGGTAAGGTTATTGAGAAGGTGGTTGCGTTGCAGCTGGACGATCATTTGACAGCCACAATGTCTATGATTCTCTCCAGTCTGGATTTAGGAAAAGACATAGTACCGAGACAGCCCTTGTTAGAGTACTAAATGACCTCCTAATAGCGAGAGATTGAAAGACTCGTTCCATCTTGGTCCTTCTTGATCTCTCTGCGGCATTTGATACCGTTGATCATGGGGTGCTTTTGGAGTGCCTGTGGGTTATCTGTGGACTATCTGGTTTCATCCTCAGTTGGTTTTGATCATTTCTCGAGGGTAGAACTCAGAGTGGTGTCTGGGATTTATTCCTCGGCATCACTCCCCCTATCCTCTGGGGTGCCGCAGGGCTCTATTTTAGCATCCATGTTATTTGCGGTATATATGCTGCAATTGGGAGTGATCATTAGGCAGTACGGCTTGAGTTTTCACTGCTATGCAGATGATACTCAGCTGTACATGTCCTTTGCGCCTGACCAGAGTGATGCTGTCTCGGTCTTTAATAACTGTCTTACCGAAATTCAGGACTGGATGACTGTGAGCTGGTTGCGGTTAAACCCGGAAAAAACTGAGGTGTTGGTTGTGGACCCAGGCCATCGAGGGGTAGGTTCGCTGACTGGGTCATCCTCAGGTCTTTGGCTTGGGGGGACCCAGTTGACGACCTCAGACCGGGTGCGGAACTTGGGTGTTATATTTGATGACTGTCTGACCCTTAACCATCAGGTGTCAGCTGCTGTCAAAATCTCCTTTTACCATCTGAGGAATATAGCCCGAGTGAAGCATCTGGTTCCTGTTGATGACCTTCCAACATTGGTCCACGCCTTCGTTACCTCCCGCTTGGACTACTGCAACGCCCTGTACCTAGGGCTACCGGGGGTGGATATTTGCCGTTTGTAGCTGGTGCAGAACGTGGCGGCCAGGCTTTTGACTGGTACGTCAAGGACCAGTCATATAACGCCTGTCCTCCGTGGACTGCACTGGCTGCCAATTCAATGGCGAATCACCTTCAAGGTCGGTTTGCTGACCTATAAGGCCCTACACGATCAGGGACCTAGTTACCTGCAAGATCTTCTTCATCCCTACTGTCCTTCCCGTCAGCTCCGATCCACCGATGAGGGATTGCTACAGATTCCCATGGTTCGTTTAAAGACATCAGGGGCAAGATCATTTAGTTTTATGGCCCCAACCCTGTGGAATTCTCTACCTCATCGGGTGAGAGAATGCCTGACTGTCCAAAGCTTTAAGTCAGCCCTAAAGACTTATTTGTTTAATTTAGCATATCCAGATTTTTAAAATATATTTATGGATTGATTTTAGGAATTTGTTTAAGTTTTATGTACTGATCTGTTGTAAAAGCGCCTTGGTTTTGGAAAGGCGCTTCTTAAAAATAAAGTATTCATTCATTCATTTATACATCCTGCATAATTTCTTCCTGATTTAATCTGGTTTACCTATTTTTGCTTACTGCAAGCATAACTAGTGTTTGGTTGTATGCTCTTAGTCTTTAAAGTGAGTAAAGTTGCTATTTTGGTATGGGATTCAGCTTGTGTTAGAAAGAGATTGTCACTGAGAGTACGATATTTCTTGATAATAGTCCAACCCTTGAATCCCAGGCATTGGCTGTAGTTAGGGGCTGCTGTTTACAGTAGTTGTGTAGCACCGTGTTCTTGCAGTTTTTTGTTGTATAGTGCCTCAAATACTGTAGTGAGCTGTACAAGGGCCTGCCCTGTGGCCAGCTCTGAACCTTACACCTAGTGCAAAATGCAGCAGCTCTTCTGACCTTCTTGTTGAGGCCAGAGCACATCACTCTGGTACTACACATCTTATTTCTATGTTTTTTATTAGGAGAGAAAAAGAACCATTTCTGGTAAACGTCGGGTAAGTCACCGGTTGCATTATACTGGCAGGTGGGCTCAGTGAGAATTTGGTAAAGTTAGTGGTGGCCAGAGTACTGGGATGCTTGGCACCATTCTTTAGCCAATCAAGGTTAGTATTAAGTAAATCTACAACTGCCAAGCATATCGGATTAGCTGGATCTGCGCCAGCACCAAAATAGTTAAGGAGTGAGCCTTCCCAGGAGAAAAATAATGCTTCCTATCTAGTTCTTAGCTGAGAAAGCTGTGGGATGCCTGAAATATTTTACTGTACCTTAAAGATAATAAAATACAAACTGATTTAGATATGCTGTACGATTTCAAGACTGGATGCATTTTTCCAGAGTTATTCATTGAATCTACTCTGAATGTAACTGTCAGTTTCCCTGTTGCCTTTTATTTAAGAACAAAGTAATTATTTGTGTGCTTTTATTTTTCAGATATGATGTGGATTCAAAGAGCTCCAACCTATCAAAACATGTAAGTTCACTTTGATATATTTATATGTTGGAATTTGGTCTTGCTGAATAGGCTTCTGAGCACAAAAAAGTGGTGTTATTATTTTATTTCAGTTTGTTTTTGCATTTGAAATGTGCATTATCACTATATGACTTGGTATTGTTTAGTGAGTTTAGGTTATTTCCAGGATAGCATTTAATTGCTTTAAATAGGAGATCACTAAAACCAGTACACAAGCAAAAGGACGGCACTGTCCACCATATGTATTTTGATAAAAAAATAACGAACAGCAGCAACCATGTACCCAGAGATTTGTTGGCCGATTTTAACTTTTATATAACCCCTGTTTCACTTGTTTCGTTTAGTAGCACCGGCAGTTTATATTTTTGACTATTTATTGCATGTTTGTGAATCAGGCCAGCTTCCCTGACAAACGCATACCTGAAACTGGTTGAATATTTTTCTCTGAGAAGTTGGTGTTCTCTTATGTGGCACTGTATATGAGTTGTACTGTATGTTTGCATACTTAAATAAATATTTTTTGTAGCAGAATACGTCTGCTGAACTTTTATAGTGATTGCCTTATGTGAATAAAGACAGTAGAGCATTTTCTTGATTTTAACTATGGAGATCATACTTCCAGTGGGAGCTCTTACAGCAGGCTATTAAATAAGGCTATTACAATAAGGACTACGCCGCAGGCACTAGGACCCTCCGGTGAAATTTCTGCCAGCAATTTACAACAGGGACCGCCCCCGACGCCGGCCCTGCCCTGACGTCGGTCTGGGTACAAGAGGGGGCGGACCCATCTCCACCTCAGTTCTTTCCCGCCACGTCCCGCACGTGAAGAAGAAGGAACAGCTTCTGCTTGCAGTTGCAGCTAAATTCTGTGGAATCCTGTCTACAATCAAGACTTTTGAGCCGTTTTGTCGACATTTTTTTCGCCTAAAGGTACACCGACATCAGTCCGCTGCCCGTCGGTCAATTTTCCACTTCTTGGGCATTTTTTTTTCTCCTTTTCCCGTTACCGACATCAGCCATTGCCCAGCGATTCCTCGAGTTTGTCGGATGTCTTCTCGGGCGTCGGTTTCTCCAGAGGACTTAAATAAGTGTGAGTGTGGGAGGCAGATCTCAGTGAAGGACGGCCATTGGCGGTGCATTTTTTGCCTAGGCCCGGACCACGGCACTGCCAACTGCTCGGATTGCCAGGCTTTTACCAGTAGGACCCGCATCCGCTGCCTCAAGGCCCTAAAATCCTACTTGCTGGAGCAGAAGATGGATCTGCACTCCTCGGAGGGGAAGCGAAAGGAAAAGAAGCACCATAGCAAAGACCATAGTCAGTCCCAGCACCGGTCCCGGTCGCGGTCTCGCTCGCATTCGCGGCCCTCTCCGAAAAAGGCCCTTCCCTCAGGTTGTGGAGAGCACCCGAAGTCTACTCAGGCTAAGGCTGGCCCTTCGGGGGAGAAGCTGGCCAAGCTGAAGGTGACCCCGCTAAGGGTCATCACTAAGCCCTTAGAGGTGCCTGCTTTGGCCCCACCTCCTAAGGCACCGACGCTGCCTGCTAAAGCGTGCCTCCGGAGCCCAAGGACTCTCCGGCACTCCCCGGCGGCACCCTGGTGTCGGTACCAGCACTGACGCCGGTCGAAGAGGCGAAGGATATGGGAGCGGACGCGGAAGAGCCAACGTTCCCGTTTTCCAAGTCCTCCTCCCCCCCAGGCCCCCAGGAGGGCTCTCCTTCATGCTCCGACGTTCCAGAGACTTCCTTCCCAAGACGAGCGGCTGAGATCTTCACGAAGAACGAGCTCCAGGATCTGTTTTCCTTCTGGTGGGGGCAGGTCCATAAGCGGTCCTCCCCGTCACCGGCCCAGACACCGGTACCGGACCCAGCGGAAAAAACACAGCCGGGAGGTGAGTCTTCCCTGAGGAAGTTGCCGGAGCACCAGCCTACACCTCCCTCCAGGGCTCATTCCCGCACAGGGTCTGAGGACCACCGACGTCGCTCCAGGGACTCTGGTGACCGACGTCAATCTAGGCCACACTCCAGGAGCCCTTCTCGCTCGAGGCGAGAACGCTCCCAACATTGGTCCTCTGACCGACGTCAGTCTCTGCTCCGTCATCGGTCCAGGGACCGGAGTCGGTCTCGAGCCAACGTTGGTCCCCTAGTTACCGACGACCGCGAGAGCATGGTCATAGGGAAGGGTCAGACTATTCAAAGTCTGATAGTCGATCCTCCTCACCATCGTCTACCTCATCTTCCTCTCTCAGCTTGAAGCACTCCCTGGGAGAGAAGGACCAGCCTCGCTCGCCTCCAGATGATCCTACCTTTGTGGATGTCATGAGGCACATCCAGGCCTCCAATGAGTGGGATATGGAGGACCTGGATCCGGAACGCCGGAGACTGGTTAAGTACCTGAGGCAAAAGGAGCCAAAGCCTCTGGTTATCCCTCCTTTGGTGGATACATTCCAAGACTTCACCAGAACCACCTGAATGCATCCAGCCTCAGTCCCAGCCGTTCCCAAAAAGTCGGACAGGCTGTATAAGACCCCGAGGGCAGAGCCCTTTCTCGCTGAACACCCTCAGGCCGATTCCTCGGTGATCACGGCTGCCCGTGACAAGTCCAGGCAGACGGAGCACCTCAGCTCCCAGCTTCCTGACCTGGAGTCTCGCTACTTGGACCAGGTGGGCAAAAAGGTATATGCTGCTTCCACCTGTTCCATACGTTCCCTCAACTCTCTGACGCATATGGTGCAGTACCAGAATGCGCTTTGGGAGAGGGGACTAGAGCTGATGAAGACCCTGCCAGACTCTTCCCAGAAGAGAGAGATCATGGCCCTCCTCCAATCGGGCTCAGATGTAGGCTCCCATGTCCTGAGAGCCTCGTATGACACAGCAGATACGGCAGCCAGGGCAGCCGCTTCTGGGGTGTGCCTACGGTGCCATGCCTGGTTGAGAGTCTTCGGCTTTCACCAGGATTTGCAGGCCAGTATCAAGGATCTGCCCTTCCGGTGTACCATGCTGTTCGGGCAGGAGACGGAGGCCTTGATCTCCCGCCTCCAGGAGTCGAGCAAGTCAATCTGGTCGGTCCACCAGATGTACCGCGGCGACCAGCGACGACAACACTGTAGACGGCCTTTCAGCAAGTCCTCAGGCAGTCAAGGTCAAGCCCATAGCAACCAACAGGGGCAGAGAGGAGGCTTTCATAGGAGATCCAGCAACCAGCAGTCTGGTTGACCTCCCGCCCGTGGGCCCAAGTCCTCCCAGGCCTATCTCCCCACTCCCGGCTCTGCCCAATGACTCCCTTCCACCCCCCCTTCCACGGGAAGATCCAGGGGAGCCGGTTGGGGGCCGCTTCTCCCTTCATTTTGAAGGATGGAAGTCAGTAACCGCAGACCAATGGGTCTTGGACATCATCAGGGGGGACACACGCTGGAGTTCACAGAGTTTCCACCGCACACTCCACCAAAGCTCTCCCATTATCCTCCTCCTCACATCCCACTCATAGAAGGAGAGATCCAGACCCTCTTGCAAAAAAGGGCAATAGAGAGGGTCCCCTTGTATCAGCGATGGCAGGGGTTCTATTCTCACTTTTTTCTGGTCCCAAAAAAGACACAGGACCTTCGTCCCATTCTGGACCTCAGTCCTCTCAACCTCTTCATCGGGTACAAAAGGTTCAGGAAGGTGACCCTCCAAGGACTCCTTCTCTTGCTGCATCAGGGGGACTGGCTCTGCTCTCTCGACATGCAAGATGCATACATGCATATCGGGGTCTAGCCTCCCCACCGGAAGTTTCTGAGGTTCCACCTCCAAGGGGAGCACTATCAGTTTCGAGTACTTCTGTTCGGCCTCTCTTCCACTCTGCCAGTCTTCACCAAGTACCTAGCAGTGGTGGCTACGGCTCTAAAGCGCATGGGGCACTGCGTGTTCCCCTACCTCGATGATTGGTTGCTTATGGCCCCGTCAAGAGTAGGCCTGCTACGAGCCCTCGAAGACACTTATACTCTGTTCCGAGGCCTGGGGATCACCCTGAACTTGCGAAAATCATCCCCGGAGCCCAGCCAAAAGCTCGCCTTCATCGGAGTGATCCTGGATTCCGTCCAGGGCATGGCCTTCCTTCCCCAGGACAGGGGAGATTGCCTCCGAGAGATGGCAGAATGGATCTCCATCACTCCTAGAGTTCCAGCTCGGAACTTCCTCAGTTTACTGGGGCACATGATGGCGGCCATTCCTGTCACTCCCTTGGCCCGCCTCCACATGAGGGTCCCACAATGGATGCTCAGGGTGCAGTGAGACCAGAGCCACGACAATCTAGATTCCCAGGTCAAGATCTCGGAGCCAGTCAGGAGAACTCTGCTTTGGTGGATGGACCTCAGCAATTTAGAGAAAGGGGTCAGCTTTCGTCCGGAGCCACCAGGTCAAACTCTGACAACAGATGCCTCGGACCTGGGGTGGGGGGCGCAGCTGGGTGCTCGTTGAACGCAAGGGGTTTGGTCACCCGAGGAGCAGTCCCTTCACATCAATGTGCTGGAAATGCGAGTGGTCCTCTATGCCCTAAAGGCTTTTCAAGAGGACCTGGTGCCAGGCTGTCTTCTAGTTCAGACAGACAACATGGCAGTCGTTTTCTACATCAACAAGCAAGGGGGCACTCATTCATATCCCCTTTGCAGGGAGGCGATGAGAGTCTGGTACTGGGCATTGGAATGGGGCATTCTGCTGTCCGCTGTGCACGTTCCAGGCGTCCTCAACGATCTGGCCGACAGCCTCAGCAGATCACGTCCCAGAGTGCACAAGTGGGAAATGCTACAGTCCATAGCAGACCAGCTCTTCGACAGGTGGGGTCTTCCAGAGCTGGACCTCTTTGCGTCATCGCGCAATGCCAAACTGCCAGTGTTCTGCTCGCGAGAGCACGCACCTGGAGTTTTCTGGCCAGACGCGTTATCCCTTTGCTGGGCAGGGAGGTTTCTCTATGCCTTTCTGCCCTTCCCTCTCATTTAGAGAGTGCTGCTCAAGTTACAGGCAGAAGGGGCCCGAATGATCCTAGCGGCCCCCAAATGGCCTCAACAGATTTGGTTCCCACTACTGCAGTGGTTATCAATGGAACCTGCAATTCCGCTGCCCATATGCTCGCAGTTACTGTCCCAGGAACAAGGATCGCTGGTCCACCCGGACCTTCGGTCCTTACACCTACATGCTTGGCTCCTTTAGACGTAGCTCAACATAGATACGGGGTTTCCCCGGAAGTGGCGTCAGTACTAGTTTCGGCAAGAAAGCCCTCTACTCGCTCCGCCTACACTATGAAGTGGAAGCGTTTTTGTCTTTGGGCATCGCCGCAGCGTTTGGATCCCGTCACTTGCCCTGTGAACTCAGCTTTACAGTATCTCCTCTCCTTGTCACGAAAAGGGTCTGAGTTACTCCTCTATCAAGGTGCACATGTGGGCAATTTCACCTATAATGCTCTCGTGGGAGACAGAGCATTGGCGCAATTGGATGTCGCCCGCACCTTTCTTAGGGGAATTCTGCATATGAGACCTCCCATTCGGGACCCTATCCCACCCTGGGACCTCCTTTTTGTGTTGGAGAAACTCACCCTACCTCCTTTTGAACCAGCAGCAGATTGTGAGCTGCGTTACCTCTCTTGAAAGGTTTGTTTTTTGGTTGCTGTTACTTCAGCTCGAAGGGTTTCCGAGCTTCAGGCTCTGATGTGTAAAGAGCCCTATTTAGTTTTCCACAGGGAAAGGGTTTTTCTCAGAACGAATCTTAAGTTCCTTCCGAAAGTGGTCTCAGAGTTGACCCTCAACCAGTCGGTTGACCTTCCTATTTATTTTCCTTCCCCTTCCAATAGAAGGGAGGCTCTCCTCCACACATTGGATGTCCACAGGACTTTGAGGTATTACCTCAAAAGGACGGCTCAGCACCGTCAATTGGAGCAACTGTTTGTGGCCTTTGCACCACATTGCTTGGGTCGACCGGTGTCCAAGCAGACTATCTCTAAATGGATAGCTCGATGCATCTCGTTTTGTTACGAGAAACACAATAAACCCTTCCCGGGCCCGGTTAGGGGTCACTCCACCAGAGGAGTGTCAGCATCTTTCGCCGCCCTGCGAAATGTCGCCATAAAGGACATTTGTGCGGCCGCAATCTGGAACTCGGTGCATACTTTCGTCAAGCATTACAGCTTGGATATTGTCTCCAGACTCCAAGCTGGCTTCGGTCTAGCTGTGTTACAAGGGCCTTTGTCCTGAGTCCTCTGGAGTCAGCATATTTCACCTCCCGGGGTCGTCTGCTTCTTTGATGTGGGACTGCTTGAGACTCAGTCCTTATTGTAATAGCCTGCTGCAAGAAGTAAGATAGTACAGTTACGTAAGAACTTACCGTAACAGTAGATCTTCGAGAGGAGCTCTTGCAGCAGGCGCTACTTCCCACCCGCCTTCCCCCTTGAGGTGTGCAGATCCATTTTCGTTTTCTACTCCTTTTCTCTTTTACAGTTGGCTTCATCTCCTTCTCTTGTCAGGCCTTCTTCTGGGTCTTGGCGGGAGAACTGAGGTGGAGCTGTGTCCGCCCCCTCTTGTACCCAGACCGACGTCGGGGCAGGACCAGCGTCGGGGGTGGACCCTGCTGTGTATTGCTAGCAGAAGTTTCACCGGAGGGTCCTAGTGCCTGCGGCATAGTCCTTATTGTAATAGCCTTATTGTAATAGCCTGCTGCAAGAGCTCCTCTCGAAGATCTACTGTTACGGTAAGTTCTTACGTAACTGTACTTTCAAATGTCATTATTTTATTGAAGTGGTGAGTGCCCAATTTGTATGTTTTTACCGAAGTTGTTTTTTGTGAGCACCACCTTCCCAGTAAGGACTTTTTTTGAATATACAAAATCAGATTTCGACTGTATGTTTGTTTGTTTATTTCAGTTTAGGATTAATACCTTTGAGCCAGAGGCTCATTTGCAAAGGTTCCAAGTCAAGCAAAGACAGTACAAGACATAACAAAACCATTGGATACACAGCAAATTAGGCAGACATAGCAAAACAGGGTATAAAGTAGCTTATTTACAAATTCAGAGGTGTCATTCATTACAAAACTGTAAGAGTGTAGATAGGCACTTCTATAAGTGCAGGGTTCAGGAAAAAGAGAGGGAGAGTGGTCTAAGACCTCAGAGTGCAGTGGAGAAGGAGGTAATAGCAGCCTGAGTAGGCATTGTCAAGCGGAGAGCCCGAGGACTGAGGACAAGGCAAGAAGGGAGGTTATAGACTGGGAGTAGGGAGGGGGTAGGAAGGAAAATAGGTGGACTATTAGGGATGTCATAGGGTGGGGAGGGGGAGAGGGAGGAGACGTTGGTAGCAGAGGACACGGTGACAGGGGGTGATTAAACTATTCAGTGTTATGTATAACAGGAGCAGACATTTACACTGGCAAGGTGTGACCATAGTCCAGATTCGTGTTCCTGGAGCTTACTGCAGTCAATGAGGGCAGAAGGCAGGTTATTGGACCATTTGGGACCATGGAAGGAAATTAATCTCTGTGCTAGAGCAATGCACTTGAAAGGCACAAGAAGCCCCCCCCTTTAGTCGTGCTTCTTGTACTGACAGTGGGTAGTGCAGTTGTGAATACGCATGGGACTGAGGCAGGTGTAAAACTTAGCAAAGATTTTTTTTACCAGCAGACATGTCTGGTACAGAGTCTTAAGGTGTAGGGGGAGCCACTCAGTTTCCTCGTAAAGGGTACAATTATGGGTAATGTGGTCTGCCCCTAGGACCAGACGGCAAGCCTTACTGAGGAGGAGTTTGAGTCACTTTAGAGCAGTATCGTGCCAGCCTCATAGATGGCAAGGCCATAATCTATGGTAGATAGTACTGCGCTGCATGTTAGAATGATAAAGGACACCCAGTTTTATATTTGCCGACTTGACAACATTGTCAGTGTGTACTGAGAAGGTAAGGGTGTTATCTAGGTGTACACCTAGATACTTGAAAGTGCAAACTTGTTCCAGTGCATCCCCTTTAGAGCTCTGTATCATCAGTGGGCTGAACTTTTTCTTGTTCTGCAGTGTTGTAAACAGCATGCACCTTGTCTTCTTATGATTGAGCATTAGTTTGTTTTTTGAGAACCATTGCTCCAGCTCTTGGAAATTGTCATGCAATTCAGTTGTGACTGTAGCCTGATTACTACTGGATACTGAGATGACAGCATCATCAGCATATAGGACAGGGTTTGCTCGACAGACAGAGGGTAAGGAACTGAAGAAGAGGCTGAAAAGGAGTGGTCCAAGGATTGACCCTTGGGGAACTCTAAGGATCACTTCCCTGGGTTCAGAGTGTTTACCACATAGTCTCACACACAGTGTTCTATGTGAGAGATAGCTGTCGAACTAGGCCACTGTGTCTGTGGATATGTCCATTGACAGTAGGCAGTTCAGGAGTAGTTGGTGGTCAACAGTATCAAAAGCCTTAGTGAGGTCTATAAAGATAGACCCCACTGCTAGACTGTTGTCTAGGGCTTCATATATTTGGGAGGTGAAATCAACTAAAGCTGTTAGTATGGAGTGTTGTTTCTGAAATCTGTGCTGTTTTCTGCATATTAGGTTGTACTTTTCAAGGTACTCGGTGAGTTGATCTGCGACCACTCATTCCAGGGCTTTGGAAAGGGGAGGGTAGACTAGAGATGGGCCTATAGTTGGAAAGGCTTGTTCTGTCCCAAGATTTAAAGACAGGGGTAACAAGCACTGTCTTCCATTTGGTGGGGAACATTCCTGTTCTCAGCGAGACATTAAAGATTTTCATGATTGGATCTGCGAGTTCATTTAGGGGGAAGGCAACCATCTTCATGTCTAGTAGGTCATTCCCCATCCTAGCCTTTCCTAGAATTCATTTGATGTAGCTTATGGTCTCAGCCCAAGTAATCTGCCTGAAATAGAAAGGTGGTACTCTGTTGTTTGGTGGAGCTGGAGGATTTGTGTCCAAAAACTGACCAGGTGACGACGGGTGAGGTAGTCACTGGGAAGCACAGTGCTTAGGTCAGTAAATGCTTGGTTGAAGGCAACCGTAATATCCCTGGGTTCCTGGAGAATATTGGACCATGCTATGATCAGGTCACTGTATGTTACTTAGTTTAAAAGTGGCAAACCTTTTTGTAACCTTGATTTCACTTATTGGTAAGAAAAAATAATGAATTTAATTCACTGAAAATTGATGATGATGTTATGTGATGTCAACAAGAGCACTCATTGAGTCATTGTAGGCAACACTTTATGATCACTGGCTCATACAGACTTTCCACCACCAATCACAAAATTTTACCTTTCACCCCTCCTGAACATTGCGCCTGTACCTCTTTAGAAATGTTCAGCCTGCATCCCTTTTAGGAAGCTGTAACTGCTCATAGCAAAATTTGTACTATGTGATTCTGTCACATTTTGAGCCCCACACTCACTCTAAACTTAGAGCATCACAGCTCTTCTAGAATTTGTTCCCCATAAAGCTCTCAAAATATGTCCTGTAGCTCCCTAAATATTTTGTAAATCAGGACTAGAAGTGCATCATAGGCACTTCTAGACTACTCCCCCACTACACAGTGGTGATACATTAATCTTCCCACGTATCCATAAGGGAATCCAGGGAGCTCTTAAAACAATCCAGACTCAGAGCATCAACAATATATTGGGGCAAATTATTCCAGTGATTTACCACTCTTTGAGTAAAATACAACCCCTTTTTCTCAGTTCTAAATAGTTTACCACGTAGCTGTTTATCATGGTTACTGGAACTGTATGTACTTTCTTTAAGTTTCAAACACATATCTGCCAGTAGCTCACTGTTCTTTATTACCTTAAAGACCAGAATGAGATCTCCTCTCAATCGTCTCCTTTCCAGGCTATGCAAACCCAATAACTGCAACCTGTCTCCGTAATTGATTCCATCCATGCCATATATATATTTTGTAAATCTCCTTTGTACCTGCTCCACGGCAATTTTATCACTCTTGAAATGAGGAGACCAAAATTGTGAACAATAATCCAAGTACGGCTGCACCAAGCTTCTACACATGGGGCAAAATGACATCCCTATGCTTACTAATAAAGTTTATTTTTATGCTCCCTAAAATTCTGGAAGTGCCTTAGCAATAGCAGCTGAGCTATTTGATCTAAAAGACAGGTTCTGTTGGATAACAACCCCTAGGTCTCTCTCCTCCTTGTCACCATTAAGTATACTGCCCCCAAATTGTATGATACACAGATGTTGTTAGTATTACTCAAATGGAGCACTACACATTTATCAGGGTTAAATTCCATCTCCCACTTTCCTGACCACTGATATAATACGTCAAGATCTGCCTTTTTATCATCAGTAGATTTATTTATGAATCCTTGTAGACCAAAATGTAAGATAAGACATGTATGTGTATATATATATATATATGTATGTTAAAGAGAATCAGACCCAACATAGAACCCTGAGGCATCCCACTGGTAACATTTATATAGTTAGAGACTGCACTGCCTACTCTGACCCTTTATCTGTCAGTTAACCAATTTCTAATTCATAGTACTGCTCTACTATCCATATTTAGTCATGTTTTATAAGTAATATACCATGATGAACTCGATCAAAAGCCTTCCTAAAATCCAAATAGATCACATCACATGGAGTATTCTGATCCAAGAGGTCTCTGATTGGCTCGTAAAAGGATGTTAGATTAGTCACACAAGAGCGCTCTCTGGTAAATCCATGCTGTATTCTATCCATCAAAGCCCCTTTATTTATATTAGCTAATATAAATTATTTTCAAATATCTTCCATAATTTTACCTAAGGTTGATTTAAGACTAATAGGCCCATGATTACTGATCTGTTGTTTAGTACCTTGTTTGAATACTGGGGTAACAAGTGCATTTTTCTGCTCCTCTGGAACCAGGCCTGTATTAAGCAAGCAATAGCACATGACGAGGTGCGGTTTATGCCTGATAAGAGCACGCCCAGGGGTGTACTAAAGCATGAGTGCCTTACGCCACTGGGCGTGCTCTTATCAGGTGATACACCACACCTCGCAGTGTGTTATTGCACTTATAAAATGGGTACCCTAAAGTAAATTTTTTTTAAAAAAAGGGAGGAAAGAAAATATTCAACAATTTATAAAAAGTTTTTTAATATTGCTGATAGGAAAAATAGTTCCCATATCACTGTATTGTGGTGTGTTTGAGGTTGGCTTGCTGGGCAGTAGAGGACTCTCATCCCTACGAAACATAATGCAGAGGCTAGGTCCCCCCCCCCCCAGTATTTTAATGTTTGTTACCTTGTTTGAACTAAACATGTTTGGAACCTGTCCCTTTTTGCCTGCCATAGTTCAGATATTTCTGTGTACTGGCATCTCTGGGAGCAACTGTGGTTAGTTTCTCAGGATCGCATCTTTTAAAAAGTGAAAGCTGCAGCGCGGAATATGAAAGCCGCTAGTGAGGAGTGCAGAACGGTTTATACAGCGCGATGGAGAGAGGGAGAGGGGCTCACAGTTGGAGCTTCTACTGGACAGGACACTGAGGTAACAGCAGCACAGTACTGTGGATTGGAAAATGGCATGCCTGTTGTTCATCATAGTCCATGCGTGTGTTTAAAAAGTGAAAGCTCTAGCGCAGTTAATGAAGCCGCTAGTGAGGAAAGGAGTGGGGTTTACAGTTTACAGTATTCCGCAGGGTGGGGGGTTACTAACGGAGCTTAAAATGGACAGGACACTGAGGTGACGGCAGCACAGTACTGTGCATTGGTAACTGGCACACACAGCGCTACCTGATCTTCAAAGTGCTGTCGTTCTATATCGGACCCCTTGAAAGCCATGAGAAAGACATCGTGTTGTGAGCGGTGCCAGTCTGTGTTTCTGTTTTCAGCTGGCATAGTTCAGTGATCCCATGCCGTTGTGGGGCTCAGGAGTGGAGGGTGGTGCTGGTTGGCTACTATATAATCTGATAAGGACACGGCTCAGATGATGTAGTAGCCAGTCAGGATGCTTGATTTGTTTACCCCATTTTATAAGGGATGATAATAATATAATGCTTAATGGAGCAGAGATTTCTTGAGCCAAGATCCTGATGGTTAGTGGGTGAATATTATCAGATCGATGTGCGGAATGATTTTGTTTAATTCTTTAAGAATTTTGTCAGGAGTAAACAAATATCTTCCCAAATCATTATATGGCTATACTATTAAAATTATCAACACGTTCAATACCTTTTTTGTTAACGTTTTTGTTCCAAAAATAATTTTTACATTTTCTGCCATGAGTGCAGGATCTTCAATTAATTCACCTTGTACAAGTGGGCCAGTTAGTGACTCTATTCCTCTTAAACAATTAATTTAGTTTTTGTTAACTTGGTAGATACACTAAGCAGAAAACTTCCTTTCTTCAGGCACGCCCCGGAGATAACAGCACAACCAGAAAACATACAATGCACAGCAAAAATGTAGGAACCAGTTTGACGATGCACAATAGGATATTAAGAGGCAGGTAGATCACAACAGCAGCTGTACACAGTAGTAGCAACACTATGGGAGAAAAGCATAAACCAGTATAACAAGGAAACAAGGAATAGTAGGATATATGGAGGCAAGGTATATTGCAAACATCAGAAGTGTACAGTGCAATAATCACAGTACAAGGTGCAAGCACATTACTAGGAAACTGCATAACAATGTACAGGATAGGATATTCAGAGACAAGTAAGAATAAACATCAGTTGTACAGTACATAGCAATAGTAGAAGGAACATGAGCATAAGGGAAACACAATAGGTAATATGCACATAGGGCAAAGTTAGTAAAGTGCATAGGGCAACATCTAATTGAAGAAGACTCGAGATGGGCATTTTCAAGGCTAAAAGGCATAATCTATCCCATCTCAAAGCATTTACAGGCAGAGATGCTCAGAAGGTGTTTGTGATAGGCATTGTGAAAGCCTACAGATATTGTGTGCGTGCATATATCAGGTGGAATAGAAGTCCACGACTAGGGGCGAAGTACTGAAACACTGCTTCCCCAAGGTTAGTTCTTACTTTAGGGACAGCAAGCAAGGCAAGGTTCAAGGACCTTAGGGGGTAAGAATTATATTGGGGTGAAGAAATTCAGCAAGATGTTGGGGTTGCTGGTGTTTCAAATGTTATAGTGTACCCAAAAAAGGCCTTCGCATTTGCTCTATTCCTGACTAAACTGGTTTCAAATTTACATTTACTCCTCCTTATAGCAGTTCTGCATTTTTTAAGTCCTTTTTGTAAACATCATAATTTACGTTGCTAGGGACCTTTTTGTACCTGTTATATAATCTGTTTAGTTTGTTTATTAATCGTTTTATGCACATAGTAAATCATTTTGGCCTGATCTTATGCTTTGTTTTTTTTCCAATTCTGTTTCTGCTCTTGTCTTGAGACACTCCCTCCAGCTACCTCGCCCACCTATGACTCTACCTCCCATTACCAGGTCCGCTCCAGCCCAACCTATCCCCTGGCTCTAAACTACCTGAGGTGGGGTCACCATCACCCCTGGTTCTCTATCTGTAATCTAACACGCCAGGCCAGAGTCGTCGGGGAGCCTTGGTTGAAAGACCTGATTGTGGGAGTGTGGTCATGGCACTGGAGCAACCTTCGCCTATCCCCGAGACACAGGATTTTTTCCATTTTTCTTGCCTGTTGTTGCCCCTGGAGCTCGGACATGCAGTGACGTCCGGGCACAATGTGCTGACATCCACCATATCTCTGCCCCTGCACTCGCTTTGCGCTGCAAGTTCCATTGTGCTGCCTCTGACTGCTGTCAGATGCCACCCAGGAGTGGCATATACCCCGGAACCCTCCATGGAAGGGAGAGCAGTCCTCCGGATGCTTGATCCCTTCCCTCCTCTGCTGATCCCCGATGGCCCGAGTCCATTCTTGAACACAGGTCACCGGCATGATGCAAGGTGTGGCATCCAGCACCTCAACCCTCAGCACCACAAGGCCGACTTTGCCCTTTTCAATTTTAATTTTCAGTTAACTGAGCCCTAGGAATGTTTCTGGAATTGTGGTCGATAACTACATGTATCATACAGTGGTCACTGCTACCCAGAGGATGTAACGAATTACAAGCTGTTACTCGATTTTTAATATTAGTCAGAACCAGCTCTAATAGGTTACTTCCCCCGTGGATGCTGAAACCAACTATTCTAGATTGCACTCGCTGATGTTATCAATTAGTTCCATACCTAATTGACCCGTTGATGTACTATTTGCCTAGTAAACAGTGTTAATGATAAAATCACTTGATATTACAACATACTTATTGGTCATACATCTATTATATATAATGTCAAGGAGCTTTTGATTATAGTCATGACTACTACCAGGTGGCCTGTAGCAAGTCCCTATAATAACTGACTTGAGTTTACCATCAATTTTGATATGGGTAATGATCTACTTCTAAGCGGGTTTGTTACGTAGTCTGCCACACCACCACCTATACAACCTTTACGATTTTGCTGGTAGCGATTATAGCTGTCCAACTGATGATTGTACCTTGCATCCCACCAACACTTTGTACTACATACTTCTCTCAAAAATCATACCCCATACTCCTCCCAAAATTTGTGGAGATACCCCCTCCTGAGTTTTGCATACTGCACTACTGTTAAATGTTACATTCTACAACTTTAACCCCTCATACAGTTGAAATTTGATCCATGTGTTATTCTCAAAATTAATGCCCACACTTCTGCTGAATGTTGTGCTCCTACCCCTCCTTAATTTTCTCGCAGACCCTTTTGCTGAAAAAAGTCCCCTGTACCATTCCCAAAATTTGCAGCCACACATCTCATAAAATTTGCAGATCACAATACCACTGAAATATACACCCACCATTCTCCCCAAATTTTTCCCTTCATCCCTCTCAAAATGTGCACCTACACCCATTCTGAAATTTCCACCCTGCACCCTTTCTAAAAATTGTTCCTCCTACCCATTCCAAAATTGTGCCATGCTCCTCTCCCAAATATTGGGTACTGCACTTTTCCTGAAATTCACACTCTGTACCCCTCTTGAAATCTGCCCCACACTCACACCCTTTCCAAAATTTTCATTCCACCTATCCAAGTATTTGCACCCTGTACCCCTCCTGAAATTTGCATGTATCAAAAAATATGTGACTTTCACCTCCCTCAAATTTACATCCTTCCCCTCTGAAACTTTTCATACGCTGTCTTCTAGAAATGTGTCCTCGCTCTCCTCTAAAATGTGCACAGTACACCCCTTTCAAAAATGTGTGTCCTGCACCCCTCCTAAAATAAGCAACCCACACCCTTCCCAAAATGTGCACCCTTTCCAAAATATACATCCTGCATCACTTCCAAATGTGCACCCTTTTCCCCTCATTCTAAACACCTCCCAAAATTTGGTTCCACCAAGTCGCATTGACAGGAATTCTGTCGACTGGCATTACAACGATGGCACAATGCCGATAGCTGGCATTGTGCTGTCAGTGAAAACAAGTGTTTTTTTCGGGGGGGGGGCTTTGCCCTCCATGCCCCATGCACTATAGATTATCAACTCTGAGTCAGAGTTGTTTTGGGGAGGGGGCGAATTCCTTGGAGACAGCAGTGTCAGAAAACCCGCAGACCATCACAGCAGACAGCCGATTCTTTCGCTGTGAGGATCTTCGCTGTTTTTACATCACTGCAACAGCATTATATGCCAGAACTGGCCTACCTTTCTGAACTTTGGCACACCCCTCCCCACATATTGGGATGGGTATGAGGCATTAATTTAAGAGGTGTGAGGTGTGCCAATTTTAAGAGTGTGGGTGGAAAATTTTAGGAGGGCTACTGGGTATAAAATGTGGGAGTGTGGTGAAAAAAATTCTTTGGAGGGGTGTGGGGTGTACATTTGGAGAGAAATTGTTGGGCAGAAAGCTTGGGAGGAGTGCAGGTTGCAACATTCTGGAGAAATATGTGGCACAAATTTCTGGAAGCAAATTTTGTGAGGACTGCAGGACACAAGGGAAGAGTCTGTAACAACAATTCAGGAGGTTTGTACGGGGTGTCAGGACGACAAGGAACACATTTTGGGAGACGTGGGGGTACACATTTTTGAAGGGGTACAAGGTGAATATTTTTGGAAGGGTACAGAGTTCAGGTTAGGTGAATAGAGGAACTTTTGTGATCAGTGTAGAACATTTGTATGAGCCAGTGGTCATCCATTGATGCTGGCAGTGAGAACTACTGTAGGCTATGGGTGCCCTAGCTGACATTACATGACATCATCATTATCATCAGCTCTTCAGCAAATCAGTAATGCTATAAATATCTGTAGTGTCATCCCCCAGGATGAAACCCAATTCTGCAGCCTTTTGCAGCACTCTGCAGAATGCTGCAGCAGACCTACTGAATAAAGCAACGTAATTTCAATGTCAATTAGTCCCGTTTGTCAATCAGGAAAATGGGTCACTGCCAGGATGGAGTGAATGCCGCAGTTTCCTGCATGACAAAAGGGAGTAATTGCTATTGAAATTACATTGCTTTATTCAGTAGGTCTGCTGCAGCACACTGCAGAGTGCTTTAAAAGTGGGTTTCATCCTGGTGGATGCCACTGTAGATATATATTTTGTCTGGGAAAGGCATACTGAGCTAAGGCACTTTTTAAGTGTTACCCTTACTCTTTACCACCTTTTTCCCCTTTTTTGCACATGCATTTTTTTGTATGTTTATGCTCTAGTCTTGGCAGTGTCCCTAAAAATGCACGGGGGGTGCTCACTCAAAAAAGAATTCCACAACTTCACTTACATTTGTGTCTGATGACTTTTTTGGGGGCTTTAACCCTTAAATATATCTTCTTCAGGGGACTGAGTTAAAAATTCATCACTTCCACCTGTTTATGACAGCCTAACATTTTCTTTCCATTTTTATATACTTTTGTAGCCCCGTCCTAAAAGAGGGCTTGCCTTTGGCTCTCTTTAGAGCACTGCTGCCACCTTCCCCTTTACCGTTCCTTTACCCCAGTCCTGGTCCAGGCTGCAGTTGCAGGATATGGGGCTGGACTGGACACTGTCATTTGTTCTGTGGGTTGTGCCCTTCTCACTGTTGCCGGTGTCCTGCCACTTCTGTTTGCTCAACCAGACCCTATACTGCCTTCAGGATCGGGAGCCCCACAGCAAGGAAGTTGCTCTATTTCAAGCAGCTCTCAAAGCTGCACAATGTGCAACACAACTACATTAGTACATTCTGTCTTTGGAAACTGTCATCTGTATGGAGCTCAGCCCTGCAAAATAGCTCTGAATTGCAAGCTGGCTCAAGACTTGTATGCATGCTTTTTTCCTAAAATTGTCAACCAGTCGGAGCCAGTAGTTTAGCATAGTGAATAATGCATGAGATGCCAGCCACTGATATTTAATCCCTTAATTTCTACACAAGGGAGAGACATTTGCAAACAGAGCAGATTTGTCTGAAGAAAAAACTTCTAAGGCGAGAAGAGCATTTGTGAGTAGCTCTCATTTATTATTCCTGTCTGACTGCAAAGTTTGCCCCAAACAGACATGAGACTCTCAGAAAAGGTGATTTATGAAGCCAGAGTGCCAAACCTGGGCTCCAAGATCAAATTAGAACAGAAGTTGCCTTGAAAGGTTTTACCGTGCTGCAGCGACCCCACCCATGGAGACATCCCTGACAGCGACAGCCGCAGTGCCGAGTGTCGGCAATGCAGTGTCAAGGATGCCTCCATGTTTCCATAAGGGAGGCTGTGCCCCCATGTGGGGGGCTCCACGCCCCACACACCCCAGTCTCTAAGATTCTAACTCCGAGTCGGAGTTGGACCGGGGATTACACCCTGCGAGGCAGTCTTGGTATCTGGCAGGGACCATCACAGCGACGTGCGGATTTTTCCCAGATCTTGTCACTGTGATGGTCTTTGCGGTCGGGGCATCGATATGCTGCCTTGAAAGCTGCTCTGCATCTGGGAAGGTGGTAAGCTACTACCTTCTACTGCTGTCAAGATTGTATCCTGACGGGATCAAACCAGATGAGGCCTTGAGTGACAGCCCGCCAGTCTGGGTGAGAGAAGGCAAGTCCTCTTTTGGGTTGAATAAGATCACTGTCATCCAGAGCATCACAGCCCACACCCCTTGCCACCAGAAGTGGATTGGGTCCACCACATCTGTAACCAGCTTAGAGAACAGAGCTCCCATCATCCAAAATCATCATGGCCTGCACCCTTCACCACTGGAAGCACAGAAAAGATCCTCCAGCTATCATCGGCCTAATCAGGGGAGAAGTCCCCATGGAAACAGCACCAACCTGTCATCTAAAGGTTGTGAGTACTGGGTTTTACCCTCAGAACCTTTCATTCCTACTGTTTAGTAAGTAATTATTTATGGAGCGCCTTATCCCTGGGGCTTGGGGCGCTTTACGGTGTATAGACAGCCAAACAAAGATTAAATCCACAATTCAGTGAGACAACAATAACAAATTACAAAGAGCATTATAAAATAAAATATAATAGTGTCCGTTAAGACCATAAAATCAGTATGGATCACAGCCCTGAAGCTTTCCTGAAGAGATGTGCTTTCAGGCCCTGCTTAAAGACCTCCAGCGAGTGGGTCTCCCTCAAGGACCTTGGAAGTGAATGCCACAGGGCCGGCGCAGTCACTGCAAATGCACAATCACCATATGTTTTTAGCCGGGCCCTGGGAATTGCTAGGAGGCCTCACTTGGAGGGGTGAAGCGAGCACTGAGAGTGGTAGAGAGTCAGGAGATCACTCAGATAGCTTGGACCCAGACCGTATAGGGCTTTATAGTTGAGAAGACCCACCTTGAAGGAAATTCTCTACCTCACTAGCAGCCAGAGCAGACCATGCAGCACCAGGGTCATGTGACACAACCTGAGAAGGCCTGTCAGTAACCAGGCTGCCATATTTTGTATTAGTTGAAGGCAACACAGGACTAACCCTGAGATAAAGAGCATTACAGTAGTCAAGGCTGGATATCACAAATGGATACACTGCTGAGGGCAGGTCCTTTAGTAGGATAAGGGCTTTAATTGGGGCAATATTTCTCAAGTGATAGAAACTACCCCAAATGACAGATGATAACTGAGCCTTGATTGTCAATCCCTCATTGAAGATGAGGTGCCCAGATTTTTCACCCTTGTGGTGGCCACCAACGAGGTCAGACCCAGCAAGGTAGAGCTCACCCCAGCAGTCTCCACTTCCCGAAGGTGACCAGGCTCAATCACTAATACCTCCGTTTTGTCTGGGTAGCTTCAGACAGCTAGTGGACATCCAGTCTTGGATCTCAGCCAGGCATGCATCTAACACCTCCATGGTGCCAGTGGTCCCAGGTGTAAAAGACGTATATGGCTGGGTGTCATCTACATAACAGTGAAAGCCCATCCTGAACATCAAATTATCTCACCCAGGGGCAGCACGTACACTGCAAACAGCATGGGTGAGAGGATTGAGCCCTGAGGACTCCACGTGGCAGGGGCCTCGAGCAAGAGGAGAAACTCCTCATCACTACCCTTTGCATCCTGCCAGTGAGAAAGGACTTGAACCAGTTGATGACAGTACTGGTGAGTCCACAGAGCCCCTTAAGGTGATCCAACAACATACCATAGTCTACAGTGTCAAAAGCTGAAGTGAGATCGAGAACAAGAATTGACTGCTCACATCTATCTCTCGCCCTGAAGAGGTCATTATGCACCTGTACTAGTGCAGTTTCAGTACTGTGCCTTGACCTATATCCAAACTGAAGGGGCTTAAAGATGGCAAAAGCAGCGAGGTGCGCTTCAAGCTACAGCACCATGATTTTCTCAATAACCTTTCCCAAGAAGGGCAGGTTAGAGATGAGTCTCTAACTTCACCAAGATGTCAGGGCAGAGAGATGTTTTTTTTTTTTTCAGGAGGGACCTGACCAGTGCCTCTTTTAGGGTGCTGGGAAACAGGCCTCAGAGAGTGAACAGTGGACAATCTTGACAGACACTAGTACGACAGACTCCACACATCTTACAAGGAGACATGTCGGACTCGGGTTCAGGTCACAAACTGGGGGCCACAGCAATGAGATTACTTATCATATGTCCTTTGCTTACACTGGACTAAACTCATTCCAGACCACCAGAGTGCAGTTTGCAACACCTGATTGACCGCTACAGGGCAAGGTAAGCCCCGTTGTAGCGATACTGGACCTGATAGAGGACACTCTGTCAGAGAAGAACAGAGCAAACTCATTGCACTTGGCTACTGACACTGCAGTGTTAGGTTGTAGGCAGACTGGATGAAGCCGTCTGTCAGTAGTTTAAAGAGCTCAGCCGGTCTATTCTTCCCTGCAGCTATCTCCCTGGACAGAAATATTGCCTTCGTATGGGAGAGTGCCCTTTGATACTCACTGTAGTGAGCTTTCAAAGCCAGTCTATCCTCCCCTGATCTAGACTTCAGCCAACAGTGCTCCATCCTCTGTCCCTTAGTCTTCATCTCCTTAAGAGTCCCATCAAACCATATGGGTCAAAAACGAGAGGATCTGGGTCATACGTGGACCAGTGTAATGGAGTCAAGTGCCGAGGTCTCAGCCCTGTTATAGGCCATGACCACTTTGTTCGCACCCGCCACACCGGCAGCTCTCACCTCAGAGAGGGCCATTATTACTGATAATTCCTCTGGGGACAGTCCCCTTAAAGGGTGATAATGGACCACCTCCACAGAGGAGGGATCACTGGGGGGGGGGCCTGAATGAGAACCTCAGCGTACAGTTATTTGAACAAATGACCAATTTTGAGATCAGCGATCTCAAGCCCCAGCAAGAATCCTAAATCCAAGGCCATGGCAGTAAGTCATTGAAGGAAATGCTTCTGCGAGGCCCAGCGAATTCATCATCTTGAGAAAGGGTTCTCCAAACTGTGATAGTTCGTTGTTGACCCAGGTGTTGAAGTCATCCACAATCAACCATCTGAGTGACTCCAACACCCTGATGGTGATGAAGTCCATGACTTCCTGCAGAAATTCCCTCTTGCGCCCCGGAGGTGGATACACAAGGAGGATTCTGCAGCCTGCACCTCCCCCCACCTGAATGGAACGGTTTCACATTCAAATAGTAAAGTAGCTCCTACTGGGTGCACAGAGAAGTTCAAATCAGTTCTAAAACAGATGGCCACACCACCACCCCATGGTCTCCTCTCGGGCAGTGCACTACGGAGAAATCGGACAGGACGGACACCTCCAGAACTGGACCGGCATCATCACCCAGCCAAGTCTCCGTGATGCAAGCAAGATTGAATGAGGAAACCAAGTCCGCTACAATTGCAGTCTTATTCCTGATTGACCTTGCGTTGCGCAGCACTGACCGAAGGGGACTAGAAGCAGCTGCTGGCCCAGCAGCTACCTGTACACTCGATCTGGCAGAAATCATGTGTATGTGGACTAGGTTTGAGTGACCTCTCCCCAGCCCCCATTTCACCCTAGGGTGTCTCCTGGTCCTCACCTCTCTGATATGACTCTCCCCATCAGCTACCCTGGCACCCCGCCATCTACTGTACCATTTTGCGGTCTCCTGATACTTTGAAGTGCTGCAGGTGACAGAGGGGGTTGATGAAGGAGCAGAGGTGCAACAGCTAGGACACCGTGCAGATGAATCTACAGGTCCCGCTATCTAAATACATCTCTGAGCCTACTGGTTAAAACACTCTTCCAAACAATAAATACAGTAAATAAAATACAATTAAAACACCTGCCCAAAACCCAACTTAATCCAAGTTTAAATTAAACCCCTTAACCCTTAGTCAGTTTAAACTAACCCTCTCCCAACTCACACACTCACCCCAGACAAAAATAAAGACAACACACACATTCAGTCACACATGAGCACTCCCTAGCCCATGATCTACAAATATTAAAACAAACAGGTAAAAGTGTAAGTCCAGGTCTTACAACAAGTGTTCAGTTAAGGTAATATTAGAGAGTCTGTCATAGTTAGAGGCTCCACAAATGTCCAATAACAACAACAGGTTAACATATGCTTGGGAAGCCCCCCTCCTAGCAGTGCTCTCTCCACTACTGAGGGGGAATAATGAAAGATGCATAAAGAAAACAGATCAGTCTGTGTCTCAGCAGTTACACATGAACCCTCCCAGCAGTGCTCTCACCACTATTCGGGGAGATTAAAGAAAAAGTGACAAGTAACCAGCCAACATTCAGATGTCCCCTTCCAGCAACACTCTCACCCCTGCCAGGTTAAACAGAAGTAGATAAATAAAATCCTAGCTTTAATGCAGCTTCTCATCAGAGTCACAGTTTTAGGCTTGCCACAGTTCTTGCGTCTTCTTGCATTTAACAAGAGTGCATCCACAAAAAACAGGTGTCTGGTGCTATGGAAGCTCTGGGAGGCCAAAGGCTACCTCCGAGGAAACACTCCACAACTGTTCAATTTGGTCATGGAATTAAACGTCATGCTCACAGCAGCAACTGCCGCGTGACTTCACAGACAGGATCCAGAAAACTCCACTATCTAGTCAGTAGTGATCAACGAGAACTGCATCCCAGGAAGTTCATGACAAAGGAGCCAGAACAGCCAAAGGAAAATCCAAAGCAGGTAAAAACAACAAAAGCCCTGAGGTTGGCACAGACTGCCCTGATTAAAAATAAAAAAGCTCCTAGCGATAACTCACTGTCCAAGTCCTAACTATGCTGTAGCCCTGCACCTTAAAGCTACCTAAAAATGCACCCTAGAAAAACTCACCAAAATTAACTGAGATTTAAAAGTAATGTGTAATGCTACCACTCGTGACGCTGGCAACTGGGGTTCGGAAGTGAACTCTGGGTCATCAGGGGGGTCGACAGAGGGGAGGAGGATTGATCATCCTGCCAGATGCTCTCCTCCAGAGAGGGAGGGTAGCTGTCCCTGCTGCTATACTGTCACCTGGGTGCATACGGGTGGGAGTGCAGATTGGGGATGCCAGAGGAGGGATGAATGTTTGCGGAGTCCAGAGCGGTGCCATGCCTCTGTATGAGTATGCACCTTGCATCCCTTCTACATGCTGATGTCCATATGGTGCCGGGGGGAAAAAAACCCTGCAAAAATGGCTCCTGCATACATAGATTACAGCACACCTGGCACCATCCTGAATCCCCTCTTCCCCGTCTATCCCGCGGCAATAGCTTCCCGACGCAGTGATAAAGTTTGACAGGGGGCAGATGTTGGCCATGGGTCTGCTCTCCACTGCATCCCCACCTGGGGGGGGGAACCACGGCTCCATGGGGGAAGGCCCAAGCACCAGACAACAGGTAAGGGGGTAGACAATAGCAGAATGGATGCCTTGGCGACTCACGAAGGAGTTGTGTGCAGGTGGCAGGAGGATAAATAAATGAAATTAAAAAAAAAAAAAGTAACGTGTCCTAATAGTGACATGGCCTGAATTACAAACCAAATGAAAACTAAATGTTAATGTTTTGGGCTTGCAAAAATTGAGTAACATTGACTAAACTGAGCTCCAAGACTAAACTAGTAAAACAACACTCGGAGCCCAAGTAGATGGCGGCCCATCTTGGCAGCCATCTTGGATATAAGCAACTCCTTCAATGAAGCTAGCTAGATAGATACTTTCTGGTCATTCCTGCACAACCTTAGAATCAAGCCCACTGCCACAGCTTACAGCCAGGAGTAACTGTTTTGCTGTCCATCCAGTTGTGCAATTTGCCAGTCAGCAGCTACAGCCAACAACTGAATTTACACTGTACCACACCGAGGCCCAGGCATCACAGGCCTGCAACTTTGCATCTGCTTGCACACTTGAACTGTAATTGGGAGCTCCCAGAGGGATTGCGGGGTTAGCTGGTGTACCAGTGGAGAGAGAGAGAGAGAGAGAGAGAGAGAGAGAGAGAGAGAGAGAGGTGGTGAGACACGCCTTATGGTGAGGGTGAATGCAAACTGCTGTCTATGTTTACCTCTGCTCCCTTGTCCTCTACCTTATTCGCCAACCCCAAAATAAACCCACTGGTTATTTATTTCCAGCAGCTGACTTATTTTGCCATTATTGTCTTGCTGTTTATTTCCATATAAGTGGGAAGGGGATTGTGTTATTGTGTTCCCTGTCACAGAGCGTGGGGTTTATATTTATTTCCTGTGGCGAAACACCCTGGCAGTGCTCTGTCATAAAGATCCCCATAGATGGAAATACTACACCACTTTCCAAGCCCATTTCTAACCATGTACCCAGGTGCCATTCCCCCGAAGGCATAGCAGACTTTGCCTTTTACCATCTACCCACTTAGTCAGCACACCTCATGAGTGAGGGTGGTCACAAATTTAGAGGTACCACTGGGACTTCTGGAACATTTCTGCAACGTCTCACCCTGAGGCAAGAACAGAGTTTGGTACTCCCCTCGCAGTTTTCATCTTCATATTGGATCGCAACTCATTGCTAGACTGGTGCAAGGGTAAGGACCTGGATCTGGAAAAAAGCCATTTTGGTGCACAGGATCCCTGAAGGAACCCTCTAGGGAACATTTCAAAAGTGACGTAGGGAGCATAAAAAGTCTGGAAAAGTGAGTTTGTGAGAAAGTTTACAGTTCGGCAGACATTATGTGTTCTGATGGAGTGCTGAAAGGATCATCCCTCATGGGTGCCCTACCAGCTCGCTAATGATAGAGACCCCACCCTGTGGTTGGTTCATAATGAGCCATGTGAGCCTGGACCCTCCCCCAAAGGCCCTAAAGAGCAAAGCAAATTTGAACAGAAGTCACAATCCTTTTTGGCAGCTGAGGGAAAGACTTCAAAACATGAGAGCATTCTTCAAGAAAGAAGAACCAGTGCAGGCAGTAATAACTGGTGGACTCCTGCTGGGGGACAGGAATGGACCCCTATTTGGTCACACCCTATGCACAGTACGGTACACGTGTACTTTCTCTGGAGCCTCCCCACCCTCTTGGGGAGGACTGCTATGACTGGATAAGCCAGGCCACAGAGATGGAGCAGGTTTCATCACTGGTCTCCTCTGGAAAACACACCACTGCTCACTTTATTCCTCCCTCGAGTGGCTTACTCTAGAAGGGAGATTCCATCTTAAGATGCTGTCCTTCCTACATAAGCTATACCTCAATATTTCTCCCCCACCCCAAGCATTATCTCCCTATTCCCACTCGCAGTGCCTGGACGTTTGACTAGAGGTGCCTCAAGTCTGGTTTTTGACACCCCTTTCTACAGGACTAAGCATGCCCAGAACTCCATTACATTCAAGAGAACAAAGCTTTACAACAATCTACCCCCCCGCCGAATCCAGGTTTGAGGGTCCATATACTCTTTCAACTCCTCCCTAAAGGAGCACATCCTCCTGTCATCCACCTGCAGCTGCTCTGATAGGCCTCCTCCATGGCCCTCTCAGTAAATCCCAGCAGCGCTCTCTCTCTCCCCCGCATCACCCGCACTTTTCTTCTCTCCACCGAGTGCACTAAAACTTCCTGCCCTATACAATACCTTTCTGTTTATCGGTCTGCCTTCCGTTCAACTCTTGTACATTTTTACCCATGTAATATGCTAGTTTTATTTTCCACTTGTTAGTTCTTTGTACTTCTATACGCCTGTATATATAATGTATTTACTTCATTGTATGTCATAGGTAGTTCATTGTATGTCCTGGCCCAGATATTCAAAAGGGTTGCACATGGCGCATCAGTGTTGTACCATGTGCAACCCACTGATGAGCCCCGGCATGATATTCAAATGGGAATTGTGCCTGGCACAAATCCCGATGCGCCGGAGTATCAGTAATGTATCTGATGCAGATGAGGGGGTGTGCCAATGCATACTCTGCATCTCGATATTCAGCCCAGGATGTCTGAGTCCATTCATGCGCAACCCCTACTTGCACCGCACAAAGTTGATAAAAAAAAAAAATTAACAACGGCTGGCCACCCACAGATGAGCTGCCATATTGTATGGCGCAACACGGCAGCTGCCACCTGTGGGTGGCCACCCGAGCTCTGGCTGCAGCTCTGTGGCAGTGCCCCCCCCATGCCCATTCGTGGGCATCTGTTCAAATAATCACGTCCAACATCCCTGGTGGTCCAGTGGACCACTGTCAGCCCGATTGCAGGCTTAAGTATAAATAATAGGATTTCCTATATCCCTGGTGGTCCAGTGAACCGCTGTCAGCCCAATCGTGGGCTTTTGTAATAAATAAAGAATTACAGTCGTGACCAAAAATATTAGCGCCCTTGCACTTTTTTCAAATAACTCACAATTTCCTCTAAACATAAGTTGAAATTAACAACAGTATTTGGTCTCCACAATTCTTTATTTCTCTGTTAATATTACAGAACCTTTGTTTTTGATTCAGAATTTAATATACTGTATCCTTTTAAATCAGAAAATGAAAAGAAATGGCATTGACAAAATTACTGACACCCTAGACTCAATATTTGGTAGCACAGCCTTTGGTCAAAATAACTGCAATCAGCCACTTCCTATAGCCATGGATGAGCTTCCTGCACCTCTCTACTGGCAGTTCGGCCCACTCTTCTTGTGCAGACTGCTCCAGTTCTCCCAGATTTGAAGGGTGCCTTCTCCCAACTGCTGTTTTCAGATCTCTCCACAGGTTTTCAATGGGATTTAGATCTGGACTCATTGCTGGCCACTTCAGAACAGTCCAGCGTCTTGTCTTGAACCATTCTTGGGTGCTTTCTGAAGTGTGTTTGGGGTCATTGTCCTGCTGGAAGACCCATGACCTTCGACGGAGACACAGCTTTCTGACACTGGGTTCAACATTGCGCTCCAAAATGGCCTGGTAATCTCCAGATTTCATGATGCCATGCACACGTTCAAGGCACCCAGTGCCAGAGGCAGCATAGCAACCCCAAAACATCACTGAACCTCCTCCATGTTTGACTGTAGGGAAGGTGTTCTTTTCTGTGAAGGCTTCATTTTGTTTTCTGTAAACATAGAGATGATGTGCTTTGCCAAAAAGCTCTAATTTGGTCTCATCTGTCCATAGAACATTCTCCCAGAAGGATTTTGGCTTGTTCAGGTGTGTTTTGGCAAACCCCAGTCGGGCTTTCTTATGTCTCTCTCTCCGCAGTGGGGTCCTCCTGGGCCTCCTACCATATAACCCTTTCATTGAGTTGGCGACGGATGGTGCGAGTTGAAACTGTCGTACCTTGTGTCTGAAGGTCAGCTTGAATCTGTTTGGCAGTTGATCAAGGGCTTTCTCCACCATTCGAACAATCCTGCGCTGCAATCTTCGATCAAGTTTTCTCTTGCGGCCACGTCCAGGGAGGTTGGCTACAGTGCCATGGGCCTTAAACATCCTGATAACATTACGTACGGTGGAAACAGGAACATCAAGGTCTCTGGAGATTGATTTGTAGCCTTGAGATTGTCCATGGTTGGCTACAATCTTCTGTCTGACCTCCTCAGACAATTCTCTGGCTGTCTTTCTTTTCTCCATGCTCATTGCGGTACACACGGTGACACAAAACAGGAGAATGAGTCCTTTTCTCTATTCAAACTGGTTGAATGAGTGATTTTTATATTGCAGGCACCTGCAACTCACCACAGGTGAGTTCAATTCCAAAGTGAAGGAGACTCACCTGCTTGAAATCTAATTATTTCTAACTACTTCTAAAGGGTGCCAATAATTTTGTCCGGGCCATTTGAGGATTTCTGTGTGGAATAAGCTAAGACTTAGTAAATTTTTCTGCTTTTTGTGTTTTATTCCACTGCAAACCAAAGAAATACATATGTGGATACCAAAATATTTTTAATTTCAACAATTTTCTGGAAGAATGGTGCATTATTAGAAAAACTCAAGGCGCCAATATTTTTGGCCACGACTGTCACGTCCAATATCCCTGGTGGTCTAGGTACCCACCCCACCCTCCCACTGGAGCCCCACCGCCCACTTCCCCAAGTCAGTGGCAGGTGGCAGCTTCCATCCACCTGCCACCCTATGCCGCCGACCGACACCGTAGGTAGGTTTGTACACCCGCTGGTCCACAGCGTGAGCCAATGGGATTGCAGTCCGTCAGCCATACTACATTCCAGATGTCACATATCTGGAATGGGAATGCGGCATACGACTGTATGCCCATTGGCTCACGCCAGGACCATGGGCGACAGCCTACCTACAGTGTCGGTCGATGGGCAGCGGGCGCAGGTGGGTGGGTGCTGCTGCCCGCCGCTGACCGGGGAGCGGGTAGTGGCGTCAGTGGGCGGTGGGAGGGGGATACCACTAGACCACCAGAGATATTGGACGTAATTCTTTATTTATTACAAAAGCCCGCGGTCGGGCTGACAGTGGTCCACTGGGCCACCAGGGATATAGGGAATCCTATTATTTATACTGAAGCCCGCAATCGGGCTGACAGTGGTCCACTGGACCACCAGGGATATTGGAAATCCTGTTATTTATACTGAAGCCCGCGATCGGGCTGTGGGGCACATTGCCGTGCTGGGCAGGGGGCTGCTGCCTGGCAGGGCGCCAGGCACAAGTTGCCAGGGATTGGCTCACCTGCATGCAAATGGGGCCATAATGACATGCAAATGGCCCCAGTTGTTCCTTGCATTCATTATGTCCCCATTTGTATGTGCAGTTTTGAATATCACGGTTGCTGCACATAGCGCAATGGAACTTGTGCTAGCACATCCCCCTGCTCCACTCTGGCCACTTGCGCTGGCACAGTGCCACTGCGCCATGCACACTGCAGGTGGCCAGGGTGTGATATTCAACGATGCAGTGCCGTGGCACAGCTCTGTTGAATATCGCCCAGTCAACGCCCCTGCGCAGCCAAGTTGCGCTGCTCCCAGACTTGTACCACAGCCTGGCACAGTTTGAATATCTGGGCCCCTATGTATTCCATTGGCCTATGTATTTATTCATCTGTTGTATTCCTACACTGGACATTTGTGAAACACAGAAGCATAGAATTTGATGGCATATAAGGACCGCTTGGCCTACCTAGTCTGCCCATTTCCCTACCTAATGGATAAGCTGCAGATCCTAGTTAACTGACAGCCTACTTCCTCCTACCCCCCACTAGAATTGCCTTATGTCTGTCCCATGCATTCTTGAATTCCCCGACTCTTCTTGTCTCCACAACCTCCTCAGGAAGGCTGTTCCATGCATCCACAACCCTCTCTGTGAAACAATGCTTCCTCACATTACCTCTGCGTCGTCTCCCTCTATCTTCAAATTGTGCCCCCTTGTTCTTGCACATCTCTTTTTCTGAAAGATACTACCCTCTTGGACATTGTTGATTTCCTTTCGGTACTTGAAAGTTTCTATCACGTCCCCCCTCTCCCTCCTTTCCTCTGGGGTATACATATTAAGCTCCTTTAGTCTCCCTTCATATGTCTTCTGGTGCAGACCCTGCACCATTTTGGTTGCTGTCCTCTGGACAGCCTCCACCCTATGTCTTTGTGGAGATGGGGCCTGCAGGACTGCACGCAGTACTCCAGATGGGGTCTCACCAACTGTCTGTACATAGGGATAACAACTTCCTGTTTTCTACTGGTGATGCCTCTCCCTATGCATCCCAGTATCCTCCCAGCCCTCTTTACTGCCTTCTCACATTGCTTGTCCACTTTTAGATCATCTGATATAACTACCCCAGGTCCCTTTCCATTTTTGTTATTGTCAGTATCTCACCACCCATTGTGCACTCTTCCCCTGGGTTTTTGTTTCACAGGTGCATTACTTTGCACTTCTTTGCATTAAATCTACGCTGTCATACATTTGACCATTCCTCCAACCTTGCCAAGTCCCTTCTCATCCTTTCCACCCCACCTTGTGTATCAACCCTGTTGCAGATCTTTGTGTCGTCTGCAAAGAGACATACTTTTCCTTCTAGTCCCTCTGCAATGTCACTTATAAAGACATTAAAAAGGACCAAATCCAGTACTGACCCCTACGGTGCCCTACTAGTAACCCCCTTTCTTCAGAGTGGACTCTGTTTACTATTACCCTTTGCGTCCTGTTGTCCAGCCAATGTTTTACCCATGCTACCACCTTGGCACCCACACCCAGGCTGACTAATTTGTTTATTAATCTTTTTGTATGGGACTATGTCTGTAACCCCCAGGTGGCACTATGCCAAGGGCTACTACCCCTGCCTGCTGGACCACCAACAGGTTGAAGGGCCTAGGTTCTATGGCAGGTGTCTCCACCCAGAGGTCAGGGTTGGCAACGGTTGGTCGAGTTTGGTCACAGCCCTCTGGGAAACTGAGACCCCCTTTTGTTCCCTCTAATGGTCCACACGATATACAAGAATTGCAATGCCAATACCCCACATGTACACTGGATCCAATCATAAGGTACCACTTACCCTCGAGACCGATTCTGCAGTTCGTCTCGGAGGACCCCCTGTGAAATAAGGTGGGTCAATTTACACAAAATAATGCAATGCCTGCTATATAGGTACTGACACTCTAAACAGGTTAAAGTTAATAACATCCAGTCTGGTTGATTTAGGGGAGTGAAACACAGGGAGGGGGAGATCAAGCTGATTGGCAGAAATAAATCACAGTACTATGCACTCATACAAAGTCATAAAAGTCACACTCTGAGTACCCAGGTTGAGGGGCTAGCCAGGTCTGTTGCCTGGGGTTGGCTGGCAGGTGTAGATGGAAAGGGCCCTGTAAGAGATATGTGCACAATACCCAATTGTAATCCAGAGCCAGATGGCTCAGTCCTTGAGGAAATGAAAGAAAATCAGATGAAACACTGGTGATTGTTAACAGGTCGCAGGGGATGCCCTAATTTGTACTCACGCTACACCACGCTGATGAAACTTGGCGCAGATGGTGGTTCTGGATTGCCAGATGCACAAGCAGGGAGACGAGAGTCTACCGCGCAGGCCACACTGCCTTGATCAGCAGACGGATTCAGTACGAATACATTCAGCTTACACTGCACGGAGACAAGAGAACCGGAATAGCTATTCCTCACGAGCATTCAACACAATTATATGTAAAGGAAATTACTATACCAGGCAGCTGCTTTCAGGTCCCAATGCACTTACTGCAAATACCAGGGAGTTCACACAGCAGCTTCAATTCCTGACAGACCGAGCGCGATTCAGCAATTTCTCCAGTCTTCTATAGGGTGAGCCTGGTTTCCACTCTTTCAGCCTTCCTTCCTTTTGGTACTCTCGGATTCAGTCCGATTCGAGTTGGCAATGGCACCGGCCCAAATCCAGGCCTCTCACGTGCTTCCCGCGCGAAAATATACAACGCAGAAGCACAGAGCTCCTTCTCTTCTCATGGTCACAACAAATCTGATCTCCCAGTCGCAAGGCAGAGCATTCTCTTCAGGCGCCACCCGGTCCAGTTGGTGGACTCAGCTGTCAATCACTCAGAAACTCTCTCCGTTGGTGCAAATAGGTGCCAAGGTCCAGAACTTCACTTCCCAGAATTATTAGCTATACCTCCTCATTGTAAGTCAGCTCCCAGGAGTGTCCGAATTCTGGTTGGTCCAAACAGACTACATTTTAAAGGTCCCCCCACACTGATTGGACCCATTCGGCAGTTCAGATCCAAAATGGAGGAGCAAAACACACAGTGTCCTATCTGCAAGAAAGGCAGGTTAGACAAACTGCATTTTTACTAACACTCTAACTGGTTTCAGGCAAACAGTTACATCTTTCATTTAGGCTCCCTCTGTGCTCTTAGCGACTGCAGAAACGGAGTGATTTCCCTGCAGTTTAGGTGGGATTCGAGCAGAGAAACACCAGCCCCCCTAGAAAACAGTAATCATGTCTGCAAGCAGACAGCTCTTACAGAGACAGTATGAGGAGGCTGTACCAGCACTCACAGTGCCATTCTTAACTGCTTAATCGCCAAACGCCAGCAGGCAGGGGAACACCTAGGCAAGCTCCACGGAGGCTTTTTAGGAACCCCCATTTGTAGAGGGGTTGCACCCTTCCTCGCCTGAAAAGAACTTGCCATCCTCGTCAAGTAGATACCCCTATAACATTTTTAAAACAACTACTAAATACATTCACATTACTAACCGTTAGATTTGCATTCTTTAAATAATAATCATATGTACTTATTCTGTATTTCACAGCTTACTACATGTTACCATATTGTATACACAACAACATTTCAGCATCAGGTCACCCGTCCTGCACATGAAACTGGAAAAGAGGGGACCCTTCCCTATCGGCTACCTTGGGGCTGGACGGGGCAGGAGCACCATACTCAGAGGGCAAGACAAGTAATCTGGAATTATTTCCCAGGCTTAGCTTTGGCAACAAGCTCGGGGTCACATACACTCCCTTATGGACCATGTTAAGGGGCAGGTCCACAGGTCTGCCAAGGGACTCATAGCTTAAACGTACCACAGGCCTCACAGCTCGACCAGTCCTTCTAGGGGGAACCATGACAGTCTCTGTGTTCTGATCCCCACCTTCAACAATGTCTTCATACATCAGAGGGACTGCCAGTAGGGTTGAGGGGCTAGAACTTGGGGTATTTTCAGCTCCAGGAGTGGCAAACTCAGAGTCCACAACACTTAGTCCACAGGGGGAGTTTGGTGACATTGCCAGTGAATCATCCGTGCATTGAAAATACTCCTCTGGTTCTGGTATATCACCTGTCTGTTCTAGTTCAACATTTTCCTCCTTGGGTAGCTCGTGCAATTCCACCATGCACAGTGATTCTAGATCATCCAACTGAGTAGTTGGCACTTCACTTCCGGGGAGTAGTGGCTCCAAGGACAAAGCTGGGGACTTAGACAGTCCAGAAGGCCCAGTTTCATCTCCAGAATTTACTAGGGGGTTGCCCCAAAACAGTTGACTCAGTTTGTAAGAAGGGTAGTATTCAAGACCACACTCACTCACTCACTCTCTTCGGACATGGACTGACAGTCCGGTTCAACTGGCTTTATTGGTGGAGAACACTGTAACTCAACATTGGTAGGTACATACTTTCTTTGTTTTCGCTTTGCAGCAGCTCTAGTCACTGATCCAGAGGGAGCATTTTCTGGAGGCTCAGCCTCAATCAAGATTTGGCCAATGGGCAGTACATGATTTCTATGCATGGATTTCACTTCTTTCGAATTGTTTTCAGGCCTCACTTTGTATACAGGCAGACCATCTAGTTTGCCTACCACTATGTGGGGGAGATGGTGCCACCTATCGGCAATCTTATGTTTGCCATGTAGTCCCAGATTTCGTAGCAACACACGATCCCCCTCCTGGAGCTTCAGGGCTTTCACCTTTTTATCATACCTTTCTTTGTTGGCCAGATTTCTTTTGGCAGCATGGTTTGAGCCAGTTGGTACTCATGATTTAATTGGTCCTTTAACTTTTGCACATACTGTAAATGATTAGTTGCTTGAACCCCATCAGGGGAAACTCCAAAACACACATCTATCGGCAGTCGGGCTTCACTTCCAAACATCAAGCGATAGGGGAGAACCCCGTGGCATCACTTTTAGTGCAGTTGTAGGCATGTACCAGTGTGCTGATTTGTTGGCTCCATCTAGGCTTGTCTTTAGGGTGAAGGGTGCCCAACATATCTAACAGGGTGCAGTTGAAACGTTCAGGCTGTGGGTCCCTTTGGGGTGATAAGGGGTGGTTCTGGACTTTCGCACTTCCCTCAGAGAAAGCATCTCTTTGATCAGACGACTCTCAAAATCCCTTCCTTGATCAGAATGGATTCTTTGTGGTGCCCCACAGTGAACAAAAAAGTTTTCTATAAGCACTTTGTCCACTGTTGAGGCCTTCTGGTCCCTGGTGGGAAAAGCTTGGGCATATCGGGTGAAATGGTCAGTGACCACCAGCACATTACTAATGTTTCTTTGATCTGGCTCCAAACTCAGAAAGTCAATATAGACCAGTTCCATGGGGGCGCTGGTGGTGATGTTTACAAGAGGGGCAGCCCTTTGTGGCAAAGCTTTTCTCTGTAAGCAGCGACTACAAGTTCTAATGTGTTGTTCGACATCAGCCCCTATTTTAGGCCAATAAAATCTGGATCTCACCAAGTCAAGTGTCCTGTCTATACCAAGGTGTCCCATGTGATTATGTAGTGATCTCAGCACCAAGTCTCGGAAAGCAGTGGGCAAAACTAACTGTTGCTTGTCTATTTGTCCCCCTCTGTCTACTGTTTCTCTGTATAACAGTCTATTGATCAGTTTCAACGTAGGACCTTCTTTGTATAACAGTGCAGTTCTCAAATCAGTGGAACGTAACTTTGACACATCTTTCCCTGCTTGGAGGGCTTCTAGAGCTGATTTAATCATGGGATCTCGGGATTGAGCCTGCTGAATACTGTCATTATTGAATTGAGGCAAAGCACCAGTGTCCAAGGCAGAGAAGTGGCAATAAGCAGCAGGAATGCAATTCTCGGAGGGTTCCAAATAATCTACCACACAGTCCACTGCATCCATGGACATTTGTTCCTCCCTGTCAAACTTCTGGCAGAGTGCTCGAATATCATGTTCTGACAGTCTGACCCAGTCATTCCGGGGAACAGGCCTCCGTGAGAGAGCATCAGCATCTATGTGGTTCAGGCCTGCTCTGTATTCAACAGCATAGTTGTATGTAGATAATGCAGAAAGCCACCTATGGCCAGTGGCATCCAGTTTAGCTGAAGTCTGTACATAAGTCAAGGGATTGTTTTCAGTTTTTACCAGTATCTTAGCACCATACAAGTATTCGTGGAATTGGTCCACAATGGCCCACTTCAGAGCTAGGAATTCTAACTTGTGTACCGGATAGTTCTTTTCGGAATTGGTCAGGCTCCTGCTGGCAAAAGCCACTGGTCTTAAACCATTCTCATGTTCCTGGTACAACACAGCCCCCAACCCTTGCAAGCTAGCATCAGTGTGCAGGACATAAGGTTTTTTTGGATCTGCATAGGCCAATACTGGAGCATGGGTAAGTTGATATATGATCTCAAGAAAAGCAATCTCACAATCAGGAGTCCAGCGGGCCCCAAATACTTCATTTGGATGAAAATACACTCTCTGTCTCAAGGGACGCTGATTTTTTTGTATCTTTTGTGGGTTGAAGGGTACCCTTGAGTAAGGTTAAGTAAAGGGCAGATCACTCTTGAATAGTCCTTGATGAAACGCCGATAATAACCACAGAAACCCAGGAATCTTTGCAGTTCTTTTAGATTGTGGGGCTGTGACCAGGTGGTCAGAGCCTCAACTTTACTCGGGTCTGTCTCTATCCCTTCGGCGGAAACTATGTGCCCCACATACTTTACGGATATTTGAAAGAATTGACACTTATCAATGGACAACTTCAGGCCAAAGTCTTCTAGTCGGTCCAACACCTTGAACAATCTGCCCTCATGTTCCTCCAGTGAGCTGCCAAACACAATAACATCATCCAAATACACCAAGCACTCTAATAAATTCATGTCCCCCACTGCACACTCCATCAATCATTGAAAGGTGGCTGGGGCACCGGAAATCCCTTGAGGCACCCTCATGAATTCATAGAAACCCAGCGGGCAGATAAAGGCCGTCTTCTCACAGTCTTCCGGGACCATCGGGATCTGGTAGTACCCGCTGCAAAGATCCAGCATGGAAAACCACTTGCTACCATTCAGGCAGTCCAAAGCATCTTGAATGCGTGGCATTGTATACTGATCAGGGATAGTCCTCCAGTTTAAGGTGCGATAATCTACGCACATCCTCATGGTCCCATTCTCTTTCCTCACTACCACAATGGGAGAAGCATATGTGCTTCTGGATTCTTGTATTACACCAGCAGCTAACATCTCTTGCAGATGTCTCCTCACATCATTTATGTCAGCAGGTGCCAGGCGTTGAGACTTCTCACGAAATGGCCTATCATCATGCAGCCGGATATGGTGCTCAGCCCCCTGCACGCGGCCTACGTCCCACTCCTTCAAAGAGAACACCTGGTCCCTTTGTGCAAACTTCTTACTGATCCTCACTTTCCGTTCAGCTGGCAACGGGGAGCCACTGAAATCAAACAAGTCAGGCGTTACTCTATCACTTTTTCCCAAACTCTTGTTACTGGGTAGTACGGCAATATCCGCACAATGCACAGTAGCCAGGGTGCAACCTCTGTTTACTCGAATCTCCCTGTCAGACACATTGTGAACTTGAACCATCACTCTTCTGGCAAAAGCATGGGCTCTAGCAGGCAGAATTCTGGACTTAACCAGCAGCCCCTCGGGCAGTTTTCCATCTCCTGGTGCATCCAGCATTAATATTTTGTTTTTAACATCCTTTTTCATACGAAGCTCTCCTTGCAGGATACATTGGGCATTCAGTGCCAAAAGCAGAGATTCAGGATCCTTCTTCCAGACAACCCCAACCAGTTCCTCTGGTTCCTTTCTGTCAGCATTTCTCTGTGCCTCATAGATCTTCTTTATCAAGGCCGGAATTCTCAGGGCCCTACCAGTCTGGGACCCTTGTTTTTCATAACACAACTGTGCCAGTCACCCAAACGTATGTGCTTTAGTTCCAGTCAGCAACAGAACCCCATCATATAGTCCAGTAGGGGGACACACTAAGGCTAAGGTCTCCACTTGTTCTGCCTCTCCAGCCACAGAGGTGGGAAAGGACAAACAAATCCGGATATAGCCAGAGTAGGGGTAGGCCTTTTCACTCAAGCCCCAAACATGTAGTCCTTCCAGGGGTTGCAGGGGTACATTAGACAAATGCTTCTGATACCAGTCCTGAAACATAATTGTCACTTGGGAGCCACTGTCTAACACAGCTCTTGTAAGTACCCAACATGACCCAAGTGAAGAATGTGAGTTGGAGAATTGTGGAACCTGGAGGAGTTATCCCTGCACAGACTGCACAGATTAGACTAGACCAGATTTTATGAGCAGCTATGTATTCCTGCTGAACAGTGCTTATCTTTCAAGTTTGAAGAAGACAGAGCAGATCCCCTGAATGTCCGAGAGCTACTGGATGAAGTAATGGAAGAAGAAGTTCAAGAAGCCATTGCCAGTTCACTACAGGTACCCACATGGAAAGCCATACCCCTGCAGCTGCACATTAATTGCTACCAAGAGCAGAGTGATGCTCCAGACATGGCTATTCATTTGAAGGAACTCACAGAGTGTCTGAAGGCCTTACAGATGGGTACCTCATTCACAAGCCAACTCCTTGTCACCTGGTTTTGGATGCCCACTGAATTCTTTGTCTGCCCAAATAGTCAGACCTCGACCCTTGATGCTGTCCAGAGATGTATTGTTCTGCTTTCACTGTGAAAAAGGTGGACATTTCACACGAGGATGTGTCAGGACTGAGAACCAGCTGCTCATAGACCAGAAATGTAAAAGACGGTGACAATAGTAGGGAAATGACAGTGAATTGCAAGGAAATGACAGTGAATCCCAGTAAGGGAGTTACCTGGGGACTCCCGAGAGTGAGCAGCTCTGTAAGATGGACCCCCCCTCAGCTCCCCATACACGTAGGAAACACATACATCACCACGTCCTGCCCAGAACTGTGATCCTCCTTCTACTCCTAACAGGCAACATACATCCTAACCCAGGCCCCTCCCTGACCTGCCCATCAGGTGGGCCCCCTGGTCTGAGTATTGCCTCCATGGATATGTGCAGCATCTTGAAAAAACTTGACACCCTCCAGTGCTTGGTCATGCTGCACAGACCTGACATCATTGCACTGGTGGAAATCTGGCTATCAAAGTCCACTCCTGACCCTTCGTCGCACTCCCTGGCTACATCCTATACTGGGAGGATCGTAGGCAAACGCCGGGGTGGCTGCAAAGCGATCTATATAAGGGATTCTCTCACTGGTCAAGCACTTCCTGCCCTGCCCTGGCAGGTGGGGCACAGGCCCTCACCCTTAAACTCACTCCAGACCCCTCTAGGGGCCCCCTGTATCTCACCTCTGCCTACATTCCACCTAAAAACCAAAACTCGGCTACATCATCCTTAATTGACTATCTTACCACCATCCCACATAGGGCTGATCAAGTCCTTGTGGGTGACCTCAATATTAACTGGCTCAGCCCCACCTCCACCATCACCCAGGACTCCTTTGCTGCCATTGATATGACACAGCTAGTCTCCAAACCCACAAGAGTAAACCCTAAGAGAGGTACCAGCTCCCTCCTTGATGTCATCATCACGAACCGCCCCAAAAAAATCCTGGACATCCAAATCCTCTCTGACTCACTCAGCGACCACCCTGCCAAAACTCACCGCCCAGCACACGCCTCGCCGGTGTCTCAAACCTGGCGGGCTGAAGAACCTCAGGCAATTTCTGGCCCAAACAAATAGGTCGCCCATTCGCCATGCTCCAGATATAGACACTGCCCTCGCCTTCTTTTCCCATACATTTAATACAGCCTGTGACCTCTTCGCACCCCTCACAGCTACCAAAACACATAAAGTGCCCTGGATTACCCCTGCCCTATTACAATTACTTAGACATAGGGATAACCTGTGGCACCTTGCAACAGAAACAGGCCGGATGGCTGATAGACAGGCCTACAACGCCACTCGGAATAAGTTCACCTGGGCAGTCCGAAAAGCCAAGGCTGACTACTATCAAGCCACCCTCACCTCCTCTTGGGGGTGTGCCCGAACCTTTTGGGACAATATCAAACAATTGAACAGGAGCACGCGCTCCCGTCCCCCATCACATCTCAATATTGGCGGCACCAACGTTACTGACCCGATAGGCATCGCAAATCACCTCAACTCCTCCTTCACGGACCTCAGCCCTATCCTCCCCAGGAACTTCTTCGACCCACCACCCTCCCTACCGACCCCAGATCACCGGCACCCTAGCTTCTACCTCACGTAGAGTAACTACCCCGAAGCTAGACCCCACATGATCCGTGCGCTAAAGAGCAATAGTCCCAGCAACTCCACCATGGACCCCACCTTTCTCCGGCGCGTACTGGACCAGGTCCTTGTCCCACTTACCAGCCTTCTCAATAAATCCCTCTGCCTGGGGCAGTTCCCCACAGCATGGAAAATGGCCATTGTCAATCCCATCCACAAAGGGGGTGATAGGTCCTCAGCTGGGAACTGCCGGCCTATCTCTATACTCCTTTCCCTATCCAAAGCCCTTGAAAAACTGGTCGCTATACAGATTACTGAGCACCTGACTAAATACAGCATCCTTTGCCCTGAACAGCACGGTTTCCGGGCAGGACACAGCACAGGCACAGCACTAGTGGAGTTCTCAACATTCCTACACACATCCCTGGACTCTGGCTGCCTAGCTGGGGCAGTGTTCATCGACCTTTCCAAGGCGTTCGACACTGTTTCCCACCCCCTCCTACTGGGTGCACTCCACCAGGCTGGCTTCGCTACTGGGTCACTCGCCTGGTGCACCAGCTATCTATCGGCCCGCTCCCAATGTGTCAAAATTAATGGAACACTATCAAAATCATGTCCCATCCGATCAGGGGTTCCCCAGGGCTCCATCCTGGGACCTCTACTATTCTCGCTCTACCTTAACACTCTGCCAAGTGAATGCACTGGAAATATGCTGCTGTATGCAGATGACGCTGTCATCTTTGCCTCCCACCGCAACCCTACCTCCCTTCAGGACTCCCTGCAGCTCCCGTATACTGATGCAGAAACCTGGTTCACAAAGCATAGACTGATCATAAATCTCAAAAAAACGAAAACAATGCTCTTTGCCCACCCCCAAAACAAAGCCAGCAATTTTCCACTCCACATCCTCCCTGGTTCCAAAAAACCGCTAGAGCAAGTACACTCGTTCAGGTACCTTGGGGTCACCTTTGACTCAGCCCTCAACTACCATACCCACATTGACACCATTGCCTCAGCAGCCAATATGCGGCTAGGTATCTTATACCGCTACAAAAGCGCCTCTTCGGGCCTCCGGCTTGCGGTAACATCTCGATATTATCCCTGTAGACTATGGACTCCCCGTCCACGGGCTGCCGACACAACTGCGCCAACAAAATCCACCTGTTACTTAACAAGGCCTGCAGACTAATCACTGGGGCCCCTAGGTTTACACATTCATGCCAGCTCTACGGGCTGGCAACATTGCTGAACCTAGATGAACAACTGCGTTACCAAACATGCCTAATAGCAAAAACTCTCCTAGGACTGTCCTCCCAGGGCTGACAGCCTCCTTCCCCATAGCCAAACCCCTGGTCTGTACACGGACTTCCCGCAAGACTACCTTCCAGACATCTAGACCCAGGACCTCCCATGGTCAAAGGTCCTTCCCCCATAGAGCCCTTTCCTGGTTCAACTCACTCCCTCTCCACGTCCACAGATGCCCGACAATCTCCAAATTCAAAACTGCACTCAGAAGTGAACTGTTCACCACAAATTGCACCTACACTCGGAGCTACCCACTGTGCCCTGACAATGCCCACAGGGCAGCATCCAAACCACACCACGTATCTCCTCTGGCAAAATTACCACTGCTCTGCCGACTGCTCATACTGCAGTATTGCTATATGTTACTGTAACCTGGCTTAAATTGCTCTGTTTATTTCGCCCTGGCAGTGTTACTATGTGCTGCTGTAACCTGGTTAATTTGCCACTGCTTCTGACTGCTCTTACCATTATATACTGCTGTAACCTGGTAAATTACCACTGCTCTACTGACTGCTCCATTTCCAGTCTCTATGTTGCCACAATAACCAATCTGGCCTCTCTGTAATATCGGTCCAATCACCGATTGATTGATGTACCCATATCCTGTAACCATAAGTGAGTTTTTGTATTTACTGCTGTATCTATCATGTTCTTCAAAAACGTGTATGTTAATTCCATGTAACCTACATCCTGTAACATGAATGTCTGTACTGTATTTGTCCTCTTTGTGATGAGGTACCTTTGAAAATGAGCCCTTGGCTCAAAGGTTGTAAACTGATGTGCAAATAAATAAATAAATCCCATTACCTCTGTTCAGTACAAATTGCCATCTGGATTGATGGGTCCTACCTTGACCATACAGATATCCATCATGGGAATACCTATGTTAAACCGTATTGGACAGCAGATCACAGGTTACCATTAACTACCAATCCTTTTACTGGATGTACCTGAAACACCTGCTCTTGCAGTCTCTGGAAGGACTTTCCTTCTGGGGTTTGAGCACTGCCAGCGACCCCTATGATGGATATATTGCTGTGCAAATCATATTCTCAGAGATTTTTGTTGCAGTCCCTCAAGGGATCGATGTCTTGGCTCTCATTTGTTGTGATGCCTAGGTATTGGACAAGACACCAGTGCTAATTGGTACCTATGCCACTATGTTTGGATGCCTGGCACACCTGTGCCTGCGGAAAGCAGTAGAGAAGAATTATCAGACATTACCCATTTGTGCCACTGTGCATAGTGCTTACCTGGAGAAGGAAGCCACGGCCTGCAACAACCCTGACGGGATTGTGGGAGTCATAAAGAAAGAAGGAAATGAGCCTTTGATTGTGTCCCCAGGGGCTGAGTGCCTCATAGAAGGCACCATGGACTGCCATGAATCCTGGCCAAACCAGAGCATTGTAGATTCCCTGGGAAGAGGTTTGCCAAGTGGTCTGATGGTTCAGTGAAGAGCACTGCCTGGTACTGATATAGTTATCAAGAGGATCAACATAAAGTTAAAGAATGAAATGTACACTGCTGAGGTAGTGGCACCATTCCATCAGGAGAGAACCCACTCAATTTGATGAAGAAGTTTTCCATACTGGTTCGTCACTCATTCAACCAACTGGAAGAAATAATTGCAGGGAGAATTGGCCAACCGGTTAAATGTCTTCTCATGCCATGAGTCAGACATACGGTGTGTCAAAGGGGAAGAACACCATATATGATTAAATGATGACTGCCCCTTCAGAGAATGGTTGAGGAGACTGGCACCTGCTGACACTGAAGTTGTCACACAATACTTACAAGAACTCTTGGTGGCAGGATTCATAAAGAAATTTCGGAGCCCATATGCTTTACCTGTAGTGGCGGCCTGAAAGAAGACTGGTTTCATAAGAATGTGTATTGACTATCTCACGCATCATCAAAGGACCGTGGCCAAGCAATACACCATGCCTCAAGTGCAAGACACCATGGATAGCCTCACAGGGAGTAGATGATTCTCTGTGCTGGACTTGTGCAGTGGATAATATCAAATACAGATGATTGAGGAAGATAAGGAGAAGACTGCCTTTATCTGTCTTCTTGGTTTTGTCAATTTAAACATATACTGCAAAGGAAATATGGCATCCCAGCAACTTTCCAGCACCTAATAGAGAAGGTGGTAGGGGATGAGTCTCCTAGAGGTCTTAGTCTACCTGGATTACCTTGTAGTATTTGGGAGGACACTGGAAGAACATGAAGCCTGACTACTAAAGGTGCTGGACCATCTGAAGGAATATGGTCTAAAGCTCTCCCTAGACAAGTCTCTGTTTTGTCAGGTTGCTATCAGATATGTGGGGCACATCGTATCTGAGCAAGGAATCTTCACTGACCTTGCAAAAGTGGAAGCTTTCACAACCTGGCTAAGACCCAACAATTTAAAAATGCTTTAGTCTTTCCTGAGGTTCTGAGGATTCTATAGGAGAGTCAAGAAGGACTACTCCTTGGTGGTGAGGCCATTGAACAGCTTGACACAGGGGTACCCTACAACCTGAAAGCCAAAGGTTCAGGGACCAAGCAGGAACCACCACTGGAATACTAGCATGCTGGTGCTCAATAGTAAAAAAAAAAAAAAAAAAAAGGCAATGCTCTTTGCTGGATGACAAAAGAAGAGGTCCACCACACCTCTCTCAATTACCTGCAGCTCTCACACCACCCTGGAGCAGGTAACTTCCTTCTGGTATCTTGGTCTCACCATAGATGAGTCCCTATCATTCGACAAACATATACGCAATATTACCATGGTGGTCAATAGGAAACTAGGGGCTCTGTACAGGCACCCGGTTCTGTCTTGCTCCCGAGGCCAGGACACAGGCAGTCAGAGGTACAGTCCTTCCAATCCTGGACTATGGGAATGTAGTCTATGGGGCCACCACTGAAACTAGCCTGCTCAAAGTGCTCGCCTCCTTATATAAAGCCTGTAGGTTTGCATTGGGGGCAGACCGCTTAGTGCATACATGTGAACTGTACATATGGACTGAATGGCTCCCACTTATGGACCGCATTAAGCTCCATGCCTGCATCTTAGGACAGAAGGCCCTACTTGGACTTGCACCTCCCTCTGTACAAGCCTTACTCCATCCTGCTCCAGCTGAACATGCCACAGGAAGTGTTACCAAACACGCATTAGCTTTTCAATTCAGAGGGATTGCCTTAGGGAGATGAGCCTTTGCTGTCAGGGCCCCACTTGGATAAATGAGCTACCAACCACCATCACAAGTCTTACCCAACTTGGGCCTTTCAAGTCTCGGCTAAGGAAGTCTATCTACCCTCCTGTACGTTGCTATTGCCACTCTTAACTCACGAGCCAGCATGCCTCTGTTCCCCAAAGCCATGCTCCTAAAGACTATCTTCCCTCCTGTACGCTTTCACAGCCACTATTAGCCTAGCAGGCACCAGAACCCTAGGCTTGCCAAGGTTCTTCTTTCACTCTACAGTTTGATGCAAAACTCCCTGCTCACCACCTGCCCATGTCTGCCCATCTGCCTGATCACTTTTCTCCTGTCACACTCTCCCTGACAAACCTCCACCCGCTGACCTCCTTACACCACCCACATTTGAGCCTACCATCATCCCCCTCTTCTGATTCCTCTTTTCCTACCTAATCCTGATTGGTTCCCTGTACCCTTTCTGACTAATATGCCTAGGCTGACTCCTCTGGCTATAGCCTAGTAACCTTTAGGTGTCAGTTCTGATGAACAGCTCCATCTCCTGTTTCCTCCCAATACAAGATCCTGCCTAGCTTCCACCTCTGATTTTTTTTCTCAAACTAGCACCTAACTCTGACTTAAGCACTTAATTGTATGGAATGACATGTGAACTCAACCCCATTGACTATGTACCCTGGTTTTGGTTATGTGTTGTTATTTGCCTATGTTATCCAACATTGTTATGCTATTGCCAATGTTTACTTATTTCTCCTGTTCACGTTTTTCTTACTATTAGATGTTCTTGACAATGCCTGTTAGCTGCTACTGACTCCAAACTTATGTGCCCTCCCCCTACCCTTGTGACAATGATCTTTTGTAAAAGAGCTTTTAGCTCAAAGGTTGTAATTCTGGTTACTAAATAAAAAAAAAAAATACTACTAAACCAGTGAAACTTTTGGGGACAGATGGACTGTGGATAGTGAAAACATTTTTCAAAAGATCATTCAAAACCTGACAGGGATCCCTATATTGGCTTTTGCTGACTATACCAAGCTGTATACCCTTTACATTGATGCCTGAATAGAAGGACTGGGTGCTGTACTTTACCAAGAGCATGCAAATGATTTGAGACCAGTTGCCTATGCCATTCACAGTCTAAGTTCCTCTGAAAAGAACTATCCAGTCTATAAGTTGGAGTTCCTTGCACTGAAAGGGGCAGTGACTGATCAATTCCATGAATATCTTTATGGAACCAGGTTCATTGTATTGACAGACAGTAACCCACTGACATATGTGATAGTGACTGCCAAGCTTGATGCCACTGGGCATAGATGGATCTCTGCTCTATCTGCTTACAACTTCCACTTGCAGTACCATCCAGGACAGAACAGCAGTGAAGCAGATGCCTTGTCCAGATGACCACATCATACTCTGCCCACAAAGGGGCCATGGACCTATATATCAAAGATGGAGTGAAAGCAGTCTGCCAGCTAATGGTGCCTGATAACCAGCCTGCTCCCTCCAACCCTGACAGGGCCACGGACTTGCTTGGCATGCATCCTGATGCTGTACCAGAGGTGTACGCCCACTTTGCCACACTGCATAATACTTCTTTGCCTCACCTCAGACCTGTGGATGTGAAATGTACACCATGGACAGATTCCAGTCTGAGGGTCATCATTCTAGCCACAGAAGGGATTGACATCCACTCATGTAAAATCAAATCTTTCAGATGTGCTGGTTCTCCTGAGGGAGTGGGGAAAACATTTGCTAAAAAATGGACTGCTGTATTGAATCACAAAAACACAAACCCCTTTTCCCCAAAAAGCAACTGATTCTTTGCAGCACGTATCGAAAAATGGTTTTGCAATTGCTTCATAAGGACATGGGACACCTGGAGACTGATAACACTTTGGGCCTCATGCAAGACTGATTCTACTGGCTACACATGGCTACTGAAGTAGAGAGACATTGAAAATGCTGCAACTGGTGCATCGTCCGTAAGTCTGTACCCAAGAGGGTGGCTCCACTTGCAAACATCAGCAGTTCTAGATTGAGGGACCTTGTCTGCATGGTCTTCCTTTCCCTTGAACCTGACTGGAAGGGATCAGTAACATTCTGATGGTGTCCAACCACAACACTTATTATGCATAGGCATTCCCCCACAAAAGACCAGAAGGCAGCTGCTGTGGCTATGTTTTGTGGGAAAAGTACTTTGTGCACTATGGCTTTCCCCACCACCTTCAGTCCAACCAAGGGAGAGACTTTGAGAGTCGTCTCATCAAAGAACTTACCAGCATTATGACATCAAGAAGTCGTGTCCCACTCCCTGTCATCCACAGGGTGACCCTCAGCCAGACAGATTCAGTAGAATATTATGCTGGGGACACAGGACCCTACAAAAAAGTCATTCTGGAGCCAGTAGGTACCTTTCTTACTCCATTCTTACAAGTGTACCAAAAATGAGTGAGCAGGATTCTCACCCTACTTCCTAATGTTTGGACATGAAGCCAGATGTCCAGTAGACTTAGGATATCAGTTGATGGCACCTTGCCAGAGATGTACCTATACTACGTCAAGAGGTTACATGCTCAACTGAAAGAGGCCTACAGGGTGACCCAAGAACAGCTAGGAAGTCCAGCCTATCCAGCAAGACCAGATACAACAAAAGAGTCCAAGAGCAAGCTTTCCAGCCAGGGGACCGAGTACTCATCTGGAATGTGTGGATCTCAGGCAAATGTTAGATTGAGGACTGATGGGAGTAAATCTTTTGGGGGAACTTCCGGTACCAGTAAGGTGGTATGTCTGCAGAGTGGAGCCTACCCCTCCATAATTGCTGTCCTGCATTTCACAGAGATGAACTGAAGAAATAAATGAAAAAGGGAAAATGTACCTGATCTGATACTCTCTATTTTGAGAGTCAAATGCCAAGCTGAAATTTGTGAAAGAAGAAGGCTGCATCATGTGAGATATCAACATAAAAGAAACAGTATGGTAGCATTGATGTTACAGCTTTGTAGGATAGTTTGAATTGCTCAAAGAGACTGAATGAGAGCTCTTTCAGGACTGAGTGAAACAAAAGGTAGTAATACACTTAATCTAAAGTTGATTTAAAATCTTCACCTTAGGTAAAGGAAATACCTTTGACTCCACATATTAACTTCTCATTTATTGTTGCGTGTGTGAAAGATGCACTGAGTGAAATTGTATTGCAGTGTTGAAAATGAGTGCAATTCACTGGAGGTGACTGGAAGAGAACCTTTCCAGGACTGAGTCTGATGGAAAGATGGAAGTTTAATATTACACATTAAATAGAGAAACACATACCTCCTACTTGCACTTGAATTGAATGAACTTGTGGTCATTTGCATGGGATCCTTTTTACTGTAACCTGTGGATCGTTTTTGATGTGCACAGTGGGGAAAAAAGTCCTATTGGAAAAATAATTATTTTTCACCTCCTGTCAGTTTTTTGAGGCTCTCAGGTTGAAGTAAATCAATAGATTTGTTTTCACTGAAGGAAAAAAATGACTTCTATATTAATTACTGTAGATGAAATAGAAAAGCTGCCAAGCAATGAAAACTATAACTATTTTGTTTCTGTTTTTTGACTGGCATTTAATCACGTTTTTATTGGACTGACATTTATATTGAAGAGCTCTTTTGGTGTAGAGTTTGCAGTAGGTGGGCAGTTTTTCAAATCTTTAAAGTGCTACTGGTGTAATATCACAACCAATAAATATCCGCAAGATGGGAAAGGAGAGAAAGGCTGCTTACAGCAGAAGCTACAGAAAAGAAAGAAGAGTAGTTGAATAAAGATGGGAATAAAACTAGTAAAAAACCACCTAAAAGTAAGATAAAACAACAATCTAAAAAGTAGGCAGAACAATATATATATTGAACTTTTTTTGTAAACCTCCTATACTGAAGTTTGAAAACTCCTTGAGTCCTAATTAACTCCGTCCACAGGGGAGCTCACAGCATATCAAGAAGAGAAAGTACAGTAACAAAGAGAACCCACCCTTACTGGGGTGAAAGCTGTAAAATCTGTGCTTATAGAAGATATCATCAGTGAGAATAAGAAGATGGATGACCAGCAGATACCTGAAATATCCAAAGTACCTGAAGTACCAATAGGTTTGATGAAGTACCTGAATTACCAATAGCTTTGATTGAGCAACCTGGTCACAGGGACAAGGAGCATGGAGATAAGGAAACACTGCTGCCAACAGATAGGGAAAATAAGTACCCAGTGGAGGATGGAATTTACCTCTGCAGAATCCGATGCTGAATCTCAAGTAACAGAGTCTGACGATAATATAGAATGGAGTGATAATCATAACCTGCTACAAAAAAAAAAACAAAAAACTGGCAGTTCTTCATGTGAACCATTCGTAGAACAAGTCTCCACCTAAACAAACATTGCTGATAAATAAAGGTACACATAGTGATTTGAAACAACAGAATTTACAGGTACAGATTTCTATAGATCCTACAGAAAAGAAAAACTACTCCAGCTTGGGCAAAGTCACTTTTGTGTGACATTAATATCATTAAAGGTGACATAGAATTTGTTAAACAAAAAGTAGAAGGTTTTGATAAGATAGTTGAAGTGATAGAATAAATAAAAAGTTCAATCAGTTTACTGGATAACTCCATGAAGGAGATTAATACTAAGATGTCCTAGATAAAGGTTAGGATTTTGGAAATGGAAGATATAATGACAACATGGGAGACACAACTTAGGCACAAAAATGCAATGACAGAAATACACAATATATTAACAGATGACTGAAGTACGATCCAGAAGGAAGAATTTGAGAATGATCGAGATTCCTGAAGCTTGGGAGGACAAGCAACAATTGAAGGGGCATCACATTAGAAATCTTTGGGGTCCTACTGGATACTGAGTCTGCAGAAATAAATGTAGAAATCAACAGAGTGCCCAGAACATTGAGGGTGCAACTGGAGAATGGATTGCCACCATGCCCTGTTGTTGTTAATTTGCTTAGATTGGTGGACAAAAATAGATTAATGAACGCTGCCTAACAGAAGTAAAGATTGATGATAAAAGGTGCCACAATTGCCATTTTTCAAGCTCTTTCATATCAACTTGTAAATGAAAGAAGAAAATATGATAATCATAAAAAACTATTATGGCAAAAAGGCATTAAACCCTCAATACTGATGCCTGCTGAATTGCATTTCTTTATTGTTGACAGAAAGCATCTGTACATTTCCACAAAACAAGCTGAAAAAGAATTGAGAATTTTGATGAATGACCTGTTCCAGTGATGACTAGATGCCTTTATCTATATATAGAATCTATATATAGGCATACAAAATGTCTTTTGAAAGGGTGGAGATTTAAATAGACCTATCGGATTTAGTTATTTTTCATAAGTTTGTGTGTTTTGGGGTTTTTTGTATGTTGTTGCACTTCTGAGTTAAGTACATTACAAAATGTTAGTGACTTACAGTAGGGATTAATGGGAGATTGTGGGGAGGATTGTTTTCAGTTTCTGCCACACTAAACAAATTGTAAACAGTGCCTGGTATCCTTAAGGGTTTCAATACCACAATTATGATTGGGTTAATGGAGAGTGATGTGGTTACAAAAAAACTTGGTGATGGTTCTTCACAAATGATTAGGAAACAAAAGATTGCTAAAATGAGGGTACAAAACTTGAAAACTGATATGACACAACATGGGGATACAGAAACATGATTTTTACAATACACAAGGACAAAATTCTTTGTGCACAATCATCTATTTGATTGATAAAAATATAAAAAAATTAAAAAAATCACAGGTTGAAGAAATTGTTTACTCTGTAGGCTCTAGTAATAGTAGAGGTGTGGCAATCTTCATGGGCAAATGTTTAGATTAAATTTATTTTATTTATTGAGATCTTGGATTAACACCTTTGAGCAGAAAGCCTTTTCATAGGTTCCACATCAAGTATGACACAAACAAGATTACGGATATGTTCTTCAGATACAGATACAGCAAGAAACAATTGAAAACTGTCTCCAGGCATAAATTCTAACAATAGTTACGCAATCTAAGCACATACAGGGTGCAGAGTCAAAACAAAGTCTAATGTTTCACTAGGTAATGGTAACATAACATGCGGACACTTGTTTAAAAAGGAGACTTGTACAACTAACAACACAGGCTGATAATTAAATTGTGCCTGAGTCAAAGAAAGAAGGAAGGTCTTGTACCAATAGAGTGAGACAGGGGAGGGAGGAAGAAAGGGAGGGAGGGAGAAGGCAAGCAGAGGTGGGGGGGAGGATGGGGAGAGATAGGAGGGAAGGGAAGAATAGCTAAGTAGTCAAAGTGTAATAAAGGGGGAGGAGGGTGGGAGAAGGAGGGGTGGAGGAGAGTAGGGAGGAAGAGGTGGTGTAGGTAGTGGGGTGATGATGAAGATGTATTAAGATGGTAGGGAGGAAAGAGGTATGGCATGACGGAGGGGCAAAAAGAAGAGGAGGTAGAGGGAGGTAGAAGGGAAAATAAATAATTTAGGCAGGGGTAGAAAGCCCATGAAAGTGTTAACTTGACTGGGGGGTCCAAGAAATCGACATGAAGCATAACATTTTACTAATCAATAGAGATCACAGAGATTGCAAATGGTAGGAGCAAGGTAAAGGCAGATTAGCAGTAGCAGTCACAGGTTGCCAGTGAGATTAGATGCTGCTGGAGTTTTTTCTTAAAGGAGCCCAGCAAAGTAGCATTGGTTATGTCAGGAGGCAGGGAGTTGCACCACTGCGGAGCTCTGTATGCGAATGCACATTGTCCAAAGGTGGTGCGGCACCATGGAATTCTAAAAACCTGTTTGTCAGAGCTTCTGGTACTGTATGGGTTACATGCAGGGGAAAGAAGTGCCAGTATGCCAGGGGGTAGCAGTCCCAAGGTGAATTTTTGCAAGCAGGCACAATTGGTATTTGAGCCTATTTTAAACTTGTTGAACAAACAAAAGATACAGAATGCCATTATATTTTGATTAATGGGAAATTACATTGTATAGAAATACTGTTGGGTCAGTTTATGGACCTTTTATTCAATACGAAGAGTTCCTATCGAAACTGGAAAAAGGTATAATTTCACTAAATTGTAATGACATTATTTTAGCTGGGGACAGGAACACTACTCTTGCACCCCTTACAGATAAAACCTCAAAACCAAGTAATGGGGGGTAATGGACAGCATCTCTCCTGAATTACTTTATGTTAAATAATCACTTAATCGATATCTGGTGGAAGATAAATCCAATAAAAAAATACACCTTTAAATCTAAGCATTTAAAAATGTTTCACTGTCTTGATCATACTTTGGTTAATGAAAAGTTATCTTAATGGATATATAATCCCCTTATTAATGCAAGTTCAGTATCGGATCGTGCAATGATATCTATGTATGTGATTCCTACCATAAATAGATCACGTATCTCTATATGGAGGTTTGATAACACCTTACTGTATGATCCCATTTTTGCTAATTTGATAAAAACAATAGAAGAGTACTAGCTAATGAATAATTCCTCAGATATGTCTATGGCAATTAAATGGGATGCCATTAAGCTGTTTTGAGAGGGATAGTTACTTCCTTTTAAATAAAACAGAATAAACAACAAAAAATGATATCAATTAAACTAGAAAAAGGGATAAAAAGATTGGAGAACAAATTGATAAATGAAGCCTTTAATGAACAAACTAATATGGAACTTCAAAACTGTATAAATAAGAAATATGAACAATTAAGATTATTAGCCAGGAAAGATCTTCTTAAAATAAAAAATTAAATATATTTTTATGGGGACAAGACAGGTAAACTTTTGTCCCATGCACTTCAAAAGCAAAAAGAAAGGAATACAATTTCATCTAGTGTAACAGATTGGGGGGTGAGTAAATGTATACAGTCTGATTAATTGCTGCTGAATTTATTAAATATTTCAACAAAATTTACAATAAGAATTATAATTCTCCCATATATGTTATTGAGGACTACCTACGTAATGTCAGAATAGCTATATTAGAGATCAGTAATGAATATTTTTCTCTCACAGAAATTAAGCTGGCCATAGAATGACAAACCAAAAAAAAATCCATACTGGCTCCAGATGGCCTCTCCAGACAATTTTTTTTGTATATTAAAAAAAAAAAACTCTTACCTTGGTTAAAGCACTTGGATGATGAAATTACCTCTACTGACAGTGTGCCCAACTTTATTTTTGAATCTAAACTGTCCTTTTATTAAAGGAAAATAGAAATAAAAAAGTCCCAAGAGCTATTACTCTATGTCTTTATTGAATCTTGATTAAAAGATCACTAAATTGATAGTAAACCATATACAGGAATAGGTTTCCATACTTATTCGACCTAAACACAAAGGGTTTATAGAAGAACATAATATTTTTGAAAGACTCAAATGTGCTCAAGCGATCATCTCGTCATGCTCTTCATGACAACCGGTTGAGGTAAATGAAGAAAAACTGGTTGTGGCCTTGAATTCTACCAAGTCCTTCAGTCTTCTTTCTTGAGATTTATGTGCTTGTGTTTGAAGGCCTGGGGATTTCCAACCATTGTTATGTCTATACTAACTAAACTACTATATATCATACCCCGTAAGCTAGATTTAGAATGAACTTTTATTTGTCAGAACCCTTGGTACTATCAAATGGTGTGAGACAAGGATGCCCCCTTTCACCTTTGATATTTATATTGCATGTGGAACCTCTTTTCAGCTGAATCCAAGATAATTCACATATTATGAAATTCCGATATGGGACAGACATTTTAAGATGTTACTATTAGAAAACCCACAAATATCATGGCTGGCATGTCTTGTCGAAATTGGCTCCTACACCACCATTTCTGGTTTTGAACTTAACCAATCCAAATAACTGATTCTGCCTTTTACCACATGCTGATTCTTCCCCAGTGAAGGCTGTCCACAGTATAAAATACCTTAGTATGATACTTACCAACGATAGAACCAAAACCATTAACTGAATATAAATGACACCTATTTAAAAGTCAAGAGGTTACTCGAAGGCTCTAAAAATCTTCTATTTTCTTTGTGGGGAAGGACTGAGATTTTGAAAATGTCCATTATACCCCATCTTTTATATTTATATCAGGTGGTGCAGGAAAAATCCCAGAAAAATGTTTCTCACAATTTAAATGCATTTTATTACATTTTTGTGGTGTGGGCTTCCTCCTGCATAGCTTATTGTAAACTAATATTTTCAAGGGCCCATGGTGGAATGGGTTGTCTGGATCCCTTCTGCTGCTATATTGCAAGTAAAATATAAATGGCGTTTAATTGGTCTAACAAAAAATAACGAAGCAGTAGATTGCAAAGGGAATGTTTCCATAAGACTATGATTTCTTTGCAAGTTAAATACAGGATTAGTCATACAGGATATTATACCTTTTTACTCTAAATTTCTTTCCGCTAATATACATTTTATAATAAGCAGTATGGCTAATGCATGTAAAATTTGGGCAGAAAAATCTAAAAATAAAGATTATTTAATACACGCAAATATACTAAATACTTTCAGATACCACATGCTAACAAATAGGTACAGCTATTGGAAAAATGCCTTATTTGATACAAATATTATAAACTGGTTAGATCTAGATTAGATGGGAAATTTATATATTTTACCAAATTAAAAAAAAAATTCTATTGCACATTTTACTGATAATTGGTATGGACTGTCAACTTTAAATACCAAATTTAATTACATTAAAAAAGGTGCAAGGGGATATTATATCACCTTGACAGTGATATTGATGTAAAGAACAATCTTAGTAAAAAAGTGAAGTATTTTTATTTATTTTTTGTTGACCGGGTAAGTGCACTAGACAAATCCTGCCTATTTTAAGGCACGACCCGGGGGAGGGGGATGCAGATGAATGCCAACTGACCTTGAACCAGATTAAGCTGTTGGTGGTATTTTTAGTGAATGAGGGAAATTTTGGCCAGGACACCGGGGAAATTCCCCTACTCTTTTCGATAAGTGCCATGGGATCTTTAACATCCACCTAACTACCACCAATCCGGGCAGATGGGACCTCGGTTTAATGTCTCATCCAAAAGACGGCACCTCAGAAGTGCAGCACCCCTCTCATGCTGCACTACAGTGTCAGTACTGGGATGTTAACCCAAGTGCCAGATGTGGGAACTAAACCCACAGCCCTCTGATCTCCCAGCCTCAGAGGTGAGTGCGCCAACTACTGAGCCACTGACACTGAATTATAAGACAAATAGTTAAACTTTGAAAACTCTGCAGTGCCACACAGGATCTTGCACACTACAAAAAAAATGGGATATGGATATTTTAGGTAAAATACATACCTATCAGTGGAAAAATATAGGGGAAAATGCCAACAACAAATCATATTCTCATGCAAAAAACAGAAGCATCCAGTATAAGATATTGTATAGGACATAACTTACTCCCGTAAATATATTTAATTTTCAGTCATGGAAGGGAAAAAAATGTTGGCACTAGTGTGGCCAAAATGGAGATTTTTACCGTATGATCTGAAAATGTGAAACAATAAATTTATGGTGGAAAACTACTCATTCAGAGCTAGAAGGGATCCTGACTAGAGATGCAGCGAAGTAAAATTTCACCCGCGAAGTGGGCACGAAGTGGCCACTTCACATTACTATTCCGCTACTTGAAGTGCCTATTTTAAACTCTCAATTCACTGCTTTGCATTGTAAGTGTGACTTTGCATTGTTCACTCCGCCTTACTTCCCTTTAAGGCGGCATGAGAATTTACAGGCAGCCCACACACATCACATGGCTTACACAGTCTAGGTCACATGCTGCAGGCAGGAAGTGAATCATGCTTGAAAGAGTGTTCCACTGCAGCAGCAACCCCTGGCTCCAACAACACCTGGGCCCCCACCTCACACACCTGTGCCTGGTCCTCCCTGCACCTCAGTGTGGGAGTTCTTTTCTACACTGCCTGGGGACAGCAGTGTAGCGAAATGTAATCTGTGTGGTGTGGAGGTGCTCCGTGGCCCCAAAGGAATTCGCCTTGGCACAGGTGGTCAGCACACCCACCTGTACAACCACCACCATGTACAGTGGCAGGCCAAGGTTGCAGAACAGGGCAGTAATGCACCTGAGCACGGCGTCCACCTGCGCATGGTGGTGTGAAGCAGGGAAGGGCCATGGATCAAGTGGCTGCACCACCACCACAGCCTGCAGCAGGTGACGGTGGCAACCCTGTCCAACTACCTGCCACACAGGCCAATTTGGGCCTGATGTGGAGTGAGTTGGAGGCTGTTAACCACCATCTTGACAACGTTGAGCAGCAGTTGGAGTGAATTGAGGGGCACCAGCTACAAATTATGGGGATGCTTCAACTGCTGCTGTCCCATCAGAATATTGATCATTAGTTTTATTTTGTCATTGCACCCACCACTCTGTGTGTGAAAAAAACAGTTCCTTATGCTGTCCCTGATACGTCGCCCCTCTATATTCAAATTTTGGGCCCTTCCTCATGCACATCTCTTTTTCTAGATGATGCTACCTTCTTGTACATTGTTGATTCCCTTTTGGTACTTAATATTTTCTATCATGCCCGGTCATCATCATCATCATCATCAACAGGAACTACTACATCACAACTTTTTTGAGGAGTGGAGGATTTAACACCAACAGACCCAGACACAGCCACCTTGACTTTCTTTTTCTCTGGTTTCCAATCAGCGTATCATCAGAACTGGATAAGAAAGTTATCTTCTGTGATTCGTGAAGAATGTGATTTGTCTCATGATGAGTGACTGGTGTGACATGACTAATGAACTGTACACAGATACCTACGGCTGTACTTTCCTGACCTGTACCACCCCAAACACCCTGACTTGAAAACACAATTTAATGAGTACAATGCTCAAGCCAAGATACTGCAAAACAGGGTTACATGCAACTTGCAGTCTGTCTTATGTACATTTAACTATTACCTGATTCTATGTATACTGCTTGTATTATGTTATGTACTCCCGCTCCCCTTCCCCCAGGACATACCGTGAGACAAGCTTTTTGTTGTTCAGTGTAATTTTCCTGGTGAAACATTTCAATAAAAAAAATAAATAAATCGTGACCATGAAGATAAAGAACGCGATTTGTATAGTTCGTGAGTGACTCGTGATGATCGCCTCGACTTAAAAACACACATTAATGAGTACAATGTTCATGCCAAGATATACACCACACGGTACTCTGAAGGGAAGCTAAATAAATAACTGTGACTTAAGTTACAGGTGAAGATTGGGCCCTAAAGAGATGCAAATGCACAGACAGATTAAGATTGCACTGCACACTCAAGACATGCAGACGCAGAGGTACAACAGCACCTTAACCAGTGCTCACAAGTCACAAATCTAAATCTGGAAAAGAATACCTTTTGCCAGTTGGGGAGTGCAGTTACTGCAGTAACAGTTCACTACCAAGATACCACAAAGCAGTACAAAATAACGCAGGTGCGGTGGATAGCAGGTTCACACTGCTGTAGTTACTGTGTGGCACAATAAAATGTGTCTGATTTGATGGTACACATCGCTCACACACGCACACACACTACAGGTAATGTGCAACAAATTGAAAACTTCAGTAATATAACCAAATCTTTTACACAAACTGAAATTATGCACTGCTGCACCACAACAATCAGCACAAAAATTCCTGAAAATATTACTTTGTGTACATTAACACAGTTACACAAGAAAGATATTAGCAAAACAGAGACTGCTTTTCTCCCAGTTTATCTACCTCCCTCCACCGCAGATACACCCCTCCCCAAGCACACTAGTGTCTGTCACTACACAGACTGAATGGTCTAAATTATCTTTCAAAATCCACACACAAACAATAAACACTCAATGATATGAGCATAGGAGGGTTTCGTACAATCAGTGTACTAAGTTTTGAGCAAAAGAAATGGCTCAAAAAGGCTTTTTGAATGGCTTTTAGAGGGTTTGAATCTCAGAGCTCTGACAGCAAACTGTCTCCAGCTTCCACTATACACACTACACGCACTACACAGAACTGAGGCTGTGCAGAACAATCTGAAGTCCATGTGACCTGCAATCCCATGAATCAGTGCAAAATTCGCCTTGGAGCTCACCAACAAGGTGAGGTGATGCGAAATACATTGATTTCAATGTACTTTGCATCAAAATTGGTGCAGAAGTGGCTGGGGGAAGGCAGAGTAATGCAAAGTCATTGTTTTCAGTGGACTTCGTGTTCCTTATTATGACGCAAAGTACTCTGCTTTGCATTGTGGATCACTTCACGGATTCTGCCTTAATCCGTGAATTGCTTCACGGAGTAGATTTTGGCCACTTAGCCCACCTCTAATCCTGAAAAAGAAATTACCTTTTAATGTGAAATTTTATTTTATTGAATGATGTAGAAAACATCTGGTTAAATCACAAAGAGCAAATTATATGTGTCCTGCCCTCTACCAAAGGACAAATATTACAGAAATGGAACTTGCCAAATTTGGGTGATTTTGAATATCATAAATGGATTACTACTTTCTGGGAAATGTTAATTGCTGAAAGAATGATAGATCATGTTGCCCTCGGTGACAATGTTCAGTCTCTTATAGATACAAACTGGAGATCTTTTTTTTAGTGACTTTGCCACAGATTCTGAAATTAGACTAGAATATGTCACCAGGCATGGGTTTAGGATAACACAATGTCAGGCAGACCACAAATCAGGTGCATAAAAAATGCATGATTGCATTTATCATTTTATTGTCATCAAGTAAAATATGCAGAAAGCAAAATGGTAAGTCAGACAACTGCTTAGCTTCAACAGTTTTTAAGGCTTTCCTTCAGCCTAGCATAAATCAAACAGTGTGAAAGCACACATTACAAGGAAGTCTTTCTCCTGCCTCAGTCAGTATTCAACTGACCAACCTATTTCACTTCACTCAGCACTGAGGTGGGGCTTTTTACAAGCTCACTAGAAGTTGGAAAAACAGTTTTCCCTGCCTTTTGAGTAAGAGCAGACATAACATAAAACTAGTCACTAGGGGCCACTGTTGCTCCATAGAGAACAGTTACTTGGCAGCCACCTGGAGAACATTACATAACTTGTTTACAACATTGTTAAAGGTCAGAGCCGAGGTCAGAACATTTTGTGCTCTCAAACTCTCCTGCAGGGTCCTATTACCCCATGCTATCTGCTGTAAAATATATCTTAGAAGGGAGCTGCTATCATCTAGAAAAAGCAGACACAAACTTTTGTTATTGTCATGTTAAAACTCCCCTCTCATTTTGTGACTGTACTCTTAGTTTTGTTTTAGGTTAATATGCACAGAATGCTTTATAAGCACTTCAGCACTTAATTTATAACCAGCCAACCAGCATGTTGGACATTATACAAAATATATAAAGTGCTTCGTGAAGGGGTTTCAACTTATCTCAGGGGTGTCCACTATGACAGGGGTCACCCTATCACAGAATACCTGATGATATTAATCAATTGTTGTGGCTGTGTACACTGTACTGTAATAAAATATTATACTGTAATTCTGAATAATAAAAGTGTTGAATTTAAATAAATAGATTTGTCACAGAATGCAAAGAAATGTTGATTATGTAGGTGTGCTTTATATAGGAGTGGAGTTATATGATACAGGTTGTGTGTAACAAGATAAAGGACAAAAGATTTATCTTTATGTTTTTATACTGTGTGAATGCATTTACGTCTGAAAATTATATTAAAAAAATGAGTGCAGTAAAATAAGAATTGAGGGCTGATGGAAACCAGATTGCTATATAATTGTGGAACAGTTTCCAAACCTGCCAGTTTATTGTCTGAGAATGGAAAGGGGAAATATTGTGGCAAAGCTTTGCATCAAAACCACATTTTGCCAATTGGTCAACTGTTGCCTGAACCAGTCAACCCAGTACCTCTCTCAGCACCAAGGATATCTGTCACCAATAATGAGACCCAGACAAGAAGGAACTGTGCACCTTCACCTGAATTGCCTGTCCCTCCCCGCTGGAGACTCAGTCTGATGTGGTCTATGGTAGCTCTGCAGATGAGTAACCCTACAGTTATCAGGTACCATGTGAATATGTGCCTGCACCATTTCCTGTGGACTTTCATCAGTCAGCACCTGGAGGAACTAGTGTGAGTCATTTCAAACCATTGAATCCAACAGCAGCACCCTTTGTTCTGACTGAATTTGGTCCCACAGCCATATACTTTGTGTCCATCACAGAAGATGTTGGGATCCCAGTAATAGAACCGCCTCAGGGCATTGAGTGATTTGAACCTATTCTAGCTGAGGACACAGAACCCATTGATGATCCTGATAAAATCATTGCAGATGAACTTATGGCACCCTGCCATTCTAGAAGAGAAGTCAAATACCCAGTTAAACTCACTCTGACCTGCCTAGAAATGTGGTGCATGAAAAGATCAGTGTGCTTCCAAGCCTGCTATTACTGCCCGCCTTGTGCTGTCCTCAAGCCATTTTTAGGAAGTGTAATTGTTTACCATGGTGGGAAAATGCTAATACCCATGTTTACTCTGTGTTCTGTGAAGTACGATGATGATATTTTTCAGACAGGATGCAGGTGTATTAGTTAGAAACGTTTAGATAGGAATCAGATGTATTAGACAGCACAGGCTCTGATGTGCTGTGTTGCAGTGATTTATGTTTTTTCAGGCCTTGACAAGGATGTCAAGGATTTCAGTGAGGGGAGGATGTAACCCCCTCCTAAAAGGGGTCTTGTATTTATTTTTTTGTTTTGTTCTATTCTTTGTTAACCAAGTAAGGCCCACTAGGCTTAGGTGCCTGTTCTCAAGGGCGACCTGGGATCACTGGGGAGGTTAAGTGACTTACTCAGTCACACAGTATTTTATTTAGCTTTTGTTTACCGGGTAAGAGCACTAGACAGAAACTGCCTATTTTCAGGCATGACCCGGGAGAAATACAACAATGCCAGATAACATAGGACAGTGCAGTACAATAGGACAGTAGAATACAACATAACTTCAAAAGAAGATACAACATCATGAGGTTACAAGGAATAGTGCAGTGTATACAGTCAGTGGGACACTACATAATTACCATGAAACATTTTAGGGTTAAGCAGTGTTGTAGAAGGAAGCAGTTGATTAGACAACCTTATAGCTAAAGCAAGTGACTAAGTGCTAAGGTTTAAGTGGATGGGTTGCCTAAAAATATAACCAAGTGGACGTTGTGGGACTCAAACTCAGGTCTGCCTACTGAATGTACCAAGATCATTCACAGCTCATTACCCTAACCTCTAGGCTATACTGCCAGCCCCATTTCTTTGGTGTGAGGCATGCCCTACAGGGGGCATGCCTCAGACAGCTAATGTTGGAACCCACTCGGGAGGGAGCAATCTTAGACCTCATACTTTCAAATGGGGACAGTGAGTGGATCTCAGAACTAGAAGTGGGTAGCTATCTGGGAACAAGTGACCACCACACAGTGTGGTTCATGATAAACTCAGCTGCAGAGTTAAGCCATACAAAAGTGAGGGTACTGGACTTCAGGAGGGCTGACTTTGTCAAAATGGGAGAATGCCTTAGAAAAGCACTAGCAAACAGGCAAGGAGGGGTAGAGCAACAATGGGGAAAATCAAAACTGCCATCACAGAGGCAACAAGCCTTTGTGTGAAGCAAATAAATCAAAACAAAAGAAAAAGCCACTGTGGTTCTCAAAAGAGGTGACGGGGAAAGTTAGGGAGAAAAAGATAGCATTCAGGAAGTATAAGGAAACTGAAGGAGCAGGACAGAGACCTGTACCAGTTAAGGCAGAAGGAAGCAGGGAAGGCAGTCAGAATAGCAAAGGCCCAAACTGAGCAAAAGATAGCCAACTCAGTTAAGAAGGTAGATAAAACCTTTTATAGGTACATTAGAGAGCGTAAAAAGACAAAGGGAGGGATAGTGAGGCTGAATAGAATGGTCAGTGGATGATCAGAGAGGTACAGTGAAAAAGCAAGGTTACTGAATGAATACTTCTGCTCAGGATTCGCAAAAGAGGAGGAGGGGGAGGTACCTAATTGAATTAACAGAAGCACTCTGGATGGGGGGGTTGATCCCAGTCCTTTCACAGAAGAAAGGGTTCTGAAAGAACTCCTAAAACTGAAGGTGGACAAAGCAATGGGACCTGATGGGATTCGCCCCAGAATTCTAAAAGAACTAAGGGGAGAACTAGTGACACCACAGACTACCCTTTTTAACAAATCATGGGAGGATAGTGTGGTTCCTGAGAACTGGAGGAGGGCAGATGTGATACTTCTTCACAAAAGTGGGAGCAAGACAGAGGCAGGAAACTACAGACCTGTCAGTTTGACCTCTGTGGTAAGGAAGATGATGGAATCACTTCTGAAGGAAAGAATTGTTGATTACCTAGAGGCCATTGTGGCACAGGACCCAAGGCAGCATGGATTCACAGTGGGAAGGTCATGACAGATGAATCTAATCAATTTCTTTGACTGGGTGACCAAAGTAGTAGACCAGGGAGGGGCTATGGGCATGGCCTACCTAGACTTTAGCAAGCCATTTGACACAGCCCCACACAAAAGATTAATAAACAAATTATCCAGCCTGGGAGTGGGTCCCAGGGTGGTAGCCTGGGTAAAACATTGGCTGGACAACAGGACACAGGAGGTAATAGTAAATGGAGTCCACTCTGAAGAAAGGGAGGTTACTAGTGGGGTACCTCAGGGTTCAGTACTGGGTCCAGTCCTTTTTAATGTCTTTATAAGTGACATTGCAGAGGGACTGGAAGGAAAAGTATGCCTCTTTGCAGAAGACACAAAGATCTGCAACAGAGTTGATACACAAGGGGGCATGGAAAGGATGAGAAGGGACTTGGCAAGGTTGGAGGAATGGTCAGAAGTATGGCAGCTTGGATTCAGTGCAAAGAAGTGCAAAATATTACAACTGGGAAACAAAAACCCAAGGGAAGAGTACACATTGTTTGGGGGGTGGGGGAGGTAGTTACAACAACAACAAATGGAAAGGGACCTGGGAGTAATCACATCAGATGACCTTAAGGTTGGCAAGCAATGTGAGAAAGTAGTAGGGAGGCTGGGGGGATACTGGGATGTGTAGGGAGAGGCATCACCAGCAGAAAACAGCAAGTTGTTATCCCTCTGTACAGACAGTTGGTGAGACCCCATCTGGAGTACTGCATGCAGTTCTGGAGACCCTATCTCCACAATGACATAGACAGGATGGAGGCAGCCCAGAGGAGGGCAACTAAAATGGTGCAGGGTCTGCAAGAGAATCCATATGAGGAGAGACTAAAGAAGCTTAATATGTATAGCCTTGAGGAAAGGAGGGAGGGGGACATGATAGAAACTTTTAAGTACCTCAAGGGAATCAAGCAAAGTCCAAGAGGGTAGCAACTTTCAGAAAAAGAGATGTGCAAGAACAAGGGGGCACAATTTGAAGATCGAGGGGGGATGGCTCAGGGGTAATGTGAGGAAGTATTTTTTCACAGAGAGGGTGGTGGACACATGGAACCACCTTCCTGAGAAGGTTGCGGGGTCTAAAACTGTGGGAGAATTCAAAAATGCATGGGACTTGTAATACTCAATTATTTTTCTAAGTTTTCCTGGCTTATATATGATCCACTGCAGTGTAATACACTTACATTATGTTATCATACAAATATGATTGTATACATCTCTATCTTAATGTATATTATATACCTCCCCCCTAGTCTGAACAATTTGTGTTCTTCCTCTAATTCAAGGATTGTAACATTTCATTCAGCACTTACAAGATTCCTTGTCAATTATCCTACAGTGTTTGTGATCATAATCTGTTATTTCTCTTTTTTCTGCATGCTCATATGTATTTATGTATTTGGAAGACATATGTTATCTTGTTGAACACTCAATAATTCTTAATAAAAAGATTAACTACAGAAAAATGCATGGGACAGACATGAGGCAATTCTTGTGGGGAGTAGGAAGAAATAAGCTGTTGGTCAACTAGGATCTACAGCTTATCCAGTAGGTAGGGAAATGGGCAGACTAGGTGGGCCAAGCGGTTCTTATCTGCCATCAAAGTCTGAGTTTCTTTCCAGAGCCTTGCTGGTACCTTCCCCTGTACCACTGCGTCACCCTGGTCCATACTGCAGCTGTGGGACCTGGGGCTGGACTCAACATTGTCATTTGTTCTGTGGACTTGTTCGGTGCCCTTCTCGCAATGGCTAGCACACCGACACCTCTTTGCTCAACTAGCCCTTAGACTGCCTTCTGGGTCAGGGAGCTAACTGCAAGGAGATTGCTCCATTTCAAGCAGCTCTCAAAGCTGCACAAAGGGGCAAAACAACTAAATTAGTACATCCTGTCCCTGCAAACAGACTTCTGCTGGTTATTTGCAACTGCTGATGTATTTTGCCATTATTGCCTTTCTGTTTGTTTGCATGTATAGAGTGATGAGTGGGGAGGGGATTGTGTTATTGACTTATCTGTCACAGATGGTGGGGTTATATTTATTTCCTGTGGGGAAACACCCTGGCAGCACTCTTTCTGTAGGTGAAGGCACCACACCACTTTCCAAGCCCTTTTCTAACCAAAAACCCAGGCACAATTCACCCAAAGGCATAACAGACTTTTCTCTTTACCATCTTCAGGCTCAGTCAGCACGCCTCAGAGGTGGGGTGGCTACACTTCTGTTTGCTAGCCAGTTTTGAGGAAACTAATCAGAAAAATGGTTTTCTCTATGTCTCTTGATCAAATATCATGTTGATCACTTATATTGCCTCTGTCTTCCCTCCTTGCTGGCAAGGAAGTATATAAAAACAGAAAGAAAAAGTTAAGCTGTCCTGGACAGTTAGAGGTGATGAATTATTGAAGCAATACCTTGAAGAAGCCATTTAAAATATGGCAAAACATTGGGGTTGAAGCCAAATAAATAATCATGGAAAGAAATATAAATTAAGTTTTCAAATTATTTTTTGAGTGAGCACCCACCTACATTTTTTTAGTACTGGAAGTGCTCTGTGGGTAACTCCCACTTAAGCAACGAAGACTTATTTTCATTCCCTGCTGCAAACCACATTTCTCTGCGCTTGGCATCATCTCCCCAGCCTCATCGCTGACCCATCTTGATGCTATACAGGTTGACCACCGAGATGGTCTGTCCCATAGGGTTGTCTTGTGCTTGGGGTGATACTGAGTGAACCAGAGTATTTTCCTCTGGGTAATTTCTCCAGGGTGTCATACGTGTAATGACATGAGCTCATGGACATTCCATGCAGGCCTTGCGTTAGGGTTGGAAATACGGGGGTCAGTCTGACCCCCTGCTTCCAAAGTAGGGGGTCTGAAGCCAAAAGTTGAGGGTCAATGTACTGAAATTATAAACTTTCGTGAACACCAAAATAAATGGCTTTTATTAATTTGGCTTGATTCTTACAGCCTCCACTTGCATGCTCATGCACTCTAAGCAAGTCACTTAACCACCCAGTGCTCCCAGGTTGCCCCTGAAGACAGGCACTTGTGCCTAGTGGGCCTACCCAGTTACCAAAGACAAAAAAATAAAAATCTAGAAAGAATATTAAAGTCAGTACAGAGAGCAGTGTACCACTTTAGCCAGATTGTGATGACTAGTAAATCAGAGAAATGCAAAGGTTACTCAGAAATTCAACATCCAGCCCCCAAGACTAAAGTCTGAGTTCCACAGACTGTCTTCTTCAAATCCTGAGTGCTTTGCCAACTAGCAAGCTCTTCAGTAATTACTCAAAGCAAGCTGTTTTTTTACGAGTCACTTTTCTCTGCCTCCTTTGTTTTTTTTGTCAGCAAGTTACATCCAAAGTCATAAATAATGTGTATAAAAAAAATGAAAATAAAAATCTGGTTTCTGATCCGTTTCACTGAGGCCACTATTCCCTCAGACTCTCCTACACTACAGTCATGCTGTTAGCCTTGATCCATCTTAAAAGCTGTTGTCCAGAGTAATTCTTTTTATCAAAAAAACTCAGACAGAAGGAAGAAAGAATATTTAGAATGAGTTCTTCTCAGGAGGAGAAAGTTTTAATGTTTTTAACATGCCAAATAGTTCAACTGCCCTGCACTGCTAAAGGAGATCCTTCTCCAATGGCTGAGTAGCTTAAAGTAACTGCGTGTTAATGCACAGTCGTAGTTAACACGATCTGTGTACCACGTGTGCGTATGGAAGACTGAAAGAGGCACCACGTGATACAGACTTTCTGTTAATGAGCATGCATGTTGGGCGGACACTTACTGGAACCCCTGCCTCTCATATCCGAGTCACAGCACTCACTGAATATGGCTAAATTATTGCATGCTGCTGTGTAATTAATGCCTGACTAGAGCCTGCATAGTGCATCACTCATTTTTTCCCCAACTCCAGCATTGCCACCCTCCAGGTAGGTCTCATTACACTCACTGCCTCCCAGTAAGAGAAAACGTTTTAGCCCAAGTTCCGACTAATCTGTTATGGCAAGTTCAACTTAAGTCCTCCTAGTTGGTCAGCACAGTGAGCAGTGTGAAGATCGGAGGGCGCAGGCAGCTGATGTGCAGGTCAGGCATGAGTAAAAGCTGCTCTGCTGGCTGTAGAGGCTCAGAAAGAAATCTGGGCTGGCTGATTTAAATGGCAAGTCGTCAGCAGCGCTGTTAATGCCGCACCTTCAGTGAACTGTCAAGAGAACAGCAAGAAAACACCAGCCCCTGATGCAGTACAAAACACAGAAGGGTTAATAATGAACCCATCTGTGTTGTGTAATACATCAGGCGCTGGTGTATTTTTGCTGTTCTCTTTACATTACACTGAAGGTGTGGCATTAGCAGCGCCATTGACAACTTGCCATTTAAATAAGCTAGCCTGGAATTTTTTCTGTAGTTACGGCACTGGGCAAGCAGAACACCTTTCTATGTCTGACTCGGCACAGCTTGCGGAACCCTCCTTCATGCTGCTCAACCCCTGCTCTCTGCATCGGCCATCCGATCCATCATGAGCCTTGCCGCGATCCTGAGTAAATGAGGACCCCACAAACACACATAAGCAGAACACAACCCAAAAAAAGCATCCATTTAGTCTGTCCATCTCTCTCTCTTTACCCCTGTGCACTCAGAAAATTAGTGGGCTGACAGTCGCTCTCTTCTTCGGTACTCCTCCTGCCAGACTCCCAAAACAGACCTAGCAGGTGCAACATCACTGGACACCACCGCGTACACCAACGCATTTACCATCCAACAGAAGGCAGAAGGGGAGAGGAGGTATTGCAGGGGTCGAAATAAGGATTTAATGGCCAGGAGCCTGGAATAGCTCCTGGGTATTGGCACTTTCTAGCCAACCAAGAGCTACTTTGGCAAAACCAGGAGCTGACTTTTAAATATGAACATACATATGAAACTGCCAGCATAAAAAGGCCATTTGGTCTGTCGAGTCTGCTAGATTTTGCAGCTAGCACCCTTACTCTGCAGCTGCCTCTCCCATGACCCTCCCTTTCCCCTATCCCAGCCCCTCTTGAAGCATCCCACTGTTTTATAGGCCACCACCTCTGCTGGCAGTGTGTTCCATTCTGTTACCACCCTTTCTATAAAGAAATGCCTCCTGATTTCCTCCCAAACCTTCCACTGTCCAATCTCAAATCATGACGACTGTCTTCCCATTCTCCACTTGAACAGTTCCTGTGTGCCTGCTCCTGTTTATTCCTCTCATGTACTTAAAGGTCTCAGTCATATCCCCTGTTCCTTCTCTCTCCAGAGAATACAAGTTCAGCTTCCTCAGTCTAACCTCATATGGTAACTCCCACAGACCCAGGATCATATTTGTTTGGCAGCACCCCTTCTAGAAATCTAATGTTCCTCTTTAGATAAGGATGCCAAAACCGAATGCAGTACTCCAGGTGGGGTCTGACCAGTGATCTGTGTGATGGCAGAATCACCTTCTTCCTTTACAAAATGTATGCATTGAGGCAGTGAGGTCTGTTAGGAGACTTGTGGGTATCTCAAGGGTAAGTCTGTGGGTTATAATGGTAACATTGGTCTGGGAATTGGGAGACCACAGGCTCAGACCCCACTGAAGCCAAATACAGACTGTGTGACTTTCAGTTTGGGCAAGCAATTTCCAATTGTTTAACCAGGAGAGACACACTAAGCTGAAAGCTTGTTTACAAGTGTGACCTGGGAGCACAGTGAAGTGACTTGCTCAGGATCACACAATATGCAAGTGGGGGCTAGGGATTCAAACCCAGGGCTCCAGATTTGTAGCTCAGAGCCTTAAATCACTGTGTTATACTGCCTCAAACCTGCCTCCATTTAACTTCTCAGTGCTCCCGTCCACCAAGTTGCAGGAATTGGAAGAAGCAGGACCACACAAGAAACAAGATGTTGAATCCAGGCTGGGCTTTCCAGGATAAAAAAGAAAAATATATAACTTTTTTTTCAAGTTCTCTGACACAGTTGTGCTGTTTATCATAATTTTATTTTTCACAGTAACCTGGCTGCCATGGGAAGGGTGTGTCTACCAGCTTATCTGTTTCCTCTACTGTACCAATGCTTCTGTGCTGTTTATAGGGTTAGGGGTGTGTGTGTGTGTAGGAGTTCAATATATCCTTCCCTGTTGTAGTATTCAAGGATATTTGGCAGTGGTAAACACTTACAGAATACCCGTAACCTGCCACGTTATGATTTCTTTCTCAGACTGTAAAAGTACATTACATTCTCAGGCTATTACACAAAGTGTACACACAGCACACTCTGTACCTATACCAGCAAAACTGAAACTGTGGTAAGGGCACAAGAGCCTGGTAGAGTACAGGTCCGTTGAAGCCAGTGCTAGCTTCCCCCCTCCTCTTGTATGCTACTTAGCTTAGACTGTTCATATTTGAACTGGCTTCCTCCCATGACATTTCCAAATTGCAGCTCATCACTATTTGAATACTTCCCCATTCTCTATCCCCAGTCTTGTGTTCCATCTGTTTACATACTTCCCCAGTCCCTCTCTTCACATGCACTCGCTCTAATCATTTCTTTCTTCTGGCTTTGCAAAGGAATTTCAGTTCTCCAGCACGTTTTGCATACTTCACTCCCCTTCAGTTTTCAGCCGGCTGACTCGTCCGTATCCAGTTTCAGCTATCCAGCAACATCGTTTGCATATATCACGCCCCTTCCATTTTGTGCTCACTGACTGGTCTGCATGCAGTTTCAGCCCTGGGAATTTCAGCTTTCTGGAAACATATTTAAATATGTCACGCCCCTTTCCTTTTCTGCTTGCCGACTCTCCGCATCCGATTTCAGCACAATGTGCCGTTTACTTAAGATGGTGCTCGGACATGCTTCTCCTGACACTGCAGACACACAAAGAGCTTTTGGAAGCACCCTTAACATGCTGCCTCTTTCAGCCCCTGTATTGTAATGATGAGAGCTGACTCGCGATCCCAAGCTCAGGCAGTGTAATTAAAAGGGTTAAGTGCTAGCTATGCACTTCGTATGGTGGCTTTTTGTATTGCAGCGCACAGGCAAGCAAAATAAATTGTTTTTTTCCCCTTCCAGCTGCGATTAAAAGCTAGGGAGTGCTGCATCAATCAAGATGCACTTAATCCTAATCAGTGCGTCAAAGAGATGAAATTTCTCCGATGAGGACGTCACTAGTGCGTTAACGCGACCCTTGCCATGTCTGGCGATACCCTTGCCACTCCAACTGCTCCAGCTGCTGCTGCCATCTAGACTCTGCTAGATGGCAGTGTAGTGGCATGACACAGTAAGCTCCCCACCCCAAAGAAGGAAAGCTGTCATAAGATGTTCAATTATTTCCTCTCCTGGCCACCCCCTGAGTGACCTTGGTCCATTCCTGAACCCTGGTCGCCGACATGGCTGGTTGTGTGGCGTTCAGCATCTCAGTCCGCCATGCCACTAGACAAGTTTCCCTGTATGACTTTTTATGGCCATAAATGATTGGTTTGGGGAGCTTAATGCCTGAGATGATGCTAAGGGCTCCTAGTATTTCTGTACAGCCATGGTAATGGAAGCCAGCTTCATTTCACTGAGTGATGGGTGGTCACTCTGGATACTAATGACCTGGGTTCACACTCTGAGCCTGGGATATCAGGAGAGTCGGCCCACAGGTAGGGTTTAGAGCATCTGATGGATGTTTGCCTTGGGGTGGGGGCACTCATCACACCACTGCCACAGCGGCTCCTGGTGTTGATGTGGTATAGAGGCCTTGATGGTGTGAGTGACCATACACCATTTAGCACCTTCCTAGTCCAGCTGCAAACATGTGAGAGACTGCAGAGAAGGCAGGGAGGAAAATGGCAGAAGTACCTCACCAGTACACTGGATGATGGCCTGCCTGGTCACCCATTACTGGCAGACCTCCCGAAACAGCACACCACTGAAGGGCCCCTGCAGCCCTAGTCACCAGGCTCAAAATTAGTTCTTCTCTAAGACCAGGAAAGGCCTCCAGCAGGGACAAAGTAGCAGCAGATGAGAAACAGCATTACAAATTATTCTACTAGGCTAAAGAAAGCCCCCATCAGGGACAAGCCAGCCCCAAAGTGACGTGGGGGACATCTGAAGGTCTAGATAGCACCACAGGGGCAGTAATGGGTGATTCTGGTGGACAGACGGGGTTGCTGCAGGACCTGAAAGAGTGGCGTCCTGGTGAGTATCGGATTAGGACTCAATTTCTTCTTTTTCTTCTTTTAAAACATCAACTTAACAAAATACCACAAAATATTTTCAGTCTTATTAAAAAAAAAAAAAAAGAAAAATTGCCCAAGATGAATGGAGGGATGCTCAGTTTACAGTAGCAGTATTGGGCAGTTGAGAACTGCTAGCAGATCAAGCAAAAACTACCACAGTTCTACTACAGCATTTTGATTCAATTTGCAACATGGAATATCAGAATTGTTTTTTACAGAAAGGTTAAAACATGAGGCAGGGAACCTATGAGGCTCTTATCTGAGCACAGCTGGGAGTAAATTGATGGAAATGTCTAAAATGGTTACTCAGGCTTAAATGGAGGTAAAATAACAAGCTTCAGATGCTAATTAATTGATAACTGGAAGGAATCCTCTCATCAGTTCCCTGCCTAAAACAAACCTTAATTTGTACAGTGTTAGAAGTCCAGAGGCCAGAGTCTCATTTTTCAGCTGTGTTACTTTGTGTAGAGGCTAAACTGTAATTCTTTTGATGAGAAGCAGGTAAGCTGAGCACTGATTTACTGAAATCCCTCTTTCTTTTTGTGCAGAGTTCCAGAGCCCTAGCTGGAGTACTGTGTAGGAGGTTATCACTGATTTTATGGATACGGTTGACAGAAAGATAAACAGTCTGAAGGTGTAACTAAAAATAGTCCAATATTTATTCCAGAATAGTGCATATGCAAAGAAGCGTTGCATTATGGTCCTTAGTAACAAGCAATATCATTATGCAACTACAGTATGAGTGATATTCAGTAGATAAAAACTGCAAACAGTATATCCTCCAGATGAGATGTTAAATCAGGGTCCCTACTGGTCAGCTCTGGTCACTGTCAATGTGGAAGTCAAAGATCCCAAGGCACTTATCAAAGAAGAGTAGGGGAATGTTTTATTTAAGATTCTGTTAATAGTACAGTACATAGTACATCAAAAATACAGCATCAGATTTAAGCATTCCCCTAATGTGAGAAGTATAGTGTGGTAGTAAACAGAATGTGAACGAAATTCACACAATAATAAATAAACCACCTCCTCCCATCCTAAAGGGCAGCCGTCATCTCATTCCCTTGTCTGTCTTAGACAAAATCATTTATGAATGTAACAAACATAGATGCCCACAGTCTTCAAAACAGTAACCCCTAACAGCCTCATTGTCACCACCGCCATTAGGCAGAAGCCCAAAGCATGGGTCTTCTGAAAATAATCATGGCTAGCCTGAGATCCTCCTGAGATTCAAATGACCAGTCCACAAATTCTCCGTCTCCTGCCCCAGCTTGGAAAAAGAGGAGAAATCCCCCATTACATCACAAGGCATCCCAGTTCTCTTCCAGTCACCCAGGCTCTCTTTTTCCACATCTCCCCATACTGATGTTTGGAAGGGAATGACTCTTCAGATACTGCTGCCAATGCTCAGAATCCACAAAACGAATGGCAGGACTCAGTCTCCACAGTTCATATTCTTTATTCACGCATTTTTATTTTATGCTACCCTACTGTTGACATTTCAAACCCCTGGGCTTAATCATGGCAGGTGGTCCTGAATATAAACAGAAATATTTACATTTCATTCAGTACATTTTTGTTGGGTTAATAAATATATATCGTGCCTTAGAGGAATAAAGGGGAAGGAGACGGGGGAATCGGAAAAGGAAAGATGTGTGCTTAATTTAATGTAGTCAAAAGTGCCTGAGGGTCATGTAAGGGTAAGAAAATAAAAATCAGTGTTTTCTTGTTTAAATTCCATCTTCCATATTCATTATTATATAACACGTTTAGCAAGATTGTTGCCACATGTTCTATGCCATCAATTAAAACTTGTCTTTTTTTATTCAGCACCATTTTTCCCACTATAGTTATACCACTTCTACTTCATTGTTTGAGTTTTACGTACAGTATTCTCATTTTTACTTGGCTATATCATGGTGATGCCAGGATAAACACAAAATATTGCAGTTCCTTTATCACATCCTTCTTTGTTTAACCTTACAAATCACTTGCAGTAAGCTCACAACCTTGTGATATTTTAAAACTATAATTACATTTCTTGTTGTAGTAAAATCTGTTAGTTGCAGAATCCTTAACTACTGTTTATGCATCAAACGTGCAAGCATACTTTGATCTCCTCCACTTTGTTCGGTAAGAGGAGTTACCTGTTATCAAAACAGTGTTTCCTTTTGGTTCTGGGACTTTTGCAATACAATTCTTCTTGTGCTCAGTCCTAAGTGCAAAAATATACAGGTAGAGTATGCCTAGTGTCTTTATCATCTATTTAAGTTACACCTTTTCTGCTACTTTCATTACAAGCTGCTAGACCTCCGTACTATGTTGTTACTCACTGTTTTGTAAATGTTGTACTGAAGCTCTCCAGTTTGTTATTTTATGTCATTTATTCAGTTCTGTGCTGGCCGAGTGTGATAACGAGTGCCTTTTAGTATTAGAATATTAATACCGCTTTCCTCTTTTGATATTATAGTTGTCCAACTAACAAACTGCTCACCTGTCCTGTTGACCGGGAATCCAGTAACTTCAGTGGGTCCATCTGTGCCAGAAACTCCTGAGCCACTAAAGACTGACCCCTGCTTGACCTAAATATACCAGAAAAATAATGTGGAACATACTGTAGTAAATCCTACTCCCTGACACTAAATCCCCTTGAGCAGTAAATAACCGAGTAATAGCCTTCCTTTCCATTCGGTCCCTGCAACCCTCAACAGCACATCTTGAGGGCACATTGCCCTGAGACCCATAACCCTGTTCTGCTAGAAGGGTTTTGAATGATCGTATTGAAATTCAAGCATCTCTACTTCCCAATAAAGAAAATGTGCCTTTTCATATCAGGATTACGCTCCAGCGGCTCAGACAGTGGTTGATAAAGTTGCCATCAGAGACCTAAACAGTCCTGATTTCTGGGAAATACAATATTCTGCCCTCTTTAATGAAAAGAATCCCAATGTTGTTTCATGTCTTCCCACCACTACAGTGGAGTATCATAAAGGCACCAGACAGACTTCCACGCTGCTAAAAGCTCCACCAACTTTACCTGACTTTGCAGACAGAACAATAGGCCTGGATTTAATTTCCAGCAATTTTTACACAACACTGTGGAGCCATCTGACTCTAACATTCTCCGCAAGAGTACGAACATAATGAAAATGCCAGCAAAAGCAGGCCTAACGGTCTATCGAGTCTGCTCAGTTGTGCAGCTAGCCCCTCAGTTTGCAGCTGCCCACCCCTCTTCATCACCAGTAAACGATCTGTAAACTCAATAGGTACCAGGTCAACCTTAGACAAGGGAACTGTGCCTGTAAAAATCCAGTAGTCTGTTCTGGTTTGAAGGGGACCACAGTGGTATGTGAAACCTCCCGTCATATGAAACCATTTGTAGCCAGAGATGTATGTAAATACAGTTGAAAGAAAAGAGGGCTAACGATCTAAGGACCATGCGCATCACCTAAATGGCTACGGTGAATATAGAGGTAACATTTTTAGTTTAGTCCTCGCTATTATGGTTCCATTCTTACTGAAATTTAAAAGAAACAGAATGATCTCATTTACTAACCTGTGGCACCGTTATGCAAGATCAAAAGCCCAAATAGGAAGTAACTTGCAACAAACTGATGAGCCAAACAATTTAAAGTGGAACCTGTTATTCATTGGGCTTCTCCTGTTGGCAAGTGGGACATCGAGCATTACCCAGGCCCTAACAGTAAAACTAAAACTGGCCCATGACAATGCACGTAACTTGGATAACAAAACTGACCAGTTTTAAATATGGGTAAGCCTGGGAAACTGCAATGTTATAGGACTGACTGAAACATGGCTCTCATGGAAAAACCCAGACACTGAAGTGCAACGAGATGAATACAGTCACCTTAGATATTTTTATTTTATTTATTGAATTGTTTCACCAGGAAAGGCACACTGAGCAAAAAGACACTGGGACCATAGGTTGTGCCCTGCATAAAACATGCTGTAGGATGTGCGGAACTAAAGTATTCAGGAAATGTGGATGGTATAGAAATGGTCCTGGTTTTCTGCCACTACAAGATGTACGTATAGGGGTTGTGTACTCATCACCAAAAAACGATGCATCACACTTTGACAAACAGGACCAATTAATTACTAACCAAGCTAGAGGCAGAATTCTGCTGATGGCTGACTTTAACACAGCCTAGGACAGACACAGGGGGATACAAACTGGCACTAAGCATCCATGGGCCTGAAACAGATCATCACCACACCAATGAGGAAGTCATCATATCAGAGTATTGGCAATATCCTGGACCTACTATTTGTGTCATAAAAAAAATGATTGTGGACAGTCACCAGGTACTGTCCCCAAATTTAAGAGAGATGGGTCAGGATTCCCAAAATTGCAAAGCACAGCGCAAAGGTTTGCGCTGCGCTGTGCAGTTGCGCAGGTGTGAAATATTGCTGTGCGGTGCACTATTCAAGTGTGAATAGGGCCAGGATGACACAACGCTAACCACAGTAGTGCAGTGGTAACCCCTGTAGTGACCCCCTGACATGGAGCCAGTAGTATGGCCCCACAGTGAATAGCGCAGGTGCGCTATTTCCGATTCAGGAAAGCGACCATATAAATGAGCCCATTGGGTATGCAGGGTGCTAGGTGGCCATTTACATCCCCATTTGCATAGGATGCGGGTGTTGTGGTGTGATCTCTCCTGGCCCCTGCCTGACCCAACCGCAGTCCCTGGTGGGCTACTGCCCCCCAAAACTGATCGCTGCCTGATACAGAAATAAAGTAATGCCCTGGTAGTACTGATCTGACCCACACCCTTGATCACTGATCACCATCTGTATAGTTGTACAAAACCAAGTATGTGCTGGTGGTTGTGGTCCCCTCCCTCTCCGAACGCCGTCCCTATAGGTGAAAAAAAAGTATGTGGTAGTGGTTCCGTCTCACTGATCACCATCCCTGTAGGTGAAAAAAAAGTATGCCATGGTGGTAGTGGTTCCCTCTCATTGATTGGTGTCCCTATAGGTGAAAAAAAAAGTATACCCTAGTGATAGTGGTCCTCCCCCCATTGCCATCCCTATAGGTTACAACAACAAAAAAAAACGCCTGCCCTGATGGTAGTCCCCCCCATGATCGCTGATCCCTGGCCTGATATCACAGATTCCTCTGCCCTGGTGGGTAGCGGTCCCTCCCTCCACCCGATCACTTGCCTGACGGTGGCAACATATATCCTGTAACCCCCCCCCAAAACTCGATCCCCTGTAGTGACAGTAGATAGATTTCACTGGTGGTCCAGTGAGCCCCTCTTCCTATCCCTCAGCCCCAGTACATAGCTGAACAGCTATTCCCTATTGGTCTAGTGGACTCCTCCATCCTGGCAGGTAGTATCCTGCCACCCCGCTCTCCCCATCCCAAACCCAAGCTGGCGACCAGCACAGCACTCCTCTCGCAACCATGGCTGGCCACCAGCCGAGCAGTGAATGAGCACATACTGTATACAGTATGCACTCATTGACGTGAGCGTGTACTGTATACAGTATGTGCTCATTCACAGCTCAGTCAGCGGTCAGCTATGATGATGAAAGGAATGCTATGCTAGTCACTGGCTTGGGTTCAGGATGGAGGGAGTGGGGTGGTGGGACACTACCTGCCGGGGTGCATTAGACCATCAGGAATAGCTGTTCAGCCACATACCGTGATCAGGGATGGGGTTCACTAAACCACCAGGAAATCCATCTGTTGACACCTACAGGGATCAGGTTTGAAGGGTGTTACAGGATATATGTTGCAACTGTTGGGCAGATGATTGGGTGGGGAGGGATCGCCACCCACCAGGGCGTAGCAGTTTGTGATCACGGGGATGCTACCACCAGGGCATACTTTTTCCCCCATCTATAGGGATGATGATCGGAGAGTGGGAGGGGGGACCACTACCACCAGGGCATACTTAGTTTTGTACAACTATACAGATGGCTAATCAAGGGTGGGTGGGTGGGTGGGGAAAACAGTACTACCAGGGCATACTTGGTTTTATAAAACTATACAGGCAGCAATCAGGGGACATAGAGGGACCACTAGACCACCAGGAAAATCTTCTTAATTTATGACTAGGAAGACGATTGGCACTTTGGACAGGGGAGGGACCACTAGACCACCAGGACAACCTTCTTAATTTATGACTAGGAGGGCAATCGGCAATCAGGACAGGGAAGGGACCATTAGACCACCAGGAAAATCTTCTTTATGTGTTACAGGGAGGTCAATTGGGACAGGGGAGGAACCAGTAGACCACCAGGAAAATCTTCTTTATTTATGACTGGGAGGGCAATCAGCAGTCGGGACAGGGGAGGGACCACTAGATCACCAGGATATTATTTTGTCATATTACCAGGATGGCGATTGGTGGGGGAAGGTACAGTACCCCCAGGGACATGACTTTTTTTTCTGAATGGGACAGCGATCAGCAGTACCTCCACAAGTTGCTAGGGTTGCATGGAATACCACCAGGTTTTGGCCGGAGGTACTTTCTCCACGCAAGGGAACCCCGCAAAAGGCCTCGCGTGGAGAAAATTCTTTGTGAATGGACCTGTGCTGATATGCAAGTCCCCTCCCCCTCATTTGCATTGCAGCCCCTACAAAACTTTGTTCCAGTGCAGCCCTGTTTGTGACTGCAAACAGGCCTTTTGTGAATACCCCTTGGGTGCAAAACCCAGTTTGTGCCTCGGAAACCTGGTTTTTGCCGGGGGGGGCAAAGTTTTGTGAATCTGGACCCAGAATTCCTTTGAATGCCCTAGTACCTGGAACACAGAAACAGTAGCCAACACAGAGTTTTGCTTGAGGAGGTGTTCTAAATGCTTCAGCCCCACCATCTTTAACAATGGTGTATAAAAGGAAAGATATAACAGACTAGACCTGCTCCCTAACATAAACACAGCTGTTGTTTTTACAGGTTCCTTTCTCTCAATATGCCGTCATCACACTCCTTTTAAATTAAAAAGAATTAGAACACATCACCGGCCATGGGTGTCAGAAAAAATATAGAAACTAATAAGAGTCAAGGACAGATTTTGTGGAAAGCAAGCAGAACACTAAAATCTGAGGACTGGAAGCTATTTAAGAAATTAAGGAATAATTATAAAAGTCAAATTAAAAAGCAAAAAAACAGTACTACGAGGATTAAATAAATATCACAGTAGACCCCTCATCTTACTGGAAGAGCCTCAAAGGATTATGAATCCAAAAATGTGATACAAATTTTGCCAACAGTGGAAGAATACTGCCCCCCAAAAACACTGCAGATACACTAAATAAATATTCCTGCACATTGCCGGAGATCCAATTCCCAGTCCCTGATATAGACATATGAACAGTGCACCCCATCTCTGTGTCCGAAGACCCAAATTCACCAACGACCCCAGTATTTAATTTCAGTATCTTTAAGAGTGGAGACATCCATAAAGAAATTAACAAACTAAAGCAAAACTGGATCAGATAGAAATTAAGAAATCCTAACAATGTCTGCAGAGTATATTTTCCCGGTCTAAGGAAAACCATACACTTTGCGCCTAGTTGAAACAAACTTCTCAGACTTTGGGATATGTGCCAAAATTGCACCTACTTCAGAGGAAGTGAAGTAAACAACCCAAGAAACTATCGACTAGTAGCTGTACTGTCTCTGACTTCAAAGCTATTCAAAAGACTGGTGTGCAATCAGCGCTGACTTCTTGGAAAAGCTTAGTCTGCTGACACCTCATCAGTTGGGGTTTAGGGCAGGGTGGTCCATGGGCACTGCACTTGTGGAATTCGTGGACATGGTTGCTGGTGGTCTAGATGTGGGAGACTCTATGGGTATGATGTTTGTTGGCCTATCAAAGGCATTTGACCTTGTAAATCACAAAATCCTAATGGAAAGATTGACCCAAGTAGGGATCTACAGAGAAGTACTAAGCTGATTCAAGTCCTACCTGTCTGGTAGGTCTCAGCATGTGGTTGTTCAGGGCATTCTGTTCAAGCTGGGCACTCTGCACATATATAGACATGATTAAATATATTTTTGTTCAAGGGTTAGACTTGCCATCTGAAAATACTCCTGTCATTATAAAAGCTTATAGAATGCAAAGAAGATCTGTTTCTAGCACACAACGAGCATAGTCGCCCTCAGATATTGTTCCTGAACTGAAATATACCATATTAATATGATTCAAATTTGATTCTGATTGAGGTATAGTCCTGAAATTATCCCATATGAGGGGTAGCTGAATTGAGAGTGTACTGTAATTTTATATTTTTGATGATCTTTTCAAATCTGAGATTTTTACATTTCTATTTATTGTGATTATATGGTTTTTAGTCTTACTGTAGAGCACTCTGGTGTTTTTGGAATAGCGCTCACAAATAAAGTTGATGATGATGATGAATTAGCGCAGTATAGCGCAGTGGTCTAAGGCTCTGAGCTGCAAATTTGGTGACATCCAGCAGACCAGACCTGGGTTTGAATCCCACAGCTTCCACTTGCATACTGTGTGACCCTGAGCAAGTCACTTAACCTCCTTGTGCTCCCAGGTCGCTCCTGTAAAAAAGCTTTCAGCTTAGTGTGCTATACCGGTTAAACAACTAAAAAAAAAAAAAGAAAATTACAAAAATGCTAGATTTTACATTTACTCAGATTATTCATGTGTACACAGCACTGTAGATGTTGATTCCTTGCCTCTAGTCAACATGTACTTGAAATGGGTACCCTGTTCCAGTTATTGGGTCTGGCCAAAGTTAAAATAACTTTAGATGGCAAGCAGTTTGTCTCTTTTGAAACTGATCAACTTAAAATTTCAAGTGCTCTCATTATGAGAAAGATTTGAGCGATGATGTTAAGAATACCCAATGTTACCAGATAAGTAGATGTCTGATTTAGTTGAAGCTTTGTAACACTAGCTCTGTATGTACATATTTACTTGAAGAACCATAAAAATAAAGTTTTAAAAAAGTAGTCTTCCTGGTACCCTTTGCTCCAGCATGGTCATTAAGTGCTTTGTACGATTTCCTCCATCGTAGAAACATATACGGTATTTCGTGACGATTCTGAGAATTTAACTCTTATTTGGACTTTTGACCGAATGTAATGCCTTCAGTTCTGTGTAACCAGTATGGGGTTTGCCTTCCTTGTGCCCCGATTCCCTGAAAGGTGAGGAATGATTTCTGCATGCGTGGTACGTGTTCAGAGTCGTGTACAAGCCTGCATGGCATTCCTCCACATTGTTTACCTAGCACCGTGGGCAGAATCGCAGTAAGAAAATGATATGGGATCATGATCCTCGATCCATCAGATCTTGTGTTCTAGACGTGTGCCAGCACACTAGTACAAAAACATTAGGTGTTGTGAACCCTCATTCAGTGTGAACAATGGCCACTTCATTGGCTGACCTGGGGGAAGCATTTTTGTTGTAAATCTAAAGCATTTCATTACTGTAAGAATTCTTTCTGTGCGTAAGCTGCCTTCAGTCTTGTCCCCTCACTATTTATTTCATGTCTCAATGTTTGTGGCATTTCTCTTATAAAACGCACACACACAGTTGCAGTGGAATAACAAACACAAGACCAAAAGGGTGATATGCACAACAATGGAAAGGCAGAAGCAGATGTCTAGTTCAAAAGTTTATGCACAGCTTCCAAAATTACAGCCCAATTGCAAATAGTAGGCAGACTTTGCAAGTATAGCTCTAGCACCTCGACGCTCATGAGTTTTCAATGGGGGTTGAGGCTGAATGGTAGGAATGCAGCATTTATACAGCACAATCATTTTTGAGAGCATCACATTATCAATTACTATAAAATTAAGGAATCAACACTTATAAAACAATTTTTAAACAAAATAGTAAGAAATTTAAACTTAAACATCCCTTCAATAGATAATTCATTAATGTCTATAATATTCAGTACATGTTAATGCTTCATTCAGTGAAGAGCAAAAACTTAAGAGATGAAAAAAGAAAAGAAGCTGCCCGGACAGGATTGTTGTCATGGCTTGCACAATCATGGCTCCTATGACATATTAGAACCAGATAGGTGGGAGCTGAGGTTAGTCCAAGTGCTTCCACAGTGTTAAAAATCCATAAAATGCAGAAAAAATGATATAATTACAATGAATTCAGTCCAAAAGAATAGTGAAATAGGCAGTCAGTGCATATTCAATTACTTCCTCAAAAATGGTTTGATGTTCTATTGCAATTGTGCTGTAATTTTGGAAGCTGTGCATAAACTTTTGAACTAGATATCTGCTTCTGCCTTTCCTTTGTTGTGCATACCACCCTTTTGGTCTTGTAGCTTATTGTGGGAGGTTTACCGCCTCCACAGTGGTTTGTACCGGCATTTGCTGGGAGCTCACTGCCGCCTTTTGGATCTTCTGAATAACAAGTGCATCACCATTAGTGAGTGGTAAGACCCTTAACTCCTGACTGGTGAAGTTACAAGTTACTTACAAAGTTAATACTATCTACCTTCACTCCATCCTTATGGAACACTCTCCCTGGTAATCTCAAGAGCTGCTCCTGGGGGTTTTAAGAAGAGAATTAAGGCGCACCTACTGGAGCTGAGCTGCTGCGCTTGTAATCGCTGAGACATAATAACATAATGCTAGTGAGTGGACATACGGCTGCTTTGGACCTATTGCCAATACACTAATGAACTCGTTGGATCACATTCTTGATGCAGTACTAACTGTCTTAACGTGTTACCTCTGACATGGAACTGTCTGATCTGTTTTGAATACATCTACTGTAAGGTATGATGTGGAATGCGCTGCCCGGGGAGCTGGTACAGGCAGCTACAGTGGAGGGATTCAAGAGAGGGTGGGACAGGTATAGGCAAGGGGTGAAGCACAGGCTGGTTTGCCCTGGGGGGGCAGGACTGGGGGATGGAGTAAAAGTGGAAGGAGACAGAAGGCTATGGTACCCAATCAGGGTGCTGAAGCATGAGCAGACTTGATAGACCAATAGGCCTACTCTGCTGGCGTAGAGTATGTTAGTATGTTATGTTACCCTTCTGTCTTCATTGTCTAGTAACTTGTCTACCTATATTTGTATCTTTGTATTATCTATTGTTTGTTACTGCTGTACTACAGTATGTGAAATGTAATGTGTATTGTCCTATTCTGAGTATCCTATTATGTTATTTGTAATTAATCCCGGGTCACCCCTGAAAAAGGGACAATAATGGTCTCAGTGGGCCTACCCAGTTATCAAAATTTAAATAAATAAGTATTTGTGTGGCGGTACAAATCCATTACATATTTTAGAGGAACATTGTCAGCTTTTTAACCTATTTTTAGTACCCCTTTAATGCTGTGCCTGTTAACCGTTTCAGAAGCATAATTGCTGTATTTAATGTTTATTTTTTTACAAAAAAATACTTTTGTTCATCCCGACCTTAGTGCAAGGGTTTGCTCCTTCCTGCATATCCCTGGCATTGGTATGGCACTGAATGACGCCAAACTCATGCATGAATGAGTTCAATGATTTTGGAGGCATATAAACTAAATAGCTTGCCGCCCAATGCTAATTGCACTGATTTCTGCAATATCAGTATTTTTTAAAATCAAGGGCTAGTTCATATAGAAATTGTTGTTTGAAAAATGAAACTGGGACTCAGTGCATCCACAGTCCTAGTTTCACTTTTCAAACAGTTTCTGTATGAAATAGCCCTTGGTTTTAAAAAATACTGATGTTGCAGAAATCAGCAGTTAGCATTATGCAGCAAGCTGTTTAGTTTATGTGCCTCCAACATCGCCAAATTAGTCCATGCACAGGTTAGGTGTCATTCAGTGCCATACTGATGCTGGCGATGTACAGGAAGAAGCAGTCCATGGCACTAAGATTGGGACAAATGGAAGTCTTTTTTGTGAAAAATGAACATTAAATACAGCAAATATGCTTTTGAAATGGAATCGGAGCAGTTACTGTGTAAAACTCTGTTAATGGGTACAACTATTTGTAACCCCTAGATGGCGCTATCCCAGAGGCTACTACCCCTGCCTGATTTGCCACTAACAGGTTGAGGGGCCTGGATCCAATGGCGGGTGCCTCCACCCAGAGGTCAGGGTTTGCAATAGTTAAACTAACTTGGTCACAGCCCTCTGGGACACTGCAACCCCCCTTTCTTCCCACTAGTGGCCCACACAATATATCAGAATTACCTTCACAGTATACACTTACCCCCAGGTCTGGTTCGGCACTGGGACCTCCTGTGAAATGAGATACAGTGCAACAATCACAGTACAGTACTTTAACATAGACAAATACCTCAGGCAGTATAACTTTGCTGAAACAAGCAGCTCTGATTTATTTAGGGGATATAACAAGGACAGGGGAAATCAGGTTAATTAGCTTATCACTCTAATAATCTACCTATGGCTCTGTGCACAGGCCTATCCTATCAGTTACTGTCCCTGGGTACCCAAGCCCTAGTGGCTAGTCCAAACCGTGGCAGCTGGTAGGGGCCCTTTCACACAGAGAAAGGAGAATTAAACAGTCAGCAGTACAGTAATTCCATTTGGATTTAATGTGGCAATTCAACAGGAACGACCCTGAATTAGTACTCACGACCTCCAAATAAGATAGGGTCCTTCAATGTCAGCAGGGCTCACTTGAGGTACACAAACCTCTTCACACATCCATATAAAAGAAAGCACTATACCAGGCAGGCTGCATCTGATCCCGATCGCAATTACTGCACAATACCGGAGAACACACAGCAGATTCAGTTCCTGACAGACCGGTGCAATTTTCAGCAATTCCTCCAGTCTTCTACAGGGTGAGCCTGGTTTCTACTCTTCAGAGATCCTTTGATTCTTTTCACAGGACGGATTCAGTCCTAACAAGCTGTTACACAAGCTGCAGACGGAACTCTGGGCCTTACACACGTTTTTGACTAAAACTGCACACTGAAAAAGCACAGGGCTCCTTCCTTCTTCACTGCCAAAGCTCAACTGAAACTCCAACCCGACAAAACCGGGCACTTCCTTTGAGTTCCTCCCAGTTCTTGACTGGATTGGCTGTCACTCACAATAGACTGCTGCTGTTGGTCAAAAAGGCACTGAAGTCTAAACTACATCTCCCAGAGTCACTGCCCATACAATCCTCTTGTGGCTGGCTCCAGATTATGAGTCCAAGTTCTGATTCGTCCAAGGCACCATTTTAGAGCTAGCCCACACTGATTGGTCCAGTTCAGCAGTTCAAAACTAGAATGGGGAACTAGCAGACACAGTTCTGACTGCAAAGAAAGCAGGTTAGACAAACTGTAATTTCATTATTACTCTAAATAATTTCTGGCAAACAGTTACATCTTTCAGATAGGTTCCCTTTGCACTCCTAGTGACTGCAAAAATGAAGTGAATTAGCAGCAGCTTGAGTGGTACTCAATCAAAGAAACACACAGTCCCCCATACAAACTAATTATGTCTGCAAGCAGACAGCTCTTAAAGAGACAGTACCAGAGGTTCTAAAAACACTCACTGATAAATGGCTTAAATGCCAAACACCATTCAGGCTTGGAGCATTCAAGCAAGCTCCTGGAAGTCTTTTGGGAACCCCCATTTGCAGAGGGGTTACATATTACAGGGGTACTAAAAACTGGTTAAAAAGCTGACAGTGTCCCTTTAAAAATACTGCAGTATTTTTACTGTTTTTATTAGTATTTTACCATGTTTTAGCTTAGAACTGCCTTTCTTTATGTTGTAAACTCTCTATCTAGCCCATTGTTCTCTGTTTTCTATTTCTGCCTTGTAAGTGGAAATAACATATTCTAAGTGAAAATAATATGTTCTCAGTGGAAATAATGTGTTCTAAGTGAAAATAACATTTTATTCCAACTGTTTGAAAACAATATGCTTTTTACCCAATGTATTCACTATTAGTATGACACAGACTGACAGATAGCTATGATAGCTAGATAGATACGTAGGTAGGTAGAGAGAGAAAGAAAGAGAGAGAGCACCCTGAAAGGACAAAGACAGATGTTCTGGGCACTGGTCTTAAACTTCATATGTGTGTGTTGAGGGGATTTAGAAAAGGATAGAGGAGGATCTAAGGACAGGCTAGTGAGGTATCAGCAAATGGATATTGCAGTGGACAAGTGGGAATATATCGGGTTTTCTCAGGTAAGAGGGTAAGAGTAGAGTCATTAGAGCCATATATGGTTTTCCAGGGAGGTTGGGGCAGCAATGAGGGCAAAGAAGGTGGCCTTCAACGTGTGCAAGTCCAAGCATCTCATCTGTACAAACAAAGCCATAAAGGCAGTGAGGAGGGTCAAACTGGAGGCAGAGCTTAAGATTGCAGGAGTGTGAGAAAATGATAAGGCCTTCTTGAGGTATGTCTTGGAAAGTAGAAAGAACAAGGGGGAATAGAGAGCCTGAGGGCAGGCATAAAGCTAATATTCTGCATGAATACTTCTGCACAGTCATAATAATTAAGGGGAGGGGGGGCCCTCTGTCAAATTGCAGCATCCAGGTTGGGTGGGAAACAAATATGGCAATTGGTATCATTACAGAAAAAAAGTGTGTTCAGAGGTTTGAAAGGGTTAAATGTGGGTAAGTTACCTCAGCTGGATGGGCTGCACCAGCGGGTGCTGTGGGAGTTAGGGCAGACTCTGTCAACTCCCCTGGCAGACCTGTTCAACTGCTTGATCGAGGTGGGTGCAGTCGATAGGGACTGGAGGACAGCAGACATTCCCATGCACAAGAGCGGAGACAGGGTAGACCAGGGAATTATGGACTGGTTAATCTGATTTCCATTCTTGGGAGGCTTCTTTAAAGTATTCTTGAGAAGCAGCTGTCAGCTTCATGGGGTCCTTTGCAAAACCTGTCATGGCATTTTTGCTTGCTAGAGTTTGCGTCAGAGGGCCTGATCACCAGCTGGCCACAGATCACTAACTTAAAAGAAACAAAATGGCGAACATAGTTTAAAAAAAAAAAAAAACTACCTCTACTGCACATGCACAGGGACTTGTTTTTTTAGCCCCAAAAAATTTTAAATCTGGGAGCCAAATTTAAACCCCCAAATTGTGTAGTTGGGGGGGGGATGTAAGCACCTGGACCTTCAAATCTGAAAAATAAATGTTAACATTTCATAAATTTATGGGTGATTGAAAAAAAAAAAAAACATGAACTGTACATGTGTTGGGAGTTTTTAGGGATGGGCTACTTGCTGCTTTCTCCCACACTCACATCCACCCAAGTGATAACTTGCATACCTGTCCAACAGGTCTTCTGCTTAATGCTACTTAGCCACCATTCCCTATGAGTCTGCAGTGGGCCCTGTGTAAACCAAGCCACAGGTTTTACCCAGTGCCCAGCAGGTCTGCTGCATTATGTAGTGCCCACAGAGCCCTGCTCAAAGGATGCTATAGATGTGAACTTGCCTGATGGGTCTGTTGCTTTATCTGGAGTCTGCAGGGCCCTGTACAAAGGAAACTGCAATTCCATGTCCCTGCCCAATGGGCCTAAAAGGTATAGGTGTCACTTTGTGTATATCTTTTTCTAAAAGTAAGGAAATAGAAACATAGACAGTGATGGCAGAAAAAGACCAACAGTCCATCCAGTCTGCCCATGGTTGTCTGAGACCTAGCGTTTGTCTGGGGACCTAGCCCCTCCCTTCAGCTCATCCTGCCCTCCCCCCTACACACTCTGCAGAGCATTCAGTTATTTTCCTTTCTCTGCTCACCCATGCATAAAGCCTTCCACAGTTGTGACGCCCACCACTTTGGCAGGCAGGTTATTCCATGGCTCCACCACCCTTTCGGTAAAATAATACTTCCTCAAATCCCTATTTAAGCCCCCCTCGCTTCCATTCATGCCCTCATGTCAGTGAGCTGGTGTTCCTACCAAATAAATTCCATGCAGATCATTTTATTAATCCCTTTCAGAAACTTGAAGGCCTTTCGTCATGTCTTCCGTCTCCCTCCTGGCCTCTAGCGAGTAAATATTTAATGCCTTCAGATGTTTCTCATAGGATTTCCCCTGTTGTCCATGAATCATCTTGTTTTCCCTATGCTGTATCGCCTCCAGTCTACTCTTGTCCTTTTTAAGGCGAGGGCTCCAGAACTGACACAGTACTCCAGGTGTGGCCTCACCAAGGACCTATAAAGGAGGAGTGGTTGTTTCCTTCTACTATCTATTCCCCTCCCTGTACACTCCCATCCTTCTGTTTGCCTTGCTGTAGGCTCTGTTGCACTGGTTTGACTGCTTCAGGGTGTCACTGATAATGACTCCCAGTTCCTGCTCCTCTGTTATTGTACTAAGTTTAACACCATTAGCCAGTGCACTGTCCTTGGTTGCTTTTTCCTCAGGTGAATTACTTTGAACTTCTCTGCATTGAATTTCAGTTGCCACACATTTGACCATCTCTGCAGCTTATGGAGGTCGTTTTGTAAATCTCTGACTCCCTCTACACTGTCCACCCTTCCGCAGAGTTCAGTGTCATCTGTGAAGAGGCCAATCCTGCCCTGGATTCCTTCAGTAATATCGTTAATGAACATATTAAAAAGGACAAGGGCCTAGGACCGATCCCTTTGGTACCCCTCTAGTGATCCCCCTCAGCTGATTTAACCCTGTTGAGAACAACCCACTGCTGCCTACCCTTAATCTAGTTTCCCACCCATCTATGTCATCTGTTGCCCCCAGATCCTCCATTTTGTTCGGTAAGCATCTATGCACGGAGTCAAAAGCCCTGTTGAAGTCGAAGTACAATAGATCGACTGCATGGCCCCTATCTAATTTCCTCATTACCCAGTCAAAGAAGACAATTAGGTTGGTCTGACAGGACCTCTCTGCCACAAAACCATGCTACTTACTATTCTTTAGACCATTTTTCCAGGTAGTCAATGGGATCCTGCTTAATCAGAGTTTTCATCAGCTTTCCTCCAACAGATGTGAGACTAACTGGCCAGTACTTCCTTGGCATAAAATAAATAGCAAAAAAACAAAGTTAATGCATGTGTTAGAGTTGAAGCACATAACATAAAAAGTAGGGAATTGAAAAGGGGGAAGAGTCTGCAGAGTCTTGGTGAATCTGTGGTGTGCTGTTCTTCAGACATTTTAATGATCGTAATGTGCAGCATCTTGACCTTTTTACATCTCATCTCAAAACTTACATGTTTGCTTTGAGTTTTGGTCTGGTGTAATCTTTTAATTCATTCTAGTATTTATTATTTATAATAACACAGCCCTAAGACTACCGCTGAACCTCTGTCTCCCCCTCCACACATCTTTAAGACACCCTAGCCTAACCTTTCCCCCAAACCTAAATCATGCAATTAATGTGTTGATCTACCTGAATCTGCATTGCGTATTGTCCTTTCCCTACCTGCCCTATCCCTTGTCACCTTCTTGCCTAGCCCTACCTACCCCCCCGATCTCCACTTCTATACCAAACGTCTCTATTTACAAGTGTTATACTGCCTGATATTGCACAGCGAATTGTTGCTACTACTGCATTGAATCATGAACCTTTGTAATTGTATACTATTATTGTGTGTAACCTGTATTGCTGTACCAACTGTATGGAACCGGAACCACTGTATTGTATACTGTTATTGTATGTAACCTATACCATCTGTTTTTATTGCTTATTCATTGTTTATGTATACACTGTCCTTGCATACCAAGTTAACCTCTTTGTATACCTTTCCTGCCACCTCAAGCGGGGTGTGCATTGTACTGTATCTTGTATGTGCTGTTTGTATATGTGCTGTTGTTGCCACTGTGTTACCCAGGTCGTGACTGAAAACGGTCATCTGGATCAGTGCCCTTACCCAGTTACCAAAGACATAAATAAATAATTTGATATTTTGTCTTTAATGATCTGTTGCTTCTGTTACAAGGTGTATATGTGTGTGTGTGTGTATATATATCATGCTGAGTTGCTATGGACTAGTTTCTGTGTGAATGATCCAGCGCTTGGGGAGGAATTGGCGTGTGCTGTGCTACTACTACAAAAGTCTGTTTGTGCCACTATGGGAGCTGTGACCTCTATGATTTTTGAAAAGACATTCCACAAGTGCTGTATCTGTATAAATAGTTGTGTAGCAATTCAGGACTTGCATTATGTGTTTATTTATTTAAAATTGGTAACAAGGAAAGGCACAGTGAGGCGAAGCTCATTTCCAGGTGTGACCTGGGGTAGGGGGAAGCAGAGAAAAATACAGAGGTGATTGCATAGCAGTAATTACAAATAACAAAAAATATACCAGTTGTTTTTCAAGCTATATACAATAAAGTACAAGAATATTGCAAATGTATACCATATATACAAATAAACTGAATGAGAATATGCAATGTTTTACGATCAGGCAAAAGTATAGGAGCCAAGTGCAAGGAGCCACATATGAATGGTTAGAGAGTTGAGGGGTAAGAAGTGAAGGAGGAGGAGGAGGGGGGTGCAGGTGGGAATGAGCTGCAGAGGTGAGTGGTGGGTACTTGTCTTACAGAGGGCCATGGGACATATGGGATTTTGCCGTTTGGACCAGGGGATCACTGGATGCCAAGGATTATGCTGCTAGGGGTTCGGGTAGGGGTGGCCACTGCAGTCAGGGAATAAATTCATATTTCTGTTACTGGGTTTGAGGAGGGAGGGAGGGATGTCACTAGACCCAGGGATCTGTGTGGAAACGTTGGGGTGGTGGGAAGCCATAGCATTAACAGTGACTGCTGACAGCATGGTGCTGTTGACAGAGAAAATGAATATTAGTGTGCTGAAGTAACATGGTAAATAGCTGTGTGCCTTCTGCATTTTGCATAGGGCTCTTAACATTTTTAAACATTGCTAGGTAAGGCTTAGCCACTATGATCGTTGTGCCATGCTGCGTTCTGCGAGGTGGTTTGGGCAGCATATCAGGGACTTCCTTTTGTGATTGAGATAAGGTTTGGGCAGTACTTTGGTGTGCACTAACAGAAGATACGTATGGAAAACTCTGTGCAACATAGCTGGTTTGCACTAGGTTTAACCCTTAGGCTGCGAACAGATTTAGAACGTATAGGAATTCTGGACTGATTTATCAGGTCCGTGGCACAGCAAGGGTTAAAATATATCTCTTTTTGTGCCTAGTGCAAATTAACACAGACAGCAATTTGTGCCCTACTGGGCACAGGATTCGAATATGTGGCTCTCTAATTTTGACACCAATTGTAGAAACACCAGTGATTATCCTTAATTAGATTAAATTAGTAATTTGACCACAATAAGTAACAGTGGGGATAAAATATTGAATGCAAACAGAAGTCATTCTTCAAACTCTTTTCAAGCAGTCTCACTGGAGTAATTTCTGAAAAGGAAGTCCAGAGTGGATGCTCCTCTCAGGAAGCTTAGTGGCAAAGTGAAGACGAGATTCACAAGATGGAGGGGTCCTTGGAAAATCTACCTGAAAATGTTTCAGAAAATTGTTACACTTAGCGAGAGTGATTATCATTGAGGCATAGTGTTACAGAATGCTGGACTCTGGAAATGATCAGTGGTGGCTAACGAGTTCTGAAAATTACTGTAGCAGTACAAGATTCAATGTAATTAGAATCTGTAGATGACTAAGGCCAAGAAAAGTCTGAGTAATAGCTAGTTATACTGTTTCAAGTTGAAGCTAGAAAAACAAACGTGGTTCTCCTTGAGAGAATGCCACTAGTGTAACCCCTAGATGGCGCTATCCCAGGGGCTACTACCCCTGCCTGATTTGCCACTAACAGGTTGAGGGGCCTGGATCCAATGGCGGGTGCCTCCACCCAGAGGTCAGGGTTTGCAATAGTTAAACTAACTTGGTCACAGCCTCTGGGACACTGCAACCCCCTTTCTTCCCACTAGTGGCCCACACAATATATCAGAATTACCTTCACAGTATACACTTACCCCCAGGACTGGTTCCGCACTGGGACCTCCTGTGAAATGAGATACAGTGCAACAATCACAGGTACAGTACTTTAACATAGACAAATACCTCAGGCAGTACAACTTTGCTGAAACAAGCAGCTCTGATTTATTTAGGGGATATAACAAGGACAGGGAAATCAGGTTAATTAGCTTATCACTCTAATAATCTACCTATGGCTCTGTGCACAGGCCTATCCCTATCAGTTACTGTCCCTGGGTACCCAAGCCCTAGTGGCTAGTCCAAACCGTGGCAGCTGGTAGGGGCCCTTTCACACAGAGAAAAGGAAAATTAAACAGTCAGCAGTACAGTAATTCCATTTGGATTTAATGTGGCAATTCAACAGGGAGCGACCCCGAATTAGTACTCACGACCTCCAAAGAAGATATGGTCCTTCAATGTCAGCAGGGCTACTTTTGATCTCCAAGAGACTCCTCACACATTTATATGGTAAAAAAAGAAAGCACTATACCAGGCAGGCTGCATCTGTATCCCAATCGCAATTACTGCACAATAACCAGGAGAACACACAGCAGATTCAGTTCCTGACAGACCGAGTGTAATTCAACAATTTCTTCAGTCTTCTACAGGGTGAGCCTGGTTTCTACTCTTCAGAGATCCTTTGATTCTTTTCACAGAGGCCAGTTCAGTCCTAACAAGCAGTTACACAAGTTGTAGACGGAACTCTGGGCCTTGCACACGTTTTTGACTGAAACTGTGCACTGAAGGAGCACAGGGTTTCTTTCCCTTCACTTTCAGATCTCAAACTGAAACTCCCAACAGACAAAAACCGGCACTTCCTTTGAGTTCCTCCCAGCTCTTGACTGGATTGGCTGTCACTCACAATAGACTGCTGCTGTTGGTCCAAAAGGCACTCAAGTCTAAACTACATCTCCCAGAGTCACTGCCCATACAATCCTCTTGTGGCTGGCTCAGATTATGAGTCCCAAGTTCTGATTCGTCCAAGGCATCATTTTAGAGCTAGTTTACCCCACACTGATTGGTCCAGTTCAGCAGTTCAAAACCAGAATGGGAACTAGGCAGACAGTTCTGACTGCAAAGAAAGCAGGTTAGACAAACTGTAATTTTATTATTACTGTAAATGATTTCTGGCAATCAGTTACATCTTTCAGACAGGTTCCCTTTGCACTCTAGTGACTGCAAAATGGGTGAATTACGAGCAGCTTGAGTGGTACTCAATCAAAGAAACACACAGTCCCCCATACAAACTAATTATGTCTGCAAGCAGACAGCTCTTAAAGAGACAGTACCAGAGGTTCTAAAACACTCACTGATAAATGGCTTAAACGCCAAACACCATTCAGGCTTGGAGCATTCAAGCAAGCTCCTGGAAGTCTTTTGGGAACCCCATTTGCAGGGGTTACACCTTCCTGGTTTGGGAAAAGCTTGACGTCCGCTCAAGCAAGTACCCCATAAGTTTCAACTGCAACCATATACATTTGCATTAGGCTCACACATGTAATCATCAGTCAATACATCATTTTACCAAGAACCATTTCTGAAACATTGCAGTACGTCCTCTTACACAGTATAACACACACATTGTACCATAACTCAAGTTATTACCTCTTGTACATGAAACCTGAAGAGGGGACCCTTCCCTATCAGTTACCTTGGGGCTGGACGGGCAAGGGCACCATACTTAGAGGGCAACACAAGTAACTTGAGTTAGCACTAACGCTCAGTTTGGGCAATGAGCTCGGGACACATACACTCTTTATGGACAACATTGAGAGGCAGGTCCACTGGCCGCCCAGGGAATCATAACTGAGGTGCACCACAGGCTTTACAGCTCGACCAGTCTTTCTAGGGGAGCTGTTACAGTCTCTGCACTCTGAGCCTCATTTTCAGCATTGTTCTCACTTGTCAGGGAGTCTCCATGGGGTAGAGAGGCTAGAACTTGGGGCACTTTCAGCTCCAGGAGTTACAGTTTCTGAGTCCACAACATTTGGCTCGCATGGAGAGCTTTCAGACACTGCAGTGGACTGTCAGGGCACTCAAAATACTCTTCTTGTTCGGTGTATCACCAGTCTGCCCTAATCTATCATTTTCTCCCTGAAAGCTCAAACAGTTCAACCATGCACAATGATTCCATTTCATCTGATCTGATGCTTTGCACTTCACTTTCTGGGAGCATTGGTTCCAGGGATGAAGCTGGGGCTTAGACAGTCCAGAAGGCCCAGCTTTGTCTCCAGTATTGACTAGGGATTGCCTCAAACAATTGACTCAGTTCGTAAGAAGGATAGTATTCAAAGTCACTCTCACTTTCTTCTGATATGGACTGACAGTCATGCTCAACTGGGACTTGTGGAGGGAACACTTTAACTTTGCTTCTGTAGGTGCAGACTTTCTTGATCTTTTCTAGCAGCAGCTCTAGTCACTGGTCCAGAGGGGCATCTTCTGGGGCTCAGACTCAATCAGGATTTGTCCAATGGGGTAAATGATTTCTATGCATTGTTTTACATCTTTTGAATTATTCTCAGGCCTTACTTTGTACACTGGCAGATCATCTAGTTTGCCCACTACAATGTGAGGGAGATGGTGCCATCTGTCAGCAATCTTGTGCTTGCCATGCAGTCCCAGATTTCTTAGCAACGATCTCTCCTCCTGGAGTTCCTGTGCTTTCACCTTTTATCATACCTTCTTTGTTGGCCAGATTTCTTTGGCAGCCATGGTTTGAGCCAGTTGGCACGCATGAGTTAGCTGGGCCTTTAACTTTTGCACATACTGTAAATAGTTGTCAGCTTGAACCCCATCAGAGAGACCCCAAACACACATCTACTGGTAGTCGAGCCTCTTCCAAACATCAGGCGGTAGGGGAGAATCCAGTGGCATCACTTTGTGCAGTTATAAGCATGTACCAGGGTGCTAATTTGTTGGCTCCATCTAGGCTTGTCCTTTGGGTGCAGGGTGCCAGCATATCTAGCAAAGTGCGGTTGAAACGTTCAGGCTGTGGGTCCCCTGGGGTGGTAAGGAGTGGTTCTGGACTTTGCGATCCCCACAGAGAAAGCATCTCTTTGATCAGACGACTCTCAAAGTCTCTCCTTGATCAGAATGGATTCTTTGTGGAGCCCCATAGTGAACAAAAAGTTTTCTACAAGTACTTTGGCCACAGTGGATGCTTTCTGGTCTTTGGTGGGAAAGCTTGGGCATATCTCGTGAATGGTCAGTGACCACCAGCACATTACTGATATTTCTTTGATCTGACTCCAAACTCAGAAAATCAATACAGACCAGCTCCATGGGTGCACTGGTGGTGATGTTAACAAGGGCAGCCCTCTGGGGCAAAGCTTTCCTCTGTAAGCAGCTACAAGTTCGAATGTGTTGCTCCACATCAGCCCCCATCTTAGGCCAATAGAATCTGGATCTCACCAAGTCAAGTGTTCTGTCTATACCAAGGTGCCTCCATGTGGTTGTGCAAGGACCTCAGTACTGAGTCTCGAAGGCAGTGGCAGCACTAGTTGTTGTTTGTCTACTTGTCCCTCTGTCTACTGTTTCTCTGTATAACAGTTTATTGATCAGTTTCAACTTAGGACCTTCTTTGTATAACAGTGCAGTTCTCAAATCAGTGGAGCGTAATTTGGACACATCTTTTCCTGCATAGAGGGCTTCTAAAGCTGCTTTGATCATGGGATCGCGGGATTGAGCCGCGAATACTGTCATTGTCCAGCTGAGGCAGTGCACCAATGTCTATGTGCAGAAAAGTGGCACAAGCAGCAGGTATGCAATTCTCAGAGGCTCCCAAGCAATCCACCATGCAGTCCACTGCGTCTGTGGACATTTGTTCCTCCCTGTCAAACTTCCGCAGAGTGCCCAATGTCAGGTTCTGCCAATCGGACCCAATCATTCTGGGGAACAGGCCTCGGAGAGAGCATCAGCATCTATGTGGTTCAGACCTGCTCGGTATTCAGAGCATAGTCAAGTGAAGATAATGCAGAAAGCCACCTATGGCCAGTGGCATCCAACTTAGCTGAGGTCTGCACATAGGTCAAAGGATTATTGTCAGTTTTACTAGTATTTTAGCCCCATACAAGTACTCATGGAATTGGTCAACAATAGCCCACTTCAAAGCTAGGAACTCTAACTTATGTACAGGATAGTTCTTTCGGATGGGGTCAGGCTTCTACTGGCAAAGGCCACTGGTCTCAGGCCATTCTCGTCTTGGTACAACACAGCCCCCAACCCTTGCAAGCTAGCATCAGTGTGCAGGACTAAGGTTTTCTTGGATCGGCATAGGCCAGCACTGGAGCATGGGTAAGTTGATATATGATCTCATGAAAAGCAGTCTCACAATCAGGAGTCCAGCGGGCCCCAAATACTTCACTTGGATGAAAATACACTCTTTCAGTCTTGAGGGACGCTGACTTTGGTATTTTTTGTGGGTTGGGGATACCCTTGAGTAAGGTTAAGTAAAGGGCGGATCACTCTTGAATAGTCCTTGATGAAGCGCCGATAATAACCACAGAATCCCAGGAATCTTTGCAGTTCTTTTAGATTTTTGGGCTGTGGCCAGGTGGTCAAGGCCTCAACTTTACTTAGGTCGGTCTCTATTCCTCGGTGGATACTATGTGTCCCACATACTTTACTGATGTTTGAAAGAATTGACACTTATCAATGGACAGTTTAAGGCCAAAGTCCTCCAGTCGGTCCAATACCTTAAATAATCTGCTTTCATGTCCCTCCAGTGAGCTGCCAAACACAATAACATCATCTAGGTATACCAGGCACTCTAGTAAGTTCATGTCCCCACTGCACGCCCATCAATCGCTGAAAAGTGGCTGGGCACCTGAAATCCCTTGAGGCATCCTCATGAATTCATAGAAGCCAGCGGACAGATAAAGGCAGTCTTCTCACGGTCCTCTGGGGCCATCGGGATCTGGTAGTACCCACGCGGAGATCCAGCACAGAGAACCACTTGCTCCCGCTTAGGCAGTCCAAGTATCCTGAATGCGGGCATTGGGTACTGATCCAGGGATAGTCCGCCGGTTTAAGGTGCGATAATCCCACACACATCCTTACTGTTCCATTCTTTTCCTCACTACCACAATGGGGAAGCATAAGGGCTTCTGGATTCTTGTATTACACCAGCAGCTAACATCTCTGCAGATGCCGCCTCACATCATCTATGTCCAGCAGTGCAAGGCGCCGAGACCTCTCCCGAAATGGTCTTTCGTCATGCAGCCGGATATTGTGCTCAGCCCTGCCACGCATCCTACATCCCATTCCTTTAAAGAAAACACCTGGTCTCTCTGGGCAAGCTTCTCACTGATCTCACTTTCCATTCAGTTGGCAGCGGAGTCGCCAAATCAAACAAGTCAGGCGTTACTCTGTCATTCTTCCTGAACTCTTGCTGCTGGGTAGCACTGCAGTGTCTGCACAATGCACATTAGCCAGATGCAACTTGTTTACTCCGAATGTCTCTTTCAGACACATTATGAACTTGGACCATTACCCTTCTGGCATAAGCATGGGCTCTAGCAGGCAAAATACTAGGCTTGACCAGCAGTCCCTCTGGCAATTTTCCATCGCTGCATCCAACATTAATATTTTTATTCTTAACATCCTTTCTGATACGGACTCTCCCTGTAAGGTACACTGGGCAATTGGCGCCAGGATCAGAGACTCAGGATCCTTCTTCCATACAATTCCAATCGGGTTCCTCTGGTTCTGTTTTTCAGCATCTCTCTGTGCCTCAAGGCCTTCTTAATTAAAGCCGGAACTCTTAAAGCTCTACTAGTCTTTGACCCCTGTTTTTCATAACACAACTGTGCCAGCCTTCCGAACATATGAGCATTTGTTCCAATCAACAAAGGGACACCATCATACAGTCCAGTGGGGACACACTAAGGCTAGGGTCTCTACTTGTCGGCCACTCCAGCCACGGAGGTGGGAAAGATAGCCAAATTCGGATATACCCGGAATAGGGGTAGGCTTCTCACTTAACCCCCATACATGCAGTCCTTCTAATGGTTGTAAGGGTACGTCTGACAAATGCTTCTGATACCAATCCTGGAACATAATTGTCACTTGGGAGCCACTGTCTAATACAGCTCTTGTAGACACTCCATTCACCTTTACAGTGGTCTCCATGGAGGGACCCACTATTCTGGACCAGTCTGGAGGCGGTAGTGGGGGCCTGGGCAACTGACCTTGCCACAAAAGGACGTGAATTAGCATTTTGGTGCCTCACTGGGATCATGTCGTGCACCTCTTAACCACTGATTTCTTCTCGAAGCTCTCCTTGTAGCCTATATGCAACTTTGTCAGTGTCTTTTGGGACTGGCATTCTCTCTCATGTGCCCATCTTTCCCACAATTATAGCAAAACATACTTTCTGGAGTTTGAGCTGGCCGAGGCGCCACACTGGGAGCCAGGGCGGGTATTACTAACTGAAACCTGGGTGCCATCTCTGTTCGGCGGCGTGATAAGCATTTGGAGACATCTCGTCAGTTTCTCCACTTCCATGGTCAAGGAATTGAGTTTGGAGCTGTTATCAGCAGGAGATACATGGGTGGGTACCCCCACCCCATAGCAGATGCAGTCGGATATAGGTCAGGGCCCGTACTTGCAGGCGTGGCCTTCATAAAGGACTGTTTTGAATTCCCGGATCTCTCTCAACAGTTCGCCCCATTGTGGCATATCTTTTCCTTGTCAGAGCACTCATTGACTGTCAACCTCTGCCCTGAACTTCACTTGATGGGTCACCCTCAGTCACTCGGGTCGTAGCCACAGCTGTTGGTGCAGGTACCTCCGAGGTCGCCTTTTCTCAACTCCTCAATTTCTCTCATTAACTCATCATAGGAGGGTGGGGATTCCAGTCGATTGCCAGGCGAACTGAAGCAACAGCAGTTCTGAGAAGGGCAGACTTAAGGATTCTGTCCAGTCTGGTTCGGTCCAGTTCAATCGCTGGCAAACTACCCTTTCTGAGGCATTCTTGCAACAATTTTTCCAGCCGAGACATACACAGAACAACAACTCCTTGGTACTGTTGTGTGCATTTCTTACTCCACCATAGGTCCTCATCAGAATCTGGGCTCCCATACACATTCTCCAAGGCCTCAAGATAGGCCTGTGCAGTCGCTTCAGGGTTACTGGCCCCGTTTAGCACGGATGTAGCCAGGGGCAGGACCTCGGAGGGCTCTCACTAACCCTCTTTCGCTTTTCGCCTTCCGAGCATTGCCATTCTAGCACTTGGGGGGCAACATAGTCTATCCAGGTCTCCCAGTCATCCTCCCCTTGGGGGGTGGGGAGGGTGCCAGAGAAGATCCTCAACCTTCGGTAAGAGTCGTGACTAATGGCAGGTGCAGAAATAGGAGTCTGCATTGGTTCAGCCACCATTCACGGGCACTGGAGCAGGAGAGGTGTTGGGAGGAACACCCCAGGTGGCAAGAATAGTTTCTTCAAGTCCTCCACAGTTTCCCCTCTCCCAGCAACCATTCAGCAAATTTCTCCTCAAAAGTTTCAGATAGTGGTGGGGGCTGATTCCCCAGGTCTTTACTGTCCTTAGTTATCACTCTCCAAGCAGTGAGGGCTCCTCTGGGGTAATGGTCTGTGGCACTTTGGAGCTATCTATGGGATCCTTAAACTCTACTAGGGCCAGGAAAGTGTGGGTGAGCAGATTAGCATGCCGACCCACCACCACAGGGTTTTGTAAACCTTCCACCTGAGAAAGTACTCCCTGCACAGTGTCCGTATTGATACCCAGGGGATGTCCAGGATAAGCATAGCATTTTGGGGTCGATCTCCTCCCTAGTACACCACTCCACCAGCGGTGCACAGCCACTTCTGTCGGGTACCCATTTTTCTTAACAGTGGTTCGTAAATATGGCCACTAGAGGACACACAATCCCAGCGGTGAGCCTCCAAGATGTAACCCCTAGATGGCGCTATCCCAGGGGCTACTACCCCTGCCTGATTTGCCACTAACAGGTTGAGGGCCTGGATCATGATGGTGCCTCACCCAGAGGTCAGGGTTTGCAATAGTTAAACTAACTTGGTCACAGCCCTCTGGGACACTGCAACTTTTCTTCCCACTAGTGGCCCCACAATATATCAGAATTACCTTCACAGTATACACTTACCCCCAGGACTGGTTCCGCACTGGGACCTCCTGTGAAATGAGATACAGTGCAACAATCACAGTACAGTACTTTAACATAGACAAATACCTCAGGCAGTACAACTTTGCTGAAACAAGCAGCTCTGATTTATTTAGGGGATATAACAAGGACAGGGAAATCAGGTTAATTAGCTTATCACTCTAATAATCTACCTATGGCTCTGTGCACAGGCCTATCCCTATCAGTTACTGTCCCTGGGTACCCAAGCCCTAGTGGCTAGTCCAAACCGTGGCAGCTGGTGGGGCCCTTTCACACAGAGAAAAGGAAAATTAAACAGTCAGCAGTACAGTAATTCCATTTGGATTTAATGTGGCAATTCAACAGGGAGCGACCCAATTAGTACTCCACGACCTCCAAAGAAGATATGGTCCTTCAATGTCAGCAGGCTACTTTTGATCTCCAAGAGACTCCTCACACATTTATATGGTAAAAAAAGAAGCACTATACCAGGCAGGCTGCATCTGTATCCCAATCGCAATTACTGCACAATAACCAGGAGAACACACAGCAGATTCAGTTCCTGACAGACCGAGTGTAATTCATAATTTCTTCAGTCTTCTACAGGGTGAGCCTGGTTTCTACTCTTCAGAGATCCTTTGATTCTTTTCACAGGCCAGTTCAGTCCTAACAAGCAGTTACACAAGTTGTAGACGGAACTCTGGGCCTTGCACACGTTTTTGACTGAAACTGTGCACTGAAGAGCACAGGGTTTCTTTCCTCACTTTCAGATCTCAAACTGAAACTCCCAACAGACAAAACCGGCACTTCCTTTGAGTTCCTCCCAGCTCTTGACTGGATTGGCTGTCACTCACAATAGACTGCTGCTGTTGGTCCAAAAAGGCACCAAGTCTAACCACATCTCCCAGAGTCACTGCCCATACAATCCTCTTGTGGCTGGCTCAGATTATGAGTCCCAAGTTCTGATTCGTCAAGGCATCATTTTAGAGCTAGTTTCCCCACACTGATTGGTCCAGTTCAGCAGTTCAAAACCAGAATGGGGAACTAGGCAGACAGTTCTGACTGCAAAAGCAGGTTAGACAAACTGTAATTTTATTATTACTGTAAATGATTTCTGGCAATCAGTTACATCTTTCAGACAGGTTCCTTTGCACTCTAGTGACTGCAAAAATGGGTGAATTAGCAGCAAGCATGGTGGTACTCAATCAAAGAAACACAAGTCCCCATACAAACTAATTATGTCTGCAAGCAGACAGCTCTTAAAGACAGTACCAGAGGTTCTAAAACACTCACTGATAAAGGGCTTAAACGCCAAACACCATTCAGGCTTGGAGCATTCAAGCAAGCTCCTGGAAGTCTTTTGGGAACCCCCATTTGCAGGGGGGTTACACTAGTATCTCCTGATGCAGTAGCCGATATTGTTTAGGCGTTGTTTGCCTCCATGGAGAAGTTGGACATCTGCTTTTTCTACATTCTAAGTGTGCTGACTTATTTCAAACTAAATAGCTTTATGGTTAAAATTGACCTGATATGCAGTATATCATAGTTTACTGACAAAAAGGAAGCTGTTTTGTCAGGAAATTGCCCCATTGAACTGACCTCAAGCTTTAATTAATTAAAAAAAAAAAAGTTGTTGCTTTCCCTCATGGTTCCAAAGTTGGACCTTTGCAAAGGAAAGCTATTGCTTTGAAAGGTCTATATTTCGAACCATAGGTTTTAAAATGAAAGCTTGGAGTTTAAAGCTATATGGCTAAGTCCTGCTTATACGCGTTCAGTGTATTGAAGTACTGATAATGCACGTTTACTGTATCAATACATTAACAGTGTATGATGGAACACTATTGTCAGGGCCCCGTGTTTACTATGGCAAACTGGACCTATGTTCTGTGGCAGGCTGTCATGCTTGCTGTGGACAGGTTATGAGCAATTCTGTGTCGATTCTGCGGCAATTCTGTGGTGGGCTTTACATTTTCTGGCAACTCAAGTGAGCTCCAAAATAAAATCTAGTTATGCAGAAAGAATGCTCAGAAAAAGCAGCCTGGGGCAGTTTGGCAGATGCACTGGCTAGGCAATGCAAAGCCATTTTGGTATCATGGTTTGGATAGCATGTAGGGCATTGGGAATTGAATGGTTATTTTTTTACTGCAGTCTGTGTTATTGTTCCATGGCTGCCTTCCATTTGTCCAATGCTGGTTTACCCCAGCTGTGCTCCTGAGAATGTCTCCCCCTTCCTGCCCCAGTCACTTGAAGACCACTATTGCCTGCTTGCAAAACAGTGCTGCTTCAATGACTCCCTCCCTCCCACTTGCTTGAAGGCTGGTGGTGATGGTTTGTGCTGTAATGCTGCTCTAGTTGCTTCCTCCTGCTTGTGCAGTTCAGCACCAGTGGTGTAATTTGTATCGATGTGACTTGGCGTCCATACCTTCTTCTCTCCCACTCTGTAAAGATTTACTGTGAGGCTAGAGAGTAGCTGGACCATTTTACATTAGACTAAGGTCCAGAAAGACTCCCGATTTTTTGTCTGTAATAATTACTATGACTGTTTTGTTTCACAGTTCTGCAATTAGCAAACAGAACCATCATTCATTCTCATGAAACAGACTTTCTGAAGTTCCCTCAGTGTTTGTAAAAGGCTACAATGATCATGAAGCTTCAGGGCTGGGTGCCAGTGGATTAGAAAAGGGTGGCCCCACTGACTGCTGCAACCCGGGGGGAGGGGGGATATAATGGAGCTGCCAACAACTCACACTAATGCCATTTTAAGCTTGCTCACAATCATCTGAGCCATTTACAGTAGTTGGTGTTTTCAGTGGTGACGGCCATTTTTAGTGCACCAGAAAATGCTGTTTCTATGGCAGAGGCTTGTTTCTGCAGCACAATCATAATTCTGTGGCAGTTGCTGCAACTGCAGAATCGCAGAAAACACGGGGCCCTGACTATTGTGTATGGAGATCCAGACACAGTAAAAAGCCATTCTGCTGCAGTAGTGACGTAGCTGCTAACGTAGAATGACTTTTCATTGTGTGTAAGTAGCTATGTCCCAATACAAGTGCCCCCAGCAACACTGTTCATTGGCCAGTTGGATGTTCAGCTGTCGTGCGTGTGAGCTGGGTGGCAGGCAGATGGCAGAGAAGTGCGGGTGTCAGACGGAAGACACTGACTTGTTTAAACTGCAAAATGTAAGAGAATGTGTATTTGGTGACTCTACACTATATATGTAACCCCCCTGCAAATGGGGGTTCCCAAAAGACTTCCAGGAGCTTGCTTGAATGCTCCAAGCCTGAATGGTGTTTGGCATTTAAGCCATTTATCAGTGAGTGTTTTTAGAACCTCTGGTACTGTCTCTTTAAGAGCTGTCTGCTTGCAAACATAATTAGTTTGTATGGGGGACTGTGTGTTTCTTTGATTGAGTACCACTCAAGCTGCTGCCAATTCACTTCATTTTTGCAGTCACTAGAGTGCAAAGGGAACCTATCTGAAAGATGTAACTGTTTGCCAGAAATTATTTAGAGTAATAATGAAATTACAGTTTGTCTAACCTGCTTTCTTTGCAGTCAGAACTGTGTCTGCTAGTTCCCCATTCTAGTTTTGAACTGCTAAACTGGACCAATCAGTGTGGGTAAGCTAGCTCTAAAATGGTGCCTGACTAATCAGAACTTGACTCATAATCTGAGCCAGCCACAAGAGGATTGTATGGGCAGTGACTTGGAGATGTAGTTTAGACTTCAGTGCCTTTTGACCAACAGCAGCAGTCTATTGTGAGTGACAGCCAATCCAGTCAAGAACTGGGAGGAACTCAAAGGAAGTGCCGGTTTTGTCGGTTGGAGTTTCAGTTGAGCTTTGGCAGTGAAGAAGGAAGGGCCCTGTGCTTTTTCAGTGTGCAGTTTTAGTCAAAAAGCGTGTGTAAGGCCCAGAGTTCCGGTCTGCAGCTTGTTAGGACTGAATCTGTCCTGTGAAAAGAATCAAAGGATCTCTGAAGAGTAGAAACCAGGCTCACCCTGTAGAAGACTGGAAGAATTGCTGAAATTGCACTCGGTCTGTCAGGAACTGAATCTGCTGTGTGTTCTCCGGTATTGTGCAGTAATTAGCGATCGGGATACAGATGCAGCCTGCCTGGTATAGTGCTTTCTTTTATATAAATGTGTGAAGAGGTTTGTGTACCTCAAGTGAGCCCTGCTGACATTGAAGGACCCTATCTTATTTGGAGGTCGTGAGTACTATTCAGGGTCGCTCCTGTTGAATTGCCACATTAAATCCAAATGGAATTACTGTACTGCTGACTGTTTAATTCTCCTTTTCTCTGTGTGAAAGGGCCCCTACCAGCTGCCAGGTTTGGACTAGCCACTAGGGCTTGGGTACCCAGGGACAGTAACTGATAGGGATAGGCCTGTGCACAGAGCCATAGGTAGATTATTAGAGTGATAAGCTAATTAACCTGATTTCCCCCTGTCCTTGTTATATCCCCCTAAATAAATCAGAGCTGCTTGTTTCAGCAAAGTTATACTGCCTGAGGTATTTGTTCATGTTAAAGTACTGTACTGTGATTGTTGCACTGTATCTCATTTCACAGGAGGTCCCAGTGCCGGAACCAGACCTGGGGGTAAGTGTATACTGTGAAGGTAATAATTCTGATATATTGTGTGGGCCACTAGTGGGAAGAAAGGGGGGTTGCAGTGTCCCAGAGGGCTGTGACCAAGTTAGTTTAACTATTGCAAACCCTGACCTCTGGGTGGAGGCACCCGCCATTGGATCCAGGCCCCTCAACCTGTAAGTGGCAAATCAGGCAGGGGTAGTAGCCCCTGGGATAGCGCCATCTAGGGGTTACATATAGAAAAGTGTATGGTAGCCCAAATACACAGCATCACTATTCTTAAACTTTATGGTTACCATGACGTCAAAGGGGACCTCTTGAGCTTCACTCTCGAGGTCCTTTACGTCATAGTAACCACTCGGTGTAAGAACAGTGTTGTTGTGTGTGGGCTACCATTACACTATACTATATTTTCTGTTACTGTATTAATGTGTATTATGAAATCAGTAGAAAGAATACTGGTTCCTGATTGGTCAAGAGGTACTTTCAGACAGGCCGTTATCCCAGCACAACAGCCTGGCTGAAAGTAGTTCAACAAAAATATGTTTAAAAAATACATCCAATTTACTAAAGGCTCTCCAAGGTGTACGTTATGGTGGGCTAATGGCCCTTCTCAGATGGTGGAAGCAATTCAGCTTTGCCATTGAACATACGACCATACCAGCAGAAACAGGCCACCTGATCTATCAAGTGTGCTCGAGGGTGCAGCAAGCACCCTCACCTTGTAACTGCTCTGCCCCCTCCCCTCTCACCTTGTCCCATCCCCTTTAGAAACTACCCACTGTCTTACAGTCTACCACCTTCTCCAGTAGAACATCCATTCTGCCATGTCCCACTCCGTGAAAAAGTGTCTCCTCATTTCTGTCCTAAATCTTCCCTCCTCCAATCTAAGGCCATGCCCTCTCGTGTCCCTCCCCTCCTCAGCCTGAATATCCCCTCAGTGCCTGCATTGTTTATCCCCTTTACATACTTAAAGGTCTCAATCGTATCCACCTGGTCCCTTCTCTCCTCCAAGGAGTACATGTTCATCTCTCTTAGCCTCTCCTCATATGGTCTGTCCTCCAATCCCTGGATCATCCTTGTTGCCCTGTGTTGTACCCCTTCCAGTAATTTCACATCCTTCTTTAGATATGGGCACCAGAATTGCACACAGTACTCCAGGTGCGGCCTGACCAGTGCCCTCTAGAGAGGCAGGATCACCTCCCTGCCGCTGGAGGAGATCCATCTCATGATACAGTCCAGCATCCAGTTGGCTTTCGCTGCTGCCCTCCTGCACTGCTCTGTATTGTTCATCTTCCCTATTACAACCACCCCTAGATCCTTCTCCTCAGTAGAACCTAGCTGCACCCCTCCCAGCTGGTAACCCCTCCCTGGGTTCTTTGCTCCAAAGTGGAGGACTTTGCACTTTTTCGCGTTGAACCCCAACTGCCACACTTCCGACCACTCCACCAGTTTGGTCAGGTCATCCTGCAGCCCCTGCCAACCTGCAATATCGTCCACCACTGCCTCCAATTTGGTATCGTCAGCGAATAGACTGATCTTATTCCTGACACCATATGAGATGTCCGCTATGAATATTTCAAACAGCACCGACTCCAGTACCGATCCCTGCAGCACCCCGCTCATCACAGCCCTTGGAGATGAGAGTCCCTCCCTCACCACCACCACTACCCTCTGCTGTCTCCCCTGCAGCCAATTCTCAGTCCATTTAACCATCTTAGTCCCCACCCCCATGTATCTCAACTTCAGACCACCGAGATGGGTTGTTATCCCACCATAACATACAACCTGTCATGCCTTACTGCTTAATGAGTACACTGAAAGTGTATTCACAGGATGTAACTATATTGTACTGACTCCAAGCTGACATTATAAAAACTAATTTCCTTAACAAAGCGGTTTAAAACTTAACCTTTTTTTGTCACCTCACTTGCTCACAGACAGTTCACTTCTGCAGGCCCCACAGCTGGTCCTCCAACCCCACTGTGCCACTCCCTGTTGCCGTCAGGCACATACCTGACTTCCAGTAGCCTCAATGTGCAGGTGGCTGGCTTGTCCTTGTGGGGGGTCTTCTCTGGTCTAGGGAAGGTGTGCCTCTGTGCTCCTTGACTCCTCTATTGCTGGCTTGCCTCTTCCAGGGGCCTTCTCTGACCTAGAAGAGGAAGCCCCCATTAATGTACTTGTGCCAGCTGGAGGGGTCCTGTCAGTGTGCAGCTTCTGGCATGGGGGAGTGAGAGGGCTGCCATCTTGGCATGGCATTTATGCTGCTTTTCTCCTGCCGCTACTCTCATAATCATATACTCAAGCAGGGTTTTATTTAACTCCAAAAATTGATTAGCGTTTTGCTCATAAAAGTTCTAAAACGTGGAAATGCATAGCACTTGCCTCACTGTGTTTTAACAAACATAACACTTCTAGAAAACCTATTTAAATGCTTTCTGTACAGTTAGTATTGTCCCAAGAAAAAAAAACTGCTAATCAATTATTTAAAACCCTGTCAAGGATGGACTTGGAGGCAGTGCCCGATGACCTGTGTAGATCATCAGTGGTTCTTTCATCATGCCACCACCAGGAGATGCTATAAGAGCAGAGGGACAGGTCTCTTCTCCCAGAAGGAGAACATCCATCAGATGCTCTTGTGTCTTCCCAGCTGGCCTGCGCTCCTGATATCCTAGGCTTGGAGCATGAACCAGGGTTTATAAAGGGGTAACTTTGGAACCATTAGAGCTAGGAATTTAGTGTTTTTAAATGAAAGCTTGGAGCAAGGTGGATATTGTCGAAGTGCATCTTCTCTGTATAGCGATACATACTGTAAGAATATAGTGAGAAGATGTAGTTGTTTTGACCTGACATAAGCTTTTATTTAAAAAAACACATTATGTTCCTAGCCTTTATGGTTCAATAGTTAATGAGTTTTGAATAAATGATCTTTAGAAAGGGCTAACTTTAGAACCATTAGGGTTAAATTTTTTTTTAAGTAAGAGCTTGGAGTTATCTATAGTACATCCTGTTGATACCTGAACAATGTACATTATCATTACGCATCAATACATGTCAATATACAGTGCATTACAAATATATCAACAGGATCTAGTTGCAGTGACCCGACTCAAAGCTTTCATTTAAAAATAAAATCAAGTTTTTATGGTTCAAAAATTAACCTTTTTTTAAAGAAATCCTTCAGAAAGGACTAACTTTGGAAGTTTTAAGTTAAATGCCTAATTTTTTTTTGGGGGGGGGGCAGGGCTTGTAGTCAGCCTCAGCAGCAACATGTTTTTAGAGCTCTACAGCATACCAGCAGATTTTATTAAACCATGGATCAAAATAGTGTCCAGTCATTATCTAAAAGCCATTCAGATGATTGATCTCTTTACATAACTTGTGTGACTTTTTATACAACAGTCTGTATGTATTTGTAGTTGTTCTGTCTCAAGTGCTTGGAGTCTGACTTGACTGAATTTCCTTTGGAACTGCTGACTGCACTTGCAATGTTTTGTTGTGACTATGTATTTGATGTGGAATGTTTGTAAATGAACACTAGTGCTTAAAGGTAATCTCTGAAGTTTTCAATATAGACGTAAATCCATAAATAAATAAAACAAGCACACACGATTGTCCTCTGAATCTATAACAACGGGCACTGGTGAATGGCAACATTCAGCAGTTTAAATACTATTGACTGCGGACATACTAATATGCCTTGTGCTTTTTCCTCAACTGACTACAGCAGTGCCGCTGAAGCAGCCTAAGAACGTACAGCACAAACCACCAACACGGGCGCCTCTCCTGCAGTAGTTTTTCTGTTTGTTTGACCGCGCCCGTACTGTACCTCTCTAAACACCCTGGGACCAATGAAATCATGACCACGGCTTAATCCGTGTACCTGTGCCCTATTTAAACTCACCCTCTCTCCTTCTTCTCCTCAGGCTGACACAAACTCCTCAGGGTGGTCGTGAGGCGCTGGTAGCGCTGCCCTCCCGCCGCGGATCGCTGGAACGGAACCCCCCCCAGACACAGAGGTCGCGAGGGCCGAGTCCCTCCCCAGGATAGCAGTGCAGCAAAAAGACTCCATAAGTGCAGGTACGGTCTTCCTCTGGCGACAGACTATCGGACTTCATCCCTACAGGACTCCCATCTTCCTCCTCCAATTGAGACCACGCCCGGCGCTGTCTTAACTCCCCTACCCCCCACCACCGCCCTTGGTGAGCATGTGTATTTATAGGAGAGTCACGTGAGCTCTATATCCCTATCGGCTCACTTCTCCATTTGCAGAATATCACCATCACCCACTAGAGGCCTCTTAATCATCTCCTCCAACCTGTTTTGCAAGAATAAAAGCAACACCACTAGGTGCTGCTCTTTAGCAAACTCTTCTTCCATCCTCCCTGTTCCCCTACACTCCACAGCTCTGTAAAAACCCCTACCATGTGCCCCTCTCCCCCTTGGGATACCCTGCTCATTGAAATAATTACCCTGGAATGGCCTGGCCTCAAAAGGGCGATGGCACTCCATCTTACAATGCTGTTGGCCCAACCACCGGCCCTCTCCTGCCTTAACCCCCCCCAGTCCTTCATGCCCTCTGCCCAGCAATCTACTACTGCGCAGGGGTGACATCGAACCCAATCCTGGCCCTTTCTCCCCAAACTGCGTGCTCAGTGACCCTACTACCCCCTCCTGGACTAACTCTGGGGGGCTCAGACTGGTTCACATGAACGTTGGGAGCCTGCGGCGCAAGGTGGCTGACCTTGAGGCCTGGACCCAACTCTACTAGCCGGACATCTTGGCAGTGACTGAGACTTGGCTAAAGCCTGACATTCTCCCTCATGAGGTTGAACTGACGGGATATCAAGCCATATGAAGGGACAGACTCCTCAAAAAGGGGGAGTCCTATTCTATCTAAAATCCTTTAAATGCCACCCGCTGGACCTACAAGAGATAGATGATACTCAGGCTGAGTATTATTTCTCAAACTTGTCCTCGGAGGTACAAAGCCCTCTACATCAGATGTGCCTATCTCCCACCTCAATCAGCAACCCTCCCTTGAATCCCTTACCAGTGCCATCCTTCAACTCCCCAGGAGAAAATCCTTCTAGGGATTTTAATCTCAACTGGCTCGCTTCAACTCCTCTCGAGCAAAAACCTTGTGCGGGACGCATCCCTACCCAGGTGATTAACTTACCAACCAGGCACAATGCTAAAACTGGCAACCATTCACTCTTGACTGGGCACTTACCTCCAACCCCACTCGGATACTGTCAGCGGGATAATGGCGGACTCCCTGAGCGACCACTGCCCTATCTACTGCATCTGGTCTAATAAACCTCCCAGGCGGTGGGCCAGGCTGATTGTTCAGAAATTACAGCAGATTTGAACCAGCACCCTCTGCGCTGACCTCTTCAAAGGCGGAATGGTGGCCTGCTCGTCTCCCTTCCTACTATGCTGCCCCTCCAATACTTTTCCGAGTTCCTGGGCATAGTAAACCGTCATGCCCCTGAAAAACTATGGTTCAGGCAGTGCCATAAATGGCTATACCTTGAGCTGAAACACACCATGCGGCTCAGGGACAAAGCATGGGGTCTCTACAAATCTTCTGGCACAATATCTGACTGGGAGAACTACAGGGCTTGCGCAACAAGTGTAAACAGGCCTAAAACTGGCCAAATCCAAATACCTCCGTGACCTCCAAGTGATCAACCTAAGTGACCCCAAGAAGTTCTGGGGCCACATAAACTCCCTCCTGAAGAGTCACGTGCAGGAACAAAGTTCCATGGTCTTAGCCGAAACACTCTGACAGATGACCCTACTAAGGTGGCTGAAGCCTTCAGTGCCTCCTTTTCTCATCCCCTGCCTCCTCCCAAACCGTGCAGGAATCCTCCCCACCCACCTCGTGCAAATCTCTCTCGTCCCTTATTCCATCTGACACTTGTGGACCCCTGCACGGTGCTACCACTCTCTGCAAAATCAACCCTGAATCATCTACGGTAATGATCAGCTGGAACTCGCCTGCTGAGGGCTGCTGCACCTGCCATTGCCTACCCTGTTGCTCCCACTCATAAACCGATCCCTTCAGGAAGGGTCTAGCCCACCAAATGGAAAAGTGCCACCATAGTTCCAATCCATAAAAGGAACCCGGGATAGGGTGGAGAATTATAGGCCCATCTCCCTCCTCTGCCCCTCTGGGAAAATCCTTGAAAGAATAGTCTTGATCAGCTGCAATGCTATCTGGAACAGCACCTACTCCTCTCTAAGGTCCAGCATGGTTTCGGAAAGACCATGGCACGGACACTGCCCTAGTCAGATTGACTACCGACATACTCAACGCCATGGACCAGGGCACCCTCTGGGCACTATTCATCGACCTCTCCAAGGTCTTTGACATGGTCAGTCATAAATTACTCTCTCTAAACTCCAAAGGCTTGGCTTGGATCAGCTCTCTCTCCTGGGCCACTAGCTACCTGACTAACAGAACTCAGACAGTCTGATGGCAAGGCGTTTACTCAAGCCCCAGACCAGTGATCTCTGGGGTACCCCAGAGGCTCCATACTAGGACCCCTGCTGTTCTCCCTATTTGTGAATGACATAGCTGAAGTGTGCACCCAGCAATCTACTGCTCTATGCTGATGATACAGTAATCTATCACAGTGACCCCAATCCTCCGTTATCGCGAACGGAACTACAAACCTGCTCTAGCAAAATCTGAAACGTGGTTAACTGCCAACCATCCAAGCTAAACGAGGACAAGACAAAAGCTGTCCTCTTTGGGACCCGGCGACTGGGTAAGGACTGTAGTGGTCTTCTCTCTATAACATCTGCTCGAGGAATGCGTGTCGAGGTCGCTGACCAATTTAAGTATCTAGGGATTACCCTTGACCAGGAACTAACCTTCAAACCCCATATAGATACCCTAACAAAAACCATATACCAGAGGCTGGACTTGCTATACCGCCTTGGGAACTCCCTCTCTGGAGAGGCACGTAGAGCCATTGCTAACTGCAACCTCCTCTCCTATTTACTGTATGGTTCTCCAATATTACAATTCCCTCAGAGAGACTGAGCTAACTAACTCTCCACCTCTACCACTGCATTGCTCGCCTTGCAACCCACTCCTCCCTAGGCGGCACTCATCATGTAAGCTCTTAAGGATCTTAACTGGTCACACTAAGCTTAAACTATCTTTTTCCCCTGCCTGCCTTTCCTACAAACTCCTTTCCTCACGCCATCCACCTCACCTCAGTGACCTGCTCACCCCTAAAGTCCCCCTCCGCAACCTGCGGTCTGCCTCAAATCGACTCTTGAACATACCCCGCATCCGCACCAATCAAGGAAAACGCTCCTTCCAGTTCACCGCCCCTCACTTCTGGAACTCGCTCCCCTCTTCCCTGCTAGACAAACCCTCCCTCTCCTCTTTCAAGGCCGGTCTCAAAGTCTACCTCCTAGAACTGAGCCTCTGCTGCTGCAACTGCTAGATATACTCCCCACCCCTCATGAACCTATGTGACCATCTACGAACCCATGGTGCCCCTGGTACCAACTAACCTCTATCAACTGTATTTTCTCCTTACAACCTGTGTTATGTTCTTCCCTTTGAATGACCCCTGGACTTTTGAATTTATTGTTTTCGTTTTTTTTTCTCCCCCTGGGCAATGCAATTCTATTTTTCTTGGACTACTGGTACTCCCTACTTGCTCTCTATCTCTGCCCTACAGTTACGCAACCTCCTGTATGAACTGTATATACATTATTATTTTTTAATTGATTTACTTATGTATCTGTATGCTGTACACTTATATATGGGTGTATATATCTTGAGCTGTACCTGTACATAATGTAAAGTTGGTGGTGTATTCACCCCGTGTCGCCCCTGAAAAATGGACCTTTGGTCTCAGTGGGTTTACCTGGTAAACAAAATCTAAATAAATAAATAAATTACAGGAGGACTTCTTTTTTAATTTATTGAAAACCCTGAGGGTCCCAAGTGCAGCTCCTGGTTGGTAGTTGGGCTAAGTATGTGGCAAGAGCTGCCAACGTACAAACTTCTCTCACTGCTTTATGGAAAAGACCTGAGGGATTCAATTTACAAAACTGCACCCTGCAGGGGAGAAGGAATGTGAACACCACCACCACCAAAAATAAAGTGCCACACGTATGGCTGAATATGAAAAGTACTGCTATATTTTTCATTAATTTTTGTGTATTCTTTTCCACTGACTGCATTTGCTGCTGCCTTTGGCATTCATGCTGCTTTCTGTTTTTTTTTTTTATTTTGAAGTAAACATGGTTTCATAAAACAGATAATGACCGCATGTTTTAAGACATGCAGTAGTGGGAAACATATTGGCCCCCTTGAATTGAGCTATCAAATTCCAATAGAAAACAAAATGTATGGTCTTTGCCACCCACAATAAATCCCCTTCCTCCCATAAACTCTCAATAACTACCTCTTCTGGCACTCCCCTTAAACAAGTGGCTACATTCTTGTATCTAGGGGTTACCCTTGACCCAACCCTCTCCTTCTCGGCCCACAATGACACCCTTGTCAAAACCATCAACATGAAGCTTGGCCTTGTCTTCTGCCACAGAAACAGCCACATCCCTGAAGTCAAAAAGCTGCTTATTAGGTCCCACATCACCAGTCTTATAGACTATGGGTTAGCTGTCTGTGGATCTGCAAATGATGGTGAGCTATCTAGAGTTCGGGGTGTCCTCAACAGAGCCTGCCATTTTGCCCTCTGCTTAAATCACAACACACATAAATGTGTACTGTACAGTGGCCTAGACGGCTTAATCTTGAATACTGACTGCATCTCAATACCCTAATCGCTGGTCGAAAAGCACTTTTTTGACTCTCCGTCCCCAGGCCTTCAAGCCATGTTCAGCCCTGTAGATCAAACTAGCACCACTAGGGGAGTAGTACAACACACACTGCTCCTCCCCTGAAGGAAAACCTCGTTAGGCCAAGCTGTCTTTTCCTAAAGATTTGCCAAACTCTGAAATGGGCTGCCTCCCTCATTAAAAGCAGACTGCACCCTTTCTCAGTTTAAATGTGATCTCTTCTCCTCCTCCTCCCTCTCTTTATCTGGATCTGCAGACGCTAAATGAGCTACTGTAAAATAACATTATTAATTGTGAACTGATGGCATTAACGATCTGTGATGATGCCCACAGCTTGAGCGTGGCAGCACATAAATGTAAATAAATATAGTAGGTAACAAGTTAATGACTCAAAATATATAGCATGGCTTTGTGTGAAGTGCTGTAAGTACTGCCCTGCCTCAGAACTGCATTGATTTTTTACTGTGTTTCACCTGTTAATTTTTCTGTTGATGTTGGCTCTAAACCCTTTGTAAATAGGCCCTGCCTAAAGGGGTTTGGTGCAGAATAAATAAATAAGTAAATAAATAAATAAATGTTGCCCTTGGCTTACAGCTTCGGGCAGTATAACCATTGTCGGTCAGTAGTTCATCTCTTGGGGTCAATATTTTCTCATTATGTCCCTCAGCTCTGGTCAGTATTTGTATAATATCAAATGCATGCTATTGGCTTTGCAGAAACTTCACTACTGTTACATAAAACATTGCCTTTTTTGACAATGAACAGATTGATATTAGATTTGTGGAACTCTGGGTAAATCGGGCATTGATGGATTGCAGTAACAGAGAAGCTGTGGCAGGTGAGGAATCCCGCATGAAAAAGCAGGGCCAGCATCGGGGGGGGGGGTGCAAGGGATGCCACTGCACCAGGGCTCAGAGCGCTGGGGGGCCCTTGGCCCCTTAAGTCAAAATAATGAATGTTTCTATATTTTATTTTTGTTACTTGCCTGGCTGCTGGCACGGTGCCCCCTGCCCCGTTCTCGTTCAGCAACTGTGTGATTCAGGCAGTAAGTGAGCCGCGATCAATCAGCTGATACAGACAGCCCCAGACGACCTGCTGTGCCCCGGCTGGACATTTAAATCCCCATTCCCTCCTCTGCGCTGCACGCAGCACGTTTGTCCTCCTCCCTCATACGGTACCTGGTGGATGTTGTTCAGCTTCAGCAACTTACCTCCTCCTTGGCTCCTTCTCCATGCTCCAATTGGATCCTCCAGCTCTGGGCTCATTGGTCTCTCTGACAAGAGTTTGCTCCACTCACTCATGCAGCTCCTCCCCTGCTGAGCCTGCTCCCTCCCACCTGGCTCCCTTGCCGATGCCTACTGGGTGGCTGTGCTGTCTTTTCCATTGTTGGGGGTGGGCATGGGTGACTGGGGCAAGCAGCAGGCAGCAGCTGAACAATGCTTGCATGACTCAGACACCCAACCAGTGCAGTCACCAGACCAATCTCTAGTTGGTCATGTGGATGTTTCTTGTGAATCGATTGTAAGCTTCGCGGGACTCGGGAGTATCTGTCAAGAACTCGTCATCAGTGCAGACTGAACGAGTAGTAGAGCGGACAGCAGAATCATCAGATTTGAATTTATTTGTGCTCTTAACTTGTGCCTCCAGAGTACAGTTATAAATAAAACACACACACAAGACAAAATTAAGTGCTGAGTAGTTGTCAAGCAGCGTTGATTCATTCAGATTTTGGGAAAAAGCAAAAATATTTAGCTAGGCAGGCAGCAGGAAGGAATGGGAGTGGAGACTCTCAGAGCTGCCTAGGCCCCAGTGGGTGGTGGTGGTGGGGGGACTGAGAAGAAATCAATTCCAGTCTGTGTCAAGCTGGTGATTAGCCGAAGGGGGCTGGCCTACCTCCTTGTGTGACAGACAAAATGGAATAACAGCAGCAATATTTTTGGTGGCTTGGGAGACCGGGGTGGGGGCACTTGGGTGGGCCATGGGCAGGCGGGCACTACAAAGTCTTGCACCTGGGCCCAGTACATTCTAGAACTGGCCCTGTGAAAAAGCATGCAGAGCCAAGCAAAAACCGAAGAGCAACCCCTTGCCATGGGAGAGAACCAGTCTAGTAATGCAGCCCTCTTTTAGGTGATTCAGGTGCTGGACAAAAAGCTTGAGGACTGTGCCTCTACGGTTACACTCCTGGACACCGGAATTACCAAGGTTCAGGAGTTGGTGCAAGTGGTAAATACAACAGCAGACAGGGCTCTTACTACCAATGCCGGGCTGGTGAAAGAAAACACACTGGAGCGACTTCAGTTGGAAATCATGTAAAATGGACAGTGTGTAGCAGATATTCAAACTGTGAGATATGAATTCCTGAAGGGGCGGAAAATGAGACCCTTAAAGTGTTTGTGGAACTTGTCTGGACGAAATGCTCCAAATGGCCAAGGAGATTCAAGTGGTCAAGATGTACTGGACACCACAATGCTCACCGGGTCCAAATCCAATGCTGTGTACAATACTGGCTGTTTTTGGCAACTCTGCTCAATGAGACTCCACCGCATTGGTCACAAAACAGCATTGCAGTCTCAAGTGGCAAGAGCATCTGGTATGGATCTACCCCAGTCTTTGGTATGCAACCAGAATGCACAGGAAGGAGTTTGATGCCATGAGGAGCCAACTTCAGTACCTACAGTAGGACTCCACCTCCTGATGCCTGCAGATCTTAAAATTGCTTATGGGGCAACATTTATACATAATCACACATGCTCCCACATTGCAAAGCATCATTGTCTGCATATGCAAATCACCACAGAATATTAAGCTGGTTCAACTTTAAGCAGAAATGCATGGTGTTGAAAGGCCTCTCACACAGTTTGCAAAGGGTGCCAACAGAAGACATAAACATGTGTTTCATCCTACCAGGACCCATCAGTATGCCTCGTCTGTTTGACACCCCAGTGGAATGAACCAGCTACCCTAAGATGGTCTATCTGGGTTATGTTGTGGTGACCTAAAGGATGCAGGTATACTGTGGCTTAAAATCAGATGTGAATTGACTCTAAAAGAGATGGCAATAGGTTGCGTACAGACCCTGATTAATTGGGGACTGTTTTTGATTATATATTGTCTTTGTGGGGAGTGAGGTAACGGGCAAGGTGAATGCTAATGCTGTCATGTTCAGAGTGCTATTAAAGAGCTACTTAGCCTCAAGGAAAACTTTAAAAAGCATAATAATTAAGTACAATTCTGCCTGCATTCCATTTATAGTTTATATATTTCTCCTCCCCATTAGTTATTATTTAGGAAATTTGCATGCATATATGATCTTTATCGCTTAGAGTTTCTTTAGAGTTCATCTGCCTCTGTAGCTTATTTCCTATTTCAAGTCATAATCCTCTGTTGTGACATCAGAATGTGTTGCCATGGGAGTGACTGGGATATCACAAGCAGTGGTTTGTGACTTCAGGTAGGGAGAAAGGCAGCAGGAATAGGCAAACTCTTCAGGAGCAAAGATCACGTTTTCATACAGATGACCTCAGTAATAAATAATAGGGAGTACTACAGCACTAATGGGAAATACAAGCTGGACAGTATCTAAATATTAGGTTTCATTAAAGTTCTTCTGAACGTGTCACCAGCTCTTTAATATGCTTGTATTTATCCATTTTCATTGGGGCATATTGAATTGTTTGTCAACCAAGATGGTGTTTTGTTTTGATTTTCTCTGTACCAATGTTTAAGGGAATGGCTTATCCCCCTTCTTCCCAGTAGGCTATAGGACACTGACTTTGACACCACTACGCCTTGACGGAACACCTCAGACTGGCTACTCTTACCATATTTAGTACAACGTGTAATCGACAATCTGCTGATGATGTATGATGCCAATAGTTACAGAACTCGTTTAAATGACATAAGACATGATGCTAGTAAACCATAGCACATTTTCTTGTGAATATTAATATTCCTTGCAATAATTTTGTCAACAGATTCCAAAAAAAACCCTCTCTAGTACTTAGAATATTTAATTAATGGAAAAGTGATCGTTTCTGTACTTTATTATTAAAATATACTGTATATTTTCTTTATAGAAATAACAGTAGTGGCAACAGCTAACTAAAAAGTTGTCATTCCAGTTTTGTGAATTGTGTTTCTATGATATCTGTGAGTCTAAAGCTGCATATTATCCTTATCTGCTTGCTTTATTTATTGATTGACTGATTGATTTGTTAGAGGTTTTTCTTCCTACCTCTGCTGTCGTACAGGTATATATCCTATAATCAGGGATATACCCTGTTCAGGCTATTTCACCATCATTTGGATGGCAGGGGCATTTTTCACACAAGGTTTTTTCTCTCTCAGTGCCTCCCACCTCCCTCTGGCATGAGAGATACCTGTAATCCTCAGCGTTGCAGCGTGCCTCTGCAGAAATAGGCAAGCTCCCCTGGCCCACCCACAGGGTTTGCTGCAAGCCAGAATCAGCTGCCAGCCACTCTCTGGCTGAGGCACACTGTCCTCTGGCAGCTGCCTGCTTCCTGAGGTGGCAACTGGAGTCTGTCATGAACTCCGGCCTTCTACACAGCAGTGCAGTGCACTGCCGCTGAAGCATCGAGCGGCCATTTGCTTTGTGTTTTTTAAGAAAGATTAGACCCTGTAATGTGGGCTCATTTTATTATCACATCTTAAAATAAGGGTTGTTTTCTGCCTTGGAACCACTAATTTCATATGTAGTATACTTTGTACGACTATACAGTAAACAACTCTGCAACAAAGTAACTCAAGCTGAGAACGCTTACGTTTCCTACCATTTCATGACATTTATGCATGTATTCTTGCTATTTCAGAGGCACTGTTTGTATTTGATTGAGCCACTGTCAGTGTCAGTGGCTCAGTAGGTAGCACACTCGCCTCTGAGGCTGGGAGATCAGAGGGCTGTGGGTTCAGTTCCCACATCTGGCACTTGGGTTAATATCCCAGTATTGACACTGTAGTGCAGCATGAGAGGGGTGCTGCACTTCTGAGGTGCCATCTTAAGGATGAGACATTAAACTGAGGTCCCATCTGCCTGGATTGGTGGTAGTTCAGGTGGATGTTAAAGATCCCATGACACTTATCGAAAAGAGTAGGGGGAATTTCCCCCGTGTCCTGGCCAAATTTCTCTAATTCACTAAAAATACCACCACCAGCTTGCTCTGGTTCAAGGTCATTTGGCATTCATCTGTATCCCCCTCCCCCAGGTCGTGCCTGAAAATAGGCAGGATTTGTCTAGTGCACTTACCCGGTCAACAAAAACTAAATAAATAAATAAATGCAATAAAATTTAAGTTTTAAAAACTTATTTAACATTTTCGAAAAGAAAGCTGGAAGTTAGCTGGATATGGCCATATCATGTTGACACATTTATACAAATCAACGTAGTTTAATAAACCCATTTTAATATGTCAATATAACTGAAGTGCATTTTTTCTGTGTATCAATAACCTGGAAATGTATTGATGGGATGTAGCTGCGCTGACTTAACTCCAAGCTTTCATTTAAAAAAATTAAGTTCCTGGAATTTGGGGTTCAAATGATATCACCTTTTAAAGACATTGGACCATATTCTAAGTTGCAGTTTTTTTACAGTGGAAAATGGCGCAAATTGTGCTCCATTTTGCACTGTAAAGAGTTTTCCTATTGAACACATTTTGCCTGTGGAAGGGTCAGAGAGCCCTGGTGCAGCTAATAATATTTAAATTATGGTCCCCAGCTGTTGGTGTGCACAAACTTGGGGCCCTATGCATGAATGTGCACTGGGTACACACAGCTCCGTACTTGTAGACAGGCACGTAGAAGCTGGTATTCTCAATCACAGGCCACCTGTCTGCAGGACCTCCCTCTGGCATGCAGCAGTGCAGGGGCAGATCACAGGACATAGGCGGGCATCCAATTGGATGCCCATCTCGGGTCCCGTAGTGGATCCCCTGCTCCACACGAGCAGGGGATTGTGGGCAGACTTGGGTCCTGGGGTATGCAAAGGACAGGCAGGACCTTCTGCAGATAATGGGCATGACCACCACTGTATGGCCGGCTATGGAACAGAGAGCTATGAGACCTTGGCATTCGGAATGCCACCCGCTACAGTATGTGTCATGAAAGCCTGGTAGTTATTGCACTATCTACTACTACCATATATCTGTGTGACTACCAGTGTAGCAGACGTGGTGGCATAGTGCCCGCAGGGTTGCCCCCAGTCCTACCATGCAGCTAGGTGGGCTGGGGCATCACGGTGAGAGGTCAACATCGGGACAAGGAATCACCCTCACTGTGATGCCCCAGTCCACCTAACTGCATGGTAGGGCTAGGGGCAACCCAGCAGGCATTATGCCTTCACATCTGCTACACTGGTAGCCATGCAGGCATATGGTAGTAGCAGATAGTGTATTGACTACCTTCTGCTATGGTACCAGGCCTAGATGTCACATACCATAGCATACTGACATTCAGAATGCCAGGATCTTGTGGCTCATTCCCAGTGATGTACACAGGCACTTCAGTGTCTCTGGTGCTGCCCCTGGCCCATGTCTGCCTCTTCTGCTGTGCAGAAATGGTGTGTGACTTTGTTGGGGGCACACACTACAGTTACGGCAGGGTCCCCAATGCCATAGTGCATGGCATGGAGTGCAGATACGTGGCCGACGCTCCCCCTGGACCACCCATGCACATAGCAGCACAACCAGTGTGGGGGGAGGTCCAGTGTGAAAGTGTCTCACGCAGCTTCTGTGAATGCCACTGGGGGGGGGGTCCTCTGGACACCCACTGTGTGACATTCTGATGTAGGGTTCAAGCAACATAGATAACAATGAAATTATTTTTGTGATGAAATTGTGTTTCCAAAGTGGCTCAATTACTTTACATAAAATCTTCATTTCCCCTTCTGGTAACCCAATCTTTCTGTGCTTCCTTAGGTCATATCTGCAAAAGCAATGGAAGATAATAATACCCTTGTAATCTATTATCATTTTACTAACAGAAGTCACCCATTAACACTACAGAAATGCTGACACTTTTGTTATCTCCTTTTCTAGAACTTCAGCCATTCAGTACCCTTATCCTTTTCTTTACTCTTCTCCACCTTCACCTGTAACCACACTAGCTGCACCCCTGCCTCTTTCTTGACTGCTGTATCTTCTGACACCCGTATATCTTTCCTCATGTACACTGCTAATCCACCACCCTTCTGTATTCTCTGTCCTTCCTGAAGATTAAATCCAAGCACTTGTTTGGATTAGCCTAAATTTTCAATAATGGCCACTATATCTGTTTCCTCTGCAGCTATCACCTTCTGCATGTCATCCCCCTTGTTTCCAGACAACTGGTGTTTGTGTACACCTTCCGGTCTTCCTTCAGTACCCTTCTAGGATTTTTTCTTTTATCGCCTCTGCTTTATTGCTTGCCTTTCCCCTTTTTTCCTGTCCCTGTTGTCCTTCTTGTTGGGGGGGGGGGGCAACTAAAGTCAAACAGTGTTCCTTGCCCTATTGCAGCCCTCGCCCTCATCTAGTTTAAATTCCTTCTAATGAAAACATCTAACTTCTGTTCCAGCACACTGGTGCCCCCTGCATTCAGATGCAGATGGTCCCTTCTAAACAGCCTGTCATCATCCCAAAAGAAACCCCATCCCCCACCCAAAAATTTAAACCCCTTCTCTCTTCATCAACCCTTTAGAATTGCATTAGACTCTACAATCCTGGCCATTCTATTCTTTCCTGTGCACGGCAGCGGCAGTACCTACATGAAGGCTGCTATACCTGCAGCTTCTCTCAGCCAGCTACCTAGCTTTCTGAACCTTTCCTTAACCTGATCCATACTGTAGAACACTAGATCATTGGTTCCTAGGTGAATCACATCAGTACTCCCCCTCCCCCGTGAAACTCTCCAGTCATGGAAGTACCTTTATAGATGTCTTTCCATTTCTGCCTTTCCATCTGGCTAATAACCCCTGGATGGAGCCTCCTCCCTGGGAGTACCAGTTGTACCCTTAAGGTTAGGGCTTTTGTCCCATGCCTTCGCTACCAGACTGACCAAGCAGTTCTGAGTGTGCACTTCCAGGACCACGATCCTGCCTGAACCAACATGCCTCCCACAACCCACTGCAGTCCATCCTGGAGAGCTTAGCATTGGGGGGGGCCTCTGGGGTAATGGAACAGCAGCATCCTGTATGCCTAGGTTCCCCTCAGGTGGTGAACCTTAGCTCTGAGGTGAACAACCTCCGCTGTAAGGCCCTCAAACCTCCTACACATCTGACATCCTTTATCTCCCATAGCACCATCTGAAAACTGGCTGTACCATATCCCCTGCAACTGGCTACCTCTCCCCCTCTCTGAACTGCCTGGCCACAGTAACAGTAACCACTGAATCTATTACCAGATATGGAAACCTTTGAGCAGTGTTCCCTGGTCAAATTCCTCTTTTCAAAAAGTCTCCTGTTCTCTTAACTTTATCTCATTGCACTTCATTGAGCAGCTTGCTTCCCTCCTTCACTCACAACACTCATTGCCACTTGTAGGAAGAGGCCTTTGATATTTTGTGATGCCTTACAGTTCAGAAATGCTCCTCCTCCTTCTTCCTGGCTCAGTGGGTCTATAAAAATGCCTCTGTACACAGACCTCTGTATGGTTCAGTTTTGCCACTAGAACTAAATCATCCCATTCCAATGCAAAACTATGGGACTTCAGAGTTGTTGACTTTGATAAGATGGCCAACAGAGTTAAGCTAGCCCTGGCAAGAAGAAATACAGGTGAGGGGGTACAGTCAACGTGGGCAAGCGTTAAGGATGCAATACTTAAAGCAACATCTCATTGTGTTAGGGAGAAAAGCAAGAGCAAAAGGAGGAAACCACTTTGATTCTCAAAAACAGTCTCAGAAAAGGTCAGAGCCAAAAAGTTGACCTTCAGGAAATATAGGGGAATGCAGCAAGATAAAGATAGGGAGGCATATCAAACTTCCCTAAAGGAAGCTGGGAAGGCAGTAAGACAGGCAAAGGCCCAAACTGAGGAAACACTAGCTTGAGCAGTAAAAGAAGGGGACAAAACTTTCTATAGATACATTAGTGAAAGGAGAAAGTCCAGAGGGGGTATTGCTAAGATCAAAGGGGATAAGGGAGAGTGAGGAGGAGGACTAAGGAAAAGCATCTATCCTAAATAGATACTTCCGCTCAGTATTTACTGGGGAGAAGGTAAGGCATGGCCCACAGCTCAGCATCATTGACACAGAGGGGAGAAAGGTGTGCACACGTCCCTTCACAAAAGAAAGGGTCCTACAAGAGCTCACTAAGCTTAGGGTGGACAAGGCAATGGGACCTGATGGCATACATCCCAGGGTACTAAAGGAGCTAAGGGTGGAACTAGTAGAGCAATTATCAGAACTGTTTAGTGAGTCTCTGAGCACTGGAGTGGTCCCAGAAGACTGGAGAAGGGCTCATGTGATCCCGCTCCACAAGAGTGGCAGCAGGGAGGAGGCAGGGAACTACAGACCAAACAGTCTTATCTCAGTAGTGGGCAAGATTAAGGTGGCACTCCTTAAGGAAAGGATAGTACAACACCTGGAATCCATAGAAGCACAGGATCCAAGACAGCATGAGTTTACAACATGAAGGTCCTATCAAATTAATTTCATAGATTTCTTTGACTGGGTAACCAGAGTGGTGGACCAAGGGGTGCAGTTGATGTCACCTACCTTGACTTCAGCAAAGCTTTTGATACTGTTCCACATAGCAGATTGATTAATAAGCTGGGTAGGCTCAGGGTGGGTCAGAAGTTGGTCAACTGGGTGGCAAACTGGTTGGCGAGCAGAAAACAGAGGGTGGTAAATGGTGTACAGTCAGAAGAGAACCAAGTCACAAGTGGGGTACCTCAGGGATCAGTCCTGGGGCCAGTCCTCTTCAGTATCTTCATCAGTGACATTGCAGATGGACTGGAGGGTAAGGTTTGCCTGTTTGCAGATGACACCGAGATCTGCAACAGAGAAGATGATCCAGATGGTGTGGGCAGAATGAGAAGAGATCTGGGTAAAATGATCAGAAGAGTGGCAACTCGGTTTAACGCAAAGAAGTGCAAGATCATGCACATAGGGAATAGAAACCCTAAAGCTACCTATAGGTCGAGAGGAGAGTTGCTATCAGTCACAAGGGAAGAAAGAGACTTGGGCATCATCATCACAGATGACCTGAAATCATCCAAGCAGACCACTAAAGCAGTAGGTAAGGCTAGAGGGATGTTGGGGTGTATTAGCAGGGGTATTGTAAGAGGGAGGTAATAATCCCTCTTTACAAGGCACTGGTTAGGCCACATCTGGAGTACTGCGTGCAGTACTGGAGGCTGCAACTGCACAAGGGCATTAACAAAATGGAGGCAGTCCAGAGAAGGACAACCAAAATGGTGAAGGGACTGCATCAGAAAATATATGAGGACAGATTAACGGAGCTCAATATGTATACTCTAGAGCAAAGGAAGGAGAGGGGTGATGTGATTGAAACATTCAAATATCTTAATGGCATTAACAAGGTGAAAGAGTCAAACATGTTTCAACATAAGAAAAATAGCAGAACAAGAGGACACAGTATGAGATTAGAGGGAGGGAGGTCAAATAAGGGGTAATGTGAGGAAATTATTTTTCACAGAAAGGGTGGTGGATACATGGAATGGCCTACCTCAGAAAGTGGTGGATATGAATACAGTGCAGGGCTTCAAACAGGCATGGGACAGGCATAAGGGAGCAATGCAAATGAGTATAAATAGACAGGCCATTGACAGAGTAAAGGCCTATGATACATTCATAAGGTAGAAAAAATGGGCAGACTGGATGGGCCTTGCGGTCCTTATCTGCTGTCAACTTCTGTGTTTCTATGTTGACCCAGGATACCTGCCATTCTTCTCTAATTATTGTCGAGCTGAGACCCCAGGCCAGGCAGTTCTTGACCGGCTCCCAACATGCAGACAATACATAGTTCAGTATTGCACCTTTAAGGTGGGCTGCCCTGCTGTTCTCCATTTACCCCACAGAGACTAATTCAGAACAAGTTCCCCAAAGCTTACCTCTTGTTTCAGTTTCTGTACCCACAGCTAGCAGACCATTTTAGACAAATACAGTAAGTAAAATGCTTTTAGTAAACGTGAGTTAGTTGACTGCTTTTCTATGCTATATTGCTGTATGTTGCTCAGTTGCCTTGTTAGTATGTGCTTCCCTACGTAGCCCTCCCCAGGACAGCTCTTAAAATGAGTTGTTTCAGAACAGTAGTTTTTTCCCGGCAAGACTCTTTCAATAGATAAATAAATTATGAGTACATGCACGGTATTTATTCTGTCTCAACATTCTGAAGACTGTTACACTATATATGGACCTAGTGCAACACAGATTATGGAACGCTGAAATTGCGGATCACCGGGTTGAATTCTACCTTAGCCTTAGGCTCACTGTGTGACTTTTAGCCAGTCTGTTAACTTCCCTTTATGTCAGCACTCCAGGTACAGAAGAATCGGGACCCCACTGAAAACAAGATGTTGCATATCAGTTGGGCTGTCCAGGGAAAATAAATTGCTAAATAAAATGTATAGCTTAAAAATGCCATTCTACTTTTGTTGGGATAGCTGGAGCTTACTCAGACTGACCTGGTAAGAACTGCGTTTACAGTTGAGATTTGGAAATTGTTGAATACAAGTACAATAAACTCTCTCGTTCATATCAAAATGTGAGTTTCAAAAGCTGTGCCAGAGTATTTACAGCTGTCGAGAGTAACGTTTTTGAATGATTAGCAAGAGCCTCATAACTATGAGCATTTTGAAAGGATATGGCACAATGCGATTTCAGTCAATTTTGATTTACAGATTTAATGAGGATTTTGGAAAGGCCTAGAATATCTGTACATTTCATGATGACACTTCTGACGTGTCCTGCAGAATTTAAAATGGACTAGCATTTGCAACACATGCATTTTAAGCTATAACTAGTTGAATTTAATAAATGTCAGTCGGGCAATGTATTAGGCAGAGAAATATTTATTGGAGTTAACTGAAGCGTGCATTGTCAGTTGAGTTGCATAGATTTTCATTCATGTGGTAAATTCGTGACACATTTTAATGTAGTGGAGAAATAAAGTTATGAATTGGGACAGATTAATTGTTATCCTCCCATAAAAAAAGGAAAGAACCTTCATACATGTTCACTGTGGGCACGCTGCAATAAAGTCCTTGTTTCTAATGGTTACTTGCTAGTTGAAACCAGGCTTGTACTAAAACATATTAAAAATGTTGTGTTTACAACAATGGTATTTTGTCTTTCAATTTACCAGGTTTTGATGCTGCCCCACTATTATTCAACTATTTCTGATAAATTAGTAATTATTACATTTGATGCGCATGCAACAAACATTTTGTGATAAGTGCAAGAGGATTTTGGGGGAGTGTCACTGCCAATCCCATTGCAGTTCACAATACCAGGGGCTCGGCAGTTTAGATCAATGACCACGCATTGTGTTCGTGATGCAGCTCTGTGCTTGGTGGGCTGAAACTGCGTGTACTTCAAAGGACCGAAACCTCTCCAATCAGAGAGGGCTTCAGTCCTGATTTGCGTAGTCGTGTCCGCAAAAAGCTGAGCGGATTTTAACGTCAGGAGCCTGCCTTTGGAACCATAACTTAGCATTGATGCGCTAATGCACATGCCCGAAGTCATGTAAATTCCTCACATTCCCCTATCCACAACACAATTTTCCCTGTTTTTCTCTGGTGTCAAGTGGCACTCCCCACCCGACCCTCCTTCTCAGCACCCACCACCCCACACTCCCCACTGTAAACATAACACTGACACTGGGGGTGCCCAGTCCCCCAGTGTTGCCAATGCCATCTCATAGTTTTCCTTTTTTTACTAGCCTGCAACAAAGAAAACTGTTCATTGAAGTCTGTTGCTGGCAACCCTGTAACTCTTCCCCCACCTGACCCTCCCTCTCAGCAACCCCCAACACAAACAACATTGACACTGGGGGTGCCCAATTCTCTAGTGTCTTCACCTAAAAAGTGAAAACTGTCCCTCATCTTTTTTTTTTTTAAACCTGAAAAAAAGAAAACTGTCCATTGATGTCTTGTGCCATTATCACCCCCCCATCTGACCCTCCCATTCAGCACCCACCACCCCACACACCTCCAGCTCTTACTTACCCACTGGGGATCCAGTGCTATAATCCTTTCTCAACTGCAGACACATCTCCATTCTGCAGTGCTGGACCGCAAACTGAGGAAATCAGGTATGCATTTCAATGGGATTTGAACTTTGTGGCATAACTTGGCCATTTTTGAATATTTCTGCCCCAAATTTTCAACATGTCTATTTTGGAACCCCACCTCATGAACAATTAGTGACATCAGGCAAATCTCTTCCAAAAGGTGATTTCGCAGTCGCTACACAAAAGCACCTCATGAATGTGACAGCTGTTGTTTTTCAGATTATGGCCAAAATGTGTTTTGTATCTGGAAAGGTGAATTCGCTGTTGCTGCACGAAACCTTTCTTGCAGGAGTTGAACATTTTTTCTGCACTTCTTCATGAGGTGGGGTCATAAGAAGGCTATATTGAAAATTTGGGGCAAAAATATTTACAAGCAACAAAGTTATTAGCCTACCTTGAAATTTATGAACGGAGGCTCATAACTTTGGTAATTTTCAGTATTTTGACCCTAAATTTTCAACAGTGCCATTTCTTCACAGCACCTTGTGAGTATGATAGCTGTCATTTTTTTAAATCCTGGCCAAAATGTGTTTTCATACTTGTGGCATGGAATGACATTTCAGTGGCACAGAATGATGTTTTGGTGGGGATTTGAATATCTTCACCTACCGGGTCCATTGGGTGGGGTAATAAGAAGGCTGTGATAGGTTTAGTGACCCCCCCCCCCACCATTTTTCAAATAACGGTAACTTGAGGCTTCCTTCTTATCTGTCCCCTTTTCCAACGTCTGCTGCAGCCGCTATAAATCTTTACTTTTCTATAATTTTCACATCTCTACTGCAGTAGGATTGCCGCCTCCTGTGGTATCTCACTTCTATCACTGCCCCTCTTTTAAATTCCTCTTTGTCTTGAGTGCCCTTCTTGTGTTCCGTTTGGCAATATGTGCCTGGACCCCCGTGTCTGTAAGAACACGATTTGTAGGTTACAAAAGCCCCAAAGCCTGCTAGATGCTTAGTAAGCAGGCAAAAGCAAATGTAAAGTGCTTCTAGCACTAATTCATTATTGCAGACCTTCTGTTTTTCTGTGCACTGGTTAGCTAATTGGTTTGCTGTTGTATCAGCATAGCTACCAGCACAGTTTAAAACAAACCCCCTCTTTTCTTGTTAAAATGTTCCCCATAGCATTAGAATGGCTTTAGCAGCTGAAACATGCAGTAACTGAAAGGGTGTGGTGAAAAGCACAGCCTGAACATGGAGGGTGGGATATTCAGAATGCGCCAGGCAGGGGCGCATGCTTGGGCACGGCACAACTGGGATGTGCCAGGGTGTGGACTGGGCGATGTTCAACGGTGCTGTGCCATGGCTCAGCACCATTGAATATGGCACCCTGGCTGCCCGCATTGCGCAAGGCATAATGGCACTGAGCCAGTGCAAGTGGCAGTTGAGGGGCAGGGGGCTGCACCAGCACATGTGCAGCTGCGCTAGGTGCACCATGAGTGATATTCAGACGTGAACATGCAAATGAGGCCATTATGAATGCAAAGCGCAAATGGGGCTATTTGCATGTCATTATGGCCCCATTTGCATGCAGATGCGCCGATCCCCGGCGACTTGCACCTGGCACCCTGCCTGGCAGCAGCCGTTGGGGACTGACACCCCCTGCCCCTCGGCAGTAAATAAATAGAATCCCTGGTGGTCCAGTGGACCTGCTCCCCAGCCCAATTGCGGGCTTAAATACAAATATATACTCCCTGGTGGTCCAGTGGACCCACTCCCATGCCCGATCGTGAACTTATAAAATATAACTGTGTAACCCCTAGATGGCGCTATCCCAGGGGCTACTACCCCTGCCTGATTTGCCACTAACAGGTTGAGGGGCCTGGATCCAATGGCGGGTGCCTCCACCCAGAGGTCAGGGTTTGCAATAGTTAAACTAACTTGGTCACAGCCCTCTGGGACACTGCAACCCCCCTTTCTTCCCACTAGTGGCCCACACAATATATCAGAATTACCTTCACAGTATACACTTACCCCAGGTCTGGTTCGGCACTGGGACCTCCTGTGAAATGAGATACAGTGCAACAATCACAGTACAGTACTTTAACATAGACAAATACCTCAGGCAGTATAACTTTGCTGAAACAAGCAGCTCTGATTTATTTAGGGGGATATAACAAGGACAGGGGAAATCAGGTTAATTAGCTTATCACTCTAATAATCTACCTATGGCTCTGTGCACAGGCCTATCCCTATCAGTTACTGTCCCGGGTACCCAAGCCCTAGTGGCTAGTCAAACCGTGGCAGCTGGTAGGGCCCTTTCACACAGAGAAAGGAGGAATTAAACAGTCAGCAGTACAGTAATTCCATTTGGATTTAATGTGGCAATTCAACAGGGAGCGACCCTGAATTAGTACTCACGACCTCCAAATAAGATAGGGTCCTTCAATGTCAGCAGGGCTCACTTGAGGTACACAAACCTCTTCACACATCCATATACAAGAAAGCACTACACCAGGCAGGCTGCATCTGTATCCCGATCGCAATTACTGCACAATACCGGGAGAACACACAGCAGATTCAGTTCCTGACAGACCGAGTGTAATTCAACAATTTCTCCAGTCTTCTACAGGGTGAGCCTGGTTTCTACTCTTCAGAGATCCTTTGATTCTTTTCACAGGGGCCAGTTCAGTCCTAACAAGCTGTTACACAAGCTGCAGACGGAACTCTGGGCCTTACACACGTTTTTGACTAAAACTGCACACTGAAAAGCACAGGGCTCCTTCCTTCTTCACTGCCAAAGCTCAACTGAACTCCAACCGACAAAACCGGGCATTTCCTTTGAGTTCCTCCCAGTTCTTGACTGGATTGGCTGTCACTCACAATAGACTGCTGCTGTTGGTCCAAAAGGCACTGAAGTCTAAACTACATCTCCAGAGTCACTGCCCATAATCCTCTTGTGGCTGGCTCAGATTATGAGTCCAAGTTCTGATTCGTCAAGGCACCATTTTAGAGCTAGCTTACCCCACACTGATTGGTCCAGTTCAGCAGTTCAAAACTAGAATGGGAACTAGCAGACACAGTTCTGACTGCAAAGAAAGCAGGTTAGACAAACTGTAATTTCATTATTACTCTAAATAATTTCTGGCAAACAGTTACATCTTTCAGATAGGTTCCTTTGCACTCCTAGTGACTGCAAAATGAAGTGAATTGGCAGCAGCTCAGTGGTACTCAGAGAAGCACACAGTCCCCATACAAACTAATTATGTCTGCAAGCAGACAGCTCTTAAAGAACAGTACCAGAGGCTCTAAAACACTCACTGATAAATGGCTTAAATGCCAAACACCATTCAGGCTTGGAGCATTCAAGCAAGCTCCTAGAAGTCTTTTGGGAACCCCATTTGTAGGGGTTACACCCTTCCTAGCCTGGGAAAGCTTGGCGTCCAGCGTCAAGCAAGTACCATAAGTTTCAACTGCAACCATATACATTTGCATTAGGCTCGCACATGTAATCATCAGTCAATATATGATTTTACCAAGAACACATTTCTGAAACATTGCAGTACGTCCTCTTTACACAGTATTACATACACATTGTACCATAACTCAAGTTATTACCTCTTGTACATGAAACCTGAAGAGAGGGACCTTCCTATCAGTTACCTTGGGGCTGGATGGGGCAAGGCACCATACTTGAGAGGGCAACACAAGTAACTTGGAGTTAGCACTGATGCTCAGTTTGGGCAATGAGCTCGGGGACAATACACTCCTTTATGGACAACATTGAGAGGCAAGTCCACAGGCCTCCCAAGTGAATCATAACTGAGGTGCACCACAGGCTTTACAGCTCGACCAGTCTTTCTAGGGGAACTGTTATAGTCTCTGCACTCTGAGCCTCATTTTCAGCATTGTCCTCACTTGTCAGGGAGTCTCCATGGGGTAGAGAGGCTAGAACTTGGGGCACTTTCAGCTCCAGGAGTTACAGTTTCTGAGTCCACAACATTTGGCTCGCATGGAAGCTTTCGGACACTGGCAGTGGACTGTCAGGGCACTCAAAATACTCTTCTTGTTAGGTGTATCACCAGTCTGCCCCAATCTATCATTTTCCTCCACTGAAAGCTCAAACAGTTCAACCATGCACAATGATTCCATTTCATCTGATCTGATGCTTGCACTTCACTTTCTGGGAGCATTGGCTCCAGGGATGAAGCTGGGGGCTTAGACAGTCAGAAGGCCCAGCTTTGTCTCCAGTATTGACTAGGGGATTGCCCGAAACAATTGACTCAGTTAAGTAAGAAGGATAGTATTCAAAGTCACTCTCACTTTCTTCTGATATGGACTGACAGTCATGCTCAACTGGGACTTGTGGAGGGAACACTTTAACTTTGCTTCTGTAGGTGCAGACTTTCTTGATCTTTTCTTAGCAGCAGCTCTAGTCACTGGTCAGAGGGCATCTTCTAGGGCTCAGACTCAATTAAGATTTGTCCAATGGGCAGTAAATGATTTCTATGCATTGTTTTTACATCTTTTGAATTATTCTCAGGCCTTACTTTTGTACACTGGCAGATCATCTAGTTTGCCCACTACAATGTGAGGAGATGGTGCCATCTGTCAGCAATCTTGTGCTTGCCATGCAGTCCCAGATTTCTTAGCAATACCCGATCTCCCTCCTGGAGTTCCTGTGCTTTCACCTTTTATCATACCTTTCTTTGTTGGTCAGATTTCTTTGGCAGCCATGGTTTGAGCCAGTTAGTACGCATGAGTTAGCTGGGCCTTTAACTTTTGCACATACTGTAAATAGTTGTCAGCTTGAACCCCATCAGGAGACCCAAAACACACATCTACTGGTAGTGAGCTTCTCTTCAAACATCAGGCGGTAGGGGAGAATCCAGTGGCATCACTTTGGTGCAGTTATAAGCATGTACCAGGGTGCTAATTTGTTGGCTCCATCTAGGCTTGTCCTTTGGGTGCAGGGTGCCTAGCATATCTAGCAAAGTGCGGTTGAAGCGTTCAGGCTGTGGGTCCCCTGGGGTGGTAAGGAGTGGTTCTGGACTTTCGCACTCCCCACAGAGAAAGCATCTCTTTGATCAGGCGACTCTCAAAGTCTCTCCCTTGATCAGAATGGATTCTTTGTGGAGCCCATAGTGAACAAAAGTTTTCTAAGTACTTTGGCCACAGTGGATGCTTTCTGGTCTTTGGTGGGAAAGCTTGGGCATATCTGATGAAATGGTCAGTGACCACCAGCACATTACTGATATTTCTTTGATCTGACTCCAAACTCAGAAAATCAATACAGACCAGCTCCATGGGTGCACTGGTGGTGATGTTAACAAAGGGGCAGCCCTCTGGAGAATAAAAGCTTTCCTCTGTAAGCTTAGCGACTACAAGTTCGAATGTGTGCTCCACATCAGCCCCATCTTAGGCCAATAGAATCTGGATCTCACCAAGTCAAGTGTTCTGTCTATACCAAGGTGCCCCATGTGGTTGTGCAAGGACCTCAGTACTGAGTCTCGAAGGCAGTGGGCAGCACTAGTTGTTGTTTGTCTACTTGTCCCCTCTGTCTACTGTTTCTCTGTATAACAGTTTATTGATCAGTTTCAACTTAGGACCTTCTTTGTATAACAGTGCAGTTCTCAAATCAGTGGGCGTAATTTGGACACATCTTTTCCTGCATAGAGGGCTTCTAAAGCTGCTTTGATCATGGGATCGCGAGTTGAGCCATCGAATACTATCATTGTCCAGCTGAGGCAGTGCACCAATGTCAATTGCAGAAAAGTGGCAATAAGCAGCAGGTATGCAATTCTCAGAGGCTCCCAAGCAATCCACCATGCAGTCCATCTCGTCCGTGGACATTGTTCCTCCCTGTCAAACTTCCGGCCAGAGTGCCGAATGTCAGGTTCTGCAATCGGACCCAATCATTCTGGGGAACAGGCCTCCGGGAGAGAGCATCAGCATCTATGTGGTTCAGACCTGCTCGGTATTGAGAGCATAGTCATATGTAGATAATGCAGAAAGCCACCTATGGCCAGTGGCATCCAACCAGCTGAGGTCTGCACATAGGTCAAAGGATTATTGTCAGTTTTACTAGTATTTTAGCCCCATACAAGTACTCATGGAATTGGTCAACAATAGCCCACTTCAAAGCTAGAAACTCTAACTTATGTACAGGATAGTTCTTTTCGGATGGGGTCAGGCTTCTACTGGCAAAGGCCACTGGTCTCAGGCCATTCAGTGCTCTTGGTACAACACAGCCCCAACCCTTGCAAGCTAGCATCAGTGTGCAGGACATAAGGTTTTCTTGGATCGGCATAGGCCAGCACTGGAGCATGGGTAAGTTGATATATGATCTCATGAAAAGCAGTCTCACAATCAGGGTCCAGCGGGCCCCAAATACTTCACTTGGATGAAAATACACTCTTTCAGTCTTGAGGCGCTGACTTTTGGTATTTTTGTGGTTGGGGATACCCTTGAGTAAGGTTAAGTAAAGGCGGATCACTCTTGAATAGTCCTTGATGAGCGCGATAATAACCACAGATCCAGGAATCTTTGCAGTTCTTTTTAGATTTTGGGCTGTGGCCAGGTAGTCAAGGCCTCAACTTTACTTGGGTGGTCTCTATTCCTCGGTGGATACTATGCTCTTATACTTTACTGATGTTTGAAAGAATTGACACTTATCAATGGACAGTTTAAGGCCAAAGTCCTCAGTCGGTCCAATACCTTAAATAATCTGCTCTCATGTTCCTCCAGTGAGCTGCCAAACACAATAACATCATCTAGGTATACCAGGCACTCTAGTAAGTTCATGTCCCCTGCGCTCCATCAATCGTTGAAAAGTGGCTGGGGCACCTGAAAATCCCTTGAGGCATCCTCATGAATTCATAGAAACCAGCGGACAGATAAAGGCCGTCTTCTCCACGGTCCTCTGGGGCCATCGGGATCTGGTAGTACCCACTGCGGAGATCCAGCACAGAGAACCACTTGCTCCCGTTTAGGCAGTCCAAAGCATCCTGAATGCGGGGCATTGTGTACTGATCAGGGATAGTCCGCCGGTTTAAGGTGCGATAATCCACACACATCCTTACTGTTCCATTCTTTTCCTCACTACCACAATGGGGAAGCATAAGGGCTTCTGGTTCTTGTATTACACCAGCAGCTAACATCTCTTGCAGATGCCGTCTCACATCATCTATGTCAGCAGGTGCCAGGCGTGAGACCTCTCACGAAATGGTCTTTCGTCATGCAGCGGATATTGTGCTCAGCTCCTTGCGCATCCTACATCCCATTCCTTTAAAAGAAAACACCTGGTCTCTCTGGGCAAGCTTCTCACTGATCCTCACTTTCCATTCAGCTGGCGAAGTCGTAGAAATCAAACAAGTCAGGCGTTACTCTGTCATTCTTCCTTGAACTCTTGCTGCTGGGTAGCACTGCAGTGTCTGCACAATGCACATTAGCCAGGATGCAACCTCTGTTTACTCAATGTCTCTTTCAGACACATTATGAACTTGGACCATTACCCTTCTGGCATAAGCATGGGCTCTAGCGGGCAAAATACTAGAGCTTGACCAGCAGTCCCTCTGGCAATTTCCATCGCCTGGTGCATCCAACGAATATTTTATTCTTAACATCCTTTCTGACACGGACCTCTCCTGTAAGGTACACTGGGCATTTGCGCCAGGATCAGAGACTCAGGATCCTTCTTCCATACAATTCCGACCCGGTTCCTCTGGTTCTGTTTTTCAGCATCTCTCTGTGCCTCATAGGCCTTCTTAATTAAGCCGGAACTCTTAAAGCTCTACTAGTCTTTGACCCCTGTTTTCCATAACACAACTGTGCCAGCCTTCCGAACATATGAGCATTTGTTCCAATCAACAAAGGACACCATCATACAGCCCAGTGGGGGACACACTAAGGCTAGGGTCTCTACTTGTTAGGCCACTCCAGCCACGGAGGTGGGGAAAGACAACCAAATCGGATATACCGGAATAGGGTAGGCCTTCTCACTTACTTCACCATACATTGCAGTCCTTCTAATGGTTAGTGGTATCGTCTGACAAATGCTTCTGATACAATCCTGGAACATAATTGTCACTTGGGGCCACTGTCTAATACAGCTCTTGTAGACACTCCATTCACCTTTACAGTGGTCTCCATGGAGGGACCCACTATTCTGGACCAGTCTGGAGGAGGCGGTAGTGGGGCCTGGGCAACTGACCTTACCACAAAGGGACGTGAATTAGCATTTTGGGTGCCTCACTGGGATCATGGCACCTCTTAACCACAGTTTCTTCTCTGACTCTCCTTGTAGCCTATATGCAACTTTGTCCAGAGTGTCTTTGGGATGAATTCCCCTTTCATGTGCCCATCTTCCACACAATAGCAAAACATACTTTCTGAGTTTGAGCTGGCCGAGCCACACTGGGAGCCAGGGCGGGGTATAACTAACTGGAAACCTGGGTGCCATCTCTGTCTCTGGCGTGATAAGCATTTGGAGACATCTCGTCAGTTTCTCCACTTCCATGGTCAAGGAATTGAGTTTGGAGCTGTTATCAGCAGGAGATACACGGTGGTACCCCACCCCATAGCAGATGCAGTCGGGATATAGGTCAGGGCCCGTACTTGCAGGCGTGGCCTTCATAAAGGACTGTTTTGAATTCCGGATCTCTCTCAACAGTTAACCTCCATTGTGGCATATCTTTTTCCTTGTCAGACACTCATTGACTGTCAACCTCTGCCCCTGAACTTCCTTGATGGGTCACCCTCAGTCACTCAGGTGCGTAGCCACAGCTGTTGGTGCAGGTACCTCCGAGGTAGCTTTTCTCAACTCCTCAATTTCTCTCATTAACTCATCATAGGAGGTGGGATTCCAGTCGATTTGCCAGGCGTAACTGAAGCAACAGCAGTTCTGAGAGAGGGCAGACTTAGGATTCTGTCCAGTCTGGTTGGTCCAGTTCAATGCTGGCAAACTACCCTTTCTGAGGCATTCTTGCAACAATTTTCCAGCCGAGAGACATACAGACAACAACTCCCTTGGTACTGTTGTGCATTTCTTACTCTCCACCATAGGTCCTCATCAGAATCTGGGCTCCCATACACATTCTCAAGGCCTCAAGATAGGCCTGTGCAGTCCTTCAGGGTTACTGGCCCGTTTAGCACGGATGGTAGCCGAGGCGGGACCTGGAGGCTCTCACTAACCCTCTTTCCTTTGCCTTCCGAGCATTGCCATTCTAGCACTTGAGGGGCAACATAGTCTATCCAGGTCTCCCAGTCATCCTCCCTTAGGAGGTGGGGAGGGTGCCAGAGAAGATCCTCAACCTTCGGTGAGTGCGTGACTAATGGCAGGTGCAGAAATGGAGTCTGCATTGGTTCAGCCACCATTACGGGCACTGGAGCAGGAGGGGTGTTGGGAGGAACACCCCAGGTGGCAAGAATAGTTTCTTCAAGTCCTCCACAGTTTCCCTCTCCCAGCAACCATTCAGCAAATTTCTCCTCAAAGTTTCAGATAGTGGTGGGGCTTGATTCCCCGGGTCTTTACTGTCCTTAGTTATCACTCTCCAAGCAGTGAGGCTCCCTCTGGGGTAATGGTCTGTGGCACTTTGGAGCTATCTATGGGATCCTTAAACTCTACTAGGGCCAGGAAAGTGTGGGTGAGCAGATTATGCCGACCCCCACCACAGGGTTTGTAAACCTTCCACCTTGGAAAGTACTCCCTGCACAGTGTCCGTATTGATACCCAGGGATGTCCAGGATAAGCATAGCATTTTGGGGATCGATCTCTCCCAGTACACCCTCCACCAGCGGTGCACAGCCACTTCTGTCGGGTACCCATTTTTCTTAACAGTGGTTCGTAATATGGCCACTAGAGGACACACAATCCCAGCGGTGAGCCTCCAAGATGTAACCCCTAGATGGACGCTATCCCAGGGCTACTACCCCTGCCTGATTTGCCACTAACAGGTTGAGGGCCTGGATCCAATGGCGGGTGCCTCCACCCAGAGGTCAGGGTTTGCAATAGTTAAACTAACTTGGTCACAGCCCTCTGGGACACTGCAACCCCCTTTCTTCCCACTAGTGGCCCACACAATATATCAAATTACCTTCACAGTATACACTTACTCAGGTCTGGTTCCGGCACTGGGACCTCCTGTGAAATGAGATACAGTGCAACAATCACAGTACAGTACTTTAACATGAACAAATACCTCCAGGCAGTATAACTTTGCTGAAACAAGCAGCTCTGATTTATTTAGGGATATAACAAGGACAGGGAAATCAGGTTAATTAGCTTATCACTCTAATAATCTACCTATGGCTCTGTGCAGGCCCTATCCCTATCAGTTACCTGTCCTAGGTACCCAAGCCCTGAGTGGCTAGTCAAGCCGTGGCAGCTGGTAGGGGCCCTTTCACACAGAGAAAGGAGAATTAAACAGTCAGCAGTACAGTAATTCCATTTGGATTTAATGTGGCAATTCAACAGGAAGGCGACCCTGAATTAGTACTCGACCTCCAAATAAGATAGGGTCCTTCAATGTCATGCAGGCACTTGAGGTACACAAACCTCTTACACATCCATATACAAGAAAGCACTACACCAGGCAGGCTGCATCTGTATCCCGATCTAATTACTGCACAATACCGGGAGAACACACAGCAGATTCAGTTCCTGACAGACCCAGTGTAATTCAACAATTTCTCCAGTCTTCTACAGGGTGAGCCTGGTTTCTACTCTTCAGAGATCCTTTGATTCTTTTCACAGAGGAGTTCAGTCCTAACAAGCTGTTACACAAGCTGCAGACGGAACTCTGGGCCTTACACGCTTTTTGACTAAAACTGCACACTGAAAAAGCACAGGGCTCCTTCTCTTCACTGCAAAGCTCAACTGAACTCCAACCGACAAAACCGGGCATTTCCTTTGAGTTCCTCCCAGTTCTTGACTGGATTGGCTGTCACTCACAATAGACTGCTGCTGTTGGTCCAAAAGGCACTGAAGTCTAAACTACATCTCCCAGAGTCACTGCCCTTACAATCCTCTTGTGGCTGGCTCAGATTATGAGTCAAGTTCTGATTCGTCAAGGCACCATTTTAGAGCTAGCTTACCCCACACTGATTGGTCCAGTTCAGCAGTTCAAAACTAGAATGGGAACTAGCAGACACAGTTCTGACTGCAAAAGCAGGTTAGACAAACTGTAATTTCATTATTACTCTAAATAATTTCTGGCAAACAGTTACATCTTTCAGATAGGTTCCTTTGCACTCTAGTGACTGCAAAAATGAAGTGAATTGGCAGCAGCTCAGTGGTACTCAGAGAAGCACACAGTCCCCCATACAAACTAATTATGTCTGCAAGCAGACAGCTCTTAAAGAGACAGTACCAGAGGCTCTAAAAACACTCACTGATAAATGGCTTAAATGCCAAACACCATTCAGGCTTGGAGCATTCAAGCAAGCTCCTAGAAGTCTTTTGGGAACCCCCATTTGTAGGGGGGTTACAACTGTATCCCTGGTGGTCCAGTAGACTGAATCCAGCCCAATCGCGGGCTTCAGAACACGTACTGTCCCAGGTGGTCCAGCGGTACCCCCCCCCACCTGCCCGCTCAGACCCGCCACCCCACTCCCCTTCCAGTCAGCGGCGGGCGGCAGCTCCCCACCCACAAGCCGCCCACCGACTGACTGCATACAGTACGGCTGTATGCAAATTCGGGAGTGTGTAGTACAGTGCAGTCTGCACTCCCATTGGCTCACGCAGTGGACCAATGTGGCCAGGCCTTGCTCCTACTTTTCACGGGTGGATCTTTGCGCCTCCCTGTGCAGTGCAAGGTGGGTGTGTGCCTGCATATCGCCGCACATCCCGGGCTGAATATTGGGATGTGCCGAATATGCATGGGCACACCCTGCGCTTCACCAGCTACTAGTGCATCCCGTGCGCCTCGGAATTTGCGTGGCACAAATTCCCCTTTTGAATATTGCACCGGGGTGCATCAGTGGGTTGCACATGGCGCAACACTGTTGCACCATGCGCAACCCCTTTGAATATCCCATCCAGAGTGTTGTGAGCCAGAAAGCAGGAACCTGAAAAGAAAGTAAGGAAGACCTAGAACACTGAAACAAAGTTGCTTTGCACAGCTAGTTCTTTCACAGGATTGTATAAGAAAGCACTCGGGAGTGAAAACCGTCTCTTTTCTTGTAGCATTTTCTAATGAAAATAAAACAGGGCTTGTTTGTTCCTTTCCACCAGCGTTTGTAATGTACAGCAGTTGGGCAGCAATTCTGTTGTTTAAAATGCCCCAAAATGTTTTTAACACAAAGTTACAGCTGTCCTAGTGGAGAAAAAAGTTAAAGAGCTACAAAAAGAGTTCATTTTAAAGCTGTATTAGAGAAGGCCTTACCTGGATCCTGTTGCTAGGCTGGGATTTTGGTTCCTATTAGGAGGCAGGCAGCCCAGAAGAGGCTTATTTATATATAGAGAGAAGAGAGACCTCACATAAAGGGGAGGAGCTTCTTCTTGATAATGAGATTGTTAGTTATTCAGATAGAATATGTAACCCCCCTGCAAATGGGGGTTCCCAAAAGACTTCCAGGAGCTTGCTTGAATGCTCCAAGCCTGAATGGTGTTTGGCATTTAAGCCATTTATCAGTGAGTGTTTTTAGAGCCTCTGGTACTGTCTCTTTAAGAGCTGTCTGCTTGCAGACATAATTAGTTTGTATGGGGGACTGTGTGCTTCTCTCTGAGTACCACTCAAGCTGCTGCCAATTCATCTTCATTTTGCAGTCACTAGAGTGCAAAGGGAACCTATCTGAAAGATGTAACTGTTTGCCAGAAATTATTTAGAGTAATAATGAAATTACAGTTTGTCTAACCTGCTTTCTTTGCAGTCAGAACTGTGTCTGCTAGTTCCCATTCTAGTTTTGAACTGCTGAACTGGACCAATCAGTGTGGGTAAGCTAGCTCTAAAATGGTGCCTTGACGAATCAGAACTTGGACTCATAATCTGAGCCAGCCACAAGAGGATTGTATGGGCAGTGACTCTGGGAGATGTAGTTTAGACTTCAGTGCCTTTTGGACCAACAGCAGCAGTCTGTTGTGAGTGACAGCCAATCCAGTCAAGAACTGGAGGAACTCAAAGGAAGTGCCCGTTTTGTCGGTTGGAGTTCAGTTGAGCTTTGGCAGTGAAGAAGGAAGGAGCCCTGTGCTTTTCAGTGTGCAGTTTTAGTCAAAAACGTGTGTAAGGCCCAGAGATCCGGTCTGCAGCTTGTGTAACAGCTTGTTAGGACTGAACTGTCCTGTGAAAAGAATCAAAGGATCTCTGAAGAGTAGAAACCAGGCTCACCCTGTAGAAGACTGGAGGAATTGCTGAAAATTGCACTCGGGTCTGTCAGGAACTGAATCTGCTGTGTGTTCTCCCGGTATTGTGCAGTAATTCATCGGGATACAGATGCAGCCTGCCTGGTATAGTGCTTTCTTTATATGGATGTGTGAAGAGGTTTGTGTACCTCAAGTGAGCCCTGCTGACATTGAAGGACCCTATCTTTTGGAGGTCGTGAGTACTAATTCAGGGTCGCTTCCCTATTGAATTGCCACATTAAATCCAAATGGAATTACTGTACTGCTGACTGTTTAATTCTCCTTTTCTCTGTGTGAAAGGGCCCCTACCAGCTGCCACGGTTTGGACTAGCCACTAGGCTTGGGTACCCAGGGACAGTAACTGATAGGATAGGCCTGTACACAGAGCCATGGGTAGATTATTAGAGTGATAAGCTAATTAACCTGATTTCCCTGTCCTTGTTATATCCCCTAAATAAATCAGAGCTGCTTGTTTCAGCAAAGTTATACTGCCTAGGTATTTGTCTATGTTAAAGTACTGTACTGTGATTGTTGCACTGTATCTCATTTCACAGGAGGTCCCAGTGCCGGACCAGACCTGGGGGTAAGTGTATACTGTGAAGGTAATTCTGATATATTGTATGGGCCACTAGTGGGAAGAAAGGGGGGTTGCAGTGTCCCAGAGGGCTGTGACCAAGTTAGTTTAACTATTGCAAACCCTGACCTCTGGGTGGAGGCACCCGCCATTGGATCCAGGCCCCTCAACCTGTTAGTGGCAAATCAGGCAGGGGTAGTAGCCCTTGGGATAGCGCCATCTAGGGGTTACAAATATATTGGTATGTTTCTAATGAAACTTGTTGTTTTAAAGCTAGACTCTGTTAAATAACATTTATTTTGATTATAAGGCAGTTTGATCCCCAACAAGCCTGTATTAGTGTAGAAATTGTATGTTATTAGAAATAGGGGTGGATCAAACTAGCTCACATGACCCTTTCATCATGGTTCTCAGCATATATAAGAACACGCAGTGCTCAGTTGAAGTAGAGCGTGGATCTAGCTGTTCTTTGTGGAACATAGAAGATTGTTGCCTCTGATTTCTTCCACGCTATGTGCTAGTGATTTACATGGCTATTTAGAGCTAAAAGAAAATTTTATATATTTGTTTTATTGTTTTCCTCAGTTTAAAAGTAAAGTCTGAAGTTTAATTTGGTTACTTAATAAACGGCTCACTATAAGTTATAGTGTGCCATACCTGACAAACCTGTGTCCTGTCTCTGCTGTGCCTTCAAATGAGTTATCTTACACCCACACCCTACCACAAAGGCTATGCTGAAAATTTGGTGTAAAACTTTGTTAAAATGCTCAGGTTATGACTGAATGTTAAACTATTTCAGTGTTCACTCATAACTTTACTAATTTTCAATATTTTAACTCCGAACTTTCAACATAGCCATTATTCCACATCACCTCATAAACATCACGTGTGTCATTTTTAAAATCCCGGATGAGATGTGTTTTCGCACCTCTGGTGAGAAATGACATTTCAGCCAATATACCATAAATGGTACACGTCATGTCTATGAGGCTAATCCCAAAAGTATCTTCAGAAGTTGAGGTCAGAATTAACAAAAACAACTTGTTTACCAAGCATCAAATGTTCGGCATTGACAAATGCTAGTTGAACTATGTATTTCGAAAGCATCTCATTGTCACCAACCAACTACACAACTGCCATGTTTGTGTTATCACAGAGTGTTGTAAAAGGAAAATACTGTAATAATAATAATTTGATTTATATAGCGCAACCTCTAAAATCAAAACTCTGTACAATTCATAAAAACAATTAAAAGAACAAAACATGATCTCAAAAACAGATTAAGATCAGGTAATAAAATACAAAACAAGCAGGAGCATGTGACCGACCTAATCACCAAATGCCTGGCAGAATTAAAAGGTCTTTAAAGCTGTTTTAAAGCTCCCCATGGTCTGGCACTCTCAAATCTGATGAGGCAGAGAATTCCACAGGGTCGGGGCTGCAAACTTAAAAACTTGCGATCCAAAAGTTTTCAACCACACTCTGGGAATCTCTAACAACCCCTCGTCAGCTGAGTGGAGATAGCGGGCAGGGCAGTAAGGAACACGGAGCTCTTGCAGGTAGCCCGGGCCCTGTCCATGTAGGGCTTTAAAGGTCAGAAAACTGACTTTGAAGGTGATCTGCAACTGAACAGGCAGCCAGTGCAGTTCGCGCAGCACAAGAGTGATGTGGCTTGATCGAGGAGCCCCAGTCAGCAACCATGCCGCAGCGTTCTGCACCAGCTGCAAGCGGCGGATATCAACCCCCGGAAGACCTAGGTAGAGGGAGTTGCAGTAGTCCAGGTGCAAGGACATACAGGCGTGGATCAGTGTTGGCAGGTCACCGGATGGAACAAGGTGCTTGACCCGAGTGATGTTCCTAAGATGGTAAAACGAGGACTTGACAACTGCGGACACCTGTGAAAGCAGTGTCAGCCTGTCATCAAGGAGCACCCCTAGGTCACGCACCTGTTCAGAAGAAAGCAGCTGACTATTCCCGAGAAGAAGCCCAAAGGGACGCCCTGCCACAGACCCCTCTATCCGGCGGCCTGGATCCACAATCAACACCTCGGTCTTATCAGAATTCAATTTCAACCAGCTGGATTTCATCCAGTCCTGAATTTCAATGAGGCAGCTGATAAAGACCAAGAGAGCACTATTCTGGGCGGGAATGAAATATAGTACTTGCACTATAAGGTTAGAAAATCTACATTAAAAGATTCAGCACTCCCTATCTGTACCACTTCATTAGGAGTTTTCTGTTCCTATCTGGTCCCTTTACAGTTTTAATTCATTCAGCTCCAGGTGGCCATTTTGAGTAAAGTTAAGCATAGGATATTTTGACTTGTGTGCTCTGGGAGGGAATGAAATGCAATCATATCTCCCTTATTGCCCATCTTTTTTTTCCCCTGAAAAAAACATACCTACTTCCATTTTTGTTCCACTTAACTCACTCTTAATTATTTAGTTGAAAATTGGTAACTGAGAAAGGTACACTGAGCCAGACCTCATTTCCAGGTGTGACTGGGGGGATGTATTAGAGTCAAGTGCAAGCAGGGAAACAAGCAAAGCCCTGTGATGCCAATGTAAACAGGGAAGACCCCTTAGGGAAAACAGGAGCAAGTCGGGGTGGGAGGAGTTTCAGCTGGTGCCTGAAGGAGCCTGAGGTAGTTGAATGATGGAGGGATGAGGAGAGCAAGTTCCAGAAAGTAGGAACGTGAAAGGAGGAGGTGGATTACCCAGCAGAATAACAGAGATGAGAAATGGAGAAGGTTCACTGGTCCCTGGAACAGAGAGGGCAAGAAGCAAGGGTAACTTGTGAGAGTAGTGATGAGCGATAGGAAGGAAGGGAACCAAACCTGTATTTGGATATAAAGGAGGAACAGAGTAACTGGCATTGTACTGGCAGGGGGATCATGGAAAGAGAGGAGTAGAGGGAGCACTGATGAGTATGAGGAGGGCAGTTAGTTGCCAAGTGACAAAAGGCATTGCAGAATAGCCCGTCCATACCACACCTGACCTTGTGTGTGTGTGTGTGTGTGGGTGGGTGTGTGTGTGTGGGGGGGATTAGTCTGTTCCAATGTTCCTGCTTGACAAGGTACTGTTGCAGTAGAGTGGGCAGGACTTTCCCATGGAGTCTGAGAGCACTACCTCAGCAGTCCTCCCAGGGCTAGGGGTTGAGACTGCAACGCAAATCATGGAATCCAACAAAGTACCACAACACACTATTGCCAGCACCTTCAGGCAGGGTTTACTTTGGACTACATAGATAAATAGAAGGTGACGGCAGATAAGGACCGTTTGCCCCTTTCCCGTACCTAATGCATTACCACAGTCCCCTAGTTGATCTGCAGCTTACCCTCTCTTCCCTCTTGTGAGAGTACTCTTATGTCTATCCCATGCGTTCTTGAATTCTCCTACCATTTTTGCCCCCATCACCTCTGCAGGGAGGCTGTTCCAAGCATTCACTGCTCTTTCTGTGAAAAAGTACTTCCTCACATTGCCCCTGAGCCTACCCCCCTCTAGCCTCACATCATGCCCACTTGTTCTTATACACCTTCTTTTCTGAAAGATGCTACCCTCTTGTACCTTGTTTATACCTCTGATGTACTTGAATGTCTCTATCGTATCCCCATCATATCCACTAATGAACATTCCCCAACATGGGACAGAAGGTTTTCTCCTCTTATGCACCAGAATTCTGTAATGCCTTACCTGAACTTAAAAAACAAACAAAAAAAAAATTTGAACCACATACCCAGTTAAAAACATAACTAAAAAAGCACCTTCACAGTGCCCATGTATGTACGTGCTGTGCTTTGTAAATTTGTTAAACAAGTAAGAGGTATAACAAATGTACGTACCACAGTGCCCATGCACATTGTATACCTGCTATGCTATGTACATTTGTTATACCCATTACTGTATCGCCTACTGTTTCAATTATGTCATTCTGTAAGTGTATGATGCTGTCATAAAATAAACGAAGATCGCAACCACTCCCCCCAGCATCGATCTTATTGCCCAATGGCCTCTTTTCATTATTCTGGGGGATCCTCATCAGTGCAGCTTACGAGGAAGATTGCTCTCCAGGTCTCTATGCCCACCAGACCCATACCGACAGCACCTCCTCCTGAGTCTCAGGGTGGCCGGCCATCAACCACTGGGTTGTCGGCCCCTCCTTCATCGACGACAGGCTTGTCATTGACAGGTCTCCCGTTGAGGCCTGCCCCTTCTCCCTTCAGGGCTATGGGCTCTTTGGGTTCTCAGAACCCATTAGGAGGGTCATCGACACATGTACCATCGAACCCCCCCCCCGTCAACAACCACCGTCGACTTGAACAAAGTCCTGCTTAAATTCACTAATGTGCTTGTACAGCAGCTGGGCACCTCTAGGCACCCCTCGCTGTTGCCAGCAGCTTCTTCACTGAAACCTACTTATTGGCCAGGGGAAGCTCCCCGTGGGCCATCATTGGTGCATCCAACACCAGACCCAGATTTAGAAGAGGCTACGTCGAGGAGGAGTACCACCCAGACCTCATCCTTCCTGGTGATGAGGAAGAAGAAGAAGAAGAGAAGATCCTGCTCTCTGACAGATCTACCACCTATTCTGTCAGTGAGGACTCCGTGAAGCATACTCTCAGGTCTCCTCCTTTTGAGGACCCCATATTTTTCAATGTGGGAAAGCAGCTGTCCTCAGCCAGGGGCTTCCACACAGAGGAAGAGGATGCCACCAGAAAGGAGCTGGTGGACTTTCTGGCGATACTTGAATCTCCCCCAAAAATCATTCCTCCAGTCCTGCCTGCTCTGAGGAATGCAGCCACACCAGCCTGGCACGGACCAGACATATTGCCAGCTATACCTCGTAGGGCTGATAAACTCTATAATGCCTCCTAAAGGACTCTCCAGCTATGCTGCCCAGCCTGAGATGGACTCAGTGGTCATCAAGGCCACTCATGACAGGTCTAAGGCACCTAAACACCTTAGTCCCCTTCTCACAGATAAAGAGTCTTGCAGAACTGACCTCTGGGGCAAGAGGGTGTATGCCTCCTCCACCCTGAGTTTGAGGATTGCATATTACCTGTCTCTTATGGTAAAATACCATAATGCCAACTGGAAAACGGGCAAGGCTGCAGCACAGACCCTTCCAGATGGCACACAAAAGCATGAGCTACTCCAGTGCCTCCAAGCTGCTGAGGATGTTAGCAAGCACCTCCTCAGAGCCCTCTATGCTATGGCTGACATGGTTACCAGGGTGGCTACCATGGGCATATACCTCCGCAGGCACTCCTGGATCAGAGTATCCAGGTTCGCTGCTGATGTACAGCAAAAAGTGCTTAATGTCCCCTTTAATGACACTAAGCTATTTGGCCCTGATGTCCAGGATATTATTAATGAGCTGCAAGCCTCGGGTTGGGCCCTCAAGTTTGTCCGCTCCCTCTACCACACTCAGTCAAGAGGTAGGGAGTGCCCTCCCTTTTGCAAAGTGCCCAATCGGCCTGGTGTGCCCTCCTTGCCCCAAGGGAAATGCAGAGCCCTGGCTTCCTTGCCTGCCCCCTGCAGTGCTGGAGCTGTGGCCAAGCTCCCCAGAAATGAGGGAACAGCCCAAGCAGCTGGCTCCACCTCTGCTTGACTTCTTGCCAGATCTTCCTCTTCTGGTCCTGACCAGGAGGTGGTGGTCGGAAGTCGGTTCCCCTCCATTTGAATCAATGGAGAACCACAACTTCAGATGCTTGGATTCTGCTGATCATATAGAAGGGACGTACCTTGGAACTCATCAAGCAACCTCCAGAAACCCCTCCTCCACCCTCCAGTTTCCCCCAACTCACCTGTCTGTTCTCCGTGAGGAGGTGCAGTTCTTCTACACAAGCAGGCTATCGAGCCGGTTATTTTCCTGGTACCCAAAAAGACCAGCAATCTGAGGCCCATTCTAGACCTGAAGGACCTCAAGCTGTTTGTCTAGTACAAAATTTTCCAGATGGTAACCTTACCAGGCCTAATGCCCCTTCTCAAAACAGGGGGTTGGCTCTGTTCTCTGGATATTCAGGACGCTTACCTGCACATTTCGGTCTTTTCTCCCCACATGAAGTTTCTCCACTTTGTGTTTCAGGATGAGCATTATCAAAGTGCTGCCCTTTGGCTTGTTCTCTGCTCTGTGAGTCTTTACCAAATGCTAAGCAGCGGTAGCAGCAGCTCTCAGAAGGGAGGGACTGTATGTTTTCCCTTATCTGAATGATTGGCTCCTGAAGGCCCTGTCCAGGGAACAGATTTTGGTAATCAGAATGAATTCTCCGGCTTTTCCACTTCCTGGGCATCACTGTTGGTTTGCCCAAATCAGTTCTGGTACTGTCCCAAAGACTACAGTTCATAGGGGTGGTTCTGAACTTGGCCCAAGGGAAGGCTTTCCTGCCCCAAAACAGGGCAGAGTGCCTTATCGTCCAAGCTCAGGAAGTTGCTCAGAGCCGCCACGTTCCTGCCAGGGTGTACCTCAGACTGTTGGGCCTGATTGTAGCTGCTGTACCCACTGTTCCACTGACCAGGCTTCATATGCGTGTCCTCCAATGGACCCTCCGTGTGCAGTGGGATTAGCACATGGATGAGTTGGACCATCCAGTTCTGATCTCTTCCCCAGTCTGCAGGGTACTACAGTGGTGGATGGACCCCTTGAATCTGCTTCAAAGCATCCCATTCCAAATCTCCCCTCCCCCATAGCAGATCCTTACCATGGATGCCTCAGGTCTGGGCTGGGGAGCACACCTGGGTTCCCTTCAGATCCAGGGCTCTTGCTCCCAGCTGGAAACCTTGCTGCATATCAATGTCCTGGAGGTGAAAGCAGTGCTCTACGCCATGCAAGCTTTTCAGAAACACCTGACTCTGGGTCAGCTGCTGGTGCAGTCAGACAATTTCGGTGTAGTATACTACGTCAACAAGCGGGGAAAACTCATTCATACCCCCTGTGCATGGAGGCCATGAGAGTGTGGTACTGGGTGCTAGATCATGGTCTCACACTCACAGCGGTCCACATGCCAGGCATGTTAAACACTCTAGCAGACAACCTCAGCTGGACTTAGTCCAGCAAGCATGACTGGGAGCTGCTCTCACCCATCGCAGAAGACTTTTTTGACAGATGGGGCCACCCAGAGTTGAACCTTTTTGTGCCCCCACTCAACGCAAAACTGCCCAGTTTCTGCTTGCTAGATCCAGAGCCTGGAGTTTTCTGGTGAGATGCCTTGTCCCTCTTCTGGAGTGGGAGATTCCTTTATGCCTTCCCTCCATTTCCTCTAATTCAGTGGGTGCTCATCAAACTGCAGATGGAGGAGGCCAGCATGATTCTGGTAGCTCCATTCTGGCCTCCGCAGATATGGTTTCCCCTGCTTCAGCAGCTGACGGAGGAGCCTCCGGTCCCTCTCCCCCTCTGCAGGAATCTGCTGACACAGGCTCCGGGGTCCCTAGTTCATCCTAACCTCAGGTCCCTCTGTCTGCATGCTTGGCTCCTGAGGACATAGCCATTGCCAGATTTGGGGTCTCAAACAGAGTGGCAGGTGTCCTTGTGGCCACCTGGGAGCCTTCCACTCGAACCACATATGCCACGAAGTGGAATCGGTTTGCCATCCGGGCTGCCAAACATAGTCTGGATCATTTCACCTGCCTGGTGAACCACATCTTGTACTACCTGATCTATTTGTCTGACTCAGGTTTCCAATATTCCTCCCTCAAGGTGCACCTTTCAGTCGTTTCTGCTTTCCATGAGCCTGTGGGTGACTGCACCATTGCTTAGCAGGATGTCTCTTGTACCTTTCTCTGGGGCATCCTGTATCTGAAACCCCCAATCCATTCTCCTGTCTTGGCTTGGGATTTGAGTTTTATTCTGGAGAAGTTGACCCTGTCTCCATTTGAGCCTGTCGCAACTTGCGATCTGCACTTTCTCTCTTGGAAAGCGTTATTTTCAGTTGCCATTACTTCTGATTGAAGAATCTCAGAGCTTCATGCGCTCTGGTGCAAGGAGCCTTATTTTATTTTTCACAAAGACAGTGTAGCCCAGGTGCTGTAAACCAATGGGCTACTACCCCTGCCTGTTGACCTGCACGCAGGTTAAGAGGCCTAGGTCCTGCTATGGTGGTATTCAGGGGTTCTATCCCAGAAAAAAAAAATTAAAATAGTGCAGTGCCTCCACCTAGAATAAGTTGCAGTGGGCCAGGTGTGTGACTGGTACAATCCCCTGGGATGCTGTACCTACCCACCTCTCCTTCCAACTGCCCCACACACTGGATGCAAAACAGTTTCCCAATACCATATACACTTTATAGTTGATTCCCACAAAACACCCTTCACATAGCAATTCCAAAAAACAAAACACAGCTTTATTGGGGGGGCAGGACTAGGATCAGGGTACCTGGAATCGGGATAGTTGTGAAAGGAAGGATGGTTAGAGAACTTGCTCAGAACCATTAATAACATATGGGCCAGACTACCCCAGATGCCCACCCCCACTGGTACCAATGCTCCCCTCTGTCCTGTCTGGGTACCCAGGAGTTGCAGGCCTGCTCAGTGCCATGGGTTGGCCAGTGTTGGGGCCCTAGAAACAATGTAACTGGCTGTGGCAATTAAACAAACACTCCCCCTGATTGCCAGGGCAAGCCCTGGGTACTCACAGTCCTGGAGATCTGGAGAGTTCCTGGTGCAGAGGGGATCTCAGTTCAAAGGTGGGCAATGCAAATGTATTTATTTATTGATAGGTAGGGATTACAAATACCTTTGAACCAAGGGTTCTTTTACCATGGTTCTGCATCATAATAGGGTGGGTACAAGAATACAGACGGCACAGATCAAGGTTTACAATGCAAAATACGATTTCCAGTAAGAAACAAGGTTATAAAAGGACACAACATGAAGCTGGCATGTAGATGGTACCAATTACGAAGTCAGTAGCAGGCAGAGAAATGCCTTAGTATACAGTAAGTGCTAAAATAGCATAGACAGCTAGAGCAGTTAAATAGGACAGGGAAGCAGGATAAGGAGAATGGGGATGAGGGGTTGGTGGGATAAGGAGAACGGGAGATGAGGGGGTTCAGATGAAGGGGTGGATGGGGAATATTAGGAGGGGAAGAAGAGTGGGGAAGGACTGAGACAACGTGTCACCCCAGAAGGGGAATGGGTGGGGGGGGAGAGGTTAGGGGAGGGGGAGTAAGTGGGAGTGTGTAGGAGGAGGGAGGGGGCAGGGCGAGGGTAAAGCCATAGGACAGAGGGGCTGGGAAATGAGAGACAGTTAGAGATGACAGAGAAAGTTGTCTGCTTAGGTGGTACAGTCACAGCAACTGAGTGAAAGGAGGTGTTGACGCAATTTGATTTTTAAAGGAGCAAAGCTTTGAATCAGCTAAGACACAGGGAGGGAGGGAGGTGATTAAGCCACATAGGTGCTGTGTAGGTGAAAGTCAGCTAAGCCTGTAAGGTCCTGTAGAAAGGGACAAGGAGTGTTTGTTTGGGGTTAGGAGCCAGCATGAGGAAAGACTCAGTGGCAGGTGGAGTGCAGCCAAGACTGATCTTTGTAGTGGGCAGGCAGGTCTGGTATGAGATCTTGCCTTTTAGATGAAGTCAGCTGGTTCCTTCATAGAGTTCACATGTATGGGTACATTTGTCAGCCCCCGTTACAAGTCTGCAGGACTTATTCAGAGCAATTTTTATTCTTTTTAGGGTGGTATCCAATGCAGCTCCATATATACGACTAGGCCACAATCAATTAATGAGAGGACTGAGCTGGTTGCAGTGAATCTTAGGGTGTCAGGGGTTAGACAGGGATGAAACCGATAGAGGATCCCAATTCTGGGGTTTATAACTTTGGAGATATTGTTGACATGCAAACTGTAAGTTAGGGCAGTGTCAAGCATAATCACAAAGTATTTGAAGTCTTGCACTTGTTCAAGAGGCTGGTTAAAGTTGTTACGAATTATTAGGCTAGCAGATTTATGTTTGTTATGAGAGTTGGAGAAAAGCATGACCTTGTTTTTTTTTTGTATTTCATAAGTAATTCGTGTTGGCCAAACTAGTTCTCAACCACATTGAAGTTTGACTGCAGGTCTCTGGATGGGGATAGTGGTTCAGTATGGCTTGAGAATAGGACTGCATCATCTGTATATAAGATCATGTTATTGTTACATGCTTTAGGGAGGTTGTTTACAAATAAGCTTAAAAGTAAAGGTCCCAGGATGGACCCTTGCGGGACCCCAGAGTGCAGAGGCAGGCTACGGAAAGGGTTTCACCAATTCTTACCAGTTGAGTTCTGCCCTCAAGGTAGCTCTTGAACCAACAGATGACCTCATTGAGAGGCCAAGAGCTGGTAGAGAGAGTAGCAGGAGGGAGTGGTTAACAGTATCAAAGGCCTTAGTTAGGTCAGTGTAGATTGACCCAACTAGATGACCACGATCCAGTGCCTTATGAATATGATTAGTGTACTCAAGGAGAGCTGTGGTTGTGCTGTGGGCTTTTCTAAAGCCATGCTGTTGTTGGCATTGAATGTTGTATTTGACTAGGTATTTTGTTAAATGGTCCGAAATAAAATGCTCAAGGGCCTGGGGGGAGGGGGGGAGATAGATACGGGCCAATAGTTGTTATGTTGTATTGTATCACCATTTTTGTGAATGGGCGTAACAATGCCTGCTTTCCATTGATGGGGAACTGCCTAAGGGAGAGAGATAAATTAAGGAGTTTGGCAAGAGGTTTAATGATAACATCAAGGGAGAGAGGCTAAGGGATTTGAAGTCCAGAGAGTCGCTGCTAAACCTAGATTTGCCAAGCACCCTTTGGATGTATCTTTTTGATTCGAAAGGGTGACTCTCCTAAAGTAAGAAGGGGGTTTTGGATAGGGAGTCAGCTGAACAAGTTTTATCCGTCTTAGTAGGCTCATCAAAGAAGTCAGGGTGGAAGTACTCCACTAAGATCAGTGAACGTCTCATTGAAGATGTCCACAGTTTGTTTACAGTCTTGTGTAAGGACACCATTCACCTTACATATTATAGGGGATGTTTTATTGGGCTTACCTGTGAGGTCATGGATGTTATCCCAAAACTTCCAGCTGTTTCCCTGTGGGTTAGTGAGCTCACCCTTATAATGTTCAATTTTAGCGAGGCGAATCTTGCGGGTATACAAGTTTCTAGCAGCCCTATAGTGCTGCATATCAACATGATTAGCACAAGCAACTGCACGGTACCATAGATTATCCTGATCCTTCATCAATTTAAGTAGACCGGCAGTGATCCAGGGGTTAGTTAACCCTTGGACTTCCTTATTTGTAGTGGTGCAAACCTGTCACATGCTCTATTGAACTAGGCAACAAAGTACTGTAGTTTAGTGCAAGGTCAGTGCTACTGGAATTGTTTAAGGGGGACCAACCGCACTGAGATAGATGGGTTAGGAAATTTTTGAGTGCAACTTTTTTAAGAACTCATTGGTAAATAGTTTTAGGTGGAGTTTTGGCGGCTTTGTTTGACCAGTGACACATCACTAGGGAATGATCACTCAGCAAGTCAGGAAGAACTATGGTGCTAGTGATTCTTTTGGGGTGGGTGGTAAAGATTAGGTCCAGGAGGGAGCTATTGTGGGTCCTATGATTAATAAGCGTAGGGGAGGTAACCATCTGGGAGATATCCATGGCAGCCATGGCATCTTTGTACAGTTCAGCTTTCGTTGCGAGCCAATTAATGTTAAAATCGCCCATCACCACTGCCTCAGCAAGGTGGGGGAGGTTATCCAAATAGTCAAGTACCATTTTAAAGCCTGTTGACTGGTCCCAAGGAGAGATGTAGACAGATATAAAGGCAAGTGATTTCCCAAGTTGGCCTAAGAAGATTTTGATTGGAAGAACCTAGGAATAGTTTATTGGGGTGATGGGAGGGAGGGCCAGAGCTTTAAGGGTGTCTTTTGCATATATTGGACATCTCCTACCCCTTTTACGGAGCCGATCTAACCTAAAAAGCGAAGGAAGGGTGATTGTATTGTCAGAAACCTTAGAGGAAAGCCAGGTTTCGTTAAGAGATAGTACATCAGGTTTGTGCTGTATTACCCAGACCTGTAAGTCACCAAACTTAGGTAGCAGGCTACGAATGTTGATGGAGGTGAGTTTTAGGGACAGATTAGCATTGTACTGCTGTTTTGGTAGTTGCTGAGGGCCAGGATTGTGGTTAGCATTATCAGAGAGAAGGAGGAGAAACAGGGTGAGCCTAGTGAGGTATTGCTTAAGCAGCTTGAATGGGCAGCAGAAGGTATCCTGAAGACTTGAGCTTGATTGAAGGTCTGGCTGCTTGTCCCATTGATTGAAGATCACCTTCAGGCCCATTGCAGAGCAACTGTGCAATGCCCACCAACTACAGGAATCCCAGACCTGGGAGTAGCTCCATAGCCCGGCTCCCTCACAGTCACAAGTGCCCTAGCACCTCAGCACACGCCGGTGACCCCCATGTAGCCAGCAGACCCCACTGGATGGGGATTAGCAGGTTCCCCACCTGACTTTGAAATTAAGCTGGTACTCTCTTGGACTCATTTTTCCTCTTAGCACAAGGTCAGCTCCACTGTGCAGCCAAAACAGTTTCTCCAACTTTCTGCTCTACAAACCTCTTAGCAGCAGGCCCCAAAACTCCAACTCTGAATCAGCAATTCCAGTCCTCAGCCAGATCTCAAACAGCCACAGGTCCTTGAAAACTAGAGCACCTGCTCACTCTTTCTCTGTTAATCTCTCTCTCTCTGCTTTAAACCAGCTTTTAGCTTTTCTCTGGTTTACTCTCAATTCCTGGGAAATCTCTTCCCCAGTTCAAGTTGCACTCTCTCAGTCCCAAGCTGTTGCAGGATGGCTGCTGCAAAAAAGTCTCCAAATAGCACAGCAAACTCCAAAAGAACGCCTGGAACAGTGAGCTCAGGATGCACAGCTTCTCCATATCAGCAAGAACACTCCTCCACTATTTCTCTAACAAACTCTGCTTTTCTCCAAATTAAGCCCCGTGAAAGGCCTTAGAAGCCTCTCTTGTGGCATAGAACCCTCCTGACTCGATCAGAGCCCAGCCACAGACTGAATCAACTGCCCAAAGTCTCTGGGATTTCCCTTGAGAATTCTGCACTCTAATTGGCTGCCTCCAGTCATCAATCACAATATGCAGCCCTCTTGGATTTATGATTTGTTGTGTCTCTTGGCGCCTGAAGATAGCTACCACCTTCTGCTATGAGTCCTTTCTCACAGTTCTTTTTACCTAATAATCTGGTTGTCTTTAGGGGGTTAAAGTATCAGAAATATGGCTGCTACCATACAGTTCCTACAGCAGCCCATGCAATCCTGGCTTCCAATTGTCCTGACCACTTTAACAAACATCTCTATGCCCCCATTTCCCCACATGTATAGTAGGGCTCCCCCTGCCCTATGAAGCGACCGCCAAATATCTAATTTTCATTTAGTTCTCAACCTGTCACTGCCGCTGAACTATAGTCCCGCTAGGTGGCAGCCAGGCTGCTAATTAATATTCATGATCTCCCGATTAATAGTCAAGATGCCCCCAATTTTCGGTGCTTATCGTCGTTGTTTAAATCAATTTAACCACTCCTTACATGCCCCTCCAGGTGTCCGGCCCATGTTCAGTTGAGCAAGGGGTGGTCAAAAGCACCAGCGCTTAAACAGCCACGGAACCGGACAAATTACTAGGCGCTTCTGCGCATGCGTAGACCAGCAGACCTTTCCAAACAAGGTCCTGCTATAGGACCCCTGCAGCCCCAGTTTGGGCTGAATCAGTGTGGGAGAACCAAGGTAAGCCCCACCGGGGGGCAGGCGCGTTACATTCCCCCCCCTTAAATGCTTGGAGTGCCTGCCAAGCCTATGGGTAGGACCCTGTAAAAATGTAGAACAGTAAACTTTAACATTTAACAGATGCTAAACATTTCTACCTAGACACCAGGTTCCTATTTACTCAGGTATTAAACACTCAGAAATATGAAACACATTATGTGTAATTTATAAGTCGAAATACCTTCCCTGTTGATAGATATCCAATACCAAAATGTGCATAGCACCCATACTTGCACCCCTTTAATTGTTCAACACCCATTTACCTAAACTCACATGGATGATGCCATTTTTTCCATTTGGGTCCCTTGGGTGCATTTTCACTTTCCCCTCTTTCTCTTTGCCACCTTCCCTCCGGTTTAGCACTAGCGGGACATGTGTAAACCTTGGGTAATGACCTGGGGGTGACATATATACCCTTATGAACCACAAATAGGAGGAGGTCAGTGGGTGGCCCTGGGGTATCATAGGTCAACCTGAGTATGGGTTTCACAGTCCTCCCTGACGACCTTGGGGTTTCTTGCTCCTCAGTCCTAGCGGCCACCTCCTGTTCAGAGGTGAAGTCAGTGTCACTTGCCCCTGTGCCCATTTCTTCTTCTTCTATTGTAGGGTGCTCCCTCACCACATCCCCTTCACCACTCTGCTCAATGGGACACTCTTGTGGCCATTCAGAGAGCCCAGTCGGACCAGTATTCATGTCTGAAGTAGATTGTCCAAAAGGCATTGATTTGGGGAAGCTGCTCTGGAACCACTCAAAAGACTCAGCCGAACTAATGTTCAAGTTTCGAGTGGTCCTTCAAGGGGTGTAGTGAGAGCAGCTTCCCATTCAGCATCCTGCTCTACAGGCATAGGCAAGCTCACATCTCCGACTCATCATCATCTCGGGTCTCAGTGTTTCTTATGGTAGGCCCCCTTTCTACGGAATCAGTCTCTAATGTCAGGGGTATTTCCTGAAACAGTCTAGCCAGCTCAGGAGTGGGATAGAAACAGACAGGTGGATCATCAAACTCTCTTTCTGACATCTGCTAACTGTTCTCCATCTGTCACTTCTTCAACTGGGGTGAGACTAGCCCCTGTGGAATCACCATTGACTTTCTGCTGTTGTCTTTGAGCAGCAGCTCAAGTATTTGGAGGTGTGGGAGGATCTACTGTATCAGGAGTTGAGCTGACTACCTTGCCTCTGATGGGCAGTAGATAATTTCTGTGGTACACTTTGTATCTTTGAGATCTTACTTCGAGAGGGTTTCTGTAGTAGATCATCACATATAGGACTGCGCCCCCTGACATCAGGACCACACGGCAAGCTTTTCCAGCCATGCCTGGTGGGGGACTGCCCACCCAACGTCACATGACGAAAGTCATTGTGACCCTATATATTGGGCGGTCCCCACGCCCACCTACCAGTTCTTTCCCGCCATCGACCTGCACTTAGTATCTCAGATAACGCTACAGTCAATCACCATTTTTGCCTTTATTTCTGGAAGTTTCTTCGATTTATGTTCCATTTATGTCTTCACCACCGTAACAGTGAAGACAAAGTGAAAGTGCAACACACAGATTCCTCATAAAGACGGCATCGTCAATGTCTCTTTTGCCTCGGCCCGAATCATGACACCGTGGCCTGCCCTGACTGTCAGCCTTTCAGTCAGGCCACCCGCAAACGGAGACAACAGACTTTGGAGGCCCATTTTTTGAAGACCAGAATGGCCAATCTAGAGAAAGATGCAGAAATTGAGGGACACTGCTTCTTTACCTTCTTCTGAGTCTAAGAAGAAAAAGAAAGACAAAGAAAAGCACCGAGAGCATCTGGAGGATTGGGATCGAGTGGGTCCTAGTAAGCCCTCAACCAGTAAGGCCGTTACCCCATCGCCTGCCCTTGTGGTAATCCAGGCTGCACCGGGACTTCTCCAGGCCCACAGCCACTTTTCTGCTGATTGTCACTGGTAAGTGTCCGGCCTCTGGCGCCTGGTCCTTGCTGATATGTCGGCCCCTGCCTCCGGGGCCCACCTGCTGTCGCTATGTCAAGTCCCCAGGACCAGACGGGGACTCGCATGACTCTGACCAATAAGCTGGTCGAGGGTCCTACCCTCCTCCGCCCAGTCTCTCTACCGTCCGTTAAGCTGGTCGTCTCTGTCTCTGACGACCGCCCAGATGTTGCTTATCTGTCGGGGGGCTGAAGCCACCTCACCCGACATCCAGTCAAGCACACCAATGGCTATCAGCCAACCCTCCCCTCAGGATCCTCCCTCCCCACCTCCCCTGGTGGAACCTCCAACCCCAGTGGTTACGTCGGGTGAGGAGGAGGAGGAAGCTGGACTACTGAAAGGGGTACTTTCTTCTCCCACTCCAGTTACAGCGTCCCAGGTCCCTCCAAGGGACACCAGGCCTGGGGCTCCAGCACCAGACTGCAGTATTCAGAGGGTCCCTGATGCTATCCATCCTTCACCGGACCAGCCTACTGTGCCACCGTTAGGACCTCCTCTGTCGGCTCTGCCTGTTCTGATGCCAAGGGCGCTGACAGGTATATGGTTCCAAACCCCAACACAAGTTGTAGTGATGCCAAACCTGGCACCATCTTTTCAGATGACTGCAGGTTTGACGCCTGCCCATCCGACATCTGTGCCTCTGACGTCAGATATTTTGACGCAGGATATTGTCCCTGGCCTGTCTTGGCCACACATTACCCATCAGGGTTATCTTCTGCACCTGGGGCAAACATCAGCCTATCCTCCATCTGGCCCAACATTGAATTTTATACCTCAGTCAGTTTTTTTTGGGGTAGCACCCTTCGGATTATCCCTATTACCAGGGCTACCCTCATCATCATCATCACTACCAAGGTTCGGGCACACCCTTCTATCATTATCCACCTGGCCATGCACCTCCACCCCCTCTTCCTGCCTCACAACAGAATTTACAGTCTCTAATTCAATCCTGGTGGAAGGAGGCTAGGTTGGAGCTGGTCTCAGATTGGGAGAGTCGTCTACCGGCCCTGGTAGTCACCCCTCCCCCTCATTTCCTGTCTCCTGTCTGCTCTGTCCACTCGGCAGTGCATATTTTAGGGACCATACCTCAGAAGGTTACTCTTCTGGACTTCAGAACCCCTGAGGAGCATGATGCCCTGGACCCCAAGGAGGATTCCTCAGATGAATCTTATGATGAACATTTCTCCGTGGCTAAGGGCAAGGAATTGCCCAAATCTCCCCTAGAGGAACCCTCCTTCACAGAGTTGTTACGTATTATCCAGCAGACCAATGGCTGGAATACAGAGGAACAAGATCCAAATAGAAAACGACTCGCAGAACACTTGGATTTAGAGACTGTTTCTCCTATCTCTGTCCCCCGGACAGCTCCTCATGAAGACCTTACCAGTACTATCTGTCAGCTGCCCCACTCTATCCCGGCCATTCCTAAGAAGGCAGACTAGATAAATCATGCTCCTGAGGGTGTTTCATGCTTGGGTGCTCACTCTCAAGCTGATTCCATTGTTATAGCAGCAGCTCATGATCGCTCGGCTACCCTGAAGCACATGAACACCTCCCCCCAAACAAGGAATCTTGACAGCTTGACCAATTTGGTAAAAAGGTCTATTCCTCCACTACGTGTGCCCTCCACTCCCTCAACTACATAGTGCACATGATCTCCTTCCAAAAAGCAACCATGGCCAAGCTTGAGATCCATATCCAGACCATGGAGTCTTTGGACCTCAAGGACGAGCTTACCAAAGAGCTGCACCTGTCGAAGATCTCCTGCAGACATGCACTCAGGGCTACATATAATTTGGTAGATGTGGTAGCCCGCTCCTCCACCCATGCTTAGCTATGCAACTCTGGCCTCTCCAATGACGGCTAGGCTGCTGTTCAAGATGCCCCCTTTAGGGGTTCAGTCCTTTTTGGAGGGGACACTAAAGATATTATCATGGATCTCCAGGACAGCAGCCAGGCCCTGAGATCCGTGAGGTCTATGTACCGACTGGACTTTCAGAAGAAGCAGCCCTTTTGGTGACAGACCAAGAGGCAGAGGAAACAGCCCTTTACCAGGTGACAGGGCAAAAGAAAGGCCATAGGTTCCTCCTTCACCTCTCCTTCTGCCTCTAAATCCCAGAGAGCAGCTGGGGGACCTCTTCCCTCTCGCCCCTCCACTTCCTGACTGGCAACTCCCTCCTCCTTCTCTGCTCCTGTGCGAGGAGCTGGTGGGAGGCAGGTTCGCCTTCTACGTGCAGGAGTAGAGGGACATAACCTTAGATGTATGGGTCCTTCAGCTAATTTACAAAGGGCACATTTTGGAGATTCTGGAGTTTCCTCCAGAATCTCCTCCAGGTCGCTTGAGTTACTCCCCGCACCAAGTTCCTGTAGTCAGGGAGGAAAGTTAGGGTCTCAGACAGAAGGCGACCATAAAGCCAGTCCCTCTGCCTCAGTGGGGAAAAGGGTTTTACTCCCATTTTTTTTTACTGGTCCTGAAAAAGACGGGCAACCTCAGACCCATTCTGGATCTCAGTAGCGTGAACCTGTCTGTTGAGTACCAAAGGTTCTGCATGCTGACATTGCAGGGCCTCCTGCCTCTTCTGCAGAAGGACCATTGGCTTTGCGCACTGGATATGAAGGATGCTTACCTGCATATTCCAGTATTCCTGGGCCACTGCCATTATCTGCGTTTCTGCTTCCAGGAGGAGCACTTCCAGTTTACAGCCCTCCCCTTTGGTCTTTCCTTAGCAGCGTGGGTCTTTACCAAGTGCCTAGCGGTGGTGACAGTGGCCTTGTGCCGCTGGGGTATTGCAGTGTTCCCTTACCTAGACGATTGGCTCTTGACAGCCCCGTCGAGGGACAGTCTTCTGGATTCACTGTCGTGCACACTGTACCTCTTTTCATGACTGGGATTACTGTCAATCTCCCCAAGTCAATTCTTACCCCCTCCCAGAACCTTCAGTTCATCGGAGGGATCTTAGGCACGGTCCAGTGGAGAGTCTTCCTCCCCTCGGACACGGTGGAGGCTCTTTGAGAGCAGGTCAACCTAGTGGCCTTTTCCAGATTTCTTCCAGCCAGATGTCTCTTAGGTCTGATGGCGGCTTCCATCTCCACAGTCCCCTTCACCAGGTTGCATATGAGAATCACTCAGTGGACGCTGCGTGTTCAATGGGATTAAAGCTTGGACAACTTGGACCACACAGTTCTAGTCTCCAGTGTGCTCAAGAGGGATCTCCTCTGGTGGTTAGATCTCCTGAATCTGTCTCGTTGTTTTTCTTTCAGAAGTCCCCCTCCTCTCTGGATCCTTACTACAGAGACCTCCTGTCTAGGCTGGGAACCTCACCTTGGGGACCACCAGACTCAGGGTTCATGGTCCCAGTTAGAGATGTCTCTCCACATCAACATCCTGGAGATGAGAGCAGTTCTTTATGCCCTTCAGGTTTTTCAGTCCATCCTATCAAAGGGAACATTGTTGATCCAGATGGACAATATGTCGGTGGTCTGGTACATCAACAAGCAATGTGGCACCCGGTCATACCCCCTATGCAGGGAGGCGATGCGGGTGTGGAACTGGGCAGTCCAGCACGATCTGTTTCTCACAGCCATGCATGTTCCAGGCATATGCGTCCCTCAATCACGAATGGGAACTAAGTCAGGAAGAAGCAGACTCTCTCTTTCTGAGGTGGGGTCACCCAGACATAGATCTGTTCATCTCCCCATTCAATGCAAAGCTTCCCAGCTTCTGTTCACTTGTTCTAGAGCCTGGTGCTTTCTGGCACGATGGGTTGTTGCTGTGTTGGACAGGGAAGTTCTTGTATGCCTTCCCTCTCTTTCCCACTCTGCAGAGAGTACTTTTCAAACTCAAGGCAGAGGGAGCATGGATGATCCTGGTAGCTCCGCTCTGGCTGAGGCACATCTGGTTTCCGCTAATGTAGCAGCTCATAGTGGAACCCCCAGTTCCTTTACTGTATCTCTCCGGCACAATCTGTTGACTATGGATCAAGGCAGGCTGGTACATCTGGGACTCAGGACCCTGCATCTTCATATGTGGCTCCTTCAGACATAATCAGGTCGCATTTTGGGGTCTTCCAGAAGGTCACTCAGGTCCTGGTGGAGGCAAGGAAACCCTGCACTAGATCCACATGTGCAATGAAATGAAAGCGTTTTTCCATTTGGGCGGTGTTTAAAGGATGGGATCCCTTTCCTTGCTCAGCTCCCCAGATTATGGAGTATCTGTTGCACCTGTCTGATTCTGGTCTATCTTATACATCCCTTAAGGTCCACCTGTCAGCCATTTCGGCTTACCATGTGTTGGTGGAGTGGAAACCCGTGGCACAGTTGGAGATCTCTAAGACCTTTTTAAAAGGGATCCTCCATCTTAAACCCCCCATCCGCAACCCCACCCCACCCCACTCCACCTTGGGATTTGAATTTTGTGTTAGAGAAGTTTACGCTTCCTCTCTTTGAACCAGCGACGAGCTGTGACATGCGCTACCTTTCCAGAATAACGCTATTTTTGGTTGTCATTACTTCTGCTCATAGGGTTTCCAAGCTTCAGGCCCTGATGTATAAGGAGCCTTATTTGATTTTTCACATGGACCGGGCAGTTCTGCATACAAATCTTAAATTTCTTCCCAAGGTGGTTTCTTGAGTTCACCTTAAACCAGACAGTTGAACTCCCAGTTTATTATCCTGTTCACACGAATGGGGGGGCAGCTCTCCTTCACACTTTGGACGTACATAGGATCCTGAGGTGTTACATCCACTGAACCAAAGAATCCAGAAAGTTTGATCAGCTTTTTGTCTCCTTTGCCACCAAATCCTTGGGATTGGCAGTATCTAAGCAATGTCTATCCAAGTGACTCGCTAACTGCATCCACTTCTGTTATCAGAAGCATGATAAACTTCTTCCAGGGGAAGTCAGAGGTCACTCTACCAGAGGTATGGCTACCTGTGCAGCATTCCTAAGGAATATTTCTGCAGCAGAAATCTGTGCGGCAGGAACCTGGAGTTTGGGCCATACCTTCATGAAGCATTACATTCTGGACATTGCCTCTAGGTGTAGGGACAGGTTTGGCCTCACAGTTCTGCAGGGCCTACTGTCTTAGGCAGGTCCTGTTCTGTTTTTTCAGTTGCTTCTCCTCCCGTGACTCTCTCAGTCTCTCTGAGAGTGACTGCTTTAGATTCAGTCCTATATGTGATGACCTACTGCAGGAACCCTCTCGAAGTAAGATAGTACAGTTATGTAAGAACACTGTAACAGTAGAGATCTTGAGAGAGGGTTCCTGCAGTAATCTGCCTTTTCCCTCCTTCCCTCCTTCCCCCAGTTTTTGCATGTCTTTCAGCCTTTTCTAAACTGGGCTCCAGAATTTCATCCTTTCTCCTGTCTCATCCTCCTTGGATCTCCGGCGGGAGAACTGGAAGGCGGGCGTGGGGACTGCCCACTATATAGGGTCATGCTGATGTCTGTCTCTGGGGTCCAATGTGCCCAGCATGTCTAACAGAGTGCGGTTGCATCTTTCAGGTTGGGGGTCACCTTGGGGATGATGAGGTGTTGTGCGGGGCTTTCTAACTCACCACAGAGACAATAACTTGTTTATTAGCCTACTTTCAAAATTACGGACTTGATCTGAGGGAATTCTCTGTGGCGCTCCATAATGTACAAATAATTTCTTGACTAGCACCTTGGCCACAGTGGAGGCCTTGTGATCTTTGGTGGGATAGGCTTGTGCGTACCGAATAAAATGATCAGTGACTACTAGTATGTTTGAGATGTTTCTGGAGTCCAGTTCCAAGGTTAGGAAATCAATACACACCAGTTCCACAGGGGCACTGTTAACTATGTTGACTAGCAAGGTGGCCTTTTGGGGAAGGGCTTTCCTCTGGATACACTGTTGACAGGTCTTGCAATACTCTTCCACATCTGATCCCATTTTTGGCCAATAAAATCTACTTCAAATCAGATCAAGTCTATGTTCACTGCCCAGGTGACCCATGTCATCATGGAGGGCTTTCAACAAAGTACAATGGACTTGGTCTGGCAACACCAGTTGTACACAGGCGCCCCAGCTGATCCTGCACCTCTCTGTACAGCAATCCATTCCTCCTGTTAAGTTTTGACCACTCTCGCAGTATTGATTGGACATCCAGGTGTCTTGTTGTTACTTGTGTCGAATCAGCACTCCTCTGTAGAACCTGTACAGTTTCTCTAATGGCTGGGCTGGCCCTCTGTTCTATTATCAAATATTGGGTGGTCAGCTGTGGCAATGACTGCATGTCCAAGGCAGTTAGATTTCAGTACACTGTGAGGAGGCAGCTTCCAGATCTCCCTAAACTGTTCACCAAAGATGGGACATCTTCAGCAGAAAGGGATTCTTCATTGTCAGACATTTTACACAATGCTTCCACTTCCTGCTCAGGTATTTTCACCCAGCTGGAGTGCTCCTCTAGATGAGCTGGGGGGCATCAGGACAGGACAGGACAACTGTATGATTCAACCCACGGCAAAACTCAACACAGTAATTGTAGGTGGAGAAAGTTGACAGCCACCGATGACCAGCTGCGTCTAACTTGGCAGTAGTCTGTATGTACGTTAGGGGGTTGTTATCAGTCTTTACAGTGATCTTTGCCCAGTACAGATAATCATGGAGCTGATCCATGATGGCCCATTTCAGCGCCAGGAATTCAAGCATGTGCACCGGGTATTTGCATTCTGAATGATTCAGGCTCTGGCTTGCGTAGGCCACTAGGCAAAAACTGTCCAGGTATTCCTGATATAGGACCACCCCCAGGCTGCAGAAACTTGCACCTGTATGTAAGACATAGGGTTTCTGTGGGTCTGCATTGACCAAGACCGGAGCGTGGGTGAAGCAGTACAGTATATGATGTCCTCAAAAGCTGGGTCACACTCCTGAGTCCATATGGTGCCAAATGGTTCAGATGGTCTGAAGTATGTTGGTGATTCAGTGGTGGCCCCAGGCTGTTGTTTTTTTTTTGCTGTTATTGACTGGAGGGTATCCCTGTAGTAAATTCAGAAGGGGTCTGACCACATGGGTGTAGTCCTTAATGAACCTCCGATAGTACCCACAGAATCCCCACAGCTGCTGCAGTTCCTTCAGATTATTAGGCTTTGGCCAAGTGGTAAGTGCCTTGACCTTACTGGGGTCCATCTGTATGCCTTTTACTGAAACTATATGCCCGACATACTTAATGGAAGCCTGGAAGAATTGGCACTTGTCGGTGGATAGTCTCAAGCCAAATTTCTCCTGACAGTCCAATACTTTGAGCAGCCGTGCTTCGTGCTCTTCTAAAGTCTTCCCAAAGATGATAATGTCATCTAGATACACCAAGCACTCTAGCAGATTCATGTCCCCAACTGCCTTCTCCATGAGGCATTGAAACATAGCCAGGGTGCCCGAAATGCCCTGAGGCATCCTCAGAAACTCATAAGATCCCAATGGGGATATAAATGCAGTCTTCTTCCGGTCCAGTGGGGCCATGGGAATCTGGTAATATCCACTTCTTAAGTCCAGTACTGAAAACCACTGGCTGACATTCAAGCAATCCAAAGCGTCCTGTATCCCTGGCATCGTGTACTGGTCAGGAACAGTTAGCTTATTCAGTATGCGTTAATTCATGCACATCCTAATGGCCCCATTCTTCTTCCTTACAATAGCTCTAGGTGAGGCATAAGGACTTCTATATTCCTGAATTATGCCCATGGCCATCATTTCTTGCAGGTGCCTCCTCACATCGCCTATGTCTGCTGGGGCAAGACGTCTGGACCTCTCTCGGAAGGGGCACTGATCCATGAGCCTTATGTGATGTTGCTCCCTTGTCACACAACCAACATCCCACTGTGTAGGGAAAACACTTTAGTTCTGGTGGACAACTTTTTTTGCTCTCAGTCCTTACACTCCTCAGGGATAGGTTAGTTACTCAGGTTGAATAAACTGGGGTCAATACCAGGTGGGGCACTTCTTCCTGGAGCAGCAGTTTGTACTGCCGTGTTGGCACAGTAAACTTGAGCTAAAGTACAGCCTTTTCTGATAACCACCCCTCTGTCAGTTACATTCTTTTCATGCACTGTAACTCTTCTGACATAAGCATGCGCTCATACCAGTAAGACACTAGACTTTACAAGTAAGCCGACCGGCAACTCATGTTCCTCTGGTGCAGCCAACATTAAGATCTGGTTCTTCACCTCTTTCTTCAGCCATACTACCCCACTAATATTGCACTACGCATTGGGTGGCAGCACTGTTTCTTCCACGTCCCGCCTACAGACTGTACCCACTGATTCACCTGCTTCTTCTGCTGGGGGTTGCCCCTGCTTTCGATATGCTTCTTTTATTGCTGGGTGGATGAGCAGCTTTTTCCCTTGTTGTTCAGTCTCCCAAGCCTTGCAGAGCTGGGCCAACCATCCAAACATGTAAGCATTGGTACCCACCAGCACAGGCACCCCATTGTATATGCTGGTCTCAGGGCAGATTAAAGCCAGGGTCTCAACTGCATCTCCCACTCCAGCCACTTTGGTCAGGAAGGCTATCAAAACCTTGACATAACCAAAATAGGGGTAGGATTTCTGGCTGAGCCCCCATGCATGTAATCCTTCCAATGGCTGTACTTCCAATTAGGACAGATGTTTATTATACCAGGACTTGAAGATGATTGTTACCTGGGAGCCACCATCTACAACAGCCTGTGTGGCCACTCCGTTTATGGTGACGGTGGTCTCTGTGGGTGGTCCCACCAATCTGTCCATATCAAGAGGTGCAGAAACTGAAGATTTAGCTGAAGATTTCTTCACATAAACTGTGGAGCTGGACTTGTTGGGGGCCTCAGTACGCTCCCTTACCGGGCCTCATTGACGTTTCTCTGCGGCTTTGGCTCTCTCCCCAACAACTGGTCTCTCACTCCAGCAGGATTTCTTTGGACTTGCACCCTTTTTGGAAATGTTCATCCTTCCCACATCTGGAACAAAAACTATCTCCTGTTCTGGATCTGGTTGGATAGTAGGCTGTAGGGGGTGGCTGGGGTTCTGGATAACTTGGGGGCCCTGAATACACTAAGGGAGCTGGAGTTGAAACTGGAGCAATCCCTTGGGCCATAGCCACTTTTTGTTTGGGATCCCCTGCCTTTAGAAACCCCTGGTTCCTTAACTCACTGACAGCATGACACAGTTCCCGAAAGCAAGGGGGGGCACCTGGGCCTGTACCCCCAGGCCCATCACTGGGAAGGTGGCTGGGGCTGACTGAATTGGTTGACCAGGGGGAACTTTGGGGGCCCTGATAGAACCAGCAGTAACTTTATCCAATACTTCCCTGCATTCCTGTATAAACATTTTGATCTTAGAGGGGGGAGTGACTTCCTGAACCTGGGTTATGGCCACTACTGCAGGACGGGGTCCCCACTGAGCGTCCCTTTCCACCACCTCCCACACTTCCCTGATGAGGACCTGGAGGGAGGGGGGACTACCCATCCTATCTTTCGGGCCTAACTTCAACAATAATAATTCTGAGTACCGGGCACCCCTCAACACCTCTTCCAACCTGGTTTTATTTAGATTTGTGGCCTGTATCCACCTCTTCTCTACACTTTTTGCAGGGCTTTCTCCAACCTCTGCACATACTCAGACAGGAGTTCCCCCTTTTGCTGGCAAGTTGCCCTGAACCCCCACCACAAATCTTCGCAGGTCTTGGTGCTACTGAAATCACTGTCCAGTGCAGCTATATAATCCTCTACACTGGCCTCGGAGTACGTGGTCCATAGGGACCAGATAGCATCACGGGAAGGGCCTTGCAAACTCTCCATCAGCCTTTTGCGTTTCTCCCCCTCACTACACTGACAATCCTGTAGCAGTGGTATCACATAGTTTATCCATGACTCATAATCCTCCTCCTCAGCAGGAGTGGGTTTCACCCCTGAAAACATTATCAGTTTTCTATACGAGTCTGAAGGAGCATGTACATACCCAGGCCAAGGCGTCACATTTGGGGGGGGGGGGGTCTGTGAGGGCTCGGACTCTCCATATCCCGGGGGAAACCACAATAAAGGAAGTCACAATGACCCAGGCCTCTGACAGTCACTTGGACATCAATGCCTCAGGCATCCAAGCAGCTTCTATAACATTTTTACACTCCATTAACACAGTCAGAATCCCCAAAGCAGAATCAAGCATTCAAACAACATGAAGTCTTGCTATATTCTGACCTATTGCAGTGATTACCAACCTTTGAACTGCCCCGGAGAACAAAGAGTTAACTTTCTACGCAGGGCATAGAATGCTGAGCTTGAGCTCGGTTGAAGTCTCTGTCTGGAGTGTTTCAAACTTAAACCGTCAGATTCTTTACTCCGCCTCACTGAACGGTCGCTCCGGAGAATTCTCCTTCAGCTCGGTTCGAAAGTCGGCTAAAGTTTCAGTTTTCGTCGTTTTTTTAAACCGAAAAAGTTATCTGCATAGTCGGTTCAGTCTCTGTCTGTGGTGCCGTGAGTACTAGATATGAATTGTTCTGTTTTTTTTCTGTGTGGAACTTGTAAAAGTGCAGCTCGGTTAGGCTGAACCGGCCATTTGATAGTGAAATATTGTGTTTTGTGTTTTTTACCTAGTGTGTGGTTACCGGTTCTTATTGGTTCTAAAAAAAACCATGTTTTGGTATGTTTTTTTCCAATACCTGTGACATGGTTAGGAACCGATAAAGGAGTCTTGCCTGGCGGTTAACATGAAAAGTGTAAGCTGGTTAGGTTAGCCATGTCTGAGAAACCCAAGAAAAAAACGGGCCCACTGGGTTTCAACACTGCAGTGAGTGTGGGGAGGTCTTTGCTAAGGCCGATCCCCACACCACCTGTGTTTATTGTCTGGGGTTTGACCACCTCGATTCAGACTGCCAACTATGTAAAAACTTTCCCAAATCTACCCTTGAGAAGAGATTAGGTAGACTGAGGGAAAAGGAGGCCGAAAAGTCTGCTGACCCGGATGGCCAGCCCGGTTCGGTTCCGACCGAACCAGAAGGAGTACCCTCTGACCAGGACGATACTTCTTCAGGCAAAATGAGAGCTGATTCCGAGGGATCGGTTCCAACAAAAAGAAAATGCAAAGACAAATTGACCGGTTCGGATCCAGAGGTTCCTGTTCCAACTGCCGAAGAGATAGCTAGAGCGATTCAGATTGTGGAATCGCTCCGTCTGGTTCCTACCGATCTGGCTTCTTCTGGCAGGGGTTCGGTTCGGTTGGTTCCCCCGGTTCAAGATTATACCCTCGAAGATTTTTATGAACCGGAATTCGAAGAGGAAAGGGAATTTGAAGATGATGATGGTGCAAGTAAGGGTCTGGATGTGCCTGTGGAACCGGACATCTCCCCAGACAGACCTTCAGGTGTTTCCCCTCCTAGGCTTTCTGAGTCCCCTTCTCACTTTATGTTCTACAGAAAGGTGGCTGAAACCTTCCAGCTTCCTATGGAGGAGGCTGTGGAAGATCAAGAGGAGCCTGATTATGTAGAGATGATGGACATCCCAGAGTCCAGGAGACTGTCTAGTCCCCTCCACAAATCTTTTGGGAAACAGACACAAAAAATCCTAAAGTCTCCTAACACTATACCTCCTGTGGATAGAAGAATGGGCAAGAGGTATACACTTTCAGGCTCAGACACGGAGTTCTTATATCAGCAATGCAGCCATGTTGGGGTAGTGCAGGCTGCTGCCTGTGACAAGACAAATATTCCCTTGGCTTCACACCCCCCAGACAAGGACTCCAGGAAGATTGATGCCATGGCAAAGAAACAGTACATGGCATCTTCTTTGGGACTCAGGTAGGCGAATTACATGGCCTATACAGCCAGGTACCAGAAGTCCAGGTGGGATACTGTACTGGCACTGGCTAAACAGGCCTCCCCCCAGCTAGCCAAGGAGCTGGAGGCGGTGGCTGCAGATGGGATTGAGGCATCTAAGGTTCAGTTTCATGCTGCTGTGGACTCTAATGATGTGTCATCAGGAGTCATGGCTACATCTGTGGCTCTTTGGAGGATGGCTTGACTCAGATGTACTAGCCTCTCGCAGGACACCCAGGCTAAGGCCATGGATTTTCCTGTAGTGGGTAATTCTCTGTTTGGGGAGCAGACAGAGAATTATATGAAGAAAATGGATGAGTACAGGACCACTTACAAGAGTGCTCAGGCCAAGGAGAGGCAGGCAACTCCTCAAAGGCAGCAGTCTAGGGGCAGGGGCAGGCCTTTTCAAAGGCCTTTTTACCAAGCACAGGCCTCTTCTTCCTTTTCTCAAACGGGGTTCTTCAGAGGGAGAGGCAGAAAGGGGATGAGCAGGGCTGCATCCACTCCTCAGCCTAAAGCCCCTGTCAAGCAGACACCCAGATGGGCCTGCCCGGGTCAACTCTTCTGTTCCAGTTGGGGGCAGGCTGGCTTACTTTGTCCAGGACTGGATGTCTATTACATCAGACAAGTGGGTCCTGGAAGTAGTAAGCCAGGGACTGGTTCTCAGCTTCAGAAAATTTCCAAAGATGAGAGCCAGATCTTTTCCACTTGCAAATCTCTCGGAAACCCTTGCCCTAGAGGCAGAGGTTTCTTCTCTTCTAGCTTGAAGAGCCATAGAGAGAGTACCTACACTACACCGGGGCAAAGGACTGTACTCCAGGTACTTCCTGACCCCCAAAAAGACAGGGGAGTGGCGACCCATCCTAGACCTTAGATATCTAAACAAACATCTTTTAAAACCAACGTTCAAGATGGTAACTCTGGGAATAATCCTTCCCTCTCTAAGGCCAGGGGACTGGCTAGCCTCCCTGGACCTCAAAGATGCCTACTTTCACATTCCCGTCAGGTGCTCTGAAAGAAAGTACCTCAGGTTCGAGTTGCCCTCAGGCCACTATCAGTTCAGAGCAGTGCCCTTTGGCCTAACCTTAGCCCCAAGGGTTTTCACAAAGCACCTGGCAGTAGTAGTTGCCTTTCTAAGAAGGCAAAAGATTTCCTTTTTTCCATATCTGGACGATTGGCTAATAGTGTCTCAGTCTCCAGACCAAGTCAAGTCTCACCTGCAAGTGACCCAGCAAGTGCTCACTTCTCTAGGATTTCTTCTCAACCTTCCCAAGTCAGTTCTCGAACCAGTCCAGCTTCTTACCTTTATAGGGGCAGAACTGGACACACTCAAAACAAGAGCCTTTCTTCCTCTAGAAAGGGCAAGGGTTCTTATGGAACTAGCCTCTTCTTTCAGCCTTCAGGTATCTTGGCCAGCAAGGCATTTTCTCCAGCTCTTGGGCCACATGGCAGCTTCAACAGCAGTGGTCCAAGGGGCAAAGATTCCAGATGAGGGATATTCAGTTTCACCTGAGAGCTTTTTGGTCTCAGAGGAAGGATTCCTTTACCAAACTGATCCCAGTGACTCTGACCTTGATCAAAGCCCTCCAATAGTGGCAGGATCAGGACAATTTAAGACATGATGTTCCTTTTGTTACTCAGCCTTGTTCAGTGGTCCTTACCATGGACGCTTCTCTTCTTCTGGGCTGGGGAGCCCATCTGGGGTCCCTCACTGCCCTGGGGCTGTGGTCCCCCCAAGAATCCCTTCTCCATATCAATCTCCTAGAGCTCAGGGCAGTTTTTCTAGCCCCAAAAGCTTTCTCTCAGTCAGTACAGAACAAGATGGTTCAAGTCAGAACGGACAACACCACCACCATGTGGAACATCAACAAGCAGGGAGGCACTTGGTCCATGGCCTTGTGCACAGAAGCCATGAAGTTGTGGTCCCTGGCTTATTCCTTGCAAACCTCTCTGGTAGCAGTTCACCTTCCAGGGAAGGACAATATACTAGCAGATGCACTGAGCAGGATCTCTCAGGGCCATCACAAATGGTCCCTGGACCCTCAGGTGTTGAAAGTGATTTTTTCAGGTGGGGCATTCCAGAGATAGATCTCTTTGCAGTCCCAGACAATCACCAACTCCCTCTCTTTTGTTGCAGACCTCCAGTCTTGGGCTCAGTCCCCCTGGACGCCCTGATTCTGAATTGCGAAGGGAAGTTTCTGTATACCTTTCCCCCCTTCCCACTCCTGTTCAAAGTTTTAGTCAAAATAAGGTCTCAGCCTTGCAAGGTGATTCTGATTGCTCCAGATTGGGCCAGACAGCCCTGGTACCCCCTGTTGCTGTCCCTAGCAGTCCATCTTCCCCTGTCTATTCTCAGGAATTACAACCTGTTAACAACCTCTCAGGGGAGGATTTGGTACCCCAATCTTCAGTCTCTTAATCTCAAGGCATGGCTCTTGAAGAGTTAGTTTGCAGATCTGCATCTCTCCCAAGGGGTTCTGGATATCCTCAAGGCTTCTCGAAAGCCCTCCACCAGAAGGACTTATAACTCCAAATGGAAGAGATTCAGCATTTGGTGTTCTAAGAAGCATATTTCTCCAGACACTGCTGGATTGCCTACAGTTCTGGATTATATGGTCCATCTTAATGGCCTAGGCCTCAGACCACCTACTCTCAAGGTACACTTGTCAGCTGTTTCTGCATTTTTGTCTGTGGGGAAGTCTTCCTCACTATCTTCTCATCCTGTGTTCTGTAAATTTTTCAAAGGATTGCTTCACACCAATCCTCCTTTTAGAGACCCTGCCCCTGCCTGGGATTTGAATGTTTGCATTGCTCAACTTATGCAACCCCTTTTGAGCCTATATCTTCAGCAGAGCTTAAGTACTTGACTTGGAAAACTGTGTTCTTGGTAGCCATTACCTCTGCCAGGCATATCAGTGAACTGCAAGCCCCGTCAGTGGAACCTGATTTGATCTCATTTCACAGGGATAAAGTGGTCCTTAGAACCAATAGAAGGTTCTTTCCCAAAGTGGTTTCAGACTTCCATTTAAACCAGTCTATGTCTCTTCCTGTTTTCTTCACTGATCATTCTTCCTCAGGAGAGAGGAGGTTACACAGTTTAGATGTTAAAAGAGCCTTTAGTTACTACATAGAGCGTACCAAGGGTCACATGTTTGACTCCCTCCAGTTGTTCCTCACTTATGGAGAAGTGGGAAAGGGCAAACCTGCCACCAAGAGATCTATTGCCAGGTGGATTGTGTCTTGTATACAATTCTGCTATGAAAAACTGGGAAAAACTCCACCCTCAGGCCTGAGGGCTCATTCCACAAGACGTACAGCAGCTTCCCTGGCTGCTGCCAGGATATCCTCTTAGAAATTTGTCAAGCAGCCACCTGGAAAACAGTCCATACCTTTACCAAGCATTACTCTCTGGATATCCAGGCTAGGAGTGATGCTCGGTTTGGCACAGCAGTACTTCAGAGCCTATTCCCAAAGTAGGTTCTGTCCCTCCTCCATGGAGGTACTGCTTGGTAGTCTGCAATATGTAGGAATACAGCAAGACTTCATGTTGTTTGAAGAAAAAATTACTCACCTTAGTAATTATGTTTCTTCTAATGGAGTCTTGCTGTATTCTGACCTCCCTCCCTCCCTGCCTTCCCTCTCAGAACCTGTGTTTGGGAAGTAGGTGGGCAGGTGCAGTGTTGCACCCAAGGGGTGTTTTTGCTGCACCACCCTCCTTTTTGTTTGGGTGCTGATTTGTTATTGTTATCTGTATTAGACTGGTTTTTGGTTTTTGGGTTTTCTGACTTGAGTCTTCCCTGGGAATCCAAAACTTTTTTCAGCCAGTTGGCTAGTAGGAATTTTTAAAATTTCCACATAGAATTTTTAGTTAATTGGGCTCGTAAGAATCTGACGGTTTAAGTTTGAAACACTCCAGACAGAGACTTCAACCGAGCTCGAGCTCAGCATTCTATGCCCTGCATAAAAAGTTAACTCTTTGTTCTCCAGGGCAGTTCAAAGGTTGGGAATCACTGCAATAGGTCAGAATACAGCAAGACTCCATTAGAAGAAACATAATTACTAAGGTGAGTAATTTTTTCTTTTTCCCCAAACGTTTACCTTACCCAGCCTCTTTATTGTGGACACATGCCCTTCTATATCCCCTTCTTCCATTTCTGGGGGTACCCCTAAAAGTAAAAGGGACTTCTGGGGATCCATCCTTATACCCCCACTCCATTCTTCTAACTTGACCGTATCTTTCTCTTTAGGCCTAACCTTAGGCCTGGGGGTGGTAGAGCTGAGGGTGGGGGAAACGACAGTGGTCTTTCCAGTTTGGTCTTCCATGGTGGGCATGGCTGGTGAACAAGAGATCCCAGCAGTGCCTCCAAAGATGTAGCCCAGGTGCCATAAGCCAGTGGGCTACTACCTCTGCCTGATGACCTGCACACAGGTTAAGGGGCCTGGGTCCTGCTACGGTGGTATTCGGGGGGGGGGGGGTTCTAGCCCAGAAAATAAATGAAAATAGTGCAGTGACTTCACCCAGAGTACATTACAGTGGGCCAGGTTCATCACTGGTACAACCCCCCGGGATGTTGTACCTACCCACCTCCCCTTCCGACCGCCCCACACACTGGATGCCAAACAGTTTCTCAATACCATATACACTTTATAGTTGAGTCCCACAAAACACCCTTCACACAGCAATTCCAAACAACAATACACAGCTTTATTTGGGGGGGGGGGCTAGGATCAGGGTACCTGGAACTGGGATAGTTGTGAAAGGAAGGATGGTTAGAGAACTTGCTCACAACAATTAATAACATATGAGCCCATAGGCCAGACCACCCTAGATGCCCACCCCCACTGGGACCAGTGCTACCCTCTGTCCTGTCTGGGTACCCAGGAGTTGCAAGTCTACTCGGTGTTACGGGTTGGCCAGCTTTGGGGCCCTAGAAACAATGTAACTGGCTGTGGCAATTAAATAAACACTCCCCCTGATTGCCAGGGCAAGCCCTGGGTACTCACGGTCCTGGAGATCTGGAGAGTTCCTGGTGCAGAAGGCTTCCACCAGTCCAAATTCAGGTGATCTCAGTTCAAAGGCGGGCAAAGCAAATGGGCAGCAGAAGGTATCCTGAAGACTTGAGCTTGATTGAAGGTCTGGCTGCTTGTCCCCTTGACTGAAGATCTGGCTGCTTGTCACCTTCAGCCTATTCAGGCCCTTTGCAGAGCTACTGTGCAAGGCCCACCAATTACAGGAAGTCCAGACCTGGGAGTGGCTCCAGAGCCCGGCTCCCTCACAGGTCACAGGTGCCCTAGCACCTCAGCATGCGCCGGTGACCCCTTGTAGCCAGCAGACTCCATTGGATGGGGGTTAGCAGGTTGTTTAGGCTCTGAAATTAAGCTGGTACTCGTTTTTCCTTGCTGTGCAAACAAAACAGTTTCTCCACACTTTCTGCTCTGCAAGCCTGTTAGCAGCAGGCTCCAAAACTACAACTCTGAATCAACAATTCCAGTCCTCAGCTGGATTTCAAACAACAGCCACAGATCCCTGAAAACTAGAGTACCTGCTCATTCTTTCTTTCTTAAAGTCTATCACTCTCTCTGCTTTAAACCAGCTTTTAGCTTTTCTCTGGTTTACTCTCAATTCCTGGGAAATCTCTTCCCCAGCTCAAGTTGCACTCTCTCAGTCCCAAGCTGTTGCAGGATGGCTGCGGCAAAAAAGTGTCCAAATAGCACAGCAAACTCCAAAGGAATGCCTGGAACAGTTAGCTCAGGATGTGCAGCTTCTCCAAATCAGCAAGAACACTTCTCCACTATTTCTCTAACAAACTCCGCTTTTCTCCAAATTAAGCCCCGTGAAAGGTCTTAGAAGCTTTCTCCTGTAGCATAGAACCCTCCTGACTCAATCAGAGTTCAGCTACAGACTGAATCAACTGCCCAAAGTCTCTGAAATTTCCCTTGAGAATCCTGCCCTCTGATTGGCTATCTCCAGTCATCAATCACAATATTGAGCCCTCTTAGATTAATGATTTGTTGTGTCTCTTGGCGCCTGAAGATAGTTAACACCTTCTCCCATGAGTCCTCTCTCACAGTTCTGGGCATCTAATAATCTGATTGGCTGTTTCTAAGGGGGTTAAAGTATCAGAAACATGGCTGCTCCCATACAGTTCCCACAGCAGTCCATACAGTCCTGGCTTCCAATTGTCCTAGCTGCTTTAACAAACATCTCTATGCCCCCATTTCCCCACATAGTAGTAGGGCTTCCCCTGCCCTATAAAGCAACTGCCAAATATGTAATTTTCATTTAGTGTCCAACCTGTCACTACCACCCAACTACAGTCCCTCTAGGCAGCAGCCAGGCTCTAATTAATATTCATGATGCCCCCATTTTCTGGCACTTACCAGTGCTGTTTAAAAGCTATTAAATTACTCCTCACATGCCCTCTTCAGGTGTCCAACCCTGTTCAGTTGAGCAAGGGGTCGAGGGCACCAGAGAGCGTTTAAACTGCTGCGGAACCAGCCGAAATTCCAGCTGCTTCTGTGCATGCGTGGACTGGCGGACCTTTCCAAGCAAGTTCCCAGATTGCCGGCCCTGCCATCGGACCCCCACAGCACCGATTTGGGCTGAATCAGTGTGGAAGACAATGGGGAGTGAGGAGAACCAAGGTAAGCCCCCACAGGGGGGTTACAATAGGATGTCTAGGCGCACAAATCCTAAATTTCTCCCTAAGGTGGTCTCAGAGTTTACACTCAACAAGTCTGTCCAGCTTCCTGTTTACTTTCCTGAGTGTGCCTATCCAGGGGAAGCACTGCTCCATTCATTAGATGTGCACAGAGCCTTGAAGTACTACTTGCTTTGGACCAAGGAGAGTAGAATGTCGAAGCAGTTGTTTGTTCCTTTCACCACAGGTAGAGAGGGCGCTGAAGTTTCTAAGCAATATTTATACAAATCATTGGCAAATTACATTGCTTTTTGTTGCAACAAGTATGGCAGAGTATTGCCTGGTGCTGTCAAAGCTCATTCCACCAGAGGCATAGCTACCGCTGTAGTTTGTTTCCAAGGGGTTTCAGCCACTGACATCTGTGTGGCTGCCACCTGGAGTATAGTCCATACTTTCTCCAAGCACTACAGTCTGGACATTACCTCTAGAGTCCATGCAGGTTTTGGCAGGGCTGTGCCACATTGCCTCCTGTCTTAAGTTTATGGAGAGCCTTCCTCCCAGACTATCTGTTTGTACCTGTAACTGCTTGGGACTCATTCCTACGGTGTGACCTAATGACTGAGATAACCACAAGGAAGATAGAAAAGTTATGTAAGAACTTACGGTAACAGTATATCTTTGAGAGGTCGCAGTCATCGGGTCTGTTTTCCCTCCCACCATCTGGGGCTCCTGTCTACGAACTAGCTGTCTGGTGTATCCAGCCTTTCACATGGTCTGGGCATCTCTCTCTCTCTCCTCGGTCCCCTAGGGCTAGGGCTATGCTCCCTATGTCTTTGGCAGGAAAGAACTGAGGAGAGAGCAGGGCAGTTGTACTGCTGAAAATCTTCCATGTGGATTCCCCTTCACTGATGGTGAAGTTTCCTATGGTGTGACCTGATGACTGAGACCCCCTTGAAGATCTACTGTTATTGTAAGTTCTTACATAACTGTTCTTTCCCCATACACTACATCTTTCTAATGTAACCCCTAGATGGCGCTATCCCAGGGGCTACTACCCCTGCCTGATTTGCCACTAACAGGTTGAGGGGCCTGGATCCAATGGCGGGTGCCTCCACCCAGAGGTCAGGGTTTGCAATAGTTAAACTAACTTGGTCACAGCCCTCTGGGACACTGCAACCCCCCTTTCTTCCCACTAGTGGCCCACACAATATATCAGAATTACCTTCACAGTATACACTTACCCCAGGTCTGGTTCCGGCACTGGGACCTCCTGTGAAATGAGATACAGTGCAACAATCACAGTACAGTACTTTAACATGAGACAAATACCTCAGGCAGTATAACTTTGCTGAAACAAGCAGCTCTGATTTATTTAGGGGGATATAACAAGGACAGGGGAAATCAGGTTAATTAGCTTATCACTCTAATAATTCACTTATGGCTCTGTGCAAGCCTATCCCTATCAGTTACTGTCCCTGGGTACCCAAGCCCTAGTGGCTAGTCCAAACCGTGGCAGCTGGTAGGGCCCTTTCACACAGAGAAAAGGAGAATTAAACAGTCAGCAGTACAGTAATTCCATTTGGATTTAATGTGGCAATTCAACAGGAGCGACCCTGAATTAGTACTCACGACCTCCAAATAAGATGGGGTCCTTCAATGTCAGCAGGGCTCACTTGAGGTACACAAACCTCTTCACACATCCATATTAAAGAAAGCACTATACCAGGCAGGCTGCATCTGTATCCCGATCGCAATTACTGCACAATACCCGGAGAACACACAGCAGATTCAGTTCCTGACAGACAGAGTGCAATTTTCAGCAATTCCTCCAGTCTTCTACAGGGTGAGCCTGGTTTCTACTCTTCAGAGATCCTTGATTCTTTTCACAGGACAGTTCAGTCCTAACAAGCTGTTACACAAGCTGCAGACTGGAACTCTGGGCCTTACACACGTTTTTGACTAAAACTGCACACTGAAAAGCACAGGCTCCTTCCTTCTTCACTGCCAAAGCTCAACTGAAACTCCAACCGACAAAACCAGGCACTTCCTTTGAGTTCCTCCCAGTTCTTGACTGGATTGGCTGTCACTCACAATAGACTGCTGCTGTTGGTCCAAAAGGTGCTGAAGTCTAAACTACATCTCCCAGAGTCACTGCTCATACAATCCTCTTGTGGCTGGCTCAGATTATGAGTCCAAGTTCTGATTCATCCAAGGCACCATTTTAGAGCTAGCTTACCCCACACTGATTGGTCCAGTTCAGCAGTTCAAAACTAGAATGGGGAACTAGCAGACACAGTTCTGACTGCAAAGAAAGCAGGTTAGACAAACTGTAATTTCATTATTACTCTAAATAATTTCTGGCAAACAGTTACATCTTTCAGATAGGTTCCCTTTGCACTCCTAGTGACTGCAAAAATGAAGTGAATTGGCAGCAGCTCGAGTGGTACTCAGAGAAGCACACAGTCCCCCCCATACAAACTAATTATGTCTGCAAGCAGACAGCTCTTAAAGGGACAGTACCAGAGGCTCTAAAAACACTCACTGATAAATGGCTTAAATGCCAAACACCATTCAGGCTTGGAGCATTCAAGCAAGCTCCTGGAAGTCTTTTGGGAACCCCCATTTGCAGGGGGTTACACCCTTCCTGGCCTGGGAAAGCTTGACGTCCGCGTCAAGCAAGTACCCTCATAGGTTTCAACTGCAACCATATACATTTGCATTAGGCTCGCACATGTATTCATCAGTCAATATATCATTTTACCAAGAACACATTTCTGAAACATTGCAGTACGTCACTCTTTACACAGTATTACATACACATTGTACCATAACTCAAGTTATTACCTCTTGTACATGAAACCTGAAGAGAGGGGCCCTTCCTATCAGTTACCTTGGGGCTGGATGGGGCAAGGGCACCATACTAGAGGGCAACACAAGTAACTTGGAGTTAGCACTGATGCTCAGTTTGGGCAATGAGCTCGGGGACATACACACCTCCTTTATGGACAACATTGAGAGGCAAGTCCACAGGCCTCCCAAGTGAATCATAACTGAGGTGCACCACAGGCTTTACAGCTCGACTCAGTCTTTCTAGGGGAACTGTTATAGTCTCTGCACTCTGAGCCTCATTGTCAGCATTGTCCTCACTTGTCAGGAGTCTCCATGGGGGTGAGAGAGGCTAGAACTTGGGCACTTTCAGCTCCAGGAGTTACAGTTTCTGAGTCCACAACATTTGGCTCGCATGGAGAGCTTTGACACTGGCAGTGGACTGTCAGGGCACTCAAAATACTCTTCTTGTTCAGTGTATCACCAGTCTGCCCCAATCTATCATTTTCCTCCTGAAAGCTCAAACAGTTCAACCATGCACAATGATTCCATTTCATCTGATCTGATGCTTTGCACTTCACTTTCTGGGAGCATTGGCTCCAGGGATGAAGCTGGGGCTTAGACAGTCCAGAAGGCCCAGCATTGTCTCCAGTATTGACTAGGGATTGCCCCAAACAATTGACTCAGTTCAGTAAGAAGGATAGTATTCAAAGTCACTCTCACTTTCTTCCGATATGGACTGACAGTCATGCTCAACTGGGACTTGTGGAGGGAACACTTTAACTTTGCTTCTGTAGGTGCAGACTTTCTTGATCTTTTCTTAGCAGCTAGTCACTGGTCCAGAGGGGCATCTTCTGGGGCTCAGACTCAATTAAGATTTGTCCAATGGGCAGTAAATGATTTCTATGCATTGTTTTACATCTTTGAATTATTCTCAGGCCTTACTTTGTACACTGGCAGATCATCTAGTTTGCCCACTACAATGGGGAGATGGTGCCATCTGTCAGCAATCTTGTGCTTGCCATGCAGTCCCAGATTTCTTAGCAATACCCGATCTCCCTCCTGGAGTTCCTGTGCTTTCACCTTTTATCATACCTTTCTTTGTTGGCCAGATTTCTTTTGGCAGCCATGGTTTGAGCCAGTTGGTACGCATGAGTTAGCTGGGCCTTTAACTTTTGCACATACTGTAAATAGTTGTCAGCTTGAACCCCATCAGAGAGACCCCAAAACACACATCTACTGGTAGACAGCTTCTCTTCCAAACATCAGGCGGTAGGGGAGAATCCAGTGGCATCACTTTGGTGCAGTTATAAGCATGTACCAGGGTGCTAATTTGTTGGCTCCATCTAGGCTTGTCCTTTGGGTGCAGGGTGCCTAGCATATCTAGCAAAGTGCGGTTGAAACGCTCAGGCTGTGGGTCCCCTGGGGTGGTAAGGAGTGGTTCTGGACTTCGCACTCCCCACAGAGAAAGCATCTCTTTGATCAGGCGACTCTCAAAGTCTCTCCTTGATCAGAATGGATTCTTTGTGGAGCCCCATAGTGAACAAAAAAGTTTTCTACAAGTACTTTGGCTACAGTGGATGCTTTCTGGTCTTTGGTGGGGAAAGCTTGGGCATATCTCGTGAAATGGTCAGTGACCACCAGCACATTACTGATATTTCTTTGATCAGACTCCAAACTCAGAAAATCAATACAGACCAGCTCCATGGGTGCACTGGTGGTGATGTTAACAAGGGGGGCAGCCCTCTGGGGCAAAGCTTTCCTCTGTAAGCAGCGACTACAAGTTTGAATGTGTTGCTCCACATCAGCCCCCATCTTAGGCCAATAGAATCTGGATCTCACCAAGTCAAGTGTTCTGTCTATACCAAGGTGCCCCATGTGGTTGTGCAAGGACCTCAGTACTGAGTCTCGAAAGGCAGTGGGCAGCACTAGTTGTTGTTTGTCTACTTGTCCCCCTCTGTCTACTGTTTCTCTGTATAACAGTTTATTGATCAGTTTCAACTTAGGACCTTCTTTGTATAACAGTGCAGTTCTCAAATCAGTGGAGCGTAATTTGGACACATCTTTTCCTGCATAGAGGGCTTCTAAAGCTGCTTTGATCATGGGATCGCGGGATTGAGCCCGCCCAATACTGTCATTGTCCAGCTGAGGCAGTGCACCAATGTCTATTGCAGAAAAGTGGCACTAAGAGCAGGTATGCAATTCTCAGAGGGTCCCAAGCAATCCACCATGCAGTCCACTGCTATCCGTGGACATTTGTTCCCTCCCTGTCAACTTTCCGCAGAGTGCCCGAATGTCAGGTTCTGCCAATCGGACCCAATCATTCTGGGGAACAGGCCTCCGGAGAGAATCAGCATCTTATGTGGTTCAGACCTGCTCGGTATTCGAGAGCATAGTCATATGTAGATAATGCAGAAAGCCACCTATGGCCAGTGGCATCCAACTTAGCTGAGGTCTGCACATAGATCAAAGGGATTATTGTCAGTTTTACTAGTATTTTAGCCCCATACAAGTACTCATGGAATTGGTCAACAATAGCCCACTTCAAAGCTAGGAACTCTAACTTATGTACAGGATAGTTCTTTTCGGATGGGGTCAGGCTTCTACTGGCAAAGGCCACTGGTCTCAAGCCATTCTCGTGCTCTTGGTACAACACAGCCCCCAACCCTTGCAAGCTAGCATCAGTGTGCAGGACGTAAGGTTTTCTTGGATCGGCATAGGCCAGCACTGGAGCATGGGTAAGTTGATATATGATCTCATGAAAAGCAGTCTCACAATCAGAGTCCAGCGGGCCCCAAATACTTCACTCGGATGAAAATACACTTTTCAGTCTTGAGGGACGCTGACTTTGGTATTTTTGTGGGTTGGGGATACCCTTGAGTAAGGTTAAGTAAAGGCGGATCACTCTTGAATAGTCCTTGATGAAGCGCCGATAATAACCACAGAATCCCAGGAATCTTTGCAGTTCTTTTTAGATTTTTGGGCTGTGGCCAGGTGGTCAAGGCCTCAACTTTACTTGGGTCGGTCTCTATTCCTCGTGGATACTATGTGTCCCACATACTTTACTGATGTTTGAAAGAATTGACACTTATCAATGGACAGTTTAAGGCCAAAGTCCTCCATTCGGTCCAATACCTTAAATAATCTGCTCTCATGTTCCTCCAGTGAGCTGCCAAACACAATAACATCATCTAGGTATACCAGGCACTCTAGTAAGTTCATGTCCCCACTGCACGCTCCATCAATCGTTGAAAAGTGGCTGGGGCACCTGAAATCTCTAAGGCATCCTCATGAATTCATAGAAGCCAAGCGGACAGATAAAGGTCACTTTCTCACGGGTCCTCTGGGGCCATCGGGATCTGGTAGTACCCACTGCGGAGATCCAGCACAGAGAACCACTTGCTCCCGTTTAGGCAGTCCAAAGCATCCTGAATGCGGGGCATTGTGTACTGATCAGGGATAGTCCGCCCGGTTTAAGATGCGATAATCCACACACATCCTTACTGTTCCAGTCTTTTTCACTACCACAATGGGGAAGCATAAGGGCTTCTGGATTCTTGTATTACACCAGCAGCTAACATCTCTTGCAGATGCCGTCCACATCATCTATGTCGCAGGTGCCAGGCGTCGAGACCTCTCACGAAATGGTCTTTCGTCATGCAGCCGGATATTGTGCTCAGCCCCTTGCATGCATCCCACATCCCATTCCTTTAAAAAAACACCTGGTCTCTGGGCAAGCTTCTCACTGATCCTCACTTTCCATTCAGCTGGCAGCGGGGTCGCAAATCAAACAAGTCATGCTTACTCTGTCATTCTTCCTTGAACTCTTGCTGCTGGGTAGCACTGCAGTGTCTGCACAATGCACATTAGCCAGGATGCAACCTCTGTTTACTCGAATGTCTCTTTCAGACACATTATGAACTTGACCATTACCCTTCTGGCATAAGCATGGGCTCTAGCGGCAAAATACTAGGCTTGACCAACAGTCCCTCTGGCAATTTTCCATCGCCTGGTGCATCCAACATTAATATTTTATTCTTAACATCCTTTCTGATACGGACCTCTCCCTGTAAGGTACACTGGGCATTTGGCGCCAGGATCAGAGACTCAGGATCCTTCTTCCATACAATTCCGACGGTTCCTCTGGTTCTGTTTTTCAGCATCTCTCTGTGCCTCATAGGCCTTCTTAATTAAAGCCGGAACTCTTAAAGCTCTACTAGTCTTTGACCCTGTTTTCATAACACAACTGTGCCAGCCTTCCGAACATATGACATTTGTTCCAATCAACAAAGGGACACCATCATACAGTCCAGTGGGGGACACACTAAGGCTAGGGTCTCTACTTGTTGCACCACTCCAGCCACGGAGGTGGGGAAAGACAGCCAAATTCGGATATACCGGAATAGGGGTAGGCCTTCTCACTTAACCCCCCATACATGCAGTCCTTCTAATGGTTGTAAAAGTCACGTCTGACAAATGCTTCTGATACCAATCCTGGAACATAATTGTCACTTGGAGCCACTGTATAATCAGCTCTTGTAGACACTCCATTCACCTTTACAGTGGTCTCCATGGAGGGACCCACTATTCTGGACCAGTCTGGCGAGGCGGTGTGGGGGCCTGGGCAACTGACCTTGCCACAAAGGACGTGAATTAGCATTTTGGTGCCCTCACACGTGATCATGTCGTGCACCTCTTAACCACTGATTTCTTCTGAAGCTCTCCTTGTAGCCTATATGCAACTTTGTCAGTGTCTTTTGGGGACTGCATTCCCTTTTCATGTGCCCATCTTTCCCACAATTATAGCAAAACATACTTTCTGGAGTTTGAGCTGGCGGGCGCCACACTGGGAGCCAAGGCGGGGTATTATAACTGGAAACCAGGTGCCATCTCTGTCTCGGGCGTGATAAGCATTTGGAGACATCTCGTCAGTTTCTCCACTTCCATGGTCAAGGAATTGAGTTTGGAGCTGTTATCAGCAGGAGATACATGGGTGGGTACCCCCACCCCATAGCAGATTCAGTCGGATATAGGTCAGGGCACGTACTTTAGAGGCGTGGCCTTCATAAAGGACTGTTTTGAATCCGGATCTCTCAACAGTTAGCCCCCATTGTGGCATATCTTTTCCTTGTCAGAGCACTCATGACTGTCAACCTCTGCCCTAGAACTTCACTTGATGGTCACCCTCAGTCACTCGGGTGCGTAGCCACAGCTGTTGGTGCAGGTACCTCCCGAGTCGCCTTTTTCTCAACTCCTCGATTTCTCTCATTAACTCATCATAGGAGGGTGGGATTCCAGTCGATTTGCCAGGCGAACTGAAGCAACAGCAGTTCTGAGAAGGGGCAGACTTAAGATTCTGTCCAGTCTGGTTCGGTCCAGTTCAATCGCTGGCAAACTTCCCTTTCCGAGGCATTCTTGCAACAATTTTTCCAGCCGAGAGACATACACAGACAACAACTCCCCTTGGTACTGTTGTGCATTTCTTATTCTCCACCATAGGTCCTCAACAGAATCTGGGCTCCCATACACATTCTCCAAGGCCTCAAGATATTCCTGTGCAGTCGCTTCAGGGTTACTGGCCCGTTTGCTTACGGATGGTAGCCAGGGCAGGACCTCGGAGGCTCTCACTAACCCTCTTGCCGCCTTCCCGAGCATTGCCATTCTAGCACTTGGAGAGGGCAACATAGTCTATCCAGGTCTCCCAGTCATCCTCCCTTGGGGGTGGGAGGGGTGCCAGAGAAGATCCTCAACCTTAGGTAAGAGTCGTGACTAATGGCAGGTGCAGAAATAGAGAGTCTGCATTGGTTCAGCCACCATTACGGGCACTGGAGTGGAGAGGGTGTTGGGGAGAACACCCCAGGTGGCAAGAATAGTTTCTTCAAGTCCTCCACAGTTTTCCTCTCCCAGCAACCATTCAGCAAATTTCTCCTCAAAAGTTTCAGATAGTGGTGGGGCTGATTCCCCAGGTCTTTACTGTCCTTAGTTATCACTCTCAAGCAGTGAGGGCTCCCTCTGGGGTAATGGTCTGTGGCACTTTGGAGCTATCTATGGGATCCTAAACTCTACTAGGGCCAGGAAAGTGTGGGTGAGCAGATTAGCATGCCGACCCACCACCACAGGGTTTTGTAAACCTTCCACCTTGGAAAGTACTCCCTGCACAGTGTCTGTATTGATACCCAGGGGATGTCCAGGATAAGCATAGCATTTTGGGGTCGATCTCCTCCCCAGTACACCCTCCACCAGCCGGTGCACAGCCACTTCTGTGAGGTACCCATTTTTTTCTTAACAGTGGTTCGTAATATGGCCACTAGAGGACACACAATCCAGCGGTGAGCCTCCAAGATGTAACCCCTAGATGGCGCTATCCCAGGGGCTACTACCCCTGCCTGATTTGCCACTAACAGGTTGAGGGCCTGGATCCAATGGCGGGTGCCTCCACCCAGAGGTCAGGGTTGCAATAGTTAAACTAACTTGGTCACAGCCCTCTGGGACACTGCAACCCTTTCTTCCACTAGTGGCCCACACAATATATCAGAATTACCTTCACAGTATACACTTACCCCAGGTCTGGTTCCGGCACTGGGACCTCCTGTGAAATGAGATACAGTGCAACAATCACAGTACAGTACTTTAACATAGACAAATACCTCAGGCAGTATAACTTTGCTGAAACAAGCAGCTCTGATTTATTTAGGGGGATATAACAAGGACAGGGGAAATCAGGTTAATTAGCTTATCACTCTAATAATCTACTCTATGGCTCTGTGCACAGGCCTATCCCTATCAGTTACTGTCCCTGGGTACCCAAGCCCTAGTGGCTAGTCCAAACCGTGGCAGCTGGTAGGGGCCCTTTCACCAGAGAAAAAGGAGAATTAAAACAGTCAGCAGTACAGTAATTCCATTTGGATTTAATGTGGCAATTCAACAGGGAGTGACCCTGAATTAGTACTCACGACCTCCAAATAAGATAGGGTCCTTCAATGTCAGCAGGGCTCACTTGAGGTACACAAACCTCTTCACACATCCATATTAAAGAAAGCACTATACCAGGCAGGCTGCATCTGTATCCCGATCGCAATTACTGCACAATACCCGGGAGAACACACAGCAGATTCAGTTCCTGACAGACAGAGTGCAATTTTCAGCAATTCCTCCAGTCTTCTACAGGGTGAGCCTGGTTTCTACTCTTCAGAGATCCTTTGATTCTTTTCACAGGACGGTTCAGTCCTAACAAGCTGTTCACAAGCTGCAGACGAACTCTGGGCCTTACACGTTTTTTGACTAAAACTGCACACTGAAAAGCACAGGGCTCCTTCCTTCTTCACTGCCAAAGCTCAACTGAAACTCCAACCGACAAAACCAGGCACTTCCTTTGAGTTCCTCCCAGTTCTTGACTGGATTGGCTGTCACTCACAATAGACTGCTGCTGTTGGTCCAAAAGGTGCTGAAGTCTAAACTACATCTCCCAGAGTCACTGCTCATACAATCCTCTTGTGGCTGGCTCAGATTATGAGTCAAGTTCTGATTCTGTCCAAGGCACCATTTTAGAGCTAGCTACTCCACACTGATTGGTCCAGTTCAGCAGTTCAAAACTAGAATGGGGAACTAGCAGACACAGTTCTGACTTGCAAGAAAGCAGGTTAGACAAACTGTAATTTCATTATTACTCTAAATAATTTCTGGCAAACAGTTACATCTTTCAGATAGGTTCCTTTGCACTCTAGTGACTGCAGAAATGAAGTGAATTAGCAGCAGCTCGAGTGGTACTCAGAGAAGCACACAGTCCCCCCCATACAAACTAATTATGTCTGCAAGCAGACAGCTCTTAAAGGGACAGTACCAGAGGCTCTAAAAACACTCACTGATAAATGGCTTAAATGCCAAACACCATTCAGGCTTGGAGCATTCAAGCAAGCTCCTGGAAGTCTTTTGGGAACCCCCATTTGCAGGGGGTTACACCAATAATTATTTTAATGATTTTATTGTATTATATATACTTTATGTTTGGGGATCTGATGTCTGTCGCTAACAGTAAGCATCAAGCTGGTTTCCTATTTGTAATTTTTTTTTCATCCTTTTTTGTGCCCCTATGTACTGGCCCACGTACTTCATCTGCCACTTCCCGCATGTTTTCTGACCAGTGGGGATCTACATGAGGTGGGGCCTGAGAAAGCCAGTGATCATTAAAGTACTCATTAAAGTACTTAAGAGTTTAACCCTGTGATTTTATTTTGTCTTGCCCACCACCCATAAGGCACCATGTGCTGCCCTGCAGCCTCTGAATGCACATAATGTCCCCCTGTGCTCCTTGACCCACCACAGGGGCCACAGTCACAGCAGACCATAGTGCTGATTCTGCCTGACTGCGCACGCTGCCATGTAGCAGCACCCACTCCCACCTGACTCCTACGTCTGCTCCGTACTCAAGTTACTGGCGTGGAAGCTCAGTGCACTACCCATTTGGCTAATGGGTGGCTTTTTTTTCTCATTTTAGCTGCTCTGGTGATATGAACTAGTACACTCTTGAGAGCACGCATCATGACAGACTTACTCAAAACAGCCCAAGTGTAAAGCGTACGGAAGCTGATTGATATAATTCGGATGATTTTCTTGAAATAGTTGCCACAGTTGCGTAATCAGTTGTGATGTTTTCATGTTTCATCTTTTCACAATTTCTGAGTATTACTTGAGCCTTCTTCACGCTGTACTTATCTTGATTCGTTGTACTAATACATTTTATTTATTCATCCTTATTAAATTCACACACCTTAATTAATCTGAATGCAAATACTGGAAGGATTGAAGAGACAGACAGCAACACATGTTGTTTGTTGAAGTTTGTTTTATTCATTTTTATTATAATGTGCTAGCTGCTTCAGTGACTCCTTAGCAGAAGCTTGAAAACAAATTCTACATTGACGTAATAATTTTGTGGCGATAAACTGGATGCAATAGTATGGACTTTACTGGAAAAATATTGTCATTGATGTTTGACTATTGCCATATTTGAAAGTAATGTTTTTAATTGAAGCACGCCAACAAAGCTGAATTTTATTAAATTCCTTTAAAATTCATGCCTGGGCTTCAGATTTATTAGGTTGCTTCTTGTATGAGTCTTGTCAAATACGAGAACTAGATTTCTGCTAAATTGCCTGGGATACCGACAACATTGCATGTGAAATAAACTATAGGATCAAGCATCAAAACTGCCCTTCACCACAGTGGCCCTCTAACAGAGCATAATCAAATTATTTTAATAAGATGACACATGTGATTTCATCATCTGCTCTAGGATATCTGCAGCATGAAACCAAAACTATAGTCTCTAATGTCCATTACTGGAATTTCAGTGAGAACTGTGCTGCCTTCACCTTCACATCGTGGAAGTTGTTTTTTTACTTCAAAATCTCAGTGTGACAAAAGAAAAATGGTCGGATTGGTTTGACACTTGAAGTAATAGAATCTTTCATTTTTATATGACGGAATTGGCTAGTTTGCCACTGTTTTATTTTCTTTAGGAGGTAGTCAATCTTACATAGACACCGTCATGCCTGTGGGGAAGCAGGTTCCTGTTATTAGTTCCATTTCAGTACACATTTATCAAAATTAGCCTTGCTAAATTGGTCAGATGGGGGCTGCTAAATCAGCTTCCCAAGCCTAGCGCTTGTCAAGACAGCTGTGAAATTTATGGTGAGAACTGCCACCAACAAACATATTTACTGTATTTGCTTTAGAAAGTTTATAGATATAGAACTTGCTTTAATAAGATCAGTACATTGGTGGTTTAATAGGTTAGTAGTAAACCACTAATTGGCATGTACTGGAGATGTTAGTACAGTTCAGTGTTCCTTCTGAAAATACGCCTCCACCTTATTCTAATTGATGAAGTGGAAGACTACTAAAGAGCAAAGCTGAACATCATACCTAAAGTGGAGACACCGCAGCATTCTTTATTGTTTTCAGGAATTATAACTTTCTAATAATGTTCTAAAATTATGAGCCAGGCGTTATAGAGCTGTGCCATTAGTGGAATATCACATTGTTTTTTTTACAAAGGCGTACATACAATTTCAGTAATAATGATGGTGCTTAATTGTGCATGCTGAGTATTTCTATTGAGCACAAATAACTTAGTCAGTTACCCAAATTGCTACTGCTGTTCATTCCACAGACTGCAAGATCCAAATTCAGTATTGTTAAGGTTTGGAAAAGAGTTGTCATTTGGCTTAAAAGGTCAGGAGACAAACAGACAAAATGCTATGGGTTTTAAACTTCCAGCTTAAGCACTGAACAGCACTTACACTGATAAGCTTAGAAACATAAAATTTGTTGGCAGAAAAGGGCTGCTTGGCCCACGTAGTCTGACTAGATGTTCCTTGCCTATTCTGCCTCCAGACCCTGTCTTGTCACGGGTGACATTCCTCTTCCTGCCTCTTTCTAATATACCTCTGTGTTTATCCCATGTATACTTGAAGCCCCGTGCTATTCTAGCCTCCATCACCTCTGCTGCCAGTCTGTTCCAGGCATCTGCCACCCTTTTAGTGAAGAAATATTTCCTCACACCCTCTTGAACTTCGCCTCTCCTGCTTCATCACTGGCACCCTGGTCCTGGTGCTCATTCTCATTTGAAAGAAACTCCCCACCTGCACCCTGTTGACCCCTGTGAAGTACTTCTAGGTCTCTGTCATGTCACCTCTATGTCTGTCTCCTCTCTTCCAGCGAGTACATGTTAAGATCCCTCAGTCTGTCCTTGTACGTCTTCTGATTCAAACCCTGCACCATCTTGGTTGTCCTCCTCTGGACTGCCTCCACTCTGTCTATCTCCTTGCTGAGGTGCAGACTTCAAAACTGGACACAGTACTCCAGGTGGGATCACACCAGTGAGCGATGCAGTAGCAACACCACCTACCTTCTCCTGCTGGAGATACCCTTCCCTAAGTGCCCCAGCATCCCACTAGCCCTACTCAGTGCCTTGTTACACTGCCCTGCCACCTTGGGATCCTCAGATATGACAACCCCAAAGACCTTTTCCTGTCTAGTGACTGTCAGTACCTCCCCCCATCCTATACTATGTGCTGGGGTTCCTATGCCCTAGGTACCAGATTTTGCTCATTTTGTCATTGAACCCCAACAGCTATGTTTGTGACTAGTCCACAAGTTTCTCAACATCTCTGCACATTTCTCCACCTCCTTCTGAGTGAGTGTCCACTCTGTTGCAGATTTTGGTGTCATCCACAAGAAAAGCATACATTCCTTTCCTGCTCCTCTGCAATATCCCCTATGAAGACATTGAAGATGACTGGTCCCAGTAGCAAGTCCCATGGTACCCCACTGGTTACTCTCCTATTGTTAGAGTGAGTGCTGCTTACCAACACACTTTTTGCCCCTATCCAGTAATCACTTCCTGATCCAGTTCACCACTTGGGATCCCAACCCTAGGCTGGTCAACTTGTCGCCAGCCTCCTGTGTGGGCACATGTCAAAGGCCTCTTAAAGTCCAGATAGGCCATGTCCACTGCCCTCCCCGACCTATTTCCCTGGTCATCCAGTCAAAGAAATCTATCAGAAACATTTGGCATGACCTTCCCCCGTAAATCCAATCAGCCCACTCTCTCATTAGCAGCTTATATGCTGTGACCACTAGAGGTCGCTAAACTTGATAGCTGCTATAAATTCCTAAGCAAGATGCTTCTGTTATCCTCCCAATATTCCTCCTGTCTTTTCCCCTAACCTCCCTCCCCCCAGCAACCCATCCCAACCGGACCCCAACCTCTCCCCCGATTATACCACCATCACTACCCCCCCACCATCAACCACCTTCTCACAACACCTAACACATGGTCCCTTAAACTGGGTGCTTGGAGCCACCATCCTTCCTCCCTCTTTTTTCCCTGGACTATCTGTCCTATGCAGCTCTACAGCAGCCTTCACTGCGCCCGCCCCTTATTTACCCAACTCCTTGCGCACGGCTAGACCTGCCTGGCACAAAACCAAACTCATTTTTACGCTGCTTCTTCTGTTGGCAGGTGATATAGAAACTAACCCAGGTCCCAACCCTCCCACTTCCCACACTCCACTGTGTCTCCCCAAGGGCATCCAACTGCTGCACCTCAACATCTGCAGCATCCTGAACCACACCACATGGACTCTGCGGTAGCCATCCCAGGCTATACAGTGATTAGGCAAGACCATCAAGGCAAGAAAAGAGGGGGAGGTATTGCCATGTTTTCTCCACCAGGCTACAGTTCACTCCGGTCTAAATTCCTGCACTTACACCCCAAATAGACGCATTATTAATTAAACTCGAACTGCCTTATTCTGCCCCTGTCTATGTGGCGGGTTCCTACTGCACCCTTGGCACTTCTGCCCAGTGTCCTAGAACACCTTGACCACTTTAAAGTCTTTCATTACGTGGCAGCTCCATATCCTTGGTGACTTCAGTTACAACTGGCTAGCCAAACACTGTACCAAACTATGCCAAAATAACCGCTCTAAACCTCTCCCAGCTAATCTCCTAACCCACATGGCTAAACCCAAAAACGCCAAACCACTCCCTCTTGGACTGGGCCCTCACTTCCCATCCTCACAGGATTATAAATGCAGGTCTCCTCCCTGACTCCCTAAGTGACCACCACATGATATATATGGTAAGGAAAGTGCACAGGCCCGCAAAACCTCCCTCTAGGATGATTCTCACGAGATCTTCCAAATCCCTATCTCAACTTGCCCTCCTGAATGACCTAGCTCATATTGACTGGTCCTTCATACCCAAGGCACCCTTAACTGACTATGCGTACAAAACTTTTAAGGCCAGATCCATCACCATCTGGGATAGGCATGCCCCGCTAAGAACTACACGAGTCAGGGGATCCCACCTTCCTTGGGTCTCCACTGATCTCATTAGCAGCTGCTGCACCAGGGATCAGGCTTGGAGTAAACATAAAATGACATGCTCCCAGGAATCCCTACAAAGATACCGTACCCTCCATAATTCCTGCACCAAATTGATTCACTGGGCCAAAAAGAGCTATTTCACGACGACCCTGAACACTAACCTTAACCATCCCACCAACTTTTGGAAAACTCCTGAACCCTCCCCTTGTCCAACCACCATCCCTGACCCTAACCACCCTAGGCTCATCCATCACTGACCCTGGCGAAGTAGCCTCTGCCTTCAATATCTTCTTCACTAGCTGTGCTGCATCTCTCCTACCCAACTGCCCGCCCACACCGTGCTCACCTCACACCACACCGCCCACACCTTGCTCACCTCATACCCTCAAAGCTCATTAACTCCACACACCGTTACCAGCTCTCCTTCCACCCAGTAACCCCAGCTGAGGTGCTACAAGCACTGTGCTCACTTAACCCCAACAAAGGCAAATGCCCCACAGGCCTGGACACCAAACTACTTCACCTGTCTGTCCCAGCCATAGCTGCTCCAGTAGCTGACCTCCTTAACCTCTCATTCTCCATGGCCAAAATCCCAGCAGCAGGTGACTGTTATCCTCCTCCCAAAGGGCAGCGACCCCTCCATCCCAGGAAACTTCCACCCCATCTCCCTTCTCCCTATCCTGGCCAAAATTCAGGAACACCTTGCACTTATCCAACTTTCCAAATACCTTGACACTTCTTTCTTCTCACCCCATATCAGTCTGGCTTCCACAAGTCCACTCTACCATCACCTCCTATTAAGAATCACCGATGACATCCTTACAGGGATGGACAGAGTGCACATCACCTCGGCCATTTTCATAGACCTGGCCAAGGCTTTCGACACCGTCTCCCACCCTAAGTTACTAGCCAAACTAAATTATGCTGGCCTCTCTGACCATGCTACTAGATGGTTCCATGCCTATCTGATAGGCCAACACCAGTCTGTGAAAATTGGCCCTCACATATCTTCCCCCCTTCCAGTCACTATGGGGTTCCCCCAAGGCTTAGTCCTGGGACCTCTGCTTTTCTCAATATTCCTAAATGACCTCCCACAAGCCTGCACACTCTCATCTATCCAAATGTACACGGATGACACCGTACTGTACACCTCGGGCCCTTCCACAGGCGAGGTGTCAAATTTGCTTCAATGGGACTTCAATGCTGTACATCAATGGTTCCCAGTCAAACCAGCTATTCCTAAATACGAAAAAAAAAATATCTTGCTTACTTTCGGGACGCAACCACGGCTCTCCCGCCTAGTCTCACGCCCCTCTTTCCTAACCTTAGATGGGGCCCCTGAGTCCTGCACCTCTTTCAGATACCTGGGTGTCTGGCAGGACCAATACCTGTATTCTCCACCCATATCGATTCTTTACATAAAAAGCTTCACCCGAAACTTGGTGCTCTATACCGTAGTTAAAGACTGCATGCCCAAGCAAGTCCGAGAGAAATTGTTCATAAATGATTCTCCCACTGCTTGATTATGGTGACGTGGTTTATGGCACCCCACCCTTTTCCACTCTTTCTGTCGCTTAGCCTGGACTGACCCCGATGACCCACCACTGCGACCTGTATAAGAACTGGAAGGGGCAGGATCAGTTGTGTTCCAGGACAGTAGCTGCTGCTGTTTCTCAGGGTTCTTGTGGATTTACTTGGTAGAGTTAGTTCTTTTCTGGAAGAGGCAGGATCAGTTGTGTTCCAGGACAGTAGCTGCTGCTGTTTACACAGGTTCTTGTGGATTTTACTTGGTAGGTTAGTTCTTTTCTTTCTTGCTTCTAAGGGGCTAGCAGGGTATTGTTCTGGGGATCCTGGATGTTTGTAAACTGATTTAGTAGCTGCAAGTGGGGCTCTTTTTGTGGATGTTTCACTTTGTAACAGGCTGCGCTGGTAGAGGCCTATTTCTTCTGATTTAAAACCTGTTTGGTGGATTTGCTTGGAGATGGTTATTTGAATTGGAGACCCTATATCTGTTAATTTCAAAGCCTAGTTTGATTTGGTGTTAGTGAAGCTGATTAAATTGGAGAACTGTTTCCTTTGGCAGAAACATATTTTGGGGGCTTGACTTGAATTTTGATTCCTTGTGCTGACTCCATTAGCTGTAAAGGTTAGTTCATAGTGGGGAGGGGTGTAATGGTCTGGCCAGGTCTCACTCAGCCAATTGAGTGGAGGCAGGGCTGAATCAGGTTGAGGTGTTAGCTGCCTTTGTCTTCTCAGAAAGAACTGGAAGGGGCAGGATCAGTTGTGTTCCAGGACAGTAGCTGCTGCTGTTTTCACAGGGTTCTTGTGGATTTTACTTGGCAGGTTAGTTCTTTTCTTTCTTGCTTCTAAGGGGCTAGCAGGGTATTGTTCTGGGGGATCTTGGATGTTTGTAAACTGATTTAGTGGCTGTAAGTGGGGCTCTTTTTGTGGATGTTTCACTTTGTAACAGGCTGAGCTGGTAGAGGCCTATTTCTTCTGATTTAAAACCTGTTTGGTGGGATTTGCTTGGGCCTGGTTCTTTAGCTGCAGGGCTTGGAGGAGACACAGGGCTGATACACTCTCTTATGTCAGGTGTCTGCCCAAGACCCCCTCCCTCAAGTCTGCAAATTTATAGGGGAAAGATCTGCCTGCAATTGAGGGAAAAGGTTGCTGGTGCAGCTCATAGTTCTAGCCACTGGGGTTGAATTTAAAATGGGAGAGAGCTAGAGTTGTTCATTTTCCTTACATGTTTAATGTGTTGTACTGCACCTAGTAAGAGTTACTGGTGTACAGTGGGACTGTCTCTAGGATTAGTTGGTGACCTGATTAGCAGTAGGGTATCTTGGAAGGGGGAACCTGGTGGCTCACCCAAGGAAACCTATTTGAAAGGGATGGAACCACACATCATTAGGGCCGGCATCTTTGGGAGGGGTGGTAGGTGCACAGGGTGGAGCAGCCATGATACTGGACTGGGCTTGGAAGTTTGGTGGCCCAGTGTGCTACCAGCTAGCACAGCTAGGGAGGAGGTTCGGGGATGAGGAGAAAGCTGGGAAGGGGTGTATGGTTGGGGAAGGGGCTGAAATCTCCCACAGGGTTGTACCAAGCACTGGGGGCGGGGATAGGGAAAGTGCAGGAGAATACCAGGGGTCACATAGGACCCCTGGCAGAGGGGGCCCAAAAGGACACTACCAAGGAAGGCAGGTAATCAGGGACCCTCACAAAGGGGGGGACAGAGGGACAAATATTCTCAGGGAAGTAGGCGGACAGCCAGTGCTGGACAGAAGGAAGCAAGGCAGGGAGGTGGATCAGACCTATACTTAGTAACCGCTCAATTCTGCTACTGCTCAAGGATGAGGGGGGATGTAGCCACGACAGAGGTGGTTAGAGACCGGAAAGGGTGTGGGAGTGGGGGCAGAGGAAGGGCAGATAGCAGGAAGAACAGGGGACCTGGAATGCAGGAGAATGGGGAGCAGTGAATCCAGAGGAGGGCAGGGGAAGAGGGAGGAAAGGTAAGGAGAAGGACCAGTTGGGAGGAAAGGTAAAGAAGGACCAGAAGTACAAGGAGGATTCAGTAAAGAGAGCTGAGGGGGTAGGCCAGGAGAGCACAAGATGAGCAAGGAGGAACTAAATGGAGACAGGAAGGAAGGGAGGATGAGCCAGGCTAGTTTAGCAGATGGGGAGAGAAGGACCAGTTGTGAGCAGTGAGGGGGAATTAACAAGGTACAGAAGGATACTCAGGAGGAGGAGAGGCATAGGATTGGAGGAGGGAGGGCTCATGGTAAATAAGGAGCGGCATGTGGCACAGATAGGGGAGGAACAAGGAGCCAGCTGGGTGGAGGGCCGGTAGAAAGGATGAGGGACATGGAAGGGGGATGGAGGAAAAGGGTGGTCAGAGTGCTCCTGCTGGGGATTCTATGATCAGGGTATCAAATGGGATAGGGAGGAGAAGCCTGGCCAGTTAGAACAAGATGCTTCCTGGACTAACGGTGCTGCAGGACTAAGCACGAGGTATATCAGCTGGAAAAGGACTGAGGGGTTCCCCAGACATACTGGTCCACCTGGGCACAAATGACATGAGGAAATAGCGAGCCAGAGATACAGGCAAGATTCATAGAGCTCCTCCAGGGTCTGTCAAGACATAGGATGCACAATTTCCTTCTCAGAAATCCTGCCAGTGCCAAGGGCTCAGTGGGAAACACAAAGAAAAATTGGGAGATAAACCAGTGGCTCAGGGTGGTGTGAGGCCAGAGGGTATGGGTTGATGGGGGATTGGGGAGACCTGGGAGGATAAGGAGCTGTATGCTAGAGATAGACTACATCTCAATTTGGAGGGAGGGAATCCTTAAGTTGAAAATAGAGGATTCATTGGTGAAAAGTGGGGTTTAAACTTGTGAAGGGGTGGGATGGGAGAAAAGGCAGTCAAGGGATGCCGATAAAGGAGGGACTCTGTTCCACCCCTGGGGACCAGGAGGATTGCAGGAAAAGACCAACCGGGCAAAGTGCAGACCAGAGAAAACAGAACCCCAAGGAACACGAGCAGGGAAATGGAACTATAGGGAAAGGGTGGAAGGTAGTCCTGTTAAATGCCAAGAGCTTGGGCAATAAAGTGCCTGAGCTCCAGGCGATGTTAACTGAGGGAGCAGTGGATGTGGCAGCGGTCACTGAGACTTGGGCCACTGCAAGACATGACTGGGACCTGAACCTGGAGGGTTACACTATGTTCAGGAAGGACAGGGGAGGGAAGGGAGGAGGTAGCAATGATAGTAAAAAACTGCATTGGCATAGGGGAGTAGAGGAGGCGGAGGGAACCGTGGGCGATTTGGGTCACCTTGATAAGGGGGGCAAGAGGTAAAAATAGGAGTGGTGTATAGACCCCTGCCCTGGCGGAGGAGCTGGAGGACAGTCTGGTGGCAGATGTTAGGAGACACTGCAGACTGGGCAGAGGAAAGGTGGTGGTGTTAGGGGACTTCCAAACATGCCAGGAACAGACTGGGGAGACTATGACATCCTCTGTGACCAGGGAACAGAGGTTGTTGGATGTCTTTCAAGACGTTCCTAACTCAGCAGGTGAGGGAACCGACCAGGGAGGCACGGGTACTGGATGTGGTCCTGGCAGACAGTGACCAGATTGGGGGCCTGGAGGTAAGGGACCCATTGGCGGGGAGTGACCATGCCACGGTCTGGTTCTGCCTGGACCTAGGAGGGGTAGAAGGCTGCACAAAGACGGAAGTAACCTACTTCAGGGGGGTGGATTTTAAGGAAATGGGAAGGATCCTTAAGGAGCATTTGGATGGGATTGGGTCAGACATGGACGCTGATAGTAGGTGGGAAATCATCAGGAGAGGGGTGCAGGATGCTACCAGCACCTGTGCAAGAGTAAGACGAAAATGCGGTAGGGCCCAAAAACCCTGTTGGTGGACCAGGAGGTCCAGGAGGTGGTGCGAGGAAAGAAAGCAGCCTATAGAAATTCAAGTGCTCAAGGGTGAAAGGATCAGGGGAGTATGAGCTGATGGCTAGAAGGGCCACTAGAGTGGTGAGGGTGGCTAAGGCAAGGAAGGAGCAGAACCTGGCCAGGGAAATTAGGAGAGGGAAAAGGGGTTCTTTAGATACATTGGGGAAAGAGAAGGTGAAGGGGCAGATTAGCAGGATTAAATCAGGGAAGAGATGGGCACAAGACCCAGAGGAGCAGGCTGAGGTACTAAATGAGTACTTCCACCTCAGTTTCTCACCAGGGAAAATGGGGATGCTGCATCATACATGGGAGGAGACAGAGGTAATGAGGAGGGGGGCCCTTACCAATCGGCAGGTCTGGGGAGAGGGGGGCATCACTGGCAGGTGGGGGGAGGGCTAAGCAGGGAGAAGAGGTACTGGAAGTGGAAATCACAGCAGAGAGAGTGGAAGCCCTCAGCTCCCTTAAGACGGAGAAAGCACGGGCGGATAAATTACATCCTAGAGTGCTGAAGGAACTTGCAGATGTCCTGGCTAAACCCCTGGCAGAGCTTTCACCATCTCTCTGAGGACAGGGTGGGTGCCCCAAGACTGGAAGGTGGCGCATGTAGTGCCTATCCACAAGGGGATCAAGGGAGGTGGCAGGAAACTACAGGCCTGTCAGCCTGACATCAGTGGTGGGCAAGGTGATGGAGGGCATTGTCAAGGAGAGGCTAGGGGGACCTGGATAAGTCAGGGTGCCTGGACGATAGACAGCATGGATTCATCCCGGAAATCGTGTCAGACAAACCTGGTGGAGTTCTATAACTGGGTGACAAGTGCCTTGGACCTGGTAGACCAGTGGATGTCCTCTTCTAGACTGCAGCAAGGCATTTGACTCTGTCCCTCACGTGGGCCTGTTGGATAAACTAGGAGAAATGGGGTGGGAAACCAGATGATCCGATGGATAGGCAATTGGCTCCAGGACCGGACCCAGAGGGTCGTGAGTTGGTGGGATAGTCTCTTCCCCAAGGAGGGTCATTAGTGGGGTCCCACAGGGATCAGTCCTGGACCCCTTCTGTTCCAATGCCTCACGATCTGACATAAGGACAGGAATCAGGGAGGAGATGAGTCTCTTTGCAGATGACTCGAAACTGGGGACAGTGGTGGATGGGGAGGAGAGGGTGGCCTGCAGGGGACCTGGAGGCTCTGGAAAGATGGTCTAGAAAGTGGAAGCTGAGGTTTAATGCAGGGCAATGCAAGGTACTCCGTCTGGGGCCAGAAACCCAGGCCAAGTGTACACCCTGGGGAATACTACAAGTCTCAATGGCTGAGAGGGACCTGGGGGGGTGGATGTCAAGATGAACAACTCTGAGACTTGTAGGAGGGCAGCAGCCAAGGCCAACAGGATGCTGGGATGCATCGCTAGGGGGATCACCTCCAGAAGGAGGGAAGTGATACTCCCTCTGTATAACTGCTTGGTGAGGCCGCACCTGAGTACTGCGTGCAGTTTTGGAGGCCACACTTAAAGAGGGACATTAACCTCCTGGAGAGGGTCCAGAGGAGGGCAACCAAAATGATTTGGGGCTTGGGGGACAGGACCTATGAGGAGAGGCTCGAAGAGCTAAATATGTACACTTTGGAAGAGAGAAGGGACCGGGGGGACATGATAGAGGTGTTCAGGTACATGAAGAGGGTAAATAGGGGAGGAACAGTGAGGGTGCTTCGAAGGAAGGAGGAGGGGGCCACTAGAGGGCATGGGTGGAAGCTGGAGGGGGGAAGATTCAGGGGAGAAAGGAGGAGGTGCTTCACTGAGAGGGTGGTAGAGCCATGGAATGCACTACCTAGGGGCTGGTGGAGGCAGAGACAGTGGAGGGTTCAAGAGGGGTGGGACAGGTACAGGGAAGGGTTCAGGAAGCAAAATCCAATGCAGCAAGAATATCCGGAACTGGGAAGGGAGAAGCCAGAGAAGGCGAGGGGGACAGCAAGGTCAGCACCCAGGGTGGGGGCTGACCAAACGAGCAGACACGAAAGACCATTAGGCCTATTCTGCTGGCATTTTAGTATGTATGTAGTATGTATGTATAGGGACTTGGCCCTGCCCTCACTTTCATCCCGCAGACTGATCCACTGCTCCAAAGTCATTGCCAAATTAGGAGGCAGTATGGCGCAGTGGTTTAAGGCTCTGAGCTGCAAATCTGGAGACCTGGGTTTGAATCTCACAGCCCCCACTTGCATACTGTGTGACCCTGAGCAAGTCACTTAACTTCCTCGTGCTCCCAGGTTGCACCTGGAAACAAGCTTTCAGCTTAGTGTGTCTCACCTGGTAAAATAATTGGTAAAAAAAATTCTGGTCACAAACCTTCCCCCTTACCTTGCATCTGCTCAACCTTCCCCAGCCTATTCTCTTAGAAGCAAAGAATCCAGGCTCCTCCAAGTGCCATTCATGCACACCTCCAAGGGCAAATCAGCTTTCAAATATCGCTTCCCCAAACTTTGGAATGACTTGCCTGCAGACATCAGGCGCTCCACATACCCCAGACATCTCAACCTACTCCTCCATGTTCATTTCCACGCCACTTGCACATGCTGTCAGTAACCAAATACATATCCCACACGACCTCTGGTTCCTGCTACCCGCTAGACATGCCTTACTCAGCAGCTACACTGCAGGGTCCTTATAGTTAATGATGTCTGTTCTTTATTGCTGTAGATAATTGTACAAGTATGTAAATACCTAGCAACGGCAATGTCAATGGTCCACAGCCTCTGGGCGAAACTCTGTATACTTGCAAATCTGTAATGTATGTAGTTTCTTCCTATGTTTCCCCTATACCCCAATTTCACCTAGGTCACGTCTGGAAACTAGTGGTTCTAGGGACATGGATATGTTGTTCATCCACACTAGTCTGGCAGGTTCCTTGCCGCTTTAAATCTTGCCAGAAGGTCTTCAAGTTGGCTCCTCCCACCCACCCGGTGGTAAAATTCTGGGCTGTGCCCCATGACGCCAGATCTTCCTTACCGCTTGGAAGCTCAGGTTCCCTCCTTAATGCTCTGCGTGATAGACTAGATCCTAATTCTTTGGTTCGTCTGAAACTCGTTTTAAAATTTTCAAGACTTCGAACTTCCTTTTCCCTCGCGGCTGCCATGGACAAATCGACTCCCGGTTTTCGGCGGTGCCCTTGTGGGTAGAAGATGTCCAGGATGGATCCGCACTCCACGTGCGTCTACTGCCTCAGCCTAGAGCATGACCCGCGGGCCTCACGAGTCTTGCTGTTTGTTCTCGGCCAACGTCTTGGAGGATCGTATGCTCGTTGAAACTTGGGCGCCCGAGAAGCACTACCCGCCGAAGCTGGAAAGGCCCGCTGAGTGGTTACCACGGTATGCTGGCTCAGCTGGAGCAGCTCAAGCAGATGATCGCCTCAAGAAGAGGCGGCCCAGGCCATCTTCCTCCTCCTCAGTCGTGGCATTTATCCCGCTCTCTTTGGGTACCTCGTATTCTTGCTTGTTCAAGGAGCTTTGCCATTCCTTTCCATGAAGGGAGAGGGGCCATCAGGACATTCCTCCGTGCCAAAAAAAGAAGGATCCCAAGGGTAAGTCCCATTGTCAGCGCTCACGGGAGCAGGAGAGGTCCCTCCCCGACAGCTGACCGCCGACTTCGGGTCGAGGTTGGGCGCTAAGGCTGCTGGCTTCACGGTGTCCCCTGGCAGGTCAGCCGGCCGAGATAGCCGTCGGCACGAGTCGAGATTTTCTCGACCCGTCCGGATGGTTTGTTGACTGGTGAAGCCGACACCTCACTCGCGGTTCCCCTGGTGGAAACCGAAGATTTGCCTGCGCCATCGATGCAGCAGTCCCTGGCTAAGACATCCGAGCCAAGGGAGGAGCAGGTATCCCGCTCCTCCCAGGCCCGCCCTTGGACACACCGAGGATCTCGGTCTCGGACCTCTTCTTGGTCAAGCCGATCCCTGACATCAGCGTCTCGGTCTCAGCACCGAGGTAAGCGGCGACGCCGCTCGTCCTCGTCTTCCTCCTTGGATGAGGAGAAGCTCCGGCGCAAATTGCGTCGACACTATGAGGAGCTGATGTGGCAGCAGTTACTTTTGTCTGGGACTAAGTCGCCACCGACGCCTTCCCCGGCCAACAAGTGGCTGTCACCCAGTCGGCTGAAACAGCCTCTCGCTGCAGTCGAGATGCCCAAGCCTGGGCCGGTTGTCTGGATGAAACCTTGCTGCTCCACCCAATTGTGGCGGAACTCCGCCTCCACAACCGAAATCGGGGGCACCGACCAAGGACTCTCAGTAGGGTCAAGGCCTGCCCCACAGGTTGTCAGTCACCCTCACTCCCGACCGTCCTCAGCTGGTGGAGGGTGGCTCAGGCCCTAGGCAGCTCTTCGTGGACTCTTCGGAGTCCGACGATGACTCCTCTCTGTTCTCCAGGCAGGTTGACCTGGAGTTCTCTGGGGGCCAGTCACTGGACGAAAGCCCATCGTCCTTTATGGGTCTGCTTCGGCTCATCTTGGAGTCCACCGGGTTGCAGCTCGAGCCCGTCTCCAAACGGGCCAAGTATCCCCTGACAGAGATACTGGACCAAGGATTCACCCACGGAGGCCCTTTCCTGTGGCTGAGGCCATTGTCGGCCCGACCCGCAGCCCTGCTTCCTGTCCTGCGCCCTCGGCCAGGATGGCCAGGAAGTATCGCGGTCCCCCGGCTCTTTGCCCAGGTTTTTGAGCACCCTCTGCTGAGGGGTTGGTCACTGACAACATTTTCCGTGTTCCGGAATGCTAGGGACGTGAACCAGCCCCGACAAGGAGTCCAAGAAGCTGGACTCATGCCGGGCGCAAGGTGTGCTGCGTCCTCCTTGGCCTCCACTAGGCCAGCTCGGCCGTGCTGATGGCACACTTCTCCCATGCCCTCATGGGCTCCCTGGATGAGGTAATCCCTCATCTCCCAGCCGACCTCCAGACCATGGTCCGGCAGGTCCAGGACCAGGGTAGGGCGGTGGCGAAGCAGCAGCTCCAAACAGCTCTGGACATAGGGGACTCCTGTGCCAGAATGGTTGCGGCCGCAGTGGCCATGTGCCAAAGAGCATGGCTGAGGATATCACCTTCTGGCGGACACCCAGCACAAGTTGGCGGATGTCCCTTCTTGGGGACAAACCTCTTCAGCCCTGGGTGGAAGGTCATCTCCAGCGGATCGAAAAGTCCAATGCCACCCTGGACTCGGTCACCTCCGCCCAGAGGACAAAGGCTGCTGTCAGCAGCAGCACAACCTCTTCTCCTTCTGCGCCTGCGCACGCTGACCCAACAGCACCAGCATCAGGGCCAGCAGGCTCAAGGCGGCATCCCAAACCCAAGCCTGCGGCTTCCTCCAACAGGAAGCAGGGAGGTGAAGGCCCAGGAGGTCCTTCGGCCGGTCCCTCCTCCAAGTCTGCCCAGTGACGGGTTGAGGGGTGTTGACCCCAGCCTCGTCACTTCCCCCTGGGTTCCCCCCATGGGGGGATGGCTCTGCCACTTCCTTTCCACCTGGTCCGCTATCACCACAGACCGCTGGGTGTTGGAGGTGGTAGGAAAGGGCCTGCCTTTGGAGTTCGAGCAGACCCCACCCTTTTGAGCCATCGCCCCTCGGGGGGCTACGGGGTCCGCAGCCTCGCTGTCAGCCTGCTGAGCTGATATTGCCCTGCTCCTCGAAAAAGAGGTGATCAGGAAGGTGGCGGATCCTCCTCCAGACCCGGGGTTTGTATCCAGGTATTTCCTGGTCCCAAAACGGATGGGGTGCTGGGGCCCCATTCTCGACCTGCGCGACCTGAACAGGTTCCTAAGGTCTCGGACCTTTGGGATGGTCACTCTGGCTCAGATAATACCATCCTTGGAACGAGGCATGTAGTTCTGTTCCCTGGACCTCCAGGACAGGTCTTTCACATCCCAATCCGTCCGTCTCATCAGAGATTCCTCCGCTTCAGAGCGGAGGGATCCCTTTACGAATTCCTGGCCATGCCCTTCGGCCTCTCCCTAGCTCCCAGGGTCTTCACCAAATGCATGGCAGTGGTGACAGCATTCCTGCAGTGCCGAAGGGTCCGAGTGTACCCCTACCTGGATGACTGGCTGATTGCAGCCCCCTCCAGAGCAGAGGTGGAGTGGTCCAGAGATCTGGCCCTCCAGGTTTGCTCTCAGATTAGCCTCCTCAGCAGGCCAAGTCGAACTCGTGCCAAAGCAGGTGATACTTTTCATCGGGGCAGAGCTTGACTCTCTTCGAGCCAGAGCACGGCTCCCGGCGGACGGGGCCGAGGTTCTTTCCTCCTTTGCCCAATCATTTCTGGTTGGACAATCGCGCCCTGCCTGGGACTTCCTGCACCTCCTGGGCCTCATGGTGGCCTGCACCAGCATGGTCTGTTGGGCCCGCTGGTACATGCGTTCCCTTGAATGGGGACTGGCCAGCCAGTGGTCACAGCACTTCAATCCATTGGATCAGCTAGTGATAATGACCCAGAGGATGTGGAACGCTCTTCAGTGGTAGACCGTTGCGGCACATCTGCAGGAGGGCATCCCATTTGTCCGCCCCGAGCCGACGGTCTCTTTATCGACCGATGCCTCTCTGATGGGATGGGGTGCCCATTTGGGGGAACACAGAGCGCACAGTTTCTGGTCCCCGTGGGAGTCCCGATGCCACATCAACCTGCTGGAGCTTCGCGGTTCGCCTAGCCCTCACCGCCTTCGCTCCATTTCTACGAGGTCAAGTGGTTCAGGTCCAGATGGACAATACCATGACCATGTACTGTCTAAACTGCCAGGCGGGATGTGCTCCATGCCTCTGTGCAGGAAGCTGTCGCATTTGGTCTCTTGTGCACAGCCTGGAGGCAGATCTCCGCCATTCACGTGGCAGGGCCTCCAACACCCTGGCCGATGCCCTAAGCCAGATGGGGCTGTGTCTCACAAGTGGTCTCTCCTGCCAGAGGTAGTACAAGATCTCTTCTCCTCTGGGGCATGCCTCAGGTGGACCTGTTTGCCTCCAGGGAGAATGCAAAGCTGAGACTGTTTCATGCGCCCCCTCAGCAGGGCTCGCTGCAGTGGGATGCCTTCTTGAGGCCATGGACCCCGGGCCTCTTCTACGCCTTTCCCCCATTTCCCTTGATCCACAAGGTGCTTCTCAAGGTGAGGAGGGACAAGGCGCAGGTGATTCTGGTAGCCCCAGACTGGCCCCGTCAGTTCTGGTATCCAGATCTCCTCAGTCTCAGCTCCAGGCTCCCGAAGCGGCTTCCAGCTGCCCAGACCTGATCTCAGTCAGTCAGGGGAAGGTATTCCATCCAGACCTTCAATCCCTGCACCTGACAGTCTGGTTCCTGAGTGGCTAGAGTTCCAGGCCTTCGGTCTTTCCGACGAGGTCCTCAACGTCGTTGAGGCATCCCATAAGGAGTTGACCAGAAAATGCTACGCCTTCAAATGGAAGAGATTTTCCATTTGGTGTCAGGGCAAGGGCCTGGACCCTTCCTTCTGTTCCTTAGCAAGCATTCTGGACTAACTGTGGTCCCTTTCTCAGCAAGGGCTTCAGTCGACGACCCTTAAGGTGCACCTGGTGGCCATCTCTGCTTACCGGACGCGGGCCGGGAAGCAGTCGATGGTGCAGGAGTAGGTGGTCGGGTGGTTTTTCAAAGGCCTTGATCACATATCCCCTCTGGTGCGAGAACCTCCACCTCTGTGGGATCTACTGCTGGTATTGGCTAAGCTTATGGGCAGGCCATTCGAACCGATGCACAGGTGTGACATCTCTCACCTGTCATGGAAGACCGCCTTCCTGGTGGCTATCCGTCCAGCCAGAAGGATGGGAGAGCTCAGGCGCTTTCATCGAGTCTCCTTATCTGGTCTTCCACAGGGACAAGGCTGTCCTGTGCCCCCACCGAAATTCCTTCCTATGGTGGTGTCGGATTTCACCTTAACCAGGTGTTGACTTTGCGGTGTTCTACCAAATCCACCTGGAGGCCAAATATAGGCTCCATGCTTTGGACCCTAGAAGAGTGCTCGCTTATTATAAGGAGCGGACAGCTGAAGTTCGAGGAGAGGTTCACCAGCTGTTTGTCACCTACGCTGAAGCCGCACCTGGCAGACCTGCAGCCAAGTGGACGATAGGCAGATGGGTCACCTGCTGCATAGATCTCTGCTATTGGTTGGCAGGCATGGAGCCTCCCAGAGGAATAAGAGCTCATTCTACCCGCCATACCGCTGCATCGGTAGCTGCTTCCAGGGACGTCCCTATCCAGGAAATCTGCAGGGCTGCTACCTGAAAGTCAGCACATACCTTCATCACCCACTACCATCGACCTTGAGTCACTCTGGGATGCTGGTTTTGGGGCCTCAGTTCTCAGTCTTTATTTCCTGAAGTAGGGGTGTGCCTTGCCTTCCTGCTCCCGAGGAGAACTACTAGGGGTCTGCCAGACAGTGTGGATGAACAACATATCCATGTCCCTAGAAATACAGGTTACTCACCTGTAACAGGAGTTCTAGGAATGGTATATGTTGTTCATCCACACCCACCCGACCTCCCGGCTTCGACGCAGAACCTGGCTTCCAGCGGGCTAGATCTGGCGTCATGGGCGGAGCCGAGGGTTTTACCACCCGGATGGGTGGGAGGAGCCAGCTTGAAGACCTTCTGGCAAGATTTAAAGCGGCAAGGAACCTGCCAGACAGTGTGGATGAACAGCATATACCATTCCTAGAACTCCTGTTACTGGTGAGTAACCTGTATTTCTCCGCTCAATGCCTACCTGGTTAAACTCTTAAATAAACAAATAAATAAATAAATCCATTCTGCCTGTGGTCTTGCAGTCCATTGGATTCAAGATAGTCTACCAGTCTTCTTTTCAGTAGGGTTTCAGTTATTTCCCACCACTGAAGTGAGACTTACCGCCTATAGTTGCTAGCCTCCTCCTGCTGCTACTCTTATATAGAGGATCACATCAGCCCTTCTCCTGTCCTCCAGAACCATGCCTGTTTCCAGTGAGCTATTGAACAGAGCTATCAGTGGGGCAGCTAGAAACATAGAAACATAGAAGTTGACGGCAGATAAAGGACATACAAGGCCCATCCAGTCTGCCCATTTGTTTTCTACCTTATAAATGTGCCATCATTTGCTCTGTCAGTGGCCTATCTATTCATAGTCATTTGTATTGCTGCCTTATGCCTATCCATGCCTGTTTGAAGCCCTGCACTGTATTCATAGCCACCACTTCTTGTGGTAAGCCATTCCATGCATCCACCACTCTTTCTGTGAAAAAGAATTTCCTCACATTCCCCCTTAATCGGCCCCCCTCTAATCTCATGCTGTGTCCTCTTGTCCTGCTATTTTTCTTATATTTAAACATATTGGATTCTTTCACCTTGTTAATGCCCTTAAGGTGTTTGAATGCCTCGATCATATCACCTCTCTCCCTCCTTTGCTCAAGGGTATACATATTGAGCTCTGTTAATCTGTCCTCATATGTCTTCTGATGCAGTCCCTGCACCATTTTGGTTGCCGTTCTCTGGACTGCCTCAATTTGGTTAATGTCCTTGTGGAGGTGTGGCCTCCAATACTGCACACAGCACTCCAGATGGGGCCTAACCAGTGTCTTGTAAAGAGGATTTACCTCCTCTTACGACTTGTGATACCCTACTAATATACCCTAACACCCTAGCCTTACCTACTGCTTTAGGGTCTGCTTGGATGATTTCAGGTCATCAGTGATGATGATGCCCAAGTCCCTTTCTTCCTTTGTGACTGCTAGCAACTCCCCTCCCAGCCTATAGGTGGCTTCAGTGTTTCTCTTCCCTATGTGCAAGATTTTGCACTTCTTTGCTTTAAATCCCAGTTGCCACTCTTCTGACCATTTTGCTAGTTTATCCCGATCTCTTCTCATTCTGCCCACCCCATCTGGATCATCTACTGTGTTGCAGATCTTGGTGTCATCTGCAAACGGACAAGCCTTACCCTCTAGTCCATCTGCAAGGTCACTAATGAAGATGTTGAAGAGGACTGGCCCAGGACTGATCCCTGATGTACCCACTTAGACTTGCATCTCTTCTGACTGTATACCATTTATCACCACTCTCTGTTTTCTGCCCACAACCACTTGCCACCCAGTTGACCAACTTGACCCCACCCCAGCCTACCCAGCTTTATTTATCAATTCTATGTGAACAGTGCTCGAAAGCTTTTGCTGAAGTCAAGGTAGGCGACATCAACTGCTCCCCTTGGTCCACCACTCTGGTTACCCAGTCAAAGAAATCTATGAGATTAGTTTGACAGGACCTTCCCTTTTGTAAACCCATGCTGTCTTGGATCCTGTGCCCCTAGGATTCCAGGTGTTGCACTATCCTTTCATAAGGGTGCCTCCATAATCTTGCCCACTACTGAGGTAAGACTGACTGGTCTGTAGTTTCCGCCTCCTCCTGCTACCACTCTTGTGGGCGGGATCACATGAGACCCTTCTCCAGTCTTCTGGGACCTCTCCTGTGCTCAGAGACTCACTAAACAGTTCTGCTAATGGCTCTGCTAATTCCACCTTTAGCTCCTTAAGTACCCTGGGATGTATCCCATCAGGTCCCATTGCCTTATCCACCCTGGGCTTGGCAAGCTCTTGTAGGACCCTTTCTTTTGTGAAGGGAGTGATGCTCACCTCCCTCCCCCGTGTCCATGATGCTGAGCTGTGGGCCCTGCCCTACCGTCTCCTTCAGTAAATACTGAGCAAAAGTATCTATTTAGGATAGATGCTTTTACAGTGTCCTCCTCCTCACATGCTCCCTTTTCTCCATTAAGCTAGCACCACCCTGAGTTCTTTCAGTGCCCTGGATTGTATCCCATCGAGTCCCGTGTCCTTTCATTGCTTTTTCCTCTGAAAATGGACTTGTGTCCCCGATTTCTGCTTCTCCCTGATGGTCTCCCCCCCCCTCCTTCCATTGTGAAGACTAAGCAGAGGTACCTGTTTAAGATGTAATTTTTCTTGATCTCCTTCTGCACAGTCTTTCCCTTCCTCCCTTTTAATACTTGCTATCCCTCCCCTTGTTTCTTCTGTTTTCACTTATGTATTTGAAGAAAGTCTTATCTCCTTTAGCAACCCTTTTGTCAATCCTTCTGTCTGCACCTTTGCTCCCCTAACCACCTTGTCTGCTTCAGTTGGCATACCTTCCTGTCCTCCTCCCATGTTTCCTAATACCTCTTGAATGCTTCCTTTTTTCTTTCATTGCCCTTGCCACTTCCTAGGAGAACCATAATAGTCTCTTTCCTTCTGCTTTTACTTAATTTCTTCATGCAGAGTTTGGTTGCTTTTATTATGCCCTCCCTTATTTTTCCCCACTGTGTCTCTACCCCTCCCTGGTAATCCCTCCTTTGAGACAGTTTTTGAGGCAGTCTCTCCTTTCTTTAAAATTGACCCTCCTAAAGACCAGGACCCTCATCCTTGTGTTTTGCCTTGCTCCTGTCCTTATGTTGAACCACACTGTACAGTGATCACTAGTACACAGAGGACTGCCACTGTGTCGTCTGCAGTGCTGTCCCTATTTATAAGCACCTGCTTCAGTGCTGCCCTGTCCCTAGTGGTTTTTATGACTAGCTGCCTTAGAAAAACCTCTTTTAGGGAGTTCAAGATAGTTGTGCTCCTTGCCAAAGCCACAGTTGGAAGGCTGCACTTCACATCTGGCAAACTGAGGTCACAAACCAGCAGCACCTCCCACTAACTTAGTGTTCTGATGATGGCTTCCCTAAGTGCCTTATCCATCTCCTCGCCCTGTGTTGGAGGTCTTTGCGCTACCCCAGTATGGATGGCAGTCCCAGGACCCATCTCCAGGATGGCCCACAGCACTTCCAGACCCTCCTCTTCCTCTTGGCACCCCTGTACCTCCGTGGCCTTGATTCCCTCCTTCACGCATAATACAGCCCCTCCTCCCCACCCTGTCTTTCCTGAACAGAGAGTAGTGCACTATGGCCATGTTCCAGTTGTACTGCTCAGTGTACCACAACTCAGTTATGGCCACGAATCCCAGGTTAGCCTCTACCATTTGGCTTTCCAGTCTAGAATTTTGTTTCCAAAGCTTCTTGTGTTAGTGCACATGGCTGTCCACACCTTCACCCCCCCCCCAACGTGCTGCCCTGCTTCTCCATCCCATGTCTGTTCTGTTGCCTAAAGCCCCCTTTGTCTCACCACTTCCCATTTTATTTTCATATTTCCTGGTCGCTTTCAATATTCTGTTCTCATCTACCTGAGTTATATCCCCATTTTCTTGTGTCTTGTCCCAGTGCCTGCCTTTCTGCGCCTCTACACTAGGGGATTATTACTCCCTTGGGCCCTCCCTGACACTGTACCATACATTGGGGGGGGGACTGTTGCCTCCCTTGGTTTTACCATCTCCTCTCAGCTAGTTTAAATGCTTATCCAAGTAGCATTTAAACCTCTCACCAAGGACTGCATTCCTCTTTCTAGAAGGATGTCGGCCATCTCTCCCTCTTATAAAGGCCCATATCTTCCCAAGTTTATCCCGAGTCCCTGATGTAGCCAAAGCTTCCCTCAATTATTCATTAAATGCCCTGGTGTAGAGTACCCTTGCTTCTTCCTGGCCATACACAGCACCTTGGAAAAAGCCACCATGCATGCTAACTGCTTTAGGCCCTTCCCCAGCTACCTGAAGTTTCACTGCACTATTCCTACCTTCTTTCTGGCCAGGTCATTCTTCCCAAGATGGACAATGACACCCGGATCCTTTCCAGCTCCTGCTGCCCTAGTGATCCTCTTGATGCACTTTCCATTCCTCCAAGCTAAAGCACCACTCAGGCATGCCACCTCCCTATACTCCCTGCATCTTTCAAGTCTGTCCCCTCACAATAAGAGTCCCTCACCAGCAGCTATTTCCTTTTGGGCTGGGGGTCTCTCCCTCCCTACTTGGGGCATCCACTTCTGAGGACCCCCATTTCCTCCCTTCCCACCGTGATGAGTACCTCCTCATGGATGCCCTATTCTGCCATTATTGCAGAGGTGTTCTGTGGTGGTGTATGTGGAGAAGTGTTCACCCTTCCTCCCACCCTCCTGGAGCCCACCAAGGTCCATCCACTGTGCCACTGACTAGGCATCTTTTCAGGGCGCGGCGCCAGTCTTGGTGGTCCCTGGGTGTGGCAGAAGGTCTGCTGTACCCTTGCCTGTTTGGCCTGGAGTCCAGCAACCTGTGCCCTCAACCCAGAAAGGTGAGTACATATTGGGCAGCATCTCAGTCTCCAGAAGTAAGACAGAAAGGAGAATAAGGTGATGGGGCCAGATGGGATTCATTCAGGGGTCCTAAAGGAATTGAGCACGATGCTGGCTGTCCCTCTGTCAGTGCTTTTCAGCACCTCAGTTGAGATGGGGGAAGTTCCAGACGTTTGGAGGTGGGCCGATGTGGTCCCTGTACCCAAAAGTGGCAGTAGGAAGGATGCTAGCAACTACAGACCAGTCAGTCTCACATCAGTGATGGGGAAGTTAATGGAGTCATTGCTGAAGGAGAGGCTCATGGAGCAGCTGTAAGCAAAAGGGTTGAGAGACTGCCAGCAACATGGTTTCATAGGGGGAGGTCATGTTAAACTAGTGTCATAGATTTCTTTGACTGAGTTGCCAGGGAGGTGGATCAAGGGAGAGCAGTGAATGCGGCCTATCTGGACTTCAGTAAGGCTTTCGACACGGTGCCTCACAGGAGGTTAGTTAAGAAACTAAGCTGTCTGGGGTTGGGGGAAAAGGTGACAAGCTGGCTATCAAACTGGTTAGGGGATAGGAGGCACAGGGTGGTGGTAAGCGGAAGCCACTCAAGCAATAGGACAGTGACTAGTGGGATGCCACAGGGTTTGGTACTGGGACTGATCCTCGTCAGTGGCTTCATAAGTGATATTATAGGGAATGTTGAGGGTAAGGTGTGTTGCTTTATGTATGATACAAAAATCTGCAACAGGATTGACACACAGGAAGGGGTGGACAGAATGCAAAAGGATCTGGGGAAACTAGAGAAGTAGTCTAGGGGGTTGCAGCTGGGTTTCAGTGCCAAGAAGTCCAAGGTTATGCGAGACCAGGGCTGTGTGCTTGTGAGGTTTTTTTACACACCTCTGTGTGTGATGCCCACATACACTTTTCAAGTTTTGCTCTTGAGGTTTATGGGACATTACACATCTCGGGTGTGAAACATAGGAACATAGAATTTGACAGCAGATAAAGACTGCCTGGCCCACCTAGTCTGCCAATTTCCCGACCAATTTAAAACTCCAGATCCTAAAGGATCAGCAGCTTAACCTCTCTTTCCTACCACCAGGGTTGCCTTCTGTCTATCCCATGCATTCTTGAGCTCTCCAATTGTTTTAGCTTCTACAACCTCTGCAGGGAGGCTGTTCCATGCATCTACCACCCTTTCTAAAAAATACTGCCTCACATTTCCCTGAGGTCCCCTCCCTCCAGTCTCATATTGTGACCCTTGTTCTTACACATCTCTTTTTGAAAGATTCTCCTTCCTACCCTGTTGATTCCTTTGAGGTAATGTGAATGTCTCATCATATCCCACCATCTCCTTTCTTCCAGGGTATACATATTGAGGTCTTTCAGTCTTTTCTCACATGTTTTCTGGTGCATTCCTTTCAGTTGCCCTTCTCTGGACCGCCTCTACCCTGTCACTGTCCTTCCGAGATGTGGTCTCCAGAACTGAACACAGTATTCCAGATGTGGCCTGACCAATTGTCTGTACAGTGGCATCACCATCTCCTGTTTTCTACTGGTGATGCCCCCAGTGCACCCTAGCATCCCTCCGGCCCTCCCCACTGCCTTTTCACATTGCTTGGCCACCTTCAGGTCATCTGTTATGTTTAGCCCCAGGTTCCTTTCTGGTTTTGTTGTTAGTATCTCCCCTTCCCCCCATTTCGTATTCCTCTCTAGGATTCCTGTGGCCCAAGTGCATGACTTCACACTTTTTTGTATTGAATTTAAGCTGCCACACACACTTGACTATTCCTCCAATTTGGCCAGGTCTCTTCTCATTTTTTCCCACCCTGTCTGGAGTGTCTACCCTGTTGCTGATCTTGGTGTCATCTGCAGAGAGGCTTACTTTCCCCTCCAGCCCCTTCCACAATGTCACTAATGAAGACTTTGAAAAGGACCGGCCCCAGAACTGAGCCCTGTGGCACCCCGCTGGTCACCCCCCCTCTCCTGGGATTGAATTCTGTTTACCACCACCCTCTGTGTCCTGTTACTCAGCCAATTTCTAACCCAGTGTACCACCTTGGGTCCTACTCCCAGGCTGCGTAACTTGTTTACTAGCTTCCTGTGTGGGACAGTGTCAAATGCCTTCCTAAAATCCAGGTAGACCATGTCCACTCCCTCTACCTGATCCACCACCCTGGTTACTTTGTCAAATAAATCTGTCAGATTTGTTTGACAAGCTCTCCTTGCTGCAGATCCATGTTGCTTCGGATCTTGTGCCCCACTGGCCTTCAGGTATGCCACAATCCTTTCCTTTAACATGGTTTCTGTAATTCCCCCACTGAGATCAAGCTGACTGGCCTGTAGTTCCAGCCTCCACCTTGCTCCTACTTCTGTGTAGTGGTACCACATTCACCCTCCTCTAGTGATTTGTTAATAGGGCTGTCAATGATGACCCTAGTACCTCTCTGAGTTCCTTCAGAATCCCATCTGGCCCCATTGCCTTGTCTGCTTTTAGTTTTGAGAGTTCCTTTAGGACTGTCTCCTCCGTGAATGGACTGGTGTCCACCCCCCACCCTGTGTGTGTTTCTACCCTCTAATTTAGGCCCCTCTCCTGCCCCTTCTTTTGTAAATACTGAGCAGAAATATATGTTTAGAATTTCTGCTGTTTCTAAATCCCCCTCTGCACCCCCCTTTTCTTTAACCTCACAATCCCTCCATTGATCTTTTTCCTTTCCTTGATGTATCTGAAGAAGGTTTTGTCAACTTCAACTGAATTTGTTGTCTTTCTTCAGTTTGCCCTTTGCACAACTGACTGCTTTCCCCCTCCTTCTGTTTTGCCTAGTATATTTCCCTGTCTCCCTCCTCCTGTGTTTACTTGTACTTTCTGCAAGCCTGTTTCTTTTCCCTAGCCTTCCCTGCCACTTCTTTTGAAAACCATAGTGGTTTCTTCTTTCTTTTTGCCACGTTTACTAGCTATACACAGAAGCCTGTTGTCTCTGCTATGGATCCTTTAAGTTTCTCCCACTGTTCCTTCACACACCCCCTTCCCTCCCCTCCCCATTTGCCAGGATTCTCCTGAGGTGTTCCCCAATTTTTGCAAAGTCTGCCTTCTTGAAATCCAGGATCTTTACTTTTGAGTAGCTTGACTCTACTACTGTCTTCACCTTAAACCACTCTGTATGGTGATCACTGTACTCTAGATGGTTGCCTACTGCTAGATCTATTATTCTGTCCCCATTTATGAGAACCAGGTCCAGTATTTTTCCCTCCCGTGTGGGTTCCTTCACCAACTGTCTGAGGCATGCCCTTCCAGTGCATCCAAGATGTCTCTGCTCCTGCTAGTGGCTACTGCATAGGTGTTCCAGTTAACACCTGGCATGTTTAGGTCCTCCACCAGTAACACCTCCGCTTTCTCTGCCATTTTGTGTATGGTTTCCACTAATACCCTGTCTATTTCTTCCCCCTGAGTTGGAGGTCTGTAGACAACTACAGCACAGATGGTGGTGCCATTTCCCGTCTTTAAGGTGACCCATAGTGCCTCTTCCCCTTCCTGTCTTCCCCCAGTCTCTATTACCTTGATCCCCTCTCTGATGTACATGGCCACTCTCCCCCCTTTTTGGCCTCTCTGTCTCTCCTGAAGACTGTGTAGCCTGGTATGTTAACATCCCAGTCATGGTTACTTGTGTACCATGTTTCAGTGACCGTAACAATGTCTAAGTCTTTCTCCACCATCAAGGCTGCTAGGTCTGGGATCTTGTTTCCCAGGCACCGGGCATTTGTACACATGACTTTCCATGTTTTGATGTCCCTGCCTGTACCAGCTCCCCTCCTATCCTGATCCCTACCCTCCCTGCCTTCCCTGCTATTTCTTCCCATTGTGGTTCCTTTTATTGCTTCCTCGGCCCTAGTATCAGTCTGTCTGAAGACCTTACCCTGTGGGGGTGGAGTAGGATTTTTCCTGTTTAATTTTGCTATCCTCCTTGGCTAGTTTAAATATTGCTTTCTGGGCCCTAGTATGTGTTGGTTTGTCTGCTTTAACCTGTGTAGAGAGGGGGGGGCAGTTGGTTCTTTTTTCCTTAATTCCACTCCCCCCCTTGGCTAGTTTAAATGTTTGCCAGTTAAACATTTTTTTTTTCAACTTGCTGTTTATCCCCTCCTCACCCCGAAGCTACGCTTCTTCATGAGAAACCTAGACACTACCCCACGACTTGCCTTACCTGAATCCACAGGGGTTCCCCTATGGAGCCTTGGCTATACCCACCTGGTGGGTATGGGGTGGGGCCCTTACATCCCGATGTCTTCGGACTTTCGTTGGGTCTCCCAGTGGTCAGGCAGGCAGCCGCAATCAGGGTCAATGTCAGTGTTCCATCTACCTATGCTCCAGCAGTGTTTTTCCTGTTTTCTCTCCCACATGGTGTGCCCCCTGACTGCAAGGCGTTGAGCGCCGATGTCCATGACACAGCTCCTCCAGGCCCTTCCCACAAACTGCAGGACTTGCTGTACCTTGGGCCTCCACCCAGGGTCAGGCAAGCTATGGACCTTGATCCCCTCCCTTCCCCCGGAGAAGGTCAGCTGTCCCTGGAACGCTCAAGCCTTCTATCTCTGATATCAAACAAAGGGGCAGAGGCCACTGCAGAGCATGACACTGCAGCACAGGAGCTAACACAACAAAACTTGCCCAAAACAGGAACCAAAACAAAAAAAGCAAAACGGAAATCCAAAAAACGTCTGATCATGGGAGACTCCATGATTCAGGGAGTTGATACCTATCTCCAGCCAGGGGTAAGGGTCAGATGTCTCCCAGGTACATCTGCATGGAGAGATACTGACCACATTGCTAAGATTGTACAGGAAGCAGGAGAAAACATTGACATCCTGGTACACATAGGGACTAATAATCTCACCAGCCGGTCAGTTGTGGAGACCAAGGAACACCTGACCAGGCTGGGTGACAAACTATCATCCATCTTGTCTGGCATTTTCTTCCATTAGATCCTGCCTGTTTGGGAGGGGGGGCAGATGGAAGGAAGGTCAGAGAAGGGGAGACAGGGGAGCTAAACATGTGGCTCAAGGGCTGGTGCCAGGAAAAAGGACACAAATTTGTAGGTAACTGGCAACAGTTTTGGGAGTGAAAGTTCTTTAAATTTGATGGACTGCATCTGACTAAGGAGGGAGTCAGTGCATTAGGGCAGAAGTCTGATGTTTTTCCAGAATATTTAAACTAGCAAATGGGGAGAGGGGTGCAGCACCCGATATGTTGAATGGGAAGAGCACCCTTCCCCCCTCAGCAAGTGGTCAAACAGGAGTTCAGCATGATTGTAGCTCATTTGCATCACCAGGTAAGGAAAAAGGTCTGGCTCCCCATGTGACGCACAGGGGAAAAGCCAGACCTCACCCAGCAACTAGCACACTGAAATCTGGCCAGTGGAAAATCATGTACACAAATGCTCACAGTCTGGGAAACAGGATCCCAGACCTGCAGGTAATAATGACAGAGGCTAAACTGGACATAGTAGCCATTGGCAAGACATGGTTTACCAGTAACCACACTTGGGAGACTTCGGTACCTGGCTACGTACTGTTCAGAAGAGACTGAGGTGTAAAAAGGGTGGAGTGGGGTGGAGTGGCCCTTTACGTCAATGAAAATATCAAAGCTACAGAAATTCAGAATATACATAAGGAGTCAGAAGAACTGTGGGTTTCCCTGGAAACAGGACATCGGTCAGCCATAAGAACTGGGATTGTCTACAGGCCCCCAGACCGGGGGGGGGGGGACATAGACACATTACTGTTAGAAGATATACAAAATATGACAGCTAAAGGGGAGGTTCTGATAGTGGGAGACTTCAACATGCCAGATACAGATTGGTCAATACCAGCAGGAACATCTGCCAGAACTGGACACATAGTGGATTCCCTGCAAGGGAAGGGGGGCTCAAACAATTGGTACAGCAACCCACAAGAGATGGGGCTGTCCTAGATCTAGTACTGACTAACAGGGAAAGAATCACAGATCTCCAGGTAGAAGGTCACCTGGGGGCCAGTGAGCATCACGTGGTATGGTTCAATTTGGCCACTAGTACTAACTCATCCCATTTCAAGGCAAAAATATGGGATTTCAGAGGAGCTGACTTTGATAAGATGGCCAATAGAGTTAAGCTAGCCCTGGCAAGAAGAAATATAGGTGAGGGGGTACAGGTGTAGTAATCCCATTGTGTTAGAGAGAAAAGGAAGTGCAAAAGAAGAAGGAAACCGCTTTGGTTCTCAAAAACTGTAGCAGAAAAGGTCAAAGCCAAAAGGCTGGCCTTCAGTAAATATAGGGGAGCGCAGCAGGATGACAGTAGGGAGGCATACCAAACTTCCCTGAGGGAAGCAGGGATGGCAGTAAGGCTGGCAAAGGCCCAAACTGAGGAAATACTAGCACGATCAGTGAAAGAAGGTGAAAAGACTTTCTATAGATACATTAGTGAAAGGAGAAAGTTCACGGGTGTATTGTAAAGATCAAAGGGGATAAGGAGCTTGTGAGGAGGAGGACCATGTAAAAGCATCTATCCTAAATAGATACTTCTGCTCAGTATCTACTGAGGAGAAGATAGGGCAGGGCCCACAGCTCAGCACCATGGACACGGGGGCGGGGAGGTGTGCACTAGTCCCTTTACAAAAGAAAGGGTCTTACAAGAGCTCAATAAGCTCAGGGGTGACAAGGCAATGGGACCTGATGGCATACATCCCAGTGTACTAAAGGAGCTAAGGGTGGAACTAGCGGAGCCATTATCAGAACTGTTTAGTGAGTCTCTGAGCACAGAAGAGGTCCCAGAAGACTGGAGAAGGGCTCATGTGATCCCACTCCACAAGAGTGGTAGCAGGGAGGAGGCAGGGAACTTCAGACGAGTCAGTCTTACCTCAGTAGTGGACAAGATTATGGAGACACTCCTTAAGGAAAGGATAGTGCAACACCTAGAATCTGTAGGAGCATAGGATCCAAGACAGCATGGGTTTACAACAGGAAGGTCCTGTCAAACTAATCTCATAGATGTCTTTGATTGGGTAACCAGAGTAGTGGACCAAGGGGGAGCAGTTCATGTCACCTTCCTTGACTTCAGCAAAGCTTTCGATACTGTTCCACATAGAAGATTGATTAATAAGCTAGAGTAGGCTAAGGGGTAGGTCAAGATATGCAATAGTATGGACTTTACTGGAAAAATATTGTCATTGATGTTTGACTATTGCCATATTTGAAAGTAATGTTTTTAATTGGAGCACGCCAACAAAGCTGAATTTTATTAAATTCCTTTAAAATTCATGCCTGGGCTTCAGATTTATTAGGTTGCTTCTTGTATGAGTCTTGTCAAATACGAGAACTAGATTTCTGCTAAATTGCCTGGGATACCGACAACATTGCATGTGAAATAAACTATAGGATCAAGCATCAAAACTGCCCTTCGCCACAGTGGCCCCCTAACAGAGCATAATCAAATTATTTTAATAAGATGACACATGTGATTTCATCATCTGCTCTAGGATATCTGCAGCATGAAACCAAAACTATAGTCTCTAATGTCCATTACTGGAATTTCAGTAGAACTGTGCTGCCTTCACCTTCACATCCGTGAAGTTGTTTTTTTTAGCTTACTTCAAAATCTCAGTGTGACAAAAGAAAAATGGTCGGATTGGTTTGACACTTGAAGTAATAGAATCTTTCATTTTTATATGACGGAATTGGCTAGTTTGCCACTGTTTTATTTTCTTTAGGAGGTAGTCAATCTTACATAGACACCGTCATGCCTGTGGGGAAGCAGGTTCCTGTTATTAGTTCCATTTCAGTACACATTTATCAAAATTAGCCTTGCTAAATTGGTCAGATGGGGGCTGCTAAATCAGCTTCCCAAGCCTAGCGCTTGTCAAGACAGCTGTGAAATTTATGGTGAGAACTGCCACCAACAAACATATTTACTGTATTTGCTTTAGAAAGTTTATAGATATAGAACTTGCTTTAATAAGATCGAGTACATTGGTGGTTTAATAGGTTAGTAGTAAACCACTAATTGGCATGTACTGGAGATGTTAGTACAGTTCAGTGTTCCTTCTGAAATTACGCCTCCACCTTATTCTAATTGATGAAGTGGAAGACTACTAAAGGCAAAGCTGAACATCATACCTAAAGTGGAGCACCGCAGCATTCTTTATTGTTTTCAGGAATTATAACTTTCTAATAATGTTCTAAAATTATGAGCCAGGCGTTATAGAGCTGTGCCATTAGTGGAATATCACATTGTTTTTGTTACAAAGGCGTACATACAATTTCAGTAATAATGATGGTGCTTAATTGTGCATGCTGAGCATTTCTGTATTGAGCACAAATAACATTAGTCAGTTACCCAAATTGCTACTGCTGTTCATTCCACAGACTGCAAGATCCAAATTCAGTATTGTTAAGGTTTGGAAAAGAGTTGTCATTTGGCTTAAAAGGTCAGGAGACAAACAGACAAAATGCTATGGGTTTTAAACTTCCAGCTTAAGCACTGAACAGCACTTACACTGATAAGCTTAGAAACATAAAATTTGTTGGCAGAAAAGGGCTGCTTGGCCCACGTAGTCTGACTAGATGTTCCTTGCCTATTCTGCCTCCGCAGACCCTGTCTTGTCACGGGTGACATTCCCTCTTCCCTGCCTCTTTTCTAATATACCTCTGTGTTTATCCCATGTATACTTGAAGCCCCGTACTGTTCTAGCCTCCATCACCTCTGCTGCCAGTCTGTTCCAGGCATCTGCCACCCTTTTAGTGAAGAAATATTTCCTCACACCCTCTTGAACTTCGCCTCTCCTGCTTCATCACTGGCACCCTGGTCCTGGTGCTCATTCTCATTTGAAAGAAACTCCCCACCTGCACCCTGTTGACCCCTGTAAGTACTTCTAGGTCTCTGTCATGTCACCTCTATGTCTGTCTCCTCTCTTCCAGCGAGTACATGTTAAGATCCCTCAGTCTGTCCTTGTCGTCTTCTGATTCAAACCCTGCACCATCTTGGTTGTCCTCCTCTGGACTGCCTCACTCTGTCTATCTCCTTGCTGAGGTGCAGACTTCAAAACTGGACACAGTACTCCAGGTGGGATCACACCAGTGAGCGATGCAGTAGCAACACCACCTACCTTCTCCTGCTGGAGATACCCTCCTAAGTGCCCCAGCATCCCACTAGCCCTACTAGTGCCTTGTTCACTGCCCTGCCACCTTGGGATCCTCAGATGTGAGCAACCAAAGACCTTTTCCTGTCTAGTGACTGTCAGTACCTCCCCCCATCCTATACTATGTGCTGGGGTTCCTATGCCCTAGGTACCAGATTTTGCTCATTTTGTCATTGAACCCCAACAGCTATGTTTGTGACTAGTCCACAAGTTTCTCAACATCTCTGCACATTTTCTCCACCTCCTTCTGAGTGAGTGTCCACTCTGTTGCAGATTTTGGTGTCATCCACAAGAAAAGCATACATTCCTTTCCTGCTCCTCTGCAATATCCCCTATGAAGACATTGAAGATGACTGGTCCCAGTAGCAAGTCCCATGGTACCCCACTGGTTACTCTCCTATTGTTAGAGTGAGTGCTGCTTACCACCACACTTTGTCTCCTATCCAGTAATCACTTCCTGATCCAGTTCACCACTTGGGATCCCAACCCTAGGCTGGTCAACTTGTTCGTCAGCCTCCTGTGTGGCACAGTGTCAAAGGCCTTCTTAAAGTCCAGATAGGCCATGTCCACTGCCCTCCCCGACCTATTTCCCTGGTCATCCAGTCAAAGAAATCTATCAGAAACATTTGGCATGACCTTCCCCCGTAAATCCAATCAGCCCACTCTCTCATTAGCAGCTTATATGCTGTGACCACTAGAGGTCGCTAAACTTGATAGCTGCTATAAATTCCTAAGCAAGATGCTTCTGTTATCCTCCCAATATTCCTCCTGTCTTTTCCCCTAACCTCCCTCCCCCCAGCAACCCATCCCAACCGGACCCCAACCTCTCCCCCGATTATACCACCATCACTACCCCCCCACCATCAACCACCTTCTCACAACACCTAACACATGGTCCCTCTCAAACTGGGTGCTTGGAGCCACCATCCTTCCTCCTCTTTTTCCCTGGACTATCTGTCTATGCAGCTCTACAGCAGCCTTCACTCGCCCGCCCCTTATTTACCCAACTCTCTGCACGGCTAGACCTGCCTGGCACAAAACCAAACTCATTTTTACGCTGCTTCTTCTGTTGGCAGGTGATATAGAAACTAACCCAGGTCCCAACCCTCCCACTTCCCACACTCCACTGTGTCTCCCCAAGGGCATCCAACTGCTGCACCTCAACATCTGCAGCATCCTGAACCACACCACATGGACTCTGCGGTAGCCATCCCAGGCTATACAGTGATTAGGCAAGACCATCAAGGCAAGAAAAGAGGGGAGGTATTGCCATGTTTTCTCCACCAGGCTACAGTTCACTCGGGTTCTAAATTCCTGCACCAATTCCAAATAGACGTGATTATTAATTAAACCTCGAACTGCCTTTATTCTGCCCCTGTTCATGTGGCGGGTTCCTACTGCACCCCAAGTACCCCCCCTGCCCAGTGTCCTAGAACACCTGACCACTTTAAAGTCTTCTGCCACATGTGGCGAGCTCCATATCCTTGGTGACTTCAGTTACAACTGGCTAGCCAAACACTGTACCAAACTATGCAAAATAACGCTCTAAACCTCTCCAGCTAATCTCCTAACCCACATGGCTAAACCCAAAAGCAAACCACTCCCTCTTGGACTGGGCCTCACTCCCATCCTCACAGGATTATAAATGCAGTCTCCTCCCTGACTCCTAAGTGACCACCACATGAGTATATATGGTAAGGAGAGTGCACAGGCCGCAAAACCTCCCTCTAGGATGATTCTCACGAGATCTGATCCTATCTCAACTTGCCCTCCTGAATGACCTAGCTCCTATATTGACTGGTCCTTCATACCCAAAGGCACCCTTAACTGACTATGCGTACAAAACTTTTAAGGCCAGATCCATCACCATCTGGGAAGGGCATGCCCGCTAAGAACCACACGAGTCAGGGGATCCCACCTTCCTTGGGTCTCCACTGATCTCATTAGCAGCTGCTGCACCAGGGATCAGGCTTGGAGTAAACATAAATGACATGCTCCCAGGAATCCCTACAAAATGCCGTGCCTCCATAATTCCTGCCAAATTGATTCACTGGGCCAAAAGAGCTATTTCACACTTGAACACTAACCTTAACCATCCCACCAACTTTTGGAAAACTCTGAACCCTCCCCTTGTCCAACCACCATCCCTGACCCTAGTAACCACCCTAGGCTCATCCATCACTGACCCCTGGCGAAGTAGCCTCTGCCTTCAATATCTTCTTCACTAGCTGTGCTGCATCTCTCCTACCCAACTGCCCGCCCACACCGTGCTCACCTCACACCACACCGCCCACACCTTGCTCACCTCATACCCCTCTGAAAGCTCATAACTCCACACACGTTACCAGTTCTCCTTCCACCCAGTAACCCCAGCTGAGGTGCTACAAGCACTGTGCTCACTTAACCCCAACAAAGGCAAATGCCCCACAGGCCTGGACACCAAACTACTTCACCTGTCTGTCCCAGCCATAGCTGCTCCAGTAGCTGACCTCCTTAACCTCTCATTCTCCATGGCCAAAATCCCAGCAGCAGGTGACTGTTATCCTCCTCCCAAAGGGCAGCGACCCCTCCATCCCAGGAAACTTCCACCCCATCTCCCTTCTCCCTATCCTGGCCAAAATTCAGGAACACCTTGCACTTATCCAACTTTCCAAATACCTTGACACTTCTTCTTTCTTCACCCCATATCAGTCTGGCTTCCACAAGTCTCACTCTACCATCACCTCCCTATTAAGAATCACCGATGACATCCTTACAGGGATGGACAGAGTGCACATCACCTCGGCCATTTTCATAGACCTGGCCAAGGCTTTCGACACCGTCTCCCACCCTAAGTTACTAGCCAAACTAAATTATGCTGGCCTCTCTGACCATGCTACTAGATGGTTCCATGCCTATCTGATAGGCCAACACCAGTCTGTGAAAATTGGCCCTCACATATCTTCCCCCCTTCCAGTCACTATGGGGTCCCCAAGGCTTAGTCCTGGGACCTCTGCTTTTCTCAATATTCCTAAATGACCTCCCACAAGCCTGCACACTCTCATCTATCCAAATGTACCACGGATGACACCGTACACAACACACCTCGGGCCCTTCCACAGGCGAGGGTGTCAAATTTGTTCAATGGGACTTCAATGCTGTACATCAATGGTTCCCAGTCAAACCAGCTATTCCTAAATACGAAAAAAAAAATATCTTGCTTACTTTCGGGACGCAACCACGGCTCTCCCGCCTAGTCTCACGCCCCTCTTTCCTAACCTTAGATGGGGCCCCCCTGGAGTCCTGCACCTCTTTCAGATACCTGGGTGTCTGGCTTGACCAATACCTGTATTTCTCCACCCATATCGATTCTTTACATAAAAAGCTTCACCGAAAACTTGGTGCTCTATACCGTAGCAAAGACTGCATGCCCAAGCAAGTCCGTAGAGAAATTGTTCATAAAATGATTCTCCCACTGCTTGATTATGGTGACGTGGTTTATGGCACCCCACCCTTTTCCACTCTTTCTGTCGCTTTAGCCTGGACTGACCCCCGATGACCCACCACTGCGACCTGTATAAGAACTGGAAGGGGGCAGGATCAGTTGTGTTCCAGGACAGTAGCTGCTGCTGTTTTCACAGGGTTCTTGTGGATTTTACTTGGTAGGTTAGTTCTTTTCTGGAAGGGGGCAGGATCAGTTGTGTTCCAGGACAGTAGCTGCTGCTGTTTTCACAGGGTTCTTGTGGATTTTACTTGGTAGGTTAGTTCTTTTCTTTCTTGCTTCTAAGGGGCTAGCAGGGTATTGTTCTGGGGGATCCTGGATGTTTGTAAACTGATTTAGTAGCTGTAAGTGGGGCTCTTTTTGTGGATGTTTCACTTTGTAACAGGCTGCGCTGGTAGAGGCCTATTTCTTCTGATTTAAAACCTGTTTGGTGGATTTGCTTGGAGATGGTTATTTGGAATTGGAGACCCTATATCTGTTAATTTCAAGCCTAGTTTGATTTGGTGTTAGTGAAGCTGATTAAATTGGAGAACTGTTTCCTTTGGCAGCAAACATATTTTGGGGGCTTTGACTTGAATTTTGACTCTTGTGCTGACTCCATTAGCTGTAAAGGTTAGTTCATAGTGGGGAGGGTTAATGGTCTGGCCAGGTCTCACTCAGCCAATTGAGTGGAGGCAGGGCTGAATCAGGTTGAGGTGTTAGCTGCCTTTGTCTTCTCAGAAAGAACTGGAAGGGGCAGGATCAGTTGTGTTCCAGGACAGTAGCTGCTGCTGTTTTCACAGGGTTCTTGTGGATTTTACTTGCATTGGTTAGTTCTTTTCTTTCTTGCTTCTAAGGGGCTAGCAGGGTATTGTTCTGGGGGATCTTGGATGTTTGTAAACTGATTTAGTGGCTGTAAGTGGGCTCTTTTTGTGGATGTTTCACTTTGTAACAGGCTGAGCTGGTAGAGGCCTATTTCTTCTGATTTAAAACCTGTTTGGGTGGGATTTGCTTGGGCCTGGTTCTTTAGCTGCAGGGCTTGGAGAACACAGGGCTGATACACTCTCTTATGTCAGGTGTCTGCCCAAGACCCCCTCTCCCTCAAGTCTGCAAATTTATAGGGGAAACATCTCCTGCAATTGAGGGAAAAGGTTGCTGGTGCAGCTCATAGTTCTAGCCACTGGGGTTGAATTTAAAATGGGAGAGAGCTAGAGTTGTTCATTTTCCTTACATGTTTAATGTGTTGTACTGCACCTAGTAAGAGTTACTGGTGTACAGTGGGACTGTCTCTAGGATTAGTTGGTGACCTGATTAGCAGTAGGGTATCTTGGAATGGGGAACCGTGTGCTCACCCAAGGAAACCTATTTGAAAGGGATGGAACCACACATCATTAGGGCCGGCATCTTTGGGAGGGTGGTGGGGTGCACAGGGTGGAGCAGCCATGATACTGGACTGGGCTTGGAAGTTTGGTGGTTGCCCAGTGTGCTACCAGCAGCACAGCTTAGGGAGGAGGTTCGGGGATGAGGAGAAAGCTGGGGAAGGGGTGTATGGTTGGAGAAGGGGCTGAAATCTCCCACAGGGTTGCACCAAGCACTGGGGCGGGGCATAGGGAAAGGAGAGGAGAATACCAGGGGTCACATAGGACCCCTGGCAGAGGGGGCCCAAAAGGACACTACCAAGGAAGCAGGCAGGTAATCAGGACCCTCACAAAGGGGGGGACAGAGGGACAAATATTCTCAGGGAAGTAGGCGGACAGCCAGTGCTGGACAGAAGGAAGCAAGGCAGGGAGGTGGATCAGACCTATACTTAGTAACCGCTCAATTCTGCTTCTACTGCTCAAGGATGAGGGGGGATGTAAGCCACGACAGAGGTGGTTAGAGAGCCGGAAAGGTGTGGGAGTGGGGGCAGGAGGCAGGGCCAGATAGCAGGAAGAACAGGGGACCTGGAATGCAGGAGAATGGGGAGCAGTGAATCTGAGCAGGAGGGGCAGGGGAAGAGGGAGGAAAGCGCAAGGAGAAGGACCAGTTGGGAGGAAAGGTAAAGAAGGACCAGAAGTACAAGGAGGATTCAGTAAAGAGAGCTGAGGGGGTAGGCCAGGGGAGCACGATGAGCAAGGAGGAACTAAATGGAGACAGGAAGGAAGGGAGGATGAGCCAGGCTAGTTTAGCAGATGGGGGAGAAGGACCAGTTGTGAGCAGTGAGGGGGGAATTAACAAGGTACAGAAGGATACTCAGGAGGAGGAGAGGCATAGGATTGGAGGGGAGGGAGTGGCCATGGTAAATAAGGAGCGGGTGGCATGTGGACACAGATAGGGGAGGAACAAGGAGCCAGCTGGGTGGAGGGCCGGTAGAAAGGATGAGGGACATGGAAGGGGGATGGAGGAAAAGGTGGTCAGAGTGCTCCTGCTGGGGATTCTATGATCAGGGTATCAAATGGGATAGGGAGGAGAAGCCTGGCCAGTTAGAACAAGATGCTTCCCTGGACTAACGTGCACAGGACTAAGCACGAGGTATATCAGCTGGAAAAGGACTGTGGGGTTCCCAGACATACTGGTCCACCTGGGCACAAATGACATTGAGGAAATAGCGAGCCAGAGATACAGGCAAGATTCATAGAGCTCCTCCAGGGTCTGTCAAGACACAGGATGCACAATTTCCTTCTCAGAAATCCTGCCAGTGCCAAGGGCTCAGTGGGGAACACAAAGAAAAATTAGGGAGATAAACCAGTGGCTCAGGGTGGTGTGAGGCCAGAGGGTATGGGTTGATGGGGATTGGGGGAGACCTGGGAGGATAAGGAGCTGTATGCTAGAGATAGACTACATCTCAATTTGGAGGGAGGGAATCCCTAAGTTGAAAATAGAGGATTCATTGGTGAAAAGTGGGGTTTAAACTTGTGAGGGGTGGGATGGGAGAAAAGGCAGTCAAGGGATGCCGATAAAGGAGGGACTCTGTCTCCACCCCTGGGGACCAGGAGGATTGCAGGAAAAGACCAACTGGGCAAAGTGCAGACCAGAGAAAACAGAATCCCCAAGGAACACGAGCAGGGAAATGGAACTATAGGGAAGGGTGGAAGGTAGTCCTGTTAAATGCCAGGAGCTTGGGCAATAAAGTGCCTGAGCTCCAGGCGATGTTAACTGAGGGACAGTGGATGTGGCAGGGTCACTGAGACTTGGGCCACTGCAAGACATGACTGGGACCTGAACCTGGAGGGTTACACTATGTTCAGGAAGGACAGGGGAGGGAAGGGAGGAGGGGTAGCAATGATAGTAAAAACTGCATTGGCATAGGGGAGTAGAGGAGGCGGAGGGAACCGTGGAGCGATTTGGGTCACCTTGATAAGGGGGCAAGAGGTAAAAATAGGAGTGGTGTATAGACCCCTGCCCTGGCGGAGGAGCTGGAGGACAGTCTGGTGGCAGATGTTAGGAGACACTGCAGACTGGGCAGAGGAAAGGTGGTGGTGTTGGGGACTAAACATGCCAGGAACAGACTGGGGAGACTATGACATCCTCTGTGACCAGGGAACAGAGGTTGTTGGATGTCTTTCAAGACGCGTTCCTAACTCAGCAGGTGAGGGAACCGACCAGGGAGGCACGGGTACTGGATGTGGTCCTGGCAGACAGTGACCAGATTGGGGGCCTGGAGGTAAGGGACCCATTGGCGGGGAGTGACCATGCCACGGTCTGGTTCTGCCTGGACCTAGGAGGGGTAGAAGGCTGCACAAAGACGGAAGTAACCGACTTCAGGGGGGTGGATTTTAAGGAATTGGGAAGGATCCTTAAGGAGCATTTGGATGGGATTGGGTCAGACATGGACGCTGATAGTAGGTGGGAAATCATCAGGAGAGGGTGCAGGATGCTACCAGCACCTGTGCAAGAGTAAGACTAATGCGGTGGGGCCCAAAAACCCTGTTGGTGGACCAGGGAGGTCCAGGAGGTGGTGCGAGGAAAAGAAAGCAGCCTATAGAAATTCAAGTGCTCAAGGATGAAAGGATCGGAGGGGAGTATGAGCTGATGGCTAGAAGGGCCACTAGAGTGGTGAGGGTGGCTAAGGCAAGGAAGGAGCAGAACCTGGCCAGGAAATTAGGAGAGGGAAAAGGGGTTCTTTAGATACATTGGGGAAAGACGAAGGTGAAGGGGCAGATTAGCAGGATTAAATCAGGGAAGAGATGGGCACAAGACCCAGAGGAGCAGGCTGAGGTACTAAATGAGTACTTCCACCTCAGTTTTCACCAGGGAAAATGGGGATGCTGCATCAACATGGGAGGAGACAGAGGTAATGAGGAGGGGGGCCCCTACCAATCGGCAGGTCTGGGGGAGGGGGGCATCACTGGCATGGGGGAGGCTAAGCAGGAGAAGAGGTACTGGAAGTGGAAATCACAGCAGAGAGAGTGAGGAAGCCCTCAGCTCCCTTAAGACGGAGAAAGCACGGCGCCGGATAAATTACATCCTAGAGTGCTGAAGGAACTTGCAGATGTCCTGGCGAAACCCCTGGCAGAGCTTTCACCATCTCTCTGAGGACAGGGTGGGTGCCCCAAGACTGGAAGGTGGCGCATGTAGTGCCTATCCACAAGGGGATCAAGGGAGGTGGCAGGAAACTACAGGCCTGTCAGCCTGACATCAGTGGTGGGCAAGGTGATGGAGGCATTGTCAAGGAGAGGCTAGGGGGACCTGGATAAGTCAGGGTGCCTGGACGATAGACAGCATGGATTCATCCCGGGAAATCGTGTCAGACAAACCTGGTGGAGTTCTATAACTGGGTGACAAGTGCCTTGGACCTGGGTAGACCAGTGGATGTCCTCTTCTAGACTTCAGCAAGGCATTTGACTCTGTCCCTCACGTGGGCCTGTTGGATAAACTAGGAGAAATGGGGTGGAAACCAGATGATCCGATGGATAGGCAATTGGCTCCAGGACCGACCCAGAGGGTCGTAGTTGGTGGGATAGTCTCTTCCCAAGGAGGGTCATTAGTGGGGTCCCACAGGGATCAGTCCTGGACCCCTTCTGTTCAATGCCCATGATCTGACATAAGGACAGGAATCAGGAGGAGATGAGTCTCTTTGCAGATGACTCGAAACTGGGGACAGTGGTGGATGGGGAGGAGGGAGGTGGCCTGCAGGGGACCTGGAGGCTCTGGAAAGATGGTCTAGAAAGTGGAAGCTGAGGTTTAATGCAGGGCAATGCAAGGTACTCCGTCTGGGGGCCAGAAACCCAGGCCAAGTGTATACCCTGGGGAATACCTACAAGTCTCAATGGCTGAGAGGGACCTGGGGGGGTGGATGTCAAGATGAACAACTCTGAGACTTGTAGGGGGCAGCAACCAAGGCCAACAGGATGCTGGGATGCATCGCTGGGGATCACCTCCAGAAGGAGGGAAGTGATACTCCCTCTGTATAACTGCTTGGTGAGGCCGCACCTGGAGTACTGCGTGCAGTTTTGGAGGCCACTTAAAGAGGGATATTAACCTCCTGGAGAGGGTCCAGAGGAGGGCAACCAAAATGATTTGGGGCTTGGGGGACAGGACCTATGAGGAGAGGCTCGAAGAGCTAAATATGTACACTTTGGAAGAGAGAAGGGACCGGGGGGACATGATAGAGGTGTTCAGGTACATGAAGAGGGTAAATAGGGGAGGAACAGTGAGGGTGCTTCGAAGGAAGGAGGAGGGGGCCACTAGAGGGCATGGGTGGAAGCTGGAGGGGGGAAGATTCAGGGGAGAAAGGAGGAGGTGCTACTTCACTGAGAGGGTGGTAGAGCCATGGAATGCACCTACCTAGGGGCTGGTGGAGGCAGAGACAGTGGAGGGGTTCAAGAGGGGTGGGACAGGTACAGGGAAGGGTTCAGAAGCAAAATCCAATGCAGCAAGAATATCGGAACTGGAAGGAGAAGCCAGAGAAGGCGAGGGGACAGCAAGGTCAGCACCCAGGGTGGGGCTGACCAAGCAAGCAGACCGAAGACCATTAGGCCTATTCTGCTGGCATTTTAGTATGTATGTAGTATGTATGTATAGGGACTTGGCCCTGCCCTCACTTTCATCCCGCAGACTGATCCACTGCTCCAAAGTCATTGCCAAATTAGGAGGCAGTATGGCGCAGTGGTTTAAGGCTCTGAGCTGCAAATCTGGAGACCTGGGTTTGAATCTCACAGCCCCCACTTGCATACTGTGTGACCCTGAGCAAGTCACTTAACTTCCTCGTGCTCCCAGGTTGCACCTGGAAACAAGCTTTCAGCTTAGTGTGTCTCACCTGGTAAAATAATTGCAAAAAATTCTGGTCACAAACCTTCCCCTTACCTTGCATCTGCTCAACCTTCCCAGCCTATTCTCTTAGAAGCAAAGAATCCAGGCTCCTCCAAGTGCCATTCATGCACACCTCCAAGGGCAAATAGCTCAAATATCGCTCTCAAACTTTGGAATGACTTGCCTGCAGACATCAGGCGCCCACATACCCCAGACATCTCAACCTACTCCTCCATGTTCATTTCCACGCCACTTGCACATGCTGTCAGTAACCAAATACATATCCCCACGACCTCTGGTTCCTGCTACCCGCTAGACATGCTTACTCAGCAGCTACACAGGGGTCCTTATAGTTAATGATGTCTGTTCTTTATTGCTGTAGATAATTGTACAAGTATGTAAATACCTAGCAACGGCAATGTCAATGGTCCACAGCCTCTGGGCGAAACTCTGTATACTTGCAAATCTGTAATGTATGTAGTTTCTTCCTATGTTTCCCCTATACCCCAATTTCACCTAGGTCACGTCTGGAAACTAGTGGTTCTAGGGACATGGATATGTTGTTCATCCACACTGTCTGGCAGGTTCCTTGCCGCTTTAAATCTTGCCAGAAGGTCTTCAAGCTGGCTCCTCCCACCCACCCGGGTGGTAAAATTCTGGGCAGTGCCCCATGACGCCAGATCTTCCTTACCGCTTGGAAGCTCAGGTTCTCTCCTTAATGCTCTGCGTGATAGACTAGATCCTAATTCTTTGGTTCGTCTGAAACTCGTTTTAAAATTTTCAAGACTTCGAACTTCCTTTTCCCTCGCGGCTGCCATGGACAAATCGACTCCGGGTTTTCGGCGGTGCCCTTGTGGGTAGAAGATGTCCAGGATGGATCCGCACTCCACGTGCGTCTACTGCCTCAGCCTAGAGCATGACCCGCAGGCCTGCGAGTCTTGCTGTTTGTTCTCGGCCAATGTCTTGGAGGATCGTGCTGCCCAGTTGAAACTTGGGCGCCCCGAGAAGCACTACCCGCCGTTAAAGTTGAAAGGCCCGTTGAGTGGTTACCACGGCGGCTGGCTCAGCTGAGCAGCTCAAGCAGATGATCGCCCTCGAAGAAGAGGCGGCCCAGGCCACATCTTCCTCCTCCTCAGTCGTGGCATTTATCCCGCTCTCTTTGGGTACCTCGTATTCTGCTTCGTTCAAGGAGCTTTGCCATTCCCTTTCCATGAAGGGAGAGGGGCCATCAGGACATTCCTCTCGTGCCAAAAAGAAGGATCCCAAGGGTAAGTCCCATTGTCAGCGTTCACGGGAGCAGGAGAGTTCCCCTTCCCCGGACAGCTGACCGTCGACTTCGGTCGAGGTTGCGGCTAAGGCTGCTGGCTTCACGGTGTCCCCGTCAGGTCAGCCGGCCGAGACAGCCGTCGACGCAGTCGAGATTTTTCTCGACCCGTCGGATGGTTTGTTGACTGGTGAAGCCGACAACCTTTCCTCGCCGGTTCCCCTGGTGGAAACCGAAGATTTGCCTGCGCCATCGATGCAGCAGTCCCTGGCTAAGACATCCGAGCCAAGGGAGGAGCAGGTATCCCCCGCTCCCTCCCAGGCCCGCCCTTGGACACACCGAGGATCTCGGTCTCGGACCTCTTCTTGGTCAAGCCGATCCCGCTGACATCAGCGGTCTCGGTCTCAGCACCGAGGTAAGCGGCGACGCCGCTCGTCTTCGTCTTCCTCCTTGGATGAGGAGAAGCTCCGGCGCAAATTGCATCGACACTATGAGGAGCTGATGTGGCAGCAGTTACTTTTGTCTGGGACTAAGTCGCCACCGACGCCTTCCCCGGCCAACAAGTGGCTGTCACCCAGTCGGCTGAAACAGCCTCTCGCTGCAGTCGAGATGCCCAAGCCTGGGCCGGTTGTTCGGATGAAACCTGCTGCTCCACCAATTGTGGTGGAACTTCCGCCTCCACAACCGAAATCGGGGGCACCGACCAAGGACTCTCGGTAGGGTCAAGGCCTGCCCCACAGGTTGTCAGTCACCCTCACTCCCGACCGTCCTCAGCTGGTGGAGGGTGGCTCAGGCCCTAGGCAGCTCTTCGTGGACTCTTCGGAGTCCGACGATGACTCCTCTCTGTTCTCCAGGCAGGTTGACCTGGAGTTCTCTGGGGGCCAGTCACTGGACGAAAGCCCATCGTCCTTTATGGGTCTGCTTCGGCTCATCTTGGAGTCCACCGGGTTGCAGCTCGAGCCCGTCTCCAAACGGGCCAAGTATCCCCTGACAGAGATACTGGACCAAGGGGATTCACCCACGGAGGCCTTTCCTGTGGCTGAGGCCATTGTCGGCCCGAGCTTCGGCAGCGGCCTGCTTCCTGTCCTGCGCCCTCGGCCAGGATGGCCAGGAAGTATGCGGTCCCTACCGGCTCTTTGCCCAGGTTTTTGGAGCACCCCTCTGCTGAGGGGTTGGTCACTGACAACATTTTCCGGTGTTCCGGGAATGCTAGGGACGTGAACCAGCCCCCCGACAAGGAGTCCAAGAAGCTGGACTATGCCGGGCGCAAGGTGTGTGCTGCGTCCTCCCTTGGCCTCCACTAGGCCAGCTCGGCCGTGCTGATGGCACACTTCTCCCATGCCCTCATGGGCTCCCTGGATGAGGTAATCCCTCATCTCCCAGCCGACCTCCAGACCATGGTCCGGCAGGTCCAGGACCAGGGTAGGGCGGTGGCGAAGCAGCAGCTCCAAACAGCTCTGGACATAGGGGACTCCTGTGCCAGAATGGTTGCGGCCGCAGTGGCCATGTGCCAAAGAGCATGGCTGAGGATATCCACCTTTTCGGCGGACACCCAGCACAAGTTGGCGGATGTCCCCTTCTTGGGGACCGACCTCTTCAGCCCTGGAGTGGAAGGTCATCTCCAGCGGATCGAAAAGTCCAATGCCACCCTGGACTCGGTCACCTCCGCCCAGAAGGACAAAGGCTGCTGTCAGCAGCAGCAGCACAAGCCCTTTCTCCTTCTGCGCCTGCGGCACGTCTGGCCCAACAGCACCAGCATCAGGGCCAGCAGGCTCACGCTTGGCATCCCAAACCCAAGCCTGCGGCTTCCTCCAACAGGAAGCAGGGAGGTGAAGGCCCAGGAGGTCCCTCGGCCGGTCCCTCCTCCAAGTCTGCCCAGTGACGGGTTGAGGGTGTTGACCCCAGCCTCGTCACTTCCCCTGGGTTCCTCCCCATGGGGGGATGGCTCTGCCACTCCTTTCCACCTGGGTCCGCTATCACCACAGACCGCTGGGTGTTGGAGGTGGTAGGAAAGGGCCTGCCTTTGGAGTTCGAGCAGACCCCACCCTTTTGAGCCATCGCCCCTCTGGGGGGGCCTAGAGTCCATAGCCGCTGTCAGCCTGCTGAGCTGATATTGCCCTGCTCCTCGAAAAAGAGGTGATCAGGAAGGTGGCGGATCCTCCTCCAGACCCGGGGTTTGTATCCAGGTATTTCCTGGTCCCAAAACGGATGGGGTGCTGGGGCCCCATTCTCGACCTGCGCGACCTGAACAGGTTCCTAAGGTCTCGGACCTTTGGGATGGTCACTCTGGCTCAGATAATACCATCCTTGGAACGAGGCATGTAGTTCTGTTCCCTGGACCTCCAGGACAGGTCTTTCACATCCCAATCCGTCCGTCTCATCAGAGATTCCTCCGCTTCAGAGCGGAGGGATCCTACAAATCCTGGCCATGCCCCTTCTCCTCTAGCTCCCAGGGTCTTCACCAAATGCATGGCAGTGGTGACAGCATTCCTACAGTGCCGAAGGGTCCGAGTGTACCCTACCTGGATGACTGGCTGATGCAGCCCCTCCAGAGCAGAGGTGGAGTGGTCCAGAGATCTGGCCCTCCAGGTTTGCTCTCAGATTAGCCTCCTCTCAGCGAGGCCAAGTCGAACTCGTGCCAAGCAGGTGATACTTTTCATCGGGCAGAGCTTGACTCTCTTCGAGCAAAGCACGGCTCAGTGGTGCGGGGCAGGTCCTTTCCTCCTTTGCCCAATCATTTCTGGTTGGACAATCGCGCCCTGCCTGGGACTTCCTGCACCTCCTGGGCCTCATGGTGGCCTGCACCAGCATGGTCTGTTGGGCCCGCTGGTACATGCGTTCCCTTGAATGGGGACTGGCCAGCCAGTGGTCACAGCACTTCAATCCATTGGATCAGCTAGTGATAATGACCCAGAGGATGTGGAACGCTCTTCAGTGGTAGACCGTTGCGGCACATCTGCAGGAGGGCATCCCATTTGTCCGCCCCGAGCCGACGGTCTCTTTATCGACCGATGCCTCTCTGATGGGATGGGGTGCCCATTTGGGGGAACACAGAGCGCACAGTTTCTGGTCCCCGTGGGAGTCCCGATGCCACATCAACCTGCTGGAGCTTCGAGCGGTTCGCCTAGCCCTCACCGCCTTCGCTCCATTTCTACGAGGTCAAGTGGTTCAGGTCCAGATGGACAATACCATGACCATGTACTGTCTAAACTGCCAGGGCGGGATGTGCTCCATGCCTCTGTGCAGGGAAGCTGTCCGCATTTGGTCTCTTGTGCACAGCCTGGAGGCAGATCTCCTCGCCATTCACGTGGCAGGAGCCTCCAACACCCTGGCCGATGCCCTAAGCCAGATAGGGGCTGTGTCTCACAAGTGGTCTCTCCTGCCAGAGGTAGTACAAGATCTCTTCTCCCTCTGGGGCATGCCTCAGGTGGACCAGTTTTCCTCCAGGGAGAATGCAAAGCTGAGACTGTTTCATGCGGCCCCCCTCAGCAGGGCTCGCTGCAGTGGGATGCCTTCTTGAGGCCATGGACCCCGGGCCTCTTCTACGCCTTTCCCCCATTTCCCTTGATCCACAAGGTGCTTCTCAAGGTGAGGAGGGACAAGGCGCAGGTGATTCTGGTAGCCCCAGACTGGCCCCGTCAGTTCTGGTATCCAGATCTCCTCAGTCTCAGCTCCAGGCTCCGGAAGCGGCTTCCAGCTGCCCAGACCTGATCTCAGTCAGTCAGGGGAAGGTATTCCATCCAGACCTTCAATCCCTGCACCTGACAGTCTGGTTCCTGAGTGGCTAGAGTTCCAGGCCTTGGTCTTTCGACGAGGTCCTCAGCGTCGTTGAGGCATCCCATAGGAGTTGACCAGAAAATGCTCGCCTTCAAATGGAAGAGATTTTCCATTTGGTGTGTCAGAACAGAGGCCTGGACCCTTCCTTCTGTTCCTTAGCAAGCATTCTGGACTAACTGTGGTCCCTTTCTCAGCAAGGGCTTCAGTCGGCGACCCTTAAGGTGCACCTGGTGGCCATCTCTGCTTACGGACTGGGCGGGAAGCAGTCGATGGTCAGGAGTAGGTGGTCGGGTGGTTTTCAAGGCCTTGATCACATATCCCCTCTGGTGCGAGAACCTCCACCTCTGTGGGATCTACTGCTGGTATTGGCTAGAAACATGGGCAGGCCATTCGAACCCGATGCACAGGGTGACATCTCTCACCTGTCATGGAAGACCGCCTTCCTGGTGGCTATCACGTCAGCCAGAAGGATGGGAGAGCTCCAGGCGCTTTCCATCGAGTCTCCTTATCTGGTCTTCCACAGGGACAAGGCTGTCCTGTGCCCCCACCCGAAATTCCTTCCTATGGTGGTGTCGGAGTTTCACCTTAACCAGGTGTTGACTTTGCCGGTGTTCTACCCAAATCACACCTCGGAGGCCAAATATAGGCTCCATACTTTGGACCCTAGAAGAGTGCTCGCTTATTATAAGGAGCGGACAGCTGAAGTTCGAGGAGAGGTTCACCAGCTGTTTGTCACCTACGCTGAAGCCGCACCTGGCAGACCTGCAGCCAAGTGGACGATAGGCAGATGGGTCACCTGCTGCATAGATCTCTGCTATTGGTTGGCAGGCATGGAGCCTCCCAGAGGAATAAGAGCTCATTCTACCCGCCATACCGCTGCATCGGTAGCTGCTTCCAGGGACGTCCCTATCCAGGAAATCTGCAGGGCTGCTACCTGAAAGTCAGCACATACCTTCATCACCCACTACCACATCGACCTTGAGTCACTCTGGGATGCTGGTTTTGGGGCCTCGGTTCTCCAGTCTTTATTTCCTAAGTAGGGGGTGTGCGCCTTGCCTTCCTGCTCCCGGAGAACTACTAGGGGTCTGCCAGACAGTGTGGATGAACAACATATCCATGTCCCTAGAAATACAGGTTACTCACCTGTAACAGGAGTTCTAGGAATGGTATATGTTGTTCATCCACAAAACCCATCCGACCTCCCCGGCTTCGACGCAGAACCTGGCTTCCAGCGGGCTAGATCTGGCGTCATGGGGCGGAGTCGAGTGTTTTACCACCCGGATGGGTGGGAGGAGCCAGCTTGAAGACCTTCTGGCAAGATTTAAAGCGGCAAGGAACCTGCCAGACAGTGTGGATGAACAACATATACCATTCCTAGAACTCCTGTTACTGGTGAGTAACCTGTATTTCTCCGCTCAGTACGCCTACCTGGTTAAACTCTTAAATAAACAAATAAATAAATAAATCCATTCTGCCTGTGGTCTTGCAGTCCATTGGATTCAAGATAGTCTACCAGTCTTCTTTTCAGTAGGGTTTCCAGTTATTTCCCACCACTGAAGTGAGACTTACCGGCCTATAGTTGCTAGCCTCCTCCCTGCTGCTACTCTTATATAGAGGGATCACATCAGCCCTTCTCCTGTCCTCCAGAACCATGCCTGTTTCCAGTGAGCTATTGAACAGAGCTATCAGTGGGGCAGCTAGAAACATAGAAACATAGAAGTTGACGGCAGATAAGGACCGCAAGGCCCATCCAGTCTGCCCATTTGTTTTTCTACCTTATAAATGTGCCATCGGCCTTTGCTCTGTCAGTGGCCTATCTATTCATAGTCATTTGTATTGCTGCCTTATGCCTATCCCATGCCTGTTTGAAGCCCTGCACTGTATTCATAGCCACCACTTCTTGTGGTAAGCCATTCCATGCATCCACCACTCTTTCTGTGAAAAGAGATTTCCTCACATTCCCCTTAATCGGCCCCTCTAATCTCATGCTGTGTCCTCTTGTCCTGCTATTTTTCTTATATTTAAACATATTGGATTCTTTCACCTTGTTAATGCCCTAAGGTGTTTGAATGCCTCGATCATATCCTCTCTCCTCCTTTGCTCAAGGGTATACATATTGAGCTCTGTTAATCTGTCCTCATATGTCTTCTGATGCAGTCCCTGCACCATTTTGGTTGCCGTTCTCTGGACTGCCTCAATTTAGTTAATGTCCTTGTGGAGGTGTGGCCTCCAGCTACTGCACACAGCACTCCAGATGGGGCCTAACCAGTGTCTTGTAAAGAGGATTATTACCTCCTCTTACGACTTGTGATACCCTACTAATATACCCTAACACCCTAGCCTTACCTACTGCTTTAGAGGTCTGCTTGGATGATTTCAGGTCATCAGTGATGATGATCCCAAGTCCCTTTCTTCCTTTGTGACTGCTAGCAACTCCCTCCCAGCCTATAGGTGGCTTCAGTGTTTCTCTTCCCTATGTGCAGATTTTGCACTTCTTGCTTAAATCCCAGTTGCCACCTTCTGACCATTTTGCTAGTTTATCCGATCTCTTCTCATTCTGCCACCCCATCTGGATCATCTACTGTGTTGCAGATCTTGGTGTCATCTGCAAACGGACAAGCCTTACCCTCTAGTCCATCTGCAAGGTCACTTAATGAAGATGTTGAAGAGGACTGGCTCCCAGGACTGATCCCTGATGTACCCATTGACTTGCATCTCTTCTGACTGTATACCATTTATCACCACTCTCTGTTTTCGTCCACAACCAGCTTGCCACTCCAGTTGACCAACTTGACCCCACCCCAGCCTACCCAGCTTTATTTATCAATTCTATGTGAACAGTGCTCGCAAGCTTTTGCTGAAGTCAAGGTAGGCGACATCAACTGCTCCCCTTGGTCCACCACTCTGGTTACCCAGTCAAAGAAATCTATGAGATTAGTTTGACAGGACCTTCCCTTTTGTAAACCCATGCTGTCTTGGATCCTGTGCCCCTAGGTTCCAGGTGTTGCACTATCCTTTCCATAAGGTGCCTCCATAATCTTGCCCACTACTGAGGTAAGACTGACTGGTCTGTAGTTTCCGCCTCCTCCCTGCTACCACTCTTGTGGGCGGGATCACAGAACCCTTCTCCAGTCTTCTGGGACCTCTCCTGTGCTCAGAGACTCACTAAACAGTTCTGCTAATGGCTCTGCTAGTTCCACCTTTAGCTCCTTAAGTACCCTGGGATGTATGCCATCAGGTCCCATTGCCTTATCCACACTGGGCTTGGCAAGCTCTTGTAGGACCCTTTCTTTTGTGAAGGAATTGATGCTCACCTCCCCCCCCGTGTCCATGATGCTGAGCTGTGGGCCCTGCCCTACCGTCTCTTCAGTAAATACTGAGCAAAAGTATCTATTTAGGATAGATGCTTTTACAGTGTCCTCCTCCTCACATGCTCCCTTTTCTCCATTAAGCTAGCACCACCTGAGTTCTTTCAGTACCCTGGATTGTATCCCATCGAGTCCGTGTCCTTCATTGCTTTTCCTCTGAAAATGGACTTGTGTCCCGATTTCTGCTTCTCCCTGATGGTCTCCCTCCTTCCATTGTGAAGACTAAGCAGAGGTACCTGTTTAAGATGTAATTTTCTTGATCTCCTTCTGCACAGTCTTTCCTTCCTCCCTTTTAATACTCTATCCCTCCCTTGTTTCTTCTGTTTTCCTTATGTATTTGAAGAAAGTCTTATCTCCTTTAGCAACCCTTTTGTCAATCCTTCTGTCTGCACCTTTGCTCCCTAACCAACTTTGTCTGCTTCCAGTTGGCATACCTTCCTGTCCTCCTCCCATGTTTCCTAATACCTCTTGAATGCTTCCTTTTTTCTTTCATTGCCTTGCCACTTCCTAGGAGAACCATAATAGTCTCTTTCCTTCTGCTTTTACTTAATTTCTTCATGCAGAGTTTGGTTGCTTTTATTATGCCCTCCCTTATTTTTCCCCACTGTGTCTCTACCCCTCCCTGGTAATCCCTCCTTTGAGACAGTTTTTGAGGCAGTCTCTCCTTTCTTTAAAATTGACCCTCCTAAAGACCAGGACCCTCATCCTTGTGTTTTTTGCCTTGCTCCTGTCCTTATGTTGAACCACACTGTACAGTGATCACTAGTACACAGAGGACTGCCACTGTGTCGTCTGCAGTGCTGTCCCTATTTATAAGCACCTGCTTCAGTGCTGCCCTGTCCCTAGTGGTTTTTATGACTAGCTGCCTTAGAAAACCTCTTTAGGAGTTCAAGATAGTTGTGCTCCTTGCCAAAGCCACAGTTGGAAGGCTGCACTTCCATCTGGCAAACTGAGGTCACAAACCAGCACTCCCTAACCCTAGTGTTCTGATGATGGCTTCCTCAAGTGCCTTATCCATCTCCTCGCCCTGTGTTGGAGGTCTTGCGCTACCCCAGTATGGATGGCAGTCCAGGACCCATCTCAGGATGCACAGCACTTCCAGACCCTCCTCTTCCTCTTGCACCCCTGTACCTCCGTGGCTTGATTCCCTCCTTCACGCATAATACAGCCCTCCTCCCCACCCTGTCTTTCCTGAACAGAGAGTAGTGCACTATGGCCATGTTCCAGTTGTACTGCTCAGTGTACCACAACTCAGTTATGGCCACGAATCCCAGGTTAGCCTCTACCATTTGGCTTTCCAGTCTAGAATTTTGTTTCCAAAGCTTCTTGTGTTAGTGCATGGCTGTCCACACTTCACCCCCCAACGTGCTGCCTGCTTCTCCATCCCATGTCTGTTCTGTTGCCTAAAGCCCCCTTTGTCTCACCACTTCCCATTTTATTTTCATATTTCCTGGTCGCTTTCAATATTCTGTTCTCATCTACCTGAGTTATATCCCCATTTTCTTGTGTCTTGTCCCAGTGCCTGCCTTTCTGCGCCTCTACACTAGGGGATTATTACTCCCTTGGGCCCTCCCTGACACTGTACCATACATTGGGGGGGGGACTGTTGCCTCCCTTGGTTTTACCATCTCCTCTCAGCTAGTTTAAATGCTTATCCAAGTAGCATTTAAACCTCTCACCAAGGACTGCATTCCTCTTTCTAGAAGGATGTCGGCCATCTCTCCCTCTTATAAAGGCCCATATCTTCCCAAGTTTATCCAGGTCCCTGATGTAGCCAAAGCTTCCTCAATTATTCATTAAATGCCCTGGTTAGAGTACCCTTGCTTCTTCCTGGCCACACAGCACCTTGGAAAAAGCCACCATGCATGCTAACTGCTTTAGGCCCTTCCCCAGCTACCTGAAGTTTCACTGCACTATTCCTACCTTCTTTCTGGCCAGGTCATTCTTCCCAAGATGGACAATGACACCCGGATCCTTTCCAGCTCCTGCTGCCCTAGTGATCCTCTTGATGCACTTTCCATTCCTCCAAGCTAAAGCACCACTCAGGCATGCCACCTCCCTATACTCCCTGCATCTTTCAAGTCTGTCCCTCACAATAAGAGTCCCTCACCAGCAGCTATTTCCTTTTGGGCTGGGGCTCTCCCTCCCTACTTGGGGCATCCACTTCTGAGGACCCCATTTCCTCCCTTCCCACCGTGATGAGTACCTCCTCATGGATGCCCTATTCTGCCATTATTGCAGAGGTGTTCTGTGGTGGTGTATGTGGAGAAGTGTTCACCCTTCCTCCCACCCTCCTGGAGCCCACCAAGGTCCATCCACTGTGCCACTGACTAGGCATCTTTTTAGGGAGCGGCGCCAGTCTTGGTGGTCCCTGGTGTGGCAGAAGGTCTGTTGCACCTTGCCTGTTTGGCCTGAGTCCAGCAACCTGTGCCCACAACCCAGAAAGGTGAGTACATATTGGGCAGCATCTCAGTCTCCAGAAGTAAGACAGAAAGGAGAATAAGGTGATGGGGCCAGATGGGATTCATTCAGGGGTCCTAAAGGAATTGAGCACGATGCTGGCTGTCCCTCTGTCAGTGCTTTTCAGCACCTCAGTTGAGATGGGGGAAGTTCCAGACGTTTGGAGGTGGGCCGATGTGGTCCCTGTACCCAAAAGTGGCAGTAGGAAGGATGCTAGCAACTACAGACCAGTCAGTCTCACATCAGTGATGGGGAAGTTAATGGAGTCATTGCTGAAGGAGAGGCTCATGGAGCAGCTGTAAGCAAAAGGGTTGAGAGACTGCCAGCAACATGGTTTCATAGGGGGAGGTCATGTTAAACTAGTGTCATAGATTTCTTTGACTGAGTTGCCAGGGAGGTGGATCAAGGGAGAGCAGTGAATGCGGCCTATCTGGACTTCAGTAAGGCTTTCGAAGCAGTGCCTCACAGGAGGTTAGTTAAGAAACTAAGCTGTCTGGGGTGGGGAAAAGGTGACAAGCTGGCTATCAAACTGGTTAGGGATAGGAGGCACAGGGGTGGTGGTGGCGGAAGCCACTCAAGCAATAGGACAGTGACTAGTGGGATGCCACAGGGTTTGGTACTGGGACTGATCCTCGTCAGTGGCTTCATAAGTGATATTATAGGGAATGTTGAGGGTAAGGTGTGTTGCTTTATGTATGATACAAAAATCTGCAACAGGATTGACACACAGGAAGGGGTGGACAGAATGCAAAAGGATCTGGGGAAACTAGAGAAGTAGTCTAGGGGGTTGCAGCTGGGTTTCAATGCCAAGAAGTCCAAGGTTATGCGAGACCAGGGCTGTGTGCTTGTGAGGTTTTTTTACACACCTCTGTGTGTGATGCCCACATACACTTTTCAAGTTTTGCTCTTGAGGTTTATGGGACATTACACATCTCGGGTGTGAAACATAGGAACATAGAATTTGACAGCAGATAAAGACTGCCTGGCCCACCTAGTCTGCCAATTTCCGACCAATTTAAAACTCCAGATCCTAAAGGATCAGCAGCTTAACCTCTCTTTCCTACCACCAGGGTTGCCTTCTGTCTATCCCATGCATTCTTGAGCTCTCCAATTGTTTTAGCTTCTACAACCTCTGCAGGGAGGCTGTTCCATGCATCTACCACCCTTTCTGTAAAAAAAAATACTGCCTCACATTTCCCTGAGTCCCCTTCCCCTCCAGTCTCATATTGTGACCCCTTGTTCTTACACATCTCTTTTTTTGAAAGATTCTCCCTTCCTGCACCCTGTTGATTCCTTTGAGGTACGTGAATGTCTCTATCATATCCCACCATCTCTCCTTTCTTCCAGGGTATACATATTGAGGTCTTTCAGTCTTTTCTCACATGTTTTCTGGTGCATTCCTTTCAGTTGCCCTTCTCTGGACCGCCTCTACCCTGTCACTGTCCTTCCGGAGATGTGGTCTCCAGAACTGAACACAGTATTCCAGATGTGGCCTGACCAATTGTCTGTACAGTGGCATCACCATCTCCTGTTTTCTACTGGTGATGCCCCCAGTGCACCCTAGCATCCCTCCGGCCCTCCCCACTGCCTTTTCACATTGCTTGGCCACCTTCAGGTCATCTGTTATGTTTAGCCCCAGGTTCCTTTCTGGTTTTGTTGTTAGTATCTCCCCTCCCCCATTTCGTATTCCTCTCTAGGATTCCTGTGGCCCCAAGTGCATGACTTCACACTTTTTGTATTAATTTAGCTGCCACACACTTGACTATTCCTCCAATTTGGCCAGGTCTCTTCTCATTTTTCCCACCCTGTCTGGAGTGTCTACCCTGTTGCTGATCTTGGTGTCATCTGCAGAGGCTTACTTTCCCTCCAGCCCCTCCACAATGTCACTAATGAGAGACTTTGAAAGGACCGGCCCAGAACTGAGCCCTGTGGCACCCGCTGGTCACCCCCTCTCCTGGGATTGAATTCTGTTTACCACCACCCTCTGTGTCCTGTTACTCAGCCAATTTCAACCCAGTGTACCACCTTGGGTCCTACTCCCAGGCTGCGTAACTTGTTTACTAACTTCCTGTGTGGGACAGTGTCAAATGCCTTCCTAAAATCCAGGTAGACCATGTCCACTCCTCTACCTGATCCACCACCCTGGTTACTTTGTCAAATAAATCTGTCAGATTTGTTTGACAAGCTCTCCTCTGCAGATCCATGTTGCTTGGATCTTGTGCCCCACTGGCCTTCAGGTATGCCACAATCCTTTCCTTTAACATGGTTTCTGTAATTCCCCCACTGAGATCAAGCTGACTGGCCTGTAGTTCCAGCCTCCACCTTGCTCCTACTTCTGTGTAGTGGTACCACATTCACCCTCCTCTAGTGATTTGTTAATAGGGCTGTCAATGATGACCTAGTACCTCTCTGAGTTCCTTCAGAATCCCATCTGGCCCCATTGCCTTGTCTGCTTTTAGTTTTGAGAGTTCCTTTAGGACTGTCTCCTCCGTGAATGGACTGGTGTCACCCCCACCCTTGTGTGTTTCTACCTCTAATTTAGGCCCTCTCCTGCCTTCTTTTGTAAATACTGAGCAGAAATATGTGTTTAAATTTCTGCTGTTTCTATCCTCTGCACCCCCCTTTTCTTTAACCTCACAATCCCTCCATTGATCTTTTTCCTTTCCTTGATGTATCTGAAGAAGGTTTTGTCAACTTCAACTGAATTTGTTGTCTTTCTTCAGTTTGCCCTTTGCACAACTGACTGCTTTCCCCCCTCCTTCTGTTTTGCCTAGTATATTTCCCTGTCTCCCTCCTCCTGTGTTTACTTGTACTTTCTGCAAGCCTGTTTCTTTTCCCTAGCCTTCCCTGCCACTTCTTTTGAAAACCATAGTGGTTTCTTCTTTCTTTTTGCCACGTTTACTAGCTATACACAGAAGCCTGTTGTCTCTGCTATGGATCCTTTAAGTTTCTCCACTGTTCCTTCACACCCCCTTCCTCCCTCCCATTTGCCAAGGATTCTCCTGAGGTGTTCCCCATTTTGCAAAGTCTGCCTTCTTGAAATCCAGGATCTTTACTTTTGAGTAGCTTGACTCTACTACTGTCTTCACCTTAAACCACTCTGTATGGTGATCACTGTACTCTAGATGGTTGCCTACTAGATCTATTATTCTGTCCCCATTTATGAGAACCAGGTCCAGTATTTTCCCTCCCTGTGGGTTCCTTCACCAACTGTCTGAGGCATGCCCTTCCAGTGCATCAAGATGTCTCTGCTCCTGCTAGTGGCTACTGCATAGGTGTTCCAGTTAACACCTGGCATGTTTAGGTCCTCCACCAGTAACACCTCCGCTTTCTCTGCCATTTTGTATGGTTTCCACTAATACCCTGTCTATTTCTTCCCCTGAGTTGGAGGTCTGTAGACAACTACAGCACAGATGGTGGTGCCATTTCCGTCTTTAAGGTGACCCATAGTGCCTCTTCCCCTTCCTGTCTTCCCCAGTCTCTATTACCTTGATCCCTCTCCTGATGTACAGCCTCTCCCCCTTTTGGCCTCTCTGTCTCTCCTGAAGACTGTGTAGCCTGGTATGTTAACATCCCAGTCATGGTTACTTGTGTACCATGTTTCAGTGACCGTAACAATGTCTAAGTCTTTCTCCACCATCAAGGCTGCTAGGTCTGGGATCTTGTTTCCCAGGCACCGGGCATTTGTACACATGACTTTCCATGTTTTGATGTCCCTGCCTGTACCAGCTCCCTCCTATCCTGATCCCTACCCTCCTGCCTTCCCTGCTATTTCTTCCATTGTGGTTCCTTTTATTGCTTCCTCGGCCCTAGTATCAGTCTGTCTGAAGACCTTACCCTGTGGGGTGGAGTAGGATTTTTCCTGTTTAATTTGCTATCCTCCTTGGCTAGTTTAAATATTGCTTTCTGGGCCCTAGTATGTGTTGGTTTGTCTGCTTTAACCTGTGTAGAGAGGGGGGGGCAGTTGGTTCTTTTTTCCTTAATTCCACTCCCCCCCTTGGCTAGTTTAAATGTTTGCCAGTTAAACATTTTTTTTTTCAACTTGCTGTTTATCCCCTCCTCACCCCGGAGCTACGCTTCTTCATGAAACCTAGACACTACCCCACGACTTGCCTTACCTGAATCCACAGGGGTTCCCCTATGGAGCCTTGGCTAACCCACCTGGTGGGTATGGGGTGGCCATCCCGATGTCTTCGGGACTTCGTTGGGTCTCCCAGTGGTCAAGGCAGGCAGCGCAATCAGGGTGCCAATGTCAGTGTTCCATCTACCTATGCTCCAGCATGTTTTCCTGTTTTCTCCCACATGGTGTGCCCCTGACTGCAAGGCGTTGGCGCCGATGTCCATGACACAGCTCCTCCAGGCCCTTCCCACAAACTGCAGGACTTGCTGTACCTTGGGCCTCCACCCAGGGTCAGGCAAGCTATGGACCTTGATCCCCTCCCTTCCCCCGGAGAAGGTCAGCTGTCCCTGGAACGCTCAAGCCTTCTATCTCTGATATCAAACAAAGGGGCAGAGGCCACTGCAGAGCATGACACTGCAGCACAGGAGCTAACACAACAAAACTTGCCCAAAACAGGAACCAAAACAAAAAAAGCAAAGCGGAAATCAAAAACGTCTGATCATGGAGACTCCATGATTCAGGGAGTTGATACCTATCTCCAGCCAGGGTAAGGTCAGATGTCTCCCAGGTACATCTGCATGGAGAGATACTGACCACATTGCTAAGATTGTACAGGAAGCAGGAGAAAACATTGACATCCTGGTACACATAGGGACTAATAATCTCACCAGCCGGTCAGTTGTGGAGACCAAGGAACACCTGACCAGGCTGGGTGACAAACTATCATCCATCTTGTCTGGCATTTTCTTCCATTAGATCCTGCCTGTTTGGGAGGGGGGGCAGATGGAAGGAAGGTCAGAGAAGGGGAGACAGGGGAGCTAAACATGTGGCTCAAGGGCTGGTGCCAGGAAAAAGGACACAAATTTGTAGGTAACTGGCAACAGTTTTGGGAGTGAAAGTTCTTTAAATTTGATGGACTGCATCTGACTAAGGAGGGAGTCAGTGCATTAGGGCAGAAGTCTGATGTTTTTCCAGAATATTTAAACTAGCAAATGGGGAGAGGGGTGCAGCACCCGATATGTTGAATGGGAAGAGCACCCCTCCCCCCTCAGCAAGTGGTCAAACAGGAGTTCAGCATGATTGTAGCTCATTTGCATCACCAGGTAAGGAAAAAGGTCTGGCTCCCCATGTGACGCACAGGGGAAAAGCCAGACCTCACCCAGCAACTAGCACACTGAAATCTGGCCAGTGGAAAATCATGTACACAATGCTCACAGTCTGGGAAACAGGATCCCAGACCTGCAGGTAATAATGACAGAGGCTAAACTGGACATAGTAGCCATTGGCAAGACATGGTTTACCAGTAACCACACTTGGGAGACTTGATTGCCTGGCTCACGTACTGTTCAAGAAGAGACTGAGGTGTAAAAGGGTGGAGTGGGGTGGAGTGGCCCTTCGTCAATAAAATATCAAAGCTACAGAAATTCAGAATATACATAAGGAGTCAGAAGAACTGTGGGTTTCCCTGGAAACAGGACATCGGTCAGCCATAAGAACTGGGATTGTCTACAGGCCCCCAGACCGGGGGGGGGGGGGACATAGACACATTACTGTTAGAAGATATACAAAATATGACAGCTAAAGGGGAGGTTCTGATAGTGGGAGACTTCAACATGCCAGATACAGATTGGTCAATACCAGCAGGAACATCTGCCAGAACTGGACACATAGTGGATTCCCTGCAAGGGAAGGGGGGCTCAAACAATTGGTACAGCAACCCACAAGAGATGGGGCTGTCCTAGATCTAGTACTGACTAACAGGGAAAGAATCACAGATCTCCAGGTAGAAGGTCACCTGGGGGCCAGTGAGCATCACGTGGTATGGTTCAATTTGGCCACTAGTACTAACTCATCCCATTTCAAGGCAAAAATATGGGATTTCAGAGGAGCTGACTTTGATAAGATGGCCAATAGAGTTAAGCTAGCCCTGGCAAGAAGAAATATAGGTGAGGGGGTACAGGTGTAGTAATCCCATTGTGTTAGAGAGAAAAGGAAGTGCAAAAGAAGAAGGAAACCGCTTTGGTTCTCTCAAAACTGTAGCAGAAAGGTCAAAAGCCAAAGGCTGGCCTTCAGTAAATATAGGGGGCGCAGCAGGATGACAGTAAGGAGACCCAAACTTCCCTGAGGGAAGCAGGGATGGCAGTAAGGCTGGCAAAGGCCCAAACTGAGGAAATACTAGCACGATCAGTGAAAGAAGGTGAAAAGACTTTCTATAGATACATTAGTGAAGGAGAAAGTTCACGGGTATTATGAAGATCAAAGGGGATAAGGAGCTTGTGAGGAGGAGGACCATGTAAGCATCTATCCTAAATAGATACTTCTGCTCAGTATCTACTGAGGAGAAGATAGGGCAGGGCCCACAGCTCAGCACCATGGACACGGGGGCGGGGAGGTGTGCACTAGTCCCTTTACAAAAGAAAGGGTCTTACAAGAGCTCAATAAGCTCAGGGGTGACAAGGCAATGGGACCTGATGGCATACATCCCAGTGTACTAAAGGAGCTAAGGGTGGAACTAGCGGAGCCATTATCAGAACTGTTTAGTGAGTCTCTGAGCACAGAAGAGGTCCCAGAAGACTGGAGAAGGGCTCATGTGATCCCACTCCACAAGAGTGGTAGCAGGGAGGAGGCAGGAACTTCAGACGAGTCAGTCTTACCTCAGTAGTGGACAAGATTATGGAGACACTCCTTAAGGAAAGGATAGTGCAACACCTAGAATCTGTAGGAGCATAGGATCCAAGACAGCATGGGTTTACAACAGGAAGGTCCTGTCAAACTAATCTCATAGATGTCTTTGATTGGGTAACCAGAGTAGTGGACCAAGGGGGAGCAGTTCATGTCACCTTCCTTGACTTCAGCAAAGCTTTCGATACTGTTCCACATAGAAGATTGATTAATAAGCTGAGTAGGCTTGGGGTGGGTCAGAAGTTGGTCAACTGGGTGGAAAACTGGTTGACAGGCAGAAAACAGAGAGCGGTGGCAAACGGAATACAGTCAGAAGAGATGCAAGTTACAAGTGGGGTACATCAGGGATCAGTCCTGGGGCCAGTCCTCTTCAATATCTTCATCAGTGACATTGCAGCTGGACTGGAGGGTAAGGTTTGTCTGTTTGCAGATGACACCAAGATCTGCAACAGAGTAGATGATCCAGATGGGGTGGGCAGAATGAGAAGAGATCTGGATAAACTGGCAAAATGGTCGGAAGAGTGGCAACTGGGGTTTAACGCAAAGAAGAGCAAGATCATGCACATAGGGAAGAGAAACCCTGAAGCCACCTGTAGGCTAGGATGGGAGTTGCTGGCAGTCACATGGGAAGAAAGAGACTTGGGCATCATCATCGCAGATGACCTGAAATCATCCAAGCAGACTACTAAAGCAGTAGGTAAGGCTAGGGGGATGTTTGGGTGTATTAGTAGGGGTATCACAAGTCGTAAGAGGGAGGTAATTATCCCTCTTTACAAGACACTGGTTATGCCCCATCTGGAGTACTGCATGCAGTACTAGAGACCACACCTTCACAAGGACATTAACCAAACTGAGGCAGTCCAGAGAAGGGCAACCAAAATAGCGTAGGGACTGCATCAGAAAACGTATGAGAACAGATTAAGGGAGCTCAACATGTATACCCTAGAGCAAAGGAGGGAGAGAGGTGATATGATCGAAACATTCAAATACCTTAAGGGCATTAACAAGGTGAAAGAGTCTAACATGTTTAAATATAAGAAAAATAGCAGGACAAGAGGACACAGCATGAGATTAGAGGGAGGCTGATTAAGGGGTAATGTGAGGAAGTTCTTTTTCACAGAAAGGGTGGTAGATGCATGGAATGGCCTACCTCAGGAAGTGGTGGATATGAATATAGTGCAGGGCTTCAAACAGGCATGGGATAGGCATAAGGGAGCAATACAGATGAGAATGTATTTATTTATTTATTAGGTCTAGGATTACAATACCTTTGAGCCAGGGCTGTTTTACAAAGGTTCCACATCAGGTTACAATTCAAAACATAAGACATGTAAGTCAGATTACAAATTCAGTACACAGGACAAGGTTACAAAAGTGTAAGCTAAACAGAGTTACAAAGCATCTGAGAAACAAGACAGGTTTTGGAGACTAGGTTACAAGGAGATTGCAGATGAGGTGCAGAGAGGAAAGAGGACAAGAGAGAGGAAGAGTAGAGGGGGCAGAGAGCTATAGAGGAGGAGCGCAGCCAGAGGCATTGTCGTAGACATAACATGGGGAAGTGTGTGCTAAGGGGTAACCAAGTGCTAATAGGAGAGAGAACTGCATATTGTTGGGGATATATTCATGGGGTCAACTAGTGTAGGCCGTCACAGGAGCTAGAGGCAGTGAGAGAGGCGTAGCCTTGATTTAAATGCACCAAAGGTAGGAGTGGAGGAGATGTAACTGTTTAGACCATTTGCCAGCTGGGCACCCTGTAGGCAAAAGATCATTGACCTTGTGAGGTACGGCAACATGGAACTTGCAGGAGCTGTGATTCAGACCCCCTAGTTGAGTGGGGGTTATTGCTGGGGTGCAGGAGTGCACACACTCCAGGGGGCACAAGACCTAATTTTTATTTTCTTCACCATGGTGCAGGTTAGGTACTTTACCCGATTGGTGAGTTGCAGCCATCCAGTTTGTGCATAGAGGTTGCACATATATGTGAGGTGGTGGGATCCAGTGAGAAGTTGGCAGGCTTTATTGAGGGAAGTGGATATGCATCTAAGAGCGGTAGCGGGGGCAGAGCAATAGATGATAATTCCATAGTCAATAATGGAGACAACAGAGCTCTGAACGGTGACAGTCAGGGCTTCTGGGGTAAGATGTTGCCTATGCCGGAAGAGAAGGTCAAGGCGTGTATTTGCTGCTTTGGCTACAGAGTCAATGTGGGCACTGTAAGTTAGGCGAGGGTCTAGAGTGATCCCAAGGTACTTAAAGGCTTGAACCTGTTCCAGGGTGACTCCATGACTGGTTTTGATGGATAGGGAGTGCAGCTTATACTTGTTATGAGAGCTGCTAAGCATCATAAACTTTGTTTTCTTATTATTAAGGACCAGATTGTGATTTGAGAATCAATTTTCAACAGATGTGAAGCCAAGCTGAAGGTTGTCTTGTAGAGGCTTAGGATCTATGTGGAAGGCAAGAACTACAGCATCATCTGCATAGAGGATGATTGTTTTGGAGCAAGAATTTGGAAGGGAGTTCAGGAACAAGCTGAATAGTAGGGGTCCCAGAATGGATCCCTGGGGGACAACTGAGCGAACATGCCTGGTATCAGAGAGAACATCTGCAATTTTTGCTCTTTGAGACCAGTTCTCCAAGTAGCTTTTGAACCAGGCAGTGGAGTCAGGAGATAGCCCAGCTTTCAGATGTTGCACAAGCAGTAGGTGGTGATGGACAGTGTCGAACACCTTAGTCATATCGATAAAGACGGACCCAATTAACTGACCATTGTCCAATGAGCAGTGAAGAATGCCAGAGAATTCCAGTAGGGCAGATGACGTGCTATGTCCTTTCCTGAAGCCATGTGGTTGCAATCACAGGATATTGTATTTGTCCAGGAAATCTGTGAGCTGATCTGCTGCAATACGTTCAAGGGTCTTGGAGAGGGGTGGCAATATAGAGTCATATGGTAGTTTCCATGAGTGGCCTTGTCACCACTTTTATGGACTGGGGTAACAGTGGCAGATTTCCATTTGTCAGGGAACTGGCTGAGCCTAAGTGAGAGGTTGAAAATATAAGTCAGTGGCTGTAACACCTCATTAAAGCTGAGGGACAGCAGTTTAAGGTCAGGTGTATCACTGCTAGATCTGGATTTGGTGATGTACTGTATATTGTGGGCATCATGCATCTTGACGCTTAGAAATAAAAAAGTGGGTGGGTAGAGGAGGAGGAGGCACTGGGAGGAGGAGAGGGAGAGTCATAGTCCTTGAAAAAGTCAGAAGGAAGAAAACTGCTGAGATCGGTGAATACAGTGTTGAAGGTATTTGCTATGATTTTAGGGTCAAGCGTGGTAGACCCATTTATGTTGAGCAAGGTAGGGGAGGTTTTTGGTGGCTTTGACTTTGCACTTTTTAAAAGGAGTGTAGGAGTCACAGGCTGCATTGAAAGTGTTGATGAAGTAGTCCAGTGCAGTATTTACATATGTTGCTTTGTAGATAGGGGACCAGTCTTGGAGGTTGAGGCATGTTTTGAGGTGTGACAACTGCCCACGTGGTAGGACTCTACTAGTGATGATATTAGGAGGGGGCTTGTGGAATTTGTTTGACCATTCACAGATGACAGGGGACTGGTCGCTAAGTGAGTCAGGGAAGACTGAGGTATTTGTGATACGAGTTGGGTGGCTGGTAAGAATCCAATCCAGGAGGGTGCTGGTGCCGGATTTGTAGTTTTTCCTGGTTAGAGAGATGATCTTCTGGGTGAGATTGGCCGATGAGACAGCATCCTTATGGACCTCTGCATCAAACGTGAGCCAGTTTATATTAAAGTCTCCAAGCAGAATCATTTCAGAGTCAGGAGATTGGAACCTGGTGAATTCCAAGACAGCGTTAAGGCCATTCCCTTGTTCTTTCGGGGGGATATACACTGGGGCAACTGTGAGGGATTTGTTATGGGCACCTAATAAGATTCTGATAGGAGAATCTGTGCAGCAGTGGCTGGGAGGGGGTAGTGATGAGGTGTCCCAGTAGCAAATCTTTAAGGTAAATTGCACATCCACCACCTCTTTTGGACTTCTGCTCCAGCCTGAAAACATTGTAGCCTGGTAGAGCAATAGCCAGGTCAGGAATTTTGGGTGTAAGCCAGGTTTCTACAACTGCCAGGATGTCTGGCTGTGCTGACTGATAAAGATTTGTAGGGCATCCAGCTTGGGGAGTAGACTACAGATGTTGAGAGATGCTATGGAGAGTGCTCCTGAGTTTTTTTCCTGGTAGATAGAGCTGGAGGTGATTGGGCCAGGGTTAGGATGGATGTTTCCCGACAGCAGCAGGAGGAGGAGCACAAGCTTCAGGATGCACCAGCGTAAGTCCCTGAGCGTGAATCTACATGCCCCTTTTTTTGCAGGAACTTACATTAGGTTGGTGGCAATGATCCCAGAGTGATGGCACGTGAGAGAGTGATATGAATGTCCATGGCCTGTGTACAGTGGTAGGCGGGGACTGCCATCCATTTGTAGAGGGGAGCACTGGGTGGGGCAAGCTCATGATGGAAAGTACCTGAGTGATGATAGGCAGTGCCAAGTAGGATGCTGGGGGTGGGGAGAGGGGAAGCAAGCTTCAGGGAGGAAGAAAAGTGGAAAGAGGGATGACAGTAAGAGAAGCAGAAACTGCAGTGCATGGAGGGACAACATAATGTCACAATCAGGAGGATTGGATTGGATTGGGTAAGTGTGCTTATAACTGGGCCCTCTAGTGGCTAAAAGATGGACTAGTATATTGAAGAAATTCAGCACTGAGTATTAAAACAGACCAGATATCAGAGGCAATACTGGATTAGGGGGAGAAAAGGTTAAATAAGCTGGCTGATGGTAGTGACATAGTCCAGTAAGGAGGAATTTGGAAATGTCTGGTAGGATGAGGAACCAAACACGGAGCTCGTGTTCCATGGACAACCAATAAGAGCTGTCCCAAGATGAAGGCAATTGTCCTTAGAAAGTTTACAGAGACAGCCATGCAGCCTTGAGTTCCCGGAACGCTGTCCAGGCCATACCTGCTAGCAAGGGCTTAGGGAGTGTGGCAGCAGGCTCTTCTCGCCGTGGAGGCATGTAGACCCCCCCCCGTCTGAGGGGCTGTTAGCCCAAAGGGCTATGAAGATGCCTGCTAGCAAGGGCTCAGGGAGTGTGGCAGCAGGTTTTTCTCACCATGGAGATATGTAAACCCCCATCTGAGGCCCTGTTAGCCCAAAGGGCTATGAGGATGCCTGCTAGCAAGGGCTCGGGGAGTGTGGCAGCAGGCTTTTCTCACCATGGAGGCATGTAGACCCCTGTCTGAGGTGCTGTTAACCGAAAGGGCTATGAGGATGTCAGCTAGCAAGGGCTTGGGGAGTGTGGCAGCAGGCTTTTCATTGCCAGAGCAAAGGCCAATGGCACATTCAAAAGGTAGAAAAAGAAATGGGCAAACTGGATGGACCATGCAATCCTTATCTGCCATCAACCTCTATGTTTCTATGTTTCTCCCCCGGCTGGCCCACCAGTGACCCGAGTCTGCTTCCAAACCTGGGTAGTCAGCATTGCTACTGGAAATCCAACCACTGCGCCAATGTGCCGACTCCAACGAAACATTTAAACCCCTCACTAAGGATCTTGTTTCACCCTCCAAATGGATGCAGGCCATCCCTCCCATACAAGCTTGCACCCCTCCAGGTGGTCCTCAGTCCTCAATATAGCCAAATCCCTCAGCTCTGCACCAGCTCTTCAGCCATTCGTTGAAACCCCTGGTGCAGAGTACCCTGGCCTCACCCATGCTGTAGATGGGGAACACTTTGAAAAAATTACTGTGCATGCCACCTGTCTAAGACCCCTTCCCAACTCTATGAATTCCCTCTGCACTGCCCTTACCTCATCCCCAGCCAGGTCATTTGTCCCCAGGTAGACAATGACATGTAGCTTGCCCTCCTGTCGTGCTGCCACAGTGATTCTTTGGATTCGCTTCCGATCCCTCCAAGCTGTGGCGCTGGGTAGCACCTGACCTCCCTGTACCCCATCCCAAGGATTACACCCCTAATAATTGAGTCCCCCACTAGGAGTTGCTTCCTTCTCCTATGGGGTCCTGTGCCATCCCCCCCTCCCGTGGTCTCCACTGTGGAGGATCCCTGCATCCACCTTGTCCAGCACTGCAGGTGTCTCATTCAGACAGTCCTCCCCCTGCCAGAACAGCGTAGGAGTTGTGGATTGGAACCTCAGGTTGGATGTGCCTCTGCCCCACCTCCCTCAGCCCACCTTTCTGCAACCACCCCTCATTCCTGTCAAACCTTTGAGGCAGTGGGTGTGGATTTGGTGGTTCCTGGGTGGGGGAGGAGGCCTTCCAGACCATAGCCAACTTGGCCCAGAGACATGCAACCTCCTCTCTCAATGCTGAGAGGTGCCTGCAGATGGGGCAGTACCTCTGTCTCCAGAACATCACCCTGAAGACTGCTGACCCACTTCCACTGCATTACACCACTCCCAACATGTCTGTTGACTTTATTCTTTTTTTTTGCTTGTTCACCTTTCTTCTCTTCCTGTGTCACTCCTCCTTCTTTCTTCTTCCCCTTGCTCTCCTCTTTGGCCATTGCTTTACTCTTCCCCCCTTTGTACCATGCCTTAATGCAAGAGTGTGTCATAGAGCCTCAGGTCAGGAAGCATAGGAGAACCAGGAGCAGTTTCAACATTCGCAAATAGCATTTTATTTTTCTCAGTAAAAACAAAATAAAAATTAAAAATTATTCAGTATAACTATTTACAAAAGCAGTACAAACAGAGAAAACTAAGTCCTTCTTATTCCGAGTTTCAGACTCTTATTCTCTCACTCTCCTTGTCTCTCTAGCAAAAACATTGCTGCTCTTTTTATAAGTCTTTGGGAACCTCATTAAGACATGTTCTGCTTCTCACAGGATGTTCTTGTACCTTTACAGAATGTTCTTGTAAGTTTCATTCCTTGCAGCTGCAGCAAAACAGTACATGGTGACCCAGAACTGACCTCTTATTACCAGTATCTCAGAGAGTTTGCAAATCAGCTTCTGGGGTTAACCCCTTGAGTTTCAAATAGCTTTGCAATAATTTCAACAGTATAACTATATACAGTTTTAAACAAAAAGATCACAGTATCAGTGATATTTCCACATAAATATTCACATATTTTTTTATAACTGCTGATATGCAAGGGGGAAGAAAAGATGGAAATAGCAAGGGATAGGTAGAGAGATAGCGAGAGGCGGAGAATTGCGAAACCATCAGAGTGATCAGTTCCTAAGTCTCATAAGAAAATTTGGTTGCGCAACCAGACAGACAAGAGACAGAAAAGAAGAGGACGGAACAGATCCTTGCGTTTAAACTCTTTCTGCATAACAAATGTGGCAGGACCTTATTTAAGCCTGTAACATACCCCCCCTTTAAGAGTGAACCTTTTTAAAAAAAACAGGTTTCCACAACTGTCCATTAATTCTCGTCAAACAGTAGCTTATAACATTTACAGTTCAGTGCACATGCAGCTTAGCAAACAGAGAATTTTCAACTCACATTTTATCACCCTTCGGAATTCTCAATTCCTGAACCATATCTTGACAGAAAATCAGCACTGACATTCTCTTTCCCAGATTTGTGCATCACTTTAAATTTTAATGGCTGTCATGCCAGGTACCACCGTGTGATTCTAGAATTTTTATCCTTCATTTGGTTAAGCCAGTAGAGAGGACTGTGATCTGTTACAATTGCAAAGTCAGTACCTAGTAAGTAAAATTTAAGGGACTTCATGGCCTACTTTGCTGCAAGGCATTCCTTTTCAATGTTGGAGTACCTTTTCTCTCTGTCGTGCAATTTCCTACTTACGTGTAGAATAAGATGTTCTTTCCCATCTATATGCTGAGTCAAGATTGCACCTAGGACTACCTCTGATGCATCTGTCTGTAACAGAAATTGTTTCTCAAAGTCTGGGCATCTTAAAACAGGGGCTGAACATAATGCAGCCTTAATGGCCTGAAAAGCCTTGTCACACTCTGAGGTCCATTTCACAATATTCAGGAACCGTTTCTTTGTGATTTGAGTGAGGGGAGTAGCAAACTCGGCAAAGCTGGGAACAAATCTCCGATAATAACCAGCTAGCCCTAAAAATGACCTGACATGTTTCTTGGTTTTTGGGACAGGGCTGTTGGCTACAGCTTCTATCTTGGAAACCTCTGACTTGACTTCTCCATTTCCCAAAACATAGCCCAAATATCTGGTTTCCTGCATGCCCAGTGCACACTTGGTAGGATTAATTGTCAGACCTGCCTTTTTGATTGATTGGATAACGGCTCATAGGTATTCCAGGTGGCTTTTCCAGTCTGGACTGTACATCACAACATCATCCAGGTACGCAGCACAATAACCAGTGTGAGGGGATAAAATTACATCCATATTCTGCTGGAATATAGCGGGTGTGCCATGTAAACCAAACTCCTATAGGAGTGGCAAATGCAGTTTTTTCCCTGGATTCTTTAGCTAGGGGGATTTGCCAGTAACCCTTGGTATGATCGAGGATACTGATATACTTGGCACTTCCCAGTCTGTCCACCCAATCATCTATTCTGGGCATAGGATAACTGTCAGATTCTGACACTTGATTAAGTTTCTTTAAATCAAGGCAGATTCTTACACCCCCTTCTGTTTTGTTTACAATCATCATTGAAGATAACCAAGCACTTCTCGACTCTTCTATGATACCCAGTTCTTTCATTTTTGGTATTTCCTTAACCACGTTAACTCTTAACCACTCTGGTAAACTGTACGTCTTTTGTCTAATAGGGTGAGCATTCCTTGTCACTATTACGTGCTCAGCCCCTTTTGCTTGGCCTGGTACTGTGGTAAAAGTACTGTTAAATGTCTTTAGCAAGTTACAGATTTCTGAGGTTTGTTCTGAGGTTAAGGAAACATTCACTTTTATAGCATCAGCAGTTACAGTTTGTTCCAGTCTATCATAAACTACATCAATATCTTCTTTATCAGTTTCTGATAAATCTAGCAAAGCAGCTTTTCGTGTTTTTTTTTTTCAACCCATTTCTTGAGTAGGTTAGCATGGTATATCTTAATAGGGTTTTTCCTGTCAGGGGTTTCAGTCTTATAGTTAACTGTGCCAGTATGTCTAACAACCTTATAAGGCCCTTGCCACTTCATTAAGAGTTTGTTCTCTGTAGTAGGTAACAGTAGCAAGACCTTTTCACCAGCTCAAAAACTTTTTCTTTTACCCCATTGTCATAATACACCTTCTGCTGGTTTTGGACTTCTTCCTGATTTCTATGGGTGATTTCAACAGATTTTGCCATGCTGTTTCTCAGGGCACACATGTAAGATGTAATAGATTGTTTCTGATGGGGGTTATCTTCCCATATTTCTTTTATTACATCTTGTGACCCTCTATGTTGTCTACCATACAGCATTTCAAACGGTGAAACACCTATTGATGCCTGTGGCACTTCTCTGTAAGCAAAAAGCAGGTAAGGTAAGTATTGGTGAAAACACAAAAAAATAGTGATACACGCGGACTGTGGCTAAATAACAATTTTATTTTAAACATTTAAACATGAACTAATCGACGGTTTCCCCTGGTGCTTTGAGGATAACAATAATGCACAGTGATACATGGTGTTTCTCAAAATTAATAAGGACTAAAAATATCTGGGAGGGAACCGTGATCATTAATATCAGATAATAACAGACCTGGCAGTAAAGGAAAGATCAGCAATCACACATGATTGAGTAGAGGTATGTTTTGAAACTGGTACAAACACAAGTAGTGAATTAGTCATGTGCAGATAGAGAAAAATCAAGGCTACTCTGGAGGCCGGGTGCCTAAGAAGAAAATGCTTCACTGCCACCTGTGGTAAAGTTGTGAGAGGGAAAACAGAGAAGGCAGGAATAAGAGGAACAGAGGGAATGTGGGACAGTAGCAGAGGGAGACAAGGTCAGAGAGGCAGTCTGGAGCAAGTCCCTGAAGGATACTAAAGCTGAAAACTGTGATTCTGTATTGGGCTCTGAAAGAAATGTGGGCCAACGTGTGTTCCTGAGGATTGGGGTTAAATTATCATTCGTGTGCTGGTAAGAAAACAAGCAATAGGATTCTGTAATCTAAGGAGCGGGGACCTTGGAGAAGTTCAGGCAAAGGGAATTGTAAAGATATGATGAAATACAAGTGTGAATATAAATTTCATCCACAAGAAGGGTCACAAAAATGACACACTTACAGTAATACTGTATGCAGTGTTTGAAACTGGCACGAGCCCACTTCCGAAATGTTGTTAAACTGTGTATCAGACCAGTGAAATTTCCCTTTATTTAACCCTGCTGGCTTGCATTTGAGGTGGTAATATTAAAATAAGTACACCAGCTGGGCCAATGGAATGTCTGTGGATCTGGTGGATTTTTCCCAGTCACTAGCTCTGTTGGCTAGTGACTGCAAACCTAAGTCACAGACAGCTTTACAACCATTACAGATATGTGAGGGTAGTTCTGTACCAAAGATGGCACCTAGGGTATGGACAGAGGAAGGGCGGGCCAGAGTCTAGAAGGGAGATGGAGGTAAATGAATTGTGGTTTAAGCAGTATAAGGACAACCTAGGCTTCCTGAGTTCCAGTTGTGCCACTGCACCATACAGTCAACACCTATATTCACATGACTCCTTTCAAATGGCTCTAAGGCAGAGTAGGCTGCCGGAAAGAAGGGAAAAGGGGAGCCTAACCTAGGCGGGGAGATTAGAACTTACATAGAGAATCCTTTTGCCATGTTAGCTCAAAGTGTACTAATTCAGTAACAGTTCACTGTATATCACCAGTATGGCCCCATTCAGGTGCACTTACTCATTTATAGTATGTGAGGGTCTTGGGGGTGGAACAAAACACAGCAGCATCATATAGTTACAAACGTACACAGTAGTGGCACTCAGTAATACAATGTACAACTTTTACTGCAAAATTACATGAAGGTTGCAAGATAAATGCATGCTAAGAGAGTGTATTCAAGGAGAGAAGCCAATATATTAGTAACAGACAAAAAAGTCATGTCAGTTTGTGCCAAATCAAGCTGTTATGTTTAGCTTGAGCACAGAGTTAAGGTGATGGTAGGCACTGCTGTAATGCTCCTTAACTTGTTAGGTGTCTGGGTCCTCCTTCAGTCATCAGAACATTCTGAATCCCACCCAAGTTAACACAGCCACAATCCTAATCCAAACACGTAACCCACCACCAATGCAACTGAATTACATCCCCTCCCAGGGTAGCCCTAAGAGTGCTCCAAGCCTCAGGAAGCAACTGTTCAGCTCTTCACCAGGGGCAATGTGTAGAGGATGATGATGGTGTTGGATGCCCCCTGGTGGATATGGTGGTGAGCAGAACTTCATCTCATCTACCAGTTCATATAATTTCCTGTCTGGGGACCACTCTTCCCATTGGTTATTGTCTGTAGCATATCCTTCTTCACTAGCGTGCCAGGAATGCCCATCCAGTACTCTACTCCCATGCCCCAACCCATAGGCTGGATGTCTGGGTGCCTTCATATCAGTTGTCTGTGCTCTGGAGAGTGCTGTGGACCAGATTCCTTCCTGCATGATGTTCTCCCCCTGAGTCACTGGGGAAGTCATGCAATGTCAGGAGCCTTCCTCCAACCCAAAACCAAATCATATGCCAATCCATGATTCTAACACCTGGTGTATGGTGCAATGGACTTAGGCTTGAGCCCTGGTTGCCAAGTCAGGGCACTTACCAATGTGGTATCAGCTGGCCCCTTAACTTTTGTTTTTTGTTCTCTCCAACTAAACACACTATTGCAAGTCAACAGGATGGAAAGCAAACACAGGGTTTTCATGCCTCAAAAAACTTGTTACTGAGTCAAAGCAGTTCAAATAAGCACAGTCATACCATGCACTGATTTCATTTTGCAGCTTAAACACAGGGGAACTCAATCTTACAAGGCAAACCTGGGGTATCATTTCCCCCCAGAGAAGTGGCATGATTTGTTTCAACAGTTCAAAGAGACACATTGTACTGTAAACTGCAACAACTAAATTGTATGCTCTCTATGACCATCTCATTTGTCTTCATAAAACGTGTTCAAGTCATTGAGGTCTCTGTTCAAAATGCAAAGTGGAAACAGGAACATTCCTCCAGATGTTCAAAGGGTGCCCCTTAATGTATCAGCTTTAGGAAGCAACATGCAATGAGCGTTTACTAATGTTATGCCAGAAGGTTCAGGCGGCAATTTAAACATGCCTTCTCAGTATCTCCCCAAGGGAGAACCTATCAGGGATGTCAAGCCAATTTTGAAAACTAGGTTTTGTTGCAGACAAACACTGCATACCAAATAAAAGATTCTCAGAACAGTCTTATTTACAATGTGATCCTGCAGGTATGCTTTGCTTAAAATAACATTTGAACTTTAGAAAGCAGGTATCTGTTAAAATAAAAAGTTTAATCCCACAATACAGTACCACTCTATCAAGAATAAATGATTGGTAAGTGTGGTATACATAGAGAATAATGCATAGGTAACTCTATGCTATGAAGTTTTTTGGGGGGACAGGGCAGTAGAGCTTACAGCTACACATCAAGCCACCAGTTAGATGCCTTTGGGATTGCACTCTGTGACTGGGTTGAATAAGGACCTGCCTCATTCGTTATGCAGAAAGAATTTAAATGCAAGAGTCTGTTCTATCCTGTTCTTTTCTGTCTCTTGTCTGTCTGAATGCGCAAACAAATTTTCTTGTGAGAGTTAGGAACTGATCACTCCGACAGTTTCATAATTCTCAGCCTCTTGCTATCTCTCTACCTATCCCTTGCTGTTTCTGTCTTTTCTCCCCCCCTTGCATATCTGCAGTTATAAAAATTATATGTGAATCTTTATGTGGAAATATAACTGATACTGGGATCCCTTTGTTTAAAACTGTATATATTTATACTGTTGAAATGATTGCAAAGATATTTGGAACTCAAGGGGTCAACCCGAGAAGCTGGTTTGCAAAGTCTCTGAGATGCTGGCAACAAAAGGTCAGTTCTAGGTCACCATGTACTGTTTTGCTGCACCTGCAAGGAATACAACTTACAAGAACATTCAGTGAGAAGCAGAAAATCTCTTAACGAGGTTCCCAGACAAACACTTATAAAAATAACAGTAATGTTTTTGCTAGAGAGACAAGGAGAGTGAGAAAACGATAGACTGGAACTTGGAATAAGAAGTACTCAGTTTTCTGTTTGTACTGCCTTTGTAAATAGTTATACTGAATAATTTTTATTTTTTTAGAAAAATAAAATGCTATTTGCAAATTTTGAAACTGCTCCTGGTTTTCCTATGCTTCCTGACCTGTGCCTTGATGAGAGATGGTGTCAGCCTAAATAGGATTTATGCTGTGCATGCTCTGAGGCAGGAGTTTTGTGCGTCAGTACTAGACCTGGTACCAGGGAAGCATAGAAAAAAGGTATTGATTCTGCAGCAGCAAGTCCAGGAGTGATTACCAGAAGAATGGCAGCCAAACTAGAAGCAGAAACAAAAGTCCAAACTGAGACTGTACAGCTAGCACCAGTCATGGAAAGAAAGAGCAGGCAGTGACAGAACCTGAAAGGCTGACTACCTTTTTCAAATGGTGGGCTATACAACAGCATGAGACTGAGAAACAGAGAAAAGAAGATGCAGTGACAGGAACAGCAGAAAAAAGAAGAGGAGCAGTGGAGAAAAGGAGATGCAGTGACAGAAGCAGCAGAGAAAAGAAGAGATGCAGTGTCTGGAGAAGCGATAGCTGGAAGAAAAGGTATATAAAGAAAAAAGGGGGATGGGGAAGGGGGAACTGTTTTTATATGAAGGTTTATTTAAAATTTGATGTGTGTTATGGATTCCACCTCCTCCCCCCCGATGAAGAGGGCTGTCACCCTCGAAGCGCTGGAGAAACAGTCCATTAGTTCACGGTTAAATGTTTAAAATAAAATAGTTATTTGAGCCACAGTCCGCGTGCATCACTGTTTTTTTGTGTTTTCATTTGGTGTTACTTCATATGGCTGATCCACAGACTTCCTCTCCACTGTTTAACTCATCTCAGTTGTGTGTTTTTGAATCTATGGACTGGCGATCTGTTGATGCTGCTTTTGTGTGTGAGCAAATGTAACTTGCAAAAGGAAAAGTGGCTTTTTCATTGCACAAATTCTCTTTGGCAAATTAAAATCTTTGAGAGTTTGTGCTATCCGGTGAGCATTACCAAATGGGGGTTTTGCCTTTGGCTGCGTTTTGCTAGCTGTTCCGGTCTTTTTTGAACTAACACACGGGATTTACTGTATTCCAAGCACCTCCGATAAAATTGCAGTTAATTTATGCTAATATAGAAATGCTGAACTGAGTAAAATTACATGGTGTAGTTTAAGACCATGGTCTGTTTGGGATCTGGAACACCTGAACTGTTTGAACTACCAGAATATTCCAAATCGAAATTAGAAATAAATGAGGATTTTGGCCATTCTTTGGGACTTACCAGCGCATATATAAGGCATGAGTGTGCCTGCTGCAGTTCATCCTTGGTTTTTTATCAGTTATTCATAACGAACTTGCTCAAGTTCCCTGTGTGAATTGTAGGTTTCTATTATTCTGCAGACGTGAGAAAACCAACAGCTGATTTCAATGTGAGGCATTGTGCAGAATGAACACCAACAGGCATCTGGAAGAGCACGTGAGTTTGGACGATGATCCAGACCAAATTCAGAATGAGGAGGTGCCTTGTTTGGAGTCATTGGAAAACAGAATAAGGAGACGGGAGACACGACGATCCCCTCCCCTCTCGGCAACAGTAAGTGAACAGCAAGAACATGTTCTAGAATTATGAAGCACATTTTCTAAAAGCAGTTAAAAACTGAACTTAATACCTTGATGGGGAATACTTATAGAATAAAAGAATACCGAGGGCCCTGAAATTGGATGTAGAACCAACAGTGGGAATAGAAAATTACAAGCATAGAAATGATTGGGAGACTGTTTTGGGTGCTTGTTCCGATGAACTTATAAAAACTCTGGTAAAAGAAGATGAACTTAATTATGAAGAAAAAAAAAGACATTGAAGCAACGCAAAAAGAACTGGAGGAGTTCAAACAACATCCTTTGTTTAAAAAAAAAAAAAAGAAAAGGAGCTTAATAAGAGTGTGGATCTCCACGAGAGGGAGGTGGTTAAAAGGAAACAGACAAAGCATGAAAGAGACTTCAAAGGCTACTTATTGGGTCAGGTTTTCACATGGGACAGAAGAAAACAACTCTGAAAACAACTCTGATGGTAAGGGTTGGAATACCAAACGTAGCAATTCAAGAAACCATGGTAGAAGCAATAATAGGAGCAGCTCCAGGAACTGGAAACAAAATAAGAATAAAAACGTGAATAGAACAGACTTGGAGTGAAATAACACGCATGGTGCAATAGCATCTACTAGTGCATAGCCTGAGACATCTGGCCAACACAAAAAAGTGTTTTTTTAGACAGAAGGACACAGGAACAAAACGAAGACAAGAAGGGGAAAACGAGGGGGCAAGACCAAGAAGGGACGCAAAATCAAAAAGTTCAACAAAACAAATCAAAAGAAATTATAAACTTGAGCACCTATGAATGTAATCAAACAGAAATAAATGTGCTAAGCAAGGGTTTTTCTTTTGTCCCCTCCCCTAAAGCGAGTCGTCTTAGGTTACAAGTTGAATTATGTAAGATATTTAAAAAGATTAATTTGTGTTTTTTTTTTGCATCTAATAACGTGGGGAGTTAAGAAGATATGGCTGAACAATGCTCTGACAGGAGCACATTAGATCTCTTACTGGATTCTTTAGATTCTTCAGATCTGGTAGTAACACAAGGGGATGGGGAAGCATGTTCTATGCCCACCACTGAAAATGATGATATGTTAGATCTTGTCAGTTTTGATTCTTATAGAAATGCATGTGTGTCTGATGTAATGGGTGAAAATAGTTTTGAACTACAGAACAACTTCCTATTTTCAGATGAAGTTAGAAAATATAAGTTCAGACCAAACTCTGTCTTTTGCCCTAGTGTTCTAGGTGCTGCAGTTCAGACTTACCAATAAGTGGTTCTGAAAGAGGTAGATACCTTATTTTTGAAGAAATGGTACAATGTTTCAAATTTAACAACAGAAGAAGCAATTGCCTTAGAGCATTTGAAGACCCTTAGAGAAATAATTTTTAAGCGGTCGGATAAAGGTGGCAACATTGTCGTCCTTAATAAGAAAGATTATGAGTTGGAGGCTGCAAGACTACTATCAGATAGGGAAACTTATATAGTTCCTGAAAGGGATCCCACTATGGAATTTCAGAAAACATTGTGGGCATTGATTGATGAGACGGCCAGGAGGTGTTTTATCACTACGAAATAGTTTTTTTTTTAATCAAAACACCTATTATTCCAACTTTCTATTACCTACTTCAGGTGCACAAAAATAAAGAGAACTCCCCTGGTCATCCAGTCATTTCTGGTATGGGCTGCTAGGGTGAAAACTTGTTTAAATTTTGTGATGTTTTCCTACAGCCCCCTAGTGATACATCTACTTTCTTATACTAGGGATTCAGCACATATATTGGAGAAATTAGAGGGGCTACAATGGAAGGGAAATTATATCTGGATTTCAGTAGATGTGACTTCCCTCTGTACTGCTATACCCCATAATATGGGCATAGAAATATTAACATTCTTTTTGACCAGGATGAGATTAGATAACGCACCACCACCCACATTTTTTTTTTGGATGCTGTACATTTTATTTTGACGCATAATTATTTTTTGTTTGATGGGAAATTTTATTTACAGCAAAGAGGTACTGCAATAGGTGCAACAGTGGCACCGACACACGGCAACTTATATTTAGGTTGGTGGGAGGAAAGATATATTTTTTGTGAGGGGAACGATTATCAGAACAAAATTGTTTTCTGGAATCAATGTATCGATGATCTGTTGATAATTTGGTCTGGAACTGAAGTAGAAGCTGAACATTTTGTTAAGGATTTAAACAATATTGACATGAATTTGGAGTTCACTTACCATCTGAGCAAAGAGAAAATTGAACATTTAGACCTATCCCTAGAAATATCGGATGGGGGGAAATTGAAACAAGCTGTTTCAGAAAAGAGACAGCTGGTGATGCTGTAGTCTATGCTGATAGTGCACATCCACCCAAATTAATTTCATCGATTCCATATGGTCAGTTCCTTCGGTTAAGGAGAAACTGTCCATCAGAAGTAACTTTTGAAAGTCAGTCAGAGGAAATGTTATACAGGTTTGGGGAAAGGGGGTATAAGGGCCCCAAACTACATGAGGCAAGAGAGAAAGCTAAGCCACAAGATAGGGAGATACTTTTAACCCCAAAAAATAAACAAGGAGAGGATTCAAACAAAATAACTTTTGTGTTAGAATACAGTGGTATTGCATCCAAAGTTAAAAATGTATTACTGAGTAACTGGAAGTTGCTAGAGCATTGTAATATGTGGATAAGCCTCAATAATAGTATACTAAGTCATACAAAAATTTCCCAGTGATACTCTACTGCTCTGGCAATAATACACTACTGCTCTCGCAATAATACTATCCTGTGAAGTGATACTATTGTTTTTGTTGATATTACAGTTCAAAGGTCATCCCCAACTGTAGTATTATCAATGAACTTCAGTAGCACAAGAGCAGCTACCAGCGCACACTGAGCACAAGCCAACATTTCACTCAAGCTGTTTTCTGACAGAAAGCCAGCTCGCCACTCATAGGTACTCTGCAACCATCCCAGACACACCCAGCAACATAAGGTAAGAAAAAAAACAGCCTTGGATCCACATATTACAAAAAATAACAAATAGATAAGTGTGTTACAAGGCAGTTATACCATCTTGAGGCTTTAGGGACTTTCAGAACCTCTCTATGGTATTACTGCCTTGTAATACACACTTATCTATCTATTATTCTATTTGTAATATTCCAGATCTATTTTTGGACACACCTAGAGTGACATACAGCAGAGCCAAAAACACCGGGGACTTGATCTCCTCAAGCCACTATGTCCCTATTAGGGACCGTCCACTGATGTGGCTTCCTGAAAGACCAGTATGCTGCTTCCAATGTGAACATTGTTCAGCTTGTAGATATGTAACACAGGGAAACGTTTTTCACCATCCGATCAAGGAGATTCAAGTAGACATTTTAGAGTTTGTAAATTGTTCTACTGAATATATAGTATATGTGGCACAGTGTCCGTGCCCAACGCTTTATGTGGGTAGGACAGTGAGACAGGGAAAAGAGAGACTGTTAGAACACATTAGGGACATTAAGAATGATAATTTTGAGTCTTCCATAGCATCACACTTTTTTGACTTCCACGATAGTAACCGTTTACTTTTGAAGTTTATGGTCATTGACCATGTGAAGCCACCTTTACGTAAGTAAGATAGGAAACAACTATTATTACAGAAACAATCCAGTTGGATTTTTACTTTGGAGTCTATATATCCCTGTGGTTTGAATAAGGACCTGGACCTAACAGTAAATTTATGAAGAATACTGTACTGTTATTCTTTGCGTGTCTCTTCCTGTCTTTTCCTTTTTTTCTTGTTCCCTGCTCTCTCTCTCTTTTCTCTTTCCCTCTTCTTCCCCCTTTTTTCTTTATGTACTTTTTCTTTTTTTTCCTTTTTACTATTGCTCCTTTTTCTCTTTTCATTCACCTCTGTCTTTGGTGAATTTCTGATTCTCTTTATATCATCTTCCAATCATCTCATTTGCTATGTTGTCCCATTTTATGTAAATGTACTAGTCCGTCTGTATATTGCTTTTCTTTATGCTACACAGGTTTAATATACATTGTTTAGGCACTTTAATAGAGTTACTTTGTGGGTTTTTTGTTTGACATTATGCAGTGGGAACCATGGGGTGAAGTGTCGCTTTAATTATGCAGAACACCCCCCCCGCCCTTATTCTCCTTCTTGCATTTTTCTCATCTTTGATCTTCTCTCCTGTTTCTAAAAAGTCTGTGGATCAGGAGAGTTAACCATTATAACTATGGGAAGTAAAATGTAAAATGAATGGAGAAAAGACAAAAGAATAAAATAAAAAAATAAATGGAAAATGGGTTTCCTTTGCTTGACTGTCAAATCACACAAAGTATATAAGTTGGCTTTAGCTGAACTGAAATCGAGCAGTGTTTCTAATTGTATAAAGTGTTAAAGCAATACACTGTTCCTATTTAAATTGCTAAAAATATTCTGAATTATTTTGCACTATTAAGGGTTTGATTGTTTATCTATTAGCACTGAGCACTATTCTTCTTTGATACAAACCATATGTATGATGGTGCTTTTATATGATTGGATTTTAAAGTCATGTGTTTTTACATGGAGGTGTATTTAAAATGTGATGTGTGTTATGGACTCCACCCTCTGATGAAGAGGGTTGTTACCTTCAAAGCGCCGGGGAAGCCATCCATTAGTTCATGTTTAAATGTTTAAAATAAAATAGTTATTTAGCCACAGTCCGTGTGTATCGCTGTTTTTTTGTGTTTTCATTTGGTGTTACTTTATATGACTGATCCACGGACTTCCTCTCCACCATTTAGCACATCTCGTTTGTGTGTTTTTGAATCTAAGGTAAGTATTGGTCCCAGTCTTTCCCTTCCCCTTTTACAAACCTTTTTAACATGCACTTTAGGGTTTGATTAAAATGCTCAACAAGACTGTCTGTCTGAGGGTGATAAGTGGATGTTCTTATGGCAGTGATGCCTAGTAGTTGGTGCAGTTTCATGTAATAATGCAGCATCAAAATTACTACCCTGATCAGTAATAATCTCTTTAGGTATGCCCACCCTGCTGAAAATGTTGGCAAGCTCTGCTGCCACTTTTGGGTCTGTGTTAGTACACAATGGAATTGGATACTGAGTAGCATAGTCACATACTACCAAAATGAATGGAGTACCCTTTTTACTTTTGTCTAAGGGGCAACCACATCCGTTGCAATTCTCTCAAAAGGCACATCTATCAAGGGTAGGGGCACCAGGGGCACCTTGTCTTTTGTAGTCACTGGGGCTACTTTCTGACACTCAGCACAAGAACTGCAGTAGGTAGTAACATCCAGGCCAGTTAAATTTGTACAGCAATCTGGAAATGGTGCGATCCCTCCCTGAGTGACCAGCCATAGGACTATCATGTGCTATCTGTAACAACTCAGATCTGTACTTTTCTGGTATAGCCAATTGTTCTATCTGGTCCTGCATCTGAGGTTTAACCCAAATTCTGTACAGTAGCCCATTGCATTTTTTAACATAGGCTCACCCTGATTTGGTTTCACCCCCAGCTGCTTAAAATAACCCTGGAGAGAAACATTGTTAGCTTGTTCTGAAAGAAAATCACAATTAGTGATCAGTTTAGTTTCAGCATTTTCATATGTTAACCCCTTATGTCCATCAGTCTTTTATTGCCACTGTTACTTCAGGTGTCTTCTTTCTTTCCTGGACTTCTTGATCTTGAAGCTATGCTCACACAAGTCCAAATCAAAATCAGAGAAAGGAAAATAGTCCCCACCATCTGAGATTTTCTTTGCCTGAGCTGTTGCCACCACAGCTGTTGAAACATCAGGATGTACTCCCTCTCTGATTAACTCAAGTAAATTCTGGAAAGTAATTTCAAGTAATCACAGGTATAGGTAACTTAGGTACTACTTCAACTTTTTGGTGCAGCACCCCATTAATAGAGTCACTTGGCTGGTGGGATATTATTGAGTGTCCCCGTGGATGCAGATGACATCAGTACCTGGACCTTTTGGATATTGTTTTCCCAGCACTTCAATATGCACTAGGGTCTATCTGCTTCCTGAATCTATAAGTCCCTCCACAGTCTTATCTCCTACCTTCACATCTGTTAAGTACTTGCCCCAATTTGCTGTGGACACATCTGCTGCAGTGTTACTCTTCTTACTACTGCAATTTCTTGCAGTATGACCTGGCTTATTATATTCATAGCAAATAAAGTTGTTGGGTGCAGATTTGCTACCCCCACCAGAGTTCTTATCATACTTGGAGTATAAATGGGGAAAAAGAGTGTCTTACCGGTGCTTGGCTGTTACCTTGCTGCTGTGGCATCTGTCTGGCCATTTGGTAGTCTTCAGCCAAAGAAACAGCCTTTTCCCCACTTTCTGGTCAGTGTTCTTTTATCCAGAGCTGTACATCTGTAGGTAGGATGTTGATGAACTGCTCTATTACAGATGTTTCGATGATCTGTGGGAGTGTTTTTCCCTCTGGTTGGAGCCATTTCATAAGGAGTTCTCTGAGTTGGACGAAGGCTTCTCGAGGATTGTCGGCCAAGTTGTACTTCAGAGACTGAAATCTCTGCCTGTAGGTCTCTCCTGAGATGTCATACCTTTTTAGGATCTCTCTTTTCACCAGGTCTTAGTTTTTTGACTGTGTAGTGTCCATATTGCTGTAGGCAAGTTGGGCTTTTCCTGTCAGGTAAGGTACCAGTCTGATTGTCCATTGCTGCTTTGGCCACTGGCAGGCTGTGGCAACCCTTTCAAAAGTTGTCAGGTCTTTTAAGATGTTGGCATTTTGTTGCTCTGCTGGACCAGTGCCATATCCTCCAGCTTTGATAACTTGCAATGAATCCAGCTACTGCTGCTCCAGTCACTGCACCTCTTCTTTTCTCTGCTGCTTCTGTCACTGCATCTCCTTTTCTCCACTGCTAATCTTCTTTTCTCTGCTGTTCTTGTCACTGCATCTTCTTTTCTCTGTTTCTCAGTCTCTTGTTGTTGTATAGCCCACCATTTGAAAAAGGTAGTCAGGCTTTCAGGTTCTGTCACTGCCTGCTCTTTCTTTCCATGACTGGTGCTGGCTGTACAGTCTCAGTTTGAACTTTTTTTTCTGCTTCTAGTTTGGCTGCCATGCTTCTGGTAATCACTCCTGGACTTGCTGCTGCAGAATCCATACCTTTATTCTGTGCTTCCCTGGTACCAGGTCTAGTACTGATGCACAAAACTCCTGGCTTAGAGTATGCACAGCATAAATCCCATTTAGACTGACACTATCTCTCATCGAGGCACAGGTCAGGAAGCATAGGAAAACCAGGAGCAGTTTCAAAATTCACAAATAGCGTTTTATTTTTCTCAGTAACGAAAAATAAAAATTATTCAGTATAACTATTTACAAAGGCAGTATAAACAGAAAACTGAGTCCTTCTTATTCTAAGTTTCAGTCTCTCATTCTCTCACTCTCCTTGTCTCTCTAGCAAAAACATTGCTGCTGTTTTTATAAGTTTTATGTGTTTGTCTGGGAACCTTGTTAAGAGATTTTCTGCTTCTCACAGAATGTTCTTGTAAGTTTTGTTCCTTGCAGGTGCAGCAAAACAGTACATGGTGACCTAGAACTGACCTTTTGTTGCCAGCATCTCAGAGAGTTTGCAAACCAGCTTCTCGGGTTGACCCCTTGAGTTCCTAATATCTTTGCAATCATTTCATCAGTATAAATATATACAGTTTTAAACAAAGGGATCCCACTATCAGTTATATTTCCACATAAAGATTCACATATATTTTTTTTTATAACTGCAGATATGCAAGGGGAGAGAAAAAACAGAAACAGCAAGGGATAGGTAGAGAGATAGCAAGAGGCTGAGAATTGCAAAACTATCAGAGTGATCAGTTCCTAAGTCTCACAAGAAAATTTGGTTGCACGTTCAGACAGACAAGAGACAGAAAAGAAGTGGATAGAACAGACCCTTGCATTTAAATTCTTTCTGCATAACGAATGGAGCAGGGTCTTATTCAACACTGTCACAGAGTGCAATCCCAAAGGCATCTAACTGGTGGCTTGATGTGTAGCTATAAGCTCTACTGCCCTGTCCCCCCAAAAAACTTCATAGCACAGAGTTGCCTATGCATTATTCTGTATGTATACCACACCTACCAATCATTTATTCTTGAGAGAATGGTACTATATTGTCAGATTAAACTTTTTATTTTAACAGATACCTGCTTTTTAAAGTTCAAATGTTATTTTAGGCAAAGCATACCTGCAGGATCACATTGTAAAGAAGACTGTTCTGAGAATCTTTTCTTTGGTATGCAGTATTTGTCTGCAACAAAACCTAGTTTTCGAAATTGGCTTGTCATCCCTGATAGGTTCTCCCTTGGGGAGATGCTGAGAAGGCATGTTTAAATTGCTGCCTGAACCTTTTGGCATAACATTAGTAAACGCTCATTGCATGTTGCTTCCTAAAGCTGATACATTAAGGGGCACCCTTTGAACATCTGGAGGAATGTTCCTGTTTCCACTTTGCATTTTGAACAGAGACCTCAATGACTTGAACACATTTTATGAAGACAAATGAGATGGTCATAGAGAGCATACAATTTAGTTGTTGCAGTTTACAGTACAATGTGTCTCTTTTTGAACTGTTGAAACAAAGCATGCCACTTCTCTGGGGGAAAATGATACCCCAGGTTTGCCTTGTAAGAGTAAGTTCCCCTGTGTTTAAGCTGCAAAATGAAATCAGTGCATGGTATGACTGTGATTATTTGAACTGCTTTGACTCAGTAATAAGTTTTTTGAGGCATGAAAATCCTGTGTTTGCTTTCCATCCTGTTGACTTGCAATAGTGTGTTTAGTTGGAGAGAACAAAAAACAAAAGTTAAGGGGCCAGCTGATAGCGCATTGATAAGTGCCCTCACTTGGCAACAAGGGCTCAAGCCTAAGTCCATTGCACCATACAGCAGGTGTTAGAATCATGGATTGGCATATGACTTGGTTTTGGGTTGGAGGAAGGCTCGTGCCATTGCATGACTTCCCCAGTGACTCAGGGGGAGAACATCATGCAGGAAGGAATCTGGTCCACAGCACTCTCCAGAGCACAGACAACTGATATGAAGGCACCCAGACATCCAGCCTACGGGTTGGGGCATGGGAGTAGAGTACTGGATGGGCATGCCTAGCATGTTAGTGAAGAAGGACATGCTACAGACAATAACCAATGGGAAGAGTGGTCCCCAGACAGGAAATTATATGAACTGGTAGATGAGATGAAGTTCTGCTCACCACCATATCCACCAGGGGGCATCCAACACCATCATCATCGTCTACACATTGCCCCTGGTGAAGAGCTGAACAGTTATTTCCTGAGGCTTGGAGCACTCTTAGGGCTACCCTGGGACAGGATGTTAATTCAGTTGCATTGGTGGTGGGTTACGTGTTTGGATTAGGATTGTGGCTGTGTTAACTTGTTTGGGATCCAGAATGTTCTGAAAACTGAAGGAGGACCCAGACACCTAACAAGTTAAGGAGCATTACTGCAGTGCCTACCATCACCTTAACTCTGTGCTCAAGCTAAACATAACAGCTTGATTTGGCACAAACTGACATGACTTTTTTTGTCTGTTACTAATATATTGGCCTCTCACCTTGAATACGCTCTCTTAGCATGCATTTATCTTGCAGTCTTCATATAATTTTGCAGTAAAAGTTGTACATTGTATTACTGAGTGCCACTACTGTGTACTTTTGTAACTGGTGATGGGCGAAGTGGCCAATATTCGCTCCACGAAGTGATTCACGGAGTAACACAGAGTCCGCAAAGTGCTCCGCAATGCGAAGTAGAGTACTTTGCGTTATAATGGGGAAGGCGAAGTCCATTGGAAACAATGACTTTGCATTATTCCGCCTTCCCCAAGCCACTTCACCAATTTTAAGGTGAAGTACAGTACTTTGAAATCAATGTACTTTGCCTCACTTTGCCTTGTTCTTGAGCTTCTAAGGAGAATTTTGTAGTGCTTTATGGGATTGCAGGTCACATGGGCTGTAGATTGTTCTGCACAGCCTCAGTTTTGTGTAGTGTGTGTAGTGGAAGATGGAGACAGTTTCATCTCAGAGCTCTGCGATTCAAATCCTCTAAAAGCTGTTAAAAAAAGTATTTTTGAGCTATTTTGTTTGCTCACAGTTTATTACATCGAGTATGGGAAACCCTCCTGTGCTCATATTATCGAGTGTTTATTGTTTGTGTGTGGATTTTGAATGTTAATTTACAACAGTCAGTCTGTGTACTAGATCCCGGAGTCAGTTGAAAAATCAATTATGACCGACTCACAACACATTATAACTGATTTTTTCAACTAGTTTAAAATTTATGACTGCGACTCACTAAAAAAAATCCAACCAATTTTTTCAACTTCTGCCGTTGTTAAATTTGATTTATGTACAAGCAAGCTGTACTTTTTTTAGTGCAATTAGTGGAAACACTTGGCAGCATGTTTATTTACTTAGTAACCTCCCTCACAGTGGGTTCACTTTCACCTTCTCCCATCTCCCGCGACTGATGATGGCCTGACCTCATCTCTTGTATCCCACTGTCCCCTACATTAATCCCCGGCCAGTCGCTCCACACTCTGCGTTAATCCACAACTCTCCTGAGTCTCAGCACGCGCTCTCTCTCTGGCCTGGGTGGTGGGTCTCTCGAGTCCTTCAGGCCTCTCGCTCAGTCTCTCCCAGTCCCTCGATGGTGTGGTTTGGATCCCCCAGCTCCAACCTTGCCTTGCATCCTGCAGGTGCCCGACTCTACTGCTGTGGTGTCCTCCCTACACTGAACCAGACACCCACCGATGGCTGCAACTTAAGAAATTAACTTGAGCACTACTATTAGTTCTCGCCTTGATGACTACACAAGAAACAAACAGAATTTGATGGCAGATAAGGACCGCTTGGCACTCCTAGTCTGCCCATTTCTCTACCTAATGGATAAGCTGCATATCCTAGTTAAACCTACTTCTTCCTACCCCCACTAGAATTGCCTTATGTCTGTCCTATGCATTCTTGCATTCCAGGATTCATACATACTTCAGATAACTGTGGGACGCTTACCCACTGGGTATAAAAATGAGTCCAGTGAAAAAATAATGGGTCACATTGTTCAACCGAGCCCATAAACAGCAGTTTTAAAACATCTAACAGTGAACAGGTTGTCCCCAAGGGAGACAAAAAGGTGGGTCAAAATTAAAAACCTGCTAATCGTCCCAATACCCACCCAAAAATGAACCCTGCACAGTGGTATTAACATTCATTGGTATGCTGTGCTCCCAGACTATGGTGTACAGAACAGCAGAATACACAGATTAAGCCCCGATCCAAGTTATGAAAAAATGAACTTTTAAAGTGCATAAGGAGGTGTGTGGAAATTAAGACAGGAAACAGGCAATCTAAAACAGACTAATGCTTTAAAGAGATGTGTACACACAAGCCCCGACCCCGTCTTTGGCTCGGATACCCCAGGGGGCACTGTACTTTTTCCATCCTCCACCCACCCCACGAACTAACAGCTGTGGCTCTCCTCCCGAGGCATCGGTGAAGCCGTGAACTGCTAAGCGGTCCGCTGCACCCCCGAGCAATGTGCCTGCCATTACACACACGGGGCCAGCTGGGGGCGCTGTCGCTGCACCCTGGTGGCAACAGAGGAGAGGGGCCACCTGTCTCGGGAACAGAAGATAGACACGGGCACTGAGAGGTGCTTTAGTGTCTCTATCACCATCCACGACAAAAAAAAAACGCTGCAGCTCCATGGGGACACTGCATGAGCTCCGACCCAGGACATGCCCTTGCAAAGAGCCGGAGCAACCACACACCCCTTCCTTACCCCTAAACAGCTGTGACAGTGATATGTGCTCCCCCAAAAAAAACTCAAGCTCTGTGGAGCCGCCTATCTGGCAGGTGAGATCAGATGATGCCCACTACCCTTGGCTCATGATGTAGAGCAAGCTGCAGTTGCACCCTCCTCTGTAATGCCTACACAGTTGATATAGAGGTCAGTCCCCACCACACCACTTGTACATAACAGCCCTGTGAACACAGTATTCATGAATTACAACCTTCCACACAATTTGTAGGTAACAGACCCAGCAGAACACCGTCCCCTTTGTAGATAACAGCCTCTGCAGGAGCACCTGTTTTAGAACCCAGACCCTGGGACTGCAGCCTCATGTCCTCGCTCACCCTCCGGCAGGCTGTAGCCCCACATGTCCGGGAGGCATTAATGGATGTGGGATGCTGTTCCCGCATGCTCTTTGTCCCAATTAGACGCATCATTCAGCCGGTGACAAGCCATCTCCTTTGTTCTCAAGTCCGGGCTCTCGGCTCCAAGACGCCTTCTTCCGCCAAATAAAGGGCTGGACAACCATTGACACCGAACTAAGCCCCACCGAATTACGCTGGGTTCACATTTGGAACCCAACAAACGGACCACCCATCCTATCCATCCATGGGCGCAAACTGCAACGGGTAGCTCCATAATACAGACGGACAGAAAATCTCCCACACCCAATTTTACCCAGATTGGGACTGACCCAGCATCGTGCCCAGTACCAAATGCAGCCCACACGCGATATTCCTTACCTGCCCGTTGGATTTGGATGGCGATCCCGCTGCACCATCTACGGACTTCTCATCAAGGACCTCTCGCTTGGCAGCCTTGGAGCCCTGGCTTCTCATGTCTGTGCATCTGTCTGTCCGCAAAAGTACAAAAATACTGGCTTTAGAAGCGCTTTAAAGGCATTTACACAGGGAACTAAATCCAATCTGGTTTTCTTCTTTTAAAGTAAAAAAATAAAAATCTTTAGAAGAACGTTGCCAATTTGTCCCCGAATTACTGCGTCACGAAGAAACTAAATTAAAAAAGTGTCACACTCACCCAATAGCACCCTTCACTCCAAACCTCATCACTGCTGGTACACCTGTTCAACTCCGTCTCGCCGCCTTTTGCACTTGCAGGCAGTGCGCATATGCTGGCTTCTCCCTCTCTCATTAGGGTTGGCGCTGAGGAACTAGGGATACATTAATTGGCTGGAAGTAAGAGCGCACACAAATTCAAAAGTGGCTGACTGGCATGACTGCAGCACTGTCACGCAAGACAAAAGCCATGACTGAATCGTCTACTTCACGCAAATATAACTGCCCATAATTATGGCTGCAATTCAGTGCAATTGCGATTAATTGCAACTGCTTTCAATTGCAGCCAATGATTCCGATGGCCGAGGGCAGCTCCGGGGTTTACTGTGTACTGTGAAGTGTGCTTTGGGGGAGGGGCTTATCTGTCGTGTAGGTAGATTAACTGGGAGAAAAAGGCAGCCTTTCTGTCTGTTTTAGTTATATTTTTCTTGTATAACTGTGTTAATGTACGCACAGTAATATTTTCAGTAATTCTTGACATTTTATTTCTGATTGTTGCGATGCAGCAGTATATAATTTCAGTTTAAAACATTTGGTTATATTACTAAAGGTTTTCAATTTGCTACGCATTACTTGTAGTGTGTGTGAGTGTTTGTGCGATGCATGCCATTAAACAAGACACCTTTTATTGTACCACAGAGTAACTGCAGCAGTGTGAACCTGCTATCCACCACACCTGTATGAATTTTTATACTGCTTTGTGCTGTCTTTACAGATAGTGGACTGTCTGTTACTGCTGTGCACTGCCCCCCCCTCAAAACTGGCAAAAGGTATTCTTTTCCAGATTTGGATTTGTGACTTATGAGCACTGGTTAGGTGTTGCTGTGCCTTTCCATCTGCGTCTTGAGTGTGCAGCACAATCTTAATCTGTGCATTTGCAGTACACCATTAATTCTGGGAGACTTCGCATTTCTTTTTACGCTCTCATTTCACTTCGTCTGCACTGGGGAATTTTCTGGACATAAGACAGTAGCATTTTTGGGATGCTCAGTAATTCTGGTGACTCTGTGTGTGACCAGTCCACTGCACACATGATGCAGTGCACTATTAATTCTGGGAGACTTTGCATTTTTTGTTACCCTCTCATTTCACTTCGCCAGCACTGGGCAATTTTCTGGACACAAGACAGTAGCATTTTGGGGAATTAAATTAATTTTGGTGACTGTGTGTGACCACTGCACACATGACAGAGTGCACCATTAATTCTGAGTGACTTCACATTTCTTGTTACACTCTCAGTAGCATTTTGGGGATGCACATTAATTTTGGTGCCTGTGTGTGACTACAGAATGCATGACGTCTAAGTGCACTATTAATTTTGGGAGACTTTGCATTTCTTGTGCTCTCATTACACTTCGTCAGCCCTGGGGAGTTTTCTGGACACAAGACATGAGCGTTTTGGGGATGCACATTCATTTTGGTGACTGTGTGTGTGTGAAGGGCTGCTAAAGGGCTGCCAGACTGTGGAACTCCCTCCCTGGTGACATCCGCTCGGCCCCCTCCTATCGGAGTTTTCGCAACTCCCTGTGGGGCTACCTGAAACTAGCCTCTGTGTGTGACTGCCCCAAGCCTCCCTAGCGGAATTCTTAAACTATTTGTCATACTTGCCCCAAGCTGCCTTCGCTGAAGCTGCTTGATACCTCTCATTTACCCCAATGAGCCCATTAATCTCTTTTCAGTTCCCTGGGTTTTTCTGACTGTTGGATATGCCTCTTTTGACCACAACATTGCACCTTGATCCTAAGCTTGTCCATGAACCTCCGTTGCTCTGGGTTGCTAATCTATATAGTTATAAGTTTAAGTTATAAGTTATATTTTGACCTATCATTCTTGGATAGTGCTGTTACTCCTGTATGTTACTCTTATTAGTCAATGCTGTTCCTCTTTCCCTTATGTCTTGTTATATTTGTCTTGATGTACCTGCAACCATTATGTGCACCTATCTGTATTCCTTTGTTGTATTCTCCCGGGTCGTTCCTGAAAATAGGCAAAATACTTGTCTAGTGTACTTATCCGGTAAACAAAAGCTAAATAAATAAATAAATATTGTTGTCACTTCACCTTACTTCAAGTTAAGGCGGAATGATAACACAAAGTAATAATTACTAGGCGAAGTGAGCCTTTTGCATTGGCCACGGAGTGACAACGTGAAGTGCTACTTTAAGGGCACTGGTGGGAGATTTAAATTAGGTTGCATCTCTATTTGTGATACAGGTCATTGCCATTGGGGAACTACAGCCGTTGGCATTCGCGTTCTTCTACAGCATGTGAGTTACACTACTGTAAGCAATGTGATGTGTGGGGGCCCTGGGGCTGCCAATATTGTTGTCACTCTACCTTACTTCTGTTTAAGGCGGAGTGACAATAAGTCGCAATCACAATAACGAGGGAAGTGGGCATATTATGCTTGCCACTCTGTGTAGTGAATTGACAATGCAAAGTGCCCACTTCACAAGCACTTCACCGGCAGAATTTAAATTTGCTGCATCTCTAAGATGGGATACTTTGCATGTCTTGTTACACTCTCATTTCACTTGTTCAGCACTGGGGAATTTTCTGGACACAAGACAGTAGCATTTTGGGGATGATCATTAATTCTGGTGACTATGTCTGATCACTGCCCAGATGACTGAGTGTGCCATTAATTCTGGGAGACTTTGCATTTCTTGCTACGCTCTCATTTCACATCATCAGCACTGGGGAATTTTCTGGAGATGAGACAACAGTAGCATTTTGGGGATGCACATTAATTCTAGTGACTGTGTGTGTGGGGGGCTGCCAATATCGTTGTCACTCTGCCTTACTTCATGTTAAGGCGGAATGACAATGCGAAGTAATAACAAGGCGAAGTGGGCATTTCATGCTGGCCACTCTGCGAAGCGGAGTTGACAACGCGAAGTACCCACTTCGCGTTCACTTCGCCTGCAAAATTTAAATTTGCTGCATCTCTATTTGTAACTATATGATGCTGCTGTGTTTTGTCCCACCCCCAAGACCCTCACATACTATAAATGAGTAAGTACACCTGAATGGGGCCATACTGGTGATATACAGTGAACTGTTACTGAATTAGTACACTTTGAGCTAACATGGCAAAAGGATTCTCTATGTAAGTTCTTATCTGCCCTCCTAGGTTAGGCTCTACTTTTCCCTTCTCTTCGGCAGCCTACTCTGCCTTAGAGCCATTTGAGAGGAGTCATGTGAATATAGGTGTTGATTGTATGGTGCAGTGGCACAACTGGAACTCAGGAAGCCTAGGTTGTCCTTATAATGCTTAAACCACAATCCATTTACCTCCATCTCCCTTCTAGACTCTGGCCTGCCCTTCCTCTGTCCATACCCTAGGTGCCATCCTTGGTACAGAACTATCCTCACATATCTGTAATCGTTGTGCAGCTGTCTGTGACTTAGGTTTGCAGTCACTAGCCAACAGAGTTAGTGGCTGGGAAAAATCCACCAGCTCCACAGGCATTTCATTGGCCCAGCTGGTGTACATATTTTAATATTACCACCTCAAATGCAAGCCAGCAGGGTTAAATAAAGGTCAATTTCACTGGTCTGATACACAGTTTAACAACATTTCGGAAGTGGGCTCATGCCAGTTTCAAACACTGCATAGAGTATTACCGTAAGTGTGTCATTTCAGTGACCTTTCTTGTGGATGAAATTTATATTCATACTTGTATTTCATCATATCTTTATTACAATTCCCTTTTCTTGAACTTCTCCGAGGTCCCTGCTCCTTTGATTACAGAATCATATTGCTTGTTTTCTTACCAGCACACAAATAATAATTTAACCCCAGTCCTCTAGAACACATGTTGGCCCACATTTGTTTCAGAGCCCAATACAGAATCACAGTTTTCAGCTTTAGTATCCTTCAGGGACTTGCTCCAGACTGCCTCTCTAACCTTGTCTCCCTCTGCTACTGTCCCACATTCCCTCTGTTCCTCTTATTCCTGCCTCCTCTGTTTTCCCTCTCACAACTTTACCACAGGTGGCAGTGAAGCATTTTCTTCTTAGGCACCCGCCCTCCAGAGTAGCCTTGATTTTTCTCTATCTGCACATGACTAATTCACTACTTGTGTTTGTACCAGTTTCAAAACATACCTCTACTCAATCATGTGTGATTGCTGATCTTTCCTTTACTGCCAGGTCTGTTATTATCTGATATTAATGATCACGGTTCCCTACCCGTTATTTTTAGTCCTTATTAATTTTGAGATACACCGTGCATGGAAGATGCTGTATTAAAAAGAAAAGTTATTTTGTATTGATGTGCCACTCAAGGGTCTGCATAGGAAGGGCAAATCGACATAAAAAATATATCCTCTACATTCTGTAGGATTTTAAAGAGCCTCTGATGCCATATGAGCACGTTGTGAAACCTAACATTTAGACACAATTCAGCTTATAATTCTCTTTTCTCCCTGCTCACCTTCCATTGACGACGATGACGCCTTCTTCAGCCTTTACTGGTGTGGCTTCAGGAAGGTCCACTCCCTTGTCTTGCCCTTACTAGCCTGAAAGGGATGGACCAGGGCCTGTTCACCTCTTTGTTGACCTAGCCAAGACTTTCTGTACTGTTGAATATTTCCTCCTAGTGGAAAAGCATTAAATTTGTCTGTCAGACTTTATGGTCAAATGAGTACAGTCTTACCTGGTAGACCGGTTTCAGGCTGTCCTTATAGGTGACCCCCCCACCCCCAAATCGGCCCAGGTGTGCCCCAGGGTTCTGTTCTTGGTCTCATCCTGTTCTCAGTCTTCATTAATGACTTCCCAAATGCATTTACCGTCTTCTCTTTCATTCAGATGTGTGCAGGTAACATAGTGCTTTCTGTTTGTGGTTTCGCTGCCCCTTAGCTGGCTGCTCAGTTCTATTGTGATTTCAGCAATGCCCAGTGCTAGTTCTGTGACATTCAAATCACTTCCAGTCTCTCGAAAATAGGATCCATAATCTTTGGAAACAGGCAGTGGCTGGCTAAACTGCAGCACCCCCATTTTTCATGACCCTGGATGACTCCCTGCTGCAGGAAATATATATTTTTTACATACCTGGGCATCTGACTGGGTGGTTGTTATGACTTCTGCAGCCCCATTGATGCCACAAGAAGCTTCTCTCCAAATAAGAGCTGGGGAGGAACAAAGCATGTATCCTGCTCTTCACCCATTGTGAGATTGTTGCACAGATGACCCTTCCAGTGTTTCACTATGTAGATGTGGTGTACACTGCTTCCTCCAAAGCCACCATAGTCAGACTGGACCCTCTCTTCTAATCCTTTTATTCCCTTGCCTTTATCTGCCCTTCCTGAACTCCTCATTGTTGTCTGTGCTTTGTACTATCACAGCTCTTTCTCTCTCTCATAGATACCACTCTGTATCTCCCTCATCTGCAGTTTCTGGTTTGGTTCCCTCCCTGACTACCTCTGCTTCCTATTGTCCTGCCATCTCCGCTTTATCTTCCACCTCAGAAACACTGTCTCTCATACCTTCTGTCTGTCGCTTGCCAAGATCTCTGCATGGCAGGCTGCCTTTTCCTGTAAGATCCAAAAATAGTTGGACTCAGAGAAATGTTCAGGATAATGTAGGAATGTGTGTCAAAAGTTCCACCCAAAGTTAATGTCAGATAAATTCACACATTTATTAGGGTTAGTTGAAGACTAAGCGCTAACACAAGACTCGTAGTGATGCTCTATATGAATCACATAACATACGGTATGCTAATTCTCTATGTAATTACTGTCCCACATGCTGCAACAGTCTTGCTGTTGCACTAGCAGCTGGGCTTCTCAGTAACACCATATATCTTTTTAAACATTGTTTGGTTTGTTTATGCTGGCTGCTATAGCTTCCCTTGCCCCTCTTAAAACAAACAGAAAACAGGGTATGTGAGGGCAGAGACCCAAACAAAGACAAATCATAAAAGAAGCAATGAAATCAATAACATAGAACATGAGTGTGTGCGTTAGCTTGATACTTAGTGTAAAAGCTTTAACTTGGTCCTCATACTTTGTGCAGCGTTAGGTCCTGAGTCCTCCGATATTGCCCATTTGTCAAGGACTGGTCATGACGCAGTCTCACAAAGCAACAAAATTCTCCCAAATCAGCAAAGAAGGAAACATATGAGCAAACAAAATATCCCAAAGAAGACAAGTCCCCCTTCCCCCCACTGACCACATGCCATAGCACTTTTCTCGAGTAGAGCCTTCTTAGGAAGTGGGCTCCTGGTGTAGCCACTTCCTGTTTGTACCTTCTTTGTTTTAATAGATCCACTAGGATCAGCTGTTCATGGTAGCCCTTGATGAGGACGCTGGGGAGAGGGTGCTGACAATAATGGTGACCCGCTCCCCAGCACATTGCAGGAATGGCTCTGAGAGGATACGGTGGCCGGATGGGGGGTTGGGCGACTATAACAACATCCTGTCACTATAGTACGCATGCAGAGGAGTGGGAGCAGGCATGCACAGCGAGGGGTGTGGGGGTGGTGCCATAGTCAGTTACCGTGCTGAGCCCGTGGCGTGGTGGGTGGGTTGCCGGCGTCGGTCGGCAGGGTACTGGGTTCGGTTCCAGGCACTGGTGCATTTTCCTTGTGCACCGCCTGAACCTTTGTTTCTTTAATGTTTTCATCCCCCCCAACATGCACCCCCCTGCAGTTGAGAATCCTTTAGTAGGGGGTGCCCCCACGGGGGGTGGGCACAGCCCCCCACAGAAAACATTAAAAACTAAGTCCCTGGTGCCCTTTTGCTGTGCACCAGGGTGTCAGAGTGCCGAAATAAATTTTCAGCACGCTTGACTTCTGCATAACGGTGATTGCCTTTAGGCTTTCACTGTTATGACATAGATCCGCTGTTCACATATGTTGCAACAGCAGTCCCATGAAGCCATGTTCTCACACACAAATTAATGGCATTGAAATTTCTGGGGGCTCTGGGAGGAAATCTAAACCATTAAAACATTTTTATATATCTTATTACAAGGCTGTCCTGATGGCCCTGTGATCCGTGCCACATGCTGCCTTGCAGGCGACCCAACTTCAAGAACAAGCTTGTGAGGCTGCATTGGGAGGCAGGTCAGATTGCAGCAGCTGCCACTCGGCAGTGCATTGTGATCAGGGAGGGTTTGCATTGAGCTCTAGTTCCACAGCAACCCCTGTGGTGGGCCAAGGGAGCTTGTGCTCTCCGCAGGATGTCAGTGAGTGCAGCCAAGGCCACCAGGAAGGCTATGCCCTTGCCACAAGAGGAGAGAAAAATCTTGGAGGAAAACTGGGGTGAAAAACCCATGTATAAGGCATTTGTTCCAAGTTCTCCCCTGGGTCCTAGTGCCATGTGACACTGGATCCCAATCCACACAGTGGATTGCCTCTTTTGGGAGTATGCCCCCATCCAAGGCCCTGGCATGAAGGAGAGACCCGTAGGGGATGTTGGGATGGACACGTTACAAGGAAGTCTGGGGTTAACAAGCCTTAACAGGATATATTACGAACATGGCAGGGGAGGAAAGAATCTAAATTGAAAAAAAAGATGAAACTTATTACACTGGAAACATAAAAAAAGGGGTGGACATGGGTGCTGCTTGGTAGCCCAGCAGAAATGTTTCGCACTTCCATGCAGGTGACAAGGGTTTGGGAGAAAACTTTGGGAGCCAGGTTGGGTTGCTGGGAGCTGGGGTAGTGCAGCCATATGGCAGTGCTCCTAATCAAGGGAGGGAGGCACCCTGGTTCCAGCACCAGTGTGACCCCCTGTGGTGGGCTGAGGGAGCTTGTCTCCCCTGTAGGTCAGTGGTATGTGTACTCGAGGAGCATCTGTGGGGATTCACATCCTATGCCGGGTGTCAGGGAGGGGGGTTATGGGAGAAAATAAGAAAAATATATATGTGCAGTAGCCACCATATATGATGGCACTGGTTCCCTCAGGCACCCCCCCATGTGATCCCCACCAGCACAACAGTGGTGTGAATGGTGGATGGGACTGAGGAGTCCAAGAAAGCACTGAAGCAGACACTGTTGATGACTAGGGACCAGAAAACTTTACTTGAAAAAGGCAAGGCAAGGCAAATTTTATTTAAGAGATGCCCATCCCGGAGGCTCTGGGCACCAAACATATCAAAACTTCATACAACAAATCATAATAAATAAAAAACAACACACTATTAAACATTAATATACAATATTCCAGCAATTAAAACAAAATTTAGTATAAATTCTACCCTCAACTGCAGCAACTAAACTCAAACTAGCCAAAGGCTAACTTAAGCATAACATTCTGAAAAACAGGTAGGGACTATAAAACACAGTCCGGGAAGGCCTGATTATACAAGAAGGCCTTGAGGCAAGCTTTAAATACCTCCACAGAAGGGGCCTCCCTGATGGCTGAAGAAAGCAAATTCCACAGGATGGGGGCGGGGACACTGAATGCTCTGTCACCAGCAGTTTTCAGCTTCGTCCTGGGAATTGTGAGGATGCCCCTAGAGGGGGAGCGGAGGGAGCGGACCGAGACAGCAGGTGTAAGAAGGTCCTTCAGGTAACAAAATAGACAAAGTACTGAAGTTTGAAATAAATAAAGAGAGACTTGGAGTGTTTGTAGTTCACCATCACTGGATGGGATCACCTGAACTCTCAGGAGTGAAGCTACTAATAGTTTGGTGCAGATCCACAAGTCCAAATGGACAAAATCGAACCCACAATCTGTAGGTGAATGCCTGAGATAGGAGATGGAAAAAGTCTTTGTTAAAAGTCAGAATAATAGGGACACCTGTCACTTGATGGCCCAGCAGAAGCATGGTACATGTCCATTCCTGTGACTCAGATTCAGGAATGAGCCTGGGGAGCTCGGATCGGACCAGTCCTGGGCTGGGGAGTACTGCCAAAAGCAGTATGAACCAGCTGGGAGATGGTGGTGGCAGGCACCCAGTGCCGCAGTGCGTTAGGGAGCTTGCTCCTCCGTTAGCAGTGGCACATGTCCAGTGTGCGCTGCAGAGTACGAGGCCACTAGAGGCTGAATCAGTGCAAGGGGAAGGGCTGGGGAGTGTTAAAAGAATGAAAACTACTTACTTAACCATAACTGTTGGTCTTCCAGACTGTCTTCAGCATTGATTACCACTTATGGGTCTATGCTGGAGGCACTAGGACCCCGTGGGAGCAAAGCTTTGGCCAGGGGGCTGGCAGCAGCTACTGAGCTTGGCACCCGCACACCGTTCACATGCTGCTGTGCTAGCCAGCAGCCATTGCCTGCTCCCTCACCAACCTCAGTTCTGTTCACCAGAAGAGAGAAACAAAGAAGAGAAAAATGAGAGAGGACTTAAGAAATTCCCTAGCCCAAACAACCAGGGAAAGGATATGGGAAAATAAAGAAACAGCAAAATAAAACCTGACTACCAACCTCTATACAGAGAGAAAAGGGTACACTAAGCGGCACAGAGAGGTAGTTGAGTATAGAACCAGAGCTGCAACACCACTAGCCAGACAGCAGAGGGGTAGTGAAACAAAGGCAGCAGCACTGTAAGCATGTGGCTCTGGCAGTCAAATCAAGAGGGGTATGTTCACTTAGTTCACTTAGTCTGGAGGAGCGAAGAAGGCAGAAGCCCAAAAGCAGCTCCTTTAGGACAGGGTGTAATAATTCAAGTTACCTCCTGAAGTTATATATCTAAATTGTTTTTGAAGTTTTCTTAATTAGATCTTGACAAGACTTCTATAGGTAGTCTGTTCCAAAGGTTAGCTGCTCGAACTCCCCTTCCAGAAAGAACTGGAAGGGGACAGGATCAGTTGTGTTCCAGGACAGTAGCTGCTGCTTGTTGTTTTCACAGGGTTCTTGTGGATTTTACTTGATAGAAAGTTAGTTCTTTTCTTTCTTACTCCTAAGGGGCTAGCAGGGTATTATTTTGGGGGCTGCTAGAGGTTTGAAAACTGGTTTGGTGGCTGTAAGTGGGCTCATTTTGTGGATGTTTCACTGTGTAACAGGCTGCGCTGGTGGAGGCCTATTTCTTCTGATTTAAAACCTATTTGGTGGGATTTGCTTGGAGATGATTATTTGAATTGGAGACCTATATCTGTTAATTTCAAGCCTATTTTGATGTGTTGTTAGTGAAGCTGATTAAATTGGAGACCTGTTTCCTTTGGCAGCAAGCATATTTTGGGGGCTTTGAGTTGAATTTTGATTCCTTTTTGCTGACTCCACTAGCTGCAAAGGTTAGTGCATAGTGGGGGAAGGGTGTTAATGGTCTGGCCAGGTCTCACTCAGCCAATTGAATGGAGGCAGAGCTGAATCAGGTTTGAGGTGTTAGCTGCTTTGTCTTCTCAGAAAGAACTGGAAGGGGACAGGATCAGTTGTGTTCCAGGACAGTAGCTGCTGTTTGTTGTTTTCACAGGGTTCTTGTGGATTTTACTTGGTAGAAGGTTAGTTCTTTTCTTTCTTACTTCTAAGGGGCTAGCAGGGTATTGTTTTGGGGGCTGCTGGAAGTTTGAAAACTGGTTTGGTGGCTGTAAGTGGGCTCATTTGTGGATGTTTCACTGTGTAACAGGCTGGCTGGTGGAGGCCTATTTCTTCTGATTTAAAACCTATTTGGTGGGATTTGCTTGGGCCTGGTTCTTTGGCTGCTGGGCTTGGAGGGAAGACACAGGGCTGATACACTCTCTCTCGAGTCAGGTGTCTGCCCAAACCCGCCTCCCCAACCCTCCTCCCAGAATTCTGCTAATTTATAGGGAACACGTGCCCTGCAATTTGAGGAAAAGGCTGCAGGTGCAGCTCATGTAGTTCTAGCCACTGGGGTTGGATTTAAAGGCTGGGAGAGAGGAGTTTAGGAAGTTGTTCATTTCTATAAGTTTAATGTATTGTACTGCACCTAGTAACAGGGTTACTGGTGTACAGTGGGACTGTCTCTAAGATTAGTGGGTGACCTGATTAGGCAGTAGGGTGTATCTTGGACTAGGGGAACCTGGTGGCTCACCCAAGGAAACCTATTTGGAAGGGATGGAACCACATGTCATTAGGGCCAGCATCTTTGGGAGGGTGGTGGGTGCACAGAGTGTGGAGCAGCCATGATACTGGACTGGGCTTGGAAGTCGGTGGTTGCCCAGTGTGCTGCAGCTGGCACAGCTTAGGGAGGGGCCCCCTGAGGATTAGAGACGACGCTGGGGAAGGAGGTATGGTTGGGGAAGGGGCTGGGGATCTCCCACGGGGTTGCACCAAGCACTGGGGCAGGGGCATAGGAAAGGTGTGCAGGAGAGAATACCCAGGGGTCACATAGGACCCTGGCAGAGGGGTCCAAAAGGACACTACCAAGGAAGCAGGTAGAATTGGGACCCTCACAAAGGAGGGACGGAGGGACAACATTCTCAGGGAAGTAGGCAGATGGCCAGAGCTGACAGAAGGAAGCAAGGCAAGGGAGGTGGATCAAAACTTACACTCAGTAACTGCTTCAAATCTTCTTCTGCTCGAGGATGAGGGGGTGATGCAGTCGCCACGGGTGGTTAGAGACGGAAAGGGAGTGGGGGGGCAGGAGGCAGGGCTGATAGCAAGAAGAACGGGGGACCTGGAATGCAGGAAAATGGGGGAGCAGTGAATCAGAGCAGGAGGGGTGGGGGAAGAGGGAGGAAAGTGCAAGGAGAAGGACCAGTTGGGAGGAAAGGTAAAGGAGAAGGACCAGAAGTACAAGGAGGATCCAGTAAAGGGAGCTGAGGGTTTAGGCCAGGGGAGCACGACGAGCAAGGAGGAACTAAATGGAGACAGGAAGGAAGGGAGGACGAGCCAGGCTAGTTTAGCAGATGGGGGAGAATGACCAGTCATGAGCAGTGAGGGGGGAATTAGCAAGGTACAGAAGGATACTCAGGAGGAGGAGAGGCATAGGATTGAGGGAGGGTGGCCATGGTAAATAAGGAGGGGTGGCATGGCACACAGATAGGGGGAGGAACAAGGAGCCAGCTGGGTGAGGGGCGGTAGAAAGGATGAGGGACATGGAGTGGGGGAATGGAGAGAAGGAGGCGGTCAGAGTGCTCCTGTTGGGGGATCTATGATCAGGGGTATCAGATGGGATAGGGAGGGAGAAGCCTGGCCAGTTAGAACAAGATGCTTCCCTGGACTAACGGTGCACAGGGCTAAGCACGAGGTATATCAGCTGGCAAAGGATTGTGGGGGTTCCCTGGACATACTGGTCCACCTGGGTACAAATGACATTGGGAAAAATAGTGAGCTAGAGATACAGGCAATATTCAGGGAGCTTGCCAGGGTCTGTCATGACATAGGATGCACAGTTTCCTTCTCAGAAATCCTGCCGGTGCCAAAGGCTAGTGGGGAACACAAAAGGAAGATTAGGGAGATAAACCAGTGGCTCAGGGAGTGGTGTGAGGCCAGAGGGTATGGGTTGATGGGGGATTGGGGGGAGACCTGGGAGGATAAGGAGCTGTATGCTAGAGATAGACTCCATCTCAATTTGGAGGGAAGGGGAATCCTTAAGTTGAAAATAGAGGGGTTCATTGGTGAAAAGTGGGGTTTAAACTTGTGAAGGGGGAGGAATGGGAGAAAAGGCTGTCAAGGGGTGCCGATAAAGGGAGGACTTTGTCTCCACTCCCTGGGAGCTGAGGATTATGGAAAAGGCCGACTGGCAAAGTGCAGACCAGGGGAAAACAGAATCCCCATGGGAACACGAGCAGGGGAAATGGAACTATAGGAAAAGGGTGGAAGGTAGTCCTGCTAAATGCCAGGAGCTTGGGCAATAAAATGCCTGAGCTCCAGGCGATGCTAACTGAGGGAGCAGTGGATGTGGCAGCGGTCACTGAGACTTGGGCCACTGCAGGACACGACTGGGACCTGAACCTGGAGGGTTACACTATGTTCAGGAAGGACAGGGGAGAGGGAAGGGGAGGAGGGGTAGCAATGATAGTCAAAAACTGCATTAGCATAGGGGGAGTAGAGGAGGCGGAGGGAACCGTGGAGGCGATTTGGGTCACCTTGATAACAAGGGGGGGCAAGAGAGTAAAAATAGGAGTGGTGTATAGACCCCCTGCCCTGGCGGAGGAGCTGGAGGAGAGTCTGGTGGCAGGTGTTGGGAGACACTGCAGACTGGGCAGAAGAACGGTGGTGGTGTTGGGGGACTTAAACATGCCAGGAACAGACTGGGAGACTATGACATCCTCTGTGACCAGGGACTAGAGGTTGTTGGATGTCTTTCAAGACGCGTTCCTAACTCAGCAGGTGAGGGAACCGACCAGGGAAGCGTGGGTACTGGATGTGGTCCTGGCAGACAGTGACCAGATTGGGGGCCTGGAGGTAAGGGACCCATTGGCGGGGAGTGACCATGCCACGGTCTGGTTCTGCCTGGATCTAGGAGGGGTAGAAGGCTGCACAAAGACGGAAGTAACCAACTCCGGGGGGCGGATTTTAAGAAAATGGGAAGGATCCTTAAGGAGCATTTGGATGGGATTGGGTCAGACATGGACGCTGATAATAGGTGAGGAATCATCAAGAGAGGGGTGCTGGATGCTACCAGCACCTGTGCAAGAGTAGGACAAAAATGCGGTAGGGCCCAAAAACCCTGCTGGTGGACCAGGGAGGTCCAGGAGGTGGTGCGGGGAAAGAAGGCAGCCTATAGGCAATTCAAGTGCTCAAGGAGTGAAAGGAATCGAGGGGAGTACAAGCTGATGGCTAGAAGGGCCACTAGGGTGGTGAGGGCGGCTAAGGCAAGGAAGTAGCAGAACCTGGCCAGGGAAATTAGGAGAGGGAACAAGGGGTTCTTTAGATACACTGGGGAAAAATGAAGGGTGAAGGGGCTGGTTAGCAGGATTAAATCAGGGGAGAGTTGGGCACAAGACCCGGGGGAGCAGGCTGAGGTACTAAAGGAGTACTTCACCTCAGTTTTCACAAAGGAAAATGGGGGTGCTGCACCATACATGGGATGAGACAGAGATACTGAGGAGGGGCGGGACCCTTACCGATCGGCGGGTCTGGGGAGAGGGGGAGGCATCACTGGCAGGAGGGGGAGGGCTAGCAGGGAGAAGAGGTACTGGAAGTGGAAATCACAGCAGAGAGAGTTAGGAAGCCCTCAGCCTTTAAGACGGAGAAAGCACCTGGGCAGAGTAAATTACATCCTCCCAGAGTGCTGAAGGAACTTATGGATGTCCTGGCGAAACCCCTGGCAGAGCTTTTCACCATCTCTCTGAGGACAGGGTGGGTGCCCCAGGACTGGAAGGTGGCGATATAGTGCCTATCCACAAGGGGGACAAGGGAGGTGGCAGGGAACTACAGGCCTGTCAGCCTGACATCGGTGGTGGGCAAGGTGATGGAGGGCATTGTCAAGGAGAGGCTGGGGGACCTGGATAAGTCAGGGTGCCTGGACGATAGACAGCATGGATTCATCCCGGGGAAATCATGTCAGACAAACCTTGTGGAGTTCTATGACTGGGTGACGAGTGCCTTAGACCTGGGTAGACCAGTGGACGTCCTATTTCTAGACTTCAGCAAGGCATTTGACTCTGTTCCTCATGTGGGCCTGTTGGATAAGCTGGGAGAAATGGGGTGGGGAACCAGATGATCAGATGGATAGACAATTGGCTCCAGGACTGGACCCAGAGGGTCGAGTTGGCGGATAGTCTCATCCCCAAGGAGGGTCAGTAGGGGTCCCACAGGGATCAGTCCTTGGGCCCTTCTGTTCAATGCCTACGCTCTGACATAAGGACAGGAATCAGGAGGAGATGAGTCTCTTTATGGATGACTCAAACTGGGGTGTGGTGGATGGGGAGGAGGAGGGTGGCCTACAGGGGACCTGGAGGCTCTGGAAAGATGGTCTAGAAAGTGGAAGCTGAGGTTCAATGCAGGGAAATGCAAGGTACTCCACCTGAGGCCAGAAACCCAGGCCAAGTGTACACCCTGGGGAATGCTACAAGTCTCGGTGGCTGAGAGGGACCTGAGGGTGGTGGTGGATGTCAAGATGAACAACTCTGAGACTTGTAGGAGGGCAGCAGCCAAGGCCAACAGTATGCTGGGATGCATCGCTAGGGGATCACCTCAGAAGGAAGGAAGTGATACTCCCTCTGTATAACTGCTTGGTGAGGCCGCACCTTGAGTACTGTGTGCAGTTTTGGAGGCCACACTTAAAGAGGGACATTAACCTCCTGGAGAGGGTCCAGAGGAGGGCAACCAAAATGATTTGGGGCTTGGGCAGGACCTATGAGGAGAGGCTCGAAGAGCTAAATATGTACACATTGGAAGAGGAAGGGACCGGGGGACATGATAGAGGTCTTCAGGTACATAAAGAGGGTAAATAGGGAGGAACAGTCAGGGTGCTTCAAGGAAGGAGGAGGGGCCACTAGAGGGCATGGGTGGAAGCTGGAGGGGAAGATTCAGGGAAAGGAGGAGGTGCTACTCACTGAGAGGGTGGTGGAGCCAGGGAATGCGCTGCCTAGGGGCTGGTGGAGGTAGACAGTGGAGGGGTTCAAGAGGGGTGGACAGGTACAGGGAAGGGTTCTGGAAGCAAAATCCAATGCAGCAAGAATATCTGGAACCTGGAAGGGAGAAGCCAGAGTAGGCGAGGGGGGCAGCAAGGTCAATACCCAGGGTGGGGGCTGACCAAACGAGCAGACACGAAAGACCGTTAGGCCTATTCTGCTGGCATTTTAGTATGTTAGTAATATTTTCTTGATTATTGCAGCGCTCTATGTCTAGGGTTATCGGGTGTGGATCTCCGACGCCTGCAGCTGGTGCAGAATGCTGCAGCAAGGTTGTTGACTGGGTTATCAAGAACAATCCATGTCACACCTGTGCTGCGTGAACTGCACTGGTTGCCAGTGCGGCGGAGGATCACCTTCAAGGTCGCATTGCTGACCTACAAGACCCTACACGGACAGGGACCGGGCTACCTGCAAAATCTCCTTCAGCCTTATCGACCTCTCCGGCCACTCCGTTCTGCCGACGAGGGATTGCTAGAGATTTCCAGGGTTCGTTTGCAGTCATCAGGGGCCAGAGCTTTTTCTTTTATGGCCCAAACCCTGTGGAATTCTCTACCTCATCGGATAAGAGAGTGCCCGTCTGCAGATGCATTTTAAGGTCTCTTTGAAGAGTTATCTATTTGATCAAGCATTTAAAAAAATGCAGTTGTCTTTTAATTGGTTTTATATTTTGTATTTATTATGATGGATGTTAATTTTTGTTATGTTTTGCACTTTGATATTCGAAAAGCGCATTATAAATACATTTTGATTTAATTTGATTCTTTTATTGGTTCTGAACCTATTAGATTTAGTTTGCACTGGGTGTGCAGAACAATTTGGGACCTTCCTTGTAAATGAGGCAGCACAAATGTGCCAAATAGCAGAAAAGCTGCAGATGATTTCTTGTAAGCAGCAGCATGACACCAGAAGGGGAATTTTTTTTTATTTTTTTTTAAACAGGCTCTCCAGCCACCTGGGGAGTGGGATGGGGGGGAAAAAGTGCATGTGAAATTGCAGCGCTACACAGCTCCAGGGAGTACAGATGTTATTTATCTTCCCTGGTATCCCTCCGCCTGATGACCTTAAAAACCAACCTGGCATAGGGAGAAGACCATGCCAACCAAGACTAAGAAAAACAGCCTGGCATAGCTGGAAGAAAAGCACTGTAGAAAACAAGCATTTATCAATGCCGAATGTTCGCCGCTTGCATTGCTGTTGTAGCGGGTCCTGCTTGCACATGTGTTTACTATATAATTTCGCAAGATAGACCATATGAGATGCAATATCTAATTTTTTGTGGTGTCCTGCTTTTATGCATTTTCAGATTGTAGTTACCCAGGATAGGCCACCTGAGACAGTATCTAATTTTCAGTGGGCTTCCACATTTTGACCCCAAATTTCCAACAGCTACCTTGCACTCTTCTTCATTCCAGTATGAATGAAAAGATGTTCTACAATGGTAGTAACACCTGATTGGTCCACTGTTAGCCAATTAGGGATTACTACTATTGTAAGACATCTTTTCATTCATAATGAAATGAAGACAGGCACAAGGCAGTTGCTGATCTGTGCAGTTTGACACACTAAACTAAGGTAATTTGGGTGCTGTGGGGGAAGAGGGAGGTGGGGTCTAGTGCATGTGTTGGGCAGGGGATTCTCCTTAATACTTGAGGTGGGCATTGTGGCTTGTACTCATGGGGAGGGAGGGATCTTATGTTTGGGGAGGTTAAATGGGTGCACCACATCTGCGTCCCATGGGACCTGACCCAGCTCACAGTTTTAAATGTATAATGGTGCTGTGGGGAGGAAGGAGGGAGGAGGCTAGTGGGTTTGTTTGATGGGGTTCTCTATAATACGTGAGGTGTGAATTTTGGCTTGTGCTCTGGGGAGGAGGGAGGATCTTTTGATTGGGGATGTTAAATGGGGCACTGCATCTGCGTCCCATGGGACCTGATCCAGCTCACAATTTTAAATGTATTAAGGTGCTCTGGGGGGGAAGAGGGAGGTGGGGGTAGTGGTTTGTTTGGTAGGGGGTTCTCTATAATACTTGAGACTGGGCACTGTGGCTTATGCTGGGGGAAAGGGATCTTATGATTTAGTGGGTAGGTTAAACGGGAGTGCTGCAGCTGTGATCCGTGGGACCCGACTCACAATTTAAACATATTTGGATGCTGTGGGGGTGAGTGAGGTGGGGGCTAGTGGGTGTGTTAGATAAGGAGTCCTTTTTAATAAGGCAGTGTGGCTTGTGCTGGGGAGAGGGGTATTTTATGATATGAGGGCATTAAATGGGAGGTTACAGCTGATGGGATCCATAGGACCTGACACACTTTTTGGATGTGTTTGGGTGCTGTGGGGGGAGAGGGAGGTGGAGGCTAGTGGGTGTATTGGGTGGGGGTTTCTTTCTTAATGACAGGTGAGGTGGGTATTGTGGCTTGTGCTGGGAGTTTATGATTTAGGAGGGGGCACAGTGACAGAAAAGAGGAAGAGTCAGAGGACGAGAATAACGGATTTTAGGGTATCAGATGTCAGATAATCTGATATCCTGAAATCTTTGATGACTTTTAGGAAATTGGATTTTGAGGACCAGTATCCTAAAATCCAAATATCCTAAAACTCATTCACTGTCCAAACTATCCCTTTTTATAACATATTTTTTGAGCAACCCTAAAACATACACTGTTTTTTTATTCTGTACTGTTGCCTTTTGTAAGCTTTTTTCAAGTACTGTAACCCCTATCCTTAAACCTGTTTCATGACTGTTTGGCCTGTCACTCAAATTCCTCAGATGAGGAGCAGTTCCTGCAAATTCTTAAAAAGTGGTCATACAGGACTGAGTCGATAGAAGTGGTTTGGGGTGGCACCGTCTGCCCTAAGTAGGATGTTTGTAGCAGATGTTTCCTTTAAACTTTTGGGTTGATCTTATTCCTTTGGTCCTTGGATAATGTGATGTCCAAGAAATCCAGGCTGTCCCTGCTGATACAGTAGTGCAAGTGAATTTGTGTAGTTTTATTTACAGTGTATTTAGTATTTGATTATTGTACACTGAACCAGAATGGTCCATTTACAAGCACGAGCCAGGAACAGAAGGAAATAATAATTAGTTACAGAGACATTAAAGTTACACATGATTAAATACAGTAAGTGGTATATGAATTATTAAAAAACACTTTTAACTTCATGTTGTTAACATTTTTAACTTCACAATATTATCATTAAGCCAGTCAGTAAAATTGGTTCTCTTAGATTTAGGTCCCTGCCATACACAGATCACATCATTAACATTGCAAAGCTATTTGACGATGTGAACTGTGTACAGATTGGCTGATTGAATAAGTAACACATCTTCTTCCCAGAGGCCTAGAAATAAATTTACACATGATAGGGCCATAGAGGTCCCCATTACTGTACCATAAAGCTGGAGATAATGGCTCCCATATTCACAATGTGGGGGATGCGTGGCGCATCTAGATGCACTGCACAAAAAGTTGCGCTAGTGAAACCAAATAGGATATTCAAACAAGATGTGTGATCCCAACAGAACACACATCCTGTTTGAAGATTGCAACTTGGCGGGCAGCGCAAAGGGGGGTGGCCACCAGTGTGCCTGGTGCATCCAGGGGATAAGCTGAATACCGTGAATGGGGGATGTGCCAGTGCGCCAAGCCTCCGAAGGTGATATTCAGACAGAAAATGCAAGTGAGCTCATTGAGCATGCATGGAGCACATGGGCCTCATGCATGCCCATTATGGGCTCATTTCAATCAATCAATCTTTATTTAACCTGGCGGAACATTATCAAGGCAGCTCATTTACAAGGTGGACCTGGGGAAGGAAGATACAAAGCAAATACAGCAATATATAACAATATGTGCACAGGCAATCGGAGCAGGGTACAAGGAAGCAGTTTACATGTACACTGGCTTATAGTTAGAAAAAAAATGAGCACTGTGGAAGAGGCAACCAATTATAAAGAATACTGATATAAAACAAATATACATTTATACATAATATACAACTAATACAAGTTGAGAGGGACCTTAAGAAATGGGAACTTGAGACAGAGGAGAAGACAGCAAAGTACAATAGAAGAGGGTATTAACGGAGACAGTGGCAAGTTTCCTTAAATGTCCTCACAAAAAGATTTTTAAAGGTCAACTTCACAGGGAGCATGAGTCTCAGCGTTCTTTGCACATTGTTCCAAAGAACAGTGAGAGAGTGACTTATAGCCGCTCTACCAAAATGCATTCTGATCTTGGGTATTAGACGTGAGGTATACGAGAGACTTCTTAGGGGGTAGTTCCTGCAGAGCAGACAGGTAGGCAGTCAGAGAGATACTGTGGGAGTTTGTTAGAGATGGCTCTGTAGGTCCAGAGGACTGCATTTTGTGCTGTGTATAACTAAGAGAATTCCATTCTATCATGGTATAAAGTGTGCAGTGGTGGGTGGAGTACTATGTGCCAGTTATGAATCTAACTGCCTAATGATAAAGAGTGTTGAATGTGGCTAGTTTCATACTTGGACCTTGCCCATACAAGAAGTCAGCATAGTCCAATAGGGGCATAAAGGTGGTTTGCACCAGTCAAGTTTTAGCTTTGCATTTGCATGTCTGCACCCGGCAGAATGTGCCATGCCAGCCTGCCCCCCAAGGCCCATACCCTGATGCACAGTAATGTAAACCCCCAGTTTTCCATAGTGTAGTGTCCCCTCCCAGCCCCATTCCTAGTGCACAGCACTGTAGTATCCCCCAGTTTTCACTAGTGTAGGGTCCCCCTCCCAGTCCCGTTCCCAGTGCACAGTACTGTAATATCCCCCCCAGTTTTCCCTAGTGTAGGGTCCCTCCTCCCAGTCCCATTCCTGATGCACAGTCACATTACAACCCCCCTTTTTCCATAGTGTAGGGTCCCCATCCCATCCCAGAACACCAATCCCCGATCGCATCTAAACTAACATGCAAGTCTGGTCCAAGATCCCTGTTCGATCAACAATCCATGATCGAACCTGTTTCCACAGTGTAGTGGTCCCCTACCCTGGTAGGCAGGAGCCCCTCCCCCCCACACCACTTGTTGCACTGGTATAGCTCCTTTCATTATCTTAAAGTATTAGTCACCAACTGATCTGATCAAGGATCTGTACTGTACATGGCATGAGCTGATTGGTAACAGCCAATGAGCTTGTACTATGTACAGTATGAGATTGTGATCAGATCGAGTCGCCGGCTGGCCGTGGCAGGGTGTGGAGGGCTATGCTAGTCGCAGCATGGGTGGTGCAGGGGGGGTGCGGGGAAGGAGGTTCAAGAATGCCTGGATAGGTGCAAGGGAATCTTAGGGAAGAGGAAGGAGGGAGGGATAACAGACCAGAGATCAAGTAGCACCTTTGGTGATACTGTAGCCAGGGAAAAATGGGCAGACTAGGTAGGTCAAGCAGTCTTTATCTGCTGGCAAATTCTATGTTTCTGTGTTTCTATCTTGGCTATCAGAATGAGTACAGTACTTCATAATTAATGTTTACATGTCACATTTTGGGAGAGTCACATATGGAGTTCCTCAGGGATCAATATCGGGCCCAATATCATTCAGTGTGTATATCTCGGGATCTAGTTAAAATTTTAGCAGCTGGTATAGTATTTCATTTCATTTATTTGCTTTACCAGGAAAAGCTCAATTGAGCAAGGCTCATTTACAAGGAGGTGCTGGTTAGGACATTACAGTACAGAAAATGAACACAGAAGTGATGAGTATACAGATTAAGAAATAATATAATTACAATGGTATGTAGTGTACCAGGTCAAGGCAGCAATAGCAGGTACAGAAATAGAGGCAAAAAACATCTAATCTTAGGCATAATGTAAAGAATAACGCAATATATCGGTAGTAACTTGATAGCAATAGTTATACTAGGAGGAAGTGCAATTGTCAGAGTAATAAGGGTCAGGCAAGGATTTGAAGATTCACAGGGTCACAATTAAGTTAATTTTGAGGCTGGTCTGGAGTTTATTCAAGAAAGTTGGGGCAAGCCACGTGAAGGCCAGTTTCCCAGATTTAGAAGCCATTCTTGGTGTTTCTAGCAGGATTTAGTTGCCAGCTCTCAGGTTATAAACTCCTGAGGCAACATGAAGGATGTCCGAGATATTTTGGGGGCCATCTTGCCTAAGGGATTTGTAGATCCACAGGTAAAGATTTTTGACCTGCCTGGTGGAGAGGGAAGGCCAGTCAACAGCTGCATATAAGATGCAATGATGGGATCTTGCTGTCAGTCCTGTAAGGAATATAAGTGCCCTTTGGTAAGGAACTCCAGTTTGACGAGTTGTCCAGCAGCAGCACCCCTGTATATAAAATCTCCATAGTCAAGCAGGGATAGGAATGTGGCCCCAACCAGGGTTCTGCGAGCATCTGTGGGAAGATTATACTTGTTTCTGTAGTAAAAAAAAAAAACCCTACCTAAGACTAAGCTTCTTATATAAATTAACCATTTGATTGCTGAACAAAAGTTTGCTATCTATCCATAATCCTAGGTATTTGAATGTCTTGACCAGTTCCAGACTATCACCTGAAAGGGTAAGAATGCCAGGGGTGGACAAGTCAGATAACCACTTATTATTGGATTATCTGCAGATGGTTAGTTGTAGATGAGACTAAAATCAAAAACCCTGTTAGCACCTTTGAAGAGCACAAATCTGTACAAAATTACCTATGCATACTAGGCCAATGGGCAAACAAATGGGATATGCAGTTTAACGTGACAAAATGTACCATAGTGCACCTGGGTAAATCAGATTCTGGAAATCAGTACTTTCTTCTTGACAGTAAGTCATGTATAACAAATTGCAAAAAAGACTTGCGAATTTAAAGTACATCACACAGGATCTCAAAACCAAAAAAAAACACTGCAATGAAATATTTAGGAAGACAAATTATCTGGTTAACAGCATACTCAGGCATTTTAAACATAGATTTGAGAAAATCATAATATCACTGTACTGTACAAAACATACATCAGACCTCATACTGATTACTGTTCACAGTTCTGGTGGTCTAAACTCAGGAGACAGAAGGTTGATAGAAAGAATCCAGAGAAAAACAACTAAATCTATGAGGGTTTGAAAATATGGAATACAAAGAGAGACTGGCTAAAACTGGATTATCTTCTCTACAAAGAAGGAGTATTTGTGGAGACCTAATGGTATTTAATAAAATACATAGTGAAAGTGACATAATGCAGAGCATAGATTTGACATTTAAATGTGATACAAACGTGACTGTGGGCAGGAAGACAAATCTCACCACTGTCATGTAAAACCACCAGAAGGAAGATGTTTTACACCCAAGGTGTCATGGGTATTTGAAATTCACTACTAGCTGATGTAGTGAACAGCAATACAGTAAACATGTTTAAATTCTGACTTAATGCATACATGAACAATGAGGGGATACTCAGTTACTACCACAATTAGTGGAGGAGCAGCTTTACATGGACCGTTTGTGTCCCTGCTGTCTCTATTGTCCTAATTGATCCTAGGACAGCATGCACCGCTTGTACCGGACTGATTTGGCTACTGTCCACTAGTCTGGTAGAAGCGGTGTCTGCTACATCGTTAGTCGGTTTCATCACACTAATGTACCTATGCACTAATTTACAAACAAACGCAAACAAAAGTCTACACAGAATGATACAGCAGTTAGTGATTTACAGCCCCTTTTAGACTTTGTAGCTGCTGTCTGTGTTGTTTGATAAACTTTATTTCGAAAGTGAATGCTTTAAAAAGAATAAAAAAACTAGTGCTGTATTGCTATGAGCCACAGTACAGCACTATACCTCTCCTTCAGTCGGTGCTGCTCTGAGTGCTTGGAGTGAAGTAACCCTCAATAGTTGTTTGTTTTTTGAAGCCTTTAGTGTATCGGCTCCAGATTTCTTCTGTCTTCACAAGCTGTTCCCATCTTCACGCTGCTCCATCGCCCTCCTCAGTGTAAGCAGAGCTGCACGGACTTCTTGTGGAGTGACAGTTACTTCGTCTGTCTCTTCATCATTCTCCCCCGGGTCTTCCTGGTCTTCCGGGTTCTCATCTCCGGCCAGGACACTGACGGCTTCCGTGATGTCATCAACCTTGTTTTCGGCTTCTCCTTCGTTCCCAAGATTACACAGCGTATTCATATCCTCAGCACTGAGACCGAGCTCCTCAGGTAGAATTAGATCTTCCTCTTGATCTGTGTCTCCAATTGTTGTGTCTGTGGTGAATCCACCTTTTTTAAAGCAGTGCTGAATTGTTTCCACGGAAACCATGTTCCAGGCTTGATGCAGGAGATGCACTGCCTCTAACAAAGTGATGCAGCGTACACAGGCAGATGCCGTGATTTCTTAATCTGCATCTAAGATCTGTAGCAACCTGCCTCTCATTAGGGTGACATAGTGCCGCTTACAGCTATAAATTATTCCTTGGTCAAGAGGCTGCATAAGGCAGGTGGTGTTGGCGGGTAAGAAAACCAATTTTATGTTACAGAGACCATTTACTGGGGGGTGTGCACTGCAGCTGTCAAGCAGCAGTGCTATTTTGCGAGAACGCAAGCGACAGTCCCAATCCCTCAGCCATGCTTCAAAGATTACAGTGGTCATCCAGGCACTTTTGTTGCTCCTGTAAATGAAGGGCAGATTGTGGACACCTCTAAAACACCTCAGGTTACCGGACTTGCCGATGACCATTATGGTTCTTTTATCAGAACCGGTCATGTTGCTAGCAGGAGAGCTGTCACATGTTCTTTGACTTTTTTTAAGCCTAATGGGACCTCAGCCTTAAACGCCAGTGTTCCGTATCCCACACAGCGAAAAAACAGCCCAGTCTCGTCAGTGTTGTAAATGTCCTCGGGGCTGTAACCACTGAGGATCTGTGGGAGGACATCACGGAGCCAAGCCTCTGCAGCAACAGTGTCTGCATTCTGTTTTTTGCCGTGAATTTTTTTAAAGCCAATGTTATGTCGCTGTTTCCAGTGGCTTAACCATCCATCAGTCGCCTTGAAGTCAGGTTTGTTGAGAGCAAGGGCTATCTGCTCTGCTTTCTGGACCAAAAGTGGGCCACTAATCAAGACTTCCCTTCCCCTGGCATTAGAGAACCAACAAAGCAACGCTTCCTCTACGTCATTGTCTTTTCCCTCTTGTTTCCTTTTTCGACCTGGGTTCTGGTTGGAATGCCAGTCAGACAGTAGAGAGTCCTTGTTTTTAATAAGATCACTGATTATGGACCTCGGGATGCAAAAATGAGCACTAAGATCACGAATGCTTAATTTGGGGAGTTTGTCCAGTTCTGTGAGGATCTCAGTTTTACGAGATAAGGTAAGGCAAGTGCGCTTACCCTGTGTTGGACCTGAGGCAGAACCAGAAGCAGGAGAGGACGCCATATTGTCAGAAGTCAGACAGAACAGCACTGAAGTTGGGGACATACAGGGTGATTTTATTAATGTATCGTTAGTGTAATGAGTTCAAACTAGGTTCACATTAGACAGTTAAAGTGGACGCTACATCCGAAATTTAAGGTCTGTTTAAACAATGATAAATAACATTGATCCCTATACAACTGGCTTTTGGAAAACAGATTTTGTCCGTTGCAAGCGGCTGTCCGCTAAAAGCATGTCCGTTACTTTTGGCACATACTGTAAATTAATGAAATCGTGATCTGAATGCAGGCACTTTAGATAAAGCTTGTGGCAGTCTGTCTTTGCCAGGAACTGAAAACACTTAGTACATTTTTAAAACCTGTAGGTCCTCTTTTCTTTTTGGTTTTATCAGTGTAACTTGCCCCTTCCTCATTTGTCAAGGGGCCAGTGTTCCCGAGGAGGGGGCTACAGCATAGAATCAACTTCCCGACTCCCAACACAGACTCTGAAAAAACAAGTTGGAAAAATATAACTCTTACCAGGCAGATGTAGGACCTCCCCAACCCCCCCAAACATCCAGAAGGAGACCACGAAATTCATTGAAGCGGCACTCACACTTCCATCTGGCTCTGAGTTCCTGGAGACCGGGAAAGCTTCCCAAACACCCTAGGGGGAAAACACTTGGATTATATGGAAACTAAGGAGTGATTTCTTTAGTGACTAGAATGAAGAAAATCACACTCAAGCCAACTCTCCAACAACCGAATTTTATTCTCCTGGGCCCCTAATGATCCAGAAGGGCAGAGAGGTACGGTTACTTAAAACTTTAAAAATAAGCAGCTCCATGGGGCTAAACTTATTACAGTTCCCAATGGGAGAGAGAGGTCATGCAGCGGAAATCAGGCAGAAGATCTTGAACTCATGAACACAGCAACCCCTTCCCAAGGTCGGACCAGATTTCCAGACGTGAGGTGCTCCCAAACTGCCTGGCATGGGTGAGTACCAGCCCAAACTTCTGATGTTCAAAAACAGAAATGTTCCTCTCCCCAAGAAGCAAGATGCTTCTACTGCACCTGGTCCCTGGATCACATACCCATTCCCTTCCCAGGGACTCCGCAGTTCAACAGAAACCAATAGCTGTACTTCCCTTCCACTTCAAACGAGCACCCCAAAACTGACCTGGTCACCTGGGGAGCAGAAAATTGATAGAACATGACTCCCCCACCACCTTGTCAGGAGTAACAATACTGAAGTCTTGGGTCACTCCCATCCAAACTCTTCTTGTGCTTGAGAAGAGCAACCCAGCACAGGTGGTAAGAAAACAAAACCTCTAGGGCACTCTGTGGCCCACTTGGCAAATCCCGGCTGCCCCAGGACCTGTCCCTCCAAACAGGCCCTTAACTAGGTAGAGGCTCCCCCGGCCCCCTCACAAACTCCCTGGGCTACCCTGCCATGCAGGAAAAGGATGGCTGCTGCCACCGGCCCTTCTTCTGTGGGAACACTGTCACTGTCCCTACAGCTTTGACAGCTCAGACACCATTCACTCCCTCCAAGAGCCCCCTAGACATCCCCCAGGGAGTACCCTACCACCAAACCCGTATGCTACTGGGTCTTCCAACACCCAGCCCCCAGGAGACCCAGGGCTCCCACACAACGCAATCTAAAGCTGCCTACTGCCACCCACGGGAGAACCCGCTCCATTTCCGGTGCCTCGCCGCTGCATGGCCACCCTAACTAGGGAAAAAAGGGGGAGAACCCCCCTTATACTACCCTACAGAGCCCAGTGGCCTTTTGTCCTCCTGCCTAAACTCCCATCTCTTCCCTCCTCCTTCCTCCCCGCCTGCTTACATATATCTCGAAAAAATGCTCTCTGCTGCCCCCAAATGGCAGCCAGCATAACTGGTCAATTCCCCAGGGTCTTACCGAAGAGACTAACCCTGAAGGAAAGAGAGGGGGCTTACATCAGTCATGCCAAATACTGATAGGACATGTACAGAGTATTTGGTTCTTAGTCACAAAAGTGGTAAAATAAAAGCATTTTGTTAGAAAATATCTAAACCCTCTTTAAATATGAGTAAAAATGTAAGTGAGTAAAGACTGCAATACAAAATGCTGTTGGCTCCCTGAGGCAGTGTGAAGAATTCCATACAACTTTCACTCGGGACACCCTCTCCACTAAGATACTAGCAGGAGAACAGGAGGAATTGAAACCCAGCCCTGCTGATTTCTGGTCTGGCCCTGTAAAGGCTGTCTGCACTGGGTGCATGCAGGCCTGGAATTCCCTGCAGGGGAGGGGCACAAATGCCCCTCACTGGAGAGCCATTGAGAGGCAACTGGACAAAGCAAGAAGGAGGATTTGGAGGCTGAAGAGAGAGCAAGGCTGCTGTAAACTAGAGAGCTGAATAAAGCTAAAAAGAACATTGTTTTGTGTCTGTCAAGGTAAGCTGTTGTGAACCTTTGGTGCTGAAGAAAAGCAACTTTTTTTTTTGTTTCATTGAACTTTGTTTGCCTGGACTTTTTTTCTGAGGGTTCTCCTAAAAGTCTTGGCTTGCTACAGCACTGTCACATGTATCTTTAGTGGTAGGATCGAACCTCCCCTTGTTGAAATAACAGTAAGATGGATTCAAAGTACAGAAATGGCAGCCAAAACAGCAAGCACAACAGGCCCAGGTGCAAGTGGACTGGATGGCTCAGCAAGTCCAGTAGCATGCTTAGGGAGACCAGCAGCATGAGCAACAGCAGGCTCAGCTGCCATAACTGCAGTCTCCGAGAGCCCAGCAGCAGGAGCAACAGCAGGCTCTGAGGGCCCAACAGCAGGAGCAACAGAAGGCTCCAAGAGTCCAGCAGCAGGAGCAACAGAAGGCTCCAAGAGCCCAGCAGCAGGAGCAACAGCAGGCTCCAAGAGCCCAGCAACAGGAGCAACAGCAGGCTCCAGAGCCCAGCAGCAGGAGCAACAGCAGGCTCCAAGAGCCCAGCAGCATGAGCAACAGCAGGATCCAAGAGCCCAGCAGCATGAGCAACAGCAGGCTCAGAGAGCCCAGCAGCAGGACCAACAGCAGGGTCAGCTGGCACAACTGCAGGCTCAGAGAGCTCAGCAGCATGAGCAACCACAGGCTCAGAGAGCTCAGCAGCATGAGCAAAAGCAACAGCAGGTTCCGAGAGTCCAGCAGCAGGAGCAACAGAAGGCTCCAAGAGTCCAGCAGCAGGAGCAACAGCAGGCTCCAAGAGCCCAGCAACAGGAGCAACAGCAGGCTCCAGAGCCCAGCAGCAGGAGCAACAGCAGGCTCCAAGAGCCCAGCAGCTGGAGCAACAGCAGGCTCCAAGAGCCCAGCAGCATGAGCAACAGCAGGGTCAGCTAGCACAACCGCAGGCTCAGAGAGCTCAGCAGCATGAGCAACCGCAGGCTCAGAGAGCTCAGCAGCATGAGCAACCACAGGCTCAGAGAGCTCAGCAGCATGAGCAAAAGCAACAGCAGGTTCCGAGAGTCCAGCAGCAGGAGCAACAGCAGGCTCCAAGAGCTCAACAGAAGGAGCAACAGCAGGCTCCAAGATCTCAACAGCAGGAGCAACAGCAGGCTCCGAGAGCCCAGCAGCAGAAGCAACAGATTCTAAATGATGCTGCTGCCAGAGACTATAGGCAGGTAAAGATGGCTATCCTCAACTGGACTGGGGTAACTGAAGAGAATAGGAAGTCTTTAAGCCTGAGGTTCAGTGGATGGAGCAACTACGTCACTCTCCCATCAGGCCTTAAAAGGCCACTCCTGCTGGATTTTTCCAGGATTCATCTCTTTGTTGCATCCGGAGGTGCTGCTCTTCTCTGCTGAAACCCACTTCTCCACTTCATCCCTTAAGCCCCCTGTTTCTCCATCTCCTGTCCTTGTGGTCACCTCCGGCTGCCGCCGCATTCTCTAGTTTGCTTTTTGTTCCCTCCCTCTGTGTTGTTTCGCCTGCCCCCCACCCCAGCCACTCTCTCTGCAGCTGCCACTGTGTCTCTGCTCCTCCCCCCGTCTCTCTCCATACCTCTTTGGGGTTTTTCTCATTTTGTTGCAGGCAGCTCGTTCCTTCATTATCTTCCTCTTTATGCTTACCTCTACTCTCCATTTTGCTCCACTCTGCTGCTTGCCCTCTTTCCCTCTTGCCTCTGCTCAGAGCTCCTTGCCTTCACTTCTGGGTTGGTGCGGCGTTCTGTCACCCTGGCTCACCCCAGCTCTGGGTTTTCTTTCCTGACCTCGCCCCTCTCGCCATTCTCCTCACCGGGCCCTCTTCGTCGACTTCTACCACTGATACAACTCTGCTCCTTCTTCTGGCACTACAGCTCTTCTTCTTCTTCTGGTGGGAGCACAATCAGTGCCCTGTGGCTCTCTTTTGACTGCCTTTCTCGTGACTGCCTTTCTCAATGTGGCGTTCCTCCATCCGTCCTCACTGACGGTTTTCGGTAATGCTCTTTTCTGCTGTTTCTGGCTCTGTATTTTACTCCCCTTCTTATCGACCCAGCTTTGGTTGCTGGCTCCGATACAGTCATTTCCAAGCAAGAGTACTTTGTGTGTGCACTCATAGTGATATGCAACATGCATAGCCGTTAAATGGTATGCCTGGTGCTCTGCTACATTCATTGCAATTGGGAGGTGTGCCTACCTCAAGGGTTGCTCCTAGTCTCTCCCCCTGTTCCCATACATCTCACCCTCTTGGGGGTGCCTATCGTGGCACTGACCTTCACATCTCATCGTTCATGGCCTGTATGATTCGCACTTTCTTAGTTTTAGCGTTTCTTCGGGATTGATGTGCTATGAATGTGGTGTTGTCATGGTAGTGCAGTTTTCTGTTGGCACCCCTCATGCTGTTTGAGCTAATTGTAGATGCACAACCTGTTCCATCATCGGCCTCAGTTGATTGACTTGGTCCTTCTCTCTACCTGTGTCCACTGTTTCGGGGGTGTCTGCCCCTGTCGACTCCACTTGTTGCCCTCCTCCTCCCATTCCCTCTGCCCTCCATTCCACTCCTTCTACGACCTTTGCTTTCTTTGGGGGGTTTTCCCTATCCTGCCATCACCTTCCTTATTTGTATCCTCCTCTTACTTTAGTCCATCTGTTGTCCAGGTGCCTGAGTCCAGTTCTCCTTTGCTCAGTCTGACCTCAGGGTTTACTCATTCACATCGACTAATTGAGCATACCTCTCATTGGGTCCTATGCTACCTCATCGAACTGCTGCGCTGTTGCGGTTATTATCACCATGTCTTCTCATGACCGCATCTGGGTATCCCTCACTCATCCGACCTCTATGTTATTCCCCGGGCTATGCAGCCCAGTAAATATATAGTCATAATAAAGGCCAGAGGTCAGTGCTAGCATTTACTTGGAGTGGCCTCTGACCTTCATTATGAATACTGTATGTATTATTTATATTGCAATATTTGTTTGTTAGCCAGGCGGCTGAGGTCAGTGGTCAGGGACTGTGATTGTTGCTACATAGGACTGTCTTTTACTCTGGCTAGCCAGTAGCCATAATTTAACTTGAGACACAGGTAAACAAAAGAAACAAGGTCACTTCCCTTATACTGTATTTTTTTTAACAGCATTTGTAAACCCTATGTGAAATATGATTCCCAGTGTGAACATTTTATGGCTGAATTTTCTGGATAAGAGAGGTTTGCGGTTTCTGCTCCTTGATACTAATCAAGAAGTTGCTTTAAATTTGACAATTGTTTTAAAGAAAATAAAAATCTAGTTCTTTTGATAGGGATAGTGGTGGTTTTGTAACAAGTTAAACAAGGCTTAAAAAGCAGCCAAATAGTGCCAAAATTACCCTTAAAATGCACCAGAATGCATCAAAAATCTGATAGCTTATGGGGGCCTAGAGCACTAGATCCCAACCTATTGATTTGGGATTCTGAGGAAAAGCAGGACTTTTGAAGTTCTTGCCCCCCGTAAAAAAAAAAAAAACTACCCTGAGTGGAACCCATGACGAACCTTGGGTGGTGACGCAAGGAGAAGATCCCGGTAGAAGAGTGGAGAAAGGACAGTGGGGGTGGGGTTGGAAATGGGCATACTGGTATGGGTAGGTGGTCAAGTGGTTGCTATCATTGCCCAAAATGGATTACCCCTGGGAACTACTGTAATTCCCTCAGTCCTTAGATCCCAGTCCCCAGTCACCCAGACGGGAGGGGGGGTACAGGTCAGTGACCTGATAGTACCATTATATGTTTTCGCTGTGGTAAAGTGGGACATATCTGTAAGTTTTTTGACAGTATGGACTGTGACTTTGTGGAATGTGTAGCTATGGATCACAACAGTGAACTCCATTCCAACCATCCATATATGGTTCTGGTTCTGGTGGATTTGGGTTGTGGGTAGAGATGAGTTAATGAATCTTTGGTAGGATCCAGTTTAGGCCACTGTGAAGAACCCATAAAAATTGCCCATGTACATGGGGATACCAATACATACTGTATCCTACAGCCCCAGTGTAATTAAAAGTGGTCAGTTAAGTAGGGATAATAAAGGTGGGCTTTCAAATACCTACCTTGGCCAGTAGTCCTGGTCCAAGATTGGGAAGGTTTTCATGCCCTCCTGCCAAATAATTCTGACGGTCTATGCTCACAGGAGGAGGAAAACCTGGCGGGATTAGAACAAATATATCCCTTCACTGATGCTGAACTGTTTGCCCCAGAAGGGGAGCCCAAGAAGTCCTGGGGACAGAAACGAGGGAAGAAAAACAAGGGAACCCCTCTGTACAAGGTTGTAGTGGTTGAGGACTGCAAGGACCAAGGTTGAAGTAAGATCAGAAGTAACTCCTATGATGAACTGCATCTAATGCATATCAGAACCTAATTGTGGTAAATAGAGATTAGGTTGATAAACAAAAAGCACAATGTCTGAACCAAAAAATGACATTTTATACAGGGTGGAACAGGAAAAACAAATGGGAACTGTATACTATCAGCTTTTGGTTTCTCAGTCTGCAAGAAGGGAGCTATTAATACCTGCTCATATCATACCTATTGTGGGTAACTTGGGCTGAGAGAACACCAAGAAGTGCATACTTACCTGGATTTTCTGGCTAGGTGTATGGAAGGAAATGGCACATTTTTGTGCTTCCTGCCCAGGATGTCAGCTGGTTGCCACCAGAAGTATAAAACATGCAACATTGATCCCTGTGCCCATAATAGATATTCTGTTTGAAAGAACTGGGATTGATATGGTGGAATCCCTGGTAAAAAGTTCAGCAGGGTATCAATACAGTGTGCTGATAATGGATTACACAACCTGATACTCTGAGACTATTCCCATATGCTCCACTTTAGCCCAGTCAGTAACCAAAGAATTACTAAAGATTATTTTCTCAAGTTGGGTTCCCAAAAGAGTTCTTAACTGATTATGTCACCAACTTTATGTTAGAACTTATGAGGGAGGTATTTATTTTACTCAAGATTAAGTCCACCTAGACATCAGTGTACCACCCTCAGATCGACAGCTTAGTCGAAAGATTTAACAAATCCTTAAAGGGTATGCTGTCTAAATCTGTTTCAGCTGAGGCAAAAAACTGGGATGAACTGTTACTCTATTTAATGTTTGCAGTTCGAGAGGTGAAGCAATCATCTATGGGTTTCTCTTCCTTTGAGTTGTTCGAGGGTTGCTGGATCTCGTACACGAGATATGGGAATAACAGGCACATTGACGAAATGATGAAAGATTGGGCCCAATTGGCAGATTTGCCAGAGACAATTTATTCAAAGCACATTAAACCCAGGCAGGAATTTATAACCAATTAGTCAGGCTACGGAGTTCAAACCTGGTTACAGGGTACTTCTTCTGCTCCCTAGTTCTGAAAGTAAAATGTCAAGAACCATATGAGGTCCTCAGAAAAGTGGGGCCACTTGATTAGGTATTACAACCCAACCGAAAAAGGGAAGAACAAATTTATCATGTTAATTTGTTGAAACCCAAGAAAGATCTTGAGGTTTTGCTAGCTGATCCAGAGGAACATAAAGTGGGCCCTGATCAGGTGATGCATGAGGGCACTGAAGATGGAATCCTTGACTTAGGCCCTAAAAATTTTTTAAAAAGCAAGCTTCGTCCCATTGGATGGACAGCTCATCATGACCCAAAAAAATGAAGCCCAGCAACTAGTAGGACATTTTAGGGATGTGTTCTCTCCAAAACCAGGACAAGCTCATGGGATCCAACACCACATAGACACAGATGCAGGTGTTTGGATCCACCAACAGCCATAGTCTCCTGGAAAAAGTCTGAGAGATGTTACAGGAGGAAATCTGCTCTATGTTGGAACTGGGTGTCACCAAGGAATCTCAGAGTGACTGGTCTAGCCCTATTGTATTAGTCTCAAACCAGATGGACCCACTGTATTCTGTACTAAGTTCTGGAAAGTCTGTGCCATCTCCAGGTTTCGCACATCCTATGCCTAGGGTAGATGAACTTCTGGACTGACTGGATAAGGACCAGTACATTAGGACCCCAGACCTGACCAAGGGGTATTGGCAAATCACACTAACTCCTGAATCCAGGGAGAAAATGGCCTTTGTCACTCCATTTGGTCTGACAGTTTACTGTGCTTCCCTTCGGGTTGCATGGTGCCCCAGCTACATTTCAGAGAATGATGAATTAACTCCTTCGTCCCCATGGGTTATATACAGCAGCATACCTGGACGATATTGTCATACTTAGGTCTGATTGGGACACTCACCTGTGGGATGTGGCTGCGGTACTTCAGTCACTCAGGGAGGCAGGTCTCATGCCCAGTGCCACAAAATGTACTCTATTAAATACATGGGATACTTGGTTGGGAATGGCCATGTGCACCCAGTTGTTGATAAGATAAAAGCCCTTGCTGACTGCCCTGTACCAACTAACGAAAAGCAAGTTAGGTCTTTCCTTGGCTTGGTGCAGTGTTATCGACGGTTCATTCCAGAGTTTTCAACACTTGCCACTCCACTGTTTAACCTGACTAAAAAGGCTGCCCGAAATATGGTTCAGTGGTCCCCGAAGTGTCAGAAGGCCTTCCAGACTATTAAGTGTGTGTTGTGTAAAGGATCTGTCATGCGAAGTCCTGGTTTCAACTGTCGATTAATTTTGTATACCGACACCTCAGAAATAGGGTTGGGGCTGTCTTGTCAAAAGATTTGATGATGGGATTTGCATATCCTCTGTTTGTCCAGAAGATTGTTTTCCAGGGAACAGCATTATGCCATACTAGAGAAAGAGAGTCTGGCAATGAAGTGGGCAGTAGGAGCCCTGTGTTACTATTTGTTGTGAAGACACTTCACTTTGGTCACTGATCATGCACATCTTAAATGGTTGTATGCTGTGTGGGACACTAGTTCCTGAGTCACCTGGTGGTACCTGGCTCTGCAGCTGTTTTTATTTCAGGTGTGCCACAGGGCAGAGTCCCTGCATAATAATGCTGACTTTCACCCAGAAGGGCAGCTCGATGGGAGCCAGTGCTGAATGTGCCTCGGGCACAGCTCTGTGGGAGAGAGTATGTGAAGGGGTCTATACAACCTTCACTTGGGGCACCCTCTCCACTAAGATACTAGCAGGAGAATAGGAGGAATTGAAACCAAACCCTGCTGACTTCTGGTCTGGCCCTGTAAAGACCATGTGCGCTAGGTGCATGCAGGCCTGGAATTCCCTGCAGGAGAGGGGCACAAATGAGCCTCACCTAACAAGTCATTGAGAGGACACCGGACAAAGCAAGAATGAGGATTTGGGGGCTGAAAAGGGAGAGAGCAAGGCTGCTGTAAACTGGAGAGCTGAATGAAGCTAAAAAGTACTTTGTTTTATATTTGGTCTGCTTTGTTTGTGTACCTTTGTTTAGTGCTGAAGTAAAGTAACGTTTTTAGTTTCATTGAACTTTGCTTGCCTGGAGTGTTTTTTTCTGAGGGTTCTCCCAAAAGTTGTGGCTTGCTACAACACTGTTGCAAGTGGCAATCACATGTCTAGTGGCCTTCTCCAGTTCCTGGGAATGGCTTGAGATCTGGAGACACCACAAAAAATACTAAGTAGTTAAAATTAATACCCTAACACAGGTACCCAAAACGTACTTTTAAACCTAAATAATAGTTTCTATTAATACTTGAAAGCTTAAATGAAGACCAGAAGTTGGAGATGACTTCAGGGTTACTGCTCCTTTCAGTGGAGAAACAATTCTGATATTAAATCAGCTGCTTGACGAGTGACATGAAATGGTAACTTACTGTCTGGAAATGTCTTGCTTATATTTGGGGGATCCATGGAAAACCAAAAACTCAGTAAAATCTGTTGGCTTTCTTCTGTTCATATTCTTTCTTCTGTTTGAAGATAAGTCCCCATCCCATTAATGAAAATACAGGAGCAGTCTATGCTGGACATGGGTCGTTGTTGGAGAGGGAGCATTCATGCTGTGCACTTCTACAGGATTCATGTAGTTGGTTGCTCTTAGGGGAGCTTTTACTGCCTATGAAGCCTGTCTGTCTGTTTGGGCAGCCAACTGAGTTGACACCAGTTGATTAGACAGTCAGCCTCGCCGAGTACGTGTCCCTCGAGGGGGAAGATTTTTCTCTCTCTCAGATGTCAGTGCCAATGCATTTCCTCCAAAACAGAGTGGGTTTGGCCCAGCGGAGCTCTGTCAGACCCCTGCTGATTCAAAAGCTACCAGTTGTTTCACCATCGTACTGCCTCCTGTTCCTCCAATACCCAGAGTCACTTCTTTGAGGTATCTGAACTTGGAGGCCTTGGTGCCATAGCAATCTCTGGATCGAGGTTGAAATCACAGTAACATTCTCACTCTTGCTCTCAGTATCAATGTGACACTGCCATCACAGATCGATGTTGAGTTCTTCCTTTTCATCTGGCTTCCACCACTGATGTAGAGTCTGTCGCAGTGCAAACTCCAGTCGTGTGCCCCCACAGTTCCACTCTCTAGCATTGCTGGTCATACCCAGGGACTGATTCTGAGAGCATTCTCACATTTACAGTTGATGAAGGGCACTCCATTCAAAGACTCTTGGATCTAAATCTGAGCTTCCTCTTCTCCTGTCAGTGGTTGTTATCCCTTAGGAGACAGTCATCCACACCATGTGTTGGCGGTCAACGCTCCTCTTTCCCAACTTGTATTCAGAAGCATCATATATCCCATTGACTTTGCATTATCAGGAGGATAGTCTGCCAACAGAAAGGCCCTCACGGGGCCCATTCCTCCTTCGCTGTTCTCATGGAACAGATGTCTGTGGCTGTGAATACACCACTGGAGGAGGTCCAGAAGAAGGGAGACCAACCTACTGATGGACATTCTTGAGGGAAATTGCTCACTGGGGTAGCATTTCTTCTCATTGCTGCAGTCCTGGAATTTGTGCTCATTGTCTGGCAGCACCAAGCCTCCTGCCAGGCCTGCCATATCATATACACTACAAGTTACGCAGCTCCAGACTACTGGGTGGATTGTCCAGATTTTCAGAGCATCAATCTCTGGAGGGGCTAATGGCAGATGTGGTGTGTAACAAGATGAAGGTGATGGGAGAGTTGGAGAAGCTGCCTGACAGAGTCCAAGAAACATAATTACCTTTACTGAGAGGTCAGCTCAGCTGTGTCCCTGGGCCCCCTGATGATGAGTCATGATGAGATTCGAAGTCCCACAGTTTCATGCTTTGTGCAAGTTTTCTGGTAATAAAGTCACCTTTTATCAGGATGAATGTATCAGTGACTTTTAGGAGTTGATTCTTTCCCTCCTTGGCGTTCTGCTTTGTTCCTGTGGTCCAGTTGTTTTAGTTGGCACCTGCTCCTTTTGTCCTGCTGCACATGGCTCCTGTGTGTATATCCCTGGGCATCTGCCATGCCAGCTGTGCATCTTTGATGGCACAGTATAGCCATGATCTCTTTGAGAGACTTTCTAACTGCTCCCACATGCTCCCTGACGGGAGTCAGCCAGATGTACAGGAAATCTGTGATTTTGGGTTGATGGTGGCCAAGCACCAGTTGTAGGTGTCCCTGAAGGCAGCCAATATATCTCCCTGTGCATTGGCTGCTGCAGTATCCATTTGTGGACGTGCATGGTTGTGGGTTTCATCGTTCATGCAGGAAATCCAACAATGGGTGATGGACCTGCTCTTTACAGGGATGAATCTCTTAGGCCTAGGAGTTATGGACCACCTCACATGCATTGAGAAGTCCAATGTGACCATGGATTTGGCGATATCAGTTATTACCTAAGCCTAGGGAACATGGCGCATGCTCCTTTTAGCCCTGCTTGCCTAATTTTGGGTGCATGCCGCCCTCCTCCTGATAACTGCGATGAATCTTCCTAAGTGTGAACAGTGAACTGAATCAAGGTAGTTAGAAATAGAGGTTACGAACTTGTAAATGCTGATCTACAGCTGGTATTCAGTACTCATCCATGTGATCCACCTGACCTCCTCTGGCAAGACTTGCTTTGGATTCCTTTTCCAGCATGCAGATCTGAGTGCAGGTGAGTCAGAGCTGGAGGACCATATGATTTGGTGGTAGGAATAATCAAACTTGAAGACTGTTCTGGTGACATACGAAAGTAGCCAGCAGAAGGAGACCGCCTGGTCTATCTTGTCTGCTCGATATGATGTGAGGTTTTATATTTACCCCCTACCCTAGTGTCTGTGACTCCTCCTCTCCCCTCCCTGTTCCTTGGTCCCACAACTTTCCTCTCTGTTTGTCTCAGGATGTTTTGAATGATCCCACTGTCCTAGCTGCTACCACCTCCTCTGGTAGCTCATTTGAAGCCAACACCACCCTTTCTGTGAAGAAGTGCTTCCTCACATCCCTCCTGTATCTCCCCCCCCCCACCAGCTTTAGGTTGTGACCTCTGGTGGTGGTGTTTTCTCTCTTGTTGAAGAGACCCTCCCACTCCACCCTGTTCACTCCCTTCGGGTATTTGAAGGTCTCTATCATATCTCCCCTTTGCCTCCTCTCCTCCAAGGAGTACATCCTCAGGGCTTCTAGCCTCTCTTCGTATGACTTGTCCTGCTGTCCCCTGAACATTTTAGTTGCCTTCCTCTGCAACTCTTCCAGCAATTTAATGTCCTTTTTTAGATATGGCTGCCAATACCTCATTCCATACTCTTAAGTGAGTCCTTACCAGTGATCTATGTAATGGCAGAATACCCTTGCTGTATCTGCTACTGATTCCCCTTTCGATGCATCCCAGCATCCTGTTGGCTTTTGCTACTGCCTTTTTGCGTTGAGTGGATTGCTTCAAATCACTAGTGATTAATACCCCTAGGTCTTTTCTTCTTCAGACACAGCTGCCTGAACTTTTCCTATGTATTATTCTGCCCTTGGGTTTCTTGCCCCGATGTGCATCTCCTTGCATGTTTTGGCATTGAATGCCATGTGACTGAGAATACTTAGTGGAAGACTGCCTAAGTGTGGGTGTAAACTGAATACTAGTAGTGGAACTATGGTTATAAGTATGGAGCTTCTGTTTCTACCTACCTAGATTCAGTTTGCTATCCACATTTAGGCAGATTCCACTGATCTTACTGAACACCTGGAATGGTCTCCAAACTTGACTCATCCCACCACCCGTGGAGTCATTCTCTGGCTCTATCCCACTTAATGTCAGATCTGTCTTTCTGCTGGAAGGGTTAAGTTTTCTCCTTCACAGCTCCATGCAGTGAGAAAGGATTCTAAACGTTTTCAAGTATTTCTTTGCATATTTCTTCCAGTTTTTGACTAACTGTGTGTATCTCATCTTTTTATGATTGACACTATGGAATGGAAGAAACTGGGTCTTAGAAGGTGCTTTTGGTGGACTCAGAAAATTTCTGCCACAGATGGACATGATACTTGTGACTACTGCTTTGTGCTCACCATGATCTAGAAAATTGCCTAGGTTATGCCTCCTTCATCCATCGAGGGGTACAAGGTGCGCTCATGTAAGATAGGCCTCAAGAATGGAAGGCCTCAGCAGTCCCAGCTTCAGCAGCGCAGCTTTAGGCAATTGAGGAAGAGGCAGTGGCAGGGACTTTGTTGGCCCTGGCCTTGGTTCCAGTGCGAATGGCAATAAAATTCATTTCATTTGAGGAACACCTGATGCTCTGGAAACTTTTTCTGCTGATGCAAACTTTCAGCGATAGTTCCCTCTAATGGATGAAACACAAGAAATACCACTGCTGTCCATCATGTGAGGGGGAGCATTCCCACTCTTAGCGATTGCTGGTTCTCCATAGCTCTTGATCTTAGTTGAGGTTGTTCCATTCGAGGAACCAACCAACAATCCAGTGGTGCCCCTAAAGGAGTTGGCATCTGAGCCAACCTCTGTAGATGACCTTGTCGAGTTTATCAGCCAGTTGTTTGACCCAGTGTTAGAGGGAGATGAAGCTTTACCCCTCACTAGGATATCAGTGTACCAGCGCCTCCTTATGTGAAGGAGCCAGGCAAGACTGAGTTCTCAGTGGAGCCCACCCCTGTGTAGACTCCACCAGTAATCCCTACTTTGGTAACAACTCCAGTCCAACCTATAGTGATCAAGATACTCAGGCAGGTGATGTACATTGCTCCACCACCATTGGTCTATTGTGGACATTCAGACTGATGTGTCAGGTCAGGATCCAGGTCTCCATCGCAGCTGGGTCAATGCTACCACCATCATGGTAGGCAGCTGTCATCCAGCTCATCCTCTTCATTAGGCAGGCTGCGATGGCATCAACTACTTCAAAACTATGAAGAGGTAAAGTGACAACAAAGGGCCATTGGGGCTATGGGCCAGGGCGTGGTCGATCAATATTACTGACCACCATGACCCATTCTGGGATGCCTCTTTAAACAATGCCAGTAATGCAGCATCCAGTCATCAACCCCCAGTAGTTCTGGCAGTACCATACCAACTGATTATTGTGGAACCACTCCTTCCACAGCTACAGGAGTTTTCTCCAAAGAGAGACTCTAGGCCTGAGTCTGGACTACCAAAGCTTCCTTTAAGGGTAGTCACACCATCAAAGTAGGTGATCTATATTGTAGAATGGCATCTTTCCAGATCTGCATGGATGCTGTCTCCTCAGAAAGTCATTCAAGCCCCTTGGACTCTACTTCATTTGCATTGCTCCTTCATCAAACAGTGAAGCCCATGATGATGCAACACAGTGTCACAGATTCCTGCATGACAAAAAGGATTAACAAGTATTGAAACTGTCTTGTTTCCTGCAGTAACCCTGCAGCAGAATTCTGTATAATTGGGTTGCATCCTGGCAGCTTCACTGTATGTCTGTGTCTCCAGAATACCCCCTTGATTGACATCCTGGAGCAGGATTCCTCACCTGGGGTGGCACTTCTCGTTGCCCAAGCTGTCCTGGGCCCTGTGCTCAGTGTTTGACAGCACCCAGACTTGTACCAGGCACCTCACCGCCAGATGGACCTCAAGCATGTGATTCCTATGGGAGGGTTGTCCAGTTTTTCAGAACATTCTTTCTTGCAGAGCCTTGTAGCCGATGCAGTCTTCCACAAGGTTAAGGTGCAGGGCATGCCAGACAACTCACTGGAGAAGGATCCTAAGAAACAGGACTTCATTGGCCGTAAAGTGTAAACAACTGCCTCTCTTGGGGCCAACATGCCAGTGATGCAGCTTAATTGATCAGGTTTGGCCAAGAACTGTTTGACAAGCTCTCAGACATGGGCTTGCTACAAGTGGATAGCCAGCACAAAGCAAGGGAATCTCACAATTTTGGGCCTGTCTGTCTCCCTTTCAAAGCATCAGTGGCAGACAGCTCTGGTCTCAGCTGATTCTTTGGGCCTCCCAGTGGTAGTGTCTATGCTCAGGAGGCCTTGGCTGCATGCTTCCCTTATTTACACTACAGTCCCAGAAAAAAACTGGCAGACTAGCTTTTTTGGGGAGCTAACTTTAACTCATACTGGCCCCAGGGTGGAGAATCATCTCACTCCCATTGAAAAGTCCAGTGTGACCTTGGAGTTAGTGATATCTGCCCAGCAGGCTAAGCAGCTGTGAAAAAAACAAGCATCAGAGCTCCTCTTGGAGTGCCTTTTGTGGGCCTGGATACCAGCAGCAGTAGCAGGACCAACACTTAGAAGCAGCAGAGGCAGCAGTATTCACTACCATCCCACTAAACCCAAGATGTCCAGCAGTCATGGTCACAAAAAAGTTGAGGTAGATGGTGCTTCTGGTAGCTGATCCTCCAGAGCCTCCTCCAAGAGTAAGAAGTGACAGACTGTGGGGAGCCAGTCCTCAGTCTTCAAGAACCCTGCTGCAATTCCCGGTTGGGGGGGTCGACTGTCCCACTTCCTTTCACAGTGGTCCACCTTCACCTTGAATAAGTGGGTCCTGGATGTTCTAGGGATGGCTCTATCTCTGAAGTTTGAGACTTTCTCTCCTTGTTGACCCAGGACACTGTCCGAATGTGTGGTGTCCGAGGACAGTCTGAGCACTGTGTGGGAGGAGGTCACCCAGCTCTTAGAGCGCTGTGCTATTATGGTTGTCCTGCTTGCCCTAATCTCACAAGGGTTCATGTCTCTTTACTTTTTAGTACCAAAATAGATGGGCAGCTGGTGCCTCATTCTGGACCTGCTTGTCCTAAACAGAATTGTGCACAGGCAGAAGTTCCATATGGTCACCCTTGACCAGATAATACTGCCTCTGGAGCCTGGGGCTTGGTTCTGCTCCCTGCGCTTCCAGGACCTGTATTTTCTCATTCTGATCCATCTATCCTATTGGTGGTTCCTCCGCTTTCAGGTGGACAGTGTGTTGTACTTGTTCACTGCAATACACTTCAGTTATCGTTGGCACCCAAGGTGTTCACCAACTGCCTGTTGGTCATGTGGCCTTCCTCCAGCACAAGGAAACCCAGGTCTTCCTGTACCTGGATGACTGGCTCATCACTGGCAGTACTAGGGAGGTTGTAGAGCTGTTCAGGGATCTGGTCATTTAGGCATTTTGATATCTTGGACTGATGATTAGTCTAACCAAGTCTGAACTGGCACCAAAGCAGGTGATCCTGTTCACTGGAGTGGAATTGGGCTCCCTCCAAGCCAGGGCTTGCTTGCCTCCAGATCATGCAAAGGATCTGATTTCCTATGCCAGATAATTTCATGTTGAGCAATCATGACCATCCTGGGATTTCCTCTGGCTGTTACATAGAAACATAAAACATAGAATTTGATGGCAGATAAGGACCGCTTGGCCCACCTAGTCTGCCCATTTTCCTACCTAACAGATAAGCTGCAGATCCTAGTTGACCAACAGCTTACTTCCTCCTACCCCCCACTAGGACTGCCTTATGTTTGTCCTATGCATTCTTGAATTCCCCCACTGTTCTTGATTCCACGACCTCCTCAGGGAGGCTATTCCATGAATCCACAACCCTCTCAGTGAAAAAATACTTCCTCACATTACCTCTGAGCCGTCCCCCCTCTATCTTCAAATTGTGCCCCCTTGTTCTTGCACATCTCTTTTTCTGAAAGATGCTACCCTCTTGGACTTTGTTGATTCCCTTAAGGTACTTGAGAAGTTTCTTTCATGTCCCCTCTCTCCCTTCTTTCCTCAAGGGTATACATATTAATCTCCTTTAGTCTTTCTTCGTATGTCTTCTGGTGCAGACCCTGCACCATTTTGGTGGCCCTCCTCTGGACAGCCTCCACTGTGTGTATGTCTTTGCGGAGATGGGGTCTCCAGAACTGCACGCAGTACTCCAGATGGGGTCTCACCAACTGTCTGTACAGAGGGATAACAACTTACTAGCTAGATGTGCACCCTTCAATGGAAACTGGGGTGCCAGTGGTTCCAGTATCATGTCCACCTGAATCAGCCAGCTCAGGTGACTCAGCCGATGTGGAACGCCATCAGGTAGTAACTCTCATCCTCCGAACCTCTCGGAGAGAATTTCCTTTGTCTGGGTGGAGCCATCCCTCGCATTGATGACGCGTACATTGTTGATGGGGTAGTGTACTCATTTGCCTGACCGCAGAGTTCACAGGTTCTGGTCTCTGAGCAAGACCTGAAAGTGCATCAACCTGCTGGATCTCCAGATAGTGTGGTTGGCACTGACAGAGTTTGCGCCACTGATAAGTGATCAGGTGCTGCAAGTCAACAGCAACAGCACAACCACCATGATCTACCTGAACAAGCACAGTGGGGTGTACTCCTTTTTCCTGTGTCAGGAGGCACTCCACACCTGCTCCCTGGTACAAAGACTGCAGGCGGACCTTTTTTGCAGTCCATTTTGTGGGAGAGGACAGTTACCAAGCAGAAACTTTCAGCTGGGTGGGAGAGATGTCATGTGAGTGCGTCTTACACTAGAATATAGCAACACAATTGTGGCACACCTTTGGTGGATCTGTTTACTTCCTTAGAGAACATAAAGCTGAGGCAGTTTTATGACTGCCTCCCTCAGATGGGAGTGCTGATGGGGATGCCTTCTCTGGGCCCTGGACCCCAGACTTTCTTTAAGCCTTCCCTCTGTTTCCCCTTGATCCACAAAGTGGTTCTCAAGCCATGCAGGGACAAGGCAAACATGATCCTGATTGCTCCAGACTGGCCATAACAGTTCTGATACCAGGATCGCCTGTTCCTCAATAGCAGGCCCCCATAGCAGTTTCTTCTGTCTTGACCTGCTGTCAAGATCATAGGGATTACCAGGCATCCTACAGTCCTTGCACCTATCTGCCTAGTTCCTGAGCAGCTAGATTTCCAGGCTTTGGGCCTTTCAGACAACATCCTTCTTTTTTCAGAGGTGTCCCAAAAGGAGTCAACTCATATGACTTATTTCTTTAAGTATACAAGGTTTTTTAACTGGTGTACAAGCAGGAGGTAGATCCCTTCACCTGCCCTGCGGTGTGCATCCTTGACTACCTCTGGTTCCTGTGTCAGTTGGGGTTATGAGCCATGTCCCTCAGGGTGCGCCTTGCTGTCATCTCATCATACTGGTTGTTGAATGGTATGCCAACAGTGACCCAGGAGAAGGTGGACAGGCACTTTTCTAAAGGCCTGGATCATCTGTTTCCTCTAGTAAAAGAGCCTTCACCACTGTGGGACCTACTGCTGGTGCTTGAAAAGCTTATGGTGAACTATTGAAGCCTATGAACAAGTGTGAGATGTCACACCTGTTGTGGAAAAACATATTTTTGGTCACCATCATCTCAGCCAGATGGGTGAGTGAGCTCCAGGCGCTGTGGAGTCCTCAAATCTGGTTTCCACAAGGACAAAGTTTTCCTTCACACTCATGCAAAGTTCCTGCCAGAGGTGGTCAGGGGAGTTTCACCTTAACCGGGTCATTTATCTCTCCATCTTTTTTCTGAAGCTGCATGTGTCATGCATGGAGCATATGCTCCATTCTCTGGATTTGTGCCGGGGCACTAATGTATTACAGGGAGTGCACAGCTTTGGTTCATGATAAGGCTCACCCGCTGTTACTTACATACCCTTGAAGCTGCTCAGGGCAGACTAGCATCCAAGAATGCAGTTAGCCAATGGATGACCTCTTGCATTAGTCTGTGTTACAGGTTGGCTGGGAAGGAGCCATCCATGGGGTTGAAGGCTCACTCTACTAGACATACTATTGCCTCTGTTGCTGCTGCTAGGTACATTCTGATCAAGAAGATCTGCAGGACTGCTGCCTGGTCTAGTGTGCATACATTCATATCTCACTCTAGCATCAACATGGTCAGTTGTCATTAACTGTGTTTGGGACCTCAGCCCACCAGTCTGTTTTTACCTAACCGGGGTGCTCCCGGAGGACTGCTAGGAGTTTGCCGACAAGTGGATGGTAAACTGAATCTAGGTAAAGGATACTCACCTCTAACCATAGTTATACTACTCCTATTTAGTTTACATCTGCACAACCCGCCCAACCTCCCCTGGCAAGACATGGTCAGATTCCTGCTTCCAGTGTGCCAATCTGTCATCAAGTGGGGTGAAGATGAAGGAGGACATCACGGGTGGTGGGAGGAGTCAAGCTTAAAGACTGTTTCAGTGACTGCGTATGCTTAGTGGAATCTGCCTGTCACTGCAACAAGGCATGTAAGTAATGCATTTTAGATGATGGGATGCATTGGAAGGGGTTTTGACAGTATAAAAAGAGCCAAGGTGATTCTGCCTCATACAGATCCCTGGTGCTGCCCCACCTGGAGTACTTTGCTCAGTTTTGGAGTCGTCACCTAAGAAAGAAAACAGACAGATTGGAGTTGGTCATCATGGAGAAGTGTCACCATGATGATCCGGAGCTAGCAGGGCAGATCCTATGAGGATTGGCTGGTGGCCCTAAATATGGACTTGCTGTAGGCCTGGAGTGGAAGGGGAGACGTGATAGAAACATTTACATTCCTTAGGGTTACAAACAAGGTGAATGGCGAGGATCTTTTTATAAGCAATAGGAACGCAGTTATATAGGATATGATTGGAGATTGTTGGGAGGCAAGTTCAAGAGAGACATAAGGAAGTTTTTACTTCACAGAGAGGGTGGTGGAATTGTGGAACAGACTGCTGGCAGGAGTGGTGGGGCAGGTACCTTAAACAGGTTTAAACATGACTGGGATAGGGCAAGAAGACATATAGTTCTGAGGGGGGACAAAACAAAAATGAGGGGGGAGGGGAGATGGGGATGAGCGAGACAACCCATCAGTATAGTAGGTTGTTGGGGGAGAGGTGGTTTAGTAAAGGCAGACTTGATTGGCTATTGGTCTCCTTCTGCCATCAAATTCTATGTTTTTGTGTTAAGTGTAGAGGTGAACTGAATACTAGTAGTAGAACTATAGTTACAGGTGAATAACCTCTGTTTCTTAGTGCGCCTCTTCTGTGAGAGGCTTTCAGTTTCCAGTGTCATGAATCACTCATCTTTGACCAGTATGAAATTAATCCCAAAGCATCTGCACATTTAAAAAATCACTCTGCTGAAGCATCTGGATAAGTGATCTTTCTCTGACTTTAGCCCACACTAGAAACTGATGCAGCACATTCAGAGATCTAAGTATCTGATATGAGGATTTTGTTGTACACATGTCCATCAATGCCAGTTACAAGGCCTTGATGTTCTTTTGCTCTACAGAGCATGTAATACTTCACATGTTCACCGATTTAGTAAGCTAGGCAGCTTTGAACTACACTCCCTCAAATGCTTAGACAGTTTGAGACTTTACTAAACTTTGACACACTGACTGTATGTGAAGGATTTTTCAACATTTTTAATAAGAATGTTGCATGCTATCTGAACTTCCATGCTTGTTCTTATATGTTTAATTCTTTAGGGTTCTTGTGAGTAAATAATGTTCAGAAGTATAGTTAACAGCATTGTTTCCTCTTTGCTTATAAAGCAGAGGGATATACAGTACATGATGAACCTAGAGTTCTTTCTTACTCTAACTCACTCTGATGCTACATATAACTTGTCTGTTGGTAGATTATACAATGGTCTCTGAGAATCCAGCACTCTGGTTGGCTGACTGGCACCCTTTACCCATGGTAAAATCCTGGCATAACCCATGGGAAAAGGTGCCAGTCAACCACATTTGTCCAAATCAATCGAAACACCTGAAAAACAAAAACACCACCATATTAATTCCCCGCTAAAGTGCAATGCAAAAGTGGTAGAAAAGAAGCACTGAAATTTTGGCAGCTGCGGTAAATGCTGAAAGCTATTTTCAGCTCCATGACACATATCTCCCGAAACACTGACAGCTCCAGCTCTATCGCAGACTCCCTCTCAGCTCCCTTCCAGTAATGACCAACTCCCCAGTCCATTCAACATTTTTATAAAGGACCTGAAGAGCACAGGCAGCTACCTCAAACTACTGCCTCTTGCTCTTCCAGCAGCAGTCACCCGAGAACACACTCTGAAGTGCTGCATTCTGACATCAGCTGTCTCCCTCTTCAGCTCAAGTCACCTTGCCCAAGGACAGCTACTCCACAGTAACACAGAAAAAATCTCGATGCCTGTCTGCCAAATGGGAGTTCCCTAGCAATCAGAACTATTTTTTCTAGCAGAGCAAAAAATTCCATAAAAATAATTTAGAATACAAAAAGAATTATCTTTTTTATTTTTCTTTGCCACCAAAAAATAGGGGGACATTGTATAATCGCAATAAACCACTCCAGGATGTGGGCTATGCTGGGATTTACCCACTTCTGGTGTGGATATAGTCACTCAGCTGTGGCCTTGGTGACCAAACCACATTAGGTGTGGGCAAATCCCAACATTAACCACACCCTGTCATGGTTTATTGCTTAAATAGTGCATCAGTTAGTAGGTGTTTAGACTATTTGTCAGACCATTTTTTTTTTCTGCCTTTGGAAAGTTCAGCTCTATTGAAAAAAGTTTTAGAGCTTAAAATACACTCGAGATTCTAGATTTCTTTTTCTCATTGTATGCTTTAATGACATACTGTATGCCTATATGTTCCTTCACCTCCTGACGTACTGTTCTAGCAAAATGTACAAAAATAGGAAGACTGCAGTTTTAAGCTACAAGTGATCAGTTAAGAAGAAGAAAAATGTGGCATATTGAGGACTGTGCTTGTTGAAGGGCATTATAGAGTCCATCTTGATGTTCATTTAACATTTGTTTTGGAGTGTGAAAGGACAGAGTGGTGTTGTATTGATCACAGTGATGCTTTTCGGGGAGAGGGGCTTGGGGGAAGGTATCCTTCTCTCTTGGCAAGGTTGTGGCAGAACAGAAACACTATACCATATGTTTTGGGAGTGTCCTTCAACTGCTTGATTACAGACAGAAGTGCCCCTATGGTGTATTCTGGCTAAGCTTGTATGTACACTGGGACAGTGGTTCTACATAACTGACTCTTTAGAGCTGAGCTATGCTTGTAATAGGATGCATTGCAGCTATGCTACACCTTGCCTAACCCCATTGACAATAAAATTCTGGATGGAAAATGTCCTGCATTTCTTCTCTGCTAAGAAATTGTTAGTGCTATTGGGCATAATTATCCCAATGATGTTTAGTGGGACGAAACATTATTATTTATTATTAAACATATAAGCCCATATTATTATGTACGGCAAGAGCAAGATTTAGTGCTGAAGTTACAAGTTTTGTAAAACCATGATGATATATGTGGATAGTGAATGTTTCTTTTACTTTTATGTAGATGGTATGTTGTTGATTGCCAATTCTGTATATGACATTCCAAAATGGTAGAAACAATAGCCTTATATAGTCTTCAGTAAAATTGTATTTGCGGGTCTGGGACTGAACTTCATGACAGCGGGTGAAACATCTGATGGTGGCTTGGGATGCTTGCAAGGGACTGCATATTGAATTGCCCCTTTGAACGCAGTGGGATGATAGGCTTCCACAGGATGATGTGACAGGGACAAAAAGCCACCACTGAGGGGCTAAGTGTAAAGTCACTTGGATACATCCATGTTTGTTACTACTGACCTCAGTTCCATGGAGACCAGGTTAATTTAATTAATTAATTAATTAATTTTTATTTATTTAAAAGTTTCACCAGGAAGACATACTGAGCAAAAATTGCTTGTTTCCAGATGTGTCCTGGGGAAGGGAGTAGGGAGTAGGGAAGGGTACAGAGGATAGGGAACAACAATGGTATAACATAGCAAAAAAGATTACAGTAAGTACAGAAGCAGTAAGTGGCAGGCATTACATTATGTGCAGGAATAATATACAACAACATTTGGCAAAGAATAGATAAATGTGAGTAATTACACCAGTATTACAGCAATAGTAAGGACTTGTAGACATAAATTCAACCAGTGATACAGCAATAGCAAGGACGTGTACACATAAATACAACAATTAGTGGATAGTGATGAGTGCTAGATGTGACCACATTAGTCATTGTTCAATGTGGGGGAGCCAGGCAAGGTTAGGCACAGTTGCATGTGGGGGCAGTGAAAGAGTGCATGAGAGAGGCAAGGCTGTGGGATGAGGAGGCATTTCAAATGTTTGTGGGGAGTGAGTTCCAAAGTTTGGGAAATAAGTGGGAGAAGGACACCTGATGAGCTGATGAAGTTCTATGTGGGATGGCAAGAGTGCAAACATCATGTCTCCTGAGAGAGCGGATAGAGGCGGGGTGAGTGAGAGTGATGACAGTAGGTAGGAGGGTAGCACACTGAACCAGAACCTGCCAGTGAAGGTGGAGCAGTGAAGCGACCGATGGTCCATGAGGGAGGGGAGAGCAAGGTTTTGTTAGAGTGAGCAGTGGTGAGTGCGGGGTGAACAGCTGAGGGCAAAGTGGCAGATGGAGTGGGAGAGTGTGTCCAGTCTGGATAGGGTCTTTTTTTGGGGGTGGCACTGTAGACTACGTCACCATAGTCGAATGTTGGAAGGATCATTTTCAGTAGAATTTGTCTACGGGCTGGCAGGGGGGTGCATTCATGATTTCGGTAGAGAGCATCTAGTTTCGGTAGAAGTTTTGGTAGAAGTTTTTTGTAAATAGCATCAATGTGTCCAGAGAAGTCAAAGTGTGAATCAAGCCAGACCCTTAGGTACCTGGAAGAGGTAGTTTCTTCCAACTTTGACCCATCAAGTGAGTAGAAGAAGGGAGGGGAGCCTCAGGAGTCTCTGTCTTGTGCCAGAGGTCATGGAGACTGTCTTTTTGGCGTTTACAAATAGTTGGTTGGGCTGTAACCACTGCTGGACTTTGTCAAAGTCCTGTTGTAAGGTGGACTCCACCATGGGGGGGAAAGACTGGATACATACAGGATGGTGTCATCCACATACATGTGGGTGGATGCAGAGGTATAGACCAAGGGGAGGTCATTTAGAAAAATGGAGAAGAGAATCAGGCCAAAGACTGAGCCTTGTGGGACCCCAGTATGGATGGGAAGGGGAGGGGAAAGCAAGTCCCCGATTCTCACTGATTGTGATCTGCCCACTAGGTAGGATTTGAACTGATTGGTGGCAGTAGGGGACTTCCCAGTGGATGAGAGTTTGTCCAGTAGGAGGGAGTGAGAGACAGTGTCGAATGCCTTGGCAAGGTTGACAAAGATAGCAGAGGTGATCAGCCTTTGGTCTATACCCATGAGGATGGAGTCAGACACCTAGAGGAGAGAGGTGGAGGTGGAGTGGTGCTTATGGAAGCCAGACTGGAAAGGGGTGAAGAAGGAGGAAAAGTTGAAATGAGGAGTGAGATGGGTGAGTACAATATGCTCTTGAGATTTGGCAAGGATGGGAAGGAGGCAGATGGGACAACAGCTGCCGGTAGTGGATGGGTCACCACCTTTATGGAGAGAGATGACTGTAGCATGTTTCCAAACCACCAGGACAGAGGCTAGTTTAAAGGAGAGATTTAGCAGTGCAGCGATAGGGTATGAGATGGCAGGGGCAGATAGATGCAGTATTTTAGCATCAAGTCCATCTGCGCTTTTGCCTTTGGATGGGTTCAAGGCAATGTTAAGGGTAATGCTGTTCAGCAAATCAGCTGCATGGTGCATGAGAAAAAAAGGACTGCTATAGATGTGTGCATCTGAACTATTTAGGGGCCCTGGGTGGTCTGGTGTTTGAAGAAACAGCTTGCCCATAAAGGACTGAGCTAAAACTGCATTAGAGACAGCCTGCCAGGAGACTGCAGCTACAGAGAATCCATAGTAGACTTCTGAAGAGTTGTGGCACAAGAGATGTAGGTTTCATAGATACTTGGGCAAGTCTCACAAACAACAAAGGTTTGTATAAAAAGACGGATTACTCCTAAACTCGCTTGGAACAAAAACACTAGCAACTGCAATAAAAGAACACCTGCACATATATTTAAACTAGGTATGGGGGCAGCATCTAGACAGCAAGTCACTGCAAAACATAAAACAAGGGACATGGGGGAAAAGGGAGGAGGAGTAGCATATATATCAGATAAAATAAAAACTACAGATATTACTGATAAGGTTAAGCTAGGCATAACAGGACCACAAACCAAATAGATTAGGATAGACTCTGGTACAAATAAACCTGTAATATTAGGGGTATGCTGTAGACTCCTCAGGGGCAACAATAGAACTGCCAGATCAAATAAATACTGAATTAACCAGAGACTGTGAAGTGGGTAAGGTGTTATTAGTAGGAGATTTAAACTATAATGACATAACTTTAATGACCAGCAGGCCTCAATTCATCGGAGAAAAGTATTTCTGGAGCTCTGCCAAGAGCTTGATATAACCCAATCTGTAAATACCCCAACCAGAGGAAACAATACTCTGGACTTGGTCATGGTAGTAAGGGAAATTAGCATTGCAGGATGCCACCCAGCAGCACCATTAGGAAATAGTGACCATGGAGTGCGCATCTCATTTCAGCAACATATACCTATAGAGAAAGGGTGCAGAGAAATCTATAGTATAAAAATAGCAGACAAATCAAAAATACTCACGGAACTAGATAACATAAACTGGGAAAGCGTACTGGCAAAAAAGACGGTGGAGGAAATGTGGGATACTTTTACAAAGAAGGTTTTTGAAATATGTAATGAACACAAAAAAAAGGTCAAAGTGCATAATAAGAGGGGTGAAAAACCAAGATGGCTTACAAAAACAATAGTCAAATTGTTGAATAGGAAGAAACGGTTATACGCAAACTATAAGAAAACAAAAATTCTCATAACTGGACAAAGGACAAACAAATGCAAATCAAATGTAAGCAATTCATAAAGAGAAGTAAACAAAGGGTAAAAGCCATGCTGGCCGCTATAGCCAAAAGGGATAACATGCAGAACTTCTATAGCTATGGAAATTCACTATGATGAACAAATAATAACCTGTGCACCATCAAAGAAGCTAGGGCACTAATGTCAGATCCCAAGAAGGTAGCAAATATCTTTAATAATTATTTTAGTACAGTTTTTTCTGCAAAACCTGGGGGTCTGGAAAATTTCAAACCAAATAGGGAATTAGACATAAAGGTCACACCTGATATTTTTCTAAACAAAATCAAAACCTTAAAAAAACACTGATTCGGCAGGGGCCATGTAATATGACAAACAACATTCTTAAATTACTCTCCCCAAATATAGCAAAACCCTTAATGCTTATCTTCCAGCAGTCGCTGGAAACTGGGGAGGTGCCAGGGGATTGGCTGACGGCAATTGTGATACCTGTTCATAAGAAGGGGGATAGATCTGACCACACTAACTATAGGCTCATAAGCCTGACCTCGGTACCAGGCAAAATGATGGAATCAGTATTAAAAGATATAATAAATTCATATTTAATAGAAACAAACATAGACGATAGTGAGCAGCATGGATTTGTGAAAGGAAGGTCATGTGTGACAAATATGTTTTTATGAAAAAGTCTCAGCAGCCTTGGATAGAGGGGAGATGGTGGATTGTGTGTATCTTGATTTTGCCAAGGCCTTCGATAAAGTGCCCCACATGGAAATATTAAATTGCCTAACAGAAATAGATATGGATCATAAAGTAAGTAGATGGATTCAGGCGTGGTTGACAGACAGGTCATAGAGAGTGTGTATAAATTGCTATCTCTCTGATGGGGTGCCAGTGACTAGTGGGATCCCACAGGGGGGTCGGTCTTGGGACCGGTGTTGTTTAGAATATTTATGGCACAAATAGGAGAAAATGTGAGAAACTGGATAAGCAAGTATGCAGATGATACCAAACTAGCAGGACTGGTGACACAGCCAGAGGGGGGTGGAGACCATTCAGAAAGATCTGGACAATCTATATAATTGGACTAAAGCTAGGGGATTGAGTTTTAACATAGATAAATGTTGTGTGATCCACTTGGGAAATAGGAACCCAGAACATAACTACAGTATAAATGGGCAAATCTCGAGAATATCTGAAATTGTACAGGACTTGGGCATATTGATGGACCATAAACTTAAATACCAAGCCCAGTGCAATAGGCAAATAAAAAAAGCAAAAAGGGTACTGTGCAATGTAAGGAAAAACTTCCAAAATTGGAGGGAGGCGGTGATCATGCCACTGTATAGAACTTATGTTAGGCCAATATTGGATTATAGAGCCCCCGTGTGGGGACCCATAGGTAAGGGTCCAGTGGCAGGGCTAGAGAAAGTACAGAGGCAGGCCACCAGAATGGTGCATGGTCTGCAGGGGAGAGTTTATGAGCAAAGATTAACAAAACTAAGACTGTTGCCACAGGAGACAAGAAGAGTTAAGGGGGATCTATATTTATTGACTTGTCAAAAGCTTTTGACCTTGTCAACCATGACCTACTGGGGGAGCAGCTCAGGGCTCTTGGGTTCTCTCCGCATGCCATGAGTTGGATGATGGGCTACCTAATGGGTAGAAAGCAGCGCACCTGCTTTAACAAGGTCCTCTCAGAGCCTAGGGCTGTGACCATGGGAGTTCCCCAGGGATCGGTACTTGGACCTCTCCTATTCTCACTTTTTATTAATCAGCTCCCACAGGTGACCTCTCGTTGCCAAGTCACGCTTTATGCAGATGACCTTGTGCTAGTGGCCCATGCTCGTAATGCTGCTGACCTTAACCAGTGCCTATCTGAAGACTTCAGCAGAGTCTCGGCCTGGATTACCAACCATAGACTGGTATTGAATCCTAACAAAACTCAGGCCATGCTCTTTGGTTCCACGGCCAAGTTAAAGCCCCATCAGCTATACTTAAAATAGCTTGTGATGGAGGCCCCTGTTGTCAACAGCGAGCTCAATTAAATATCTTGGGTCACCCTCGACCCACAACTTGACATGGGAAGCAATATCCAAAACATCTGCAGAGCCACCAGGTGTAAGCTATTCTGCCTTACAGGGCCAAACACAACCTGACTCCGGGAGCGTAGGTTACACTTCATGTAGGGAGTGCTTTCTCCTCTCTTAGTTATGGATACCACCTATTTGCCAGGTCACCTCAAATCCATCTTAATCGGTGGAACACGGCATATAATGATATCTGTCAGTTTTGCACTTGCTGCTCCCAAACTCACCCACCGATGTGAGCTCTGATGACAAACTCAACTGGCTCCCCTACCGGAATTCTGATCCTTGGTGTGAAAACTTCACCAGGAAAGTGCTTGCCACGGGCATACTGTCGGGACTGGCGATCTCCTCCCAAACTGGACGCCATCCCCTACCAGCTCAGGTCACAGACCCAGAGTTGCTTAAAGTTCCCCTACTGGACCCTTATGGGGATTGTGACTTTGCCGCTTTGTGCCTAGGCTCTGAACTCCATTCGACTCTGTTCGCTTCTGCCCCTTCCCATGGGACCTTTCGCTCCTCCCTGTGGTCCCACCTAAAACAAACGACAAGATGTGACTGCTCCTAGTCTCTGTAATGTAATACTCTGCAGTCCACTATTGTCCACTCTGAGAGTCCATGATGGTCTATGAAATATGTATTCAGTGATTCTAATGTTTATCTATGTCCTGTAACAATTTGTACTATGTGTGGCAGTATCTCTGCCCTTATACAAGCGTTGTTATAGCTGTTTTTTACTGTATCATGCTGTTTCTCCAATGTTGCCATGTATGTATACTGTATGTTTTGTGCTCTCCCGGGTCGTTCCTGAAAATAGGCATACTACTTGTCTAGTGTACTTACCCGGTAAACAAAAGCTAAATAAATAAATAAATCTGTTGATGTGTTATGACATAATGTAAGATGACTATATGTTAAATGAACTAAATCTGCAGTTTAAAAACAACCAAAAAGGAACAAGGGGACACCCCCTGTAATTGAAACATATTAAGTGTAACACAAATAGAAGAGCCTTCTTCACTCAGAGAGTGGTTACCCCATGGAATGGGTTGCTGGAGGAAATTTTCTACTCTTAAAACAAGACACAGTTTAAAAAAAATCTAGACTCACTTATTTTAAATGGACACAAACTGACATATTACGGGTAAAGAGGATAGGAGTGTTTATGGGCCTAACCCCGGGCCCCCAAAGCTCCTCACAACCTAGTAGTATGAGACATCAAGAGCGATAAGAGTCCCCTTAAAGAAGTGAAGGAGCAGCAGCTTCTTTTGGGGAGCAAAGTGCAGACATGACTAAGCTTGTTAGAAATCGTGGGCCGCTGCCTAGTAATATTTAGCCATTGCACTGGGTGAAATTTCAGTAGTAGGAGAGAGGCAGATAATTTTTGCCTGCCAACTACCTGGTGAGTTAGTGGGTTTCCAGCTGGAGCTTGTTTGCCCAGTTTCCGCCCTGTGGGTGAGCAGCAGAGACTGTGGGTTCACAGGTAAACCATTTGGAGAAATGCTGAGCGGGGTATTTCAATTCAAGAGTGATCCTCTTATTGTTCTGAGAAAGAGAGACTGACAGAGCTACGTGACCTGGAGGTCCACAGCATTTGTGAGAGGGCGGAAAGAGTGCATTTGAAAAGTCCCTTCATTGGTGTCAATTCCTGTGTAGCTAAACATCTGGCAACATGTACAAGTGGGCCATCGGGCCTGCATTATAAGTACCTTGCATTCTGAGGTGCAGTGCCATTTAAGCGATTGCATGGCCAGGGGGGTTTAATTAGTATTTTATCCCCCTGCCGGGGTCTGCCCAGCAACACCCTCCCCCCAATCCCCATGCCTTTTCATGGACTTATCAGTTATCCAACACTTGCACAGGACCGTAGTTTGGGTGGCCAGCTGTGTCAGATGTGCAAGAGCCTGGGGGGATCATGCCTGTAGAAGCCCCACCATTTTCCACCTTGGTTCTCTCACCAAGCTGGAGCATGGCGATGTATGTGCCTGCACATCATGCTCCAGCTCTTCCCCTTTCTATATGCTGTCCCTCTGCACTGCTGCAGAGCCTCCACCAGGTGGCAGTATCTGCAAAGGGACTGGAGTCCTCCCTCTCTGAGTAAGGAGAGCTGCTGTCAGGGGCGTGGTCTTTCTGCACCCTGCCAGCCCACTAGGTGACCCTGTCCATTCCTGAATCAGGGTTGAAGGTGTGGGGGGCAGAAGTGCAGCCTCTCTCCCACTGGGTCCTAGGGGGAGTTATTTTTAACATGTTATTCCTTGGGTTTACAGTGCACCATCTCTAGCCAACCCATGGCAGCAATCAACAGGCCTGCATCACTTCAATCATCGGTACTCAGGAACTGATAAGAAAACTCCCATGAAATTTAAAAAGGGAAAAAAGTAATGGCCTCCAGTACAGGAGGGCCATCAGAATTTGCACTGTACCATTGCATGTGGGAGCTGTTCTTGCTTGGGCCTAGTTAACAGCAACCCCAAGAGTTTGTTGGGCATAACCCCACATAGAAGTCATCTAAAGGGATTGATGTTTAAGCCAGCCTTAGGGTGCCTAAGATGGGATGAGGAAACCTAAACTGTGGTCACGCTAGCTCTTTTTATGTTTGCATGCTTTGCAAACATTTTGTTGTCAGGTCCAGTGCAGGTCAAGCTTCAGTGGGCTCGCCAGGACAGAACTATGACCAGGCACTCTGATCGTGAGACTAGTCACTGCTTGCTGGACAGAAACTTCTCATACTTGAAAGGACAAAGCGCTCCTATGAGACAGTGCCTTGATGCTTTCATCTGCATAAAGGCTCACAGCATGCAGCTGAACAGCCTTATCACATGTGTTTCATCACTGCAGACAATCTGGCCAGTACTGCAGAAGTCAAGGAATTCTTGTTCTAGTGAGCTTACAGGGTTTTCTCCTAGTCTGTTACAGACTGCGTGAATCTGTTCTCCGAGAAGTACATGCAGTTGTAAATCTAACTGTTAACTTAGTCATTGCCCAGCTTGCATTTTATTTTCTCTAGTTATCCTCATTCTCTGTTAGTGAACCCATTATCCTGAAAGCATGATCCTTGGCTCTCTGTATTTTTTGCACATGTGAGTCATCAGTATTATCTTTTTAATTAACATGCAGATGCATGTTTAAAGCCATTTGGACAGTCTGATAAATTAAATTAGTCTTTTAGTCTCAGTCAGCTCATCAGTTTATTAGTCAATTAGCCTCTTTCCTTTTAATAGTAACTTTTTTCTGTGCCACTGAAAAACTACTGTTGCAGTTCAGGCTGGTCAGTCACACTACTCAGTATGATGGTGACAGTTTAGGTCCTTGTCTCTGTGACATCAGCAGGTAGCGGAGGCAGTGGCAGCTGCTGACTGGCGGAGCAGCAGATCTCATCTGCATCGCTTCCCATCTCTCCAGTCTCCTCTGACTAGTGGTATTCAGTATTTTGTTTGGGTCCTCTTGGTGGCCAGGTTAGCAGTGGCAATTGTAGAGGCTGGCTGGCAGCAGCACATCTTTCTTCTCCCTCATCTCCTGTCTCACAGACTGTGCAGTTGGGAACCGGATGGCAAGAGAAGTAAACCAGTGGCTCCAGCAGGCTCCATAGCACAGCAGCGAGTGGACATGTCTGGAAATGTCAGCTGCTTACAGCTGGGACACAGAGTGGGAGTACAGAAAATAGCGGGGAAACAGAAGGACAGAGACGCGTCAGAAAGGTGTTTCTTTGGTATTACAGCAGTGACAAAGAAGTACACAGAACTGGCAGAAAGGTGTGTCATTAGGTATTTCATTTCCCTTCCTTTTAATGGCATTTGAACAGCATTTTGTTTCATTTTAAACTAAGCATTTACTTAATTTAGATCAACTGCATTCTTCATGTAACCCCCCTGCAAATGGGGGTTCCCAAAAGACTTCAAGGAGCTTGCTTGAATGCTCCAAGCCTGAATGGTGTTTGGCGTTTAAGCCATTTATCAGTGAGTGTTTTTAGAACCTCTGGTACTGTCTCTTTAAGAGCTGTCTGCTTGCAGACATAATTAGTTTGTATGGGGGGACTGTGTGTTTCTCTGTTTGAGTACCACTCGAACTGCTGCCAATTCACTCCATTTTTGCAGTCACTAGGAGTACAAAGGGAACCTATCTGAAAGATGTAACTATTTGCCAGAAATAATTTAGAGTAATAATGAAAATACAGTTTGTCTAACCTGCTTTCTTTGCAGTCAGAACTGTGTTTGCCTAGTTCCCCATTCTAGTTTTGAACTGCTGAACTGGACCAATCAGTGTGGGGTAAGCTAGCTCTAAAATGGTGCCTTAGACGAATCAGAACTTGGACTCATAATCTGAGCCAGCCACAAGAGGATTGTATGGGCAGTGACTCTGGGAGATGTAGTTTAGACTTGGCCTTTTGGACCAACAGCAGCAGTCTATTGTGGTGACAGCCAATCCAGTCAAGAACTGGGAGGAACTCAAAGGAAGTGCCAGTTTGTCTGTTGGAGTTTCACTTTAGCTCTGGCAGTGAAGGGAAAGAAACCCTGTGCTCCTTCAGATGCACAGTTTCAGTCAAACGTGTAAGGCCCAGAGTTCGGTCTGCAGCTTGTGTAACTGCTGGTTAGGACTGAATCCATCCTGTGAAAAGAATCAAAGGATCTCTGAAGAGTAGAAACCAGGCTCACCCTGTAGAAGACTGGAGAAATTGTGAATTGCACTCGGTCTGTCAGGAACTGAATCTGCTGTGTGTTCTCCGGGTATTGTGCAGTAATTGCGATTGGGATAGAGAAGCAGCCTGCCTGGTATAGTACTTTCTTTTTACCATATAAATGTGTGAGGAGGCTTGTGCAGCTCAAGTGAATCCTGCTGCCATTAAAAGACTTTGCCTGTGACTGTTTACCATATAAATGTGTGAAGAGTCTCGTGGAGCTCAAGGTAGCCCTGCTGGCGTTGAAGGACCTATCTTGTTTGGAGGTCGTGAGTACTAATTCAGGGTCGCTCCTGTTGAATTGCCACATTAAATCCAAATGGAATCACTGTACTGCTGACTGTTTAAACTAATTTTTCTTTGCACTGTGTGAAAGGGCCCCTACCAGCTGCCACGGTTTGGACTAGCCACTAGGGCTTGGGTACCCAGGGACAGTAACTGGTAGGGATAGGCCTGTGCACAGAGCCATAGGTAGATAGTAAAGTGATAAGCTAATTAACCTGATTTCCCCCTGTCCTTGTTATATCCCCCTAAATAAATCAGAGCTGCTTGTTTCAGCAGAGTTATACTGCCTGAGGTATTTGTCTATGTTAAAGTACTGTACTGTGATTGTTGCACTGTATCTTATTTCACAGGAGGTCCCAGTGCGGAACTAGTCCTGGGGGTAAGTGTATACTGTGAAGGTAATTCTGATATATTGTGTGGGCCACTAGTGGGAAGAAAGGGGGGTTGCAGTGTCCCAGAGGGCTGTGACCAAGTAAGTTTAACTATTGCAAACCCTGACCTCTGGGTGGAGGCACCCGCCATTGGATCCAGGCCCCTCAACCTGTTAGTGGCAAATCAGGCAGGGGTAGTAGCCCCTGGGATAACGCCATCTAGGGGTTACATTCAGATACGCAACTGTTTCTTCTGGCAGTGTGAGAACAGAGAGGCTTGAAAATGGAGGAGAAAGTCTTCGTTCTTCCATAATATGTCACACTACAAAAAGTACTTTCACTCACTTTGAGTCGTATCTTTATTTTTTCCTTCATTTTTGCAGCATGACCACACAGAGGTTCTAACAGGGGATACACACTCTTCTTCTGTAATTTGACTAGCCGCAAAAGGGAGCTTTAAATTTTCACCTAAACTAGTAAAAGTTTTTTTAAATGGTGTGTATATCTATATCTATACATATATATATATATATATATATATATATATATATATATATATGTGTAATATATGGATTGTTAAAATAATACCCCCAAAAAGCATAAAAAAAAATCCCTGTAATACACTGCTCCCTTTCTCACAATACTACCCTTTCTCAAGTGATAATAGTATCGCTCACTGCTGATAATACTATCGTTTCCGCTTCAAATAATGGTATTATCACACCCCACAGTGCATGCGCCAGTCTCCCTGCCACACAAACATGGTTGCTATGGTGCCACATTCCAGTCTGTGCACCCAATGTAGCAACATGCAGTGTCATTGGCAGACTTTCTCAGTAGGCGAGCAAACCAACTGCAAAAACATGGCAGACATTTACTCTCACTTAATGAGACCAACGCGAGTTATGGCCAGTTCATTTCTTTGCTTTTATTTCCTCAGCAAAAGGAAAAGTGGATTACCTGCCAAATGAAGAAAGAAAGTAAACGGTAGGACCACCAAATTAAAATAAAAGCTTTCATCCCAAACTTGGGTCGAGCATGACTTCAATACTGTGGGTGGTCGACCGAGAGCGAGCACATCTTCAGTGCAACAGGCAGCCAGCCCAGTTCACAGAATTTAAAAAAGCAGCACATTTTCCGACTCGGATCCATATATTACATAAAATAAAAAATAGGTTATAGTAAATTACTCGGCTGAAATTCCATCTCGAGGTTCTGGGGACATAGAAAGCTCTCGAGCTTCGCTCTTGAGGTTATCTATGTCCCCAGAACCTCTCGATGGAATTACAGCCTTGTAATTCACTGTAACCTATCTATTATTCTATTTATATATATATATATGTAACCCCCGCAAATGGGGGTTCCCCAAAAGACTTCCAGGAGCTTGCTTGAATGCTCCAAGCCTGAATGGTGTTTGGCATTTAAGCCATTTATCAGTGAGTGTTTTTAGAACCTCTGGTACTGTCTCTTTAAGAGCTGTCTGCTTGCAGACATAATTAGTTTGTATGGGGGACTGTGTGTTTCTTTGATTGAGTACCACTCAAGCTGCTGCAATTCACTTAATTTTTGCAGTCACTAGGAGTGCAAAGGAACCTATCTGAAAGATGTAACTGTTTGCCAGAAATTATTTAGAGTAATAATGAAATTACAGTTTGTCTAACCTGCTTTCTTTGCAGTCAGAACTGTGTCTGCTAGTTCCCCATTCTGGTTTTGAACTGCTGAACTGGACCAATCAGTGTGGGGTAGCTAGCTCTAAAATGGTGCCTTGGGCCGAATCAGAACTTGGACTCATAATCTGAGCCATCCACAAGAGGATTGTAGGGCAGTGACTCTGGGAGATGTAGTTTAGACTTCAGTGCCTTTTGGACCAACAGCAGCAGTCTATTGTGAGTGACAGCCAATCCAGTCAAGAACTGGGAGGAACTCAAAGGAAGTGCCCGGTTTTGTCGGTTGGAGTTTGAGTTGAGCTTTGGCAGTGAAGAAGGAAGAGCCCTGTGCTTTTCAGTGTGCAGTTTTAGTCAAAAACGTGTAAGGCCCAGAGTTCGGTCTGCAGCTTGTGTAACAGCTTGTTAGGACTGAATCCGTCCTGTGAAAAGAATCAAAGGATCTCTGAAGAGTAGAAACCAGGCTCACCCTGTAGAAGACTGGAGGAATGGCTGAAAATTGCACTCGGTCTGTCAGGAACTGAATCTGCTGTGTGTTCTCCGGGTATTGTGCAGTTGCGATCGGGATACAGATGCAGCCTGCCTGGTATAGTGCTTTCTTTTATATGGATGTGTGCAGAGGTTTGTGTACCTCAAGTGAGCCCTGCTGACATTGAAGGACCCTATCTTATTTGGAGGTCGTGAGTACTAATTCAGGGTCGCTCCCTGTTGAATTGCCACATTAAATCCAAATGGAATTACTGTACTGCTGACTGTTTAATTCTCCTTTTCTCTGTGTGAAGGGCCCCTACCAGCTGCCACGGTTTGGACTAGCTCACTAGGGCTTGGGTACCCAGGGACAGTAACTGATAGGGATAGGCCTGTGCACAGAGCCATAGGTAGATTATTAGAGTGATAAGCTAATTAACCTGATTTCCCCTGTCCTTGTTATATCCCTAAATAAATCAGAGCTGCTTGTTTCAGCAAAGTTATACTGCCTGAGGTATTTGTCTATGTTAAAGTACTGTACTGTGATTGTTGCACTGTATCTCATTTCACAGGAGGTCCCAGTGCGGAACCAGACCTGGGGTAAGTGTATACTGTGAAGGTAATTCTGATATATTGTGTGGGCCACTAGTGGGAAGAAAGAGGTTGCAGTGTCCCAGAGGGCTGTGACCAAGTTAGTTTAACTATTGCAACCCTGACCTCTGGGTGGAGGCACCGCCATTGGATCCAGGCCCCTCAACCTGTTGGTGGCAAATCAGGCAGGGGTAGTAGCCCCTGGGATAGCGCCATCTGGGGTTACATCTTGGAGGCTCACCGCTGGGATTGTGTGTCCTCTAGTGGCCATATTCACGAACCACTGTTAAGAAAAAATAGGTACCCGACAGAAGTGGCTGTGCACCGGCTGGTGGAGTGGTGTACTGGGGAGGAGATCGACCTCCAAAATGCTATGCTTATCCTGGACATCCCCTGGGTATCAATAGGACACTGTGCAGGGAGTACTTCCAAGGTGGAAGGTTTACAAAACCCTGTGGTGGTGGGTCGGCATGCTAATCTGCTCACCCACACTTTCCTGGCCCTAGTAGAGTTTAAGGATCCCATAGATAGCTCCAAAGTGCCACAGACCATTACCCCAGAGGAGCCCTCACTGCTTGGAAGTGATAACTAAGGACAGTAAGACCGGGAATCAGCCCCCACCACTATCTGAAACTTTGAGGAGAAATTTGCTGAATGGTTGCTGGGAGAGGGAAAACTGTGGAGGACTTGAAGAAACTATTCTTGCCACCTGGGGTGTTCCTCCCCAACACCCTCTCCTGCTCCAGTGCCCGTAATGGTGGCTGAACCAATGCAGACTCTATTTCTGCACCTGCCATTAGTCACGACTCTTACCGAAGGTTGAGGATTCTCTGGCACCTCCCCACCCCCAAGGGAGGATGACTGGGAGACCTGGATAACTATATTTGCCCCAAGTGCTAGAATGGCAATGCTCGGGAAGTAGCGGAAAAGAGGGTTAGTGAGAGCCTCCGAGGTCCTGCCTGGCTACCATCCGTGCTAAACGGGCCAGTAACCCTGAAGCGACTGCACAGGCCTATCTTGAGGCCTTGGAGAATGTGTATGGGAGCCCAGATTCTGATGAGGACCTATGGTGGAGAGTAAAAATGCACAACAGTACCAAGGAGTTGTTGTCTGTGTATGTCTCTCGGCTGGAAAAATTGTTGCAAGAATGCCTCAGAAAGGGTAGTTTGCCAGCGATTGAACTGGACCGAACCAGACTGGACAGAATCCTTAAGTCTACCCCTTCTCAGAACTGCTGTTGCTTCAGTTCGCCTGGCAAATCGACTGGAATCCCCACCTCCTATGATGAGTTAATGAGAGAAATTCGAGGAGTTGAGAAAAGGCGACCTCGGAGGTACCTGCACCAACAGCTGTGGCTACGACCGAGTGACTGAGGGTGACCCATCAAGTGAAGTTCAGGGCAGAGGTTGACAGTCAATGAGTGCTCTGACAAGGAAAAAGATATGCCACAATGGGGCTAACTGTTGAGAGAGATCCGGAATTCAAAACAGTCCCTTTATGAAGGCCACGCCTGCAAGTACAGGCCCCTGACCTATATCCGACTGCATCTGCTATGGGGTGGGGGTACCCACCCATGTATCTCCTGCTGATAACAGCTCCAAACTCAATTCCTTGACCATGGAAGTGGAGAAACTGACGAGATGTCTCCAAATGCTTATCACGCGCAGACAGAGATGGCACCCAGGTTTCCAGTTAGTAATACCCCGCCCTGGCTCCCATGTGGTGCCTCGGCCAGCTCAAACTCCAGAAAGTATGTTTTGCTATAATTGTGGGAAAGATGGGCACATGAAAAGGGAAATGCCAGTCCCAAAAGACACTGACAAAGTTGCATATAGGCTACAAGGAGAGCTCGGAGAAGAAATCAGTGGTTAAGAGGTGCGACATGATCCCAGTGAGGGCACCAAAATGCTAATTCACATCCTTTTGTGGCAAGGTCAAGTTGCCCAGGCCCCCACTACCGCCTCTCCAGACTGGTCCAGAATAGTGGGTCCCTCCATGGAGACCACTGTAAAGGTGAATGGAGTGTCTACAAGAGCTGTATTAGACAGTGGCTCCCAAGTGACAATTATGTTCCAGGATTGGTATCAGAAGCATTTGTCAGACGTACCCTTACAACCATTAGAAGGACTGCATGTATGGGGGTTAAGTGAGAAGGCCTACCCCTATTCCGGGTATATCCGAATTTGGCTGTCTTTCCCACCTCTGTGGCTGAGTGGCCGAACAAGTAGAGACCCTAGCCTAGTGTGTCCCCACTGGACTGTATGATGGTGTCCCTTTGTTGTGATTGGAACAAATGCTCATATGTTGGAAGGCTGGCACAGTTGTGTTATGAAAAACAGGGTCAAAGACTAGTAGAGCTTTAAGAGTTCCGGCTTTAATTAAGAAGGCCTATGAGGCACAGAGAGATGCTGAAAAAACAGAACCAGAGGAACCGGTCGAATTGTATGGAAGAAGGATCCTGAGTCTCTGATCCTGGCGCCAAATGCCCAGTGTACCTTACAGGGAGGTCCGTATCAGAAAGGATGTTAAGAATAAAATATTAATGTTGGATGACCAGGCGATGGAAAATTGCCAGAGGACTGCTGGTCAAGCCTATATTTTGCCCGCTAGAGCCCATGCTTATGCCAGAAGGGTAATGGTCCAAGTTCATAATGTGTCTGAAAGAGACATTCGAGTAAACAGAGGTTGCATCCTGGCTAATGTGCATTGTGCAGACACTGCAGTGCTACCCAGCAGCAAGAGTTCAAGGAAGAATGACAGAGTAACGCCTGACTTGTTTGATTTCGGACTCCCGCTGCCAGCTGAATGGAAAGTGAGGATCAGTGAGAAGCTTGCCCAGAGAGACCAGGTGTTTTCTTTAAAGGAATGGGATGTAGGATCGTGCAAGGAGCTGAGCACAATATCCGGCTGCATGACGAAAGACCATTTCGTGAGAGGTCTCAGACGCCTGGCACCTGCTGACATAGATGATGTGAGACGGCATCTGCAAGAGATGTTAGCTGCTGGTGTAATACAAGAATCCAGAAGCCCTTATGCTTCCCCCATTGTGGTAGTGAGGAAAAGAATGGAACAGTAAGGATGTGTGTGATTATCGCACCTTAAACCGCGGACTATCCTGATCAGTACACAATGCCCCGCATTCAGGATGCTTTGGACTGCCTAAATGGGAGCAAGTGGTTCTCTGTGCTGGATCTCCCAGTGGGTACTACTAGATCCCGATGGCCCCAGAGGACCGTGAGAGAGACGGCCTTTATCTGTCCGCTTGGCTTCTATGAATTCATGAGGATGCCTCAAGGATTTCAGGTGCCCCAGCCACTTTTCAACGATTGATGGAGCGTGCAGTGGGGACATGAACTTACTAGAGTGCCTGGTATACCTAGATGATGTCATTGTGTTTGGCAGCTCACTGGAGGAACATGAGAGCAGATTATTTAAGGTATTGGACCGACTGGAGGACTTTGTGTAAACTGTCCATTGATAAGTGTCAATTCTTTCAAACATCAGTAAAGTATGTGGGACACATAGTATCCACCGAGGAATAGAGACCGACCCAAAGTAAAGTTGAGGCCTTGACCACCTGGCCACAGCCCAAAATCTAAAAGAACTGCAAAGATTCCTGGGATTCTGTGGTTATTATCGGCGCTTCATCAAGGACTATTCAAGAGTGATCCGCCCTTTACTTAACCTTACTCAAGGTATCCCCAACCCACAAAAATACCAAAGTCACGTCCCTCAAGACTGAAAAGAGTGTATTTTCATCCAGTGAAGTATTTGGGGCCCGCTGGACTCCTGATTAATGAGACTGCTTTTCATGAGATCATATATCAACTTACCCATGCTCCAGTGCTGGCCTATGCCGATCAAGAAAACCTTCGTCCTGCACACTGATGCTAGCTTGCAAGGGTTGGGGGCTGTGTTGTACCAAGAGCACGAGAATGGCCTGAGACCAGTGGCCTTTGCCAGTAGAAGCCTGACCCCATCCGAAAAGAACTATCCTGTACATAAGTTAGGTTCCTAGCTTTGAAGTGGGCTTGTTGACCAATTCCATGAGTACTTGTATGGGGCTAAAATACTAGTAAAAACTGACAATAATCCTTTGACCTATGTGCAGACCTCAGCTGAAGTTGGATGCCACTGGCCATAGGTGGCTTTCTGCATTATCTACATATGACTATGCTCTCAATACGAGCAGGTCTGAACCACATAGATGCTGATGCTCTCTCCGGAGGCCTGTTCCCCAGAATGACTGGGTCCGATTAGGCAGAACCTGACATTCGGGCACTCTGCTGGCGGAAGTTTGACAGGGAGGAACAATGTCCCTGTGATGGACTGCATGGTGGATTGCTTAGGAGCCTCTGAGAATTGCATACCTGCTGCTTATTGCTTTTCTGCAATAGACATTGGTGCACTGCCTCAGCTGGACAATGACAGTATTCGCGGGCTCAATCCGCGATCCCATAGATCAAAGCAGCTTTAGAAGCCCTCTATGCAGGAAAAGATGTGTCCAAATACGCTCCACTGATTTGAGAACTGCACTGTTATACAAAGAAGGTCCTAAGTTGAAACTGATCAATAAACTGTTATACAGAGAAACAGTAGACAGAGGGGACAAGTAGACAAACAACAACTAGTGCTGCCCACTGCCTTTGAGACTCAGTACTGAGGTCCTTGCACAACCATAGGGCACCTTGGTATAGACAGAACACTTGACTTGGTGAGATCCAGATTCTATTGGCCTAAGATGGGGCTGATGTGGAGCAACACATTCGAACTTATAGTCGCTGCTTACAGAGAAAGCTTTGCCCCAGAGAGCTGCCCCTGTTAACATCACCACCAGTGCACCCATGGAGCTGGTCTGTATTGATTTTCTGAGTTGGAGTCAGATCAAAGAAATATCAGTAATGTGCTGGTGGTCACTGACCATTTCACGAGATATGCCCAAGCTTTCCCACCAAAGACCAGAAAGCATCCACTGTGGCTGAAATACTTGTAGAAAACTTTTTTGTTCACTATGGGCTCCACAAAGAATCCATTCTGATCAAGGGAGAGACTTTGAGAGTCGTCTGATCAAAGAGATGCTTTCTCTGAGGAGTCTGAAAGTCCAGAACCACTCCTTACCACCCCAGGGGACCCCAGCCTAGGCATTTCAACCGCACTTTGCTAGATATGCTAGGCACCCTGCACCCAAAGGACAAGCCTAGATGGAGCCAACAAATTAGCACCTGGTACATGCTTATAACTGCACCAAAAGTGATGCCACTGGATTCTCCCCTACCGCCTGATGTTTGGAAGAGAAGCTCGACTACCAGTAGATGTGTGTTTTGGGGTCTCTCTGATGGGGTTCAAGCTGACAACTATTTACAGTATGTGCAAAGTTAAAGGCCCAGCTAACTCATGCGTACCAACTGGCTCAAACCATGGCTGCCAAAAGAAATCTGGCCAACAAAGAAAGGTATGATAAAAGGTGAAAGCACAGGAACTCCAGGAGGGAGATCGGGTATTGCTAAGAAATCTGGGACTGCATGGCAAGCACAAGATTGCTGACAGATGGCACCATCCCCTCACATTGTAGTGGGCAAACTAGATGATCTGCCAGTGTACAAAGTAAGGCCTAGAGAATAATTCAAAAGATGTAAAAACAATGCATAGAAATCATTTACTGCCCATTGGACAAATCCTGATTGAGTCTGAGCCCCAGAAGATGCCCCTCTGGACCAGTGACTAGAGCTGCTGCTAAGAAAAGATCAAGAAAGTCTGCACCACAGAAGCAAAGTTAAAGTGTTCCCTCCACAAGTCCCAGTTGAGCATGACTGTCAGTCCATATCGGAAGAAAGTGAGAGTGACTTTGAATACTATCCTTCTTCTGAACTGAGTCATTGTTTGGGCAATCCCTAGTCAATACTGGAGACAAAGCTGGGCCTTCTGGACTGTCTAGCTCCAGCTTCATCCCTAGAGCCAATGCTCCCAGAAGTGAAATGCAAAGCATCAGATCAGATGAAATGGAATCATTGTGCATGGTTGAACTGTTTGAGCTTTCAGGGAGGAAAATGATAGATTGGGGCAGACTGGTGATACACCGAACAAGAAGAGTATTTTGAGTGCCCTGACAGTCACTGCCAGTGTCCGAAGCTCTCCATGTAGAGCCAAATGTTGTGGACTCAAAACTGTAACTCCTGGAGCTGAAAGTGCCCCAAGTTCTAGCCTCTCTACCCCATGGAGACTCCCTGACAAGTGAGGACAATGCTGAAAATGAGGCTCAGAGTGCAGAGACTGTAACAGTTCCCCTAGAAAGACTGGTCGAGCTGTAAAGCCTGTGGTACACCTCAGTTATGATTCCCTTGGGAGGCCTGTGGATTGCCTCTCAATATTGTCCATAAAGGAGTGTATGTGTCCCCGAGGCTCATTGCCCAAACTGAGCATCAGTGCTAACTCAAATTACTTGTGTTGCCCTCTAAGTATGGTGCCCTTGCCCGTCCAGCCCCAAGGTAACTGATAAGGAAGTGCCCCCTCTCTTCAGGTTTCATGTACAAAGTATAACTTGAGTTATGGTACAATATGTATGTAATACTGTGTAAAGAGTGACGTACTGCAATGTTTCAGAAATGTGTTCTTGGTAAAATAATATATTGACTGATGATTACTATGCAAACCTAATGCAAATGTATATGGTTGCAGTTGAAACTTATGGGGTACTTGCTTACGCGGACGTCAAACTTTCCAAGCAGGAAGGTGTAACCCCCTGCAAATGGGGGTTCCCAAAAAGACTTTCAGGAGCTTGCTTGAATGCTCCAAGCCTGAATGGTGTTTGGCATTTAAGCCATTTATCAGTGAGTGTTTTAGAACCTCTGGTACTGTCTCTTTAAGAGCTGTCTGCTTGCAGACATAATTAATTGTATGGGGGACTGTGTGTTTCTTTGATGAGTACCACTCAAGCTGCTCCAATTCACTTAATTTTGCAGTCACTAGGAGTGCAAAGGAACCTATCTGAAAGATGTAACTGTTTGCCAGAAATTATTTAGAGTAATAATGAAATTACAGTTTGTCTAACCTGCTTTCTTTGCAGTCAGAACTGTGTCTGCTAGTTCCCATTCTGGTTTTGAACTGCTGAACTGGCCAATCAGTGTGGGGTAAGCTAAGCTCTAAAATGGTGCCTTGGACGAATCAGAACTTGGACTCATAATCTGAGCCATCCACAAGAGGATTTATGGGCAGTGACTCTGGGAGATGTAGTTTAGACTTCAGTGCCTTTTGGACCAACAGCAGCAGTCTATGTGAGTGACAGCTAATCAGTCAAGAACGGGAGGAACTCAAAGGAAGTGCCAGGTTTTTGTCGGTTGGAGTTTGAGTTGAGCTTTGGCAGTGAAGAAGGAAGGAGCCCTGTGCTTTTCAGTGTGCAGTTTTAGTCAAAAAGCGGTAAGGCCAAGAGTTCGGTCTGCAGCTTGTGTAACAGCTTGTAGGACTGAATCAAGTCCTGAAAAGAATCAAAGGATCTCTGAAGAGTAGAAACCAGGCTCACCCTGTAGAAGACTGGAGGAATGGCTGAAAATTGCATCGGTCTGTCAGGAACTGAATCTGCTGTGTGTTCTCGGGTATTGTGCAGTAATTGCGATCGGGATACAGATGCAGCCTGCTGGTATAGTGCTTTCTTTATATGGATGTGCAGAGGTTTGTGTACCTCAAGTGAGCCCTGCGACATTGAAGGACCCTATCTTATTTGGAAGTCGTGAGTACTAATTCAGGTCGCTCCCTGTTGAATGCCACATTAAATCCAAATGGAATTACTGTACTGCTGACTGTTTAATTCTCCTTTTCTCTGTGTGAAAGGGCCCCTACCAACTGCCACGGTTTGGACTAGCCACTGAGGGCTCAGGGTACCCAAGGACAGTAACTGATAGGGATAGGCCTGTGCACAGAGCCAAATAGAAGTTATTAGAGTGATAAGCTAATTAACCTGATTTCCCCTGTCCTTGTTATATCCCTAAATAAATCAGAGCTGCTTGTTTCAGCAAAGTTATACTGCCTGAGGTTTTGTCTATGTTAAAGTACTGTACTGTGATTGTTGCACTGTATCTCATTTCACAGGAGGTCCCAGTGCCGGAACCAGACCTGGGGGTAAGTGTATACTGTGAAGGTAATTCTGATATTGTGTGGGCCACTAGCTGGGAAGAAAGAGTTGCAGTGTCCCAGAGGCTGTGACCAAGTTAGTTTAACTATTGCAAACCCTGACCTCTGGGTGAGGCACCGCCATTGGATCCAGGCCCCTCAACCTGTTGGTGGCAAATCAGGCAGGGTAGTAGCCCCTGGGATAGCGCCATCTAGGGGTTACATCTTGGAGGCTCACCGCTGGGATTGTGTGTCCTCTAGTGGCCATATTCACGAACCACTGTTAAGAAAAAATGGGTACCCGACAGAAGTGGCTGTGCACGGCTGGTGGAGTGGTGTACTGGGAGGAGATCGACCTCCAAAATGCTATGCTTATCCTGGACACCCCCTGGGTATCAATACGGACACTGTGCAGGGAGTACTTTCCAAGGTGGAAGGTTTACAAACCCTGTGGTGGTGGGGTCGGCATGTAATCTACTCACCCACACTTTCCTGGCCCTAGTAGAGTTTAAGGATCCCATAGATAGCTCAAAGTGCCACAGACCATTACCCCAGAGGGCCCTCACTGCTTGGAGGATAATATATGGACAATGAAGACCGGGGGAATCAGCCCCACCACTATCTGAAACTTTGAGGAGAAATTTGCTGAATGGTTGCTGGGAGAGGGAAAACTGTGGAGGACTTGAAGAAACTATTCTTGCCACCTGGGGTGTTCCTCCCCAACACCCTCTCCTGCTCCAGTGCCCGTAATGGTGGCTGAACCAATGCAGACTCCTATTTCTGCACCTGCCATTAGTCACGACTCTTACGAAGGTTGAGGATCTTCTCTGGCACCTCCCACCCCCAAGGGAGGATGACTGGGAGACCTGGATAGACTATGTTGCCCCAAGTGCTAGAATGGCAATGCTCGGGAAGGCAGCGAAGAGGGTTAGTGAGAGCCTCAGGGTCCTGCCCTGGCTACCATCCGTGCTAAGCAGGCCCAGTAACCCTGAAGCGACTGCACAGGCCTATCTTGAGGCCTTGAGAATGTGTATGGGAGCCCAGATTCTGATGAGGACCTATGGTGGAGATAAGAAATGCACAACAGTACCAAGGGAGTTGTTGTCTGTGTATGTCTCGGCTGGAAAAATTGTTGCAAGAATGCCTCAGAAAGGGTAGTTTGCCAGCGATTGAACTGGACGAACCAGACTGGACAGAATCTTAAATCTGCCCCTTCTCAGAACTGCTGTTGCTTCCAATTCGCCTAGCAAATCGACTGGAATCCCCACCCTCCTATGATGAGTTAATGAGAGAAATGAGGAGTTGAGAAAAGCGACCTCGGAGGTACCTGCACCAACAGCTGTGGCTACGACCAGTGACTGAGGTGACCCATCAAGTGAAGTTCAGGGCAGAGGTTGACAGTCAATGAGTGCTCTGACAAGGAAAAGATATGCCACAATGGGGCGAACTGTTGAGAGAGATCCGAATTCAAAAACAGTCCCTTTATGAAGGCCACGCCTGCAGTACGTGCCCTGACCTATATCCGACTGCATCTGCTATGGGGGGTGGGGTACCCACCACATGTATCTCCTGCTGATAACAGCTCCAAACTCAATTCCTTGACCATGGAAGTGGAGAAACTGACGAGATGTCTCCAAATGCTTATCCACGCACTTGAACAGAGATGGCACCAGGTTTCCAGTTAGTAATACCCCGCCCTGGCTCCCAGTGTGGCGCCTCGCCAGCTCAAACTCCAGAAAGTATGTTTTGCTATAATTGTGGGAAAGATGGGCACATGAAAAGGGAATGCCAGTCCCCAAAAGACACTGACAAAGTTGCATATAGGCTACAAGGAGAGCTTGAGAAGAAATCAGTGGTTAAGAGGTGCAGACATGATCCCAGTGAGGGCACCAAAATGCTAATTCACATCCTTTTGTGGCAAGGTCAGTTGCCCAGGCCCCCACTACCGCCTCTCAGACTGGTCCAGAATAGTGGGTCCCTCCATGGAGACCACTGTAAAGGTGAATGGGTGTCTACAAGAGCTGTATTAGACAGTGGCTCCCAAGTGACAATTATGTTCCAGGATTGGTATCAGAAGCATTTGTCAGACGTGCCACTTACAAACTATTAGAAGGACTTCGTATGTATGGGGGTTAAGTGAGAAGGCCTACCCTATTCCGGTGTATATCCGAATTTGGCTGTCTTTCCCACCTCTGTGGCTGGAGTGGCCGAACAAGTAAGACCCTAGCCTTAGTGTGTCCCCCACTGGACTGTATGATGGTGTCCCTTTGTTGATTGGAACAAATGCTCATATGTTCGGAAGGCTGGCACAGTTGTTTTATGAAAAACAGGGTCAAAGACTAGTAGAGCTTTAAGAGTTCGGCTTTAATTAAGAAGGCCTATGAGGCACAGAGATGCTGAAAAACAGAACAGAGGAACCGGTCGGAATTGTATGGAAGAAGGATCCTGAGTCTCTGATCCTGGCGCCAAATGCCCAGTGTACCTTACAGGAGAGGTCCGTATCAGAAAGGATGTTAAGAATAAAATATTAATGTTGGATGCACAGGCGATGGAAAATTGCCAGAGGGACTGCTGGTCAAGCCTAGTATTTTGCCCGCTAGAGCCCATGCTTATGCCAGAAGGGTAATGGTCCAAGTTCATAATGTGTCTGAAAGAGACATTGAGTAAACAGAGGTTGCATCCTGGCTAATGTGCATTGTGCAGACACTGCAGTGCTACCCAGCAAGAGTTCAAGGAAGAATGACAGAGTAACGCCTGACTTGTTTGATTTGGCGACTCCCGCTGCCAGCTGAATGGAAAGTGAGGATCAGTGAGAGCTTGCCCAGAGAGACCAGGTGTTTTCTTTAAAGGAATGGGATGTAGGATGCGTGCAAGGAGCTGAGCACAATATCCGACTGCATGACGAAAGACCATTTGTGAGAGGTCTCGACGCCTGGCACCTGCTGACATAGATGATGTGAACGGCATCTGCAAGAGATGTTAGCTGCTGGTGTAATACAAGAATCCAGAAGCCCTTATGCTTCCCCATTGTGGTAGTGGAGGAAAAAGAATGGAACAGTAAGGATGTGTGTGATTATCGCACCTTAAACGGGCCGGACTATCCTGATCAGTACACAATGCCCGCATTCAGGATGCTTTGGACTGCCTAAATGGGAAGCAAGTGGTTCTCTGTGCTGGATCTCCGCAGTGGGTACTACCAGATCCGATGGCCCCAGAGGACCGTGAGAAGGCGGCCTTTATCTGTCCGCTTGGCTTCTATGAATTCATGAGGATGCCTCAAGGGATTTCAGGTGCCCCAGCCACTTTTCAACGATTGATGGAGCGTGCAGTGGGGACATGAACTTACTAGAGTGCCTGGTATACCTAGATGATGTCATTGTGTTTGGCAGCTCACTGGAGGAACATGAGAGCAGATTATTTAAGGTATTGGACCGACTGGAGGACTTTGGCCTTAAACTGTCCATTGATAAGTGTCAATTCTTTCAAACATCAGTAAAGTATGTAGGCACATAGTATCCACCGAGGGAATAGAGACCGACCCAAGTAAAGTTGAGGCCTTGACCACCTGGCCACAGCCCAAAAATCTAAAAGAACTGCAAAGATTCCTGGGATTCTGTGGTTATTATCGGCGCTTCATCAAGGACTATCCAAGAGTGATCCGCCCTTCTTAACCTTACTCAAGGTATCCCAACCCACAAAAATACCAAAAGTCAGCGTCCTCAAGACTGAAAGAGTGTATTTTCATCCGAGTGAAGTATTTGGGGCCCGCTGGATCCTGATTATGAGACTGCTTTTCATGAGATCATATATCAACTTACCCATGCTCCAGTGCTGGCCTATGCCGATCCAAAAAACCTTACGTCCTGCACACTGATGCTAGCTTACAAGGGTTGGGGGCTGTGTTGTACCAAGAGCACGAGAATGGCCTGAGACCAGTGGCCTTTGCAGTAGAAGCCTGACCCCATCCGAAAGAACTATCTGTACATAAGTTAGAGTTCTAGCTTTGAAGTGGGCTATTGTTGACCAATTCCATGAGTACTTGTATGGGGCTAAAATACTAGTAAAACTGACAATAATCCTTTGACCTATGTGCAGACCTCAGCTAAGTTGGATGCCACTGGCCATAGGTGGCTTTCTGCATTATCTACATATGACTATCTCGAATACCAGGCAGGTCTGAACCACATAGATGCTGATGCTCTCTCCCGAGGCCTGTTCCCCAGAATGACTGGGTCCGATTGGCAGAACCTGACATTCGGGCACTCTGCCGGAAGTTTGACAGGGAGGAACAAATGTCCACGGACGCAGTGGACTGCATGGTGGATTGCTTGGGAGCCTCTGAGAATTGCATACCTGCTGCTTATTGCCACTTTTCTGCAATAGACATTGGTGCACTGCCTCAGCTGGACAATGACAGTATTCGGGGCTCAATCCGCGATCCCATGATCAAAGCAGCTTAGAAGCCCTCTATGCAGGAAAAGATGTGTCCAAATTCGCTCCACTGATTTGAGAACTGCACTGTTATACAAAGAAGGTCCTAAGTTGAAACTGATCAATAAACTGTTATACAGAGAAACAGTAGACAGAGGGACAAGTAGACAAACAACAACTAGTGCTGCCCTGCCTTTCGAGACTCAGTACTGAGGTCCTTGCACAACCACATGGGGCACCTTGGTATAGACAGAACACTTGACTTGGTGAGATCCAGATTCTATTGGCCTAAGATGGGGGCTGATGTGGAGCAACACATTCCGAACTTGTAGTCGCTGCTTACAGAGGAAAGCTTTGCCCCAGAGGCTGCCCCTTGTTAACTCACCACAGTGCCCCATGGAGCTGGTCTGTATTGATTTTCTGAGTTTGGAGTCAGATCAAAGAAATATCAGTAATGTGCTGGTGGTCACTGACCATTTCGAGATATGCCCAAGCTTTCCCCACCAAAGACCAGAAAGCATCCACTGTGGCCAAAGTACTTGTAGAAAACTTTTTGTTCACTATGGGCTCACAAAGAATCCATTCTGATCAAGGGAGACTTTGGAGTCGTCTGATCAAAGAGATGCTTTCTCTGTGGGGAGTGCGAAAGTCCAGAACCACTCCTTACCACCCCAGGGGACCCACAGCCCGAACGCTTCAACCGCACTTTGCCAGATATGCTAGGCACCCTGCACCCAAAGGACAAGCCTGAGATGGAGCCAACAAATTAGCACCCTGGTACATGCTTATAACTGCACAAAAGTGATGCCACTGGATTCTCCCCTACCCCTGATGTTTGGAAGAGAAGCTCGACTACCAGTAGATGTGTGTTTTGGGGTCTCTCCTGATGGGGTTCAAGCTGACAACTATTTACAGTATGTGCAAAAGTTAAGGCCCAGCTAACTCCATGCGTACCAACTGGCTCAAACCATGGCTGCCAAAAGAAATCTGGCCAACAAAGAAGGTATGATAAAAAGTGAAAGCACAGGAACTCCAGGAGGAGATCGGGTATTGCTAAGAAATCTGGGACTGCATGGCAAGCACAAGATTGCTGACAGATGGCACCATCTCCCTCACATTGTAGTGGGCAAACTAGATGATCTGCCAGTGTACAAAGTAAGGCCTGAGAATAATTCAAAAGATGTAAAAACAATGCATAGAAATCATTTACTGCCCATTGACAAATCCTGATTGAGTCTGAGCCCCCAGAAGATGCCCCTCTGGACCAGTGACTAGAGCTGCTGCTAAGAAAGATCAAGAAAGTCTGCACCTACAGAAGCAAAGTTAAAGTGTTCTCCTCACAAGTCCCAGTTGAGCATGACTGTCAGTCCATATCGGAAGAAAGTGGAGAGTGACTTTGAATACTATCCTTCTTACTAACTGAGTCAATTGTTTCTGGGCAATCCCTAGTCAATACTGGAGACAAAGCTGGGCCTTCTGGACTGTCTAAGCCCCAGCTTCATCCCTGGAGCCAATGCTCCCAGAAAGTGAAGTGCAAAGCATCAGATCAGATGAAATGGAATCATTGTGCATGGTTGAACTGTTTGAGCTTTCAGGGGAGGAAAATGATAGATTGGGGCAGACTGGTGATACACCGAACAAGAAAAGATATTTTGAGTGCCCTGACAGTCCACTGCCAGTGTCCGAAAGCTCTCCATGCAGCCAAATGTTGTGGACTCAGAAACTGTAACTCCTGGAGCTGAAAGTGCCCCAAGTTCTAGCCTCTCTACCCCCATGGAGACTCCCCTGACAAATGAGGACAATGCTGAAAATGAGGCTCAGAGTGCAGAGACTGTAACAGTTCCCCTAGAAAGACTGGTCGAGCTGTAAAGCCTGTGGTGCACCTCAGTTATGATTCCCTTGGGAGGCCTGTGGATTTGCCTCTCAATGTTGTCCATAAAGGAGTGTATGTGTCCCGAGCTCATTGCCCAAACTGAGCATCAGTGCTAACTCAAGTTACTTGTGTTGCCCTCTAAGTATGGTGCCCTTGCCCGTCCAGCCCCAAAGGTAACTGATAGGAAGTGCCCCTCTCTTCCAGGTTTCATGTACAAGAGGTAATAACTTGAGTTATGGTACAATGTGTATGTAATACTGTGTAAAAGTGACGTACTGCAATGTTTCAGAAATGTGTTCTTGGTAAAATAATATATTGACTGATGATTACATATGCGAGCCTAATGCAAATGTATATGGTTGCAGTTGAAACTTATGATTGCCCGTGGCGCTGGACGTCAAGCTTTCCCAGGCTAGGAAGGGTGTAACCCTCTGCAAATGGGGGTTCCCCAAAAAGACTTCCAGGAGCTTGCTTGAATGCTCCAAGCCTGAATGGTGTTTGGCATTTAGCCATTTATCAGTGAGTGTTTTAGAACCTCTGGTACTGTCTCTTTAAGAGCTGTCTGCTTGCAGACATAATTAGTTGTATGGGGACTGTGTGTTTCTTTGATTGAGTACCACTCAAGCTGCTGCCAATTCACTTAATTTTTGCAGTCACTAGGAGTGCAAAGGGAACCTATCTGAAAGATGTAACTGTTTGCCAGAAATTATTTAGAGTAATAATGAAATTACAGTTTGTCTAACCTGCTTTCTTTGCAGTCAGAACTGTGTCTGCTAGTTCCCCATTCTGGTTTTGAACTGCTGAACTGGACCAATCAGTGTGGGGTAAGCTAGCTCTAAAATGGTGCCTTGGACGAATCAGAACTTGGACTCATAATCTGAGCCATCCACAAGAGGATTGTATGGGCAGTGACTCTGGGAGATGTAGTTTAGACTTCAGTGCCTTTTTGGACCAACAGCAGCAGTCTATTGTGAGTGACAGCCAATCCAGTCAAGAACTAGGAGGAACTCAAAGGAAGTGCCCGTTTTGTCGGTTGGAGTTTGAGTTGAGCTTTGGCAGTGAAGAAGGAAGGAGCCCTGTGCTTTTCAGTGTGCAGTTTTAGTCAAAAAAGCGTGTATGAGCCCAGAGTTCCGGTCTGCAGCTTGTGTAACAGCTTGTTAGGACTGAATCAAGTCCTGTGAAAAGAATCAAAGGATCTCTGAAGAGTAGAAACCAGGCTCACCCTGTAGAAGACTGGAGGAATGGCTGAAAATTGCACTCGGTCTGTCAGGAACTGAATCTGCTGTGTGTTCTCCGGGTATTGTGCAGTAGTGCGATCGGGATACAGATGCAGCCTGCCTGGTATAGTCTTTCTTTTATATGGATGTGTGCAGAGGTTTGTGTGCCTCAAGTGAGCCCTGCTGACATTGAAGGACCCTATCTTATTTGGAGGTCGTGAGTACTAATTCAGGGTCGCTCCTGTTGAATTGCCACATTAAATCCAAATGGAATTACTGTACTGCTGACTGTTTAATTCTCCTTTTCTCTGTGTGAAAGGGCCCTACCAGCTGCCACGGTTTGGACTAGCCACTAGGGCTTGGGTACCAGGGACAGTAACTGATAGGGATAGGCCTGTCACAGAGCCATAGGTAGATTATTAGAGTGATAAGCTAATTAACCTGATTTCCCTGTCCTTGTTATATCCCCTAAATAAATCAGAGCTGCTTGTTTCAGCAAAGTTATACTGCCTGAGGTATTTGTCTATGTTAAAGTACTGTACTGTGATTGTTGCACTGTATCTCATTTCACAGGAGGTCCCAGTGCGGAACCAGACCTGGGGGTAAGTGTATACTGTGAAGGTAATTCTGATATATTGTCTGGGCCACTAGTGGGAAGAAAGGGGTTGCAGTGTCCCAGAGGGCTGTGACCAAGTTAGTTTAACTATTGCAAACCCTGACCTCTGGGTGGAGGCACCCGCCATTGATCAGGCCCCTCAACCTGTTGGTGGCAAATCAGGCAGGGTAGTAGCCCTGGGATAAAGCCATCTAGGGGTTACATATATATATATATATATAGATAGATATAGATATTTATATATATATATATATATATATAAAACACTGGCAGTATAACCTAGTGGTAAGAGTAATGAGCTGTGAATGAGCTTGGTACATCCAGCTGATTTGAGTTTGATTCCTACAACCTCCACTTGTGTACTGTGTGACTCTGAGCAAGTCACTTAACCACCCCAGTGCTCCTGGTTCGCCCCTGAAGACAGGCATCTGTGTCTAGTGGGCCTTACCCGATTAGCATAAAGAATAAATAAAAATATATCAATGACACTTTTAATGGAATTTGAATAGTCATCACACCAGAAATAGAAACAAAGTAGCAGCATAGAACTGGCTGTTATAATTACATCCATGTATTTCTGGCTCAACAACATTTTCTTCAATAAATAACATTGCTGTCTAGGTGCATAAAATCAGGTACCTGTATATCAATCATAATCATAAAGATTCCCATCAATGACCGATTATTTCCAATATAGGGAAACGATAATGATCATCTCTTGTATAATACCTGGCTACATTATTTAATGCCTGAGTACTTGAGGCAGGCAACAAACAATTCTTCTGATACATCAGGGAGAAGGGGAAGAAAGGGGGTAGGATAGTTAAACTCATCGAGGGGGCAAAATCATAGAGGATAACAGCCAAAAAAACACTGTCCTAAACAATTTCTTCTGCTCAGTGTTCACAAAGGAACACAATGGGCCACTACCTGAAAGTGACATTAGAACATCTGACAGAGGAACCACATGGATAGAGTCTCCAATAATCACCACGGATGGGGTTAAAAAGGCATTAAGGCACCTAAAGACGGACAAAGCACCACGGTTTGATGGACTGCACCCAAGGGTGCTAAAAAAAACGGCTGAGGAATTAGTGGATCCATTAACTCATTTGTTTAACTGCTTCCTGCTGATGGGAGTGGTACCAGAGGACTGGAGAAAAGTGGATGTAGTGGCTCTCCACAAGGGTGGAAGCAGTGAAGAGGCTGGCAACCACAGGCCAGTCAGCCTTGCATTCATCGTGGAGAAATTGATGGAAACCCTAGTGAAACAGGATAGAGTGGAATATCTGGAGATGAACAATATCCAGAATTACAGACGACATGGTTTTGTGGCAGGCAGGTCATGCCAGACAAACCTTATTACTTTTTTTGACTGGGTAACGAGGGAAGTGGATAGGGGCACCCAGCGAACCTCCTTTACTTCAACTTCAGCAAGGCCTTCGATTCAGTACCACACAAGCGCCTGCTGAAAAAGTTGGAGAACCTTGGCATTGCTGAAAACTTAGTTAGGTGGGTAGGTAATTGGCTTAAGGACAGAAGCCAAAGGGCAGTTGTAAATGGGGTAAGATCAAGCGAAGGTAGGGTCACCAGTGAAGTGCCACAGGGATTGGTCCTAGGCCCGGTCTTGTTTAATATGTTTATCTCTGACCTAAGAGCAGACATTCAGGGCAAGCTTGTGCCCTTCACAGATAATACTAAACTAGGCAGTAAGGTTGACAGCATGGAGGTGATTAGGGAACTTCAGAAAGACTTGCAAAGACATAAAAGATGGTCTAACATATGGCAGTTGAAGTTCAACGTGAAAAAGTGTAAAGTGCTACACCTGGGCAAGGGTAGTCCAAGGACAGATTACTGGCTCAACGGGGTCAAACTCAGCACCTTTCAGGAAGAAAGGGATCTATGCTTCATCATATGTGAAACCCTCAAACAAATGAGCCAACACAGTAAAGCATATGGCCAGGCAAACAAAATGCTGGGGAGCATCAGGCGGGTTTTCCACAGCAGGAGCATGGAGGTGATCTTCCCCACTCTACAGGACCCTGGTAAGACCCCACCTGGAGTACTGCATCTAGTTTTGGAATTCACACCTTACAAAGGACAGGGATAGACTGGAGACTGTGCAGAGAAGAGTGACCAAGATGATACAGGGCCTCCATGATCTCTTGTACGAGGAATGCCTGAGGGAGATACAATTGAGACATACATATCCTTGAGAGGCATTAACGAGGTGCCATACACAGAACTATTCCAAAGGGTCACCAGCTTGACCACAAGGGAGCATGAATGGAAGCTTTGGGGAGGGAGCATCAGGAGGGATGTGAGAAAACATTTCTTCACAGAGAGAGTGATGGAGTCCAGGAACTGCTTACCAATGGAATTGGTAAGTACTAGCACCATATCAGCTTTCAAAAAGTGGTGGGACAGAGCAAGGACTCAAGGGGAAACTGAGGGGATAGGTAAGGGTAAGATGCAGAAGGGGACTAGATCCCAGGACATAAGGTCTTGGGAACCCAAGGGCAGACTTGATGGACCTATGGTCTCCTTCTGCCGTCACTTTCTATGTTTCTGCGTTAAATGAGAAATAGATCTATTTCTTATTTAAAGTACTCAGACATTATATAATGCAGACAGATATTACAATAGAGATGCTTTTATATGTGTGATAGATAGCTGGGGCTAATTATTGACGTGTTACAGTAAGTGGTGGTGGAATTGTTTGTTTTCAAATAAACAGTGAGACAGGCATCGAGGGTAGCTCTCTGTCTTCTTTGCAAACTATATTAACTGGGGGGAACTAGATACATATAGAAGAATAACACATGGGGAAGAGTGTCTAACTAGAATTTTACACACGCCCAAGGTGTGGGATGTTACATAAATCCTGAGAGCGAAGCTTGAGGGATTTTTAAAAGCATCCCATTGGGGGGGGGGAGGGGGCGCAGCACAAAATCAGGAGCAGACAGGGTCCATCATGACCCGACTACCGGGTCGGAGAATGAGTGCCTCTGAGGGAGGGATCGGAGCTCCCTGTCAGCATTCCACCATAAATAATAAAAAAGCATCCCATATCTCAGGTGTGTTTAAATCTCAAGTTTTACACACCACCCCATGTTTTATATTATATAATTGCTGGGTAGTGTTTTCTTCCCTTGGAAACACTACCCCGTGGTTATAGGAAACAGTATGGCCAGTGGTTCTGGTAGCGTTAGTTCAGCAGTGTGCACATGCATAGAGTGAGGGGAAACCCAGTTTGTACTGACTGTTTTAACCAGCTGGTTATAACAGGGAATTCTAACTGGATTTCCCTATAGGAGAAAGTGCTACCCAGTTATTATTGTTAAATAATGTCAGAGAAAGATGATTGGTGCTAAAATTTTGCACAGGATATTAGAACATTAGGGTTAGGGTAAGGATATGTCCAGCTCTAATAGGGATTACATTTGATACTGAAGTGACACCTTTCCCAGTACACACTGTTGCACTTATTGCCTTCTGCATACCACCGTACAATATTTTGGATAACATTTGTCTCTGGAGAACCCAAGATTTCCACCATTAGACCCTCAGCCCTTTACTGCTGAGACCTGTTGGGTATTAAGGGATTGCAGAATTTGAAGAGATACTTTCCATTGCTATCGAAGAGTACCGCTTTCACCAGATGGGCTAGGGATGAGAAAAATGGCCAACAGATGGGACACTTTCAGATTCAGCACAGGGTCATAATGTCGACAGCAATAACAGTGCAGCAATCAATACCGCAAGCAAAATGTAATGCGTCAAAATAAGGTCGAGAAAAACACTGACCTTACCAAAAAAGCACATACCATTAAAATTAATGAAACCTCTTTGTTTTTGAGGGCACTCTACCCCATGCACTTCCCGACATGAGGGGCTTTACTCCCCACACCCCTGCACTTAAACTAATCATCTCTTAGGGGTTGTGGAGTTCAGGGATGGGGAAAAAATCGGGAGGGGGAATTATTTTTTTTGAAATAAAAAAGTATCAACCCCAGGAGACCTGGGGGGACTAATATCTTGGCAGAACACACCAGGAGAAAGGACTGCTGTGTGACTGGACTTCTCTGCTGGGACTAAAGTAGAAGAACTTTTGTACTTGGACCTTTAATTTAGGGTAAAAAAAAACTAACATACAAAACAAAAAAAAAGTGTGTGTGTGTGTCTGTCTGGGTTAACTGAACTGAATGGGTATCTGAACAGTTATAGGTGTAAATATCAGGTGATTGGAAGGACTTAACTGCTGTGAGGTTTAAATTACTGGTAGAAAGATCTAGTAAGTAGGGGGAGTGGCTTAGCTAGAAGGAAGCTACATTTAAAGACTGCCTTAGAAAGATTCTGCTAATATCTTGGCAGAACACACTAGGAGAAAGGACTGCTGTGTGACTGGACTTCTCCGCTGGGACTATATTGCCCTCCTTTCCTCCCCTCCACCCCCTCACCCAAAGCTAGTTTTATTTTTATAGGCACAGGATTTGACTGACAACAGGAACTTCCTGTTTTGGAGCAGGAAGTGAGTGATCACAGAACCACCAAAGACCCACCATCCTAGAAGGGCAAGAGTAGCTCTCCAGCCCCCTCTAGCTGCGGAGGTCTGCCTCTGAGCAAGTAAGTGGTCTACTGAGAAATATGGATATTCTTGTCTCAGAACAGGACAATCAGGAACAAAGGGCACACAGGCAGAAAATAAGGAGAGAGAAAAAAAAAGCAGAGGAAAGTAAGATTGAAAACAGTTAAGGGGCCAGAAATAAGACATGATTGGAGTGGTGCAGTGCAGTGGCTGTGGAGCAGCAGTCTTCGGAGACGTTCTGGAGGATGCGGTGTTGTCCCATCTGCAGGCACCTCTCTGGGCTGGGGAGGAGGTTGCTCATCTCCAGGCTGAGTTGACCAGGATTGTGGGACCTCTTCTTCCATCCAGGGACCACCAGTGCCCTGCGTTGCCTCAGAGGTTGCCAAGAAAGAGGCGGTTGGACCACAGTGGGCTCAGGGAGGTGAGGGTGGTGGAACAGGCGCATCCCTCCAGTTGTACCTCTACAATTCCTATGCCATTCTGGCAAAGTGTGGTTCCTCTATGGAGGCACCCGCAGTGGAGACCAAGGAGGATGCTGGGAACCTCCACAAGGAGACCCACAGGAGGTGGCAGGGGACCTGCAGGGAAGAAACAACTCCTGGTGGGGACTCCATTGTAGGAAGGTAGAACTGGGGAGGAAGGAGAGGGAGGTGAGGGCCTGCCTGGCACCATGGCTTGAGGGACAGGAGCGAATCCTCAGGATTGCCAGAGCAGCTGCACAGGGAGGAGCTGGATGTCATTGTCCACCTAGGGACAAATGACCTGGCTATGAAAGGGATTAGAAGTGCAGGAAAAGTTTGTGGAATTGGGGAGGGCATTAGTCAAGTAGCACGACGGTAACCTTCTCGGAGGTGCTGCCCATCTATGGCATAGGAGAGGCTAGGGTGTTCCGCTCCTTGAGATTCAATCAGTGGTTGAAAACTGGTGTGGAGCTCAGGGATTTGGCTTCATTGGGGACTGGGGGTCCACCTGGAGTGATGCAAGCCTATACTGGCATGATGGGCTGCATCTGTCCGGAGGGGAACCAGGATCCTAGGTGATAGGTTTAAATGCTTCATTGGTAAGCTTTAAACCAGCGGGGAGGCACTGGAAAGGAGCAGGGGAAATCCCAGCCCCCAAATAATCAGGGTAGAAAGGGCAAACACCAACATAGAGGTGTCGATAGGGAGAAGGGCAGGGGGTAAATGGAGAAAGTGACAAAGGCAAGAAGGACAGGGATGGGGCAAAAGGGAGTAAGGCCATCAGGAAATGGAGGGTAATGAGTACCAATGCCCGTAGTCTGGGCAACAAGCTCCCTGAGCTGGTGGCCTTGATGGAAGAGGGATGCCTGGATATCGTAGCAGTCACAGAAACATGGTACACAGAGAACCATGACTGGGATGTTAACATACCAGGGTACATAACCTACAGGAGAGACAGACAGGGGAGAAGAGGGGGAGGAGTAGCTCTCTATGTAAAGGAAGGGATAAAAGCAACTGAACAAAAGAGTAAACAGGGAGGGAGGAGAGGAGGCACTGTGGGTCACCTTGGAGACTGGAAAGGGCACCACAATCTGCACAGGGTTAGTGTACAGACCCCATGTCAGGGAGGAATGGACAAGGATATGATAGAAGGCATTCTTAGAATGGCAGAGAAAGGGAGATACTATTGATGGGAGACCTGAATATGCCAGATGTTAACTGGAGCACATTTGCTGCAGTCACATCCAAAAAGCAGAATATTCTTGATGCCCTACAGGTGGCAGGCATTAGACAGCTAGTTTGGAACCCACTCGTGAGGAGCAATCTTAGACCTCATACTCTCAAATGGGGCAGTGAGAGGATCTAAGATCTAGAAGTGGGTTGCCATCTGGGGACAAGTGACCATCAAACAGTGTGGTTCACGTTAAACTCAGCTACAGAGTCAAGCCATACAAAGTGAGGGTACTGGACTTTGGGAGGCTGACTTTGGCAAGATGGGAGAGTGCCTCAGAAAAGCACTAGCAAACAGGCTAGAAGGAGGTGTGGAGCAACTTTGAGAATCATCAAAACTGCCTCACAGAGGCAACAAGCCTTCGTGTGAAGCAAATAAATCAAAAGCGAAAGAAAAAGCCACTATGGTTCTCAAAGAGGTGGCTGTGAAAGTCAGGAAGAAAAGATAGCATTCCGGAAGTATAAGGAAACACAGAAGGAGCAGGACAGAGAGCTGTACCAGTTAAGGCAGAAGGAAGCAGGAAGGGAAGTCAGAATAGCAAAGGCCCAAACTGAGGAAAAGATAGCCAACTCAGTTAAGAACTGGGTCATGACATAGATACATAGATGCATACATAGATACATAGACAGTGTCGGCAGATAAGGGCCTATGGCCCACCCAGTCTGCCCATTTGAGCTTGTAAGTTCAGTTTGTTTTCCTAGAAGTCTGTTGCACCTTACCCCTTACCTCCAGAATTCCTTTATGTCTATCCCATGCATTCTTAAATCCCGTGATTGTTTCAGCCCCCACCACTTCCTCTGGCAGGGTGTTCCACTTGTCCACCACCGTTCTGTGAAGAAATTCTTTCTCATGTTTCCTCTGGTCGTCCTCCCTCCAACTTATCCCATGCCCTCTAGTCCTGGAACATCTTTTTTCGCTTAAAAATAGTGTTTTCCTGCACCCTGTTCCTCCCTGTAAGATACTTGTATGTCTCTCATAGGACTTGTGATGCAATCCATGTACCATCTTTGTTGCCCTCCTCTGAACCTTCTCTACCCTGTCTATGTCCTTACGTAGGTATGGTCTCCAGAACTGTACACTGTACTCCAGGTGGAGCCTCACTAGTGTCTTGTATAGCGGAATTATGACCTCCCTTTTCCTGCTGGTAATGCCCCTACCTATACATCCCAGCATCCTATTTGCTTTACCTGCTGCCTTGTCACACTGTTTCCCTACCTTGAGGTCATCAGAGATGATAACCCCAAGATCCCTTTCCTGCTTGGTGCATACTATATCCTCCTCCCCAACTGATATATTGTACCCAGGGTTTTGTTGCCCATATGCATTATCTTGCACTTCTTTGCATTGAATTTCAACTGCCAAACCCTGACCATTCTTCAAGTTTCTGCAGGTCTTCTCATTCTGTCTACACCCTCTGGTGTGTCTGCTCTGTTACAGAGCTTTGTGTCATCAGCGAACAGTGAAATTCTGCCTTCTAGGTCCTGCGCCATGTCACTGATGAAGATGTTGAATAGGATAAACCTTTTATAGGTACATCAGCGAGCGAGAAAGACAAAAGGAGGGATAGTGAGGCTGAATAGAATGAACAGTGGGTGGGCAGAGGGGACAGTGAAAAAGAGGATACTGAATGAATATTTCTGCTTAGTATTCACAAAAGGAGGAAGTGCCTAATCCAATTAACAAGGCTCTCTTGATAGAAGTCGATCCAGTCCTTTCACAGAAGAAAGGGTTCTGCAAACTCCTAAAACTGAAGGTGGACAAAGCAATGGGTCCTGATGGAATTCACCCAGAATTCTAAAAGAATTAAGGAGGAACTAGTGAACCTGGCTACTCTTTTAATAAATCATGGGAGGATGGTGTGGTACCGAGGACTGGAGAAAGGCGGATGTGATTCCCCTTCACAAAAGTGGGATGAACAGAGGCAGGAAACTACAGACCTGTCAGTCTGACCTCTGTTGTAGGGAAAGTGATGGAGTCACTTCTGAAGGAAAGAATAGTTGAGTACCTAGAGGCCAGTGGAGCACAGGACCCAAGGCAGCATGGATTCACAGCGGGAAGGTCATGTCAGACGAATCTAATAGATTTCTTTGACTGGGTGACCAAAGTAGTAGACCAGGGAGGGGCTGTGGTACCTACCTAGACTTTAGCAAGGCATTTGACACAATCCCACACAAGATTAATAGTCAAATTAACCAGCCGGAGTGGGTCCCAGGGTGGTAGCCTGGGTAAAACATTGGCTGCACAACAGGACACAGAAGGTAATTGTAAATGGAGTCCACTCTGAAGAAAGAGGTTACTAGTGGGGTGCATGAGGGTTCAGTATTGGGTCCAGTCCTTTTAATGTCTTCATCAGTGACATTGCAGTGGGACTGGAAGGAAAAGTATGCCTTTTGCAGATGACACAAAGATCTGCAACAGGGTTGATACACAAGGAGGTGTGGAAAGGATGAAAAGGGACTTAGCAAGGTTGGAGGAATGGTCAGAAGTATGGCAGCTAAGTTCAATGCAAAGTGCAAAATAATGCACCTGGAAACAAGAACCCAGGGAAGAATACACAATGGGTGGGAGGTAGTAACAACAACAAAAAGGAAAGGGACCTGGGGGTAATCATATCAGATGACCTTAAGGTTAGCAAACAATATGAGAAGGCAGTAGGGGAGGCTGGGGTATACTGGGATGTATAGGGAGGCATCAGCAGCAGAAAACAGGAAGTTGTTATCCTCTGTACAGACAGTTGGTGAGACCCCATCTGGAGTACTGTGTCCAGTTCTGAGACCCCATCTCCATAAGGACATAGACAGGATAGAGGTTGTCCAGAGGAGGCAACTAAAATAGTGCAGGGTCTGCAAGAGATAGTCATGAGGAGAGACCAAAGGAGCTTAATATGTATACCCTTGAGGAAAGAAGGGAGGGGGGACATAGAAACTTTTAAGTACCCCAGTGGAATCAACAAAGTCCATGAGGGTAGCATCTTTCAGAAAAGAGACTTGCAAGAACAAGGGACACAATTTAAAGATAGAAGGAGGCGGTTCAGGGGCAATGTGAGGAAGTATTATTTCACAGAGAGGGTAGTGGATGCATGGAACAGCCTTCCTGAGGAGGTTGTGGGGTCTAAAACTGGGAGAATTCAAGAATGCATGGGACAGACATAAGGCAATTCTTGTGGGGGGGTAGGAAGAAATAGGCTGTTGGTTAACTAGGATCTACGGCCTATCCTGTAGGTAGGGAAATGGGCAGACTAGATGGGCCAAGCGGTCCTTATCTGCCGTCAAAGTCTATGTTTCTGTGTTTCTATGAATCGATCTATGGTCCCAGGTCTCCAACCCTGTCGTGTGCTGGTGCCTCAGCCACTCCACCATGGGAGTGGTTCGACTAGGCACCACACCACATGGCAACCTGATCCCTTCACAGTTTAAACGCACAGCGACAGGGGTAGCAGTAATTCCCTACCGCTGTTATACCCCTGTCGCTCTAAATGTTTCCACACTTTACACGGCGCAGTTCTTCCGCACTGTTTTAGCAGTGGCATATTGACCTTGTACCTTCTGATTCATGTCTGTTAAAATCGAGGTTGCATTGTACAGGTTTGTTGGATGGGGGCACTTTATAGCAATTATTGGTCTTGTACTGATTTTTATGAATAACATTCTTAGTCATTGCAGTCAACATTTGCATACAAGACATTTGCTTTCAAGGACAGCAGGAAGCATGCCCCCCTTTCCAGCACAGTGTTATTATATAGAAGTTATAGAACTATATTATTAAACTCACTGGGAAACTGCTCACAAAAATAAGTTCAGGCTCAGGCTGCCCACCAAACTCTTATCTGATATGTACCCAAGCCACCTGTGAATAATTTATCAATCACATTCCTTTGGCTGCATAATTTAAATTTTCATATTAGAAAAAAAGTTGAATTACGAAAACTGGATTCTGAAAGATTTGCTTTCTACAGATAAAGTTGACTCATTTTTTTCAACCAAAAATGAATTTTTTGGTTTTGCCATAGTACCCCTAAAGAACTGCCTCAAATGCGTTTCTTCCTGGCTCAGTACTGCACTGTTATAAGACAGTTGAGGTTGCATTAAATTTTTCATTAGATTCTCTGCAGTTTACTCTTTCATCATGAAACTCAGAAGATGAAATGACATTTTTTGAGAAAATGGTTAACTAATACAGCATAAGAGATCTTGTATTCAACTCCTAAGAGGGTCTCGGCAAGAGGATGGTGATGGGAATAAGTTGCTAGTTACAAAAGTACTTCATAGCCAAATCCATAACACCAGGCCACTGGGATTGGTAATTAGAACACTGAACTGTGAACAAGGAAGTTCTCAGGTTCTAATTCTACAATGGCCACTGGCTCACTGTAAAACCATGAGCAGCTCACTTGTCTTGCCTGTCCGTTAGCCTTCCAAGCTGTGAACTAGGACAGAAGTAGCCCCCTCACCCACTACCACCACCACTGGAAACTAGATGTTGCTTTTAGTTTTAGTAAACTCAACATTAAAGGTAGGGCAAAAATTAGAGGTGTGTTAAAGTGGTTTTTCCAAATAAAATTCACGTCCTTAAAAATGCAGAATTAAAATGCAGAATTTGCTGAAGCCCTAGATTCTTAACCAAGTCGGAAAGAACAGAATTCCTATTGAAGGAGTTTGCTGTGGTTCATGTTAAACTGAATATATCCTTAATGACCGGCTGATACCTCTAGAAGAATACTCATGATAATTAACTTAGTCATTGCCCAGCCTGTATTTTATTTTCTTTAGATATCCTCATTCAAATAACATGAAGTATTGCTGTATTCTGACTATTGCAGTGATCTCCGACCTTTGATCTGCCCCGGAGAACAAAGAGTTAACTTTCCATGCAAGGCATGGAACGCTGAGCTCGAGCTCGGTTGAATCCTGTGTCTGTTGTTGTTTGAACCGCAACCGTCAGATTCTTTACTCCGCCTCACTGAACAGCCGCTCCGGAGATTTCTCCTTCGCTTGGTTCAAAAAAGTCGGTTAAAGTGTCATTTTTTCACTCGATTTCAACCAAATTTCTGCTTCTGACCTGTTGGTTTAAGTCTCTGTCTGTGGTACCGTGAGTACTAGATAGGTTTTCTATATTAGTTTTCTGTGTGGAACTTGTAAACATTGGATCGGTTCGGTTTGAACCGATCAGGTCTGAGTAAAAAAAAACAAAAAAAAACTTCTGTCTTTATTAGAGTGTGGTAACCGGTCTGTATCGGTTCTAAAAACACATTTCATTACGTTTTTCAAGACCCATAACGGTCATGAACCGATAAGGTGTCTTGCCTGGTGGATTGCCGAAAAAGTGCGTTTTAGTTAGGATTGCCATGTCTGAAGCAAAACCAAAGAAAAAACGGGCCCACTGGGTTTCAACACTGTAGTGTGTGTGGAAGCCTTTGCTAAGGCTGACCCCACCACCTGTGTTGTGTCTGAGGTTTGACCACCTCAATTCAGACTGTCAAATTTGTAAAAGTTTTCCCAAAGCTACCCTGGATAGAGAGTAGGTAGACTGAGGGAAAGGAGGCGAGAAGGTCTGACCCGATAGCCAGCCCTGTTCGGTTCCGACTGAACCAGAAGAGTGCCCTCTGACCAGGGGTGAAACTTCTTCGGCAAAAGGAGAACTGATTCTGAGGTCGGTTCGGTTAAAAGAAAAGAGGATAAATCATCCGGTTCGGATCCACAAGTTCTTTCTCCGACCGCTGATGAGATAGCCAAAGTGATAAGGATAGTTCAGTCGCTAACCGGTTCCGGCTTGAACCGCACCATCGGGTCAGGGGTTCAGTTGATCCGGTTCCCCAGTTCGGATTATACTTTAGAAGAATTTTATGAACCGGAGGAGAAGGAGGAAGTATGAAGATAATGATGATGGTGATTATGAAAGTCTGGATGTGCCTGTTGACCCAACATCTCCCAGACAGACCTTCAGGTGTTTCTCCTCCTAGCTTTCTGAGTCCCTTCCACTTTATGTTTTACAAGAAAGTGGCTGAAACCCTCCAGCTTCCTATGGAAGAAGCAGTAGAGGATCAGGAGGAGCCTGATTTTGTTGAGATGATGGACATCCCAGAGTCCAGGAGATTGTCTATTCCCCATCATAAATCTTTTGGGAAACAGACATTTAAAATTCTAAAAACTCCTAATTCCATACCTCCGGTGGACAGAAGAATGGACAAGAGGTATACTCTTTCAGGCTCAGACACGGAGTTCCTTTCCCAGCAATGCAGCCATGTTGGGGTAGTGCAGGCTGCTGCCTGTGATAAGACAAATATTCCCTTGGCTTCACACCCCCCAGACAAGGACTCCAGGAGGATTGATGCCATGGCAAAGAAACAGTACATGGCAGCATCTTTGGGACTCAGGCAGGCTAACTATATGGCCTACACAGCTAGATACCAGAAGTCCAGGTGGGACACTGTGATGGCTGTAGCTAAACAAGCCCCTGACCAGCTTGCCAAGGAGCTGGAGGCGGGTGGCTGCGGATGGGATTGAGGCATCCAAGGTGCAATTTCATGCTGCTGTGGACTCCAGTGATGTTTCATCTAGAGTCATGGCTACATCTGTGGCCCTTCGGAGGATGGCTTGGCTCAGATGTACTAGCCTGTCAGAGGATACCCAGGCTAAGGCCATGGATTTTTCTGTCATTGGTAATTCTCTGTTTGGGGAGCAGACAGAGGATTACGTGAAGAAGATGGATGAATACAGGACCACCTATAGGAGTGCTCAGGCCAAAGAAAGGCAAGCCACTCCTCAGAGGCAGCATTCCAGGGGCAGGGGCAGGCCTTTTCATAGGCCTTTGTACCAAGCCCAGGCCTCCTCTTCTGCTTTTGCTCAGAGGGGGTTCTTTAGAGGGAGAGGCAGACAGGGTATGAGCAGGCCTGCTTCCACCCCTCAGCCTAAAGCCCCTGCCAAGCAGATAACTTGATGGGTCTGCCCGGGCCGATTCTCCACTACCTGTAGGAGGCAGGCTGGCTTACTTTGTCCAGGACTGGAAGTCTTTAACATCAGACAAGTGGGTCCTGGAAGTAGTAAGCCAGGGACTGGTTCTCAGCTTCAAAAAATTTCCCAAGATGAGAACCAGATCCTTTCCACCTGCAAATCCTTCAGAGGCCCTTGCCCTAGAGGCAGAGGTTTCTTCCCTCCTGGCTCTCAGAGCCATAGAAAGGGTTCCTACCCTACACAGGGGCAAAGGATTGTACTCCAGGTACTTCCTAACCCCCCAAAAGACAGGAGAATGGCGGCCCATCCTGGATCTGAGACACCTAAACAAGCACCGTTTAAAGCCAAAATTCAAAATGGTGACTCTGGGAATAATTCTGCTCTCTCTAAGGCCAGGGAACTGGCTAGCCTCCCTGGACCTCAAGGATGCCTATTTTGACATTCCCATCAGGTGCTCCCACAGAAAGTACCTCAGGTTCGAGTTGCCCTCAGGCCACTATCAATTCAGAGTAATGCCCTTTGGTCTAACATCAGCCCCAAGGGTGTTCACAAAGCGCCTGGCAGTAGTGGTTGCTTTCCTAAGGAGAAAAAAGATCTCCATCTTTCCATACCTGGACGACTGGCTCATAGGTCAGTCTCCAGACCAAGTCAAGTCACATCTTCAGATAACTCAGCAACTGCTCATTTCTTTAGGGTTCCTCCTAAACCTTCCAAAGTCAGTTCTAGAGCCAGTGCAGCTCCTCACCTTTATAGGGGCGGAGCTGGATACAATAAGAGCAAGGCCTTCTTCCCTGGACAGGGCAAGGACACTAATAGAACGGCTCTTCTTTCACCCTTCAGGTGTCTCGACCAGCAAGGCACTTCTTGCAGCTCCTGGGCCACATGGCAGCCTCTACAGCAGTGGTCCAGGGAAAGCTTTCAGATGAGGACATTCAGTTCCACTTGAGAACCTTCTGGTCCCAGAGAAAGGATTCCTGACCAAACTAGTCCCAGTGACTGAACCCTGATCCAGGCTTTGCAATGGTGGCAGGATCAGGACAATTTAAGACAAGGAGTTCCTTTTGTCACTCAGTCTCATTCTCTAATCCTCACCACAGACGCCTCCCTCTTGGGCTGGGGAGCCCACTTGGGGGATCTTACCACCCAAGGGCTGTGGTTACCTCACAAATCTGTGCTTCACATCAATCTCTTGGAACTCAGAGCAGTGTTTCTGGCACTACAAGCTTTTTCCAAGTCTGTTCAGAACAAAGTAGTCCAGATTAGAACAGACAATACCACCACAGTGTGGTACATCAACAAGCAAGGGGGCACTCGGTCTACGGCCTTGTGCACAGAAGCAATGAAGTTGTGGTCTCTGGCCTATTCCCTGCAAACTTCTCTCACAGCAGTTCACCTCCCAGGGAAGGACAATGTCCTGGCAGATGCTCTCAGCAGGTTATCTCAGGGCCACCACGAATGGTCCCTAGATCCCCTAGTTTTGAAGGTGATTTTCTCCAGATGGGGCACTCCACAGATAGATCTTTTTGCAGCCCCAGACAATCACCAACTTCCTGTCTTTTGCTGAAGACTCCCAGTATTGGGCTCAGTCCCCCTGGATGCTCTGGTACTCAGTTGGGAAGGGAAGTTCCTGTATGCTTCCCCCCCTTCCCTCTCCTGTTCAAGGTACTAGTCAAGATCAGGTCCCAACCCTGCAAAGTGATACTGATCGCTCCAGACTGGGCCAGACAGCCCTGGTACCCACTGTTGCTGTCTTTAGCAGTCCACCTTCCCCTGTCTCTTCCCAGGAATTACAACCTGTTGACATCCTCTCAGAGAAGGGTTTGGTATCCGAATCTCAACTATCTTAATCTCAAGGCCTGGCTCTTGAAGAGTTAGAGTTTGCTGATCTGCATCTCTCTCAAGGTGTCCTGGATATTCTAAAGGCTTCTTGAAAGCCTTCCACCAGAAAGACTTACAACTCCAAATGGAAAAGGTTCACTATTTGGTGCTCTGGTAAGCATATTTCTCCAGAATCTGCTGGGTTGCCTACAGTCCTGGACTATATGGTTCATCTCAATGGCTTGGGACTCAGACCAGCTACACTCAAAGTACATTTGGCAGCTGTTTCTGCTTTTTTGTCAGTAGGCAAGCCCTCTTCTCTTTCAGCCCATCCTGTATTTTTGCAAATTCTTCAAGGGACTGTTGCACACCAATCCTCCCTTCAGGGACCCTGCTCCTGCTTGGGACCTTAATGTTTGCATTGCTCAGCTTATGCAACCCCCTTTTGAGCCTTTGTCCTCTGCAGAGCTTAAGTACTTGACTTGGAAAACTGTGTTTTTATTAGCCATTACCTCTGCCAGGCGCATCAGTGAATTGCAAGCCCTGTCAATGGAGCCTGATATCATCTCTTTCCATAGAGATAAAGTGGTCCTAAGGACTAACAGGAAGTTTTTTGCCTAAGGTGGTTTCAGATTTCCACCTTAATCAGTCTATGTCTCTCCCTGTTTTCTTTACTGACCATTCCTCCTCTGGAGAGAGGAGGCTACACAGACTGGACGTAAAAATGGCCCTTAGCTACTACATAGAGTGCACCAAGGGTCACAGGTTTGACTCCCTCCAGTTGTTCCTCACTTATGGAGAGGTCGATAAGGGAAAACCTGCCACTAAAAGATCTATTGCCAGGTGGATTGTCTCTTGTATACAATTCTGCTACGTAAAATTGGGTAGAATTCCACCCTCAGGCCTGAGGGCTCACTCTACTAGAGGTACAGCTGCTTCCCTGGCTGTTGCCACGGGATATTCCTATCTTAGAGATTTGTCAAGCAGCCACCTGGAAAACAGTCCATTCTTTCACCAAGCGTTACTCTCTGGATAGCCAGGCTAGGAGTGATGCTCAGTTTGGCACAGCAGTACCTCAGAGCCTATTCCCAAAGTAGGTTCTGTCCCTCCTCCATGGAGGTACTGCTTGGTAGTCTGCAATAGTCAAAATACAGCAAGACTTCATGTTGTTTGAAGAAAAAAATTACTCACCTTAGTAATGTTGTTTCTTCTAATGGAGTCTTGCTGTATTCTGACCTCCCCTCTCAGAACCTGGTTTTTGGGATGTGGGTGGGCAGGAGCAGTGTTGGCACCTAGAGGTGCCCTTTTTCTCACCCTCCTTTATTTTGGGTGTGTGTTGTGTTTTGTTTTTGGGTTTCCTGACTTGAGTCTTTGCTTTGAAACTGAAAAAACCCTTTTTATCAAATTTAGTTGCCAGTTGGCTAGTGTGAGTTTACAGTTTCCACACAGAACTCCCAGTGAGTATAGCTTGTAAAGATCTGACGGTTGGGGTTCAAACAACAACAGACAGAGGCTTCAACCGAGCTCGAGCTCAGCATTCCATGCCTTGCATGGAAAGTTAACTCTTTGTTCTCCGGGGTAGTTCAAAGGTTGGGAATCACTGCAATAGTCAGAATACAGCAAGACTCCATTAGAAGAAACAACATTACTAAGGTGAGTAATTTTTTCTTCTCTGCTAGTGAACCCATTATCCTGAAAACATGATCTTTGGCTCCTTGAGTTCATCCATTCCCATGGCATATCCACCACCCTAGTTGTCAAAACATTTCATTGAAATGTAATCTTTGTGATGACGTGTGTGTGTGTGTGTGTGTGTGTGTGTGCATGCTACCTTTTAAATAAAAAATTGGGGGCTGTGGGGCGGAGCCCCCGATTTCTTAACAAAACCAGCTGATATTTAAGTTTTAGTTACATTTTCTGCCAGTTGTGGAGCTTGTCTCAGAGTTGAGCAGTACACTAAAAAACTAGTGTAGTAGTGGGTAATGTTCAGGGTATTTGGCATTCAGGTACATCTTAAGGTGGGATCCTTAGTCCACCACTTATGCGTATGCACAAGCAGTCACATGACCACTAAGATGTATAATGTACATCCTAGTGTAAAGTGGCTTTCCTGTGTAAATATTGAGGTTGTTTAGGAAACCCCAGGATCTTGAGTGTAGGTTTTTGGTTTTGGATTCCCACTGGCATTAGTGTAGCGGCAACATTGCCTAGGTTTATTGCCTGACTGACTGTAGAAAGGAGTGTAAAATGCACACAAGTGAATGTGTTCTGTACCATGTGGCCAGGGTCAAACGAGGAACCTGGAACCCACAGGGGGAATCAAGTTTACGACCCACCTGCAACATGTGTCGATGCAGTAAACATGCTCCCCCTTCCTACATCAATCAGATATGGCTGATGACTCTCTGCCCATCACTTCATTAACAAAAATAGCCCTACTAGTATAAACAAACTCTGGCCAGAACTGGTACGGCTACAGTCAAGTAACATGGCACTGTCTGCCATATCCAAGATAGCCACAGCAGTCCTCTGCACATATGTACTGGGATCCATTGACCATCGTGGACATGGTGAACTGTGCTGCCCGAGTTCAGTGAGCATGTGCGAGTTGTTGTGCATGTGCACTGGGCTCCAGTGGCCATCTTGGACATGGCAGACTGTGTCGTGTTCTGCAGGTGGACAAAGTAGTGTGGTGGATGCGCAGTGATTGCTGTTCGCACCCACTATTTACAAGTCTGTTCGGTATCTGGTAAGCTCCTCTCTTTCTACTGTGATCACAACACGTCTGCAGGGCTATGCCCACTGCAGCCATAAAAATGAAAAAATATGCTTTATCTTTTGTTGCTTCAGCTTGCTTTGGTTGTGTCTGGCAATTTCTCTGTTGTTTGTTTTGTTCACGTGTCTGGTGGTTTTTCTTTTGTCTTTCTTTTGCAGTCATATATTTTCTCTCCAGTCAGAATGTGTATATCGTTTTTATTTCTCCTCTAGTCCCCTGCTTCCTTTTAGATGCTATGTGGCTGGCATTGTTTGTTTCTTTGCATGCATCCTTCATTCTGTCTCTCACTGCTCTTTGTTTGCTCTTTCATGTCACTTTCCATTTTCTTTTGCTTTTTTCCATGTTTTACATTGTTTTTGCTATTTGTTCTTTAACTTATTCATGAGGAAACACTGGATTTTTTTCAACTTTTGCTCATGACTTTGTGATTGTTTGCAGATTTTGGCCCCAAATGTGTAACATGGCCCTTTTGTTACCCCTCCTGATGAACATGACAGATGTCATCTTATAAATTTGTTCTGAAACATACCACCTTTCAAATGGGATTTGAAAAATTCCACCTGTCTTGATCATAAGGTGGGGTCATAAAAAGAGTATTTTAAAAATCTGGGGTTAGAATGTGAAAAAATGTTCAATTTCTCCAACATTTACTCGTACATTTATTTCTTGAAGATTTAGGGTCCAAATTTTCAACGTATCCCTTGTATTACTACTCCCCCATGAACATAACAGTCATCATTTTTCCAGTTCCTACTGATACATGTTTAGCAGTCACTTCGCAAATCATTTTTGGGATGGGATTTAAAAAATGGCTTTTATTTTGATCATAACGTGAGGTCATAAAAAGACTATGTTCGAAATTTGAGGTCAGAATTTTGGAGCCCACTGATAATGAGATATTGCCCCTCAGTTAGCCTATCCAGGATAAATACATAGTAAAAAATGAGTAAAAGCTGGGCTCCCACTGAAAATGAGATATTACATCTCTACTGTGCTATCCTGGGTAAATACTGTGTAAAAATGGGTACAAGCAGGACCCCACTGAAAATCAGATACTTCATCTCTGCTGGCATATCCTGGGAAAAAACATTTTAAAAATGGATAAAAGCAGGACCACAAGCTGGCCTGGTAACACTGCGGTAGTGCCACTGCCTGCTATGGCACTGATGGGTATTTAAGAATGAGAGGAGAAGGCTGGCATGGTGACACTGAGGGTTGAAGCACTGGATGCCACACCTTGCACCATGCCAGCGACCCGGGTTCGGGAGTGAGCTCGGGCACCAGGGGTCGGCAGGGTAGGGATTGGATTGAGCGCCCACAGTGCTGCTCTCCTCTCCTGGGGGAGGGTACAGGGGATGTCCGGTGCTCTGGCGGCCCCTGGTGGAGACCAGGGGTGCTATAGAGCATTGGAGTGCACATTCTCAGAGTGGCCCAACGCTGACAGGGTTGCCGTGTGCTGAGAAGTTGGGGGCGTGCACCACGCGTGGAGGGAGGGGGAAGAGGTCACGTACAAAGGGGAAAAGCCCCCACTTACCGGATAGGCGATGGCACCTCCAGTGCCACTGCCACATGCCCAATGCTGGCTCCTTGTCACTGCCCCTTCAGTCTCCCAGGGCTGTAGGGCCCCCATCCCCGGGGAAGCGTAATGTCTTTGAAGATGATGGGGAACACAGCGGACGGTAGAGCAGTTAGTCGAGTGGGGTAGCTAGTGAGAGTTCCGGATAGGTGGGAGAGAAACAGAATCTACAAAAAAAAAAAGGAACGAGAGGAGCCCATTGGGGGTTTGCCAGGGGAAGAAGGATTGAGCATACAAGGGATTTTACCCTACCTTATGAGCAATGCAGGTGTACTTTTTTCAAATCTTCTCTGTAGGATGTTTTCACAGTCCCTCTGGACAGTCACCTTTCAGATGCGATTTAAAACATGATACTTGTCTTGATTATTAAGGTGGGGTCATGCTAAGATTCTTTTGAAAATTTGGCCTCAAACTTCAAAACACAAACTTGTGGAGAAACTTTGAACATTTTCAGTGTTTACTCCTAGCTTTGCCATTTTATCACATTGTGAGCTTTTTTTTTTTTTACCTCATGTTATAAATGTGGCGTGTCATTTTTCAAATACTGCACAACACATCTTTCTACACTTGAGCTGAAATATGACATTTTGGACAGGATTTCATAAATGAGACCTTGTCATGTTCATAAGGTAGTGTAATGAAAGGATTATGTTGAACATTTGAGGTCAGAATGAAAAAAAAAATAATTATAATTATACAATAGCAGAAAGGGTTTCTGAGAAGCTGATTGGTCATTGGCCTCATTGAAGAGTTATCCCTACACAGCATCACTGTACCAAGGTCCAGCAGCCACATGACCTGCTGACAAGTTACACATGAAAAATAAACCATTCCACACACTGCCCTCTCATACTGCAGTTCTGCGAGTGGCAGACAATGGACAGCTTTAAATCTACATTGAAGACATATTTATTTAATCTCGCATTCTCCACTAACTGACTTGCCTTGATTCTGCTCTTACTATTGAAGTTTAATTTATCATAGTTTTAAAGTTTTATTTGTTTAATTATTGTTAAAGTGCTTTGATTTTATGAATTGCGCTCTACAAATAAAGATTATTATTAAAACATGAAGATTATTTCCAGACTTTTTGACAGACCACATGTATCCAGCAAAACAGCTGCCACACCAAACTGCATATTTATTTCAAATTGATGCTTAGCTCACAACGCAACTGAAGTGAGCACGTGCGCTCACCTCTCACTTCACTGCTGCACACGGCTTGCCATTCTCCTTTTCCCAGCTCAGCCACAAAGTTCCAAAACATTTATTTTAAATATTGGTGGCTATTCACTTTGAGATTTCTTTAAACAACCGTTTCCTTGAAGCTGCAGCTAAGCATAAGCATGAGCACATCAACTCTTACTGTGATCGCTGTCTTCACTGAAGACGTTTTCTCTGGCTCTTGGTCCAACTTGCAATACACTCTCGATCCCACTTGCAGCTCACTCACAATTTACTAAAGTACAGCTCCTGCTGGCAAATATCACTTAAGCATTTTTTGATGCTCACTGGAGGCATAGGGGGTGAAGCACCATCACATTTCTCCCAGTGCTGCTTGCAACTGCTGCTCCTGATCGATCTAGCTTGCAGCTGCCATTTCTGATGCCGCTGTAAACAAAAAAGCAAAACAAAAAAAAGTAAAGACAAAAAGTGTTTATAAACACGGAGGAAAGTTGTGATAAAGCTAGGCAGATGGAGGGCTGCAGACAAACAGCAATTGGTTTTCCAACTGTACCATCTATTGCCTAAAACAGAAGAACTTTAGCTACATACAGTATACTTCCACATTAAAAATAAAGTTAAAACTATTTAACCTTTTTTTTTTTAAAGAAACAAGCTATTGCATAATAGCATTAATGCACTCCTGGGATGTGCGTCATACTGAGAAAAACATCACTTCTCAGGGTGTTGGGCGCAATTGGCCAGTGGCCTCGTGCCCAACCACCCAAGGCATGATGTTATCCCAGCATGACACCCTGTCGCGCATTATTGTTTAAACAAACATTGAAATTTTTCAACGTTTACTCATAACTTTGCAATATTTTTACCTTTTAACCCACATTTTCAACATACTTAAATTTTTACCCCCATCGAATGACCATGGCAGGTATCATAATCAAATCCCCCTCTAAAACCTGTTTTCATGGTTGTTCCACATAAGTCTTTTGGGTCACACTTCATAAATGACACTTGTCATATTCATATGCTGGAGCAAACAAAACTAGTATTTTGAAAATTCAAGGTCACAGTCTAAGAAATGACAACTTTGTGTGTGAACCTCTTTATTTCCCAAGCATGACAATTTCACTATTATTTATTACTTATCACTTCTGCACTATCAATGCCAAACACCCATACAGTAAATACAAGTAAGCAAACATTCAGCATTGACAAATGCTTGTTTTCCTAGGGTTAGAGCTTCTAAATAAATTGAGTTGTTAAAACCAGCTGTGATCATTATTGACTGTCATTGCATGAAACTGGTAGGGAACTGCTGCATTTGTATGGGGTCTGCAGAAGGAATGACCACAGTGGGGAGGTGTGCAGGTAAAGTACCCGAGGGGGTTTTACTGACACACTAGATGGCCCACTTAAACCTTCCTCTGGGTGGGGGCACCATGTTTTTTCTTTCTGCTGGATACAGTGCCCCCCTCATTGTGAGAGCCATAAGAAACCAGGAACCACCGCAAACATCCATGATGACACGGTGGTGGCGTGAGGTAGTGGCACTCTTACTGCTAAGGCAACTGAGGGGGATGCTTGTCCTACAGGGGCCATACACAAATTAATTAATTATTGAGTCAGTTAATCAATTAAGGTTTGTCTAATGGGTGTGGAATAGATGACCAAACACAGAGCATCTTTCTGGTGGCAAGAACAAGTCATAAATGATGGACAAAATACAAACATCAATGTTAGGGTGGATCTGTTTTACTGTATATTGTAGTTTAGTAGGATTTTACTTGATGTCAAGTTAAATGGCTTCTGTTTTATAACTGAGATTTCACCAAAAGATGTCAACCCACTACAGGAATGTAAATAAACTGTTCTTTAAAATATAATGACTGCAGATCACAGCAGATTAAGAATTTTTTTTTACATCTGTTATGTTACTAAATAATTCTACGCATGTTTAGTTAGCTGGTTTCTAAAGGAATTGTTTCATCATTAGTAGAATGTTTGTATAATGGAAGTTATCTAACAGTACAAACGAACCTACTTAAAGCACATACAGTACAAAAATTAAAAGAATTGCAGAGTATGGTGCATATTACAATGCCTTAAATGGCATTACTAATTAGTAATGAGGAGTGGATGTGGTGCTTTCTGTGAGGAAAGGATAAAAAGTGATGGAGACACATGGAATACAGGGGGAGGCAGAGGTACTGTGGATCACCCTGGAGTTGGAAATGGAGCCACTGTTCACACTGGAGTGACTTACAAACCTCCAGCACAGAAGGAAGAATTAGATAAGATATTGATGGAAGCCATTGACAAGATGGCACAAAAGGGAGAGGTGCTACTAGTGGAGGATGTCAACCTGCTGGATGTAGATTAGAGCCTCCCAGCAGTGGCTTTGGTTAGAAGCAGGGACACCCTGGACTCACTGCAGGGAGCATTCTTCAGGAAACTGGTCAGTGAATCCACGCGTGATGGAGCAATACTGGACCTGGTACACACTAATGAGGACAGTATTGCAGACGTCAAGATGGGAGGCCACCTGGGGAACAGTGATTACCATATGCTGTGGTTCACTATAAGGACATCCACAGAATTGAACCACAAAAGGGCGAGGGTTCTACACTTCAGGAGGGCAGATTTTATAAGGATTTATTTATTTATTTAGTTTTTGTTTACTGCATAGGTGCACTGGGCATAGAAATGCCCATTTTCAGGCTCAGGCCGGGAGGTTACATCATAGCAAAGAGCAAGACAAAACAAATACAGCAATAGTGGTGGAACAAAAAGTACAGCAGTGGAACAGAACAAATCAATCCAAATATTGATAGAAAAATACAAAGTCTGATGAGATATGTAAACATAAAAACATAAAACAATCCAATAATGAGAGAGAACTACAAAGTGTGATAGAATACATAAGCAGGACATGCTAAACAATTCTTAATGAACGGCAGCTAGTAAGGAGGACATGAGTACAAGATGCAGCAATTAGAGCACAAGTTGACCAACGGATCCAAGATACAGTAGACACTAACGGATCCAGGGTACAGTAGCCTTCTAACAATATAAGTGCTAGTTAAGGAAGTGAGACACAGTGAAACTAACAGTTAAAATGCCAAACCTCCACACCTCCACAAAAAAACAGTGAGTAAGTGGTTTAATAGGATCAGTGAAAGGTGCAGTAGGGGAGGGGTAGGGTTGGATAAAGGAGGAGGTAACAGGAGGAGTAGTAAAGAAAACAAATGGAGGATGGAAACAGGGAGAGAAGGGGGACAAAAACAAGGTGTGTGAATGGAAAGAAGGGCGGTGCAGGAGTGAACAGAGTGAGTCAATAATGGATATAGCATAAGGAGTGGATATGGAGACGGAGAGGAGGGCTGAGGTGGATTAAAGCACAGACAGATAGTGGGTTTAGTTAGGAGAGTTCTGTGTTCCGTTTTGAAGAGGGCATGGCTAAGTGCACTACATATAGTAAGTGGAAGGGAGTTCCAGTATTTAGGGTCAGCATGGGAAAAAGCACACGTACCTTTAGAAGTATTACAACGAGGGATGTGGAGGGGGGTTTGGTTGGCAGACCTAAGACCATAGGAAGAGAATTGGGGGTCAGTAGAGAGACCAGGGACACAGGTGTGCCAGACCTGATAATACAATCAGTCAGGGAGACAAGGGAAAGCAGACAGTGAGTGGACGGAGAGGGCCAGTTCAGATCAGAATGAGCTGACAATGATGTTGGTATCTCAAGGATGCTGAGGCATTTTGGCAAATGTTATTATAAGTTGTGTCCCATTTGTGAAGGGCAGTTTTAGAAGCTCTGACATACGTCATTGCAGCATAGGTGAGCGACGGGAGCAAGATACCACGGGCTATAGCCAGCCTTGCTAAGGGGGTTAAAACATAGCTAGTTTTGTATGCAATCCCTATTTCAGTATTAACTGATTTGCAGGTAGCTGCAATATGCTTTTCATAGTCAAGGGATCCATCCAGTAGTATCCCAAGATATTGGAAAGCCTTCACAGTTATAAGATGAGATTGGTCCAGGCAGGAGATAAGAAGCTGATTCTGGTTAGGCCTGAGCTTAGGTGCAGAGCTAAATAGCATGGCTTAAGTTTTGCTTACATTTAGCACAAGCTTATGTTTGGTGAGCCAAGACTAGATCTGAGAGAAGGCAGATGAGGGAGAAAGGTTTACATCAGATATGGATTTGGAGCTATTATAGAGGACAAGATCATCCACATAGAGGAGGGAAGAGCATGAAGGTATAGCAAGGGTAACATTATTGATGAACACAGAGTAAAGGAGGGGGCCTAGAATGGAGCCCCGAGGAATGTCTATGTTAATAGTTTGTTCAGATAAGGCAGAGTTAAATTTCACAACCTGCTTTCTATTAGATAGATAGTTATGAAGCCATGCCACAGTTAGAGCAGAGAAACCCAGGGATTGTAGAGAGGTGAGAAGAACAGAGTGATCAACAAGATCAAATGCTTTTGTTAACTCGATGAAACCCACCCCAGTTAGGAGACTATTGTCCGTGGCAGTGTAGATGTCTTTGGTAAATTTGAGAATGGCAGTGGAGGTGCTGTGCCCTTTATGGAAGCCATGCTGGTTATCTGAGAAGAGGTTATTGTTTACGAGGAAGTCAGTAGTTTTTGAGGCCACTAGTTTTTTAAGGATCTTGCTGAAGACTGAGAGTATAGCAATGGGCCAGTAGTTTGATATGTCCTAAGGATCACCTTTCTTGAAAACTGGGGTAATTCTTGCATTTTTCCAGATGTCGGGTACTTGACTATGGCAGAGATATAGTGTGAAAATTCTAGCCAGGGGTGCTGCAATAAAGGGAGCTGCAATTTCCAAAAGCCTAGGCTCAAGATCATCAGAGCCAACACTGGTGTTGTCCGAGATGGTGTTTAATCCTTACAGAGCCACAGACTGATATACCTATCCAGAACTCCAATATGTTCTGATTCTCTCGGCAGTCTAAGGGTTAAAAGTTTTAGGACATTAAACTTGGTTGTAGTCTTGAAACAGAAAAGTGGGTACTCTGGAATGGAGTCTGTGGAGGCTCGCGGTGTGGGGGAGGAAGAAATGTATTTTGAGAGATCAGAGAAGTGGATGTTGAAAGAGTTAGCCGTAGTAGTAGGGTCATTGCAGTGCACCCCATTTAGAACCATAGTGGACTGGGATTGTTTAGCACCTAGGAAGGTTTTTTACGTGTGACCAGAATTTTCTGGGGTTACCTGCAGTATCTTGTAGAAACTGTTTACAAAAGGAGCTTTTGCCTGCCAGATCAGTTTTTTGCATACATTCTGCTTGGACTTGTAATCATTGAACTCAGAAGATAGGCCTGAATTTTTATAGACCATCCAGCTTTTATCTCTAGCCCTGAGTTTAGCAAGTAGATCTTTATGGCGCCATCCAGTAGGCTTACTCTGGACGCAGTGTATAGAGTTAGAGGGGCGTGCCTGTCTTGTAAGGCCCCAAATTGCTTGATGAAAAAGGTGAGAGCAGTGTGAGCATCATGGGTTTGGTATAGAACAGACCAGTCAGCAGATGCTACATCGTATAAGAACTTAGACTGATCTAGATTAGCAAAATTATGAAAAGGTGATGTATTTAGGTGGTGGAGCAGGGCCAGATGAAGGACTCCATACACAGAAAATGGGTGAGTGGTCGCTAATAGCATCCGCAAGAGTACCAACTACTGTTATTCTGTCTATCTGGCAACTCAGTGTCCAGTCAGTGAGGGACTGTGTGTTAGAGGATGGTGAAATTCTGGTGGGTTCATTTACAAGTTGGTGTAGATTGTGTCCCTGAACTAAGGAGAGAAGGGTATTGTGCATTTTACCCAACCAGTCAAGGTTTAGGTCACCAAGTATAAGGACCTCATTGCAACCTACAACCAGGTCAGTTTGGTCAAGGAGGTTGATAAGACTGGCATTACCACTTTTGGGTGGGTTGTAAGCACACACAATAGGGAGTTTTTTTGAACCCAGTAGGAGGGTGGTATGAAGGGATTCACATAGGGTGAGGGTAGGGGTGGAGAGATGGGAGAGGTTGAGATGGGCTTTATAGAAAATGGCAATGCCACCCCCATATTTCGAGGATCGTCTGTCACACCTGATAAGGTTGTAGTTTGTGAGTGAGCAGACAGAATCAGAATGTGTGAACGCCTCAGGGATGACCTGGTTGGGGGGGGTGGCCTGGGTGAGGTGGAGGAACAGTGGGCGATGCTAAAAGAGAGCATAGTAAAGGCAACAAACCTATGCATCAGATAAGTGAGCAAAAGCAAGAGGAAGAAGAGACTGCTGTGGTTCTCGAAAGAGGTGGCTGAAAAGGTAAAGGCTTAAAGGGTAGCATTCAGAATATTTAGGGAGACACAGAGGGAGGAGGACAGGGAATTGTATCAGGGGAAATAGAGTGGATCAGTAAGGCGTGCAAAGGCAAACCTGAAGTGAGAATAGCCCAGGAGGTAATGAAAGGGGACAAGACATTATTTAGTTATGTAAGTGAAAAGGGGAAGACCAGGGTAGGGATTGTAAGGTTAAAAAGTGAAGGAGGGGGACTATGCAGAGAGGGACCAGGAATAGGCAGACATCCTGAACAAATATATTTGTTCAGTGTTCACAGAAGAAGGAGAAGGGGAGGGGCCACAAAAAAATTAATGGAAGATTTGGAGGGAGGGAGGAAGGTGGACAGTAGTTCTTTTTTGGAGGAATGAGTTCTGAGGGGACCTGCTAACCTGAACGTGGACAATGCAATGGGGCCAAACAGGGTGCATGCAGGGGTACTGAGGACGCTCAGGGAAATATGGGCTGCACCTCTGAAAGTCCTATTTAACAGCTTACTAGAAACAGTAGTGGTCCTGGAGGACTGGAGGAGGGTGAATGTAGTACCAGTACACAAAAGTGGTGACAGGGAGGAGGCTGGCAATTATAGGCCAGTCAGCCTGACATCGGTGGTGGGAAAATTAATGGAATCATTGCTGAAGGAAAAGACAAAGAAATGTCTTGAATCCAGTGGGTTACAAGACCTGAGGCAATATGGCTTCACAGCAGGGAGGTCATACAAATCTGATACATTTCTTTATTGGGTGACAAAAGATTTATATGAGGAAGGAGCTGTGGACATAGCCTACCTAGATTTCAGCAAGACTTTCAGCACTGTTCTACATAGACTTGTAAGAAACCTGTAACTTAGGAGTGGGTCCAAAGGTGGTAAACTGTATTCGAAATTGGTTAGGGGATAGGCAACAGAAGGTGGTAGTAAATAATGTTCACCCCCAATGAAAGGAGGGTGACAAGTGGGGTGCCTCAGGGATGAATGCTGGGACCAGTTCTCTTTAATACATATATATATATATATATATATATATATATATATATATATATATATATATATATATATATACATATACTTATTGCAGAATTGCTGGAAGGAAGGTCTGCCTCTTTGCAGATGACACCAAAATCTGCAATAGGGTGGACACTTCGAGGGGGTGAAAAGGATGAGTAGAAACCAGAGAAAACTAGGAAGAGTGGTCAAGGGTGTGGTAGCTGGGTTTCAGTGTGAAAAAGTGCAAAACAATACACTTAGGGCACAGAACCTCAGGGTGGAGTACACAAATGAATGGAGTGGTATTGACAACTACCAAACAGGAACGAGATCTGAGAGTAATCATATCAGATGACCTAAGGTGGCCAGGCAGTTAGGAGGGTTAGTGGGATACTGGAGTGCATAGGGAGGGTTATCACCAGCAGAAAGAGGATGGTCATGTTGCTGCTGTATAGATCGCTGGGAAGACCCCATCTAAAGCAGTGTGTCTAGTTCTGGAGACCACATCTCTGGAAGAACATAGGCAGACTGGAGGCAGTCCAGAGGAGGGCAACTAAAATTGTGCAGGGTCTCCATCAGAAGCCCTGTGAGGAGAGACTAAAGGACATCAGTATGCACACCCTGGAAGAGATGAGGAGGGATATGATAGAGACCTTTAAATACCGTACCTCACGAGGGTAAGGTAGGTACAGGAGGAAAGTATTTTTCACAAGAAATGGTGCTAAAGAACAAGGGAACCTGCTATGAAGCTGGAGGGTAGTAGATTCAGGAGAGATGTGAGGAAGTACTTCTTCACAGAAAGAGCGGTGGATTCCTGGAATAGCCTTCCAGCAGAGGTGGTGGAGGTGAAAACAGTGATGGGGTTCAAGAATGCATAGAATAAATACAATGAATCATAGTGGAAGTGTGGAAGGAATGAGCTGTAGATCAAGCACAGTCTGCATTAATAAACTAGGATTGGAAAACTGGGCAGGCTAGGTGGCCAAGCAGTCCTTATCTGTCATCAAATCTGTGTTTATGTCTGTCATTCTATATCTTGGATGATTCAACAGCCTCGTTGTTGTCTGGTTCAACAGCTGTTTATCCAGTAGAATACAAGTCATTAAATTTAATTCTGCCCTCTCTGACCAAACAACCATTAACACTGGAGTTCCCAAGGGTTCCATCCTGGGCCCCCTCCTTTTTTTTTCCATATTTATGAATAACATCACCAGGGACACTACCTCCTGCTCATCCGTCCTCTATGCGGATGATCTTGTCCTGTATACAAGGATATATATATATTTCCCCCTTCCCACTCCCCCAGGTTGCACCTGGAAATGAGCCTCAGCTCATTGTGCCCTCCTGGTGAAACATTTCTAAATAAAATAAAAAATAAATATTACTTTTTAAGCCACTGGCAGGAGAATGTTAAAAATTACACTCTCTGCTCCATTTAAAATACCCAGAAACATCCAAGGATCAACATATTATTTTTTTCTGGTCAGATTAAACTGCATTTTTTTTTTGAATTGTAAATAGAGATTTGGGAAACTGCAGGAATAACTTATTGTTGTTGTATCCAAGTGCTTAAAGCAGCAGTATCTATTGTTACTATGTCATTGTTTAATAATACTGTACTGTGTTTCTCACAAACATCACTGTACCAACATTTTCATTTTCACTGTTCCTTCATTGCTGACCTGAGCTCTCCTCTGACTTCTTGAATATCCAAGCATGGCTCTCTGCACATAAGCTTGTTCTAAATGTGGGCAAAACTCAAGCTATGCTCTTTGGCTCTGCCTCTAAACTTAGATCTTGACAAGACCAGCTCAAGGTATCCTGCTCTGATGGCGCCCTTATAGGGACTGTGAGATCTTTCAAATATCTTGGTGTTCTACTGGACCAGCCCCTTGATTTTCGCCTCAATATCCAGTCCACCTTTAAATCTGTTAAAGCCGAACTTGGGATTGCCTACAAAACCAGTTACGTCCTAACCCCTTCCACTAGAATGGCCATTTCCCGAGGCATCCTGCTTCTTGCTGTCACCTACGGTGTTGCTATTTATGCTGCCATGCCTAAAACTACACTTTGCAAATGGGATACCACCTATAATAATATCTGCCAGTATGCCTCGTCATCCCTGCGGCGCAAACATCACTGTCTGCTCTATGCTGATCTAAATTGGTTCTCCACCTCTGCCATCAGACTCCTTTCCCTTGGCTCCTTGGCGGATAGCGTTATTAGACCACAAAGCCCTTCATCTCTTGCCTCCATGTTGCTCCCTCAATCCTCCTCCTATGGCCTACTTTCTGTAGATAAATCTCTTTTATACGTACCAAGATGTAAAACCTCAAAGGGTGGATGTGCTTTCTCTCACTCTGCCCCACAACACTGGAACTCTCTTTCCCTAGCGATTCATCAGTCGTTGACTCATGCTATCTTTTTTTTTAATTCTTTATTTATCTGCTGCTTTTGCCTTGAGCCATCATGCAGTCACAGCCCCTCGCCTCCACTCCCACATTTAGCCCTTACCTCGGATACCTGATTACCCCCAGGGCTGGGTTGCGGCACCAGCCCAAGTGCCGCAGACAACGGGATAGGTCCAGAAGCCAGCCTGAGAGCTCATTAGAGCGGAGGGGCAGGCATCATCCTGGCAGCAAGCAGTGTAGTTTTTCCCTGTTAGGTGAGGGTGGGACATGCAGTGATGACCTGCGTCCACCCACCCCCGACCTTACTTTGGCATCAGAGCTTGTGGTGCAACCCAGCCTCCGCTGGGTGTCGCCACAGCTCCGATCACTCCACCACCTTCCCCCCTGGAGAAGGAGAGCAGCCGTGGGGTGCTCAGTCCATCTCCTGCCGGTGGGCCCTCCAACGACCTGAGTCCGTTCCCGAACCCGGGTCGCTGGTGTCGCAGGCGGAATTCCAACCGCTGCACTGGCAGGCCAGCCCTGGAACTCATGCTATCTTTAAAAAGGAACTTCAAAATTTCCTGTCCAAATCTGTCTGTTGCTCATGCTTTAATTCTCCTTAACTCACTACAGTCTGCTTTTAATTTTCCTCTTTTTCTCTATACTAACTATATAGCTCCCCTATCTCTCTCTGTTCTCTTCCTCTCACCCATGCCTTCTTCTCTTTGCTGACCAAACCATGGCCTAACCTCCTATTTCGCTCTATACCTCCCAGGAATAGTCTATTTTTTGCCTGCCTTCATTGCTTAATCTTTGGTATCTTGAACTTCTCACTGTAATATGTTCTCCCCTTTTATCCTAATACTCATCTTATCTGCACTTATCCTGTATTGTATAATTTATTATTTCTGTTATGTCCTCAGTTTGCTCTGACCTCAGTTGTTGTTTTTCCCTACCACTGAAAAATGTTTCCTTCTATATTACTCTTATGTTCATTTTGTGTTTGCACTTATTCATTGTATATGAACTAGTCTAGCTTCTGCCATGTCCTCTTCTGCTCAGATTTCTGTATGATTTTCTCTTTTCCTATACTTCTGTATCTTCCTTAACCCATTTATTCCTCAATGTTGTATTCATGCCTGCATTTTACTGTGCACAGTCCCCTTAGTATCTAGGTGCCAGAGTTTAGGTATGTGTGAAAGACAAAAAGATTTTGTGGGCTCAATCATCTATAAATTTGGCTTAAAATGATTTAGGTTGCCAAACAGAGTTAAAGGTGCTCCTTCAAAGGGAAATTACCAGCAAAACCATGTACAGCCAAAGCTTCTACAATAAATGAAGTGCACTCAAAAAATGTAGCGTTAACACTTAAGTTTAAACTTTATGTTGAATTTATTGATTTCACTGAGCACACTGCTTTGTAAAAAATGGATCAAACATCCCTTTCAACCATAAAGGCTATTCAACCATGTTGGAAGTTGTTAATATGACAATGAGAAGTATAAAGTAATAATGAATCTGACTTGTTTCCATTTTTTCATAGGTTTTTAAAAAAAAATGTTATTTAATTTGGATGCTGTCAAGATAAAGGTCATGAGAAATATAGAATAAGAATAAATCAGGCTTGGTGGCTCATATATGGCACTGAAATCACAAATCTTTTAAAAAAAATGAGCATTAAATTGTTGGTGAACCTAGTAACACTGTTCATTAAGGATTTTGTGATTATATATAAAAATGAATAGCTGCTCAAGATGTTAGTTAAAGGTAAATTTTCGGTAGGTTAAGAAAAACTTTTTGTAGGTTGGAAGCAGTATTTGGAAGCTTCATTTTCAGCACACTGTTAGTGGAATAATAGAAGCAAGAGCCCCGTGCTACATCTAACTATTTATTTAATAGTAGAGTTGCCCTGATTCTTTAAGACAATAAATAAAAAGTGTTCTTATTGCTCCCTACATAGCATAGCGGAGGGAGTAGAACAATGTTAATACGAATGAAAGCATAAGAAAAGAACCTATACAGTTATTCTTTGCTACCTCTAAAAAGTTTAAGATGTGTAAGGGTAGCATTAGTACAGCAAGTTATTCAAATGAAGTGTTCTGATTGTCTCCCTCATGAGAATAGTGGTGGGAGCAGAACAGCTGTACGATAAAATCTGGTTGAAGAATCAGTTTTTGTTCTTTTGAGAAGTTTATTACGTGTAAGGGTTGCAGACGTTTGAAATAAATAAAAGAGCTGAATTCCCCTTCACAGGACTTATTAAGGGTTAAGCTGATTATTTTCTTAAAAAAAAATCACATTTGAACTTCCACCTCACCCCCCACTTTCTCCCGCTGTGCATCCTGCCTCTGTTAAAACCAGCATGTGCTCAGCTGTATCACTGTAATTGCTACTAAATTGTATAATGTATGAAATCATTCTGTGTGACTCTAAGTCAGTGACCTGTATTCTGTAACCTAAATCGTTCTGTCTGTCCTCAATGTGATGAGGTACCTTTGGAAATGAGCCTCTGGCTCAAAGGTTGTAAACCAATTATACAAATAAATAAATAAATAATATTGAGCGGTCATGATTTTGGCGCCATATGAGAGCTTTAAAAGATGGCTCTATTTGAAGCTTAAAATCTGTTTTGCAGTGGCATTATCTAATCATGAGATTCACTTTGTTAAAATAAGATGTGCATCATGGCTGTTTTTAAAGGGAATTTTTTATAAACATCACTTATCAAGGTGTATTTAAGTTAAGTGTTTGAAAGGGTGATTTGTTACCATGGCAACCAGTAGTATAAATGTTTTGTGAATAGAATAGTGGTATTAGCTCTGATGAAGATGTAACACATCAGAAACATCAGCTAGTAGTCTCGTGGTAGTAACCACATAGGTGGAAGTCCGAGTCGGAGAAGACGCAATGGCGCTAAGCAACAAATACAGTACGCTCCGATATCTCTCCTTTGGTTTGTTTGATGAAAACTAAGACTTACAATGAGAAAGGGATTAGGCAATTGAGCCAAGAAAAGACATTAAGGATCTGTGGATATTAGAAAGTCATTATTGTTTCTTTCTTAACCAAACAAACTGAGCACACGCAATATAGAAGTATTAAACTGAGATACTTTGCAACAAATCTGTGGTTGAATAGCCTTTATGGCTGAAAGAGATGTTTGTTCCATTTTGTACAAAGCAGTGTGCTGAGAGAAATCAATAAATTAAACATAAAGTTTATTTTTTTTTTAAATTTAAGTTTATTAATTTTCCGATAACAGAACAACCAACAACATATGATAAAGATAGCAGTTCAGAAGCTAACATGGCATAACATAAACAGCAATACAAAAAATGAAAAAAAAAAAAACATAAAGTAAACCTCTCCCCCATCCCCCGCCCTTCCACCCACCCACCCAATTGAGTGTGCTGGAACAAGACAGTACTGATCTGGATATTAGAGCAGTAATCACCCGGAAAATAGACAAACCTCCAATTAACAGCAATGTAAACATCAACATAAGAGCAAGCAGAAAAATGAAATCACTACTGGCGTCAGAGAGGAGGCCAACAATCACTGATGAAGATATACTGAGTATAATTTACCTTTCTTTGAAACAGATCCATATGGTTGCGTGAGCTGGCTATCAACCTTTCAGCATTAAGACAGGCAGAAAGCTCGTCAACCATTCAGCATAGGACAGGGTCACTTGGTCGGTCCAATGCCTAAGGACCAGTTTCTTAACCAATAGAGACCATGGCCATATGGTATCGACGTTCCACACTGTCTATATTAGTGTAATCTCCCAAAATACAAATCTCGAACACAAAAATTTGAGAGACCCAGTAATGGATCAAGATTGTCTCTAATTGAGGACCACAGAGGGCCAATTTGGTACACTCCAAAAATATGTAGAGAGTCTCCTTCGCCTAAGCTTACATCTGGTGCAGAGGAATGAGAAGCTTATTGAGTTGAAATAACTTCTTGGGGGTGTAATACATATTATTAACAATATAGTATTGTGTTAGTCTTAGTCTGTCCTGGGTATGAAATTTATGAAGATCCCTCCATATGCTGGTCCAGCTCAAATTAGAATCAGGAAACGAAGAAGACCAGATACTAGCACCTACAATGGGCTCCGGAAACTTATAATCTAAGAGAAAGGAGTAAATTAACGAGATGGGATGTGGTTTGGAAGCAAGTGTTAGAATTTGAGAAAGAAAAGGGCGGACCTTCGATTCTTTAAAGTGAGTACCGAACTTCTCCACCATTAGGTGCCTCAATTGGTATACTTTGAAAAATTTTTTTTTTTTGCAAATAACTTTATTTTATTATAACAATAAGAAACAAGATACAGCATAGACAAAATAAAGCAATAAACATATAATAAAGAACCAAAATAAAATAATCCCAAGCCCCCACCCACCACCCCTGCAGCTATCCAATACCTAATAGAACAAAGCTATAACCACATTACATCAATACAATTATAATTATAACATTAACTGGCGTCTTAAGATATATGGGAAGAGAAATTCTGGAATCTTTTATGTCAAAGATAGACTAAGAAGAAGAGAAGTAAAGGTATAAAACAATAAGTTACGGGATGAAAGAATAAAAGGATGTAGAAAAACAGACATATGAAAAAAGGAGAAAAATGAGAAGGATATAGGAAGGTAGGTGATAGTAAGGAGAATAGAGGGAAGAATGCAAAGAGAGGTAATACCTCAACTAATAACCATACCTGTCCTTCAAGGTCTGAAAAAGGCTACCTCAGCACTTTTGAAATTTATCCGATGCCTTAAGGAAAGTTAACGCTGACCTCTCTGCATTTAGTGCTTTCAAAAATTCCTCCCACCATTCCTTAAACGATGGAACCCAATCATCCCTCCAATGACGAAGAATTAACAGTTTAGTAACTGAAGCTACCATAGCCATTTGGCATCTTTGATTACTAGAAGGAATATGGGCATACATCCCAAGTATACAGACATCTACATTGAAAAAGACCGATAGATCACAATATTGGTCTAACCAGCGTTTAACCGACTGCCATAACTTAGCTATTTTAGGGCAGGACCAAATTTTATGAAACGTAGTAGCTAAGGGGTCACCACAGTCTTTACAAGCCGGGGAGAACATCTTATTTAGCCGGGAGAGTTTTGCAGGAGAAAAGTAAAGATTATGCAATAAATTAAACTGAATATCTCTCAATCTGTCCTGTTTAATACATGAATAGATGTCTATCCAAACCCTCTCCCAGATCGACTCGACCACCCATAGACAAATTAGTTTCCCAGTAAGGGAACAGGGATATCTTGAGTTCCAATCTTGATAAAATATATTTATATATTTTAGAGACTGCGTTCCCAGATATTGCGAACTCACTCAATTTCCTCAATAGGTTCCCCGCCTCATCGGAGACTTTACCCTTCCGCAAAAAGAACCGAACACTCCTTCGTATTTGAAAAAGTTGCAGAAGGTTTCGAGGTCCTACACCAAATTTTTTAATTAGAGCAGGGAACGAGGAAATTGTGTTGTCAGAGATGAAGTCCGAAATACGAAGTTTGAGGGGAAAGTCACTCACAAACCTTTTTATGGGCTGGTTGCCAACTAGGAGGTTAGGATTTCTCAAAAGAGGTTGCGATGGGTCTTTTAAGTAGAAAATATTTAATCTTAGATAGAGTTGGTGCAAAGCCTTAATATCCCAACCTAATGGGGTATTTCTAACGGGTAGGGACCTTGGACCACGGCGTATATAAGAGGGATTCCAAGTCGAGATTTGCCCCTTGAGAAATTGCGTGGTCAATGGCAAGTCCAGGGGAGGGAACTCCTATCTCTCGGACCCATAAAACTGACCTCGCTGCATGAATAGCTAGATAATAGGTATAAAAATCCGGGATCTGGAGGCCCCTAGTTTTCGCTGGAAAACCAATTTAGAATACGCCCTCGAGGGGTTTACCTTTCCACAAGAAATCTGTACAATATTTATAAAGCGGGCCAAAGAAAGACCTGGAGAGGTACACATTTAGATTAAAGAGGGAGAAAACCTGGGTAAAACCAACATTTTAATTGTGTTAACCCTACCTGAGAATGTCAAGGAAGTTTTAACACCTCTCCAAGTCTTCCTTAATAGATTTAATAAGCTTAAAATTTAGGTTAGCCATACTCTCAAGATCTTTCGAGATCTGGATACCCAAATAGGCCAAGGATTTTGTCTGCCACTGCAAACCTAAAGAAAGACACCAACCTTTCTGCAGATAAGGGGATAATGAATAAACCATTGTTTTACTCTTATTTAGTTTATACCCGGAGAATTCACTAAAACACGAAATTAAATTAAGTAAATGAGGGAGCGATATTGTAGAATTTCGAACATGCAACAATAAATCATCAGCAAATGCTGATAACTTAAACTCCAGATCCCCTATAAAGATCCCTTGAATTAGGTGATTCATTTTAATGGCCCTAATTAAGGGTTCGATGTACAAATTGAATAAATATGGTGACAAGGGGCAGCCCTGACGCGTACCCCGCAGTAAGGGAAAGCAGATGAGATTAAATTGTTGCATTGAATTCTAGCGGTCGGGCACAAGTACAGGATCCGAATATAGTGAATAAATTTCTCCGGAATTCCAAATTTAGCCAATATTGCAAACATAAAGGCCCATTCCACTCTATCGAATGCTTTTTCTCGTCTAAGCGAAACCAGGATGCCTCCATATCCGGTGCATGAGCAGAAAATTAAATAAAATAATTTCCTGAAGTGGTCAGTCGAGGAACGCCTGCCACAAATCCAGCCTGCTCAGGACTTAGCAACCCGATCCACTAAGATTTTAGCCTATTAGCTAGGATTTTGGCATAAATCTTAACATCTATATTTAATAAGGAAATTGGCCTGTAATTGCCCACCAGATCTGGAGATTTTCCAGGTTTAGGTAGCAAGATTATTCTGGCTTCAAAAAGAGTCCTATCTCTTACTCCCTGCTCATGCCAAAATGCGTAAAGCTGACACAAAAGTGGTATCAAACTCTCCTTAAACATTTTAAAGAAAAGGGGAGTGAAGCCATCTGGCCCAGGTGCCTTCTCCAACCTTAGTGAGTCGATAGCTTTAGCTATCTCTTCATTTGACATAGGAGCTACTAACATCTGCCTGAATTCCTCGGGCATCTGAGGGAAGGAGATTTTAGTTAAAAATTCTCTCATTTTAGTTTCACACTGTAGAGAAAGCGGTTGACTCGAGTATAAATTTTTATAGAAGTTAGAAAAAATACCCAGTATGTTCTCTGGGTCCATAATCAACTTGTCTGTGTCTGGATGCCTTAATGCTGCGACCCATTTGGCCATTGCTCTTTGTTTTAGCTGCCACGCCAATAAGTTACCAGATTTGCTACCTTGGCCTAAATATGCAGCTTTTAGCTTGGAAGCCAAATTCTCAACTCTTTCACTTAAGGTATTCACATACCATACCCTTAAACTGGTCAGCTCTTGCTCCTCTGATCTAAAATTCTCTCCAATAGTTTCTAAAGCACTGATTTTCTTTAAACAATTTGTTAATAATTGTTTGTTTTTGACTTTGCGCACTGATGCAATCCGTATCAGTTCTCCTCTCCAAATGGTCTTTAAGGCAGCCCAGGCTTGGTCTATTGCATTGATAGACCCCAGTTAATCGTAATTGAATCGGTCATAAAACCTGAAAACGAGCTAGTATCTGGGTGTCTTTTAATAAAGCATTATTTAAAGACCATGAATAGGACCTAGGTGGGTTAAAAAAGGGTAGACATCGGAGTTTAATGGGAGAATGATCCGAAATTAACCGGGTCAGAATTAAGACCTCCTCAACAAAGGACAAACATTGCTGACTAACCAAAAAATAGTCAATCCGTGAATAAGACTTATGGACCAGGGAGAAAAAGGTATAGTCTCTAATAGTGGGATTATGCAGTCTCCAAGGATCTATTAGGCCCAGTGATGATATGAACTCTAATAAGGCTCTCTGAGCTGGGGAGGGATGTAATGTTCTATGCCAAGAGCGATCCTGGCAATTGGATTGGACCAGATTCCAGTCCCCCCCCAGAATAACAGGAATATCTTTAAAGGGGACTAGAATCATGGCAATTATGTAAAAGAAGGGGTTTCTACCGCTAGGGCCATAGACTGATCCTAGCACCAAACTAGCCCCTCCTAATTTACCTAGAACTATAATGTATCTGCCTTCGGGTCGGAGATTATCTCAGACGAAATAAAGGAATCCTTCGTGCCACCAGAATAGCTACCCCAACTGCTCAAGAAAATCACAGCCAAATACCTGGCCCACCCATTTTTCCTGAAGTGGTGAAGTCGATCTGGAAGTACATGGGTTTCTTGAAGAAATACTAAAGATGGATCAAATTGAGCCAAATGGTTTAATGTAATATATTTTTTCCGGTTGTCTCTTCCCCCTTTAATGTTCCAAGAGAGAATATTTAGATTATTGGCCAGACGGAATCTTTAACCTATCTGTAAAAGGGTATGGATAGCTGCCCCCTTCCAACAATAAACTACAAAACAGTTAACCCAACACCCTAATCCCCACCCCTTAAAGGTTTTACCCCTCTTAAAACCCTTTAAAGCCCCCCCTGGCCCGGAGCCAACTCCAACTACTATGGACCATGGTACGCCATAGAGGTTGGGCTCCCCCCCCAAAGCTAAGTGTCACCAAATCTCTGGGTAGTAATCTGCAAACCCTTTCAACCCCTTCTAGGGGAAACTCTCTAACCATATGGTACACTATGTCTATTTCCATGAAACCCTTTGCTAAAAGGGAAGAACTCTAACACCTAACTTAGTGCTTAAAACTCCAAATGTACAGTATAAAATTAGCCCTATAATTAAACGTTGTCCCATGATAAATCTAAACTATTAAGTAAGAGGGACAAGAGGCAAATCGTAAAAAGGTTAACCGTGATATCCCCATCTGCATTGTATCCTCTACTGTCCCTAGTAACATCGAGGGTAGATAATGTGAAAAATATAAGTTAAAATAAGGCTGGTCCTAGAAAAAACCCTCAGCTGTTAGCAGTCCAGGGATGATAGTCAAAAACTGAATACAGGAAATGACCTTCCCCTATAATCACCTATTAATATACTCAACCCATTAGGTTTCTGGGATAACCTAAATACATCTTTTCCCCTAACCTGGAACATGAGCAAAATCATATTGGCTCTGAAAAACTTGATAAGCTAGATTCTATGCTCTATTAGCACCACTTGCCTTCCAGACAATACAGAACTCAAAAAGTCACAGCTCAGATAAATACTCTGAAAGCTATTAACCAAGAACTTAATGAAATAAAATGGACAGAGAGCTCCCTCTTGTGGCTAATAATGATATACTTCGCAGTAATATAAACTTTCCACGGCTCTAAAAATGAACTACTACAAATTAAAAAATCGTTCCTTTGCAACCCCCGAGCCATCAAACATAACTGTTAGAATAACAGAAGAGGGAAAGAATAAAATAGTTTCCAAAGAAAATCATAAATGAAACTATAATAAGTCCTTGTGTGACAAACTACATAAATTTGCCAGTCCACTCTTAAGGCTCGAGAAGAAAATAAGGTCAAGAGTCTTCATCCTTTAGGAAATAGATCTGGCAGAGAAATTGAAAGTGCTTTTAAAGTCTCTTCCTCAGATTCAAATCTCTTAATTCCGTCTTTCAGGGTAATCTCTAATTTGGCTGGATAAAGCATACAATGCCAAATTCCCACAGCCCAGAGCTTTGATGTGATGGGTCTAAAACTTGCTCGGGCCTGCCGGACCTTCCAGGTCAGATCAGGGACTAATCGAAGCTTTTTTCCTTCCCACAGAATGCATGAAAGTTTTCTTGCCTCTTTTAAAATAAACTCACGATCTAAGTAATTTAACAGTTTGAAGATCACAGGTCTTGGAGGTTCTGACGGAGGTGGTTTGGCCCTGAGAGCTCGATGGCTCCTCTCAATAATATATTCAGGCCCGTTTGGTGAAGGCCCCATTGACTTCTTTAAGAATTTCTGCAAGAAAAGAATAGTGTTGGGACCCTCTTCGCCCTCTGGGAGCCCCAGCAGGACCAAGATGTTACGCCTGCTTCTCCACTCAAGGTCGTCTAGATGATCTTCAAACTTGGCTAACATCCTTTTGCAATCTGCGATGGCAGGGTCGGTTTTATCCTGTTTTCTCTCTAAGGAAGAGATTCTAGCTTCTGCGTCCGTCACCCGACGGGCTAACTGAGTCAGCGCCGGTTTAATTTCTGCCACCTCGTCTATTAATTTGAATAACGCCTCCTTTATAGTCGACAGGTCATTGTAAATTTTAGCCAGAGTTATTTCTTCTTGGTTAGTTGTCGGCGATGAGCTCCGGCGAGGCCGCTTAGCTTCTAACTCTTTATCGGATCCTTCCATGTTTTGTTGGGAGCTGGGAACCGAAATTAACTAACGGCTGCAGTCTCGGTTCGTTCAGCAAGGGCACTCGCTAAGTATTACTTTAAAAGTTTTATTAATTTTTGCAGATTTACCGACGGGAAGGGGAGACCCAAAAATCGACCGCTACACCTCCTGGCGCATCACGTGACCAACACCTACTTTGAAAATTTTAATGTTGGGAATAGCATACTTACCCAGAATATCTAATGAGAGAAGGAGAGATCCTTGGTCATAGAAATGCTCCAGATTGGCCTCTTTAATTTACGGAAGCCAGCCAAGAGTAATCATTGAGTTGCCCAACCTAATATTAGGATTGGACATAACCGTTGACCTAAGTCTTTCCCCGAAAAATATTAACAAAACGCAGACATTGTGAGAAGTTTAAGGATAAAAGAATAGTCTGATCAGTTATCCACTGTGAGAGAATAGAGGAGGAGTATAAAAATAGTGTAGGGATCAACTCCCGAGTCCAAGAGAATCGACTTCTCAATCTGGAGCCATATCGGAGAAGAGGGATCAGGGTTGGTGGTCAGCCATCTCCCTAATTTAGCAAGATGCGCTGCCCAGTAGTGGAGCAGTAAGTTAGGAAGTCGCAGACCGTCTTTATCTCTAGGAAGGGTTAGCTTAAGAAAGGAACGCCGGACACCCCTACCCCGCCAAATAAAATTTGAGAACATCACATGGAATTGCTGCAAGTAGGAAATAGGCAACCAAAGATTAAGTAAATTTAGGGGATAGAAAATACGAGGAAGGATGTTCATTTTAATGATATTAATCCGACCCCAGAGAGAAATAGGAAGGGCGGACTACCTCTGCAAATCTTGCTGAATATGACATTTGAGATCATCTAAGTTAAGTTTCTTAAGTAAGAAGGGATTAGTTGAGAAATGGATCCTAAATATTTGATGATCTGGGGACCACCTCATACCAAAGTTGGCGAGATCCTGTTTATGCGATAATTGTTCAATGGGAAAATCTCAGACTTGGAAATATTCAGTTTGTATTGAGACAGGGCCCCATAGCGTTGAAACATCTAACGCTGAACCTAAGGGAGTCCACAGGATGCACAATATGCAAGAGTATATCATCTGCATACAGAAAAGAACCAGCTCCTGCGTCGTATGGACACCTTTAATAAGTGGGAGGATTTGAGTTTAATAAGTAGGGTTCCAGGTATAGGTTAAATAAAAAGGGTGAAAGTGGACAACCTTGCCTGGTACCAGTATACAACCGAAACGGCGAAGAGAACAGGCCATTACAATTTATCCTGGCCGAAGGGCATTTATAGAAGGCAACCTGTTCTGGACCCACTGCAGAAAGGGAACCGGAAACCCCATCCTAGTCATCACTGCCCAAAGGAAGGACCAATCCACTCGATCGAAGGCCTTCTCAGCATCTAATGAAACTAAGGCTATGGGAGATTGAATTGTGCTGGCATACTGGGAAATGTGAAAGAGTCCTCAGGTGATCTGCGGGGGATCGGGAGTGCACAAAGCCAACCTGTTCCGGACTGAGGAGGTGGGCCCAGACCTTCCTAATCCGTTCAGCCAGGATTTTAGAAAGAATTTTCATATCATAATTTTGAAGCGATATAGGCCGATAGCTCACCGGATCAGCAGACGCCTTACCTGGCTTGAGAATCAGAATGATAGTGGCTTCCAAGAGCGTAGGATCTATGACAGGGAAGAAAAGAGATACTCATAGAGTTTAAGAAGTATAGGGGCGAGTTCTCTAGAAAAGTCTTATAAAAGTTGGAAGAAAGCCATCCGGACCAGGCGCTTTATCAGGAGTCATAGACGCAATGACACTCTCAATTTCAGAAAGAGAGATGGGCGCTTAGAGCTTCCTGATGAGATGGCAGAAGTTACGGAATATCCATCTCTTCCAGATACAATGTGATATCTAAGGAGATGCAGGGATATGGGCGAACTGTAGAGATCTCTATAGTAGTTTTCAAAAGTCGACATTCCTTTGGGGAGGTTTCGTGAGCCAGCAGGTGTTTGTAAGGCCGAATTATTCTAGAGCTCTCCAGAGTACGAAGCCTTAAAGCTAAAAGTCTCCCGGCTTTTTCTCCATGATCAATATACCTAGCCTGAGTTTTGAGGAGACAGTATTCCGCTCTTTCTTTAAGAAGGTCAGAATACTCATTTTTTGCCGCCAGGAGGGCTTCTAAAGAGGACAGCGGCAAGACAGAAGGATAGGCGGTCTCCAACTCTTTAATTTTATTCAGTAAGGAAAAAGCTTGCGCCTGTCGTGCCTTTTTCCTAGCTGAGGCAAGTTTGATTAACTCTCCTCTGAGATAACACTTTAGGGAACACCACACAAAATCAAATCTTGAAGTAGAGTCAAGGTTGTCTGCCAAAAACAAAGAGATTAGGATTTTATTTGCGTCCACCGTGATCTACATCCTTAAGCAGCTGGGTATTGAGCCTCCAAGTAGTGTCCCGCTGGAATGCAGGGTTCGGAGAGATTCTAATCCAGACCACTGCATGGTCAGAGAGAACTATCGGTTCAATACCGGACTGAAGATAACCCGGGAGAAGAGACTTGCTAATTAAAATATAGTCAATTCTAGACCATGAACCATGGGATTGGGAAAAGAAAGAGAAAGCACAGAGAGAGGGATAGGAAATCCGCCAGGGGTCACACAGTCCTAACATGTGGGAAAAGTCTTGGAGAGCCCTCTGTATAGGAGTAAAGGCCCGATCAACTTGGGGGTCCTTATCTAAGGAACAGGACGACGGAACATTCCAGTCACCCCCCAAGATTATCTGCGAGGGAAGTAAGGCACTAGCTTTACCCGCTAGAGTCATAAAGAATCGGGATTACCCCTACAGGCCCGTGACAGAACCCAGGACTACAGTGTGCCCATTCAAGAAGCCCCTGACCAGAATAAACCTCCGTCTGGGTCCTCGACTATTCTATCCTTCAAAACATAATATGCTTTTAATGAGTATAGCCACCCTCTGCTAGAACTAGATCCACTTGCCATATAAATTTGGGAAAAACCAGATCGGGATAACCATTTAACTCGGTGCTAGCTAAATGGGTCTCCTGGAGGAATAACACCTCTATCTGCAGCAAAGCACAGTGGTTAAACATTTGAACTCGCTTGACCTTCTCTCTGAGCCCACGACATTCCATGACGCCATTTTAATAGCTCCTATAGCCATTTTAACACCAAATAAGAAGGAGGTAGTAATTAAAACATCCAGAAGCAAACCCGAAAAGGAGCACACCCAGATCCCAAATCCCATATAACCCAAGCCTGCCGCCAAGAGAGCTGAATAAGTAACATCAACCCACTAAGAACCACTATCCCTAAAGTACATCTCACCCAATATTGAAATAGGCTAGTCTCCCCCAAAGAAAGCAACCCCAACCCAAACCTTCCAACTATGTACACAAGGGCCAGGCCCAAAGATGTCACCCCAGGTTGTAGAGACTGGAGTCCTGGGCACCAGCCCCCAAAGGCGAGTCCAAGAAACCTCATCACACAGGGACCTTTTGAGGAGAAAGAAACCAGACATTTAACAAGCAAGAGAACCCCTTTCCAAATCCAGACCAGAAAACTAATGGGGACCCTGTGGAGGGCTGGACTAGCAAACCCCCCTTCCATAGGCTCGCGATTCAGCTGTCGCCAGACTCAGGGGCCTAAATGCAAAGAACACCCCCCCCAACCCCAACCGCCTGTTCATTAATTAAGGTCTTAACAATAACCGATCCATTTGTAGCATACACATCTTTACTATTTAGAGCATAAAAAGGGACAAGTAAGGAGAGAACATCCCAGAGAGAAGTCCTACTCACCCCCTGAGACAAATGGGGACAAGGGATTCTTGAGTGAGCAGAGCAGGCTGCAATACAGGAGGCTTGTCCTCAACCAGACAAACATTGTTCCCGGGGGGTGCTATTTAACAACAGGACCAAGACCGGTCCTACACCTAAAACCGGCACCCCCAGGAAATGCAACCCCAACAGTGAGTTCCAGGAGCGGCAACAGTCCCACCCACGTGGCCCAGCAACCCCACCGCCCGACCGCCCAGCGCCATCAAGGGTGACCCAGGCAGGTAGGACATAACGGGGTGAAGCCAAGGGGGAGAGGCAAACAGGGAGACAATGGCATCTTAGATGAGGGTAGACACAGTTAGCAGGACAGTAAACTACACCCAGTACATTGCCCAAAGAAAAGGATTAACAGTCAATATCACAGTCTCAGCCATTTGTTTTAAAAAGGTTAGGGAGTCTGCTACTAAGGTCCTTGTGAGCCGCATCCGGAGAGTCAAAGCCATAAAAGACGCCACCGATTGAAACTTTGAGAGTGGCCGGGTACACCATCTTAAATGGGATCGATGCAGCAATTAGTTTCTGAACAATCGGGTGAAACCCAACCCACTTCATTCTTGTCTCTTTGGGAAGGTCCTGGGCTATCCGTAACTTTGCTGACCCCACATAACGCCTGCAGCTCGGGATTTACTAAAACGTGCTGCCTCTCAATATAGCTGAGAAACTTCACTATTATAGGCCATGGGGAATCAGGTGGAGGCCTAGGCCTCAGCGATCGATGTGCCCTCCCAGATGATAACTTGGTTGATTGGTGAGGGGCCTACAGTTTTAAGAAGAAAGCGCTGTAAGAAGGCTATCAGATCTTGCCCCTCTTCTAATTCTGGCAGGCCCAAGACGAGAAGGTTATTTCTGCGATTACGGCCCTCTAGATCTTCGGTTTTCAACTGGAGCCTTTTAACCTGTTGCGTCAGGCCAGCTATCTCCGCTTTGGCATTCTCCTTCTACTGCTCCAAAGAAAATACCTTTGCTTCTACATCCGATACTCTTGTGGTGAAGGAGGAGAGGTCCCCTTGCAGGGACTTTAGATCCGTGGTGATATCCTGGAGGATCTTCCTTAATGAGGCCAGCTCCTGCATAAATTTATCCTCCATAAGGAGGCCCATTTGAGGACTCCTCTCACCGGTCTTTTCCGGTGCTGCACCCGCTTGGTTGCATGACTTCTTGGCTAGCTTCTCTGGGGTCGCAGGCGGCGTGTGCCGTATCGTGGCCTGTTTTTTATCCACCTCCATCTCCCTCTATAGCGCTGGGCAGAACCGTGGCCAATAGCCCCAAAAGCTAACAAACGAGGGTTAGACAGACCCCTCCTGGTATATTAGCTAGTTTTGTAGTGGTTGGATCGCGGAGTTTGGCAGTTAGGACGGCAGAGGGAGAGAGCTCTAAGCCCCTGCTGCCATTCAGCCAGCTGTCATCACGTGACTCACCTAAACATAAAGTTTAAACGTAAGCGTTAACGCTATATTTTTTGAGTGCACTTCACTTATTGTAGAAGCTTTGGCTGTACATGGTTTTGCTGATAATTTCCCTTTGAAGGAGCACCTTTAACTCTGTTTGGCAACCCAAATCATTTTAAGCCAAATTTATAGATGATTGAGCCCACACAATCTTTTCGTCTTTTGAATGTTTAATTATCCTATAAAGGGGTAGGTAAGTGAGGTGCTCCAGAGTTATATATATATTTGACATAGCCATTTGCACATGATTGGAAGTTCAAGAAAAATGGAAACACTTGCTTACACAGATGAAGAAGGAGAAGGACTAGCCTATGATAACTCAGCATATGATGTATTTTTTGGTAACATAGTACTGAAATAAACAAGGAAATAAATGTGAATTCAGTTGAAGCAGTAAAAAAGAGACAAATTAGAATGCATATGCATGCAATTTCACCGAGTAAATACTGGAGAGAAAAACAGATTCCAAGAGGCCTTAGAATACAAAAGCCTCCTACATTTTATTTTTATTTATTTATTTAGCTTTTGTTAACCAGGTAAGTGCACTAGCCATAAAATGACAAGTTTCTGCATGTCTGTACTCTCCCGGGTCGTGCCTGAAAATTAACAGGATAACAATTTATAAGTGCTTTACATACAATGAGTTAAAGAGGATACAATATATTGGAATATACAAAGTAAAGTGCTTTACATACAATGAGTTAAAGTGGATACAATATATCAGAGACATACAGAGTAGACCATTCATAAGTTCATAGGTGCCTACCTATGCAATGAATAGAGAGGACCTTGGACAATAAATTATCAGGTGACATATCATATAAACAGAACAAGGTACACAAAAACAGGTAATACAACAGGAAGAAATAACCACTGAGAGCAGGGGGTCTCATTAAGGAAAAGGTCAGTAAGTGAGGAAAAGGGGAGAAAGCCATGAAATTAGATTATATGAGTATATGTAAGTGTAAAGGAGATGTCTGCAGTGCAAGATTGTATATGGGCAGGGAAAGGGGGCCGGGACAGGCTGAGGCAGTAAGAGGGTTATATAGAGGTGAGAAAATACTATTGAATGGCAAGAGACATCAGTCATTAGGTAGGGTGAAAGCAGGAACAGGTATCAGCAATCAGCAGATTTGAGAGCAATTTTCTCTTAACCCCCTCACACCTACATTTTTTTCAGTTAGAATATTAATAAATAGTGCATGTTGCGTAAAAAAAAAATTTTCTCAGCAGTGCCACAAGATAGAGACAAAAGGTTTTCTATATTTGATACAGTGTGACCTGGCCTACTAAAACAAATTCTCCATGGACTGACCTGAAACCCCAAAGTCATACTCCAGGTGCACAAACAACACAACTTTGATCACAAAGTGGTGTCAAAATCAAGTTCTGGTGCCCCCTGTTGGTCAGTAAAATACCAAATGTAGGTCTGGGTACTTCAGACATGACTCAGGGTGACAACCCCTTACCATATTGTATGAAAAAGTATGATTTGAGTTGGTATCACATGGTTTGTCACACATTGTCATGTGTTTTTGTTAGTCTACAGCCCTCAACACAACTCTTAGAAATCATTAAATTCAGGCCTTTCTACACCTAAAACTCATTTTCTCAGCAGTGCTACATGGTAGAGGCCTAAGGTTTCCTGTTTTGGGTGCTGAATTGACTGGGGTATAACAGTTGGCCCTGTACTGATCAATATGAGACCCTCACGTCACACTCCAGGTGCACAAACAACACAACTTTGATCACAAAATGGTGTCAAAATCAAGTTCTAGCACCCCCTGTTGGTCAGTAAAATACCAAATGTAGGTCTGGGTACTTCAGACCTGACTCAGGGTGACAACCCTATACCATATTGTATGAAAAAGTATGATTTGAGTTGGTATCACATGGTTTGTCACACATTGTCGTGTGTTTTTGTTAGTCTACAGCCCTCAACACAACTCTTAGAAATCATCAAATTCAGGCCTTTCTACACCTAAATCTCATTTTCTTAGCAGTGCTACATGGTAGAGGCCTAAGGTTTCCTGTTTTGGGTGCCGAATTGACTGGGGTATAACAGTTGGCCCTGTACTGATCCATGTGAGACCCTCACATCACACTCCAGGTGCACAAACAACACAACTTTGATCACAAAATGGTGTCAAAATCAAGTTCTGGTGCCCCCTGTTGGTCAGTAAAATACCAAATGTAGGTCTGTGTACCTCTGAACCTGAGTAAAAATTAAATGGACACAACAAATGTGAATTTAATTTTTTTAACATTATAATATATTTCTAATTTTGAATAACATGAAACAATAACATTATTAATACTCTACAACTATTACTGGATATGGACATGGACAGAAAACATTTTGCTGTTTTTTTTTTTTTTTTTTTTTGTCAACACTCTCTGGTGATGCACCAGCCGGTGCTAACTATGTACAAATTGACACATTCCTTCGTCAGGATTAAAGTTTGATGAAGATGGACTGTTCTTTGTCATTATGCTTCTATGGGGAATGCAGATTGATATACTGTAAAAGAAGTGACAAGAAGCACAATTAGAAAACCATATGAAAGATATTCAGCTGAGAAATTCACATCAATATACCTGTGAATCTGTGCTGAAGGGGATAGGAAGGGGCCGAACAGTCATTAAAAAAAATGGAATATCTACTTGCCTTGTCATTGCCAGTAGTTTATCACAGTGTGGTATTTCTGAAAGCAGTTTCTTTCTGCTGAAAGGCACAGATGTACTCCACATTGTTGACAGGCAACACGAGACCTGTGTCTTCCCTCACGATGGTCCTTTCCCTCTCTTTTCCTTGTCTCATTGCAGACAAAACACTGCTGGGTTGTCTCACTGATTACTGGTATGTATGTTGCATTTGTCATACAATCCAGACGTGGTGTAACTGATGGTCTTCCAGGCATTTTTCTGGAACTAAACACTCCAATGAGTTCTCGTGCCGCAGCGAGTCTAAATGACAAATAGTCTCTGCTTCTGGAAGATGTATTGGGTGACATTACATCTGTGTCCATATTACTTTCTCTGCAATGTGACTTATAAATGATGTAAGCATTCAGAAGGCAGCATTTAATAATGTAACCGAACAGTCGCTTCCACCATTTCTTTGCCCAGCAATAGATATTGTATAATGAGATCATTTGATCTCCTCTATCATCTCCCCTCATATGCTTCATATAATCCACAAGTGGTGCAGGACAAGGTAGAGCCACAGTAGTGCCATCTTTCTACAGTTGCCAATGGCTCTCTTCCATCATGTGGATTGTGGATCGATGACAAGCAGTATACTGCCCTCTTATCATACCACCGTGTGGCCAGCAATGGTCCATTAGTTCTCCATTCCATTTCGCCACATTCCATTTTATTAACTTCTCGTTTGGATGCTACGATGTCCTTCGAGAAGTCTTTCCTGTTTGAACGGATAGTGCCACATCCATACAGTCCCTTCGTCAAAAGCATCCTCAGTAGCTCTGGACTTGTATAATAATTGTCCATGTACAGGTGGTGATACGTATTCATTAGTTTTTCTGTCAACATTAAGACAACTCTTGTAGGAAGTGTTGTGTCTGTTGCCTCTGTATTTTCAATCACATGTTTCCCAGTGTACACTTGTAAGTTCGAAATGTACCCAGATTTGGCTTCAGAAAGTACCCATACTTTCAATCCCCATTTCTAGGGCTTAGCTTTCATATATTGCACAAATGAAAGGCGTCCTTTGTATGGAACCATTGCCTCACCAATAGTCAGCTCCTTGTCACATGCATATTCAGTCGAAAACTTGGGTACTATTGTGTCAAGGAAATTCCTTACATTCCTAAGTTTGTCATTAGGAACTGAGCCACCAATACCTACATCACTGATGTCCTGTTCTACATGCAGGTATCTTCCAAGCATACAGAAGCGGTCTCTTGTTATGATCTGACTGACATCTGCTTGTTTAATAAATTTCTCAGAGCACCAATACATTGATAATCTTGGCAGGTGTGCAATGCCCATGATTATGCATAATCCAATGTATGCTTTCATTTCTTCTGCATTTGTTGGCTCCCAAGGCATTTTATGTTTCTCAGGTTTTGCACTTCTCACAGCAGCAGCATACGAATTTGTTCGCTGCACAGTCTTCTTGTATATGTCTTCAGCAAAAAATCTTGACATGCATGCAGCTTTATTAAATTCACCTCTGAAGCGGTGAATCACACCGACAGGAAGACAAAACGGAATGATACATGTATCTGTCAATGTGCGTGACCATTCATTTTCAGAAGAGTCACTAAAACAATTTTTATTTGGTGCTGTTTTGTTTTTTCTGTTACTGCTTACTTTTTGGGCAACATGTTTGCTTTGTTTTGCTGATGGACTATAATCTTCATCACTCGGATTTTCTTGCTCATGTGCTGCTTGTAAGAGAGTATGAGCCTGGGGTTTTTTGCTCTTATTCTGTCTTGAAAGGTTGTCATTTGTTTTACTCTGATTTACCTGATTGGTATTATTTATTTGTGTTTCATCAATGTTCTCAACACTAGCACTTGCTCCACAAATTTTTTTCCTCCTTCTGTGTGTTATGACATTACTGCTACACAAAGGTGTTGCCACAGACAGTGAAGGTGTTGTACATTTGGATGCCATTTTCTTATTTCCCATCCCTTTATGTGTAGCACCCAGAACATGATCATCAGTTGACACTGAAGATACCACCAAACATGTTTTTTCTCTCATTCTGTTTCCTGTGTCCTGTATTTTTATATTACTGAGTGATGGCCACATTACCTCAGTATCTGAATCCGAACTACTGCTGCTGTCACTTGAGCCTGGATCATCACTGTCATTTAAAATATCCTCCAATGCCTCATTAGCCGTCTTTAGTGACTTTCTTGTTGCCATTTTTGTATTTTCATAAACAATTATTCAAAATCTGTCTGAGGTACTATTGTCTGACAGACTACAGATTGTTTACCAAATACTTTGAATCAACGGACAAATAAAACTGTTTCCTGCGATTACATTTAATATCACTGAAATGTAGTTATTAAAAAATATATATACCACATGAAACCATTCTTATTCTCATAATTATTATGAATATTCCAAACAAACCATTTATTTGTGCTGCATCACTGTCAAACCAGCAAAGGGAGAAAGAGAGGCAGACACAGAGAGTGAGAAAGAGACAGAGAGCAGATGAGTTTGGGGTTGGGGGATAATCAGGAAGCAATTCTAGAAGCTCATAGGAAATGTGTGTGCAGCAATTCAGATGACTAAATGATGGGAAAGCAAGAAGACAAGTAAACCACTGTGAGTTTCAAAGACTGGAAAGTACTGAGGTATGGAACAATGATCATGCCTAACAAGTATTTGTGTAAGTGCAAGACAGTTGATGAGGAAATGAGCGTTTGCTGTGGCAAGTCACAACCTGGTGATTGTACAGAATTGTATTGTTGTGATGCTTGTGTACCTCCTGTGTGCCATCGGGGTCTCAATTCGGTCCATGTAGGGTCATTTGTAGTAGCCCAGGTCCCGCTGCATCCAAAACAGAAAACATTTTGTCTCTATGTAGTGGCATTGCTGAGAAAATGGGTTTTAGGGAAAATAAGGCCTCATTTCAGTGTTTTTCTTGAATTGTGTTTAGTGGTATGGACCAACAAAAAACACAACAGTGAGCCACAAGCAATGTGATAACAACCCAGATCACACTTTTTTATACTGCTTGGTACCTGTGCACTGTCAGTTGACATGCATGACTTACAGAAACCTAGATTTTGTATTTCTGGAGGTCCGCAGGGGTGATCAGACTTGAATTGCAGGCAATTTTTGCATCACAGTTGTGATGCTTTTGTACCTCCTGTGTGCCATCGGGGTCTCAATTTGGTCCATGTAGGGTAATTTGTAGTAGCCCAGGTCCCGCTGCATCCAAAACAGAAAACATTTTGTTTTTATGTAGTGGCATTGCTGAGAAAATGGGTTTTAGGGAAAATAAGGCCTCATTTCAGTGTTTTTCTTGAATTATGTTCAGTGGTATGGACCAACAAAAAACACGACAATGAGTCACAAGCAATGTGATAACAACCCAGATCACATTTTTTTATACTCCTTGGTACCTGTGCACTGTCAGTTGACATGCATGACTTACAGAAACCTAGATTTTTTATTTTTTATTTCTGGAGGTCTGCAGGTGTGATCAGACCTGAACTGCAGGCCATTTTTGCATCACAGTTGTGATGCTTGTGTACCTCCTGTGAGCCGTTGAGGTCTCATTTTGGTCCTTACAGTGTCATTTGTAGTAGCACAGGTCCTACTGCATCCAAAACAGAAAACTTTTCATTTCTATGTAGTAGCATGGCTGAGAAAATAGTGGTATGGACCGACAAAAAACATGACAATGAGCCAAAAGCAATGTGATAACTACCCAGATCATGAATTATACTGTGAGGTACAGAGCAAAATACAAAAAAAGCAATGTGCATCAAATTATATGCTACTATATGGTGTGCTTAGCTAAAGATATCATCACTCACTGCCACCATTTACAGTCCACCAGCCAATGATAGGTAAAACAAATAGACTTACCTGCCGCAGAATGCCTTGATTGTAATCCAGAGGGGTTACATCAAGGTACCTGTAAAATTAAAAAGTTGGAAACAGGTTACAAAGTATCTGCAGCTCTTGTGAGGCAGAGAAATAGAGACATGATAGAAAACATGTATACTTATCTAATAAGTTAGGAGCCCTCATCCTGTCTGACCTGTAAAAATAAAAGAGAACAAGATTAGAGGAAAAAAGAAAAGCAGTAGAAAGAAAGGAGGGGAGGGAAGGGGAGAGGAGAGGAGGTGGGCATTGAGAATACTATTTTTTTATAGGGCAAGCGTCAATTGTGTGCTTTACTAGATTTGTTTTATTTGCCACAAACTATACCGTGCCAGCCTGGTTCGTACTTTGCCATGCAGTACTATCTGGGATGCACAATATTATTTTTTTGCATTTGTTAGAGCCACACAGGTGTACACAGATATGATTCTCACACATGTGGGGCCATGAGTGTACCTTTGGGGTTTCATTTCAGTTTCGACAGGGTAGTAGCTCATGTCCAAGTGCGTCTTGAATCATTGATTGTTTTCCATGAAAATCAGTTTTACAGAAAAGCTTCACAGTATAGTGTTCAATAAAACTTGTCTTATTGTTATTTCAGTGTGTATTCAGTGCAAAAACTTCAGTGTGTTTCCAGTGCAAAGCATATGCAGTGAAAAGGTATGACAACAACACCCCCTCCTCTAGCACTGTCATTACCCATTCACCAATATCTTTTTTATTTTATTTACTCCTACATTCTAAAATAATTCCTACTATGCAAATCAGCCAGGCTCACGTACCTTTGCACTGCATATAATCTGAAAGGGGGGCTTTGATGACAAACTGGTGTTATTTTTATAGGGCAGTATCTTGAAAATTCCTATGCAAATCAGCCAGGCTCACATACCTTTGCACTGCTTTGATCACATTTATCTTGCTGTATGTGAGAATGTATTTGTTCCCTATATTCTGTAATTTTGCAAATACTCCTACATGCTGAAACAAATTCCTACTATGCAAATCAGCCAGGCTCACATCAAAAGGAGCAGCAGTCAGCATTATGACGTGGGTGCTTGAGATCGTCACTATCTCGTTTGAATTATGACTGTTTTAGGCTTAGCTGAGTTGAAACATTTTACAATGCTGCCACCTTATCACAGTGAAAAGCAGATGAGGTTATTCAGTTTCATTTAGCAGTACCTAGAGCAAGCGTGTAGCGGATGTCTAGCAGGCTTGTATGCACTTTCTAAAGCCACAGGGATCACATCTGGTTGTCCCGATCGTCGAAGGGAGCAATAAAAATAAACTTTGCAAATGCCACCGGCATTTTTCAAACTCCCGATCGCTCCTAGGCACTTCCGGTTTCGAGAAGCATAACAACTACAAATTTTAGTGCTGAAATACACGTAAATCTTTCAAAAAATATTGCCCAGATCAGTGTTTTGTTGTTTTCAACCAAAATATTTAGTTATTTACTTCAGCTTGGAACAAAATAAAACTGCAAGTTTTCGAGGCTTCTGAATCAGCTGATTCAAATAGAAATAATGCAGAAACGCACCACAAAAGTGGCGCGTCGGTGTGAAGGGGTTAAAGCATGGTGGGAGCTAGAAAGTCTAATGTCGAGGGGAACAGAATTCCACAGCTGTGGAGCCGCATGCTCAAATGCAACAGTTCCTTTCCTAGTGTGGCACCTCGGCAAATTCAGAAAGGATTTATCAGCTGATCGTAGACCATGTAGTGTGTCCTGAGGAACAAGCGTAGCTGCAAGACACCTAGGGGTTTGATTTCGAATTATCGAATCAATAAGAGAGCCAAGGTAGTATTTCCTACTAGCTAATGGAGAGAGCCAACCAAGATCTTTATAAAGTTGACAGTGGTGTTTAAGCCGAGGAGCAGAAGAGGCATAGTGACATATGTTGTTATACGTAATATCCCATCTGAGTAGGTCAGTTTTATGAGCAGCCCCAAATAAGGGAGCTTCATAGGTTAGGGTGGGGAGCAGAACCCCCTCGCAATGGCCATTTTAGTCGATAGCATGAGCATATAACTAGTCTTATATGCAACACCCAGTTTGTAGCTGACAGCTCTGCAAACAGATTGTACATGAAGATTAAGATCAAGAGATTGATCTAGCAGGATGCCCAGGTACTTGAAAGAGGTCACACATTCCAGTAATTGACCTTCTAAGTCCTGCACCATCAGTGCTGTTGTGCAAGCCCGGAGCTTTGGGGCCGATCCAAGCAGCATGGCTTTAGTTTTGCTAGTGTTGACAGCCAGTTTGTGGTCATATAGCCAGTTTGGATATTGTTAAAGTCAGAGGAAAGGGTTGTATTGATAGTGTCTATATTAGTAGAACTTGTATAGATGACAAGATCATCAGCATATAGAATAGCAGTGCAGGATTTTAGAGCAGCTCCAATGTTATTTATATAAAGAGAGAATAGAAGGGGCCCTAGGATGGAGCCCTGAGGTACACCAATGTTAATGGTGGTACTGTTCAATAGAGAGGAATTAAATTTCACCACTTGAGTTCTATTTGTCAGGTAGCTTTTGTACCAGTCAATAACAGAGGAGGAGAAATGCAGGCGTCAAAGCGAGGAGAGAAGTAAAGTGTGATCAACAAGGTCAAAAGCCTTTGTGAGGTCAATAAAGACAGCCCCAGTCAGATTGCCAGTATCCGTTTTTGAAAGAGTGTCTGTGGTGAATTTAAGGAGTGCAGTCATTGTTCTATGTCCTTTCCTGAAGCCATGTTGGGTATCCGAGAGCAGACTGTGCTTAAGTAGATAGTCAGTTGTCTGAGTTGTGACAATTTTCTCCAGGATTTTGCTCAGTACCGAGAGTATGGCAGTTGGTCTGTAGTTCATGACAACCTTAGGATCCCTTTTTTTAAGTACAGGTGTGATCCGAGCAGCTTTCCAGAGGTCAGGGACCATTCCACCTGAAAGTGATAACGTATAAATTTTGGCCAGCGGTAATGCAATAAGGGGAGCTGCAAGTTTCAAGAGGCGGGGTTCCAGGGAGTGTGAGCCAGAGCTGGTATGATCAGAGATGGACCTCAGGAGCATCAGGAATTCCTTTCTAGACACAGCCTTAAAATGGAATGGAGGAGTATAAGGAGGCACAGGGGACAACACTTCCAGCTTAACCAGACAGGTTCCTGATGAGGAGTGGGAGGACACTGCAGTGGGATTGAAGGAAGAGGTATATTGGGAGAGATCAGAGAAATGCAGGTTGAAAGAATTAGCTATGGTTTGTGAGTCATTGCAATGCACATCATTTATCAGCATATCACCAGGGGTAGTTGACTGTGAGGATCCTAGGAAGGATTTGATGTGTGACCAGAATTTTCTGGGATCATTGGCTGAGTTAATCAGTAGGTCTTTACAGTACTTGCTCTTAGCAGCTGTGACTTGTGTTTTACATGAATTCCATAGTATACGGTAAGCGTTGAAATCTGTTTGCTGGCCTGATGTTTTGTAGCGCTTCTAGAGTTTATCTCTAAGGTACAAACTTTTGAGCAAGTCTTTGTTTAGCCATCTTGTTTGTTTTCCCCTCACTCTCCGGGTGATCTTTGGGGCATGTTTACATTGAACCGTAAGGAATTTAGTGATGAAGAGGTTAAGAGCGTCCTGAGAACAGTGTGATAGATAGATCTCCGACCAATCAATTCTGGAGACGTCATACAGAAACACCTCTAGGTCTAGGTGAGCAAAGTTTGTGAGAGTGATGAGACATAGAGGAGGAGATGGAGGTGCTCCCAAAGACAGGATGCAGAAAGTAGGAGAGTGGTCAGTTAAGGCATTAGCAAGAGTACCAGCGGCTGAAATATGTTTGATCCGGTTTACCAGCACCCAATCCAATAGTGTGCCTAGTGGTGATGAAGACAGACTTCTAGTCGGCACTGTTACCCTCTGATGCAGGTTTTAGCTATGAGCCTAGATGACCCAGAGTTTATGAAAGACTGGGAGTGAGTGTTAAATAAAGGTTCAAGTGACTTAATGTTGACAGTAATCAAAAAAAGCTAGAAAGGAGTTTGATAAACTGACAGGTGTAATTAAACAGAAAGAGGAAGAGGTTTTCAAAGAAGTTCCACAGAGTAAAAAAGATGGTAGTGTGAAGAAATTAGAAGAAAATATGAAAAAGCTTGAAGAAGATCTGAAAGCATATAAAATTAAAAAAAAAACATGAAAGGGATGCAAGAGATTATAAAAATGGGACTATTTATAATTGGCAAGGTAAAAGATTAAGAGATACTATTACTTTAAAAGAGAAACATAATGTGTATGTAGAAAATCTAGAAACAACAGATGAAAGTGAGAATGAGAATTATGAAAGAAATGAAAGAATGAGATCCAGACAGGATTTTCAGGAGGACCCTTTAGAAGGGAACAGCAGGAATACATCTCAAGAAAGAAGACCAGGAGGGAGGGACAGAGGAAGAGAAGGCAGAGGCAGAGGAAGAGGAGGATGGAAGAATTATGGCAGGTTCTGGGGGAGAAACTAGAGTCCATGGAGATCACAGAGACTGATGAAATGAAAATAATCAATTTATCCGAAATAATACTTTCAAAACTACAAGAAGAGGTATCAAAGTCTAACATTTGTGCCAGGTTCGAAAATGAATGTATTTGGGCTGAAAATTGACAATTATAAATTATTTAGACAGTTACATTTAAAAGTTCACTTTGATAGAAATCCATTACCACAGGTTATAAGTCTAAGATAAGTAACAGAACAAAATATTACAAGAATAGAAGGAGAAAGAGAAATGCAAGATAGAAAGTTTAAAAGACAAGAGACTCCTTTTAAGAAAAAATCCACGTTTATTCCACATAGCAATTTTAGCCAAGTAGTAAATACAGTTAGCAAGAAAGTGAACAAAGAAATGGAAGAAGCATACCAAACAAACAACAGGTATAATTTGAAACAAAACTTGTCAAAAAAAGAAGGGATAGCATTACAGGAATTAAGTGAAAATAAAGACATTTTGATTAAAAAAGCTGACAAAGGAGGAGCAGTAGTCATTTGGCCAAATGAGATGTATTTGTCAGAAATGCATCAACAATTAAACAATGAGTATTATTACATGAAATTAAGAACAGACCCAACAGAACAAATTAAGTTGAGAGCAAATTATACAATATCAAGAGCATCAGAATGTAAATGGATTACAGAAATAGAAAAAGAATATTTAACAACAGAATTTCCGATTAGACCCACCATCTACCTATTGCCTAAAGTTCATAAAAATAACAAAATTCCCCCAGGAAGACCAATAGTGAGTAGTATTGGTTCAATAATGGAGCCATTTTCTAAATACGTGGACTTCTTTCTAAGGCCCTTCGTTCCATCATGCAAATCATACATAGAAGATAGTCGTATGGTTTTGAAAAGATTAAGTAACATGGATGTCAAAGAAATCACCTTTTTGGTAACACTAGACATTGAGAACTTATATAATTACATCCCGCATGAAGAAGGGCAGGAAACAATAAAAAACATACTAAGTAAAAGGGATGAATCTGTGTATCCACTATCAGAATTAATATCAGAAATGGCAAGATTTACATTAGAATCAAACTACTTTTTGTTTAATGGTACATTCTACAAACAAATACATGGAACAGCAATGGGCACTGTGTTTGCCCCATCACTGGCTAATCTATATGTAAACAACTGGGAGGAAGAACATATCTGGAACAAAGACAATAATAAGTGGTTCGATAAAATCATTCTATGGGTCCGTTTTATCAACAACATATTATTACTATGGAAGGGAACAGAAAAAGAAATGAATGAATTTTTTGTATATCTAAATAATAGTAACAGAAATCTGCACTTCACAAAAGAACAAGATTCAGAAAAGTGGATTATCTAGATCTGTTAATCTATAAGAAAAAAGAAAAATTGGAAACAACATTGTTTAAGAAACAAACCAATCGGAATGCATTGTTACATTGGGATAGTAATCATCCATATCATCTAAAGAAAAACATTCCACATGGAGAGTTATTAAGAGTTAAATGAAATTGCTCTGAAGAGACAGAAGCAAATAAAGAAATGGCTAAAATGTGTGGCAGGTTTTTAAGAAGAGGTTATGATGCAGGGATCTTGGTAAAAGCAGTAGAAAGAATGAAACTAAAGCCACGAAGTGTACTATCAGAGGAAAATAAGAATAAGATGGAAGAGAAACTCGTAATAACATACAGTATGGAATAGAATCAAGAATCCTATAAAGCAGAAAATATAGTAAAATCAAACTGGTCAATATTAAAAGCGGAACACTGTCTGGAAGAATCAGTAAATACAGGACTAAGAATAACCAGAAGAAAAGGGAAAAGTTTACGGGATAAGTTTACGGGATATGCTAATGAAGAGCTTTTATGAAGAACATAAAGAAGCAAAAATATCATGGTTACCTAAAGCTCCAAATGGAAATTTTAAATGTGGAAATTGTAAGCACTGTAATAACACCTACAATACCAAGGACTTTAAACATCCAAGATCAGGGAAGAAATACACACTCAATGGTTTTATAAATTGTAAGACACAAGGGGTTGTGTATATGTTGCTGTGCCCGTGTGGGCTTGCATATATTGGAGCAACAAAAAGAGAATTAAAATTGAGAATTGGGAAACATAAAACTGCAATCAGAGTAAAAAACTCAACGTATGCCATGGCCAAACATTATGAAGAAGCAGGTCATGGCTCACCTGCGTCATTAAGATTTATTGGTTTAGAACATGTGACATTGTCAACTCAAGGTGGAGATTTGAAACAAAAATTAAAGAACAGAGAGTTTTTGGATACATAAATTAGAAACAATGGTCCCTATGGATTTAAATGAGGACCATGGATTCCATTCTTTCATAGGAGTTTAAAACACGTGTTTCATTTTATAAATGTTGGAAGTTGTCAATATGACCATGAGAAGTAGAAAGTAATAATGAATCTGACTTGTTTCCATTTTTTCATAGGTTTTTTAAAAAAGTGTTATTTAATTTGGATGCTGTCAATATAAAGGTAACGAGAAACATTGAACAACAATAAATCAGGCTTGGTGGCTCACATATGGTGCTGAAATCACAAATCTTTTTAAAAAATGAGCATTAAATTGTCGGTGAACCTAGTAAAACTATTCATTAAGGATTTTGTGATTATATATAAAAATGAATAGCTGCTCAAGATGTTAGTTAAAGGTAAATTTTCGGTAGGTTAAGAAAAACTTTTTGTAGGTTGGAAGCAGTATTTGGGAGCTTCATTTTCAGCACACTATTAGCGAAATAATAGTAGCAAGAGCCCCATGCTGCATCTAACTATTTCTTTAATAGTACAGTCACCCTGATTCTTTAAGACAATAAATAAAAAGTGTTCTTATTGCTCCCTACATAGCACAGTGGAGGGAGTAGAACAAGTGTTTATACGAATGAAAGCATAAGAAAAGAACTTATACAGTTATTCTTTGCTACCTCTAAAAAAGTTTAAGATGTGTAAGGGTAGCATTAGTAGAGCAAGTTATTCAAATGAAGTGTTCTGATTGTCTCCCTCATGGGAATAGTGATGGGAGCAGAACAGCTGTACGATAAAATCTGGTTGAAGAATCAGTTTTTGTTCTTTTGAAAAGTTTATTATGTGTAAGGGTTGCAGAAGCTTGAAATAAATAAAAGAGCTGAATTCCCCTTCACGGGGACTTATTAAAGGTTAAGCTGATTCTTTTCTTAAAAAAATCACATTTGAACTTAATATTGAGTGGCCATGATTTTGGCGCCATATGAGAGCTTTAAAACATGGCTGTATTTGAAGCTTAAAATCTGTTTTGCAGTGGCATTATCTAATCATGAGATTCACTTTGTTAAAATAAGATATGCATCATGGCTGTTTTTAAAGGGAATATTTTATAAAAATCACTTATCAAGGAGTATTAAAGTTAAGTGTTTGAAAGGGTGATTTGTTACCACGGCGACCAGTAGTATAAAAGTTTTGTGAATGGAATAGAGGTATTAGCTCTGATGAAGATGTAACATGTCAGAAACGTCAGCTAATGGTCTTGTGGTAGTAACCACATAGGTGGAAGTCCAAGTCGGAGAAGAAGCAATGGCGCTAAGCAACAAGTAGAGTATGCTCTGAAATCTCTCCTTCGGTTTGTTTGGTGAAAACTAAGACTTACAACGAGAAAGGGATTAGGCAGTTGAGCCAAGAAAAGACATTAAGGATCTGTGGATATGTAAAGTATTAGAACGTCATTATTGTTTCTTTCTTAACCAAACGAACTGAGCACACGCAATATGGAAGTATTAAATTGAGAGACTTTGCAACAAATCTGTGGTTGAATAGCCTTTATGGCTGAAAGGGATGCTTGTTCCATTTCTTACAAAGCAGTGTGCTGAGGGAAATCAATAAATTCAACATAAAGTTTAAACTTAAGCTTTAACGCTGTATTTTTTTAGGTATGTGTGCTTTCTGCACCTGACCTCTGATTTGATGAGCCAGCAATTTTGCTGGTCATTAAACTCGCTGCATGCAGTCTTAAATGTTCTTCTGTAAAACATCCCAGAAATCAACGTCTTGGAGATAATGCGAATTAAACCACCAGTTAGTGGCCTTCTGAAAAAGATTGAAATCCAGTAGAGTAACAACCAGAGTATGATCAAAAACAGAGAATGATTCAATGGTACAGGATCCACTCTGTGCAGATCTTCACTGCAAAGTACCAGCAGTGTTTGACTCACTCCCGGAGAAGAACTGGTGCTTGTAAAACAAAAGACCAAATGCAAAAAGCACAAAGTACTCTCATAGATAATGATTGTATTGATTTAAAGTATCATTGTGCATTGTAACAGAATTCTCGTACTGACTGCAGAGGTGGTCCAGGATCTGGCTGTTTGGCTTCAGTGCCAAGAAATGCAATGTTATGCATGGAGCCAAGAATCCCAGGACAGAGTACTACCTGGGTGGAGTCCGATTATCTGCATCAGAGGAGGGGGAGAAGAACCTGGCAGTGATGATCATCAGTGACCTGAAGCACTCCACACAGTGCAAAAATGCAGAAGCAAAGGCAAACAAGATGCTGGGATACATATATAGGGGGGATCAATAGTAGGAGAGAGGAGGTTATACTGCCCTTGTTCAGGTCGCTGGTAAGGCTACATCTAGAGTATGGAGTTCAGTACTGGTGCCCACACCTCAAAAAGGACATTAACCTGCTGGAGAAGGTCCAGAGGAGGGCTACAAAGATGATAGCAGGTCAGCAGGGTAAGGCTTACGAGGAGAGGTTGAGGACACTGAACATGTACTCCCTGAAAGACAGGAGAGAGAGCGGGGGGACATGATTGGGACCTTTAAGTGCTTGAAAGGGATAAATAAGGTTGATAAGGAGAGTGTCTTTAAGTTGTATGGCAACCATAACATGAGGGGGCACAGTCTTAAGCTGGAAGGTGGGAGGTTTAGAAGGGAGGTCAAAAAGCACTTCTTCACAGAGAGGGTGGTGGACACTTGGAATGCACTGCCGGAGGAGGTAATATTGTTGAAGACAGTGGGCAGCTTTAAAAGAAGCTGGGATAGGCTTAGTGGGAAGCTAAGGATAATGGGTAGGGAGGATGGAAGGAGTGAGGAGAGAGGAAAGGCAGGGACAGTAGCTCAAGCTGTGGACCCTGCAATATGAGCAGACGTGATAGACCAAATGGCCTTCTTCAGCTGGCTTCTTCGTATGTTCATATGTTCATATGACTGACAAGCCCTGGCACTTCAAGGTTACAGGAAACTCTTCATCAGGGGCCATGGGTTTTGCTACTATGTACAATGGTGCTTTAACTCAGTAAATTAATTGAATATTTTGGTATATATTTGATTATTTGCCTCTTTTTCACAGAAAGTCTTCACTGCTAGTGAACATATAGTCCAACCTGGCATACGTTCCATGAAGAGCAATCTGCTGCTGCGGGTGCAAACAGCACCAGCTATCTACCCAAGATGAGTCTGAATCTGAAAAAATTCTGGGCCTACGCTTGCCTGGGGGATGGCACTAGAGGAGTCTTTCCCAGAATCCATGAATAAATTGAGATCCCCCATAAGTAATATTCCCTTAGTATTTATTAACACTCTCTCAAACAGCTTTTTTAACAAAGGGATTGTCTGAGCCAAGAGGGAAGTACAGATTCACCAAGGAGACATCAAGCCCACTAAAATGCCCATGAACCAACAGCAAACACCCAACAGTATCAGTAACCGCCTTATATGCTGGAAAAAGTGTGACATGCAGGAATGAGACTGCAACCTTTCTACACCCCCTCTTCCAGGCAGAAGAGAAGACCTTCTGAAACCCACATTTACCCAACTGTCATGTTCCTCAGCTGATAGCTGAATTTCCTGCTTGTGCACTGCTCCCAGTTTGGCTAACTTTATAACTGCCAATGTCTTCCCCCCTTTTGTAGCAGGATTATTGAGACAGTTGACATTAAAGGAATAGTGTGACAGGGTTGAATAATACCCTGTTCCATTTGTTATGTAGAAAGATTTGTTATGTAGAAAGAGTTAAATGCAAGGATCTGTTTTATCCTCTTCTGTCCTGTCTCTTGTCTGTCTGACTGCGCAGTCAGATTTTCTTGTGAGACTTAGGAAGTGGCCAGTCCAGTGTTCTTGCTATCCCCCCCCCGCTATTTCTCTGCCTTCACTTGCTGTTTCTATCTTTTCTTCAACCTTGCGTATCTGAAGTTACAAAATATGTGTGACTCTTTGCGTGAAACTGGGATCCCTTGGTTTAAAAATGGGTATAGTTATATTGTTGAAATGATTACAAAACACTGTTTGGAACTTAGGGGTTAACCTGAAATGCAACACTAGCTCGTTTTCAGAGCTGTCAACAGGAGGTCAGCTCTGGGACACCATGTACTGTTTTCTTGCACCTGCAAGGAAGGAAACTGACAAGAACATTTTCTGAAAAGAAACAGGATGTCTTCTAAACGAGTTCCCAGACAGAGACTTATAAAAAGAACAGCAGTGTTTTTGATAGAGAGAGAGAGAGAGAGAGAGCAAGACTGAAACTTGGAATTAGAGATATCCTCAGATGAAGGACTTTGTTTTCTGTGTTTGTACTTCCTTTGTAAATAGTTATACTGAAAAATTTAATTTTTTTTATTTTACTGTTATTGGAAAAAGTAAAACGCTACTTGCAAATTTTATACCTCCTCCTGGTCTTCCTATACTTCCTGACTTGTGCCTTGATGACAAATAGGAATTTGAAAATTCTTGGTTTGTGCCATATTTTCAGTTTATGAGGAGTAAATGTTGTGGACCAGATGCCCCCCCCCAAATCTTGTGGCCTCCCCTCTCCCCACGCCTCCACTTCTCTTGCAGCATGACACAGTGAGAGTCAACACATTATAGAACAAGTGATGATAAATATAAATGAACCAATAAGAAAACAGTGGCAACAAAGTGCATTCAGGGTTGGGGCCAAATCAAAATGGCTAGTCCTCAGAATCTCTTGAGAGCTCAGGATGACAACTTATTTGTTTTGGAGTTGGAGGAGATACCAGAGTTCTGCTCAAACCCAGGTCCTCTTGGTGACTATGACTCCTAGAATGGGGAAGGTATAAGAGGAGACTGGGGAAACAAAAGTAAGAAAAGAAAGACTGAACAGTCAGTGCACTATGGTATTGTAGCAGGTAAAGTAACAAAGTAACTGTTTGGGAGGTGTTTCCATTTCTGCTATCTGCCTTTTTGAAATTTTAAAACACAGGCAAGGGAGATGTCCTGTCAGAAATGGACATGGGGTGTCAGTATCCCCATATAAAACTCCTCCAGCCCAAGGGAAAAGAGTTGGCCTCCAGCACTGATGTGCAACAGGACACCCTCCAGATGCCCTGTCCCCCTGCCCCTTGGTCCCATTTAGGATACAGACTGCTTCCCTATATGTATTCCTTCCCCAGATGCTTTCAGAAACTTAGTATAGGAACAAAAAGTCTCACCTGAGTCCAGTAAATATATAAACAAAATGTCCACTTACATGAACTCAAAACCAAAAATTACTAGGCAGGCTGTACTCGCGGCCTGGGTTCAAATCCCAGCTAATGCACTTTTCTTTCTCTCATGTTTCTTTCTCTCTTTCTCTCTTTTCCTCTTCTGTTTGTTTGGGTTCCATATATGTGCACACCACACCTTTGAGAATAAAAAAATGTAGTTCTCTGTGCAGCACCAGGTTGTGCATTACAGAAAGAGTAAGGTGCTTCTGGGAGTGCAGGTATCCAGCTGCCTTGGTGGCTGTGCTGGTAGTGCTACCTGAATGGTATTCCATTGGCCCTGAGTTAAAATCCCAGCTAAGGTACTTATTTCTTTCTCTCTTCTGTTTGTTTGGGTTCCATATGTATGCACTGTACTCTTGTGAATAAATAGGCCTATACTCACCCCAGCCAAAAATAGTATATAGGAAGTCTGTCAGGTTGCCTGTTGTGAGCAGCATAGGCTCACCAAACGGCATTAGTGACAGTTCATGCCAGATAAGTGCCTCCTTTTCTGGTCAGCAGCAGCAACAAGAACCCCAGTAAGGAAGAAAGAAGACGAGAACTGACAGCAAAAAATCCCTTATTTAAATTATCCTCTGAGTTGAAATAATGAAGGCACAAGGCAGCTAATAAAGCATCTGTGTGACATTTCCAGTCACCGTACAAAGCCATTGTGTTTGCAACAGAACCAGACATGATAGTGCCATCCTCTCAGACCATTCTGATCACTTAAGTTTAGCGGGCGGGGGCAAACTCATCACACATACTTGCTGCTGCTCTGGGGACTTTACTATCTTTGCTGCTTGCGCTTTTAGCCATACCCCCGCCACCCCCACCTGGGGCTCAAGACTCACCAACCAGCTCAGTATAGTAAAGGATACACAATGAACTGCTTTAGACAACACTGAACACTAATTCTCAGGATGATGAAGCTCTGCAGTTAAGCAATGTTGGACTGCATTGTTTCACTTCACTGCTGTCTATGTGACCCTGTGCTTTTCCTCCAGGTTTCATTCTTCACACCCCCACTGATTCCTTCTGCCAGTCTTGGTGCATCATGGTGTCTTTTACTTTTAATGCCATGTTCCCTTCTGCTGCTGAATGAAAAACCTGCTGCCCCAACAGCCTAGTAGGGTAATGGGTTTGAAATTTAAATTGCTGTTCCCTTGGGGCTTGTGAAGTAGGGGTATATTGTATTTCTGATGCTACGCCATGAGCATGGAAGGTTATTCATTATCAAGAAACATCCTTGTACCCTAGAATCTGACTTCTTCATCTCTGCCATGCCCATAACAGTGAGTCTTGTTTCAGTGTAAAGTTTAGGAACTGGACAATAAGTGAGTGAGTGAGGGCCCAGTATGCCTGTTCGATTTCAGTTAATACTCTGGATCTAACTATAGGGCTGGTCAGAAAAAAATGATCCAAAAAGCCAGCAATGTCAGAGCCCTCTGACCCCTCTGGCAGGGCATACTGTAAGTCCTAATATTTTTATGCCATGCATTGCTGTCTGTATCCTCTTGCTGATCCTGTAGTTGGGTTGGAGACTTAGTCATTTGTTCAAGGCTCCCAACCAGTCAACCCCCTGGTCTGTGAGAGCAATTTGTGCCTCCAACTCATCCACATAAAATTACTATAGCTTCACCTCCCCTTTCATTTCTGCCATCACCATTTTCATATCAGCCCTAAAATATCATTATAGAAACATAGAAACATAGAAGTTGGCGGCAGATAAGGACCACAAGGCCATCCAGTCTGCCCATTTCTTTTTCTACCTTATGAATGTGCCATCGCCTTTGCTCTGTCAATGGCCTATCTATTCATACTCATCTGTATTGCTCCCTTATGCCTTTCTCATGCCTGTCTGAAGCCCTGCACTGTATTCATATCCACCACTTCTTGAGGTAGGCTGTTCCATACATCCACCAACCTTTCTGTGAAAAAGAACTTCCTCACATTACCCCTTAATTGGTCCCCCTCTAATCTCGTTCTGTATCCTCTTGTCCTGCTAATTTTCTTGTACTGAAACATGTTAGACTCTTTCACCTTGTTAATGCCCTTAAGGTGTTTGAATGTATCAATGATATCACCTCTCTCTCTCTCCTTTGCTCTAGGGTATACATATTGAGCTCCGTTAATCTGTCCTCATATGTTTTCTGATGTAGTCCCTGCACCATTTTGGTTGCCCTTCTCTGGACTGACTCAATTTGGTAATGTCCTTGTGAAGGTGTGGCCTCTAGTTCTGCATGCAGTACTCCAGATGGGGCCTAACCAGTGTCTTATAAAGAGGGATTATTACCTCCCTCTTCCAACTTGTGATACCCCTACTAATACACGCCAACATCCCCCTAGCCTTACCTACTGCTTTAGTGGTCTTCTTGGATGATTTCAGGTCATCGGTGATGATGATGCCCTAGTCATTTTCTTCCCTTGTGACTACCAGCAACTCCCCTCCCAACCTATAGGTGGCTTCAGGGTTTCTCTTCCCTATGTGCATGAGCTTGCACTTCTTTGCATTAAACCCCAGTTGCCACTCTTCCAACCATTTTGCTAGTTTATCTAGATCTCTTCTCATTCTGCCCACCCCATCTGGATCATCTACTCTGTTGTGGATCTTGGTGTCATCTGCAAACAGACAAACCTAACCCTCCAGTCCACCTGCAATGTCACTGTTGAAGATATTGAAAAGGACTGGCCTCAGGACTGATCCCTGAGGCACCCTACTAGTGACTTGCATCTCTTCAGACTGTATACCATTTACCACCACTCTCTGTTTTCTGCCCGTCAACCAGTTTGCCATCCAGTTGACCAACTTCTGACCCACCCCAAGCCTACCCAGCTAATTAATCAATCTTCTATGTGGAACAGTATCAAAAGCTTTGCTGAAGTCAAGGTAGGCGACATCAACTGCTCCCCCTTGGTTCACCACTCTGGTTACCCAGTCAAAGAAATCTATAAGATTAGTTTGACAGGACCTTCCTGTTGTAAACCCACACTGTCTTGGATCCTGTGCTTCTATGGATTCTAGGTGTTGCACTATCCTTTCCTTAAGGAGTGCTTCCATAACCTTGTCCACTACTGAGGTAATACTGACTGGTCTGTAGTTCCCTGCTTGTTCCCTGCTATCATTCTTGTGGAGCAGGATCACATGAGCCCTTCTCCAGTCTTCTGGGACCTCTCCTGTGTTCAGAGACTCACTAAACAGTTCTGATAATGGCTCTGCTAGTTCCACTCTTAGCTCCTTTAGTACCCTGGGATGTATGCCATCAGGTCCCATTGCCTTGTCCACCCTGAGCTTATTGAGCTCTTGTAGGATCCTTTCTTTTGTGAAAGGACTAGTGCACACCTCCCTCCCCCCGTGTCCATGGTGCTGAGCTTGGCCCTGCCTCACCTCCTCACTGTAAATACTGAGCAGAAGTATCTATTTAGGATAGATGCTTTTACATGGTCCTCCTCCTCACATACACCCTTATCCCTTTGATCTTAGCACACTTTGACTTTCTCCTTTCACTAATGTATTTATAGAAAGTCTTGTCACCTTCTTTACTGTTTTTGCTAGTGTTTCCTCGGTTTGGACCTTTGCCTGCCTTACTGCCTTTCCTGCTTCCCTTAGGGAGGTTTGGTATGTCTCCCTGTCTTCATCCCACTGCGTTCCCTTATATTTCCTGAAGGTCAGCCTTTTGGCTCTGAACTTTTCTGCTACTGCTTTTGAGAACCAAAATGGTTTCTTTCTTCTTTGCACTTTCTTTTCTCTCTAACACAATGGGATGTTGCTTCAAGTATTGCATCCTTAATGCTTGCCCACTTTGCCTGTACCCCCTCACCTGTATTTCTTCTTGCCAGGGCTAGCTTAACTCTGTTGGCCATCTTATCAAAGTCAGCTCCTCTGAAGTCCCATATTTGTGCCTTGGAATGGGGTGATTTAGTTCTAGTGGCCAAATTGAACCATACCATGTGATGGTCACTAGCTCCCAGGTGACCATCTACCTGGAGATCTGTGATCCTTTCCCCATTAGTCAGTACTAGATCTAGGATAGCTCTGTCTCTTGTGGTTTGTTGTACCAGTTGTTTGAGGCCCTCCCCCTGCAGGGAATCTGCTATGTGTCTAGTTCTGGCAGATGTTCCTGCTGGTACTGACCAATCTGTATCTTGCATGTTGAAGTCTCCCATTATCAGAACCTCCTCTTTAGCTGTCATGTTTTGTGAATCTTCTAACAGTAAGTTATTCTCTGATGATGGAGTTGAGTTTCTTGTCTTTGTTTAGGGTTTTGTTTGAGGGAGATTGGCCACCACCCTGTGAAACTAGGAGCTAGAGGCCAGGGAGCATTCAGAGTGTAAGTCCTGTATAGGCTGTTCTAGCACAATTAACCAGGCACACTTGCCCACCCCCTGACCTCGTAATACTTCCCTCTACAGTGCTGACTAGCCCCACTCTCTCACCTCACACGGTTACTCCAACCTCTCAAACTAACACCCTTCTTCTCGACAAAGCCCATGAGGCAGCTACCCCCATCCTCTTCCTCTGTCTCTTCTTTCCCATTATTGCAGTTACCTAAAACATGCAGCTATTGATTATTAAGCATTGTAACTCCATTGGCCTGTGTCACTTTAGAAATAGAATTGCCAAGGTTTATGTAATTACCACTGTACTGTTCTCAATCTGCCTCACCTCCAGTGCTGGAGGGTGTTCTGTATGTAACCTCCCAACCAAAGGTCATATTCTCCTATATCAGTAACTGTATTTCTGTGAAAGGACAAAGAACCTCTGTGCGCAAACACTGAGGCAAGGGTTACTCCAAAGGGCATTTGGCTGGGAAGCCAAGTTTCAAGAAAATACAAAATCACACATGCTCACACAATGCAAAGCATCATGGGCTGCATATGCAAATCACCACAGAATGTTATGCTGGTTCAACTTTAAGCAGAATTGCATGGTGCTGAAAGGCCTCTCACACAGTTTGCAAAGGGTGCTAACAGATGACATAGACTTGTGTTTCGTCCTACCAGGACTCATCTGTATGCCTCGTCTGTTTGACACCTCAGTGGATTTCAGTGGATTTCTGTGTTGTATACTGTTCATGATGTCTCCTCTGACATGGAATCTTTGTAAAAGAGCTCACGCTCAAAGGTCTTTCCGAACTAACAAGTAAAATAAATAAGGCATCCCAATGGGCTCCCCTGCCATCTGTGGCACTGGATGTCAATTGTGGTTTGTCTATCTTCTCCCATCAATAATACCCTCTCTCCATAATCTGACAAGATTGAAATTAGCAGTTAAATGACAAAAGGTGAGTTTTTTTTGGCAAGGATAGAAGTGGAGCTCATTCAATAGACCATCATCGGTCTACTGACATCATCGGAAGTCCTAATTAAAAAAAAAAAAAATATGGTCTGGGGAAAAAAAAAAAAAAAAAAAAGGCTGCCCAGAGGCAACTCCAACATTTGCAGCTTATGTGAATTCTAGTGATGTCCCTAGGCATTTTTGGCAGGGTGTATAAAAAAGTGTAAAATGTTTACAAATGTGCATGACAACCTAATTTTAAATCTGAGCAAGTAACCCTTATATAAGTACTCTATGCTAAATTATCTGTCGGATTATAAATTGCTTATTTGTCTGCTGCACTTTATGCTTGCTCCCACAGCATATATGTAATGCACTGTATATCCTTGTTACCATATTTTCAACTTGCAGTGAGATACTATGCATTTCCTGTGCCACATTCATTGTATCTGTACTCCATTGTGCTTGTGACTGTACTGTCCCAAGCTCTGACTAAATATAGGCATATTATTGTCTATTTCACTTACCTGCTAATCAAAAAACAAATAAATACAGTAAACCAGCAACGTTGGATGTACAGTACTGAAAGAACTAGAGCCATGAAATCTATACAAATACCACAGGAAAATGTACTGGAATACAGGCAAAGCAGTCTAACTGATCGCACACCCCCTAGTTGTCGCATATAGCCCCAGGCTAACACCCCTTCAGCAAATTGTTAAAAATCTACAACCCATGCTGAGTGAAGATGAAAAACATAGCGACATTTTTCCTGTACCCCCTATCACTGCCCACAAGCAGCTCCCTAACCTTTCTAACATAATAATTTGTAGTAAACTTCCAGCAGATCAAAATAACTGTGATATGAGAGGAACCAACGCCATGCAACAATACAAGATGCAAGCCCTGGACCCATATATGCACCCAGACCACCATCAAAACAGGACAGAACAACACAATAAAAATAAATTCATTGTACACGTGTTAATCAGGCAATGTGGATTGTCTAATTCAGTGCAAAAAGTGCACAGATCGATGCTGTATAGGGGAAACAAGGCAAGCACTGTAAACCAGGATGAACCATTACTTGCATGATATTAAACCAGATCATCAGCTCACTAGTAGAACAGAACTTTTCTCAACCAGACAACTCCCTCTCTGACCTGGCTGTCCTAACACTAAGGAGCAGCTTCAAAACCATACAGGAGTGAATGACATGGGAATTAAAATATATCAAGCAATTGAACTCAAAATGTAGTGGGCTCAATTGGGATATTGGACACACTATGGAGAACTTTAATACCTGTAATACTGAATGTTACTTTATACAGGTATTTTTTTTTTCTGTGACCATCTCCAGCGCTTGTGTATTTCAAGTAATTACTACATCCTGTGCTCCTGTCAGGAAACCTTCCACTGTACATTAATATTTCAGTACACTCATTCATCCGCTCTAAGGAATACCTCAGCACTTCCAGCACGGCATCCCCTCACAGCTATAGACCTGTTCCTATCCTTTGTCCATCCTCCCTACCTTCTGACTTTTCTCACTACCCTGTCATAAATTATTTTGAAGCAAAGCCATTTACTGCAGCACAACTTGTTAGACCCCAAAATCTTGTTTACTGCAACATCTTTGTACGCGATATATGTTGGTCCAATAAAAGATATTAAGGTATCCAATGTCTCCAGTCAGATTTAACAAACTTTTCACAGCAAACCCAGCAGATTTCGGTTCACGGTTTGCTACTTTGATGTGAAAGCAGGTCACTTACACACATGCCTACTTTTTTTTTAAGACTTTCTCTCTTCTCATTGTCCTACATACCTCTTTCACCTTCTGCCTTCCACACCCCTTTAACTGCCGGCCTTACAGGTCCATGTACACCACCTCCAGTGCAGAGCTACTTTGCGGTCTCTCCACCTTGTATGAAAGCCCTGCATAGTGGGCCCTGAGCACCCCAGTGACTCCAGTCTTATAGCAGCTTTAGGAACCATTAATGGGAAGGGCACCTAAAAACAGCACAAAACTAAGTTCTTCCTGCCTTATGATTTTCTACCCCCTTTAACTCTCAATCCCTAGTCCTTTAAATTATTTGGGGCCTGCAGGCCCACTGATTGCAGCTGCCTGCCCTGACGATGGGCCTTGGTGTACTGCTACTTGCCCAGGTAGGAATTGTCAGTGACATTGCTGGTGGGGCTTCTGATTTCCTCCTTCTCACCACATTTCAGTGTGCTGTCTTGCCCTCTGCCCAACCTGCTCTGGCTTAGGTGGAGGGATATTGGTGTGGATGCTTTCAAACAGCCCCTCCCCCCATAGTTCCCTGATCTGTCATTGCCTGTCCTGACGGACAGGGTCCCGCCACCTCCACTTAATATTTCTATGTACTCCCTAGTGGCAACATCTTTCCTTTTTTATACAACACTGTCATATGTAATCACTACCCTGCCTAATGCTGGCATTGGGCACACTGGCGTTTGACAGGGCATCCATGATGGTCCATGGCATACTGTATCACAAAGCATCAGAAACTGGCATACTGTATACAGTAACTACTGGAAAAACTATGGTGGCATGTTTAGCCATGGACTGCCATTTTATACTGCCATAGTTTTCCAAAACTGGCATTAAAAAGAGATGCACATTTGTCACAAGCCCCTCAATGCTAATGTTGCATTGCAATAATTGCTAGGTTTGCTCACATTTTGCAAATCAAGTCCATCTATTTCCACAGCATTGGTGTTAGTGTTGTTACATTCTGAAACCCGTATTTTTGAAAGATGATTTTTTTTATAAGCTTGAGAGAAAAAAAGGCAGATTAGACAATTTACAGGTTCACAGCTCTTCGTCCATGTCTAGAATTTGTGTTTTTAAAAATCTACTGTATTTAAAAACTTTTTGAGCATCTGGTTTCCTTTCTCAAAAGACAAGAAATCTTCCACATTTTACATTATAAAAATTAAAACACATTAACCCCACACACACAAACATACGCTATTACTGCTATATGAGTGGCTTTTGTAATTTCTGGTTTCCATAAGAAATTGCCTCCTGAATTCAAGCCACACTGTCATTGATGTTTTATGTTGTGACAAAAGTAGGCGCTTACTGTAAGTACTTTCATTCATCTAGTCCGCCTTACGTAACAAGTCCCCTTCCCCTTCTACGGGCACTTTGTATACCTGCTTACCCCTTCCTGTCTAGCTCATTTGATCTTGACATCTGATATAAAGCCTGCATTCACCATGTAGGGAAGTGTATTGCACTGGTCCTCCCTTACCTCTCAACTGTCCTTGATTTTGCCTCAAAACTTTCCTCCGGCCTTCAAAAATGTATTATTTCTGTCACTGAAGAGTACTTACTAGAACCCCCAAATGATGCCAGCCATTAGTGCTGCAGTCCAATTCTCCTTACAGACACTGCAATGGGTCTAGTAGCCATCACAGAAACTTGGGCCAAAGAGAATAACAATTGGGACCTGACAGTCCATGGCTACACCATGTTTAGACATGACAGAGAAAAAGGTGAAGGAGAAGATGTATCCGTATATGCCAAGGAAGGCATAGAGACAGTAGAGGTTGGGTTCAGCTCACAGCATCCTTAGACAAGAAACTACAGTTGGAGTGATCTAAAAACTTCCAAGAGGGGGGAAAAGAAACATAAGATGCTAGAGGCAGAACTAGAAAGGGGGTGGGGTCACAAAGGAGGTGATGGTGGGAGAACTAAACCTGCCAGATACTGACTGGGTCATTCCAGCTGCTAGGCACTCCAGAAGTCAGACTTTGCTGGATACATTGCATGACTGCTTGCTGGTGCAACTAGTTAAGGAACCCACAAGTCAGGCTGCCATTCTCAATGTGGCGCTCACCAACTTGGAAGTTGTAAGAGGAGTGAGGGTAGTGGAGCCACTACGGTCTAGCGACCATAACTCTATATGGTTTGATCTGGCCATTAGGACAAGAAAGCCCTCATCAAAGGCTGAAATCCTAGATTTTAGAAGTGCAGACTTTGTCCGGATGAGGCAGCTGGTCTGGGACAAGTTAGTCAGAGTGGACAGCAACAGGGATGTGGTGGAAAGATGAGGGTAATTAATTACTTTCTGAAAGTAGCAGAGTCTTGCATGAGACTTGTAATTAAAGGAAACTGGCACAAGAGACCAATATGGTTTTATGGAAAGGTCAGGGAAGCAGTGAGAGACAAAAAAAAAAGACCTTCACCAGGTACAAGGAAAAACAAGGGAAGAAAGAATGGGGAGTGTACCAAATGAAAACAAAAGAAACCAAGAGGTTGGTCAGAGAAGCAAAGGCAGGTACAGAGCTGTGTATTGTGGAGGGAGTCAAGAAGGGGAAAACCAGTTATTTAGATATATTAGGAAAAAAGAAAGAAGGAAGGAGGAATTGTTAGGCTAACAGGGGTGGTAGGGTAATTGAGGAGGACAGACAGAAAGCAGCCTTTCTTAAAGACTATTTCTGCTATGTATTCACAAGGGAAGACAAAGGGCCACTGAGTGGTGTTCAGGTGACTGTAAGGGGGATCTCTGATATAAGGCAGCAAGTATTTACCAATGAAAGGGTTCAGAAAGAGCTGGCATCCTTAAGGCCCCGGGGCTAGATGGGATGCATCTGAGGGTGCTCATGGAGCTAGCAGCGGAACTAACTGAACTCTGGTAGGCCTGTTCAGTAGCTAATTCAGACAGTGGTACAGTAGTTCCAAAAGGCTGGAGGGTAGTAAACGTAACATAGAAACATTGAAAACTGTCAGCAGAAAAGGACCTCCTGGCCCACCTAGTCTGCCCTAAGGTCCCTACCTACTGTGCTGCCATAGACCCTACTTGATCTCTGGCCTTACCTCCCCCCCCAGCCCTGTTACCAAGATCCCCCTGCGTCTGTCCCATGCCTTTTAGAATCATGTTACCATTTCGGCACCCACCACCACTGCTGGGAGGCTGTTCCAGGCATCCACCATCCTTTCCATAAAGAAGTATTTCCTCAAGCCCCCTTCCAGTTTCATATCATGCACCCTTGTTCTTGTGCATCTCTTTTTGTGTAATATGCCACCCACCTGCACCTTATTGACACCTTTGAGATATTTGAATGTTTCTATCATTTCTCCCCTTTCTCTCCTTTTCTCCAGAGAGTAAATATTTTAATTTCCTGAGTCTTTACTCATAGGACGTCTGAGGGAGGCCATGCACCATTTTGGTTGCCCTTGTCTGTACTGCCTCCACCCAAACTATGTTCTTCTGGAAGTGGGGCCTCCGGAACTGGGCACAGGACTCCAGGTGAGGCATCACCATTGATCTATACAAGGATATCACTTCCTCCCTTTTTCTGCAGATGATACCCCTCCCTATGCACTTCAACATCCTACTAGCCTTTCCCATTGCCTTATCACACTACTTTGCTACCTTCAGGTCATCTGATATGATGACCCCCCCAGATCCCTTTCCTGTTTTGTGGTTGTTCACACTTCCCCCCCAAATTATATGTTGCCCTTGGGTTTCTGTGCCCCATGTGCATAATTTTACACTTTTTGGCACTGAAGCCTAGTTGCCAACCTTTGAACAGTCCTCCAGCCTTTTTCGATCTTCCTTCATTCCCACCCTCTTCCGGTGTGTCCACGCTGTTGCAGATTTTTGTGTCATCTGCGAACAGGCATACCTTTCCATTCAGTCCCCTTGCAATGTCACTAATAAATACATTGAAGAGCACCAGTCCTTTTAATTACCCCTGAGGCACCCCGCTGGTCACTTTCCCTTCTTCCGAGTGAACTCAGTTTACCACCACCCTTTGAGTTCTGTTACTTACCCAACTAGTCCTGCTCCATTGGAGTGTGGAGGGGGGAGACAAGGAGCAGCTGAGTTACTACGGACCTATCAGTCTTACCTCTATTTTGGGTAAACAAATGAAGGCAGTAGTCAGAGGACCTCATGGACTACCTGGAGAGCAGTGGACTTCAAAACAGTAAAGAGCATGGACTCATGGCAGGGAGGTCTTGTCAGATCAACCTGATAGCATTCGTTGACTGGGTAATGAGGGTAGTGGATAAGGGCCACACGGATGAATTACCTGTACTTTGATTTCAGCAAGGCTGTCAACTCGGTGCCTCATAAAAGGCTGCTGAAGAAGCTAGAGGATCTCGATGTAGTGCAGGACTCAGATGGGTTAGAAGCTGGTTGGAAAAGAGATAGCAGAGGGTTGTGGTTAATGGAGTAAAATCAGAAGAGATGGAGGTCACCAGTGGGGTGCCACAAGGATTGGTCCTGGTTCCAATCCTTTTCAATATATTTATCAGCAACACAGGAAAAGGAATCCAGGGCAAGATGTGTCTTTACGTAGAAAACACTAAGCTGTTTGGTAGGGTAGATAGTGAGGAGGAGGTCGGGGGATGCAGAGAGACTTCAAAAGCTAGTGAGGTGGTCAGAGGTTTGGCAGTTGAAATTCAATGCTAAATGTGCAAGGTGGTGTATATAGGGAACAATAACCCCCTGGCAGGGGTGTAGCCAGAAATGTCTGTTTTGTACATGCAGTCTTCAACTGCTGCCCCCCATTAAAAATGTACACAGCTTCTCCAAATGCTGCCCTTTTAAAAACAAATCAGGTTGTTGTCAGATGACTTCTGTAATCTCTGAAGAGGTTATACACAGATGTGTCTCCTAAACAACAGAAGTTTAAACATATGCACTGCTCAGTGGCCTACACTAACTCAAATACTACAGAATAGGTTGATAATGTTAACAGAAAGGCATGTGGTTTGGGACCAGCACTCAAAGCTGCACACGGATGTGTATAGTGAGTATGCCTGTCTACACCCAGGCAGGGAGCATGGGAGTGGATAGTGTGGTTTAGAACCCTATATGGACAATAGGTCTGGACTATAGGTCCTGTGTTTGTTGGGGTTTTATTGACAGACTGGATGGACCAATGGTCTGTTACTGCCGTCATTATCTGTGTTTCATTAGGAAAATGCTGTTTTATACTAAGCAGCATGTCATACATAGCTTATTGCAGAGATATTACTTTTCATTAGATGTATCCCTAATTCTGATCATTTGTATCTGCTTTTTTTTAAGTTTCATCCCTGATTTGTGAAGCAGGAGGTCAAGAGTTATGGGTCTAACACTCTTTCAGTAAAGAAACACTTCCTTATGTCCTTTTTGCTTGACAACATTTTGGCAATAAAATAACTAAATGTGTTGAAAGTCTAACTATAGAAATGTCTATTTTGGTGCCACTGAAACATAGCTTGATATCAATAGAGGGCATAAACTGATTATTCTTTAATGTGCTTTGCTGTTTTTCAGGACTTCCTAGGGCAAGTTTTCTGCACGTTGGGAGAAATTGTGGGATCACAAGGAAGCAGATTAGAAAAGCCAGTGGTGTAAGTAAAGTGAAATAATATTTTGATTTCTAAGACAAAAATGCAGTGTTGTTTACGGTTAGTGTCTCATAATACCAATTCCTTCTTTTGCAGTGCAAAACTTGACAGTGATTGGGGGGCGGTAATCTTTCTTTTATTAACTTATGCTTTGGACAGTGACCATTGTTTGTGGAGCTCTTGCAAATTACATTAACTTGTGTGCAAGAAAATAGTTCCTTTTTTGACATAATGTGCACTGAAAAAACATATAACACAGTTATGTAGTCACATGAACTTCACAAAATAATTCACCTTTGTGATTCCTCAACACTTCGCTGCAGGAAAAGTAGGTTAATAAGGTCTTCAAGTTTTCAGAACATATTACTTTGAATGTTCTCTCCTTAGCAATTTCAACACCTTTTGCTTTCAGTCAGCTGCTTATAATTCATATCTTATGTTCTTTATCAAGATTTACTTTATCAGAGACAGCGCAACAGGCTCATTATAATGATAAAGTCATATTTAAAAATATGCATCAGGTTGTTATGGCAACAGGATGTATGGTGAACAGAACGGAGGTGTACTCTAAAAAGGTCACTGTAGTTATTCTATTGTGTTGGCTGTTTTCAACAGTATTGCCAACCTGGAAGTAGCCATAGCTAGCAGGCTACTATTAAAGGGTTATAGTAAAACTGCAGCAATGTTGACCATTATTAACAGGAGAGTAACTTTTATTGATGACCATGTGTCCAATACACTGTTGCAAAATATGTAGTAAAGTTGTCAAAATGTGTTTATTGTTGTGCCGAAGCAACAAGATTGTGAATGCAGTGCGCAGGCAGATTCAATACACAGAAGGATTTGTTTGCACAACAACAAATTGTAGTTAAGAAGTTGGTCATAAATATGCATGCTGAGAAAGTAGGCTGTTGGTTACCTAGGATCTGCAGCTTATCCATTAGGTAGGGAAATGGACAGACTGGGTGGACCAAGCGGTCCTTATCTGCCAACAAATTCTATGTTTCTATGCAAATAAGTGAAAAATGTCCCCAAACTATTCCAACGATTGCAAATGCCATACACAAAGCCAGTTCACACCTTAGCATGTTACAACAAAGAGAACCTGTTATAAACCACCCAAAGCCCAAACCATAGGACCCTGATAGCTCAGTGGGTAGAGCATCAGACTTTTAATCTGAGGGTTCAGGGTTCAAGTCCCTGTCAGGGCGTTGATGGGCTTTGGAAGAACTAAAAATGAATCATTCCACTTTCATGGCTTTATTTCACTGAGAGGGTAGTGGATGCATGAGGAGGTTGTGGGGTCTAAAACTGTGGGAGAATTCAAGAATGCATGGGACAGACATAAGGCAATTCTTGTTGGGGGGTAGGAAGAAATAGGCTGTTGGTTAATTAGGATCTGCGGCCTATCCTGTAATTAGGGAAATGGGCAGACTAGATGGGCCAAGCGGTCCTTATCTGCTGTCAAAGTCTATGTTTCTGTGTAAGCCAAGTGCAAACTAGCTACAGGATCATGATTCCATTAAGTACAGTGGTAAAAAAAGATCTGCCAACATGGATTGGAGGGGGGTGCACATAGGACTCTGACTTGCCTCTTAGCACTCAGTCTGAATTTGGAGCAATATGTACAGTACTCATGGTGATTGCTTGGGTAGTCCACTGAAAACACACAAGGCATGATCTTGTGGATTAAACGGTATACATGTTGTAGCGGTACACGTATACTGAGCAGTACATGTGCAGCCATACTACTTTCAGAGGCACACACATTAGGCACACATTGTTACACAGTGATGTTACTGCTCCCCATTAGTACTTGCCAGACAGATAAGATATGTGCAGTGTTGGAAAGATACTTTACGAGCTTAAGGAGCTATGGGGGCCCCAGCCTTAACGTGAGCCCACTTCTCAGTATATGTAAATGGAAGTGTTGCATGAGCTACAAGTGCTCACTTCAGAGTTACAGGTGCCAAGCCACTGTGGGTCACCATATAATGCCAGCTCTCTATACATGAATAATAGCACTTTGGTAATGACATCATACAGTACTGAGGCATCTACTCAGCCTCAGCTTTGGATCACCGTGCGCAATACACACACCAGTACATTCTGAAACATGCTCAGATTAGGGACATGCAGGTCTGTCCAATGATATTCAACACCACTAGTCATATGTAGATGTTTAAGGACAGAAAAAGACTTGTGGTCTATCCAGTCTTCTCGGTTCCTACCTAGCCTTTCACCAGTCTAGCACTGGCTAGGCCTCCAGTGGAACAGTTTTCCCATGCTGAAATTCCACTTGAACTAACCCTCACCTCCATTTTCTCCAACCACACCCCTGTCAGCCTCACCAGTTTCACGTGTCTATCCCACCTTCTCTTACAGCTTGCCACTGCGTTAACACTGACCATCTCTACTGACAGGTAGTTCCACTTTTCCACCACCCTCTCTGTGAAGAACTACATCCTGACATCCCTATTAAATTATTCCCCTGCCAGCTTATAACTGTGGTCCCTTGTAATTGACCCCTCGCTAAGCTTAAAATGTTGTGGCTGTTCATGCTGTTTATACCCGTCAGATACTTGAAAGTTTCAGTCATGTCTCCCCTTTCTCTCCTGGCCTCCAGCGAATACATATTGAGATCAGCCAGTCTGTCCTTATGTGTCCTACACTGTTGGCTGTCAGTCATTTCAGTTGCTCTCCTTTGGATCGACTCCAGGTGGTCCTTGTTCTTTTTTGGAGGGAACTGTGCATTGTACTCAAGGTGTGTCCTCACCAAGGAGTACATAGGGGTAGAATCGCTTCCTTCTGTCTGCATGAAAAAGACCTACCTTTGCACCCCAGCAGCCTGCTAGCTTTCACATGTGTCTTGTTACACTGAACTGAAATTCTGAGGGTGTCACTAATTATAACTCCCAGATCCTTGTCTTCTGATGTGTGCTGTAGCATACCCCCTCCATCCAATATTCAGCCCTTTGACTCCCCCACTCCAAGTGCACCACCTTGAACTTGGCACAGAATTTCAACTTCCAAACCTTGGACCATCTTTCTGATTAGCCCATGTCAATTTTCCATTCTTTCCTACCCTCTTACTATCCACCCTGCTGCAAATGTTTGTGTTATCCACAAATAAACTCATCTTGCCCCGGATCACTTTCCCGGTGTCACAGATTAATGCATTGTACATCACCGGGCCTGAAACTGTCTTACTGTACTCATATTACCCTCCTGACCTCAGAATATGCACTGTTTAGTACCACCTTTTGAGTTCTTCCCCCTTGTAAATTCCCCACTTATCTAGTGACTTTCTCTCCCAACACCCGAGTCCTCCAGTTTCTTTTCTGGTGTCTTGTGGGGTACAGAGTAAAATGCCTTGCTAATGTTCCAGTGAAAGTTACCCAGCGCTTGGCCCTTATCCAGTGCTTGTGACTCGGCATTGAAGAAATCCACTAGGTTAGTTTAACAGGTCCCTCCCTCCACAAAGCCATACTTCTTGCTGTCCTCTTGTCCTTGGGGATCTAGGAAGTCAAACAGTTACTCCTTGATTGTGGTGTTAAGGAGCTTTAAGACAATGGAAGTCAGGCTAACCAGTCTATAATTCCCTGGGTCCCCCCTGTCCACACTCTTGTGCATAGGGACGACATCTGCTACTCTCCAGTCCCTTGGGATAATGCCCATCTCAATCGTGTAGTAGAATAGGTCTGCCAGGGCTGCTGCCAAAGCCAGCCCTAGCTCCTTGTGTACCTGTGGGTGCAAACCTTCCAGAGTCAGGGACTTTGCACCTACAATCTCTTCAGCCCCTTAAGCACCCTTTTCTTTTTGATGCTACCCATTTCCATATTTGTTTCCCACCCTACCTGGATGCTGAACTCCAGCAACTCCTCAACTGTGAAGATTAAGCATAGCTATCAATTAAGAATATCAGCTTTCGTCCTGTCCCGTCCACCAAAGCCTTGCCCTTTCTCTGTCTTTCTTGTGCACCTTTGTTTTGTTCCTGTCGTGCTTTAAGAAGCCCTTGTCATATACCCTCACCCTTTCTGCAGTCTTTATTGCTGCCTCTGCCTTGGCCCTCCTCACTGCCTTACTTGCTTTCTTTGTCTTGACAAGGCAGAACTCCCTGCTTTCTTCTGTTTGCTTGGCTTGTACACTTTGAAAGCTGCCTTTTTTCTTCACTGCTATCCCAACCTCACTGGTAAAACTACGTAGGTCTCTAATGCCTCTTCCCCTTGCCAAATTGTCTGAGGCAACTTTTATTTAATGCTAGACTCCCTTATTTGATATGCTCCCACTTGCTTTCTACCCCATTTAACTGTTTGCACCCGCGTTAGCCTCTTAATTCCTCCTTGTGACAGGGAGATCCTACCACTCTTGAGGATCGATCTTTTCTTAAATCTTGCAAAGTTCTTCTATTTCTTAGCCTAATCTATTCTTTACAATTTCTAGTCCATAAGGTTGGCAACCTATGGGTGCCCCCCCCCTCCTTTCTTGATTATGCTATAGTGTCCTCTTTAAGTTTCCCTTTTCCCTCTAAGGTCCTCGTACAGGGAGGTTATTGTGGTGACCTTCAAGCTGATGTAAAACAAGAGGCTGTGTTCCTCGTTGTTGGATTTAGTATGCAGGAGCACTGTGTCATAAAATACCTTAATGTATATGCCTTATGTATATGAAATCTGTAAATGTTTAAAATACCACAGCACTGAGCTTCTTTGTCGTTAGCTTGTTTTGGGTTTTTTTTGGGGGGGTCTCCCCATCACCCTAAACACACAAAACCAATATAGGGAATTAAATAATTTTCACTAAAGAGATAGATCGGTAGATCAGTGGGTCAGTAGGTGCTGACTAAGTACAGAGAAAGGACATGCATAGTCTGTTGCTGCAAACTGATGAAGAATGGATATGCCATTGCTTAAGGTTATCCCCAATGTTTTAAATAAATATCACACAGAGATTGTGTGTTGAACCTGAAGTTCTGTGTCTGGTCCATCTGTTATCCCATAACCCCTCCACAGACTTTGTTTCAGAAGTGGGATAACTTGCTGGAAACATCTGGACTGGGCTAATGGGACGTTTTCCAGTGGATATTGCCCAGATATCCCAGGTGGACCGATGCACATGGAGTTGCTAGAGGAGAACCCAGAGAAAAAAGTCTATGGAGTTCTGATCAGAACCATGGCTGACAGACTGGGAGAGAAGCTGCTGCCTGGACTGGACCTTTTAGCTTGGAGGAAGGCCAAGCCTGAAGATGACAAAGAGATCCAAGAGGATGAGGAAGAATCAAGGGAACTGCCTCCTCATGAAGATGCTCCACCTGAGGATGTAGGGGAGTTGTTGAAATGGCTCTGTATAAAACAGGTGCAAATGGAAAGAGAGAGATATATTCAGTGGAGAGATGGAGACATTGAGTGGAGAAGGCAAGATGCCACATGGGCGAGTACTATGAGAGTCTTGCATGCCAAAGATGCAGGATAGACAGAAAGAACCAGTAGCCCAAAAGACATTAAACTGTCCAAACTATCGTACAGTGATGCCATTGAAGCGTACCTTACAACTTTTGAGAGGGTTGCTTGAACATGTGCATAGCCAAAGGAACAATGGGTTGTTCGACTGGCACCGCAGCTGACAGGCAGTGCCCTGTTGATTTATAGCCACATGGACTCCCAAGAGGCAGAGAACTATGATGGTGTGACACAGGAGATCCTCAGGCAGTATGAAATAAACACTGAAACCTATTGCCAGAGGTTTAGGTTTCTTAAAATGCAGTCACTGGATACCCCTGGGAGACTTATGTCCATCTCAAGGAGATCTGCTACAAATGGTTGCAGCCAGATAACAAGAGCAAGGATCAACTTCTGGAGGTAGTAATTATTAAGCAGTTTATTAAAGTTTTTACCCCAGTGTGTACAACTTTGCGTTCGGGAGCATAAGCCTGATTCCAATGATAAAACCATCATGTAGCGGAAGACTTCCTGGTAGCCCGACCATCCAGACTCTGAGGGTTCCAAGGGATATCAGCAGCTGCAACCACCAACAATCTGGCAAGGAACCCTTTTACTTATAAACTGTCAAATCCAGCTCCAGAGAAACAAGACTGGAGAGCAGAGAGAGGGGGCGAATTCCTGTAGTAGAGATTGTATGTCATGGGTGCCAAAAGAAGGGACATTATGAAAGGAACTGTCCTAATGTAAAGAAAGAGACAGCTCATGAAGCCTTAGCGAACTGGGGTCACTTAATGGCTACTGTGCAGATTGGATCACAGCAGATGATGAGACTGATTGATTCAGGGAATTGCTAGATTCTTGAATGAGCAGATCTGGTGACTGGGAATAACAAAGGGCCAGATACAGCAGTCATCTGTGTGCATGGAGATACCCATTGCTACCCTACAGCGACCATACAAATGACTGATCAAGAAAAGACACATGAGGTAGAAGTGGGGTTGGTACCTCGCCTACCCGTGCCAGTTGTTATTGGGCATGACCACCCAGACTTTGCTTAATTTATACATTGTCATGCCACCCAGGACTCTGCTGTAGTTGCCGTAACCACCTGAGCTCAAATGAAGCAGGGACATTTAACATCTGTGTTCCCATTTAATGATGATGTTTTTGAGGATCCGGGTAAGAACTATAAAACTAAGGCAGAGAAGAGGAAGCTAAAGAAGGACTGGATTGATACTCATGCTGGTATACAGCCAGACTTGGGACACACTTTTGAATGTGATATGCAGCATGAGCAAAAAGCAGACCCTGCACTTAACCCTTTTTTCCCCACAGGTGGGGAAGGGAGTGGAAAAAGGTGCCCCTCAGTTTGTTGTACAACAGGGACTACTGTACAGAGAATACACTAACCCTAGAACTGGAGGTAGTAGACCAGCTAATGGTTCCAGACAAATTCCACTCCCAAATCATTTATCTGGTGCATGACTTCCCTTTAATTCAGTTCAATTCAGTTGTTATTTAATCAGGAATGCATCATTGAGCGGACTCATTGACAAAGTGGTCCTGGATGGACTTAGCACAAGTAATTAAAAACATCGTAACAAGTCATACATATTACAAAACCCTAACAGTCGTACATACATTTTTCAAAAACATACATGTAGTGGAAGAGTACAAGCAGTGAGGAGAGGTACATGGTAGCACAAGTCATAAGTTTTACAAAATCGTAACAGGTTGGGACAGTGTAATAAAAAAAAACAATCGTACATACATTTTTCAGAACCGTAGATTTGAGGATACAAGTGGAGAGGAGAGGTACAGGTGACACAGTGCGGAAGACACAATGAGGTGGGCCACAATATAGGTAAAGGGAGGGGATGGATCTGGAGCAATCATGGGTGGGTGCCCAGTGCCGGAAGAGGAATAGCAGTAAAGGATGGGCAGGGAGGGACTACCCTTAGGGAAGGGGGGATAAGTGCTTGAAGATAGCAAACTGCTACCAGGGAGAGAAAGTGCTACAGGGGATGAACTGGGAGCCACTAGTTGCAGGGTAGGTTAGGAGAAGCAGTTGCATGTTTCTGTAAAAGCGACTGTTTCAGCAGGGTCTTAAATGTGTGCAGTCCCACCATTTTTGTAAGCTTTAGTGATTTTTGGAGAGTGTTCCAGATGGTAGGGATGCTATGATTTAGAGATGAGTCACCAAATCTAGTTTTTGTTCTGGGAATGTCGAGCAGAATATTGAAATGTCTTCTGAGCTGGTAGGTGCCAGGTGTGCTTTTGAACAGGTCAGTGATGTAGGGAGGGAGCTTGTTGGTGATGACTCTATAGGCTCAGAGGCAGGAATTTCTCATTCTCCTGTCTCCTGATGTTTAGCAGGCCATGCAGGCAGAGATCGCACCCTGCATAGGATATAACCCAGGTTTTATTGGCCCCTCTATCCATGAGAACATAGCTGAGTATTGTAAAGCATGTGCTGAGTGTCAGAAAGTAGCTCAGGCAGGAAAAACAGGATAAAGTGCCACTACAATCCATGCCTATTGTGACTAACCCCTTTGACAGGATAGCCATGGATGTTGTGGGCCCCCTGGAAAAGAGCTCCAAGGGAAACCAATTTGTGCTAGTCATATATGATTATGCTACCTGCTACCCAGAAGCTGTCCCCATGAGAACTGTCACCGCCTCAAGGATAGCAGAGGAGCTAGCAATGGTGTTTAGCCACATAGGAATGCTACAGGAAATACTGATCAGGGGAGTAATTTTAATGTACACCTGCTAAAAAATTGTACTGTCTGATGGGCGTGGTATCAGTGCTTACTTCCCCATACCACACGCAGACTGATGGCCTTGTAGAGAGGTTTAATCAGACATTAAAGAGAATGTTGAGGAAGTATGTAACAGAAGAGGGTAGAGATTGGAATAGGTACATCCCCCTATTTACTTTTCACTGACAGAGAAATCCCAGAAGTATCCACTGGTTTCTCTCCTTTTTCATTATTGTATGGGAGAAACCGGAGGGGATCACTGGATGTGGTTAAAGAACACTGGGAAGAAGGGAAGGAGGCAGGACATCTTAATGTCATAGAGTACATGACTCAGTTACACAGATGCCTGTTGAGGTATATCAGCTTGGCACACAAGACCTTAGAACAGAAGCAAGACTTGCAGAAAGAAAGATACGACCAGGGTTTGAAGACTAAAACAATTTCAGTCAGGGGACAAAGTGTTACTTCTTCCCTCCACAGAGAACAAACTACTCATGACGTGGCAGGGCCCCTTCACCATTTTGAGGCAAACAGGAGCAGTGAATTATGAGCTTAGTATGACAAGAAAGAAGCCCTCCCCAGAAAATTTACCATGTGAACATCCTTAGGAAATGGTGTGATAAGCCTAACCCCTCCCTTTATATCCATGCTAAAGTTAGGGAGTCAGAGCTGGAGGTTGCCTATAAAAGGCTTGAGCAATCAGGATAGTTGGGGGAGGTCCAGATAAACCCTGAAATGGAGCCTTAGCAACAGAAAGATTTGCAGGGGGTATTACAAGAATTTGAGTCCATGTTCACAAACGTCCTGGGGCGGGCCACAGGAATTGTGCACACCATAACTACCAAGCAAGACAAGCTCATACACCAAAAGCCCTAGAGACTGCCCATGAAGGTGAGGGATGAGGTGATTCAGAAAGTCAAAAAATGGAGCAGTTAGGCATAATTGTACCCTCAAAGAGTGCATGGTCTTCACCCATAGTCATAGTGGACAAGAAAGAGGGTGGGATATGTCTATGCCTAGATTTTAGGAAGCCTAACAACACGTCACTATTTGATGGCTGTTCAGTGCCGCAAATACATGACATCATTGACAGGCTAGGCAATGCACAGTATATCTCCACACTTGACCTTACTAAGAGATATTGGCAAATCCCCTTGTCACCTGATACACAAGATAAAACCGCATTTAGCACCCCAGTCGGTTTATACCATTTTGTCATGATGCCATTTGGACGACATGGGGCCACAGCCATTTTTCAGCGTTTTATGGACCACATGCTAAAACCACACACTGAGTACTGTGCGGTTTATTTGGACGATATAGTCATATTCAGCCATGACTGGGAATCCCATGTTAGACACTTGTCCCAGGTATTGCAAGCAATAAAGGAGTCGGGAGTGACCATTAACTCTGCTAAGTGTGCCCTAGCAAAGACCGAGACAAGATACCTAGGGTTCATTTTAGGCAACGGACAAGTAAAGCCCGAGGTAAGGAAGGTTACAGCAGTAGCAAACAGTCCAATACCTTCCACAAAAGAGCAAGTAAGATCTTTCCTAGGCCTTGCTGGTTATTACCGGAGATTTATTCCTAATTTCTCAACCATTGCCAGTCCTTTGACTGATCTCACTAAAAAGAGGTGCCCAAATAAGGTTCCGTGGACCCCTATTTGTGATGAGGCTTTTAGGAATATCAGGGCCATTCTGTGTAAAGCTCCTGTATTGAAAAGCCCTGACTTCAACCGAGTGTTTGAGGTTCAAACTGAGGCATCAGAGAATGGTATTGGGGCAGTTTTATCTCAGAAAATAGATTGGGAAGAACATCCGATCATGTATATCAGCAGGAAGCTACATGAGAGGGAGAGAAGATATGCTACCATAGAGAAAGAATGCTTAGCTCCAAAGTGGGCTATTGTGTCTCTGAAATATTACTTGTGGGGGGCTGAATTTAAGGTTGTAACTGATCATAATCCCCTTTGCTGGTTGCACCAAATGACAGAAATAAATCCCCATATAATGTGGTGATACTTAGCTCTTCAGCCCTATCGATTTACTGTGTCCCACAGGGCAGGGACAAAACATGTACAGTAAATGCTGATTTAATGTCTAGATATGTTGCAGGAACTGATGTCAATGAAATAGGATGGACTTTCCCTAAAAGGAGACAGTGCAGGGAAGGTACCATTAGTCTTTGTTGAGAAATGTGTTAACGCCTCCGGGTGAAGAATGATGATATCCACTGTGTTTATGATGGAATGTTTATTGTTAATAGGGACCCCAAGATGGAGCTTCTGAAGATGGATGGGGTGGAAGCTCCAGCCCTTCCTGGGACAGGAATGTGGTACGCAGTCTGAGATAACTGCTTTCCTCTTAAAGTGGGGGATATGTGACAGGGATGTCCTGCCACTCTTGAGGGCCAACCTTTTCTTAAGTCTCTTGCAACAGTTCTTCTATTTCTTAGCCTAATCTATCTTTACAATTTCTAGTCCATAAGGTTGGCCACCTGTGCCCCCCTTTCTTGACTGTGTTATAGTGTCTTCTTTAATTTTTCCTTTTCCCTTTCGGGTCCTCGTACAGGGAGGTTATTGTGGTGACCTCCAAGCTGATGTAAAACAATAGGCAGTGTTCCTCGTTGCTGGATTTAGTATGCAATAGCACTATGTCATAAAATACCTTAATGTATATGCCTTATGTATATGAAACCTGTAAATGCTGAAAATGCCACAGCACTGAGGTTCTTTGTCTTTAGCTTGTTTTTTTTGGGGGGGGTCACTCAAACACACAAGACCAACATAGGGAATAAAATAATTTTCACTAAAGAGATAGTTCAGTAGCTCAGTGGGTCAGTAGGTGCTGACTAAGTGTAGAGGAAGGACATGCATATTCTGTTGCTACAAACTGATGTATTGAAGAAGGGATATGCCATTGCTTAAGGTTATCCCTTGTGTTTTTAAATAAACACCACACAGAGATTGTGTGCTGAACCTGAAGATCTTACTATGAGAGGGCTCTTGCAGTAGGTAATCACCTTGAGTACTGCACCCCCTGGCATCAGGATCACATGGAAACTTTAGCAGTGTCTAACGGGGGACCGCCCACTAAGGTCATGTGACCAACGTCAGCATGACACTATATAGTGGGCGGTCCCCATGCCCATCGTCCAGTTCTTTCCTGCCATCGACCTGAGCACATTGGACCTCGCAAAGATCGTATGCTTCAGTTTGACTGCTTTCTTCGGATGAGTATCCGTTTTCTTTCTTCAAAACTGAGTTTATTTAGTTTTTGTGCATGTTGTCGCCATCTTCTGCTGAGTTGCATAAAAATAAGTGCACTTCGTGCGGCGTAGAGCTCTTACTCAAAGATGTTCAGACCCTCTGCCTCTTCTGCTTAGGCCCAGAACACAAGGTCGAGGATTGTGAGGCCTGTTCTGGCCTCAACCAGGCCACACGAAGTGTCACCAGCAGGCCCTTGAGGCCCATTTGTTGAAACAAAGAATGGCCACAATGGAAAAAGAGCTTCAAAAGCTCCATAGCGCTTCCTCCTCCCTGACTGATACCTCCAGGCACAAGAAGAAGAGGGAGAAAGAGAAAGTTTGGGACCAGGACAGATCCCTGTCTCACCCGCGGCTGCTCTCGGACCCCTCAGATGAGCGGCGGCCTTATTCCTCCAGGAAGTCGGCTGCTTCAGCCAAGCCTGCCACACCCCAGGAGCAGTCCTTGGACCTCCCTCCACCATTGGTCACAGTGGCTGTGGGCACCTTGGCTACGTACGAGGCTTCCGCCGTTCTTAGGCCCCTTTCCACCAATGGGTCTAAGTTGCCTGGCAGGGCCGATAAGCCGCTCATTGGATCCTTTGCCAAGGGCCCGGCCCAAGCTGTATCATGGGGCTCCAGACCCCAGGACCTACTCGGCCATAGTCGATAAGTCGAGCATCGGTACCACTGACGTCTGCCTGACCAGCCCAGTTGATAACTCTGGCGCCGGTTTACCTGATGTCCGCCTGACTGATTTGGTGTTGGGGTCCGGCAAGGGCCCCGATGATTCCAGGTTGCTGCATCTGCCACAGCTCTCCCCTGTTGGGTCCCCCTGCCAAGTCACCCCCTCCTCCCCTGTGAAAGAGCTTCCTCTGCCCTCCTCAGGCAAGAGAGGTGCAGACGATGGTGGTCATCTGTCAGGTGGCACCTTCCTCAGCTCACCTCCAGATCTGACGTTGGTTGTCCCATGTAACCCTCAGGGACCCCTGACACCGGATTTTCTGACAGAGACATGGACTCCAACACCATGTCTACCACTCACCGGTCTGACTTTTGACTTGGTTCTTCCATTTCCTTTGTGGTCAGGCTTTAGGGCCCCTCAAGGTTCCCCTCCAGGCCCTCCGGCTCGCCATTGGGTCTTCAGTCAGGCTACCCTCTATTGGATTACCCAATGTCACATTTTCCAGCGTACACCACACTGGGCTACCTGCCATCAGGATACCAGATAGCAGGATATTCGCCCGCTTATCCTCCACTAGGTTACCTGACTCAACATCTGCCAGACTACCTGATGCCAGGGCTGCAGGATACCTGCTGGCCTACCAGCCTCCCCCGCCTCCTCCCCCGCCTCCTCCCCCGCCTCAGGTGGACTTCCGGGCTTATCCTATGGTCATGGCAGTCAGAGACTAAGGCCCAGCTCATGTCAGAGCTGGATAGCCGCCACCCCCCTCGGGGGGGGCCCTGGGATTTGGTGGATCAGCCACCCAGGCATCGGGCCTTCAGAAAGAGCCTTCATTAGGGCGTACGCCAGGTAGCACATCCCCTGACACCCAAGAACCTTCCCGGCCTGATGTCCAGTCATCGGACTCTGATCCGAACTCAGACTCTGATGCCTCTTCCTCTTCTGCATCAGGGTTCAAGACTCCTGCCACAGAGGAACCTCAGCCTAAAGAGTCCCCCAGATCTCTGCCTGAGGACCCTTCTTTTGCAGACCTTCTCAAGAAGATTGCAGAGATCTATGAGTGGAAGTCCGATGCTCAAGATCCTAAGCGTCAAAGGCTGGCAAAGCATTTGGACATACAGGAAGCAGTTCCTGTCCTCACTCCCTCTTGGTTGTAGCCACACAAGGACTTGGCATCCACCATTTGGATGATACCCTCTTTGATACCGGCAGTAGCCAAAAAGGCTGACCAGACATATCATACGCCAGAGGGGAAAGACCATCTTAGCATCCATCCCAAGGCGACTCGGTAGTCATTGCAGTGGCCCATGATAGGTCGTCCAAGCTGAGACATATAAACACCTCTCCTCCCGATAAGGAGTCAAGACAGCTGGACCAATTTGGGAGGATGTTCTGTTCCTCATTAACATTGGCCATGCGCGCCTTAAGCTATGTAGCCCATATGTTGGTCTACCAAAAGACTCTTTTTAGTCAGCTGGAGCTGGCCATCATGGCGCTGCCTGACTCCGAGTCCAAATCCATTCTGGCAGACTCCATTAGGTCTGCCAAGATTGTCTGTAGGCATTCTTCAAGGGCCACCTGTGATGCCGTGGACTCCTCGACCGGGGTGCCACCATGGCAGTTAGCCTCAGGAGATTTTCCTGACTCATGGTATCTGGACTGGTGCAAGATATTCAGGCGGCCATCCTGGATGTTCCCTTCAGGGGCTCAGTCCTCTTCAGAGGTGATGCCCAAGACATCACCAGTCTGCAGGATAAGGACCAGGCCCTTAGGTTGGTCCACACCATGTACCGCCCTAAGTTTTGAGGCAAAAAAGCCTTTTCATTGCCAAGCGAAGCTACAGATGAAGTAACAGCAGATGGCCAGATGTCAGCCAAAACCTCGGGCTCCATGAGCTACAGCCACCCCTCCTGCAAAGGCCCAAAGAGCCTCCGGCACGGCTCTCCCCAACCCCCCCCCACTTCACTTGCAGTCCGCCCTCCCTCCTCGCTGTCCCTTGGAGGAGTCGTTGGGCGGAAGGTTTGCCAGTTATCTGCTGGGGTGGCAGGCAGTAACTACTGACTTGTGTCCTTCAGTTAGTCGGACAGAGCCACACCCTGGAGTTTCTGGAGAAACCTCCAAACAGGCCCCCAGTAGTGTCCCACTATCCAGAGGCACACACATCCCTCTCTTAAGGGAAAAAAAAATCAAGGCTCTGTTACAAAAGGAGGCAATACAGCCCATTTTGTCCAGTCAGTTAGGAAAGGGATATTATTCCCAATTCTTCCTGATCCCCAGAAAGACGGGAGACGTGCATCCCATTTTGAACCTCAGTGCTCTAAATCTATATATAGAGTACAGATGGTTTTGAATGCCGACCCTCCCAGGTTTGCTTCCCCTCCTGCATGAGGAACAGTGACTCTGTGCTCTGGATATGCAGGATGCCTATCTGCATATCCCAATCTATCAGGCTCATCACTGCTACCTCCAATTTGCCTTTCAGGGGGAGCATTACCAGTTCAAGACCTTCCTCTTTGGCTTGTCCTCAGCACCTCGGGTATTTACCAAATGCCTGGCCATAATGGCAGTGGCCCTGAGGCATTAGGGCCACTGTGTGTTCCCCTACCTCAATGGCTGCCTTCTCTCAGCCCTATCAAGAGAGCAGCTGAAATGTTCCCCCTCAGCTACCCTGGACCTTTTTACGCAGGTTGGGATCACTGCAAACCTCTCAGAATCTCAACTTTCCCCTTCCGGGCACCTCCAATTTATTGGAGCGGTGATGGATACAATTCAGAGTATGGCTTTCCTCCCTCTGGACAGGGCGGAAACATTGCAGAGACAGGCTCATGTGGTAGCCTCCAGCAGGTGGGTACCAGCCAGGTCAATTCTTTGACTGCTTGGCCTTATGGCAGTGGCCATCCCCACTGTTCCTTTAGCTAGGCTGCACATGTGAATCTCGCAGTGGATGCTCAGAGTAGTGGAATCATAGGTTGGATGACCTAGACCACTTGGTCATGGTCTCCAGTTCGATGCAGCAGGATCTTCTATGGTGGCACGATCTCAACAACCTCACCAAGGGGTTCCCCTTCCAGGACCCACCTCCCACCCAGACCTCCACTACAGATATGTCAAGGATGGGTTTGGGTGCTCACCTCTGGAGCCACAGGACTCAAGGGCTGTGGTCTCCATCAGAGCTCTCTTTGCACATAAATGTGTCGGAGATGAGAGCAGTACTTTGTGCTCTTCAAGCCTTCCAGCACTTGCTCCACCAGGGCCCACTATTAGTCCAGTCAGACAATATTTACGTAGTCTGGTACCTCAGCAAGCAAGGAGGCACTCGCTCGTATCCTCTCTGCAGGGAGGTGATGCGGGTGTGGAACTGGGCAGTTCTGCATTGAATTCACCTCATAGCCGTTCATATTCCAGGCATGCAAAACATCCTAGTGGATAGTCTTGGCCACATCAGAGTAAGAGCTCATGAATGGGAGCTCAAGCAAGAGGTGGTCAACCACATTTTTAACCTCTGGGGTCATCTCGACCTGGATCTGTTCACCCTCCCATACAATGCAAAACTACCCAGGTTTTGCTTGCTCACTTGCAGGCATGGTGATTTTTGGTGAGACGCGTGGTCTCTGCTGGACAGGGAGATTTTGGTATGCCTTGCCTCCCTTTCCAGTCCTGCAGGGGGTGCTGCTTAAGCTTCAGGCATAAGGGGCTCACATGGTTCTGATTGCCCCGTATTGGCCTCACCAAGTTTGGTTTCCACTTCATCAGCTTGCAGTGGAGCCTCTGGTTCCCCTGACTCTCTGCCACAGTCTCCTGACTCAGGAGAGGGACACGCTGGTCCATCTAGGACTGAAGTCCCTTCACCTTTGCGCATGGCACCTCAGGACATATGCAATGAAGTTGAAATATTTCTCTATTTAGGCCACCTCTAAGGGTTGGGACCCCTTTTTTTATGCCCCATTCCTCAAGTCATGGAGTATCTCCTACACCTTTATGGCCTGGGCCTGAGTTACTCCTCACTGAATGTCCACCTGTCAGCTGTTTCTGCATACCACACTTTGATGGAAGGTAAAACAGTAGCTCAGCTGGAGTTTCTATAACCTTCCTGAAAGGAATCCTTCACCTAAAACCCCCAGTGCACAGCCCCACACCGCCTTGGGACCTTAATTTTATTTTGGAAAAGTTGACCCTGCCTCCGTTTGAACAGACTAATTCTTGTGATATGCACTGTTTGTCATGGAAAGTACTCTTTTTAGTTGCTGTCACTTCTGCTTGGATGATTTCCGAGCTTCAGGCCCTGATGTGTAAGGAGCCTTATTTAATTTTTCACAGAGACCGGGTGGCTCTGCATACCAACCCTTAGATTTTACTAATGGTGATGTCTGAATTCATGTTGAACCAATCTATTCAACTGCCAGTGTACTACCCTGAGCACTCCAATTGGGGGGGAGATGATTCTGCATGCCTTGGATGTTCATAGAATCCTGTGTTATTACACTAAGAGGACCAAGTCTGTCTGGGAATTGGACCAAATTTTTGTTTCTTTCGCACCAAAGAGAGAAAGTGCAGCAGTTTCCAAACAGTGTTTATCCAAATGATTGGCAAACTGTATTGTTTTCTGTTACCATAAGTATGGTGAAACTGTCCTGGGGTAGGTTAAGGGGCATTCCACCAGAAGCATGGCTGCCTCTACTGCTTGTTTCAGGAATGTGTCAGCTGCTGACATTGGTGCCACAAGCTACTTGGAGTTCTATCCACACTTTCACAGAGCATTACAGTCTGGACATTGCCTCTAGCTCATTCACTCCACAGGAGCTCTTTGAGAGTTCCACCACTTGTCTCCTGTATACTCTTTCAACACTGCATCCTGGGCCTTTCTAAGCAAAATCAATTCATAATCAGCATGACACAAACAAATGCTAATACCTCATGAACTGTAAGTGGTACACACAAAGTATGAGTGGCAGAGTTGTTCAGCACAAAATTACCTGTCCAATAGTGCTATGCAATTAATAATCCAAACAATTTGTTTTCTATACCAGTCAAAATAATCATATTTTTGTTTTGCACAAAAAAAGGCAGTTTTAGTTGGGAAATATGTAACATCTCAACACCAAATTAAGCATCCATACATTAGATTTAGTTACAATAGTACATTTGTACTAAAAAGCTATTTTTTCTAGTATAAAACATATTTTTCCCTGTTTTATTCACGGTGCTTAGGAGAGGCTTGATGGTCAAAATGTCTACCATACGCACAATGTCATAAACAAACACGAATAACTCCTAAAGTATATGTGATACACACAAAGTATCAGTGGCAGAGTTGTTCAACACAAAATTACCTTTCTAACGGTGCTATGCAGTCAATTCTAATCGATTCTGGCTGGCAAGTAATATTAAAACATATGAGTGATGTCTCCAGACATTACAAGGGCACACAGGAAGTCTGTAACTGACTTCTTGTATTTGTTCTGTAGACACACTGCAGTACATTTGCTGCCACCTACAGGCACGTTCTAGGTGGCAATGAGCTAGAAGCAGGGCAGGCTTTGTCCTAGCTGTCCTCCAGGAACTCCTGTCCTAAACTTTCTTCCTTCTTGCAGATCCTTTCCTGCCTCCCGTGTTTCAGTTTCTTCTGATTCACACTGTTTGGGACTTAGTCCTCATGGTGATTACCTACTGCAAGAGCCCTCTTGAAGTAAGACAGTACAATTACGTAAGAACTTACAGTAACAGTAGATCTTCAAAAGAGGCTCTTGCAGTAGGTAACATTTTCCCCTCCCTCCATTCCCCTAGTTTCTTTGCTGCTCTTTTTCTGTACACTCATTCTGGGCTCCAAGAGCCTCTTTTCCATTCTCCTGTCACTCCTCCTCGGAGGTCTCCAGTGGGAGAACTGGGAGATGGGTGTGGGGACCGCCCACTATATAGTGTCACGCTGACATCGGTGGGTGGTCCCCCCGTCAGACACTGCTAACTAAAGTTTCTGTGTTGTCCTGATGCCAAGGGGCATAGTTCTCAAGGTGATTACCTACTGCAAGAGCCTCTCTCGAATATCTACTGTTATGGTAATTTCTTACATAACTGTACTTTCTGTGTCTGGTCCATCTCTTATCCCACAACCCCTCCACACTCCTCCATCCTTCTGAAGTACTTCCTTCTAAAGTCCCAAGACCATTGACTGGATTTGCTGCCTCTGTGATGTCAGGGCTGTATTGAACCACACTGTGTTTTGATTGCTATAACCTAGCAGCTTTTCCAGTGTCACCCAATGCTGTCTCGGTCAGAACTAGCTCAAGAATGGTTCTGCCCCATGTCTGTTCCTCCACTAGTTGAGTTGAGAATCAGTCTTGGAAATTGTCTACCAATACCTTATTAGTGGTGCTTTGCAGCTTTGTGATGAGGCAGTCTGCAACTGGTATGCTGAAGTCTACTAAAAGGACTATTTCCCCCTTCAGCTACTGCCTTCTTGATATCTTTGTCTAAAGCCCTGTCCACCTCTTCTGTCTGATTAGGGGGCTTATAGGTCAGTACCAAGTGACCTACCCTCCCCCACCCACTGTAAGCTGGCCACCCCTGACCCACTGTCTGCATATCTTCAGTTACTCTGATGACATGAAAGATGTATAGTGCAACCCCCTCCTCCTCCCTTCCCTGTGCCTCTTGAATAATAAGTGGCCGGGGACAGTAAGCTCCCAATCATTGTTCAGTGTTGCTCATGTTTTTGTCACTGCCATTATCTCAGGGTTGTCTGCTGTCATTGCCTGAAAAGCACTCACTTTGTTACAAGGCTTCTAGGATTTGTTTAGACAATGCTTCATGAACCCTGGCTGCCATCCTTCCTCCATCTATTTGGTTGGTCTTACTTTGTTAGTTCCCTATGGTAGGTGTTTACTAGAACCGTCACCCCTATCAGTTTTGATACTCACATTTAGGTGTGTAGCCCCTACCTTCTCCCTCTTCTGTGATGCCCCTAGATCCCTAAATGCTCCTTCTTGATATGGAGTGCCTTCTAGGTCTCTCTTGATTGGGTGTACACTGTAGATGATCCTAGCCACAGCTTCCTGCTGTTAATTTAACAGCCCCAAAATGAAGGCCTCAGACTGCTGTCCTAGTCCCTTAGTGCTCTTTACCATGGAATGAAAGTCCTCCGGATTAAATAGGCCTTGGTCCCACCAGAAGACTCCCTAATCCTCCTGGAAGTGAATCCCCCTCTCCGGTTCACCACCTTTTCAACCAATCATTAATTGTTAAATGCTGTGCTCACTTGCCTTCTGTCCCCTGTGTACTGCAAGACCCACCAAGAAGGGCACAGTACCACCTAACCCCTTGTGCCTGGCCCCTCAGTGCCTTGAAATTGCCCTTTACGTTCCCTAGTGACTTTTCCTTTTAGAGTGCTCACTGCACCAAGGGCAATGATGTCTGGCCTCCACCCACTTCTCTAATCACCCTGTCTGTCCTAGAGAGTACCCCATCTTCTGTCATCCCCGGGAAATGATGCACTACTCTACCTTCCCGGCATGTGTTACAGACCACCATCTCAGTGCCCCTATCAGTTAAATCTCCCACAATGAGAACCTTCTTTTCAGCTGTCCCTTTCTGACCACACCCCCACCCACAGCAGGCTTGGCTACTGTTGAGACCCTGGAGGTAACAGGGTGCCCGTTCCTGATTGGGGGAGTAGAATGCACCACTTCCATCAGTAGGAAAAAATTATTGCAAGTTGTTAGCCTAGAGTACCTTCCCTCTTGCCTCCCCCCTTTCCCATCACTTTCCATCCTCTGTTGCAAACCTAGGGCATGCTTGGGGAGATGAGTGGTAGTAGACACTACTGGCCCACATTCTGATCTGCTCTACAGCTGCTGTATTACAGCCGGGACTGCAGCCATTCAGAATGGAGTTCAGTGAACCTCTTGTCAGCCTGGATAACTCCCACATCTCCACATTGTACTCCAGAAGTGTGAGGTTTCACAGGTCCTGCACCTAATTAACGCCCCCTCCCAATGATTTCATCTTTGCATGCTGCTCATGTCAACTCTTGGTCCCTTCTGTGAATCTTTAACAATTCTTAAGATAGAGGTAGTTGCTGATGTTCCCTAGATGGGGTTATGCTAGGCTGTTCCAAATATCAACCACATTCTTGTGTGACAAACCCCTTCCTCACTCAGCCTTAAATAGGTTCTAGCTGGCTGCTCTGCTAGCACTAGCCTACTGACGCAGGTTACTCTCAAATGCTCCCTAGATGATTAAAAGCCTTACACAGTCCTACCTCAGATAGGATTTTCCTATGTTTTTCCAATTACTATACCTAGGAACAGGCCTGACTACAACCCAGCTCACAGCATTACATGAACACTAGCCAAGTACAGATATAGAAACATAGAAATCTGATGGCAGAAAAGGACCCCTTGGCCAATGCAGTCTGCTTTTTTAACATGTCCCCATAGGTAACCCTATACTCCACTCCTTGTACCCCTCCCGTAATCCCTGCCCGAATGGAGACACCATTCCCCTTTCTTTTTCCCGTTCCTCCCCTCTCTCTTCTGGATTCCCATGTATTTATCCCATGACCTCTTGAATCCACCTATCATTTTGGCCCCCTCCACCTCTTCTGGTAGTCTGTTCCAGGGGACTACCACCCTTTCCATGAAGTAGTACCCTCTCCTATTACCCCAAATGTTCCTTCTTCCAACTGCAAGCTGTGCCCTCTTGTTTTCAGACTTTCCTTTCTCCAGAATGTGCTCCCCTCCCTCACCTGTTTATCTTCTTCAAATATTTAAATGTCTCAGTCATGTCCCCTCTTTCCCTCCTAATTTCTAGGGGATACAGATCAAGCTCTTCCATCTTCTCCTCATAGGACCTCCACTGCATGCCATTCACCATCTTGATTGCCATCCTCTGGACTCTCTCCAGCCTATCTATGTCTTTACATAGGCGAGGTCTCCAGAACTGGACCCCGTATTCCAGGTGAGGTCTCACCATGAACCTGTACAGGGGCATTAACAACTCCCTCATTCTGCTCGTTATACCCCTCCCTATGCATGCCAGCATTCGAGTTGCCATGTCTACTGCTTTATTGCATTGGTTAGCCACCTTTAGGTTGTCTGAAATGATAATCCCCAGATCCTGCTTCTGTTCCGTAACCATAACTTCTCCCGCCATGTGTACTTGGCCTGTGGGTTTTATGCCCTATGTGCATTATTGTGCACTTTTGTAGCATTAAATCTTAATTGGCAACTTTCTGATCACCCCTTCAGTTTTCTCAGGTCCTCCCTCGTTGTTCTCACCCTCCCTGCTGTGTCCACCCTATTGCAGATCTTTACATCATCCGCATATAGGCACACCTTCCCATTCAGTCCTTCCACAATATCTCTGATGTTGGTGTTAAAGAGGATGGGCTCTAGTACTTATCCCCGGGGCACCCCTTTTGTCACCCTTTCCTCCTCATAGTGCACCCCATTTACCACCACCCTATGGTATTCGTCTCTAAGCCAGCTCTCCACCCATTTAGTTATTTTGGGCCCCGCCCTTAAACTTCCCAGCTTACTTACCAGTTTCCTGTGAGGGCAGTGTCAAAGGCCTTGCTGAAGTCCCAATAGGCCACATCCACTGCTCCTCCCTGATCAACTACCCTTGTTACCCAGTCAAAAAATTTGATCGAGTCATCTGGCATGACCTCCCCACTGTAAACCTGTGCTGTATGTCATCTTTGAGACCTTTGACTGCAAGGTAGTCTACAATTCTCTCCTTCAGGAGTGCCTCCATAATCTTACCTACCACTGATGGATGGCTGACCGGACAATAATGACTAGCCTTCTCCCTGTTGCTGCACTTGTGTAGCGGCACATCTGCTGTTTTCCCGTCACCTGGACTCTTCCCCATGTCTAGTGACAGATTAAACAGCTTAGTCAGCGGTGCTGCCAGTTCCTCCCTAAGCAATAAAAAAGTGTAGAATAATGCACATAAGGCACAAAACCCCACAGGCAATGTACACACTGGGGGGAGAAGAACTTATGGTTATGTAACAGGAGCGGGATCTGGGGATTATCACTTCAGACAACCTAATGGTGGCTAACCAGTGCAGTATAAGCAATGCAATATAGTACAAATAACTTGATTAGAGGATCCTCTGTGGGTGAACTAGATGTTTTCTGCCTTGGGCCAGATAATAAAATGAGCAGTGTATGCTGGCGATGCCTTTAAAACGCCATCCTCCAGCTCTGGGGCCTCTCAAGCTCCAGATTACTTGGTGCTACTGGTCTTTTGCAGTTCAGGAATCCTCTGCCTTACTCTAACTGGTTTCAGCTGGAACTTAATCCCTGGGTATTTTAATACCACTTGACCTGCTTTCCCATTTATGTATATCACCTGGCCCCTTAGATTAGACCCCTTTCTGCCCCTAAATAAAAATACTTTATCTTAATTCCTAAGGACTATTATCCTTCACAGTCCCACTTTATTGCTGCAAGTTAAGCTGCTCCTCCATGAATAAGAAATATGTCCCTCCACAAATTACATACCTCTCACTTCTCTTGTAGTTCGGTGAGTTACTTCCAAGCTTTTCCTTTCAGAAAATGCTAGAACATACATCCTGGCTGCCACCAGTTGTCTCCCACATGTTGCACTAGCCCATGTAGTCAGCCTACAGCCAACACGTAACTTAATTTGCCTTACGATAGTCAGCAGACAAACTGAGCAACCACAGTATGACTGCCTCTCACCATTACATTTGTAACACTGTATCATCATACTAGTATATTTGTCTGTTACCATAATAGTATACCTATTGTCCTACTACTGTTAAGCCACGGTAAAGAAAAATGTTGGTTCTCTGGATTTGACTTGTTATAACTTTTTTATGTGTTATGCATAAATGTTTACTGGATTATCATGTCACATGGACAGACATGGAGTTTTTGACCCAGTATACCCCATGAACAAAAGATATAAGTTGCTTTCATCCGTATAACTAATGAACTTAAAGGTAACTAAAGGATTTACAAAAAAATATTTTTTTTAATTTGTAGGTGTAGTCCTAGTGTGCCTTCCCCATTGTTTGCTGTAAGGAGTTTTTTTTTAATTTGCCTGCTAGTTTTACAACCCCTGGGGATCTCCATGTTCACATTTTTGTGTCTCTTCTTTTTCCTATAATGCTCTCTGTCTCACATGACAGTGATGCATCCAGGACCATTCATTCAACAACAGCTGTTTTGTTTTGTCAAGTTTATAGCAATAGAGGTATGATTTTAAATAACTCTCCTTGTCCAGTGCTCTAATGAAGGCTACATTTACAGATGACAAGTATCTGAGGGATAATTGAGTGGGCTTTTCTGTAAGGAAACAACTGGGGTATTCGCTGATTATTGCATTGGTGTCCTAGGGTGATTTTTGAGCTTTTTAATAGTTGTGTGTAATTTGATGAAATGAAAAGCTTTAAAACAAAACATTCATCTACTGGCTATGCCTAGACATATACCTAGAAAACAGGAAGTTTGGATTAGAAAGATATATTTAGTTGAAGCCAAACTATCAGGCTCCTAACAACAGAGTGCTGCTGTAGTAGTTATTACTTTCTGAATCAATGGTTCTCGACATATCACTCTCACATGGGATGGGGGCATTGTAGAAAAAAGAAGAGTCATAAAAATGCAAATGTGGAGATCCCCAGGGGCCATAAAACTAGCAGGAACATTTAAAAAAATGCTCCTTTACAGCAAACAAAGGAAAGGACACACTAGGATTGTCTCTACAAATCAAAACACTCTGTGCAGTATTCATTATATGTAATATTTTATTTTTTTTTTTTGCAAATATCGACTTTAGTTCCCTTTTCAGTTCATGGTGGAGAAAGACCTGTTTTTAAAATGTTGCTGGCCATCCTACGACAAATGCTCAGATGAATAATTCTGAGGATCCAACATGTTTATTTTGTTTGGTTTTTGACTTCACAAGAAGCGTTGCATTCACTGTATATACACTGCTGTGTAGTCACGGGATCCTGCATTAATCTGGGAACTCGGGAGCACCAAAGGTTTGGGTGACATATAATGGCTTACAATTTGGCAGACTATACCATGCTAATGGATCACAATGGGATTTTAATGAGGGCTCAGGGCAATGTTCTTTGTTCTCTGCACCAAAGCAGTATTCTTTGCACCAGATGCTATCTCTGACACAGTTAGTATCTTTGTTTTGTGTGTATCACCCATGGCTCCATGTGTAAACTGCTATTTCATGCTATTGGCACTGTATATTTTATGACGCACGTTGACTATTCTAAATGCTGTGTGCTTTTGTGATGTCTTGTGTGCCCTGTACATAGTTCATTTTGCACACTGTGAATGCATATTGCTTATGGCTGTGTATAGTGTGGTCACACAGTTTAACTTGCAGTTTCCAGTTTGGGTCACTTTGTAACTGTGTACAGGGGTTCATATGTTTAATAAGAATCACCTAATTTGCTGCATGACAGACAGATGATTAAGAAAATAGAACACAACAGATGGACTGTAAAGAGAAGAGAGAACACATATGAAATGTTGTAGTATAAGTAATGTGTTCTAAAATGGCGGGTTGATTCAGTAATTAGTATATTATACTGTAATACAATGAGAAAAAAAGGGAGAAAATGTCACTAGTTGAGGATTATGACCCTAGTTACTGAATATTGTTGTCATCAAGGCATAGGAAACACCACGAGCAGTTGTAGAATTCACAAACAGTTTTTTTTGTACTAACAGTAACAAAAAACACTTGTTCTATACAACTGTTTACAAAGGCAGAATCAAATAGTGAAGATCCATTAGAGTTTTCCTTCAATCTCTGTGTATATCTTGCAAGCTATTGCAGCTCTGTCTTATAAGTCCTTCCAACCCCCCCCCCATTCTTAACAAGCATCTTCCAAAGTGTTCTTGTATGTTTCAGGTAGGTGCCGGCAGGAACACAGTATCCATGAACTGAGGCCCCTTTTTCACAGCTTTTCTGCAAAAGGCTTAAAAATTGCACTCAGGTAACCTCTTGAGTTTCCAATAGCTTTTTGCAATCATCTCAAACCACAATTATATACATTTCAAAAATTATCACTATATGATTTCTTAACAAAAGGGATCCCAATATCAGGTACATTTCCATACAATGATTTGTATATATTTTTCTATCAGCAGATATGCAAGGGAGGAAAAAACAGCAAAGGAAGACAGAGAGATAGTGATAGGCAAAGAATTGCGAGACTGCCAGGGTGATCAAGTCCTAGGTCTCACAGGAAAATTTGGTTTTGCAACCAGACAGAAAAGAGACAAGAAAGGAAAGAACCGAACAGATCATTGCATTTAAACACTTGCTCCATAAGAACTGGGACAGGGTCCAATTCCACCCTATCACATACAACACCGTCCTTAAGAGGGAGCCTGTTTTATTAAACAGATTACCAAAACTTTCTATTAATTTTCTACTAATATTAGCTTCTAACTTTCAGAAATTAAACACATGCGCATTATCCTTTTGTTCTGTAACATTACAGCAAACAATAAAAGTTCAAACCCATACATTTGTTTTTCAACCTTCAGAACCATCAATTCATGATCCATATCGTGAAAGAAAATCAGCATTGCTATTCTCATTACCAGATTTGTGCATCACTGTGAATTTAAATAACTGTAGTGCCAGGTACCACCCTGTGGTTCTGGAATTTTTATCTTTCATTTGGTTAAGCCAACAGAGAGGATTGTGACCTGTTACAAGTACAAAGTCAGTTCCTAGCAAATAAAACTTAAGGGACTCCATGGCCCACTTTGCTACTAAACATTCCTTTTCAATGGTGAGGTACCTTTTCTCTCTGTTGTGCAACTTTCCACTTATGTACAGAATAGGATGTTCTTTCCCATCTATATTTTGGCTTAGGACTGCACCTAGGCCAACCTCTGATACATCTGTTTGTAACAAGAATGATTTTTTTAAAGTCTGGGCTTCTTAAAGCAGGGGCTGAACATATTGCAGCCTTAATGGCTTGACAAGCTTTGTCACTCTCTGGGGTCCATTTCACATTATTTGGGTACTGTTTTTTCATGAGTTCAGTGAGGGGAGTAGCTAATTCAGCAAAGTTGGGAACAAATCTCCAATAATAACCAGCCAGCCCTAAAAATGACCTGACATGTTTCTTTGTTTTAGGGACAGGTCTGTTAGCTACAGCTTCTATTTTAGAAACCTCTGGCTTAACTTCTCCATTTTCCAACACATAGCCCAAATATCTGGTTTTCTGCATGCCCAATGCACATTTTGGTAGGTTTAATAGAAAGATCCACATTTTTGATACCTTGGACAACTGCTCATAGATGTTCCAGTGGCTTTTCCAGATTGGACTATACACCATGATATCATCCAGGAATGCAGCACAATAAGCAGTGTGAGGTGATAAAATTACACCCATGTACTGCTGGAATGTAGCTGGCGCACCATGTAAACCAAATGGCATGGTGGTGAACTGATAGAATCCAACAGGAGTGGTAAATGCAGTTTTATCTCTGGATTCTTTAGCTAAAGGTATTTGCTAGTAACCCTTGGTGAGAGGCAAGGGTACTGATATACTTTGCACTTTCCAGTCTGTCCACCAAATCATCTATTCTGGGCATAGGATAACTGTCAAATTCTGACACTTGATTAGGTTTCCTAAAATCAAGGCAGATTCTAACGCCCCTTCTTTTTTGTTTACAATTACCATTGGAGATGACCAAGCACATCTCGACTCTTCTATGATACCCAGTTCTTTCATTTTTTCTATTTCCTTAACCACGTCAGCTCTTAACCGCTCTGGCAACCTTTATGTCTTTTGTCTAATAGGAGGAGCATTCCTTGTTGCTATAACATACTTAACCCCTTTTGCATGGCCTATTACTGTGGTACAAGTAGTGTTAAATGTCTTTAGCACATTATGAATGTCTGCGGTTTGTTCTGGGATTAAGGAAACATTCACCTTTACAGCATCAGCATTTATTTGTTCTAGTCTGTCATAAGCTACATCAATGTCTTACTTATCGGTTTCTGGTAAAACTAGTAAAGCAGTTTTTGCCATTTTTTCAACCCATTTCTTGAGGAGGTTAGCATGGTATATCTTAGTAGGATTTTTCCTGTCAGGGGGTCTCAATCTCATAGTTAACGGTGCCGGTACATCTAAGAACCTTATAAGGCCCTTGCCACTTCATTAACAGTTTATTTTCTGTTGTGGGTAACAGTAGCAAAACCTTTTCGCCTGGCTCAGAAAATGTTTCTTTAACCCCATGGTCATAACATACCTTCTGCTGACTTTTGGCCTCTTCCTGATTACTATCGGCAATTTCAGCATATTTTGCCAGTTTCTTTCTTAGGGCACACATATTGTATAAAAAGTTATAGATTGTTTCTGAGTGGGGTTATCTTCCCACATTTCTTTTATCACATCCAGTGGCCCTCTTGGCTGCCTACCATACAACATGTCAAATGGTGAGAACCCTGTTGATGCCTGTGGCACTTCTCTGTAAGCAAAAAGTAGGTAAGGCAAGTATTGGTCCCAATCTTTCTCTTCCTAATTTACAAACCTTTTTAACATGCGTTTTGGGGTTTGGGGAAAACGCTCAACATGACCGTCTATCTGAGGGTGATAGGAGGAGGTTCCTATGGCAGTGATACTTAGTAGTCTGTACAGCTCCTTAAGTAATGCAGCACCAAAATTACTGCCCTGATCAGTAATAATCTCTTCAGGTATGCCCATTCTGCTGAACATTTTTGCAAGCTCTGCTGCCACTTGTGGGGCTGTAACAGTAGGCATTGGAACAGCCTCTGGGTATTGAGTAACATAGTCGCATACTACCAGGATAAATCTATTACCCTTTTTACTTTTGTCCAAAGAACCAACCACATCCATTACAATTCTCTCAAAAGGCACATCTATCAAGGGTAGGGGCACCTTGTCTTTTCTAGTGACTGGGGTTACTTTCTGACACTCAGCACAAGAATTACAGTAGGTAGCAACATCTTCCTGAATTCCAGGCTAGTAAAATCTATACAGCAATCTGGCAAGGGTGTGATCCCTCCCTGAGTGACCAGCCATAGGACTATCATGTGCTATCTTTAACAACTCTTCTCCAAACTTCTGTGGTATAACTAATTGTTCAATCAGTTCCTGTGTCTGAGGTTTAACCCAAACTCTGTACAGTAACCCATTACATTTTATAAACATTGGTCCATCCTGTTTTGGTTTCAACACCAGCTGCTTAAAATAACCCTGGAGAGAAACATCGTTAGCTTGTTCTGAAAGAAAATCACAATCAGTTGCCATCTCAGTTTCAGCTTTTCCATATGTTAATTCCTTATGTCTATCAGCCATTTGTTGCCACAGTTTCTTCAGGCATTGTCTTTCTTTCCTGGATTTCTGGATCTTGGAGCTGTGCTCAAACAAGTCCAAATCAAAATCACTGAAAGGAAAAAAGAGTCCTTACTCTCTGAAATTTTCTTTGCCTGAGCTGTTGTCACCACTGCTGCTGAAACTGCAAGGTTCAGTTCCTCTGAGATTAACTCAGTAAATCCTGGAAAGTCATTTCCAATAATTACAGGTACAGGTAACTTAGGTGCTACCCCCACTTTCATTTGGTATGACACATCCTTAATGGTCCGAGTCACTTGGGTGGTGGGATAGTATCGAGTGTCCCCATGGATGCAGATTACACCGGTAACTTGTCCTTTTGCACAGTGTTTACCCAGCACTTCAACATGCACTAGGGTCTGACTGCTTCCCGAATCAATGAGTCCCTTTACAGTCTATCCCCCACCTTCACATCTGTTAAGTACTTGCCCCAGTTTGCTAAGGACAAATCTGCTCCAGTGCCACTCTCCTTACTACGGCAGTTTCTTGCAGTATGGCCTGGCTTATTACACTTATAGCAAATAACATCTTTGAGCACAGATTTGTTACCCCCCACCAGAGTTCTTATCAGACTTGGAGTTTAAATGGGATAAAGAGTGTCTTACCAGTGCTTGGCAGTTACCGCACTGCTGTGGCATCTGTCTGGCCATTTTGTAGTCCTTGGCCAGAGAAACAGCCTTTTCCCCACTTTCTGGTCAGTGTTCCTTTACCCAAAGCTGCACATCTGTAGGCAGGCTGTTGATGAATTGTTCCATCGCAGATGCGTCGATGATCTGTGGGACTGTTTTGTTCTCTGGTTAGAGCCATTTTATCTGGAGTTTTTGAGTTGGGTGAAGGCTTCTCGAAGATTGTCGACTGAGTTGTACTTCAGATTGATGTCTCTGCTTGTAGGTCTCTCGTGAGATGTCATACCTTTTCAAAATTTCGCTTTTCACCAGGTCATGGTTTTCTGACTGTGCAATGTCCATATTGCAGTATGCAAGTTGGGCTTTCCCTGTCAGGTAGGGTACCAGTCCAATTGCTCATTGCTGCTTTGACCATTGGAAGGCTGTGGCAACTCTTTCAAAAATTGTCAGGTATGCCTCAATATCATCCGAGGGACACAGCTTTGTAAGTTTAATGGCTTGTAAGTTGCTTGTGTTTTGTTGCTCATCTGGAGCTGTGCCAGATCCTCTGCCTTTGATAGCTTGCAAGACATCCAGCCATTGCTACTTGTGTTGCTGAATCTCTTCTCTCCTCCGTGCTTCTAAATGTTGAATCTCTTTTTCTCTCTGCTTCTCCGTCTCTTTTTGTTGTATAGCCCACCATATGATAAAGTCCCTTAGGCTTTCAGGTTCTGTCACTGCCTGTTATTTTCCTATAACTTGTGCTGGCTGTACAATGTCAGGTTGGACTTCTGTCTCTGCTAGTTTGTCTGCCGTTCTCCTAGTAACCACTTCTAGACTTGTTGCTGCAGAATCCATACCTTTCTATATGCTTCCCTGGTACTAGGTCCAGTACCCACGCACAAATTTCCTGGCTTAGAGTATGCATGGCGTAAACCCCACTTAGGCTGACACCATCTGTCATTAAGGCACAGGTCAGGAAGCATAGAAAAACTAAGAGTAGTTGTAGAATTCACAAAAAGTATTTTATTTGTACTAGCAGTAACAAAAAAATAAACTTGTTCTGTACACATATTTACAAAGGGAGAATAAAACAGTGAAGATCCATCAGAGTTTTCCTTCAGTCTCTGTGTGTCCATCTTGCAAGCAATTGCAGCTCTGTCTTATAAGTCCTTCCAACCCCCCATTCTTAACTATACTTTTCCAAAGTGTTCTTGTATGTTTCAGGCAGGTGCTGGCAGGAACAGTGTCCCTGATCTGAGTCCCCCTTTTCACAGCTCTTCTGCAAAAGGCTTAAAAATTGCACTCAGGTAACCTCTTGAGTTTCCAATAGCTTTTTGCAATCATCTCAAACCACAATTATATACATTTTAAAATTGAACACTATATGATTTCTAAACAAAAGGGATCACAACATCTGTTACATTTCCATACAATGATTTGCATATATTTTTATATCAGCAGATATGCAAGGGAGGAGAAGACAAACAGCAAGGGAAGACAGAGAGGTAACGAGAGTCAAAGAATTGTGAGACTGTCGGGGTGATCAAGTCCTAGGTCTCACAGAAAAATTTGGTTGTGCAACCAGACAGAGAAAAGACAGAAAAGGAAAGAACAGAGCAGATCCATGCATTTAGATACTTTCCCCATAACAACTGGGACAGGGTCCTATTCTACCGTCACAATTGTCAAGAGCAGATTCATTGTAAGGGACAATGATCTTATAGCGTATATGGTTTAGTGTTGTTGTGTATGGAAATCCGGGCACTTCCAGGTGCTGTTGTACCACAGTAGTGATGTCAGAAATGCCAATGTAGCTATGCCATGACTGTGGTAGAACAGCAAAGAATCACACATCTGTTAAGATTTCACATACTTACCTGCACTGTAGATTCCTCATAATGAAGATATCAAGAAGAATGAAAACATTCCAAGTGAACAGTTTGGTGAAAGACAAACAGATTTTGTCCAGTTGTTTCTGGATTCAGTTCAGTCCTAGAGCCTTTGTAAGATTCCAGGGACTTACTGAACCTTTTGGTAAACTAGAATCTTGAAATAGTTGATTTGGAAAATGTGTGGTTGGTATCCCTAGATGTGGCTGGTCTGTATACCTTAATCCCACATGATGAGAGATCAGGAGGACTTGAATTAGTTTTGCATCTGCGAAATGAGGATAAGGATCCCCTAACAGATTCTTTATTAGACCTGGCACATTTAGTCCTTGAAAGAACTTATTTCAGGTATGTAGAGCAGTACTGTCAGCAACAAAGAGGAACAGTGCTGGGGTCCACATTGGGCCCATTGAAACATAGAAATTGTCAGCAGATAAGGACCACTAGGCCCATCCAATCTGCCCATAAGCCCTACACTAGTTTGTGGCCTCTGACCCTACCTGGTCAATGGCTTTTCACCCCTCCTTCCCACCTCTAAGGTTCCCTTATGCCTGCGCCAGGCTTGTTTAAGCATGTTCATCACCAATAGCACTACTGTATAAATCTATATTTGACAAGATATATGTTTAAAAGCAGTGTATCAATGATGTTTTGTTAATTTGGAGAAGTGAGGAAGTTGAGTTACTAAGATTCCATGAGTATTTAAATAGCTGCTAGCCCAATTTGAAATTGTCATTGGAATATCATAGAATTCAGTTGCCTTTTCTCAATTTGGAAAGTTTTATTGATCAAGGATGGTGTCAACTAACTATAACCCAGCGTTTGATAAGATTAAGAATGTAATGATAAATAAACTGGTCTTTCTTGTCATATACATTATTGTGTGTTATATGCTTCAGTTAAGTGGCTTTCTATGACTGCTAGAAGGCTGGTACACTGGTATACCTTTGTCTTTAAAACATTTTATGGCCTAGTTCCTATCTACTTGACTGAGCTATTGGAGACAGGATATACTAAACACAAACTGAGGACCAATTATTTATTTTTCATCTCCCTTGGTAAAACCAAAACAAAGAGGGGTACTTTGTCATTACCATAGTCTATTCCATACACACGGTTACAGATACAAAATGTTGCAAAATTTAGAACTTTACCGACCAGTTCATGTTTTAAATCTATATGTTGTCGATTGTTGTATAGACGTTGTGTTGCAAATGAAATTTAATTTTTTATGAACACGTGCTTTGTAATGTACTACATAAATGTTTATAATGTTATCGGTTGCAGTTGTACAAGAGGAGTTTCCCTCAGTTTGGTTACCAAACAAAATTGAAATTGAAATGGAAAGAACTGGAATATTTTAACAGCATTTGTTTGAGGTGGAAGTGCTCTTAGAAATCCAGTGCTGATAGTAGCAAAAACATCTGCAACAGTAAAGGATAAATTTGTCTATTCTGACCAAGTGCTCCACAAAAAGAATGAATCTGTTTTGTTTTTTTATTTGGTCCAGCACCACCAGGGAACTACCTTTGTGGTAGCATGCAATGTTTCAACACATTTAGACTGTTAGAGTTAAATAACAAATATAGAAATGAGAAGATAGATATCAGGCAAGGCAGTGCATTAGTTTCAACATATCTTACGTCATGTATCTACTTAAGTGTGCCTGTGGCATGCCGTATGCTGGAAAAACAACTAGACAAAAAAAGTATATCTACGCATATGTCAGGTATCAGAAAATAAGATGAAAGCTGTAGGGTGGCACATTATTTTAAATCTGCTAAACATTCAGTATCCAGCCTGAATTATTTTGGGATTGAACATGCTACTATGCCTAGACAGGGGGAGGGGAGCATCACTGCCAGCTCGAGAGACAAGCTTACTGGATCAAGAGTTTTGGCACACTCAAACCAGAAATAGACTTAAATGACTCCACTGAATGGACCCTGATACTCTTGAATGGGCTAATGGTTGATTTGGCTCTGAGATTACTTGGTTTACTGACTTTATCTGCTTTTCATGTTTTTTTGGTGGTGTGGTGATTATCATTTTTTGAAAAGATGTGTGGGGTACTGCATATTTTTGTATTTGGTTAAGGGAAGAATGGGACCCTATTAGGGATGGCTAAATGGGTATTAGGGCTGGGAGAACTTAGTGAAGTTCTGACCCTTATTAAATAAGAACTGGAACATGGTGGGGTTCTTATTTGTTCTGATTAGTTCTGATTATTTATAAATATTTTAAAAAATGCAATAAAGTGCATAAAAGTTGCCAAAGTCAGTCATATTCAATGCAGAGGCCCAAAATAAATAATTTAATGCATTATTTGTCTAAAAATTAAAGTACAACTGCTAAATAAAAACAATCACTTTTAGCTCCTTCATGGCTGTCCTGTACAGTTGGCATATCCTGCTTTTGCCCATGATGTGAATGTGCTGGGAGAGACAGAGAGAGAGAGAGAGAGAGAGAGAGAGAGATGCACGTACCTATATCATACCACACAGCAATACCAAGCACTGTAGGCAGTTAAGATATTTTTTTATTTATGCTGCTGTGTGGGTATATTATTGTAATGGATGTTCCAGTCAGAGCAGGCCAGGCAAAAGAAATGCATATAATGAATGATCAGTTGAGCAGCAGTAAGAGCTCAGCCACCCTACCCATGTGATGCAACTGCATGGCATGTCCTGGTATACTGTACATGTTTATTAAACAAGAAATGAAAGAAATACTGATCACTACCCAGGCAGTCACATCACATCAGTCAAGTGCAGTGTAGTCATAAAATAAAGCTTGTCACTGCCACCTGAAGACCTAATGACACACAGTTACAGCCTTCCTAGTTCCACAATTACTGCTAGCCAGTGCCAAGTAATTTAAGATTGTAAAATATAATAATCTCAGCCCAGTTACTGTAAGTGAGATGTAGTGTTACAGCCAGGCTAGCATACCACACACACAAAATAAAGAAATTAATTTAGTAGCATTTTTCTATGTGAAGTAATCACAACCAAATATGGGGACGTAAGAAATATATTATACAAAGAGCATTCAATTTCAGGGTTCAGACTTCTGCTATGCCATAAATGATATGAAAATTAAAACAGTAATACTACAGTACAGTCGGGTTGGTGGTAAAATAATATTTTTTAATCAGTTGTTGAGGACAAAAAGTGACAAGTAGTAGTAGTTGTAGACAGCAGTACCCTACCTTCCAGATCAGATAGTGGCGCCTACTACCACCAAATAAGTTTGTGACATGAAATGCAGTTGCTTGTTGTATTTGGACTCTGAACCCACTGATATTATTTTTCATGTATCTGTGCTCATTGTGATCATTCAAATAATTCTGGCCTGGCCTAGTGTCCTCCAGTCTGTCCTGTCTTGACTTGTTGCCACTATTGTTGCCTCATGTAATAGACCCTATTCACAAAAGATTTTCACCACAGGCACAAATTCTTGAAAGTGTTTTGTGGATAGGGCCTGCTCAGACTAGTCAGTGAACGTTTCATTCAGGTGTCATATTTGAAATTAAAGTGAGGAATGCCAACTTTCAGCATTTTCTGGTGTCAAACAGGATTGTGTGTCAGTAATGACGTTACCAGCTGAACTAAACAATTGTTCTGAACAGACATTAGTTGGATAGCAATTCATGTTCTTCACTGTAGTTTTTAGTAAAGCATGCCACATACTTTGTTTGGAGTTCTAGTATTTCAAAGGATCAACATTCCAGTTAAAATTGGGCTCTACCAGGTACATTTCAACAATGATCTGTGCTGAGGCTGTGTTACAAGAAGCGAATGAAGAAGGTGTAACAATTATATCTTGTAAATGGCTCCAGAGACATGAAGTTGAACCAAGTGACTGTGGGACAGTGCTATGTTTGGTGGTGAAGAAGATGATCCTGCTGCAGTGGCCGAGGAGGAAGAGGAAGAAAATGCCGCAGCACTACAGGACGGGTCACTTGATGCTGTGTTATGTTGTGAAGAAGATTCCGAATGTGGTGCTGTTGTACTGTCTTCTATGACAGCACATACCTCATAAATTATTTCTTGTTGATCTCGAAAGAAGTGTCATCATCACTCAATAATTGCTTTGATTTGTATCAATGGTCCAAATTTTTTGTTTTAATGTAGTACTCAGAATGAAGCATTTTATGTAGTTTGTCATCTTCATCAACTTTTGTGATCATACATCTGGTTAGATCTTGTTGTATTATGGGGGACAACCTATGTGTGTCAGCAGTACCACTGGCAGCCTGCTTGATGGAATTGTCTTGGTTCTCTAAGTTTTCCCTAATTAGATTCAATCTGAATTTTAAACGTTTTTAGTAGTGGTATCACCTGGCTCAGACTTGCTGTGTTTGCATTCTCCTCTCTGGTGATTTCCTGAAATGGCTGGAGGGGGTAAAATTAGAAACTCTAGCATGGCCCACTGTGGTGGAGTAATATAGATGTTGGCATCACCAATTTTATTTTCCAAGGTGTATTGTCTGTACAGCTTTCTTTTGTTCAAGCAGACTTTGGAACATAAGAAAGGTTGAATTCCATCAAGTAGAATGTCTTGGATCAGTCTGTGCAAAGGTAAATTGTGCATCTACTGTATTTTTTCAAACAAGTGATGGCTTTGCTTGAGGGACTGAAATTAGTGCATATTCTTTTAGCAGTACTAATAAGAGCCTTAATGTCCCTATCCTCATCAAGAAAACTGTGAACTATTAAATTTAAGCAGTGCGCAAAATGGTGGATGTGAACAAAGCCCCCTTCTTCCAAGGCCTTCCTTATGCTGGACCCATTATCTGCAACTGTAAAGCCAACTGACAGCTCCTGTGAAGTGACCCATTGCTGTATTGGTTTTTGGAGCTCTTCACTGATGTTGTATGAGGTATGTTCAGATAGAAAATAAAACATTCTTAGAACAGCAAACTGTGATTCACTGTCCCCGCAAGAATTATCAAAACATACCCAATGTGCAGTGACAGACATGAAGGGTTCAGGCTGACAGCTTGTCTGGATATCTGTTGTGAGATGTACCACCCTCTCAACAGCACTGCTCACAACTCATCTCAGTTTTTTAGATACAACATCATAGAGATCTGGAATCCCTGTTGATGAGAAGTATTTCCTTGATGGTATACCGTATCGAGGTTCGAAGTACTCAATCAGCCACCTGAATCCTACATGTTCAGCCACGTTATATGATAGCAAATCAACAGCTATCATTTCTGAAATTTTCTTGGTTATTGTAACAGCAACGGGGTGGGTTGAGGCATATTTTGCTTTATATTCATATGTTTCTGAGATGGTAAGCTGCCCCCTCAAAGGAGGGGGACTTTTGATCACATGGTCACTTTCAGTAAGTGCTGGAGGTGTTTCCGTATTGCTGCGAGTGCTGCCACTGCTTTCATCTGTTAGAGATACCCCTGAGTGTAGTGAGTTTTCATTGTCACTGTCTCTTCAAGTCTCATGACTGGAGTTTTCCTTAATTTTATGATGACTGTCTATGTGCCTTTTCAGTGCTGAAGTTCCCAGTGCTCCTTTCTTTTTACTCCTGCTGATTGGCTGTTTACAAAATAGCTCTTGTTGCCACCAACTCATTAGAAGCACTAATGGAGAAGTATAACCAAACAGAAGATGATATCTTTTTATTTGTTTTTTCCCAGGAAGGCACTGCATCTCAGTCACATTTTCAGTTTTTTTTCCATGGATTTTTCTTGGGTCTGTTCCTGTTGTGATTTATTCCCTTACTCTAACCCACTGCCCTCATCCTCAACCAAAATATTTCTTTCTGTTTCTTCCTCATCTGCAGTTTCCATCTCCTCCAGTAGACTTTGTGGTGCCCGATCATTCTCTTCATCATCTTTATCTTTATTGTCCTCGTTAAGGTCAACTTCAGAAGAACTGGATGACTGTGAGGGACTAGCAGTAGCATACAGTAGTATACAATTGTTCCATACCTTGAGGTGCCTCTATGAGTGGTACTCACCAACCCTTTGGTTTTAATTACATAACTTTTTTTAATTGGGACTGATCTGACAGATGTATCTTTTTTTGATTCAAGCAATCACTTGGAAGATGAAACTTTAAAGTTACAAGAATCACTTTTTTGGGTTTGATTTTGTTGTCCTGGTTTAGGCTGACTGCTGTCCTTTGCAGTGCCACTGCCTGCCTGAGAATGTGCCTCAACACTTTGATCAATTTTTTCTTATTTCTAATTCTAACCTGTAAAAAGATCCCTCTACCTAGCGTCCTGTGATGACTCCCACACCATACAGGCCAGGGCCAAATTTAGTGTACACAGCACACTGAAACCACCACCACTCCCCTTACAAGCTTAATTCACTGAGTGACTCCTACTGTTACTGCTCAGTGACCAACTGTATTCAACATCTTTTGCTCAACAGTGTGTGCTTTCACAGCCTCAGAATTTAAATTGGTGCTGCAGACACATCTGTTGCATGCACATTGGGGTTGGTTAATGGTTATACTATATGATAAAAATAAGAAGGATATGGAATATGGATAGAATGCGTGATGGTGACACTTGTATACTTGTGTTGTTGTGTTTGTTTGTATTTAGTCACAGTATATTAATGAATGAAAACACTTTGTGGCTTTTACCTTCTCGTTCTTTGAGTTAAACAAAAAAATAAACAAAATTGACTGCTACAAGTCACAATGTCCCCTGGGCCCCTCACAGCCTGCAGCACAGGCTCAGCAACTTCTCTGTTTTCGTCAAAAAAGTATTTTATTTTTTTTTTGTCCAGCCCGGTGGTGCTGAGGGCTGAGGCGCTAGAGCCTTGCCTCATGCTATGTCAGCGACCCTTGTTCAGGAATGAGCATGGGCCGCTGGGGGTTGGCAGGGATGGAGATGGATCTAGCATCCAATGGACTGCTCTCCATCTCCAGGAAGGGGGGAGTTCGGTGGCCGGTACATGCCTGACCCCTGGCAGAGGCCAGGGCTCAGTGCCATGGAGCCACTACTGCGTGGGAGGTGGTGCGTGGCAGACGCTTGACGGGGCCATGCATGGGAGCATGCATAGCCCTGTCGCAGGCATCATTGTACACTACGCTACTGCAAGGGGGCAAAGAAAACCAGGAAACACAGCTCCTGAAGGATGACGGGGGAGACCACAGGCCCCACACCTGGCTAGCCGTGGCACGATTCCTTGATCCGGTCTCGTTGGGGGAGGGCCTCCTCTGCTGACCCCACCAGGGGGAGTAAACCCTGGACTTAAAGCACCGGCTGGTGGATGCTAGGGTGATGGGGCTGGGGCTCCCCCAGAGTGTGAGGGCCACAGGAGCAGAGGAGCACAAACACCAGGAAAAAAAAAACTTACTTTTTTTATTTGTGAGCAGACAGCACCTATTCTCACTGATACCTAGCAGTACCAGTCTGTCACTTTGCCCTCCACGGGCCACCCCAGCCAACAGCAGTGTGACTGCCCTGCAACAGGGTCAGCCTTTGGCCCAGAATAATAGCATTTTTCTTTTTTTTTTTTTTTTTATGGTCCCCAGCAAGTCACTCTCTCTTGCTGTCTCTCCACTCTCAGTCGTGACTCCTCTCGGTGGGACAACAAGTATAAAGATTTATCTTATTTGTGATTTGTGACTGTAATCTATTTCTGCCCCCCTCCCCATATCTGTGTCTCTTTCTCTCTCTTGTGACTCCTCGATGGAACAACGAGAAAACATTTATTTTATGTGTGCTTGGTGATTGTAATCTGTGGTCCCCAGTAAGTCTCTCTGTCTGTCTCTAGCCTGATGGAACAGCAATAATAATGAAGATGTGTATATTTTATCTGTGATTTCTGTGAGTGTAATTCTATTTGGCCTCCAATGGTCTGTCTATCTCTATCTCTCTTTCTCATGGTGGTGACTCCTCTGGATGGAAAAAGAATAAAGTCAAAGATTTATTTTGCCTGCCTGCCTTGTAATCTATAGTCCCACCAGGCCACTGAGTCTCTCTCTGTCTTCCTATCTGTCTCTTTCCTGATTCCTCTCAATGGAACAACAAAAATAATAATAAAGAAGATCTAATTTTAGTTTTTATTTGTGTGATTTCTGTGACTGTAATTCTATTTTGCCCCCCCCCAGTAGTCTCTCTCTCTCTCTCTCTCTCTCTATGTCTCTCTCTCTCTCTCGTGGTGATCCTATCGATGGAACTAGAAAGAACACTAACTTATTTTCTTTTTCTTCACCCCCCCCAAATAAGTCTGTCTCTCACACTCTATCCTCCTGATGACTCGCCCGCAGACTAGTTGCAGTAAACTCAAACAGCCACACGTGATTGATTTGAAATCCGTAACGTGCTGCTCAACACTCCCCCTCTGTCTCACTCGCTTGCTCCTTCACCTCTCAGCCCTATTGTGCACTCACCATGGTTATATACCATGAGTGAGTGCATCACATGACTTTCACTTTGGAGCATCACGTGACTGTTGCCCAGTTAGATGCCACCAGCTGCCTGTACATGAAGCGAGCATGCTGATGTCATCCCCATGGCAACAGTCAACTAAAGCACAGAAAGACGCACTCTGTGGCTTCCCAGGCAACTAAAGCATGAAAAGACACACTCTGCAGCACATCATGGACCAGGAACCAGACTTCTGCAGTGAAATCTGTATTTATCCAGGTCTGTGGATAAGTGCTTGGATTTGGGGGTTCTGATTTCGTGTGGAACAGTCTGCCAACCCTAAAGAGTACATGATTATGCTATGACCCCTGATATTCTGACCTCCCACCAATTAGAATTTACAATCCCAAAATTTCTCTAAACATTCCTGACCCCCCTGTTAGTGGATAATCATTTTTTCAATATAATAATAATCACTTTAATAATGGGAGTATAAAGTCGTAACTTGTTTTACTGGGTTAAATAAGTTTTCAAACAACATGAAGTCTTGCTGTATTCTGACTATTGCAGTTAACTCCAGCACTTGAACTGCCCTGGAGAGAGAGAAGGGTTAAAATTCTATGCAAGGCTTAGAACATTGAGCTTAAGCTCGGTTGAAAACTCTGTTTGCAACATTTGAAACCCAACTGCCAGATTCTTTACTCCACCTCACTGAACAGTCGCCTCGGAGATTTTCTCCTTTGCTCGGTTCTCAAAAGTTGGTTAAAGTTGTCAGTCCGAAATTATTCCACAATTAGTTCCATTTTATCGGATCAGGACTCTGTCTGCGCTACTGTAAGTACTGTACTTAGGTAGTTCTTTTGTGGAAATTGTAAAAACTGTATTTTTCGGTCGGTTCAGCTGAACCGATCCTTTAGTAGATCTTTTGTGGAAAAATTTAGTGTGTGGTTACTGGTCCATATCGGTTTAAAAAAAAAACGTGATTTGAACATTTTTTTTCCATCACCCGTAACACGGTGAGAAACCGATAGGGGAGTCTTGCCTGGTGGTTGCCGAATGAAGGGTAAGTTTGTTAGGTTGGTCATGTCTGAGAAACCCAAGAAAAAAACGGTCCCACTGGGTTTCAACACTGCAGTGTGTGTGGGAAGGTCTTTGCTAAGGCCAGTCCCCGCACCACCTGTGTTTACTGTCTGGGCTTTGACCACCTCAATTCAGACTGCCAAATTTGCAAGAATTTCCATAAGTCTACCCTGGAAAAAAGGTTAGGTAGACTTAGGGATAAGGAGGCCGAGAAATCCTCTGACCCGGAAGGCCAGCCCAGTTCGGTTCCTACCGAACCAGAAGGAGTGCCCTCTGACCAGGGCGATACTTCTTTGAGCAAGAGGAGAGCCGATCCTGAGGGTTCGGTTCCTACTTAAAGAAAGCGCAAAGATAAATCAGCCAGGTCGGATCCAGACCTTCATGTTCCGACCGCCGAAGATATAGCCAGAGCGATTCGGATTGTTGAATTGCTTCGTCCGGTTCCGACTGATCCGGCGCCTTCTGGCAGGGGCTTGGTTCAGTCGGTTTCCCCGGTTCAAGATTATTCCCCTGAAGACTTTTATGAACAGGGTTTGATGAGGAGGGGGATTTTGAAGAGGATGGTGATGATGGTGAAAGTCTGTATGTGCCTGTGGAACCGGACATCTCCCCAGACAGAACTTCTGGTGTTTCCCCTCCTAGGCCTTCTGAGTCCCCTCCCCACTATCTGTTTTACAGAAAGGTGTCTGAAACCCTCCAGCTTCCCATGGAGGAGGCTGTGGAGGATCAGGAAGAGCCTGATTTTGTTGAGATGATGGACATCCCGGAGTCTAAGAGACTGTCTATTCCCCTCCATAAGTCCTTTGGGAAACAGACACAAAAATTCTAAGGTCTCCTAACTCTGTACCTCCTGTTGAAAGAAGAATAGACAACAGGTACACCTTATCAGGCTCGGATACAGAGTTTTTCTATCAGCAATGCAGCCATGTTCGGGTAGTGCAGGCTGCTGCCTGTGACAAGGTGAACATTCCCTTGGCTTCACACCCCCCAGACAAAGACTCCAGGAAGACAGATGCCATGGCAAAGACACAGTACATGGCATCATCTTTGGGACTCAGGCAGGCTGACTATATGGTCTATACAGCCAGGTACCAGAAGTCCAGGTGGGACATTGTACTGGGACTGGCTAAGCAGGCTTCCCCCCAGCTAGCCAAGGAGCTGGAGGAGTTGGCTGCTGATGGGATTGAGGCATCAAAGGTGCAATTTCATGCTGCTGTGGACTCCAGTGATGTGTCATCAAGAGTCATGGCTACATCTGTGGCTCTTCAGAGAATGGCTTGGCTCAGGTGTACTAGTCTTTCACAGGACATCCAGGCTAAGGCCTTGGATTTCCTTGTGGTGGGTATTCTCTGTTTGGGGAGCAGACAGAGAATTATATGAAGAAAATGAATGAGTACAGGACCACTCATAGGAGTGCCCAGGCCAAGGAGAAGCAGGCAACTCCTCAAAGGCAGCAAGCTAGGGGCAGGGGCAGACCTTTTCACAGGCCTTGCTACCAAGCACAGGCCTCTTCTCCCTTTTCTCAGAGGGGGTTCTTAAGGGGGAGAGGCAGAAGGGGGATGAGCAGGGCTGCATCCACTCCTCAGCCTAAGGCTCCTGCCAAGCAGACACTCTGATGTGTCAACCCAGGTTGACTTCCCCATTCTGGTAGGAGGCAGGCTGGCTTAGTTTGACCAGGACTGGATGTCTGTTACCTCAGACAAGTGGGTCCTGGAGGTAGTAAGTCAGGGACTGGTTCTCAGTTTAAAAAATTTTCTGAAAATGAGACCCAGATCCTTTTCACCTGCAAATATATCAGAAACCCTTGCTCTGGAGGCAGAGGTTTCATTTCTACTGGCCTTAAGAGCCATAGAGAGAGTTCCTACCCCATACAGAGGCAAAGGTCTGTAATCCAGGTACTTCCTTACCCCCAAAAAAGATAGAGGAATGTAGACCCATCCTACACTTGAGATACCTGAACAAGCATCTTATAAAGCCAAAATTGAAAATGGTGACTCTGGGAACAATTCTTCCCTCTCTAAGGCCAGGAGACTGGCTAACCTTCCTGGACCTCAAGGATGCCTATTTTCACATTCCCATCAGGTGCTCCCACAGAAAGTACCTCAGGTTTGAATTGCCCTCAGGCCGTTACCAGTTCAGAGCAATGCTCTTTGGCCTAACTTCATCCCCAAGGGTGTTCACAAAGTGCCTAGCAGTAGTGGTGGCCTTTTTAAGAAGAAAAAGGGTTTCAATCTTTCCATATCTGGACAATTGGCTCCTTGTGGGCCAGATCCCAGACCAAGTCAAGTCAGATCTGCAGGTAACGCAACAAGTTTTCACTTCCCTGGGGTTCCTTCTCAGTCTTCCCAAGTCAGTTCTCGAGCCTGTACAGCTTCTCACTTTTATAGGAGCAGAGCTGGACACAGTCAAGGCAAGAGCTTTCCTTCCTCTGGAAAGGGCAACAGCAATCTCATGGCTGGCTTCTTCCTTCCTCCCTCTGGTCTCTTGACCAGCAAGGCATTTTCTTCAGCTTTTAGGCCACATGGCAGTTTCCACAGCAGTGGTCCAAGGGGCCAGGTTTCAGATGAGGGACATTCCGTTCCATCTGAGGTCTTTTTGGTCCCAAAGGAAAGTTCATCTTACCAAACTAGTCCCGGTTACTCAGACCCTTATCCAGGCCCTTCAATGGTGGCAGAACCTGGACAATCTGAGGCAGGGTGTCCCATTTGTCACTCAGATTTACTCTGTGGTCCTTACCACAGATGCTTCCCTATTGGGGTGGGAAGCCCATCTGGGGGCTCTCACAGCCCAGGGACTGTGGTCCCCTCAGGAATCCTTTCTACATGTCAACCTCCTGGAGCTCAGGGCAGTATTTTTTGCCCTGCAAGTTTTCTGTCAGTCAGTACAGAACAAGGTAGTTCAGGTCAGGACAGACAACACCACCACCATGTGTTATATCAACAAGCAGGGAAGCACTCAGTCTACGGCCTTGTTCATGGAAGCCATGAAAATATGGTCTCTGGCTTATTCCCTACAGACCTCCCAGGAAAGGACAATGTGCTAACAGATGCATTGAGCAGGATTTTCCAGAGCCATCACGAATGGTCCCTGGACCCTCTGGTGTTGAAAGTAATTTTTTCAAGGTGGGGCACTCCAGAGATAGATCTCTTTGCAGCTCCAGACAACACTAACTTCTCTGTTTTGTTGCAGACCCCCAGTCTTGGGCTCAGTCCCTCTGGATGCTCTGGTTTTGAACTGGGAAGGGAAATTTCTATATGCCTTCCCTCCTTTTCCTCTACTGTTCAAGACTTTAGTCAAGGTAGGGTCACAACCTTGCAAAGTGATTCTGATTGCTCCAGACTGGGCCAGACAGCCTTGGTACCCCCTGTTGCTGTCTCTAGCAGTCCATCTTCCCCTATCTCATCCCAGGAATTACAACCTGTTAACCTCCTCTCAGGGGAGGATTTGGTACCCCAAACATCAGTCTCTCAATCTCAAGGTATGGCTCTTGAAGAGTTAGAGTATGCAGATTTGCATCTGTCCCAAGGGTTCTGGACATTCTTAAAGCTTCTCGAAAGCCTGCCATCAGAAAAACGTACAACTCCAAATGGAAAAGATTCAGCATTTGGTGTTCCAAGAAGCAGATATCCCCAGACACTGCTGAATTGTCTACAGTTCTGGATAATATGGTTCACCTTAATGGCCTAGGCCTCAGACCAGCTACTGTCAAAGTACATTTGTCAGCTGTTTCTGCTTTCCTGTCAGTGGGGAAGACTTCCTGTCTGTCATCTCACCCTGTATTCTGTACATTTTTCAAAGGATTGCTTCATACCAATCCCCCCCTTTAGGGATCCTGTTCCTGCCTGGGATTTGAATGTTTGTATTGCTCAGCTTATGCAACCCCCTTTTGAGCCTATGTCCTCAGCAGTGCTCAAGTACTTGACTTGGAAAACTGTGTTTTTGGTTGCTGTTACCTCTGCCAGACGAATCAGTGAATTGCAAGCCCTATAAGTTGAACCTGATTTCATTTCATTCCACAGAGATAAGGTGGTCCTTAGAACCAATAGAAGGTTCTTACCCAAAGTGGTTTCTGATTTCCATTTAAACCAGTCTATGTCTCTCCCTGTGTTCTTCACTGATCATACTTCCTCAGGAGAGCGAAGGTTGCACAGTTTAGATGTTAAAAGAGCACTTGGTTACTACATAGAATGTACAAAGGGTCACAGGTTTGACTCCTTCCAGTTGTTCCTCACTTATGGGGAAGTAGGTAAGGGCAAACCTGCCACCAAGAGAACTGTTGCCAGGTGGATTGTGTCCTGTATCCAATTCTGCTATGAGAAACTGGGAAAAATTCCACCCTCTGGCCTGAGGGCTCATTCCACTAGAGGTACAGCAGCATCTCTGGCTGCAGCCAGGGATATTCCTTTGTTAGAAATTTGCCAAGCAGCTACCTGGAAAACAGTTCATAACTTCACCAAGCATTACTCTCTGGATATCCAGGCTAGGAGTGATGCTAGGTTTGCACAGCAGTACTTCAGAGCCTATTCCCAAAGTAGGTTCTGTCCTCCACTTTGGAGATACTGCTTGGTAGTCTGCAATAGTCAGAATACAGCAAGACTTCATGTTGTTTGAAGAAAAAATTACTCACCTTAGTAATTATGTTTCTTCTAATGGAGTCTTGCTGTATTCTGACCTTCCTCCCTGCCTCCCCTCTCAGAACCCGTTTTGGGCAGTGGGTGGGCAGGTGCAGTGTTGCATCCAGGGGTGTCTTCAGCCCACTTTCTGTTGTTTTGGGTGCTTTTTGTTTGATTAGTTAAGAGTTCTCATGCTTTATTACCTGGTTTTTGGGTTTCCTAACTTGAGTCTTTTAGGAATCAAAAACATTTGTTGCCAGTTGGCTAGTAGAAATTTTACAATTTCCACATTATTAAAGTCAGTGAGTTTTAGCTCATAAGAATCTGACGGCTGGGTTTCAAAGTGCTGCAGACAGGGTTTTCAACCAAGCTTAAGCTCAACGTTCTATGCCTTGCATAGAGTTTTAACCTTTCTTTTTCCGGAGCAGTTCAAGTGCTGGAGCTAACTGCAATAGTCAGAATACAGCAAGACTCCATTAGAAGAAATATAATTACTAAGGTGAGTAATTTTTTCTTCTGTGCTACAGGGACATTTAATGTAACCCCTGTTTCCTGGGGTGAAATGTCCTCTCTGGTTGTGTTTGGGAGTTTTATCTGTTTACATGGAAATATTTTCTTTTTAAAGGAAAACTGTCCAAAACAGCGGGGGCAATCACCAGGGCTGCAAAAATGCCCGATTTAAACAACCAATATAGTTTAAAATGAATGGAGCTAACCTTTTTATGAGTTATTTATTGTTGTAGTGTTGCTCCTGGATGCGCCATTTCAAAAGTGCTGGCACACCGGAAGACAAAATGTGACCCTAGCATCCTGTCCTGTGCCAGAATGCTCATAAAAATGACGAGGGAGGCACATTTACATGGGATAAAAAGAAACACTGTGCCATGTAGAGGTCTATTAACTGAACCTCTAGAAGCAATTCCTGGTGAAAACGGAGCAGTGTAAGGTATTTAAAATTGTTCTTAAAGTTGGAGCTTCAAGCTTGGTGTCATGCGCAGTAGAACCTAGTGCTCCAAGTTCGGGCATGTGCACTAGCGTTAGGTTCTACTGCACATGACCAAGCTTGGAGTTCCAACTTTAAGAACGATTTTAAATACCTTACACTGCTCCGTTTTCACTGGGAATTGCTTCTAGAGGTTCAGTTAATAGACCTCTACATGGCACAGTGTTTCTTTTTATCCCGTGTAAATGTGCCTCGCTCATCATTTTTATGAGCATTCTAGCACAGGACCGGATGCCAGGATCACACTCTGTCTTCTGGTGTGGCGGCTCTTTTGAAATGGCGCATCCAGGAGCAACATTACAACAATAAATAACTCATAAAAAGGTTAGCTCTATTCATTTTAAACTATATTGGTTGTTTAAATCGGGCGTTTTTGCAGCCCTGGTGATTGCCCCTACAGTTTTGGACAGTTTTCCTTTAATATACAGCTTTTCATCTACAGAGTATAATTAGAGAAACACCAGCCTGGTTACTGTGTCTCAGATGTCTGACGTCATTGAACATATGATGTCCGATGATCTGGCACTCGCTGACAAATGGCTTAAAGGGTGAAGGAATGAGTAATCACCATTAGTAATGATTTTCAATGTGTTTCATCAGTCAACAAACATGTTTGAAACTCTTTTCGTATATCTGTTTTCTTTTTTGTTAAAGTCAAGTTTTCACATTTTCAGTCTGCTGTTCCGATTCTCTATGTTCTTGACTGGCTCATGTGGACTATAACAGATGGGACATGACTAATAATGTTGCCACTTGTACAGAATAGTTGCATGTGGCATAAAAACAGTGCTCCCCTTTTAGGAAATGCGATGTACTCATAGTCCCAATTTGTCATTGTGGCATTTTTTAAATGATCAAAAGTTAATACACTGTTATGTTTATAAAATGGCAGAGTTAATTTTTTAATAACTGTCATCATTAGCGATCAATGTAGTTGTTTCTGTCTGAATACTTTCTCAGAACTAAAAGGCATTTGTGTGCCAAATGGTTTTATCTTTTGCAACTTAGTTTTGTATGCTTATCTTATGAATAGCATGCAGTTGTTAGAGATTTAAGTAAAGTATTAATAATATGGATAACAAGTCAGTCAGTTTTAGAATTTTTGTACGTATGTGCTAACATATAAAATCCAAATTCAATTCTCATGAACAGTGTTTTCTTTATATTTCGATAATGTATTTTTTGTTTTTGATTTACACACAACCCCCAATTCAAATCCTAGTTTCAGAATGGGCTTCATTAATTGTTCTTGACTGCACATGCAATCATTTTCTAGCTGAAAGTCTGTTAAGAATAAATTTGTATGGTTGTTAAATTAGTGAAGGGGATTCAAACCCATTTGCTGAGTAATATATTGGAGATTGAAACGGTGAAGTCTTTAAGCTGGTTAAACAGGAAGCATTTATACATTTTCTGTAGTTATCATAGACCTGCTTATGAACCTACAGTATGTCTCTGTATTCCAGATGGAGTAGATGCTACTAGTGTGATTAACAGTATGAGGGACTCCTGTTTCAGTGTATGGTGTTTTTCTTGGTTTTTCTTTTGCTTTAAGACCTTGTCCAACTAGCAAATGCTTGTTTATCTAATGGACAAAAAGTCTGCTGTAAAATATGCTTGCTTATTGTACCAACACGCTCAAGAACACACATCATTTGAAGAACTTAATCATTGTTTCCCAGCCTAATTCCCTTAGCCAGGGTTCGACCTTAACATATGTTTACTAGCCCGGGGCATAGTGCAGATTGCCTCGGACTAGCGCAGATGCCTTCCTACCTGTCCGTGTGGGCTAGTGCAGTTTTTGTCCCATCATCCTGTTCAGTTCTCCTGTTCAGAGCGCTAGCGGTGTAAGGCTGAAAAACTGTACCGAGCATCTGGAGCCCTGATCAGTCACAAGTCAGCCAAACTACCAGTGGGAGACCCAAACGACTGGTAGTTCCAGAGTTTCCTTGCTGGGGGGGGGGGGTCTCTAAGAGGGCAGTCTATTGGCCAGAAAGGTTTTCACTGCATTGTATGGTGGCATTCTATTGGCCAGCCCTGTGTTTTGGAAGTCGGCAGGAAGGGGGAGGCAATGACTGGGGAAACGGCTCCTGGAGCTCTGAGAAGCTGATATCACAGGGAGGCCACCAATGAATGCTTTAATGTATAGCAGCAGGCAGCAGTAGAGGCAGGAATTCAGAAGAGCGCAGTGATGACTATGTATGGGCAGGCACAGCACAAGGCTGAGGACATGATTGGTCCTTTTTACGAGTTTGCAGCGGTCTTTGGCAGCAAGCAGCGGTGGGGCTTCATTGCTCAGCAATGGGGGTTATAAGCAGCCCATTTTGAAGAGAAAAAGCCCAGAAGATTTGAATACTGACCAGAAGTATTGAAGAGAAGTGCAACGGCATGGTGTTCGGCAGCGTGGTGTTTGGTGGTGTGGCGTTTGGCATCTCAGAGGAGCTTGCAGCTCAGCATTGAAGATTTGCTGTTTTGGGGGGTTACGGCAGTCAGAATTGTTTGGAGTGTGGTTCAAGGCAGTGGACAGAGTCGGACTTGCGGGACTTCGGAAGGAACACTGGTGGTGACGATGCTACCCTCAGGTAGGAAGATTCCAAGGTTGTGTGTGGGAAGGGGGGAATGCCTATGCCTTTTTCTGAGTCCGCTCACTGTATTCAGAAAACATTACAAATGTGGATTTCCTCTGTTTGCTGTTAAATCTTGCAGCTTACTTGCACTCAAGTAAATATGACCCAGTAACTGCAAAAGGGAGAGGTACAGAGTGTAACACTCTCCCGCGTTTTCTGTGTTCTCTGTTCTGTTGTCCATACATTGCCTATTTATTTGCTGATTTACCTCATTGCCTGCAAAAATGTGTGTGGGTGGGGGGAATGTCTGTGCCACCTTTTGACTTTTGCTGGCTGTGGTCTGAAAAATTTTCAGTGGCTTACCCCTATGCTTGCTCCTTACTGTATGCATTATCGAAGCTGGGTTTCCTCAGTTAACCAGTTTACTGTTGAATTGGACTTAAAGACCCAGTAACTGCAAAGGGGGGGGGGACTGGGTGCATACTGTAAAAACTGTGTCTAAGTCAAAAGTGTAAGTGTCCCTTCAGAGACTTTGCATGACTGTGCAGTTTAGACTAAGTGGAAGGTTTAGATCTCAGCTCAACATATCGAAATGATATACAGTAATGCATCATCCTCATGTGGCAGTCCGTGATAGAGACATTGTTGGGGGGGTATACGTTTTTTGTGGGGAGCAGATTTTTCTATATTTATTTGAGTCACTGAATGCTTATCTTTTGAAACAACTGGTCCATTTTGTGTGTTTTCATCATTATACAAATGTACATAAAGTTTTAAACTGCACTGCTGTCATCATTTATTCATTGTGTTGTGGGTCAAAAGTACATGGTGACTTTGAGTGAGGGCTAGTGCAATTTTAGACTGACTTGTCCTACTGGCTAGTGCAAAAAAAACTTAAGGTCAACCCCAGCCCTTAGCTGGTTAAAGTCTGCTGTTCTGAAATCCAGAACTTCAGCCATTAATGGGGGTTCACTAGTATCACTTCAAACCATGTGGTGTTATGGTCACCGGACCCTAGTGGTTCTGCCACCTGCACTCTGCCTACCATTTCCAAGTTGGTGTGCACCATGTTGAGAATGATAGCCTGCCTCGGTGGGGGGGGTCCCTGACCAGCTGCATTAGCAGGCAGTCACCTGCAACATGTGTAACAGGGTCTGACTTCTAGTGCTCCTAGCCACTGGAAAGTCCAATCAGTGTATGGCAGCTGAAATTCCCCAGTACCACTACCTCCCCTTTGTGGCCCCCTCCTCTGTTTCTGCTTATAGATCCTCATCACCCTCATCCTCCTGTCTCAGTGGTCTGTAGATCAACCCGTGCCTAATTTCTTGCCCATTGCTGTTGTGAGCTCAACCCACAGAGAATTCTGTCTCCCTCCCCAATATACACATCCTCTACCACCTCAGTGCCATCTCTTATACAGAGGGCTGTCCCTCCTCCTTTTCTCTTCTCACTTTCCCTCCTGTACAGGACATGGTGTAGCCTGGGACTGCCAGGTCCCAGTCATTATTCCCTGTGGCCCAGGTTTCCATAACGGTTACAGGGTTAAATGTGTTTGATCTTATCCTGTTGCTTGCTGGTTTTTATGTTCCCACAGTTCAAGACAAAGTTAAAAAGAAAGTAAATTGATTAAAACAAACAGATACTGTACAAAATAATTATTGGCAGCAATACACAAGGCTGATATTTCCATCTGAGTTAGTTGGCATCCTAGAAACCTCTTGAACATCTCTCTCGAAGTCTATGATGTCATCTCACCCCTTGATGGAGGCACAGTCTTGTTGTGTACGGCTGCCCATGCATTATTCAATCTACTTTCATGCAAATGATTAACAACAGAATGACCTTCAATTCAGATTTGTTTGGAATATTGAGCAGTTCTGTTCCTGGAGCTTCTCATTAATATTGAACCATTCTTATGTCCCTGCATGACGTCTTTTTTTTTTTTCTGTTAACCAGCAAATGTTTCTGTGAATTTGCTTACAGATATATATGATGTCTCAAATCTTAATGTCTATTGAGGTAAGAACAGATTGTTCATGGTAAAAGACACAGAGAGTAAAAGCTGTTGAAACTTTGAGCATACACTATGTGTGATGCATTCATTGTGCTGGGTGCCACAGATTATTACATAGTCATCCTGTCTTCTGTTATATGTAGAATCGAGTTATTTTCAACCCATTTCTAAGTCTGCCTAGGTACTGTATATTCCTCTGTCCAAACTCCACACTGAGTTACAGTTGCAGCACAGAAACATACAGTACTATACCAGAAGGCTGAATCAAAAACAAGTTTTTAATGGAATGCTTGTCGGATTTTTTTTTTCTCAGATTTTACTTAATGCTGTTAGAGCAGTTTTGATTTGAGCTTTTTTCTGCTACCAGAAATCTGCTTGACTGCAATTTTCCAGCTCAAATAAGCACATTAGATTTACCTGGCTTTAAGCTGTTGCTCAGTCCCAGTTACACAAGCCAAATGTTCCTACTTGAGAAACACAACTTTCTTTCCCAACATATAAAAATGATTAACAATGACAAGAAAACTTCCTGTGCTGTCATTTGTCAGTTCCCACCTTCAACAGTGATATTATCCCACCATATTATCACAATATGAAGGTCAGGCACATACAGGTGACCACATGATGTGAAACCAGTCAGTCCATCTGCCACGTCCAAGTTGCTTATATTTAGCATTGCTGTTTTTAATATTGTCTGTAGTTTACTAACTTTTAAAAACATCAGTACCACCGTCCTCCATACCTCTTAGCAGTCCCTGATTATGAGGGATGCCCATCATTTTGACCCTCAAAATTGGCCTTTCCCACATCCATTCCTCATGGTAAAGGTGCAGCCCATACAGAGAATGTGCTGCAAATTCAGACTTTAGATCAGAAATGTATAATATTTTAAGGTACAAAATAAAAAATAAACCTTGTGCTGGTCCAGTGGCAAAGACTGGTGAGGTTCCTTACGCATCTTACCTTTTCCCACGCTGGTGACCCAGGTTCGGGAACAGACTCAGGACACTGGGGGTCAGTCAGTACAAGAGAGGCTGGAGCATTCGAGTGACTGTTCTCCCTCTCCTGGAGGTGGGTGGCAGCCAGCTCTGCCAAGTGACTGCCACCAGGTGGAGGCCTGGTGGTAGGACAGCCAAGAGCAACATATTTGTGCATGCCTCTACATGTATGCTCCCACGCGTACGCCCCTGGGTTGAGTAGGGAACATAAATGGAAATTGGGAGGACAGGCTAAATGAAGCCCTACTCCTTTTTTCAGTGTAGCTTGCTTCATATTCAGATAGCTAGTTGTAAGATTTCATTGTTTGCTATATGTGAATGCTTTGTTCATTCCCACTCTCTATCCCCTGTGGGATTACCGGTGATAGTGTAGAATATCATGTATGCATAGGACCTATGCCATTAGCGTACAGCTCAAGTTACGCTATTTGGTACAGCCATCATTACTTTACTTTCTATTAGTTTATTTGGGTTGGGGTTCACCCCCACACCACCCTGTAAAAAAAAAACTAAAAAAAAAAACAAGGGGAGGTGTGGGGGTCGTAGCCCCCAACTTAAATAAACTGGCAGCCAGACACCAGTAGAAATCATCTCTTAAGGGAACTAAGCTTCTTATTTACTGAGGGTCTACCTTTTATGGAAAATAAATTTTATTTAAAATGCATTTCTTTTTCCAAAGGGGTGATCAGTTAACCAGACTACTTCAGTAAGAATACTAGTCCTTATCGCCTGGTTGTTCTCTTTTTCTCTTGGCCTCTGGGGGCGATATACAAATACATGTAAAATATTTAGCAATTTTTCCTTAATTGGGGGAATGTGTAAAATGTTTATCTTTTTTAGAGACCTAGTGTTACTTTATTTAATCTTTGTTGTATTTTATTTTCATTTATTAGAATATCAGAATCACAATCCTTTGAGTCATAGACTCATTTCCAAAGGCTTCTCGTTGGATGACATAAATACAGACATGAAAGTAATACAGCAAAGACAATGTTGCATAACTAGTCGGACGGCAGATGTACAGACATTATTTAGCATTAGAATACATTGATGAGTGCCTATACAGAGTATTAGCTAAACAAATACATACATCCTTTGCAGTACATGCAGTATATCCTTAGCAGTGTAGTAGTGCAGGCATTACAAAACATTGGTGCAAACCTATACAGAGTATTTTATCTTATCGGTTACATACATCCTTAGCAGTGCAGTGATGTAGGCTTATACGCAGTGATAGCTAAGCAGAGTAACAAGAGAGCAGAGACAGGATAGTGGGCCCTGGTGGGGTTTAGTGGAGCAGTCTTGGGTTAGACTTTGTCTTGGTGTGGGCCCACTTTAGTTGCGACTGGACTGTAGTATGAAATGTCAGTAAGACTAGCACAGACAGGTGCAGGTATGTGTGGCATAATTATCTTTGGGTGTTTTTAATTGTTAAGATATTTATTGTTACTACGCATGACTTTTATGTGTCATACAGAACTTGTATTTCATTGCTGGATTTACATGAAATAAAGGAAGTTTAAAAAAAAAAAAACATTAAACTGACAACCAAGTAAGGCACATGACCAAAGCAACACTGCATTCAGGAAGCTTTTACATCAAGTTTCCTAGGTGTACCCAATATTTTACACTATTGCCGGATTACCACCATGTCAGGTACCATGAAGGCAAATGAACCCTCGTAGAGGTGAACAGGAATATAATTCATTTAAACTAATGGTACCTTAGGAAGGAGTCAAAAGAGAGAAGTTAGTCAATGGAGTAGGGTAAGATGGTGGGAGCAAAGAAACAGAGCATCCGAATGAGGCTGGAGGAAGTTGATTTAAGCAGCTGGGGGGGGGGGTGCTCCAATTCATTAAAGTGCAGGCAGTGATTTTTAATTTAATGGATGTATGCAACTAAAGTGCAAAGCAATGTTTGTACAGCATTGTTGATAGTCAGGTGGCTAACCGTTTAATTGAGCTGTTTGGCTGTTATACATGGATGCTTTGACCATTCACACCTTCTGTCCTCTGTGGGACGACCAACCTGTTGGGGAATTGTGAAGGCAAAGGAACCTCTTGAAGAGGGTTCCACAGCTAGAAGTTCCATGGTAACGTAATTCCTTTACGTTAAAGCAGAGTTTTGCACAACCTTAGTCTGCAAAACTGAGTCACCCAAATGCATGCTGCTCGGTTTTCATGAGATCCGAGCATAACCTTGTCTGCTCAGATTTTAGTTCATATTTTTACCTCTCCCCGCCACCTAGCTTGTAAGCCTGTTATGTGATAGGCTTGGAGGCTGAGGGGAGGTCAAGGTTAAAGGGAGTAAAGGAAATATAGATACCTGGTTTGCGATTCACAACCAGAGTATAGATGGCCACATGGCTTCAGCCTCGACACCATTCCAGCTCAGCAGATAGTGGGGAAGGAGGTCCGTTTCACGGTCACCGCCACCCACATGTAGTTGGGCTCAGCAGACCAGAGCAAGGAGGAGGAAAGAGTTGGATGTCAGGGACAGACAGGACAGAAGGAGAGAAAAACATTTTAAGTAAAAGTATAAGAAAAAAGAAAACTTTACAAAAGAGAAAACACTGATATGTGTGTGTGTGTGCGTGCGTGCGTGTGTGTGTGTGTACTGGGGGATGCTAGACAGCTCACAGTCTGCTGATTTGCCGAAAATATCTAAGGAGTTTGAGAAACAATGATTAAGAAAGCAAATTAAGAAGAACTGAGAAAAAAGAAAAACAGAAAAGAGAGATTGTGTCAGAAATACTGTGTTTGTGGGGAGGAGTACTCATATTGTAGCTATAAGAAAAGAGCAGAACAGAAGAGAATTTGAAGAGGATGACATTGAAAAGTAAAAAGAAAGTACAGTAAAATCAAGAGAGACACTGTGTGTGTATGTGTGTGTATAGGGGGACTGCTTAGACTAGAAGCTGTGTAGTGTGCACAAAGGTGCACAGTGCCATCTGTCATGTCTGCATCTTCAGTGCACAACTGTAGTGAAATAAATCATTAGGAAAAAAAAACACATAATTTTAAAGTAAGGAAGTTTTAAACAAGAAACCAAAAATAGAGTTTACTGAAAAAAAGAACAGAGGAGAAAAAATGTTTCATATGCGCGTGTGGAGTGGTGTGTGAAACCTTGAAGGGATGGTGCAACCCTAGGCAGTTGTGTAGTATCTTGTTTGCAGAATCACCAGCCATTTCTCATGCAAGCAGGAATCTGAGAGGAATATTTTTCTTTTGTGTAATTCAATAAAACAATTAAATGTATGACCAGGCTTATATCATGTGTGTCAATTATGTCTCACATTATGAGGGCCCATGTCCATGGGTTTCAGTGTCTCACATTATGAGGGCCCATGTTCTAGGGCGTCAGTGTCTCACACTATTTATGAGGGCCCATGTCCTAGAGTGCCAGTGTCTCATATTATGAGGTCCCTTGTCCCAGGGTGTCAGTGTCCCACATTATGATAGCCCGTGTCCCAGGGTGTCACCATCTAACATTATTTATGAGGTCCCATGTCCTAGGGTGTCATTGTCTCACATTATGAGGGCCCTTGTCCCAGGGCATCAGCGTCTGACATTATTTATGAGGGCCCATGTCCAGGGCATCAGCATCACCCATTTTTTATGAGGGCCCATATCTCGGTTGCCAGTGCTTCACATCATGAGGGCCCATGTCCCAGGGTGTCAGTGTCTCACATTATGAGGGGCCCATGTCCTAGGGCATCAGTGTCTCACACTATTTACAAGGGCCTATATCCTAGAGTGTTAGTGTCTCACATTATGAGGGCTCTTGTCCCAGGGTGTCAATGGCTCACATTATGATGGCCTGTGTCCCAGGGTGTCAACGTCTGACATTATTTATAAGGGCCCATGTCCAGGGCATCAGTATCACCCATTTTGTATGAGGACACATATCTCAGGTTGCCAGTGCCTCACATTATGAGGGCCTATATCTCAGGTTGTCTGTGCCTCACATTAGGAGGGCCATGTTCCACAGTGTCAGTGTCTCACATTATGAGGGCACATGTCCAAGGCTGTCAGTGTCACACATTATGAGGGCCCATGTCCCATGGTGTCAGTGTCTCACATTATGAGGGCCAATGTCCCATGGTGTCAGTGTCTCACATTTTGAGAGCCTATGTCAAGGTTGTAGTGTCTCACATTATGAGGGCCCATGTTCCAGGTTGTCAGTGTCTCACATTATGAGGGCCTATATCCAGGTTGTCAGTGTCTCACATTATGAGGGCCCATGTTCCAGGTTGTCAGTGTCTCACATTATGAGGGCTTATATCCAGGTTGTCAGTGTCTCACATTATGAGGGCCAATGTCCCATGGTGTCAGTGTCTCACATTATGAGGGCCCATGTTCCATGGTGTCAGTGTCTCACATTATGAGGGCCAATGTCCCATGGTGTCAGTGTCTCACATTATGAGGGCCCATGTTCCATGGTGTCAGTGTCTCACATTATGAGGGCCAATGTCCCATAGTGTCAGTGTCTCACATTATGAAGGCACATATCCAAGGGTGTCAGTGTCGCACATTATGAGGGCCCATGTCCCATGGTGTCAGTGTCTCACATTATGAGGGCCAGTATCCCATGGTGTCAGTGTCTCACATTATGAGAACCTATGTCAAGGTTGTCAGTGTCTCACATTATGAGGACCCATGTCCCAGGGTGTCAGTATCTCACAATATATGGGACCATATCCCAGGTTGTCAGCGTCTCACACTATGAGGGTTTATGTCCCAGGGCATTAGTGTCGCACAGTATGAGGGCCTATGTCCCAAGGCATCAGTGTCTCACATTATTTATGAGGACCCATGTCCCAGGATGTCTGAGTCTCACATTATGAGGGCCCATGTCCAAGGTGTCAGTGTCTCACAGTGTGAGGGCCTATGTCTCGAGTGTCCATATCCCATGTTATGAGTGCCTGTATCCCAAGGTGTCAGTGTCTTACATTGTGAGTGCCCATGCCTCAAGGAGTCAGTGTCTCACATTATATGAAGGCCCTTGTCTCGTGTGTCCATATCTCACATTATGGGGCCTTCATTTTTTATTGGAATAGGAAAGATGAAAGAAAAATATTCCTGCTTGAATGGGTAAATGACTAGTGACACTACAGACAGGCACTGTTTTCTCAACTGCCAAGAGCTGGCCCCTTCCCTCAAAAAGGCTTCACACACAACTTAAGCCTATGACATGTCCAGCATAATTTTTTTTATTGGGTTAAGAAAAAAGAAGGAAAACTTCCTACTTGTACACATGCAGCTGGCTAAACTACAAGCTAGGGACTATGTTACCACTGCCTACGTTCCATCATTCAACATGTCTTTATTGTTTTCTGTCATTTACTTTTCCTTGTATCCTAGAAGTCACCATTTTGTTCACAGATGGCTTACTGGGAAGTTACATTCAAGCTTTGTGCTACAGCACTGTCTCAAATAACTTTCAAGAAGATTTCCTGTGAGCTTATCAACAGCAGAGACCTGCTAGTTGCCATTATATTAAACTGTTTCCTACAGAATTTTACCTGTTTTTCTCATTAATAAGTGCTCCCTTACTATACTGAACCTCATTATACCAAAAACTTGGTTATAGTGCATGGTACGCATCGATCCTGGCTCATTAGGTGCTTTGTCCTCAGAGATGCTGGCTGATCTCACCCTGCTCATTTGCTGACTGTTTGCTATATCCCGGTGGTGTTACTTCTACCCCCTCTAGTGGTGCCTCAGCAAATAAATGTACTGTGCTGTAGCTAGTCTGTAGCGCGATCAGTCATGGGCTATGATTTGCACACTAGAATATTTTAAACTAAAATCTTCTACTGACACAAATCTACCAAAGAAGACAGAAGGGATATAAACCCAACACTACTGTACCAGGTTGTTTTGATTCCATTCTGGGTGAACGAGTGCAGGTGAGTGAGAATGTCTGCAGCAGTAACTCCTACTTGCAAAACTCACTACAGTTTAGTTTGTTCAAAACTCAATTCACCAAACCTATTACAGTACCTTCCGTTCCAGGTGAGCAAGTGAGTGGTGGGGACGTGATGATCAAGGGAAGTGAATGTGGTTGAGCAAGCGCTGCTACTATTGTGAAATTAGCCTGCCTTTCTAACCCTGTCTCAACTGTTCATGATCTATGAAAACTGAGTGAGTGACAGTACAGATTGTAGAATGGGTTCGGTGTGGGGGGTAGGGGTGGTGTGGATACAATCATTGTAAACAGTGCAATATAGAAACAAGTCCTAGCTGTTTATTTTGGTGTCCCTCATTGTAGGAAATAGTGAGGTATAACAAACATGCATGATGGCCTCAGAATTGTTGGTTATAGTGAGAGAGCACTGTACTTTAAAAATGGAGGTACAGAGCAAGTTTTATAGTAAATACATATTGGCCATGAATCCAAAACCAAAACCAGAACCAAAATTAGGGGTGATATGGCAAAACCAAAACCAGAATCTCCTCAGTTTCACACACCATTAGGCTAAAAGTACCTGAGGAAGGAGCCCAAAAGAACTGTAAAGCAGGATATGCAAACTGAGTAACAACATATAGTAGATGGCTGTTAGCCAGTGACTGTTGATGGCAGATGGAGGCATGATGTCTGCAAACAGAAGGGGAATGGCAGGACTGTAGAATGAAAAGATGAGCCATCATCTGACCCCAGTTCATTGTGGAAATCATACTACTGAGGTAAATGCTCTAATTAAAGAACAGCTGACACAGTTATACCCTAGGGCCAGACAACTCATGGCAAGGATTTGTTCTCCCGAGGACCTAAATTGGCCATACTTTAAATTTTTTACTGAAGCCATTCTTAAGCTATTTAGATAATAGTACCCATACTCGCTCCTCCATCTTGTCTAAAAGCTGCACTGTGCCTGCTGCAGTCCTGCTCCTAAAACAGTGTTTTGGTGCAGCAACATGTGGAAGGGGCTGCAGGGCTACTAATAGGCAGAGACAGCAATGGGAAGCAGTAACACCCTCTAAATACATATTGTTAGGCATGAGCTACCTGCTGTGTAGTTGGGTTGAGTAGTACGGTTATCACCTATTTTTGGCTGGGCAGGGTAGTCTGGGAAATATACTACCCTACCTTATACAACTGTAACTGTCAGGTAATTTGAGATGGTAACAGGTAAAGAACATTCAAACAGGCATTAAAAGGGCAGCCTGTGGGGTCCTTCATGGAGCTTACAGCAGAATAGGAGCACATGACACCGGGCTGACACCTGATTGGTCAGTGGTGTCTGTGCTCTGTCTACTGCATGGAATCTAGCTGGCAGCATTTTGTTTTGTGTGTGTTGTGGTGTATGGAAGCAGCTCCATGGGCACTCATTCTTCTGCAGCACAAATCGCGTCCGTAGAGTCGATGACTTGTTGATCGAAAAAGATGAAAATAAGATTTATTACAGTTAACCTGTACTACAAAGAGCAACAGGGACAGGGAGATATAGTGGGGGACTGAAAAACAATCTCAACCAGGAGAAAGGGGGTTAGGCAAGCCTCAGTCATGGAGGTGGTGCTGGGGCCTGGGGAGAGAACTGAGAAGGAAGGTGGGAGAAAAGATGGACAAAAACAGAAGGCACTGGGCAGCTGGCTTAAATTAAAGTGTTACACTCTTTGTTAGGTGCCCCATGCCCTGTCATTTATTACTGTGACATAAGCAACACTATCTCTGCAGCATAGTGAAAGCCTTTTATGACTGTATCACAGTTTGTTAGGTGCCCCAGGCTGAGCCCTGTCATAGAAACATAGACTTTGACGGCAGATAAGGACCGCTTGGCCCATCTAGTCTGCCCATCTCCCTACCTACAGGATAGGCCGCAGATCCTAGTTAACCAACAGCCTATTTCTTCCTACCCCCCACAAGAATTGCCTTATGTCTGTCCCATGCATTCTTGAATTCTCCCACAGTTTTAGACCCCACAACCTCCTAGGAAGGCTGGTCCATGCATCCACTACCCTCTCTGTGAAATAATACTTCCTCACATTGCCCCTGAACCCCCCCATCTTTAAATTGTGTCCCCTTGTTCTTGCATGTCTCTTTCTGAAAGATGCTACCCTCTTGGACTTTGTTGATTCCACTGAGGTATTTAAAAGTTTCTATCATGTCGCCCCCCCTCCCTTCTTTCCTCAAGGGTATACATATTAAGCTCCTTTAGTCTCTCCTCATACGGCTTCTCTTGCAGACCCTGCACCATTTTAGTTGCCCTCCTCTGACTGCTTCTATTCTGTCTATGTCCTTGCGAGATGGGGGTCTCAGAACAGGACACAGTACTCCAGATGGGGTCTCACCAACTGTCTGTACAGAGGGATAACAACTTCCTGTTTTCTGCTGCTGATGCCTCTCCCTATGCATCCCAGTATACCCCCAGCCCTCCCTACTGCCTTCTCACATTGCTTGCTAGCCTTAAGGTCATCTGATATGATTACCCCCAGATCCCTTTCCCTTTTTGTTGTTGTTACTACCTCCCCCTCCATTGTGTATTCTTCCCCTGGGTTATTGTTTCCCAGGTGCATTATTTTGCACTTCTTTGCATTGAATCCTAGCTGCCATACTTCTGACCATTCCTCCAACCTTGCCAAGTCCCTTCTCATCCTTTACACGCCTCCTTGTGTATCAACCCTGTAGCAGATCTTTGTGTCATCTACAAAGAGGCATACTTTTCCTTCCAGTCCCTCTGCAATGTCACTTATAAAGACATTAAAAAGGACTGGACCCAATACTGAACCCTGCAGTACCCACTAGTAACCCCTCTTTCTTCAGAGTGGACTCCATTTACAATTACCTTCTGTGTTCTGTTGTCCAGCTAGTGTTTTACCCAGGCTACCACCCTGGGGCCCACTAGTCCCATACATAGTCTGTTTCTGCAGCATAGTGAAAGCCTTTTATGGCTGTATTACACATTGTTTGTTAGGTGCCCCAGGCTGAACCTTGTCATTTATTACTATGACACAGTCACATACACAGTCTGTCTCTGCAGCATAGTGAAAGCCTTTTACAGCTGTATTACATAGAGTTTGTTAGGTACCCCTGAGGCCCTAGCCCTTATTACTGTGACATAGTCAACTACACTGTCTCTGCAGCATAGTGAAATCCTTTTATGGCTGTATTACACACTGTTTGTTAGGTGCCCCGGAGGCCTGAGCCCTAATTACTGTTACATAGTCAGCTACACTGCTTGTCCAGCAGTTAGTGATACAGTATGCTTTCACAGCTGTGTCTACTATGTCTCATACTTCCCAGTCTAAGTCTACTAAAAGGAAGCACAGTGCTGGTGCACATGCAGCTGTTAATGACATAGACAATATGAATCATAGCACTAATGAAGAACATAGCAACAATAAAAAATAACATCACCAGGACTGGCACAAAATCCCCAGAACAAAAGAAGCATGTTAACAATGAAATGATAGTACAGTTTTGGAAAGAACTGACTGTAATTACTTGCAGAGGTACTGAACATTTTGCCACATGTGCCAGGATACCTCCAGCTGCTGAACCAGCATGCAAGGAGGCATCCTCCTCAAATATAAGCTCAGATGCTGAGGCAGCGAATGTTGATAGAGATGGTGGTGATAGTGGGGACTGGGCATGGGATAGCCTGGATTATGTCCCACATAATGATGACAGCACTTCCAGTTCTTCTGAATCTTGTGGCGATAAGATCGGTAGTTTTGATGAGGGGATAGGAGAGGATGCCGCTGTAAGATGTGAGAGGCAATTGCAGAAAAAAAAAACTGATTTGCTAAACGTAAGAATAAAAAGAGCATGAATGAAAACAATTCATCTTAGCAAGGAAAGCGTAGTTTTTTTTTTCCAGGTCCCTTGACTGTACAAGGAATAGTGCCAGGCACCATACTACAAAGCAAAAAAAGGTAAATCTTTAGTATGGAATCTATTTTACATTGACCCTGCAGACAACTCTTGAGCTGTATGCAATCTGTGCAAAAAGAGCATCAGTTGTGGTGGCAAACTGGCAAATTTTGGAACATCAGTAATGATGTGACATGCAGTGGCAAAACACCCAATTAAGTGGGGCAGGTTCAAGGGGCAATGTGATTTGTATGATGGTAGTGGACGTGGTGGCGGCAGTGAACTACCGTAGAAGCAGCAACTGACATTGAATCACTTGATGTGTCCTTGCAGTCTTCCCAGACAGACATAGATTGTTTTCTGACGCCATCAAGTACTGGAAAATCCTAAAGTAGTACTCCATGTGAAAAATGCATTCCCTCCAAAATGAAAAGGTTTTCATCAACTAACATTAAAAGAAAGTGTTGTGAGGACATAAAAATTCACCCACCAACATCCAACATGCCAGCTGTTAAATAGAGCCATTGTATAGCCGTTGTCCAACTGTCAACTCTCTTTGCTTTTGTTGCCCAAAAAGGTTTCCTCAACTTCATGAACCGGATTGAACCATGGTACACTGTTCCCTGTTGAACATTTCTTGAAAAAGGCTGTTCCACAGTTGTATGACTTGGTATGTACTGAAGTCATTAAGCAGTTGAAAAACTCTGAGGTGAAGCAGGTTCACATAACTACAGATATGTGAACCAGCAACCAACCAATTGACTACATGACTGCTAAAACACATTGGGCAGGTTTTCAGTCAGAAAGTAATAATCTCCACTCTACCATAAGCAGTAGGAAGCAGGCTGTATTATGTGTCACCACTTTTGAGGAAAACCACACTGCTGTGAATATTTTGCAAGAGCTGCAAAAACAGTTCCAGAAATGGCTTACTCTGTATTCCATATCTCCAAGGTTCATAGTGTCAGATAATCATGCCAACATAGTCAAAGCTGTTAGAGATGTCAACTACCAACACATACTTTGTTTTGTGCATTGTTTAAATCTTCTCATCCATAATTTCTTAAATGGAAACAGAAATGTTGAAAACCTGTATGGTCTTGCTAGGAAATTATGTGGGCATGTCAGCCACTCTGTGAAAGCACAAAAAATCCTGAAGGGGCTGCAGAGGTCAAACAACTTACCGCTGCATACATTAGAGCAGGAAGTTCTGACCCACTGGAATTTAACATTTTACATGTTATAAAGGCTTCTTGAACAGAAAAAAGCTGTACATGACTACATCATGCAGCATCAAATAGGTAAAGTAATCAATCATGCTCAGTTCCAGCTCTTGGAGTCTAGTTGAATCTTTGTTCACCTTACTGGAGCCATTTGAGGCTGCCACATGTGATGGCAGTGAGGGCAGTGCAACTCTGAGTCAAATTCTTCCTCAAATAAAATTTCTTCACATTTTCCTTGATGATATAAAGAAAGACTTTTAGTCAAAAGAAGACCCCACTGCTGTTATTGGTTTTCTTTTTCACTAGGTACATGTAACTAACTCCGGGTCGCTCCTGAAAAAGGTGCCAACAAGGTCTCAGTGGGCCTACCCGGTTACCAAAATTTAAATAAATAAATGCTGGCAGATGACTTGAGTCTCAGGCTGTCGACTGATAAGAAAATAAATGCCATATTTAAGAATGAGACCTGCATGTTAGCTGCATTGCTAGATCCCTGCTTTAAGGGGGACATCAAAGCTATCTTTCATACAGGGGAAGACATTGAGTGCTGGAGAGATCTTCTGCTAATCAAATGTGACATTGCCCCACCAACACCATTAAGTGATGTGCAGCAGTCAAACTCTGCTGAATCATCACAATGCACCTCTGGCACAGACAATAGCACATCTGTAAATTTTTTACAATCACCAGCATCATCAGCGAGGAAAAGGACATCTACTGCTACTTCTCAGGCATGCAATGTTCAGGGTCCGAAAGACAAATCAGTTCTGAGTCACCTGCAACAACATGGACTATTATACTGTAAAGAAATTGCAGTTGGTACATCTGCCAGACTGTTAACCATCACAGCACAATGATACAGGAGTATTTTGCAGACCATACTGTGATTGGTATGGAGGAAAATCCAGTACTGTACTGGAAACAAAAGAGTACAATATGACCAGTCCTAGCAAATCTTGCAGTAATGTACCTCAGCTGTCCACCTTCAAGTGTATATTCAGAATGCATATTTAGTGCAGCTGGAGGAATAGTCACTGACCAAAGAACACTGCCAACTCCTGTAAATGTGGAATGACTTACATTTCTCAAAATGAATGCTTACAATTTCCCTGTTGCCCCAAACACTGAATTATGCACTTCTGACCCTGAACATGAACAACAACCTGCAAAAAGTGATACTTAATATGCTTAATATGATGACTAGGTTGTGTATGAAATGAATAGAAAATCCTGTGTGAAGTGGCATACTGCTAAATTTTGTAACTTAACATTGCTAACACATTCCTCTCTCAGTAGTTGCAACTGTCCATCTAAAATAAATCCTACAATGGTCACAGACAGTTCATGGACAAACAAACATGCATGTTTGTAATTTTTCTGACAGTGCTGGCACCATTATTTAAATTCGAATTCACTTACTTTTTTTTATTTTGTACATTTCCTTGTCAAATGTGTTCCTCATGTCACATACTGTTCCAGTCCTGCTCTGTATGAGCACTGCAGAAATTCTGGAAGGACTGTTGCTAATAACTTACAGGCCTTACATCATAGTTGTTACTGCAGTTTCTTCCATTGGCATCAGTTTCCCTCAGTTTTAATGTCAGTTTCCATACACACGTACTACTGACAAAATATGCCATCACCACTGCCACAATGCCAGTCTTATGTGCCACTGTACTAGTTATGTCAATCATCAGTTTGTTATGTTTGATGCCCACCATGGGTATCACTTTTGGAAACAGCAGCAGCCTTACTCAGAGAAGCTGCACCTCTCCTACCTACCTCATCAATGCCCGCCTTGGAAACAGCATCAGACTCATTCAGAGTGCTTCACCTCTCTCATATGCCTCATCAATGCCTGCCAGGGGTATAATTTTTGGAAACAGCAGCAGGCTCAATCTGAACAGCTGCACACCTCATACCTACCTCAGCAATGCCTGCCATGGGTATAATTTTTGGACACAGCAGCAGGCTTGCTAAGAACAGCTGCACCTCTCCTACCTACCTCAGCAATGCTTGCCATGGGTATAATTTTTGGACCAGCAGCAGGCTTGCTAAGAACAGCTGCACCTCTCGTACCTGCCTCAGCAATGCCTGCCATGGGTATAACTTTTTGGAAACAGCATCAGGCTCAATCAGAGCAGCTACACCTCTCATTCCGACCTGAGCAATACCTGCATGGGTATAATTTGTTAAAACAGCAGCAGGCTCACTCACAGCAGCTGTGAGGGTGCCAATAGTTGATCTTTGCAGCTAAAGAAAGATCCTTTATGATGGAGGACCACCCCTATGGAAAGAGGAGAGTAGCGACTGCTGAATGGCTGGAACCCAGACTTAAGACCATGAAGAGGCCTGACCTTGACTGGAAACTAAAGGAGGATAGATATAGAATAAGACTAGGTGGATCTTAGGGAGCCACAGGGAGAATAGCTTTCAGAGGTGCTGCTGACATGGTGTGCTGAGCTAAAGGAACTCACGTGGCTTAGTGCTCCACCCTCTAGCAGCTGAAATCTTAAATACTACATTGTAAGGTGATACTTTCTCTGGGTCTGCACAGCTAAGATGTCCCCTAGAGTGCTGGAGCTTACCATCCAGAGGAGATGCCGGGAGGCACTGGTGGAGAGAAATGGCCCACAGAGAAGGACCCCCCTCGCCTGAGATGAGGGATTTGCCCTCAAGATGGAGATTTCAAAGGGAGCAAGTAAGCATGTCTATCTGCTGGGCAAGCTCAGGGGCAAGATTCAGGAAATATGATGATGGACAGTATAAATACATTCATAGAGCCTGATGGCATGTAGGCAGAAATGTACCGACTGAATGATCACTACTGAAGTAAAGACTGCTATGACTGAGATCGACTGAATGATTACTGTGGAAAGGAGTGACTGATATTGATTGAGCAAGCAGTACTCAACAACAAGGCATGCATTTCTAGAGAATTAATGCTTACCACAGATGATTTCGATTGCACAAGGCTAATGGACGAGTGTCATTCAACATACCTGGGAAGTGCATTCATTCTCTAGAAACACTTGGCCTGTAAGGGGATATTGTGCTTTAAAGATGGAAAATTTTTTTTTTTTTTTTTGTGAATGGAAAAAGTTTTTTTTTTTTTTCTATAGTTGACTTGTTGCTATGTAGAACACGAGTGTTCAGTGACGATGACTAATTGCATTTCAATACCCAGGAAGTGCATTTATTGTGAAGAAACATACTGTATGCTCTGTTGTGGGTTTTTGCATATTAAAAGTGGAAATGTTTTTATCTTAAATGGAAAAAAAGGCTTTATGTCATTTAGGTTGTTGCTTGGTAGGTTAGGTTGGTAACAAAGTATGCATTTCCAGGGATGTAATGCTTTTTAGCTAATGATGTTTCTAGAATTTGTTCTTTGATTGAATGGCATTTTATAAGTGAAATAAATGAGAAAGTACTAAAAATATGAACACATAGCAAAATCCAAAGTCAAAGATAAAACTCAGCCAAAAACAGTAGTAAACTACAAACTGAGGGGAAAATGCTGAAACAGACTTAATAAGCAGACTTAAATGACTGATTGACTACGAGTGTGATTACCTGTCTGGCTAGAACTAGGTGAAATCAATTTGTGACATGGCACATGATCAACACATGACAACAGACGAGAATAAGTGAAATCCATTGGAGGAACAGCAACATGTGACCACAGAGCAACCATGGATTAATCCCCTTATTAATCCATGGTTGCCATCAGGAGCACGCTGCACAAATCATTGAGAGACAGTTGCCATTGAGGCTGCGCTTGGTCAGTTAGATCGGATCACTCCTTGCAGTTCCTGCTGGCAACCCTGCTCGTAGGTGACGTTATCAGCTAACTTTGACTGTGAAGTTAGGGTCCTAATTATTTCCAGTAAGGTTTCTAACATTCTGTGGAAACATATTTTGGAAACAGAGCCCCTTACTGCAAGGTAAGAGACAATGGGGAATCACACTTACTTGAAAAGTGGCTGCTGTATCTTGTGGTTGCTCACCCTGTCTGGTCAGCCAGCGCGGAACTGAGTCTCCTGTCAGAGATCCTGCACCACTGTTGCACGTCCAGCAGATGTCGCTGCATCACGTCACTCTGGCTGTAGTTCTGTGGGGGTGGGGAGCATTTTCCATCCCAGAGTCATCCTAGAAGAGAAGCAGAGAGTGATGGAGTTCTAGGCATAAACTTGCATGCATGCCTATCGTCCCCCAGCAGCCTTTACAAATACATGAGGGTCTCTGGCCATCCCAAACCCTCCCCACTCCCCATTGTCTCTCCTAATCAGACTCTTGGCAGTCATCGCCGGTAACTGCAGCAGCCCTGGCTCGGACACAGCAGGTAATAAATAACTCTTACCCAGGCAGTGTAGCGACAGGCAGTGTTAACACATACTTAGAAGCAAAACATATTGACAATGTTTACAACAGTTTTGTATGGGGAAAATCTCTACTAATAGTTTGAAAACATTACTAAATCTAAACACAGTTGTAAAATTTTGTGATTATTTACAGCAATCACAATGTAAAACAGACACTTTTCATGTGTCACAAAGCAATACAACAGTGTGATTTTTTCTCTTTTTTGTTTGCGTAATATGTTACTCCTAGCAGCACTTGCCATGTTACAAGCGCATTAAACCATTCCAGAGCATGGTTCTACTTGTGGCATTAATCCATGGTTGGCAGATTGGATGCACTCAACCTTTGGCCTCATGCGCTAATCAGCCCAACCATGGATTAATGCCACAGTAGAACCATGCTCTGTTGTGGCGTAATGCTTACGAGGAATGCAGTAGAACTGAGTAGAAAAGTATACAAGTGGCTTGGTATGGCCAGCAGGTAGAACAGACTATGAAACCACAAGTAAAATACTGTACAGCAGAATGACATATGTGGGATATAGAAAACGGTAAGCACACTGAAAATGAACCTAAGTACGGTACATGAGTGCAGTATGAGACCAGTGGTGGCACTTTCTACGCATCAGTGTCTGCAAGATTGCAGAAAACGGGTGTTTTTTAAACTGCACACACGGATGCTTGGCTCCTTGTATTTTTTTCATAGGGTATTTTTTGGCCCCTTGTCACTCCGCATTTAGTAAACATACGGGTGTGTCAGGAGTGGGGGTGGGCAAATCTAACTCTCCATCTGTCTCCCCGGCCTGCTCACTGGTCTGTCTCCCTGCCAGGCTCTGTGTCCCGGGCTGCTTCCCCCCGACCCTTCCCCCAGTAGCGCTGTGATGCTTCTACGCATGTGCAACTCAGAGCCCGGCATCGCCTTATGCCCCTGCTTACATCTCGGGCTTACATCACAGCACATGATCAGAAGAGCAGGAAGAAGGTGAGCCAGCAAGATGATGGGGAAGGTGAGGAAGCCGCGAGGAAGGGAATTTGACACTGAATTCGAGGGAGTGAAGGCCTGAGTGAAGGGCCTGGGTGAATTGCAGTCTGGGATTGCAGTGAAGGACTCCCTGAATGGGTCCCTGAAGGACTTGAGATGGCATGGACCAGCAGCCAAAGTCAGACCTGGTGGACCAGGCTGGTGGAGCACCGTTGGGAGTACCGTTTGTCACTACACCATTTGTTACCTCCCGGTTGCCCGGAGTTCCCAGATGGAGTTTATTGAAAAAAGAGTCTGGGGAGGAGAGCTGCATTTTCAGCCTGGTTTTCGGCGGGTTTTTCTCCCAGTTTTACTCCCTTTGCTCCCTCCTGGTCCTCCCTAAGTTGTCTGCATCCATGGCCCATGTTTTGCCCCATCTTTGTCCCTGGCCCTTGTCATTTTGGCCTGTGTTTCTGGCACGTTTGCCCGCAGATTTGGCACCTCCCTCATGGACGGGCTTCTGGACGTCTCTCTCAGGTAAGGTTTTCCTGGATCTTTCACCTCCTGGTTTTCCCTGCTGGTGTCCTAGTTTGGTGTTTTGGGTATTGTCGGGGGGTATTGGATGTTTAAGACCCCGGATGAGACATCTGGTACAGGGGGTGGTCCCGAGCAATCCATCATGGTGGATTTTATACATAGCTAATGATAATTAATGATGGGGCCATGGATTACCAGCTATACAGCTGAGAGAAAATTCATTTCGTAAAGGGCAGTGGAATGTTGAAACATACAGTATAATGAGCTTGCAGTTGATGGCCTCTGTTTTCCAATCAATCTTGTAACTTTTTTCAAACTTACAGGATTAAATGTGTCACATTGCATTGGTCAGTCATCACATATATCAACAGAATTGACAAGCGTTAGTTTGTGAGACCTTTCTGCCTAATGTTTAAACACTATACTTTTGATAATGTGCTACCTTACCAATATTTCAGACAGTTTAGGCTGGCCCTTAAAAACAGCCAGTAGTTTAAACTTCATCACTCGTCAGTGACCTTTTCTCCCATCAAGGGAAGAATGATTTCAAACTATACAGACAAAAAATAGAGAGAGGGGATCTGTCCTTTCTTCCATTTATTGGTGCCCTGTGCTGTACATGTCACTGTTGGGACAATAACTGCTTTTGATTCTTTTCTTATATGAGGGAGTGATGGTGTACACTTGTGCAGGCAGACAAGCTAGAATGTATTTGTAGTATGGGTGATTTTTAAAGCTAGTACAGACCAGAGAGGATCAGAACAAGTCAATCTGCCTGGCAGATCGAACTTTAGTGTTTGTCTGCATCTGAGTATGCAGTGTTACCTAAGGGGATGGTCCGGGTGTTGGCACAAGAAAGAACAGGCCCAAGTAACAGGCCCTGGACCCGAGGCTGAGTCCCAGGGTTAAGTTGGAAAGCAGATGGAAAAACAGAGGTGCTAGTCATACAATGAGGATGTGTGTACGCAACTGCCAAATGTAGTCAGTCCAACAGACCAATCTGAGCAAAGGTGGACAAACCCCAAACTGACCTGAATTAGCCTAAAATAAAGGTGTCTTTGCTGAATTAAAAGTTACAGTAAGTCCCGGAGTAAGTCATTATTAGTGCTTTCTGGACTAATAACACAGGCCTTTAGAAAAAGTAATGAAATAAAATGCTCTCAGTTTTTCAGAATTGTCAACCAAATCCCAGGACCAAATTGTGTATAGTAAGCAGGGCTCCCCAGTGTCTAAAAATATAGGGTGGTGGCAGTGGTGATGAGGTCAAAAAGTGCGGTATTGTTCTGGACCTCCTATATGCACTGTACATGTGCATAAGTGGATTTTAAGTAAAATATAATGTGCTGTTATCAAAACAGGGGTAGTAGTGCAATAAAGGGTGCCTGGGCCCTGTAGCAGGCTGCCTTGGATCGTCTTGAGGCTGGGCCCCGGGCTGGGCTCTGCAGAAGGTGGTTCTGGAGTTGAGTCTCCCTCCAGTGGTGAAGGCCTGGGGTGAAGGCGATCACATAGCAGGACCACCTGGATTACTATGTTGGTTCCCATGATTGGTTCCACACTTGAAGTGAAAAGGGGGGTTGGAGACGTTAACTGACTCCTTGTATTTCTATTAAAGGGGTCCATTTTTTTCAGAAAAAAACAAGGAAAGGGGTCATTTCTGAAATGTGCAGATGAGCATGAGTACCACTTTTTACAGAGAGTGCCACGACCAGGAGTGTGAGTGGCTGACTAAGAGAAAAGAAGGAAGCACAATGCTATAGTCAGAAAAGGTACTGAGACAAACTACTAAGCTAAAAAGTCTCTGAAGGTAAAAACTTAACATAAGCTGAAGGCACAAACCAAACAGAAAGCCCCCCAAAAAACAAGGAAAAGTGGCAGCCAACACAAGGAAAGGGGTGGGGGACAGAACTCCATCAGAGCCTCCAGCTGCAGCAGTCAAACAGAGCTTTAGAATGAGGCTGGAGGAAGCTGCTGTAAGTAACCCAGGAATTGGAGGGGGTGGCTGGTTGCTCCCACCCACTGAACCACCGACACTGATTTATAATTATATTTCTCAGTTATACAGAGATCAGCCTTTAGGAACTCTCATATAAATTCTTTTGAGACTGTTCTATTCTCGACTTTACCATGCCATGCAATACCGATTGAACAAATACACGGACTCAGAGATTAGGCTTCCAACATCTTTACTCCATTGCTGCTCGTGCCAAATTACACCCACATCCTTAGAAGTGGTGACGTCATTTTCATACACGACATCCCCCCCTTTACTTGGATTTAAACCTGTTACACATCTCTTGTTCCCTTAATTTATGTATTTTACTTGTTTCCTTTTTTTTTTTTATAATTACTCTATAGTACATCTACGTAATAATAAAGTCCTTAAGTCTCTGAGGTAGTTTAGTTTGCCTATGAGGCCTGTCTGTTCTTGGTATTGGAGGCCTTTGTGGTGACTCCTGGGTGGACTCACCCGATCTCTGTATCGTAGGATTCTGTTCTCCAGTTTCCTTGGGTTGGGTACTCTCACTCATTTGTAGAGCAGTCTCCTCAGGCATATACCTTTTCACAAACGTTGTGTTCCTGGAGTACCTTGCTCCCGTTGGTGACTGAACGACCACCCAGCTTCCCTCTCTACTGACCACCGTGTGTGGTATCTTATTGAAAGGTGTTGTGAACTTATCCACTTGGTCTTGTTTCAAGAGAACCTGATCCCCAACATCCACATCCGAGTGTTTGGCTGTACGCTGGTTGTCTGCATGAGCTTTGTACTTCCCTTTCTGTTCAGCATCCCGGTCTCGTGTCTCTAGATCTCTTTGTAGTGTAGCTATATCTGGAAGTTTCCCCCTCAATTTTCTCTTGAAAAGAAGCTCAGCCGGGCTCCGGCCCGTAGTGGAGTGATCAATGGATCTGTAGACGGTGACATATTTGCGTAGCTCTCATTTCCAATCTAGCCCCTCAGCTTGTGCGATACGAATCCTTTTCATGAGGGAGGCGTTCTGCCTCTCCACCTCACCATTTGCCTGTGCCCACTTCGGTGTCGTCTTCACGTGCTGTATTCCGTTTTCCTGACAGAAATTCTGGAACTGAGTTGATATAAACTGCGGACCACAGTCCGACCTGATCGTTATGGGAAGACTATGACGACTGAAAATAGTTTCCAGACTATCAATCACCTTTTCTGCAGTGGTAGACTGCATCACGTCATATTCATAATACCTGCTGTAATAATCGACAACTACCAATATTGACTGTCCTGTTGGTAGTGGACCCAGCAAGTCAGTGGCAAGGTCCTGCCACGGTCCTTCAGGTAACATCTTTGGTCTCAACGGTTCCGGCACGTCTGGTCGTGCTACAATCTGGCAACCATGACATGACTTGACGTGTTTTTCTGCAGCCTTGTCCATTCCCAGCCACCATACTTTGCTCCTGAGGTGTTGTTTCGTGCCCACAATACCTAAGTGTCCCTCATGGGCTAAGGCTAAAGCTCTCCGGTGAAGTCCATGAGGTAACACAACGCGCTCCCCTGAGAGCTAGCTGCCCAATTGTGCACAGCTCACTTGCTATGGGTGCATATGCCCTGCATTTCAGAGCACCCCATCTGAATGGCACTTCAATTTCCCAGTCATTGCCGACGGCCGATGCTTTCTCGACTTCTCTTGTGGTCAGCGCACCTGGAGTTGCATTAATGGCCACAAACCATATGTACTCTTCTGCTCCATGTGTGTGAGATTCCTTCATTGCTGTCTCTCCCAGTAGACGAGACAAAGGATCTGCTATATTGTGTTTCCCTGGTATGTACACAACCTGGAAGTCATAAGGTTGTAGTCTCAGTACCCATCGTTCGATGCGAGCGCATGGCTTTGAGTGAGGACTATAGATAGCCTCGAGCGCCTTATGATCAGTCATTAAGTAAAATCTCTTGCCATACACATATGGGTGAAGTTTTTCACAAGCCCAAACCAATGCTAGGGCCTCATGCTCTGTTTGTGAGTACCTGCATTCACACTCTGATAAACTCTGGCTTACATAACAGACTGGAACCATCTCCCCATGTTGTTCCTGCACCAGCACAGCTCCTATGCCTACTGGTCCTGGCGTCTGCTATCACTTTAGTGGGCGCGTCCTTGTCGAAGTAGGCTAACGTTGTCGCTTCGGCTAATTTATTCTTCAGTGCCTGAAATGATACCTTTTGTTCCGGCCCAAATTTGAATACTGTGTCCTTCTTTGTCAACTTCTGCAGAGGCTCCGTGAGTGTAGAGAACTGAGGGATAAACCTACTACTGTATCCCACTAATCACAAAAAGCTGCGAACCTCTGATGTTGTCTCAGGCTCCCTGGCCTCGACCACTGCTCTTACTCTTTCAGTTGTGGGACCTATGCCCCTTTGTGAGAGTAACATGCCCATGAAAACCAACTTGTCCATGTTGAACTGGCATTTGTCTGGATTAAGTGTCAGGCCAGAGTTCTCCAATCTGTTAAGGACCTCATGCAGTCACCGGTCATGGCTCTCCTTATCTGGGGCGTGGACAATGATATCATCTGAAATGTTCTCCACTCCCCTCAATGCCTGCCAGTGCTGTTGCAATTTCGTGCTGATACTGCTCACTGGCGGATGAAACCCCAAAAATGAGTCGTTTATATCTGTATGTCCCATTATGTACTGCAAACGTTGTTATGCCTCTTGATTCTGGTGTCAGCTCCAGTTGATGGTAGCCCCATTTGAGATCCAATTTACTAAACATGACAGATCCATTCATGCCTTGCAACAGTTCGTCCACTGTGGGAATTGGGTACCTGCCACGTACGATTGCCATATTTGCTTGTCTCATATCCAGGCACATCCTGATTTCTTTGTTTGGTTTTGGCACAATCACTACCGGATTCACCCATGGTGTGGCACCAACAACCCTCTCGATTATGTCCATGTCCAATAGTTCTTTGATCTTGGCCTCCACAGCTCCTCTCAGGTGAAAGGGTACCCGCCTAATGGGCTGTGCTACTGGCATCACATTCTCATCGATGTGCAGGCTTATTTGCTTCGTGTTGAGCTTTCCCACTCCTTCAAACAATCCAGGGTATTGCTGCCTTATCTGCACTCCGACATCAATCACTGCTGCTACATTAACACCCAGCTTAAGTACACCCAGCTTTACAGCAGTCTCTTTTCCCAGCAACGGTTCACCATGTCCACATATCACTGTGAACTCGGCCTGTGTACTGCGCTTGCCTATGGCTACTTTGCATGTGAAGATCCCTTTTACTGCCAGTGGTTCAGTTGCTGAATATGTGTCCAGTTTTTTTGTCGGTCTTTGATGATTGACACTTGATTTGTTTGCTCTTCAGCATTTCCCAGGTCTGCTGGTCCACAATATTACTAGAAGCCCCTGAGTCAATCAGCATCAACAAGTCGACTCCTCCCACTGAGAACATCGTTCTTTCTGTGCTGCTTTTTCCCCTTATCACAAATGCATAGTCTCTGTCTTGTTTTTCTGAATCAACACATTTAACTGTATGCTTTACGTTCCCTTTAGTTTTACACATTCTAGCAAAATGATTTCTGCCGTTGCATTTCTTGCACGTCTGCCCTCGCGCTGGACAAGTAGGGTCCTTTGCAAAATGATCTGCGTGGCCACACCGGTAACGCACCTTCTCATTTTATCTTTTCCTCTCCTTTTGGCTTTCTTCTCATGTCTCTCCTCACTTTTGAATATGCGATTAACTGTTTCAGGTTTTTGGGCCTCTAAGCTCATGTGCATTGCGGCCATTTGCACTTCGATTCTCTCACACTGTGCGAACAGCTCAAGTAATTTCGCTAATGTCAGCCCAGGTCCCTCCTCTAACAACTTGCAGCGTACATATTCGGAATTACACTTGCTTAGTATTGCATCCCTTATCTGATTGTCCTTATCGCCTGCAAAGTCACAGTCTTTAGCCGATTGTCTCAAATGGGTAACAAATTGCTGCACGGTCTCCCCCGTTTTTTGTTTTAACTGGTAAAAGGCCTGCCGCGCAAATGCAGTATTCACTTGTGGCACAAAGTAGGCATTCAACGCTGTTACCGCCAGATCGTAGTCCGTTGGCCCTCCGGTGTCCCCGAGCGTCGAGAAAATGTCTTGTACATCTGTCCCAGCATGGCGTAGCAATAAAGCTCTTCTCCGTTCTTATGTAGCTGCACTCACATTGTCAGTTAGTATCAACCCCTTCCCATCAGCAAACAGTTCAAAGGATGTAAGCCATCGTGTCCATCTCGGCCCAAGCGTGGCTGGTTCACTATAACAATCAAACTTTGGTATAGCGCTCTCCATCTCTGTTCCTTTTTTTTTTTTTTTTTTTAGCTTGCTGTGTTTCGGGTCTAATCAGCGTTTCACTGATCCCATCTCGTCGCCATTGTTCTATTCTCGACTTTACCATGCCATACAATACCGATTGAACAAATACACGGACTCAGAGATTAGGCTTCCAACATCTTTACTCCATTGCTGCTCGTGCCAAATTACACCCACGTCCTTAGAATGTGGTGACGTCATTTGCATACATGACAGAGACGGCATCTGATTTATTCTGAAAATGGGAGCACATAAGACACTGACTAGGACTCGCTGGTGGAATGTAACACAAACTATATACAGCCATGTGCATTTTGTTATGCAGTTTACATTACATTTTACCTCACTTGGTGTGACATTCCCATCCCTTTGGTTAGACCTAGGCCTGTCCCTCCATATCTCCAGTACTTTCCTCCATACCCCTGATCCCACAGCTAACCCCCCTGTGGTGTGGCCCAGCTATAGCCAGACAGCATCCCCTACCGCTTCTGCGAACATGGTAGAATACATCCACGGTGGTGTTTGGAGCAGCTGGTAGCAGAGAATGGGGCCCAGACATGCTGGCTATCATGCTTCTTCACTGTAAAGATTTTCTGGTTAGTCCCCTGCTATGTTCTTGGCAAGGAGCCAGTGAGCACCTGCAGCACCAGCCTGTAGGCGGTGAGATACCGATGCTGCTTTGTCACCCATAGCATCTGGCAGGCCCTCTTTTTTTTTTTTTTACTTGCTCTTTATACTTCCTCTGCTCCCTGGGCCCCGCACCACTGGGAGTCACCTGTGGTGTCTGCCCCCATTCTGCACCTACCTGAAGCCTGGAGGCAATCCCCATGGAGCCTTGATTCTACCCCCCAGGTGGGAATGAGGTGGGGCCCATACACCCTTAGCTTCTAGTTTCGTTGGGTCACCCTCGCAGGACAGGCAAGATAGTTGTGGGGTCTGCACTGGGTGCTCCATCTTCCCAGTGCCCAGGGAGCTGATTTTCCATTGTTCTTGGGGACATGACATGCGCCCAGATGTCAAGGCGCAATTGCCAATGTTTGTCATGCCCCAACCCCTCTGAATGGCTCTAGTGCTTGCTGTGCCTCCAGTCACTCCAGAGGCCAGTGAGGCGCCGAGCCTCATCCCCCTCCCTCCTCCCTCCCTCCCTGGAGAAGGCACGCGGTTCTTTGGACGCTCAAGCCTCCTCCCCTGGCCAGCCCTCCATCTCTCTGGGCCCGTTCCTGAACCCAGGTCAGCAGTGTCGCAAGTGGTAGCGCTACCACTGTGCCAGCGGGCCGGCAGTCCCTCTTTCTCACCTTCAAATGGTACTTAGTGAGATGTTCCGCACTCTCCCTGCCTCCCCAACCCCGAGCCAGTGGGCAATTGATCTGCATCATTTTCAGATCCATTGCCCAGGTGAGAGAATTGGGACCAAGAATCAATTGTGCTTTCCCATCAGTGCTTCACCGACCAGCAACCTTGGGCCAGACATATGTAAATTATTTCATATGGATGTTATTCTCCTGCTTGGAACTTAAGTCTTAATAGATTTAATTCAAGTTTCAAGTTTACCATTACACAAAAAGGAAAAAAGAAAACAACAGGAAAGTCAGTGATACGTCAGCAGCACATTGTGTAGCTACCTTGGGGACTGGGGATTACATGCAAGCTGTGGGAGTCCACTCTAGGGCCAATGGAGGTGATGTGTGGATCATGGTGATGTGCTCAGCTCCTAGTAAGGGGAGGGCACATGCCCACATGATGTTTGACCCCCCCCCGGATCAGTCAAGGAGCAAGGGTGGCATCACCTGTGAAGAAAGTCGCTCAGTGGATCTCCTGGCCACAGGAATGGTGCAGCTATGGTGACTGCGATTGTCGTCCAGGGGACAAGTGAAGGGGAGGGGGTAAGGAAAAGGATGGCTAGTTAACTTTAAAGTTAAACCTCTAATCCAGGTTTTCTTCTGTATTTGTGATGAAGGGTTGTAAAATGAAAGGCATGTGCCAAATCAGAGTTTGTACTGAGAAACAGAGTATCAAGGTGGAAGAACTAGACTTCGGGCAGATGTGTATTTTGCCCTAAAACATAAACAAAACTGAAGTGTGCAACAAGCAAACTGCTCATTTGTACTTCAGTTAATTCTAATTTATTTATTTATTATTTTCTTGGAATATTACCTTTGAGCTGGAAGCTGATTTACAAAGGTTCCATGTCATACTGTACATGCAAAGACAGTAACACAACTACAAAGTAGCAATGGAACAAAAGTACAATATAAGTGCACAGTTACAAAGTATGAAGTAAACATTCCGGTAAATGCATTATAGACAACTGATGTTTAAAAAATCAATCTTGCACTCTTCTAGATCCCTAGAATGGTATGCTATTAAGATACTGAAACTCAGAATCCTGACACTCATGGGACTGACTTCAGTATCCTGACATACACTTGCGTGAAAGCTGCAGTGTCCTGACAGACTCAATGTCAACAGGGATAAGGTAGCGGATGTGACGTACCACTACCCCACCCCTTGTCAGGCACTAGAAGACAAGAGAGGATGCAGGAACTGGCTGAGCTGCTCCTGTGATGTGGAGGGCTGGGTTATTAGCAGCTCGGCCACTTTTGCTCCCCACCATTCTGACCCCCGGCCCCCCAATAACTGTTTTTTTTTTTAAACTCTGAGGTCCGCTCCTCCTCAGAGTTGGTTATTTTAGTTATGGTGGGTGCGTGGTGCAAAACCCTCCGCATTAAATGCAAGTCCCTTTCGGGATCCCGCATTTAGGTCTGGGGCACCTATCCAGATGCTGAAATTCAGTCTTCCAAACTCGGTCTTGTAGATTTCGGGATCCTGAGTTTCGGGATTCCATAGGTGATCCCCTAGAACATCTTAGGAATGATTGGAAATTGCTCAAGTAGAAACAATCGTTGAACTGAATTTACTGTAAAATAGCAGTGCAACTGTTGTTTGATGATGTAATAGTTACCTGTATAATAATGTAACTTTAATAGCCATAATTTCACAGTGTAACATGTAATGATGAACGGGTCAAAGGGGTAAATACAGTATTGTACAAAGTAAACCATTAGGATTGAATTGATTGTGACAGGGCAGCTGCAGAATGATATAATTACATTTTGCCATGTCTCACAATAATGATTATGGTGCTGCTGTTTATGAGGTTATGTTGCTTAATGCTGTTCGGAGTACTTGTGCTGAATAAACAGAAGGACTTTTTTGGTTTAATATTTGCTGTGACATTCAGTTATAATACTTAGAAGAGTAAAATACCATTTAGATTCTACTATGTTATTAAAACAAAACCTGCATTAAGCAAGCATTAGGATTTTAACACAAAAGAAGGGGATTACGAGGTTACGCTAGAAATATTTCTGAATCTTTGTACTTGAGTGGTGTTCCCTAGGGTTTGAGTGAGTGTGTTGAGCACTGTTGGCATGAGCCTTACTTTGACAGAAAGGAACTGTAAGTCTTAACACAGAACAGGGCTACAATTTTACTCAAAGCATCTGCTGTATCATGGGGTAGCTCTGCTGTGCTGCTGTCATAGTTTCTGGCTGGAGTGGACCCTGGGTGCTGGTATCATGTGGCTGAGACTGGGAAAGCACCCCCAATCATATGTGTATATTTTTTGTACCTGAATATTGCAAGTGTAATTTATTTGTATTGTTGTAATTGCTGTGTTTTTTATCATTTAACTGCCTGTTGCAGCTTTGGGCCACACCTGTAAAAGGGCCTTTTCGCTCAGTGTGCTAACCCGGTTAACAAATAAATAAATCCTGGGGTGGGAGATGCCATGATCCCCTGCTGCAGTGAACTCTGTGCTAGACCAGTGAGTTTGCTGTCCAATAGGTGTGTGCTGCATGCATACAGGGCCTCTTGTCAGCTGTGGGGTGTTGGTAGGGAAGGGGGAGGGCAGGAATGTTATGGGGAAGAACTAGCAGAATGAAAATTGCAGGCAGATGCCAGGATGACCATGCCAGTACTCTCAAAATATTCACCTCTTTGCAGAGCCTCAGCCTGGATGAAGGTGAGTTGGGGTGATGGGTTTGAGAGGTGGCCAGTGAGCCAGATGGAGGTGAGAACTTGCCTTGGAGGACTAAAACTTCCATAGAAGCAAAATCTGGTGCATTTATCATTAGTCCCACAAAAGAAAAATATGTTATTTCAAAGATGAAATTATAGTTGCAGTCATGTTCTCAGAACAAAACTGACCCAATGTTTTGCACTTGTATCAGACATAGATACATAGACATTGTGGGCAGATAAGGGCCTATGACCCACCCAGTCTGCCCATTTGAGCTTGTAAGTTCTCTTCACATTTTACTAGAAGTCTATTGCCCCTTATCCCTGACCTCCAGAACTCCCTTATGTCTATCCCATGCATTCTTAAATCCCGTGATTGTTTCATCCCCCACCACTTCCTCTGGCAGGGTGTTCCACTTGTCCACCACCCTTTCTGTGAAGAAATTCTTCCTCTTGTTTCCTCTGAATTATTTTTCTTCTAACTTCATCACATGCCCTCTAGCCCTGGAACATCTTTTTTGCTTCCTGCACCCTGTTCCTCCCTGTAAGGTACTTGTATGTCTCTATCATATCCCCTCTCTCCCTCCTCTCCTCCAGGGAGTACATATGCAAGTCCTTCAAACCTTAACCTTAAATGTTGGGTCAGCTTTGTCCTGAGTACCTCACAATTTGTAGGAACAATTTTATCTGTGAAATGAAGTAGTTTTTATATTGTCGTTACATCCTCCATGCTTTTCAGTTTTTAAAGGGATGGTATACTACCTGAAATTAATATTAACCTTTTTTATTCATTGTTTATGCTCCTTCTCTGGTCTGGCCCCTATCTTTTTGGTCAGGCCCAACCACTCCCTCTGCATCCCTGCCAATTACCCCATCTCCTTCCAGCCCCACAGGCATAATCCTGCCCCCCCATGGCCCAGCCATGCCAGATTCAAACCTTCCACTTTTGATTGGGGCATGGAGGCAGGAGAACCTGGGGTAGATAAGGGCAGACAGTAGCAGGAGGTAGGGCCCGAGCATGCCTAGGAATATCCTGCTTGCTTCAGGGTGTTTCTCATGTTCTTTCCCACTCCAGGAGGATGTTGGCTCACTAGGGGCTCCAAGCGTGAGCATGGAAGCATGTCGTGTAGAACCTGGCCAATGTTTCCCCTCCCCCAGTGTCCCCAGCTGCACTACCACCTGTGGTCGTCCAGATGGCAGTGTTAAAGCAGGGATACTGTCCCTCTCTCCCTGAAGGAGGCGCACTTCCACTGGGATGCTCAGTCTTCCTTCCATTGATTCATCTCAGTACTTGTTGCAGTGTATGGGACAGTACTCTTCCTGGAGGCTGACACATCTAATTCTTTCACCTTCTTACCTCATCAGCATTGTGACTTTAGTGACTGTGACATTATAACTGACCAAGAAAAGCCAATTACCTGCTGTCAGATTGGTCACCTGTGATGTCCGAATGAGTGGGGTCACAATGTTGATGAGGTATGAAGGTGAATAGAAGTAGATAGTTCAGCTACCCAGTAAAGTACTGCTCTTAACATCACATCTAATAAAATCAGGTAGAAACCTTGTAATAAACCAAAAACAAAACAAAAAAAATCCAGAAATAAAAAGTTACAACTGGCTTCCTTTGAAAAATTAACATTTTCTATCTGCTGTTTGGTGCTACTGGCTCTTTAAGACTATACATATGCAGTCTACTTCTGAATGACCGCCATTAGTGATTTGACTGAGAGCACTTTTTTTCCTGACAGAGGCCCATTTGTTTTTGTTTGGGAAGAAATGCTCTGTTTTGTATTCCAGGCCTTACTGCAACAATGAATCTTTGTGTAGCACTTAAGCACACAAGTTTTTTTAGCCTTCTCCCTACCCACCCTACTAGGGGTGCTGTATTCTTTCCCCTGATGAACTGCAAAGTGTTTTGTATATAAAGTTTGGTCCTTGCCTTCTCTATCCCAACTGCCTCCATGGCAGCAGCATTCTCTACTGTTGTGAACTGTAAATTGTAAATTGCTTTGGGACAGTGAGGTTCTATTCTCTCTCCCTTCCCTCCAGTGGTGGCAGCATTCTCTTCCCACCTGGATATTAAAGGAAAATCCTCTCAACATTTTTGTCCTTATACCTGCATAGTTTGTGGGCATGATTACTGATTCCCGGGTGGAGAGGGCGCTCCAGTCTCTAAGCAGTGTTTATCCAAATGGTTAGCTGATTGCATTGTGTTTTGCTACAAGCACGGTAAAGAATTGCCTTGAGCGGTTAAAGCTCTTTCCACAAGATGCATGGCTACCTCTGTGGTTTGTTTCTGAGGGGTCTCAGCCACAGACATCTGTGAGGCTGCCACCTGGAGTACTGTCCATACTTTCACCAAGCACTACAGTCTGGACATTGCCGCAAGAGCCCGTGTAGGTTTTGGCAGGGCTGTGCTGCAGGGCCTCCTGTCTTAGGTTTATGGTGTGCCCTCCTCCCAGACTGTCTGTTTGTACCTGTAACTGCTTGGGACTCATTCCTATGGTGTGACCTGATGACTGAGATGACTCTGATGAAGATAGACCAGTTACATAAGAACTTACCGTAACAGTAGATCTTCACGGGGATCTCAGTCATCAGGTCTGCTTTCCCTCCCACCATCCCCCTTTTTGGGGCTCTTGTATTAGAACTTGCTGTCTGGTGTATCCAGCCTTTCTTATAGGCCTTGGCACCTCTCTGTCTCTCCTCAGTCCTCCATGGCACGAACTTTGCTCCCTTCGTCTTTGGGGGAAATAACTAGGGTTGATGACGTTGATGGGATGGGCAGCCCCAGTTGTACTGCTGAAAATCTTCCATGTGGATCCTGCTTCACTGATCGTGAAGTTCTGTGGTGTGACCTGATGACTGAGATCCCCTTGAAGATCTACCGTTATGGTAAGTTCTTGCGTAACTGTTCTTTCTTTTATCAGCAAGGGTTAGAAATGATACTTTCTAAAAGGAGAATTGACCAGATTATCTTAGCTGAGGCCTGTGTGTGTGTGTGTGTGTGTATAGCAATATGTTAACTCTTCAGGTATAGCTGGTGAAACGCTAAAGGTGTCAGATCATATGCGTCTGTGTGTGGTGGGGGAGGGGGAGCAGAACAGCAGGTATACATGGTGAAGCTTCACTGGCATGGGTCAAGCATTGCTAGTAGTGTACCACAGACAAGTGGAATGGTGCGGTTCAAAGTGCTGCAGAAAAAGCTATCTTTGCACTAAAAATGTAATCTGCAACATCTCTTTTTTTTTTTGGTACATGATAAATGGAAGTACTACTGTGTTGGCACATACTAGCACAAATTACAAACAAGCATGTAGTACTGAGTCATCATTTTGCCTTTACTGTTCCTTTAAACTCTCCCAGGAGTGCCCTGAATTAGTTGGTCTGAAAATCACTTTTTCAAACCCAGCAATTACCTCAGCAACGCAGGGATCACTGAAACTCAGCAGTAAATGGACCCTGGACATAATGATCAGCAACAACTTCAAAATGGGATTAATAGTGTGAAGCAGCAGCTAGAAAAGCAAATAAAACCATGGTGCACATAAAGAAAAACTTTGTAAGCAGATCAAGGGAGAATGTAATAGCCCTGCACCGGTCACTTGCCAGAAGTGCTCTTGAGTGTAGTGTACAGTTCTGGTGACCACATCAGAGGAAATGTGACAGGACTGAAAAGGTGTAAGGAGAGTAACCAAGGTGGCTGAAGGCTGTTCAGTTCAGTTTTATTGTTCGGCAAATACACCATTACAATATGCTAAAAACATTACAATTTCATCACAGGTCATACAAATAGGCTGCATAAGAAAATATATTTTCTTTTTGGAAAAACACCACCATTATATAAATAGTTTCAAGGGAGTATAAGCCTTAATGGTCTATATATTATTTTTTAACATTCAGTTTAAGAACCAAACCTTGAATTGACTAATCCTAAGCCAATTTAGATTTGTAAAAAACGTTGAATATGTAAAACAATTTATAATATACTCGGACCCTCCATGATCTTTCGCCAGTTTCTAGCTGCCTATAGGACACAAGTCCTTATATCTTTACACGTTGATCCTGTAATCCTAATATGAATAATAAAAAATTACAAAAGAGAGAACTGAAGTGCTTTGCCAGTTGGAGACTTTTTCTCACCTACTATACACAATAACTCAAAATGTGAAGGCTGATTATTTTAGCCCTTTTAAGTTTCCACCCCAAGTTTATTTTTCTGAGGCAGGGAGATGTTTTTTTTTTTAATACTTCATCATTCTATGAAGAAACTTTGAGGCCATCCTTGCATCCTCTATTGTATGTGGATGTAAAAGCACAAACAATGGATCATATTCTGCATTTACATATTTTATAAGAACATTGTTTAGTAAATTAAACTGTGGGGTTTTATATAAGGGACACTGCACCGTAATGTGATAAAGATTTTCTTCAAAGCCCCATTACAACTACATAATTCAGAATGGAAATTAACAGAAGCCATTCTATTAAAAAAAGCATATTTAGAGCAAATAATTCCCATCCTTGCCCATGTAATCATTTTCATATCTAAGGGGGTAAGAGGTAAGGTTAAATAATTCTCTAGAAATGCGTCTATCTTGTTTTGCCCTAACCAAATAGCCTGACGTTGAGTTCTGAGCAATTCCATTTGTTTTTCCTGAGCAAGCCTCATAATTTTCTTTTTGGCAAATTCCTTGAATAAGGGGGATATTATAATTATAATTGATTTTTCCCAATCTAACCAAAGATGGTACATGGATATTCTTCCCAAGATACTTTGAAGGGTTTTTACCCAGGGGGATTTATAATTTTGTTTCTGCCAAGAAATGTTTTCCTTCAAGCACAGCAAAGGCAAGCAGTTAACCTGATGATTAATAATTTTTATCCAATAGCCCATCATACATATATCAAGTATTATAGCAAAGGGAACTCTTCCCAGTTCAGCCCTTACTATGACATTGGATGTAGATAATGGCACTTGTAATAAGGATTTGTAAAAAAAAAAAAAAGAAAGGGGACTCTCCAAACATGGAGGGGAATTTATACCCCAAACATCTGCTCCATACATAAGAATGGGATTAATTTTAGCTTCTCCAGCCACTAGTGCAGGTAATACCGAGTGTCCTGTATATTTCATGTTAAAGCGTAGCAAGGCTTTAGCAATCAATCTTGCCCTTGCTGCTTGGTCCCTCCAGTGCACTTACCATGCTCCATTCAAGGTGAACTTAACACCCAGATATGTATATAAGAAATCACCCTATCTATGGATTCATTATTTAAATAAAACTTTGGTTCCTTTCTTTTACCGTGGTGTGAACCAAAAATCATAAACTTAGTTTTCTTCATGTTTATTATTAGATCTAATTGCTTACACTTAGTATTAAGTTGTGTTATTTTATTTTGCAATCCTTGACTGGAGAGTGCTAATAGAATTAAATCATCTCCGTAAGCAAGAGTATGTACAGGAAGGTTCTTAATTTTAGGGGAATCAAGACTAGGTACCTCCTTATACATCATAAGGGAATCAGGAATCAGTGTACAAGCTAAATAAAAGGGGAGCCAAAAGACAGCCCTGTTTTACTCCCAATGTTGTTCTGAAATAATCAGAAATACTACCCTTATTATCATATCTAACAGCTGAAGTTGTATGTGTGTATAACATATAAAATGGAACCAAAAGGTTCAATGGTAAATGTTTTTCCATTAATATTTCCCAGAGTTTAACTCTGTTTACAGAGTCAAACGCTGCCGAAAAATCAACAAATAACACATACAACTTCATTTTGTGGAATTACCTATATTTTTCTAAGTGGCTGAAGGCTTTAGAAAACATGATCCATAAGAACTGACTGGCAGAACTGCAACTGTACTCTGCCGAAAAGGGAAAAGTCATGGGTGACATGAAATATCTGAAAGTGATACTTTAAAAACATTGGACAAATGCAACTCATCCTGATATAGAAGGATATGAAGATATGAGGATAAACAATATCTTTGCAAAGTGAAAGATTTAAGGGAAGTATCAGGTAGAACGACTTCATAAAATTAATCATGGACACTTGGAACAGACTTAAAGAGCAAGTGGTGTTAGTCAACACTGTTTCTCTCTTCAAGCATTTGAAGTGTATAAGAGCTAGAGTTGCTCAGTTTTCCCCAAGATCTGATCTGTTTAAAACTTTTCAGATTTAGGAAAGTTTGATTCCGAATCCTAAATCCTAATGTAAAAATACTTTGTAGTTTAAACAGTCATTCCATGTGGCTGGATATGGGTGGGGTGGGGTGGGTGTTGGATTGTTACAGACTCTCCATGACAACCCAGAAAATAAACTGTATAATGATTTGGTATAAATTAAATTTTAAACTTTTTAAATCTACAAGTACACCACGCAATGCTCAGCAATTATTCAGTTGCATGCAGCCAATCATTATTATCGCAAATACAACAGGTTACAAAAAGAGACATGCAGACTGCACAAGCTTGTAAGACATGGCACAATTCATTTCAAATCGTAACTACAAATAAGATCGATTAAACAAAGGCACACAGAAGCATAGCACACAAAAACTATTTACAGTAACAATGAAACAGTTTAAAGCAATGTTTTTTGTTTGTTTTGTAAATGCCAGTACCAGCCCCTCCTCTGTCCTCCTCTGCATGCTTGTGTAGAAGAGAAGCAAAATAAGAACATTTATACAGCGTACACACAACACATACAATAACTACAGTATATAAAAGGTTTATATGGATTTGTTATGTAGTAGCAGACAATACACACAAAGGGAGTAAAAATATGAGACATGTATGAGATGGCAATGTAGCAGTGACCTATACAATGTGCCAACATGTCGTGACCCTCTAAATGGTTTTGTGTGGTAAATAACAATGGTTTTCTACTGAGAAGACATGTACTGCAAGAAGTAGCAGACATGCATGAGCTTTGCATGGAGCAGACTCAGACCTGCGGGCCTCCTTCTGCTGGATGTTTGTATGTTTGTATTTGCAATAGATAGATTTGAGATGCCTGCAAAAGCTATATTCTGTGGTATAAGGGTTGAGGTGGGGCCACCTTAACCTAAATTGTGTGGTGACGTGAAGTACTGAAGAACATGACACTGATACACATGGTCAGGAATGGATGGAGTAAGATGCAGGGTCCAGACAGACACCAGAAGGCACAAGATTATAATATTCAGAAGATGAGACTTAAGGCATGTTTTGGTAGTTTTCTGCCGCCATACTGCCAGTACCTAGTTCTACACTGTCTTCTTTTCACTGTCTGTATGGACCAGTCTTACATGCTGTCCAGTAAGAAACTGTCAAAAGTCACATCCAGAGGCTTGGCAGGATGTTGTCCCAAGTCCTTAAATTCATTGCAAGTAATGTAGCATCTCCACATTTTCCATGCTTAGTCTTGTGTGGCTCTCACAATGGCTCCAGCTGTACTGAAGACAAACTCTGAATAGATGCTCAAGCATGGGCATGATAACGTTCACAGCCATTTCACACAGAACAGGCCACACATGTGTCTTGGAGCTGAAGTAATGAAGTGGATCAGCAGCACTATAGCAACATAATAGGGTAGTCTCTTAAATACTCCTCCAGCTGAGTATCCAGGTTGACTGCCTTCTGAGACCTTGATGATGACTTCTTTGTGACAAAAGGTTTTGAAAGACTCATAAATAACATCCAGTCCCTTGCAAAGGTGAATCGTCTTTGCCTACCAATTCCTCTTCCTCATTGCCAGGCAGTTGCTTCTCAACATAAGGATCTGTAGAACCAACCATGTTATCAAGTGATTGTACTGAATATCTGCCAGTATTACATGTTGCTGTCAAGGGGAAGGGTATTTCCTAACTAATCCTTGAACCAAGGATTCAGCATAGTAGAGCGGGCACACTGGTCCTCAAGAGGCATTTACTGTATGTAGTTATGAAAAAAATTCAAAAGGGAGTCGGCAAGCTTCTTCACATGTTCTCTCATTTACAGATCTTTTCCAAAGTGGGCACTCTTCGGCTCCAAGAATGCATACAAATATGTGAGCTGTGGCAGAATTGTACTCATGTCCAAGAAGGTAGAACTGATGTTCCTTGCTCTCCGTTAAGACTCTCACGGCATCCCAGCTACAGGAAGACACCATGATATCTATCTGATCTGCTGATCATATTTTTAAGCAGATAGGCATCTGTTGCCAGCTGCTGCCCATGGAACTGCTGAAACACGTGGTACATCGAGTTCTGCCTTATAACACAGTCCTGTATAACAGAGTTCTCAGGCAGGTTATTTTCCCACTTAAAATGCTGCAGTCTTCTTCTGGCTTTCACTGAGTGAGAAAAGTGAGTAGAAATATTTTTCATGGTACCCACAAGATGGTCCACCACTCAGTTCTTGTCAGCAGATTATGCACGACCAAGTGGAGGCTTTGTGTGAGACATGGCATATGGGTGTACACACCACATCCACAGCTTTAAGTATGATGGCAGCATTGTCTGTCACAACTCAACCCTCCAGCTTGTGGGTGGTCAGGCAGTTGACTGTCACTGTCTCCAGCTTGACCAACAAGTTATCTGAGGTGTTTGTATTGTTGAAGTCAGTGACACAACGAGCAGCGTGACATTGGAATCCAGCCATACTGAGTCACACCCAATGTGCTGTCACTCTCACATAATCTAGGACCTGCCCACTCATCCACGTGTCATGGTGTTATGCACATGTGAGATTGTAATCTCCTTCAGGCTGGTAGCAAACAAAAGAAACTGGGGTACCAATGGAATTGAGCAACTGAGCAGCAAAACAAAGAATCTGTTGCACTCACAACTGAAATAAATCACGTAAGCAAAATGTAATAGTGCTGAAGTTCTGTATTTCTGTGTCTGGTGATATAAACAGTTAAAAAGCACACACTTGTAGCTGCCGGACGCATTTCACAAACAGTTTGTCTTTTCAAAGGCAAGGCACCTTGAGTAAGACATAATAAATAGTAGGGGCTTAAAGGGACAGTACCTTAGCAAAAAGCTTTTTCATCCAATCAAGGTGCCATGTACTAAACCCGAGACCAAGTTGCATGTGTGACATGACTAGACATACAAATTTACAGTACACAACTAACACTGAAATTTAAAAACACTATCTGCAATTATGTTACTTTAAATCGTTACTATGTTACTAAAGATGTATATATTTTTAAAATATTGCATATAACTTGAAAGTCACAATAGTGACTCTCATTTGCTGGCTGCCTATGGTTCTCATGTCCAGATTTCAGTGGCCTTTTTTCCTGAACATAATGAACCTCAGGTATTCTCTGTAGAAGAGCTGGAAAGGAAACAGAAAGATGATCAGTTGTATCTAAATAAAAAAAATGTATATTTTTTACTTCTTAATGAAGGGTGCAAGATCGAACCCATGGTTCAGCCCAAGCCATTCACTAGTGCCTAATTAATAAATTCAAAAAGTTTCCCTCATAAGCACTTTTTTGATCAAAATTGCCTCCTTTCACAATGGGGTGCACATTTTCAGTATACTGAAACTTGAACTGATGTTTGCATCCATCTTTAGATGAGTGTATATGATTAGCTGTAGCATATGTGAGATTTTATGGTGATTTCCCGGCAGTGCTCTCCTCACATAGAAAACTTTCTGTTTTTCCAACATAATAAGCTCTGCATTGGCACATAGCTTAATAGACTACCCCCATAGTGTCACATGTGAACAAATCTGTAATTTCCTTTTGTTCACCATTTTTTGGATTTTAAAATGCTTTCCTTGTTGTACTGCATAGCAATGTGTGAATCTCTTGCATGGAAAGTAGCCTTTATTGCAATTGTGTAACCAATTCCGTGTGACACATTCTGTTTGCTACTTGCTATTTACTAACCTGTCCCTTAAAGTAGTAGCCCTTCTGTATGCCATTCTAGGTGGAAGATTGGCATACATCTCCAGGGCTTTATTTCCTTTAAGCACTCCCCAGTGCTTCTTTATTATTTTCTCAATAAAATTTGTCTGATTGAAGTATTTAGTGACAAAATGAATCTGATTATCTGTCTTCTTGTTCTGTCTAGTTTCATAATGCAGCTCCTCTCTACTCTTACTTCTGGCATAGTTTTCTGTAGCCTCTACAGTCCTTTTGGGAGTAACCTCTTTCCCCAAATCTAGCCCTCAAATCCCTAGCACAATCTTCAAAAAATTGTTATGTGTTTCAATTCCTTCTAAATTGAAGGAATGATCCTTTGGGGATGTTAGTAACTATGTTGTGAGGATGACAGCTGGAGGGTAGAAGGATGGCATTTCTGTCTGCAGGTTTTCTATATACAGTATATTTGTATTTACTGTATCATCCTCTCCCCTTGAGATGTGCAAATCTGATGGGTTAATCTTGTCAGGATCAAAACTGCATGTAAATTTAAGATGTGCACTTGTGGAATTTAATATAACTGACATATTCTTCTAATTCTTCTGCTTTCTCCTTCCACATGGCCACCAAATCATCAGTGTAACATGTCCACAAACCAAGTTTGCCAAAATATTTATTTTTGTTGCATCATAGATAAACTCATTTTCTCGAAGGCCAACATACAAATTTGCAAGACTGGGGACACAGTTGGCCCCCATTGCTGCCTCTTTAACTTGTAAATAGTTGGTGTCTAAAAATGAGAACACATTGAATTTAAGTATAAACTCAAGCATCTGAAGAATTAACTCTGTGGGAGGACCGTCTAATGACACCCTGTGGATTACATAGTAAGTCACAGCATCAAGAGCCACCTCATTGGGGATATTCATATATAATGATTCAGTGTACAAAGTAACCAATAATGGGTTTTCTTCTAGCGCCATATCATGTAATATTTGTAAAATAGAGGTGGTATCCTTTACGTGAGATCGGAGCTGTGAAAAAAATGGACTAATATAGAAGTCAACCCATTTAGAGAGGGTTTTGGTCAATGATTCTATCCCACTAATGATAGGATGGCCAGGGGATTTTCCAAGAACTTGTGGACTTTTGGCAATACATAAATTGTAGGTTTGATGGGGAAATCAGTAGTTAAAATTATTTAGTATGTTTGTCTATGTATCCTTGGTCAAATTCTATATTTATTGCTTTGTCGATTATAATTTAAAGTCCCTAGCTGGATCTTCATTTTGTTTTTTTGTAGAAAGATTGTCTGACAACTGCTGTAGAACTTCATGGTTATACTTTGCAATGTTCATGATGATGATGCTTCCACCTTTGTCAGCTGGTTTAACCGTGATGGATTTATTTTGCTTTAAAGATTCCACCGCTTCACATTCTGCTCTGGACAGGTTGTTGAATTTGGGTACTGGTGGGTTATCAAATAGCTGCTGTATATCCTGCTCATAAAAATTTGTAAATGTTAAAATGGCATCACTTGGAGTCAGCTGAAAAGTGGAGCCTTTTTTAAAGAGTTGTCAGCTTTCAAATTGTTCCCCCAATGTGGTTTCAGATGGATTCACATTTGTGTCCATATATCTCATTTTTTTTCCTTTCCCAAAATGACTTTAAACTTAAGTTTCTGCACAGTTTATAAAGATCAATAACCCTCTGAAACTTTTTCGCTGGTGCTGTAGGGGCAAATGATGGTCCTTTATTCAACAACTGTACTTCTCTCTCAGTGAGGTTATATTATGAGATATTTAAGCAGTGAGACACAACAAGGTATGTGTTATCGTGTAATAATGTCACTCCTGGGGTGGGTTGGAGCACAAGGTGAAGCTGAGTGCTTCCACCACCCCAGGAGTGACGTTATTACACAATAACACACACCTTGGAGTGCCTTATTGCAATTATACAATGGCTCGATGTTATGCAAAGTAAAAAAATATTTAAAAAAGATTTTAGTAGATTTTTAGTGTGAAGAGAAAAAAATCCATCCTCCTCATTCTCCAACAGATCCATACAGTGATGTTATTGTGTAATAACATCACTGTCTCAGACACACACTGACCAGTCGGAGTCCAGGATTCTTTCTTGCCATTGTATAATTATTATTTTAGTACTCTCAGCTTCCAGATTGCTTCTGGCTTCCACATTTGGCAATTCTGGATCTACCCTCTCACTACACCTCCTATTGCACACACACCCCCATCCTTTTCTTGCGTTGCATGTTTTGATGTACAATCCTCTGTATCACGTCTGTCTTTGACTTCTCCTCAGTTCCTAATATTGCTGCTGTTCTTGTTGTTGGATTGTAATCCCCTTCAGGCTCTAGCAAATCTTGGAACACACCATCTTATAGAGCTCAGGCAAAGCAACCTGGGTGAAAAAATGCATGGCAGGCACTAAGAACAGAGGTTCCGCTGTAGGCATCTATCAACTGCAGACAAAGAATGGCTGAGAACATTTTCTACCATCACCTCCACCATTGCCCTGTCAATTTATTTCACCTTTGCATGTCCTGATGCAAACCTCTAGTGCATGCCATACATTGCTGCAAGGTCAGCTGATGCCTGGAGATAACTGGAACATGTGGGGTTGGTGAGATGACTGCTTCTTCCTCCCCAACAGGAAATACTTGTGTCATATTTGCAGGAAATGCTGACAGATCCTGCTGTTCTGGGTCTGGTCTGCAAAGCTGCAGTCCCAGTCATTGTAATCCACTCCATATGATGATTGGTGCGCAAGTGTATATGCAAACCTGAAGTGCCAAGAACCGGTGGACACCCCCTGCTTGTCCTCACATAGCACACCAAACATATGTAAAATCTGTTTACATATTTTGAAATACAACCAGACAACAGAGCCTTTGGATTTCTTAGTTGATGTTGGTGCATAAGACCCCCAAGGACTCTCCTCAGTGCCGCACCCAAGAGGTGCAGCAGCACCAACTTTCCTCTTTTCAGCAGTTGACCTACAGTGCCTTTAGCAGTCTTCTTTGCACATGGCTACTCCGGTAGCAGCAGCATATTTCCTAGCCTCTTCTTTTGTCTAGGATGATTTTCTACATCTTCACTGCCCTTGTCTGAAGGTAACTTGGGGGGTATAATCCAAGTCTCCATTGTGAGAAACCGGTTCTGATCCAAAAGCTGCATCTTCCTCTTTGGCTTGCTCCTCGGCACAGTACAATTATTTGAGGTCAAGGTTGGCAAAAACAAGTATAGGTGGGTTTATGTTCCTTTAGCATGGCATGAGTAACCACACTGGGTGTGGCACTAGGCTAAGCAGCCTTGACTCGCTTGTATACTGTATGAGTACCAAAGGTAACACAACCACTGTGGTTTACAATTGCCAGTTTCTTTATCTTCTCCAGAAAATACTTCTTCTGCTTCTCAGAAACCAATGTATCAGTGGCAGATTTGGAGGACATGGTAAGCTGCCACTGCAGCCCTTCTCCCTGCTCTGAAGTTGGTTTGCAGCATTGACTTGCACACTACCTTGTCTAGTGACACAGGGTGCCCCCCACCCACAGCACCACTGCTGGTGCTAGCTCCATGCTGTGTTTTGGGCAGAAACTGACTCATCACCTCCCTCAACACCATGTGATGCCACATCCTCAGACAAAACCTCTGCATAGGAACACTTAACATTTCAAGTACTATCTACAGACATCTCTGTAATAGTTTTTAATGTTATGCTATTTTAATATCATAGAAAATAGTACTGCTGTAGTGCATTTTAAGAGAAAAAAATCCTGCAATTTGTTTTAGTATTTTGTACTACTACTGTTATAAAAATAATACAGTAGTAAAACAAAGAATCACCGCCTGTTAGTGTCGGATGCAGCTCTTCTTTTGAGATCTTAATGTGCCTACACACGCAAGACACAGACACTGACAGCTGCAACATATCATCACTGAAAAAAATCACCCTTTAAGTTTACCTGACCGCGGATACCAGAGCAGAAAAGCAGAGGACAAATTGGCTAGTAAACAGCAAAAAGACTGAACAGATGCTCATTGAAGACCTAAAAAAAAACAAAGAAAGGCTAAAACAGGGCAGCACTGGCTCTTCATTCAACCTCATCACATGAAAACCTCTCAGAGCTGTGACAACAGAAAGGGCAGACAGGCAGGAGGAAGTATAAGCTTTGACTTCCTGTCAGCTAACAAAATGTATCGGAACTGGGTTTCTGAATCTGATTCTGATACCAGCTTTTAAGATTTAATATTTTTTTGTTTCTGAATCTGAGAATCCTACTGTAAATCCTAAAAACGGATCAGAATCTAATGACTCTGATTCCATTTCATAGATTCCCAGCAATCCTTATATGTACTGTACCATAATGGAAAAGGGTTGTTGGCATTCCATCCGATTTATTGGGGAGAAATAACTCAAAGGACTGGTGATCTTTCTTTTCTAAAGGTGTATGCTAGTTCCCTTTTTATTTCTAACAACAAAATTCTTTCCTGTGCATCAGTGGTGCCTGTTCTAAGGGGCTTATCTACAAGTGTAGAATATTGAATAACAAGCAGATGAACTCGAGTTTATCTAGTGTGAACTCAGATTTGTCTAGCTTCAAAAGTAAATAAATTTATGTTTCGTAACTGAGAACAGGAAAGACATTTTTTTAGTAGTTTTCCCTGGGGAACTGATCTGTGTGTTTTCCATTTGTAAGCAAAAGCTTGTCTTCCTAAACCAAAACAAAACACAGAGATGGTAGTGCTTACTGAGAGCGGTGTAAAAAAAATGCAGTGGTCTAGTACAAGTTGTGCATAATATGCATATTGTTTAATCCCATGGATTTGTGAGGACAGAACACAGTTCCCCAGCGCCTCAAACCTGTAACCCCCTGATGAAGAAGCTGTATAGGTTTGAAGTGCCTGGGCACTGTGTTCTATCCTCTCTAATCCATTAGATTAAACAGTATGTACATTATGCACAACTTGTACTAGACTGCTGCATTTTCTGGACACCGCTGTCAGTAAGTGCACCATCTCTGTGTTTTGTTTTGTACTTTAACTTGCTTGGTGCTTCTGGCGTTTTCTGTGTGTGCGTTTAGCACCTTGTGAGCTTTTTCCTAAAGCAGGCAGCTGTAGGTAAAGCGATAGCTGCAGTATTTAAACAGAGTAAGTGTGGTAATGTTGGCATCGTTAGTAACAAATGTCTTTACCACCACTTTTAGGCTAAGTGTATTTCATAATCTTGAGTGCTTTAAATGGTACCTTTCGTATTTTCATTATGAATCTACTTTCAGAGCTGTTAATTCTTAGTTAAGGATGTAAATATGTGTTATTTTCTGTTGTTGTGTACATATTTTTCCTTACACAATGGGATTGTAAACTGCTGTGTGCTGATTGGCTGAAAGCCCATTCAGGCATGCAGTTATTTTTCAACAATGCCCGCTAATAAGTGCCACTCTGAGATGCCCCATTACCTAGGGTATCCTTGTGCCACCCTGAATTTTCAAACTGGTTAGCAGCCATTTTTTTCCTGTTTGCTTACCAAAAGGAAGGAACAAGTCAGTTACGAGTGATAGTGGCTAGCCCCCCTCCCCCGACACACACCACATCAGCCTTTACATAGAACTGGCACCCACCATACCACTTTTTCTACATTTTGTCCCCTGATTAACAAAAACTCAGTTGTTCTGATGTGACTCACAGTGTTAGCATCTCATGTGCTCAGCACTACTGACATAGCTTTCCGGCACCATCCTCACTCGCTCGAAGTGGCCACACTCCTGCTCCACCAATAGTGGCCAGCCCCCCTCCCCTGACACACACCACAATTGAAGCCTTTACTATGCCACTTTTAGTACATCTCCCCCGTCATTACCAAAAAAAGTTGTTTTGTTTAAAATCAGTAGTAGCACAGTGCTATTCAGCTTTGTGGTACCTTTTTACATACTTCAGCTGCCATTCCCGATCACACTGTATCGCTCAGCCGCCATGATCGCTGTCATCACTTGCTGCCATCCCATAATCACTGTCCCCATGCCTGCTGCCAACAAAAGTGTCTGGCACACAAAATCATTCTCAACAGCCCCTCCAGCTCCATCTGTAGTGACAGGTAGTAGGTAACCAGGCAGACACGCAGGTGGATGAGGTCAGCTCAGTGAAACTTTCTGGAGTAACATTAACTATGCCTTGCATGGCAGCACCCTTTACTGGTAGATATATATCTATACATACTATATACAAATATATTTATATACACACGTACACTATGTGTATACATATATATATATATATTTATATTTATATATTTAAAGCATACCTGTGAGTATATTTCTAGCCAAATATCAGTGGTATTTTGCTTGCTAGGGACCTATAGTGAAAATATCAAAAATATTTTCACTGTAGGTCCAGATATACTGATAGTAGGTCTGCATTGGCTCATTCAGAACTTATTTGCATATTCAACCTCAGTAACAGTACTAACCATATTCAAATGCGAATAACTTTAAACTGAAAAATGATAGCATGGTACTGTGAGCAGGAAAATTGTTCAGCACAAAAATATCTACAAAATGAGTGGTGTTTCATTTATAAATACCTTTTAGTTTTTTTTATAATGAGCACAAAAATCAGTAGAAAACACAATTGTTTCATGTTTTGCAAGAAACAAATGTGAATAACTTTAAAATGAAAAATAATAACATGGTACTGTGAGCCCAAAATTTGTTCAGCACAAAAGTATCTACAAAATGAGTGGTGTTTCATTTATAGATACCATTTAGGTTTTTTTACAACTAGCAAAAAACATCAGAAAATTCAAATTTTGTTTCACTTTTTGCAACAAACAAATGCATATAACTTTAAAATAAAAAAATTATAGTATTATAGTTTGAGCACAGAAGTTGACCAGGACAAAAATATCTACAAAATGAGTGGTGTTTCATTTATAGACATCTTTTAAATTTTTTTATAATTGGCAAAAAGTGGCAAGAAATTAATTTTTTTTTCACTTTTTGAAGGTATGTCATAAATGGAATATGCACCCCCGCTGGAAATATTGTTGTTATATTTTGTTCTCATGTCAGTTGACCCAATGACATCACTCATGATGTTTGTTATTGGGTCAAGTGGCACTCAAACATAAAATATTGACAATATTTCCAGTGGGGGGGTTGCATATCCCTTGTATGTAATCTATAATCCTTCCCTCTCTCTCTCTGTATATATATATATATATATATATATATATTTATTCTCTTTGCAAAAAACTTAGTTAATGCAACATTTAGGGTTGAGGCTACTATGACAGAAGTGGGAATGTGGTTTAGGGTTTCCAACCCTAAAACCCCATCCACCCCTAAAGCAAATCTGGGGTTGTGTTTTCCTAGGGATGTCAACCTTTTATTTATTGCATAGATATATTTATATGCATACATATATATATATATATATCTATATCTATATCTTATATATATATATATATATATATATATATATATATATATATATATATATATATATATCACCTGCCCAGTAGGGCAGGTATAGTTAGGTTGCATACCACGCCTATGTTAAACCCCAACTTTTGAACATTAATAACTTTACAACTGTTTGTCCAATTTGCCTGACATGTGGCATGTTCATTGTCATACCATAGATCTCTGGATCTGGAAATTTTCATTCTGGTCGGATTTTTGGTTGCAGAGCTATGGAGCATCGAAAAGTGTGAAAAATCCTCAACCTATGCCAATTCTTTGTCTGTCTGGTCCAAAATTTTCAGGGTATATGAGGATTGGGTTAGGGAAGTGCCCTTTGAAGGTTTGGTGAAAAAATATTAATCCTTTCAAAAAGTTATTAAAGTTTAAAGTTTCCCATTTTATCCTATGGGGAAAAATATATGTTCTGCACAAAAGCAAGTTGTAGTGTCACGAAAGTACCTTTTTTGGTCACAAATACCCTCAGTAGTGTTGTGCCACCACTATCTTTTTTTCAGTTAGTGGTGAAGAAAAAACATTATAGTTCAAAAAACAGTGCCCCTAGGTAAATACCAACAGTTGTGTTTCCCTAAATGGGGTCCTAGGAACAGCACCCATGCTTTATTTTTTCAAAAGACCCAGAAATATGTGTATTTGATGTGGCCATTTGTACTGTCATGGAAATGGGAGCCGACACTTTGTAAAGTGTAAAGAAAGTCACATGAGTATTTCATAAATGTGCAAACCTTCGCAATTTGCCACAGTACTCTCCCCCAAATCATGGTTTCTTTATCACCTCACTGCCACTACACAGTTTAGACATTTGAGCTGAAATTTGCAGGGTGGCAAGCCCTTGCACCACAGATGTGCCTTTTGCCAGTTTGGTGAAAACAATTACACCAGTTCCAGAGTTACAGCACTCCGAAATTGTGAATTTTCCCATAGGATTGCATTGTGGTGGTCACGGTGCCTGTATCTTGAAAACGGTTCAAGATACGGATCTTTTGCTAAACCCAGCTTAGTAGGTATGTGTGGAGGTGGCTAGATCATGAATACAACTGCAAAATAATTTTTTATGCACTTGCTACAGTTGCTGAGCTGTTGGCAAATATGCATTATGAGGGTTGCTTGGAATGCCTCTAGGCCTCTGCTGTGTGTCTGTACTCATGTGTAGGTGGGACCTTGGGCCCACTCCCACCTACGCTTACTATTTATGCTAAACTGGGAGCACTACACTCATGGATGGGTGGGAGTGCAGGGCCCAGAGGGCCCACGCCCCCATCTATGGATATTTTGCAAACCTGAGGACATACTTATGGGTGGGTGGGAGCACAGGGTCTGGAGGCCCATGCTCCCACCTATGGATTCCATTTTGCAAACCTGAGAAGACAGTTATGGGTGGGTAGGAGCACAGGGCCCACTTATGTATTCCATATGACTAACATTTCACTTTCTTGAAAAAGAAGGGGATTCATTGCAAAAAAAACTCTGTTAATGCGTCAGTTAGGGTTGATTCCACACTGACAAAAGTGTGGAAATTCAGTGTTTGGGTTACCATCCCTACCACCCCATGCACCAGCCCCCACCCTCCACACACCAACAGGCGTCGGGGTGTGCGTTGGGGTTGTTGGGCCTTTCACCCCATTCTCCTGTACTGTACCACCTCAGCTTGTTTACACATGGAATGGGGTGAGAGTTATGGTGGATGACCCCAACACACACCCCAACGCCTGTCGGTGTGTGGAGGGTGGGGGTGGTGGTGTGTGTGGGGTAGTAGGGTTGGTAACTCTAACATCAAATTTCCACACTTTTGTCAGTGTGCAGTCAACCCTAACTGATGCATTAACTGAGTTTTTTTGCAATGAATATGTATATATATAAAATCAGTGGATGGACTACTTTGCCACAACAGAAAAAAAATGACTCTCAATTCATTCTTAGTTTTTTTTGGTTTTTTTTTTTAATTGTAAACAATTTGTCACCTATAACTCATTTTCTAAGCACAATAATACCCTCTAGGGTGGGCAGTATTGAGCTATATCCAACCATCCAGGGGCTATAAGGCCCTTTGCCTGTGGCGTCGGGCCTCATTATGCCCCTTGGCGGTCCGGTATAGCCCCGTACCACCCCCCTGTTGGGTACTATTGCTTGCTCATTTTAGCCCCTAATTTCTGCCATCCCCATCCCAACAGTCAGGGTCACCCAAGGCTGCACCTTGCCTCCAGCCAGGAGGCAGAGGAGTGGCAGTCTTCACAGTTAACACCAATGCTGCTTCTGGGATAGGTAGTAGAGACTGTGACAGTGCTGGGTGGCGCTCTGCCTTCTTTACCTGAAATTTGATGATCACTTCACCTCTGTGATGCTGTTTATAATGTAACTTGTATATTAAGGACCCCACCACATCCAAATAATCTGCTTTTGAAGAGCTAGTGTACTGCCGGAAATTAATATTACTTTTAAAAAGTAGTGAACTATTTCTCCTGATATCAGAAGTATTTTTTCTTTTTCTTTTTAGCTAATTAGAAGATTTTCTGCTTAACAATACTTGGTGTGAAATGTGGAACATTACTCTACTTGGCTGCTGGCGTACAGTAGCTACTTCTAGTCCTCTTCATACATCTGTATTCATTGATTCATTGATTCATTCACTCTTTCATTATTTATTGCCAGGAAAGACGTACTAAGCTGGTAACAGTCCATTTCCAGATGCACCCCCCATTAGCACTATGACCTGCTGTCTGTGATATCACAGCTGACCAAGAAGAGCCAGTCACCTGCTGCCAGATCAGTCACTTGAAATGTCACAGTGTGTTAGGTCACAACCTTGCTGAGGAACAAAGAGGACAGAGGAATAGAAGCACAGTGCCCCCCCCCAATGATGCAGTGCAGTGTCACACATTCCTGCATGACAAACGGGATCAGTTGCTATTGAAACTGTATGGTTTCCTGCAGTAGCTCTGCAGAATTCTGCATTGCATCCTGGCGGGCTCAGTGGTAGAGAGGTGCATCTCTAGGTAAAGTACTGATCTTTACATCACACCTAATACTCTGCAGTAGATAACCTTCTGATTAGCAAATGGAGACAGAAAAACATATCAGAAATGAAAGGTAGCAACTGATTACTTGTCAAGTTAATAACATTTTCTGACTACTATTTTAGGAGCTACTAGCTCTTTAACATCACGTTGTCCTTAATATGCAGGGTGCATGTGCATTACCAAGAAAATTACAGTCAGAACCACAAGAAATACCCCTAATTTGAAATACTGTATTATGATTTCCTTAGTAGGCAGTGCCCTTTTTCTCTTCTGTACAGCTTTTTGTCCTCCTCCACCATTCTCCCAGTCATCAGGCCTGAAGCGTTCTCTTGTGGTGACTGCCCCAGCACCAGTCCGCTAGCCGACAATTACCCAACTCATGGTGGCTGGTACACAGCACAGGACCTAAGACTGCCACCGGTCTTCATCATGACAGTGGCGTGGGTTTTACCCTCTCATGTTTTCTTCCCTCCCACCTTCCCTGAGGGCATACCATTGCACTAGTTGGCCTCACACGTCACCATAGAAGTGTGCAAGGGCCACTCCTCATGAGGGATCAGACTCCCCAACCTACTACAAGTGGTCACTGTGATGGTAAAACACAGCCATCTCCTTCCCTGGACTGGAGTGTGCTGCACTCAGCAGCACGCTCCAGCCCTGACCATCACAATCCCAGGTCCCTGAATTCACTTTTGAAGTCAGATCACTGGCACAGAAGCACTACAGGCATTTGGTGAGACCATTGCCTAGTATGCAATGTCCTTAATAGGCATGTTTCACTGTACTACTTATTTAAAGCAGCACTGTATGTTATAGTGAACTTTTTATGCAAATACCTTTTTTATTCTAGTTTAGATGACTCTTTTTCCCATCTTGTAAGATGCCCTTTCCCCATTTTGAGTCTGCATTAGCATTGTTTTTAGATCTGAAATAATGAAATGATTGCTTCTTTTAATATGGCTATCCCCGGGTTTTCATCAGTATTCTGTCTTGTTTTTACATACGAACATATGAACATACAAAAATGGCAGCAGAAACAGGCCTCATGGTCTATTGAGTCTGCTCGAGTGTGCAGCTAGCACCTTATAATGCTGCTTCCTCTCCCTCCCCCCATCCTATGACCCCTTTGCCTTACCGTATCCCAACTCCTCTTGAAGCTGTCTACTGTCTTGCAGGCCACTACCTCACCAGGCAAGGAGTTCCACTTGTCCACCATTCTTTCTGTGAAAAAGTGTCTCCTCATCTCTCTCCTGAATTGACCCACCTCCAGTCTCAGTTAGTGTCCTCTTGTGTCCCTCCTCTTTCTCCTCTGGAAAATCCTCTCTGTATTAGTCTTGTTTATTCTGTTTAGGTACTTGAAGGTCTCAGTCATATCTCCCCTGTCCTTCCCGTCTTCCAAAGAGCACATATTCAACTCCCCCAGCCTTTCCTTATATGGTTTGCCCTCCAATCCCTGGATCATCTTTGTAGATCTACGCTGTACCCCTTCCAAGAATTTGACGTCCTTCTTCAGGAATGGGCACCAGTATTGCACGCAGTACTCCAGGTGGGGCCTGACCAGCGACCTATACAGAGGCAGGATGACCTCCCTACTTTTAGAGGAGATCCCTCTAACTATACACCCCAGCATTTTGTTGGATTTTGCCACTGCCCTTCTGCGTTGAACAGAGTTGTTCATGCTCCCTGGTTTGATCACCCCTAGGTCCTTCTCTTCTGTGGAGCAACCCAGCTGAACCCCATTTAATTTATAAACCCTCCCCTGGTTTGGGGCTCCGAAGTGCAGAACCTTGCACTTCTTGGCATTGAACCACAGCTGCCATTTATCTGCCCATTCCTGCAGCTTATTCAGGTCATCCTGCAAACCCCCCCACCCAATGTCATTTACCACAGCTCCCATCTTGATATCATCTGTGAACAGACTGATTTTGCTCTGGATCCCATTTGAGATATCTGCAATGAAAATCCTGAACAGTACTGGTCCCAGCATGGATCCCTGTGGTACCCTGCTTGTCACCGCTCTCGGTGATGAGAGTTCCCCCCTACCACCACCCTTTGCTGTCTCCACTTCAGACAGTTCCTGATCCGGGTCACCATTTTTGATCCTGCCCCCACATACTCCAGCTTCCCCTGCAATCTCCCATGCGGCACTGAATCAAAGGCCTTACTGAAGTCCAAGTACAGGACGTCCACAGCATGGCCCTTGTCCAGTTTCAGTGTCACCCAGTCATAGAACTCTACCAGGTTTGTCTAGAACAATCTGCCCATGACAAACCCATGTTGCTGGTCATCCTGGATACTGTTTGCCTCCAAGAAGCTCACGAGCCTCTCCCTTAGGATGGTCTCCATGAGTTTGCCCACGATTGAGGTGAGGCTCACTGGCCTGTAGTTCCCTGGTTCATTCTTTGGCCCACTTTTATGGATGGGCACCACGTGGGCCATCTACCAGTCCTGTGGCACACATCCTGTGTCCATGGAGGTATTGAACAGGTCTGCCAGTGGCCCTGCAAGGACCTGTACCAGCTTCCTCAGTACTCTAGGGTGAATGCCATCTGGCCCAGGGGCTTTGTCCACTCTTAATGCCCTCAACCCCTCCAGTACCCTGCCCTCTGTAATCCCTACATCTGTCATCTTCTCCCCCCTTACCCACCCCTCAACTTGCCTGAGGTATTTGCCCTCCCTTGTCCTGCGTGAACACGGAGCAGAAGTACTCGTTCAGTGCCTCTGCCTGCTCAGCCCCCTTCTTCATCCACCCCACATCTTTCTTGATCCTCACAAGCTGGGTATTGCTTCCCCTTTTGTTGCCTATGTAATGGAAGAATTATTTTTCTCCTCTTTTGATTCTCTGTGCCAGTCTCAGCTCTCTAGATGCTTTGGCCCCCCTGACCAGTCGGGTGACCTCCCAAGACTTTTCCCTGTATACATCTTTACCTTCTCCCCTCTCCATTGTCCTATGCTTCCTATAAACGCCTATAATCTCATAACATTATAGAGCAATACTTGCTGCATGCTAGTTCACCTTCATCACTTGAATAGTGATGCTGAACAGTGAGCGGTCATATTCAGTTAATAAAATAGATGAAGTCCTGGGTACAGCAATATTTCAAGTAGCTCTGCTTAAATTATTTCAAATCTTTCACAAAATATTAAAGCAGACTCAGAATGGGGAAATATGGCATCGTACAAGACAGGAGAGAAAGGGGCAACCTAAACTAGAATAGAACAGTATAGGTACAAGTTTGTACCGTAACATGCACTCTCTGTTTCATGTAAAACATGTTTTAGCCTGGCTTAGTGGTGCAGGTGGAGCACGTTGCCCTCCCATGCAGGAGACTTTGGTTTGCATTGCATCCTGACCTCCAGACTTTGAGCTGTTGGACCTGCAGCTTAGGATGGGTAAGTGCTGTCTGTCTGCTGCGATAGCATCTCCTGGAGGTAGTGGGGTGACCTTGACATTGTGGTTGACCATGCTACATCGGTCCTCATCCCCAGGTCAGGGCTGTGGACAGACCCAGCACACTAGTACAGTGAGGGGGGGAAAAAATAACACTCTAGGCAGTCAATGCTGGCCAGATGCCTGCTCCCACATTCACAGTCCCGGTCCTCTCTACCCCTCTCACTCACTCCTTGCACATGACAGATGAATCCTCCTGGGCTGGAGCTGGTAGGGACCCTGCCAAAATGGGGTACAGTTTATGGGGTCCTTGCCAGGGGAGATTGGGACTAGGGCTCAGTAGGTGGTGAGATGGAGCAGTGTTCAGGTGCATGGCCTGATAGCAGGCAAGAGGCTGTGCCTGGCGGGGGGGGGCGAAAAGGAATGTGAAATAGAAAAACTGTTCTACTCCTAAAGTGTCTTTTGAATCTGCATTATGAAAGGGGCTAGATAAATGTTATTACAATTGGTAATGTTGTTTTTTATAAAACCACATTCACAGTTAAGAAGACGTGAAAGGTACTCTTTTTCATACATCTGTTTAAGGAACCTAAAATAAGACGTCTACTCAAAATAAACATATACAGATCATAGTGGCAAAGAGGTTCCTTGCAGTAGAGGTTGTCTTAGGTCAGAATTTTGCAAATGGCTACAGAAGTTGTAACTTAAATTGCCTTCATGCATCTCAACTGTCCCTGATTTTCAGGGATGTCTCTGATTTTGCATTACAGATTTCCTGTGTCACTCCTTTTGGATTTTTTTTCTACTGAAGAGTAGAGGTTTGAATAGTAAAATAATACCAGACAATAGTTTTACAGTCTAGTTCTCCATTAGAAAACGCTTTATCTCTAAACCTCTTATTGTAACAGCATCATGAACAGATATTACAATTTTTACAGCTGCATTGCAAGAGTTGTGCTAATGTATAGTGAAAGGAGGAGAATGAAAAAGGTGTCTGAGAGCGTGACCGGTTACCAAATGGTTTGTAATTTGTGTGCTACCTGCTCTGCCCAGAGAGTGGAATTGAAGCACACCAGCGTGAATCAGGGTGTCTGTTCCCTGCCCCCTCTGCAGCTCTCCAACTGGGTGCTTTCTCTGTCTCTCGGTCTGCTTCCGCCCCCTCTACTGCTCTCCGATTAGGCATTTCCTCTGTCTGTCTCACTCTCAGTCTGTTCCCCACACCCGCACTTTTTTCTCCCGCACACAGCTGCAGCAATATCAATGATGTTCTTTCAGAGGCTCTGCTGGTGTTTGACTGGAAAGTACAGCATGAATCAACATGTCTGTTCCTGTCCCGTTCCCCCTCTGCGGCTCTCCGATCTGGTGCTTCCTCTGTGTGTGTGTGTGTCTCTCTCTCCCCCTCTCTCTCTCAGTATGTTCCACGCCCCTTCCCCACCCTCTGCAACTCTGGGTGCTTCCTCTGTCTGTCTTGCACTCAGTCTGTTCCATACCCTCACACTTCTTTTCTTCTGTCACCCACACATCCCCTTCCCTCTACCAGAGACCCCTTGCACACCCCTAGTCTAGTGCCCCCCCCTTCTCCTCAGTGCCGATTGCAAATCCCATGACACATTTTTCTTAGTACATCTATGACAGGGCCCTATCAGCAGCTACCTGTGGTGGAAATGAGCAGCAGCTCAGTTTCTGGAGTGAAATTAAAAGATTGACTCTGAAAAATTCAGTGTGTTGCTGCTGTGCCTTGCTCAATCAGTGCTCCCCTCTTGACATCGTTCTCTTTTTTTTCAAACCTGAAATAAAGAAAATGATCCCTCATTGTCTTGCGCCACTGTCCTGACCCACACCCTGATCCTCCACTTAGCACCCTCACCCCGTACCCTATACTTACCTACCAGGGGTCCAGTGCTGTAATCCTCACTGGACAAGAGACATGTGTTTACGCTCCAAAACCAGACTGGAAACTGAGGAAATCAAGTAAGCGTGGTTAGTATATTTCAATGTGTTTTGCGCTTTTACTTATACTGTACCTTGGTCATTTTTTAATAGTTGTTCCCCAGATTGTCAATATGGCATTTTTGGGACCCCACCTTACGAACAAGTAGGTGACATTTTTCAAATCTGGCCAAAAGGTAATTTTGCAGTCACTCTGTGAAATCACCTTTTAGGTGGGATTTGAAACATTTCACTTCCTTGATACATGAGGTGGGGTCATAAGAAGAGTATGTTGAAAATTTGGATGAAGGTAAATTGAAATGTTTCAGTGCTCATTCATAACTTTGGTAATTTCCGAAATGTAAATGCCAGATTTTCAACATAGCAGTTCTTTTACATGACATCGTGAACGTGACAGGTGTCATTTTTCATATCCTGGCCAAAATGAGATTTCTCACATGTGGTGCAAAATGACATTTTGGCTGGGATGTGAACATTTTCATCTACTAGCTTCATGAGCTAGGATCATAAGAAGACTATGTTAAAAATGTGTGATCAAAATGTTTTTAAAAAGTTATTACTGTACATATACATTTTTCAGTGCTCGCTCATAACTTTTGTAATTGTCAGTATTTTGACCACACATTTTTAACATAGCCATTTTTTCAGACTGCCTCAAGAACATGATGGGTGTCATTTTTGAAATCTTGGCCAAAATGTGTTTTGTACTGGTGGCGCAAAATGACGTATTATCCAGCATTTTCTAAATGACACATGTCATGTTCAGAAGGAGGCAGGGCCAAAAAAGGCTATGTTGAAAACATGGGGTCAAAATGTGCCCCCTGCCCCAAATTTATGAAGAATTGTTGTTTGTAGGGACATCTGTTGTCCCAGTGGGGACCACATTGCCTTCTAGTGCCAGTGACCTAAGTTCGGGTGCAAGCTCAATGAGCAGGCTGAATGGGCTGAGGCTGGGGGAAGGGGGGAGGCTCTTCAGCATGTGGCATTGGCTCCAGCCTAGGTAGGGTCAGGACAGTGTTCTAGCATAGAGATGACATCCTGTGGCAGGCTGGGGAGCCATCCATCACAAGCTGTTGACTTGTGCTTCAAAGCCTGATATGACCATGCACTGCATCTGATATCTCTTATCATGTTAAAGCAGCAGCAGCTGTTTTGACTGTGACCAAAGTTTGTTTAAGATGTGTACTTAATTTTGGTCACATTTCCCTGATTTTGAGACAGGGGTTGAGAGGTATGATTGCCTTTAATAAATGAAAGTAAAGTCACACACTGACCAGAAAATTCTAAGGATACAGAAGTGTAATCATTATGCACTGGCCTCAATGACCTATGGTACATAATTTGGTAAGATGAAAACAAGTACATTTACACTAACAGTTCTCTAATCTGATTAGCTAATTAAAAAAACATTGAGACCTTCACGAAGAACATTTTAGCAAAATAACTACTTCATGACTAGCCACGTATTTAATAATTGGATAATCTCCTATAGTAACATGAGGTTACTTTACATAATTACACCACTGATATAAAAATCACTGAACCTAAAAATAATTTTGCTTTGCCATTACAGTAAACCCTGTGGTTAGCCTGCTTACATATTTCAGAATCTGGATGACAATGTAATTTTCAGAGCAAAGAGTGGATATAGTAATACTACAAGCATCTTGTTTAAAATGATATTAAAAATAAACAACCTTATTAAAATTACAGGGTTTCTGCTTCAGGGCCATCTCAGTTTCTGTTCTAACATTTCTTCAGCTTGAAAGTCAGCTAGTTTGTCCAGAGAAATATAGTATGATCCATTTCTGATGCAACAGTCACCTTAAAGAGCAGGTTTTCACTTAAAACACAGCCCTCCCCCCTTCCCCAATTTTGTAGCTTACGCTCCGGTTTAAAGATCCGTACATGTGCAGCATTTATTTGTTTCATATATTTCTAGTATGATCACTTGTAAAAACCAGCATGGAGACCCGTGGCCAAAACGCCCATACTTCCTTACTAGTGGACACGCCCGCACATTATGTAATGTCAGTCCTAGAATAGTGTGGGGGCGTGCCTCATATGCTATAATGGGGCCAGTTTGGGCATTCATTTTTAAACCCTTCTATGTGCCGGTTTTGAGAAAAGAAAGCCACTGCTCAACTAACAAGGACCTGTTCTAAGTGAAAACCTGCTCTTTAATATCAGTTATTTGGGGGATTTTCCCTCCTTTTGTACAATCAGTGCAGACAGCAGTATTGTCTTAAAGGGACACTGTCAACCCTTTTTTCATCACATTATTTCTGGCTGTAATCCCACCCTTTTTAATTGCTTGCCTTCTCTGAAATTCATTGATGTTGCTGGTTGTTTTATCTGATTCCTTTCTTAGTAGAACTAAAATGCATGCTAAGGATGTACTTATACCATCCTTAGCATGGTATGCCATCAATGCTTGAGGACAATCCGAGTTTAATTTTATATGGTCATCAGGGGACTTTGATAGAAAAAGTTTATCAATTTAGAAATCTTGGTGTCCTGTTGGACCTGGGGCTTGCTTTTTCCCTTCAGATACAGTCTGTTGTTAAAACTATTAATTAGAAACTTGGGTTACTTTACAAATTAAATCCTATTTTACTGCTGAGACTAGGAACGCTGTTGCTATTGGGTCACTTTTCCCCCATTTTGACTATGTGTCAAATCTATATTTCAACATAGGTCTAAAGGAATTGCATGCTTTAACTGTCACTTAGAACAACATTTGTAGATTTGTTCTTGTGGTCCCTGCTTGTGGCCTCCATCATTGTAGCCTATATTCACTTTTAGGATGGATGTCCCCTGTCTCCAGGATTGAATACTCCTTGGGGTGTATTATTTTTGAATGCATTTATTTTAAATCTTTGTTCCCCCGTCTGACTTAGTTTCATCTAGAGCTATGTTACTTAGTTTAAGGTCAACTAATGGTACATTACTTCACATACCTCAATCTAGGCTTAAGATTGGCTCACATGCATTTTCAGTGGCTTCTACAACATATTGGAATGCGCTACCAATTTCTATTTGTCAGGTTACCTCTCTATTTAATTTTAAGATGAAGTTAAAGCAATATTTATTATTGAATTCTGCTTGTACTTGTTTTATGTAACTTGCTGTTTGTTATTGTATGTACTGTCTTGTTTTCTGCTCTCTCCGGGTTGGGCCTGAAAAGGGACCATTGGTCCAGTATCCTTATCTGGTTAACAAAGAATAACTGAAATGAAAATGAAAAAATGAAATACTCAACCTTGTTCCCCCCCAGATCCTTGATCTACTTTTATTGCATACTTCCTGAACATTAGGACTGCCCCCAAACTGTGCAGCCATTCATTATGCAATAGTCTTTTCTTCTCCTTCTGCATAATGAGTGGCTACACTATGTTGGGGAGCTTCCAAGTCCAATAATGATGCAGTAGGAGTTGATAAATTACTGTAATTTTTTTTTTAATTGGTAACCAGGAAAGGCACACTGAGCCAAGGCTTGTTTCCATGTGCAACTTGGGGAAAGGGAAAGGTGATACAAGCAACTATGTTGTTGTGAAGTAATGCCAGTATGGAGGGCAGTCTGTGTTTCACTTTTAAAAAGAAAAAAAAAGAAAATCAGAATCAAACTACCAGCTACATCAGCAATCTGTACAGAATGTGACCAATAATAACGTGTTTTTTCAACTAGAGACCCTTTGAAGCCTAACAGGGTTGACAGTGTCCCTTTATACTATCAGGTAAACTGAAAGATTTTGTTTCCTGCAAAACAAATAGCTACTGTAGAGTGTTCTTGGGGCCACTGATTTTCCATTTTCAAAAAATGGGCAACTCCGTTCTACAAAATCGTTATTAAATAATTTTTGTTCTGTTTTCTCTTCCCCGACACTGAGTGTTTGGCATTACAAATGTGGCACAAGATGAGGCTTTTGCAAAAATTTGGTGCCAAATATAGTTGGACATGTTGTACAGGCAGTTTTGTATATGAGAAAGTGTCTCTAAGTTGTATTTTAGAAATGGCAAATTCCGTATTTATTTTTTTAGATTATAGACGACAGCTAGGAGTTGTTCAGACTTCAGATTCAAGTACTGTATTCCCCTGCTAATGATGCAACATACAGTGATAGACTTTTTCCCTGATCCTAGAATGAGGCTAGAGGCTACATTCCAGACATCAGATGCAAGGGTTGTGCTGCTGTTAATGGAATGACTTCCACTGTAGGGAAGCTCTATGAGACTGTATTCAAGAAACTGGTGGTTGATTTCCCAGAGTCCCATGGAATCCAAGACAGCAAACAGCATAGTGAAGGGAGGTCCTGTCAGCAGAACCTAGTAGACTTCTTCAGTGAGTGAGCAAGGAGTCTGGCCACCTGGTGTACCGACAAAAAAAATGACCTCAAACTTTGCTAGGTCAGGTTAAAAATATAAATTTATTAAAGTGTGACAATGACAAATGGCACCCTCTCACATGACTGCAAATGTTTCACGTCATCAGACACTTTGTCAAGGCTGTATCCCAGGAGATGGACAAGGCCAGGCATTAGGCTTCCTACACCTGAATTTTAACAGTGCTTTTGACTGCCCCACAAAAGTCTAGTGAATAAACTGGAGGACTAGGGAGTTAGGGAGAAAGTCACAAGATGGGTAAGGAACTGTCTAGGAGAGGAAACCCAAAGGATGGTACTAAATGGGGACTGGCAGTATAGCTTAGAGATTAGAGTAACAAGCTGTGAATGAGCATGGTACATCAAGCAGACCTGGGTTTGATTCTCACAACCTCCATTTGCATACTGTGTGATCCTGAGCAAGTCACTTAACCTCCCCAGTGCTCCTGGCTTGCCCTTGAAAACAGGCCTTGTGCCTAGTGGGCCCTTCCTGGTTACCAAAGAATAAAAAGGAAAAAAAAAAAGTACACACTCCAAGGTCGGGGGGGGGGGGGTGCCACAGGGATTTGTCCTTGGCTTGGTATACTTCATCTAATTTGCAACATTGGAGAATGGATCCATGACAAGATGTATCTGTTAGCTGATGGCACTAAGATCAGTGGATAGTAAGGAGGGAAATTAGAAAGGTGGTCTGAGATCTGGCAATTAAAATTTAACGCCAAAAAGTGTAAAGCTCTTGTGGATGGGGAAATTCCAACGAGATACAAAGGATTATAAGGAAAATAAATTTTATATACACAGGAAATACTTTCTGAAAAACAAATCACCAAAATACAACAGTGCCTCAGACAGTGACTATAGTTACTCCAGGCCCAGCTACAAAAGAAATACAAACCAAGATGAGCAATCTTTTTTAGGTCAGAGGAGAGATCAGTACGGAGACCAAGAAAGTGGACAGGACTGCATGTCTAATCAGGAACCCAGATATTTTACAGAGGCCAGGGGTCCAGTTCCAGAGGAAGAAGGACAGGAGCCAGGGGCCACAGGAGGACCAGGAATAGGCAGAGGGAGAGGAGAAGTACATTCCAACAGCAAGGTAAAGGGGAGGTGATACCTGTGTTCAATCTCAGCAAAAGAAATTTGAAAACCACAGAAATGGCTGTACTTTCTAAAGGCCTTTCACTCTTTCTAAAGAGGTAAATGTGTTTGAATTAGAATGTGACCTGTGAAAATTTACATGACAATTGTGATTAAAATCAGTGCTTGGGTTGTGGGACGCTGCAAATCAGCTTTCAGGAAGCAGCTTATTTTAGAGCTCTGGCAGACTTTGTATTAATTTTCATTATTTCTACCAATTTACTTGAATTTTCTACCCCCTAAGAGTTTAGTCTGGCATGTGAGCTGCTCAGGATTGAAGACATGGATAAAAATTGAGGAAATACTGCTGCAGCATCTGAATTTTTTGCCCCGAAGAAATCATTGCAGTCATGAGCAGAGTGGCCTACAGGAGATGAAGCCATGCAGTCAGGTGCTGATCCCCAGAGGGAGACTCTTTACTCACCATTCAGGCTACCCTTAATCAGTTGGTAAAGTCGGTTCTGGACATTGACAAAAAACTCGATACCCTGATGCTTCGGGTCTCTGCCTTGGAGACCAGGATAGAACAATGTGAAGCCACTGTTCAGAGGACTGAGGGATCTGTCTTATGGGCCTGTGATGCAACCACTAATCTTATTAAAGAAAATGTATCACTTCATCAGCGACTGCAGATGGTCAAAAACCAGGCTCAGGAAAGGAATCTCCGCTTATTGGGACTTTCGGAGAATGCTGAAGGAGGATTGTCTAGCATTCATTCACTCTTTCTTGCCCTCTATTTTGGGCTTGGATGAAGAAGACCCCCGATAACCATTGATCAAGCATACTAGATCTCTCCTTGTAGACCACCAGCTAGTAAACAGGCCCTGAGAACTCTGTTGATCGTCTGCCAAGGTGTCAGGGATGGGGATAGAGTGCTCAACATTGTTCGTCATCAGAGAGTATTGAAATATGGGTTGAATAACCTGAGCATTTTCCCAGACCTTTCCTACTGCACAAGACAGAGACGCAGGGCATTTGACGGCGTTTGTGGCCATTTGAGGCAACTTAATATACAGCATCAGCTTCTATTCCCTGCATGTCTGTGGCTGACATGGAAAGGGAAAACGTATCAATTCAACGAGCCTGGGGACATGGAAAAGGTCCTCCATTTGATGGAGTAGGACTCATAGAGTACAGTTGGTGAGGGAAAGCTCTCCTCGGAGGGAGACTGAATGTTTATTGGGGATCACTTTGAACTGTTAGTTTTACCGGGACCGGGGCAGGGGCTTGGTATTTACTGTATTCTTGTTTGGGGGCAGATCTGATGCTCTGTTGTACTTCAGTCTTTTGAACTATCCAGCCTAGTTTTTTTTATGGGGCCTGGAAGTTATATATGGACAAGGGGTCTGCTGTTAAATACTGTACATGGGACAGGTTATGTACCATTGTCCTGTCCCTCAGTGAAAGGAGATCTGTATGGGACTTTTTTCTAATGTTTTTTTCTTGTCCGTGTGTAGGCCAATGTGAGTTATTAACAGAGCTGAGTTACTTCGGGTATGCAGTGTCGTAAAGATTTGGGGTGGGATGTTCTCGTTCTTCTTATACTTTGATATCGCTTTCATTCTATGTTTTTCTGTTATAATAAGTGGGGCTCTAGCTATGTACCTATGATGATATATTAGGGGCATCGTCTGACCCAGAATAAGGTCTGGCAGCAAGTTGCTTTTGGACTCTTCCTCTAGCTGTATGCTTTGAGATTGTTTCTGTTATGTAATTCTTTCATATGGGTTCTTCCCCCTTTGATGTATCATATGGGGAGGGTTTTTATAATTGTGTGTATCCGAACAAGTCTGGTGTTTTATATCATTGTGTTACTCTCCTATGCAAATGATTGTTTTGTGAGTTGTTTTGCTAACAAAATGAATAAATAGCAAAAAAAAAATTAGTGTTCAGTGGGAAAATAATTAAAATGCGATACTGAGAAAATCTGAAACAAGCGCTAAAAACAAAATCTAGCTTTAACCCACCCCCAGGGGAAAAAACACTCCGTAGAAACATTTGCTAGCACAATCAGAAAAGAAATCACTGACCTGTGCCATGCAGAAACAGATAGAAGGCCAAACAAAAATTGTCTCAATAGACAGGAGAGAGAGAGAGAGAGAGAGAGAGAGAGGTGCTAAACAACTTAGAGAAGGATCGGCAGAACATTATGAAACCAGCAGACGAAGGTGGGGGTATAGTCATTATGGACTATCCACATCACAAAAATATGTGTATTTACTTATTCATTTGTTAACTGGGTTGGTGCACTGATCTAAGGACCTTTCTCAGGCACAGCACGGACCAGAAACTGGCACATACAATGAGAGGTTGCAGTAAGGATAACAATTTGCACAGAATTGAACAGTAACTGAAACAGGGAAAGTCAGGTGAAGATACAGTGGAGCGGTATTAACAATAGGTAAAAATAATGGAAATATCAGTGGAGTACATAGTATATTTATGGTGTATGAAGTTGTTGCTGGAACGTAAAACTAAGTACTGTTACAGGGTGACCCTACTTCTACCCTGCAGCAGGACTTTGACATAATCATTGAGGAGATGGTGATAAACAGATGGTTTCATGAATGGAAGGATGAACTATACTATTATGAGTATAAATGTTGTGGTAAATGGGTATGCTTGTGAAGTATGGTTGTGTGGTAGATACTGCCCAATCAATACTCATGATATTGATGTTATGAGCAGTATCTAAATGTGGGTTATTCAAGGGGGGTTTTATGACTAACCTAGTATGCTGCAAGTTTATGATAGTTTTTTTACATCCCTTAATCCTTTTGTCTTGAGTAGGAATGTTTAAATATGTTGGTACGCTAGTAAACCATGGTACATGTTGACCATTATTGCTAATAGTATATATGTAATGGCTTAATGTAGGTTGATTGATTTGATAACCAGGTAGGTATACTGGTCCATGGGACCGTTTTCAGGAACAGCCTGGACCATCAAGATGGCACATACAGAAACATGGGATCTAACACACAGTACATAAGTAATAACTTACAATCAGAATAAAAAAAAAAAACATGTCCAACAGCTTCGTGCAATAACCAGTACCATGGAATTAATGTACAAGTGGAGGTGATACATCCAGTTGGGGTAATGCTCATAGTTCAACACTTCCTACAAATAACCAGTATGTTGGAAACATTATACAAGGGGAGGTGATACAACAGTTCATACAAACAGAATCATTGCCCCAGTCTCATGTCAGGAGGTGCACCTGCAGGCCGTGTCAGTTAAGGGGGCATTTTAGAAAAGTGATTTGAAGAGATTGGAAATGCCTAGTGAGTGGAGCGAATCATCATGATCATTATGTATTGTGATACACTGTGATCTTAATTCCTTTTTTTGTAAGTCCTTTGTTGGCTTTGGTGTTGTCCTCCTGCATGTGCAGGGAGCAACATGGGATGGCAGTATTTGAAAAGCCCCAGAAGGGAGGCAGTGCTGAATGACTTAATGAAGTGATGGATTATAGTGTTAACTTCGGCTGTACACTGGGGCCAGTTGCAGTCATATCTGTGAGTTCTGCTTGGAGTTTAGTCCAACAAGTACAGTATAGCAAACCTTTAATAGAACTCATGTAAGGGAGGTGCTGATGTAAGAATGTTTTTAGAAGGTTGTGGATTCCAGTATATACAGTTTAATTCTGAATTGCATTTGGGTGAATAATAGTGGATTTGGTGCAGATTGTCATATCTTGTATTGCACCAATGAAGAAACTGTGCATAGATGTTACAGTACACAAGCTTTTAGGGCTTTACAGTAGGTCCCTTCCTCAGGTGTTTCAGAAGACTGAGCAGATGAAGCAGGTTTTATACCAAAGGTGGGAAGATAATTCAGTCCGAAATACGCTGGTGGAACTGCAAGATACACTCATTCAGCTAGTTCGCTTTATTGACAATGGAACATCTTCAGAAAGTCAGTCCTTGAAAGGATAGTGATATGTAAGTCAAAAATGAATTGTAACTCAATGGGTCTTGGCAATTTGGCAGGATGGGAAAATGTAGTGTTCTATGCACTCATCAGAGCTACTTTTTTTTAAATATAGTTTTGTAGAAGCATTTTCAATGTCTCCACAGTCCTTACACAGATATGGTAAAGAGTTGTAGATAGTAAACAAATCATGGTATCGAGTCCTTTTTTACAAGTTAACTGTTCATGTGTGTAAATCTTTAACCCAGTTACCATTCCTCTGCCCTCTTTGGTACAGCATGGGGGGGGGGATTCACTTAATTCATAATGTAATGAATCTCGTGTCATGCTACTGTATTGGTTCAGTTAGCAAAACACAGTGACCCAGTCTTGTGATGGCAGGAGGCAGAGGCAGTGGACAGCACCCCCCCCTTGATTTTTGGTGGGGGTGATGCTGAGAGAGATCTGGCAGGCTCAGCAGTGGTGGGCATTTTGTTACTTAGATTGCATTATGTGGGCTGAGGTAGTTTGGCCTCACCTAGGTTGCATATCTGTATATCTGTAACATGAGTTACTTCTGCATATCTAGTTTGGCCTCACCTAGGTTGCATATCTGTAACACGAGTTACTTCTGCATATCTAGTTTGGCCTCACCTAGGTTGCATATCTGTAACAGGAGTTACTTCTGCATGTCTAGTTTGGGCTTACCTAGGTTGCATATCTGTAACATGAGTTACTTCTGCATGTCTAGTTTGGGCTCACCTAGGTTGCATATCTGTAACATGAGCTACTTCTACATATCTAGTTTGGGCTCACCTAGGTTGCATATCTGTAACATGAGTTACTTCTGCATATCTAGTTTGGGCTCACCTAGGTTGCATATCTGTAACATGAGTTACTTCTGCATATCTAGTTTGGGCTCACCCAGGTTGCATATCTGGAACATGAGTTACTTCTACATATCCAGTTTGGGTTCACCCAGGTTGCATATCTGGAACATGAATTACTTCTACATACCCAGTTTGGACTCACCTAGGTTACATCTCTGGAACATGAGCTACTTCTACATATCCAGTTTGGGCTCGCCTAGGTTGCATATCTGAAACATCAGAGCTACTTCTACATACCCCCCCCAACAAAAACTATATTATTTATGTCCCCTTGACATGATCTCAAAAGTTAGTTTGAGTTGATTGATTTTTAAGGTTAACCTATACTTATTCAATTTTGGTCATGGTTCTGATAGAATAGCATGAGTAAGGTGGAAGAGGTACATTCGGTAGTATCTGACCAAAACTAATGACTCACTAAAATACTCTAGTATTTTGATCTGGAGTACCTTCTCTTTATTCCTCTCTTCTGGATTCAGGTTTCTGGATCAATATATTAAACCTAGTCCAAAGGATGTCTGGTAGCTGTTTGTACTTTCCACAAGATAACGGGAAACATTCTGTTTTCAAGCTACAGTATTTGTGATCCATGAGTACAATTTAGTGGTAGTCCATTATAGAGTATTTCCTGATAAATCTTTAGGTATATCTGGCTATTTCACAGGAAATCATAGAAACATATTAATTGTCGGCAGATAAGGACCGCCTGGCCCATCTAGTCTGCCATAAGCCCTTGTACTGGATTGCTGCTTCTGACCCACTCGCTACAGTACCTCTATGGTTCCCCAATGCCTGTCCCAGGCATGCTTGAATCCATCCACAGTGTTTGCTCCCATCACCTCTTGAGGCAGACCATTCCAAATCCCTACAGGAATCCCACTGACGTGAGTGAAGATATGTTCTGTGACATATCCAGATGTGTGCAATGTAAATGGTCAGAAGAGTGGCAACTGGGGTTTAACGCAAAGAAGTGCAAGATCATGCACACAGGGAAGAGAAACCCTGAAGCCACCTATAGGCTGGGAGGGGAGTTGCTGGCAGTCACAAGGGAAGAAAGAGACTCGGGCATCATCATCATCACTGATGACCTGAAATCATCTAAGCAGACCACTAAAGCAGTAGGTAATGCTAGGGGGATGTTAGGGTGTATTAGTAGGGATATCACAAGTTGGAAGAGGGAGGTAATAATCCCTCTTTAGAAGACACTGGTTAGGCCCCATCTGGAGTACTGCGTGCAGTACTGGAGGCCACACCTTCACAAGGACATTAACCAAATTGAGGCAGTCCAGAGAAGGGCAACCAAAATGGTGCAGGGACTGCATCAGAAAACATATGAGGACAGATTAACGGAGCTCAATATGTATACCCTAGAACAAAGGAGGGAGAGAGGTGATATGATCGAAACATTCAAACACCTTAAAGGCATTAACAAGGTGAAAGAGTCTAACATGTTTCAGTATAAGAAAAATAGCAGGACAAGAGGACACAGCATGAGATTAGAGGGAGGCCGATTAAGGGGTAATGTGAGGAAGTTCTTTTTCACAGAAAGGGTGGCGGATGCATGGAACGGACTACCTTAGGAAGTGGTGGATACGAATACAGTGCAGGGCTTCAAACAGTCATGGGATAGGCATATGGGAGCAATACAGATGAGTATGAATAGATAGGCCATTGACAGAGCAAAGGCCGATGGCACATTTATAAGGCAGAAAAAGAAATGGGCAGACTGGATGGGCCGCGTGGTCCATATCTGCTGTCAACATCTATGTTTCTATGTAGGGATTCCTCTACTTAAATAAATGCATTATTTTCCCAAGACTCTGACCCAAGTGAAAGATAAACAATGTTATTCACCCAGTGGGTAAATAACACTGTTTATTTTTCACTTGCTTACATCACAGTCAGCTTGATTGACAGCTCATTCTGCCAGTTCCTCAATGAATCTGCCCTTAATTGTCTCATAGAACACAGACATTGTACACACAAAACATACAATGGTCTGTGTTCAAATATGTCATTAATTTCCGCTCGTGAGGTTGCTGGACTTTCATAACTCACTTGTGGCTTTTCCCTTGTGAGTTATTGTCCCACCACCTCACTCATGGAAATAAATGGCATATTTGAACACAGATCATTGTATTTCCTCTATATATCTCAATATCCTGGGACATACCTCTGGCTACTACTTATATGAAAGATCTCTTGTAATAAGCAAAAATTCTATAAAAAAAAACATGTCTTTGGGATTGACAGTTGGTTATTAGGTTGATTTCCTGTTCTATTAATATATTATTGGTCTGGTTCCAGTAATCAGTGCCTTTCTGCATGGGTCACCTAGTCTGATAGTAGAACAAACTGTGGGGCAAACACCAGTGGCACGCTTGTAAAACTCCAGTAACTTGTGGGAAAGGCATCATTTCATACGCAGCCTAATTCCTTTCAGAAATTGTGTCTGAGGTCTAGGTTCTAAGTGACCTTTTTCTGTGATCTCATCACAGCATCTAAGTACAAAAATGGATTCTGAATGGTTAACATAAGTAGTTTTTTTTAATCATTCGTTAAAACAGAGCTGTGTGCTTGTTAATCACTTATTGCAGAAGGATGCAATGCATTATAGTCAGTTGAACACAACTACAGTTATTGGTCTGGCTGTGGCTGTATCAGGCTAGATAAGCAATACACTAGTAGTTTGTCTTTTATAGCCTCAGGGCTGAGATATAAAAAAAGATAATGGATATAGTATTGGGGATGTGTCAGTACCACAATCACCATGTAGCCGCTTTGTGCTGCTGTAAGCTTTCATGACCCTCAGGGTGATAAAGCTACACTACTTGCTTGCCTGTGGTTGAATGAATCTTGTTCATAAATCAGTCAGAATTACTATTTAATTGACTCTGTGGAGTACTGTTTCACTCCTGAGCTGTGATTCAGTGATTGAATCTGCTGTTCGGCAGGGCACTAAGCCAGGTGGCAGTCAGGGAAGAATGATGTGCTCAACAGATGGAGTATTAAGAGGTTTGTATTCATTTTTGAGGTTTGTGCAATGTATACCTGAAGCTTCATACTGTCAGAATAACTGAAATACTGAGCTTCAGTGAAGTTGACCTTTGATATTGCCCAGGTGAGGCTGAATTTGATCCTTAGCTTGCATAAATGATAGCTATAAGTTGTTGTTTTTTTTAACTGCAAAGACCTGGAATAAATATTTTGCTGCAGTTTCTTTGATCTGAACAATTAAAGTAACTTCCCTCCTCCTCCTCAGTTAGTGTCCATACGTCAAAATAAATCTTCAAGAACATCACTTGGCTGTAGTTTGAAACTTATCACTGTGCAGTTGTGTACTGTATGATATTTTGACCAAACAGGTTTGCAGTGGATGAAAGTGTAAAAGTGATGTTGTGATGCAAAGGTCTTTGTTTCACATTCGTACTAATCAGGAAATACCTGGCTGATAGTATCGGTATCCCGGAATCAAGTAGTGCTTGCCAGAATCCTACACATTACCATTGTTTATAATAAATTATCACTAACGGCTTATTAGGGAAGGTTGTAGGTAGTAAAAAGCTTAAAAGGTGGATTAATAGAGGGTTTGTATGGAAAATAGTTTACAAAAGAAGAGTGAAATTGATTCAATTTAAAGGAGTAGTCCACCCAAAACTTGAAAAAAATATATGTTGTGCAGAGTGTTTTAATTTGTATGTGAAGTTCTAGTGTTTCCTTCCCTCTGACTGCAATTAGGAGTTTTTCCTAAATTAGCCTGCTAGCTTTATGGGAAGGATACACAACAACTTAACATACAAATCAAAACACTCTGCACAACATATCTTTTTTGCAAGTTTTGGGTGGACTACCCCTTTAAGGAATTCTGTCACATGTGTTTTTTTAACTTATTCTTTTTCTCCTCCTTCATTGGTTTGCTCCCCCTCCCCATCTACCCATGTTGCTTCCCAGCCCAGTCACATCCCAACCCTTCTCTGGTGCTTACTTCTGTCTCCTAGTGCCACAGTGCAGTTTCTGCACCACGTAGGTCCTATCACGGAATTGTCCATTCAGCGGCCCTTTATGACCCTTATGTGTGATACAGCAGTACAAAAGGGTAGCCGGGGTCTGGGAGCACCAGGCTTCATCCTGCTTGTTCCCAGAATTTTACCCACTTGCTGGTGCATGCACACACACACACACACACACACACACACACACTGACACTTCCATCTAGGACTCCAGTGTGCACAGTTGTGCATGATTGTGCACAGGAGGTGAGCAACAACCCCCTTCCTGATGTCACCCACCTGATACACTTCTTCCTGTGGTCACCCAGGGGGCAATGTGTTAGTAATGAGTGCAGCCCTCCCTTTTCCTTTGGGATGCTGATCCCCCCCACCACTGGTCCTGCAATACAGTACCGTAGGAAGGGCAGGGCAGGTGGTGCCCCTGCACCGGGCGCAAGCCTCCGAGGGGCGCAGTTTTCATCTGTGAAGCTTACTTTTTTTATTGATTTCTTGACCTGGGCTGAGCCCCAGCAATATTTTTCACATGCTGCATTTTATTTCTTTTTTCCCCCAGCTGTTTGGTTTCTCTGTGCGTGTGCCTTCTACGGACTGTGACCATGCCACCTTGCCCCCCCAGCTGCTGTTTAGTTGGCTGGCGACACTGGCATTATTTCAAATTAGTTTGGCACTGATGGTGCCTTTTGCCTGCTTGGTTTGTCTACCCCCAAGAAAAACAAATTTGTTTGACTAGTTGACAAGTGTCTTTCAACTTGCCACACTGTGATTGGCCGGGGAGAGGGCTTATTAGGTTCCATATGTGTGCGTCTGCTGTCGTCGATTCTCTAGTGAGGAGGTCCTTCCATCATGTTGTGTATGTGGCAGGATGGCCTAGAAAGTTGAAGGAGTTGGGAGAGGTGGTGGTCCAGGTGCCCAGCCAGACCAGAAGAGAGGAGCAGCTTAGCCGGAGATGGAGAGCAGCCATCAAGTGCCAAAACCAGTGTGGCAGGAGTCAGCTGAGAGAGAGAGAGAGAGAGTCCAGAATCGGGTAGGGAGTCAGCCATTCAGGAGTCCGGGACCCACCCCACCACCAGGCAGCAAGTAGAAGTAAGTAACTTGCAAGGAAGGCCAGCAGGCTGAGCAGCGGAATAGCGGTGCGGTGCTGCTCCAGAAGGGGTCGAGGAGTGGAGGAGTGAGTGGGTCGGGTGACTCGAGCACACCGAGTGGGGTTAGGGAGGTTTAGCTGTTTCAGCTCTGTGATGCCCGCCCAGTTGCTCCCTGAAAGCCTTATTCAAGTCCTCCTCCTCCTCCTTGATTGAGAGAAAAATCCAATTCCCAAGACCAAGAAATCAAAAGGTATTTATGGCTGCAACAAATAAATGTACATTGATTCTTGAATTTTGCACTTTGTGCTTGATGATTTGGACACAGAGTGCTACGCTGTAGTTAGGGAGGTGCAGGGCTTTCAGCAGCAGTGCAACAAAAAATATATTTTTTTTCCAAATTGCTAGTTTCACGCTGCTACGGTTAATAAAATATTAGCATATCTGCCAAGTTTACTTTTCTAGGTACCTCCTAGGATTCACACTATGAGTTTTATTTATTTTCTTGATCTTAACACTTACCAGGCTTCAGTGTTATTTCTAAGTCAAATGTGTTGGCTATCTTTTTTTTCTTGGGGGTGAAAAACACTTAATTAAAACATTTATAAAATAAAAAAAGTGGTGTAACTACATTTTATGACCAAATGAAACTGGAAGCTGCCTGAAATTTATATTGGAAAAAAAGATGGGAGTTACTTTTTTGGCCCACATTGCACTGCTGCTTTAAGCTTTGTGAACTGGTTCTGGAGTTCTGATGTTTCGTGTAAGGGTCTGAAAGTCTCATGTTTTGTGTATGGGGTCAGAAGTTTGGAATAAAGTGCCCAAGGTTCTGTTTTTTTTATTGACCATCTGACTGAGTACACTGGTGACATAAAGATTGTTAATTTTCTGAACACCCACTGGTCTTTCTCTTCGGGTTGAAGCAAGTTTAATGCATTAAAATTCTGACGGTGATGCGATCTTGGCTCGTGAGCTGTTGTGAATTTGGAAACTTTAAAGTAGAGGCTATGTTTTATGTTCATAACGCACACTACATTTTATGCTCAGGGCTATTGCAATTCTGGTTTCTGCAGTAAGTTGGCAATGCGACATCAGCGAAGAGAAGGAAGTGTAGACTAGTAGTAAATGTTATTTGTTGGAACTTGATTAGCAAAAAAGAGATTTATTTTACTTTTCCAGCCAGTCAGAGTCTCCCACATCTCATATTCCAGGGGAGCAAAATATTCCCTGAAATCAGGGGTAGGGAACATGTAACAAAAGCATGTTTTTTATTCAGGAAAAGCCTCCAAATTCACCACAGAGCATGTAAACCCCTCAGAGCTTATGGGGGCCTTGCAGCCCCCAGACCCCCAGCTCTTTTCTGGGGGCAGGGCGCAAAATTAGTCTCTTGCCCAGGGCAGTAAAATGCCTTCCTATGGCTCTGCTGCAATAACCCAGGCCTGGTGCAAGAACTTGTGTTGTTGGCATGGCTATGGGTAGCTCTACAACTGCACCAATGGGCTGGCTGCTTCTTTTGTTTTTAAGGATCTCCGTTAAATGGAAATATCCTGTTGTTGGTGGGCATTATCATTCCTGTCGCCATCAACTCAGTTCTAATTTGTTAATGCATTTTGGCTATTATTTCTCTTGTCTGTGGTGTCTAGAGAGAGTTGTAATTATTCATATATAAGGGATTTGGTGCTTTTAATGCATCATCTCTTTTTCAGGCATTCAAAGCAGCACTAGACAGATTTCTCAGGGAGAGTGACAGTTAAACGTCATGAACAGGGGTGATAATGAGGCTGAGAAGTTTGAATGTGTGTCAGTAGTCAGTAGTCGGACTTACTGTGGCAGGAATGACCGACAAGATAGACACATCGGGCAGCATATTCAAATGGTGCTGCACAATCATTGTTTGCACCACTCTGTGATTTGCATATGCTAGTGTCTGGTAACTTGTAAAGTAAAATATTAAAAGGCACTGTTAGTGCGGTGCAAAGCTGATTGTGCATGTGCACTAACTGAGGGCCAAATGCCTATGCAAGTTACTGAACTGGCACTGCATATGGGCACACATGCATATTAAAAGGATTTGGGCAGTGCTAACAGACTTGCAGTGCCATGCTAGTTAATGCAGCTAGAAGACCTACTTTTTAGTCTGTGCACAGTGGTGCGCTACCTCCTCCAGGCATATTTGGTGCCATGTGTCTTGGATCTCTCACCTGATCCTTGCCAGAAGTTGAATAAACTATATGACACCTCTCTGGTAGTCTAGTGGACCCCAGACTTTGCACAGTCTTGATTGTATGAGCCCCCCTCGGACCAGTAACACCCTGCAACACCAATTATCCTCTCTCCTGAATGACTGGTACTACCCTCCACTCACCAATTCAACCACCTGCCATTGCCCTACAAGTTGGGTATAGATAGATTTATCTCACATAAGTACAGCCTGTCGGTACAGCTCTTGCAGGATGGCATTTCAGGTGTTGTCCTGCAAGAGCTGTATTGACAGACTGTATTTTTATGTGATCAGTCTCTCGATACTGGACTTGTGAGTAGATGGCAGCTGGCCATGTAGGTGAGCAGAGGGTAGGTGATGGTGGGGGAAGAGACTGGTTTTGGATGTGTTATTTTTCCAGGGGGTACTTGCTTAGGAGAGGTGGTTTTACATGATCAAGACTGCGTAAGGGTGTAGGGTCCATTGGGCTATGAGTAAGGTGTCATCAATGTTATTCAACTTCAGACAGGGATTGAATGACAGTAGAAGGTCCTCTAGACTTCCAGGGAGGCATCATAAATTTTATTCAACTTCTAACAGGCATCGGGGAGAGTAGGCATTGCACAGATATGGTAATGGCCATTTAATGATATACAAATTGCCTCTTCAGATCTTGCATGCCTTATGAGGTCATTACTAATGTTGGTGTTCAAATGTGGCAGCCAGGAGCAAAGGTGCTAAGCCATTTGCTATGTGCTAGCTATCTTTGCTCCTGGGTGTCTATTGTGCCTTGACTTTTAGAGCAGCAGTGCCCCTATCTTCGTACATGTATTGTGCACTGAACGTGGATGCAATGCATGTATGTATATATTCTCATTAGGACAGCATGCTGATTAGTGGGCTGTGCTAAACTTTGTGTGGTGTAATCAGCTGACTTAGAATATCCAGCCCAATATCCCTTCTATCACTGCAGTCATATGTATGCTACTATTGTTTCAAATAAAACAATTATAAAAAAAAAGACTGGACATTATGTCACATGAATGGAATAAAACATAAATGTACAGTATGAAATTAAAGTTTTTTAAGGGAGGATACTGAAACAAAAAAAAAAGGAAATAAAGCAAAAAAAGGAAAAAAAATACTTTCGCAGTTAGGGATACTCTCACCTGTTAAATGACAGGCTTCATTTTGCTATGTTCCTGGATTTATCAGGTTTTAAACAAAATGTAAACAAACAGCTTAATCTTTTGACATGCATGCTCTGGAGGGACCCTGAAATGGTCATGATTTAGTGACGGAATGGTGTCATTAGAAGAACAGCTATGCCGCTGTATTAATGTGCAGTACGTATATAGTGCCTTCTAAAGATACACAGTATGTGACCCCTGTATTGCATTAAGCTGCAAAAACCCACATTTAGCCTGTGTGGTAACACTAAGGTGAGGATAACACCCATTTAGGGTGGGGGCTAGGGCCATTGCTAATGTAGTTGTGATGGGGTACAGAAGCTGTCACTCAAGTTTGGGGGCAAATGATTGCCCCACAGTAGAGTTACAGGTCTGAGAAAGTCTGTTGTTGAAATCTGGCTAAATCCATACACACACAGTATGCAGCCACACTGTTTCTTAAAAGTTGCCAGACTGCAGTATTGGAAGCATGCGGGGCAGCTGGCCAGGGAGTTGAGTGGATGGTAATTGCTAGCTAGTGGGGTGGGCAAGAGGCCACTGGGGTGGGGACCACTGGACATCAAGGATAAATCAGTTCAGCTGGATTGGGGATTGGGCAAGGGAAGGGGGAACCACTGGATGCCAAGGATATATCACTTCATCCATATCAGGGATCAGGAAGGGGGGAACACTGGACACCAGGGATATATCAGTTCAGCAGCATTGGGGACCAGGCAAGGGAAGGGGTCCTCTGGACACCAGAGATATATGGAGTCCTCTGGATGGCAGGGATATCAGTTCAGCAAGATCAGGGGTTGGGCAAAGGAAAGGGAACCACTAGACTCCAGGGATATAGCATTTCAGCCAGATTGGGAAACAGGTGAGAGAGGGTGACCAGTAGATGTCAGGAAAATGACATTACAGCGGTCTGCTGATATGGGAGGAACCCATGCAGTCATGGCACGTGGGTTTACCAGCCTCACAGCTGACTACAGGCTGCAGTGTGGAGCGTACAGCCTGCATGCAACTTAAGGGGCAAAGGTGTGCTCCTCACATTGTAAGGAGGCTATAACGTGATGCAGATGACCTATTTGCACCGTCTCAGGACTTCAGGATTATGTGCATGTCATAGTTCCATTAGAGGGCTGTGGGTCTTAGGAGCAAACTGCTTTGCCATGTACAAATGGCTTGTTTGACCTTGTGTTTGTGTGTTGTGCCCATACTGTGACCTTGGCTCTCTCCCCTTCATAGCACAACATAGGACTTTGCCTACAATTTGTGCCTTGTAATGTCTGACAGTTGGATAATTTAGGTTTAGATCCAAATATTATACACTTTGTCTTCTTGATATTTAACAACAGACGCTGCTGCTGCTGCAGCCAAATGTTCAGAGCTGAGAAATCTGTATTCAAAGAAGAGTTAAGTATTTCTACTGATGGGGCACTAGTAAATAGTATAATGTCATCATCATACAACAACATTTTTGAATGAGTTGGAATGCTAGAGATAGGATCGGAATATATTGAAAATAATGGGGGTCCTAAAATTGATCCCTGGGGGACTCCTTGCTCCAAAATATGGGTATTGGAAAAGGAACCACCATAATTAACTTTCAATGGACGGTCTGAAAGATAACTTTGAAACCACCCACAGGGTGATTCAGCCAGGCCAATGGCCTTCAGTCTCCAGAGCAACATGGCATGATCTACTAGATCAACGGCCTATGACAAGTCCATAAAGACCACACTGGTTAATTTACCCTGATCCGTAGATCTCAAGGTGTGGTTTGTAAAACATACCAAGGCTGTACCTGTGCTAAAGGATTTCTGAAAGCCATGCTGCTCTGAAGAACGAAGGCCACTGGCCCCTAAGTATTCAACAAGCTGTTTGTTGATTAGTTTTTCCAATATTTTATTTAGGGGAGACAAGATAGATATTGTATGATACTTGACCAACCTGCAGACAGTACAAGAACAAAAGTGATATGGTGTAATGCTAGTAAATAGTACAGTATATTTTTAATTTAAGCATAACACATGCTGTGCTCATGGTTACCTGTATGATTGTTAAATTAATGTTACTGTGTGACAGGCACACAGTCAAGTGTACAACTATGCATGGTATTTTGTGGGAGGGAAACAGTTTAATTAAATTAATGTTTTTTTAGTGTGCAGAATACTGTACACCATCTATAACATTGCCTCACTACTACCATTGATTCCCTGCTGTACAGAAAATACTTGGTTGCATTATTTTATAGTGGCATGTCTTTATTTAAAAAATAATTAACAAAAGAGGTGAATTTTCTGTGAGAGAAAGTGTTGTTGGCAAGGGGGACTTGTGTTTGTCTGTCCATGGCCCACTAATCTGCCTATGGGCTATTCCTTATTATTTGTGTATGCTGAGCTGCAGTCAGTGGCATAGAGTATGTGAAGCAAATAAAGAAAACCCTATTAGAGCAAAATAATCATTGGTACGTGACTTAAGTCACTTAACCTCCCAATGTTTCAGCCTGCCAAGCAGCAAAAATAAGTAGAAGCAGGACCCTAATGAAAATGAGATGTCTATCAGCTGGGTTATTCTGACTAAATGGTAAAACAAAAAAATAAAGCCAGTTACATACTCAGTGAAAATAAATCTTTATTGAAACACATTAGTCTGATTCTGTTGCTAGCCTTGCTTGTAGCTGTTGCTAGCCTTGCTTGTAGAGCAGAAAGCAGCTAACTAAAAGAAGCTACATTTTCTTATTAATTTAACACTTATATCTCAGCAGGAGTCAGTGTCTGTTGAGATTAAGTAGACAGATACTTTATTAGAAGTAGAAGGGGTCTTATTTTGGGTTAAAAAAAAAAGAAAGAAAAGAAAGAAAGTCAGTGTGTGTGTTCTGTGCTGGGAAGGGTACTGTATCAGCTGACTTTGCTAAACCAGTAGGAGGAGAGAGCTTAATTGGGGGTGTGGCTTAGACACTATAAAAGTAGGTGACTCAAATTACAACTTCCTGTTGCTAGCCTTTTTTCTTACTAATTGCCCTCCAGCCCACCCACCCTAAGCCAGTTCTACTTTTATAGCCACTGGATTTGACTGTCAACAGGAACTTCCTGTTTGGCAGTAGGAAGGGAAGGATCATAGAGAAACATTGGTTTTGTCAACCCTAAAGGAAAAAAGTAGCTCACTCTCCCCCCCCCCCAGCTGCTGGTGGTCTAACATTGAGCAAGGAAGAAGGAGGCTACTGAAGAAGATAAGAAGTTGCTGTACCAGAACAGGAAGGGTGAGAGTTGTAAGGAGAGGAGAGAGTAAGCATACAGAGAAACAGGAGAAGGGACACAAAATAAGACATGATAGGAGTGGTGCAGTGCAATGGCTGTGGGGCGGCAGTGTTCCAGGAGACATTCTGGAGGCTGCGATGCTGCCCTGTTTGCAGGCACCTCTCTGGTCTGAGGAGAGGTTGCCCATCTCCAGGCTGACCTGGCTAGGATTCGTGAAACCTCTTCCCCCACCCAGGGACCACCAGGGCCAATGCCACTAACTCAGAGGTTGCCAAGAAAGAGGAGAGGCTGGACCAGGGTGGGCTCAGGGAGGGAGAGGGTGATGGAACAGAGTTGTATCCCTCCAGCTGTACCTCTCCACAATTCATTCACCCTTCTGGTGGATAGTGGTTCCTCTGTGGAGGCACCTGCAGTGGAGACCAAGGAGGATGCTGGGAACCTTCACAAAGGAGACCCACAGGAGGGTGGCATGGGATCCCACTGGGGAAGGAAACAACTCCTGGTGGGGAACTCAATCATTGGGGGTAGAAATGGGGGAGGAAGGGGAGAGGGAGGTAAGGTGCCTTCCTGGTGCCATGGCTTAGAGGGACAGGAAGCGAATCCTCAGGATCGTGGGAGGGCTGCACGAGAGGGAGCTGGATGTCATTGTCCACCTAGGGACAAATGACCTGGCTAGGAATGGGATCAGAGCAGTGCAAGAGGAGTTTGTAGAATTGGGAGGACCTTGAAGGCGCGCATTGGTAACCTTCTCGGGGGTGCTGCCTGTCTATGGCAAGGGTGATGCTAGGAAACTCCTCACCAGGGAATTCAATGAGTGGTTGAAAAACTGGTGCGGAGCTCAGGGTTTGGCTTCACTGGGGGCTGAGAAGCCACCTGGAGGGATGCAGACCTATACTGGTGTGATGGTCTGTATCTGTCCGGGGGGGGGAACCAGGATCCTAGGTGAGAGGTTTTAAATGCTTCATTGGCAAGCATTTAAATTAGCGAAGGAGGGAGGCACTGAAAAGGAGCAGGGAGATCCCAGCCTCCCCCCACAAAACATGGTAATTAGTGAGGTAAACATCAAGGTAGAGAAGTTATTATGGAGCAGGACTGAAGTAAATGTAAAAAAAGGCAAAGGCAGTAAGGACGGAATGGGGCTAAAAGGGGTAAGGCTATTAAAAATTGTAGGGTGATGAGTACCAATGCCCGTAGTCTGTATAACAAGCTCCCTGAACAAGTGGCCTTGATGGAAGAGGGTTGCCTGGATATTGTGGCCATCACGGAAACATGGTACACAGAGAACCATGACTGGGATGTCAGCATACCAGGATACACAATCTACAGGAGGGACAGGCAGGATAAAAGAGGAGGAGGAATAGCTATCTATGTAAAGGAAGGGATCAAAGCAACAGAACTAAAGAGTAAACAGGCAGCAGATGAGGCATTCTGGGTCACTCTGGAGACAGAAAATGGCACCACAGTCCGCATGGGGGTTGTATACAGACCCTCATTTCAGGGGGAGGGAATGGACAAGGAAATGATAGAAGGCTTTCTTAGAATGGCAGAAAAAGGGGAGATATTGTTGATGGGGGACCTGAATATGCCAGATGTTAACTGGAGCACCTTTGCTGCAGGCACATCTAAGAGCAGGGTCATTCTTGATGTCCTACAGGGGGCAGGCCTCAGACAGCTAGTATTGGAACCCACTCGGGAGGGAGCAATCTTAGACCTGGTACTCTCAAATGGGGATGGAGAAAGAATCTCAGATTTAGAAGTGGGTAGCCATCTGGGAACAAGCGACTACTAAACAGTGTGGTTCACTATAAACACAGCCATACAATCAAGCCATACAAAAGCAAGAGTATTGGACTTTAGGAGGGCTGACTTTGGGAAAATGAGAGAGTGCCTCAGAAAAGCACTAGCAAACAGGCAAGAAGGAGGGGTGGAGGAACAATGGGGAGTAATCAAAACAACCATCACAGAGGCAACACGCCTTTGTGTAAAGCAAATCAATAAAACACAACGAAGGAAAAAACGCTATGGTTCTCAAAAGAGGTGGCAGGGAAGGTTAAGGGAGAAAAGGGTAGCATTCAGGAAATATAAGGAAACACAGAAGGAGCAGGACAGAACTTTATCAGTTAAGGCAGAAAGAGGCGGGAAGGCAGTCAGAATAGCAAAGGCCCAAACCGGGAAAGGATAGCCAATTCTGTTAAGAAGGGATAAGACCTTTAATAGGTACATTAGAGATGAAGAAAGACCAAGGAGGGATACTGAGGCTTAATAAAGGGGAGGGAATGTGGGTAGAGGGTGACAGTGAAAAAGCAGGGATACTGAATGAATATTTCTTCTCAGTATTCACAAAGGAAGAGGAGGGGGAGTTACCTAAACCAAACAAGAGAAACACTCTGAAGACAGGGGTCGATACCAGTCCATTTACAGAAGAAAGGGTTCTGAAAGAACTAATAAAATTGAAGGTGGACAGAGCAATGGGGCCTGATGGGATTCACCTAAGAATTCTAAAAGAACTAAGGGTAGAACTAGTGACACCACTGACTACTCTCTTTAACAAATCATGGGAGGATGGGGTGGTACCTGAGGGCTGGAGGAGTGCACATGTGATTCCTCTTCACAAAAGTGGGAACAGGACAGAGGCAGGAAACTACAGACCAGTTAGTTTGACCTCAGTGGTACGGAAAATGATGGAATCACTTCTGAAGGAAAAAATTGTTGAGTACCTAGAGGCCAGTAGGGCACAGGACCCAAGGCAGCATGGATTCACAATGGGAAGGTCGTGTCAGATGAATCTAATAGATTTCTTTGACTGGGTGACCAAAGTAGTAGACCTGGGAGGCGCTATGGACGTGGCCTACCTAGATTTTAGCAAGGCATTTGATACAGTCCCACACAAAAGATTAATATACAAGTTAGCCAGCCTTGGAGTGGGTCCCAAGGTGGTAACCTGGATAAATAATTGGCTAGACAACAGGACGCAAAGGGTAGTAGTAAATGGAGTACACAGTGAAGAAAGGAGGGTTACTAGCGGGGTACTGCAGGGTTCAATACTGGGACCAGTCCTTTTTAATGTCTTTATAAGTGACATTGCAGAGGGACTGGAAGGAAAAGTATGTCTCTTTGCAGACGACACAAAGATCTGCAACAGGATTGATACTCAAGATGGAGTGGAAATGATGAGAAGGGACTTGGCAAGGTTGGAGGAATGGTCAAATGTATGGGAGCTCAGATTCAATGCAAAGAAGTGCAAGGTAATGCACATGGGAAACAAAAACCCAGGGGAAGAGTACACAATGGGGGGTGAGATATTGACAACAGTAAAAATGGAAAGGGACCTGGGGGTAATTATATCAGATGACCTAAAGGTGGGCAAGCAATGTGAGAAGGCAGTAAGGAAGGCTGGGGGGATACTGGGATGCATAGGTAGAGGCATCAATAGTAGAAAACAGGAAGTTGTTATCCCTCTGTACAGACAGTTGGTGAGACCCCATGTGGAGTACTGTGTGCAGTTCTGGAGACCCCATCTCCATGAAAGACATAGACAGAGTGGGAGGCTGTCCAGAGGAGGGCAACCAAAATGGTGCAGGGTCTGCACCAGAAGACATACGAAGAAAGACTAAAGGAGCTTAATATGTATACCATTGAGGAAAGAAGGGAGAGAGGGGACATGATAGAAACTTTCAAGTACCTCAAGGGAATCAACAAAGTCCAAGAGGGTAGCATCTTTCAGAAAAAGAGATGTGCAAGAACAAGGGGGCACAATTTGAAGATAGAGGGGGGATGGCTCAGAGGTAATGTGATGAAGTATTTTTTCACAGAGAGGGTTGTGGATGCATGGAACAGCCTCCCTGAGGAGGTCGTGGAGTCAAGAACAGTGGGGGAATTCAAGAATGCATGGGACAGACATAAGGTAGTCCTGGTGGGGGGGTAGGAGGAAGTAAGCTGTTGGTTAACTAGGATCTGCAGCTTATCTGTTAGGTAGGAAAATGGGCAGACTAGGTGGGCCAAGTGGTCCTTATCTGCTGTCAAATTCTACGTTTCTATGTTTCTATATCTCACTGGCCTCCTTCACAGTTGCTCTTTATTGCCTTTTTATTTTTAACACACCTCAGTGTGGAAATGTAATAGTGATCCAGGAAATGTAAACTGTGAGACTCACATTTTCGATGGGAATGTACCACTTCAGCCATTATTTCTAGCTGGTTATTTTTGTTCTCATGGTCATAACTTTTTTACTTTTTGGTATTTTTTTCTGCTTTTTTCTGTTGAGGTTTTATTTATAGTAGGTCCCCTCTCACAAACACAGGTGTCATTTTTCACATCACCCTGTAAATGGGTGTTTGCGGGTTTAGTTGGTGTAGTCCACAAACACCCATTTATAGGGTGATGTGAAAAGTGACAACATCTGTGTTTGTGAGAGGGGACCGAAATAAGACATTGAGTGCAGAAAGTAGGAAAAAATATTATAAGGTAAGAATGACCATGAGAAAAAAATGCCATTGAAATGATCAGGACATGTAGCATTTTTCATGTTTTTGGCAGGACACAGCTGCCACCTTTTAAGAAGCCCAAAGGGAGACATTTCTTACTGAAACATGTTTTTTCGCCGGACAATATGTAACCTTGACCAATGCAGCAAACTTCGTTTCTCAAAATAATTAGAATTAAGAATAAGTGTTGTAATTGTTTTAGTTCATATTGTTTATCTTTTTTTTCCATAAAAGTTGTTCACTGAATTTTTAACATTGGATACACATATGTACACATCAAAATGCAAACATTTTGAGGGAAGGTGCATGCATAATAAACATAATAAAATAATTAGATTCTAATGGACAGTTGTAGCAATACTGTAAAATTGTTATCAATTTTATGGCATTTTAGTTAAAATATTTTAGTTTTCTGAAACATTTAGAGGGAAATAAGAAGTATCAGTTGGGTTTAGGGAAATACCTCCCACAATGCCTCCCTCCCCCCAAAAATTTGGCTTCCTCCCATTTGGTAGACCTGCCGGGGAATTCCCTCTGGGGCCGAAACCAAATTTTAAGCCCTGGATAAATAAATACATTTTGAGATAGCACCTTCTGAGTACAGTTCTGGACATTATGAAGTGTCCAGGTAAGGATTCATTTACAGTCTTAAAACTGAGCAATTTAAGAATGCACAGGCAAGAGTTTTTAAAATGATTAGTTAATGTTTTTAAAATATGATTGTGGGGGGGGGGTTGCGTCGTGACGCGCATGGAGTGAGGAAGCAGCTCTCGGGTCTCCCTCACCTAGCACTCCAAATCTGCAATTTTGCACCGGCTTACAGGGCTACCAGGACTAAGGGCACTGCTACTAATAACACGGGACTGTTTTTGAGCTAAAATTAAAACACGCTCATTTCGGGGGTTGCGCCGTGACGCGCATGGAGTGAGGAAGCAGCTCTCGGGTCTCCCTCCCCTAACACTCCAAATCTGCACTTTTGCACCGGCTTACAGGGCTACCAGGACTCAGGGCACTGCTACTAACAACGTGGGACTGTTTTGAACCAAAATTGAAATCGCTCGTTTGACGGTATAGTGAGGGAACAGGCTGGAAACTAGCGGCGGCCGGAGCTCGTCGCCATTACCACCCGAGGACGAAATTACACCTGCAAAAATTTATGGGGATCTGACGACAATCAAAGATGCCCTATTTAAATTATAGAAGAGGTCTCTGAAATTAAGCCTGCTCTAACTCAATTAGCACACAGAGTCACGGATACAGAGGCGAGAATTTCATCTATTGAGAGGGCCATGGATAAATCGGGGCCTGCTGTGATTGAATGCAAAAGGAGCATCAGTAAACTGGAAGACCATCTCGATGATCTAGAAGGTCGTAATAGACGTAATAATCTGGTGCTATTGGGTCTCCCAGAAGGAGAAGAGGGACCAAACACCATCCTGTTCCTGCAAAGGCTACTTAAAAAATCAGCAGGGCCCTCACCTAATGGTCCTGATTATATTATAGAGAGAGCCCATAGAGCCCTTCGTGCCAGACCCCCTCATCGGAACCACGAGGCCAATTATTTTAAGCTTCTTAACTATCTTGATCATGAGCACATCTTAAGGGAGGTTAAGAAACTGGTGGCCTTCAATGGAGGGCAAGAAACTTCGATTAGTACGGACTTGACATGGAAGATGAGGCAGGCCGGCAAGCTACAAGCCAATCACGTCTAAGCTGTGGGCGCTGGGGATCCTGCACGCCACTATATCCCAAGGGTTAGAAGTCACAGCAAAGATGGCCCTAAGAGGTTCAACTCGCCGAGGAGGCATTGGCATCCATGAAATCTTTACTACCGGACCTGTTTGCCAAGAGATGAAAGTTCGGAACCAGTTACCTATTTCTCCTTTAGGGAGGCAGTGGCCTGGACTTTTTTATTTGGTGTTAATATTTTTAGTTTATTTTCTGCACTGATATTTAATTATTGGCAGCTATTTAGTTTTTTATTATCTAGCTCATCACATGATGGAAATGATACACTATGATATTAATGCGACATTATATATGACCCCTAGGCAGGTTGAAAAGAGGGTGTGCTGACAGTTAAGTATGGTTACATGTTACTTGCATTCTCAGATTGGCAACTCGGGATCTATTTACTTGTAGGAGCAAAGAATTAACCTTTTCTTGGTTAAAGATTTATAATAGTTAATTTAGAGAAGTTACTTGGTTTAGCCTGCTCCTGCCTGAATTAATAAAGGGTTTTGGTCCTTTTATATTAAATTTAGCGGGTAGGGGGTAATAAGGGATATAAGGGCTCGTAGTTGTGAGAACCATACGGAGAGGAGCCTTTATATGGCTCAAGTATTACATTATTAAATGGTAGCCAGGGATCATACTATCGGGCAAAAGTCCGTGACAAGATTGGAGGGCCTACTTTGGACTACGATTGGTTTTTTTTTGTTTTTTTTTTTTTCCTGTCCCTATTGGTTATAGGCCCGCCAGTCTGAATTTGTTTTTTTTCCTTTACCTGTACCCTGCGCCTGGACCAGACATATAAGGCGTTAGGCAGAAATATATTTCTTCCTTTTTTGTTCTGTTTTTTTTTCTCTATGCCCAAGGCTCGATGGTTTCTGCAGGGAAGGCTAGCAGCCTATTTCTATTTTGGCCAGTTTTATGCTTCCTGGCTCCCACTATAATGGGTTTCTTTTTTCTTTATTCACTGGAAGTTCAAGTATTTGATGTTAATGCTCTTTGTTGTTCTAGGTTCAAAATTGGATATTGCAGATTCGAGTTTCAAATGGTTAAGACTACCTCTTAAATAGGGGGGGAAGGTACCCATCTCTATGCGGCACTACGTTCCAGAGAAGGAGAAGTTGGCTTCGGGCCAGTAGGGATGGTTTTAAGTTTATTGTTGTGGTATTAACATGTTTGGGGGAGGGAGGGGTATTAACAGGGGAGGCTTTTTTTTTGACTGGGAGATTAGTTAAGGGGGGGGCAGCTATCCCAATACTTCCTTAATTTTAAGGCAGCGAAATGGCTAGTATGCTAAACTTTGTTTCGTGGAATATTAAGGGAGGAAAGGACAATTGTAAAAAATTTGTTATTTTAAATCACTTGGCCCATTTGAAGCCAGCGATAGTGTTTGTACAAGAAACACGTCCTTTCTAATCGTCTCGCTCATTTAGAAAAAATGGGTGAGCCAAGTTTTAGTGCAGGTTTTCATCAAATTGTCGAGGGTGGCTATTTTAATTGCCGTGGGATTCCTTTCACCCATTCTGAAATAATTTCTGATCCACAGGGCCGATACATATTTGTATTAGGCAGTTTAGGTAGTTTCAATTCAGTGTTAGGATCAGTATATGGACCTAACTTGGATTCACCGACCTTTTGTCCAATTGGGCCTGGCTCTGGCGTCCTTTAAAAATGTGCCAGTAATTTTGGGTGGTGACTGGAACCTAGTTCAGGACCAGCGGTTGGACGATCAAATTATAAAGGGCTAACTCCTCCCGGCCCAGACGCCTAAGAGAGTTTACATCGTCATTAGGATTGGTGGATCCCTGGTGCTATGAATCCTAATGCCGAGAATACACTTTTTCCTCTCTAGGTTCAAGTCGCACTCAAGGATTGACTATTTTGGTCAGCCAATTTAGTTTATCCTGGGTAGTGGAGGCCTCAACCCTGCCCTGCAATTTCTGATCACTCCCCGGTAAAAGTGGCGTGGTCGGGTTGCCCTCCAGAACCTCCCAGGTCATATTCTTGGTCCCTGAATAATAATATTTTGAAGGATCCCAAAGCTCTAGAGATTTAGATCCTTTTGGAAAACTCAATTAATAGCAATTGGGGTACAATCACAGCTGTAGATCAAGCGTGGGCAGCTCTTAAAGCCATGGCGAGGGAGCTATCGATATGGCTACAGTCTGCGAAAAGTCAAGACAAGGCAGCTTTTGGATAAATGTTTAAAGGAGATTAAAGATTTAGAAATTATAGGTGATGGACGTAGAACTGAGGAACAGGAGCGAAAATTAATAACTTTGAGAACATGGTATGCAGATAAGCAAAGGGAGAAAGTTATTAGTTCAGCATCTAGAGTTAAAGCTCTATACCTAGGACAGAGTAGTAAGTCTGGGAAATTGTTGGCCTGGCAATTGAGGCAAAAGTCGTTGGATAGGTGGGTGACTGCCCTGAAGCATCCAGACTCAGGACAACTGGTTACGGATCCAGGAGGATACTAGAAATTTTTGTAGATTTCTATCAGAATCTCTACTCAAGCCAACAATCTTCCTCCAACACTGACAAGATTTACCAATTCCTGGATAGTATCCCCTACCTCGATTATCAGAGGATGTTGAACCATATTTAGTAGCCCCAATTTGGAGGTGGAAATAGGAAGCTATTGATTCTCTCCGCCTAGACAAGCGCCAGGCCGGATGGATTCACAGCTTTTTTCCAACTGTTTAAGAATAACCTTGTGCCTTTATTGCACAAACTTTTCTCCTTTTGGTGTGATCACGGAATTAAAGACAAAACGTTGTTTCAGGCCAAAATTATTTACTGCCGAAGCGATAAGCCCTCGAACTTAGTGGGTAATTTCAGGCCAATTTCTTTGTTTAATTTAGATGTAAAATCTTGAAAAAATTCTGGCTAATAGGTTAAAATATATTTGGCATGACCTTTTGAGTCAGAACAGGCTGACCGTGGAAGGCCGTTCATCGACCGATCACTTTCGAAGCTGTTTTATTTAATTTCTGTGTCAACGGATCCTAACACAGAGGCATCTCTAGTGTCGTTGGATGCAGAAAAAGCTTTCGACCGAGTGGAGTGGACTTTTATGTTTACCACCTTGCCGAAGCTGGGCTTTCCTGCTAGATTTATTCATATGATCCAAGTTTTATATTCATGTCCCTCAGCAATGATTCAATGTAACAACCTAATTTCAGTAGCTTTCCCCCTATCGAGAGGCACCCGTCAAGGCTGTCCACTATCGCCCTATTTGTTTAATTTATATATTGAACCCTTAATTAGATCTCTAAAGGTAAACAAGGACGTTCAAGGGATTAAATTGGGTGACTCTGAATTTAAACTGTCAGCATTCGCTGATGACCTGTTATTGCATATTTCCAACTCTACTTCTTCCCTTCCTATAGTACTCAAACTAATTACCAGTTTTAGTGTACTTTCTGGATATAGCCTAAATAAAACCAAAACATCGGTATACCCTCTTTCTCCACTTCTTCAGAAGGACTGGTGCCTCTCTTTGGGACTCCAGTGGCAGGCCCAATCGTTAAACTATTTGGGTATCCAAATTACTAAGAATTTGGAAGCCCTGGCCACTTTAAGCCTTAGGCCGCTAATTAAATCAATAAAAGAAGACCTGGATAGATGGTCAAAACTTCCGCTGTCCTTTTCAGGTAGGGCCAATACGATCAAAATGGTTATGCCAAGAATTTTTTATCCATTGGCGAATTTAAATGTCTACCTCCCTAAATCCTTTTTTAAGCCACTCTACAAATGTTGCTCTGAGTTTTTGTGGAATGGCAAGCCTTCTAGAAGGTCCTACTATAAACTTGTTCGGCATCGTAAATTAGGAGGCCTCCAACTACCGGACTTTTACATGTACTATTTAGCGATTCACATGACGAAATTAGCTGTATGGACCTGTGAAGAAGAAACTTCTCTTCTTGGGCTCCATTTGGATCGGTTATTTATTAAAAGCTTAAAGTTGGATCTAGAGTCGATGTTATATGTCCCATGGGCTAAGGTCCCGAAACAAGCCAGGGGCACTCCACTAGGATGGGATATAAAAGCGCTGCATCAATACTATGCAAGGTTTAAAATTTCGCAAGTACGTGACCTATCCCAACCGCTATTAAGAAATCCGAACCTCATAATTGGTAACCAACCGATATCTAGCTTTGTAACAGCAACAGCTGCCAAATTACGGGTTAGAGATTTTTATTCAAATGGGTCGTTACTTCCATTCCAGGCCTTGGTGGAAAAGTTTGCTGTGAAAGCTCAATCCTCTTTGAAACTAACCCAAATAATGAGTAGTCTTAATTCTTATTTCCATAAAAATTGTGGGATGGATAATTTGAGGTCCATGTTCAAGAGACTTAAAGAACTTATATTGCCAGGCAGAGCAATTTCTAAGATATACAAGGATATTTCTGTTAGAAGAGATTCTAATGTGTTCCCGACTTCGACTTATTGGGATCTAAACTTATCTTTAGGCTGGACGCCAGAAATGTGGCAGAAAGTTTGGACCGACACCTATAAATACATTAAACAGGATAGTCTGAGAGACATCCAATTTAAATTACTACATAATTTATATTTTTCCCCAGCCAAACTCTCTAGGTTAAACCGTCATCTTTCCCCAAAATGTTTGGACTGCAATGACCCTTTGCATCAACTTATCATAAGTTTTGGACTTGCCCCAAAATCTCGGGATTATGGCAATTGGTGAAGTTAAAGATTAGCCAATTTTACGACTTGGCCGGCTTTTTCAATCCAGAGGTCTGTATATTTGGGATGTATGATAAACTACCCAGCAAGATAGCTAAATATCGTATGGCTATGGTAGCGGCTGTTACCAAGCTGATAATCCTTCGTCATTGGAGAGACGAATGGACTCCTTCATTTGGGGAATGGTGGGGCCAATTTTGAATGCATTGAATGCAGAAAGTCGGTCCTGTCATTTTTAATACTTCAACGATTTTCCATCAATGCTGGGGTGGTCTGTATCAAAGTCTCAGAGACAAATACGTTATTAGGTTAGGGAATTTCTTTATATTTATTGTGATGGTGTATGGCCTTATTCTCCTTTTCCTTTTGGCTCTGGTATTGTTCTTTCCTCCTCTATGCAATATTGCTGGCCTTGTGCCTTCTGTTTTTACATATAGATTTCTCAGGTGATGTCCTACGGTTCAAGATGATTTGGGATAGCTGCCGGGGATGGAGGGGGGGGGTGTGGGGGATCTGAGTTTTTCTTCTTCTTTTCTTTTTAGGTTTTCTCTGTATTATTAATTATGACTGGGAACTGTATTTTATCATATGTTACTAATTACTTTATGTGTAATTTGTGTTGGAAATTGTTTAATAAAGCATAATTATTTGCAAAAAAAAAAAAAACTTTGCATCCAATCCGCCCCAACAATCACTAAATTTATTAGGCAAAAAAACAAGTTTAAAAATTACCTGTCTCTTAATCTCCCTAAAATAAAATTTAGGTCTCCCAACCTGACCAACATCTTCAGTAAAAAAAAAAACATTTTTGAAAAACTAGTCCTATAACTTAATAAGTCTGCGAACTTGACATTAAATAAATTAGCAATCTCAAAAGGACCTGTCATCATCATTAACCTTCAATTTGCTAACCACATTCCTTGTCCTAGTAGACAATAATGAATTGACGTTATCCCAAAATTTCCTAGGATCAGTCCAACTGGCTGCAAACTGCTCCTTTTAAAACCTTTTTTTTTTTTGCATTTTTCACCAATTCAGAAACTTTGTTCCTTAAACAACGATAATTTTTCAAAGATACAACAGAGAGACATTTTTTATAAGCATCCCAGGGAAGATTTCTCAGTTTAATATTTCTTAATTTGTTCTGTAAACCATTTATTAGGCACCCCCTGAAGTCTCAAAGTCCTCAGTGGGGAAGAAGACATTGTGTATAGCAAGTAATTGATTTAGAAAAAAATCTAAGGTACAGTCCACATCTGGGATAGGCTCCAAATAAGACCAGTCAATTAAGGACAGAGAGTTATTTAAAACATCAATATTTACAGTTTTAAAGCAGTGAGTCTTAACAATTTGTGGTGAAACTTTAATGCGCTTAAAATTCAATACACAACAAATAGCCATGTGATCACTTATTGAGTCTGGCGTTACACCAGAAACAGTAATCATATCAACTCTGTTGGTAATAACTCAATCCAGCACTGAGTGATTACATGTTTGCACATTTAGATGGATAGGTTCATCAATTTTTAATTTTTTTTTTATTCTATTTAGTTGTTTAACCAGGTATAGCACACTAAGCTGAGAGCTTTTTTACAGGAGCGACCTGGGAGCACAAGGAGGTTAAGTGACTTGATCAGAGTCACATAGTATGCAAGTGGAAGCTGTGGGATTCAAACCCAGGTCTGGTCTGCTGGATGTCACCAGATTTGCAGCTCAGAGCCTTAGACCACTGCGCTATACTGCCTCCTTAAATCAAAAGATTACAATGAGGACTCCCCTCTTTTTACCCTTTCAATCAGCCCCAGACTATCCCTCTGAAACCAATTTAAATTCATATCACCAACAAGTACGACATTGTTACATCTAATGAAAGGGGCAACAATTTCCAAATATGCCCTTAACCCATCAAGACTGCATTGAGGAGGATTATACAAACAACCAAGTATAACATGTTTCCTACCACCCAGTATAAGATGAAATAATAACCAATCATTTAAACGTCTCATCATTAACACATAGAACATTTAACTACAAGTGCTCCTTAAAATACACTGCAACCCACTCACTCGCCCCTCTTTTTACCCTTTCAATCAGCCCCAAATGAATTATAACCTGATATTTTGCATACATTATTAGAAATTGAGGATTTCAGCCAAGTTTCAAAAATGGCCATTATATTGGGCTGATGACACTATGTAACTTGTTCAAGTTCGGCAAGTTTGGAATTAAACTTCTAACATTTAAGTGAGCAATTTTAAGGCCATGTTTTTTATAGAAAGGAGTGGGTTCTAAGCCAAATGACACATGACTTGGAGACATGGGACTGGGATATGTTTCTATATCTCTAGACTAAAGCAATAAAATGAGAATTTAAAAATACAAACTACTCTCCGAAGACCAGACTGTAAAACGGATATAGTTGAGTCTGTCAAAATATACTCACATACTCTAACGTCAAACCTTTTAACAAATAATAAATGATAATAGTCCCAAGATCTACCAGTACCAAAGAACAAATTGGACATTGAGAAATAAAAAAATGCTTGTTCTTCACTAACTATCATGGGCAACTTTAGACCCTAATAAATCACCCCAAACCAACCCCCCATGTAATAATATAATGCAACCCACTACACATAAACATTTAGCCATTTCAAAACAATAACTGAACTATGAATTTAGAACTAAGAGTTAATTTCTGCAAAACTCCTGATCCAGACTCCCACGGCTTCCACGGACTCCCACCGACTCCTGTTGCACTTTGTCACACTTCACTGCTAACAAGCCACTAAACAGCTGCTGCTGTAGATGCTGCCACATCTATATAGCCCACAGATTTAAACCCCTACTACTTGGGCTGCCACCACCAATTGGGGGAAGGGTGTGACTCAGTAGCTAAGATGCGGCTCAGCCAGTGAAGGTGGACAATCATTATGGCAACCAAGAGCCAGGGAAGCCATGAATCAGTTACAGTCTGAACAGCAGTATGCAGCACTCAGCCAGGGAACTTCAATAAACACAGCCAGAAACAGTCACTGACTCGCACAGAGAGACAGGGGTTTGACAGGGTTGAATAGGATCCTGTCCCAGTTGTTATGAAGAGTTTGAATCCAGGGATCTGTTCTGTTCTCTTCTTTTCTGTCTCTTCTCTGTTTGGTTACGCAACCAAATTTTCCTGTGAGACCTAGGATTTGATCACCCCAACAGTCTCACAATTCTTTGCCTCTCACTGTTTCTACCCTCACTTGCTGTTTGTCTTTTTCCTCCCTTGCATACCTGCTGGTATTAAAATATATGCAGATCATTATGTGGAAATGTAACTGATATTGTTTAGAAATTATATAGTGTTACTGTTGAAATGTATATAATTATAGTTTGAGATGATTGCAAAAAGCTATTGAGAACTCAAGGGGTTAACCTAAGACTAGTTTTTAAACCCTGTTTCAGAAGCTGTGGAGAAGGGGCCTCAGTTCTGGGACATTGTGTTCTAGCTGCATCTGCTTGAAATTTTGAAATTTACAAGAACATTTTAGAAAAAAAACAGGATGCTTGTTAGGAAGGGGGGTTGCAAGGACTTATAAAAACAAAGCTGCAGTTTCCTGCAAGAGAAAAACACAGACACACAGAGTGAAGGAAAACTCAGATGAATCTTCTCTGTTTATTCTGCCTTTGTAAATAGTTATTCTGAACAAGTTTATTTTTTTTATGCTACTGCTAGTAGTAATAAATCCTTTTTGCAAATTCTACAACTGCTCCTGGTTTTTCCTATGCTTTTTGACCTGTGCCTCGATGACAAGGGGATTTTGGGCAGACCCAGGGTGAAAGCACAGTTCAATGACAGGCTTGAAATAATTCAGCAGCAATTTAACCAGTTCAGCAGCAAAATTAGAATGTTCAGCAGCAGGATATTTACACCATAAAACAGCAGTAATAAGACACACGGCAGCAGAGTGTTCATATATAACAGTGGCAGTAATGAACGGCACTTTGATAAACAAACTTCAGACTGTGATGCTGGCTTCAGTCATAGACTTATGACCTAAGGATGCAGCACAGTTCAGTGGCAGCCTTTTATGCAGGCTATGGCAAGATCACTTAATGCATCCATTGTTCCTTCGCCACTTCCCAGCATTTAAGTGCAGATTTACCAGCAACAGGAAAATCGAGCCCCTAATCATTTGCTCCCCATGTTGACAACCTTGTTGCCATAGTTAACAGAAAACTGGGTGGAAGACTAAAGACGGAAGACTGGACCAGTCTCACTGGGGATGCTAGATGCCTTATTGTGGTCAGATGCATTCTGTCACTTATAAATTTTGGCCTCCCTGTCTATGCAGCTGCCTATAACATGGTGCTAAACAGAATAAAGGTACTTGGTGCAGATAAACACACTCATGGTTAATACCCTTTATGCACTCACTAACTGGCTACTTTTACCCAATTTGTTAAAGTGGGGGGTGTTAGGCCCAGGAGGGCCTTTTTGTTTACCAAACGGGTCTGGAGCTTTATTCTGCTGGGTCAAGGTCACAGTTCTCTATTTCCTGTGCCTCAGTCCAAAGAGCTGGAATCAATCACTGCAGCATGACTTTGAGAAAACCCAGTGCTAGTGCTGCTCAAGCCACTCTCGCTAAATGCCAAAAAGATCATCTCCCTGACTTATGGCACTAGGCAGAGACTAAGTCTCTAGTTTATCTTAGTTTTCAAGACTCTGGATGGCTACCTGCTTGATGTGGTACCCCATTTGAAGTATTTAGGAGTGAGGCTGGACCAACGATGCCATACTTACAAAACTCTGCCCCAGGCTTGGTATGCTGTGAGATGATCCTGGTGGTATTTGACTATTATGGAAACGTGGTTTACAGTGCTGTATGTAACTCCTCAGTGGTGCTGTGGGACCGACATTTTGATGCATAGTCACACATTACATAGAAACATAGAAACATAGAATTTGATGGCAGATAAGGACCACTTGGCCCACCCAGTCTGCCCATTCTAACATTTTGCTTATGGCCATAGGATTTCAAAAGAACTGCTCAGGTTTAGAAAGATCTTGTCCAGAAACACCAATGAGCTCATATTTAACTTTTTTTTTATACTCTTTAAAGCATATACAGGCCAGATGCCCACACTGATATTTTCCTGATCAAAACATATTGTTTATAACATTCACAAACATGTTCCATGTAATGTGTGTATCTCTTGCATGCAACATTTATTTATTTTAATTTTGTTAACTGAGTGGGCTCACTGAGATGAGAAGTCCCTTCTACAGGAGTGACCCTGAATTAATTAAATGCAACAGAGAACATATAGCCAAAATCATAGATGTACAGTAATGAGACAGATGTACAAGTAATGAGAGCTTTGGGAAGTTAGGCAAAAATATACAAGCACATTACATTACACTGATTCTGGCAGCAACGCTGTTAGAGGACTGCAACACAGATTGAGGCTGTAAACATCCAAAATAGACTAGCCAGAAATTAGTCCATGACCAGAAAAGAGAGGACTTTCAATGGAAACAATTGCACTTGCTACTCACTAGAAGTAGACCCTTAAGGGAGGACCTGAAGGACTTGAAATTATGGCATTCCAGGACATTAGTGGGGAGGCTGTTCCATAGCGCTGGAACAACTGAGGAAAAGTATCTCCAACCAGCAGCAGATAAGACTCTTAGGACTACTAGGAGTCTCTGAGGGGAGGTGTCTCATGCAGTTTGAACTCCAGGATCGAGCAAGGTTCGGGTGTGTGTGTGTGTGTGTGTGTGTGTGTGTGTGTGTGTGTGTGTGTGGAGTCTCCCTACCAGTGGCAGCCTGCTTAGAGTAGTAAGTACCTTCCATTGGTGATCCCTCCTACTAGCCCCTGCAGCAAACCAAAATACCTGATGGTACAGGGTCTTGAGGTTGGAAATCTCAGAGTCCTTAAGGTAGGATGGGACCGGGGCTCCATACAGTATGACAGGCAGCAAGATGCTATTGGCTGTATTCTGCGTAGCTTCGTTAGATACGGGTTTGGCTGGTATAGTAGACCTAACTTTTTTGACCGAGTCATTTGGTAAACCTGGTCTGTGTGTGGCTTAAGAGAGAGCTCCTGATTCATTAGGACATCAGAGTATTTATGCGAGTTGACAGTTTCAATGGGATCACCGTTTAGTGTACAGATTTTTAGTAGTAGATCCTTCCTGTCTTGGCCAAAGTGACGGGAGCCAAAGTGTATGGACTTAGTTTTCTTGGAGTTTAGTAGGATTTTATTGGTCTTCAATGAAGATTCTAGTAGGTGGAAGTCAGCCTTTAGAATGGCCTCAATATATTGCTATCTTACAAAGAAAACTACTAAAGCTTAGACTACTTGAAAATATGTGAAACAACACATATTAATATATGATAAGTAATTCATCCAACAATTAGTGAAAAGCAGTATGTGCAAGACAGGAATAATAAAGAGCAAGTCCAGTATAACAGTCAGATGTCTTTAAAGAGCAGCTGATACAGCTAGGAAAACATCTGAAACATAATATTTTAGACACACCTGAATTTACTGTATATATCATATACAGTATTTTCTGCATTTCCCAATCTCTTTTTATTTCCTGCAACCTGTATCCCGGCCAAGAGTGGCATCTTGCAACCAGGACCGCCCCCTAAACTTGTAGCCAGACAAGGCAACAAACCACAAGTTGGCATACAATAGACATCACCCTTGGCACTGGGGGCAAATACCTGGCTTGGCATCTAGAGGTTGGGGGGTTAGGGCAAAAAACAATCATTTATATTTACTCCGAGTTCTGTGAGAGAGGTGTTAGGGCCATGATAGGTCTAGCTTCTGAGGTGGCCGAAAAACAAGTCACACTGGGAAGCACAGATCGAATATCCACTACTGGAAATGTGATTGTACAGTATGGCTTTATTCTGACACAAGGTGGAATAAACACAGAATGGGATGGTCCTCCAGGTTGGAATTGACTTTCTCAGGGCATCACACACTTTTTGTTTTCCAGGAACAACACTCATCTTGGGTTGTACACATTCCTACCAGTCACAAACTATGAACAGTCCCTCCCTCTTTACCATGGAATTGAACATGGACATTTCTCTCAAAGTGTCTTTTATGTTGGGGTTGCCACACACTTAAAACATTTCAAATCATTTCCCTCCTGACGCAATGGACTTAGTTAACATGCCCAGGGTAACTGTATGCCCTTTCATGAACCAGTTAGCCCTGACTGAAGTTTAAGATGGGGGTTGCCCACCCTGGCCCCAACCAGTCTCTGCCATTCCTTCTGGGTTACACAAATTGAGCCTTCAGTCTCATCAGATTACTAAAGGACTCTACATTCTCAATCTTCACATTCAGCACATTTTTATGGTGATACATGAGCCCTGACAGGTGTATGCTAGCCTTAACTCTGGGCACATACACCTCAGACAACACCCTAGGAACAGTTCCATGTAACTGTACTCACGGTTTTGTTTGTCCCTTTATTACAGACATGAATGCTGGAAAAAACATCTCTTCCCTTTCAGGTAGCTCTTCATAGCTTAAAACAGAAAAACACATTGTCTTTCTCTGGGCAGCTGACACTCTTCTGGTTCCCCAGGGGATTGCCCCTTGAAAACAGTGAATATGCAGTCCCACTTCTCTTTTTCTGGAATGACCCACTGAGTCCTACTGGCAATGGTCTCTACCACTTCTCTTGGCACCGCTGTATTTTCACTCACTAGGGTGAGAAAATGACCAGAGGTCCTTCACCCAGCCTAGACAGGCCTGCAGGCATCTCTAAACACTGAGAGCTCTCTCCTCACAGAGCTCCGACACAATCAACTGCACTACCATCTGAACATTCTAAAGCTAACTGCAGGCAACTGATTCCAAAGTGGCTCTGGCTGTTGCGAGAGTTCCAAATGACATAATCCATTCTCTCCTCAAGCTAGCTGCGTAAACAATGATGTCATGTTGTAAGGAGCTTTTAACAACTCCCTACAGGCTGTCCAGGAACCTTCCTAATCTAACACTGATGGGATTCTACTAACCCCAGGGGACTGGGTGGTTACATTTCTATGAAAAGAGCAACTTACTCCCTCGAGTTTGAAGTGCAGTAGGTTAAATATCTATATAGTACCTGTTCAAAACATTTTTAATTGTGGCTAATTTAGGTCCTTAGGCAGGCAGCTCCTTGCCATGTGCTGCCTGCCCCAGAGAATACATCATATCAGCAGTTTGACAGGGTTGAATAAGGCCCTGCCCCATTTGTTACGCAGAAAGAGTTTAAATGCAAAGATCTGTTCTATCCTCTCCTTTTCTGTCTCTTGTCTGTCTGGTTGCACAACCAGATTTTCTTGTGAGACCTAGGAAATGATCACTTTGGACAGTCTCACTGTTCTCCACCTCTCGCTATCTCTCTGCCTTCCCTTGCTATTATTGTCTTTTTTTCCCCATTGCACACCCGTGGTTATAAAAAAATATATGTGAATCTTTATGTGGAAATGTCACTGATACTGGGATCCCGTTGTTTAAAACTGTATGTAGTTATACTGTTGAAATGATTGCAAAAAGCTATTTGGAACTAAAGAGGTTAACCTGAGATGCAGTTTTTAAGTCTTTTGCAGTGCTGTAAACAAGAGGTCAGTTCTGGGTCACTGTATTCTTTTTGCTGCTCCTGCATCGAAACTGACAAAAACCTTCTGGAAACCTACAAGAACGTTCTGTGAGAAGCAGGCTCTCTTATCGAGTTCCTAGACAAAGACTTATAAAAAGAGCAGCAATCCTTTTGCTAGAGAGACAAGGAGAGTGAGAGACTGAAACTTATAATTAAGAGATACCCTCTGAAGAAGGACTTAGCTTTCTTTGTTTGTACTGCTTTTGTAAATAGTTATACAAAATCATTTTTATTTTTTTTGATGTTATTGAAAAAAATAAAATGCTATTTGTGAATTTTGCAACTGCTCCTGATTTCCTTATGCTTCCTGACCTGTGCCTCTATGACAAGCAGCTCTTTAAGGATATTTGCATGTGAACAGGACTGTCCTCCCTTAGATATCATCTTCTGTGGCTGCTTGTTTCCCACCTAAAGTACTTATCCTTTGCATGTAGCATCACAGTCACTTCCTTGGCAGCAGATGCAATGTCACAATAAAAGAGTATGACTTTAAGTGGGGACTGAACAGCAGATGCACAGTAGATGAACTCTAAAGTGCAAGGACCCAGTTTTAATAATAAAGGGTATCTACGTATGACGTTTCTCAACAGTTTTGAAAAGATGCAAGTTGCTCTATTGTGTCCATAAAACTCAGAAGTATTTATGCTATGGTGGTACTGGCTACTAACAGAACAGAAGAAACCATGTATACATGACTGTACATTTATAGCCAGCTTCCTTTCCTTTTTAGCACATTGCTTCCCCCCCCAACTAGAGATGGGCGAAGTGGCCCCAATTCGCTCCATGAAGTGATTCTCGGAGTGAAGGCGAATTTGCAGAGTGCTCTGCAATGCTTCATGTTATAATGGGTAATGCGAAGTCCATTGAAAACTATGACTTCACATTACTGCGCCTTCCCAAACCACTGCTCCACCAATTCTTAAGGTGAAGTACATTGAAAACAATGTACTTCGCCTCACTTCGCCTTGTTTTTAAGCTCCAAAGGTGAATTTTGCAGTGATTCATGGGATTTCAGGTCACATGGGCTCTAGATGGTTCTGCACAGCCTCAGTTTGGGGTAGTGTGTGTAGGAAGCTGTAGGAGACAATCAGCTGTGAGAGCTCTCTGCAATTCAAACCTTCTAAAAGCTGATAAAAAAGCATTTTTGAGTCATTTTTTTTTTGCTGAAACTTTAGTTCATCGATTATAGGAAACCTTCCTGTGCTCATATCATCTAGCATTTGTTTGTGTGTGGATTTTGAATGTTAATGTACAACATTCAGTCTGTGTACTGAGAGACAGAAGAACTGTGCTTTGGGGAAGGGGCGTATCTGTGGTGTAGGTAGATTAACTTGGAGAAAAAGTCAGTGCCTTCTGTTTTGGTGATATTTTTCTTGTATAACTGTGTTAATGTACACACAGTAATATTTTCAATAATTCTTGCCATTTTTTTGCTGATTGTTTAGGTGCAGCAGTGCATACTTTTAGTTTGTTTAAAATATGTGGTTATATTACTGAAGTTTTCAATTTGCTATGCATTACTTAGTGAGTGTGTGAGTATGTGTGTGACGCGTGTCATCAAATCAGACACTTTTTATTGTGCCACATAATACTTTCAGCAATGTGAAGCTGCTATCCACTGCAGCTGTGTGATTTTTGTACTTCTTTGTGATATCTTTACTGGTACTAGTACTAGTGACTATTACTGCAACAGTGCAGTACACTGCCCCTCCCACCCGCGGCCCGCCCCAACTGGCAAAGGTATTATTTTCCAGATTTGAATTTCTGATGGTGAGCACTGGTTAGGTGTTGTGTCTTTGTGTCTGCATCTCTTCAGTGCACAGCACAATCTTAATCTGTCTGTGCATTTGCATCTCTTTAGGGCCCAATCTCCATCTGTAACTTAAGTCACAGTTGTTTCTTTGGCTTCCCTTCAGAGTATTGGACAGGTGTGTTGCATAATTCTGCATGAACATTGTACTCATTAATATGCATTTTTAAGTCAGGGCCATCATCACGAGTCACTCGTGATACAAATCCCTTTCTTCATCATCACGGTCACAAGTGCAGTTACAAATCATGATTCATGATCACATCACGAATCACAACACTAATTTTTTTGACTGGTTACTTGGCTGTATTGTAAGCATGTTTTGTAATATCACTCCAGGTTTCACCACCCCGCCATTGTACTCATTAATGAGCATTTTTAAGTCAGGGAGTTTGTGCTACAGCTCATTAGGGAAGTACAGCCGTAGGCATTTGCATTCCCAAAACAGTTACGTATTGTTTATCTCACACCGTCGACACCGAATCACGTTCTTCATCATCATGTTCACAAATTCAGTCACCATTCACAATTCACGATCTCGTCACAAATCGCAACATAAATTTTTTTTACTAGTTACTTGGATGTATTGTAAGCATGTTTTGTAGTATCTCTCCAGGCTTCACCCCTCCACCATTGTACTCATTAGTAAGCATTTTTAAGTCGGGGAGTTTTGTGCTACAGCTCATTAGGGAAGTACAGCCATAGGCATTCGCATTTCTTCCCATATAGCATGTGAGTTACAGTACTGTAAGTAGTGGTGGGCGAAGTGGCCCCAATTTGCTCTGTGAAATGATTCACTGAGTAACGCGGAATCTGCGGAGAACTCCACAATGTAAAGCGGAGTACTTCACTTCATAATGAGGAATGTAAAAGTCCATTGAAACCAATGACTTTGCATTATTCCTCCTTCCCCAAACCACTTCTCCACCAATTTTAAGGCAAAGTATATTGAAATCAATGTAGTTCGCTACACTTCACACTGTAATTGAGCTCCAAATGAAATTCTGCAGTTATTCATGGGATTGCAGGTCACATGGGTGCTATATTGTTCAGCACAACCTCAGTTCTGGCCTGGGTAGTGTGTGTGTGCGCAGTGGTAGCTGGAGACAGTTTGATCTCGGAGCTCTGCGATTCAAAATCTCTAAAAGCTGTTTAAAATGCCTTTTTGAGTAATATTTTTTGCTCAAAATTTAGTACATTGATTGTAGGAAACCCTTCTGTGCTCATATCATCGAGTGTTTATCGTTGTGTGGATTTTGAATATTAATTTAGAACAGTCAGTCATAGATTAACTGGGAGAAGAAGGCAGTCTTTCTGTTTTGGTTATATTTTTCTTGTATAACTGTGTTAATGTACACACAGTAATATTTTTAGTAATTCTTGACATTTTTTGCTGATTGTTGTGGTGCAGCAATGTATAATTTCAGTTTGTTTAAAACATTTGGTTATATTACTAAAGGTTTTCAATTTGCTATGCATTACTTGTAATGTGTGTGTGCACGATGCATGCCATTAAATCAGACACCTTTTATTGTGTTACAGAGTAATTGCAATGTAGTGTGAACCTGCTATCCCCCGCACCTGCATGAAGTTTTTATACTGCTTTGTGATATCTTTATAGGTAGTGGATTGTTACTGCCGTGCACTAATCCCTCAACAGGCAAAATGTATTCCTTTCCAGATTTGGATTTGTGACTTGTGAGCACTGGTTAGGTGGTGTTGTGCCTTTTCGTATGCATCCTTTGAGTGTGCAGCGCAATCTTAATCTGTCTGTGCGTTTGCATGATACCATTAATTCTGGGAGACTGCATTTCTTGTTATGCTCTCATTTCACTTCGTCAGCACTGGAGAATTTTCTGGACACAAGACAGCAGCATTTTGGGGATACACATTAATTCTGGTGACTCTGTGTGTGACCTGACCACTGCGCACATGACTGAGTGTGCCATTAATTCTGGGAGACTTTGCATTTCTTGTTATACTCTCATTTCACTTCATCAGCACTGGGGAGTTTTCTGGGCACAAGACAGTAGCACTTTGGGGATGCACATTCATTCTGGTGACTGTATGGATGGGATGCTGCCAACACTGTTGTCAATCTGCCTTACTTCGCGTTTAAGGTAGAATGAAAATGCGAAGTAATAATAACAAGGCGAAGTGAGCCTTTTCTATGGAGCACTACAGAAAAGTGCCAATTCAAGTGGCTACTGTAACAGCAGATTTTAAATTCACTGCATCTCTACCCCCCACGCAAGGTGTTCCAAATCCACCTGATTCAGTCCCCCTTGCCATGGTCTTTGTTTCACAACAATGTAAATTTTAGACTAATTGACCACAATTAAATGAGTTTGAGCCTTCCTACTCCAGTTCCTGCACTATGTTGTACGTTATTGTTTTTAGCCTCAGCTAGTTGTCATTTACATGCTTACTATTCTGCACTATGAAGCACATTATTGTATAAATTCTTTTGCCACAGTTTGTATTCCTGTATATGCTATTTCTAAATTGTCTGTTTGTACAAATCTTTTTTTTTGTACCACTTTCAATTGTGTTGTTTTCCCTGTATGTGTCATTGACCCAGGTCGCATCTGGAAACGAGCCTTGGCTCAGTGTGCTTTTCCTTGTTACCAATTTTTAAATAAATATTGTAACGGTCTATAAACAGAAGTGCTGCAAAAGAGCCCCCCTCCCCAAAAAAAAACCACAATCCACCCTCAAAATTGTAATCATTCCCTACATGTATCTGCTAAGTCTGGTCATCATTAATGCCCTGTTGCATAAAGGTCTTAACTTGTGAATCCAAAACATCTGTCTGTTCAATAATTTGTCAGTTCAGTCTCCTCCCTTGCTTTTAGGATTTAATATTCTCTTGGTGCTCACATATCTAAATGCTCACAGAACTATGCCTTGAGTCTTTTGCGAGGCATGTCATTACATTTCCAGTTCTAATAGCATTTTTATGTTCTGATATGTACTCAGTCAATCTCCAGACCACAGTGGCAGTTCTACATGCAAAACCATGTGTAAATTGGTTATCTGTAAATTCTTCGAGTTAATATTTTAAACCACTGTGTGAGAAATGGATGGAAAAAAATACATGCTGTTCTTTGTGTTAGTGCGGTGGTTTCACTGACCACACTCGTAGTTTCCTTTTGTCTTTTTATTTGATGAGTTCAGGTCCCATTCATTTCACTTTATTTACAAAAACCACTGAGCCACATCTCATGTTTAGTGGTGTTCAAGCAAACTTGTGTAACAAAATTTACAATAAATAGAATAAACAAATTCTAACTATACCATGCAAAAACTAAATTTGGTAAAAACACAAAATCAAAAACATGACAATAACACAGTTTTCGAGTAATGAACTGACAACGGGAATTAACCTAGGGGAGAGACTTTAAAAACTAAGTGTGGAGGACAGAAGAAATGAGAGTCACAGAAGACCGAAAATGTAGTTGTGCAGTGAGAGCATTCCATAGGCACAAAGGAGTTAAGTGAGGGCCCCTTAAGGAGGCAGTGCAGCCTAGTGGTTAGAGCTCTGAACCTGAAGATCGAGGTCAGATTCCCACCACTGCCACTTACTCATAGAAACATATAATTTGATGGCAGATAAGGGTTGCTTGGCCCACCTAGTCTGCCCTACCTACTGCAATACTACATACCCTAACTGATCTGCGGCTTACCCTATCTTCCCTATCGCTATAGTACTCTTATGTCTGTCCCATGCATTCTTGAATTCCCCTACTATTTTAGCCCCCACCACCTCAGGGATGCTGTTCCATGCATCCACTACTCTTTCTGTGAATAAATACTTCCTCACGTTGCCCCTGAGTCTACCCCCCTCTAGCCTCATATCATGCCCTCTTATTCTTGCACATCTTCTTTTCTGAAAGATGCTACCCTCTTGTACAGGTACTTGAAAGTCTCTGTCATATCCCTCTCTCTCTCCTCACTTGCACGGGGAACATCTTGAGGTCCTCTAGTCTCTCCTCATAGGACTTCTGGTACATTCTTTGCACCATTTTAGTTGCCCTTAACTCTGTCTATGTCCTTCTGGAGGTGCGGCCTCCAGAACTGGACACAGTACTTCAGATGAAGTCTCACCAGTGATCTGTACAGTGGCATCACCACCTCCTTTTTTCTGCTGGTGATCCCTCTCCCTGCACACCCTAGCATCTCACTGGCTCTCCCCACTACCTTCTTACACTGTTTGGTTACCTTTAGGTCATCAGATATGATTACTCCCAGGTCCCTTTCTTGTTTGATGGCTGTCAGTACCTCCCCCATCATGTACTCCTCCCTTGGATTTCTGTGCCGCAAATGCATGATTTCGCACTTCTTTGCATTGAATCCTAGCTGCCACACTCTTGACCACTCCTCAAGCTTGCTTAGGTCTCTTCTCATTCTCCCCAAGTGTCGATGCTGTTGCAGATCTTAGTGTTGTCTATAAAGAGGCATACCTTTCCTTCCAGACCCTCTGCAGTGTTGCTTATGATGACACTAAAGAGGACCGGCCCCAGCACCAATCCCTGTAGCACACCATTGGCACCCCCGCCCTTCAGAATGAACTCTGTATACCACCACCCTCTGTGTTCTATTGCTCAACCAATTTCTGACCCAGTTTACCACCCTGGGACCCATTTCCAGGCTGCTCAACTTCTTTACAAGCCTCCTGTGTGGGATGGCGTCGAAGGCCTTGCTGAAATTTAGGTGGGCCATATCCACCGCCCTTCCCTGCTCTACTTCCCTGGTCACCCAGTCAAAGAAATCTATCAGATTTGTTTGACAAGATCTTCCCACTCTAAATCCATGCTGCCTTGAATCCTGTACTCTGCTGGATTGCAGAAATATCACTATTCTTTCCTTTAGCAGCAACTCCATTAATTTCCCCAACACCAAGGTCAGACTGACTGGCCTGTAATTGTTAGCCTGATCCCACTTTTGTGGAGAGGGACTACATCCCCCCTCCTCCACTCCTCTGGAACCACACTCATCATTAGTGATTTGTTGAATAGGGCTGTTAGTGGTGCTGCCAGCACCTCTCTAAGTTCTTTTAATATGATCATGAGAGGGCACCAGCTGAGATTGGAGGGGGAAGATTCAGGAGGGAAGTCAGGAGACAGTATTACACAGAGTGGGTGGTGGACAGGTGGAATGCTCTGCCTGAGGAAGTAGTAACCTGTAGCATGGTAGACAGCTTTAAGAGGGGATGGGGCAGAGTGAGAGGGGGTAATTATGAAGAGGGGAGGCGGGTGGGGCAGCTGCAAGGTGAGGGGCTAGCTGCACAACCGAGCAGACCATATATACTGTTAGGCCTGTATCTGCTGGCATTTTCATATGTTCGTATTCTGGGATGTATCCCATCCGGCCCCATAGCCTTGTCCACTTTAAGATTCTCGAGTTGCTTTAGGACTCTCTCTCCTCCGTAAATGGACTGGTGTCCACCTCCCTTCAGTTGGTGCTTCTGTTGACTATCTTTGATCCTTTTCCTTCCCTTTCTTCTGTGAATACTGAACAAAAATATTTGTTCAGGATTGTTGCTTTTTTTTAGGTCTGCCTCCACACATTCCCCATCCCTTCCTTTTTAACCTCACAATCCCACCCCTAGTCTTTTTCCTTTCAATAGCATACCTAAAAAAGGTCTCATCTCCTTTCTTTATTGCCTGGGCTATTTTTTCTCCATTTGTGCCCTTGCGCTCCTAACTGCTTTTCCCACCTTCCTCTGCTTTTCCCAATACAGTTCCCTGTCATCCTCCCTCTGTGTTTCCTTGTACCTCCTGAAAGCCAGCCTTTTCTCTCTTACCTTCCTGGTCACTTCCTTTGAGAACCATAGTGGCTTTTTCTTTCTTTTTGTTTTGTTATGTTTTCCAACACAAAGGCTTCTTGCCTCCACTATGGCTCCCTTAAGATTTTCCCACTGTTCCTCCAACTCCCCCCCCCACTTCTTCATATCCTGCTAGGTTTTCTTGAGGCATTCTCCCATATTTTGCAAAGTCTGTACTCCTTTCACTCTCTCTCCCTCAGTCTTTAACCTCTCACTTAACCCCTTTATGCAACCTAGTAGCTACTGCCATTCTTTGTGTCTTGTACTGTACAGCATATTGGGATACGGTGCATATGAAAGAAGTAATTTAAAATCAAATTCCTTACCTTTCTGCCATTAAGAATATAAGGATCTGAGAACAGTCAAACCTCAAGTGTTTTTTCACTTGCATATCTGCCTTCACAAGAGCTAACAGTGGAGCTGTTAACACATCCTTTTAGCGGAACAGTCAGTGTTATCAATAGCTAACATGCTTTAAGAACCTTTTTCAAGATATTGCTGCTGATGCATAAACAGTTTAGAGTTCCGCCATTCCAGTCAGTTTCTCAGAAAGCCAACTACACGGTTAACTGGTCTTTAATAGGATTCTCTTGTCCCCTGGATTTTTCAACTTATTGCAACATATATTTTGTCAGACGTTCTCTCTCACTCCTGTGTTAACAGGTGTTTTAAAACTACCGTGTGGATTTGTGCAACTGTTGTTGAGAAATTCTAATGTTTAACTTATGTTCTGCCGGCTGACAGTGTTTTGATCTGCAAGTACTTTTAAAATTCAGAAAGTGCAACTTTTATTTGGTTGAAACAGATGTAGATTTTTATGAACAGTTTTAAACATAATTTGAAGAGTTAACTGTTTTGTGCCTGCGGTATATTTAGTCTGTTAAAACAGAACATTCTGAGGATTGAAGCTCTCTTAACATTTTTTCTCCTCTAATGTCAAAACCAACTGACAGAATACCTTATTAAGTATAACCTGCTATGTCAAGAACAACACGGATTTCGCAAGGGCCACAGCACAACCATGGCACTCCTAGAGCTTACCTCCTACATTCACAATGCCCTGGACCAAGGGGATCTCGTTGGCGCCACCTTCATCGACATAACTAAGGTGTTTGACACCATCAACCATTCACTACTGCTTCAAGAACTATCTTTAATAGGTCTATCTCCGGACACAACTCTTTGGTTTCAAAGCTACCTCAGTGGCTGAACACAGCAGGTTAAAAATTGGCGAATCCCTCTCCGCACCCCTCTTGGTCTGATCAGGAGGCCCATGATGATCCATCCTGGGTCCTGTGCTTTTCAGCATTTTCCTAAACAGCTACCCTTCATCTTGCTCAGAAAAAATCCTACTCTATGCCGACAATGCTGTCATCTTCACCTCCCACTCTGACCCCTCCTTTCTTCAGTTGCTGCTACAAGAAAGCTTCACTGATGTAGAGGCATGGTTTAAATCCCACAAGCTTATTCTTAACTACAGCAAAACCAAATCAGTGTTGTGCCATGGTACCCACAGCAAACATAAAAACAGAGACCTCTCTATCTCAAACAGCAAAGGGGCCACCCTTGAACAAGTATATCTATTTAAATATCTTGGGATGATTCTTGACCTAACACTTGGATACTCTGAACACATCAACTACGTAGCAAAAACTGTGAATACCCGCATTGGCCTGCTCTATAGACATAAGAACTGCCTCAAAAATGAAGGCATAAGCACTGCCATTCTCAGTTCAGTAATCTCTGTAATAGACTATGGGCTTGTGATCTACGGGTCTGCCACTGACGCAGCTCTCCAATGCATCGCCACAGCACTAAACAAGGCATGTCGTCTCCAAACATCTGGAAACCACCTTACACACCTGCAAGATCTTCAAACACACAAACTGGTTCCAACTATCTGGCAGAATTAAATATCAAACCTGCACCCTAGCAAAAAAGCAAACATTGGACCTACTACCCCCTGGATCACAGGCACTGCTGAGATCATATAGTGGCCCACGACAAACCAGTAATTCAAACAACCTCTCCTTCACTGTTCCCCTTTGCAGGACTACCCAAGGCCAGTGATCCTTCTTTTTCAGAGCCTCTTCCTGGTTCAACATCCTGCCAGCAGAAGTTACCAGCAAAGCAGCCCTGGGTGCCTTTAAATGCAGCCTGTGTGAATACCTCATCTCCTGTGCCTCCTGCGACTGCTACACCTAAATGGTTATCCCCCCACTCCCATACCCCACCCTTCCCTCTTCCTCTACTCCCTCCACACACCTCCTTGCTGCCCCTGACAGAACCCCCACTCCTTCTCTTTCTCCCTCTTTACACCTGCCTCTGGCCTCACCTCCCTCTGTCGGATGGCTACCTATACGAATCTGTATTGTTTAAATTGTTATAGAAGTGATTTGCACAATTGTGATGTTTTGGTAATTGACAAGCCCTCTGACTGCAGTGTTTATTTCTCTTTTGCACAAAACCACTACCTGTCCTAATGTTTCAGGTAACCTGATGTGGAACCTTTGTAAAAGAGCCCCTGGCTTAAAGGTGTATCTGATTCCCTTAAATAAATAAGAATAACTGAGCTGGCCTGGTGATGCTGTGGGTTGAGGTGCTGGATGCCACACATTGCACCCTGCTGGTGACCCGGGTTCAGGAATGAGCCTGGGCCACCAGGGGTTAGTAGAAGGAGAGAGGATTGAGCATCTGGAGGACTGCTCTCCTCTCCTCTCTTGGGGGGAGGGAGACTAGTCGTTCCACTCGCTGACTGCCCTCTGGTGCTGGCTGGAGGGCAGTATGGATGGGGAGGCTAGAAGCCGACATCCTTACATCTGAAGGGGTGGGCTGGGCAAAAAAGGAAAAACGAGGCTGGCAGGCTCAATGATGGTCCACTGCTCCCAGGAGCGTTCCCTCAGATTCTGAATTAGGTCTCCAGGATGGGGGAGAAGCCAGGAAACCTCTTCCTGGTCCCACTGCAGGGGGGGGGGAATCCACGGGGAAGTACCGGGGACCACCTAGCATGGGAGCAGTGGGACCAGAAAGCGTCCTTCCGATTGGAGGGCCGTAGCAGCCTGCCAGGGCTTTAGTGGCAAAAAATGCTTACGGGAAAAAACATGAACAACTTTAATGTCTAAAGGTTCAGGCACTAGGAAATTATTGCTGTCTAAACTGTGTTACAGAAACTGTGGAAAACAAGTGTCAGGAAGTCATAAAGTATTAGTCATGGGTGCCTATGAAGAACAAGATGGTAATTTCATTAAGCGAAGCTGTGGGTAAAATAATTCATGAGCCCAAAGGGCTAGTGGCTTTTACTGCCCCCAGCTTCACAAGATGAAATTTCCACCAGTTTCTTCATAGGTACCTGCTTATGTGAATATAAGCAATAAGACCAAGCAGAATGTGTGGTGTTGGGGGATACCCACATGCCCAGGGCATAGAGAGGCCCGATGCCACGGGCAGATGGTCTTACAACCCTGGAAGTGCAGAAATCTCCAACACCAGACAGCCTTAAGTGTCTTAGCTTGCTTAGAAAATGGACCATATTGGCCAGACAAAACCAATTTTAATGTTGTCTTGCACATGCGCAAACAACATATTGCAGTAGTATTAGCATAGTGAGAGGTGTGTCAGTGTTGGTGAATGCAGGGCACACTTTAGTAGGTGCGACTCTCATTTCCCAATTAGCCAGCATGCTAACGCTGACACAAAAAGTATGTAAAGTGCCACCAACTGGAAAGAAATCTGCCGCTGCAATCAGAGACAAGCTTCTCTTGTAGCGGCAGAGATGACACACCTCCCGTATGTGCCTTTCCTGGTGAAACATTTCAATAAACATGTCAGTGGCTCCTGCCACTGCCACACAATTCACAAACAAAGATGACATTGGGGGTGCAGTCCCCGTGTCAGTATGTCCCCAACCCCCCCACATTGTGTGGCACACTGGGAGCCCACCCCAGTGTGCCGCTGGTCACACAGCTGACTGTGTCGGCATATTCTTCCCCCACCCTTGCGTGGCACACTGGGAGCCCGCCCATTGTGCTGCCGACCCACCAAATCCGACCATGTTGGCATATTTCCCCCATCCCTTGTGTGGCACACTGGGAGCACACCCCAGTGTGGCCAACAAACCGTGTCACGATGTGTGTTCTTTTTTACCTGCAAAAGAAAAAGGTCCTCGCTGTCCGTGATGCCCGCCAACCCGCACACACCCTCTCTGGCGCACCTACCTCTCACCCCTACCCCATACATACCTCCGGAGATCTGGCCCTGTGATCTTTGGTGGACTGGGAACACATCTGGACTCTTCAAAGCTGAACTGCAAAATGAAGAAATGCCAGTAAGCTGTATAATGGGGGTTTCAATTTAGGTGGATATCTCAACCATTTTTTTGAATTTTGGCTCCAAAGTTTTAACATGGGGTAATTGGGACACCACCTCATGAACACATGCACTGTCATCTCGTTATTCAGTCCCAAAAGGTGATTTTGCAGTCACTGCATGGAATCAGCTTTTGGGACCAATTAATGACACAACAGTGCCATTGTTCATGAGGTGGGGTCCCAAAAAGCATATGTTGCAAATATGGTGAAAATATTCCAAACGATGACTATGTTACAAGCATGCATTGCACAGTTTCCTTGCGCGCTCATAACCTTGACAATTTTTTATATGTTCACTCCAGATTTTCAGCATTGCCATTTTTTCACACCTCCTTATGAACAGTACAGCTGTCATTTTTCACATGCTGCCCGAAATGTGTTTTCGCACATGTGGCACACAGTGGCGTGGTCACTGTGGGAAATTAACTTTCAGGACAGATTAACAAAATCACAGTGCCACTGTTCATGAGCAGAGGTCCCAAAATGCCTATGTTGAAAATCTGGTTAAAAATATCCCCCAAATAATTGCATTGTGGGCATGTGTTGCACAGTTTCTACGCACGCTTGTTAACTTCACCAATTTTTCATATTTTCACTCCAGATTTTCAGCATTGCCTTTTTTTACACCTCCTCGTGAACAGTACAGCTGTCATTTTCCACATCCTGCCCAAAATGTGTTTTTGCACCTGTGATGCCAAATGATGTAGTCGCTGTGCAAAATCACCTTCCGGCTAACGAACTGATAGTGCCACTGTTCATGAGGTGGGGTCACAAAAAGCCCATGTTGAAAATTTGGAGTGAAAATACCAACAGACACTCTGGTCATTAGGGTTTCCAACCGTAATGCCCCACCCTGTAGAGACTGACTGGCATCAGGGGTGTGACTTGGGATTGTCAGCTGTAATTCTCATGCTATTCCACCTCCACCATGCAGCCAGTGACCGGCATCAAGGTGTACCTTGGACTCTTCGGCCCCAAAGTGCACGCCATTCTCCTATACTGCATCCATCTCAGCGTATTTCCTTATGGAATGGGGTGAGCATAAGGCCCGAAGATCCCAAGGCACACCCCAATGCCTGTCAGTCTCTGTAGAGTGGGGGTGGGGTTGGCATCAGTTCAATATTTCACTGCTATTCCTATTATGCATCTGTCTAACTCCAGCACTACCAATGCCAATGCCAGCAAGACAACATTCAGCATTGACAAATGCTTGTTAAACTGTGGTATGATGGGGTTTAAAGTGCTGCTAGCAGTGCCGAGCAAAGTGGTGGCAGCGTGCCAAGTGGGGGGCTTTCAGTGTCAACATAAGCTGCAGTGTAGAAGTGTGAGCTGCACATTGGCTCTTTTCCCCTGGGAGATGTTGACTAAGACCTGCAGTCCTCCTGACTGCTGTAAGCCAGTCAGGTTACAGGATTTTATAACCCATTTTCTAATTTGTTATAATTAATGGGCTTCCCTTTTTCCCATAGGGAAACCGTGGCGTAATTTGCCGTAATTAAGGAGTGTTTATTAGGGCACACACGCGCATGGTTTCCCTCATTCTGCGCATGTCCAGCCTGCAGTTCCTCGGTCTGTAACCGCTTGACTTCTCGCTCCGAGTGAAACCGCCACACAAACAGAGCTCGGTGGTGTGTGTTTTTTTTTTGTAAATTTAAACTCAATCGAGGGAAAAGAAAGCACTTCTTCAACTGATTTTTTTTTATTCAAACGGGATGGATGTGTACGTGGCAGAAAACGGAACCGGAGCATGAGTGCACCGGAAGGGCTAGTATTTTATATAATTGCTGTGGCGAAAAAGGGAAACCCAGCAATTATATAAAATAAAAAATGGGGTGGTGTGTGGAAACTCAAAGTTTACACACCCACGAGGTGTTAGATGCTGTCATAAACCCCTCGAGCTTAGCTCTCGGGGTTTATGTAGCATCTAACACCTCGAAGGTGTGTAAACTTCTCGTTACACACACCACCCCATACTTTATTCTATATATATTACATGGCAAATAATTGTGCTTGCACTTTTGTAGCTTTCCCATGTAGGAATGTGTTTGGGAGTGTTACTAGAGTATGAATGAACTGTTCACTATTTGTAGGAGTATGTAGTGGTATGGTTGTTTTGCAGGTAATGTTACTAGCAGTGTAGAGTCTTTGTTTACATTTTTGGATGTTATTTACACTCTTATTCACACTGGATAATTTATTTATTTATTTAGTTTTTGATAACCGGGTGAGTGCACTAGACACAGAAGTGACTATTTTCAGACACGACCCGGAAGGTGACAACATAGAAAAAGAAACAGTACAACAAATGGAAAGGCAGGACAGTGTCAAAATATAACATATTGGAAATACCAGAGAAATAAGTTTAACCAGATAACATATTGGGTATTGCAATAACAAAGAAACAGTAGGATATTAGACATTATGAAATGGCTCCTAACATATAAGAAATGTGATTGGCTACTACCTGTATGTTAAAGTGTCTAACACATAGGAAGAAGGTCCAACACTGCCCAGTGGGCATTGATGTGGGTGATGCTGCCCATTCAGAACCTTAAGAAAACAAACCACAGCCATCTTGTTTCTGCCAGAAGTGGTGCCAGCCTAACTGTAAAAAAAATAAATCTGACCTCTTTTCAGTTGACCTTGGTCTTTGAGGGTTTCTGTTCTGCATGTAGAAAAGTGGGAACAAAAAAATGGCAAGTGCCATGATCTGTCTGCCAGCCCGCTAGCTTTCCAACAGCAAGTGCCGCGATCTGTCTCCCAGCCCACTCGCTCGCTCGCTCTCCAGCTAGTTGGGTAAACACTTAATAAAAGTCCATGGTGACTTAGTGCTTGTAAAATTGCACTCTGTAGATGCGAAGCACAACTATGAAAACAAAATCAAGATTTCTTCCAGTTCTGCCCGCACACTCGCTCGCAGTGCTTACTACTGAAAAAAAGTCAAGATTTCTTCGGGTTTTGCCTGCTCGCTGTGCTTTTCAATGAGCGACCTGCCACCCACTCAATACTTCCCTCCCTTAGCCCTGTCACTTCTCAATTTTTAGGATGAAACTTTACATTGGTCCCTGTAGGATTGCTACTAGTTGGGTGGGGTGTGGAGGGGGGTGGTACCATGGCAACTACATAATGGGAAAATTACAGACACAGAAGCCTAAATAGCTCAAAAGTCTTCAACTCAAAAAAAAACAAAAAACAGGCGGAGGAACTATTTTATTAAAAATTAACACAAACTTTTACATTTTTCACTATTAAATGCTATATATTTTACTTAACACATACCTCTGTATTTTAGGTGGCCATTTCATAAGTGCAATAAGCCACTCCAGGGTGTGTGTTAGACACTTTAACACACGGCTAGGAGGCTGGACACACTCGGCCGGTGGCTGAGTGCCTCACTACGCCTCCTAGCCGTGTGTTAAAGTGTCTAACACACACCCTGGAGTGTCTTATTGCTTACTTGCAAAAGTGCTCTAAGTGCCGATGATTACAATTAGAGTATCAACTACATCATACAATCACAAACTTAAAAATGTGCTGCTGGCAGTAAATTATGGCATTTCAGACCACTGAAAGTTGGTGGGTAATAAGAGCCAACCACATAATTAGACATAGACAGTATAGGAGAGAAAAGGGCTAAATAAAAGTTTGTCAGATCTGCCTTTTTGTTTCTACCTGGAATTCCTCAGTACTATTGGAACTGCCGGAACCCTGCCCTCCTTCTTGAGTCTAATTACCTCCCTGTACAGAGGAGCCTGCCATTATACAAGGCAGTGTCACAGATTCCTGCAGGACAAGAGGGATTAACTGGTATTGATATTGCCTTGTTTACTGCAGCAACTCTGCTGCAGAAATTTGCGGAATTGAGCTGTATCCTGGTGGGCTCCACTGTACATATTGCATTGGGTTTGAACCCTGAGATAGTTCTAGCATTAAGCTTATCACTGGATAGACTGTTCCACCTGTCCGACACCCTTTTTGTAGGAGAGTATTCCCTTAAGTGTTTTAGAATTTTTAAATATGAATACATTTTTGACTGGCGCTTGGATTCCTTACAAAGAGACAAAATCCAGTGCTGTCAAGGGTGTGAGTTCCTGGCCAGTAGTGCTGCATCAATTGATCAAATAATGATCCAGATAAGTATCCTCTGACTCCCAAAATACATGCATAGAGTACATCATCAGATTCTCCTCCATCTCAAGACACTGTTGGATCGTCTGAGTCATAGGACAATGGAACCTCAGATACTGGGGATCAGGCCACCCAAAGACTATTTAAGACGGAGGACATAAAGCTACAATATTGCGTATAATGTTTTTTAGATAGCACAGTATTACTGTATGTATATATTAGGGCTGGGTGGACTGTTCCACCCAAAATCTGGACCCCTGTGTAGAACCCTAAATCGACGGACCTGGATAACTACAGACTTCACCACAGAAGTCTGGTTCCGGGTCTGTGGAAAGCAGGCCTTTTTTTCTGCATGCCTGGCACCCAATGGAGGGGGTAAGGAGAAACAGACACCGCCAGGCTGACCAGAAGAACTGAGGGGAGGAGTGAAGCTGAGCCCAGGGGCAGGAGGACCACACATCACAGTCACATGTAGTGTGGTGGAAATCTGAGCACGGGCTGCAGCTGCTGCGGTCAGTCGGCCAATCAGTGACTCTCAGGTTGGCTGTCGGTCTTGTTCTCGGAGTGCAGATCAGTAAGTAGTACCTCACAAACTGCCTAGTCCTGTAGCCTATCCTATGTGGGTTTGGAACATACTGAATACCAGAAAATGGGGAGAGGAGAGTTGTGTGTACAGGCCCAGGGCAAGGGCAGGCTGGCAAAATAAGTTCTTGACTTGTGCCAGAGGAGAAAGTGGGAGAGAGACTACTGGGGGAAAAAGAGAAATGTTATTGTTACAGAAATCACAAATAAAGTTTATTCTTGGCCCCAGTATGGCTGTGTGTGTGTGTGTGTGTGTGTATACGCGCACAGGGCAACAGCAGGCTGGCAAAATAAATCTTTGACTTCTGCCACCATCCAGAGGAAAAAGAAAGACAAAGACTACTGTGAGCCAAAGAGAAATGTTATAGTTACAGAAATCACAAATAAAGTTTATTCTTGGCCCGAATGTGGCTGTGTGTGTACACAGGGCAAGAACAGGCTGTCAAAATTAATCTTTGACGTGTGCCATTCAGAGGAGAAAGAGAGAGAGACTACTCTGAGCCAAAGAGAAATTTTAGTCACAGAAGTCACAAATAAATGAATTTTGACCTCAGTGTGGCTGTGCAGTATGTGTACACTGTACAGGGCAGACAGGCAGGCAAAATAGTGCTTGCATTTGTCTGTCTATCTCTTTCTCCTTCCATCTCCCAGCACACTCACATCACAGGCCTGAGCAAGATGTGCCACCAGCATAACCCAGTCATGAAGCAGCTAGCAGTTATTACTTTTGTAATATATGGAGATACCTAAATAATACAACAGTATCCCATACAAAAAAATCCCAGTAATACACTAGTAGCCACAGTGATAATACTATCGTTTGCAAGTGATAATACTATCATTCAGAGCTCATAATACTATCGTTCGAGCTCTGAACGATAGTATTATCACCAAACCTCAAGAGTGCAACCACAAGATCTTCGAGTAGCATACACTAGTTCCTGACATCCCCAAGGCAACCTCCTAGCCCTGTGTGCTGACGTTCCTAAAACCGCGCCTCCTGATTGGAACTGGTTCCTCTGTGGGTGGGCAGAACAATTCAAAAAACATGGCGGCCGTCTCTCGCTAAGCGAGAGAATATCGTCCCTTCACTTTACGGGCAGCATTGTTTTTAATCCCCTTAACAGTCTGATTAAAGAAGCAAGGTAAAACATTTTTTTAAATAAAACGGACACAGACTGGGTTTGTGGGTGGATGGCTGAGCAGTGGTGATGGGTGGACGGAAAGTATACACACACACACAAACAGACTGAGTGAGCGAATCCTCACTGCAGCGGCAGCACAGCTTCACAGCACCACATTCACAGAACTGCTGCAAACAAAACTGGGCTCCATATATTACAAAAAATAAAAAATAGGTGAGGGTCTATCAGTCGAGAGTAATACCATCTCGAGGTTCTGGGGATAGGAGAACCTCTCGAGCTTCGCTCTCGAGGTTTCCTTGTCCCCAGAACCTCTCGATGGTATTACTCCCTTGTAATAGACCCTCACTTATCTATTATTCTATTTATTTAGCAATTTTACTGTAATTTTGCATACAAATCATGCATTAAATTATTTCCTTTTGGCCTCTGTGTTGAATATGACCAACTTTAACCACTTTTATGCACTTTATCGCATTTTTTTTTTCAAATATTTATAAATAATCAGAACTAATCAGAATAAATTAGAACTCCACTGTGTTCCGGTTCTTATTTAATAAAAGTCAGAATTCCACTGTGTTCCGGTTCTTATTTAATAAAGGTCAGAACTTCACTGAGTTCTCCCAGCCCTAGTATATATGTATATAAATTGCAAAAAACTTTGTTAATGCATCAGTTAGGGTTGCAGCAACAAAGGTAGGCTTGTGGCTTGGCTTTCCAACCCTAACACCCCACCCCCACCCAGCACACAGCAACAGGCATCAGGGGGGTGCCTTTGGGTCATCAGTTTTAATGTTCACCCCATTCTCCTATACTGTATCCATTTCAGTTTATTTTTATATGGAATAGGGTGAGCATTTGGGCTGATGAGCCCAAGGCACACTGCCAGTGCCTGTTGGTGTGTGCAGGGTGGGGGGTGGGGTGTTACGGTTAGAAACTGTAATTCCACATTTCCCCACTTTTGTCGCTGCAACCCTAACTGATGCATTAACAAAGTTTTTTTGCTATTTATTTCCTTACTTTTTCAAATAGTATAATCAGATCCTTATTTGCCTGTGTGGTCCTGTGCCCCAACCCATCTATACTTTTTGAGATAGAGTAATTGTATCCTTATTTTCCTGTGGGAGCGCAGTGCCCTTTGGGCCTGTGCTCCCATCCATCCATAGATGCATATATATATGTAGATGTGGAAGGGCCCTGCGCTGCCACTTATAGGACAACAGCAAACAAATTGTCAGCATAGCCCTCTTATTATCCCACCTCATGTACCCAATGCAGGAACATTTTGAATCCCTGTCAAAACATTATTCTGCACAACTGAAATGCCATTCCATGCCACAGGTGCGAAAACACATTTTGACTAGGATTTGAAAAATGACAGCTGTGATATACATGAGGTGGGGCACTAAGTCTATGTTGAATATTTGGGATCAAACTCTTTAAAATTTCCAAAGTTAAGAGCGTGCGTAACAAAATTGCAACAAATGTTTATAACTTTGCCATTTTTATATATTTGGACCCCAAAATTTCAACATGGCCTTCTTATGACCCCACCTCAATGAACTATATGACTATCATTACACAAATCCCGCCCAAAAGGTGCTTTTGCCAACTGACTGCAAAATCACCTTTCAGGTGGGAGTTACATAATGACAGTCATATTTTTCATGAGGTGGGATCCCCAAAAGGCCGTGTTGAACATTTGTTATGCATAAAAGTTGAAACCCCCATTGAAATGCATTGAACCACATTTACCTTAGTTTCTCATATTGTAGTTCCCGGTTCCGGCAGTAAGATGTGTCTTCGATGTGGGTGTGGGTGTGGAACTTGGGACCTGTTCAGGTGAGTGAAAGTGTGTGGGGGTGTGGGTTGGTGGGTGGTGAGGGGGGACTGATCATCAAGGGACCTTTCTTTTTTTTTTTTTTTTTTTACAGTTAAAAAAAAAAAACACATTGAGGGACCATTTTCTTTATTACAGTTTTTGCCTGCAATGGGAGGATAGGAGTGCCACTAGACACCAGGGAATATAAAAGGGGACAAGGGGGATGGTGATCAGCAGGTGAGGGGTGCCACTAGATGCCAGGGAATAATAAATAATGTAGATGGTGATTGGCAGGTGGGAGGGGTGTCACTAGACACCAGGGAAATGGGAAAATGGGAATTGGAGGGTGGGGGTATATGACGTAAAAAAAAAAAAAAAATTAAAGCCCATTTCCACCTCACATAACTGCAGAATCCAGCTGAGGGGGTTCGGATAAGAAAGCTACGTGTTGCTCTGTAGTAAACAAAACACATTCTTTAGTTTTTTTTTTTAAATATGTTTCCCTCTCTAGTTGTTTAACAAAATGGCAGCAGCTCAAAAAAGGATTTCCTATCTGTGACACAGGATGACCCGTCTGTGAAAAAAGGTTACGTGCTTGCGAAAAAGGGTGCTTTTTCATGCTGAACATCTATAATTTCCCTTTGAAAATAATGGGAACTTCAAAATTTAACAACTTTGGAACAGAGTCATATTTTTTCACCAAACCAGCAAAAGGCACATCTTAAAGACAAAACCTTTCTGTCCTGAAAATTTCAGACCACAATTTAAAACACTTTCTGAGATACAGGTGGACAAAGAAATGGAAAATAACATGTTAATGTCTGTATTTTTCACACTCTGTGTCTCAGAAACCACACAAGTGATTCAAACGAAATTTGACACATCAAGAGACCTACTCCATGATATAATACATAAAAAGTGGCATGTAAATCTGTTGAACCGTTGCGAAGATGCAAAAATTAGGCTTTAACATTAAACTTAGCACTCCATCCTAACTATACTGGCGCTATTGCGCCAATGTAATATATTATAAGGGTGTGGTCGCATCCCTGTAGTTAGGGTTCAGTCTTCATTTCTATGTTAAACTCAAACATTTGCACTTTAATAACTTTGCAACCATTCAACTGAGTCACATGAATTTTTGCATGCTCTATCAGGGACCAAGGATCACTCAATGTGGCAAGTTTCATTCCAGTTGGATGTGTGGGTACTGAGATACAGATTGTCAAAAAATGTGAAAATTACCATTTTTGGTGAAATTCTTTTCCATGTTTGCTCAAAAATGGTGTGGAAATTTCGTCTGAAATGTTTTACTGCATATAGGTCTTGGTGTCACAGATGTGCCTTTCAAAGGTTTGGTGAAAAATATGAATCCATTCCAAAGACATTAAATTGTCCCATTATTTCCTATGAGATCATTAAGATGTTCCACTTGAAAAAGGATTATTGCAAATGCAGAATCCTTTTACACAAATGCAGACTCTTGTGCCACATATGCAGAATCTTTTTTCGTGCCACCATCTTGTTTTCCATAAGCGATGAGAACAAAATTCAACAACTTCAAAAATACACGGGTTTAGTAGACAACAGTTTTCTTTACCTAATCGGGATATGTACAATCTGATTCTGGGGTTAGTTTTTTGGTAAGCCACTTTCAAATGTGTTTTTTAACATGTGGAAATCCTTTTTCACAAACTGCGGGGGAAAAAAGCCACATGGAAAAAAGCAGTGAAACGCAATTTGTGAAAAGGAATCGTGACACAGGATTCTGTTTCTTAATTTGTGAAAAATAATTTTCTTTTTCTGCAAAATTGCAAAAAAGTAACCATGGAAAAAGATTATTTTTTGCAATTTGCGAAAAGGGAATTTTAAGACCGCTGTTTCTTTGTCACTCAATAGTTCACACATGGTTGTTGATTTTGGTCTGAAATTATCAGGGTACAAAGGGCTTGCCCCACAGACATGCCTTTTGTGGGTTTGGAAAAAATATATTACTTTGCTGTGGGGTTCTGCAACTTTAAATTTTGGTTATTTTCCCACAGAATAACATTGTAATGTGAGGTTCAGACAATCATTTATCACTATGCTGTGAAGAAGCAGTTTTAAATTTTTGCTCTGAAACTTTCAGGGTACAAAGGCCATGTGCCACCGATGTGCCTTTTTCTCGTTTCGTGAAAATATAATCTAATTATACAGGTTTCACATTTTGCTCTGTTTTCTATAGGATAACATTGCACTGTAGGTGTTTTTTGGTGCTGCACACTACAGTATGGCAGTGCAGGGCCCAGAGGGCCCTGTCCGCCCACAGGCAAATAAGAATACCACAACACTATCTCAAGAATTATGAATGGATGAGAGTGCAGGGTGAGGGCCCTGTGCTCCCAAATGCAAATATGAATAGCATTATGGACTGATGGGAGGATGGGGCCCAGAGGCCCCTGCACTACCACAGGGAAAGAAGGATCAGGATGCAGTTGCAGTCTGTCAAAAATTATGGATAGATAGTCCCTGCGCTCCCACAAGCAAATAAGGCTACAATTATACTGTGTCAAAATGTAATAAATTCTTGGCAAAAAAACTTTGTTAATGCATTAGTTAGGGTTCCAATGACAAAAGTTTGGAAATGTGGGTCTCCAACCCTAACACTCCACGCCCACCCTGGATGCAGCAACAGGCAAGGGAGGTGTGCCTTGGGGTTGTCAACCCTAATGCTCACCCCGTTCTCCTGTACTGTATACATCTCAGCTTATTGTCTCATGGAATGGGGTGAGTGTTAGGGCTGACAACCCCAAGCCCCCCCCCAATGCCTGATGCTACGCACAGGGTGGGAGTGCAGTGTTAGGGCTGGAAACTCTTAACACCACATTTCCAAACTTTTTTAGCTGGAACCCTAGCCGATGCATTAACAACGTTTATTTGCCAAGAATAAATATATGCATATATACATACCTCCATATGTGTATAGATTATTTATGAGTTTGTTATATGCAGTTGGCACAAGCAAAAACATTAGTATACCTATTTTTCCAATTTTGTTTTATTACTAAACTGAGATATGTGTGTAGGATCCTAACCTCCAGAGGGATACCAGTGAACAAAGAGGCCAAGCCCAGGGTTCTCTCTAGTCAGCTTTGGACTCTGGAAACTCTGGAGGAGCTATGAGGCACCAACACCAAAAACATTTTTTCTTTTAAAAAGCCATTGTCTACCAGTAAGTTGGAGTCAAGAAGGTTCAGATTTATTCTGAGATAGAATACAGTCTTTACTTCTCCCTCATAGGAACAAGCACAGGTACAACACTCAGCTCATATATTCCAAAAGGACCATGCATTGCGGGCCTATGCAAATTTGTCATCAAAGCTAATCTTTCACCATGCAGAACACCATTCAGGTGCTGTTCTCTGGACTCAGCCACTCTGACTGTCTTACTGGATCTCAGAAGCAGCACTGCAGTAGTAAGCAATGCCCTGACATAGGTTGAAGGGCATGTACTCAGATCAGACCCACGAGCATATGACTGTCAGTGAAGGAGGTGCTCTAGGTTCTCCAACTCATCCACGCCCTGTCACTATCTTCTTCTGAGGATCCAAACTGGGAACCCAATTTTCATGCATGTGCCTCAGGTACACTGATGTCCCATAGCCAGAGCCCGGACAGAATGTGTTTCACTCTTACCGCTTCACTACTCTTCTGGGACTTCTGGCTGGGTGACTCCAACCTTCAAAGGTATGACCCTTTTTATCAGCTTCCACAACTTAATTCCTCATTCCTCAGCTTCTTTACTACTTCAATCAATAATGTTTCATCCCTTATAATTCTAAACAGCAGTAGACCACCTTATCCATCTTTGTTATAAAGAAACGCATTTTAAATAGATTCTCCCCCATGTTCCACTTCTGACAGACTAGAGATAATTTTGGAGGCCCTCATCTGGATTCTATCTAGATAATTAGTATCAATATGCCTATGGCATGGTGCCAGAACTGTGAGCAGTAGTCCAGTTTGGGCTTCCTGAGTGCTCTGTATAGTGGAACCAACACTTTATTCAGCCTGCTTACAAACTTTCTACGGCTACATCAAAAGTGTTGGTAAGCTTTAGCAACCACTGCATTACAGTTTTCCTCTGTGGAATGTCAGATGAAATTAATACCCCCAGATCTCTCTCCTCATGAGTAGCCCTCAGCTTAGTGCCACCTTGTTAACGTTCAGTTTCCAAGTTACATGCACCAAAGTGCATTACCACACATTTATCCAGACTGAATGACATACCTCATTTCTCTGACCAGCCAACAGTTGTGTCCAGATTAGCTTGTAAGGAGATGATATTGTTAGTAGATGCTACTTGGCCCTCCCTAGCTTCATATTATCTGCAAATCTGATAATTCAGTAATTAATGTTGTTTAGGTCAGTTTCAGTATGTAAACTGTAAATAGAATCTGTCCTAAAACATTCCCCTTCAGTACTCCAGTGGTCACTGACCTTTCATTAATGTCACCCCATTTATGAGGATTTGATGTGTTCTAGCATGTAAGATATAGAAGTCCTTAGAGCTATATTATCGCTGAACTCTACAAAATCCAGCTCTGACGGCTTACATCCCAGACTACTTAAAATCTCCGCACCCTCTATCCTGACCCCTCTTACTCACCTCCTCAATCTGTGTCTCTCCTCCTCCACTGTCATACCCCTTAACAAAGGGGGTGATCCCACCATCCCTGGCAACTACCACCCCATATCTCTTCTCCCTTCTCTTGCCAAGGTCCAAGAATCTCTGGTCCTTGCTAGGCTAAATGACTTACTCTCTACCTCCAGTACTCTTCCCGGTCCAATCAGGATTCAGGAAACTCCACTCCACCACCTCCTTCCTTCTTCGCTTTACAGATGCCATCCACTCTGCAATGGATCAAGGGTAGATCACTTCAGCTATTTTAATTGACCTTGCCAAGGTCTTCAACTCCATCCATCACCCTGTTCTTCAAAATAAACTAAGTGCCATTGTGCTTTCACCTGCATCTGTCTCCTGGTTCAGCTTCTTCTTAACTGGCTGGTCCCAGTCAGCAAAAATCAGTAGCATCCCATCTCCCCCTCCCCATACTTGCAGGCATACTCCAGGGCTCAATCCTTGTACCTGTTTCCTTTTCCCTGTTTATCAATGGCCTCCCTTCTACTTGCTCCCATGCCAAGATCCATATGAACATGGACAATAACATCCTTTTCCTATTGGGTCCCTCTGCCCAGACCATCCAAACCCCACTCCAACATGACTTTTTCACTGTGTCTAATTGGTTCATGGCTAACTGCCTGAAAATGAACACCAAAATGATTGTGACCATGACTTTTGGTTCTAAACAAAAGCTTGCCTGGCTCCCCACCCTCCCTACCCCAGTAAACACTCCCTCGATGATGTCCCAGCCTACAATACCTAGGTGTGTGGCTAGATCCCTCGCTTGACTTTTCCTCCTACTTTAAGGCCCTGCATTCCAAACTGAGTCCTAAACTGGGTCTACTCTACCACCATAAGGGTAGTCTTCCTATCCCTGTCTGGTGTGACCTGCTGGTCAAATGGATTCTGCCTGTGTTTGACTATGCTGATGTGGTCTTTAGCACTGCTCCAGCTGCCTCTCTCTCTTCAGACTAAATGTCCCTTTCAATGCCTTCTGTTGTTTTGCCTCTAATCCCCCCCATGACACAACACTGTAACCTATACTGCTCCTTATCCCTCCAATCCCTAGTGCAGAGATGCATGTCTCACTGCTCCACCTTCATCTCCAAATTCTGGTTTGGAACTCTTCCTTCCTACCTTGCCTCTCTCCTAAATCCTGCCACTCCTCCCCTACAACTCATGTACAAATTGCCTTGGTTTCTTTGTCCTCCCATGAGCACACACTTTGGCAGGGAAATTAGCTTTCTCCTATAGACTCCCTTCTCTTTGGAACAATCTTCCCCCTCAAACCTGTCTCACCTCCTCCTTTCCTGCTTTCAAGCGCCTCCTAAGGCACTCCCCTGTTACATCCTTTAACTGCCCATGGCCCTAATTTTTACCGTAGATCTGTCCTCCTCCTTCTCCTCCACCTCCTGAATCAGTTGCTACTACTTTGTCTTGTTTTTCCACTAGTATTTGTTGTTTCTCCCTTCCCATTGAATTTCCTGCAGAATCACTCTGTATTGCATTTTTATAATGTAAATGTACCTGCTCATTGTTTTATACTGTTATATGCAACTCACTTTTGTATTATATTGTAAATATTTGCATTTTACTGTAAATAATTAAGTTATGTATATTCTGTATTACACTGCATCTGTTTATTGCTCACCCTCTGTTGTCTTTGTACCCCCTATCACTGGGTCGCACCTGGAAATGAGCTTCTGCTCTGTGTGCCTTTCCCTGTCATCAAATTTTTAATAAACAAATAAATATAACCAATTTCATGTTCTCTGTATGATATTACCAGCTAACTCCAACTGTAAACATAGCTAGCATACTGATTTGAGTTATAGTGTCAAATGCCTTGCTGAGATCCAAAAGCAATACGTCCACAAGGGATATTTTGGACCAGTGATTTGTTCTATTTCTCTTAAAAGGAGAGGAGATTTGTCAACATGATCTTCCCTTTGAGAAACTGTTACCATGCTGCTTTGGGTCCATATTACTAGTGATAACTAGGTGGTGTTCAATTAGCTCCCTTATTACTGACTCCTTAATTTTACCCACCACAGTAGTTAGACTGGTCGGCCTATAATTTTCTGTCTGACTCCTGGTACCCTTTTAATGTTCGCCCTTGCGCTTGCACAAAACAAACATTTTGGTATGATAGTGGGTTTTGAGGGGTGTGTCACTGTCGTCCAATACAGGACAGTCTGCAAGGTGATTGTCAGTGTCAGACCAATCATCACCCAGGCTGATTGTGACACTGTTCCGGTCTTGCTAGGTGGAACCTGTGTAGTTCAAAGGAAAGAGCTGGCCAGTCATAAGGCAGCTCTTTCCTTTGATCTGCAAAATGCCGTAGAGAAAGCAAAGCTGATCCATCATGATCAGCCTGTTGTGTTCCCCCCACCAACATAACATGAAATAAAGAAAACTGTTCCCCAATCCCTCCCACCCTTCTTAATTTTCCATCACTGGGGTGCGAATCCTCAGTGCTGGTGACTACCCCGCACTCCACTCATTTTCACTGTGCAACACCAAAAAGCCCACCCCCAGTACTGCCAAACATAAGAAAACTGCCCCTCAATCCCTCTCAACCCTTCCTTGTTAATTTCCAGACACCGGGGTGCCCGGTCTCTAGGGCCAGCTTCTACCCTCCACCCTGGTGCCACCAAACATAACACCAACACTGGTGTGCTCAGTCCTCAGTGTTGGTACCTGAAATAGTGAAAACTGTCCCATGTAGTCTTTGTATTTATTTACACCCTGTAAAAAAGAAAACCACCCATCAATGTCTGTAGCCACTGCTGTTACCCTCCCTCCACCCAACTCTCCCACTCAGCACCCCCCACCCTTTACTTGCCTACCGGGATCCAACACTGTAATCCTCTCTGGACCAGAGACACATCTTCACTCTTCGACACCAATCCAGGAACTGAAGAAATCAGCTATGCTGTTCAATATACTGTATTTCAGTGGATTTTGAATGTGTCCTAACTTGGTCATTTTTGAAATTCTTTTCCCCATATTTTCAACATGGTCTCTTTGGGGTCCTACCTCATGAACACTGCAGTGAAATTATGCAGATCCATTCCAAAAGGTGATTTCACAGTCACTGTGTGAAATCACCTTTCAGGCAGGATTTGAAAATTTTCTCTACCCTTGTTCATGAGGTGTGGTCATAAGAAGGCTATGTTGAAAATTTGGGATAAAAATATATATATATATATATATATATGTTATGAGCGTACATTGAAATGTTTCAGCGCAGGCTTGTAACTTTGGTAATTTTCAATATTTTGATCCCAGATTTTCAAAATGACCATTTTTTGCACTGCCTCATGAATCTGACAGCCATCATTTTTCAAATCCTGGCCAAAATGTGTTTCCACTTTTGTGGCATGAAATCACATTTGGAGCAGGATTGGAACATTTTCTCTGCCTTTGTTCATGAGGTGGGATTATAAGAAGGCTATGTAGGGTCATAAGAAAGCTATGCTAATAATTTGGGGTAAAAATACTACAGAACAATGAAATTATGAGTGTACGTTGAAATTTTTCAATGGATGCTCATAGTTCGACCACTAATTTTCAACATAGCCATTTTTTCCCATCACCTCAGGAATGTAACAGCTGTCATTTTTCGAATCTTGGCCAAAATGTGTTTTTGCACTTGTGGCATGAAATCGCCTTTTGGGCAGGATTTAAAAAATGTTTCCACCCTTGTTCATGTGGTGGGGTCATAAGAAGGCTATGTCAAAAATCTTAAACAGATTCGTGAATGTATGTTGACATTTTTGAATGCATGCTCGTAACTTTGGCGCAAAATGTATTTTATAAATGTCTCTTGTCATGTACAGAAGGAGTGGCCATAAAAAGACTGTGTTGAAAACTTAAGGTCAGCATGTGAAAAAACAACTAAGTTATAAAAAACCTGAATTGTTCCAGTGTTTACTCACAACTTTATTTTTGGAGATTCTGGCCCCTGATATTCAACATAGAGGATTGTGTATGATCGCTCATACACAACAAGGATATTTTTCACTCAAGAGGTTTTCATGGTAACTGGAGACCTCAAGAGCGCAGCTCGAGAGGTCTCGTTACCATGGAAACCTCAAGAGTTGAAAAAGACCCTTGTTGTGTATGAGCGATCGTACATAGTCTTTTATAGAGTATGGTCTCTCGTACATAGACTGCACTTATTTTTTCCCCACATTTGTGTGCAGTTTTTTCATCTTTTGGGATGTTTCACCGCGTGGCCATTCTGGTCGCTTTGCCGGTCGCCCGATCAGCGATGTGCACCCAGCTTCCACGCAGATGAGTATTACACCTTCAAGGCTGTTATGCTGCACTAGCTATGTAGCTAGTGCAGCACAACAGCTCGATGACGTAGCTAGTGCAGCACAACAACGCTGTTGGGAGCATGGATTTCCATGCTCAACAGAGTTCTACCATACAATATAAATCCCTTGTTACCTCACCTTATGAACATAACAGGTGTCTTTTTTTTTTTCAAATCCCCTCCGACACTTCTTTTGTAGTCACACTGTAAAGCCACCTTTCAGATGGGATTTTAAAAAAATTCCACCTGTCTTGATCAAAATGTAATGTCATAAAAAGACTGTTGGAAATTTGGGGTCAAAATGTGGGAGCCCACTGAAAATTAGATATTGTGTCTCAATGGCCTGTCCTGGGTAAATATAGTCTAAAAATGTATACAAGCAGAACACCACTAAAAATTAGATATTGCATCTCTGCTGGACTATCTTGAGTAAATACATAGTAAAAATGTACAAGCAAGACCCAGTACAACAGCAATGCGAGCAGCGAACATTCAGCATTGACCAGGGATCGTTATGTGTTGGTACCGCAACAGCCTCTTTACAGTTACCAGGTACCACTTCAGATTCAAGGAGTTAAACAGATAAAATAATTATTTTAACTAATTCCTTAGGTAATTCTTTCAGTAGCTTTGGGTGCTAGTCATCTGGACCTACTGATCTAAACCTTTGCTTCCGCTAATGCAGCTGCAGTACATTACCCGATTTACAGTAGCTTGCACCAGATATTTGGCAGAAGCTCCATCAAAAGTTTACCTGGGATTTCTGTAAGCTAGAGCAGAAAAAGTTGGTCTAACTTGTGGCAGTCAGTGCATGGGATTGAAAATCTTGACTGCCGGCCAGGAGAATGCTGCAAACCCCATGTACCATATGTTCGGCGCACCCAGGGCTTTGGGCAATCGGGGTTATTTGAAATAGAGCCCAGCATACCTTCCTGCATAAAAAAATAAAGTTTAAAGAAGAATAAAAAAATAATGGTGTCCTAGACTGTGGTACAGCACCCTCATAATATGGGATAGAGGGCTTCTATGAGATACAATGAGGGCCTGTAATTTCATGTACTTCTACACTACCATTGTATTCCTTTGTGCATGGTTATAAAACCAAAAAAAAAAAACTAGTGACAAGACACTGGTTGGATGAGTGCATTTTAACTTTAAAAGAATGCCACAGAATGGTGCTAAGTACTCTGTATGGAAAGGCTTCTGCAGTATAAGCTGCAGTATAATTTAGGAGGCTTTAAAGCTAAGTAAGGGGCTTTTCTCACATTTCTTCAGATATCCGATTTCCCCTCTGTGTACAGATTGGCCCTCTTGCTTTTGTGGTACTTGTGGTCACTAATACAAACTGGCTTTGATACTATGCAATGGAAAGTAGCAGTAGTTTTATAAATTATGTTCAATACTTTTATGCCAATTTTATGAGGGTAGAAGATGCATTGTGTACCTTTGGCCAAATAAACTTTTGTACCTTGCATTTTCTTACATTTTTGTATTCTACATGGTGTGCATATTCTGTATCCAATTGAAAATCTCAATAAAATACTGTACAATAAATGTGGGACACTTGAGATGTACATTGTTGCCTAGCATTGGGTTCAATCATGATTAGGGGTGTTCTGAATTAAAACTACATTGTGCTGGCAAAGTTGGAGTGAAGTTGAGAACTTCATACTACATGAAAAAAAAAATTAACCACACTCATAGACCATTTGTCCTACCACCTCCCAATACACCTTCGTACAGTGGAGCCCACTAGGATGCAACCAGTTCTATGGTTTTAATGGGACTTAATCCCTTTTGTCATGCAGGAAACTGTAACACTTTGTTTCATCCTGGTGAACTCCATTGTGTATACAGTACCTCCAACCACTCCTACCCTCATCATAGCACCCACCTACTTTCTCCTCCCATGCCCTACTGGAGATCCTAAAAACTACAACACATTGCAGTAGATCTGTGGACAAGACAAATAGGATGATGCATTGTGTAGGAAGCGTGATAAGTAGTAGAAGTCGAGAGATGCGCCTCCCATTGTATAAGTTACTGGTGTAGCCACACTTGGAATACTGTGCAAGATAGTTGAGTCCACACCTGAGGAGAGACTGCAACAAGGTGGAAGCAATACAGTGCAAGGCACCCAAGATAGTTCATGGACTAGAAGGCAAGATATATGATGAAAGGCTGCAGGACTTGAACATGTACACCCTTGAGAAAAGGAGGGAAAAAGGGTGATATGCTCGAGACATACAAGTACCTGCATAGGATAAATAGGGTGGGCACCAAGGAATGTTTCTCCTTGAGAGCAAATATAGGGATGAGAGAGAACGTACTAAAATTTGCAGAGTGGAGATCCAAAAGGGATGCCTGTAAGCACTTTTTCACAGAAACAATAGTGACAAACGTGGACCTGACTAAGGCATTCAACTTTGTAAACCACCTTTCTTACTCAGCAAGCTCTCCTCCCTGGGCCTGTCCTTTGAAACATTGATGTAGTTTCAATGTTCCCTATCTGGACATTCTCAGAGGGTCAGAATTGGCAAGGCACTTTCAGACACAAGGAGTGTAACAGTTGGGGTCCCGCAAGGGTCAATACTTGGCCCTTTCCTCTTCAGCCTGTTTGTTAATGGTCTCCCGGAAGCTTGACCACACTCTAACATGCTGCTCTATGCTGATGATGCTGTGATCATTGACAGCAGCTCTCTGCATGGGGTACTCTCCAGCAACCTACTGTGCAGCATTGAGTCCCTGGAGGGTTGGTTTGAACACAATAAGCTGGTCCTTAACTGTAAAAAACAAAATCCATGCTGTTTGCCGGTACTCACCTTAAGAAAAAGACCCTTCCCCTAGTTGCCCGTAACACCCTAGGTGCTACCCTGCACCAGGTCATATCCTTCAAATACCTGGGTGCCACCCTGGATGATACACTTTCTTTTGCTGAACACATCGACACCATCTCAAACTTTGATAATAGGAAGTTAGGTGCGCTCTACCAGCAATGACTAAATCTCACCCTAGAGGCTAGACATGCAGCTGTCTCCAGCATGATCCTCCCGCTCCTTTATTATGGTCTCCCAGTATATGGGACAGCTAATGACACAGTTCTTGTCAGGGTAAGGGTAGTGCTCAACAAAGCATGCCATTTTGTATTAGGGTCCGACAGACTCAGCCATAGCTACTCTCTTTATGCACTTACTGACTGACAACCTGTTAGGGCCAGGCTTCAATACTAGACTCTCATGCTGGCTAAGAAAGCACTGCTCGGCCTCTCCCCTCCTTATTTTGGTGCCCTCTTCTGCTACAACCAGTACTCAATGAGAAGTATGCCAGGCAGGCCCTTACTGTTCCCCTTTGCAAAACCTGCTTGAGTAGGCACTCCTTTGCCTGTAGTGCCACCCAGTGACTGAAGGAACTCCCAGATTTTGTTGGGACTCACCAAGATTGCACTGTTCAAAAAGACCCTTAAGAAAGAGCTCCCTCTCAACCCTGCCTGCCAGTTATTCAGCTAACAATTCCCCTGTGCCCCCATCTCTTTCTTCTTGGTTGTCTATCCTCCTTCTGATGCCTGTATCTCCTCACCACTTCTACTCTAGACCAACACTCTTTCACTGCAATCTCCTGATTCTGATCACTGTAATAATGATTAATTGAAATTATCTATGCATTAACTGTAATAACCTGTGCAGTCTTCCTGACTTGGCGATTGTGTAAGACTAGGCTCCTGTCAGAGCTGCTTTGTTCTTTGTATCTTAACTTGATGGGAAACCTTTGCAAACGAGCACATTTGCTCAAAGATCAAATAAAAATTAAAAAAGGAACAGGGCGTTGGAAGAAGTGGCACAGGACAAATCAGTGAACAACTTCAAGCAGGGATGGGCTAGTTATATGGGATTAGTTACAGAAAGGAGAGGGGGCAGAAACAAAGGGGAGGGATGGCCACTAGGGCCAGTGCAGAGTAGTTAGGTAGGGTGGGCAGACTGGATGGACCGACGGGCCCTTTTTTCCTGTCTTTGCCTATGCTCTATATCTATGTTTCTGTGTAACCCCTAATTGGCTGACCACAGTGACCTTTCACTAGTGCAGTTTGAGACACATCCCAGAATCCACCGTAGCTGATGTCATGGCTGTGTTGATTTAATTACTGTAGCTCTAGTTGTTATCAAAGCTATTAATAGTTCTGTTTTGGCCTGCTGGTCCTGCCAACCTACCATGACTAAGTACAGCTCTAGAACAGTTGCACTCTACGTCATCTCAGTAGGCAGTTCGACTAGCATCCAACAAAACTGAACTATCAATAGCTTTGCCAGCAACTAAAGCTACAGGAACTGAATCTCTCATGGGTGATCCCCAACCATGATGGCAGCCAATGGGGATTCTCAGATGTGTCCCAAGCAGTACTGTGCGAGAAATCCTGGGCTAAGGAAGGCAGGAGCAAAGATAACAAGCATTTGTCAATGCAGAATGTTTGCTTGCTGGCATTAGCAGGGGAAGTGCAGGAGTTAGACAGAAGCAGTATAGAAATTGAATTGAAGTATCTAACTGACACCAACACCACCCGCACCCTGCAGAGATGGACAGGCATTGGGGTGTGCCTTTGGGTCATCGCCCATGACGATCACGACATTTCACCTCACCCTACCCTTCAGACACTGACAAGTGTTGAGGTGTGCTTTGGGGTGTTTGGGCTTTGCATTCACCTCATTCCATAAGGAAATATGTGAAATGGGTGCAGTATAGGAGAATGGGGTGAACTCTGGGGGCAAAGGGTCCAAGGCGCACCTCGATGCCTGTCACTGGCTGCAGCATGGGGGTGGTGGTGGAATGGCACGAGCATTACTGTCTACTATCCCAAGTCACACCCCTGACGCCTGTCAGTCCCTACAGGGTAGGGCGTTATGGTCGAAAACCTTAATGCCCCGGGCGTTTCTTGGTATTTTCACTCCAAGTTTTCCACATGGGCTTTTTGTGACCCCACCACATGAACAGTGACACTATCAGTTTGTTAGGCGAAAGGTGATTTTGCACAGCGACGGCGCCATTTGGCGCCACAGGTGCGAAAACACATTTCGAACAGGATGTGAAAAGTGACAGGTATACTATTCATGAGAAAGTGTAAAAAATTGCAATGTTGAAAATCTGGAGTGAAAATATAGAGAAACTGGTAAAGTCACGAGCGTGCGTAGAAACTGTGCAATGTACACCCATAATGCACTTAGTTTGGGGATTTTTTACAGCAGATTTTCAACATAGGCATTTGGGGACCTCCGTTCATGAACAGTGTCACTGTGATTTTCTTAATCTGTCCCGAACACTAATTTCCCACAGTGACCGCGTTACTCTGCACCAGAAGTGCAAAAACACATTTCGGCCAGGGTCTGAAAAATGACAGCTGTACTGTTCATAAAGAGGTGTGGAAAAATGTCAATGTTGAAAATCTGGACTGAAATTATTACAAATTCATGAACTTACAAGGGTACGTGGAAATTGCGCATTGCACGCTTGTAACAGAGTCATTTTTTGGACTTTTGTCACCAAATTTTCAACATAGCCATTTTAACACCTTTGCTCATGAACAGTGTCACTATGATTTTCTTAATGTGTCCCAAACAATGATTTCGCACACCAACCACGCCAATGTGCGCTACATGTGTGAAAACACATTTTGGGTGAGATGTGAAAAATGACAGCTGTACTTTCCATAAGGAGATGTGGTAAAATGGCAATGTTGAAAATCTGCAGTGAAAATATTAAAAATTCTCAAAGTTACGAGCGTGCGTAGGAACTGCGCAATGCACACTCATAAAACAGTCATTTTTGGGAATTTTTTCACCATATTTTCAACATAGGATTTTTGGGGGCCTACCTCATGAACTGTGACACTGTCATTTCATTAATCATTCCTGAAAGGTGGTTCTTCACAGAGACTGTGAAATCACCTTTCGGGACCGAATAACAAAATGAGAGTGACTGAGTTCATGAAGTGTGGTCCCAAGAACCCCATGTTGAAAATTTGGTGAAAAAATTCCCAAAAATGGCCGAGATATGCACCAAAGTTGAAATAAAAACCCATTTATGCCATTATACAACTTACCGGCATTTCTTCAGTTTGCGGTTGGCTTTGAAGAGTGCAGACGTGTTCCTGGTCCACTGAAGATTGTTGCACCGGCCTCCAGAGGTAAGTATGGGGTGAGACGGGAGGTGTGGTACGCAAAGGGTGGTTGTGGGTTGGGGGAGTGGGGCAAGACAGTCAATGAGGGACCGTTTTTTCTTACAGGTGTTTTTTTCTTTTTTTATGAAGATGATGTGGGACTTTTGCCACGCAGGGGTGGGCTCCCATCGTGGCAGCTGGAAGTTTGTTTCGGGGGCATTGAAGCTGATGGTGGATTGGGCACCCCTGTTGGCCATATGTACTTTTGCCATGCTGGTGTGGACTCCCAGCGAGGCATCTGGAAATCCGTTGGGTGGGGGGGCAATGGAGCCGACAGGGATTGGGCACCTGGTCGACCATACAGACTTTTGCCACACTGGGGTGGGCCTCAGTGTGGCACCTGAAGTCTGTTGGGTGGGGGTACAGCGGAGCTGATGGGGGATTGGGTATCCCATTGACCATACAGACTTTTGTCATGCTGGTGTGGGCTGCCAGCATGGCATCTGGAAGTCTGTTTGGGGTCAGTGTGACCCGATGGGGATTGGGCACCTAGCCGCCATACAGTCATGCGGGGGGGGGGTGAGCACATGAGCATGCTGGGATGGGCTCCCAGCATGCTACTTGGGTGTTTGTTTTGGGAGGGACCAAGAAAAAAATGGAGCTGCCTATTACAGCTGTTCAGATGCGGTGCTGACATGTAAGCACTTCGCATACTGCCGATGGCAGTATGTAAATTGCCTGCCGATGGCAGTATGCAAATTGCCTACATATTACCACTGCTGATTGTAGTGGTCTTTTGCTTTGAACTGTATGCCACTGCATCTCAGCTGCTGTCATAGACAGCTCGGACATTTATTGGTGTGGTGAGGCCGTGCCTGCAAGAAGGAACAGGGCATTGGAAGCGGGGTGGCAAACCTACGAAAATTGGTAAGGTGGCACTATGTTTCTAGCACATGCGTGCAAGCAAACATAAAAATCAGTGCCTCAACAACTGGGTATGCTAAAAATATTTCTTTTACACTTAAAGCACTAATTGAGGGCATCCCCCCCACCTAAAGTGTGGCACTGTAAAACATGGATGTTTCCATTTAATATATCCAAAGGCAGCTATTCAGTGTTGAAACCAAGGTGTATTCATTTTTTGGAAACATGCATTTTACATTTTTGTTTTCTGTTACAAAGTGACAGAATGATAATTTTTTTCTCTTAACTGCTTTGCAGTTACTGTACCATGGAGTTAAAGGCAGGGCCCTAGTTCTCTGTGGCACTACAATCCTGATTTCTGCAGCATTAGTTGATTCCTGCCATTGGCCAGAATGTGGTGTGATGTCATCAATGGCATCACAGACTGAGCACAGTGCAGGGGCAAACATTTCTCTGTCCTTTGTTCTTTCTTACTAAGAATAGTTGTGTATAAACAAGAGAGGACTGGACTGCGATGTCGCAAAGCTAGAATTATATGATGTGAAGTGGGAATGAGCAGCAAGAGCAGATGAACTCTGAGGTGCCGAGACCCAGTTGTTGCCAGTATCCTTAACAAAGGAGGATCTGTTATTCAAAATATTTCAATTATAAGTTATATTTGGTTTTAGTATTATGTTTGTCAGAGGTATCCGTTCTAGTAAATACAAATGTGGGGCTGTTATTTTGGTAATCCCAACAATGTGTCCTAAGGTGTCAGCAGCTGAGGCACTTCCTTCTTTCTCACCTCTGTTTGAATGTGTCGTCAGTATCTTGGAATGCAGCTGCTGCTGTGTTCTGCTTTACATCGTAGCGCACTTGTACTTTTTTGGAAGAACAGGTGTTTGTCGCAGCTACCTGTTTCACGATGACTGTTCATCTTAATGAACCTTTAACTAATTTACTTGGATGTTGTAATATTATTAACTGACATAAACTGAGTTCTAGTGGGGCAGATTGTGGAGGAAAACCCTCATCATTCAGCACATACATAACACGTAATAACGGTGGGGAGTTTTAAGCAGGCACTAAAGACTTTTTTATGGGGAAAGGCGTTTCCTGTTTTATCCTGATTTTATATTATATGTATCTGAATATATGTTATGTTTTGTACTAATATTGTACAGTGCTTTGAAATACTGAAAGCTGCTTAATTGAATACATTTTATTATTGTTATTATTATTAACACCACTTAATGTTCACTGAGCCATTTACTCATTTTTCCTGAACACAGCTTTCAAAACCTGTGAGGTCTGATCCTGCATCTTAACACCAAGGAATACTGCATTTAACTTGGAACAGTCAGTTACTGTCATTATCGAACAGTAGAATCAATAGAATGCTGGCTGAGGTTAATAGTGACATGGATACTGCACAGCTGCGTAGCACTTTGGCCTTTTTAAATCAGTGTGGGTGGTTAATACAGTATGTTATAAATGCAGAATTTTATTCGGTCTTTAAGACCTCTCAACAAGGTCTGAAAAATTAAAAATGTAAAGGAAACCGGTGATGCAAAGGTGCAAGTGCCGAATAGAGGAGGCCTGATCAGTTGAAGTGGGGGTGTTCCCAGTATGTAAGCAATGTTAGCAGTGCACTGCAGCAACATGATGCTAAACTAGATACTTTTTAAAGAAACTTAAGCAGTGGTAAATTTTATGATGAAAACATGATGAGTTCTTTACATGACAGTCTAAAGGGTCTGAATCAGTATGTGGGGAGCTGATTGTAACCCTGTTAAGTCTGACAAAATAAGATTTAATTTTTTGGGTTTTGCTGGAGTTCTAAGCAAATCACTAAAGCTATTTGAGGAACTAGACATTGGTAGATTTGAGGAAAAGCAAAGAGCAAAACATTGTTAATGGTACACTGTCGACTGCCACTGCCTTCTGCACCTTACTTAACATGGCAATTCCAGTTTAGGCTTCAGAGTTACATTTACAGGATATGCCTTATATACTTATGTATAAAACTGGTTTTTGATGCTAAAAATAGGCCCCATGGAAGGGTGGCTCACCTTATCTGCAAAGTTGACCTGTCCACGAGGTTTACAATGGTTGTAGCTATGTAACCAAATTTTGTTTCCAGTTCAGAAACGAGCGATTACGTGTCTGATGTAGGACACAAAAAATATTTTGCCATCCAATCATGGGCAGCAACATGTCTGTAACATTGCCGAAATAGACAGGTAAAGCGGGGTCGACTTAAGTGATGTCAGCTTATAGGCTAGTATATATATGGGCACAGATATTCAAACTGCGCCAGGCTGTGGCGCAAGCTTGGGCGCAGCTCAACTTGGCTGCGCAGGGGTGTGGACTGGGCGATATTCAATGGAGCTGCGCCATGGCTCAGCAGCATTGAATACCGCACCTTGGCCACCCCCAGTGTGCATGGCGCAGTGGCACTGCGCCAGCGCAAGTGGTCAGAGTGGAGCATGGGGATGCGCTAGCACTAGTTCCATTGCGCCATGCACAGCAACCGCGATATTCAAAACTTGACATGCAAATGGGGCCATAATGTACGCAAGGCACAAATGGGGCCATTTGCATGTCATTATTGTCCCATTTGCATGCAGGTGCGCCGATCCCCAATGACTTGCACCTGGTGCCCTGCCAGACAGCAGCCGTCAGGTACCGACACCCCCTGCAGCCGGCAATGTGCTCCACAGCCCGATTGCAGACAGTTGTAAAAAAAAAAAAAAACATCTATCCAATATCCCTGGTGGTCCAGTGGACATGCCCGCCCGATCGCGGGCTAAGTAAAATAATCAGATCCCCAAAATCCCTGGTGGTCCAGTGCACCTGCCTGCCCGATCGCGGGCTAAGTAAAATAATCAGACCCGCGAAATCCCTGGTGGTCCAGTGGACCTGCACGCCCGATTGTGGGCTAAGTAAAATAATCAGATCCCTGAAATCCCTGGTGGTCCAGTGGATCGCTGACTGCCCGATCGTGGGCATTTGTATTAAATGAAGGTAATACTTCCAATCTCCCTGGTGGTCCAGTGGACTGCTGACTGCCCAATTGCGGGCATTTGTAGTAAATAAAAGTAATACTACCAATCTCCCTGGTGGTCCAGTGGACCGCTGACTGCCAATCACGGGCATTTGTAGTAAATAAAAGTAATACTACCAATCTCCCTGGTGGTCTAGGTATCCCCCCACCCACTGAGCCCCACCACCCGCGCTCTGCCCCTGCCAGCTGGCGGGTGGCAACACCCCGCCTGCCACCCGCTGCCCTCTGACTGACACCGTCGATGGGCTGTACACCCGGTGGTCCACAGCGTGAAATGAGCTGCAGCCATACCATATTACACATTCCAGATATGTGTATGATTCATTCACATATCTGGAACATGTAATACGGTACGGGCTGCACGCCCATTGGCTCACGCTCTGGACCAATGGGTGTACAGCCCTACTGACGGTGTCAGGCGAGTGGAGTGCTGCCGCCCGCAGGCTGACCGGGGGGGCGGGGCAGTGGGGCTTAGTGGACAGGTAGGGAGGGGGGTACCTAGACCACCAGGGAGATTGGTAGTATTACTTTTATTTAATACAAATGCCCGCGATCGGGCAGTCAGAGGTCCACTGGACCACCAAGGATTTCGGGGCTCTGATTATTTTACAAGCCCGCCGATCGAGCGGGCAAGTCCACTGGACCACCAGGGACTTCAGGATCTGATTATTTTACTTAGCCCACGATCGGGCAGGCAGGTCCACTGGACCACCAGGGATATTGGACAGATGTATTTTTTTTTTTTTTACAAATGCCCGTGATTGGGCAATGGGGGGGGGGGCGGCACCAGGTGCAGCTGGAGCTTGGGTGGTCACCCATAGGTGGCAGCTGCCATGTTGCGCCCTGCAATGCGGCAGCTCACCTGTGGATGGCCATCAGTTGTTCCTTTTTTTTTTGGATCAACTTTGTGCTGGCGCAGGTAGGGGTTGCGCATGCATGGCTCTGCACATCCCGGGCTGAATATCAGGCTGGCAGGGTATGCATGGGCACGCCCCTCCACCTGCACTTGCATACATTACTAATGCGCCCGTGCATCAGGATTAGTGCGACGACTTTTCCTTTAGAATATCGCTACCGGGCGCGATTAGTGGCTGCGCATGGTGCAACACTGTTTCGCCATGTGCAACCCTTTTGAATATCTGGGCCATGGTGTATAACTGACAGGCATCTGTTTGTCTTGTGAGAGCCAGGACTAAATACGCACCACAGTATTCAGTTTCTTTGTGCAAATTAGAGCAGCAACAGAAAGCTGAAGGATAAATGCCAAACTAGATCAGTTTGGGAGGCCTTAATACATAGTAGACATATCTACCATGAGGTCAGAAGAGCCAAAGCAGAAATTATTTGCTTTACAAATAGTGCAACCCAAACGAGTAAACCATGTGACTCTTGGAAAATGATCAGAACTGTACAGTGGCCTGTTCTAAAACCCAACTGGTATTTTTGAGCAGCGAGGTTTGGGTCAGAATTTTGACAGTTTCGTTGTGTAGTATGCGCTGTAGTGATTTGGAGACCACAGGCAGGAGAAGGATAGGTCTGAAGTTGTTTAGGTTGTCCAGATTGCCTTCTTTATGGACAGGCACCATGCTGACAGCATTCTAGCCAGAAGGATTAAAGAGGTAGATCAGAGACCTGAACATTTCTGGGGCCACAACTTTTAGCATTTTTGTGTCCAGGACATCTGGATTGCCACTTTACCTGTCTTTTCAAACATGCAGCTGGCCAGCCCACCAGCACAGCAGTAGTAGAACCTCTCTTGACACCAGTACCCTGTGTTTGGGAATGATCCTGAGGAATTGGAGGGCTGGCTGTGGGCAGAAGGATCGAGCATCCTACGGACTGCTCTCCGGGGGGGAGCATCAGGGGCATGACTGACCTCTGGTGGAGGTTGGAGGGAGCAGCTACTGGTGCTGACACTGTGGGGAGGCGTGACAAACATTTACTTCATTGCATGCCATGCCTCCTGATGGGGACCAGTATAGCAGCAAAAAAGCAACTGGCCCCACTAATAACGCCTTACTTTCTTGGCCTGAGACACCCACCACAACCACCTGGCTGTGACCAAGCTTAGTCTTTCACTGACCACATGGCCCCTTCCTGGGGGGCAAGCCATGGAAGCCCTGCCGGCAGAAGCCGGGCCTGCCGATAATCTGGAAGGGATCCGCGATGGGAGCTTCATAAAGATTTTGTTGAATGCCCGTCAGCGACACGGCAGGTTGACCGCATTCTGCAGTCGGCTGCCGGTTCGCTACTGTAATTCCTTGTTTCTTTGAGCTTGCCTGAACCCTCACACAGGGGCTGGGCTCCTCCCACTTAAGATTCTCAACTCCAGTCGGAGCTGATTGGGGGGGTGCGGGACCCCCAAAAGACAGCGCCGGGTTCCAGCGGGTCTCCCACAGCGGCATAGCGCTGTAGTCGCTGTGGGGGACCTCGCTGGCAAAATGTCGCTGTCAGGGGGTTATCCGATCTGGAAGCATCTCCATTGGAGAAGGTGCTGGTTCAGTGGCCCCACCCTAGGGGCAAGCCCGGGCAGATCGTCAACTAAGGGTAAGTCCTGGTGAGTGAGCGAGGCCTGCAGAGGCCGTGGGCTGATCTGCACTGGGGCGGCAGCACAAAAAAATAAAAAAAGCTCAGACTTCTTGGGCTCAGTTTTACAGAATGAAATGTGGGGTCCTTTTGTTGCTGGGGCAGCTTGGGTAGGTGAGGTGGCATGGATGTTTCAGTTTTCAGCTGGACCTCCTTCAGTGTTCAGTATGCCAGCATTAAGAGCACTGGCAGCAGTGATAAAGTGGGTATTAAAGCGATTGGCCATAGTGGCAGGGTGAGTGGCAGGTAGGCAAACCAAAAGATTAGATTCTCATGAAAGCTGCACATTCTGGGGACCTTCAAACCAGGATTTTCCCAGAAATTCTTGGGGTTGTTGGTAATATGGGAGAGTTCACTAGCAATAAAGGATCTCTTGGTTGCTTTGACAGGGCTTGCATAACTGTTTCTGGTCTCCCTGTATAACTTCCAGTCAGATTAGCTGTTGGAGCACTGAGCTTTTCAGCAGGCCTTGTCCTTGATCTGAGTTTTTGCAGGTCCGAGGAGATCCATGGTACAGAATTTAGCTCACCTTGAGACACTTGTAGTATGGGAGTATAGTTGTTGCAAATCTCAAAGAGCTTGTGGACAAAGAAAGACCAGGTGTCATCCAAGTCAGGTATATCTTAAGCTCAAGCCTGCTCCACCTGATTGCTATCAGATGACACATGAATTTGTGGAATTCAGAGTTCTCATAACACCCGTATTTGTTTAGAGGGTCTATGGTTATGCAGCTTCTCTCTTATGCAATAAATGGGCCCTATGAACTAATAAGTGGGTTGTATGTGCTGGAGGCGCGTAACCCGTCCGCTTAGCTCTGCATCTGTGGACAGGTGCACACTGGCCGGTATTTACTACTGGCCGCCACCTGTCCACGGCCCTGCTCCCCCCCCCGGCATGCAGATCTGGACAGGAAAGCTGGGGGAGGCGTAGCAGACCCAGCCGGGCATCCAGTCGGATGCCCGCACTAGGTCCCCAGTGGATCAGTTGTGCAGTTGGGTACAGGTCCAGGTGTGTGAATTGCACCTGCAGACACCTGGACCCATGCAGCAACGCCCCATCAGGCTTTGGAACCCTGGTAAAGCATCTGGAGCACAGAGGCCACCCCCCACCACCCTTCCCAGCCCATGGCAACTCCAGCACTCATGCAGCAAGGTGTCCCCCACACGCACACACCGCACACAAGTGCACCTGCTGCCTCATGCAGGCAACCCCGAACCCCATACCCCCAACCCTAGAGAGGTGTTCCATGGTGCCTCCCCGACCACCCCCAACCCATGCCTGCGGTCAGAGTTCTGTGAGCCGGATGGCCAGCAGCACAGCCTTCTGTACATCTCCACGGCCACTGGCCATCTGCCATATGTGGGCACATATCGGCTGCATGCTGCTGTGTTGGTCAGATGGCCGGCAGCCATGAAGGTGTGCAGAGGGTTGTGCCACTGGCCATCTGACTCATGGAACTTTGACTGCAGGTACGGATTGGGGTTGTCGGTGCTGGGGGGTGGCTGTTCCTCACCAGGTGCCATGCCAGCACTGTCTGGTGATAGGCCCTTTGGGCATGGCAGTGCAGCCGTGGTGATGGTGGCGGTGCAGGAATTTGGCATCATGAGGGTGGGGTGTAGCTCATGTTGTGTGTGCGTGGGGGGTTCTGCGAGGGAATACAGGGTTGGGGCTAGCCCATGCTGTGTGTGGGGTATGCACGCCTGCTCGTGGACCATTCAGCTGTCCGGTGTGTGTGGGGGGGTGAGGGTATGGGGCACTTATGGTAGGGCTTTCTCTGATATACCAGCCGACCCTGTATGCGCCCCAGTGCACAGCACTACTCACCATAGTGCATGGCGCATACTGCTGGCATGCTCCCCGCCCACCCCCAATCACCTCTGGTGCATTGCTGTTTGTGCGGCCAGGGGATCGGACACATGCCAGCTACTTGCCTCAGTCATGAATGCCACATGGCTACCACTCCATGGCATTCCGACTTAGTTATGCCAATGCTCCCAGTTTCTGCGGCGCATTAGCATAGTGCATAGGGCCCAATATTAGCAGCATGATCGCTTTCAATGTTGGGTAGTATGCCAGTCACTGAGAACCCCTAGGTCTTGCTTTGAGGGAATCTCTTGCGGTAGGCCACACCTATGGAACTATAGCTGCCGGGCACTAGGACCACATGGAAACTTTTGTAGCAAGTAGTCTACGGGGGGCTGCCCATTCTGACGTCACACGCTGATGTCATCCTAACCTATAAGACTGGGTGGCCACAGTGCCCTCCTCAGTTCTTTTCCTGCCTTTGACCATATTGTAGCACATCAGACTTCATGGAGATCTGCCAGCTTTAGTCGACTGCTATTTCATCAAATTTCATTGAAACTTCTACAGCCTTTTTCTATTTATTTCCCTCCTTAGTTTGTATCCCTTTAATTTTAAAATGATTTTTTCATTTTGTTTATACCAAGCTCCATCTTTGCAAATCTCTTCAAGAAGTGTGCCTGGGGGAAAAAGATCTTTGAGAAGGATGGCCACGAGACCTGCAGCCACTGCCTAGGGACAGAACATGACACCCAGACTTATGTGATTTGCTGCGGCTTTAACCAGGCTACTAAGCGGTGCTGAGAACAGATCCTGGAAACATTTCTGCTACAGCAGAAGGTTGCCCAGATGGAGAAAGAGCTTCAGGCCAGGATTTCCTCTCCTTCCCCCTTGATGTCCTTGGGTTTGCAGCCCTCTAAGACCCAGGACAAATCAGGCAGGAAACATAAACACAAGGACTGTGCTAAGGCCCAGTCCTCTCCATCTCATTCGCGGTCGCCGCTTCGGGCGTGGACCGTGGTGGGGCCATCCTCCTTATTGGGGGTGGCCTCCTCTGCCTGTCATGCCCTTTCTCCTGCAGGGCTACTGTTGGCAGCTCCCCCACCAATATTTCAGTGGTGGGCGTCAGTTCATGGGGTCTGACACTGAACTGACTTCTCAGCTGTTGCTGTTCAGGCCCTTGCTGTTGGCAGGCACACAGTCAGACAGCTCAGTCAGTTCAACGTCAACCATCTTGGGCTCGGTGATTGCCAGGGATCAGTCTACTCCCCCACTGCCAGCCTCAAATGTTTTTTCGGCCACTATCTTTGCCCCTGGGGCCCTTGCCTTCTCCAGAGTTACCTAGGACTGAGCCTTGGTCATCGTCACCTTCTCTGATGATGACCCAAGCCAGGGAGGCCCCCCTCAGGACTCGGCCTGTTCATACAATCTCCACATTGCCACCTCCGGCGCTGGCCTCGGTCTTTCCTCGGCTGAAGCCAATTGGCCAGACACCGATAGGAGTGGACTTCCAATATATGCTTCATGCCTTGTAGAACTTCATGCAAGCTCAGCTTGCCCTGCCCCAAGGTCCATCCCCACAGTGGCCTACTGTGCGTGCCCCCATGTCTCCCTCTCCTATAGGGCTGTGGCATGCACCGCTTGATCTGTGGCCCTTGAAGTCCCCCTCAGGACCCGGGGGATGAGGATGAGTGCCACCTTGATCTTATTCTTCCAGATGATTTGGACAATGGAGGCGACAGCAGAGGTGTTTCTCCCTCCCACTCCTTCTCCACAGTCTTGTCAGATGATGAGGAGATCCCAAAGTACATCCCGTGGTCTCCCCTCGATGAGTCCTCTTTTGTCTTGGTTATGAGACAACTACAGTCGGCCATGTGGTTAGACACAGAGGAGCAAGACCCAATCTGGTGTCGGCTGGCCACTTTCCTATGCCTGCCAAATGCTCCTTCCCTAGTCATCCCTCCCTTGATAGAGCCTTTTGAGGATACCACCATGTCCACTTGGCATTGATCCAACTTGGTTCCTGCCATGCCCAGAAAGGCGAACAAGTTTACCAGGTTCCCACTGGGAAGCCTTTCTTTGTGGACCAGCCTCATGTGAACTCGGTGGTTATTAATGTCTCTCACAACTACACCAAAAGGCCCAAGAATCTCAGCTCCTTGCCTACAGATAAAGAGTACCGGAGGTTGGATCTCCTTAGCAGGAGAACCTTTGCCTCTGCCACTTTGACCATCAGGGTGTTGAACTGCATTGCCCATATGGTCTAGTATCAAAACCAGCTCTGAGACCAGGCCCACGCTGCAGCTCAGGCCGGTCCCAGAGGACACCCTGAGAAAGTAGTTCCTTTAGTTTCTTCAAGCGGGGTCCAGTATCAGCAAGCACCTTTTACAGGCAGCAAATGATGCCGTAAATGCCTCAGTCTGGGCTACCATGGCAGACATTTGTCTGTGCAGACATTCTGGGCTGAGGGGTCAGAATTTACTGCACCCTGTGATCTGTTCACTTCATGTATCACACCCAGCCTAAAAGTATGCAGAGTGTGCCTTTTCAGTGGTCTACCCAAGCCCCCCAGCAAGCCTCAGGGGAAGCACTGAGCTGCCCCTGGCTTGCTTACCCCCTCCACCTTCATGGGAAAACCCTCCAGAGAAGGTCCTGTGGCCGCCACTGCAGGTGCGACTTCAGTATGACTCCTTGCCTGGCTCCTACCCTCCAGCCGAGTGGGAGGTGGTGGTCAATGGTCACTTCAGCCTTCTCCTGGACAAATGGAGGGAAATCACCAGAGATGCTTGGGTGCTGCAGCCTCATAGAAAATGGCCACACTCCAGAGCTCCTGGAGTGGCCTACAGAAAAATATCCAGTTCTGTCCACCTATCCTCCAACCCACATTCCAGTGCTCTGGGAGGAAATCCACTCCTTGCTGCACAAAATGGCCATAGAACCCATCCCAGAGATGTAGCAGGGCAGGGGGTTCTACTCTCATTTCTTCTTGGTCCCCAAATGCACAGGGGATTTCAGGAATTTTGTAGACCTTCGGGGAGCTGGACTTATTTATTCAGTGCAAAAAGTTCAGGATTTTGACACTTAAGGGCTTGCTGCCCTTTCTGCACCAGGGAGACTGGATATGCTCTTTTGACATGAAAGATGCTTACCTGCATATTCAAGAACATGCCTCCCACAGACAGTACTTAAGGTTCAATTACCAGGGGGAACACTTCCAGTTCCAGGCCTTGCTTTTTGACTGTTCCTCGGCCCCTTGGATGTTAGCCAAATGCTTGGTGGTGGTGGCAGCTACCCTCAGGCAGGAGGGACTCTTATGTCTTTCTCTACCTGGATGGCTGGCTTCTCAAAGTCCAGTCCAGGGAATGCTGGTTGCAGATTCTGAAACATATCAACCACCTGTCCAGGAACTGGGGATCATGGCCAACCTGCCAAAGTCAGTTCTAAACCCCTGTCAGCACCTTCAGTACATAGGGTTGTCCTGGATATGGCTCAGGGTATAGCCTTCCTACCCCAGGATGGGGCGGATCGCCATATAGCTCAAGCCCACCTGCCATACAACAGCCACTATGTCTCGGCCAAAACTTTCCTCCGTCTCCTAGCCTGATGTCTGCAGCTACAGCAACAGTACCTCTAGCCATGCTGCACATGTCAGCTTCAGTAGTAGAAGACCCCTTCGACAGATGGGGTTGTCCAGAGTTGGACCTTTTTGCATCCCTATTGAACCTAAAACCGCCACTTTTTTGCTCGCTTGATCCAGGGCCTGGAGTTTTCTGATGAAACGTGTTGTCCCTCTCCTGGAAAAGGGGGTTTCTGCATGCATTTCCTCTCTTCCATCTACTCCAGAGGGGTCTGATCATGTTTCAGATGGAAGGGGCCGCAATGATCCTCAATTGCCCCTTTCTGGTCTTGTTGATCTGGTTCCAAGCTTGAGAAATAATTGTAGAAATTAAAGAATTTGTTGATATTGATTCTGGGGAAGTGAGATGGCTAACTTATATATGTAGATATGTGTGTGTGTGTGTGTGTGTGTGTGTATATATATATATACTGTGTATATATATATATATATATATATATATATATATATATGTATGTAGTACTGTAGTGCTACCATAGTTAAGGTTGAGGAGCCATTTACTTGTTAAACCCCAAATTTTGCACCTTAATAACTTTGCAATCGTGTGACAGATTTGCCTGAAATTTGGAATACATGACCAAGACCCATACATCTTGGGATCTGCCAAGTTTGGTACTGGTCGGATACATGGCTGCAGAGTTATTAAGCATGATCTGTGCGTGCGTTTACGCTTTTTCTGGAATTCTACGGTCATGCCTACAGGTCGCACGGTTTGCATGACCAGTCCAAAATCTTCAGGGAACATGCGGCCAGGGTCCCAATGTGCCTTTTGAAGATTTCGTAACAAAATATTAAACGGTTCAAAAGTTATTCACAAAACAATTTCCCATTATAAATCAATGGGAAAAGCTAACAAAAAGTTCAACAGTGTCGCAAATGCACTTTTTACTGTCACAGATGGCCCTTTTACTGTCACAAATCCACCATTTTGTTTTCAGTTAGTGATCAGAAAAATGCTTGACATTTAAAATTGGGACCCTTTTTTTTTTTATTTTAATTGTTTAACCAGGAGTAGCACACTAAGCTGAAAGCTTTTTAACAGGAGCGACCTGGGAGCACAGGGAAGTTAAGTGACTTGCTCAGGGTCACACAGTATGCAGGTGGAAGCTGTGGGATTCAAACCTAGGTCTGGTCTGCTGGATGTCAGCAGATTTGCAGTTCAGAGCCTTAAACCACTGTGCTATACTGCCTCCCATTCTAGCAACCTAATTCTTTTTGTATTCACCTAGTCAGGCCCTGAGGATGCTAGCCATGTCTTTATTTTGGGGTAAAACACCCTAGAAATATGTTTTTCAAATTTCTGGAAAAAGTACTTTCGCAAAGTACTGTCGCACTTACGATACTGTCGAATGCATTTGCGAAAGCTTTTGCAAATTGCGACAGTACTTTTCTAGGCTGTGGGAAAATGACAGCAATTCTTTGGCACCCTGCTGCAAAAGAACGGTTTGGTGCTTTGGCCTGAAATTTGAAGGGAACGCAGCCAACATCTCACAGATGTGCTTTTCAGTATTGTGTTGAAAAAATATCACACAGCGCCAAAGTTACAGCACTCCAAATTTGACGCTTTTTCCCATAGGATAACATTACGACATCCAACTCATTGCAGCAATCCTTTGGCGCCCTACTGCAAAATAATGGCTTGGTCTTTTGGGCTGAATTTAGAGGGAAGACAGCCAACATCCCACAGATGTGCCTTTTAGTGGTTTGGTGAAAAAATATTACAGGGAGCCAAAGTTATGGCACTCTGAACTTCTCTTTTCCGCATCCCGATAACATTCTGGCATTACTTGCGCCTTTTTCGGCCCGTATCTCAGAAGCGGTACGAGATCCGGACTTTTCGTCGAGAAATGCTTAGCCTCTAATAGCGGCTAAGTACAAACTAGCCAGGAAACTCATAAATCATATGACTTTTACATTTTTTTACTACGTCATACGGTTCCTGAGATATAAGCAATTTAGTATTCCAACTCCTCATTTTCTGCTCCGAGACCCATTATTATGCATACATTCTTTGTACTCATTGTCTTTCTCTATGCAGCTTTTGGGGAAAACCATTCTGTGTGCTTACATTACTGTTACCATTGCCCTTTCCGCTTGTGTCCGTACCACTTTCACTTACCGTTCATGTCTACGCCATCATGTACGTTATCCTTTGCGTTTCCATTTGCGCTTCTGTTATTTTTTGCCATTTGTGTCTACAGTACTGTTTCTCTTTCTGTTTTGCTTTGCGTCACCATGTCCATTGCCATTTCTGATTGCGGGCACCATGTTACTATGTGACAAGACATCACGTGGTGGACCGTTTCCGTCTACGCCACCACGTGCGTTACCCTTTCTGTTCTCATTCACGCTTGCATTACCAAGTGCACCACTGTTAGCACTTCTGTTTGCGTTGCTGTTACTATGTCACAAGACATCACGTGGCGGGCGTGGTGGGGACCCCGCACTCCTGCCACTGCATTACATTCACTATTTCTCATTATAATTCTCAAAAAGAAGGGAAATTAGAGGAAAAAAATCTCCATTTAATGCATCAGTTAGGGTTGTTCCAGAGCGACAAAAGTGAGGAAAATTCGGAGTTAGGGTTGAAACCCCCTCTTGGATCCCCACCCCCAACCGGCATTGGGGTGCGCATTGGGGTGTTCGGTCCTAACTCTCACCCCATTCTCCTATACCTTTGCTTTTTACACATGATGGGGTGAGAGTTGAGCTGATGACTCCAATGTGCACCCCAGTGCCGGTTGGGGAGGATGGGGTCCAAGGGGGTTTTCAACCCTAACACCAAATCTTCTCACTTCTGTCACTGTGGAACAACCTTAACTGTCCTTTATATAGATTATATATATATATATATATATATATATATGTATGTATGTATGTCATGGATACATTATGGGCATGAGTGGGATATCTAAAATATTCTGACTCCTGCAGAGTGAGGTATGGATATCTCAAGAGTGCCAAAGGCACAAGTGAGATATCTATGCCTCATGATGCAGGAGTGAGACTATTTTACATATCCCACTCATGCCCATCGTGTGTTCAATTTATACAATAGGGTATTTGTTGGTTATTTGTGTGTACAATGTATGAAAATGTGTACTATTTTATTTCTGAGTGTTGCTGTGCTGTGATGAGACTGTATTGGTAATGGGGAGTGCCGTTTTTTATGAATGAGTATGTTGTCTGTTGTTGGATTGGCTATCTTTGTATGATAGTGGTTTTCCATTGGTATCTGTATGTGATTTTGTGTGGAAATGTATTGTATTGGTTGCTATTTGTGTTGTACCATTGGTTGGTAGTAGTGATTGATAGTGGGAGTTGTGGTTTGATTGGTTTGTGAGTGGGCGTGTTTGAGGCATCTCAGTTTGCTATAAACACATTGTAAATACGTTTATTTAATTTTACTCTTCGTGTACGCGTTATATTTATTTTTTTTAATGAGGTGCTTGTGTGACTTTCTTTTCACTTTGTGAATGGACTTGTTCATGGCTTCAGAATTCAGAGTTTTTGCAACGGCCTCTGCATTTCAGGTATTTCTTATTATTCTGCACCGCTATCAGACAAAAAATGCTTTGCTTTCTTGTGAGGAGAGTTGTTGTCTCTATGGTTTGCATGTTCATTAGACCTGTCCTGCATTCACAGTTGTATTTCTATAACTAAGCACTGCATAATGCTTTTTTACTGTTAATGTGTGTAATTAGAAACAGCGGTGTAGTCAGTAGCACTGGAAACTCAGGCTGCTTTAACATTTTAACTACTATAACAGCTGAATGTGAGTTGCTTTAGTTGCTAGGATACTGTAGTGCCTGCACATCTTTTCCTGATGACATAACTACAGTGAGAATATCACTTGGTTACATAGGAACTGTGTGTGTAAATGTAAATATCTACCACAGTTCCTGTGTCAGCAAGATTTATCTCACTCCAGTGAGAATACATGTTTTTATCTGCAACGTTTCTCACCCATCCCTATTGTATAAATAAATAAATATATATATGTATACTGTATATTAGGGTTGTGTAAGTACTTCTATGTTGAACCCATATTTTTGCACCTTAATAACTTCCCCCCATTCAGCCAATTTACATGAAATTTGGAAGCACAACCTCTGTGCCAGGATCTTGATCCTGTAAATTTAATACAGATCAGTGCAGGGGAGACAAAGTTGCAGAGGTGCAAAAACACTCAAAAGTTGTTTGTTTGTTTTTTGAAAATGTTAAGACTTTTTTTTTTTGCTAATCCATAGTTTAAAAAAATAGGAGCCTTTGAAACCTGAACCTTTCAGATTTGATAGAAGTTGGTCCAAGGCGTGTGTTTTTAGGTCCCATAGTTGTCATTTTTTAAATATTTAAAAAAAATGCTTCATTTCTGAGGATGCACAGTTCAACAAATTGATGTTCTATTCATATCTGAATTTCTGCAAAAGCAGCAGTTTGCACTATACGACACAGCTCTCTTTAATAAACAACAGCTACTGTATGTCATGTAGTGCAACACCTGTTGCTTTCGCAACTTGTAGCCCAGGTGTGGGGCTACTGACATTGTAGCCCCGCCATCCTGATTGTGCTGTGCCTTCAAACTGCATACCAGGAGCCCCAATCTCTGGTGACAGTGTATTTATTTAATTTATTTATTCATTTGTTTGTACAGTCTGACACTGGGATGCCCGCCCCCAGTGTCAGATGCACCATGCAGCCCATTGTTTCATATTCACACACCCTCACCCTCCTTAAGCAGAATGGGACAATGGGGAGCCCACCCCCAGTGTCCCAGAATAGATACAATTTATATTTTATTTATTTATTTAATTTGGTTTAGGAGTATAATACCTTTGAGTGCGGTACACTCGTTTACAAAGGTTCCACATCAGTGGGTAGGGGTTGCAAACAAACATAGGAATACTAACAGAGATAATATAAACATGACAACATAACCAAAAAAGACTAAAAAACAATAGGAAACCACTGTAACTTATAGTCTAGTATTGCCAGTAACTAAGCATTAAGAAATAATGAGGGAAAGAAAAGAGGAGGGAAGGGGAAGAGAGGGGGTAGAGCAGTAAGATAAGTAGCCATTGGCCTTGTCAAGCTTAGTAATAGGCTGGGGGAATCAAAGAGGAAAAAATATGGGCTGAGCACGGTGGGTAGGGGGAGGATGGTAGGAGAATGGGGAAGGGATGGGGGATGGGTAGTTGAGTAGAAAACTAGAGGAAGGTAGAGGGAGTATGTATACTGTTATACTGCAAAAAAGAAAAATCTTTTTTTTTTTTATGTAAACCTGAAATTAAGAAAATGGTTCCTCATCATGACCGCCATTCCCCTCCCACTGAGCGATGAGCGATCCCTGCCACCTCTTTACCCTATACTTACCTCTGGAGGTCCTATGCTGTCATCTTCTGTGGTCCAGGACACATCTGCACTCTTCAAAGCCGAACCACAAACACTATAACGACACACAGCTGTCTAACAAACCACAGCTACTTGTATAGTGCAACCCTTACTGCCATATAATGTATTTTGTGGTTAGGAGCTGGTTGCACTATATAACGCAGCTGTCTAACAAATGATAGCTGTGTCATATAGTGCACCAGCTACTAACCCCCAAATAAATTATATGGCAGTAAGGGTTACACTATACGACACAGCTGTCATTTGTTAGACAGTTGTGTCATATAGTGCAACTAACTCCTATGTTGAATACATTAAAGGGCATTAAGTTAATTTGCCACCCCCCATGCCCCACAGTCAGTTCTTTAAAGAAATGGCTGCCAACACTGGGGGACCCAATCCCTGTATCAATATTTGTTACATATTACCCTGGCAGTGTGGGACACCTGGGGAGCCCACCCCCAGTGTCCCAAAATAGTTTATTTTAAAAATGTCATATACGCCAACAACAGGATGCCCATTCCTGGTGTTGGACCCCCTTCCTCCCTACAGCCCATTGTTTAATAAAACTTCACCACCATCGGGGGACCCCAATCCCCATGTCTGAGTGAAGTATATTTCCCCTCCATCAGTATGGGACACTGAGGAGCTCACCCCCAGTGTCCCAAAATAGATATTAATTTTTGTCAGCTGTTAAAAAAAAAAAAAAAGAAAAGAAAACAGTCCTCCGACATCTTTTTTTTTTTGTAACCTGCAAAAAAATAAAAACATCCCTTGTCGTCCATGCAGTCCCCCTCCACCCACCACCCTACACCCCCATTTTACCCTATACTTACCTCCAGAGATCGGCATCTGTCATCTTCTCTGGACCGGGATGGATCTGCACTCTTCAAAGCCAAACTGCAAACTGTGGAATAAAGGTAAGTGCTGTATAATGTATTTCAATGGCATTTTCAACCTATGTTGATATCTTCGCCATTTTGGGGAATTTTTTGACCAAATTTTCAACATGATCTTTTTGAGGGACCCCCACTTCATGAAAACCGGCACTGTCATTTCGGTACTCGGTCCCGGAAGGTGATTTTGCAGTCACTGCACACAATCACCCTTCGGGACTGATTAATGAAATGAAAGTGCCAGTGTTCATGAGGTGGGTTACCAAAAATCCCATGTCGAAAACTTGGTGGAAAAATTCCCCAAAATGGTTGCATTATGAGCGTGTGATACACAGTTTCTATGTAGGTGCATAACTTTGGTAAGTTATAATATTTTCGCTCCATATTTTCATCATATCCATCTTTTCACACAACCTCATGAGCAGTACAGCTGTCATTTCTCACATCCTGCCAGAAATGTGTATTCACACCTCTGGCATGGAATGGCACAGTCGCTGTATGGAATCTCCTTTTGGGACTGATTAATGAAATGACAGTGCCAGTGTTCATGAGGTGGGGTCCGAAAAAGCCCATGTTGAAAATTTGTTGGAAAAAATTGTAAACATGGCCATGTTACAAACGTGCATTGCACAATTTCTACGCAGGTGCATAACTTTGGTAATTAAAAATATTATGACTCCAGATATTCAGCATACCGATTTTTGTCACACCACTTCATGAACAGTACCACTGTAATTTATCACATCCTGTCTGAAATGTGCTTCCGCACCTGTGGCATGGAATGATGTTTCAGCACGGATCTGAAAATATTATAAAACAAAGAATTTATTAAGTATTATTGATTGCAGGAATGTCCACTGCACCTCTATTGAACACGCTGCCTTGCCATGCCAGTGAGCTGAGTTCAGGTATGAATTCAGGGAACCGGTTTACTGGGACAAGGCTGATGAGGAAGGTGCTGCAGCATGCATCACCAGTCATGGGCTGGGTAGGGACAGAGCAGTGTTTTGGTGCAGACGTCACACCCTGTGGTGGATCAGCGAACCTCACTCACAAGGTATCAATATGTGTGCCAGCATCTGCCCGGCCCATGCACTGCATCATGACTGTTTCCAATAATATTGTATTTAGCTCATTTTGGGACCTGCACAAATGAGGATACAGTTCCACTATCACAAAAAGAAGGGAAATTAGTTGCAAAAAACTACATCTTACTTGGGGTTATAAACCCTAATGCCTACCCCTACCATGGATCAGACGAGGTCAAATGTTATATGGGCCCTGCACAAAGAAAGCTCAGACAGATTATATTGGCCATACTGTATCACTATGAAGGCAGTAGGTTGGAGCTGTAGCTTGTGCTTTGGAAAGGAGGCTACAGGTTTGGGGAGAGGCCATTAGGGCTGACAACCCTAAGCAAGACCCCTCCCCCCAACTGATTCACCAATACTCAGGAGACCCAAATCCCTAATGTTTTTTTCAGTTCCCGTCTTTGTACGTTTTGCATTCTTACAACCCTAATCTCCATATTAACGTCGTTTTTTGCAGTATATATATATATATATATATATATATATATATATATATATTTCATTGCAAAAACTTTGTTAATGCATCAGTTAGGGATGAAGCAACAAAACTAGGGAAATGAGGTATTAGGGTTGAGACCCTACTACCCTACCCCCATCCACCACAGACCAAGGGACCACTAGCACCAGGGTAGCTTCTTTTTTGTTACTGGGTCCAGCAGTCAGCAATCACGGGGGTGGGGGGGGACCACTACCGCCAGGGACATATTACAATTTCAGTCAGCTGGCCCGATGGCACTGAGAGTTGAGGCGCTGGATGCCGCACCGGTGACATAGGTTCGGGAACGGACTCGGGTCATTCGGGGTTTGGCTGAGGGAGGTAAGGATTGAGCATCCAGAGGACTGCTGTCCTTTCTTGGGGATGGGGGTTCGCACTGTGCGCTGTCGACTGACACGCAGTGAGTGGATGGGGGTCAGCGCAGCTGCCAGCACAAAGGGGTTGGCCCACATCCAGGGCAATTGGCTACCTCCATGGAGGTGGGGACAGCTGCCCCACCCATTGCACAGGTGTGGGTGCAGGAGAAACAGGGAGGAAGAGAAACGGAACTCAGCAGAACCTGTGATGGCCCCGATCACTCCCGCACGGTGGCCCCCAGTTCTGGATTGCTGTTTCTGGGGGGAGGGAGCAAGCTAGCACTCCTGGCCCTGCTGCAGGGGAACTTTGGGGATGGCCAAACAGGGAGTTGTCAGAGGGGCCGGAGGACATATCCCTCGGGGGGGGGGGACTTAGCCCCTGTCGGGTCCATGGTGCTGGTGGTAAAAAAGGTTAAATAACAAAAAAGTATTACAGTTTCAGTCAGCTGGAGATTGGTGATCATTGGGGGGGGCCACTACAACCAGGGACATCTTTCAGGTTCGGTCAGGCCGGCAACTGGCGATCATGGGGGTGGGGAGGACCACTACCACTGAGGAAATATTACTGTTTCAGTCAGCCAGTAATGATGATTGGGGGCATTACCACCAGGGACATCTTACAGTTTCAGTCGGTCTGGCAACTGGTGATCACGGTGGGGGGGCACTACCAGGGACATATTACAGTTTCAATTGGGCTGGCGATCAACAAAGGCAAGGGGGATCCATGGCACTAGGGACACTTCTATTTTTATTTTCGGGCCAGCTATTGGGGTTGGGGGGACCACTACCACCAGGGACACTTCCATTTTTTTTTTGTCTGGCCGGCTCTGCCAACTACTAGGGTTGCGAGGGGAATTAAAGCGAGGTCTTGGTCGGTGGTATTTGCTCCATGCAAGGGGACCCCACAAACGGCCCTTGTCTGGAGCAAATGCTTTGTGAATGGGACAGCACCTATATGCAGGCCCCCCCTCATTTGAATTGTGGGTCCTTCCCCACTTTGGCCTAGCGCAAACCTAGTTTGAGGGTGCAAACTGAGCTTTTGTAAATACTAGATCGGCACAAAACTCGGTTTACGCAGGGACAAAGTTTTGTGAATCTAACCCCTGATGTTCTAGCAGCCAATGAATAGCTCTAATTCAGTATTGTTGATTTCTGTGTCTGTCAGGTCTAACCAGCAGGAGTAAATGTTTTGCTTTTAAAACTTTTCATTTTATCCAATTACACAGTCATAAAAAAGTACACAGATCACCCCAGATCATCAGTGATAGAATTAGTAAAGTCTCTAGCCGTTTTCTTACAGTATAACCCACTTAGTTAGCCCTCAGCTATTTGCTCAACTTTAAATGTTGCAGTCAGTGCTTGCTAGATAAAGAAAGTTACTTAATATCACAATTCTGCTATACTAAAATTAACCGTAAACCAGTGCTTGTTGAATCCATGATCCTGGTTACATCACTGTCACATGGGACAGAAGGCATTATACTGTAGGAACAAGAAGAGCAACAAAGTTTGCTGAGATGGAGATCCCCAGGGACCATAATACTACCGTAAACCTTGTAGACTAATTTAGAAAAAACTCCTAATAGCAGACAGAGGGAAGGATACACTAGGGCTATACACACAAATTAAAACACTCTGCACAATTTATGTTTTTACAAATTCTGATGTACTACTTGTTTAACTAAAAATCATTTCCTATATCCTTTAAAGTAGCTTTGTTTGAACTATATAAGTCAGATGTATGAACACTGGTGAGCATCTGTCGGGGTAAGCTTGGGGTGGGGTGGGTGGTTTGGGTGGTATTGGGAAAGCTTGAGGACTTTGTGAAACTGCTAGTCCTCACTTGGTGCTAACACAGTGTCTCTTGGAATCCAAATACCAGGTTTTATTTTTCCTACTGTTGGTCCAGCCTGTGATATGCTGCCCGCTTGCTAACTAGGTCTCTTCCTGACTAAACTATTCAGTACACCAGTCTCTCAAGTAGCAAGAGTATTGCTTTTCTGGGTACCTCTCGCAAGGCCCCGAGACCTCTCTGATATGGACCAAGGTCCCTACTGACCATATGACATTTGGCCTACAAACTGTTCACTCTCAAGGTATAGGGCAAACAACCAGATTCCTCCTCTGGAATAAGGTTATGAACTGTTTACCACAGACAAAAATAATTTGGTTCCAGTACTGTTATGCTTATGCTAATATGTTGAGAGGATCACTACAAACCGGACCCACGTCCACCATTAGGCGGCTCAGTCACCGGCACATGTGGTATTAAGATGCGAGGTTTGAGCACCAGGATTCAGAATGGCTTTTTACATATGTACTTGGGGTTGTGGGATTGCTGCCCCTAGTATGGTCTTTTTGTGTGTGTGTGTGTGTGTGTGTGTGTGTGTGTGTATGTGTGTTATTCTACTGTGGATCTGCATTGCACTATATAGGAGACTGCAATAATAGGAAGGCAGTTTTGTGGGGATTTACCACTTCTGACATGGAAGAAAGGGGGAACTTTTTGGAATTTACCAATGCCAGTTGGGTTGTGGGGGAAACATTAATGGCAAAACATGGAATTAACCATTTTTATTTTCAAACACCACCATGCCTGATGTCAGTTTTATCTCCTGGAATGTGGTGGGAATGAACTCACTAGTTAAACTGTTTTTCAACCATCTTAAGAAAGCTTCATGTTAATGTGACATTTCTGCAGGACTCAATACTCATTTCATCAAAAGCCAGTAAACCAAAGAGGCAGTGGGTCAGAATGGAGGTTCATAGCTCCTCCCTGTCAGCTAAAGACTAGAGGAGTGATAAAGGGTATGGCAGCTGGGTTTTAATGTAGAAAAGTGCAAAATAATGCACTTGGGCCATAGAAACACAGGAATGGAATACAAAATGGGGCGAGTCATACTGACAAAGACCAAGCAGGAAAGAGAATTAAAGTAATCATATTGGATGACCTAAAGATGGCCAGGCAGTGTGACAGGGCAGTCTGAATGGCTAGTGGGATGCTGGGGTGCATAGGAAGGGGTATCCCCAACAGGAAAAGCATCAAAAGCCCTACAAGGACAGACTTGAGCTAAATATGTACACCCTGGAGGAGAGGAGGAAGACGGGAGATATAACAGAGACCTTTAAATACCTCAAGGGATAAATAAGGTACAGGAGGGATGCATTTTTTGGAGAAAAAAGTGCTCTACAGCAAGGGGGCATGATATGAAACTGGAGGGAGTAAATTCAGGAGGGATGTGAGGAAGTACTTCTTCACAGAAAGGGTGGTGGATGCCTGGAACAGCCTTCCAGTGGAGGTAGTGGAGGCGAAGACAGTGGTGGGGTTCAAAAATGCCTGGGGCAGGCACAAGGAAATCATAGGGTAAGGAAGGACAGAGACGGCACCATAGATCCAGTTGGGTCTGCAGCAGAAAAACAAAAGTTAAAAAAAAGAAACATGGGTATGGATGGGCCAAATAGCCCTTATCTGCCATCACATTCTATATTTTTATGTTTCTGTGTAAACGGATTACTATTCTGTTACATTAAACACTCTACTGGTCCATACATGTCTCTGAGGCACACCAGGAAGGCCAGTGGATCATTGCTAAGGTTCTTACCCCTGAGGGCCCCCTCATCTTGCTTAATGTGTATGATCTTAATGGGGATGATCATGAGTTTTTCACTCCTGTCAATCAGGAGCTTATATCCTTCAGTACTCCACCAGCCCCATTTCTCATGGTGGGGTGGGGATTTTATCCTGACGCTGGATGCCTCACTAGATAGGTCAGCATATTAGCCAGAACCCCATCAAACAGCTACTGGAACACTTAAAGAGGTAATGCAGGATCACACTGTCATGGATATATCTGGCAGCCTACCCATCCCACAGACAGGAATTACACCTACTTCTTCCAAGTGCATAACTTTTCCTGCCACTTAGATCTTTGGCTCTTCCGCCCTCACATTACACAGAAAACAACTGACATTACTGTCAACCCTATAGTGATATCTGATCATGCTCCATTCTCCCTTAGTATCATCTGGGACCCCCTCCCTCCCCAGAATCTTCCTCATGGCATCTAAATCTGTTAGTGTTTAAGGATCTAACACTTATTCCTTGGGAGAAGGCTGAACTCTGCACTAATGATACAGGTGATGTGACCCAAGGGACGTTGTGGGAAACGCTCAAAGCCTTTCTCATGTGGTGCATTTTGAGATATACTGTGCACAGGAGGCACATCAGGGAAGCAGAAGTTAGGATCCTAGAGACCAAACTCAGAGCAGCAGAAGCATCCTTTAAGGTTAACCCCCAAGCCGACCCATCTGAAATAATCAATACTTGCATACAGCATAGCTCCCACTACTCTACAAAGACTGGACTAGCTGTAGCTGGGATTCTCTACAAATTCTGGGAGTGCAGAGAGAGATCAGGCAAAGTGCTACCCTACCACCTTAGAAAAATGCAGGCTGAACGAGACTCATCTGGTTTTATGGAACCCAAAAGAAAAATGAACTCCTCTCCTACTGGTTAAATGAAGTCAAGAACAATCTTTATGTTGTATTCTATTTATTTTTTTTATTTATGTATGTATTTATTTGGATTTTGTTGACTGGGTGGGCCCGCTGAGACTAGAAGTCCGTTTTTCAGGAGTGACCCAGGTTTAATTACATACAACAGTCAATACAAAGATCAACAAGAAAAATCAATAGGGCAATTCAAGGTAAAGTTTTCCACATCATTAACAATAAAGAAATAGGACAGTTTACAATAAAAAGGCAAAACAATGGTTGACAGTAATTCAGGGTAAACAATGGTTATGACTGCAACAACAGTTAAATAAGCAGAAGCATTTGACGAGAATGAAGGAGTGTATGCCACATTCCCTAGACTTACCTTGCCTCTCCTCTGCGCACAGGAAACAGTTGAAAGCCACCCTTATCAAAGGAGAGTCACGAAAGTGCCATCCTGGCCATGAGCAAAAATAAATCTCCTGGTGGGGACGGCTCCCACAAATTTATATCAACATTTAGTGGACGAATTCTCCCCATTGTTACATGGGACGTTTCAAGAGGCCCTAACCCTCCAGACACTACCCTATACACACGGAGAGGCTGTTACTACAGTCCTCCCTATAAAAGAGAAGGACAGTACCTCTCTCAGTAGCTACCATCCCTTCTCACTAATTAATGCAGATGCCAATATTTTGGTGAAACTTTTAGCCCATAGGTTAGAAACCACACTTCCTCATTTGATCTACCCTTCACATGTGGGATTCATTAAAGGAAGACTCAGTTCTGACCACCTCCAAACCTTGATTCATTGACTGTACCTGGCTAGATCATCCCCCACTCCATTCGCTGCCCTCAAGATAGTCTTTGAAAAAGCCTTTGACTTGGTGGAGGGGATACCTCTTTAAGGTGATGCAGGAGATAGGAATAAACCCAAACTTTTTGCAGGAGTGCAGACCCTTTATTGTAAACCATCTGCCTGGGTCCTTATTAACAGCCTTCTCGCTACCATTTTTATTACATACAGGTACCCAAAAGGATTGCCTTGTCTCCTCTCTTCTTTTCCTCCTGGCCATCAAGCTGTAGGCTGTTGCCATTGGGTCTCTCTACTATCAAGGGTATCACAATGGGGAAGCTGGAACACAGGGTCACACTTTATGCAGATGTTGTTCTTATCTCATTGGCAGATGTAACCCATGCTATTGCCCTTTTACAACTCCTCCTCAACACCTTCTCCTTGGCTTCTGGACTTAAAATAAACCATGGTAAATCAAAGGTACTTTTCCCTGAACACCCTTTGCACTTAACAGTACTTTCCAGGAACTCGGTGGTGGTAGGCAGGTAAGGGCATTACATATCTCAGGGTAAAAATTTCACCACAGAACCAGGATCTCTGCAAACCTAACTCACCCCAACCACACACAATTTTGGAGTTGATTCGCATTCCATTGAATAGATGAGCATTGCTCAATTTATCTCTCATGGGTAAAATCGCCATAGTTAAAATGATAACTGCCCTACGATATTGCACTTGCTGGCTCATCTCCCCTTTGCCATTCCAGAGGGGTGGTTCACAAAAATAGATAAATTGATGGGAAGCTTCTGATGGGAGGGCAAACCCCAGATTCAGTAGAACTAAACTCAGGAGGCATTGGTCACGGGGGGTGGGGTGGAGGGGCTCCTTGCTTCCAGCTCTACCATGTGGCCTTTATAACAGCTTTGATAACAAAATGGTTTCCTTCGACACTAGCTCCTCCTCTACAGTGGATCCAAATTTTAAGTAAGATGTTGGACTCTCCATCCCCTTTAATGGTACTGTATTTCCCAAAGCCTGCCCACCTGTCAATAGGAACATCAATCACATACTGGTCTAAGATGATGAACTGTCTATGTATACGCAACAAGCCATTGAGATGTGCCTCTATCTGGCACAGTAATATGTTTATGATCAACAAGAGCCCTATAAATTGGAAGAACTGGAAAGAGTCAGTAGTTCAGCATATCCAGGATCTATGTTCCCCTGGCAGACCCATTTTATACTCCTTTGAGGAACTTTCCTGTATTTACAAGCTCTCTAAACAAGACTTCTGGAAGCATCTCTAGGTCACATCTGTGATAGCCCCTGCTGAAGACCAGGTCTTCCTAATTAGCAGCCACCCCACAACAAACATCCAGAGATAGATAAAACTGCCTAAGAGAAGAGTGGGCTACATATACAGAAGCCTTAGAAATGCTGATCCTGACACCACTGCATCTACTTGGGCCAAGTGGAAGGAAAAGCTAAACATACTCATCTCAGACCAAGATTGTCAAGCCTGCTGGTATCGGGTTTATGTCTCCTGTAGAGATACCAAGGCACAGTTAATACTACTCAAAATACTACATCACTGGTATAGAACTAAGGGATAGGCAGACCGGAAAAGGTCTTGACCCTTATTATCAGGACCAGGATCCATGTCAAGATCCTGATTCAAATCAGAATCTTAATGGTAATACCTGACAACAATCATAAAACATAAAAAAATAGAAAATAAAGTATATTTTCTTTTCTGAGTGTGCTGGCCTGTTTCTGACTACATTCTTTGTGCTCATCTGCTGGCTACAGATTATCCACTTACGTTCTTTATCTTACATGTGGCCAGGGTGTGGTACCACTCCCCTATTCTGCACCAGTAATTATTCATATATCCCCAGCCTGTCCCATCCAATGATAACCCCGCAATATACAGCACACCCTAAATGCTTGCTCTATTTGCTAACACCTACATTTACCCAGTATGTACACCCCTGTCCCTGCCATGTGCCACCATCCACCTTGCCACAGTGTGCAAACACCTGCTCCTTCATCTGCTGCTACTCATCCCACTCCAGTGAGCGCCTCTACCCCTCCCCTCATCAGTTTATACCCACTGTGCCCCAGAATGAATACCACCCTGTTTCTTTCCCCCTTTATCTCTCCCTTCGCCCTCTGCCCCCTTGCTTTGATGGGACCTTGAGGGAGATGTGGCGACTAGGACGAAGGTTAGAGCATTGTTGGTGGAAATCTGCCCTGGAGGCCAACCATCTTAGATTGATGGAACATTGTCAAGTCTATCAATCTAAAATCTCCCGTAAGAAGGCAGAGTTCCTGTCCGGGGAGATTATGGCTGCCCAGAACCAACTGGATCAGCTCTCTAGAACTGTAGACAGACTGTACAACCTGGCCTGCCTGCAGTCTCAAAGAGCCTTTTCACAAGTGGAGAGTGATGAGCTCACTCGATTCTTCGTGGGTAAGGTGGCTGACATAAGGGTGGGGCTCCAACCAGCACACTGTATGGGAGATGCTACTGATCGGTGCCTGGTCACCTTCCCTCACTTTTCCTGGAGTACCTTCGACGGGCCGGAGTTAGTCAGTGTCATACAGACAATGTCCAGGGTATGCTCCCTATGTGCTCTAGTTTAGACCCGGGCCCAACTACCCTGATTATGGGTTGTTGCGATATCATTGGCCCAGTCTTAGCACAGATAGTCTGGTGCTCCCTTGAGTCGGGTGGGTTTCCTAGCTCCCTGAAGGAGGCGGTGGTGACACCACTCCTGAAGAAAGTTTCTCTGGACCCAGGCTGCCATGCTAACTACAGACCTATCTCTAACCTCCCCTTTGTGGGGAAGGTGATTGAGAAAGTAGTGGCTGAACAACTGGAGAACCATTTGACTATCCATGACATCTACAAACCTCTCCTGTCCGATTTCTGAAAGAGGCATAGTACTGAGACCGCTCTGGTTCGGATGCTCAGTGATCTCCTGATGGCAAGAGATCAGAAAAAATGTTCCATCTTGGTTCTTCTTGATTTCTCTTTAGCATTTGACATTGTGGACCATGGGGTGCTTCTCGAACATTTGAGGTTCATCTGTGGCCTGTCTGGTACAGTCCTCAGGTGGTTTAAATCTTTCATCGCTGATGGAACTCAGAGGATAGTGTTGGGGATTTATTCCTCCGACCCAGTCTCGCTGTCACGTGGGGTTCCTCAGGGTTCGATATTTTCCCCCATGTTGTTTGCAGTGTATATGCTGTCCCTCGGAGACATTGAAAGATGGTATGGGCTGAGGTTTCACTGCTATGCTGATGATACCCAGCTTTACCTGTCTTTCGCACCCGACCAGGATAGAGCTCTCTCGATATTTAATAACTGCCTCACTGAAATCCAGGGCTGGATGAATTCCAGCTGGCTGAAGTTGAACTCAGAAAAGACTGCGGTGATGGTCTTGGATCCGGGTTGCCGTATAGAGGGGTCAGGAGCGGGTGTGCCCGCAGGACTTTTCCTGGGAGGCTCCCAGCTCCTTACTTCTGAATGGGTGCGAGACCTGGGGGTGATCTTTGACGATAGGCTGACACTGCGATCTCAGGTGTCGGCAGTTGTCAAATCCTCTTTTTATCATCTGAGGAACATCTCCAGGGTCAAGCACCTGGTTCTGTCCGGTGATCTCCCTACGTTGGTCCTTGCCTTTGTGACCTCGTGCCTTGATTACTGCAGCTCCCTGTATCTAGGGCTACCTGGGGTTGATATCCACCGCCAGCCCAGTTGTTGATGGAAACATCCCAGACTTGTCACATCTCTCTGGTTCTGCATGAACTACACTGGCTGCCGGTTCAGTGGCGGATAACCTTTAAAGTCGGACTTCTGACTTATAAAGCCCTACACGAACAGGGCCCAGACTACCTGGAAGAGCTTCTGGTTCCTTACTGCCCCGAGCGATCGCTCCGCTTAGCTGATGAGGGGTTGCTAGAGATCCCAAGGGTATCCCTTAAATCATCGGTGGTTGTGCATTTATGTACGCAGCCCCAGCCCTTTGGAATTCTCTATCCCGTCGGCTTCGGGAGTGCACGACCATGGAGGGATTTAAACAGGCCTTAAAGACATATTTATGGCACCATGCCTACCCCATCTGATTTAAATGAAGTTTGAATTTTAGTAATTTGTTTTTTAACTGTCTTTTTATAGTATCTTCTTTTATCTTTTACTGTAACGGCGCCTTGATTTTTTTGAAAGGCACATTATAAATAAAGCTATTATTATTATCTGGTGGTACCAACCCTTCCCAATATTAATAGCACTGCCCCCTCCTCCTATCTGTGGTACCCATGCAGTTTCAGAATTAATATTCATACCCCCACCTTTCATCTGCTGAAGCCCATCTTGTTCTAGAATGACCACCCTTTTCCCTCCTGCCGTCTACTGATACTCAGCTACCCTGCCCAAAAATAAAATAAATACTCCTTGCCATCTGCTGATTCCCACCACCCTGTCCTAGAGTAAATAAATGAATAACCCCTCTCTTACCCCTCCCATATGATGATACCCACCCAGTCCCAGAAATTAAATATCCCCCCCTCCCCTCCTATCTGCGGACAACCCACACAGTCCCATACTCCCAGGTCCCCTCCGGAGGATACTTTCTTCTTCAGTGTCATGAAGCAGGTGTCCTCAATCATGGACTTCCACACTGAGGAAGAGGATGCCATCAGAAGAGGCCTGGAGGACTTCCTGGAAATTCCATAGTCTCTTCTTAAAGTCATTCCTCCCATTCTCTCAGCTTTGAGGACTACCACTACAGTGGCTTGGCACTGCCAGGGCCTGGTTCCTGCCATGCCCCGCAGGGCTGATAAACTCTATAATGCCCTTCAAGGCTTGCCTTGGTATGCTGCCCAGCCTGAGGCCGATTCTGTGGTCATCAAGGCAGCACATGACAGGTCCAAGGTAGCCAAGCTCCTCAGCCCCTTCCCCTTTGACAAGGAATCCCGGCGGATTGACCTTTGTGGTAAGAGAGTCTATGCCTTCTCCACTTTGGTGGATTGCCCACTATCTTTCTCATAGGGTCAAGTACCAAAATACCATCTGAAATAAGGGTAAGGTGGCTGCCCAGGCCCTTCCAGACTGTTCACAGAAGCAGAAGATTCTCAAATCCTTATAAGCCACAGAGGACATCAGTAAACACCTCTTCAGGGTCTTGTACAACATCTCTGAGTCAGGTGCTAGGGCTGCTGCCACAGGTATATGTCTCTGTAGGCATGTCTGGCTTAGAGTCACGGGGTTTGCAGCAGGTGTTCAACAGAAGGTGCTGAATACCCCCTTCAAAGAGTCAAAACTCCAGACAGAAGCTGGCTACCTCCCAGCCCCCAAGCTCTCTACCTTGGATGGCTCACCACTGGAGCGAGTCTTAGCCTTCAAATACCTGGGTGTTTGGCTGGACTGTCACCTCAATTACTCCACTCATGTCGAGGCAATCTGCACTAAACTCCGATCAAAACTCGCAATCCTCTACCGCCACAAATCCTACTTACCGATCCCCACCCGCTGCGAGCTCATATGGAAAACAATCTTGCCAGTTCTAGACTATGCAGGCGTAGTCTATGGTACGGTCCCAACATCCTCCCTCACCAGACTTGATATCCTGCTCAATGCCTTCTGCTGATTCGCAACTGCCTCTCCCCCCTCAGTCACCACTGCCTGCTCTATGCCCCACTCTCCCACAGGTGCACCATCCACTGCGCCTCCCTCTTAGCAAAATTCTGGTTTGGTCTCCTTCCCCCATACCTCGCATCCCTGCTCAGCCAGACCTACCCCCTAGCTACTCTCTTCACCACAGGGACCCTCATATCTTCCACCTCCCTGACCCCGCACCATTTCCGGCCAACTTGCCTTCTTATAACGCCTCCCCCTTCTCTGGAACTCTTTGCCCTCTGACCTTCGCATGGCCCATTCTTGTTCAGCTTTTACCCAGCTCCTCAGGCTCCTACCCAACTCACTTTGTCCTACATGCTCAAATGGTCCAAAGGCGCTACAGAGGCACCACTCAACCCCTTCCAACTCATCACTGATGCCACCCCTAGTAGACCTCTCCTCACCTCTCTCACACTCCTAAATGACCAGATGTTATATCTTGATACGTGTACTGTACTGTGTAATTAATTGATTATAATAACTGCCTTTACTTCCTGTTACTCCCTGTACATACTGTACCTGGGTCGCACCTGGAAACGAGCCTTGGCTCATTGTGCTTTTCCCGGTCATCAAAATGTTAAATAAGCAAAAAAAAAAAACCTGTTTGGCCCAGATGGCCAAGACATCATTAATGATTTACAGGCATCTGGCCAGGTGCTTAAGTCTGTCCATTTGCTTTATCATACACAGCCTAGGAGCAGACAGCACTCTTCCTTTTGCAAGGTACCTCACAAGTCAGGTGCAGCCTCGTGCCCCCAGGTTAAAAGAAAGGCCTCTACTTTGCCTACCCCCTCTTCCTCCAGCCCTGCCATGAAGAGAACCAGAGGTGACGACCTGCCCTTGTGGCCGGCTCCACCTCTGTGTGACTGTTGGCCAGACCCCCCACTTTTGGCACCTGTCCAAGAAGGGGTGGTCGGAGGTTGGTTCTCCCTCAATCTCAACCAGTGGTGGACCATAACCTTGGAGGCCTAGATTCTTCAGATTATAGAACAAGGTCATGCTCGGGAGCTCGTGGATCAGTTACCTGAGACTCCTTATGGACCTCGCTTATCCTCCCTCCCATGTCCCAGTCCTTTGGGAGGAGGTACAGTCCCTTCTACAAAAAGAAGCTATCAAGCCAGTGCCCAGGCAGAAGAGAAACAGGGGTTTCTACTCCAGGCTTTTCCTGGTCCCCCAAAGACCGGGAGGTCTAAGGCCTATTCTGGACTTCAGAGGCCTCAATTTGTATATCCAGGACAAGAAATTCTACATGGTCACATTGCCCGACCTGCTTTCCCTGCTGAAGCAGGGTGCTTGGCTGTACTCCCTAGACATGCAAGACACTTGCATGTCCAGGTTTGTTGCTTACACAGGACATTTATCCGGTTCCTTTTTCAGGGCGCACATTACCAAGGTAGTTCAAAGTCTTGCCCTCTGGCTTATCCTCTACACCATTGGTCATTACAAATTGCTTAGCAGCGGTGGCTACTACCCTTTGAAGGGAGGGTCTGTGCATCTTCCCCTGCCTGGACGATTGGCTCCTCAAAGCTCTGTCCAGAGCTCTCCCCCGACGAACCCTTGAAAGGTCCCTCCAGCATATTCACTCTCTGAGCATCACGATAAATCTACCCAAATCCATCCTGATTCTGTCCCAGAGGCTGCAATATATAGAGGCAGTCCTGGACTCAGCACAGGACAAGGTCTTCCTTCTCCAACACAGGGTGGAGTGCCTCATCTCTCAGATTCGGGAAGTCGCTCAGAGCAGTTAAGTTAACACAAGGGTGTGAGGCTCTTAGGCCTCATTGCAGCTGCCATTGCCATGGTCCCTCTGGCTCAACTGCACATGCAGGTGCTCCAGTGGACACTCCAGGTGGAATGGGACCAATGTATAGCTGACCTGGAGCAGCTAGTGCTGATTTCCTCTCCAGTCCACAAGGTACTTCAGTGGTGGATGGATCTCCACAACCTGTTACAAGGGGTCCCATTCCAGATCTCTCCCCAGCAGATTCTCTCCACGAATGTTTCCACTACAGGCTGGGGTGCACATCTGGGTCCTTTTAAGACTCAGAGGACCTGGTCCCAGATCCAGATGTCCTTGCACATCAGTGTTCTCGAGATGTGGGTGATTCTGTATGCCATGCAGTCCTTTCAGAACCATCTTCTTCTGGGTCTGTTGTTGATCCACTCAGACAACCTCAGTGTTGTCTACCACATCAACAAGCAGGGGGAATCCATTTGTACCCCCTATGCAGGGAAGCCGTGAGAGTTTGCTACTGGGCTCTGGTCCACGGCCTGCTTCTCTCAGCAGTCCATGTTTCAGTTGTGCTGAACACCCTGGTGGACAGTCTCAGCCGAACTCAGTCCAGAATGCACGAATGGGAACTTCTCTCATCCATCGCTGAAGATCTGTTCGACAGATGGGGTTGTGCAGAGCTGGATCTTTTTTCCGTGCCCACACAATACAACACTGCTCAATTTCTGCTTGCTAGGTTCAAGGCCTGGTGTTTTCTGGTGAGACACATTGTCCCTTTCTTGGAGTAGGTGGTTCCTTTATGCCTTCCCTCCATTTCCTCTGATTCAGAGAGTGCTAATCAAGCTGCAGATGAAGGGGGCCAGCATGATCCTGGTATTCTTCTACTGGCCGTGGTAGATATGATTTCCATTACTGCAACAGTTAGCGGAGGAAGCTTTGGTCCCTCTGCCCCTCTGCAGGAATTTACTGATGCAGGCTTAGGGGACCCTGGTCCATCTGACCTCAAGTCCCTTCATCTGCATGCCTGACTCCTGAGGACATAGCCATCACCCGGTTTGGCATATCTCAGAGGGTGGTGGGCATCCTCATGGCAGCTAGAGAGCCCTCCACTAGGGCTGCTTACACCATGAAGTGGAAGAGGTTAGCCATCTGTGCTGCCAAACATCACCTGGATCTTTTTACCTGTCCGGTGAGCCAGATTCTGGGCTTATTTATCTCCTTGTCAGATTTAGGCCTCCAGTATTCATCCCTCAAGGTGCATCTTTCGGCTATTTCTGGCTTCCATGAGCTCATGGGTGGTCGAACCGTGGCTCAGTTGGATGTGTCCCATACCTTTCTTAGGGTCATCCTGCACCTGCAACATCCAATCCATTCTTCCGTCCTGGCTTGAGCTTTAAATTTTGTTTTGGAGAAGGTGATCCCGTCTCCTTTTAAGCCAGCCACAACTTGCGTGCTGTGCTTTCTTTCTTGGAAAGCATTATTTTTTGTTCCTGGTAAAACCCACTCCACAATGGGCATGGCTACATCCATGGCCTGTTTCAAGGGAATATCAGCCACTGACATTTGCACTGCTGCAACCTGGAGTACCTTCCATACTTTCACGAAGCACTACAGTCTGGACATTGCTTCTGGAGCCTGAGTAGGCTTCAGCTGGGCTATTCTGTAGGGCCTCTTGTCTTAGGCTGTGGTTGGCCTTCCTCCCAGACAGTTCTGCTGCACTTGTAACCGCTTGGGATGCATTCCTACAGTGTGATCTGATGACTGAGATACCTCTGAGGAAGATAGAACAGTTTCATATGAACAGCGTCAGGACCTTTGAAACATTTCTGGAGCAGTCTTTCATTTCAGGTTGTGAGTGCAGGACTTTTTACTTACATTGTACTTCATGGTTTGTCCAAGCACCCCTACCCAGTGTAGCCTCATTTTCTGTTGGAACAAACATTTTTTTCTATATAGCTTTTTTCTCCCCAGCCAAACTCTGTTGCAGGGGTATACCCTAGTCTATGGGATATACCATAATGTGGCCATTGCTCCTACTAGGTCCCGCCCAATCTGACATCCTCCACTGCTTTCCCTCTGTGACAGGATCTCTAAAGGGAGGGCCTTCCCACCCCCACCCCCACCTGAGGCAGTCAACTTTATGCACTAGGATCTTGTGGCAGCTGGGGCTACTACCCAGAGGGCCTCAGACGTCAGGCCATCATAAAGGTGACATTTGTGTTTTCTTCTTTCTGTATGCTAATCTCGTTCTCCTCCCCTGGCATGGGTGGAGCTTTTTCAGTTATGACTGGACGCAGCAATGCCCTATGGAGGGAGCAGACTTCTTTGGTCCACACCAAGATTCTCTGCAGCATTGGATGCCTGATGCCATCTCTCCCGAGTACGTCACACTGCCAAGCTGCAGCTGCTGCTATCTGCTGTGCCTCCCGATGCAGTATCCCAAGTTCAGTCCCAAATTCTGGTCGCCTGTATGTCAGCATAATGCTCTGCCATGGGGCCATTGTGGCAGCCCTTATTCCCCTGTTTTATTTGTACAGTATTTAAAGCCTCTGGGAAAAGGTGCTTTAGAAATAAAATTTACCCTGCAATGCCTTTTAGCTGTATGATTAGAGTAGAAACATGACCTCACTGGAAACCAGATGTTGCTTTTCGGTTAAGCTGTCCGATTTAAACAAATTATAAACAATTATGTTTATTATTCTGAAGTTTGCCTTACTAACAAAGCTTTCACATGCACATTTTTAAATAGGTTATTGGAGATTAATTATTCATGTTTCTGATTAGTTTTGCAATGCACACAGTGTTGAACTTGAATTCTTATGACATTAAAAATGCGTTCTTATTTTACTGCATCTTTTGTCATTTATATGCTGTGCAGTTGGCCTGCTCCAGTGGTCTGACCACATTATCGGTAACATAACAGCAATTATCTTGACTGTCAGAAGTACCAAAGCAGATTCAGTTTAAATATAGAAAAGTGTTGAATGCTGCACTGACCTCAACAAATTGTTTTGTGTTTAAAACACAGTGGCATGGCCCTAGTAAACAAAATCCCAATACTTGGCTTGCAGAATTTCTAGGCAGGATGACAGTGTAGATACAGCAAATCTGAAATTCTCATGAACTTGCAGTCTTTAAAAACAGATTTGAATGTAGGCCAGTGAGCCATGGGGGCCCTTATTTGTGGGGGGACCTTGCTAGAGCAACTGGAAGTCATCTTTTTTTTGTTTGCAGTGTTTTTTCTTTTAATTGTTTATGTCACTGTGCTCTTTTGTAACAGCGCATATGGGACATCGCTGAGTAAGACAAAGGTTTCTCCTGTAACAGCATGATGCCATAGAGTTACCCACCGAGATACAGCCCATCTTGTCAGAAACAGAGATGGTGGGCAGGGGGCCTGTCATTGGGGCACAGGTCAGGAAGCATAGGAAAACCAGGAGAAGTCATAACAATCACAAGTAGCATTTCATTATTATCAATGACAATAAAAAAAAATTGTACAGGATAGTGTAACCCCTAGATGGCGCTATCCCAGGGGCTACTACCCCTGCCTGATTTGCCACTAACAGGTTGAGGGGCCTGGATCCAATGGCGGGTGCCTCCACCCAGAGTTGCAATAGTTAAACTTACTTGGTCACAGCCCTCTGGGACACTGCAACCCCCCTTTCTTCCCACTAGTGGCCCACACAATATATCGGAATTACCTTCACAGTATACACTTACCCCCAGGGGTGGTTCAGGCACTGGGACCTCCTGTACAATAAGATACAGTGCAACAATCACAGTACAATACTTTAACATAGACAAATACCTCAGGCAGTATAACTTTGCTGAAACAAGCAGCTCTGATTTATTGGGGATATAACAAGGACAGGGAAATCAGGTTAATTAGCTTATCACTTTACTATCTACCTATGGCTCTGTGCACAGGCCTATCCTACCAGTTACTGTCCCTGGGTACCCAAGCCCTAGTGGCTAGTCAAACCCGTGGCAGCTGGTAGGGGCCCTTTCACACAGTGAAAAGAAAAATTAGTTTAAACAGTCAGCAGTACAGTGATTCCAGTTGGATTTAATGTGGCAATTCAACAGGGAGCGACCCTGAATTAGTACTCCGACCTCCAAACAAGATAGGGTCCTTCAGCGTCAGCAGAGCTACTCTTGAGCTCACGAGACTCTTCACACATTTATATGGTAAAAGAAAGTACTATACCAGGTAGGCTGCTTCTCTATCCGATCACAATTACTGCACAATACCGGGAGAACACACAGCAGATTCAGTTCCTGACAGACAGTGCAATTCAACAATTTCTCCAGTCTTCTACAGGGTGAGCCTGGTTTCTACTCTTCAGAGATCCTTTGATTCTTTTCACAGGATGGATTCAGTCTAACAAGCAGTTACACACAAGCTGCAGACCGGAACTCTGGGCCTTACACACGTTTTTTGACTGAAACTGTGCACTGAAGGAGCACAGGGTTTCTTTCCCCTTCACTGCCAGATCTAAACTGAAACTCCAACAGACAAAACCGGGCACTTCCTTTTTAGTTCCTCCCAGTTCTTGACTGGATTGGCTGTCACTCACAATAGACTGCTGCTGTTGGTCCAAAGGCCGAAGTCTAAACTACATCTCTCAGAGTCACTGCCCATACAATCCTCTTGTGTCTGGCTCAGATTATGAGTCCAAGTTCTGATTAGTCCAAGGCACCATTTTAGAGCTAGCTTACCCCACACTGATTGGTCCAGTTCAGCAGTTCAAAACCAGAATGGGGAACTAGGCAGACACAGTTCTGACTGCAAGAAAGCAGGTTAGACAAACTGTAATTTCATTATTACTGTAAATGATTTCTGGCAAACAGTTACATCTTTCAGATAGGTTCCTTTGCACTCCTAGTGACTGCAAAAATGGGGTGAATTAGCAGCAGCTCGAGTGGTACTCAAACAGAGAAGCACACAGTCCTCCCATACAAACTAATTATGTCTGCAAGCAGACAGCTCTTAAAGAGACAGTACCAGAGGCTCTAAAACACTCACTGATAAATAAGCTAGCATGAAACACCATTCAGGCTTGGAGCATTCAAGCAAGCTCCTGGAAGTCTTTTGGAACCCCCATTTGCAGGGGTTACACCCTTCCTGGCCTGGGAAAGCTTGCGTCCCGTCAAGCAAGTACCCATAAGTTTTAACTGCAACCATATACATTTGCATTAGGCTCACACATGTAATCATCAGTCAATATATCATTTTACCAAGAACACATTTCTGAAACATTGCAGTGCGTCACTCTTTACATAGTATTACACACACATTGTACCATAACTCAAGTTATTACCTCTTGTACATGAAACCTGAAGAGGGGGCCTTCCCTATCAGTTACCTTGGGGCTGGATGGGGCAAGGGCACCATATGAAGAGCAACACAAGTAACTTGGAGTTAGCACTGACGCTCAGTTTGGGCAATGAGCTCGGGGACACATACACTCCTTTATGGACAACACTGAGAGGCAAATCCACAGGCCTCCCAAGTGTATCATAACTGAGGTGCACCACAGGCTTTACAGCTCGACCAGTCTTCCTAGGGGGAACTGTTACAGTCTCTGCACTCTGAGCCTCATTTTCAGCATTGTCCTCACTTGTCAGGGGAGTCTCCATGGGGGTAGAGAGGCTAGAACTTGGGGCACTTTCAGCTCCAGGAGTTACAGTTTCTGAGTCCACATTTGGCTCGCATGGAGAGCTTTCGGACACTGGCAGTGGACTGTCAGGGCACTCAAAATACTCTTCTTGTTCGGGTGTATCACCAGTCTGCCCCAATCTATCATTTTCCTCCCCTGAAAGCTCAAACAGTTCAACCATTCACAATGATTCCATTTCATCTGATCTGATGCTTTGCACTTCACTTTCTGGAAGCATTGGCTCCAGGGATGAAGCTGGGGGCTTAGACAGTCAGAAGGCCCAGCTTTGTCTCCAGTATTGACTGGGATTGCCCCAAACAATTGACTCAGTTCGTAAGAAGGATAGTATTCAAAGTCACTCTCACTTTCTTCTGATATGGACTGACAGTCATGCTCAACTGGGACTTGTGCAGGGAACACTTTAACTCTGCTTCTGTAGGTGCAGACTTCTGATCTTTTCTTAGCAGCAGCTCTAGTCACTGGTCAGAGGGGCATCTTCTGGAGACTCAGACTCAATCAGGATTTGTCCAATGGGCAGTAAATGATTTCTATGCATTGTTTTACATCTTTTGAATTGTTCTCAGGCCTTACTTTGTACACTGGCAGATCATCTAGTTTGCCCACTACAATGTGAGGAGATGGTGCCATCTGTCAGCAATCTTGTGTTTGCCATGCAGTCCCAGATTTCTTAGCAATACCGATCTCCCTCCTGAAGTTCCTGTGCTTTCACCTTTTTATCATACCGTTCTTTGTTGGCCAGATTTCTTTTGGCAGCCATGGTTTGAGCCAGTTGAGTGCATGAGTTAGCTGGGCCTTTAACTTTTGCACATACTGTAAATAGTTGTCAGCTTGAACCCCATCAGGAGAGACCCCAAAACACACATCTACTGGTAGTGAGCTTCTCTTCCAAACATCAGGCGGTGGGGGAGAACCAGTGGCATCACTTTTGGTGCAGTTATAAGCATGTACCAGGGTGCTAATTTGTTGGCTCCATCTAGGCTTGTCCTTTGGGTGCAGGGTGCCTAGCATATCTAGCAAAGTGCGGTTGAAAGCGTTCAGGCTGTGGGTCCCCTGGGGGTGGTAAGGAGTGGTTCTGGACTTTCGCTCCCCACAGAGAAAGCATTTCTTTATCAGGCGACTCTCAAAGTCTCTCCCTTGATCAGAATGGATTCTTTGTGGAGCCCCATAGTGAACAAAAAGTTTTCTACAAGTACTTTGGCACAGTGGATGCTTTCCTGGTCTTTGGTGGGAAAGCTTGGGCATATCTCGTGAAATGGTCAGTGACCACCAGCACATTACTGATATTTCTTTGATCTGACTCCAAACTCAGAAAATCAATACAGACCAGCTCCATGGGTGCACTGGTGGTGATGTTAACAAGGGGCAGCCCTCTGAGGCAAAAGCTTTCCTCTGTAAGCAGCGACTACAAGTTCAAATGTGTTGCTCCACATCAGCCCCATCTTAGGCCAATAGAATCTGGATCTCACCAAGTCAAGTGTTCTGTCTATACCAAGGTGCCCCATGTGGTTGTGCAAGGACCTCAGTACTGAGTCTCGAAGGCAGTGGGCAGCACTAGTTGTTGTTTGTCTACTTGTCCCCTCTGTCTACTGTTTCTCTGTATAACAGTTTATTGATCAGTTTCAACTTAGGACCTTCTTTGTATAACAATGCAGTTCTCAAATCAGTGGGCGTAATTTGGACACATCTTTTCCTGCATAGGGGCTTCTAAAGCTGCTTTGATCATGGGATCGTGGGATTGAGCCACTTGAATACTGTCATTGTCCAGCTGAGGCAGTGCACCAATCTCTATTGCAGAAAAGTGGCAATAAGCAGCAGGTATGCAATTCTCAGAGGGTCCCAAGCAATCCACCATGCAGTCCACTGCATCCGTGGACATTGTTCCTCCCTGTCAAACTTCCGGCAGAGTGCCCGAATGTCAGGTTCTGCCAATCGGACCCAATCATTCTGGGGAACAGGCCTCCGGAGAGAGCATCAGCATCTATGTGGTTCAGACCTGCTCGGTATTCGAGAGCATAGTCATATGTAGATAATGCAGAAAGCCACCTATGGCCAGTGGCATCCAACTTAGCTGAGGTCTGCACATAGGTCAAAGGATTATGTCAGTTTTACTAGTATTTTCGCCCCATACAAGTACTCATGGAATTGGTCAACAATAGCCCACTTCAAAGCTAGAACTCTAACTTATGTACAGGATAGTTCTTTTCGGATGGGGTCAGGCTTCTACTGGCAAAGGCCACTGGTCTCAGGCCATTCTCGTGCTCTTGGTACCACAGCCCCAACCCTTGCAAGCTAGCATCAGTGTGCAGGGCGTAAGGTTTTCTTGGATCGGCATAGGCCAGCACTGGAGCATGGGTAAGTTGATGATATGATCTCATGAAAAGCAGTCTCACAATCAGGAGTCTAGTGGGCCCAAATACTTCACTTTCGGATGAAAATACATCTTTCAGTCTTGAGGGCTGACTTTTGGTATTTTTGTGGGTTGGGGATACCCTTGAGTAAGGTTAAGTAAAGGCGGATCACTCTTGAATAGTCCTTGATGAGGCGCCGATAATAACCACAGAATCCAGGAATCTTTGCAGTTCTTTTAGATTTTTTGGGCTGTGGCCAGGTGATCAGAGGCCTCAACTTTACTGGGTCGGTCTCTATTCCTCGGTGGATACTATGTGTCCCACATACTTTACTGATGTTTGAAAGAATTGACACTTATCAATGGACAGTTTAGCCAAAGTCCTCCAGTCGGTCCAATACCTTAAATAATCTGCTCTCATGTTCCTCCAGTGAGCAGCCAAACACAATAACATCATCTAGGTATACCAGGCACTCTAGTAAGTTCATGTCCCCCACTGCGCGCTCCATCAATCGTTGAAAAGTGGCTGGGGCACCTGAAATCCTTGAGGCATCCTCATGAATTCATAGAAGCCAGCGGACAAATAAGGCTGTCTTCTCACGGTCCTCTGGGGCCATCGGGATCTGGTAGTACCCACTGCGGAGATCCAACACAGAAACCACTTGCTCCCGTTTAGGCAGTCCAAAGCATCCTGAATGTAGGGCATTGTGTACTGATCAGGGATAGTCCGCGGTTTAAGGTGCGATAATCCACACATCCTTACTGTCCCATTCTTTTTTCACTACCACAATGGGGGAAGCATAAGGCTTCTGGATTCTTGTATTACACCAGCAGCTAACATCTCTTGCAGATGCCGTCTCACATCATCTATGTCAGCAGGTGCCAGGCGTCGAGACCTCTCACGAAATGGTCTTTCGTCATGCAGCGGATATTGTGCTCAGCTCCTTGCACGCATCCTCGTCCCATTCCTTTAAAAAAACACCTGGTCTCTCTGGGCAAGCTTTTCACTGATCCTCACTTTCCATTCAGCTGGCAGCGGGAGTCGCGAAATCAAACAAGTCAGGTGTTACTCTGTCATTCTTCCTCGAACTCTTGCTGCTGGGTAGCACTGCAGTGTCTGCACAATGCACATTAGCCAGGATGCAACCTCTATTTACTCGAATGTCTCTTTCAGACACATTATGAACTTGGACCATTACCCTTCTGGCATAAGCATGGGTTCTAGCAGGCAAAATACTAGGCTTGACCAGCAGTCCCTCTGGCAATTTTCCATCGCCTGGTGCATCAACATTAGTATTTTATTCTTAACATCCTTTCTGATCGGACCTCTCCCTGTAAGGTACACTGGGCATTTGGCGCCAGGATCAGAGACTCAGGATCCTTCTTCCATACAATTCCGACCCGGTTCCTCTGGTTCTATTTTTCAGCATCTCTCTGTGCCTCATAGGCCTTCTTAATTAAAGCTGGAACTCTTAAAGCTGTCAGTTTTTGACCCTGTTTTTCATAACACAACTGTGCCAGCTTCTGAACATATGAGCATTTGTTCCAATCAACAAAGGGACACCATCATACAGTCCAGTGGGGGGACACACTAAGGCTAGAGTCTCTACTTGTTGACCACTCCAGCCACGGAGGTGGGAAAGACAGCCAAATTCGGATATACCGGAATAGGGTAGGCCTTCTCACTTAACCCCCATACATGCAGTCCTTCTAATGGTTGTAAGGAGTCGTCTGACAAATGCTTCTGATACCAATCCTGGAACATAATTGTCACTTGGGAGCCACTGTCTAATACAGCTCTTGTAGACACTCCATTCACCTTTACAGTGGTCTCCATGGAGGGACCCACTATTCTGGACCAGTCTGGAGGGCAATAGTGGGGGCCTGGGCAACTGACCTTGCCACAAATGGGCGTGAGTTAGCATTTTTGGTGCCCTCACTGGGATCATTTCGTGCACCTCTTAACCACTGATTTGTTCTCCGAAGCTCTCCTTGTAGCCTATATGCAACTTTGTCAGTGTCTTTTAGGGACCGGCATTCCCTTTTCATGTGCACATCCTTCCCACAATTATAGCAAAACATACTTTCTGGAGTTTGAGCTGGCCGGGCGCCACACTGGGAGCCAGAGGCGGGGTATTACTAACTGGAAACCTTGGTGCCATCTCTGTCTCGGCGTGATAAGCATTTGGAGACATCTCGTCAGTTCTCCACTTCCATGGTCAAGGAATTGAGTTTGGAGCTGTTATCAGCAGGAGATACATGGGTGGGTACCCCCACCCCCATAGCAGATGCAGTCGGATATAGGTCAGGGCCCGTACTTGCAGGCGTGGCCTTCATAAAGGGACTGTTTTTGAATTCCCGGATCTCTCTCAACAGTTCGCCCCATTGTGGCATATCTTTTCCTTGTCAGAGCACTCATTGACTGCCAACCTCTGCCCTGAACTTCACTTGATGGGCCACCCTCAGTCACTGATTACGTAGCCGCAGCTATTGGTGCAGGTCCCTCCGAGTTCGCCTTTTCTCAACTCCTCGAATTTCTCTCATTAACTCATCATAGGAGGTGGGGATTCCAGTCGATTTGCCAGGGCGTAACTGAAGCAACAGCAGTTCTGAGAAGGGGCAGAATTAAGGATCCTGTCCAGCCTGGTTCGGTCCAGTTCAATCGCTGACAAACTACCCTTTCTGAGGCATTCTTGCAACAATTTTTCCAGCCGAGATACATACACAGACAACAACTCCCCTTGGTACTGTTGTGCATTTCTTACTCTCCACCATAGATCCTCATCAGAATCTGAGCTCCCATACACATTCTCAAGGCCTCAAGATAGGCCTGTGCAGTCACTTCAGGGTTACTGGCCCGTTTAGCACGGATGGTAGCCAGGGCAGGACCTCGGAGCTCTCACTAACCCTCTTTCGCTTTTCAGCTTCCGGCATTGCCATTCCTAGCATGAGGGGCAACATAGTCTATCAGGTCTCCCAGTCATCCTCCCCTTGGGGGTGGGGAGGGTGCCAGAGAGATCCTCTTCCTTGGTGAAGTCGTGACTAATGGCAGGTGCAGAAATAAGAGTCTGCATTGGTTCAGCCACCATTACGGTACTGGAGCGGGAGAGGGTGTTGGGGAGAACACCCCAGGTGGCAAGAACAGTTTCTTCAAGTCCTCCACAGTTTTCCTTCCCCAGCAACCATTTGCAAATTTCTCCTCAAAAGTTTCAGACAGTGGTGAGGGCTCATTCCCCACGGGTCTTTACTGTGCTTAGTTATCACTCTCAGGCAGTGAGGGCTCCCTCTGGGAGTAATGGTCTGTGGCATTTGGAGCTATCTATGGGATCCTTAAACTCTACTAGGGCCAGGAAGGTGTGGGTGAGCAGATTAGCATGCCGACCCACCACCACAGGGTTTTAAACCTTCCACCTTGGAAAGTACTCCTGTACAGTGTCGTATTGATACCCAGGGGATGTCCAGGATAAGCATAGCATTTTGGGGTCAGTCTCCTCCCCAGTACACCACTCCACCAGCGGTGCACAGCCACTTCTGTCGGGTACCCATTTTTTTTTCTTAACAGTGGTTCGTAAATATGGCCACTAGAGGACACACAATCCCAGCGGTGAGCCTCCAAGATGTAACCCCTAGATGGCGCTATCCCAGGGGCTACTACCCCTACTATTTGCCACTAACAGGTTGAGGGGCCAGGATCCAATGGCGGGTGCCTCCACCCAGAGGTCAGGGTTTGCAATAGTTAAACTTACTTGGTCACAGCCCTCTGGGACACTGCAACCCCCCTTTCTTCCCACTAGTGACCCACACAATGTATCGGAATTACCTTCACAGTATACACTTACCCCCAGGGGTGGTTCAGGCACTGGGACCTCCTGTACAATAAGATACAGTGCAACAATCACAGTACAATACTTTAACATAGACAAATACCTCAGGCAGTATAACTTTGCTGAAACAAGCAGCTCTGATTTATTTAGGGGGATATAACAAGGACAGGGGGAAATCAGGTTAATTAGCTTATCACTTTTACTATCTACCTATGGCTCTGTGCACAGGCCTATCCCTACCAGTTACTGTCCCTGGGTACCCAAGCCCTAGTGGCTAGTCCAAACCGTGGCAGCTGGTAGGGGCCCTTTCACACAGTGAAAGAAAAATTAGTTTAAACAGTCAGCAGTACAGTGATTCCAGTTGGATTTAATGTGGCAATTCAACAGGGAGGCGACCCTGAATTAGTACTCCGACCTCCAAACAAGATAGGGTCCTTCAACGTCAGCAGGGCTACTCTTGAGCTCCACGAGACTCTTCACACATTTATATGGTAAAAAGAAAGTACTATACCAGGTAGGCTGCTTCTCTATCGATCGCAATTACTGCACAATACCGGGAGAACACACAGCAGATTCAGTTCCTGACAGACAGAGTGCAATTCAGCAATTTCTCCAGTCTTCTACAGGGTGTGCCTGGTTTCTACTCTTCAGAGATCCTTTGATTCTTTTTCACAGGACGGTTCAGTCCTAACAAGCAGTTACAAGCTGCAGACGGAACTCTGGGCCTTACACGTTTTTTGACTGAAACTGTGCACTAGAAGGAACACAGGGTTTCTTTCCTTCACTGCCAGATCTAAACTGAAACTCCAACAGACAAAAC